>JASAUF010000396.1:3532500-6167500 GCA_030180095.1 Magnolia changhungtana | reverse complement strand
CCTTGTGCATGAAGATTGCGGAAGTTCTCTCCACGTTCCAGCTAACCTTCAGCAGCTATAAAAGAGAAAGATAAGAAGAGAGAGGGGGACATTTGGGGGCTTGGGGCAAACGTGAGGAGAGAAAGAGACAGAGAGAAAAGGGGAGTTTGTTTATTATTATTTTTTTTCTTTTCTTTTAGCTGTTTTATTTTATTTTGAGTCCACCATGTTTATGCATGGCTAAACCTCTTAGCTAGGGCTAAGAGGTGAAGCTTGTAGCGTGACGGGATGAGTCTATGCTTGTGCCTTTTGTTTAAACTGAATGGATTTTGATTTAATTTTATTAAGAGAATGTTTTCAGTCTTTAATGGTCTGTTATGACTGAAATTACAATGGGTCTGCAATGGCTTTGAGCATGTTTTTTTCCTCTTTATGTTTATGACGTCAGGAAGCCCTGTTGTTCACCATCGTCTCCTAGGCATGGTTGGATGTCGGTACCCTTCCTAACCTTCATACATTGATTGGTTGGTAATTAGTTTAATTTTGTTGTTTGCTTTGTCTCCTGGGCATGGTTTGGTGATGGAATCCATTCTAATTCATATACCTTTCATCTTTTCAAAACTACATCAAAGGAAGTTTAGTTAATTTCCATGATTTGTGAAGCAGGCGTAAGATTTCCCTGATCTCTACAAGTGGATCCTTGGCACCCTAGTTTTCCCTTTTTCTGAATTTTTTCTCAGTTTAGATTAATATTTCATCATTATTTTTCAAATTACAATCGATTTAGATTTCATCTCATTCTAGTTCTATTTCTACTTAGTTCCATATAACGTACAAGTTCCAGTCCCTTGGGATTCGACCTCGGTCTTACCGAGTTTATTACTACATCGCAACCCTATATTTGGGGAGTGAACAAAGAGCAGGCTGCAGTACACAAAGAAGATAACAATACAATACTTTGGCATAGGAGATTGGGGCACTTTCATCATACAGCCCTACTTTCTATGAAGAAGAACAATCTTGGGGAAGGCTTGCTGAATTAGAAGAGGAGCTTCCTACTTGTGAAGCTCGGTATGGGAAAGCAGACAAGGCTTCCTTTTCCACAAAACAAGGCTTGGAGGGCTACACGTAAAACTACGCTAGTTACACACACGATGTGGGAGGACCTCAGAAAACACCATCATTAAATGACAGTAAGTTTTACATTGCTTTCATTGATGATCACACAAGAATGTGCTGGATTTATTTCATGAAATTTAAATCTGAGGTTGCTGACATATTCTGGAAGTTTAGCTTGGGTGGAAAATCAAAGTAGATGCAAAATGCAGGTGATCAGGTCTGATAATGGAATTGAATACACCTCAGAAAAATTTAACAAGTTCTGTGAGAATGAAGGCATTGAGCACCAGCTGACAGCACCTTATACCCCTCAACAGAATGGGGTGGTTGAGAGGAAAAACAGAACACTTATGGAGATGACAAGGTGTTTCTGCATGACAAAGGGTTACCAAAGAAATTGGCCAAATAAGTCAAAGCACAAACGAATTTTTCTTCTTGAAACGCAGTTACCAACAAAAGCTTTGCAACAAAAGACTTCATTTGAAGCATGGTATGGCTATAAACCAAGGTGCAAAATTTAAAAACATTTGGTTGTCTTTGTTTCTCTTATATTCCTCGATATCAAGCGAGACAAATTGGATAAGAAGGCGGAACACAGGGATCTTTATAGGCTACAATTCAGTTTTAAAAGCCTATAGGATTTATCTTCCACAAAACAACAAAGTAATTGTTAGCAGAGGATGTCCAATTCTTCGAGTCGGATAGTGAGCTGGAAGAATGATAAGAAGCTTGAGTTCCGGAGGAGAATGATGACATTGATGACTAATCTGGGGGGAACTAGATCACTCTCGACATCTATCAAAAGTGCAATGTTGCTATAATAGAGCTCGAGGATATGAAGAAGTTACAGCAGATCAAAAATGGATGGTTGCAATGAAGGAGGAGCTTAAGATGATCGAGAAAAACCAGACTTGGATGCTAGTAGACAGACCTACACACAAAAAGGCCATAGGAGTCAAGTGGGTTTACAGGACCAAACTCAATTCTGATGGTTCTGTAAACAAACACAAGGCAAGGCTAGTCGTTAGAGGATATGCTCAGATGTTTGGGGTGGATTTCTCTGAGACTTTTGCCCCAGTTGCAAGATTGGATACCATAAGAATGTTGTTGTCCCTTGCTGCTCAAAAGGGCTGGAATATACACTAGATGGATGTCAAATCCGCCTTCTTAAATGGATACTTGGAGGAAGAAATTTTTGTGGAGCAGCCTGAAGGTTTTGTTGTCCAAGGAAAAGAGGAAAACGTTTATTTGTTGAAAAAGGCCCTGTATGGTTTAAAGCAGGCACTAAGGGCTTGGTACAGCAGGATTGATGCACATTTATTAGACTTAGGTTTCAAAAAAAGCCTAAGTGAATTTACTCTCTATCTCAGGAAGGTTAGTGATGAAATACTTGTGGTATCCTTATATGTTGATGATTTGCTTGTAACAGGAAGTAGTATGGAGCAGATTGATACTTTCAAAAAGGAAATGAAGGATGTTTTTGAGATGACTGATCTTGGGAAAATGACATTCTTCCTTGGCATGGAAGTTATACAAAAGCAGGATGAGATTTTTATTTGTCAGCATAAATATGCCAAGGAAATTCTAAAAAAGTTCAACATGGAGGAGTGCAAGCCAACAGCAACCCCAATGAATCAAAAGGAGAAGTTTTGCAAAGAAGATGGAGCTGCCAAGGTTGATGAAAGGCTTTACAGAACCTTAATAGGCTGCTTGATGTACCTGACTGCAACAAGACCAGATATTATGAATCTTTGTAAGTTTACTCTCAAGGTACATGCATCTTAGCTAGTGAAATTCATTTTCAAGCGACAAACGCAATTGTTAGATATATCAAGGGTACGATTGACTATGGTCGAGGTTCGATGAAGTTAAAAATTTCACACTCCATGGTTATTCGATAGTGATTGGGTAAGTTGTGTTGATGACATGAGAAGTACTTCAGTTATTGTTTTAGCTTTGGTTCTGCTATTTTATCATGGTGTTCTAAGAAGCAAGAAGTCATAGCTCAATCCACAATGCGTAAGCGCATATATATAGCTGCTGCTTCTGCTGAATCGTCTCTCGGATTAGAAAATTGATGGCAGACATGCAAATGGAGCAAAAGGAAAGCACACAGATACTTGTAGACAACCAAGCTGCAATTTCAATTTCAAATAATCCATGTTCCATGGCAAAACAAAACACTTCAAACTGAAACTCTATTTCCTAAGAGAGGTACAAAGAGAAGGAGAAATACAGCTGATCTACTACAAAACAGAAAATCAAAATGCTGATATTCTGACCAAGGCACTTCCCAAAGCTAGGTACGAGTTCTTGAGGCAAAGGCTTAGAGTCTGTAGCTCCAGAGCCAAGGAGGAGTGTTAAAAGATGCCCCAGGATCTGCTGTTGATGAATAAAAATGTTGAATTGAAATGGTCAAAGTCTGTTAGGCTTGATCTATTCTTTTGCTATTTTTATGGAATTTTCTGTTATGTAACTGCAGCAGATTTTGCTGCATCATTTATGCTTTTTCTGTTTTGATAAGTTGTATAAATAAGTGCTTGATGATCAATAAGAAAAATTAAGTCTCAAAAATTCAGTTTGTTTATGACAACTTTTGCCCTTTATTTCTGTCAAAAACCTACAATGGCTATACCTAATATTTCATTTGTTCCATCTAAGACATAATTTTTACACCCTATTAATTGGATAGTTGGGAATGTCAAGCTACAGTGATTCTTCCATGAAACGTGCTAGCGTGGGAACCTTGCGCGGGTACCTGCTGCCTGTTGGCGCGGATCACTACATGGTTGGCACTTTTATGAGAGCCACTCAGTCTATGGAACCCATGTTGATCGAGTGCTTTTAATATGCCTAGACAGGACAATTTTCGGTTCGACCGAACCTTTTTTGGTTCAACTGAAAATTCTGGTTTTGGGTTGTTACTTGCCGTAATGTTTTGGTTGATTTCGGTTCAACTAAAAATTTGCACTTCGGTTCGATCTGGTATTGAAAGTCCATCCAGTTCGACCAGACTTAACACATAAGTGTGGGGTTAGTTTCTAATCAAGTACGAAGTGTATATATATGTTTGTAATTATATGATTAGGGTAATGAAGAGACAAGCCAAAGGGTTCTGAGGGAGAAAACTAGGGTTTTCTATTTGTAAGTTGTTCCATCTCTTGTAACGTTTTTTTCAATTATAGTGGATTGTTTGTTGCTTGGTGCTGTGGCTTTTTTCCACAGGTTTTTCTACATAAAATTTGTGTATTCTTTGTGCTTGCTTGAAATTTTCTTTTCCTATTGCGTTGTGTGATTTTGTTTAAGGTTGCTTCCGTGCCGGACAAGTCATGTTAGGGCTTGTCGTGTCCCCGGTAGGTGGTATCAGAGTGAACATTGGGTTTTCAGATAAAATATGAGACATGGCATCGAGGGGATTGAACGTGAAGTTTGAGACAGAAAAATTCATAGGTAAAAATATTTTGAATTATGGAAGTTGAAGATGAAAGCTTTCCTAATTCAATAAGGGATGCAACAAGCAATCATTGGCAAATCGAAACGTCATGAATCGATGAAAGAAGAGAATTGAGATGAACTTTTTTTTATTTATTTTTTTTTTTTTTATTTTTTTATTTTTTTATTATTATTATTTTTTTTTTTGAACTTGATTAGAGGACGATTAGCACAATTCAGCTGTGCTTGGCAGATAAAATCCTTTATAATGTCATTAATGAAATGACTACCACGTGCCTATGATTAACATTAGAGAGTATTTATATGACGAAATCTCTCTCTAATTGTCTATATTTAAGGAGACGTATTTGCACTTTGAAGATGGCAGAATGGTCAAATCTCTCTGAGCACATAAATATCTTCAACAAAATAGTTCATTGGAATTGGTTCACCATATACAACAAGTATGATGGTGGCCTAGTTCTTATGGGCAACAATCATGCATGTAAAATAATAGGAATTAGTTTGGTGCGCATTAAAATGTATGATGGAGTGGAGCATACTCTGACCAATGTGAGGCACGTTCCTGACTAAAAGAAGAATATGATATTTATAGCTCTTGAGGCACTCAGATGTAAATTTGCTAGCTATATAAAGGTATCCTAAAAGTTTCTAAAGGGATAATCACTATTATGAAAGTACAGAGGAGCATGAATCTTTACAGGTTGATCATGAGCATTGTATCGGGTGGAGCTACAACATCTGTGGTGGAATTCAGTTTGCACGTGTGTGGCATGCATACTTAGGCCACATGAGCAAGTGCAATATGAAGGTACTTCTCTATTGTGGTTCGATTTTTAGCTTAAAAAGTTTCGACTTACACATATGTGACCATTGCATATATGAGAAACAATCAAGGTTATCTTTTAAAAAAAAAAATAAAAAAAAAAATAAAAAATCCTTGTTAGTAAATGTCAACCTAATTATGTGCACTTGGATATGTGAGGGTCATCGTCACTTGTTTATAGAGGAGGATCATTATTCTTTATCATATTCATTGACGACTTTTCTAGAAAGGTATGAATTTATTTTATCAAATATAAATATATGATGCTTTCTTCTCCTCTCTCTGCATGATGCTGAAACTTGTGGTACCAATTGGGAGCCATCCTCAACCTCAAAGACACCATCAACCTTTGCTTCACTCATTTCCTCCGTGAAGGTAACTCGGTAGCAGATGGCCATGTAAAGCTTGCTAGTAGTGGCTGCTTAAACAAATTATACCACTCGAAATGTCTTCTCCTGAGCAACATCAGGGGCTTTATAGTGATGGACAATTCCGACCTTGGGATGATTAGGAGGATAAAAGCAAAAAAGGGAGTGTGCTGACTCTCTTTGAGCTTCCTTGATCTTCGATTGTTTCTGTGTTCTCCTCATGAATATCTACATGATAGGAGTCCAAGGGTCAGTTATCTGATGGAAAAGTTCGCCTCTTGCTTATGTCCTGGCCATAAGCTTGCATCATCACTGGAGTGTTCTTGGCTCAGTTGAATTGATGCAGCAATGCTCTGATTTTAGGCTATTCAATGGTGCTTCTTAGGGTGCCTCCTTTCTAGCAGTTGCCCCAATTTGGGGGGTTGTGAATTTCATGTGATTTTTATGCATGATCCTTAGGTTGGTTCTTAGGCTTTACTTAACTAATTTCCCTTATTTTGGGTTTGTTTATATGATAGGTGAGGTCTGGATTCTTTTTATTGGACGCCGCCCGAATATTTGTACATTTTCCTTCCTATCTATAAACTCAAGTGGTATGATCCCACTTTAAAAAAAGGCAATAATCGAAAAGCAGACATGGCGAAAGTTGAAAATTCTAAGGACAGATAACGACAGAGAGTTTACTTCTAATGAATGTAATCAGTATTGCAAGAATAAGGGGATTGTGATAAGTAACATAGTGAGGCATACACCAAAGCAGAATGGTGTAGCGGAACGTATGAATTAGACTCTTTTGAAAAGAGCTCAAAGTAGGTTGAGTAATGCATGGTTAGGCATGGAGCTATGGGCTGAGGTCGTTAAGATGACTTGCTATTTAGTGAATTGATCTTTGTCTACGTTGATTGATTATAAAATTCCAAAGGCCGTATAGAGTATTCATGAAGCTGACTACTTAGGGTTGCAGATATTTGTTTGTGATGCTTATTTTCTAGTATCATTAGTTGAGAAAGATAAGCCAGACCAAAGGGCAAAAATATGTACTTTTAGCGGAGTATGTATTGAATAACTCAATAGGCTAAGTGTACTAAGTAAACTCTATGAGGTTCACCATGATTTATGTATTTTATCCACTATGTCCATCCATTTTACCAGATAAGTTTAGGGCTTGAGACAAAAAACAAGGCATATCCAAAGCTCGAGTGGACTACGCCATAGGAAATTGTGTGAATCGAATGTCTACTGGTGGAAAATTCTTGGGGCCACAGAAGTTTTAGATGAAGATGATATTTATGTTTTCCATTGATCCATATTTGTTTTCCATTGATCCATGTCCGTTTGATCTTATGAACAAGTTAAATGACAAATAAACATCATCATGAGCCCTAGAAAGGTTTCAATAGTTTAAATCATTATTCCTAGTGTTTCCTATGGTGTGGTCCACTTGAGCTTTGGATATGCTTCAATTTTGGGTTCAACCCCTAAAATCATCTGGAAAATGGATGGACGACATGGATAAACCAGATACATGCATTCACAGTGAGCCCAACATAGTTTACTTAATACGATAAGAGCGTACTGATCATAACTCAGTATGTAATCCGATTTCGCTAGGGTGATAGCATGAAAGGATACAAACTATATGATCAGGTTTCACGCAAGATCATATTTAGGTGGTACATCAAATTCGATGAAGGTTCCTTGTTCTGCAAGGAGGAGCATAATGAAACGAAAAAAAAAAAAAATCAATGTTTGACATTGAAATATATAAAGTTGAAACACTTGAAGAAGTTAATCTATAGGAAGAGGTACAAGAAGAGGTGGAGCAACCATTTGTCAGGAGAAATCCACCGAGAAATCGTAGGTTACCGTTGAGATATTGGGATGACTCAAATGTTGCATTTATATCTTATTACGAAAAAGGAGGATCCTTCTACTTTCCAGGAAGCATTAGATGACACGGATGTTGAGAAGTGAATGTCGGCGATATATGATGAGATAAATTCTCTATACAAGAACAAAATGTAGGATCTAGTAAAACTACCTATTGAGCGAAGCAATTAGGTGCAAGTGAATTTTTTGCAAGAAATTGGATAGATATAAGGTGAAACTGGTTACGAACGGCTATGATAAGAAATATATACTTTCAGCCCATCCAATATGTGTGTCCCACTTGGATGAAGGGTCGGACCAAGTTTCAGACGCATCCAAATTTCAAGTGGGCCCCACAAAGTGCTTTTATATGTTTTAGGCATGTCTTCACATGATTTTAGATGGTATGAACCACCTGAGTTCCGTATACGGCTGATTTTTGGGATATCCCATAATTTAAAGGGGACCCATCAAATGCACAGTGTTGATGTTCAACACGCATCACAATGGGGTCCACACAGCTCTACCTCATGGGAAGTTCCCATGAGCTCGACTGGATAAAACCTTTTCCTATATATATATATATATATATATAGAAATG
The DNA here is from genome assembly GCA_030180095.1 of Magnolia changhungtana. Taxonomy (NCBI): domain Eukaryota; kingdom Viridiplantae; phylum Streptophyta; class Magnoliopsida; order Magnoliales; family Magnoliaceae; genus Magnolia; species Magnolia changhungtana. The sequence goes on along the minus strand of JASAUF010000396.1, from coordinate 6,159,285 downwards.
GTACTATGCGCTCGAGCTCACGATATGCTCCCATGAGTCAAGCTGTGTGGGCCCCACCGTGATGTATGTCGACCATCAACACCGTGCATTTGATGGGTCCCCTTTAAATTATGGGATATCCCAAAAATCAGCCGTATACGGAACTCAGGTGGGCCATACATAATGGATGGGCTGGATTTGCAAACCACATCTCGGTGGGCCCAAAAAATGATTATTAATGTTTTAATGGTGCACGGCCCCTCTCAACTTCTGTATGTGGTGTGGCCCACACAAGTCACGGATTGAATTGATTTTTGAGACCTAGGCCCACGATGGAATGGTGCATCAGACTAATGGGGTAGATGTTCGAAACGCATCACGGTGGGGCCTACACAGCTCGACCTCATGGGACGTTCCATCAGCTCGAGCATTCGGATATATATATATATATATATATAGCCGAATGCTCAGCTATGCAGTTAGATTTAAATGAACATAACTGTAATATGAGGACTACATCATTGTGATGTGATGAATGCCGAGTTAACTACAATTTGCTCAATTAATCTCCGTCGACATAGTTTTTGCAATCAAGTTCGATAATGCATCAAAACACAGCTGATGGCCAGCGGTTCAACGTGCCATGCTGGGCCTAGGGACTGGTATTTGGCTCACGAGCTGGGCTTCAACAACTCCTGGTGCCGATCAGCCCAGTCTATATACACCCTTACGGGGGTCTAGCAAGCCTCCTAACAATATGATGGATGGAGAAGGTGACGCTGGAGCTTTTACAAGAGATTCTGTGAATGGTGGTGGGGGACCATGAGTGCAGCCCTGAAAGGATAAAGAGAAGCTACGGCGAATGTTCTCCGCATATCCGAACGCATGCAAGAATATCCAACAAGTGTAGCCTGCTATATACGATCCCAATGTAGTACCAACCTTCGTCGAGCATGGAGCTTGGCATGTGTGTAGGCAACGAATTACAGGGCAGTTCTCCATTGGCAGTGGGTTGCACACGAGAAGAACGCAATTACGCGGGACTCGTGATTCATGTGTTTACCCCCTGCCAAAGGAGAATTGCCCTGCCATTCTACTATACTAGCTAGGTGGTTCGATGCAGTAGTAAGTGGTATTAAATGGTGGTTTCTTTTTTATTTTTTTCTTTATTTATTTTTGTAGGATTACTCCTTCATGTATACATTTTTCGCTATCCTAGAAACCTCACAAAATATAAATGCTTGCTTTTGATTTACTAGTAATTAAAAGTGAAGCTACCTCTCCAAGACTGAATACGAAAATGCTGGAAATTTTAAACTCATATTTAACAAATTGTAGGAGGACATGATTTAATACAACTAGTTTTATCATAGGCTCACTGTATACTAGCTGCTTTGGAAGTGTGAGACAACCCAATCACTGATTTGAAGGGTCCGTTCACCCCATACCACGGTTAATTAGCAAAGCTACAACGTAGAAATCATACCAAATTCGGTGACTTGCATTTATATCTGTCATTTTGTTATAGCCATTCATTTTATAAGCTCGAGAATTAAGGTAGCGGGGAATGGAGAAAGAGAGAGATCACTATCTTCTTCTCCAGTGTAGCCCTTGAGTAAATAAGGAAAGAGGAAATCTTTAAAATGAGGAATAAAATTGATATTATGGATATCTAATGTACTTATATTAGAAAAGAAATTCTAAACCTTAATTTGACTCAAAATAGAAAACTTTACCTAAATAGTGAAAATTACCAAAAAAAAAATAAAATAGCGAAAATGGCATCTAATTCTACTAAAACTCATGAACAATTCTTAGGTGACTAAAATAAAGACCCTCAACCATAATAGGACTCTTAATACCTTAATATGACAAAAAAAATAAAATAATAATAATATGACTTAAAATAATAAACTTTAACTTATTTTGAGTCAAATTAAGGTTTAGAATTTCTAATTTGACTTAAACTTTAAAATAATAAACTCTAATTTGACGTTGAAACTTAAACAATTGAATTTTGTGAAGTCATTTAGAGACCAATGAGCATCCAGTTATTAGACAGGGAATATAGTTCATCATTAGCTTTACAACTATATACTATACATGGGAACAGATAACCATTAGCAAGATTATGGCCGGTGGAAGCTATTGTCAACATTTAAGCCCGTTTTGCCCAATCGAAGCCCCTCCAGCTAGCCCAAATCTATGTGATCTTGACCTTCCATTGATTCGTCCTTTATATGTTCTATGTAAAGCTTGGATGGTTAGTATCACCTGATGAAGTGTTTCTTTAGAATGATACAGAGTCTAAAATGGGATCCATTAAGTGCAGTGCAGTGCAATTGCATTACACCAAATTAGTTTTCCCCATTGATTTTCTTACAGCCCGTGTTTGAATCGTGTGACGGCCTAGATTTTCTACAAATCACACGAGGGTCCACATCTTTGAACATAGAGGATGGTATTGACAGCCAAGCATAGGTTGGGAAACATGGCCTCAAAAGGGGAGGCAAGGGATGGCACCATTGAATCAGCGAGATGTCTTGCAGTGTGGTGCCTCATTAAAAAAGAAAAAATGGGCGAAATGATGGCATTCACAAATAGATTTTCTGCTAAACTCTGACTACTTTAAGCATGGAACATGTACAGACCATTCGATGCTCATCCGGTAGTCTAGAATGTTTTGAGTTTTTACTTCACTTTGACCCGCCAAATTCCATGATAAAGGCCATCACAAGGTGGTCCAAGATCCCATATAGGTAGGGATTAAATTTGCCCCCAATAGGCCCCACATCATACTGTTGAGGCCCCATGTCCCAACTCTCAGTCTGAAGCAAAACCAACAAATTGCAGCTCACTCTCAGAGTATTGGATGATATCCAAATGACATGAAATTAGTTTTGTTTGAAAGCTTTTTTTTTTTTCAGAAAAAACATTAATATATATTCATATAGATGCGAATTACAATTCTTTTTTCACAGCCTACATTCGGGCAGGCCCACCATCCAAAGGTTGTAGGCCCACCTATCGTAAAAAAGCTAAGGAAAGAAAGGAAACAAAATTAGCCTTCCCGCGGGCTGCCTAACCCAACTTATTATCTTTCTAAAGAGCCTAAGTTCAAAAATTTCCAACACTGTTTAAGTGAGCCACAACAATTTTTATAGACACCCACACATTTGTATTATGATCTAAGCATATAGAAAGACATTGATCATGCATGGAGGGCCCCCACTACCCCAAAATTTTGATTTTCAATAAATTACCAAGGATGTAGAGTGATTTTTCATGTGATATTTCAAGGCATTTAAATATCAGTTTTAAAGCACTAATAATAATAATAATAATAATTTCCATTCAATTGCTATAAGAAAAAACAAAAAAACAAAAAAAAAAAAAAACAAAAATCAATGCATTCAATCAATTGATAAATAAAAAATAATCTTAGATACAAATTAATACATTTAAACCACTGAAATTATATTAAAAAAATACTTCAAGACTACAATAAAGTATAAATTTTCACTAAATTCTATAAAAAATGCAAGAGGTTGGGGCAAAAGTGATTTTACGACGTATCATGGACCGTCGCAAAAGAAAAAATATCGCTAACAAGGTGGTATTTTGCGACAGACTAAAATCCGTCGCATATTTGCGATGGACCAAATCGGTTGTAAATTTCATTTTAGCGACGAATTTTGGTCCGTCACTAAATTCCGCCTCTTGAAAAACGCTGCTGGAGTTCTAACAGTGAAAGATGGCTGGGAAGTTATTCGATCCTCGCATCCTAGAACCAGCTGGTATAAATGGGTTTGGGATCCAGCTCTAGATTGAATTCTTTGTTTGGTCCCACTCGCGATCAGGGATACTTCTAGCAATCAATAGATCAAAGGGGAATAGATAAAAAAATCTCGGTTGATCGGAACCAGCAGCAGAGCTAACAATCTGTTCTATTGGTTTGGTGGTTGCTGCCAAGACGATTTCTTTATAGCCATCAAAGGACCCTGAGATGCTAACCAAGCCTTTTTTACGACAGATCGAGTCCGTCGAAAATTCACGATTTTGGCATGTTGCCCATCACCTCTTACATTTTAAAAGTCATGGTAATTATTGATATGGTAGTTGCTGACTTGATTAGTTTAGGTTTCCATTGATTGTTAGTTTTATGAGTTTTATTTCTGTAAGGTGTTAGATTAGATAGTGGATTTGAAATGGTTAAAAAGAATTTAAGCCAAATCCTGCAGGCCGACCATAAGTTTGTGTAATTTAACTTTTTTCAATAGGTTAACAAAAAGCCCATGCATGTCTAGCAATAACATGTTCAGATGTATAAAAAGGAAAACTCATGGGTACCTTACGTGGGCACCTAACATGGGTAACTCTCTCATGTGGGGAAACAATTTTTTTTTTTTTTTTTTTGTTGAAATTTTTTCATTCAGCGAGGAAAATGTATAGAGAATGGACACTTCGGGCGGCCCCATACAAAAAGGGACGGGCGCGTATCATATGGAAACAAGAAAAGGCAAAAGGAACAACAGAAACAGCTCTAGAGCCTGGGAGGTGAGGGCCTAAGTGTTCCAATCCCCACTTTGTCTAAGAGGATCATCCCCCTCACCTCCAACGGGAGGCCTATGGCCCGCACGTGGAACAATCTGGACTAAGAGAGGCTCCCCATCCCAGCCATGCTGTCAGCTGGGCCATTTCCTTCCCTCTTGATGTGGGTGAAGGAGAAGGTTCCCCTTTCCTTGAATGAGAAAATCCTAGAGACCCAAGGTCTCCACCCCGTCCGTTAGGTAGACCAGCCCTATGTTTGGCCTTGATCGTAAAAGTAGGTTGACTCAACACACCCAATTTAAAATTCTGCAAAAACCTCTAAATTCTTGTGGGATGGGTCACCTGAATTTTTTTTATACTAGGATTTTTACGTAATCCTTTCATTCCAATCGTACAAATCAGATGAATAAATTTGATGGCATATAAACATCATGGGACCCTATACAAAACTAATGACCGACATCCCATACCAACTGTTTCCTATTTTGTGACTTACCTGAGTTTTGGATTATCAAGATTTTTAGATTTTATGGTGAACATGAGGCAGTACCTGACGAATGGTGTGGATCTCTTGAAAGTTACATGCACGTGGTGCTTGGTCATCAGTTGTACCTAAGTGGGTTAGACATGACACACGATGTAAGCTACGCTGTACGTTCTTGTAAAAATCCTCTCTCAAAAACATGCAAGTGCAAACCCCTTTGACTATTTGTGTTCATCCCAGGGTTCATCAAAAAACTCATAACTCATATTGCTGATTTTTTAACAGATAAGAAGCTTGGAAAACCCATGGTATTGTGCATTCTAAGCAATCACGCCATCAAAAGCCCTTTGGTTCGAAAGGTGCTGGCATGAGAATAGTGGTTTTAAGTTGAGGTTTAGACTTTTTTTGGTTCTATCTTGGTCCTTGTTTTTTGCACCCTGGTAATTGGACGGTTAGGATCATCAGGTTACGGTGATTCTTTCAGGAAACATGCTAGCGTACCCAACGGTAACCTTGCTCAGGTAACTACTGCTAATCCATCGCCATATTGATGTAACTTTTATGAGAGCGGCATGAAACTCAAAAATTATGATTATCTAAAACTCAGGTAGGCTAGACAATAACAGTTGGGATGAGATGTTTACCATTAGTTTTGTGTAGGGACGGCCACCATGGTGGTTATATGCTATCCAATCCATTCATATGGTGCCTCATCGATCAGGATGAAAAGATTACCCCAAATTCCCTGCATTTGAGAACTCAGGTGGGCCATAAGATGAAAACTTGATTTTGTATAATTTTTAATAGGGTTAGTGTTGAATCATCCTGATTTTTGGAATCAAGGCTAAACTAGCGGTCTACCTGATGGACGAAGCAGATTTCATTTTCCCACTTCAGAGAAAGTCACCCAGTGGGTGCCCGCCAGGTGGAGTTTTCCTTCTTTCACTGCCACTTGCCAAAAAGTTAGCTGGAATGATTGGACTGTTCAGATTGATGAATGAACTGTCCCACATGTCCAAACGTTAACTAGTTTCATCGTGAGCTTATGATACAACTAGTTGTATTGTATTCCTTCCCAACTGTGGGATTAGTGTACTCTATATATTTTGTGTAAAAGATTCCCAAGGTCAAATGTGTTTACAATAAACTAATGATAATTTCAATACGCTGTCGGGTGATTTCATCTTCTTTATTAAATTCACAAATTCACGTCGTCAAAGTAATCTTTAATCAACTAAGATAGCAAATTCTTTTAATACTCTCTCTCTCTCTCTCTCTCTCTCTCTCTCTCTCTCTCTCTCTCTCTCTCTCTCTCTCTCTCAGCTTTTAATGGAAGAAGTCACCCATATACAAAAATAAGGTGTTTTCATTCAAATTAAGCTAAAGCAATGAAATAAGGTGTTCTCATTCAAATTTTTTTTAAAAAAAATTATTTATTTATTTATCAATCTTCAATACCTTCAGCTTCTTAATAAACAATAAAACTACAATCTTTAACTTCAATTATATTTCTATATAAACCACATCCTGAAACTATTTTTTGTATTCCTAATGTGAGATGTACCCATTTTGATGGACTATTGAATTGAATTGCAGTTCCCTTGGTATTCATACTGAGTGCCATGCTCCTATTGGACTTACACCACTTGGATATGGACTCGAGAGGAATATAACTGCCACTTGAGGATTTATTACTTGTTATGAATACTAAAGTTTTATATATATATATATATATATATATATATATTTTTTATATATATATATATATTTTTTATTTTTTTTTTTTTAATACTAATGTAATTACAGTTTCACAAGTTTCCTTCCAATTCAACCTTTACAAAATCCTAGTTTCTTTTTTTTTTTTTTCTTTTTTCTTTTTTTAAGTGTGAAGTTATTCATTTTTGTATTGAAAAGATATCACCGGCATTTGGTGTAGTACCAATTCTCTCTTTGGGTGCGAGAGGTCCCAAGTTAATAATTCTGGGAATGCCCCTCACTTGCGTATTAAGTCAATCTATTATCTTTTTTTATCCTCACATAAGTAAGATTACAAGTAAATGAGACCAGAAGTTCAAAATGTGAACCTCTCTCAATCCTTCCCTCTCAAAATGAAACCACAAGTAAATGTCAGATTTGTACATGGATCCAAGTCTCACATGGGAAAACTAATGTTCTAAGAATTACAAGACAAGGATTGCTACTCTCTCTCTCTCTCTCTCTCTCTCTCTCTCTCTCTCTCTCTCTCTCTCTCTCTCTCTCTCTCTCTCTCTCTCTCTCCATCATAATAAATGAACTGTTAGATTAAGATAGCATCTCTTCCTCTATGTATCTATTCTATTAATGCAGTTGTCTATGGATACAAAATTGAATGGAATTGCAATAATTAGTTTTAAAAAGTGAAACGATTTATTGCAATCCAGCTCAATAATGCATCCAAACGCAACTGAATGCAAGTTTACAATTGTGTAGTTTAAGTCTCAAATTATTAACATTAGATTATGTAACAACTGAAGGGCATTTGGTCTAGTGGTATGATTCTCGCTTTGGGTGTGAGAGGTCCTGAGTTCAATTCTCAGAATGCCCCCTCTAATATGTGGCTCATTCGTTTACTTTTTACCCTCACATCAACAAGATTATATAGGGGATTAATCAAATACCTGCTTGTCTTAATTTTTTTCCCTCACACCAACATGAAATTATAATCGAATGTGAGTAGAAGTTAAAAGTTGGGGTTTTGTCTAACATGGATTTAAAGAACTATGATGCAGCTTTAAAATCATGGTTTACAATTCTAAAACACAACTCAACTTTGACGTGGTTTCAAGTCTTGGGTAAATCATAACCAAGTCAAGCTTCTTCTTCTTCTTCTTTTTTCCCTCGAATTCTTGATGAAATTTGATTGGAGTTGAGTTAATTGACTGGGTTGAGCCAATTTCTAATATGCACATACATAATATGTATAGACCTCTAAAGTAAGCTAGAGTCTTGTAGAAAAATGTATAAAATTCTAGAGATTGCTAGAACATGGAAGAGTTGCGTAGGAATCTCTAGAAGGTTAGTGTTCTCTAATGAGTTTTAATAGCTTGGAGAAGTGTAGAAGAATGTGCAAGTTTTCTGCATTGTTCTTGACTATTGGATGAATGCCACATGGTACAATTCAATCCATTGGTGTAATCCATCTACAGAGTTTCTAAGTCTATATAATGGGGAGTCCCCCTGATGTGAGACTCACTTCTCTTCACAGTGCAATACAACTTTTCCTATTCCATTGTCCTATGTTCTCTTGCATTACTAGCTAGTTCTTGGCATCTCTCACTTAGTGTGAAAGTATGCATTAATCTTACTCTAGTGTTGTGGCATTGTCTGCAAGTGTGGCACGCACTGGAGAGCTAAGGAGTTGATAAGTCTATGAAATGTTGCTCATCATTCTAATTAGTTTAGTAGTTAACTAGGAGTATCTTGTCTTTGTAATCTCTTTAACTTTGTATTTCAATCGCAAAATTTATACTGTGTTTGGATGGACTATTGAATTGGATTGTGGTAATTGGTCTAAATAAAAGAAAATGGCTGAATTGCAACTACGTTACTTTGGTATTGGACTTGAAAGGAGTGTACCTGGTACTTGAGAACTACTTCCTTTTTAAGACAATAATTAGATATTGCTAACTTCCTACCCGCCGAACTAGTCATCACAATCCAGTTGAATAGTGCATCCAATTGCAGCTGAATGAAAGTCAACCTTTGTGAAGACCTAGTTTAAGTGTGAAATTATTCATATTTGGATTCTAACAATACAAGGGGCATTTGGTCTAGTGGTATGATTCTCGCTTTGGGTGCGAGAGGTCCCGAGTTCAATTCTCGGAATGCCCCTTCAGTTCAATATTAAGTCAGTCTTTTATCTTGCTTTTCTAACTGTTAAGTCAGTCTTTTATCTTGCTTTTATCTTCTTATAAGCAAGATTATAATTCAGACTATTTTCTTGCTTTTAAATATTAAGTCAGTCTATTTTCTTGATTTTATCTTCTTAAGCAAGATTATAAGTCAGTCTATTTTCTTGCTTTTATCTTCTTATAAGCAAGATTATAAGTCAGTCTATTTTCTTGCTTTTAAATATTAAGTCAGTCTATTTTCTTGCTTTTATCTTCTTATAAGCAAGATTATAAGTCAGACTCTTGCTTTTATCTTCTTATAAGGAAGATTAAAAGTAAATGAGATCAAAAGTAGAAATTTCAAAACCTCTCCATTCCTTCCTCCTTACCTTTTAATACTCATTTGATTTCAGATTTGAAATGTGAGTCTCACATGGGAAAACTAACATTCTATGAATTACAAAATATGGGTTGCTCCTCTCTCTCTCTCTCTCTCTCTCTCTCTCTCTCTCTCTCTCTCTCTCTCTCTCTCTCTCTCTCTCTCTCTCTCTCAAAAAAAAAAAATTAACTATTAGATTAAGATAGCATCTTTCCCCTCTATATGTATATCTAGTTTTAGTTACTCATGGATATTATATTCTGTTTTAATGCACTGTTGTATTGAATTCCAATAATTGGTTGAATAAAGTGAAGCAACCTGATTGCAGTAACCATAGTATTCATATGAGAGAGTGGCAGCTAATCGATATTGTGTTGCTTTCATTTTGGACTTGAAAGGAGTCCTGCAATTTCAGGGCAACTTCTCATCATTTTTTTATTTTTTTTCAAATTGAACATTTCATTGATAATGAAGATCATGTACAAATGGAGGGGAGACAGACAAAATAACCCTGAGACCCCGAGAGAACCTCTACACATTTGGGAAGGCCAGACTGAGCGGCCCTCCTATCATATCAAGAAGCAAAGGAAAAACAAAAGGCCTATGACGTGTGCACCACTCCAATCCCCATCCTATCAAGGACATGCTCCCCACGAGAAAGACTCGAGAGATCAGAAGGCACCTAGAAAAGCTTGTTCTACTGATTGAAGCTACCCCAACGAGCAAAACTGTCGGCCACCCTGTTGGCCTCACGAGGGATGTACCTTATGGAGATGTTGCCCGCAGAACTAATACAGTCAAATTGGATTTTCCAGTAAATCACATACCAAGGGGGGTGCTAGCACTGGAGAAAATATTTGCCATAGATAGGGAGTCGCTCTCAACCTCAATAGTGGAGAACCCCTGCTTTATGCAGATGGTGAGACCGTGGACAACAACTTTCATTTTCACATGGAAACTAGATCCGACGCCATACCCTTTAGAGAAAGCAAGCTGAAATGTTCCTTTGTCATCCTTGCAAACTCCCCCACTGCCAAATGGCCCGGGGTTTCCCCTAGACGAGCCATAAACGTTAAGCTTCATGGCACCCCTGCTGGGTTTCTCCCATCTAACATAAGACACTGAAGTGCGGGGACCGGCTGGAGGAGCGAGCCGAAGATCCTCCACCACATCCCTATCTGTCCGGTTCTTGGTTGGGGGGAGGAAAAAGGCGTTAGATATTTGAAAGAGCCAAGATCGGACCTTGTGAATAGCTTGGGATGGGTCAAACCGGGTCCCGTCAAAATGGAGGGCATTCCTTGCGGTCCAGATTTCCCAAAGATTCAGGGCCGGGGTGAGCCCCCTGAGGATGCCCAACAAGGAGGATTCCTTGGCCATGGCCCACCATTGGGAAGCTCTCAGCCTAGCCGATTGGTTTGGGAGGAGGGCTATCGAAAGAACAGAGGAGAAATGGCTCCATAGGGAAGCAGCCAGATCGCCAATGGCAAAAAGATGGTCAAGGGATTCCTCATAATGGAAGTCGTTATTGTAGCAGACATGAGAGGAGGCCAAATGCATGCCCTTCTTTTTTATGTTGGATTCCATTGAGACAACATTGTTCAGGACTTTCCAACAAAAAATAGCAACTTTAGGGGGAAGGTGGGAATGCCATGTCCACCTGGCCCAATTACGCTCCTGACCGTGGAGGCGAGAGAGCTCCCATGCTGATTTGACGGAGAATTTACCAGACTTTTCTCTCGTCCAAACTGCTTTATCTTCACCGGATTTTAACGCAATCCCTTCAGCGATAACGTGAAGGCACATCGAGTCTGGGAGTGGGCTGGGAAAAGGAGTAATAGGGCTGTGAGGGCCAATGAAATCCTTTATCTTTAGATCCTGAAGGTGCAGAGGGGTTATGCCTAGAAACCATCTTCTCAGGGGGCCCAGGCTCATCCAGTTCTCATTCCAAACATTGCCGTTACTGTCTCCCAGCAAAAGACGGGATTTATCTTCAACGAAGTGGAGAAGCTTCTTGATACCTTTCCACGTAGGAGAGTCAGTGTGGCGCTGACTAGAGGAGTCACGAGACTCATTGATCATGTATTTGGATATCATGAATTTAGCCCAAAGACTATTCTTATGGGTGAAGAAGATGGTCCAGGCCCTCTTGAGTCTCAGGGCTGCCGAGATTTCTCTTAAGGGTTTAATGTCGAGTCCACCCTCCTTGGTTGGGGAAGTGATTCTTCTCCAACTAACCCAGTGGAACTTTTTTCTGCCTTCAGACCACCCCAAAAGAAGTCGGTGAGCTTGGTTTCTAGGGCCTGTAACATTTTAATAGGAACATCAACCGTAGCTAGAATATGGACGGGGATACTGGAAAGGACATGTTGATAAGAGTAGTCCTAGCTGCCTGATTGAGGAAGCGGGCCTTCCAACTTGAGATGCGGGACTGGATTTTCTCAATAAGGGGTTGGAAGGAGGCGGGGCGGACTCTTCCTTTGACCAGAGGTACACCGAGGTAAAAAGAAGGAAGCGGAAGAGCGAACAATACCAGTCAACCTTTTAATGCTATGGGTTTTGGAATGTAGCATCTTGGAAGATGTCATAAAGCAGCTCTTGGAATTATTGATTTTGAGGCCTGAAATGTTCTTGAATTTCTAGAGGAAGGCCACCAGATTTCTAATGGAGTAGCTGCTACCGTTGGTGAAAATGGTAGTATCGTTAGCAAAGAGAAGATGGGATGGAGGTTGGCTTCTTCTACTGGTTCTGTAGGGCTGACAGGCGTTGGACATGGTCAGCTTCTTTAGGCCCCGGCTGATGACTTCCATGACTAGAATAAAGAGGCTGGGAGAGAGGGGATCTCCCTAACGAAGCCCTCTTTCTGATTTAAAGAAGCCTAAGGACTCACCGTTGAAAAGCACTGAGAACCACGGGGTCGACCAACATTGCTCTACTATAGAGATCCACGTTTGGCTAAAGCCAAATTTTTGCAGAGCTTCTGTAAGGAAGGGCCAGCTAACGCAGTCGTAAGCTTTCTCGAGATTAATCTTGAGGATCAGGTTACTACCTTTGACCTTCATGTCTAAGTCACGGAAAATTTCCTGTGCCAGGGCAATGCTGTCGGCTATAGACCTACTTTTAACAAATGCCATTTGTTCCTTTGAAATCAGCTTCGGTAGGATGGAGTTTAATCTAGTTGTAATCACCTTAGAAAAGATTTTGTATGCACAATTACATAGGCTAATTGGGAGGAATTGTGAAAAGGATTTAGGAGCCGTACATTTTGGGATTAAGCATAGGAGGGAAGCGAAGAAAGCTCGAGGGAACTTACCTCCCTGAAAAAGGAATTTTACTACACGGTGAAGGTTGGCTCCAACAATGTTCCAGCATGCTGAGAAGAAAGTGCCAAAGAGGTCGTCTGGCCCAGGGGCCCCGTCAACGGGCAGATCTGAGACAGCCTGCTTCACTTCATCAGACGATGGGATGGCCAGAAGATGATCATTATATCTGGGAGAGACCATGAGTGGGATAACGTAAAGAAGTCTTCAATGGGGTCCGTAGATTCTGATGAGTAGAGATCCTTGAAGAAGTCAGCCACTGCCTCTTTTAGTTGGGCTCGATCCATAATTTTCATCCCGTTTTGCTGCACTATTTCTCTGATTTAGGAACGGCGGATGCGGTTAGAAATGGAGGCACGAAAGAACTTCGAGTTGCAGTCTCCTTCCTTGAGCCATCGATTTCTAGATTTCTGCTTCGAAAAAAGTTCTTCTAAGGATTCCAGCCGGGCGAGATTCTTTTTCTCTAAATCCAACTTAGGTTGGTGGACGACGAGGCAACAATCGACTCCTGCTCAAGTTTCTCCACCAGCGCTGTGGAGTCCTTGATCTAGGTGAAAATATTGCAAAACTCCTCTGAGTTCCAACGCTTTAAGGCTGCTTTTGTGTTTTTCATCTTGCAGAGGAGATGGATCATAGAGTTGATGAATACTTCTGATTTCCAAGAATTTTGAACCACCTCTTGGAAGCCCTCATGGCGAACCCACATTCTTTGGAAACGGAATGGCTGGGGGATGGAGGGAGCGGGGGGTGGAAATGCTAGGAGAAGAGGATAGTGGTCTGAGGAGAGACAGGGGAGATGTTGCATGTGGAAGGGAGGAAACATCTGAATCCAGGCTGGGGAACAAAGAACTCGATCTAGTCTGGCCCATTTCCTGCGAGGACCAGACCTGTCGTTACACCAAGTGAAGGCATTTCCAAAAAAACCTGCATCTATGAGGGAGGTTTGATTGATAACATCTGAGAATTCCTTCAAGCTAGGACCCACCAGAGAATTACCACCAATTCTCATATTGGGAAACAAGTGCTTTAAAGTCTCCACAAATGATCCAAGGGCCTGATAGAACTGAAGCCTGATGCACCAAGTCAGCCCATAATTCTCTCCTACGCAAGTAGGAACATTTGACATATACGCAGGTTATGTGGATAGGCTGATCCAAGATGGGAGCTAAGGCCCTGAAGGCCAGGAATTGATCCGAAGATGTAAGGGCGTCGACCTTGATTGAATCATGATGGAAAACCCAAATTTTACCTCCGACCGAGGTGGTGGAGATAGAGGAATGGAATCACAATTTCAGACCTGTTGAAATACGCCTAGAATCAGCAATCATAGGTTCACTAATGATATCGATGACCGGTTTGAAGGAGGAGATTAGCCTTTTAACATGTCTGGCCGAGGTAGAATTCGCAATTCCCCTTACATTTCATAGAAGAATACTATCCATCAGAAACACTGCCTGAGTTGATGGCCCTGATACTCTTGCTCATTTTTTTGCCTCACCAGGACTTGATAAAAGAGCTCAAATAATCTAATGTTTTGTTGTCTGCTTCTCCCACTAAGCAGTTATGTTCCTCTTCTGGATCTGAGTGAGGGCCTGACTGGACCACTGTTGACCTTCTTCTCACATAGTGATGCAGGATGCCAGAATCTGGAGGAACATTATTAGGATGGATATGGTTCCCTTCTTGAACACGGTCTGAGTCATGGTAGGAGCAGTCGAAGAAGTATGGGGATAAGTCTATGTAACAACCCGAATTTTCAGGACCCGAGTACACGACCCGTTTCCCAAAAACCCGAGTGTTAACCTTAAAGGATGGTCAAATATATATTTTTCTTTTCTTCTTTTATCAGAGTAAGCAGATGAGCGTAGAATGGACAAGTAAGCATAAAGGAAAGTTCCATTATCATTTAGAATATACAAAAGAGTGCCCATAATGACTTATACAAACCAATGTCCTCATTCTTACAATTACAAAATGAAGTAATATTACATGTGAAATAAAGTAAATTACAACAAATTTGAGATATGAAATCCTGTAGCAACCCTTAGCAAATATAATCATGCACCCTTATCGACCATAGCCTGCTCCTCATCAATATGAACATGAATGTCGTTGGAGCCACCTGTGCTACCTGTACGGTTATATATTTGATGGATGAGTGGCCAACTCAGTGTGAACTCCCCTCAAGATTACACACCGCCGCATTAGGTAAGAATAGTTATGAAATAGAGCATACAAAACAATACATGATGCAAATCTTATTATGTGCATGGATGCGTGAAGTATGCAATCATCGCCCCCGGGATGCTCATCCGTGCGATCATCGAACCTGGGAAACATCATCCAGTCGGGTCCCCATGCAATCGTCGACCCGGGTAAAACATCCGGACGGTCGGTGCCCCGGGTAAAACATCCAGACAGGCGATGTGACTGGTCATCGGCAAGAACATTCAGCGTAATCGCGGGGCATGAAGATCCAGGTCATCATCATAATCGAATGACCGGTCATAAGCGCAACATTCAAATGTCGCAGGGCAAAGTGATCCAAGTCATCGAGATATGCCATGTATGCATGATTAGCCAATCCGTTATTAATTCAATTACAACCAGGCGGGTTTAATAAGCTCAAAGGTCACTACGGGGAGCACAAGGCCTGCGTAGGTCGACAAATGGCCTCGCATAGTGTCCCATTCCACCATCCCTCGGCTCATGAGGCTACCACCTTAGGATGTTTAATGGAAACTCATCGACTAGTGGCCAATCATATTACAATATGTGGGGCTTACCATCGCATGGTTGCACAAGATAAAACATCGAACCCATGTAGGGAAAATATCAAATAAAACCACGTAGGGGGCGAGTATCAAAATATGCCACATAGGGCGAATATTAAAATCATACGATAAAGACCATCCTTAAAAACCATTGGGCACAACAACCTTGGATGGTAGGCCCACATCAATAATCCATCTAGACCACCACTCATAAACCACCGAGTCGAAGGTCCATTACGATCACAAAGAGTCAAGTTACATCCCAAGTATGGGTGTACATTCATACGTGGGAATTTCCCACTAATGTACCAGCTTTAGGTTCTGTAAGCAATCCACAAATAATCCACAAGCATGAACAATTATACAGATAATCATAAAGCATGTAAGACAAAGAATTTAATTTCTACCAGCTAACACATGTGATTATAAGGAGAGATATCAATTATGAATTTAAATAAAAACTATAACTTAAGCTAATGAGAAGATGGAAAGCTCAAGGGGAAGAATCATCACCTTATGTTTTGAACCGCCTACCAATGTTGTTAGAGAACATGTGTTTCCTTAGAATCAAACCCTACCATCAATTGTAAAGTTACACTGTTAGGTTCAAGCTTTATACGATATTCTTGGTCAAGGTCTTAACCTAAAGTTTGGATTACCTTGGTTTTAGGGTTTTAATGTAGAACTAGGTTTTCATCCTAGAATTTAGGTATAGGATAGGTTTTAAGGATTTGGATTGTAGTTAGCGTATGATAATTTTAATAATTGAAGAGTAATTGTTAACATTAGTGTTATAATTAACGTTAGTCAATTTATTAATAATAATCATTATAATGC
This sequence comes from Magnolia changhungtana, assembly GCA_030180095.1. Classification (NCBI taxonomy): domain Eukaryota; kingdom Viridiplantae; phylum Streptophyta; class Magnoliopsida; order Magnoliales; family Magnoliaceae; genus Magnolia; species Magnolia changhungtana. The sequence goes on along the minus strand of JASAUF010000396.1, from coordinate 6,143,095 downwards.
TAGAAATGGTATGATTTACTATTAATGATTGTACCAAAGAATGATAATTAAATTACTAATATATAATAATAATAGTTATCAAGTATCAATAGTGGATTCAATCATGATAATATATACTAAAATCTACCATTAAAGTATTTATAATCATTTGTTTGGCTCACCACATTGTGTTTCACAAATCCAACCCATCCATTAAGTGTGTCTCGTTAGTTTAAGGAGTCAAACCAAGTTTCAGGTGCATCCAAATCTCAGGTGGACTCCAGAAGTTGCTTTTATATGATTTAACATGTCTTCACAAGGTTGTAGGTTGTGTGGGCCACCTGAGCTCTATGTATGGTTGATTTTTGGAGGCACCTCATATAAAAAGGGGACCCATCTAATGTACGGTGTTGATGTTCAACACACATCATAGTAAGGCTTGTGGTGGGGCATTGGTTCAAGCCAAACTTTGAAGTAAAATGAGGCAGCGTCCTCTGGACGTCAACATGCATGTTTCTTGTATTATCTTTTTTTTTTTTTTGTTTTGATAGGTGGGGCCCGCCTAAGGAGGATCTACTCCGTTGATTGGGTTCCAGGGCTCAGGAAAGGTGTAATATCCAATTTTGGATATGTTTTGATGCTCCTAAATATCACAGCGGGCCCTAATGATTTACTACTATTAAATCAGTCTTTCTACTGGTGTGGCCTACCAGAGAGTTGGGTTGGCTTCATTTTTCGGGTCAACGCCTAAAATGAGGTGGGAAGTGGGATGGACGGTCCTGAATGCAATCCCTACACACCATGCTTCATGCATTAGACGTGTAATATAATACTTTATAATTTTTATGCGTGCACGGATGCATGCATATATACTAACATATATTTTTTATTTTATTTTATTTTATTTTATTTTTTGAAACAAAAGTCCAGGGTCCGATGGCCTTTGATGGACGGCCTGGACGAGCCACATCAATTAGGTGGGGCCACATACATGGCCCACCAGCCGAGGTAGGGTGGGGTCCACCCGCAGATACAGGGTACGGCCCGCCTGTACTTGAGCAGGGCCCACAACTTGGGCGTTCCATGGATTTTGGGTGAGGCCCACCCTGCAGCCCATCTGCGTTTTTCAGGGTCCATGTGGGTAGGATGTGGCCCACCTCGTCTTACATGGGGGTGGCCCACTTGGCCTGATAAGAAGCCCCAGCGAACAGCCTTAGGCTGATGCAAGGTGCGGCCCACCTGCTGTAGCAGGGTGCGGCCCACCTGCAATTTTCGCAGGGCCCATGAGCGGCCCACCACCCTTATATGTGAACAGTATCATCTTCTGCATGGGCTGTTCTCAGACCTTTCTGCGGCTGGATTTAGGTCCGGTTTGGGACCCACTCACGGCCCACCTTTGAGGTCAGATGGAAGCCGATCAAGGGCCATTTTGAGAGCTCCTAACCAGCGTCCATTACTAGCCTAAACGAAGCTCGAAACAGGGCCGTTTGATGGCCTGTCGGCACAGTCTGGATTCATCTCCAAACGGAGCTCCAAATAGGCTTGTTTTCTCACCTTATCCTGTGTTTGATTTTCGACTTAAATGGAGCCGTGGATTTGCTCAGCTTTAGTCCCAAACGGGTCCCTTGTCAAGCTGATATCCCAGTCCATATCAGAGCCATCGTCTGGCCATTTATCCTTGCTCAAAACAGAGTCTCGTTTGTCTCAACTTTTGGACTGATGCTCGGCCATTGTTTGGCCTGTGTTAAGCTAAGAGTCAAGGCCATTAGTTGGCCTGGCTCCTACCTGAAACAGGGTCCAAACGCTGCTCATCTTCGGCCCTATGCATGGCCAATTTTTTCATAACTCACCCCAATGCAGGCATCTCTTGGCCTGGTTCATGGGCTGGAATGGCTGGGTTTGGAAAACCCAACATCACCTTCACAACCTTGAAATGAAGTTGATGGGAGACGTTACCTGAAATGGGTGGATATCTCCTTCTCTCAAGCTGTAACAGAGGCTCGGCCTTCTTCCTCACTTTCTCTCTCTTTCTTTTCTCTTGGCGTGAGTTTCCTAGGGCAACAGCGCCCTCTTTTATAGCCACTGAGGGAGAGGGACGGACGGTTGTGATCTTCCTCACCGTGGATGGATGAGATTCGCCCTTCCTAAAAAGGAAAGTCGGTCTCTCTCTCCTTCCCTTCGCAGAGTTGGGCCGGGCTATATTTGGCATGGATTGGATGGCGGCATTCAATCTCTTTCCTCCGCTTACCAATGCCCAAACGGCTACGCCGTCATGTTAAGTCGGGCCTCACAGAGAAATTCAACGGATCAGATGGCCCGGAAAACGATCATGGTGGCCCACCTAGGAGCTCAAAGAGAGTCGGTTTAAATCTCCAGGTGGCGGGAGATATTTCTTGTTTGCAAACTGGTCCGGTGTGGCTCGTGTACCAGCGTCCTTAGTACACATGCACCGTGTAGGGGCCCGCTGAGATGTCAGTATCATAATCCATACTGTCCATTCGCATTGGGAACCCTTCATAGGGACCCTGACCCATTTTGGGTTGACGGGGAGACCTAGGCGGGCCATACAAGCTAATTCTTAGCCCCAACGGTGGTTTCTTTTGATCTAACGGCCGGATCTTCCCAAAATCAAAAGTCAATGGTTAAAAGAATCCAATGGACCATTCAGGCTAGAAGTTAATGGTTAGATTGTGGCTTATGTGACCTATCATGCATTAACTATCATGCTACCGTACTTGTAATATCATTATTTACTATTATTATTATTAGAAACTATTTTCCTTATATATTTTGTCATTTATAATTTATATTATCACAAATCGTTAATACATGTAAATTATATGAATGTCAGTAAGCATAGATTAAAGTATGTATATATATGTTATTTTTTTATTTTTTTTTATGTATTACAAAATTTATAGTTTGTAATTTATACTAATGATATTGTAAGTATATGCATATGATATGGATTATAGTTACATATCCCTTTTACATGAAACTTCAATTATTTATAAATTATGTAAGTATCATTTCATAGTATATTTTTAGGTTGTACTATATTTATTTATTTATTTTTTGTATTAAATTAAATCACGTGGTAACACTCGAGTACTGGAAAGTACGGGGTGTTACAGTCTACATGGATATTCCCCACGTTTGGGGTGGGAGAAATAAGAGGTGATAAAGGATTCAGCTGAGGGGAACTCTTACCTGAAGGATGTTGAGGCTCAGCTTCCTCAGGTTGAGAGAACGATTTCCTGCTTAAGGGGGTGGACGGGTTGGGGTTGATTTGGAAGGCCATTTCCTGCAGGTAGGTTATTAGCTCCCGGGGGAGAGTGGAAGGCCGGTGGGGAAGGGACATTGCCATCGGATTGGGAGCTCACTTCCTGGACTGAATGGATGGGCAATGGGGGAGTTGGGAGCTCTGCATGTTGGGTGTTGGACGAAGGAAGAGGATTAGGGATAGGATTTGAGTGGGTGTTTGCAGGGAGGGAATGAAGCTGATAGGGAGAGCTGGGATTCAGGGAGGCCCTAGGCTGTTTACATGGGGTGAACTGTGCTGGAGATTAAGGATCCTGAAAGGTTGAAAGTCCCTTACAGGGAAAGCAACGGCGAGAGGTTCTGTAGAGGTTGGGGATTCTGAGGTTAATGAGTCCTGAGGGCCCGCGGCTACCAGGGGTCTAGGGTTTGGGTTCTCCAAGGAGTCTAAAACATGGGTGTTCTGTGAGGCATTATCTCGAGTAGATGGAGTACGGCGAAGAAGTTGTCCTCTGTTTTGGTAGAAGGTAGATAGGACCCAATCCCTAATGTTCAGCTCTTTATCAGGTGATTCCTTTGGGATTTGAGGCGAGAAGGGGCTGCCACGGAGCTCACCTCCTGGGTCCTCAATCACTGCACAGACCGGATAGGCATCCGGACCTACTTTGAGATTAACGATTGTGAAAAAGTCCCACCTAGGTTTCAAAATTACTTTCACTCTTGCAAAGACTTGGAAGAGACCATACCTAGCCGAGGAGTCAACCTGAACGACCCTTCCAAAATGTTGCCCGATATCCACAATCGTCGACTCGAACCATGCATGGTCTGGGATCCCATATAACCTAATCCAATGGCGGTCATGGCCAATCACCGCACCTGGATGCTAAGGTTCCAACCTGTGAAGACCCATTGTTGAGAGGAGGTCTAAATCTGTGGAGAAATCTGTGAGCTCTTCTCTGGATTTGAACTGCAGAAGGAAGGCTTGTGGAGACAATCTGATAACATCCATGACAGAAGCAATGAATCTAGATTACCTGAGGGTCCGAAGTAGATGGATGATGGGGGTGTTTGGGGACGTGAATCCCACAAGGGACATCTCCAACTTCCTTCTCCTGAGCTCCACCGAGGCCAAGTCTACTATAACTGTAAAGGATTCCGTAGGGGATGATATGGAGGCTTTGGGAAGGGTTTTTTTCTTCAGGATATCACTGTAGAGGTTAGGCTGGGGATGGATGGGTTTGGGGTTATGCAGGGGGATTAGAGTGGGTTTCCTCAGGGGCCTAGTTTTGGAGATTGCTGCTTGAACAGAGACAACCCTCCCATCGATTTTCTTACCATTTAGCACTCCAATGGCAGCTCGGGCTTCAACTTCGTAAAGGTAGCGGACAAATCCATACCCCCTCGGTTTGATAGATCCAGGGATTGTGGGGATGTGCACGTCCTTGACCTTGCCATATCTCTCAAATATGATTCCAACGTCTTCTCTTGAACAGTCAAATGGGAGGTTGCCGATGAAAACTGTGAATCTAGGAGATGGGTTGAAAGTTGGGGCAGCCACATTAGCATCCGCTACAAATCTAGTGCCTAGTTTGTTGTGGGAGGAGGGGCTATGAAATTGCCCCTTTTTTCCGATAACCCTCTTCCATCCTGGAGAAGACGCCCTAGGCCGACTTCTTCCCCTCAAACGCTCCGGAGGAGGGGAACCTCGCATGCTTTTATATATATATATACCAAATTGGCTTCTCTATTCATTGGCTTGCAAGCCAAACTGGCGAGAAGGCTGAGCCTATTCATGGGCAACTTCTCATCATGAATGCGGTTAAATGTCATTACAATTTAGTCATTGATGAACTAAAAAGGACTATTGAACAAGGAACATCTCAGCATTCTAATATCTTAACTTTGCATTCCTATTGCAAGATTTATAGTGCATTTGAAATGACCATTGAATGAATACCACTAGTTGTTTCAATATTTACAATGCATTTGGAAGGGCATTTGAAATGACTATTGAATGAATACCACTAGTTGTTTCAATATTTACAGTGCATTTGGAAGGACTATTGAATGAATTCCACTAGTTTTTTCAATATTTACAGTGCATTTGGAAGGATTATTAAATGAATTCCACTAGTTGTTTCAATGAGGCACAAATGGTTGGATTACACTTACCTTCCAATATATGTATAGAGTGCTTCGGTCTTAATCGCAATTATGTTTCTTTGATATTGCACTTGAAAGGAATCTACATGTGAATTGAAGATTCCTTTCTTGCGATGAATACTGAGGTAACTAGGATTTGGTCATATCATCTCTATCAAAATAGTTATTGCAATCCACTTCAGTAGTGCACCCAATCGCAGTGGAATGCAAGTAAACCTGTTCAATGGTGTGATTTGAATATCAAATTATTAATATTAATTTTCCTAACATATGGAGGGCTTTAGTTCTAGTGGTAAAAAAATAACATAAAATAAAATGGAGGGCATTTGGTCTAGTGGTATGATTCTCGCTTTGAGTGCAAGAGGTCCATCTAGTAGTTTTAAAACTGGCATCAACAAGGTTATAATTCATAATTGAATGTGATTAGGAAGTTGAGAATAATTACTTTTATTTACATCTCTCTTTCAATTATTTTTTTTATTTTTTATTTATCGTGTTTTTTTTTTTTTTTTTTTTTGGGGGGGGGCGGGGGGTAGATGAAATTAATTGTTCAAAGCATGCCAAATTTCATACTAAAATCATACTAAACAAAGATATCTAAAGTGAAGGTTCAGGATCTGCTATTAATCAATAGTACTAAAAGCTTGAAGGAGGTCATGGACGCCCAACATATGAAGTTGGCATGGGCTATAAAATTCGGTGTTTTCATAGGGCCATGGGTCACCCTCATGGGCATTAAACACTTCAGGGAACTCAACTCAGAGGTCCCATTGGTTGCTAATCTTAATTCTTCCCCTTTCTGGAAGAGGATCAGGGAATTCCTCCTAATTTTGGCTGAGAATGCTCAGTGGCATGTCGGCCGAGGCAAGCTAAATCTCCGGAAGGATAATTGGATGGGTAGGGGCCCCTCTAGCATCTTGTAGATAGGTCAATCCTGGTGGAGCTGAAAGACCTGAAGTCAGGGATCTGCTGGGAAATTCTGGCCCTCTCCCTCCTTCAGGGGTGTATACCCTCCTTCCTTAAGAGATCATCGATGAGCTTTTCCATGGTGGCTTTGCAACTTCTGACGATTGTGCCAAATGTTTCTGGCCCCATGAGCCTTCAGGGGCATTTTCTTTAAAATCGGCTTAGAAGTTTACCAGAGGTTCTTCCACAATATTACAGTGGGCCAAATGGATCTAGCACAGCTCTCTCCCTCTGAAAATCTCGGTCTTCATGTGGAGATTGCTGCAGGAGACGACCCCAATAGATGATAGGATCCAGGCAAAAGGAGTGGCGTTGGCGTCCAAATGTCGCTGCTGCACAGGGGACAACCACGCTCGCATGGACACAAAATTGATTTCTCATATGTCCCTCTCTGGACATCAGGCGGAGTCCATATGGAACTTTTTTGGTGTGCTGTGTGGAGTACCCTCCCTGCCTCATTTCACTGTTGAAGGTAGACTGCTCCAATGGAGGAGTATGGGGGCCCCAAGTTGCGCCCCGTCTCCAATCAGATATCTGCTGCCTATTCTTATTCTCTGGGAACTTTGGCACTCCAGAAATGAAGTTATGTATGAAAATAAATCGATGAACGCCAGTAGATCCATAGCCCGAATCAGATGGTGGGCCAAGCTTGTTATTGGCATCGACTATGTAGACGGTCTCTCTTTTGATGATCGCAGAAACAGTCCCAGGTAGCCAACAGTTAATCAGCGGCGTCCCAGCTCAGTCCTTGTCAAATGGAGACAGCTGACCCCTAGTTGGGTCAATCTTAATGTAGATGGGTCGGCGAGAGGTAATCCCGACCCCTCGGGTGGAGGTGGCATTTGTAGAAGTGACAATGGGGCCTTTGTTTTTGGTTTCTCCACTGGCTATATGGTGAAGGCTCCAACAATTTGGTGGAATTCCATGACAGTATGGTGTTTTGTATTGAGAGGGGGCTGACCAAGGTCATGGTAGAATCCGACTCTAGAATGGTGATTGACATACTCTCAGATCAGTCTAAGATTCTGTGGAGGTGGAGACCTTGAGTAGCAAGAATAAACTATTTAAAACACCTAGGTGACTTCTCCTTTACTCATATTCTTAGGGAAGGCAATGGTCGCACTGATGGGATGGCCCGAGAAGGGTGCCGAAATCAATCGGTTTCGCTGCACCTTCACTTGGTTTCGCTCCCGCTTCAGGTTCGTTGTCTGATCTTCCTAGACAAGGTGAGGTCAGGATCGCTCAAAACCGTCTCATAGTAACCTTCTAAGTGAAGGTTTCTTCTGCTCCTCAAGCCTCTCTTGTATATAGGTGGGACCCCTTACGATAGGTCCCATTGATTATTTTGTAGCGGGGGGGGGGGAATGTCTTCCAAAGAGGTGTAGGTTGTAAATCCGTTTCTTATATGAATGAAATCACTATTTTTGAAAATAAAATAAAAATCAATAGTACTAGAAGGGATTGATAGCAAGATGGATGTTTATTGAACTCACATAGATTATTCTTAACAGTTGATAATATGGTTCATATGACATGGGACTGAACTAGTAATATCTCCTATTGATAATCTCTTTAAACTAGAAGAAAATTAACATCTGTGATTGAAAACAATGTTAGATCCCTTGAGTAGATTGTATAGCAGAGATTGGGCATTTGGTCTAGTGGTATGATTCTCGCTTCGGGTGCGAGAGGTCCTAAGTTCGATTCTCGGAATGCCCCCAAACTTTCAATTTTAGACAATCGATTTCTTATTTTAATCTCCAGCCAGATTATAAATATTCAAATTTCAGATTTGTATACGCAAGTCCACATGTGAAAACTCTCTCTCTCTCTCTCTCTCTCTCTCTCTCTCTCTCTCTCTCACGATAAATGAACTTGAAAGGAGTCCTGAAATTTCAAGGAAACTTCTCATCATGAATGCTGTTAAATGTCATTACAATTTGGTCATCGATGAACTAGAAAGGTCTATTGAACTAGGAAAATCTCAGCATTCTAATATCTTAGCTTTGTAGTCCTATTTCAATATTTACAGTGCATTTGGAAGGACTATTGAATGAATTCCACTAGCTATTTCAATATTTACAATGAAATTCTCCTTCTCCAAAAAAAATAAAATAATAAATAATGCATTTGGAGGGACTATTGAACGAATTTCACTAGTTGTTTCAATATTCACAGTGCATTTGGAAGGACTATTTAATGAATTCCACTAGTTTCTTTCAATATTTACAGTGCATTTGGAAGGATTATTGAATGAATTCCACTAGTTGTTTCAATAAGGCACAAATAGTTGGATTACACTTACCTTCCAATATATGTATAGAGTGCTTCGTTCTTAATTGCAATATATGTTTCTTTGTGATGTAGAACGTGTCACAGATACGTTCCTAGCATGGTTGGGCTAAAAGAAGATGGACCGTAAATTGAACATAACTTTTGATCCGGGTATCGTTACTGGGCGCACAACCTATCAATGTTTACTGAAATGGGTCATCCGAGGTGAACCGACCTATAAGGTGGGTCGCATCTGTCCGTTTCGACAGAAAAAACGCACTTTCAGTTCAAAAATGAATTTTTAAGAAAATTTTACTATTTTTAGTAATTCTGATTTTTTAAAATATTTTTTTTCTATTTTTAGAGTTTTAGATTTTCTTCCTTTTTAGAAATAACTTTTAGTTATACTAGGACTCTTCTAGAGAAAGTTTATTTGAAATTTTTATTTTTAGAAATTAGGCATTAAAAGAGTTTTATTAAAATTAGGATTTTTATTAGAGTTAGAATTTTGTTATTTTTGGTAATTACGAATTTTAGTTTATTTTTTCTTTATTAATGGTGTAAGTAGACACATTAGAGAATTATCAATTATTCATTAATCAACTTCAAATCTATTAGAATTTATTTCTATTTTCTGCTTTCTTTCCTCGTGGATTCAAGAAGTCTCTGTGAGGAGTCCAGAGAAATTTCGTGGATTCGGAATAGTTATCCTCTTGAAGAAGATGGTACTCGACCTCACGTCCTCCCCTGCGTTAGTTTGGTATCAAAGCGAGGTTTCTCCTCGGATTGATGGCTTCTAACGATGGGTCGGACAACAATCCCATGGGCGGTGCTCCAGGGAATTTACCTTTAACGGCGACAACTTTCGAAGTAGCGCAACGAGAGAATCAGTAAGCCATGCAAGGGGTGTAAGCTTCCATCGACTGTATAGTGGATCTCTTGGCAGAAAGCCTAGGGCAGCTACGTGTTCATGCTGGTGATCCACCACCAGCAATTGCTAGAATTCGTAATTATACTGATCGTAGGGCGATGCTATCAATGAACCACAAGATGGTTCAAGAATTCAAGATGAAAGTCGATCTTCCTAGTTTTAATGGCCAACTCTACTTCAAAGACGTCCTCGATTGGTTGCTTGAAGTCGAACATTTCTTCGACTACAAGAACATCGCAGAAGAAAAGAAAGTTAAACTCGTGGCATACAAGTTGACCGGCAGAGCTTCAGATTGGTGGGAACAACTTCAACTCGAGCGGGCAAGACAGATGAAGGCGACAATCCGCACGTGGTCGTGGATGAAGTAGTTATTCTGCAGGCGATTCCTCCCTCGAGATTACGATAAGGTATTATTCCAACAAAACCAAAATTATTATCAGGATAGTCGATCAGTAAAAAGTTATGCAGAAAAATCCTATTATTAGTCTACGAGAAACTACTTCATCAAAACGGAGTTGCAATAAACCACAGGATTCATCAGTGGCGAACATGTGACCTCTATAGGAATAGAGAACCAACCCAAGACTTCTAAAGTGGAGAGACAATATCTCATCACCGAACAGGCATTTGTTAAACAATCTGAGGAAATGAAAAATATATATCCATTAGTTGAAAAGAAAAAATATGTGAAGCATGTGAATATCCTAAAGGATTTAGAACCAGTATCGTAAAAGTTCAAGAGGGTTATGCTCAATAAACTCCCTAATAAATTACCTCTCATTCTAGATATACAAAATCACATTGATCTTGTCTCAGGGGCAAGTCCGCTTAGGGCGTGTTTGGCTCGGCGCTGGATGTGGGTGTTCACTCCCCAAGTATAGGGTTGTGATGTAGTAATAAACTTGGTAAGATCGAGGTCGAATCCCACGAGGATTGATCGTCACAATTCAAATCTGTGATTCTCCTTAACTAATTCAACAAACAATGGAGCAAATTTACTAACACAAATCTATGAAAAAAAACAATTGAGAATAAGGAAGAAAATCCAATCAGAGAGAGCACTAGGACTTTCGAATCCACCCCTAATTATCCTAACCATTGTTTTGTCTGTTAATTCACCTTAATTTAGATTGATCTAACTTATCTAGAGAAAGCACAATCTGTGTCCTTAATCGGGCATATAGATTGTCTAATTCCTTTAAGCAATGCCATGAAGAACATATCCCATGTCCAAATCGGGCATATGGAATATGCAGTTCAGTAAAGCACCCTGTTTCTTCCTCTACAGGAACCTGTTCATGATCAGATACAAGCACCTAGAATAAGCATCCAAACCACATCCATCCATAGACTCTGATCAAAATTCATAGATGGAGAAGTATAGAATTTAAAACAATCAAGCACACTAGGGAAAGAAACAAATCAATCTAATTAAAGTAAAATCAACATAGAACAATGGGTGTTCAAATTAGGGGTTTCATCCCAGCCCTAGCTGAGAGATTAGTTACCCATAAAATCCATTAAACAAATGGATAAATAAAGATAAAAAGTCATAAAAGGAAAATCAAACCAATTTCGCTCTCTCTTCTTTCTTCTCTCTCTTCTCTTTCTTCTCTCCCTTGCTGTAGATCTGGAGCTCCTCCCTGTTTCTGAATGTTTTTCCCATGTCCAAGACTCCTTTTTTATAGTTGCTGGAAGGCTGGATCAGTGGCAGAGTTGTAGCAGGACATGGAATGGAGATTTTCGCAGCCATGATCGGTGGGCCCCACCGAAGTGTTTTCTGGAAAATCCACCCCGTCCATTGGATTCAGAACGAAATTTCAGTCAAGAATGGGTAGTTTTGAACGTCCATTAACGCGGCCCAGAGAAGAAAACACGAAGAGATCAGTTTTGAACGTTGCAGGGCAGCCCTTTTGTGGCCTCTGTATCATGCACGTGTGTACGCATGGGAGTGGAATATCAGCATGGGTTTGTAGTGCTCGCGGCCCTCTACAAGATGGACGGCTCAGATCAGCCGTACGGGTGACGTGTGGGGCCTACTGACGTTCGCAAAAATGGCAGTGGCCGTCCGTTGCCGACGCAACAAGGACGCGGCCGCACTAAGATGGTGGGGTCCACTGTGATGTTATTTTGAGAAATCCACTCCGTCCATTGGATCCCTCTCGAAAAATCGGTCAGACTTGCTGAGATTGGAGTGATTTCAGTGTGGTCCATCGGATGACGGGAACCATGTGATCTTCCATTCTGGACCCCTTTCGGGTCCCTTTGGCTCGCTTTCCTCAGATCCCAGGCGTGTAAACTCTTCATTATTGGTTCTCTGGGGTCCATCCCGTGCTTAGGTGGCTTTGGATCATCAAATCCATGCTTTTAATCCTCTTTTCAGTCCAACGCTCATTATTACATCCTGAAATGAAAATATGATTAAAATATTCCATTAAGCCTTATCAGGTATGTAAATTTAGGCAATTACTGGGGTCTGATATGTAATATTCGACCCTGATCACAACCCCCAACCAGCATTTTGCTAGTCCCGAGCAAAACATGCGAAAAATAATTTTGGAAATAAAAGACAATTCTCAAATTCAAGTGACTTGTGAACAGATAGTCGAGATGTGATCATTCTACGATTCATGCATGGTGAGTGGAATTTTCTCCTGAATCAAGTTCACCAGTAATTTCATAAACAAGTTCAAACTATTAAACCATGAATTAGAATAATTCTAAAACATTGAGTTTCATGAGTGTATAGTGTCATCTCGACTTTTTCAACCATTAAGAGATTCAATTGTCAATTTCATGATATCATTGGTAATTAACAACGGAGCTCATGTCACCCAAAACTGGAACCAACACTTGCCTTACAGATTAACCTTTCATTCTACCATTTTTTTGATTTTCTTTATAAATAGTACGCCAAGGAGGAGAATCAAATCTGCACCTATAGGGAGCAAACCTATGGTGAAAATTTGTCGCCTAAATCTTTTCTTATGTCAACTATGAGGAATCGAATCGTCATCTATAGGGAGCAAACCTATGATGACAATTATGCGACTTATTTTTTCAATTCTTCTTTATAGACTAATGCTAAAATTTTTGTTTTTCAGACTGATTCCCTTCATGCTTAGTGATTACCATGTTATCAATTAATATCGAACTGAAAACTTAATGTGTAAACGAGATCTGATATGTGAAATCATGGCTCAATCAACGTTTACAACTTCTAATCGTGGATTAGCAATTCAAACTTAAGTGTGAAATCTACCAGACAACCGAATCCAAGAGTCATAAATTTCTCACATTCTGAATCTTTGTAATTTCAAAATCACAACTATCCTTCAAAATCACTTTGAATTCAATAGAAATTCTAGAAAAATTTTAAAAATTTTCACAATTTTTGCTCAAAACCAAGAAAATACTGATTAGGTAACCTAATCTCCCACCCCCAACCTAAAATCTACATTGTCCTCAATGTAAAAGAAATAAGCATGCGATGTAGATGAGAAAAAGGAAAGAGGAGTGAGGGAAAGATAGTACCTGGATGAAGAATCAAGAGACTTTCCCAAAAATATCAATGTAAAAATAGGTCAGCACAAGAGAGAAATCAGTAAAAATAAAATAAAATCACAAAAAGAAAAACCCTACCTATACCACTTTCACGCAGTGCTCTCGATTGCATTTAGCGCATGCAACAAGCCTTTAAACCCCTAGGTTACCCCTAGTGGACGAGTTGTAGTCTCGTGAGGGTTTGCAGTAATGTTACCCACAAACATTGAACTAATAAAAAAAAGAAATAGAATGAAATGCTGGGTTGCCTCCCAGGAGCGCTAAGTTTAACGTCTTCAGCCAGACAAAAACGGACCATGAATTCATTAATCTTTAAGACCAGGGTCCGCCAAAGAACTTACCTCAATACTGTGGTTAACCAATCCCAGACAAGTGATGCGAGTTCCCATAAACTGTGCTATCTGAAATGAGGTAATTGACACTATCATCAAACAATTTAAGGACTTCTGCTCGAACAACTTCTTCCATGTTAGGATCATGCTTCCTTTGTATTTTACGTGACATTTCCACAAAGATGATCCTTACATACGATGGGCACACTCCTTGTATTTCTGCTATCTTCCGTTCAATTCTTTGCCTTATATGTTCGAAGAACATTAAGCAACCTGTTCTCTTTTGCCTTCTCGAGTTAGAACTGTCTGTCGGAAGAGTCTCGAGAGGATGAAGAGGTTCCACTTTTGCTCTCCATTTTTCGGTCTCAATATCGGAGTAGAGTCGAAAAAGTGCATTGACTTCGTGGATGGGACTATCTATGTCAAAATCCGTGCCATGTTGTGCTAAGCGTCTCAAGTGGATCTTCAAAAGATTTACGGAAGGAGTCCCGCACTAGACTCTCGATCATGTCCACTTCAAATATGTCGTCCAACTCCGCGGGTTGTTGTCTTGCATTAAAAACATTAAGTTTAATATTCATGTTACCAAATGACAACTTCATAACTCCATTCCTGCAATTTATAATAGCATTAGATGTGGCCAAAAATGGACGACCCAAAATGACCGGGATCTACTATGAGGATTACCGAGCAGTGAGTATCTATAACTATGAAATCCACTCGAGAAATAAAATTTGTCAACCTGGATTAGCACATCTTCAATAACACCCCGAGCACCTTGACAGACCTATCAGCTAGTTGTAATGTTATTTTAGTCGGTTTCAACTCACCAAGTCCGAGCTGCTCATAAACCGAATATGGTAACAAATTGACGCTCGCCCCTAAATCAAGTAATGCCTTCCCGATTTTATGATTTCCTATGCCGCAAGAGATGGTAGGAGCTCCTGGATCCCTAAATTTAGGAGGGGTGTTATGTTGAATCATGGAGCTGAGCTGCTCTGCAAGGAAGACTTTCTTATGAACATTCTGCTTACGCTTTTGAGTGCATAAATCTTTAAGAAACTTAGCATAAGCAGGGACTTGCTTGATAGCGTCAAGCAACGGGATGTTGACTTGCACTTTTTTAAACACATCCAAGATTTCATCAAAATTGTTTCTTTTCTTCATTGGTGCCAGACGTTGAGGAAAAGGTGCTTTGGGCACGTAAGGTGGCACGTCAGCGGCTCTTGGAGAGTCAGAGAGTTTTTGGACTTTGGATGCATTGGTGTGTCTCTCTGCTTCACCTTGATTTGATTCATCCCTAGGTATCTCTATTTTGTTGTCAATCTGTTTGCCTGACCTAAGGGTAGTGATTGATTTGGCTTGCTCGTGGTATTGCCCTTGGTTGGAATTAGAGCCAATCTCATACTGTCCCTTTGGATTAGCCACAGGTTGGCCAGGGAACTTGCCCTTCTCTCTCACTCAATGTGGCAGCTAGTTGACCCATTTGTACTTCCAGCTTGGCAATGGATTGCGCATTTGCATGTAAGCTTTGCTGGTTGGCTAGTAAGGTTTGTTGGGTGTCTTTTTGGAATTGGAGAGAACTCTGCATAAAAAGATGGAGTGTATCCTCAAGAGATGGTTTCCTTGATTGTGCAGGCAGTTGTTGATATTGTGGAAACTGCTAAGGTTGCATAGGAGGATTTCCAGATGGTCCTCTGTTGAGGGTCAAATATTGCATATCAGACCCTATTTATTGGCCAGACTTACGAACATAGTACTATTTAACGACCCGATTTGATTGTGATTGTGATGCAGGACGTATTTGTAAACTTGGACCCAAAAGGACACTAAAAGCATAGATATAACGCTCAAAGGTCACAAAGGCAAGGGACGGACCCCAAGAGACCAAGATCGACAAATTTACACGCTAGAGATCCGCAAAAATCCAGAAACTGAAGCTCAAGTGGCCTAAAAAGGATCCGACATGCAAGATCATAGGATTTTCACCATCCGTTCAGGTCAAGACTTCATACATGTCTTAAGGGCCATAAATTAACCGTACATGTCAAAAATCAGTCATTGCACCCTTACAGAAGTGGCTCAACGGATAGATCAGCTCATGAAATACTGATTTGGGGCCCACATGATCTCTAGATTTACCTAAATTTTGGATTCAATGCCTAAAATAATATGAGAAAAGATATGGACGGAGCTGATGTCTCACATGCATCACAGTGGACCCCACGTGGACATGTGGGAGTGCACGGGCGGTGCACTCCTGCACTGCAGCAGAAGGACACCCAGTCAAAGCAGGCGCTGACCCGCGCCATCTCCCACCCGGAGACAGCGGACGAACTGCACCCGTCCGTTTTTGAGTAGTGGGGCCCACTAAGCGTTTATCTCGAAGATCCGAATCGTCTATTCGATCCAGAGGTGGGGTGTGACCCTCGCCTAGCTTTCCTTTTGGCCCCATACATGTCTTTTCACGAGTGTCGTCAAGAAATGCAAGATTAACGGTGAGTTTGTTTGATACGGTGGACCACACTAAAACTTGATAAAAACTACTCTTTCCTGAGTGGTTTTTCACCAGAAATCTAATGAACGGGTCAGATTTCATTGAAAACATCATCCCGTGGGGCCCACCAAACACGTCAGCGTACTCTGTTTACTGCTGGTACGTGCGTCCGCGCGATCCGGCAGCCGTGGGCCCCACTGCGTTATGCAGATCATCGATCGATGATCCAATCCGTCCAACAGATTCATATAAGGGTTCTGACCCTAACCACGGAGCTAAATCAGAAGTTTGGGATGATTGTTTGCCCCAAAACTCGATCGGACGCAGGTCTGCCTTGCGGTTTCCTCTGTTGCTGCGTAAACTACTCCTCACCGCCTCTTGTGCGGAAATTCTCTGCCTTCACCACCGTTTTTCTGCGGCTATAAATAGAAGAGGAGAGAGAGAAAACCAGGAGGGCCGTGCAGCCGTGGGAGCCTTGGAGGTTTGGACGTGGAGGCAGGGAGGTTTTCTCAACGAGAGAAAGTTTCTTTCTTTTCTTATTTTTTTTATTTGTTTTTGTTTCTTTTCTTTATTTTTGAGAGTTCCAGCCCATTCATGTGGGACTAAACCTCTTGGCTAGGGCCAGGAGGTGAAGCTTGTAGTGTGACGGGAACTCTTTGCTTATGCCTTTGTTTAGACTGAATTTGATGTTGATTTGGGTTTTTTTTTTAAGGGAATGTTTTCAGTCTTTAATGGTCTGTTGTGACTGAAATTACAATGGGTCTGCAATAGCTTTGAGCATGTTCTTTTCCTCTTTATGTTTATGATGTCAGGAAGCCCTGTTGTTCATCATCGTCTCCTGGCATGGTTGGATGTCGGTACCCTTCCTAACCTTCATACATCGATTGGTTGGTAATTAGTTTAATTCTGTTGTTTGCTTTGTCTCCTGGGCATGGTTTGGTGATGGAATCCATTCTAATTCATATACCTCTCATCTCTTGAAAACTTTATCAACGGCAGTTCAGTTAATTTTCCTGATTTATAATACAGGCATAAGATCTCCCTGATCTCTACAAGTGGATCCTCTGAATCCCTAGTTTCTCTTCTCTGAATTTTCTCCTAAGTTTTAGATTAAATATTTCACCATTATTCCTCGAATTACAAATCAATTTAGATTTCATCTCATTCTAGTTTTAGTTCTAGTTGGTTTCAGATTACGTACAGGTTTCAGTCCCTGTGGATTCGACACCGGTCTTACCGAGTTTTATTACTACATCACAACCCTATACTTGGGGAGTGAACATCCTCCTTGTTGCGGTCCTTTTTCCCAAGAAAAATTTGGATGCCTAGCCCACCCTAGGTTGTACGTGTTTGAGTAAGGATCATTCCCAGGTTTCTGAAAGGTGTTCAAAGCATGAACTTGTTCAGAGAGGAATTCTGGAAATGCTGTACCAAATGGGCAAAATTGCGTAGGATGGGTAGAACTAGAACATATGGCACAAGCCTCGGCTTGAGTTGTTTGTGGAGGTCCATTATGTAACATCAGAGCATCAACCTTCTTTGTCAAGCCATCAATCTTGGCATGGAGATCTGGTGTGACTCCTATCTCATATATGCCACCTCTCTTTTGTGGTTGGGAACTTCTTTCACCTCTATCTGAATAGTCCCATTGCTAGGAGTTTTCACACAAGGTTTCAAAGAATTTCCATGCTTCGGTATCGCTTTTGGTCATGAAGGACCCTCCACTGGTGGCATCAACCATGCGACGGTTATGGGGTGTCAGACCGTCATAAAAGTATTGCACTTGTTACCACTTCTCAAAATCGTGGTGTGGACATTTAAGAAGCAAGTCCTTCCATCTTTCCCAACATTCATGAAAATGCTCTCCCTCTTTTTGTGTGAAATTAGTGATTTCTCTACGGAGAGCATTAGTTTTGTGAACAGGGAAGAACTTGTTTAAGAACTTTCTAGACAATTGGTCCCATGTAGTGATAGACCCAACTTCTAGATAATTCAACCATGCTTTCGCCTTATCCTTCAAAGAAAAAGGAAACAGGCGTTGGCGGATCGAATCGTCTGAGAAGTTTTGGAATTTAAAGGTGGAGCAAATGTCTAGGAATTCTTTCACATGATGATATGGGTCCTCCTTGTCCAACCCATAAAAGGAAGGCAACAACTCAGTATGACCCAGATCTTGAGTTCAAAGTGTCTTGTGGTGGTGGGCAACACTATGCATGAAGGCGCATTGAATTGGATAGGAGCTGAATAATCTCTAAGAGTTTTAGTTCCATTCTCTTCTGCCATTTCAACCGGGATGTCTTTCAATCTTCTATGGAATGTTCTTTCTATTTCAGGATCAAAAGGTGCTAGTTCTTTATCTAGAGATCTACGTCCCTAGCATAAACTAAGTAACAACCTAAGAGAAAGAAAACTGGAACTAGAAATTATGCTATTAAAAAAAACAAGTTAAAACTATGTAAGTGAGAATGGGAAGAAAGAACCCTAAAAGGAGATGATTGGTGTTAAGAAGCTCCTCCTCACTTAGTAGCTTTCTTCCTCAATTCCCGAAAATAGAAACAAAACAAATCGGTTTCCTAAAATAATGACAGAAAAATCCTAAGCAACGTTAATTTCTAAAAAGGAAAAATAGAAAGCTAAAAGGAAAGAAATCCTAGAATTAGAAAGTTACTAAATGTAAAAAGCTAAGTAAGTTTCAAAAAGGAAAAAGAAATTTCTAAAATTAGAAATTTTACTTAAGAGAAAAAAAAAATCTAAATCTAAAAATAGAAAATTTAACAATTCACAAGAAATTCTAGAATTAGAAAATTTCTAAAAGGAAAAAACCTAAAAAATAAAAATTAGAAAAAGTAAAGAATTAGAAAGGGATTACCAAATTAGAGGTTTATCTCAGGACCCTACAAAACAGAAATAGGTTAATAAAGAAAGGAACTCTAAGTTAGTAAAATCCTAAGCTATGAATTATGATAAGAGAGAATCCTAAATTCAATTTAGACCGAAACAATCCCCGGCAACGGCGCCAAAAACTTGTTCACTCCCCAAGTATAGGGTTGTGATGTAGTAATAAACTCGGTAAGATCGAGGTCGAATCCCACGAGGACTGATCGTCACAATTCAAATCTGTGATTCTCCTTAACTAATTCAACAAACAATGGAGCAAATTTACTAACACAAATCTATGAAAAAAAACAATTGAGAATAAGGAAGAAAATCCAATCAGAGAGAGCACTAGGACTTTCGAATCCACCCTTAATTATCCTAACCATTGTTTTGTCTGTTAATTCACCTTAATTTAGATTGATCTAACTTATCTAGAGAAAGCACAATCTGTGTCCTTAATCGGGCATACAGATTGTCTAATTCCTTTAAGCAATGCCATGAAGAACATATCCCATGTCCAAATCGGGCATATGGAATATGCAGTTCAGTAAAGCACCCTGTTTCTTCCTCTACAGGAACCTGTTCATGATCAGATACAAGCACCTAGAATAAGCATCCAAACCACATCTATCCATAGACTCTTATCAAAATTCATAGATGGAGAAGTATAGAATTTAAAACAATCAAGCACACTAGGGAAAGAAACAAATCAATCTAATTAAAGTAAAATCAACATAGAACAATGGGTGTTCAAATTAGGGGTTTCATCCCAAATTTGAGAGATTAGTTACCCATAAAATCCATTAAACAAATGGATAAATAAAGATAAAAAGTCATAAAAGGAAAATCAAACCAATTTCTCTCTCTCTTATTTCTTCTCTCTCTTCTCTTTCTTCTCTCCCTTCTTTGTAGATCCGAGCTCCTCCCCTGTTTCAATGTTTTTCCCATGTCCAAGACTCCTTTTTTATAGTTCTTTGGAAGGTCGGATCGATGGCAGAGTTGTAAAGGGGACATGGAATGGAGATTTTCGCGACCATGATCGGTGGGCCCCACCGAAGTGTTTTCTGGAAAATCCACCCCGTCCATTGGATTCGGGACGAAATTTCACGATCAAGAATGGGTGGTTTTGAACGTCCATTAACGCGGCCCGTGAGAAGAAAACACGAAGAGATCAGTTTTGAACGTTGCAGGCGGCCCTTTGTGGCCTCTCGTATCATGCACGTGTGTACGCATGGGAGTGGAATATCAGCATGGGTTTGTAGTGCTCGCGGCCCTCTACAAGATGGACGGCTCGGATCAGCCGTACGGGTGACGTGTGGGGCCTACTGACGTTTGCAAAAACGGTCAGTGGCCGGTCGTTCGCTGACGCGCAACAAGGACGCGGGCTGCTTCCGCTGCGAAGATGGTGGGGTCCACTGTGATGTTATTTTGAGAAATCCACTCCGTCCATTGGATCCCTCTCGAAAAATCGGTCAGACCTGATGAGATTGGAGTGATTTTGGTGTGGTCCATCTAATTTCTTCGATTCACCGTCCGACTACATTTGAACGGTTAGATTTCCATACTCGCTCTCATTTAAGATTCGGCCACCTACACGTTGATGATTGGGCCCCTTCAAACATGATGGACGGTCCAGATCTTCTGGTTGATGGATGGTGTGGACCCACAACCGATCGCAAGATCGGACAACGTTAACGCTGATCCAATTTTTTTGCATCGAGTGCGGTCAGCGGTCTGTTTGACCGAAACAGCGGTGCGGTGCACCGCTGGTGCGAGTGTACTGTGTACACTCTCCGAAGCCACAAGCCCTATCGTGATGTTTACGAGAAATCTACCCCATCCATTCTCTTTATCTCCCTGATTAATGGGTTGGGACCAAAGTTGAGGCATATACTGTTATCAGGTGGGCCCCACTTACTGATTTAAGGGGCTGATCTGGCCGTTGGAACACTTTCCGAGATCTTCAAGGGCTGAAATTTAATATGTACGGTTGATTTACGGCCCCTATCATATGTATGAAGTTTCGAACTGATCGGATGACGGGAACCATGTGATCTTCCATTCTGGACCCCTTTCGGGTCCCTTTGGCTCGCTTTCCTCAGATCCCAGGCGTGTAAACTCTTCATTATTGGTTCTCTGGGGTCCATCCCGTGCTTAGGTGGCTTTGGATCATCAAATCCATGCTTTTAATCCTCTTTTCAGTCCAACGCTCATTATTACATCCTGAAATGAAAATACGATTAAAATATTCCATTAAGCCTTATCAGGTATGTAAATTTAGGCAATTACTGGGGTCTGATATGTAATATTCGACCCTGATCAATGGTCTATCCTGTGATTAGGAGGGTTTTCCTGCGCCATCTCATCCCATCCCCTGTTTGGGATGGCGGGATGTACCTCGCCTAGTAAACACTGCCGTTTGGCTCACATGGATTCTGCCAATCCCAGGATGTGATTTTTCACCTCTATGTGGGGCCCGCCAAGATATTAATGAGATATCCACTCCATCCATCATTTTCACCGGCCTACATTTAGCCATAAATTCTGTTTTAAGGCAAATATAAAATAGTGAGTGGGGCACACCACAAGAAGCAATGTAGATGCAAACCCATCCATTTGGGACGGTCCAAACAGGGTGTTGTATATCCCATGGGCTATCCCAAACCCATGGGATCAAGGGACAAACACTGACACCACCATCATTACCTTAAAATCCATTCCATCCCACCTAATCCCATGGAATTGGTCCGGCCAAACACGCCCTTAATTGCCCACATTATCAGAAAAAATATGAGATTTCAAAGGCAGATGTGAAGGAACCGATTGATATTAGTCAAGTCAAGGAAAGCATGAGTGCATGTATTGTGTCAACTTAAGAGCTTAATGCCAAGTACAAAAAAAAAAAGGCTAATGAACATCGACGTCAGAAGTTATCTTGAAACTCATGTGCCAAGTCACTTGCGTAACTTGAGGATGAGTTTTTTTCAAGTAGAAGGGTCTGATGTAGAACGTGTCACAAATACGTTCCTAGCATGGTTGGGCTAAAAGAAGATGGACCGTAAATTGAACATAACTTTTGATCTGGGTATCGTTACCACAACCCATCAATCTTTACTGAAACGGGCCATCCGAGGTGAACTCGCATCTGTTCGTTTCGTCAGAAAACGCGCGCTTTCAGCTCAAAAATGAATTTTTAAGAAAATTTTACTATTTTTAGTAATTCCGATTTTTTAATATTTTTTTTCTATTTTTAGAGTTTTAGATTTTCTTCCTTTTTAGAAATAACTTTTAGTTATACTAAGACTCTTCTAGAGAAAGTTTATTTGGAATTTTTATTTTTAGAAATTAGGCATTAGAAGAATTTTATTAGAATTAGGATTTTTATATTAGAGTTAGAATTTTGTTATTTTTGGTAATTACGAATTTTAGTTTATTTTTTCTTTATTAATGATGTAAAGAGATACATTAGAGAATTATCAATTATTCATTAATCAATTTCGAATTTATTAGAATTTATTTCTATTTTCTGTTTTCTTTCCTCATGGAATCGAGAAGTCTCTGTGAGGAGTCCAGAGAAATTCCGTGGATTTGGAATAGTTATCCTCTTGAGGAAGACGGTGCTCGACCTCACATCCTCCCTTGCATCACTTTGATATTGCACTTGAAAGGAATGTACATGCGAATTGAAGACTCTTTTCTTGTGATGAATACTGAGGTAACAAGGATTTGGTCATATCATCTCTGTGAAAATAGTTGTTGCAATCCACTTCAGTAGTGCACCCAATCGCAGCGGAATGCAAGTTAAACCTGTACAACTGTGTGATTTGAATCTCAAATTATTAACATTAGTTTTCCTAACATATATATGGAGGGCATTTGGTCTAGTGGTATGATTCTCGCTTTGGATGCGAATGTGATTAGAATACCAAGTTGAGAATAATTACTTTTATTTAGTTCTCTTTCAATTATTTTTTATTTTTTATTTATTGTGTTTGTGTGTATTTTTTTTTTTTTGTTTGGGGGGTAATGAAATTAATTGTTCAAAGCATGCCAAATTTCATACTTAAATCACACCGAACAAAGATATCTAAAGTGAAGGTTCAAGACTTTAATTCTGTTATTAATCAATAGTACTAGAAGGGAGTGGTAGCAAGATGGATGTTTATTCAGGAACTCCCACAGATTATTCTAGCAGTTGATAATATGGTGCAGATGACATGGGACTGAACTAGTAATATCTCCTATTGATAATCTCTTTAGACTAGAAGAAAATCAACATCTGTGATTGAAAACAATGTCAGATCCCTTAAGAGTAGATTTTAAAACATAGATTGGGCATTTGGTCTAGTGGAATGATTCTTGCTTCGGGTGCGAGAGGTCCCGAGTTTGATTCTCGGAATGCCCCCGAGTTTGATTCTCGGAATGCCCCCAAACTTTCAATATCCAGACAATCTATTACTTGTTTTAATCTCCAGTCTGATTATAAATAAATGAGCACAGAAGTTTAAATCTTCAGATTTCGGATTGCCTCTCTCTCTCTCTCTCTCTCTCTCTCTCTCTCTCTCTCTCTCTCTCTCTCTCTCTCTCTCTCTCTCTCTCTCTCTCAACTCTCTCTCTCTATTAGAATTAGATTTGGATAGCATCTCTCCCTATATATGTAGAGATTTTTATCTATGGGTCAATCTTTGGTTGTGTTTTGATGCGCTATTGCACTGAATTGCAACAATAGGGTTAATAAAGTGAAGCAACCTGATTGTACACCTTAGTAAAAGCATATGCTGCTAATCAACATTGTGTTACTTTTGATTTGGACCTGAAAGGAGTGCTACTTTATAAATTTCAGGCTACTTTCTCATCATGAATGCTGGTAAACGTCATTATAATTATTTGGCCATCAAATAAACTTGAAAGCAATATTGAACAAGGAATGTGATGCAGCCCGATGTAACAAGAATAACTCGATCGACCAATGAACTTGAAAGGAATATTGAACAAGGAACGTGGTGCAGTCCAATGTAACAAGAATCACTTGACCGGTATGGATTGGATTCACTCACAACCAAAGAAGAGTCACTTATAACTCTTCTGATCTGCTAAAAATATACAAGAAATTATATATATTTTTTTAGAACTGGAAATAAAAACTTTTTTCCTCATTGCAAAATAGGTCTATACACCAACCCTCATAATTAAACTTAATTATTTCCTACAAATTGGTTGCAACAACCATGAGTCCCAAAGCATTGCTACATATTTCTCAAACAAAAAAGAAAAAAAAAATCAAAATCAAAATCAAAATCAAAATCAAAATCATGCACAAGATATTCTCAAGACATACTTCAATTTCAAATCATTTCCTTTCTTATGCACAACATGGTCCTTATAAAGCCATGCATCATGAATGCATTTCAGCTGGAACTAATGGCCTTGATTTCTAAGCTTGGCCTGATTAATGGGTCGGGCTTTCCCCTTGAATTGGGCCAAGAAAGTGTGCATCAAAACATCTCGACATTGTAATCGGTTAAACTTTGTAATCCTATTGCGAGCTTTATATTGTGTTTGGATGTACTTTTGAATTGAATGGTTGGTTTGGTAAAGTGCAAATGCTTTAACTTCCTTGGTGTTTGTATTGAGCTTCAGTCATAACTGCAACTATGTTAATTATTTCATGTTGGACTCAAAAAGGATTTTTTTTTTTTCCTAGAAAGGTGGGAGCACAACCCCTGAAGCTTTGATCTGAAAAACCCGATGTACAATCACTCGGGCGGGGGTCACAAAAAAAAAATTAATATGGCCTCATCTGTCGTATAGCACTTCTAGGATTTGGTCATTTCCTCTTGGTCAAAATAGTTATTGCTATCCACTCCAACACTGCAGACAAATGCAAAGTCAAACTTTACAACTGTATAATTTAAGTCTCAAATAATCAGTACTAGTATTCCTAACATATAGAGGGCATTTGGTCTAGTGGTATGATTCTTGCTTAGGGTGCAAGAGGTCCCGAGTTCAATTCTCGGAATGCCCCCTTTAATGTGGTTCCATCTTATTGTCTTTATCATCTCACATCAACCAGATTAAAACAAAATGTTTTTAGATGTACAAAGCTGAGATCTTTTTTTTTTTTTTGGACTTTTGTCTGTACTTATCTCGTGGTAGGTATTGTTTATTGAAATACAAAATGAGGATTGCAACATCTCTCTCTCTCTCTCTCTCTCTCTCTCTCTCTCTCTCTCAAATTTGTTTTTCTTTGCGCTGTAATGAAGTTTAATGTTCAAAACTTGACAATGTTCACACTAAAATCATAATCAACAAAGATGTCTAAAAGTGAAGGTTCAAGGCCTTAATTATGCTGAAAATCAATAGTACTAGAAGGGATTGATAGCAAGATTGTTGTTTATTAAACCCCCACAGATTATTCTTGGCAGCTGATAATAGTTCATACTAAGCAGGAGGGAACTAGTAATATCTCCTATTGATAATCTCTTTTGACAAAACGAAAATCAACACCTCTGATTGCATGCTTCAAATGTCAGATACCTTAAAAGTATATTTATAACACTAATAGGGCATTTGGTCTAGTGGTATGATTCTCGCTTTGGGTGCGAGAGGTCCCGAGTTCGATTCTCGGAATGCCCCTTCCAATATGAGTAAATCTTGTAGTTTTTCTGCTCACAAAAACAGGATTATAACTAAATATGTGATTAGAGGTTCAAAGTTGAAAATAATGGTTTTATTTTAATTTTATCTGTACTAATCTCATATGGTCATAGTATTGTTTATTGAACTATTAGATGAGAGTTGGAATTTCTCTCTCTCTCTCTCTCTCTCTCTCTCTCTCTCTCTCTCTCTCTCTCTCTCTCTCTCTCTCTCTCTAAAGATTACTATTCTTAGCAATACTTCATAATTCCTGTACTTGGGTTGTGAACTAGGCATGCCTTCACTTTGTAATTTCTTTCGTTCTGTAATGACATTACCATGCATAATTCTATTTTTATGATGCATATGGCATTTGGTCTAGTAGTATGATTCTTGCTTTGGGTGCATGGGAGAGGGCTCAAGTTGAATTCAACCAATCTATTTTTCTTGTTTTTATCCTCACATAAACAAGATTACACATAAATGAGATCAGAAGTCGAAATAAGAAACGTCTCCATCTATCTCTCTCCTTTGCTTTTAATACTTGTTTGATTTGAGATTTGTATATGCAAGTCTCACATGGGCAAGCTAATATTTTATGAAATACAAGGATTGCTACTCTGTCACGTATTAAATGTGTTATTATATTAGGATAGAATCTCTCTTTCCATATGTACCTATTTTTATCCATACATAGATCTTGGGTTGTGTTTGGATGCACTATTGAAATGAATTGCCATGATTAGTTTAACAACGTAAAATGATCGTAATTTAAGTTACCATAGTGACATCTCTCTCTCTCTCTCTCTCTCTCTCTCTCTCTCTCTCTCTCTCTCTCTCTCTCTCTCTCTCTCTCTCTCTCAATTTTCAAAAGATCCTCTAACCATACTAATGAAGGAAAAATGACCAAAATGCCCTTGGTCAGTTTTTTTTTTTTTTTTCAAAATAATGGTGGGGTCGAGCATTATGGGCCAACGCAGTTTTGTATGTATCCAGCCCGTCCAACAGTTGCACCCACCATGATGATCAAATGCTCCAAAAATCAGGCCAATTCAATTATCATGTGGTCCGGACGTGGAATTGGTGATTCTTGGGAGGTGTATGTTGTTTTCTATAATGGAGTCCACCTGATGATTGGATCGGCCTGATTCTTTTTGCTAGTATGATAATCGTTGTGGGTCACACCTGTTTGAGGGATTGGATCATACAGAAATCCATATCGCCCTGCTATGCTTGTCTCTTCGACTGTTCCTTAAAAAAAAATAGAAAAGTGTATTTTGGTCAATTTATTCTCCGCCCATCTCCTTTTGCAAATTACGTCTGTTCCACATATAAAATCAAGATTTGGAAGGATTTTTTTTTTAGTTGAGCAGTGGAACCGATCCCGCTCCTTGTTGATGCAACCGGTGATCGACGGTAGTGATTGCATGATCTGAACCTGGAATGCAGACGAAGGTGGAATCAAGATGTGTGTGTGGGGGCCATCACGAATACAAAAGATCATGGAACCTTCCTCTCTCCTTCTCACGGACGCCACTTTCCTCACCCCAGTTACACAACTCCCCTGTAACCCAAACCTCTATGGGAGCCCACCACGATGTTCGTGTTACATCCATTCCGTTCATCTCAGCTTGTAGCCCCAGGGGATGGTGGAGACAAAACGAATAGATATCATTTAAGAATTATTAATATTCATATTAATAAACATAGGGGCATTTGGTCTAGTGGTATGATTCTCGCTTTGGGTGCGAGAGGTCCCGAGTTCGATTCTCGGAATGCCCCTCTTAAAATCAATAATCAATTTTGCTTTAGTTTCATTTTCATTGCTGCATTCAAAATTCAGTTTTGCTTCATTTTCATTGATTCGGGTCCATGGTTGGTTTATCCATACCATTGATCGTATGGCCCCCATCTGACAAACCACCTGTTATATGGGTTAAAATATCTATCTTTACAATGCCCTCATACAAATCATACTCAAAGATGAGGACCAACACACTCATTCTCTTAACAATCAATACTAATGATAATACAAACTATTCATAAAAATATTATTTTTTATATAATCAAAGACCTCAAATTATTCTTAGTAATTTTTCATAACTCTTGTTAATTGGTGATGAACTTCCCTGTAATCTTTATAATTTCTTCTCTAATATATTGCATTCCCTAATTAAATGGAATTCACCACCCCATGGTTATAAATTTGGGAGTGGATTAGGTATTACCGAGTAACACCGACTATTCCGAACATGGCGCCATTTCATTGGCATGCTTTAGGTGCGAGCCGTCTCTATTTTGATTGTCAAAATGCCCGCTTGCTTCAATATGAGTCGATCTTTTTCTTTTCTTTTTCTTTTTTTTTTTTTTCTTTTTTAATCTTCACATAAACTACATTATAAGTAAATGTCACCAGAAGTTCAGATCTGAATGCCTCCCTCAGCTTTTAATATTCATTTAATGTCAGATTTTTATATACAAATCTCACATGGGCAAATTTGTATTTTATAAAATATAAACAAGATGCCGATTCTTCTTCTCTCTCTCATTAAATGAAATATTAGATTAAGGTAGCATCTGTTCCTTTTTATCTATGCATGGATATTACATTGCGTGTAGATGCACTATTGAATTCCATTACAATAATTAGTTTAATAAAGTGGAACAACAAAATTGATTCTACCTTAGATTCATAGTGAAAGACTATTGGATTATTTTTATTAGAGGTTGTTTGATTTTTTATTTACAGGTACCTAACTAATATTGACTTTCTCCATCTGCCGGGAAGAGAAGGAAATCCGCGAGGATTTTCACCTCGAAAATTTGTCTAAAAAGGACTTCGTTGGTACTGATTTAAATGTGTGGGCCTCACTGTGCTGAATGTGACTTATTACGCTGCCCATTCATTTTACCAACACATTTTAGGGCATGAGCCCAAGAAAGAGGCATACACAAAGCTCAAGTGGGCCACACCTTAGGAAACTGTGGTCGTAAAGACATCCACTGTTAAAAATCATTTCCTTCCTAGGGTCCATATTGATGTTTATTTGTCATCCAACTTGTTCATAAGATCAAATAGTCATGGATAAAGAGAAAATGAAAATATGAACTTGATCCAAAACTTAAGGGTTCCCCCAAGAAGTTTTCACCAATAGGCACTCAATTCCCACTATTTCCTATGGTGTGGACCGCTTGAACTTTAAATTTACCTCATTTTTTGGTTCATGCCCTAAAATGAGGGGGTGGAAGGGATGGACAATATGGATGAGACATACATTATGGTGGGCCCATAATTTTAAGGTTTTCTCCTCGAGTTAGGTAACAGAATGATATCCAAGAGGGTGTCTACCAAGTCACCTTGCGAAGCTAGATGGAATTACGAAAGTAAATAATTATTACTTATTTATAGTGAAGTGAATTATACATGCAATTAGAAAATCAAACAACCCCTTAAATACTTGAAAGGACTTGCAACTACAAATTGGGGACAACTCCTTGTTATGAATACTGATAGGAATGAAAAGGGCAACTACAATTTGATTAATCTTTTAGGAGTGAAAAGGGTTGACCTTATGGATCATTGGACACGGCCACGTAATTAGTGGATCCAAGTTCAAAATATAGACCATGTGATGGGTTTGGGTTCAAAAGTTCAACCTAAACAACTAAATGGATGGCAGGGTTTGTATCCTCTCAAAATCAATCCGACTTGGATCCAGTTTTAAATAAGTCTGTTTTCAATCATACTAAAATGTGCTCTGATCTAAGAAAAAAGAAAGTAGTTAATTAAGATATGTTAACAGTTCACCACATTTTTCGAAAACAATGTTACTAACTAAACTACTCTAATCGTCTTATTTTATCCGTTGAATTTAGATTGTTGGCCATTTTATTCTTTACCATGACAATTGATCATAATCACCCCAAATGAATAGTTTAGAATCGCAATTTTTATACCCACCTCACATGATAAATGAGTCATGTTTGGGTCCTCCTACAGCCAGACCCTGGCCACTAAATAAAGGGGTCATGTTTGGGTCCAAAATTCTCACCCAATTCTTAAATGGTCATGTCCTTGGCCACCCCTTGATCTGATCCAACCCAATCCATTTGTACCCTTACTCATGAAATAGTTATTGCAATCCAGTTCAATTGTGCACCAAACACAATGGAAACCTTTACAGTTTCCTAATTGCTTAAATTATTAAAATTGACTTTTCTAACATCAAAAGGGCATTTGGTCTAGTGGTATGATTCTTGCTTTGGGTGCAAGAGGTCCCGAGTTCGATTCTCGGAATGCCCCTCTCTGTTTGGACACCCACTGTTGAGTTTATTGAGATTCATTCAGATTGTTGTTTGAGTTTTTTCCATTCCAGAACACACTCTGTTCAGGTCTATTTAGAATCCAATCTCTTTGTCCCACACTTTTTTTTTTTCCTTTGGGCTCGTAAAGCTTGAGTTGAAAAAGATTACATCAAAATCATGCCCAATAAAGATGTCCAGAAGAGCAAGTTCACGGCCTTAGTTTCACTAATAATAATGTACAGTACTAGACAGTAGTGATATATTTATCTATTTAATCATCATATGGTTTAAAATTCAATTTTAGCATATTGCATATCATCACTTGATACAGGTCGATGCGACCCTGCATCACCCCACATCAGGCTGTTTCGGGCCAATACAGGCAGATATAGTTGCATCATTCATGGATGATACCGGTAAGTATCGGACAAGACATACTGGTTCAGCTGACTTAAAATCTCACTCACTAATCATTCTCACCAGCTGATTATAGCTCATTTTAGGTGCATTAGTATCTTTTCTTGGTAATCACTTTCACTTTTGTATTCCTATTGTTAGAAGATATAACAAAATTCAATCTCTCGCATAAACCTTAGAAATCAATGCAGCTTAATTTGTAACATGTAAGGGCATTTGGTCTACTGGTGTGATCTTGAAATGTCCTCTTAATTATTTTCATCCAACTTCAATACATTCTAGGGCTTTTTTTTATAGCCATCTGTTTCCCAACCAAGAATCATTTTATCGCTATCCATTTTAGAACATATGGATGAGAAGGTTAGGATTGATCTTCTGATGAAAGTAACTCTTTTGAACCATAAATTACCCAAGATGGGTCCCAACACAAATATGGCTCAAATTGTTGATTAGGCCTATTTTTTGAAGGATCTTGATTGTCCATTTTATAAGCCATTTTTACTTGATAGCTTCTAGATTGTGTTATGGATGTCGACTTAATGGACAGCTAAAATCGATTCTTTGGACCATCAAAGTATCCCGATGCAATTAGGAGCATTGTATATATTATGGTGCTCTCTTGGGTCATCTATGTAAATCTATAAATATACTAATGGCCTTTTTCTCCTCCCATTTTCTATTTTTCTGATGTATTTATTTGATTATTTATTATTGTTGTTCTTTTAACTCAACAAGTCGTGTTGCATTTGTAAGTGGTAACTGCGGTGGACTCTCAGGAGTTTCAACACCCGATCAAGGGTTCGAGTATCCATAGGTGGTGAAAAATCCCACTACGGCGTGAGTGTGTGCTAGTGGTAGCTCGTTGTTACAATTGGCATCATATAACACTCAACCCTTTTCTATTATGCAATGGGAAAAAAAAAACTGACAGATCAACATCTCAGGCGGGCCACACCACATGGAACAATAGAAAGGGGATGTTAAGTGTTATGGGTGGTGAAAAAGTCCCATCTCTGACGGTCATGAGTGTGTAAAAAAATAATAATAATAAAATAGTGGTAGCTGCTGGTTACCGTGAGGAAACCTTCTCATTGGCATCATATAACACTCAACCCTTTTTATTGTGCAATGGCGCTTAAAAAAGTTTTAATATTTCCACGATTCAAGAATCTCCCCATCGTGCGAGATTGTCGAAAAAAAAAGGCCATAGTAGTCCACATGGAACAATAGAAAGGGGATGTTGAGCATAGTTTTGTGTGTGGGGACAACCTAAGTGGGATTGCATTTTTTATCAATGTATAGTGAATATAATGTGCCTAATTTGATGGATGAATTGGATTGTACACGACTATAACAGTGGGCCCCATAGTGTTGGGTGTTATACATGCTGTGCTACACACCTACAACATGCATGTCCTGCAGAATGCACGTGTGCACCCGCGCATCACACGGTTCCTTCCGGTTTCTTCAATTATGAAAACCTCTTATCTCTCAAAGAGTAGGCTATTTCTTATTAGTGTTCATTAATTAATCTCTCTCTCTCTCTCTCTCTCTCTCTCTCTCTCTCTCTCTCTCTCTCTCTCTCTCTCTCTCACAGAGTAGGCTACTACTTGGTGTTCTCCTATTTGTAACTCATTTCATTATGTAATTACATTAATTAATGAAACTAAGCCCATGAAAGTATAAGAGCTAGCTATCATATGCATGGAGGTCTCAAGGTTCGATTCTGGAAATGCCTCCTCACTTCAAATTAAGTCAATCTATTGTTTTAATCCTCTCATAAATTATATTATATGTGTTAATCTATCTATAATTTCTATTTGATGTCAGATTTCTATAACCAATTCTCACATGGGCAAGATAATATTTTATAAACTACTAGATAATGACTGCTACTCTTTCTTATATTAAGGAACTATATTACATTAGAGAGAGAAATGGTCCAGTCAGCGCGCTGTAGTTTATAAATTGGCTAGTTGCATCAAGATACTTGGATGCAGTCCAATCAACAATTTGAACCATCTATTTCTTGGGGTCTTTCATGATAACTTATGGTTGTAAAAATCAATTTTGTAAAGACTGTCAAAGCAATCCCATACATGACTTGGAAGAAGGATAGCTATAAAAAGGAAGGGTAACAAATTGACGTACCAGATCGGTGTGAATGGACAGCTCAAATTATTAACAATTGAACTGTCCTGCTGTACGGATGCAACTAGGAGAACTGTAACTTGTACTTCCGAATAGATTGAATCCTTCTCTAGATTATGACAGCCTACTCTTTAAGGAACTTTGCCTCAGAGGCCTGCAGTGCTGCTGCTTAAATATGGTTTAAAGCTTCTACGAGTGCAATGTAGCTCTTGTATATGTTGCTGTGATTCAACAGAGCCCAGACCTTCATAGATTAATTATTTGGGCTAGCTCAATACTAGAAGGGTGTGTATGGTTGGTTTTCAGTGCTATGAAAATAGTCAATCATCTCTGAATCTTGTTTAAGACATACAAAGAGAATTCAAACAGAAGAAACTTCAAAAAAGCATGACAAGCTAAGATTTGTCGTGCATTCCAAATAGATTGAGTTATGGATAAAGGTTCATGGCCTTTTTTTAATATGAGAAATGATCCAGTGGACCATGTGTTATCATTTACATCATCTGTTTGGTCTGTCCACTACATCTAATATCATCTTCTTTCATTATTTTGAAAAAATTGATCATTCACTTGGTCTAATTAAACATCATTGACAGGACTTATCTTTAATGGATGATCTTGTCTATCAATTTTTGCAAGCCACTGATTGGGTAGTTGGGACACTTGATTGGTATAATTTAATTTTTTCAAGGCTGCCTCTGAAGACTGACCGGACCTAATGTACATACAGTCCCAAAAAATAAAAAGGCGATGTGGATGCAAATGAGTCCAAATGCAGTTGATTATATAAATTTTTTTAAGGCTGCTTTTGAAGTCTGACTGACCTAATAGATAATCCAAATAGGTGATGTGGATGCAAATGAGCCAAATGCAGCTATGTGCATGCTATGTGCTTTTATGATGGATAAATGTATATTCCTGTACGAATGTGCATTGTACTTCATTATAGATGCATTTATCCTCCTTTACGATGGATGCCTCATTCCATATTAGGCTAGATGCGCTTCTTCTTTTTCTTTTTTCTTTTTTAAGAGCCTTGGACACGATGAGGATAATTAACGAAAGTAGGACTTGAAGATACCCGAATCACACGATAAGGAAGGCATGTCTTTATACCAGCTCATCTAAGTAGGGTTGGGCAGCGCGTGGGAAGGCTAATTTTGTTTTCTTAGTTATAATGATAGGTGAGCCTACAACCTTTTTGACCCTAGGCCTGCCCGAATTTAGGCTGTTTTAAAGTCGCTGCTGGAATGAAAATTGCACTTCATTAAAAAAAATAAAAATAAAATAAAATAATTAAGGTTATTAAGAATTCTCCCAAAAAAAAAAAAAAAGAAGAGTACGGTGATTTAAGCACCAACACAGACATATACACGTGTGTATGCACACACACGTGTATGTACCAAGATGGTGTAGGCATTATAGTTTTAAAACTCAGCCGAATCAACACGGTTGACGATATTGCAACCAAACCACTAGGAAAATCACTCGTGAGCGCCCCATCAGGAGGGGTCCTATGATATCAATGGTCTGGATAAGCTCAATTGAACAGACAGAAGCTAGAGGACATTATTCATGTTCTGATTTGTCATGACCCAATAATTCCTCCAACCCCATTACCTAATGAAAATGACACCTCAGAAATTTGAATAAGTCATGACAATGTACTCAGTAGTTGCTGAGACCACGGTTCATATTTATTTTTATTTTTATTTTTTTTTTGAAAAAGAGGCCCCAAATGCATGTCTCATAGGATACAATTCCACAACGATGGGCCCAAGAAAGAGATAATCACAAAGTGGGCCATATCTAAAAATAATAGATGTGAAAGAACCAAATAAAATATATACAAGCTATTACCTTAACCTTCACCGCCCAACATAATTTAGAAGATATGGGACCCAGTGCAATGACAAAAGCTTGTGTTTCTTTAAGAAAATTTAAGTAAATCACCCTTTTTAAAAGGTGGGCCCAAAGCCCTTATCATTATTCAGTAAATTAACGGCTCGATTGCCTATATTACAAACATGGGTTTTGGTGTTTTGCTTGTGTGACAAACGTGCCCTTAGTATTTCCATTAGGGTGCAACAACAACCATTTGCACCCGCCTTTACCAGAGCAGGTTTCAGAATTCCACAC
Organism: Magnolia changhungtana; assembly: GCA_030180095.1. NCBI lineage: Eukaryota > Viridiplantae > Streptophyta > Magnoliopsida > Magnoliales > Magnoliaceae > Magnolia > Magnolia changhungtana. Next base: position 6,108,606 of record JASAUF010000396.1, on the reverse strand, counting down.
GCGTGCCCTTCCACCTACGAGCACACGTGATAATATGGCACACTTGTGTGGGATCCGACCTATCAGTTGGGTGGGTTTAAAAAAAAAAAAAGGCCGTTTCACTCCTCATTTGAGATACAGTGTACAAAGCAAGTGAACCGTTGGAACCATTATTTTATGGCCGTTAATTATTTTGGACGTCGAGGCCCAACTAAGGACTCAAAAACAGCTTGAATTTTTTTTTATATTTTTTATGTCCAGAAGATGTGAAATCGTGGACTAGCCTGTAGAAAGCTCAGATCTTGCACAAATGTTTAATAGTGGCCCTTTGCTTGCGTGTAGATGAGCAGGGACTCCATGTACGTGCGAGCTCAGCAAACCAGTACTACAGATAAATACCCAGACCTCTGTCTTCTGCAGTACAACAGTACAATGCGTGCTGATCGTGCAGTGCAAAGTAGGCAGAAGATAAAAGCTTTTATACTCCGGTAAAGTGTGATGGATGATATGCAGGCACTTAGAAATTACTTGGAAATTGCATATTTTTTTGACTTAAACCATCTGAATTACATATGCTAGATAAGGATTTATCATGCCAAAAATTACATTTATTTAATATCTTAATACTAGATTGAAAGATATTTATGATATAGAACAGGTGGTGAATGACTTTATAGCTAAGATTGAGCTAGAGCAAAAAAGCTTAAACTCACCCTATAGCTTCTTATATATTACCAAAACTTCAAGGAGGTTATCCCTTTCACGTTATAACACATTATTGTTGGAAAACTACCAACAGCTTTACGCCTTCCCTTAAATCACTTCATAAAATTCAATCCTTTTAAAGTTAAAATTATCTTTTTAAGTTAAATTTTATTATTTTTAGTGAATTTCACCTCTGTTATTTTTAAGGTTTGGAGTGCTTAGTTGTTACAAATTTTAGTAAGATCATATATATTTTTACTATTTTGGAAAAGTATTATATTTTGAGTTAAATTAAATTTGAATTTATTTTGCTTAAATGATGTTGTTGGATATGATACAATCAGTACTTTCATTAATAATACTAATTTAATCTTTATTATTAGAATTTTTTATTTTTTATTTTTGTATAAATTCAAGAGCTATATATTATCAAGAAGAAGTATCAAATACCTTGCTAATGTAGAAACAAGAAAGATTAGGCAAACATTAATCAGTCAGGTAGTTATTTAATAGTGATGCATGGAACGTGGGCACCTGGAAATTGTACCTGGCCCACATGTCTATATTGAATATTGGTCACAGTTTTTCTTGCAAATCATCCCGTTTACTCCAATATATACATCGGTTCAATCGATGAATGGTCTGACCCGGCGTGATTATTGTGGGGCCCACCCGATAAACGCCCGGATCTCGCACAGGCGCTTACCTAGTCTTGGCACGTGATGAAATGAAAGCTACCAGTTAGTTATGCTGAAGAGAAGAATTAAAATCTATATCTCACGAAACCTGAATACCTAATTCAAAGTAAGATAAAGCTTAGCTGGTAGCTTCGAGATAAACTTTGATACTCTGGCAGGGTATGATTGATGATACTCAGGCACTACGAAACCGCTTAGAAATCGCATACATGGAACAGATGTAAGTCGAATTAAACTGCTCGAATTACGTAATTTGATTACCTGACCATTAGATTGGTGCGTAGATTTATGGACGGTTTAAAATGAAAATATCAAATATACTTCTACTTCAACAAACAAGTGTCCACGAATCAGATGTTAGGATTGTTCAACTAATTTGATTTTAGGGCTGTAACTCAACGACAGTGAGTTACACAATTTAGTCGGTTTAATAATAGAAAATGTTTGCCACGTATGCACTATCTGAGTACCTGTGTATCGAGTGTCACACGCTGCCGAGTATCATATAACTCACCGAGTTTCAATGCCTTTGCAAGCAAGGCACGTCCATGTTGGAAGGCACGTGGATCTTTCCATTCAGCTGGAGAGGTTTGACGAGAGAGAGAGAGAGAGAGAGAGAGAGAGAGATTCTGCAGTGTTTTAGACGATGTTGGAGAAAGTCAAGACGCGGAGAGATTAAAAGAAGAGTTGTGGTAGATCAATCATCACACCGTACAGGCATCATAGATTCGGAATATGCAACCACTGATATAACCAACGGATGGATATTTATATTCGAAGACGGTGATGTGAGAGCGGGTCGCGCGGAATCGTTGGATTAAGTTACGAATTAGGGACCATTAGTGCGAGTATGGCCCATAGGTAGGGAGTTTGCACGATCTCAGCTTCACCATACGAATGGTCTCTTCTACAAGCAGGGTACATGGTTAGGTGATCCAGGCCATTGATATGATGTGTCAGACTGTTGAAATTTCCTTGGTGGGACAATCCTAACCCATCAATCCGTGGTCCACAAATAGGCTAACCATAGAAAAAAAAAACCAACAGATCACGTTGAGCAGAGAAAAAGGCCAAATAATCGATGTGCAGTATATTGCAATTGGAGATTAATTATCAAGGACATGGCCCTTGATGGGTTCTGTCCTATCAACTATCAACGGTCTTGATCACCGTACCATGCGCAGGGACCCCATTTATTTGAACTCAACGCTCAGGTGCCGGCCCATCATACTTAAAAAAATACTTTAAAAAAAAAAAAAAACCCAAGCACTCATATACCACAGTGGTTTTCACTACAATAGGTATTTAAACTCATTACCTCGTGTTGAAACTCTTAAGGCCCTGTTTGGGCAACAGGATTAGAAGGGATTGGGTGGGATTGTATTCATCTGGTTCCGTGCCAATTCCACTCCATGTTTGGCAAAGCTTGGAATTAGATCGGATGGAATTACATTGGGTCCCGTGCCAATTTCACTCAATGCTAGCAAGTTGTGTAGGTCCCACCCTGATGTGTGGGCTATATCCACACCGTCCACCCATTTTTTGAGATTATTTTAGAGCATGGGCCAAAAATCAGGTAATTCTAAAGCTCAAGTGGACCCACCACTGAAAGCAATGTGGATTGAATACTTACCGTTGAAAACTTCTTTGGGGCCACATAAGTTTTGGATCTACCTCATTTTTCGGCCCATACCATAAAATGAGGTTACAAAACAAATGAACAGTTTAGATATAATACATGTGTTATTCTGGTAATTTCAAATGATGGTGGGTATATCCATTCAATGTACCACCGTATTACCAACCAAGCAGAGCATTAATCTAATCCCATGGAATCAGGGGACAATCCCTGCCATGGGTAATAATGATGTTTTTTTGAATACAATCCCACCTAATCCCTTCTAATCCAGTTGCCCAAACAGGGCCTAAGAATCTACCATTGAAGCATGAGTAAGGACCGAGGCCCATCATATATACCTTATTAGGTCCTAAGATCCTCGCTGGAAGGCTCTTGTTGCAAAATGCAGACAGCACTGACCGGCCCCATATGGTGGGTCCAACCACATGAGATCAATAGAGCTGTAACTGGCCCAGGCCAGGTATTCACTCTCAATCTAGAGCCGAAAAGAAAATGTCGACAGATTTGGGTGCTAGCCTGGGCACTCTTTCTATGTAGGACCTTAAAATCAGGGTAGATCCAGGTTGAAGCCAGCACAGCCTATCAAGGGACCATTTGGATACCACCAGATAAGCACCTTTTTTTAACTTATGCAAGTTAGTAAGTTATTTTACTTAATTTAGTTTGGTTAATCAACTTAAATAAGTAATTTATTAAATGAAGTAAATTATTTTCTAATGTTATTTTTTATTACTTTTAAACTGATGAAAAGTAACTTAAAGAGGAGTGCCCTCCAATTGTGATGAGTGGATATACCTATTGAAATTAGGTGCCTTTAATCCACACTAAATAGAAATTTTCGATAGGATCGACACCTTGTTCAATTCGATCAAAGAATTCTAGATTTTTTCCAATCGCTCATTGAATTGTTTTGGTCCTATTCAATTTGATTGAAGAGGCTCGATTTGATTGAGAAAATCTAAAAATATAAGTTTGCTTTCTGGACAATTTTAGATACTTTTGATTCAATTGAAAGTTTGGTCAATTCGATCGACGACCCTCAATTAGAGTCGATCCTATCTAAGGTTGTATCGACATTTTGTGCAACTTCTATGTAAGTGAACAGTTTTGTTTCTAATTCTGGATCCCGGTTATATGAACGATTGTAATATGGGACTAAGGTAACACAAGGTGATTAGAAACTTGTTCAAGAGAGAACCAGGGTTTGGGATCTAGGGTTTGCATGTAAGTTGATTCCGTCTTTTTTTAATTTTATTTTCATGGTGGATTGCTTGCTACTTTGTATCGTGATTTTTTTACCCATAAGGATTTTTTTTCACGTAAATCGTTATATTCTTTGTGCATGCTCGAATTTTATTCTCTATGCTTATTTGATTCCCGTCTAGATCACATATGAGTGATGCTTCTACACCTAACAGTGCCAGGATGAAAATTCCACACATGATATTTTTAAGAAATCCACCATGTCAACTATTTTATTCATCTCATTTTAGAAGGTGGGCCTACATATGATATAGATCCAACACTCAAATGGGCCACACAACTTACAATAGTGGTATTGAATGCCCACCATTAAATTGCACCTATTGTCGTGTGGCCCACCATGATCTTTCTAAGAATCCAACCCGTCCGGTAGTTTTTTTAACTGATTTTAATCAGTGGGCCAAATATAATGAAGATCTAAAACTCAAGTAGATTGGGCAGATTGAATCAGCCTTATTGAACCCCACGGAGGAGCTCAAAAAAAGAGTGTCCCATCATGATTTTTTGAGAAATCCACCCTGTCCACCATTTTTGTCAGCTCATTTTAGGATGTGGGCCCAAATACGAGACAGATCCAATACTCAATTGGGCCACACTACCTGAAACAGTGGCATTGAACCTCTACTATTGAAATAATCAGAAGGCCTACGTTGATTTATTTTATTTTTATGTTTGCAATATCCACATGTCAGCCAGTTTCTCCATATGATCTTATGGGTGTGGGAATGACCTTATGACTGGTTTGGATAGCATATAGTCAGCATAGTGGGCCCTAGAAAGATTTCAATGGTGGTTGTTCAATCTCCATTGTTTCCTTTAATATGGCACACTTAAGCTTTAGATCTACCTCATTTTTCAGCCCACCTCCTAACATGATCCAGTAAAATGGATAGACAAAGTTGATTTCTAATAAACACCATGGTGGATCTAGACCCACTAAGAGGAGCAAAGCAGCTTAAAATAGCAGGGAACAAGCTGTTTAGTCAAGCCAAGATTGTGGACCCACCTGTATGTGTTGTATATCCATGCCTTCCATCCATTTTGCCATCTCATTTTATTGCATGAGCAAAGAATCGACGTATATTCAAATCTCGAGTGATCTACACCATAATAAAAAATAAAAAATAAATAAAAAACAAAAGAAAAAAAAAACATGGTGAATGAACTCCCATAGTTAAAATCTTCTTGGGCGCCACAAAAGTTTTGGGTCAAATTGGTATTTGTTTTTTCCTTCATTCCGGCCTATATGACTTTATCAACATGTTGGATGGCAAATAACATTACAGAGGACCCTGGAGGTTTTTAACGGTGAGTGTTCAATCACCATGCCGGTGAAACGAATGAACTGAGTGGATATCTAACACACTAAATTTTTTACACATGCGCTCACACCCCAAACACCCACACACACACACACTACATTGATTTTACAATGGATACTCAAACACATGACTTCATATTTTTGAAACATACCATGAAACCAAGATAAACTACTTGAAGGAATAAATAAGTTACCATCCAAATGGGATCTGTACTCTTGCTCGGGTGGTAGGCTCCCTGGAGTTTCAACACCCGGTCAAGGATTCAAGTAATAGGTGGTGAAATTCCACTAGCATAAGTGTGGGGGAGTGTGCGTGTGTTAAAAAATATATAAAAAATAAATAAATATTACCATCCAAACGTGCCGGCCGCCCTTAGTGCCTACCTTTTCTTTAGCACACAAAACACGAGCTAAGATTTTATGTCCAGCCCAAGTGGCCCCAGCCTAAAACGATCATCTATGCTCTACTCACTCAGGGTAGATACCAAATTAATTTGATTTTAAAATTATAAAATATAAAAATAAGTGCTACCATTACCTACGCGTAACCTATCACTGTGAAGTATCGCCTTTTCAGTAACCTTTTCTTCGTTGCTTTACGCATGGGGCCACTCTAGTGTGTGTATGCCACCCAGCCCATGCATCAGGTGAGCCTCACCATGACGATGGGATATATATTCCTTAAAGTTCAGGACAATCCAATCATCAGGTGAGCCACACCATAGAAAACAATGGTGGCCCATATGATCTTGGATGGACCTTAACTTTATAATCCACATTCATAGTCGAGTAGCCTTATTACACGGATTAAATGTCATATATGTTAGTCCCACATGCAAAGTGTCGTAGAATAAGCTCATCCCTACGATTTTTGTGAGAGGATTGTCATTGATTTTTAAAGTTTTGTGAATTAAGAAGTGATGGCTGTTCTTATTAATCAGTAATCACTAATTATAAACTAATTGGATTATTGGGCTTATAATAGTATAATTGGGTGTAAATTAATACATAAATCCACTTGCACCCATTTGGTGGTCCGCCAAAGCTTGCAGAGTCTCAGTATCACTTTGATTGGGAGATCACGACCATTCAAATAGGGGGCTGCAAAACGAATGGTAAAATTTATTCTTGCCATCCATTTTGCATGTCATTAATCCTATGGCTGTGATTGTGGATTCTTCTTATTTGACGGTGTATATTAATTGATCGTAAATGAGCTCACGTAGACCCCTATATAGGAACTCACGTGGACGACCAAGAATTATCAGATGTGAATGACCAACGGTGTGGATCCTTTCCATGTGAACAACAGATGGGGTGGTGGGGCACACAGAATGAACAGTTGTGATGGCAGAAGTGAACGGCAGGCCAAATGCAGCGTGGAGTGGGGGACTACAACTTGGGTAAGTACCTGCACTTACCAACTCAACTACCATGGTGGACACAAACGGCACCTCCATTCATAAGGCCACTTCATTTTCCCACGTGAGAAGAGTGCTTCGTCCAGAAGCCCCGTCTTTGAGACCCGACACCCAGACGGATCCAGGATGTTCATTTGGCGGGGCCGTCTGAAAAACGATAACCATATGTATACATTCAATGCAATGGCTGCCCACTGGATAAGTGGGCCTGCCAGACTTTTAAACATCACACGTGAAAATCCGGCACGTGTGAAGATATATACGGTAGCCGATTGACTGGTGACCCAACACCATCTAGATAAGTGGTGTTGGGCGATGTGGGGCCCACCGAAATGTATGTGTTTTATCCAATTGTTTCCTGCGGTGTAGTCCAATTGACCTTCAGATCTGCTTCATTTTTTTATGGCATGTCCTAAAATGAGGTGGAAAACGGATGGACGGCGTGGATATTAAAAGACATACATCAGTGCGGGCCCCACTGCGGTCAGCACCAGCTAGGTGGATGATGTTGAGGTCACCACCCAATCTGCTTCCAACATATCCCCGGTTAAGTATTTGGAGAGAAAGCGACCCTTGATTATTTGTACGCACGTCTTCTCTCCCTCTCTTAGAAGTCATATAAAACTGCTAATCTGTCATCACCATGTTGATGGATGATATTAAAAGCCGGCGATGTTCATACCCCATCCCTCTCTCGACGCACTATCTCCTCTTCCGGCGACATATCACGTCCCTTCCCGCCCCTTTCCTACGAATATATAATCATATCATTTCCGTACACCTCCTCCGCCACTTAAATTCGAGCATTGAAAGAGGACACTACGATCAACAGCCAACGACTCGATTTAATTCCATTTAATTCCCCACCTCCATAAAATGGACGGACCACTATTCAGCAGTCCTTTTGTCGGCGAGCACGAAAATACATCGGATCTCGGTTCCGGGTCGTCGTTTGGGGGGAGGATGAGTGCCAGGTCATCGCCCAAAAGGAGGTTAGTAGTAGAACCCGGAAACGATTTCCCCGGTGGTGTCAGATTCCGATGAGTTGAGTTTTCGTTTTCGTTTTTTATTTTGAAGAGATCCTATTGGGGTTTTCTTACAGGCGTGCCGTACAGAAGCGGGTGGTTTCCGTACGGATCGGTGACGTGGACGCATCACGGGTGAAGGGCGAGGGAGCTCCGCCTTCCGATTCGTGGGCGTGGAGGAAGTACGGACAGAAGCCCATCAAAGGATCTCCCTATCCGAGGTACGCTCGTCTGCTTTATCCTGCGCACCTGTGTGCATAGCTGCCTCTGAATTCTCTCTTCCACGGAATTCGGGTCCGCCTATTATTTTAGATACAGCGGCCTTCTTTTGCTACTCTGCCAAACTGTCTGTTCTGCTTATCCAATGTGCCGCAGCAGCAGTCCTGAAGGATCTATCGGCGGTTTGCTAACAAGCGCCTTGTGTTCTTTAAATTCTTAATAAATTAAATTAAAGCTGCTCCGGCGCATTGTACTATAAGCCTCTTGGATTTACTAAACTACGCTGGTTATCTGATGTTCTTTTTTCCTTGGGCAGAGGATACTACCGGTGCAGCAGCTCAAAAGGCTGCCCAGCGCGGAAACAAGTAGAGCGGAGCCGTGTGGACCCCACCATGCTAATGATAACGTACGCCTGTGATCACAATCACCCATGGCCGGCCTCCCGTAACACCGCCTCCAACACCAACGCCACCATCACTAACACCCCCACGCTGAATCTCCCATCCGAAGAATCGGCGATCTTCTCCAGCGCGCCCGAGATCGAACCGGACGATCAGTTCGCCGACCTAGAAAACGACGCCGCATTGCTGCCGGACGATCACAGCTGGTTTTCCGACGTGGCATCGTCTCCCACCAAAGAAGCCGTGCTGGAGAGCCCGAATTTCACGGGAAGCAGCCTCGGCGACGCCGACGTGGAGGCGATGCTGTTGCCGATGAGAGACGAGGACGATTCGCTGTTCGCCGATCTCGGGGAGCTGCCGGAATGTTCCGTGTTCCGGCGAGGGTTTTACGAGCGGGAAGAGGAGAGCCGGCAGTGCAGTTTAAGGGCAGCACCATGGTGCGGGAGTACAGGATAAGCTGGTGCGTCACCCCCTCAGTTTTTTCTTTGTCGTTTTCCTCCGACGGCCATATACTAAAATGAACCGGGCGCGTACCGTGCGCCAGATATTTCCCTAGCCATAAGGAATTCTTTTCTATTGAGAGGGTATTCGGATCTGTGTAAAAAGTCTAAAATATAAGGGCCTTTTTTATTAATTAGATTTCTGTTTTAATCTCTTTATAATATGCATAATCTCAGGCTTCACAGCTGTTTTCTAACTATACTCTTCTCGAGTTATTATATACACCCCTTCAATTATCCTGAAAGATAGGCCAACTCATAGCTGCCAATCGTAATTTCCGCAAAGTTTGAGGGTAATGTACGTCATACGATATAATGGGGTATCATAAGGCGCTCTTTCTCACTCACTCGAATGGGCACGTGCGCTGATTGGGTACTAATACCCCGACCAGGACGTGGCTAGATACGGACCGTCCCGTCAGGAGCTCTGTGAGGAGCACCTTGATATATGTGTTTTATCCAAGCTGTCAATCCAATTTGAAAGATCACTATAGGGCATAAAACCCAAAAAAAGGAGGCAAATTTAGCGCTGGAGTGGAACACACCGAACTAAACAGTGGTGACAATGACATCCACCGTTGAAATCTTAATGTTTCATCTAGGCTGTTCATAAGGTCAAATAAACCTTTATTGAGGGAAAATAAAAATATCAGCTTCATCCAAAACTTCTGTGGCCCCAAGAGGTTTTCGGCAGTAACCATTCAGTTGATACTGTTTGGTGTGAGCACTTGAGCATTCGATCAGACTAATTTGTGGTATCGGAGCCTAAAATGAATTGACGGTAAGGATAAAATGCATACATCACAGTGGTTCCTAAGGAGCCCCTGGCAGAACCGTCCGGCTCTGGCTGCGCCCTGGTGGGGGTAGTCCCCAATCTCCGCCCGGATGGCACGTGGATGCCGTGGATAGCATTAAATAAATGAGGTGGAGTTCGTTTTGCGTCTGTTGCGACACAGCATCCAGCGTATGTTGTTACCCACCGGAACCGACATGATGAGATGGTCCAATGACCTAAACTGTTCTTATTCTCTTTACTAACTCATCATTCATACAATCACACTTCATTGATATTTTTAACCTTTGATTTGTAGTATGATGTGATCATTGAATTTTCATTTCATTCTTTTTAAATTTATTTACAGTTAATGATGCTAAAATCATCCATTCGGCATAAGTTTTTTACATGAGAAATTATGATTTAGATTCCACATAATGAATGGTTCCGATTGTCAAATCCCTCATCATTTAGCCCTCTTGAGGCTGCGATATACTCAGTTACTTAAATCTCGACGGAGGCAAAACGAACTCATAATAAAGTGCGAGTATTATGAAATTACGCTTATATGCTTTTTGGCCGGCATCTAGAAGTAATTAACGAGAACGACATTGGAACCGTTCATCATAGGATCCCAGTTCATCATAGGATCCTAGCACGAAAGATTCATATTTCGAAAATGAATGGACGGCCAATCCATCACATCGGCCTGCAAACGCTCACTTAAAAAATTAATAATCATAATCATAATATTCCACATCTAATATCAAAACTCTGAGCTTGGAGTATCAAGATCGTTCTGCTTAGTACTGTGTTTCCCTACTAATGAACCGTCCAAATTTATGCACGTGTTCCACATGTATTGAGGATGTCAGATCCACTTGCTAAGGACATAGCGTTGATGTGGATAGACGAATCCAATTGGTTGAGGGGAAATGATTTAGTGGAATCATTTCCACTGAACTTCAATGCACCCTTTTTCACTGCACAAAGGAAGCCAGGAAAGGAAAACCGTGGGTTCTACTTGTGATGAGGCAAGAGCCGATTAGACAGCATGCTCACCCAACAACTTCCAAAAACATGCTTTGCAACCACGACCTGGCTTTGGCGTAAGTGGGTCTGGGTGGTTCTGTGATTGTGGGGCCCACTTTGATGTGTGTGTGTTTTATATCCACGCTGATACATCTATTTTGCCAGCTCACTTCATGCATGAGACAGAAATGAAGCAGATTCAAAGCTTGGTATGGATCAGTCTTCATCCACACAGCAGGAAAAAACAGTGGTGAATGAACGCCCACCATTAAAAACTTCTTAGGGCCATTTTTAGATCAAGCTTATATTTATGTTTTCCCTCCATCCAGTTATATGTGATTTTATGAACAGGTTGGATGACAAATAAACATTACGGTGGGGCGTTTGTAATTTTTAATGGTAGGCGTTCGATCACTACTGTTTTCAGTCGTGCAGTCCACCTGAGATTTGGATATGCTTCGTTTTTTGAATTATTGCCTAACATGATCCGGAAAAACGGACGGACGGCATGGATATAGGATACATATATCACAGTGGGCCCACGGTCACGGAACCACCGAACTTGGGGGTTCGCAGGATCCACCGAATCCGGGTCCTCGGTCCAGGGTCAGAACCCTATTCGCGACCGTCCGTGCACCGGCATTCAACAGCACAGTAATCCTAAGGCGATTCGCGCACGGAGAGACTGAAGAGATTATTCTCAGTACACGTACTAGTATGGAACGCGTGTATGATCTGCACCATTCATCATCAGGGCTCCACAACTATTATACATTTGCCAAAAAATTTCAAGGCAATGAACTCATAAGGTCTGCAACGCTTGTATTATATATTTTTTAAAAAAAAAATTTTGGACGGTGAGTAAGAATATGACCAACGATGTATATTCAACTTATATATATATTTAACCTAATGATTGGACCTTGAATTTTGGTCTAAGGATAATCACGGTATATCTCATCTAGTAAATGGTCCGGATCTCGCACACATCTGCTAAGATAGCACCTGCCCTGCGATTGGCTTCTTCAATCTCTCTCCACTAAAAGCGCGTTTGAGAACATGAGCAACTGACGGGGCCAGGTCCTTATCTTGTAAACTGCATTAAATTTCAACACGCGGCACTGCTACCTTCAGCCAGATGATTGCTTGGGAGGTTCCACCATTGACTACAGAAATGTCGTTGATTTGACGATCGTAATCGTCCATCCACACTATGACCTAGAAATAGATGGTAGGAAAGGTGGTGGATCGGAATCGAAGAGGATAAGGTCCACTAGTTGAGCAGGTAGGATCATCCAATTTTAGCAGACCGTTGGGCCATGTGTCCAGTTACGGTGAAGCAGCACCAAACAAGGAAATGGACGCTTATGTTACATTCCCCATTGTATAATCAATGATTATAGCATTGAGATTCTCTTGGCCTTTTTACATCAATGTGAACGTGAGACAATGTATGTGGACCATAAAAATACAATATTAGCTAAGAGAGCCTTTTCGTTTTGGACGCGGATTCCGTCCTACCCCCGCCGGGACGGGCACGGCTCTGTGGAGCCGACTGCGATGTAACTGTTTTATCCACGCAGTTCATCGCTTTTACCAGACCATTTTAAGTTAAGATCCTAAAAATGAGGCAGGTCCATAGCTCCAGTGGACCACACCACAGGAAGCTGCATTGATAATGACAACCACCGTTGAAACCTTTCTAAGGGCCACTGTGATGTCTTGTTACCATCCGACCTCTTTGGATGAAGTGAAAACACAAATATAAGCTTGATCCGAAACTTCTCCAGCTCCCAAGATCTTTTTAATGGTGAACGTTCAATCCGAACTTTGTGGTCCATTGGAGCTGTGGACCTGCCTCGTTTTTTAGATCATACCCTAAAATGATCTGAGAAAATATATGAACGGCGTGGATAAAACACTTACATCACGGTGGGCCACACGGAGCCCTGCCCGGACGGATTTCCGTCCGGGTGTGGGTAGGACGCAATCCGCGTCCTTTCGTTTTATACAAAACCCAACTGACCCACGTCTAAAAATGATTCGTCATCGTAACAGTTCTAACCTTTTAAAAAAAGGCCCATCTTGCCATCAGGATCGACCCATGACATGAAGCCCATCATTACTGAGCTTTGATAAGAACCATCACTTCAGCTCAAGTTTAACGATGAATCAGGACCGTCCATCTAGTAGGCCTGTTGTCAATCGGCCATATTTCAATAATAACAAATATTAGATGATGCCCCTAAAAATCCATTTTGTGCCTTCAAATGGACTTTTAAAAGCAAAATAGGCCCGTCCATAAAACATCGCGCACCTTTGATTGATGTGACACTCCAGAATCACTTCCAGCACAAAGCGATCCTGCAACGTAATCAATGGCTAGGAAAGTGGATCACCATCCAAACCAGTTATAAAAGCTTTAATCATTGATCTGAACCGACCGTCATGCAGGCCCACCTTTAATTGCTTGCGCTCTCACTTCGATCAAACTTTCCCATCCATCCACTCAATGTCAGGTTAAATGGAAGGTTTTAATTAATCATATTTGAAAAGGTCTACCCATTGGCATGGACCGTGTGCCCACCTTTTATAGCCCATGCATCTCAAAAATCACATTGATCAGGCAATCCAAACCATCCGATTGGCAGCCATGAAAGAGGATGCGCAATACACTGACAATACGCTAAAAAGATTGGAAAACAAAATAACGTTTTTAATGGGAAATTAATTTTGAGAAATACTTGGAAAAGAAAAAAAAAACTTTCCTAAAGATCCAAACAGTGATTAATGGTAATCTGAGCCATGAACTAATAATAAAGTAATAAATGTAACACAACCGTCCTCTCTCTCTCTCTCTCTCTCTCTCTCTCTCTCTCAAGACCCATTTCACAGAAAGCCATGGTGTACGTGAAGCAGATGCAGCAAATCTCAGCCACATCCATAGCGGCCCGTTTGGATGCACTATAAAACTGAATTGCAATATTTAATTTAACCAGATGAACACTACTAAATTGCAGTTACTTGGCATTAAGATGGAGGATTGGGCTCCGAATTGCAATTACATTGCTTTCAAGTTGGAACTGAAAAGCAATCTAAGTGTGACTGGTCGGAGAAGTCGCTACAATTCAGTTATTTCCTCTCTTTTTTAACTGAATGTTTGCAATTCAGTTAGCTCGTATGCATCCAAACGTGGCCCACACAATGTCCAATCCCATCCTAGCCTAGTTCGAACAGCACCCAACTCTCTTCAGTGCGGAAACGTCATCTTTCACGTTTATCTTCTCTCCTTTGCTCGGGACAGCTGCTGCTCCAGCATCGCCAGCCTCCACAGTCTTCTTGCTCACAATTCGGTATATCTGGGTCAAAACCTCGGCGAACGCATTCTCCACATTCGTGGCTTCTAGGGCCGAGGTCTCCATGAAAAAGAGAGACTCCCTCTCTGCAAAAGATTTCCCATCGTCTGTCGAAACGGCCACGAGGTGGCGCAGGTCGGATTTGTTCCCGATGAGCATGACAACTATGTTTGGATCCGTATGATCTCTTAGCTCCCTGAGCCACCTCTCAGCATTCTCGAAAGTAGCATGTCGGGTGACATCATATACAAGTAATGCACCAACAGCTCCTCGGTAGTAAGCACTAGTGATGGCTCGGTACCTGCACACAAATTATAATTAAAGGATAGCAAAGCAAGGGCAATAGAGTTCGGAACCAATCTCAGTGAGAATGTGTAGTTTGAGAAATGCAGCATGGAGAACGGATGCATGGCTCATGTGTGTTAACGTGGAATAGGTGTGTTGAAATCAAAGCTTACAGGGGGAGGGTGCACCATGTGGATGTCCTGGTGTACAATTCTTTTGTAATTGTGTGAGCAACCTTGTGAATGGACCAGTCTGATTTCTGGACCAGGGCATCTATACTATGTCAAGGGCTTGATACATACAGCTTGGATCTCTCACACACATGTGACATCGGCATGTGTAAGCCACAAATCCCTTGGAATTTGTGGACCAGGGCATCTATACTATGTCACATGTGTGTGACCAACCTTGTGAATGGACCAGTCTGATTTCTGGACCAGGGCATCTATACTATGTCAAGGGCTTGATACATACAGCTTGGATCTCTCACACACATGTGACATCGGTGTGTGTAAGCCACAAATCCCTTGGAATGGGATTCACAAGTCTCATTAGCAGGGCTAATGAATAATTAGGTCTCTCAGTATATAAACTGGTCTGCAACAGATACTCGTCAGTTATGATTTTAGAGCATGCACATGAGGTCTTGCTACGTTTATTGCTATCATGGTATATGCCAAAACAGTTAACGAACGGTAACAGTGGTAACCATTATGCATTATAGGGCCAAAACAGCCGTAATGCTGTTACAGAAAATATACCCTGAAATGGGGCTGAAACAGATTTTTTTCAAAAAGAAAAAGAAAAAAGCCACAACAGCCGTCACCGTTACAGCCACCAGTACCGTTATGGAACACCTTGATTGCTATCAACTGTTGGACATCTATATATTATTCAATCTCTGCATGTGAATGCATAGCAAAAGGAACATCTATGCATCTATCCAGTTCAAAAGAAAAGGAACTGCACCGTTACAAAGAAAAATCAATGAAGCATAAATAATTAGAATGCATGCCTAACAGGTCTAAAATCTCAATACCAGTCAGCAGTGACTCGTCCAGGTGACTTGTGGTGTCAAACCAGATCGGATCTGACCGAGTCCGAGTCAGCTCATATGAGTCACACAGAGTCCTTTGAATCTTAGAACCAGGTGACTAAAAAAAGGCATATAAGAAATTAGAAGGCATGTCTGGTCTTTAACAGCATATATAGATAGGCCTGTTTGAGATGTTATATGTTAAAAGACATGCGGATATCGGTCAAAGAAAGAAGTGAAATATCTAAAAGAATTATAACAAAGTAACATGAAATCTCATATTCTCTAGTGCATGACCCTGGATGAAATCTCTTATACCATGATATCCCACATTCCATTTCAGATTATCTATGACACAGAAACCAGAAGAAAATAGCAAGGCAACATGTGTTTACGTACAAAATAAATAAATAAATGACAACAACCAGAAGAACATAGCAAGGAAGCATGTGTTTACATACAAAATAAATAAATAAATGCACATGCATAAGATGGTTGAAGAAATAAAATAGTGCATGGAAATAAAGTTGTGCAACATATGTTGTTCTTACATTAACTAGTGCAGAACATGAGATCTTGTTCAATGTTGAAGTGAGACTAACGGTCATTTCCATTTCTGTAACAGATAACCATCTTGGGCTGACATTTTTTAAGCCTGGGTTAACCTCACATAGAAACGGTCCAGTAAATCCCTTTATCATTTGACTTCAGAGATCTATATATATATGAGGTCCCATAGATCGAGAAGGCAACAAAGACAAGATCGAAAGAGGCTACGGTTAGATTGAGAAGCATCATACCAGTCGTAGCCTGTTTACATCTCCTACATTGCCCAATCTTCACCAGATCATCACTTTCAGTTGCCGAAGGCTGTGATAGTTATTTCAGGTGTATTGGTGCAAGGATATGATAGTCACTTCAGGCTTTCTCATGAAACCATCATAGTTCTTTGCATGAAGAGCCTTCATTATTTCTAAAAAAATTTCCCACATGCAAATCACTACAAATTACTTTGTAAAACCCCATTATCAAATCTTTTATAACAACTCTATAAAATTTTGTCATATGGTAAGAGTAAAATAAGTCCTAGACTAGGCTGGACCTGAAATCCTTTCAAGTGCTAATTGTGTCATTCATCAGTCCTCTAGAAAATAAAATGGCTGCCAACCTTACATCAATCCTTCTCTCTTGGACCAACTGGTGCATCGCTTCCAGACACAGTTTCCACTCTCAATCTTTTTAGAAAAGTTAATGATTCAACCCATATCAACATTGGTCCATGCAGACAAGATCAAAACAGATTCGAACCCCCCAAATCCCCATTGGAAAGGAGTCTGCAGTTGCACAAATCTTCTAAGCAGGTGCCACACCCACTTCCTAACCACTAATCCTAGCTAACATTTCAAAACAGAAACTGGCTTCTGCACCTGAATTCATTACCACCAGTGTGATAAATATGGATGCAATTTGAAAAAAAAATAAAAAAATCTCACGATATAGTCACAACATATTAATGAAACATTATATCGCATTAACATTGCAAGATTTTCAAAACGTCAGTTTATAATTTTCCACAATTTATTTTTAAATTTTTTTGAATAAGAGGAAAACCTCAAAATCTGAAAACCTCAGCACCTGAATTCATTACCACCAGTGTGATAAATATGGATGCAATTTGAAAAAAAAATAAAAAAATCTCACGATATAGTCACAACATATTAATGAAACATTATATCGCATTAACATTAACAAAACGTCAAAATTTTCCACAATTTCACAATATTGTCATCAAATGTTAATGAAATGATACATCGCATTAATATTGCAAGATTTTCAAAATCTTGGCAATTTTTAATTTTCCAGAATTTTATCGTGAAATTATGGTAACATTAACATGAAATATATTAAAATTTTCTAAATAATCATTACATACTTTTTTAAAACTTTCTAAAATGACGTACTAATTTAATCTATAATAAATATCTTAAAATTTTTAATTTTCAGCAAGATTTTCCTGATAAAATACTGAGGAAAACCTCAAAATCTGAAAACCTCTCTAGAAATTCCCAAACCGAGAAATTGCTGAGATGAGATTTGTCACTACGGTTGCCACTTTCCCTCATGTTTCATGCAGCTATGGAAAGGACAGGCCAACTAATTCCATGTCGATTTCTGCTAATTACGTTTTTCCATCTGCTTGATGACATGATGCAGCAACCACGGACCACCATGAAAGAAACAAAGAATGGCCTTGATTAAAAATCATATTATCAGTTATTTGCATCCATACAGATGAAGACACAGATTTCTTCCTGCATAGATTGATTTTTTTTTATTTTTTTTTTTTTGGGGGGGGGGGAGAAGGGAGGGAGTTTAAAAAGAAAAGAAAAAAAAAGGATCAAGATTGATCGAAAGATACTCGAAACCTTTTTTTCTCATTTTTCCCCTAAAAATCAGGTTGTCCTCTAGTAAGTCATTTCTACAGGAACAAAGACATATGCACTCCTGCTACCAGCATAATGCAACAGGTTGTCTTCATGACACAAATTCTAACAACATTTCCGAGAGTTTTTTTTTTTTTTTTTGAGAAATAAGATTTCCAAGAGAATTGTTGAATTTCTTTTATCAGGTCTCCACATAACTATGTTAGAACATGATAAGCTAAAATAATTTCAAAACCAGTCCTAGTTCCCTTGTCAAAGCATAATTGAGACAACAAGTCAAATGTTCAGCCACAAAATAAATGAAGATTCTTTCAATTTGATTAAACCATTACTAAGAATTAACCCTGAAATCTTTCGAGTTCTATAGAAACTCAAAATACACCACATATTTCAACTTTAAAATGATATAATGGGATTATGAGATAAACTATCCTTCTGCAACTGACGCTTTAACGCATTCCTATAAGGGGTTGTTTAGCTCCTAGGAATCCAACCCTGGAAAATGGATTACTGGGTGGCAGACCAAAATCAGATGGATTAAGCAAATCTTATCCACTGATCAATGGACATTTTCCTCTTCAAGCTCTTTGTTCTGCAAATATCCACATCCACGTTCCCAACAGCTCTTTCTCAATATCCAAACGCCAAAAAAAAAAAAAAAAAATGGATTCATAAGAATAGCTTCCCAGTAATCAAACACTAGAGGCAGAATTTCTTCCACTGGTAATCCATTTCCCAGAAACATATTCACAACCCCCTTTAAGATTCCAGGGAGCCAAATGACCCAAAAGAGAAAATGTCTTCAGCACTCTTATCTACTTTCTCCAAACATAATCAATAGAACTTGGGACTTGCAACTAGCAGGCTCTCTTGTCAACAAAATTGGAGACACCATTTGCCGTTTGACCAACATGGAGGGGGAAAAGAAAATTAGCCTAGAGGCGAGGTTGCAGATCTCATTAAAAACAATTCAATTTCCAACATTTCTTAAGTCTCCTTTGACAATCCTCTAGACCTTGATATTGAGCCAACCATACATTCCCTCTTGCATGTTGACACTAAACCAGTACATTTGACGGCTATGGGTACATGCGTAATTTAGTAAAATGTCATCATAAACATAGGTAACAGACGAAATCAAGTAAACAAATGAGGATTGGGGGAAAGGTTGAAACTTAAGCATGTGAATGTACCAGATGATGTGTGGTCTTAGGCGCTAATGAGGAGACTAAAAAGATTAGCCAATCTAGTATGGAAACATAAGGCTGCAGAAATGAAAGGTCCTTGGAAATATGTGATAGGGTGAACTTCCGGCCGCACATGCCAACATGCAAGATGTTGGGGTTTTTAGGCCTGCGGAATCACATAGATCTAGATCTAGGATGGTAATCCAATGGCACCAAGCATACAAGAGAACACGTAGATTTAACGTGGAAAACCCTTGCGGGAAAAAAACCACGGCACAAAGTGACAGATCTCCACTATGAAAGCATCAATTACAAAGAGAAAGGACTTACCCGATTCGAACAACCTCGAATCTCACCCTTGCTACACCCTTTGACAACCCTAAACCCTTTTAAGAACCCTTGGAACTACTTTAGAAAGCCTTCCCATATATTCCCATACCCTAGGAAAACTCTAGGAACACCTATTTATAGTTTAGGAAACTTCCCTTCCGCATCCCAGTTCCGAAAGGACTCAAATCCGCAGTTTCGCGCAAAATCGCGGAACAAACTGCGTAACCTACGACTAGTCTAGCCGAGTCTTCGACTGGTTGTAGGACCCCTTCGACCAGTCGAAACATCCCTTCGACCAGTCGAGCAGCTCGGACACCAAAATCCCATGTCGCTGGACTTTGAGTCGTGCAGGCCACGACCAGTCGAACTATTCCTTCGACCAGTCGTAGCTACAGTAAAAAAACAGATTAAAGACTTTTTCCTAACAATCTCCACCAAGTCTTCAATCTTCAACCGTGTAACTCCTTGACCTCTTCTCTTATCTCTGCATCACATCATAGCTTCTCGTGCACACTCCGTCCTTCTTTTCTGCCATCGCCAAGCTCAGAGAAGTTACACATAACTTAAACTTCTCTGCAGGAATGACTTAGGTGAGCATGTCTGCCGGATTAAAATCCACGTGCTCAGCCACCTTTGCTCCTGTCTTCTC
The DNA here is from genome assembly GCA_030180095.1 of Magnolia changhungtana. Lineage (NCBI taxonomy): Eukaryota > Viridiplantae > Streptophyta > Magnoliopsida > Magnoliales > Magnoliaceae > Magnolia > Magnolia changhungtana. The sequence continues at coordinate 6,088,341 of JASAUF010000396.1, read as the reverse complement.
AAAAAGAAAAAACGTAGTCTTCTTACCATCTCACCGCTACCCAATATTGCTTGCCAGGGTACTTGCTCGCAACACTGATAGCCTGTGAAATAACCGGTCTAAACCAGACCATGGCATACACTGCCAACCGCATTCGAATAAGGTTCATGAGATATCCTGCTTTTCCTCATCTGTTTTGGGACATGTCCTGAGGAAAACTTGAGGAGAAATGCGTAGGGAACGCTCTCCAGCTTTACCTGGCCCATCACATCCTGGATCAATACCTACACACAAGGTATTCCTCCTGTAATTACCAAAGCCTACTCCTCTTTCAGTCTCAACGCCGAGAACCATCTTTGCAGCCCCCGGATCCTTCATCCTGACCGTCCCACTTAACCGAGTCTTCCATACATTGATTTCAGACATGTCATAATTGGCAATCCACATGTCATCAATTTCTGACTCACGATGAAGGAATCAAACCACTGCCTAGTCGACAGGTCGAACCACGACCTCCTGCAAAGTCTTTTCTCAGCCCCTTTAACTTTGAACCGCTCTGGTTGCTTCATATAGATCTGCTCTTCACTTTCCCTTACAGAAGTGCAGACTCCACATCCATCCTTCCAGCTCAAGATCACATTGGCCAACCAACGCCAATCACGGATCTAATAGACACCTGTTATACCGTCGGCGCGAATATCTCTGAGAAGTCGATCCCTTCTCTCTGAGCATAATCCTTCGCTACCAACCTCGCCTTGTATCTATGTTGTATCCTCCTGAAGATCCACCTGCATCCAACCGCTCTCTAGCCCACTGGAAGCTCCACCAACTCCCATATGTCGGTCTGCTACAACGAATCCATCATATCGCCCATAGTCACCTTCCACTTCTCAGCATCAGGCTCACCTAGAGCCATCTGAATAGAAGATGAATCTCCTGCAATATTAGAGTCGTCCATGTACCTCGCCGATATCCTACGATCATGCAGTGTGGTTCTTCTCACGGGTGGCTACTCCACCTACTCTGTATCCCTGTCCGCACGTCTCAGCCTTCTTGCCCTGCCTGCTCATGTGGCCATGCTCAACATGCCACATAATGCAGAGGTGAAATCCGCTACATCTACTGTAGCTCCACCGTTTGAAGTGCTCCCGATCAACTTGTACAAGTTATCGAGTCGCCGTGCTTTCATGATTATCCGTGCCCCCTTGGACACCGTAAGAGCACCATCAATACCTGCGTACTTGCATTCTTTTGCCTCAAGCACACTAAGAGAAATCAGATTCTGCTTCAAATCAAGAACGTGCCTGACATCAGTCAGGGTACGCTCCACCCCATCAAACATCTTGATGCATACCGTACCAATAGCCACAACATTATAGGCAATGTCATTGCCCATAAATACCTGTCCACCATCGCACTCCCTGTAGCTGGTGGACCAACTACGATGAAGAGTTATGTGAAAAGATGCCCCTGTGTCTAGCATCCACTCGTCCTTACGATCATCGTATGGCCGCCTGATAGTAGACAGATAAAACTTCACCATCACATCCACTCGATCCATCTGACATGACAACATTGGCCTCCCTGTACGAAGCCTCAGAATCTTCTCTCTTCAATTTAGGATTTCCACAATCCTTCTTCACATGTCCTTCCTTCCCACAATTCCAGCACTTTACCTTTCCTTTGCCCTTGCCCTTGGATTTGGATCTATAACCTGAAGAACCTATACCTTGTCCAAAATTACTACCCACTATAAACAGTGCATTAGAAGACGTCCCCATGTCACTGTTTAACTATCTCATAGCCTTCCCTTGAAGAGCTGAGATAACTGTGTCGACACTCAGGGTTTTGTTCGTGCTGCACATAGTGTCCTTGAATGTCTCAAAAGACGCCGGGAGAGAATTCAGCAACATACATGCCTGTTCTTCATCTTTCATCACTTCCTCCATATCCAGCAATTTGCAAACTAATTTATTAAAGTTGCTGATGTAAGCCTCTAGATCTCCACCCTCTGCCATCTTGAAGTTATACCACTGCCACTTCAAGTGCAGGCGATTTTCAAAGGATTTCTTCGCATGAACATCCTCTAACTTCGCCCATAACTTAGCCGCAGTTTTCTCCCTCATGACGTTGTAGAGAACCTCATCCGTGAGACATAAACGGATCGATGATAATGCCTTCTTATCCAGAGTATTCCAATCACCATCAGTCATAGTAGACTTTCGCTCCTCAAGAGCACCATCTTAGCCTTGCTTGATTAAGGAACTCATCATCTTGATCTTCCATAACTCAAAATTATTTTTCTCTGAACACTTCTCAATATCATACCTAGCGCTTGCCATTATTAATAATCCCTCAGATTCAGATCTGTGCCCCAATCGATTGCTCTGATACCACTTGTTGGGGTTTTTAGGCCTACGGAATCACACAGATCTAGATCTAGAATGGTAATCCAATGGCACCAAGCATACAAGAGAACACGCAGATTTAACGTGGAAAACCCTTGCGAGAAAAAAACCACGGCACAAAGCGACAGATCTCCACTATGAAAGCATCAATTACAAAGAGAAAGGACTTACCCGATTCGAACAACCTCGAATCTCACCCTTGCTACACCCTTTGATAACCCTAAACCCTTTTAGGAACCCTTGGAACTACTTTAGAAAGCCTTCCCATATATTCCCATACCCTAGGAAAACCCTAGGAACACCTATTTATAGTTTAGGAAACTTCCCTTCCGCATCCCAGTTGCAAAAGGACTCAAATCCACAGTTTCGCGCAAAATCGCGGAACAAACTGCGTAACCTACGACTAGTCTAGCCGAGTCTTCGACTGGTTGTAGGACCCCTTTGACCAGTCGAGACATCCCTTCGACCAGTCGAGCAGCTCGGACACCAAAATCCCATGTCGCTGGACTTTGAGTCGTGCAGGCCACAACTAGTCGAACTATTCCTTCGACCAGTCGTAGCTGTCCCTCGACCAGTTGTAGCTACAGTAAAAAACAGATTAAAGACTTTTTCCTAACACAAGATCCAAACCTGACGCAGGGATGGATGTGATGAGGTCGATCACCATCTTCCTCAAGGGGATAATTACTCCGAATCCACGGAGCTTCTCTGGACTCCTCATAGAGATTCCTCGAATCCACGAGGCTGGAGAAAGGAAAGGTCCTTGGAAATATGTGATAGGGTGAACTTCCGGTTGCACATGCCAACATGTGAGATCCAAACCTGACGCAAGGATGGACGTGATTTTGCATCCTAATGGTTTCCCAATTGGTATCAGAGCCAACACCACGTCCTGTGCTCGAGTCACAGAAGGGGCAACCTTCTATAGAAATGGCAACCTAAACTAGAGTAGAGTCCCCTCAACATACAAAGTTGTGCTTTTATAAGAAAAATAAAGAGATTTTTCTCGTAAGCCGCCTTTGTTTTGTCTATGGACCAAAAAACTATTGCTTTTTTAGGTAAGGGTTCGATTCCCCTCCTTGGCTTTACCCGATACATGTGGTTGTGGGTGATTTGCGTGTATCCGCAGAGATTAGTCTCACTTCAAAAAAGAGGTGGGGACACCCTGTGTCTTTAAATTTAAATAAATAAATAAATAAAAACTATTGCTTTTAAACTAATTCTGCAAAATCACTTGTTGTTTGCACCATTAACCCCAAAACTGCTCGTCGTTAGTCTCTTGTACATTTTGACCAAAGTATTTTCATATTGACGAAAATACCCATCTCATTTTTTTTTAAATTGAACCTTTCTTTAACATACTTTAAAGAAACAAACGAAACTAGGTGGGGCCCACTTTTGTAATACTTGCAAATCCAAGCCGTCCACCACTTTTGCCATCTCATTTTAGGACATGAACCCAAAATTCAAGCAGATCCAACACACATGTGGGTCCCACGATAAGAAAAAGTGGGTCATGGCTTGCAACCATCAAACTATCAATAATCATTTTTTTTTTAATGTTTTTAGGCAATCCAAACCATTGAAATGGCATTCCCAATTATTTAGAAGGTCATTCCCAGTGGGTTGGATGTAACCATTGGTTTTTGCATCTGATCTAAAAATTGTGTGGCCCCATGACGACTTTAAGGGTCTGGACTCAACATGCATTGTTACCTGCCATATGGCCCACCTAAGCTTCGAATCTATATCATTTTTTGGCCCAAGCCCTAAAATCATACGAGGAAAACGGTGGAGAGCTCGGATTTTTCGCAAAGAACACGATTAGACCCACTATCACCAAGACCATCTCACATTGAAATGAGTCAGAGGTGACCTTTTCATGCAACCGTTAATTTTGGTGTGGCCCACCTTCATGATGAAAATCTGAACCATCCACCATTTTCGCCATCTCATTTTAGGGCGTGGGCCCAAAATCCAAGCAGATTCAATGCAAAGGTGGGTCCCATGACATGAAAATGTGGATCCGTGGCTTACCACTGTTGAAACTATCAATGGTCCAATTTTTAGTTTTTAGGTCATCCAAATTGTTGAAATGACATTTCCAACCGTTCAAAATGTCAATACAATTGGGCTGAATGTAACCATCAGGATTTGCCCCTAATCTAAAATTTTTAAAGCCCCATGACAGTTTGAAGGGGTTGGGTTCAATATGCACTATTACCTGTTGTGTGGCCCACCTAATCTTTGGATTTGTATTTTTGGGCCAAACCCTAAAACATATGAGGAAATGGTGGAAGGCTCGAATTTTTCATCAAAGAACATGATGGGCCACACTATCGGGAAGACTATATATCACAAACACGAGTCAATGACATGACTTCTTCATGCAACACTGAATTTTGGTGGGGCCCACTTTCATGATGCTTATCACAAATACAAATCGTCCATCATTTTTGTCATCTCGTTTTAGGGCATGGGTCCAAAATTCAGGCCAAACCGGTGCAAAGGTAGGTCCCACAAGGAAAAAGTGGGTCTGTGGCTTACCACCGTTGAAACTATCAATGGTCCAATTTTGACATTTTTAGGCCACTCGAACCATTGAAATGGCACTCCCAATCATTCGGAATGTCATTCCCAATAGGTTGAATGCAACCACTGATTTTTGCCCCTGATTTTAAAAAAATAATAAATAAATAAAATTGCAGCCCCATGACAGCTTGAAGAGCTAGGGTTCAATATGCAAGTTACTTGTCATGTGGCCCACTTAAGCTTCAAGTCTAGAACATTTTTTGGGCCCAAGCCCTAAAAACCTATGAGGGAAATGGTGGATAGCTCAAATTTTTCACAAAGAACCCCCACGTTCAAATGGGTCTTGGCTTGGACATAGAACGGGATAAAACTGTGGTTCTTCACTTCTGAAGAGGGCAACTTTGTCATTTTCCCACTTACCAGTAACTTTATGTTAGTCCAAAGTTGTCCAGGCGGTAGAAGGTCCATATATGGAAACAATAGGCAGTTTTGGAGAAATAGTTTAAAAGTAACAATTTTTCAGTCCATAGACGAAATGGAGGTGGCTTACAGGAAAAATCCCAAAAAAAAATTCAAGAATAAAATATTTTACTTTTAAAATTTTATTTTTTAAAAAGTAAACACGTTATATATGAAAATTTTCTTGAAAATACTCATATGGATTAATGGTAAGAGGGGGTTTTTTGCCTCAAGAAACCCGGGTTCAAAACTTTACGAGGACAGTGTGAAGCACCGTCACACCATTTGCACACGCACGTGCGATGTGGGTTGTAAGGTTATTTGAGTGCTTTTTTGGTGCTTTATTAAGCACATTTTGCAAAGCCTAATCTTTATGGTGCAATTAGGAGTAAACATGGGTCTAGCCAAAGGTTTGACCCAAGGGTGTCTAAGGTTCCAACCATGGTGTTGGTTGATTGTGCTTGACACACGATTCTATGCATGACATCATTGCACATGCCATACACGTGGTGGCAGTTAGGCTGATTAGGATATGAGTGGTTGTTACATTTGGTACTGGTGCAACCCGGTTACCAAGTCAATGACATCTCGACACCCAAATTGCAAAGAAATGGACAAGAATACATGTGGTACTGGTGCAACCTGGTTACCAAGTCAATGACATCTCAACACCAATATTGCAAAGAAATGGACAAGAATATAGCCACAAGAATATTTTATTAGAGAGGGGGAGAACTTTATTGATATCAAACTTCTTCTCTTACAATACCTACGAAAAACTCACACTTCAAAAATATTGGAAAGCCTACCTCCTACACCACCCCACATTTTATAGGCCCTAAATGAATCTTCAATGAGGATCCCCCCGAAAACTAAGAGATTGATTTCAATCTAATCAACCTAAGAAGATAAAATGCCTAATAATAGTAAAAGAATATCTGGAAAATAATCCTCCAAATCTTCGATCACATATTCAAATTAGCCCCTATATCTTCAACCACACCTTTAAATCAACCCCCATATTTCACATCTTCAAATTAGCCCCTATATCTTCAATCACATCTTTAAATCAACCCCCACATTTTCCGCAAATTATAAACCGCAAATATTGATATTTAGGCCCCAAATCTATATATAAGTAGTCCAAAATCAATACATGTTGGGCCCCACAGTGGGTTGTGGGCCTAGGTGAGCAGTGGACCTGCATCAATTCACCCCAACTTTGCAAAAACTCACCCTCAAGTTGAAAACCAATCTCAACCTTTGGACTTGTACTACCTCTACAACAAATCTTCTTTTTCTTTGGTGGAAGCTAGTCATGTAATACTAAGTGTCAGCTTAGCACAACTATTCTTAGAGTCGACTGTAGATGATGTCCTTTTCCTTGCGCTTTTGAGTGTGCCAATTTGTTTGTTGTAAGTTGTAACTTTAAAGTTTTTAGTGGATCCTGAAACATTTGCCTCATTTTTCATGCTATAATCATCTTTTGCAAATGTGCTTCAATTTCAGTATTGAGACCTATTTGCATGTCTATCAATGTGACTACCACTATCTGCGCATCCATCAACTGATCCATTAATGAATTCAAATATAGGTCAAACATTAATGCATAGATCACTTCAAATGTCAAAATTTTCTTTGACTCTGTGGATCTCTTCGTCATTTTTAAAATTTTTAACTGCAATTCCACATTCTCTATCACATTCAAGCAATTGAAGGATTCCACCAATATTTGCTTCATAAACTGGGACTGCCCATTGTTGGTTAGGACCTTGGTGAGGACCTTCCCCTACATGCCCATGTGCTCCAACTTGGTCTTCGGATTCCCTCCACACCGGAGCTCCCCTACTAGATTATTGAGATTGCATGTTGTATGCATGAGTTGATCTACCACTACATGAGTGCTTGGAAAAATTGGATTGCTTGCACAAACTCTTCTTCCATCACCTCCTTCGAAGCCATCAGGAGATTATGTAGAGTTGGCAGTTCCCCAACGATCACCCGCTCTGATACCAAAATGGCATAACCCAATTATTGAGTCAATGCGATCTTGACACCCAAATCACAAAGAAATGGACAAAGTGTACAACTACAAGAATATTTGAATAGGGAGGGAGAGAACTTTATTGATATCAAACTTTTTCTCTTACAATGCTTAAGAAAAAGTCACACTTAGAAAATATTGTAATGACTGCCTCCTACACTACCCCTTTTATAGACCCTAAATGAATTGTCAATGAACCCAATTATTGAGTCAATAAGATCTCAACACCCAAATCACAAAGAAATGGACAAGAGTACACCTACAAGAATATTTGAATAGAGAGGGAGGGAACTTTATTGATATCAAACTTCTTCTCTTACAATACTTCAGAAAAACTCACACTTAGAAAACATTGTAATGCCTACCTCCTACACTACCCCTCTTATGTCGACCTTAAATGAATCTTCAATGAGAAACCCCCAACTAAGAGATTGATTTCAAATCTATCATAATTAATTCTACATCAATCTAATCTACCTAAGATAGTAAAAGCTTAATGATAGTAAATACAAATCTAGGAAATAATCCTCCAAATCTTCAATCATATCTTCAAATTAGCCCCTATATCTTCAACTACATCTTCTCATATCTTCAATAGCATCTCTAAAGAAGTCCACACATTTTCCACAAATAGTAAATTACAAATACTGATATTTAAGCTCCAAATCTATAAACAAACAATCCAAAATTAGCACATGTCGAGTCCTATCGTGGGCTGTAGGCCTACATCGGGTGCCATGCGGCAACAATTTTTTACTGTTATATAATTGACTCTGACCAAAAGAAACATAAATAACTACCACAAGAAATAGGTCTTGTCCATTCATGACAACATGAGTGTTGTATGTCAATGCTGAAGAAGTACAATAATGTCTCTCCAAGAAGGACACCAACTACCTAACAGAGATTTATTCAACACTTAGAAGTGCAAATCTTCAAATTGAATTACAAATTTGTCATTTCATTATATCTTGAATAAAATTTAACATCTCCCTTCTTCTTCACTTGCTGGAATATCCAGAAAAGGGCAACAAATCTATCGTAAGATATTGACTATTCACGTACAGAATTGAACTGACAAATCTGATTATTTTCATCTCAAATTTCTTCGCTTCAAGAAAGGGCTACCTGGACAACCAGAGCGCAGCAGCCATGCCTTCTTAGGATGGAAAGGGCTACCTGGATACCGGGCCACTGCCCACATCGGCTGCAGAGCATGTTAGAATGTTATGATCCCATTGGTTGAAAAGAGCCTAGCTGGATGTGTTCCATCAGTCCTGAGACTTTTGGCTTATTGTTTGGGTTCTTAACAATAACCAAGTTGGCCACCAACTCACAGATCTATTCTCATTTATAACCACCAAGTCTAATAAGCAGGGAAAAAAAACCTCTTAAAATCAAATTCCGCCAAAAGCTAACATTCAAAATTTCGAAATCAGAGCATAGAGCCTCTCCAGATCTCAAACTACAAAAGCCATCTCCAAGTCCAGCTCAAACACCCAATTCTCAGCAAACCCAACTCAAATAATAATAATAAATAATCAAATACCCTAACCCCAACAAGTAGAACAACTTAATCCATAAAACATGCACAAAAGAAACCAAGATACAGAAAACCCACACCAGAAATCCAAAATTTAGAAATGGGTTTTTGAAGTAGATCACCTCTCTTGGCCCGCCGTGTCCCAAATCTGGGCCTTGATGACCTTCCCATCAACGTTCAGGCTCCGAGTAGCGAACTCGACGCCGATCGTCGACTTCGACTCGAGGCTGAACTCGTTTCGAGTAAACCTCGAGAGCAAATTCGACTTCCCGACGCCAGAGTCTCCGATCAGAACTACCTTGAAAAGGTAGTCATAATCATCTTCAGCTCTGTAAGCAGCCATCTCTCTCTCTCTCCTCACCGGAAGAAAAAAAATCCACAGAACGATGGAGAGAGAACCGCTTTATTCTTCTTTCTTGAGAGATTTGCAGGAAGAAGGCTCTCTCTCTCTTTCTTGTGTAGCGACAATGCGAGACTTCTGTCGGCCTGGCTGGATTCCAAAAATGCTAAAAAGGGGAGGCGTGTTTAAAGCAAAACCGGCGCATTTGAAGGAAACTGAAATGACTAAAATAGCCTCCGAAGAAGGGCACTCAAATGCACTGGATGTCCGAGGGGTTTTTAGACATTTGATAGGTTGGTTTACGGGCAGGATGCCAGGATGTGCGTCTGTCCATTTTGGGGAGTTATTTGATGCTCTGGCAGAGTGTGTACCGTGATGCTCGATACCGATGAACTCAGAAAGTATATATGACATATACTCTCTCAATTCAAACCGTCCAATTTGTGGGTCCATTGTAGATCTATCTGAATCCTAAAGTGGGACAGTTTTAGGAAGCCGAATCCTCACCTCTGATTCTTGGAGAGTTTTTATTAGATTAGAACCGTCCGATTTTTTTTATTTCAACCATTCAATAAATTTCTCTCAATCGGTTTTTTACAATTTTGTTTTATAATCCACTAAACTGTGAACTCCAATTTGGATGGTTTAATTAGAATTAATTATATTCATACGTGTACAATTTATTAGTGCATGCGTATAAACTATTAGTCTCTTCCAGAGTATAAAAACCTTATCTGTTATCACCAGTGGTTTCATAAGGACGCGGATTGGGTACCACTCCAACTGGGACCCAACGAGAGACGGACGGTGCTTGAGGGGCTCTGTGGGGCCCACCGTGATGTATGTTTGTTATCCACGCTGTATATCCATTTTTACGTATCATTTTAGTGCATAAGTACAAAAAAGGAGGCAGATCGAAGGGTCAATTGGACCACACCACATGAAGCAGGCAGTGATGACAATGACGACGAAACCTTCTAAGGGCCCCAGGAAGTTTTCAATGGTAGGCATTCAATCCCCACTGTTTACTGTGGTGTGGTCCACTTGAGCCTTAGATCTTTCTCTTACTTGTATTCATCACCGAAAATGATCGATAAAAACAGATGGACGGCATAGATAAAACACATACATAACGGTGGGCCCACGGAGCCCCTGCCAAGACCGTCCGTCTCCAGCTTGGTTCTTATGAGGGTAGAACGATCTCATTCCAGAGCATTATTATTATTATTATTACAGGTCAAACCTCAATGGTCAAAAACAAACCTTTGATAAGTGTATTTTCGGCCAATGCTCCTACATCGGCGCCATGATTTGGATGGCCTGGATTTAGCATGGATGCGTGTAGCAGACTGTCTTTGTCAGTGTCATTGCGGTAGATTCCAACGTTAATGCTCGACTAACTTTTACTAAGTACTAGATTGTGTTATCTCGTCCTCCGAAGAGTAGCTATGGGGCTCGTGTGCCAATCCAGGCCGTTCGATTTGTGGACCTTTGCAATGGAGTACATCGTGATTTGATTATGCCTATTGAATTCGGATTTCTAATGATTTTTTCTTTCCTATCGTCCGTGATGGCCGCCATTAGGGGTTTGGATCATCCAAACATGAGATTCCGAGTCCACTCTCCATCAAAAGTGGGACCCACAGTTTTGATGGATCGGATTGCTGTCATGGATCAGTCTCCCAATTGGAGTGCTGGCTAGAAGAAAAGAATTTTAAAAAAAACATTTGGAGTTTAAGTTAGGATAATGCACAGGGGAACTAGCATTGAAGAGTGTTATCCACTGCTAGCATGGCATGGCCCACCCCCGCCTGGACAGAGACGGGCGCGGATTGGGTACCACCCCCGCCAGGACCCCCTAACACCAGCCCCGGAGATACGTTGACGACGTCATCCATTCCGTCCATCTATTTTCTAGATCAATTTATGGTAATTTCATCCCCCGCCAGGACCTAGCTAGAGACGGACGGTCTTGTCAAGGGCTCTGTGGGACCCACCTTGATGTATATCTTTTATACAGTCCGTCCATCCATTTTGACATGCTATTTTAGCTCATGAGCCTACAAAGGACGCATATTAAAGGCTCAAGTGGACCACGCTAAAGGAGGCAGTGGGGATTGAAATCCTACGGTCCAAAACTTCTTGGAGAGCACGGGAGTATTGGATCAAGCTAATATTTATATTTTCCGTTCATAAAGGTCTATATGGCGTACCACTGTAGGTCCTAGGAAGCTATCAACGGTAAGCTTTCAATATCCACTGCTTCCTATAATGTGGTCAATTTTAAACTTCAATCAGCCTTATTTTTAGCCTAGTTCCTGAAATGATACGTCAAAATGGATGGACGGATTGATAAAACATATTCATCACAGTGGCCGCACAGAGCCTATGATAAGACCGTCCGTATCTAGGTAGGTACTGGCGGGGTAGTACCAATCCGCACCGACAGCGACACTCTTTTCTCTTTTCTTTTCTTTTTTTTTTTTTTCCTGTTTTTTTTTTATTGTCTTTTTTATATATATATATCTTTAGAAAAATTGATGGCAACGTATACACTATTTACATTTTTGGAATTGAACGGTGTCTTTTTCATCGGTAGCGCTTGAGTACCAGGCCTTGTACCTACGACGTTACTTTCTCTAACGTGGGGAAACGACTTAAAGCATCCAATCCACCCGTCCATCAGGCAGACTACACCCTCTAAATTTATAGGGGTATGGCCCACCTGAATATTGCAATACTGTGTTTTTGGGTAATCTTTCATATGAACGGAGTGGATGACATATAAACACCATACAATGGTGGATGTCACATCCCAATTGTTTTCTATAGTGTGTGGCCCACATGAGTGAGTGTTGAATCATCATTTATTGTTTTCATGAGGAACTTGAGGGAGCATATCTGACGGATGGGCGTGGATCACGGTTTGCAAATGTACTATAGTGATTAGCGTGAGGTACGCCAACGCGGTTCTTTTTTGAGAAAATGACCACTGTAGACAAACCCTTTTACCCAGCGGTTTCTATGAAAGAATACGAACCTTAGTTACCAATCTAGATTAGCACGTGCGGACAGCGACGTTGAGGACGAAACTACCCCTCCTTTTCGCTGCGAAGACGTGCGCTGACGCTCCTCGAACTGAGAGTTGTACGAACGGCTTAAAAGGATTGGGGTCGGTGGTCTGTGGGCCCCACCATGATGTATGCTATTCATCCATGCCGTCCATATATTTTTCCATATCATTTTATGGTATACGACCAAAATGAGGTATATGCAAATCTCAAGTGTACCACATTACGAAACAGTGTTGAATGAGCGTCGAAAACCATTAAAAACTTTTTGGGGGCCCACTGTGATGTTCGTGAGAAATCCTCCCCGTTTAAGTTCATTCATAGGTCACAAAGACCTGGATGAAGAAGAAAAACAAATTTCATTATGATCTAAAACTTCTATAACCCCTAAAAGGGTTTCAATGGTAGACGTTCAATTCCCCATTGCCTTTTACAGTGTGGTCTACTTGATAGTTAGATCTATCTTATTTTTAGTCTCAAGCCTGAATATGAGCTCGCCAAATAGATGGACGGTTTGGATATAACACATACCTCATAATAGGACCCACAAAAAGTGGTGGAATTACAACAGCAAAAAAAAAAAAAAAAAAAAAAAAACCAACGTCGATATCGAAAATGGTCCAGAACGGTCCAGTGAGTTTTCCTAAAAAATCTTATAATTTTCGATATATCGACTGTCTGTCGATATATTGAAAAAGGTGTTTTACCTTTTAGGCTACGGATTATAACCGTAGCCATCAATCAGTAGTCCGTGTGCGATCTATAAAATTTTTATTTATTTATTTTTATTTTTATTTTTTACATGGAGAAATTTATTCTACCTACAATTTTCTTTTTAATACATATTTATATAAATAGGTATATATAAGCATATAAAATTATTTTTCCTCTTTTTTTTCATTTATTTTTTTAATCATTTAACAAGAATATCTTCTAAACCAAAATTAGTTACTTGACGTACTACATATGATTTTGGGGTAAGAGAAGCTACTTTAGCCAACCAACCTAGTTATTTTCCAAGATTCCATCAAAGTCGATGGTTGAAAAAATACATTTCATTCATTACTGTTGTCAATTTCGAATCGACTTGGCGGTCAAATTAGAAATCGAGCGACAAGCTAGAATATGCGAGGCAACGTAAATCGTGGAAATTGAATTGAGTAGGCAAATTAAAAATCGAGTGAGGCGAAGGCAAAAATAGGAATTGAGAAATTAGGAGAACCTAGAAATTGAGAGAGGCAAAATTGAGGAGTTCGGAAAATCGAGCGAGGAATCTAGAAATTGAGCGAAAGTAGAAATTGAGCGAGGCAAAAAATGCGTAGCTTCGAAATGAGCGAGGAACCTCGATTTAGTTGCTCGAAATCGAGCGAGGAAGGCAGAAATTGGCGAAAATAAAAGTTAGGCATGCGAAATTGAGCGAGCGGCAAGCTAGAAATCGTGAGCGAGGAAGCTAGAAATTGAGCGAGGAAGGTAGCAGGACGTAAATTGAAATGAGGAAGCTAGAAATTGAGCGAGCAAGCCGAAATTGAAAAGTGCGAAGATGCAGCAAGCGTAAATTGAGCGAGGGCAGCGAAATGAGCGAAAGCTTCGAGGATTGCTGTAAAAATTAGAAACGAGCGAGAAGCCAAAAATTGAGCGAGGAAGCGAAATCGAGCTTCAGGAAGCTTATAAATTGAGCGAGGAATAGCTCGAAATTGGAGCGAGTAGAAAGAAAAATTAGCGAGAAAGTGAAATGAGCGAGGAAGCAAAATTGATAGAAATTGAGCGAGGAAGCTAGAAAATTGGCGAAGCCGCGAATTGAAAGCTAAATTGAAATTGGAAGCAAAATTGAGCGAGGAAGCTCGAAATTGAGCGAAGGAAAACTCGAGCGATTAGAAATTGAGCGAGGAAGCTAGAAATCGAGCGAGGAACGTAGAAGCGTCATTGAGCGAGGAAGGTAGAAATTGAATGAGGAAGGCAGAAATTGAAAGCGAAGAAAATCGAGGAAGGTAGAAATTGAAGCGAAATTGAGCGAAATAGAAATTGAAATGACTAGAAATTGAAATTGGCGATGCGAGTGCAACGTGGAAATTGAGTGAGGGCCAGAAATTGAGCGAGGAAGCCAGAAATTGAATGCGAGGAAGGTAGAAAATTGAGCGAGGAAGGTAGAAATTGAGCGAGGCAAGCCAGAAATTGAGCCGTGAAATTGAGGGAAGATTCAAAATTGGCAAATTAAATCGGAATTGCGAGGAATAGAAATTGAGCGAGGAAGGAAATGGCGAGGTGAAGTTAGCGAGGAATTGAAATTGAGCGAAGTAGAAATTGAGCGAGGAACCTAAAAAATGCGATTCAGGCGCTAATGATATTGAACTAGGATTTGGCGAGAAATGAGGGAATCTAGAAATTGAGCGAAGGCAGCTCAAAAATTGAGGAAATTGAGCGAGGCAACATAGAATTGAGCGAGGAACCTAGAAATGAGCGCAACGTAGAAATTTATGAAGAATCGATCAGAAATTGAGCGAGGAAGAAATGAGTTTGGCGAAGGCTGAAATTGAGCGAGGAAGGTAAACCTGAGGAAGGTAAATTCAATGAGACAACCTAAGAATTTATTTAGAAATTGAGCGAGGAAGGCTAATTGAATTAAGAAATCGAGTTGAACCTGAAATCGAAATGAGGCAAGGTAAAAATTAGGCGAAAAAAGTGAAATGAGGCGGAACCAGAAATTGAGCGAGGCAACCTAGGAATTGAGGCGGTAGAAGTTGAAGGAAAGCTCGAAATTGAGGAACGAGGAAGGAATAGAAATTGAAGCAGGAAGGTAGAATTTAAATGGTGAGGGAACTTAGAAATTGAACGAGGCAACATAGAATTGAAACTGAGAAATCGGTGAAGCGAGGAAGCTAGAAATTGAGTGAACCTAAATGAAGTGAGCGAGGAAGAAGCTAAATTGAGCGAGGCAAGCGTAGAAATTGAGCGAGGAATTGAGCGAATTTTGAACCGAGAGGCAGTAGGAATTGAGCGAGGAACCTATGTTGCAATCGCTCAATTTCTAGGAATTCTCTCGAATTTGAGGCGTAAGCTCAATTCCTACGTTTATGTCGAAGGGAAATTTCTAGCTTCCTCGCTCGATTCTACATTGCCTAACGCTCAAATTTAAGCTTGCATCGCTCAATTCATTTTCGGCTCATTTTCTTCGAAAGCTCAATTCCTATGTTTCAAATCAATTTCGAGGGAAGCCCATTTCGATTTCTAAAACTTTCAATTTCAGCTCAATTCCTACCACTTTAGGTAAATTTCAGTTTCACCAGCTCACAAACCGCTCAATTTCTAGTTCGCTTCATTTTCTAAACTCATTTCAGCCTTCCCTACTTCACTCCTTTCGCTTTCGCTTCAATTTCTTCCTCGCTCAATTTCTTTTCCTTCCGCTCAATTTGACTACCTTCTGCCGCTTCTTCGACTGCTCATTTCTACCTTCCTCATTCAATTTCTAGCTTCCCGCCTCATTTCGCCTTCCTACTTCTTTCTAGCTTCACTCATTTCGTTTACCTTCGCTCTACCTTTCTGAGTTCCTCGCTCTTTCTACCTTCTCGCCAATTTGGCTCGGCAATTTCGACTTCCTGCCTTTCGATTACCACTTTAGGTACGCGCTTTCAATTTCCTACCTTTTCTGGCTCGCCATTCCTCGGCTCAATTTCTCTCGCTCAATTTCTACTCCTCGCTCAATTTTCGATTTCCTCGCTCATTTCTGAGCTTCCTCGCCATTTTCACCTTCAGTTGCTCTCGCTCAATTTCTACTTCCTCGCCACTTTCTCTTCCGCTCAATTTCTACCTTCCTCGCCAATTTCTTTTGACCTTTCTCATTTCTACCTTCCTCGCTTCAATTTCTGTTCTCTCGCTCAATTTCTTACCTTCGCTCAATTTCGCTTCCTGCTCAATTTCTATTTCTGCCTTTTACCTTCGCCAATTTCGATTTCTACGCTTTCCTCGCTTCAATTTCAATTTCCTCGCTTTCTACGTTTACCTTCGCTTCAAAGTTGCCTCGCCATTTCTAGCTCTTTCTTCCTCGCTCAATTTCCTTTCATTGCCTCGCTCAATTTCTAGGCTTCGTTTCTGCTTCTCAATTTTTTCTACGCTTCCTCGCTTCAATTTCTAGCTTCCTCGCTCATTTCTACTTCCTCGCTTTTAATTCTCCTTTTCGCCTCACTCACTAACTTCCTCGCTCATTTCTACTTCGCTCAATTTCTTAAGCTTCCTTTCAATTTCTGCCTTCCTCGCTCAATTTCTGCTTCCTCGCTTCAATTTCTACGCCTGCCAGCTTTTCATTTCTGATTTCCTGCTTTAATTCTACCTTCACTCACTCTAAGGTTCCGCTAATTGAGTTTCTGAGGGAAGGTAGAATTGAGCTTCCTCGCGAACTGGCTTCCTCGCTCAAATTGAGCTTATTCCTGGAAGGTAGGAATTGAGCGAGGAAATGGTAAATTCCTTTCAATTTCTTTAAAACCTCGCATAAATTCTACCTTCAACCTCGATTTCGAAATGATCATGGATTGAATGAAATGGATTTTTTACCATCGACTGCTGATGGAATCTTAGAAAATAGCAAGGTTAGTTGGCTAAAGTAGCTTCTCCTACCCGAAAATCATATATGACGCTTCACAAGTAATAATTTTGGTTTAGAAGATATTCTTATTAAATGATTAAAGAAATAAATGAAAAAAGAGGAAAAAATTTTATATGCTTATATATACCTATTTATATAAATATGTATTAAAGAAAATTGTAGCTTCCTGTAGAATAAATTTCTCCATGTAAAAATTAAAAGAAATAAAAAAATAAAAAATTTCATAGAGTGGCACTCGAGTACAATTATGGCTACGGTTATAATCAAGCCTAAATGTAAAATACCTTTTTCTACATATTTCGATTCCTTCGCTCGATATATCGACAATTGTAGGATTTTTGAGGAAAACTCACTTTCTGACAGCTTCTGGACCATTTTCGATATATCGGCTACGGTTGTTTGTTTTTTTTTTTTTTTTTTTTTAATTTTTTTCTGCTTCCTTGTTTACGAATCCCATCACTTTTTTGGGTCCTATTATTTCTATGTGTTATATCCAAATCGGTCCTCGCATATTTTTTTGGCTGAACTCGTATTAAGGTTTGAGACGTAAAATAAGACAGATCTAGCTATCAACTGGACCACATTGTTAAAGGCTGTGGATGATTGAACGTCCTACCATTGAAACCCTTTTAGGGGTTAAGTTTTTGGATCATTATGAAACTTGTTTTTCCTCTTCATCCATGGCCTCTGTGACCTTATGGATAGATTGGATGGAAAATAAATGTTATGCTTCCTTACAAAATTTTTAACGGTGAAAAATCAATTTCCCCAATTCTCTTTGTGGTGTGGTCCAAAAAGAGTTGATCTTTGGATATGATTTTTTTTTTATAATAATACTCCGAAATGATCTTGAAATATGGATGAACGTAGTCGATATAATAAATATATAGCTGTGGGGCCATGTAACTTTGATCTCTTTTAAGCCGTTCGTACAACTCTCAGTTCGAGGAGCGTCAGCGCTCGTCTTCGCAGCGAAAAGGAGGGGTAGTTTCGTCCTCAAAGTCGCTGTCCGCACGTGCTAGTCTAGATTGGTAACTAAAGTTTGTATTCTTTGATAGAAACCGCTGGGTAAAAGGTTTTGTCTACAGTGGTCATTTTCTCTTTTTGGAATTGAACGGTGTCTTTTTCATCGGTAGCGCTTGAGTACCAGGCCTTGTACGTACGACGTTACTTTCTCTAACGTGGGGAAACGACTTGAAGCATCCAATCCACCCGTCCATCAGGCAGACTACACCCTCTAAATTTATAGGGGTATGGCCCACCTGAATATTGCAATACTGTGTTTTGGGTAATCTTTCATATGAACTGATTGGATGACATATAAACACCATACAATGGTGGATGTCACATCCCAATTGTTTTCTATAGTGTGGCCCACATGAGTGAGTTTTCAATCATCATTTATTGTTTTCATGACGAACTTGAGGGAGCATATCTGACGGATGGGCGTGGATCACGGTTTGCAAATGTAGTATAGTGATTAGCGTGAGGTACGCCAACGCGGTTCTTTTTCATTTGTGGAAATGGGGTTGTAACTGAGCTGGGTTGCCCAGGCCGCCCTAACCCAGATTATTTTTGGCCAGGTCTGGTCTAAGCCACGAGACATGTGAGTTGGCTATAGCCTAATATTTATGCTCAGTATCTAAATTTGTTTTACGCGCAACCTAGTTGCGAGTCCGGATTGGGTACTACTCCCACCACCCACATGGTTAGATACGGACGGTCCTGTCTGGGGCTCTATGAGACTCATCGTGATGTATTTGTGTTGTCCATGTCTTTCATCCATTTTGAAAAATCATCACATACTATGAGCCCAAAAATGAGGCACACCGAATGCTCAAGTGGACCACACTGCAAGAAAGAGTAGGAATTGAACATTATTTGCCACTAGAAATCTCTTGTGCAACATGGAAGTCTTAGAACAAGCTGATATTTATGTTTTCCCTTCATCCAGGTCTATATTACATTATGAACAGATTGGATGGCAAATAAACATCACAGTGGACCCCAAGAAGTTTCAATGGTGCATGTCACCATCACCACTACTTCCTATGTTGTAGTCCATTAGTGCCTTTGAGATGCTTACTTTTCGGGTTCACACCGTAAAATGATTTGACAACATTGATGGACAGCTTGGATAAAACATATATATCACAGTGAGCCCCACAGCCCGGCCCTGAGAAGACCATGTGCCTCGAGCTAAGGGCGAAGGAAATTAGAAGTGCAGCTAGGGCGGGTTGGGTTGACGGTCTACCCAGATTCAAGAGGACTCAACCTACAGCCCAACCTTACCCGAATTCCAACCAAAGCACCCAACTCAAGTGATTATCCCCATCCAAATCTAACCAAACTTGAACTTGCTCAAGACGAACCTAACCCAACTTTACCAAACTTGAATTTGCACAGCATGGACATGACTTGATTTAATTTGAATTGGGTTGGAGTTTTGGACGTTAATGAGCAGACTGGTTTTTAAGTTGACCTGAACCTAAGTGGCAACCCTAGTGGAAATAGTGGCTCCCTTTTAGCTTTGGGAATTATTTGGTATTCAGTCACTCAGATCTTGTTCATGTGCGTAGGTTAACTCTAAATTAAGTGTTTAAACTGAGAAAAGGGCTGTTGCAAATTCAAAAGCCAATATCCAATTGGTTGAAAAATCCCAACCTCTGATTTGTAGACACTTCTTTGTTGAAGAAGACCATTTCATATTTCTATTGGCAATCAACCGATAAATGACCAGCAACTTGACAGTTGGATGATTAAATGAATGTAGAATGTAAGTTTGGTTCATAATACATGTAAACTGGAACCTACAATTTTAGGCACTAACCAATTTTTAAGTTCTATACTACATATACAATTTCTAAGTAATTTTTGATTGCCTGCACATCATTCCAGTTTTGAAGAGTTATATGATACTCATATGCATATGACACTTGATACACACGCACTTAGAAAATGTACAGATGGCATACATTGACTCAAATTAAACCTAAGTAATTGCAGAACTCTTTGTGGCCGACTCATATCCAAAAATCACATTGGTTTAACAATCCTAATATCTGATTCTCATGGTCACTTGTCCCTCGAATAGGACCATTGGATCATATTCATTTCTAGCCCCCAATAAATGTCCACCGATCTTATAGTTAGGTAATAATCAAATAAATTTAACTTTCAGTTCATGACACATCAATTCTAGAACCTATAATTTGGATACTTTAAATTGACCCATATGGATGTCATGTACGCAACTCATAAGAAATTTCAAGCACCTGTGTATGATCCATCACACTCTGTCACTATCAATAAGAAATTTCAAGCACCTGTGTATGATCCATCACACTCTGTCACTATCAATAAGAAATTTCAAGCACCTGTGTATGATCGATCACTCTCTCTCTCTCTCTCTCTCTCTCTCTCTCTCTCTCTCTCCTGCCTCATTTTGGAACTAGTTTATGTTTCATGACCCGAGCTGATCATACACAACATGCTCCCCTTCCCTGTTGATATAAGTGGGCCCATTGTTCAGTTATCTAATCCACCTGTCTGTTAGGCCAGATGTAGATGGACCCTTCCCTAAAAAGCCTACCCAATAAGATAATCCTAACCTTTAAAATTTGGCCCAAAAATAGAAGGTTGAGAAGAAAACCAGCAAGATTGGTGTCGTCCATCCTCCAAATCTGGAGATTTATGGGCATTGTCTATCCTATGCGGAACCCAAGACAACCATTTGTTTGGACCACTGAATTCTGACCCCAGTTCGACAAACTCAAAACCCAAATATACAGTATCCTCAGAGTTGAGGAGTGTGCAACTCCTCTTTGTTGGCTGTAATTTGAGAAGGGGAATGATCCCATAAGTTCGAAGGAATGCTAATTCCATCCGCTTTGACTATGTGGGGCCCAACCTTATGTTATTTGGAATCCAAACCGTGCATCTGTGCATCTCATCATGTTCACCGTGTATCCCAGGTATCATCTGTACCCAGAACTCAGGTGGGACACTAGACTCACCACAGGGAAAATTGTATGATCACAGGAAAAAACTATATATTCGCTTTTTATGGCCTACCTGCGTTTTTTAATAGCATGAGTTTTGGTGTCTCTTCATCCTGGTGGGACGCACTGGATGACTGTGTTGGATGACATCCAGAACATGGTTGACCCCATATTCTATCTAGAAGTTTCCATGGTGGGAGTTCCCCTGCCCAAGTCCCCCATTGTTCCCTTTGGTGTGGCCCACCAGAGTTATGGATTAGGCTGCATTTTTGGATCTAGGCCTAACAAAGGATTGCATCTTAGGGATATGTTGGATTATGTTCGAGTGGGATTCGATAGTATTGTTCATGTCTCAAATCTTTCAATAATAGGGTTTATCAATGCCATCAACAAACCGTTCGATGCTATCGAGAGTTGTTCGATGCCATCGAGAGCTGCTCGATGCCATTGGAAAAATCTGAAAATCTCACGATTGGTTGCCGGACACTTTAGGTGTCTTGCTCGATGCCATCGAAAGGGATTTGATGCCTTCGACAAAACGTCATTGACATCGAGAAAATTCGAAAAATACATCTTTAGTCACTGGAACATTTTGGTGTTTAGTTCGATGACATCAAAGAGGTTTGATGTCATCAAAGTGACATTGAAGGTGTCATCGAATGATTGCGTAGAGTTGCATAAGTGCGAGATTTGTTTCTTACTTCGATTGTGATTCACCAGGAGGCTATATATATGGGTGTAATTGGGAATAGGGGGTATTAAGAGCTTTCTATTTCATTTATAGGGTTTCAAGGGTGTAGCTTGGGTGATTCGAGATTTGTTCAAATCGGGTAATCTTGTATAATTTTATGCTTTCATGGTGCATATCTATCGCTTCGTGTCGTGATTTTTTTTTCAAAAGAAATTTTCCACATTAAATTCAAAGTCTTTGTGATTGAACTTGATTGTGTGATTGTAATACTTTGCTTGATTCATCTCTGTGTGCTTTCGTGGTCCCTCAACAGATAGTACCTAATCCTGTTTAATATCGCAGGTCACCCCAGTTCACCCCAAACTTTGATCGATGGTGGAACAAACAATCCAAGTCTTCGGGTCATTCACATGAGTTAAATGGCCTTCACACATTATGGTGGCCCCACACAGCTAGAACGTGTGGTGACTACAATAGGTTCACACCTTATACATTCACTCTCTATATGATAAGAGTAATTTAAATGGTCTAGTGTCAGGGGCCCCGCTACGCCTACCCTGTAATATGTCACCACTCATAATTCTGAACAATTAGAGCCCATGATACAGACAGATATGATGGCCCCACTTGGATGGGCCATGGCCCAAAAATCCATGATTAAAATATTCCAATCATTCTATCATTGGCTCACTTTTCATTGAATGTTAACCATTGCTTTATTTTATTCTTAATCGTACATTTTTTAGAGCACCAACCAAAGGCATGGTATCATTTAATCTCAAGATCCTGTTGAAATCAGGTGCCTTTAATTTATGCTGAAAGAGGGGTCATCGATCGATCAACTAAATTGATCGATTGATCAAAATTCTCCAGATTTTCTAATTTGCTCGTTAGACACTTTTGAGCATGTTTGATTAATCAAACATGGATGCTCGATCGATCGAGGGTTGCTCGATCGATCGATCAATCAACGCTTAGATCGACGGCGCGTGCGAGTTTTACATAATTATGCAATTTGTTCCCTATTCCGAGTGTAACGCTATATATATGGGTGTAATATAAGATTAGGTCGGAGAACAAAGAGAGCAAAATCATTTCTAGGGTTTGGAAGGGAGAAAATTATAATTTTTGTATCTGTAAGTTCATCTAATCTCTTGTACTTTCATTTTCATAGTGGATTGCTCATTGCTTTGTATCATAGTTTTTCCGTAAGAATTTTTCCACGTAAAATCGTGTATTATCTGTGTTGCTTTACTTGTATTTATTTTTCACTTGTATGATTCTCCTCAGAGTTTGATTCCATGACTCCCAATAAATCCTTCTCCAATTCTTGTAGTTTAGGTTTTTTTTTTTTTTTTTTTTTTTAGATTTTTAAAAAAAAAAAAAAAAAAATCACTTTCAGAAGGCTAGTCATCAAAATAATTACAAGAGGAAGAAAGGGAAAGTTCACATCCCAAGCTAGGGAAGTAGAAGAAAAGAAACGCCTACTCTAGGAAAGAAAAGCAAAAAAGAAGAAGGAAATCTTACACCTCACCTTAAGATAGGGAACAAGAAAGAAAATTTACGACCCAAGCCAAGCAAAAAGAAAAAAGAAAAAGCAAACAATCTAATTTAACCTAAAAATCAATAAGAGAAACATAGTTTTAAAAAAATTATGCTAAGATCGGGATATAAGCAGCAAGCATATTGGAAGAGATAATGCGGGGATGCCGACTTGAAGAAGCGTTAGACAACTTAGAGATAAGAGTCGGCTCTCTTGCAAATGATGCTAACCTGGCCACCATGATAGTTCAAACAAAGACGCTATAAATACGTATAAAGCCACATAGACCCAGATGACTTCTCAAGGCAAGATATTGAAGCAAGCGACTTTTCATTATGGATCTTAAAAGAGAAATCGTGGATAAAGGCCGAGCAAAACCCTGTAAGTCCAAAATAACTCAAGTGCAAGCATTTGTCCCCAAGCCCATAAATGTCAGTATTACAGACAGGCGCATCTCAGGTTACTCTGAAAGAGGGAGAGAACTATTTGGGGCCTTACAATTCCTCCAGAATAAGTTTAAGACTAGCTTCATTAGTGAGGGATTTGTTTTTAAAATGCAGTTGTTTTATTCCTTCTAAAGATGCCGTGCAAGAGCCAGAAGACAAAGCTAGCTTAGAAAAGAAGAAACATGATGCTTTAAGTTTTCCACGAAGAGATGAACACATATATTAGAATAAGAAAAGAATTGGGTTGAAAAGAGTACTCATTTCCTAGTGGAGCTGTTCCAAAATTCAAGATGAGTAAGCACAATAAAAGAAGAGATGAGTATGTCTCAAAAATGCATTGGTAGAGTAGATAGGAGTCATCATTAGTGATTCCAAATTTAACCTTAGTTTTTAAGTTTTTAAAAAAAATACCATCATATCAATAAAAGAATGCTTTCAAATACTCCCTCTAAACCATAGAATATCTGCCCATGGAACAATCGGGAACCTTGGGCAAGTGGCTTCATTAGTTGAAGGATAACCTACCTTAGGGACAAAAAGTAATTTTATTATCGACTAAGTATCGTTATTCAATATAGACATGTGGCCACATGTATAATGAATGACTTGAATTCAATCAAATGTGTGTGATTAGGAATAGTATTGAGCATGCTGGAGTTGTATTCAACTTGAATCAATTGAATGCTTGTGAGTTTAGGCACCAAAATAGTTGGATAACAATTAAACCTATGAAGCTTAATCTGATTGTTTAGCCGCTATGTATTACAGCAGTTAGACAATTTTAGAAGGAAAGGGTTAGTCCATCAAAATTGATTATTTTCACTTTGGGCTAAGGACTTTTCTTTTAATAGTAATAACATATCAGATTTCTCAATGAATTAATAATGAACAAATAAAATTAAAAATAAACTAGGTCACCAATTTTATTACTTTGAAAGTATGAACAATACAATCAATGAGAAAAAAAAAAAAAAAACTAAGTTGAGAAAAAAATAAATACAAATAGCTACTTTTGTTGGCAAAATGACCAAGGAAAAAGACCTGATAATCATGAGATGGTTGTGGGATGCGGTTAGCAAGATGACCACTGATCTACCAATAACTTAATGATCAGGAGATCCTAAGATAGTAGTTGTAGATATTTAACCTACTTATAGGGTATACTATAACAATGGTGCTGGACAGTAACAAATCTAAACTAAACTAATTAAGGCCTTCGAACTTGTTACAATATGATTGGACGGAAGTGGAGTGTCTAAGCTAAAAAGCTAAAGTTTAAAGATAGGCAACGTTTTGACATAGAGAGATTGATTCCATATAGCGAGGGTCTGGAACTCCTCTTTGGATGTCACTTTTATAAGCTTTCTGGAGGGGGTGGTCGTGTTTGATTTCGTATGTATCTTTGATTGCGCAACGGCCATATCCCAGTAGGATTTGAATTTCTTATTGTATAATGTCATTGTGATTTGAATTTATTCTAATTCTATATGGACCTTTCGTTAATTATTTATTTACCTTCGAGAAAGTATCAATCATTATTGGAAATTTTTCTCTAATTGACGGTGATTTGAGGACAACCATGTTACTATGGGAAGTCCAACATCGGTATGTCTTTGAAAACTTCCAACATATTCTAAGAGTCACATGTGCGTGCATGGTTCACTTCTCCACCACGTGATGTTTCCTCTCTTCCGTCGCAAACGTGCATGCAATTATGATTAAAGCTGCCTTTTTTAGGCTGTGTTGCCAAGAGATGAGGATCATGTATTCCTTACTTTCCGAATACGATTCTCCTACCATTTTATACATGAGTGCTAACACGTGGTAACTTCTCACTGGACAAGATGGACTACTCAGGCCAAGTGTAAAGAGTAGGAAGCCGCACCTCACTCAATGAATTGATGACTCAACAAGATCACTCAATTTGTCTAGTTTTTTCCTAAAATGTGGACCTTTCTAACCCATTCAACAGTCCATTTGCAAACCAACAATTGTAATGTTCCCACTGACTAATGGAAGAGAGTGTGGAACATGGCACATCCCATGATGAGGCCACCAGATAAATGATTTGAATCAACTTAAGATCACCTTTACTTAAATGGTTGCAACGTTCAAGAGAACTTTCCCATCTTCATCTTTCTCCCGAAATTCTCAACAGAAAAAATCTAAGACAGTCCGCGCCAGGACACAATGCATATCACGACATGGACATGTGTGGCCCACCTGATGAGTGAAGGCCACGATTTTTTTTTCCCTCTTTGTATCCTGTACAGAGCCATCTGCCGACATAGATCATGCGAAAAGACGCAACTCATCACGTCAATGATTTTTGTTTAAAAATAAGATCAGGTGCTCTTAGAGCACTTCAACTCAGAGTGCTCGTAGTTCCATTGGGAAGCTTGGACAGTTCAATCAACTATGCCAGACCATTCGTTAGGTCCAACGCAAATTTCATGGGCTACCCAGGCAACAATTACACTGATCGGATAATCCGATAAGTCTATAAGTTGGTTTTCTTCTTTATAGCCACCTAATTTCCAAGCCATGGATTGAATGGTTAGGTACGTCATAAAAGTAATCGTTTAGATTTGTTAGTGATCCATGATAGGACCCAACAAACTGTCGGTACAAATTGTTCATGGTCCTTTTTTTTTTTTTTTAATGAATGATCTGGATGGTCCATTTATAGGCTACTGAAAAGATGGCTAGAATTGTTGGGTTGGTGTGAGCTTGCTCATGTTATTCCATGCAATATGTGCTGGACCCAATGGACGGCCTGGATGGGCAGATTAGGTTGTTCAAGTGTCCCGATCCAACTAGAAGCATTGTAACTTGTAACCCTCCAAGAGCACGGGATCATTTCTCAAGACAGCCATGAACGAGTGATTCACTCCTTTTCTTTGGTAATTTCTGTCCGGCTGGCCACCCATTTGGTGGACCTCATCATTGATTAATATTAATTAAAAAAAAAAAAAAGATGCTCACACGCAACGGTGTTTACGTAATTACTAGTTGGCTTGTGGGGCCACCATGGTGTTTGTATGTAAATCGGGCCGCCTAGCAAAGTTGTCCCACCATGAAAATCAGATGCTTAAAAAATAAAGTGGATCCAATCATTACATGTTCCCTAGTTGAATGTGGAGATTTTGGAAGGTTGTCCATGGTTTTCTACCGTTGTGGAGGAAATTGAACTAGTTTGCCATATGAAAAGAGCAATCAATTATAGAAAGAGCACTACAGTGAGTCCTCCAAGATAACAGAGCATAAAGCTGGGAGAGTTTGGAAGATGCTGTCAATAATCCTCTTCAATGGAGAGTGAGCCGGGCTCCTCGAAGATAGAGCTCTCGAGTCAAGCTCCTCGAGGACGGAGCTCAGGCACAAAGAGGCCTTCCCTGAGCTAAGAAAGTTGATTGCCAAAAAGGTGAAAAGAGGATCTTGGAGAATATCTTATTCCAAATTAAGGGATCAAGTCTGACACACCCAAATCCATAGCTCAACGGGCAGACTGAGTGGAGATACCTCATTGCAAAACTTGAGGTTTGGGCATCGATCCCTAGTAAGGTGGCTAACATGAAGTGTGTGAACCGATACGGGTGTGTACTAACAAGATATTTATTCTAATAAAACTTTATAAGATATGCGATCCCAATATGATTCCATGAACCTTATAAATGCACCAATTGTATATAAAGAGAAAAAGGTAAAAAAAATTCTAGCTGAAGTACTGCTTCTACTTTTAATATGCATTGGAGGGTCCTTGATCGCAATTGGCAACCCGTTATGCTTTACATGTTATTTGTGTAGGTATACTCGGAAGGTCTGCATCTACAAGCAACTACACATGTCCATCAAGAATTTAAGCAATAATAGGCTCAAATAAATACGCAGTTTCATGGGCGGTCATTCATGGTTTTATATGAAAATCCCTCTCATTTGGTTACCACAAAAGGAAAATTCTTATTTGTTGCAATTTGTTTGGACCGCACACTGCATTTAATGCAGCAAGATTGATAACATAGATCAAACTGAAAACAGAAATATCCTGTTTGTGGCAAGATGGGTATTCTTTACATGGGATTCCCATCTTACAACCCAGCAATGCTCCGTACCATAAAATGCTCAATAAGCTATAATGGACAGTCAAATGAGGTTGAACACATATCTCACGGGCTATCATGGAAACAAACATCAAACAAGAAGCACTTGATCAATTGCTTTTAACACGAACGGTCATGATTGCTTACATAAAAATAAGTTCAATCAACAATATGATCTATCTATTTATTAAGGCCCATCATGGATCACTTATGTTTCTAAATAATTACTTTCACTAGTCAATCTTATCCATCCCATCTGTAGCTTGGAAAAATGATGGCTACAAAAATTAAAAGTCAAATCATGGATGGATTAGATCATCAGATAAGTGTAGTTTCTGAATACTAGTCCAAGAAGTGTGTCCTGAACTTCATATATGGTTCAGATTGATCGTTTGGATTGTCTAAGTGGACCAATGCAGCTAGGAGCACTATAACTTACGATGCACTGAGAGTACGGTATCCTCTCTCTTTACAATTATAGCCGCGAGAGTTGAATTTGGGGAGACGGCCAATTTTTCGCTTTTAAAAATCGATTTCAAGGCTGTTAATGGAATAGAGAAGGGTATGGTTGCTCTGCTCATCTGCCGCACCCATTCAATATTCATACAATCGCCTTCCATTGCTGGCGCACCACACAGATCTTAGTTTCATGCAATCAAGTGGGCCCATCCATCCGCTAACATGAATGCATCATATCGCAACTCATCCACCAAATCTGATGCATACATGCATCCAATTGGAAAGGGATGAGCGTTAATATTATATCGATCAGATGATCGTGACCGTCCGATCCCGCCCATTGGATCTGGACAACTACCATTTCTTTCTACCCGTCCATATAATCACCATTAGTTGAATATTTAAGGATATATCCAATCAGAGTGTGATTCCAGTATACAAAATCGAAAGAGGGGTCCATAATTTGGACGCTCTCGATTAGCGTACACGTGTGCCACTTGAAGATAACGCCTGCAACTCGCGAGCCGTATATAGTCAAGCAGCCCACGTCCATCTACATGATTGCATCGTGCCATACGCGTCTCTTTCATCATTTCCCTTTATATTCGTCTCTCCCTCTCTCGCGCACACACACATACACAACCATCTTATTTCCTTTCCCTTTCTTTCCATCAATGTCCATTTCTGAAAGCAAATCTCCACCGTTGCCTGAAGCGTCCCCTCCACGTGTCCAATCGGTCCCGAAAGCCGTCTCGGACCAACTCCTCAGGAAATTCTCCGATCTCTCCGAATTCGACTTCGATTACGAGCAGAGCGGCCTTTGGTCACCGCCCGTCCGACGTGGCACGTTCCTCAGCTCTCCGGGCCGTATCTGCACTGAAGATGAATTGCTAGCGAAGCTTAGAACAGTCGCGGAGGCGCGTTCGAAGCGGAGCAAGGTTTGTTTACCTGTATGGACCCGACTTCTTTTCTTCCCTTCCTCGTATTCGAAGAAGAAGAAGCGAAGATCCTACTCCTGGTCATTGTGTGGGAGAATAAACGTCAGATCCACCCCTATAAAATTAATGGTGGAACTTCCTATCTTAACTGCTCCCATGTTGTAGCTCACCTGAGTTTTTAATCGGCCTGAATTTTGGGCACCGGTCAAAATACAGGGTGGCACAGCTGATGAGTGTGGTGGATCTCATCTATACAAAGTCTCGCGTGCACATCAGCTAAATAATCACATCCCACGTGTCTACACACGGTCATCCCAACGCTTTGATTTGAAAAGACAGTTCAACTTCTGATGACTGGGCCGGGTTAGGGCCCGACAAAGCTCCATCCAATCTTAGCCCGCACTATTTAATATAGGCCGAGGTCCGGCTCAGGCCCGTGATCGGCCAACATAATTTAGTTTGATCTCGGGCCGAGATGCGTGGCAGGTTAGCCTGGGCTAGCCTGTTGCTACCCATAATCCTTCATCCCAATGATTTAGAAAAATGGATGGATGGCATTGACAAAACTCATATATTCCAGTGGGCTCCATCGAGCCTTTGCTGGGATCCAGAGTTCATCTAGGCATATGCAGGACACAATCAGCTTCCTCTTAATTGTTCCACTTGATGTAGCTTACCTAAGTTTTTAATCCATATGGTCTTTTAACCCTAGCCAATCTCCATGCAATCTCTTATCTCCCCTACCCTCCTTTGGCAATGATTTTTAATTGAAAAGACACTTCAACTTTCAATGACATTGGTAAATAAAAGAATTTATAATTATTGCTGGCCCGACAAAATGATATGAGTGAAGCCTACTAAACAAATTTTGCAGTCACTAATAGGGTTGCACACGAGTAGGTACGGTCCGGTTCTCTGGCGTGATTATAGGGTGAAACTAAAAGTGAACTGTTTCATACAATTGTAGGAATTTCAAAACTGGAACCCGACAGTTAGCACCCTAGAACCAAATTAGAACCGGACAGTGAAAACAGGTTCGGTTCTGGACCAGTTATGGGCATTTTAAAATCCAACCCAATTGGTATGAATTGATGGGGCCCACATTTTGGCACACTCGTTGATTTGGCGAGAGAGAGAGAGACCGAGAGAGAGTGAGACAGAGAGAGAGGAGCAATGAGAGAGAGAGAGAGGGCCAGAGAGAGAGAGAGAGAGAGGAGGGGGCCTAGGCAGCCGCACGCAGACGCAACAGGGTTGGGTTAGGTAGACTTAGGTTTTTTTGTTTTTTTTTTTTTAAACATAAGTTCAGTTCCACGGTTCGGTTTGGTTCTACATACCCCTAAACCGGAACTGAACTGTATCCAACGATTCTTTGATTGTTGGAATTGGAACCTTTGCACTCTAGAACCAGACCAAACCGGATTGTTTGATTGGTTCCAGTTCAGTTCCACGGTTCTACCGATTCAATGTACACCCTTACTCACTAAGGGCGAACACGGACTCATTCAAATGGTGATGGACCTGTCTTTTTTCCTTTTCTTTTCTTTATTGTTCCTTTTCCATTAGTTACATAAAAGAATAATTTAAAAAAATGGCAGCCTAACTTAGGTAGGCCGCATCATAGGAAACAACTAAGATAGAATGCCATCGTTTTCTGTGAGGCTCCCTTTTGTGTGTCTAATTTATTTATTTATTTTTATTTTTTTAATAAGGTGAAAAACCTACATACTACCACCCCATGCACGCATGGGTTTTTGTACCCTTGACCTTAGAGATGAGACACATAGTGTCTAGAGCTGGGCATTGAGTCGAGTCGGACCGAGTTAGGGTTGACTCGACTCGATCCGGTTTTGAAATAGGCCTGATCCGAACTCGATCAGACTCGATACTGAGTCCAGTATGCTTGACTCGATCTGAGTTCGGTCTGGCTTAGACTGATCTGGACCAAGTCTGATCCGATCAGAAGTATTGAGTCAGGTCAAGTTGGCACCGAGTCAAATTGAGAGATGAGGGAGGGAGGGAATGGAGAGGAGAGAGAGGAGGAGGAGGAGGAGGAGGGTGATGGTCTTTGGGTGGTTGCCGGGCTTGGAAGAGAAAGAGGAGGATGATGAGGGAGGGAGGGAGTGGAGAGGAGAGATAGGAAGAGGAGGAGGGTGATGGTGGTGGGTGGTTGCACGGCTTGGAAGAGGAGGATGAGAGAGAGAGAGAGAGAGAGAGAGAGAGGTTGGGATCGGGTCGGGGTAGGGTTAGAGAGTCGGGTCAAGTCGGGTTTCAGATTGAGTCAGGTCTAACTGGATCGAGTTTCGAGTTGAGTCGGGTTGAGTTACTGGGTAACTCGAACTTGACTCGGTTTGAGTTCGAATTGGGATAAGCTTACTCGGTTCGGACCGACTCACCCATTTGGTTCGGGTCGAGTCAGATCAGAACAAGTCGAGTTAGCTGGATCGAGTCGTCCCGTGCCCATCTCTAATAGTGTCTATTACTGAGCCAAGAGAAGAAACCCCTCCATTTTTGTACAATACGTTTATCTACTGTGTCCAATCAAGATGAAAGACTTACATGAAAGTCGCAATATTCCAAAACATAGGATTTATAGGTTTTAGGTATAACTATTTTTGACTGGTTTGCATAAATGTTGTTAACTTAGTGTTCGATTTTCCTCATTTCCTTGTGGTGTGGTTCATTGAGCTTTGGATTTGCCTCAATTTTGGGCTCATTCCCTAAAATGAGTAGGTAAAACAGATGAATGGTATAAATCACACACATACATAACGTTGGCCTAAAAAATTTTACAAGCACAATTCTAATCAAATTTCAACATATTTACGTTGCGGTTTTTGAAGTCTAGTTACCCTATAATTTTCTAACGGCCAATCAAGTGTGATAAGTCACATTACTCATTTACAATGTAAATTAAAAACAAAGCAGGCCCTTACTGTGAATTACGATTCGAATTAGAAAATCAAACAAGCCCTCAAAGAAATGATATTTCTTTGAAAATCCTACTTGATTTTTTTCAACACTTTTTTGAAACATTGTTCTGTTTTTTCAAATTTTCATGGAAATTAGACCTTTTTGCTTTTCCTCTCCCACATAATTAATAAAAAATTTTGAGAACGAAGGATAGAAAAAGAAAACGCGCTAATGCAGGAGTTTTCATCTCAATGGATTTGCAAGTTGCATATACATGTGGCTTCTTGCACATGCGCACACAGGTGCACGTGCTGATAAGGAGCACTTGCATGGGATCCGAACGTTCCATCTGTTAGATGTCACCATGGATGGACCATGCCACAATTATCACAGATGAGATGATTCTAGCCACCAATATTCATTGGCCTACCTCCCTTGATTAGTGAACATGGCCCTCACTTATCAGATTTGAAATCCTACGGTGGAGGATCCTATGCTCCATGTAAATTTGGAGTTTGTTGCCTTTTTTTCTTTTTTCTTTTTTTCAGTTTTACACACACGCACACGCACCCCCACACACTCACGCAGTAGTGGAATTTCACCGCCTATGGACACAGGAGTTTGTTGCCTTATTAGGTCGATCTCTTTAGCACAATGTTACAACATGCTTATCTTTAGAGATGATGATGACCATCAAATGATGGGCCACAATTTAACATATGTTTACTAATGTAAGAAGGCTATGCATGCCAAAAGGCACGTGTAAGATGGGCCAATATGAAAATGTAAATGATGAAAGTGGGCCTTGGATCACAAATGTGAGTTGGGTCATTATCTACCAAGTCATTTAAATTTTCTACGAAAAGTATCTTAGCAGCCTATAACAAAAATAAAAATGAAAATCAATTTCCTTGTAACTTTTCATGTGAAAACAAACGTAAAAAATAAAAATAAATAATACCATTGTTTCCAAGAAATCATCATTTCCTCTCTTTTATTTTTTCTTCAGTGAATCCAAAAGGCCCTGAGAGGAAACAGGTGATATGATGAGATTCCTCCTTGAGTAAAAGGTCAAGAGGAACTTGCATGGATTGCTCAGCCACATCATATAGGATGGAGAATTTTGTTATTGACAGGGTTGTGTACTTGGGACTCGGACTCTATTATGGGTCGGATGGAACTTGTCTTGTACCAGTCATTCTTTAGGAATGTCGTGGATGAATTGAATATTTCTTGTAAAAATAAAAGAAAACAAAAAAAGTAGAGTACAGTTGGTAAATGTAATTTGATTGGATACGATGAAAGCAGAAAGCTAGACAATATGTCAATTTGAGATTTTTAAAGAATGAAATTACTTTGAATGCTAACCATGGTCTTTTTCTTTGCTGCATGGAAACACACGTAGAGACAGAGAAAAATCTATTACAAAAGTTGATTTTCAACCATGAGAGAGAGAAAAAAATAATTTAGACTACAAGATCTCTGGATTTAGTAAACTGGCATTTATAAATTTATCAAAAGATGGAAAAAAAAAAATCTTCTAGAGCAAGAGTAAATATATTGAAAACATTTTACAGTCGAAAACAAACATAAAATCATTTGAAACTTTTAAAGTATTGGTACTATGGAAAAAACACTTGTTACATGGTTCAATTTATCAAAACTTACTCAAGAGAGAGTCCTTAAGAGATTAATGTTCCTCTGTAGGATCATATGGATCTCGACCATATCCTGGTGCATGAATCCAACAACATCCATATATGAATTAATATAATTAGCTTCATGAGACGAGCTAAAATACGTTACATCAAGAACTTATACTTTTCATATGTTTTTAGTCCTACATATTAGTCAAAGTTAGTATATATACAATTTAATTATAGTCCAAGCATAATGGATATCTTTGTCTACAAACTTTAGTTGATAATTCAATACAAGTAACTAAAGCGTCTAATACCAGGAGACAATTTCCATGTCATTCTTACACTCTTTGTAGGATATAGACGATGTTCACTGAGTTATCTGTTGCCCACAGTAAGAAAGATGGCTATTACAGGTTTGTTCTATAACCTGGTAACTGGCAATAAAATAAGAGAGTACTAAAATGCATGGACGGCAATATTTTATTAATGAGCTAGTGGCCATTGTGTCCTTGTGTCCAATTTTAAGTTCTAAGCATGATTAGAGGAATTTTTCTTTTTTAACCCACATATATGTAAATTTAAGATATACCAATATACTAGACATGGTAGCAATGACAAATCCACATCTAACCCATGTTCATCACCATATCTAGGTCAAAATAATTAAATCAATAATTAAGATTAACACATTAGCTTTATGGGCACACAACTATACCAATACACACATCACACTCTCTAGAGTTACAACATGTTCCTCTAAAAGACTCTTTGAGAAGGAAAACACTCGAGTAAATCCTCAATATTGCATTCTTTATAAAAACAGGCCAAAATTCAATACACATCTATTAATCAACTGGCTATTCACTGATGAGGTTTGGCATGTATTTGGAACCAACGTCCTCAAAAGTAGTTCCATTATTGGGAAATTCTACCCATGGTAGCTTACACGGTCAATCCATCTGGAAGGCTATCTTCTCCTTTGCCATATTACACAACTAGTTGGAAAGGAACGAATGGATATTCAACATGTATTTGGCGATCCAAACAATCGAGTCGGTAAATAAATCTTGCAACACAACTAGCCATCTCCAATGCTGGCAACAACAAAACTTCCTCCA
The DNA here is from genome assembly GCA_030180095.1 of Magnolia changhungtana. Classification (NCBI taxonomy): domain Eukaryota; kingdom Viridiplantae; phylum Streptophyta; class Magnoliopsida; order Magnoliales; family Magnoliaceae; genus Magnolia; species Magnolia changhungtana. Next base: position 6,053,522 of record JASAUF010000396.1, on the reverse strand, counting down.
CCCTCCCATCTGCTTGACTAATCCTTGTCAAGCGGGACCGCCTCAACTCGGTTTTTATAAACTAAATTTCAATGGATCAATTAATTTGTGAGTCTGGGCAGTGTAATTAGAGACAACTTCGACAGATGATTAGCAGCAGATGTGTAGCAACATACTCGATAAGTCTTCTTCTATATTTGGTGGACATGGCGGAGTGTGTTGGGCTATATCTTGGAATGAAACTGGTTGCATGAATTTAGTTATGAATTTTTGCCTTTTGCAACGATACTCACGCAGTAGCTAGACTATTCCTCTCATATGGTGATGCTTCAAAATCCTAAGAGAACTGAATGGCAAGAGATGTGTATAGAGAAGTGAATGTAGTGGTGGAACTTCATCTGCTTCTGATCAGTATCAAGAGTGATGCCATCAAGTTGCAACTCAAGCTATTACTCTTTTGTACAAAAAATATACTCTACTAGTACAAAAAAGTCGCCCTTGATCGAACCCACATGGCATTTTGGGACTTGGGAAGAGTTCATTTCACGTCCATCGCACCTTAGGATCCAGTAGCTTCGCCATCCACTAGGCCAACATGTTGAGATTGTCTGGTGATTTGAACTATCCATAATTCTCATCACCATGATGGGGAAGGAGGGAGAAACCAGCGTAGCAGAGTGGAGGATCATTTAGGTGAATTTCAAAGTTAGTGAGTCGTACATGGCTATAATAATTAGCTCCAAGGGTTTGATTGTGATGTTAGCATAACATTTACTCCAATTTTGCCACATCATGATTGAACATGATACCAAAAATAAGCATATTCAAAACTAAAGTGGGCCACACATTTCTTGGGGTCCACAGCGATGCTTATATGCCATTTAAACCATATCCATAAGTTGATTACCACTTGGACGAAGGAAAAAACATGAATATTGTTGAGGGTTGAATATTGCATATTAGATCCCATTTATTGCTTGGATTTACGTGCATAATATTGTTTAACGTTCGGGTTTAACTATGTTTGTAATACAGGGTATATTTGAGAGCTTGGATTACAAAAAGGTGTTAAACGCATGGAATTAACGTTCTGATAATGCCAAGGTAAGGGACGGACTCCAGGGGACCAAGATCGACGGATTTACACGCCATAGATCCGAGGAAATCAAGCTGTTCACGTTAAAGAGGCCTGAAAACCTTCCGGAACGCAAGATTACAGAGTTCCCACCATCTGATCGGCTCCAAACTTCATACAGGGCCTGAGGGCCATAAATTAATCATACACTTAAAAAATCAGCCATTAGATCTCTGTGAAATTATCCCAATGGACAGATTAGCCCCTTAAATCCTTAAGTGGGGCTCACGTGATCTCTGGATACGCTTCAATTCTGGACTCAACGCCTTAATTAAGGCGGGAAAACAGATGGACGGAGAGGATTTCTCATAAACGTCACGATGGACCCTACCTGGAGGGTGTGAGTGTGCAGAGCACACTTTACACACGCTGTGTACCAAAAAATGGGAAACGGGTCAGCGCACGCCGACCCGTGTTCCTCTCTCCTCTGCAGAAGATCGAACAGCGTCTTTATGCTGTTAGTCCGTTTTTCGCTAGTGGATCCCACTCATCATGTGGTTTGAAGATCCGGACCATCTATCAGGTTTCCAGAGGATGTATGATTCAAGCCTAGGTGAAAAATTGTCAGAAAAACATCGAAGATCGGTTTTCAACTGTCCAGCAGAGAATGAACGGTGCAATACAAATTTCTGTGGGCCGCACAAAAATCAAGTCGGACTTGGCTTGTTTAGATGGTTTTTCGTCATAAAAACAATGGACAGAGTGGATCTTCCATACATCATCGTTTTGGGGCCCACCGATCATTAGAACTCACGGTCCGCAAGCTTTATTTCGCAACAGAGACTTGCGGACCGAACTTGTGGGCCACCATCACGGCTACAAGTGGTCAATCCAGACCGTCCAGTCGCACCAGAGGACCGAACATACCGTACAAGAGGGGTTCTCTCAAACCCATGCACACACATAGGGAGAGAGCTTTCAAAAGCGAGGATGAACGGTGGAATCACAGAGTCAATGGGCCACATTAAAGGACGTCCAAAACAAGGCCTTTCCTTTCGTCACGCATCCAATGAATAGATTGGATTTCTCCATTAGATTCAATGATGGGTCCAACCAAACATACAGCGTAGGGTCTGTTGCGAGAGCCTGTTTCGCAACCGGAATAGACGTTCCAGGTGGGCTGTCATGGACGGCTCGTCTTGAATATCCGATCTGTTCACCTGAACGGCAACCAAAAGCCGTCCGTAGGGACGCCTGCCCTTCACAAACATGCACTTGGGTGCGAAGGCCAGACTCAACGCAAAAACGCCTTGCGTTCTTGGCTGCATTAAGTTCGCAGAAAGTTTCCCAAAAGGATTTGTTTTTCCAGTCTCAAAAGAGACCTCTCCACCGTCAGTGAGGCTATAAAGGAAAGAAGGCAGCAAGTGAGAGGGGGCGACGACTGGCATCCAATCATCGACGGCTAGACGTGGGAATAAGAGAGAGAGAGAGAGAGAGAGAGAGAGAGAGAGAGAGAGAGAGAAGGGCAGAGACGAGTTATAATTTCCTTTCTTCTTCTTTAATTCTTTTCTTTTATGAATTTTTTCAAAGATTATAGCCCCATCATGTTTGGCTAAACCTCTTAGCTAGGGCTAAGAGGTGAAGCTTGTAGTATAATGGGATACTTTACTTTATGCCTTTGATTTAATTTGTGAACTGAATTTGATGGTAGTTTGATTATTATGAGAATATTTTTAGTTTTTAATGGTCTGTCGTGATTGAAATTACAATGGATCTGCGATGGCTTTGAGTATTCTTTTTTCCTTTTTATGTTTATGACGTCAGGAAGCCCTGTTGTTCACCATCGTCTCCTGGACATGGTTGGATGTCGGTACCCTTCCTAACCTTTATACATCTTATGATTAGTTGTTAATTAGTTTTATTCTGTTGTTTACTTTGTCTCGTGGGTATGGTTTGGTGTAGAAACCATTCTAATTCATATACCTTTCATCTCTTAAAAACTATATCAAGGAAAGTTCAGTTTGATGGTTACACCCTCCAACTAGATGAAGATGGGACTCTTAGTCCTCTTGAAACAGGCATAAGATTTCCTTGATTTCTATAAGTGGATCATCTGAATCCTTAATTTCCTTCCTCTGAATTCTTAAGTTTTAGATAATTCTTTCACCATTATTCCTCAAATTACAAGTGATTTAGATTTCATCTTAATCTAGTTCTAGTTCAAATTAGTTTCAGATTACGTACAGGTTTTAGTTCCTGTGGATTCGACCTCGGTCTTATTGAGTTTATTACTACATCACAACCCTATACTTGGGGAGTGAACAAATATCATCCTGATCACTTCTATGGCCCCTAAGAAGATTCAATGGTGGGCATTTATTACCCTCTATTTCTCATGGTGTGACCCACTTGAAATTTGAATTTCGCTTATTTTAAGCTCCAATTCTAAGATTAGTTGGCGCAACCAATAGATGGAGTAGATACAACACAAATATTATAATGACTGCCGCACAACCTTAATTGCATGGCTCAATAAGGAACAAAGATGATAAGGGCATGCTCAAGAGCTTGTATTTGGAACAAATTAAGGTGATTCTAAATCTTCAGTTGTGATTTACAGCTTGCAATTGAAATACTTTGAAATCTAAAAATAGAAATGCTTTAAAATGTTATAGCATATTTTTAAAATTTGTATCAGATTACCAAATCAACTTCAATACCCTAATTTGTGTTAATATGTGACATTGGATGGAATAATTATAATAAGCACATTAAAATATATAGTTTGGCAAAAATGATGAAATTCTGAGCCTAAGGTGAGCCACAAGCACTATATATTACAACCAGCATTTCTCAACATGGCCGATGTTTGGACTGTTTATATCATTTTATTAATGTGATTTTAGTATGCAACGGATGAATTAATTGTTTTAGAGTATCAATTAGCTGTCACATGTAAAATGGATTAGTAGCCTCATGAGATCCTTGTTAAATGTGGAACTCTACTGTGTATAAAAGGAGTAAAAAAAAAATGCGTATGATCATGAATTACGGTAGTAAAAAGGAGAGATTTCATAACATTGAATGTGTATTTCAGACAAACCTAATCTCAAATACTTTCAAAAATACACTCAAATACACTCAAATCCATGATACCAAACAATCCCTTAAACAGGTTATGCGTCATTTTAAAATGTTTGGAGGCTATCTGAATTTTTGGTTGCCAAGCAGCTAAATTTTGAAGACTATTTCAACCTCTAATGCCCAAACTTTGTAACATTAATTGTCGGGCAAAAATGTCCAAAAGGTACTAGCGCTTCCTTAACAGAATAGAATATCTGTGAGCTCTCCTTCATAATATTTCATTAGGGTGGTCTGGCTCTCATTTCCGACCTTCGTGAAAGGGATATGTCAAGTGGGAGTGTTCGAATCCATCGGGTAGAAGTGTGGCACCTCTATACTTCTCAGACTGCCTTATCAGGGCTAAGAATCCTTAAGGTGATTTGAATCCATTCTCTGAGATTTAGGAAGAGTTGCTGACCTAATCAATCTGCTCCATTCTCCACAATAATTATGATTTATTGGCAAAAAAGAGAAATAAATTCATCATCCCATTCCAATATGATCAAGAATGGGTGAAAGGTTTCATTCACGCCAAATTCATGTTGAGTAGACCTTGTCATTCTAACCCCAACAGCTAAACAATCCCTTTTAGTGATCATCTCAACTTGACTTTGATTTTTCAAATTGGGCCATTGAAAAGTTGTTGTCATTGTTCTAAATTCAACCAAGGTAACGATGGTCAGAATTATCCGTTCACCTTAATCTACTTATGGTGGCCGAACACGGATTGGGTACTACCCTTGCCTGTCCCAGCTCGGAATAGGTGCTTTAAGGGACCCATGGTAATGTATGAGTTTCTCAGGACTACCCATCTATTTTGCCACATTATTTTAAGGTACAAACCAAAAAAAAAGAAACACATTTATTTTGCCTTGTTATTTTAAGGTATTAACTAAAAAAAATAAAGCACATCTGTTTTGCCATATCATTTTAGAACAGTAGCAAAAAAATGAAGCACATCCAAGTCCTCAAGTGGACCACGCCAGAGGAAACGGCAGTGATAATGATAACCACCGTAGAAATCTTGCTAGGGCCCACTGTGCTGCGCGGATAAAGTGAAAAACAAATATCAGCTTGAACCAAAAGCTCAGTAGCCCATGAAATTTTCAACTGTGACTGTTTAATATCCTCTATGGAAAAATGGATGGACAGTGTGGATAAACCCATACATCACTGAGCCCTGATCTGTTTCAAGTTCGGGACGGGCGGGGGTAGTAACTAATCCGCGTCCTGACACTGAGCCTTTGAACATGGGAACTCAGCGTGTGGCCCCAGTGGGCGGAAACGGATTGGCTACTCCCCCTGCCACCAGCCAATGGCTGGTGGTCGGTGCTCTATGGGCTCCACCATGATGTATGTGTTTCATCCATGCTGTCCATCTACTTTCGTAGATCATTTTATGTCATGAGAGAAAAATTGAGTATATCGAAATCTCAAGTCGACCACATTATAGAAACAGTGTAGAATGAACGTTGACCATTAAAAACGTTTTGGGGCTATAAAAGTTTTGGATCAAGCTGATGTTTATTTTTTCCCTTCATCTGGGTCTTTATGACCTAATCAACAGATTGGATGTCAAATAAACAGTACAGTGGACCTTAGAGTATTTTAATGGTGGATATTAATCATTATTATTTTCCTGTGGTGTGGTCCACTTGAGATTTATATCCCTATTATTTTTTTATTATCCATAAAATGATCTTTAAAAATGGATGAACGGAATGGATGAAACAAATACATCATGGTGGGGCCCACAGAGAACCGACCATCAGCCACGGGGCTGGTGTCAGGGGGAGTGGCCAATCCGTGAATCCCTGGCGGCGACACACGTTCGATCCTTTGTCGCGAAAGAGGCAAACGAATTTTGTGTTTGAAGATCGATGTACTTGGCGTTGTTTGTGCGAAATTCGAACTCGGCGCACATTAGACAGAAAGCCCGTGACGTCTCTCTCTACATGCACTCCTATCCATCCTCTCTGCTTTCTTACAAATGGGAACAAATCTGAAAACCGTTTCTCCATTCCGCTTCTCCTCTTTCCTCCGCCTCGAAAAAGACCCAGCACTAGCTCTCCGCCTCTTCCAAAACCCTAACCCTAGTTCCCCAAAACCTTTCCGCCACAGCGCCCTCTCCTATGACCTCATCATCTCCAAGCTCGCCCGCGCCAAGCTCTTCCCCGACATGGAACAGATCCTCCTCCAGATGAAGCAGCAGCGGCACCGCTTCGTCCCGAAAGAATCCCTCTTCTGCCACGTCATTTCCTCCTACGGCCGCTCTCGCATGCCTGGCCCCGCCCTCCACACCTTCGACCAGATCCCTTCCTTCGGCTCCTTAAGGACTATCAGATCTCTCAATTCCCTTCTCAGTGCGCTCTTGGCTTGTAGAGAATTCGAAAAGATTCGTGAATTTTATCTAGATCTTGATCGGTACGCGGTTCCCGATGCATGCACCTACAATATTCTGATTAACGCTTGCTGTTTGAATAAGTCGTTGTGTGATGCTTGGAACATGTTCGATGAAATGCGTAGAAGGGGAATTCAGCCGAATGTCATTACTTTCGGAACTTTGATTTCCGCCCTTTGTGCGAATTCGATGTTAGATGAAGCTTTTCGGCTGAAAGAGGATATGATACGAGTGTTCCACGTGAAACCAAATGTTTTTATCTACACTTCGCTGATCAAAGGCCTTTGCCAGATGAATGAGTTGGATTTGGCTTTTAAGCTTAAGGATGAGATGTTGTCGGATGAAACGGTTGTGTTGGACTCAGCGGTTTATTCGACTCTGATTAGTGGGCTTTTCAAAGTAGGTCGTAAGGGAGAGGTCGTAGGAATTTTGGAGGAGATGAGGGGGAATGGATGTAAGCCTAATACAGTGTCTTACAATGCATTGATTGCTGGATTTTGTGGTGAAAAAGAATTTGATTCTGCGTTTGCAGTCTTGGATGTCATGAGGGAGGAGGGATGTAAACCAGATGTCTTTAGTTATAATGTGATTATTGCAGGCCTTTGTAAGGAGGCTAGGTTGAGAGATGCATGTGATTTGTTTGAGGATATGCCAAGGCGGGGTTGTTTTCCTGATGTTGTATCTTATCGGACGCTCTTTGATGGATTATGCGATGGGAAGGAATTTAAGGAAGCAGCACAAACTTTGGACGAGATGTTGTTCAAGGGACATAAGCCTCGTGCTGTAAGTGTACAAAAGTTTGTAGAGGGGTTGTGCAAGGAAGGGATTGTTGAGCTGTTGGGGTCAGTTTTGAATAGTTTGATGAAAGGAAATGCTATCGATATTGATACATGGAAAATGGTGATTGGCATTGTGTGCCACAAGTCTGAGCTGTTGAAGACATGTGCGGTTGTTGATAGTTTGAGAATGGCATAAGTAAGAATACTATTTTCCAATCATCTCTAAAGGTTAAATCTGCTGACCTATTATAATTATAGTAGCACCATTTAATTGGTAATTTCTTGCATGAGGGTTTTATTATTATTGTTATTGTTACTACTATGACTAGGGCCTAGGGAAATTGGCACTTGCAATGCACATGGAGAGAGCAAGGGAGAGAAAGAGAGAGAAATGGGGGGACATAAACTTGCGGAGGGTGAGAGAAAAAATGGAAGGAAATGTTGTGGCTATAGGCAATAGAGAAAAAGAGAAGGGCGCTAGTGGTGGATGACCAATGAAAAATTCGGATTTATTATGGTTTGGATTAAAAAATAGGAGTGAAAAAATGGCTATGTATGTGCACGTATGTGTGTATAAATTATATATAAATAAGGTCGCTAATAGGGACTGCTTCTTACCATCCCGGCTGTTTCCATTGATAAACAACCAGAAGGAAAAAAAAAGTCCATTATAATTCTTCAGCATTTATCAAAGTGCAGATTCATACCATCCCAGCTGTTTCCATTGATAAACAACTAGAAGGAAAAATAAAAATAAAAATCCATTATAATTCTTCATCATTTATAAAAGTGCAGATTCTTACCATTCCGGCCGTTTCCATTGATAAACAACCAGAAGGAAAAATAAAATAAAATCCATTATAATTCTTCAACATTTATCAAAATGCAGATTCTGCCGATAGCTCCGTTTCCTGATCCTTTAAATGAAGCAAATGCTCCTCTGCCTTCTGGAAAGGACAAAAAAAAAAAAAAAAACAGACAGTGGCAATATTGGGCTCCAGCCTTGCAGCTTTGTTTGGTACATCTCTTCTAATTAGTATTTGTATCATGCTTTCGAGAAGGAAAAATGCTGAAGGGGAAGAAGAAGAGGATTGTTTTGAGAAGGGGAATTTGGTTTTTGAGTATATGTGCAATGAGTCCTCAGATAAATGGATTTTCTTCCACAAACACCAAAAGCTTGCTCTGGATTGGCAAACGATACGGTAAATTATAATTGATATAGCCAAGGGACCCGCATATCTCCATGAAGAATATGGGTAGAGAATTGCACATTTAGACATTAAGCCCCGGAACATCCTCTTAGAAGAAAACTTAAGTGCAAAGATTTCAGATTTTGGATTGTCTAAGCTAGTTGATAGGGACCAAAGTCAAGTAATGACATAAATGAGAGGGACAATTGGATAATTCGCTCCTGAATGGTAGAGCTCAAAGATCATGGAGAAAGTCGATATTTATAGCTTTGAGGTTGTGGTCCTAGCTGAGAGGATCAAGAAAGCATTCATCTGCTCGTTGGATGTGTAGTCAACAAGCAGAACGAAGATATACAATTTCATAGAGAAGACTCCGTGAAGGTGATCAAGATTGTAGTGTGGTGTTTACAGGGTGATTTCATGAGAAGGCCCCCCATGTCAGTGGTGGTGAAGGTTTTAGAAGGTGTGATGGATGTGGAACTTGGCCTCGACGATAACCCTTCACTTTGACAGCAACAGTAGCTCACAATGAAGATGAAGCATTGGAATAGCTTGAACGACATCTATGAAACACTACAAATAATGTGCTCAGGCCTTGGAGAATTATTTATCCAATTTTGGCAGAAACATTCCAAACTCAAGAGGCTTTAAATGACATCTAATGAAACTCAAGACACTTTAAATGACATCTAATGAAACTCAAGACACCGCAATCTTGATCACCTTCACGGAGTCTTCTCCATGAAATTGCATATCTTCGTTCTGCTTGTCGACTACATCCAACAGCCGATCCATGTCATTTAAAGCTAGTGTCTTGAGTTTGGAATGTTTCTGCCAAGATTGGATAAATAATTCTCCAAGGCCTGAGCATATTATTTGTAGTGTTTCATAGATGTTGTTCAAGTTGTTCCTATGCTTCATCTTATTGTGACAAAACACAACCATGCATGCATGTAATCACCCTTTCATACATATACTATACTATACGTATAGATATCTGTAGTCATTGTTTATACATGAATGAAATCATGAACATACGCACACACATCTCCTGGTTCAGAAGCCCCATTGAGCACCAGGAAGAAGACTGCCATTTTCCTACATATAACCTAGTAGAGTGCGATCCTACTGCCATTGAAGTGAGCTGACACATCACCTGATATTCTTAGATGTAATATTTAATTCTACGGATGGTTTACTTCTGAAATCTAAACCCTCAACTCCATGGACATGGTCTGTATTCAATGCATTTGTTAAGTATACACTACGTGAGAATCGTAGCCTCCACTGTTGGAAACGCACATTGTTCTTCTATGGTGGATAATGTTGATGTATTCATCATTGAGTAGCTTTATGTCAATCTTCCACATGATTATCAGCACAAAAGATCCAAAATCAAGCTATCTGATTTTCTACAAATCATTAATTAAACTATATGGGACGGAATGCACAATTGACTAAATGCCCAAAAGTCCTTCCCAAAGTGATTATATGACAAACTCTATCTTCATCAGTCAATGAAAATGAAGAATCTCGAACATAGCATGTAAGAATATAAATTGCTTAGTCTTCAGAAAAGTAAATAGCTTGTAATCTAAGGTGAGCTCAAGAAGAAAAAGATCGAAATCACCACATCACAGTATCAGGTGATGATCCTTATGTTCAAGGAAGAGCAAACAACTTCAAATACTTCAATACAGGATAAAATAGATATTCATTCTCACAATGTGAGAACAGGAATCCAACCTTAAGAGAAATTGCAATAGAAAACTCTAAATAAGTTTCAATAGTAGGGAGCAGAGAAAGGTACCCGTCATTTTCTATCCTGCAGCCTTGTAAGACCAAGCTTTCATCTAGGCCCTAAGAGAATAGATGTCTGTGGTGGTGTTGAGGAAATAGGCACACCAGCCTCTACAGGATGTGCAATTGCATTGGAAAATTTGTAACTGATATCGGGATCCACCTCAATCACCCCCTCCAAGACTTTCACCACCACTGACATGAGAGGCCTCCTTGTATGATCCTCCTGCAAACACCATGCTGCAGTCCTAATCATCTTCACCACTTCTTCTCCATGCAATTGCATATCTTTGCTCATTTCATCAACAATGTCAATTAGTTGATCCTCCTCAGCCTTCTTTTCCAACAGTCCAAGGAGATGTGCGCTTGATTCTGCCCAAGAGCGATCAAAGTTCCTCCTCTCACAAACAATTTCAAGAACGACGATCATACAAGGATGCCTCTCATGTCATTGTTGACATTGTTGATGAAATGAGTGAAGATATGCGATTGCATAGAGAAGAAGCGGTGAAGATGATTAGGACCGCAGCATGGTGTTTGTAGGACGATCATACAAGGAGGCCTCTCATGTCAGTGGTGGTAAAGGTCTTGGAGGGGGTGATGGAGGTGGATCCCGATATCAGTTACAGATTTTCCAATGCAATGGCACATGATGAGGAGGCTAGTGTGCCTATTACCTCAGCACCACCACAGGCATCTATTCTTTTAGGGCCTAGATGAAAGCTTGGTCTCCTATCGGCAAGTACCTTTCTCTACTCCCTACTATTGAAACTTATTTAGAGTTTTTTATTGCAATTTCTTTTAAGGTTGGTTCCAATATCTACTCCATCTTGAACATAAGGATTCTCACCTGATACTATGAATCACGATAATGCAAGCATTATCGTTGTGATTCTGGTCTTTTTCTTCTTGATATCACCTTAGATTACAAGCTTTTAACTTGTTTGAAGAGTAAGCTATTTATATTCTTCCATGCTATGTTCGAGATTTTTCATTTCACTAATTGATAAAGATGGAGTAGTTGTATAACTGCTTCAGGAGGGAGTTTTGGGCATTTAGTCCCATATAGTTTAATTAATGATAGATAGTTTGATTTTGAATATTTTGTACTGATAATCATGTGGAAGACTGACTTAGACCTACTCAAGGATGAACAGAGCAACATTATCAACCATAGAAGAACAATGTGCATTTCCAACGGTGTGGAGGCTATGATTCTCATGTGTTGTATGCTCAACAAATGCATTGAGCATAGATCATGTCCAATTGTCCATGGATTCGTGGGTCTAAATTTCAGAAGTAAACGATCCGTAGAATTAGATATTGCATCCAAGAACCTCAATGGCAGCAGGATTGCATTTTCGTAAGGCATGATATAGGAAATTAGCAGTCTTCTTACTGGTGCTCAATGGGACTTCTGAACTGAGTGAGCATGTGTATATGCTCATGATTTGATTCATGTATAAACAATGACTACAGACTAATTTTAAAATTAATGCTGGGACCTGTTAAGCTGCTGGCAGGCCTTTCATTGATCATTGGCCTCTTCGTTAGCATTTCCTGCCCTCATCATTGTAATCTACATGCATCCCCTCATTCCATTCCAAGTGGATTGTGCGGATGTTCATCTGCCAAACCCAAACAGTGCCCCCAAACATTCTCCTTCATTAGATGATTGAAAAGGGCATTTCTGTGATCTCAATGCTTCAACTGTTCCCCTGTGGTCCACGTTAAGGTGAAAAAATATCTGTGGATTGTGTGGGTGGGATTGTTCACAAGGGACATTTCGGTGTGTTGTACTTGTCCCCTGTCCATGTCGCGAGCTGAAGGCTTGGATGACAAAGTTGGGGGGACCAACTAATGATGCCCTTAAACTCTAATCAAGCACTATGCATTGGCTTTCTAACACTGTCAACAGGCTGGGGAAAGGTCTTATTATTAATTCTCTCAGTCCATTGTATTGTGAATACCCATCTTCATATTGAATTCATCACAACTTCTCATTGTTTTGTTGAGCACAATTCAGCTTAGACACATACACAATGCGACAGACGAGGTGATGTTGAAACCCAGCATGATGACACATTTTGTAAAATGATTATTTGTCCTTGTCACATAGATATAGTTATATCTAGGCAGTTTTATCTAGTGTTACAGCTATTGCCTTTCAACCTAATAGGCAGCTTGGTTTTTCTGGTGCATAATCTGGGAACTTGTGGAACCTCAAATGTGTAGACAGTCACTCTTAGAATTTGTAAGACTTGAGTTATAGAATTCTGCTTAATTTCAGTAGCTTTTGTTTCGTTCCAACAGGAGAATGTGTTGGCCGAGTTGAGAAGTCTCTAATTATGACAAGCGCCTGCGCCTGAAGGCTTCACACCTAGATCCATAGCTCAAGTGGTAGACTGAGTGAAAGATACCTCGTTTCAACACGGAGGTCTTGGTATCGATTCCCTAGAGGGGTTGGCTAACAGTGAAGTGTGAACTGACAGTGGGTGTACTAACAAGCTAACCAAAAAAAAAAAAAAGTGCCTGAAGGCTTCCCTTGCTGACCTGAAAGGAATATTGATCTGTAAAGCCTACTTAGCTAAACTAGATGAACTGTGATTTAACGAAATGGACCCTTAAAATATCCTTCTATTTCACGAAGAGTTGAAGGAGTTGAATTAGCAAGGTCCCAATTTGAGGAAGCTAAAAGCATATTATTGCAGAGGTTGAAGTATTGTTTCGAACCACTGAAGGTTAGCAGTTCAGTCAAATGTTGTAGTTGGAGGTGTGATTGCGGTTCTTGTATCTTGTTCTGGTCTTTTTTGTGGCTAGCATGCACCACTTCACTCTGAGATGATTTTTCTCCGAAGTGAATCTCATGATTGCATCCATTGAATTTAGTTTTTCTTGTCTGTTGCTTCTTCTTCTTTCTTTTTTTTCCCCTAAGATGACCATCCAACTTGAACCCACCCATTTGCACCGATTCAGTTCTTGGTCTCCTTTGAAATTCTAAAATATCCCTCCTTAGCTCTAGCTTTGCATTTATTTACCACCTCTCTCACCATATCAATTTTGTTAGAATTAGAGAATAGTCTTGTAAGTGGTCTCAACGCTGTATAATTTAATATATTGTATGATATCTTAATATATTCTAATTAAAAGTATGATTAGTTGGATAAATTATGCAAATGATGTACAATAATTAGGTAAGCGGGTATGGATATGTCATAGCCATGTGTTACCTGCTTAGAAGTTGGCTAACCAGGTAATTAGGCAGAATTTTTTTTATTCAGATGAAAATTTCATATCTGAATTTATGTTCTAGAGTAGGATATGTGGAGTAATGAGGCAAACGGATATCCATTTTCAATCCTAAAGGTGAGCTTAGCCCGAGAGGCTGAAAGGAACACTGGGCCATTGATAGCCTCCTCCAACGTGCATGACTTGGCTGCGATGCAGAACTAGCTGTGTGGGTGAGACCGTGACTGTAGAGCCGACCTTGATGTATGCATTGTATATCTAAGCCGTCCGTCTGGTTTTTCCAGATTATTTTAAGGTATGGTATGAAAAATGAAGCAAATACAAATTTCAGGTGGACCACACCACATGAAACAGTGGTTGTTGAATGCGCACCATTAAAAATGTGGTTTCTAGGAAGAAACCAATTTAGCAGCAATCATAGCAGGGTCTTTCATTGGCACTGTACTGGTTATTTTCCTTCTAGTTGCTCTCTGTGTTGTGGTTTCTCAGAAGAAAAATGTGGAAGAAGGGGATGAATATTTCGACTAGTACCAGGAATGCCCATGAAGTTCTTATATGAAGATTTGTGTATTGCCACTGAGGATTTCAAGGAAAGGCTCATTCGAGGAGGATTCTGGTCTGAAGATGGTATGGGAATTACAGTGAAATGACTGGATAATGTAGGGCAAGGAGTGAACGAGTATCATGAACTGAAGCTGAATGAGAACTTGAGGTCGAGTTCTTTTGAAGTGGAGGGGACTGATGTAGAGTGGTTCGCAAACACTTTCATGGCAAAGATGGACCAGAGAAGGCCCGATCGGAGGCAGAAGTGATCTGGACTGTCAGAACCTTAAATCAGGAGTAGCTCGCAAAACAGGATGAGTTTTTCGACATATCATATATGATTTTGGGGTAGGAGAACTTACTTAAGCCAACCAACTTGGCTATCCTGGGTTGCACATGTCAGATTTGCGAGACTATCAGATTGACGGTCAAAAGTCCTGTTTAATTTTATTTTTACTATAAATAGTAAGTTTTAGTTTGAGCGTAACTTTCGATCGTTTGAGTTGTAAGAGTCATGCCCAACATGAAAAGAGCCTAGAAAATTAGGAGAATAATGTGGTTGGGCCAAATTGGAGACTTACTGTTTTTAGCATAAAACCATGAAGTCTAGTAGGAAAAGAGGCCGTCTATAAATAGTAAGTTTATTATTTATAGTAAGTCACGTTTTTAGGGTGTTTGAGTTGGAGTCTAAGTCTAAAACTCCGTCCTGTGTTTGAGTTTCTTATTTAAAGTGTTGTAATTTCATTTTATTTTAGTTTTAATCATCAATCAAATTATTTCGAATTTATTAGAATTTATTCATGCTTTTATCCCTCTTGAATTCGAGGAAGCTCTGTGAAGAGTCCAGGGAGCTCCATGGATTCGGATTAGTTATCCCCTGAGGAAGACGATGATCGACCTCATCCCATCCCTCCCTGCGTCAGAATTGGATTTAGATTTTGGCAGTAAACCATTGCATCGAATTGGATATTGCATCTAAGAATATCAGGTGACATCTCACCTCAATGATAGCAGGATTGCATTTTAGTAAGGTATGATGTAGGAAATTGGCGATCTTCTTACTGGTGGTCAATGGGACTTCTGAACCAACGGAGGCATGTTTGCTAATGATTTCATTTGTGCATAAGCGATAACTACAGACATATCTATAAATGTAGTATATGTATTAAAGGGTGTGATTACATTCATGCACGCTTGTGTTTCGTCACAACAAGATGAAGTACTGGAACAGCTTGAATGATATCTATGAAACATTACAAATAAAATGCCCAGGCCTTTGGCAGAAACATTACAAACTCAAGCCACTTGCTTTAAATGACATCAAACAGAAGACAATCATGGAAAATCCTTGTTACGTATCTACTGAACTCACATTTCATCTGGGTCCAGATAGAACCGATGCCAAGGGGGGAGCTGAAACACCCAAATCAACTTCTTGTGAGCTGTTGTTCGTGTTGAAGTTAAGAAATTATAGTCGAGGCCAGGTTCCACTTCCATCACGCCTTCTAAAACCTTCACCACCACTGACATGGAGGGCCTTCTTGGGAAATCACCCTGTAAACACCACACTGCAAGCTTGATCATCTTCATGGTTTCTTCTCCATGAGATTGCATATCCTTGTCCTGCTTGTCAATTACATCCAACAGCCAATCCTCCTCTGCTTTCCTTTCCAACAGACTGAGTAGATGAATGCTTTCTTCAGATTGAGATTCATCAAAGTTCTTCCGTCCGCACACTATTTTAGAACCACAACACCAAAGCTATAGACATCAACTTTCTCTGTGATCTTTGAGCTCAACCATGGGAGCCAAGTACCCCGGAGTCCCTCTCATTCATGTTATTACATGGCTCTGGTCCTTATCAATCAGCTTAGACAACCCAAAATCAGAAATCTTCACATTGAAGTTTTCATCTAGGAGGATGTTATAGGGTTTAATGTCTAAATGTGCAATCCTCTGTCGGCATTCTTCATGGAGATATGCAAGTCCCTTGGCTACATCAATTATAATTTTCCTTTTTGTTTGCCAATCAAGAGCAGACTTCTGGTATTTACGGAAGAAAATCAATTTATCCAAGGACCCATTGCACATATACTCATAAACCAAAAGCCTGTAGGATTTCTCAGCATAGAAGCCAATCAGTCTCGCCATGTTGACATGGTGAATGCTACCGATGGTTTCAACCTCTGTAAGAAATTCTCTCTTCCCTTGACCTATGCCATCCAAGCACTTCACCGCAACTCTCGTACCATCATCTAGAGTTCCTTCAAAGACAGACCCAAATCCTCCTTCTCCAAGCTTGTTGAAAAAATTACCAGTGGCAGCTTTCAGATTTTCATATGAGAATCTCATGGGCATTCCTGGAACTTGATCAAAAAAATCCTCCTCCTCTTCCTCTTCCCCTTCACCATTTTTCCTTCTCAAAACCATGATACAAATACAAATTAGAAGAAACGCACCCAACACAGCTGCAAGACTGGAGCCCAATATTGCTGCTGTCCGGATTTTTTTCTTTCCAGAAGACGGGAGCATTTGCTCCATTTAGAGGATTAGGGCTCGGAGCTATCGGCGGAATCTGAACTTTGATAAATGCAGAAGAATTATAATGGGTTACTTCCTGCTGGTTGTTTATCAATGAAAACAGCCGGGATGGTAAGAAGCAGTCCCCATAAGAACTATTCCCACCGTATTGAAACAGAGCAGCTTTGCAAGAACAGTTCTTCATGCAGGCATCCCTGCAGCTCTCTGCATCCGTTCCTTTAAGAACTGCAGCATCATCATCCGCGTAATTGAAATAAGAGATATCTGCAAGATCTAGAAGATGGTGATCTTGAGGAGTTTGGCAAGACAATGGGGTGATCGCAGAGCATCCGAGATTGGGTTGCCTCGCATTCAATTGTGTAAAATAGTCCCCAGCAATTCCTCTAGGACAACTGCATTGCCCATTTGAGCAAATCCCATAATCACCACAAACGGTGGGATAACCACAAACACCTAATATAGAGCCAGTGATCAGATCAGCTACGACCTTCCATCCTGCTCCCCATTCATATACTCTCAGATGCCCATCAGACTCCAACTTCATGTACTGAACAGATGATGCCACAGGCACCGTGAAATCAAAATCTTTAAGGCTTGGCTCGGATGATGATGTGAAAAAGGCAAAGCTTCCATTCATGAATCTCATGTGGCTCGGTTTCGTGCTATTTTTAGTGCGACTAATCGTGCCCTTGTAATAGATTTGTGGAGGATCAGATGCAACAAAAGCTGACAATCCATTGGCAATAAAAGAAAGAGATAACAGACACAGTATAATTCAATACCGAAACACTAGCTGTTAGCCTTTGCCCCTCCAAATTCTGACCAAGAACCAACGAGTCTGTCGGGTAATCAAAAGACTGCCAAACAATACTGTTATTTCTGTTGAAGAGCACCAGATTACCGGTTTCTGAGATATTCATGCCCACAACGGATTTACCAGATGTGTTAGTAGACCAGACCATGGCACCATCTACATCACGCAGGACCAGATCACCTTCTTGGGTCAGGTCCAGAGTTGCATTTTCTCTAACGGGATTGTTTCTGTTTGCAGACCAGACTACCTGAGGGAATCCAATCGCCGTACTCGTAATTAAAGAAGCGCTGTTGGTTTGGACTATGAAAATGGCAAAAAGGAACGAAACACAGGTTCCGTTGCAGAAGAAACCACAAGCGAAACGAGGACCGAAGCTTCCTCTAAGAAGGATGGATCTCACGGAAGATCCATTGGTAAAGGACACGTTATGGGTAATGATAGAGGGGTCGTTTATCCACAGAGTAGAGAGATTTGCAGTAGGATAATCAAAAGGCTGAGCATGAAG
This sequence comes from Magnolia changhungtana, assembly GCA_030180095.1. NCBI lineage: Eukaryota > Viridiplantae > Streptophyta > Magnoliopsida > Magnoliales > Magnoliaceae > Magnolia > Magnolia changhungtana. The sequence continues at coordinate 6,035,523 of JASAUF010000396.1, read as the reverse complement.
AGAGTAAGAAAAGGAGATTAGAAGGAGAAGGCCAGTTACCCATTTCGTAGGTTGCATCCTTGAGAGAGGGAGAGAGAGGGAGAGGTTTTCTTATCAATAGAAATTTAAAACGTTATTTCATGGGAAATTGACTGTACTCGCTTTGAAGTTTATGTCAATTACCTCGATTGCTATGGCACTCCATATATTCTCCAAAGGGCCTTCTGACAGCTTTTGGAACTTCTTTCGAACGAAAATGCCCCTGACCTTGGTTAAGGACTTGTATGGACCTAGCGTAAAGCAAAAGTCACCCGCTGCCTTAACCCCCGAGAAACGGACGGATCGGCTACTCCCCGGGACACCGTCCAATGGTTGGTGCACAGCGCTCTGTGGGCTCCACCACCAAGTATGTGTTTCATCCATGCCGTCCATATATTTCTACGGATCATTTTATTGCACGAGACCAAAACCGAGCATGATACAATCACAACGGGCCTAGGGGGATTTTAATAGTGGATATCTAATAACTATAATTTCCCCGCAGTGTGGTCCACAGGAGAGTTCTATCACTCTCTTTTTCCGCTTCAAGCCATAAAATGATATTTTAAACCGGAGGAATGGACTGGACGAAGCACATACATCATGTTAGGGCCCACAGACCACCGATCACTTGAACCGCGAGTTTCGGAAAGGCCAAATGTCGCACTTATGTACATTTGAAAGACCCTCTCCTTCCTCTTCTCTTATTTTCCTAGAGAAGCCAGCAACGTTGTTTCTCCTCGTCGTTTCGCTCGTCTGAAACCCTCTTCCACTACGAGGTTAGTATTTTATTCTATTTCAACTGCGGGTAGGCATCTGCCAAGGTGAAGGAAGGACAGAGTCGAGAAGCCCAGGTACTTTGGTGGTCACGCGAAAGGGAGCCAAACCGCAAAAATGCATTTATCTGCTCTTTCATTCAAAATAATGGAGCAGATAATCGAAGAAACCGTAGAATCTCTATCACATTCTTCCTTTATTCGTGATCCCTTCTCCTTCCTCAGGGACGTTCACGATCTGCATAAAGCTCAACGGCCTCCACTGGAAGTTCTGAAGACAACTTCCGAACTCTGCCAACTCGACAATTTCAACGGGCATCGGAAAAAGGTTAGCTACTTTCATTTCCTTCTGCCCTGTGCGTAGCAGCTCTTGCGTTTCTTTTGCCCCGTCCGTTCCATTTCCTGCTGCTTATCTCCAACTGTCGCTCTGAATCCGAAGGAAAGGGTCATAGTTTTTTACCACCGAAAACGAGAGTGATGAGGATGATAATATCCCCATTTACAAACTAAGGTGGAAGAAACTTGCAAAGTCTTGGCTTGCATGTCGAGCTTCTCTTCTGAAAGTCACTGTATTATATGGGTCTTGGTTGTCATGTTGTATGGATTGTAGTTGTCATGGATCATTTGTTTAACTTTACAATGGATCGTGATGTTGAGGTTATATGGGTCAAGCGTAGTTTGCTCCAGTTTAGCCGCCTGCGTATTGTCGTCCTCCTCCCGTTGAAGATGAGCCTTTGTGGTTGTCAGTTCGGACTCAGCCAATTCCAAATGAGACTGAATAGGCCTTCTCCAGGAGCATCATGTCCCTTAGTTGGCCTTCTCCTACTAGGCCCTTCAGATTGTCCTGTTTCTCGGCAGAAGTCTTTAGGAGCTCTTCCAGCCTGGCGTTCTCCTTTCAATCTTAGTCATCGCCTTTAGCCTCTCTCGAATCAACAGTAACATCGGCTGCGCCTGAGAAAGAAAAGAGCTAGAAAGTATAATTCGACAATCAGAGCCAACATATTGATTAACCTTGAGAGCTTACCGTATAACAGACCGAGGCCTAGTTGTTGATGAGCGACTCGGTAAGGGGAGTAAGAGTATTAGCGTCGCCCAGTCAACTAGGAGAGTCCTATGATAGCTAGGTGACAGTGATACTCCGATCCCAAGGGGGGTCGTGGTTTGTAATGTAATATGGGATGTATTTGTTATGTCATATGAATAACAACAATATTCTCGAAGTGGCCTCGTCGAGGTTTGGTTATGGATTGCATGGCATGTTCGTTGTGAAGATGACATGGGTCGTGGTTCACATGAACAATGGGTCATATTTATCATGGCATATGGGTTATGGTTCTAATTTAACTTCAACGATCCGCTATTCATAATAACCATGATACTACGCAATGCATAATCACGACCCACTCATTGGTTGTTCTATCCCTTGAAATGGGTCATGGTTGTAATGTTGTATAGGTCGTAGTTGTGATGAAATTTTAATCCTTCATGTAATTACTAAAGGGTCATGGTTGGCTTGTTATACGGACCGTGATTTTCGTGTATCATGGTTCGTAGTTGTCATATTGAAATGGGTTCGTGTTAATCGTCTTGCATGGCCGTTGTTGCCTTGTTTCATGTGTCGTTGTTGACAAACATGGCAATCATGTTTGCACTACCCATTTACATGACAACCACGCTCATTATATAATGAAAACCCTGACCTATTGCATGTACACGATTGCGCCATGTGTTCGTGGCTCAGATACATAAAGGCCCATTATTATCATCCACCTTGGGTCGTGGTTGTCATGAAACACGGTTCGTGACTGACATTGTATAAGTATTTGTTGTTATGATACATGGAACCAGCAATGGATTGATACGTAGATCATTGTTGTCGTTTTGAAATATACGTGAAGCATTGGTGGGAGTCGATCTCGGTCGTGTATGACGTGTTAAAATGGTCGTGCTTCACAGTTGTAATGGTTCGTGGTTGTAGCAAACACGACGATCTTACGAGAAACACTACTCAGTCAATGGTGTTAATAGGTATATGGATCGTGGTTTTGGTGTTATATGGGTCATGGTTCTCATGTTGCAAGGGTCGTGACACACAACAGTGTCATGGTTGTCATACACACTGGGTCGTGTAATATGATTCCTATCCACGACCCTTCCCGTCGGAATCAGATCGACCCTTAAGAACCAGCGCCACACTGTTTTTAAGGAAATCGCATTACGCTACTTCCCCGCAATCCCGTTGGAATCAGCAGGACCCTTCGGAATGTTTGACCAGCCTATAAAAGTGGTACTTGGGTTTGAAATTATTTTCACATCATGCCAATCCGAAGCAGAATCCTATTGGAACACCTTAAGCATTAATGTATTTCTTTGCTCTTTCAGTCAATGTAATGAGCAGATACTCGAAGGAGCCATTGAGTTCTTCTCGCGTTCTTCCTCTATGGGTGATCCCTTCCGTTTCCTCAGCAGATACTCAACCAAGTTTTTCAGCTCGGTGCCCGTTGAAGAGAATTGTTCTTCGTATTGTATTGTAATATGGTCGTGTTTGTCAGCAGAAGTCAGAGTGCAAGCTCTAGCTCCTCTTCTGGCAGTGACAGAAGTCAGAGTGCAAGCTCTAGCTCCTCTTCCGGTAGTGATAGAAGTCTGAGTGCAAGCTCTAGCTCCTCTTCTGGCAGTGACTGTGTTATATGGGTATTGGTTTTATATTGGTCGTGGTTTGTAATGCAATATGGGATGTATTTGTCATGTTAGATCGGTCGTTGCCGTCTTACCATAAACAATTTTCTTTTACGGGCACCCAGCGTGGTTTGCATGGAAGATTGGTCGTGAAGATGACATGGGTCATAGTTCACATGAATAATGGGTTGTGATTGTCACTGCATATGGGTCGTTGTCCTCATTAGACAACAATGATCCACAATTCATTATAACCACGACACAATGCAATGTACAGTCACGACTTACTATTGATCAAAGTTTCATGGCATTGTTTGATATGGGTCGTTGTTGCAATGTTGTATATGTCTTGGCTGTTATGATATGTGAACCCCTGCATGTCAGTATCAAAGGGTTGTAGTTGTCTTGTTATACCGTTCGTGGTTGTCATGTAATATGGTTCGTAGTTGATGCGAAGCATCAATCGTAGTTGTTATTTGATATGTTAAGATCTTAGTTCTTGAACTGATTTTTTGCACTACCCATCTTCTTGTTCGTAGCTCGTGATTATAGTCCACGTTGGGTCGTGGTTCACATGAAACATGGGTCATGACTGTCATTATATAGGTCTTGTTTGTCACAATACATAGACCATGAATGGATTGATACATAGGTCGTTGTTGTCGTTTAGTTCTGATGGTGGTTTACGTGAAGCAATGGTCGTAGTTTATTTGGGTCGTGGTTGTCACGTTAAATTTGTCCTGTTTCACTATCATTAATATGGTTCATGACAAACACGACCCCATTGTTCAAGACAAACACAACCCATAAAACATGACAAACCTGTTCCATGCAACATGGGACTACGACTCAAGCAACCCGTTTCATGTGTTTCATGGGACTACGACCCCATTGTTTCATGCAACATGGGACTACGACCCCATTGTTTCATGTGTCATCGTTGACTACCACGACACTTTTTTTGTTTTTTTGTTTTGGTTTGCACTACCCATTTACATGAAAACCACGACCAATTGTATGTATATGATTGCCATCTGCGTTCGTGGCTCAGATGCATAAAAGTTCGTTATTATCATCCACCTTGGGACGCAGATGCATAAAGGCTCGTTATTATCTTCTACCTTGGGTCACGGTTGTCGTGAAATAAGGGTCATGCTTGACATTTGAAAGTTCTTGGTTTCGTGATACATGCAATGGATTGATACGTAGGTCGTTGTTGGCGTTTTAAAATATACCTGAAGCATTGGGCGTTGTTGATCTGGGTCGTGTTTGTATTGTTAAAATGGTCGTCGCATAAAACGACGTTCTTAAGAGATACCTGACATAGGCAAAATGAGAACCACTATCCACCTGTCATGGGTGCCACGACCCGTCGGTAAGCCCACCATTTCCTTTATGGGTCGTGGTTCAAATGCACAAAAATTCATAAATTTATATATATATATATATATATATATATATATATATTACATTATAGTTAAAATTACATGACCGAATCATCGTGTCAACTACGACCTGTAAAACGTGACAATCACGACTGTGTTAGTTATGCAAATATAGTTCGTGCTTGAAATGCACAGTATATTGTTGCTCACATTTCATGTGGGTTGTGGCTGTGAATCATGGCAGTAATGCTAAATGTGTCATTTTTATGCCAACGTAGATCGCAAAAACGAACCGTATAGCATGAGAACCACAATAGTGGTATTGTGGTTGCTCCTCTTAAGGTCATGGTTGTCAACAACGACCCAACATGGATGACAACCACAATCCATTACAAGGGTGAACCCGGATAATTTTAGCATGACAACCACGACCCATATCGATCAGGACCAATGCTTCACGTATACCCCGAACCATACTATACAAATCAGCCTTGATCGAAACGTGCACATACATACGATAGTAACGAAGGTAAATTAAGTATATATTACACTACTCATTCACAAGACAGTAGCTCGGGAAATCATGTGAGAACCGCCACCCTTGTAACATGACAACCGCGATACATGAGAAGTACAACACATATAACATGAAACCACGCCTTGTGTGTTCTAGGTTGCTTCGCTCACTTTCCAAATCCAATGTCTGTTTCTGATACAATTTCCTCCCCCGACATCGGATTTACAGAAAGATAGGCTGACAAAATTATCTTATGAGCAAGAAGTGTATGGAAGCTCCACTTTTAGTTGTTGACTTTCTAAATCCAATGAAGAATTTTATATATCGAAGCTTCCTTTTCCCTCATTGTATATCTTCAAAGGAAATGTTTTCTTTTCCACTGGCTGGGTGCCCATTGATATGGTCGAGATGACGGTGTTCGGTAGATGTCTTCTGAACTTCCTGTGGAGGCCGTTGAGCGTCAGGAAGTTCGTAAACATCCTTCAGGAAAGGGAAGGGATCACACTTAAATAAAGAACGCCAGGATGCCTTCTTTGAATATTTCCTTCATGATTTTTTAGGATTCTTTAAACCCTAAAAAAGGATTGTGGTTCGGATTGCCTTGTGGAAGTACTAATATGAAGCCCAAACACCACTTTTATAAGCTAGTCATTCAATGGTCAAGGCGTTGATTCTGAAGAGTCGTGCTAAATCTGAATGGTCGCGCAAATTCATATTTCTCGTGCGGTGTTCCCGACGGATTGCGTGGAAGAAACTACATTAATACGATTTCCGAAAATGAATGGGGCGGTTGTGGCTAGTATATGGATAGTGGTGGTTACGCTATATGTGTCGAGATGTCATAACATAAATTCACGACCCGATTAAAGTAACAACCATGGCCCATATAACACAATTCGTTATTCTCGTGCTATATTGGTCGTGTTTAGTATGTTATTGGGTCGTCATTTCCATTCCTTTTTTTAACGATCCACGACCTAACGTGGAAAAAAATATGGATCCGGTGTGCATATGAATCATGATTCAACATGTAAGATAACCACGACTAAATATTGATCATATCCACGACCATTCCCTTCAGACTGAGCGCGATTCTCTAGAAACAGCGCCACATTTAACTTTTTTTCAGGAGAGGACATTAACTCGCTACTTCACCGCAATCCATTGGGCAACGAGCGCGATCCTTCGGAATCCATGACTCTTCAGAATTTTCTCTGTCATTCAAATTAATGGAGCCGATATTTTTTGAAGAAACCATAGAGCCTCTATCGCGTTCTCCTTTAATCTTGATCCCTTCTCTTTCCTCAGCGCCTTGACCATTGAATGGCTCGAGCCTCGTAATCCTTTGGGCACTGAACGGAATCCTTCGGAATCCGCGCGACCGTTCAGAATCACCGCGACCCTTCGGAAACGGCGCCTTGATCATTGAATGACTCGCTACTTCATCGCAATCCGCTGGGCATCGAGCACGATCCTTCGGAATCCGTGCGACCGTTCAGAACCAGCGCGCCCCTTCGGAATCGGCACCTTGACCATTGAATGACCTTTCTATAAGAGCAGTACTTCTTCCACAAACCAATCCGAACCTTATTGCAACACCTTTCGCTTAATGTATTTTCTTTGCTTTGCTCTTCCATTGAAAACAATTGAGGAGAAAGTGGAAGAAGCCATCAATTCCCTATCGCCTCCTTCCTTTAACTGTGATTTTGTCTCATTCCACAGAGATTTGACGATTTTCCTGCCGTTCTACCAACTCCATGGGAAGTTCTGAAGACGACCTTCACAACTCATTCGACCATTTGTAATCAGCGCGCCACATGATAATAACTGCTTCCCATACAGTATGACACTACGACTGCTATAACGCGGCAATGAGGACCATAATCAGATCGTAATAGGAAGTACAGTCTCTTCAACAGGACCCAGCCATCTGAAAAACACTGGCGAGAATGTCTTGTTTAAGCCTGACCTTCTCAACAGAGTTTTAGATCAGGCTAAAACAAGACATTCTCGACAGAGTTTTTCCGATGGTTGAGTGCCTGTTGTAGAGATCTGCTCTTCGGATTTATCACTGTGAATATGGTAGCAGTAGAGACGTTAGATCTGCCGTGTTTGTCATCCTGGAAAGTAAGTAGTCTGATGATTCATCCACCGTCGTTATCTTGTTAAATGGGTCGTGTCTTGCGTGTAGTGTTTATTGCCAATGGGTCGTGGTGAATTCGAAGGGAATGGTCGCGCCGAATCTGAATAGAAGGTCGTAGTTATTAACTAGTGATGATAAGAGTGAGGAGGATGATAATGTCCCAATTTTCAAGCTTAAGTGAGAAAGTCTTGTGCATCACTGAGCTCCTCTTCTGGTAGTAACTGTGTTATATGGATTGTACTTGTCATGGATTGTTGTTTTAATGCTATACTGGTCCTGGTTTTCATGTTATATGGTCCCTTAATAATGTTACGAGATTCTAAACATCGTGGTTGTCAGCCGATATTGGTCGTGGTTTGAAAGGCAAAAGGTCGTGAATATGATATGGGTCGTTCTTGTCTGCTAAATTTCTGTTGTTTGACTAGCCTATATGGGTCGTGGTCGACGTGTTATTTTGTTCTTTCTTGTTATTTTATGTGGGTCGGGTTTGTTACCACATATGCTGGTCACACCACAGGAAAATCTGCCGAACAAATACGACACATATAAATGGTTCAAGCTTCTCTTCTTAAAAAAATTGTGGTTGTCATTCCCCTTTACTCCGATCCACGACCCAGAGTTTGATGACAACCACGATCCTACTGGATAAAACCACAATCCAAAATGTATAAAACCACTAACAAAACCTTTTCTTATTGCAACATCTAACGCATTTTTTTTAAAATTGGCGATCGCTTTGCTCTTCAAATGGAAATAATGAAGGAGATATTTAAAGAAGGCAACGATTCCATCTCGCTTTCTTCCTTCATGGGTGATCCCTTCCCTTTCGTTAACGATCTCCACGAAGCTCCACTTCCTCCACAGGAAGATCTGAAGACAATTTCTGGTGATCCAGCAACACGATAATTTCAACAAACACGCAACCAGCAGGAAAAACGTTGCTGAAGAACACCTCTTTGACATCTCGCCACGTGATAATAACTACTTTCCATATATATTCACATCAACGATCCAATGTGCCTGTCGAGAATGAGATCCAATTATATGGTCGTGGTTGTGATCAACGATCCAGTGTGGATGAAGACCACTTTCTAGCGAGGGTGAAAACCACAGACCGTTGTTACTGTGTATCACGCGATACAACGACAAGGTCGTGGCTGACACACAATGGATTGTGTTTTCCAACAACTATCCATTATGCATTGCATTACAGCCCAATGTTTGTCACATCCACGAACAATCGAGTTTGTCATGGTTGGCGTGGGTCGTGGTTCTAATGCTACATGGGTCGTGGATGTCACGATATATGGATCGCTCTGGTATTTCACGTTCAACCACCCATATACAATAATGATCCATTGTGGTGTCAATCAACTTGGCTGACAAGCACAATCCAATGTGCATCTGAGCCACGATCATAGAACGGGATCGTTGCTGTCATGCAAACTTGGCGATGGTTTCCAGTGAGGATGGGTTGTGTATGTTACTCACGAACATTGCTCGTCATATCCACGACCCATATCATTCATTGAATCATAATTGAAAATATTTAGAAGACACATCAAATACACCAATCCATCCAGCATTTAATTATTAATAAAAAATTTGACTCTCTTCGGTGGTCTACACATCCTCTCAGCCGCATCTTCTGACTTCGTTAACTGCAGACAATCGTATGCAATTGTTCTTCGAAACTTAGGAATGTCCTTCTACAGAAAAGGAACAAACTAGTATTAAATCAAATGACATAGCAATAAAGATTTAATGTAGACAAATATATACACACACACATACAAACCTTCGTGAAGTCAATTTTGTGCATGTTGCTCAAGAAGTCTATATATTTCAGCATGAACACGCCACAATCATCCGAGTTATCTTGCCCCGGTCTGTCACTGACTGTCTTCGAACTCCATGGCTTCTCCCAATTTTTTGATCCATTATCAAGAATATGGAACAACCATCTCAGTTCGTGAGTAACTTGCGCGACAATCATCTTGTTGTTCTCTTACAACTCGGTACTCAGGCTGTCATACACATTAACCTCTTTCTTCTTGGTATTAACAATGGCCAGGAACCAGTGCTAGCTCCTCACGTTGAGTGGGATGTATATCTGTCAATCACAAGAAATATAACAACATTTAAAAGACTTGTCTTTCCAAAACGAATAATATCATTTAAGTTCACGTATATGATCAAATAAATAACTTCTTACCACTTCATGCTTCCATAGAGGCTTCGATCTGCCTCGACCTTCGACTAAATCTATAAGCATTTCATTCAATATTTTATTCTTGAACCGTCCAACGGATCCAACGGAGTAGCATTTATGACAATCCGATTTCGTGGCCGAGTGGGTGCACGACGGAAATGGAGAAGTATCCGTTAACGGATCGAACGGAGTAGCATTTATGCCGAGCAAACGTACCTTCAGTATGCCAAGCGAACGTACCATTGGTATCTAACCTTATTTAACTCCCGCGCTGGGATGCAAGGTGGGGGCAGTCACACCCACCTCTCATTCTCTTTGTAATGCCATAAAACGATCTCTACAAATGGTTGGACGGTATGGATACAACACATACATCATGGTGGGGTCCATAGATCTTGGTGACGTCACTTCAGTAGCGATTTAGCTACTGACCTTGTCAGTATCCAATCCGCGCCCTTAAGAAGGTTTCAACGATGCGTATCTTTGTCATGCAGATTCCTTTAATGTGGTCCACTAGAGCTGTGTACGTGCTTCAATTTATGTCTTATATCTTAAAATGATCCTATAAAAGCGATGAATGGCGTATATAGAACACTTATATCATAGTGGGCACCACAAATCCCTGCCCGGAGTAGGACGCAATCCGCTTCCGATCATCCCAATTGATAGAAGGGACACGAAGTGGTCATCTTATTTCCCCAGGCATCTACTCTCTAAGTCCGAGCTCAAATTAGAAGAGTAGGGGGCTTCTGTTATGGGGTCATTCAACTCAACGAACCACAAAACGTATGAGCCACGATCCACTGGCCACATCAACAGCGATCACAACCACAAAACATGCGAGTCATGATACATGAGGAGTGGATCATGAATGTAACGAGAAATGTGTCGTGCTTGTCGCCTTATAAAATCGTGGTTGTTGTGTTAAACGGTTCGTGGTTGATGTGATGCATTGATCGCAGTTATCATTTGACAAGGCTGTTGTGTTACACGGAACATGGTTGTCATGATACACGGACCCTGTGTGATATGATATATGGGTCGCTGTCATCGTGTTATATGGGTCGTGATGTGTCGCGACGAACTGGTCGTAGTTGATACAAGTCGGGATCTCATGTTAAATTGGTCATCATTCACAGCTGTAAGGAATCGTGGTCCTCGTCCATCTTGAATCGTGTTCGACAACAACGACTATATGAGGAACACGGACATACAACATAGAAACCACGATCCATATATACTGAGAACCACGATCCGTTGTTAAGTCTCTCATCCATTGTTAACAACAGACGCGACCAATTCAACTTGCAGAACCTTGCTTACCACAACAACGATCCAGTCATCATAACGACCACGATCCGTAAAACATGGGAATTACAACCCATATAGCATTACAATCACGACAATGTAGCATGAAAACATCGACCCTTGTAACATTGCAACCACGACTCATATAACACAGCAACTGCCAGAAAAGAATCTCATTGATGCGCAAGACTCCGCGAACTTCTTCCTCTTAGGTTTATAATATAACAAGAAGACGCAGCTTTTATAACCACTTTAACCAGTCGTGGTTGCTGTGACATGGGGATCGTTGTTGCCCTTGCGTATATATCGTGGCTTCCATGACGTACGGATCATATTTCTTTTAAAGCCCTTATTGACAACAATGATCGTGCATGGATGACAATTCCTTGATACGGCCCAACAGAAACGAATAACCCTTAAGTCGATGGCTAGTAAATAGATGGTTAAGAAAGAAAATTCATATAACCAAAACAAATTAAGAAGAATAAGAAGTCAAATAATATTCTGTAGTTTGGATCACTGATCCATCCGCTCAATTGTAAAAGCTGAAAGACCTGTTTAATAAAATATCATTAATTTTTTTTTTAAGAAAAAAAGAGTAAAAACTGAAAGCTGTGACATACCCTACAAACCCTTGATCCAAGCATTTTATAATGCCTTATTGGTTTTGGAAAAGACAGCCAGTTAGTTGCTATGGCCATCATTTCTATGTTACCACTTGTTGATTTGTAAGAGTATCTCAAATAATAATAATAATAATAATAAGCATAAAATAATGGTAGAAAAAGGTGGAGAAGGATTCATATAGCTGACCCCAAGTAGTTGGGATAAGGCTTAGGTGATGAGGAGGAAACATAAAATAAAGATGCCACTTATTTGTTAGAGTTATGTTTAAGAGAGATGAGAAATTAGTCAATCATCTCCATAGTAGGTTGCTAGATCCATTTGGAATCATTCTCTAAAGCACTTTGGTACTTCGGAATCAGATGGGTGTTGGAGAGTGCCTCTTTGACGTTATTGCAGGATCGACTGCAGGCCCTTTTTTTGTTGCGAGGTGGGTACGCAGGGAAATAGTTCCCCTATGCCATTCTCTAGGGGAGTTGGAGAGAAAGGAATGCAAGATTATTTGAAGAAAAGGCTTCATTTATAGTATCCTTGGCTTTCTCAATTGTTTCCATGGTGCTGGGCTGGGCTCTTATGCCTCGTGTCTTTGATGGATGTAGTTGTTCTTTGGATAACCTGGTCAATGGGTGGGGCCTGATACTTTCTTGCTTTTTCTCCTTTTGTTCTTCTATTTGGTTGCTTGTCTTTTTTTCCTGCCTTGGTCCTGTGGAGATGGGTCACCTTCCACTGCTGCTTGTTTTGCTTTTGTATTTTATTTTAATGAAATCATCACCTTCCAAAAAAATAATGATAAGCCTAAAAATTAATTGCTTATATATGTATGTATGTAACAGAATCCAAAAATAAAATATAACAATTAAAACAAATGTTTTTCTGTATGAACCATATCTAGGAATCTATGACATGGACATGTGTTGACACAGAATTTTTAAAAAGTGCCTTGTCTATATTACATTTATTTAGCCATCAACCAGCATAACCTTCGTCACTCTCTGCGGAGGGTGAGCATCATATAAATTAGATGAGCTAATCCTGATCCCATGGATGAAAATAGCCCAAGACATCACGAAAATCAGTTTACACAACCACTTCTGACACCCCCTTCTCTCTTTCATGAAATTGTTCTCTGGTATTTAAACTAACCCAACATTCACTTATTACAACTTAAAACCTTTTCAGGGGGTTCCATATCCAGCATAACTAAAGCGTGACAAGCCAAGGCGTGTGGAACTTTATTTCTTGAGCTGGCGCATCAAGCCGGTATGAATTTTCTCTATGCTTATCAATTGTGATAAAAAGTGATGTCTGCCACGAGCGACAATAGATGGGAACTCACCAGCTCGTTCCCGTGACAGAATATCATAGCTCCCATAGTGTACAAAATCAAGGCGCAAGCCTTCACAATGGCCTCGGCCTCAGTCTCCAGAATGCATCGGGCAAAGTTCGCGAACAACCAGAGTAACTTAAACTGTGGGCTCGAAAAATCCATGGGATCCGACATCATTCCCAACAAGCTCACCAGTCATCAGCAGAAGGGATCGGAAGGTCCTCCTCAAATGGGATGGAACCTCCCTCGTACCGGAGGCCCAGCTGCATATAAATATCGTAAGGGGTGATCCCCCATTCCCTAAAGGGCAGATGGAAGGTGTGGGTCTCGGCGCGCCACCGCTCGGTCAACACGATAGCAGGGACATGTTTGTCTTGCTCAGACGAACCCTAAACAAGCTGGACAGAGGAGTGCGCTCTAGCACCTTAAAGAACAAAGGTTGGGGATCCTTGAACCAATCCGGCCAGTGGATCTGGACCCCACGTGCCCTCAAGACTACAGGACCACCCCCCTCACAGGCCACATTAGATAAGTGTTGACCCTCCCAAGGCACATAACACGGATCAACGGAATGATGAGAAAGACCAGCCTTGTTGCGACCACGGCAAGGCATGCTGCATTGAGCAGAACATTTACAGGTGAGTATCCTTCTCACCAAAAGGCCCATCATTCAAAAGCCTAATAAAAGCCCAATCGAAGGCCCATTGTTCAAAAGCCCATTCAAAAAGCCCATTGTTCAAAGCCCAATCAAAGAGCCCAATCCAAAGCCCATTTAAGGCCCACAATCCAAAGTTCATTCAAGGCCCACAACACAAAGCCCATTCAAAGGCCCATCCCAAAAGCCCAATCAAAGGCTCATTGTCCAAAGCTCACCTCAAAAGTTCAAAAGTCAAAGCCCCATTGTGGAAGGCCCATGTCCCCAAGCCCATTGTCCTAAGCCCACATATCCAAGACAATGCCCACCTCACAAGTCCAAATGTAACGCCCCGAAATTCAAGGGCCGAGTAAGAACTCAGCTCTCAGATTTTCGAGTGCCACATGTACCCTAACGGGCCTCATATGCATGTAAATATGGATATCAAGAAGTCAAAGAAAGATTAAATCAACATAAGGTAACTAATCATCGGAGACTTAAATATAAACCATCCACAATCCAAGTGCTACTAATAAAGTTATGAACCAGCATAAAAACCTCATAATCCCAAGAAACAAATATTCATTAGGGACCTAGTCCCATCCTCTCGCCTCTCCTAGAGAAAGTTGGGCCCTAGCCCAGGCCCGAGATCATCCATCGCGTTAGTAAGATCTGTCAAACGTCTCGAAGTATGCTAACTCATCGTCGTCCACATCGACATCATCCAATGCGTCTCGCTCCAAGGTTTCAGCATCTATGCCAGAGTCTGGTTGGTGTTTTAGAACACTGTCCCAGATTGGGAATGAGTGATCAACTCAGTGGTACCATTAGCAATAGATAACACAAATAATCATACATAGAATAGATTTAGCAAATAGCATACATCACAAATTCCTAAATACTCTTGTTAATGAAATGCATGGTTCATGATATGATGCATGCCTCTTTCCACCAACACTCCCTCGAGCGACAACATCTAACGATCGCGACTGACCAACACTCCCTCAGTACGACCTCGACTCCCTAATCGCCAAAGTAAGCAATGCAATGTTATGGATCATGTTAGCTGAGTTGATTAATTAGGTTCATTCATCCAGCAGGTTGGGAAAACCATAATACCCTTAGTAAAACGTTGCCCTAACCTGATCACGTGGCTCAGGGCCGTGGCCAATTGGCTCTCGCGATCCTTAACCCTCGTGGGTTCGATAATTCCATAGCTCATAAGCTCATACGAAATCAATTAGGACTTTCAAGTCCAGCTCGCGGTCACTATGGGAAGGTCATCACCCCAACATAAGCCGACAACATGGGCACAGTGTCTCATACCACCGTCTCCGGCTCATGAGTCTTGGTGTTCATTAGTCACTACGGGGAGGCTCGTCACCCCAGCGTAGGCCAACCGCACGGGCATAGTGTCTCATACCACCATCCCCGGCTTATGAGTCTTGCGGGCTGAATATTATAGTTAACAGTGAGCGTAAAGGTCTCGGGGTATCTCGGGTTCTTACATAAGCATGCGATCATGGTTAACACACAAGGATGGCCGATTATGAGTCAATATACCCTCATATATAAGTCGTGCTATGAACCAAACGGCTTGAGAACGACGTCGCGTGTAGTCCAACTACAACCGCCGATCCATAGCTTAACTGATCGGGCCAGATTTACTCGAAGGCAGGACCAATGGAAGGTTGCCCAAATGATTCAGTTAACCGGCCAATCCATAAGAGTCTATGCACTAGTAAACAACATGTATCATCGATTTCAGGAATAAATCATACAATGTAAGTATAAATCAGTAATTCAAATACATGGACAATAATAATCCAGATTCAACTAGACCATACGAATCTCATTCAACATATTCCTAAAAGTGCCCTGGTTTGTCAATTAGCATGAGTGTTGAGTCAGTTTGTCTACAGAGCCTGATAGGAATATCAATTCAAGCGTCTGCCTCAACTGAATATGTGCAAGCTCACCACAGGTAAATCTAAAGCCTCACATCCCCTGTCCCAAAACACCAGGTGAAGAAGACCCTTAAAAATAAGTTAGAAATCAAAGGGTTTTAAGGTGAGAAAACTTTTTCAAAATAAGAAAATTTCTAAGTATTTCTTACCTTGTTGATCTTATCGAAACACTGTCGATATGATCGACCTGCGTTGTCGATGTCCTCGATGCTTAAACGATATCATCGATATGAGGACAAAATACGTCCAGCAACCACATATATCTCTGGACGGATTTATCGATGTATCGATATACCTATCGATATCATCGATATTCAAATCTTGAGCCCATCGAAATTGGCTCGATAATATCGACAGGCAGTATTCCGGCGCCCCTATTTTTATAAGAAAATCATAGAGGTCCTTCGATATATCGATACTCTTCCGATATGATTTGAAATCAAATATCGATAACATCGGAAGTCCATCGATGATATCGACCTTGGGCGCGCATGTCTTCCAGCATTATTTCAGGATGTTTTTACTTCTGATCTGGGGCCCTCTCGAGAAATCGATATTCTTATGTCGATGTTATCGAGGTCAAGTCGATTGCATCAAATCTGGACATAATCAGTCCAGCGATCTTAATTAAAAATCCATGGGATTTACCGATGCATTGATACTGCCTCTGATATCATAGATATTCAAATTTCGATGACATCGATTGACCCCCAATCATATCTTAAAAACTTAAAATATTTCAAGTCAAGTCTCTCTCGTTTTTCAAGTGTCGAGAAATCGATCCTCCTATCGATTGAATTGAAGTTCAAAATCCGATGACATCGACACGAGTATTGATGTCCTCAACCATCTGGCAAAAGGTTTCAAAAGCGTATGACATTTGAGTTTTATGTCATCGAGCGGACCATCGATGCTATCGAGAGTATAGGCTCGATGATATCAACACTGCTCGATGATATCGAACTCTGTCATAAATGTGACCATTTTATATTTGTTGGAACTTTTTGCCTATATATAAAGGACTTGTCTTTTGTTGTCGAGAGAGAAAGTAGAGAGTGCTTTTGTGTGTTTCAACTTATATCTTATACCTAAAGCCCTTTCTCTCAAGGAAGTTCATCCTCTAATCCACCCATATCATTGATATTCAATAGGAGTGGATTAGGGAATGAACTTCTGCATTCAAGGATCCTCCAGCTACTACCTTAATGGCAAATCATTAAGCTGAGATGCCTTGAATGCATAAGATTGGGATCGCTCTATTTTTCTGATAGGAAAACATTTTGAGAGTAGGATTCCATCTTGACCTTGACCCAACCCGAAGCCAAGTATTGGTATATCATCTTGTGTTGTGGATCAAGGGAGTAGAAGACTCTTCGTCAACAAGGAGGAGGAGATCTTCGGCATTGTGCTAAAACGGGACTTATCAACTTATTTTGTAAGTATCTAGAGTCCAGGAGGACACTTGTGATCATTCCTATTTAAGATTGGGTCTTAAGTGGTTCTCACCCTTTGAAGTCCTCGTAGGAGGCCTCCGGCGGGAGTGTACATAGTGGGTGCATCATGTGGACCCTTGCTCTGTGGAGAGCATAAGCATCTGGTTGAAGGTGAACCAGCAAAACCTTGGGTTTGAGATCAACCGTGTAGAAACCCCCGGTAGGGTCTTATGAAAGATCCTTGGCCAGTGTGCCTAAAAGTAGGTACGTTATGTTGACCCTTGCTCGTGAGAGCATAAACAGTCAGCCTCAGTGTAGGTTGTAAAGGTTAACCTGATTTAAAACCTTTGGTTTGAGGTGAACCACTGTAAAACCTCCTTAGTGAAATCAAGTACACTTAAGGGTTGAGTGCGGTTACTGGGAGTGGAGTAGACTTATCGTCGAACCACTATGAAAATGACTGTGTTTGAGATTGTTCTTCTTCAGATTGTGTGATTTGCTTGAATATTTATATATCTGAATATCTGAGACCACGCCTCACACACTTACACAGTCATATCCATCATAAACTAGTTTGCATATTGTTTACTTTTTGAATAGTTTGTGTTTGGATCCTCTACTGGGCTTGGAAGCTGGTAGAGTTATTTTTGAGTAATCCTAATATGTATCTGTTGTTAAGATTAGTGGAATAGGATTTTAATTATAACATAAAAACTTTTAAAAGTCTTATTCACCCCCTCTAGGACATATTGGCATATTCCTACTTCAACTAGTGCGGTCTTCACCGCAATTTCAATTGGTATCAGAGTAGGTCTCTCTTTAACGGCTTCACCGCCTAGAGAGTGATCTTGACTGAAGCTTGGAATATGGCCAAAGGAAAGGGCTCATCTGTCACTAGACCTCCAGTATTTGATGGATCAAATTATGCATATTGGAAGGCTAGGATGCACTACTTTCTGAGATCTTTGGATCATGATGCCTGAAAAATAGTCGAAAGTGGACACGTGCCACCAACTGATCAAATCATACTTGACAGTGGCACATCTATCACAAAACCCAAATCCAAAGAGATGTGGACAGCGTTCGACAAAGAAAAACAGACTGCTGAAGCTAAAGCAATGAACGCCATCTACTGTGCTATGTCCCAAGATATTTTCAATCAGATAGGCATGTGTGGGACATCTAAAGAAGCATGGGATCTATTGGAAACAACCCATGAAGGCACAAGTACTGTGAAGAGGTTCAAACTACAATTACTAACCTCACAGTTCGAAAGTCTTAGAATGGAAGAGCATGAGACATTTATGGAGCTTTTCACAAAGTTGAATATTATTTACAACTCCATGGGTGGATTGGGAGAGAAGGTTCCGGTTCCTAAAATCTGTAGAAAAATCTTGAGATCATTACCGGAATGATTTAATCCTAAAGTAACAACTATTGAGGAGTGTAGGAACATAGACGAAATGAAAGTAGAAGAACTGGTAGGTTCCCTACAAACTTTTGAACTACACTTTGCTTAAACCCCTAAGTCCAAAACAACTATCTTAAAAACCTCAAAGAAAACAATACATGAGGACAGTGGAAGTAAAAAAGAGGATGAAGATGAGGAAGTGGCTTTGCTAGCACAAAGATTCAGAAAATTCTTTCAGAAGAATCGTGGCCGTCCTTCAAAAGGAAGAAAGGTGAACAACAAACCACCTACAGGCAAATTTGGTAAAATGACCAAAGAACCACAATTCTATGTCTGTCATGAGTATGGACACCTGTCAACCGAATACCCAAACAGAAAAACTAAGGGCAAGGCGATGGCCACCACATGGGATGATATAGAAGAATCAAATTTAGAATCTAGTGACTTAGATAGCGATGGAGATCAGAAATAACTGAAAATTCTCATGGTCTTCACCACTCCAATCATTCCCACTGAATCTGAAAACGAGGAAGAACAACAAGCCACTGAATCATTTCCATCCGATGATGAGGAAACAGGGGAAGAAAAGGAAAAAGATAAAGATAAACTGCAAGATGCTTATAATCAACTCTATATTCATAGCATCAATATTCTTAAAAAACTTAGAATAACGGAGAATAAAAATAAGCTGCTACAGAAAGACTTGGAAAAGATACTGGAGAATAACACACTAGTATTGAATGATCTGCAGCAATACCACTCAGACAATGAGAATTTAGAAAAAGTTAATGTCCTTCTGAAGTCTGAGTCCGATGAATTGAACAAACAGGTTGAACTGTTAGAAGATAATAATAGACTTCTTCATAACGAAAATCACACACTCCTGTTTGATCTAGAGGAATCCAAGAAGATAGCCAAGATAAGTTACAAGTCTTCCCAGAGTGGTGAAAAGCTAGAAAAATTGTTAGGAATGGGAAGACCTGGAAAAGATAAAAGTGGCCTAGGATATGAAAAATCTAAGCCAAAGGCTGGAAATGCAGCACTTAGAACTGAAAGATCTGCTACTTCTGGAAGCAAAACAAGAACAACTCTAGTATATCATTTGTGTGGTGATTCAGGTCATTATAAGGTTGACTGCATAATTCCTAGGAGGACTCAACCTAGCTCTAGTCAAAATTATGTTAACAATTTATTAACCAGAGAAATGGATGTCAAAAGTCCCCTTAGGAATATGGATAGAAGAAATGTTCTTGCATCACCCACCAATTTGATTAACAAGGTGAAATGGATTAAGAAGAATTAATTCAGATCATACATTAGGATCTGAACATGTGCTGAGATAAGGAATCCATACTTGAGCTTTCAATGTTACATCTAAGGTTACACACCTAGAACTTTTTGTATATAAACATTATCATGTTTATAATTTTTGCTATACAGAACCTGTACAAAAATTTTGCTATGTATACTGATCAAATCAAGATACATCTCATTACACATGAAAGTTTATCGAAATGATGAAAGACTTGAAAAATACTAATCTTCGATATAACTATCAATTTCTTTTTGAATGTCGATTTTATCGACCAAGAGTCGATACCATCGATGGCTTTTTAGAATGTGAAAAGCCGTATGATCGAAAATGATCTCGAAGACAGGCTCGATAAAATCGATCCACAGCTTCTCGATACCATCAAAACAAAGATTGATGATATCGATAGATGCTGCTCGATAAAAGGCGGTCGGGCAGGAAATTTTTCATTCTCTCAGGAAAAAGACATTTCATTTTCTTCTTGCTCGCCACCTCAGCCGGAAAGTACATTCGTGGGTCCCAGAAGCTCTTTGAAAACCGATATTATCCTTCCATTCCTTCTCTCTCTTGCCTTAAGGTTGGGTATTTCCAGGTTGCTTTCAAAGTTTATTTTGTCTATTCCCTCTGTCTACATGGGTAAAAGCAAAGGCAAGACGTCCGATCCTAGAGAATCCTTTAGGGCCTCTAGACAAAAAACCCTTTCTCCAAAGGAAAGAAAAGCTCCTGATCAGGGGATTCTCACTCGTTAGAGATCACGACAAGCGTCACGAGGTGGGTCCCAATCTGACATACCGGTCCCTGCACCTTCACCAGTCAAAGTAAATCCCGTCTTAGAAAAGTTCACTAGGAGAAAGGTCATTCGGGAGAGAAAAGTCGACAGGAGTTTTTAAAATCCATTTAACCTGGAACCTCTACTAGCTGCCATAAATTGGTTAACCGTTCTTGATTTTGGCGGGCTGTGCCATCTCGAAAGAACATATAATTTCTTCAGCACCTGTCATTCTCCAGTGTCTGAACCTCCATCCATTACAGTGACTGTCGATGGTGATGATTTGCAGATCACTCGTGAGTCTATCGCAGAAATTTTCAATCTTACTCTATCACTTGTAGGACTCCCAGATATGGACATGGCAAATATTGAGGTTCGGTCCAAGGTCACCAAATTCCTATGTCATGACCGTGATATCCAGTGGCACCAAGGGAATGCCCTAAAAGCCAGATTTATGGAACCACACTATCGGGTCTTACATGGTATACTTGCCTTAAACATCTACTCTAGAGATTCAAACAGGGCAGATCTCACGAGCTTCATGACTTCGATAATTTACTCGATTGCCTCTGGAATCAGGATCTGTCTGCCTACCCTCATCATGCATCAGTTGATTTATGCCTTCCATACGTCTAGGGATGTTCATTTACCATATCCCTGGATCATCCATACAATCTGTAATGCCATAGGTTTCCCAACTACAAGTGATCCTGAACTTTCTCTCCAAACCTTCAATAAAAGCAACATCCGTAGGATGGATTTGAATTTTCATAAATATCCAGAAGACCCCCCGGAGGAAGGCATTCAAGTTGAGGTAGAAGGCAAGGATGGTGACGCTCCTATGGAAAGGACCGATACAGCAGGAGAAGAAGCCTCTGGACCCGACCCAGCATCGTCAACGTCAACACCTGGGCATGTCGGACGGTTCAAGCTGGACAAGATTGGGGTAATTCAAAAGGATATCCACTCAGTGCACAAGAGACTTACCATCTTAGAACAGCTGGTCCATGGAGTACAGCAAACTGTCCAACAACCGGTGGATCTAATGACATGCCGTCGGGACGACACAACGCCATCCCACTCTGCTCAATAGTGTTGGTCCTTGAATGCTCTCACACACACCTCATTCCTAATCCCGCGTATGAATATCAGTATCTTTTTGGTTGTTCTACGCTCTCATGGGTGTGTGTGACAGCTCTTGAACGTGCATAGGCTGAGGGATTTTTTTATGTCTACGGTTAGGCTAAATACTGTTGGTGTTTTTTTTGGGTACCCTTATTTGGGCTTGGTTCTTTTTTGAGATAACTGCTCATCTACTGCTGTCTGTGGCAGTGTATATATTTTTGGATACTCTTATAGCTGGATATAATTCATACTCTTACTGTCATACTTTTATTTTAAGATCCCCTGATTTATCCAGGTTCTGTTATGGATTGAATATGATGTCTTTAATGAGTATTGTAAACTGCTATATAACTGCTCCATCTTGTCTAAAATGCATCCATTTTGTTCTGAAATTGATGTCTGCTTAAACTGAGTTAATTATTCTACATCAATTGATCTGCTACTACTTGGTTGGTTCTCCCAAGTACTTCAATCTTTAGTCAATATCACATAATATATCTTTATCAATGACTGACAAAAAGGGGGAGAACATTTGCAAACACTCTGAACAGAAAATTACGTATCTGCTTGAATTGATTGTGCAAGTGTTAGGGGAGCAGCTGCACCAAGCAAGGGGGAGATTGCAGATAGGGGGAGCAGCTACTGGTTGTATACATGGGCTAAAAATTGTAAAATTGTGTAAAAGCATGTACACACAATTTAGGATGCGTTTGTCTAGAGTGTTTTAGGGTGTTTTGGTATTTTGTCACGTAATTGACAAAGGGAGAGATTGAAAGTGCCCTAGTTTGTCAATTAGCGTGAGTGTTAAGTCAGTTTGTCTACAGAGCTTGATAGGAAGATCAATTCAAGCGTCTACCTCAACTAGATGTGTGCAAGCTCGCCACAAGTAAATCTAAAGCCTCACATCCCCTGTCCCAAAACACCAGGTGAAGAAGACCCTTAAAAATAAGTTAGAAATCAAAGGATTTTAAGGTGAGAAAACTTTTTCAAAATAAGAAAATTTTTAAGTATGTCTTGCCTTGTCGATCTTATCGAAACACTATCGATATGATCGACCTGCGCTATCAATGTCCTCGATGCTTAAACGATATCATCGATATGAGGACAAAATACGTCCAGCAACCACATATATCTCTGGACGGATTTATCAATGTATCGATATACCTATCGATATCATCGATATTTAAATCTCGATCCCATCGAAATTGGCTCGATAATATTGACAGGCAGTATTCCGGTGCCCCTGTTTTTATAAGAAAATCATACAGGTCCTTCGATATATTGATACTCTCTCGATATGATCTGAAATCAAATATCGATAAGATCGGAAGTCCATTGATGATATCAACCTTGGGCGCGCATGTCTTTCAGCATTATTTCAGGTTATTTTTACTTCTGATTGGGGGCCCTCTCGAGAAATTGATATTCTTATGTCGATGATATCGAGGTCGAGTCGATTGCTTCGAATCTGGACATAATCAATCCAGCGAGCTTAATTGAAAATCCATGGAATTTACCGATGCATCGACACTGCCTCCAATATCATCGATATTCAAATTCCGATGACATCGATTGACCCCCGATCATATCTTAAAAACCTGAAATATTTTAAGTCAAGTCTCTCTCATTTTTCAAGTGTAGAGGAATCGATCCTCTTATCGATTAAATTAAAGTTCGAAATCTGATGACATCGACACGAGTATCGATGTCCTCAACCATCTGGAAAAAGGTTTCAAAAGCATATAACATTTGAGTTTTATGTCATCGAGCGGACCGTCGATGCTATCGAGAGTATACACTTGATGATATCGACACCACTCGATGATATCGAACTCTGTCATAAATGTGACCGTTTTATATCCTTTGGAACTTTATGCCTATATATAGATTGACTTGTCTTTTGTTGTGGGGAGAGAAATAGAGAGTGCTTTTGTGTGTTTCAACTTATATCTTATATCCAAAGCCCTTTCTCTCAAGGAAGTTCATCCTCCAATCCACCCTTACCATTGATATTTAATAGAATGGATTGGGGAATAAACTTCCGCATTCAAGGATCCTTCAGCTACTACCTTAATGGCAAATCACTAAGCTGGGATACCTTGAATGCATAAGATTGGGATCGCTCTATCTTCCTGATAGGAAAATATTTTGAGAGTAGGATTCCATCTTGACCTTGACCCAACTCGAAGCCAAGTATTGATATATCATCTTGTGTTGCGGATCAAGGGAGCAGAAGACTCTTCATCAACAAGGAGGAGGAGATCTTCGACATTGTGCTAAAACGGGACTCATCAACTTATTTTGTAAGTATCTAGAGTCCAGGAGGACACTTGTGATCATTCCTCTTTAGGATTGGATCTTAAGTGGTTCTCACCCTTTGAAGTCCTCGTAGGAGGCCTCTGGCGGGAGTGTATGTGGTGGGTGCGTTGTGTGAACCCTTGCTCTATGGAGAGCATAAACATCTGGTTGAAGGTGAACCAGCAAAACCTTGGGTTTGAGGTCAACTGTGTAGAAACCTCCGGTAGGGTCTTATGGAAGATCCTTGGCCAGTGTGCCTAAAAGTGGGTGCGTTGTTGTTGACCTTTGCTCGTGAGAGCATAAACAGTCAGCCTCAGTGTAGGTTGTAAAGGTTGAAGGTGAACTTGATTTAAAACCTTAGGTTTGAGGTGAACCACTGTAAAACCTCCTTGGTGAAATCCGGTACACTCAAGGGTTGAGTGCGGTTACCGTGAGTGCAGTAGACTGATCGTCGAACCACTATAAAAATGATTGTGTTTGAGATTGTTCTTCTTCTGATTGTGTGATTTGCTTTAATATTTACATATCGGAGATCACACCTCACACACTTACACAGTCATATCCATCATAAACTAGTTTGCATATTGTTCACTTTTCGAAGAGTTTGTGTTTGGATCATCTACTGGGCTCGGAAGCTGGTAGAGTTATTTTTGAGTAATCCTAATATGTATCTGTTGTTAGGATTAGTGAAATAGGATTTTAATTATAACATAAAAACTTTTAAAAATCCTATTCACCCCCCTCTAGGACATATTGGCATATTCCTACTTCAACTAGTGCGGTCTTCATTGCAACTTCAGTTCCAACACAAACAACCATAAGGATAGCCATGCACTGATGTACAAAAATTCGGTCTTTCATGAGTCAACATAAATCGTGCAATTCAGTTGTATGTAGAGGATTAAGTACAAGAAATTCAACAAATCAGCAAGTTGTCAACAATTCATGCCTTCTCTCCTAGCACAATTGACATGCAACAGTGATTCATCCAAAATCAGTAATATTTGGGGAAAATCAATTGCCTATACCCTACATGAACATGCAAACAACAATTCATACATTGGGGTATTTGGGGCTCAAACCCCCTTCCCTACGAATTTGAGAAATCCCTAGTCTATAGTCTCATCCATGCAATCCAAAGAAATCTCAGCAACATGCACTAACAATGCACCATACACATTCACACCTATGCTAGGCACGATAATCGGCTACCTAAAGGTAATGGTCCGCACCTATTATTAACCGGAAGTCGCTAAAATTGTGCTAGCGTCGTCGGGTCCGCAAACTCGACGTCCTGAGGCCCTGCATTGCATAGAGTGACGGTCAGTGACATGCATGCAGCTAGAGATTAAGGAGAAGTGCTTTAGAGCTCAACCTTACCTTAGATCGGGCGGGATTTCGCTTCAACGACGATTTGGGTCGGCATTTTTCGGCGATTGGAAGGTGTAGGTATGGGGATTCCCAAATCCCAAGAACCACAGCCAAATTCACTCCCCAAATCTCTCTCTCTCTCTCTCTCACAGCTGCTAGAGTTTATGGGACTGAGAGAGAGAGGGGATTGGATATTTATAATAAGATTTTTATTTCAGTTAACCCTATAGTTAGGTTAAATCCCTTTAATGGCCCTGTGGGCCCATTTTCTGGCTATTGGGGCCACCCTAATGGGCCCCTGGCCCATCCAATTCATGGATAAGGTGTCTTCTGGTTTAATGAAGGACCGGATAAAATTTGATAGCAAACGGATGCGATGTTTTGCCGCAGCGGTCCGATTTGCGATTAACGACTATCGGCCTTCGATCAACGGTCAGAATTTGTGGGCAAGGGCAGTGAAATATTTCTAGCCTTCCGTATAAATTTAGAAGAGATCAGACAGCTGGAATGCCCAGATTATCTTATCCAAGAAACAGGGCCAATTGATTTAAATTTTAAGGTTTCCCTTCTTTAGGCCTGGCGATTCCCGATTTTCAAGTGCTGGTTGGATGGTCGTGGTTTATCCATCTCTGGGCATCATTTGAGTCCATAGTCCGTGAGGGACCACAAGCCCAATGAGGCATATAACTTCCTAAAGTTTTGAAATTTTTATTCATTCATCGGGCGGTATACGGCTTGTACGGACAGTCGTCAAGTGTAGACTGACCGTCTGGCTCTACGATCCATGTCCAGCCCGAACATAATTTGACCTAATCGCATTAGCGGCTTAATCATGATTAATTTATAGATAATAAACCCACACATGCGACCGAAATGTACAGTCCTATGTCAGTTCGCACGGGAGCGCCTCGGGACACTGCTCCAGTTTTAGGCTGGGTGTTACACCAAACCTTAAGGCCCATTGTCTTAGGCCCACATGTCCAAAACCAGGCCCATGTTTCCAAATCCATGATCCAGGGCCCACTTGAGAAATTTAATCTACACATGGCCAAAAATCATGACAAAGAGTGTGATCCACTCCACAAATGATGGCCCACCATCGAAACTTATGCCATCGGAACACTCAAGTGGACCCCGAATCACCCATCATGGCCCACCATCCTACGGTCTAGATCATTTCCAACACAAAAAAAAAACACAAAACACAAAAAAATGGTCATAAGAGTGGGGCCCCTTTCTTATCATACCCCACTCTAACAAAATCACAAAAATACATCTGCCTTGTCAAAAACAAAATTTTCCAGCAAGATCCAACGATTGGAATTTCGGGCAATGCGATTCGAGCTCCCAATCACAACTCTCCCATGTCCAAAAAGAAGATCCAAAGCCATAAATGGGCCCTCCAAATACTCCACAGGCATGACCTAGCAAATACAAATACAAAAAAAAAAAAAAAAAAAAAAAAGAGAGAGAGAGAGAGTGAGCAATCAGCCACATGGAAGAAGAATGAAGGAAATGGAGCAAGAAAAAGACTTCAAAGGAGCAAAGATCCACCCCAAAGGAGCTTCCAGAGAGCAACAATGGTGTCCCTGGACAGATTGGAGGTAGAACTAAAATAGAGGAGGAGGCACCGTGCTTAGACCAGCTAGCACCAGACCACCGGACAAACTGGTGTCAGGCAGTAGACGGACTACCGCTCGTGGTAGTTCGACTACCGCCCGCCACCAGATGGGCGTGGGACAGCGTGCCTGTCCCCTTTGAGTAGATGAGACTGCCGGATCACCTCCGGAACCAACGGACAAAAGCCAGAAAAGGAGGAAAAAGGATCCTTCTTGTGAGAAGATCCCAATATCTCACGAGAAATTACAAAATCTCACGAGAAATTGGGAATCTTGATAAAATGAGATGATAAATTACAGGAAAATACCAAAAAAATACAAAAGAAAATGCAATAAATCATGGTTAAGGCCCCATTAATTCATCAGTGGAGGCAACACAACTGTTTGATTAACAGCAAATAAAAATCGAACAATGACGCCCTCCCGCAAGATTGGACGGATGTTTCAAAAAATCTCAAAAATATCTCCAATAAAAACCGTTAGCCCCATTAGCTCATTAGTGGAGGCAACACGACTGCTTACTTAACTTGCGTAAATAAAACTGAATGACGATGCTCACCCGCGAGATCGAGCAGATATTTTTCAAAAAATTTAAAAATATTTTCAATAAAATCCCTGCAAAATCTAGTTCCAAAGAGAATAGTTTTCAAACAAAAATTTTTTAAAAACGCACGCAGCGTGTAGTACGCTGAGGAATCTTTCATATTCTCCAGTTGCGGTCAGTGAAATAAGATTCGATCCCTTCCTGTTTCCCCAAAGGATGATCAAATCTGTATATGATAAAAGTACAATTGGCCCGATCTCCATATTTAGACAGTCATACGAGTCGAATGCAAGTGAAAGTGATTTGATCTACTCTGGAAAGACTAATCAAACTCAAAAGTGAAGACAATTCATTGTAACCAAAGTGCCAGAATCAGCAAACTGTATGGCAAAAGATTACCCGCACATACCTAGTTCGGGATATTTAGAAAATTTAATCGAGTCCAAGTCTGCGTAGTGAGTTTCCCATAAGGCCACATTGACGCGCAGAGCAGCTAACCACTTTGATGATCAAATAGAACGACTACTCCTAGGGTGATTACATAGCAAAGGAAATGACAGATCCAAACAGCACATGAATCCTCGTAAAGTCGCATCGACATGCAGAGGCCCTACTTTTCAGACTTACCCTCTAATGCTATTAACAATCTGACGTGAAAGGGTTATAATTTGTGGCTCATAATGCCGCAGAATGCGCAGGGACAATCACAACATTTTCCTCAACCCTCATGACATATGCGAGTCATCTCTTTTCCAAATAGTCAACTAATAACGATACAATGGTATACAACAGATTCGAACCACTACCTTTTTTGACCAGAAGGGTGGGGTGTCCACTCGCTTTGGCACTCAGTTGATCGTAACCTCGGCTAAAGAGGGGCATTTGTAGACACCCCACCTAGGCTAGCATCTCGAGAGAACTAGAACAATCCGAAAACCCCGATCATATCCTAAACCAAACCCTAATCCCAGCCTAAAACCTTAATCGTGTCCTAAACTAAACCTTAATCTCTACCTGAACCATAACCCTAGCCTAACCCCAGCTTAAACCCTAATCCATCACCCAAGCCAGAGTGAATGTGCGAATCAGTGCAGACTTTAAAAGTACACTCGACCATTTAAGCCCAAAAGCCCGAAAGAAGACTTTAGGCTGAGCCAGAGCACCAAAGCAAGCCCACTGACCAGAGCCCGGACCAAACCCAGCCTGGGCGGTAGTCAAACTACCACTGGCGATAATCCAACTGTCACTCCTTATCCAATAGGTGTCCCCTCTGGGCACACAACTGTCTCCCATCTCAAAGTCAACTTTCATATGGAATTACCACTATAGTTCACCTTATTTACTCTTTTACTATAACACCCCGTACCTTTAGTACACGGGTGTTACCTCTCAAACATACAACAATGGAGGTTAGGGTTAATTAAATAAATATCTTGAACCAATTTATGCAGGATGAGGCTCCCAGTTACCGTTGAAGCCTTCCATCCGAGGCCCTAGGAGCTGAGATGAACTCCATGTCAGTCAAGAAGATAAGATCAAGTAAAGATAAATTAATGACCAACTAGGCACTCAAATCCTCTCAAATCACTGTTTAGCCGTCAAAACGAAATCTCAGGCCAATTCGACCTTTGAATCAAGATTTATGGGCCAAAGGAGCCCTGGAATGTGTGATATGGCCTACCTGAGTCTCAGCCCCACCTCAAACTGGGCCAGGACCCCTACACAGGGCCCCCAAGACGATTGGACGGTGTAGATTGGTCACAAACATCATAGTGGACCCCAACCGAAGTGCGTGTGCACCCTAGTGCTAGTGCACAAAGTGCACTGGATGCCTCTAGTTGGTCAAACCAGCTTTGACCGTGCTAAAATACTAAAAACCGAAATTTTCTCCCGCCAACGAGCCGTTTGAATCTGACAGTCTTTGAACTCTAAAGTGGCCCACCCCGAGCACTTTTCGAACGATCCAAACCGTTTATTAGACTCGTGGGCCTCATCTAAGCATAACCGTATAGGCTTTTAAGCTCGTGCATAGGGACGAGGATATTCAGGTAGAACCGTCCAAGGACATACACGTGGTGGATATCTGAGAGGTGGGACCAACCTGTGGCTGTATGGGTGGCCCATGATCAGCCTAATCGTGCCATCCCAGCCATCTATCACCCATGGAGAGCCACGCTCTCCCATTTCCAAAAATAGCCAAGCAAGGCCTACTTAGGAAAAACAAAAAGGAGACTTTCCTCTTTGGAAAGAAAGTACTAGCGTGTTTCTAGCCACTCTTTGGGCCACGTGGAGAGATCCTAGCCCTCTCTTGAGGGGTAGTACGAGATGAGTGAGGGAAGCATCTCATCTCATGAGAAAAGAAGAAAACCCAGTTTTCTCATGAGATAATCTGAAACTGATGTTTGGGGTCCAAAAAGTGGGCCCCACGTTGATCAAAGGTCCCATATGGTCCACTCAAACGGACCAGATCATGCCAATATATGTGGGATAGCGATCTGCCATTAATGGCCAGACCATCTTCCTCGATAACCCAACTGGACCAGATCACGAGATGGGCCACACCAAACTAAAAAATTTACTTTTTTGGTGGGCCAGGGCATCAACAATCCATCCTAGCATATGGATGGGCCCCATGCGTGACCACTTTGTAATCACAACCATTGCATGTGGGGTTTTTCTTTTCTAGCCGTTGGAGGCTCTCTTCCATTTGCTATAAGAAGGGCATTATGCCCTCAGGATTCGCACCAGCAAGGGTGAAAAGAGAAAGGAGAGAGAGAAAGGAAAGAGAAAGAGAGAGAGAGAGAGAGAGAGAGAGAGAGAGAGAGAGAAGAAAGAAGAAGAGCTGAGTGAATGGGTCAGCTCAACTCGGCCCGTCTGTGGGTTGACTCGGTCGAGAGAGAGAAGGAGAGAGTTGTGTCCACTCTGCCCCCAGAACCAGGACCATCAGGTAACAGCCTACCATACAGCAACACCTAGCTGTTAGAGTCGTAGTTGGTAAAGCAAGGTCTAGTCCAGCCTTCACCATGGCTGTGTCTTGGGCCGAAGCTAGCCTTCATCCTAGCTAAGTTATGGACCGAAGACAACCTACATCGTGACTGTGTCTTGGGCCAGACGTTCGGCTATAATCCATGGAAAAAAAACCTCCGATCAGGTCAAACAATGGCCGTGTTTCGGGCTGAAACCAAGCCAATCAATGGCTGTGTTTCGGACCAAAATAGAGGCTAGGAAGCAAGTCAGTTCTAGACCGAAACCAGGCCAAGAAATGCCTGTGTTTTGGGCCGGAATTATGGCAGAAATCAGACCCTTGGTGGGCCGTGAATGGGTCATGTTAGGGACCGAAATCAGCCCTCAAACAAGGCTGAGATATGAACTATAAGCAGGCCTTAAAATGGGCTCTGGAATAAGCTGAAATTGGGTTTCAGCTAGGCCGAAACCAAGCCAAATAATGGTTGAGTGTTGGGCCTCTAGTCTAGCCACAACAGGTTGTACTTTGGGCCATAACTGTTCCAGCAAATGGGCCCTGTTTCTAACTGAAAATAGGTCAGGACTGGGCCTCGATTCTAGCTAAAATCAAGCTGGAAGTTGAGCTGAAATCAGGCCCAATCTGGACCGTAAATAGGGCTGCAAACGGTGGACTACACGCTGGCATCAGATGGGCTCCACCGTTCATCTCAGTGGGCCACGTCCTATCCATGGTGGGGCCATCGCGTGGGATGTTATCCCCACAGGAGGAATTGTAGGGCATGTTCATTAGTTCGCTGACAGGCACGATTCTGAAAGTGTGGAATCTTTGGACAGCAATCTGGAGCATTTATCTTGCGTGTGTGCCCGATCTAGTGATCTAAATCATGTATATGGATGACACTTTAGTTAATGGGAGTTAGCCCTTGAAACTCCATCAGATGATGGTCTTGGATCTGATATGAATCGTTTTTGTTGGGCCCTATCAAGGAATGAGCATGCCCCAAAAATTTCTGTAATTGGATGATAATAACCTTTTGATTGGTTTGCCTATCCATGGTGGGCTGCACCTCACAAATAGGTGGGCCGCACCGAACAGTCAGGTGGGCCTCACCATACAGTTAGGTGGGTCGTGCCATACAGGTGGGCCGCACCATACAGGCAAGTAGGACACCCTTGGGGCCGTCAAGATGGGCCAGATCAGGCCCAGATTAAGCCCACTCGTTGGACCAAGTGTCGGTGGGCCTGACTCCCTTTGATGAAAGCACAGACAACGTTAATTATGGGCCTTTCAACCTCCCACCGATCCTTATGCTTAAAACCTTAGAACTTATTGTTTAATGCAAGCAAATTTATCTAGAGGACTATTTGAGTGACGTGGAGCCACTAACTTCTTGAGGAAATTCACATCAAGGATGCCTTACGACTTTTCTCGTGATGATTTTCTTCCCCTTGGGCTTTCCATCCCTCAACTAGGCCAAGAATAGTTTTTATGTTAATCTCGAATGATAATCCAGAAATGGTAAATCATTCGGTTGTCGCTTATGACTTATGATTTATAAGTGATTGACTCTTGATTAGTTTATCCAAACCTTGTTTCAAAAGTGATTAGAGTGCTTGGATTGCTTAGAATGGATTGGAATTGTTTAACATATTTGCTTAGTTAACAAACCACATGTCTTAGAAATAACTAAAGTATTTGGTAAGTTCTATCCAGATACTCGGTTAGTTAATTTGAAAACATGCCCTGGGTTCATATTTATATTTAATTAGTTCGTTTGAACATGTGCGCTAGACTCATCCAAGTTATTTTACTAGTTACTCATCATATGAACTATGTGTTTAATTTCATTGAGTACATGCCTTAGAATTGTAAAATTTTAATTATGCGACTTGGGCAACATATGAGTACACATATGCTATTTGGTTATTTATTCGTGCTTAGTTTCCATGTTATTGTTCATAAAACACATATTATTGAAATCTCTTCATGGGAATCTCTGTCTAAGGAGAGTCCGTGCTTAGGGTGTAACTAGACTGGTTGTGATATAAGTAGACCCCCAAAGTGGAGGTTGTGGTTGGTGGCATTTGATTTTGGAGCTCACCATCCATGGAGTGGTTTTACTTACCTGACTACGGAATAGACCTTGCAACATTTACAACTATCGCTGTTTACTCGTTTTTTTTTTAATCATACATATCATCATAATTTAATCACAACATTCAACAATTTTAAACGCTTCATTCCAAGTCAGCATGCGGTGGTAGTCCCCTTTACATTGAGAATTGATTGACCACGTGTTGGTGGGTTCTATACACACCCTAAGATAGCAGCCTCATGAGCCGGGGATGGTGGTCATGGGACACTATGCCCGAGCTGTTGGCCTACGCTGGGCCATGAGCTCCCCGTAGTGACCTTGAGTTTACTAAACCTGCTGATTGTAAATGGATTAATAACGGCCCAGCTAATCATGCATTCTTAGCATTCGGGCGATGACAAATGGCTAATTCTGGATGCTGTAGCACGTGTTTAATAGGATTTAATTGGGATATTATTTTGCTAGCTCCCAGACCACCCACCTTCGGTGAGTTTGACACTACGCATGTACTATGTACTTTCACTGGTGACCGGCCACACTGCATGGGTTTTGCCCAAAAGCCAACTTGATGAGCATCCCCAGTTGATGCGCACTCATTCATCCATGCATTAATTAAAATTTGCATCTTGCCCTGTTTTGTATGTCGTATTGTTTTTATGTTGTATCTTGTCTAGGGCGGCGGTGTGAAATCTTGAGGGGGAATCACACTGAGCTGGCCACTCATTCATCAATGTTCAACCGTACGAAGGATGCAGGTACAGGAGCCGATAGATATGTAGTGGACCTAGAGGCGGTTGCAGTTGAGGAAGAGCCCTATGATGAGGAGCCGCAACAGGAGGCGGCCACTGGGCTAAACCAGTAGATTAGCCATTTATGTTTATTTTAGTTTACCTTGGAACTTGAAGTTTTGTATTTGGCCCCCAACTTAGTGGACCAAGATATTATCCTCAGTTTGGTTCCGCTATTTGTACTTTGATTTCCATTGACTACCATTATTATTCTGTTAACTCCTGGGTTTTTGGGATACGAGTCGTATACTCGAGTCCTGAAAATCGGGACGTTATATTTACCTACCCCCAAGAGCTCCTAAGAGTATGCCACATGACATTTATCTCTCCTCAACCAATTACAAGCTGCCACGTCAGCTTTTACCATTCACAAACCCATCAATTACCACAATGCCCCCACAAAAGGCTATAAATAGCCATCTTCTCTTCAAATTTCACACAATAACAAGAGACAACAACATCTCTTTACAAAATTCTAAGTGAGGGAGAGGGAGAGAGAGGAAGAGAGTGAGGGTGAGAAGGAGCTCCAAGCCTCCAAGATCTGATTTTTTAGTTACCCCTTAGCCTCCTCCCAACCATCTCTACCCCCACAGTCTAACCCGGATTGATTATAGTGTAGTCCATGTTCTAGCCAACTCGAGAGCAAGTCAAAGATCATTTCATTTTTTATTCAAGCATTCATCATAACATCTTCTCCCTTCTCAACCCCCTGCTTCTCTAAATCGCTAGCGAATGTATGCTCTGTGACTTGTCGTACATCAGATCCTGTCATATCAAAAACTCCTAGTGATCTAGTCCACTTTTTCTTCACTTTTACATAAGCATCATCACATCTGCCTTCTAGATACATCCTCGGACGTATGCTCTGTGGCTTGCCGGAATCCCGAATCTTACCGCGTCAGAAATCCGTGTGTGCCTAGTCCTACTCCGACCATATCATTAATCCCTTGAGATTTCTTACCATACCAAGTAGAGACCGTACATTTGTATGGAAAAAGAGAGTGTCTAATACCTTACCCTTTGTAACCAAGGTCCCTTACTCGGAATCCTGGATCGCAGACCAGGAATCAATTTAAGGCAAGAGAATTTTTGGATTTCTCTAGCCTTACATATTCTGCAGGTTCCAACCAACTGCGAAATTTTGAGATTAATTGGCTAATGGCGACTCCAAACTGACAATCAAAGCCACACCCCCCACACAAGACAAAAAAGATAAAAACAGATCGTCTAAAGCATGGGCGCCAATCTCCCAGCGTTCACACACGTGCACCTAGTTTCTGAGCTGTAATTTCAACCCACGGATACCTGTCGATGCTAATTCGACTTGACTTAGTACCTGTGACTGGGTCAAACTCGGCCTGGGTTAGTCCAGGCCAGACCCGGACTCGGATCAGGTCAAGCATGCCAGACTTAGTATCGGCTCAGGTCGAGTTCAAGTCAGGTCTATTTCAAAATCGGGTTTAGTCGGGTTAGCCCTAACTCGGTCTGACTCGACTTGATACCCAACTCTAAAACAAGCCATTTATAATCAGCAGGTTTAGTAAACTCAAGGTCACTACGGGGAGCTCATGGCCCAGCGTAGGCCGACGGCTTAGGTATAGTGTCCCATAACCACCATCATCGGCCCATGAGGCTGCCGTCTTAGGGTGTGTATAGAGCCCACCAACACATGGTCAATCAATTCTCAATGTAAAGGGGACTACCACCGCATGCTAACTCGGAATGAAGCGTTTAAAATTGTTAAATATTGTGATTAAATTATGACGATATGTATGATTAAAAAAAACGAGTAAACAGCGATAGTTGTAAATGTTGCAAGGTCCATTCCGTAGTCAGGTAAGTGAAACCACTCCATGGATGGTGAGCTCCAAAATCAAATGCCACTACCATAACCTCTACGTTGGGGGTCTACTTATATCACAACCAGTCTAGTTACACCCTAAGCACGAACTCTCCTTAGACAGAGATTCTCATGAAGAGATTTCAATAATATGTGTTTTATGAACAATAACATGGAAACTAAGCACAAATAAATAACCAAATAGCATATGTGTACTCATATGTTGCCCGAGTCGCATAATCAAAATCTTATAATTTTAAGGCATGTACTCAATGAAATTAAACACATAGTTCATATGATGAGTAACTAGTTAAATAACTTGGACGAGTTTAGCACACATGTTCAAATGAATGAATTAAATATAAATATGAACCCAGGGCATGTTTTCAAATTAACTAATCGAGTATCTGGATAAACTTACCAAATAGTTTAGTTATTTCTAAGACATGTGGGTTGTTAACTAAGCAAATATGTTAAACAATTCCAATCCATTCTAAGCTATCCAGGCACTCTAATCACTTTTGAAACAAGGTTGGATAAACTAATTAAGAGTTAATCACTTATAAATCATAAGTCATAAGCAACAACTGAATGATTTACCATTTCTAGATTATCATTCGAGATTAACATAAAAACTACTCTTGGCCCAGTTTAAGGATGGAAAGCCCAAGGGGAAGAAAATCATCACCAGAAAAGTCGTAATGCATCCTTGATGCAAATTTCCTCGAGAAGTTAGTGGCTCCACGTCACTCAAATAGTCCTCTAGATAAATTTGCTTGCATTAGACAATAAGTTCTAAGGTTTTAAGCATAAGGATCGGTGGGAGGTTGAAAGGCCCATAATTAACGTTGTCTGGGCTTTCATCAAAGGGAGTCTAGCCCACTAACACTTGGTCCAACGAGTGGGCTTAATCTGGGCCTGATCTAGCCCATCTTGACGGCCCCAAGGGTGGCCTACCTGCTTGTATGGTGCGGCCCACCTGTATGGCACGACCCACCTAACTGTATGGTGCGGCCCACCTAACTGTTCGGTGCGGCCCACCTGTTTGTGAGGTGCAGCCCACCATGCATAGGCAAACCAATCAAAAGGTTATTATCATCCAATTGCAGAAATTTTTTGGGCATGCTCATTCCTTGATAGGGCCCAACAAAAACGATTCATATCAGATCCAAGACCATCATCTGATGGAGTTTCAAGGGCTAACTCCCATTAACTAAAGTGTCATCCATATACATGATTTAGATCACCAGATCGGGCCCACACACAAGATGAATGCTCCAGATTGCTGTCCAAAGATTCCATACTTTCAGAATCGTGCCTGTTAGCGAACTGATGAACATGCCCTGCAATTCCTCCTATGGGGATAACATCCCACGCGATGACCCCACCATGGATAGGACGTGGCCCACTGAGATGAACGGTGAAGCCCATCGATGCCGCGTGCGCGTATCCACCGTCTGCATGACCCTTATTTATGGTCCAGATTGGGCCTGATTTTAGCTCAACTTCCAGCCTGATTTTAGCTGGAATCGAGGCCCAGTCCTGACCTATTTTCAATCAAAAATAGGGCCCATTTGCTGGAACATTTATAGCCCAAAGTACAACTTACTGTGACTAGACTAGAGGCCCAACACTCAACCATTATTAGCTTGGTTTCGGCCTAGCTGAAACCCAATTTCAGCTTATTCCAGAGCCCATTTTAAGGCCTGCTTATAGTTCATATCTCAAATTGTTTGAGGGCCGATTTCGGTCCCTAACATGACCCATTCACGGCCCACCAAGGGTCCGATTTACTGCCATAGTTCCTACCCAAAACACAGCATTTCTTGGCCCGGTTTCGATCTAGAACGACTTGCTTCCTAGCCTCTATTTTGGTCCGAAACACAGCCATTGATTGGCTTGGTTTCAGCCCGAAACACGGCCATTGTTTGACCTGATCGGAGGTTTTTTTTCCATGGATTATAGCCGAACGTCTGGCCCAAGACACAGTCACGATGTAGGTTGTCTTCGGTCCATAACTTAGCTAGGATGAAGGCTAGCTTCGGCCCATAACTTAGCTAGGATGAAGGCTAGCTTCGGCCCAAGACACAGCCATGGTGAAGGCTGGACTAGACCTTGCTTTACCAACTACGACTCTAACAACTAGGTGCAGCTGAATGGTAGGCTGTTACCTGATGGTCCTGGTTCTGGCGGCGGAGTGGACACAACTCTCTCCTTCTCTCTCTCTCGACCGAGTCAACCCACAGACGGGCCGAGTTGAGCTGACCAGTTCACTCAGCTCTTCTTCTTTCTTCTCTCTCTCTCTCTCTCTCTCTCTCTCTCTCTCTTTCCTTTCTCTCTCTCGTTTCTCCTTTCACCCTTGCTGTTGCGAATCCTGAGGGCACAGTGCCCTTCTTATAGCAAATGGAAGAGAGCCTTCAATGGCTAGAAAAGAAAAACCCCACATGCAATGGTTGTGATTACAAAGTGGTCACGCATGGGGCCCATCCATACGCTAGGATGGATTGTTGACGCCCTAGCCCACCAGAAAAGTAAATTTTTTAGTCTGGCGGGGCCCATCTCGTGATCTGGTCCAATTGGGTTATCAGGGAAGATGGTCTGGCCATTAATGGCAGATCGCTATCCCACATATATTGGCATGATCTGGTTCATTTGAGCAGACCATATGGGACCTTTGATCGACGTGGGGCCCACTTTTTGGACCCCAAACGTCAGTTTCCGATTGTCTCATGAGAAAACCGAGTTTTCTTCTTTTCTCATGAGATGAGATGCTTACCTCACTCATCTCGTACTACCCCTCAAGAGAGGGCTAAGATCTCTCCACGTGGCCCAAAGAGTGGCTAGAAACATGCTAGCACTTTCTTTCCAAAGAGGAAAGTCTCCTTTTTATTTTTCCTAAGTAGGCCTTGCTTGGCTATTTCTGGAAATGGGAGAGCATGGCTCTCCATGGGCAATAGATGGCTAGGATGGCACGATGAAGCCGATCATGGGCCACCCATACAGCCACAAATTGGTCCCACCTCTCAGATATCCACCACGTGTATGTCCTTGGACGGTTTTACCTGAATATCCTCGTCCCTATGCACGGGCTTAAAAGCCTATACAATTATGCTTAGACGAGGCCCACGAGTCTAATAAACGGTTTGGATCGTTCGAAAAGTGCCCGGGGTGGGCCACTTTAGAGTTCAAAGACCATTAGATTCAAATGGCTCGTTGGCGGGAGAAAATTTTGGTTTTTGGTGTTTTAGCACGATCAAAGTTGGTTTGACCAACTAGAGGCGTCCAGTGCACTTTGTGCACTAGCACTAGGGTGAACGTGCACTTCGGTTGGGGTCCACTATGATGTTTGTGACCAATCTACATTGTCTAATCGTCTTGGGGGCCCTGTGTAGGGGTCCTGGCCCAATTTGAGGTGGGGCCGAGACTCAGGTAGGCCATATCACACTTTTCAGGGCTCCTTTGGCCCATAAATCTCGATTTAAAGGTCGAATTGGCCTGAGATTTCGTTTTAACAGCTAAACAGTGATTTGAGAGGCTTTGAGTGCCTAGTTGGTCATTAATTTATCTTTAGTTGATCTTAACTTCTTGACTGGCATGGAGTTCATCTCAGCTCCTAGGGCCTCGGATGGAAGGCTTCAACGGTAACTGGGAGCCTCATCCTGCATAAATTGGTTCAAGGTATTTATTTAATTAACCCTAACCTCTATTGTTGCATGTTTGAGAGGTAACACCCGTGTACTAGAGGTACGGGGTGTTATAGTAAAAGGGTAAATAGGGTGAACTACAGGGGTAATTCCATATGAAAGTTGACTTTGAGATGGGGGATAGTTGTGTGCCCAGAGGGGACACCTATTGGATAAGGAGCGACAGTCGGATTATCGCCAATGGTAGTCTGACTATCGCCCGGGCTGGGTTTGGTCCGGGCTCTGGTCGGTGGGCTTGCTTTGGTGCTCTGGATCAGCTTAAAATCTTCTTTCGGGCTTTTGGGCTCAAATGGTCGAGTGTACTTTTGAAGTCTGCACTGATTCGCACAATCACTCTGGCTTCGGTGATGGTTTAGGGTTTAAGCTAGGGTGAGGCTAGGGTTATGGTTCAGGTAGAGATTAGGGTTTGGTTTAGAACACGATTAGGGTTTTAGGCTAGGATTAGGGTTTGATTTAGGATATGATCGAGGTTTCCAGATTGTTCTAGTTCTCTCGAGATGCTAGCCTGGGTGGGGTGTCTACAAATGCCCCTCTTTGGCCGAGGTTGCGAGTAACCGAGTGCCAAAGCGAGTGGACACCCCACCCTTCTGGTGGTATGAGACATTATGCCCATGCTATTGGTTTACGCTGGGGTGACGAGCCTCCCCGTAGTGACCAATGAGCACTAAGACTCGTGAGCCGGAGACAGTGGTATGGGACACTGTGCCCGTGTTGTCGGCCTATGTTGTGGTGATGACCTTCCCATAGTGACCGTAAGCTGGACTTAAAAGTCCTAATTGATTTCGTATGAGCTTAT
Source organism: Magnolia changhungtana (assembly GCA_030180095.1). Classification (NCBI taxonomy): domain Eukaryota; kingdom Viridiplantae; phylum Streptophyta; class Magnoliopsida; order Magnoliales; family Magnoliaceae; genus Magnolia; species Magnolia changhungtana. The sequence goes on along the minus strand of JASAUF010000396.1, from coordinate 5,995,866 downwards.
GAGCTATGGGATTATCGAACCCACGAGGGTTAAGGATCGCGAGAGCCAATTGGCCATGGCCTTGAGCCACGTGATCGGGTTAGGACAACGTTTTACTAAGGGTATTACGGTTTTCCCAACCCGCTGGATGAATGAATCTAATTAATCAACTCGGCTAACATGATCCATAACATTGTATTGCTTACTTTGGCGATTAGGGAGTCGAGGTCTCATTGAGGGAGTGTTGGTCATTCACGATCATTAGATGTTGTCGCTCGAGGGAGTGTTGGTGGAAAGAGGCATACATCATATCATGAACCATGCATTTCATTAACAAGAGTATTTAGGAATTTATGATGTATGTTGTTTGCTAAATCTATTCTATGCATGATTATTTGTGCTATCTATTACTAATGGTACCACTGAGTTGATCACTTACTCCCAATCTGGGACGGTGTTCTAAAACACCAACTAGACTCTGGCATAAATGCTGAAACGTTGGAGCGAGATGCATTGGACGATGTCGGTGTGGATGACGACGAGGAGTTAGCGTACTTCGAGATGTTTGGCAGACCTTACTAACGTGATGGATGATCTAGGGCCTAGGCCAGGGCCCAACTTTTTTTAGGAGAGGTGAGAGGATGGGACTAGGTCCCTAATGAATATTTGTTTCTTGGGATTATGAGGTTTTATGCTGGTTCATAACTTTATTAGTAGCACTTGGATTGTGGATGGTTTATATTTAAGTTTCCGATGATTAGTTACCTTATGTTGATTTAATCTTTCTTTGACTTCTTGATATCTATATTTACATGCATATGAGGCCTGTTAGGGTACATGTGGCACTCAAAAATCTAAGAGTTGAGTTCTTTCTCGGCCCTTGAATTTTGGGGCGTTACATTTGGACTTGTGAGGTAGGCATTGTCTTAGATATGTGGGCCTAGGGCAATGGGCTTGGGGACATGGGCCTTCCACAATGGGCTTTGACTTTTGGACTTTTGAGGTGGACTTTAGACAATGAGCCTTTGATTAGGCTTTTGGGATGGGCCTTTAAATGGGCTTTGTGTTGTGGGCTTTGAATGGACTTTAGATTGTGGGCCTTGAATGGGCTTTGGATTGGGCTCTTTGATTGGGCTTTGAACAATGGGCTTTTGAACAATGGGCTTTCGATTGGGCTTTTGAATGATGGGCCTTTTGGTGAGAAGGACCTGTAAATGTTCTGCTCGATGCAGCATGCCTCGTCGTGGTCGCAATAAGGCCGGTCCTTCTCATCATTCCGTTGATCCGTGTTATGTGCCTTGGGAGGGTCGACACTTATTTGATGTGGCCCATGAGGGGGGCGGTCCTGCAGTCTTGAGGGCACGTAGGGTCCAGATCCACTGGCCGGATTGGTTCAAGGATCCCCAAACTTTGTTCTTTAAGGTGCTAGAGCGCACTCCTCTGTCCATCCTGTTTAGGGTTCGTTTGAGCAAGACAAACATGTCCCTGCTGTCGTGTTGACCGAGCGGTGGCGCGCCGAGACCCGCACCTTCCATCTGCCCTTTGGGGAATGGGGGATCACCCCTTATGATATTTATATGCAGTTGGGCCTTCGGTACGAGGGAGGTTCCATCCCATTTGAGGAGGACCTTCCGATCCCTTCTGCTGATGACTGGATGAGCTTGTTGGGAATGATGCCGGATCCCATGGATTTTTCGGGCCCGCGGTTTAAGTTACTTTGGTTGTCCGTGAACTTTGCCCGACGCATTCCGGAGACTAAGGCCGAGGCCAGTGTGAAGGCCCGCGCCTTGATTTTGTACACTATGGGAGCTATGATATTCTGTCACAGGAACGAGCTGGTGAGTTCCCATCTGTTGTCGCTCATGGCAGACATCACTTTTTATCACAATTGATAGGCAAGAGAAAATTCATACCGGCCTGATGCGCCAGCTTGAGAAATAAAGTTCCACACGCCTTGGCTAGTCACGCTTTAGTAATGCTGGATATGGAACCCCCTGAAAAGGTTTTAAGTTGTAATAAGTGAATCTTGGGTCAGTTTAAATACCAAAGAACAATTTCATAACAGAGAGAAGGGGGTGTCAGAAGTGGTTGTGTAAACTGATTTTCGTGATGTCCTGGGCTATTTTCATCCATGGGATCAGGATTAGCTCATCTAATTTATATGATGCTCGCCCTCCGCAGAGAGTGACGAAGGTTATGCCGGTTGATGGCTAAATAAATGTAATATAGACAAGGCACTTTTTGAAAATTCTGTGTCAACAAATGTCCATGTCAAAGATTCCTAGATATGGTTCATAGAGAAAAACATTTGTTTTAATTGTTATCTTTTATTTTTGGATTCTGTTACATACATACATATATAAGCAATTAATTTTTAGGTTTATCATTAATTTTTTTGGAAGGTGATGATTTCATTGAAATAAAATACAAAAGCAAAACAAGCAGCAATGGAAGGTGACCCATCTCCACAGGACCAAGGCAGGAAAGAAAGACAAGCAACCAAATAGAAAAACAAAAGGAGAAAAAGCAAGAAAGTATCAGGCCCCACCCATTGGCCAGATTATCCAAAGAACAACTGCATCCATCAAAGACACGAGGCACAAGAGCCCAGCCCAGCACCATGGAAACAATTGAGAAAGCCAGGGATACTATAAATGAAGCCTTTTCTTCAAATAATCTTGCATTCCTCTCCCTCTCCAAATCCCTAAAATGGCATAGGGGAACTATTCCCCTGCGTACCCACCTCGCAACAAAAAAAGGGCCTGCAGTCGATCCTGCAATAACGTCAAAGAGGCACTCTCCAACACCCATCTGATTCCGAAGTACCAAAGTTCTTCAGAGAATCATTCCAAATGGATCTAGCAACCTACGGAGATGATTGACTAATTTCTCATCTCTCTTAAACATAACACTAACAAATAAGTGACATCTTTATTTTACGTTTCCTCATCATCACCAAAGCCTTATCCCAACTACTTGGGGTCAGCTATACGAATCCTTCTCCACCTTTTTCTGCCATTATTTTATGCTTATTATTATTATTATTATTATTATTATTATTATTTGAGATACTCTTACAAATCAACAAGTGGTAACATAGAAATGATGGCCATAGCAACTAACTGGCTGTCTTTACCAAAACCAATAAGGCATTATACAATGCTTGGATCAAGGGTTTGTAGGGTACGTCACAGCTTTCAGTTTTTACTCTTTTTTTTTTTTTTTTTTTAAATAATGATATTTTATTAAACAGGTCATTCAGCTTTTACAATTGAGCGGATGGATCAGTGATCCAAACTACAGAATATTATTTGACTTCTTATTCTTCTTCATTTGTTTTGGTTGTATGAATTTTCTTTCTTAATCATCTATTTGCTAGCCATCTACTTAAGGGTTAAGTGTTTTTCCATCTGGAAGGTTTTTGGTGCACAGACCATTCGTCGCATGGCACACACCCTGTAACCAACATATGACGTTGACACATGTCCATGTCCAAGTTACATAATGTCTTCTAAAAACCCATATCATAGAGGAATCTGTCTTCTAGAAGCACGATGTCTAATTCCACATATCCATGTCCAACAAGTGTCTGTGTGCAAGCTACACAGCTTAGAATATCTTCTAAACTCGGATGCACGGATATATTTCAGCTCCTGAACCAACTCCCAGCCAACTCAATGGTAGAAAAAATATTTTGTTTATTCATAGAGCAAGTATAGATTGAAAAGGAGCACTATTCATGGCTACCATTTCAGAACGACAGACTACAAACGACCATAGCAATTTGAAAATATTACATCTCAAAGGTTTTCACTGCTACCTCGATATGTAAATACATATGATGGGTTTTGAGAATGCATTGTGAAATTCTAGGACCTCCCAAGTGATGAAGCTAAAGACGGGGAAAGACTACACCCTCCAAGAAAGTACTGAAATGGGCCTTTTTGGTTCAACTACCTGAATTATTGACTAATTGGATAACACAACTTTCCTTTCTTTATTATTATTATTATCTATGGGGCCCTATTTGAATATTGGAAAAAGAAATGAAATCAAATGAAAAGAAAATGGATAATTTTTCCCATAATGGGACATTTTACTACATCAAAGGATAGAAAAGAAAATATTGGAATTCAAAAATCAAATGTTTAGAACATTATCTAAACATGATGGTTAAAATATCACGCACAACATACAAGGGGACCATTGTGAGAACTTTATGAGATTTTCAGTTCCTATCCAAATAAGACCCCATCATAAAAATCTTGAGAAATCATCATTGGACTAATTACATTTTTCTTCTTCCTTTTCTTTTCCCATTATCCAAATAGGCCCTAAGTTTATAACCACCCCATTTTAGGGATGCTTCTGAGGGAACTATAATCCATCACAAAAGACCAATGGCCGTTCGAGTCGAGCAAGCTAACGAAGCTAACTCGGTTTCATGTACGGCCCTAGTAGTAGGGCTACAAGCCCGCGGGCCGCTGCAGTGATCGCAGATCAGCTTCAGGCGGAGCTTGTTTGGCTTGGCCCGTGGACTTATTTGGGCCTTGGCATGTATGGCCAGGTCAATTTTCAAGCCTGGCAACCAAAATCACTTATCAGGGCCCGAGCTCAGCCTGAACTAATTTGCTCATGTGTTCAACTTTACAAATATACGCCTCAGTCATCGGTTAGGCAACACGTGTGAGAGATTAGAGGCTTTTATTTTTGTAAATGTCTGTTTTTATGCATGTGTGGCACACCCTATCAACAAATGGATTGGAAATAGGATTCTGATCAATTTTGACGGGCTGGATCAGTCAACTGGGGCCCGGGCCCAATCAATTTCTTTTTAGGCCAGGGCTTGGACCGAACTCCTGGCTTGGGCCCTATAGTGTCGGGCCGTGCCACGCCTGGCTTGGGCCATTGCCACCCCGGGGGGATCTCCAATGAGAAATGTGCACTTTGTCGCCTCGCACGTGAAATCAAGAATACGTGCACAAGCTAGGAGCCACGTGCATGTGTGTCATTCATTCATTGTGTGCACGTGGCCCACATTGTGATTAGAGCAGCATGATCTGACGAGTGGCTCTGATCTTGCACGCGTATCCCTCGATCCCACGTGAGAGTGTGCACAGTACTGATAGGTCGACCAACAGTTAAAAGAAAGAAATCGGTTTGTGTATTGAGTTACTCAGTACACTCTTATCGTACTGAGTAAACTTTGTTGGGCACACCGTAAATGTTTGTGGTTTATCCACGCCATCCATCCATTTCCCAGATAATTTAAAGGGTAAATCAAAATTGAAGCACATACAAAGTTGAAGTGTACCATAGCTAGAGCTGGGCATCGGACTGAGTCGAATCGGATTGGGCCCAACTCGACCAAGTCCGAGTTCTACATGGCCTGACCCGAACTCGGTCAGATCCGGGACCGAGTACTGGTCCTCTGACCCAATCGGATCCTAAACCCTGTTGACCTGGACCGATCCGAGTTCGACTCGGTCAGGAAAACCGAGTCGGATCGTGTTGGGCAAGGTTTGGACCGTCCATTTTTGTCAACGGGGTGGAAATCATTATTCTCACTATTTTTTTATGGTGAGATCTACTTGATTATTAGATATACTTAAAATTTAGCATCAATCCCTCAAATGATCTGAAAAAACTGATGGACGGTGTGGATAAACCTAAAAAAAATTAAGAAAGGTCCCACATAGTTTACTCAATGGATAAAATATCTCACTGCGAAATCAGCTTCTCGAGGAAGCTTTGTACGAAGGGTAGTAGATTGCGTACGGTAAGCGTACTAAGTAAACTCTGTGGGCTCCAGTAGCATCCATGCATTGTATCCACTCTGTCCATCTCTTTTGAAACATAATTTTAGGGCATTATCCCAAAAATGGAGTATATCCAAACCTCAAATGGACCACACCACCGGAAACAACGTGAATTGAACATCTACCGTTGAAAAATTCTTGGTGACAACAGAGGGTTTAGATCAAGCTGATATTTGTGTTTTCCCTTCATCCATGTCTTTCTGATCTTATGAACAGGTTGGATGACAAATAAACATCATTGAGGGCCTTAGAAAAATTTCAACGGTTAAAATCAATACTTCCACCTTTTTCAGTGGTATGGTCCACTTAAGCTTTGTATATGCATCATTTTTGGGTTGAACCCATAAAATGATCTGGCAAAATGAATGGACGGCATGGATGAACTACATGCATTTGCGGTGGGCCCAACTGAGTTTATTTAGTACGATGAGAGCGTAGTGACTCAGTGCGCAATCCAAGAAGTACGGCCTAATATAGCTCATGCCAGCTATACGTACCTGCTCGAGGTACGTGTCATGTGAAGACGAGCACTGACGCTCCTCGAGCTCCGAGTTGTACGAACGGTTCACAGTAGATCAAAGTTTTACGAGCCCCACATTGATGTATTTTTTATATCTACACTGTTCATCTATTTTTAGAGATCATTTTAGAGTATTATCCAAAAAATTAATTATGTCCAAAGATCATCTGGACCACACCATTACATAGCAGCGGAGATAATGATTTTCACCATTAAACAATTTGTAGATCCACATAACATTTCTTTTCCATCCAATCTGTTCGTAAGGTCACAAAGATCTGAATGAAGAGGAAAAACAAATTTCATATTGATCCAAAACTTCTGTGAACCCAAAAGAGTTTCAATGGTGGACGTTCAATCCCCACTGCCGTCCATAGTGTGGTCCACTTAATAGTTAAATCTGTCTTTTTTTTTTTTCTCAAGCCTTAATACGATATTGTCAAATGGATGGACGGTTTGGATATAACACATACCTCGTGATCAGACCCACAAATCTCCCTGATGTTACACCAACTAATTTGCTTTGTACACCACCCAATCCGTTTCCGTCCGTTTGGGTCTGACTAACAAGACGACAGCCTATAGACACCTGCTTCCCCAACCATCCTTCAACGATTCGGATTGCGTACTGAGTAAACTCTGTTGGGCCCACCGTGAATGTATATGATCTATCCACGCCGTCCATCTGTTTTTCCATCTTATTTTGACGGTTGATACCAAAATTTAATCATACCCGAAGATCAAATGGACTATATCAAAGGAAAAAGTTGGAATAATGATTTCCACCGTTGAAACCTTTTTAGGGCCCACAATGACGTTTATTTCTCGTCAAACCTGTTCATACGATCACATAGACACAGATGAAGGGGAAAAAACAAATACAAGATTGATCTAACACTTCTGTGGCCCCCAAGAAATTTTCAACGGTAGATATTCAATTCACACTGTTTCTGTGGTGTGGCCCATTTGAGGTTTATATACTTCATTGTTTTGTTCAAGCCCTAAAATTATCTGATAAAATGGATGGATGGAGTGGATAAAATACATAAATCACGGTAGACCCCACAAAATTTACTCAATATGCTTAGGGTCTGTTTGGATTCGCGTATAGGATTGTATTGCATTGTAAATACAATACGGCAGATGTACAACGCCAAATGTACACTGTATTGAGTGCCCTTTTCAAGTTCGATTCGATTGTTTGGGAAGGACTGACTTTGCATATGTATTCAGGGGATGTATGCATGGTCAATGTTTGGTTTGGAAATCTTCTCTGTGGACCTTGTCATCACCGCATGCATTCATTACACCATTCATCACTAGGTCATGTCTATGTGGGCCTCACCACCATGTATAGATTTCATCCAAACTGTCAATCAACGTATATGTGGGCCCCATCACCGTGTATGGATTTCATCCAAACTGTGAGGTGAATCCATCAACAGGATTCTGTTTAGATAAGATTTCTCCTCACATACATCTAGACATGGCAGACTATGGGATTGAAATCTTTCGCCGGATAGACCCTCTGTGTAGGGTACAAGAGAGAGGTGTATACGGAAGTGTTCATCTCCTCCTGTAAATGAGGGTACATGAGAGAAACGGTATCCATGAATGAAAGGAGGGATACGATCCATTAAGAAGAAGGATCAGCCGTTGTCCCTGAATATATGTTGGGAAGAGAAAAAAATTACCTTCTCTCACTTCTGCCCTGTCGGCTATGAAATTTACGTCTGTAAGAACACCCTACCTTCAACGAAATCGAAGAAGACGAAGCAAGATTCAACGTCTACGTCAACCGGCGGATGGCCGTAAAGCAATATTGGGTTGAAAACGACGGAGAGGGAGAAGGATGGCGCAGGAAGATGAGATGGACGCGCGAAGCACCAAAGAGATATGATGTCTTCTCTGCTATGGGTGGCGGTGCAGTGCAATTACATCGTTGCACTGCCCGATGTTTTGCTGAAAGATAATTGCAACCGCGTGTCCACCCTCTATCTGGTTCAACGATGTATTCGCATGCCACGTATTGAATCGGATTTCAAATCCAATTCAAACGCGGTATATCGTATTTATTTAACTTAAAACAATACAATACGTCGGATTCGGGCGATCCAAACAGACCCTTAGGGTACTGAGTTATGCAGTACACTATCCGCTTCCATTCTTCAATCAACGTTGCTACGACTCTCTCTCTCTCTCTCTCTCTCTCTCTCTCTCTCTCTCTCTTCCGTACACAGCTATACACCATTTCTCCATGTATACCTCTCTCCAACAATAAATCACATGAAGCTTCTGAACCCAACGGCAGAAAATGAGGGATTTGATCTACCAGAAGACATCCAGCTAGCCTTCTTCTTCAACAGAAAGGGAGAGATGTATATACAGACAGATAAACAGATATAAAGAGAGAGTTGGGTTTTTTGGCGTCGAATGAAAAGGCTAGGCGGTAAAACTTTTGTTTTTCGAAAATATGCGTGTGCGGTAAATCTTTACAGAGAAAGAGAATTTTGTGAAAATAAAGAGATGTTTACATCCCGGGTCGAGTTGGTTCGGACCCTTTCGGTCCAGGTTTTCGGATCGGTTCTGTTCGGATACATCACTATCTGAACCCGACCGAAAAAAATCGGATCTAGATTTACAGACTCGATCAAGCCGATCTAGGCCGTTGGTTCTGTTCGGAACGATACCGAGTCAGGTCAGATTGGGTCGGATCCACCGGATTGGGTCCAACATGCACACCTCTAACCATAGCACAGGAAACAATGGGAATAATGATTTCCACTATTGAAACCTTGCTAGGCCTCATAGTGATTTCTATTTATCATCCAACCTGTTCATGAGATCCAAAAAACATGGATTAAGAGAAAATGTAAATATAAGATTAATCCAAAACTTCAGTAGCCCTCAAGAATTTTTCAACTGTAGATGTTCAATTCACATTGTTTCCATGTTGTGGTCCATTTGAGCTTTGGATATGCTTCATTTTTTGGGTTCAACTCTTACAATTATCTGTTAATATATATGGAAGGAGTGGATAAAATATATAAATCATGGTGGACCCCACAGAGTTTACTCGGTAGGCTAAGCGTACTGAGTGCTAAGCGTACTGAGTTACTCACTACGCCAGAAACGGATTGGCTACTCCCCCTGCCACCAGCCAATGGGCGTGGTCCGTGCTCTGTGGGCCCCATCATGATGTATGTGTTCCATCAATGCCGTCCATATATTTTTCTAGATCATTTTATGGTATTACAAAAAAAAATTAGGTATATCCCAATCTCAATTGGACCACATTGTAAGAAACAGTGTTGAATGAACTTCAACCAATAAAAATTTTTTGGGGCCATAAAATTATTGGATCAAGCTGATCTTTGTTTTTTCTCTTCATCTGAGTCTTTATGACCTAATCAACAGATTGGATGTCAAATAAACAGTACATTGGCCTTAGTAGGATTTAAATGATGGATATCCAATCACTGTTGTTTTCCTGTGGTGTGGTCCACCTGATATTTATTTCCCTCTCTTTATTATTATAAAACCCTAAAATCATTTTTAAGGATGAACGGAATGGATGAAATACATACATCATGGTGGGGCCCACAGATAACCGACCAGCAACCACGGGGCTGGTGTCAGGGGGAGTAGCCAATCCGTTGCCAAAAAGAAACGCTGGACTCTCGCTTCTTTTCATCTCTTCCTCCGAAGCGAAACTCCTCGCTCTCCTGATCCATCCAGCGTAGTAAGCTAAAGGGGCAAGGAAAAAAAAAAGCCCTAGATCAAACGGGTCTGGTCAATCAATCTCCGGGCCGACGATGTCGTCGACGCTTCTGGAAGTAACCCGGTCGGCCCACGAGGAAGTGGAGCGGCTGGAGCGTCTCGCGGTGAAAGACCTCCAGCGAGAGCCGTCCTCGAACCGGGACCGCCTCTACCAAAACCACCGCGTCCGTACAATGATCGATTCTATCATGTCCACCACTGAAAAACTCGTATGAACATGATCGATTCTATCATGTCCACCACTGAAACTCGATTCTATCATCTCTCTCTCTCTCTCTCTAATCTTTTTCGAATTGTTTGCTTTTGCTGTTCGAAGATTGAGGTATACGAAGACAAAGATAACGCAAGAAAAGACGAGATTGCTGCTCTCGGAGGGCAGACGGCAGGCGGTGGAACAAACGTCTTCAGCGCATTCTACGACAGATTGAAAGAGGTAATGAATTCCTACTTTTTTCATTTGATTCTCATAATCTCCACTCTCCGCATCTTTGCACTGTAAATATTTGTCTTCGGTTCTGACAAGTGGGGCCATCTTTTGGTAATCCAGACCGTTGGTCTGCCGCGCCTTACCATAGGTGGACTATTCCTCGAGAATCTCCTCGTTAGGATAGTATTAGCATTTGAATTTGTGGCCTACGGATAGGCAGCTAGGAAGAGAAATGCAGCAATGGTCAGCATTCAACTGAAAATAGGTCCTAACATTGGTTGCAGGGATTTTCCAATTTGGGAGATTTTGGGGGCTTTCTCCATTCAAAGTGAGAGTCAACCGACAAATGGTCTGGATTACCAAACCATGGAACCCACTTGTTAGAATTGAAAACCCGTGTCATCACCATCATCATCTAAGCCTTATCCCATCAAATTAAGGAACTGAAAAACCTCTGTATAATGTGCAAATACATTGGTTTGCAAGGGATATAATCGTTTTTAGTTCCAACCAGTGTGGCCCATGATTCCGTAATCCAAAGTCCAAACCATTGTTCTGTTGCATCCCACCATGGATGGAACATGACCAAGAAATCTCCTTAATAGGACACTTGCGGCCCTTAGATGTGTGAGCTACAGATAGATGGTTAAGAAGAGAAATACACAATGGTCCAAAATCAACTAGAAAAAAGCTCCAAGGGTCGGTTGCTAGTGTCTTCCAATGCTAGAAAATTTTGGAGCATGGTCCTTGCACATTCCACAGTTGGACGCAGTACAATGATCTCAGTTACAGGTTGCGCCCCACTCTCTGAATTCAAGGCCGCATGTCATCATGTCACGGATCCTACAATTCCTCTCAAACTGTCTTTTAATTTTGTTTTTGTTTGTATCTGACTCTGATCTGGGGATGAAGAACAATATATCCCATTCTGACATTTTTGGGTGAGTTTGGATGCCCAATTGCACTCAATTGCATACTGGATTGAACATAAAGAAGGTGGTACCAATTTAACTCATGATCACGACCAATTTCTGATTCTGATTCAATGCGTTTCCAATTGGGCTGGAAACAATCCAAATTGCTATTTTGGGAGACAGCTGTTCACTGCTAAAGGAGCACGTAGGCCATTGCCACTCTACGGAATTTTTTTTTTTTTTGAAAGGTAACTGAAGTATATTAATAAAAAAGATAACGCAGAACAGGAACAAACATACAGAAAGAGAGAAAAAGAACAAAAACCAAGAAAAACAGAAAAAACCGAAACCAGCAGAGAAGAGCTGAGGAGAGAAACAAAATCGCTGAGATGGCGAAGGTGTTAAACTCCAAGGAATAAAAGATCAGCTTCAGTAAAATCTGAAACGTTCGCAGCCCATTCAATCACAAAACGTTTGGCTTTAGAAGCAATGGCCTCAGCTGAAGAGGAGCAGTTCCTGAAACATCTGTCGTTTCTTTCAACACAGACTGCCCACCAAATGGCGAGGAGTGCCATTCTCCAAATCCTGGACTTCTTCTTACCGATCTTGATGCCGTGCCAGGCTTTGAGGAGAAAGTCGACGGAACCTAGGAAACACCAGGAAAATTGGAAGCGAGAGAGAAAATCCACCCAAATAATAGAGATGAAAGAGCAATGGATCAGTAAATGATTGACCGATTCCGAGGATTTCATACAGCAAAGGCAAATATTGGGGAGCACCATCCCTTTCTTCGTCAAATTATCAACCGTGAGGATTTTGTTCTTTGCTGCCAACCAACTGAAAGCAACAATCTTTGGAGGGGCTGAGTAATACCAAACGTGAGCAGGGTATTGGTCAGATAAGATGTTCGAGGAGGGGTGGGGCTGATTGTAGAAGGATTTGACGGTGAAGAAGGATGATTTATCCAGCTTCCATATGATTCTATCTTCCATATCCTGATTAGGAGTGACCTTGTATATGCAATCCAGCAGATTCACCAGCTCAGGGATCTCCCAATCTTCCAGATTTCTTCTGCACCTTAAGTTCCAAACTGGCTTGTTGTTCTGACAAGAAAAAACATCTGCCACAGCTTCATCTTGATTGCAGGCGAGACCAAACATAAGCGGGAAAGAGTCTTTCAAAGGATTGTCCCCCACCCAAATGTCCTTCCAGAAACGGATGCAGCTGCCTTTACCTAACTCAAACGTGATACCTTTGACAATCTCCTTCTTGAGACAGATAATGCCCTTCCAAATAGTTTCCCTACGGAATTGAATAATTCCAATTCAAATAGTTTGAGTATCTGAACTCAAACCTTTGTGCACAACTAGTTTACTTCTTTGGGGTTCGGACTGCATATTATGTTAAAAGTTCTGAAGAATTTTTGGGTGGTTGAAGCTAGGAAATTCATACTGTTTTTGTTTTCATTCTGGTGAAAGGATCAAGAACTTTTTATCTTACATTCATCTGAAGAATGTCTGTAAAAAAAAAAAAAAAAAAAAAATAAAAAAAAAGATTGAATGAAACCTCCCTGTTCACATTCAATGGAAACTGCAAATGGATAGCTAAGAAAAGATACTGCATCAGTTCACATTCAATGGAAAAAGGGCGAAAGATTCAATCACTTCTTGCTAGGCAATACCTCTTCTTTTCTATTATTTTGTTCTTTTCCTAAGTAGGCTATTTACTTGATAAAACTAATGGCAGGGATTTGTCAGGAGGTTTGTCGGGATGGCTAAATTTGGTGAAGTTTTTTGCTTGTCTAAGCCGTGATTATGACCGGAACTTGCTTGTGCTTTTTTCTCATATTACCAAGTCAAACTATCTTTGCAGATCCGTGAGTACCATAGACGCCATCCAGCTGCACGTGTTATTGATGCCACTGATGAATATGAAGATCTACTCAAAGAAGAACCACGCATTGAATTTAGTGGCGAGGTCTCTCCTTTACCTTCCTTTATATTCTGTTTGTACTCAGACTCTTTTGCCTATCCTTTGATGATGTTGATTTCATAAGCTTGGACTCTGGTGATGTGGTTTACACATGCAAATTCTTTTCCTTTAGAACAAGACATGCCAATGCTCATATTCTTTAGCATTAGTATTGGATAATCTTGACATCTGTAGACTGCATTAGTATTGTCATCAATGTTGTTGAACAGATTGATTCTTTAGCGTCAAGCTCGCGGAGCAATTTTTTCTTGATTGGGCCCCAGAATTTCTCTCTAAGAGATTTAAAAGTCTTGATCAAGACATGCTCTTGCAGTGGTGAGAGGCGAGGCCTCAAACAAATACTTGTATTAGAGCAGAATAAAGGGTGAAAAGCTTAAGATGAGTGGCCATGGGCACTTGTTTAACTTTATTGTAAACAGGTAGGAGTGTAAAATGAAGATAAAACAGCAAATTCAGGCTTTGTATTTCTACTTCATCTTATTTGTGGAGAAGATAAAACTAACAAGTAGAATATCGTTTGCCAATTGGTGTCCTTTACAGACAAATGATAGATAAGAAGGAAAAGAAAAGAAAGCAAGCTTTATTGCTAACCCTTATAGAACAATCAAGTATGGTGAAGCTTAAATGCTTGTTTTAGTGAGACTAATTCTACTTCATCTTATTTGCAGAGAAGATAAACTAACAAGCAGAATATCAGTGACCCTATGGTGTCCTTTATAGACAAATGATAGATAAAGAAGGAAAAGAAAGGAAAAAAGAAAACAAGCTTTATTGCTAACCCTTATAGACAATCAAGCATGGTGAAGCTAAATGCTTGTTTAGTGAGACAAAGGGTAATATAGAGAGGACAGGTTGGTGGGAACCTCTTGTTAGGAGTGCAGATTGATACTCTTTGCTGCAAACCTTGTTGAAGTGGATTCATCTCTTGTGTGTGGTCCCACTTGCAAGAGTAATAGGGGCAATATTGACAATATTCAAAGGGAAGAAGCCTCGCTCAAATCCAACCTCGACTCTGTGAAACAAATTGGGGGAATCTCCCAACATAGAAGGCCCAGAGGTGAGGTGATCAGAAGCTTCAGCCTTAGCGGAGATTGCAATGGAGGAGCCAGTCAAGGTAGTAGTGGTAGACAGTAGGCATAGCTTTGACAAAGCGATCTCAGAGGTGATTCTGATTATTGGACAGTGGCTCAAAGCGATAATCCTTTCGATAGTGGTGGTGGATAATTTCCAGGATCACTCTTTTAAGTTCTATGACCCTGGAGACAACGGATTCCAATGTTTGGGAGCCTCAAAGCTGCTCAGAGCAGTCAAATTGAAGAACACCATATCTAATCTGGTTCGAGGAAACATGCTGAAAATGGGACTGATAAGCAGCAGAGAAGGCTCATCCTAGTGAGAACCATTGTGAAATCCAGAGCTCAATGTTAGGGCGAAATAGAGGATCAATCTAGTCAGTTGATGGCAGCTATTTCCGTTCCAAAATTAGGGGAGGTGCTCGAGGTAAGCCTGATCCGAAGCACATGTAGAAACCACAAGTTGTAGAGCTGATCAATGAAGACAGTTTTGGTTAGCCATCTCGTGCAGAGTATTACGTAGGAGATATCACTCAATGGCGGAGAGGCAAGGGTTGTTTCTGTTTCTTTCTCTGATTTAAGGGCAATTCCGAGCTCAGGGAGTAACATGGCTCTTGGTAAGCGATAGATTAAGGATGCCATTGGTTATGTTGGGAGGATGGTGGGTGTTTCAGGGCAAGTGTGAATAATTGGTGTTGAAATCCTCCATAAATTATGATAAAGGGAGAGGCGCCTCGAAAGAGGGTCCAAGTGGGCAAGGGGAGAAAGAGAGTGATCCATGAAGCTGATCTCATGAAATATAAGGGGGGCTGGAGTGTCCACGTAAAAGAAGCCAAATTAAGGGTTTTGAAAGCAGCAGAAGGTGGATGTGGTGGCATTCCAATATACAGAAAATGCAGTTGATAGATAACGAGGTTATTGATTATTTGTTGAGAGGATCAAATAATGGTAGTATGGAATTCTAATGAGTGGAATAAGATGGATTGGTGGGCAGGTTAGATCTCGGTCTCCATTCTCTTAAAGAATGTTTCAAGTAATTTTTCAGTGGGTCATCACAACAATGTATGGTCCAAATGCCCCGGCATTGAGACAATCATTTTGGATGGCCCGGTCTGTGGTGTTTGGGGGCATTTAATGTGATAAGATTCTCTTTCGAGAAGCTAATGCAAGGGCATTTTCACACTAGGCTCGGGTGGAGTAGCCTGTGGGATGCGGGGACACACTCGGGGTAGGCGGCCTGTGTGAGGCGGTACCCATGTGATGTAGGGCCCACGAGGGGGGTTCGACCGAGGTCCTAACCCATGAGATGTTAGGCCTGGGCTATGAGATAAAGGGATTAATTCGCCATGCTCTATCGGTTCAAGCTTTTAGAGCAAATAATTAATCATCTTGCAACAAAAGCTTAAGCCGGCAAGATCACTAAAAGCATGAGGGACTTTTTTGATAGGGTGAATATGAATGACATGATTGATCTTTCCTTAGGAAGGGTGAAATTTACATGGTCCAACAGACGAGCATCCTGTAATGTCAAAGCTACACTAATTTTTTGTCTCATTGGAATGGATGGATGCTTTCTCCTCTGTAGAGCAAAAGGGCCTTTTGAGGCCATTGTCAGACCATTTTCCCATTACATCAGAAGTCGAGGAAGAAGATTGGGGTCCTATGCCTTTTTGTTTCAAGCTTATGTGGCTTAAAGAGGGCTTTGTGCAATTGGTGAAAGACTGGTGGGGATCTTTTGTAATGGAAGGATGATGATCAAGTAAAAATGTTGAAAAAAAAAAAAAACAAAGCAATGGAAGAAATATACTTTGGCTTCCTTGAAAAGATGAAAGATGACATATTACAGGAAAATCAATCATTAGACATAAAAGAAGAATCCAAAATCAATTCTCAAAAGGAGACGCAAGAGCAGGCAGACTTCATTATGGCATACCAAAACAAGATTAAAGAATAGGAAATCAAATGGAGGCAATGGTCAAGAGCGGTTTGGCTCAAAGACAGAGACAAAAATACAAACTTCTTCCATATGATTGCAAGCGCAAGACGGAGGAACAATCGCATTCATAGTATAATTGTTAATGTGGAAAGAGTAGAAAAGGAGTAGCTTTGTGATACCATTGTTAAGTTCTACTCAGGGCTTTTAAGAGATGAGGGTCGGGATCGTCCCTAGTTAGATTCATTACAATTTCTGCATATATCAAGTGAAGAAACGAAGAAAATGAAATCAAAGAAGTGATTTAGTCCTTTGGAAAGGATAAGGCCTCGGGCCCATATGGGTTTCTGATAGCCTTTTACCAAGTGTTTTGGGAGGAGGTCAAATTTGACCTTTATGAATTTGTGCTAGAGTTCTACGCCACAAGCTACATGCTGTGGATTTGGGAGTGATCTTCATAGCTTTAATTCCCAAAAAGGAAGGAGCAGAGCGCATGAAAGACTTCAGACCGATTAGCCTGATAGGAGGTCCTTACAAGATCCTTGCTTCCTGATTTTGAAATGTTTTGGGGTCAGTTATTTTGGAGGTTCAGGGAGCTTTTGCATATGGTAGACAGATTCTGGATAGGGTGCTAGTTACTCATGAATGCTCTGATTCTAGGTTTAAGGAAAAGAAAGAAAAGGAGTCATTTGCAAACTTCATCTAGAAAAAAGTCCGCAACCACATGGATTGGGCATTCATGGACTGTATGCTTGATAGGCTGAGTTGTGGCCGAAAATGGAGAAGATGGATGCAGGAATGTGTTCAATCAGCTAGGTTCTCAACGATAGTCAATGGATCGCCAAAAGGATTCTTCAAAAGTTCGAGAGGCATTCAGTGAGGGAATTCGCTTGTTCCATTTATATTTATGTGGTGGCAGAGGCTCATAGCAGAATTCTGGAGGTTTAGTCTATGGTTTCCGAGTGGAAAGTGCAGAGTTTCAGATATCTCATCTTCAACTTGCAGATAATACATCCTCTTTTGTGATGTACATGCTGTTCAAGTAGATAAATATGAGGAAAATTGGTAGATGCTTTGAAGTGGTATTAGGCTTGAAGGTAAGTATCCAGAAAAGTGAGATTTTGAGGATAAGAATGTCTTCAAATGAAGTTATGCACCTAGTGGAAGTATTCGGTTGCAAAGCAGGTCATCTCCCATCGACATATATTGACCTTCTGTTGTGCATTGGCAAACCAGCAAATCACTTGTGGGATAAAGTTATTGAAAGAATAGAAAACTAGTTATCAAGTTGGAAGAGGTGATTATCTATCATTTGATTAAGGCAGCTCTGTTTAACATGACCACATATTATGTCCCCCCCCCCTTTTTTTTTTTTTTTTTCCAAAAGTAACGGAAGATATATTGATAAAGATAGAAAATACAGGAAAAAAAGCAGAATCTACTGAGATAGCAAACAAAAACTAAAAGCCTAGAAAACGAAGGTCATAATCCTTCAGAAAATTAACATTGACCGCCCATTCAAAAATCAGACTTTTAGCCCTGGAGCAAACAGATTCGACGGAAGAGGACTTGTTATTAAAACATCTGTCATTTCTTTCTTCCCAAACAGACCACCAAATTGCTAGGATAGCCATTCTCCAAACGCACGTTCTGTTTTTTCCTAACTTGATCCTTTGCCAAGCTGTCAGAAGATTAAGGGTCGAATCGGAAACACGACAACTGATTTTGAAACGCTTACAAAAATCGGACCAGATTTGAGAGATGAACGAACAATGCACGAGTAAATGGTCCACTGATTCTTCTTCCTTCATGTAGCACAAACAAACATTGACAATTTGCATTCCCCTCTTTCTGAGGTTGTCAATTGTAAGAATTCTATTCTTACCAACCAACTAGCCAAAGCAAATGAATTTAGGGGAGCCGAGTACTTCCAGATGAAAGGAACAGCTGGACCAGCAGGATTGAATTTAGTGAGGAGCTGGGAATAGAATGATCTGACCATGAATTTGCTGGATTTGTTGAGCGTTCAAATGAGACTATCGGGAGAGGACTGATCGGGCATGGAATTGGAGATGTAGTTGAGTAGGTCCACATATTCATTGAACTCCCGGTCACGGAGGTTTCTTCTACACTTCACATCCCACACAATTTTACCAGCTGTTACTGAAAAACTGTCTGCAATGGATATGGCCTTGATTGGAGCGAGGCGAAAATTGTTCGGAAAGCGGGTTTTCAGCAACTCTTTGCCCACCCAAAGGTCTTCCCAAAATCGAATGGCAGCTCCATTACCCAGCTCGAAACTAATGCCCTTAAGGACTGCCTGTTTCGAACGTAGAATCCCCTTCCATGAGAAAGAGGCCCTGTAGGAGGAAGAGTCTCTTGTCCACCAACCACCAGGAGAAGAACCGTATTTGCACTTAATGATAGTGTTCCAAAGAGCACCACCTTCAGCTCCTAACCTCCAAATCCACTTGCCAAGAAGGGCCTGATTCATAATTTTTAAATCTTTGACACTAGCTCCACCTTCCTGAAAGTGCTTGCAGACCTCTCTCCAATCTAGGCAAGGTGTCCCATATCCGTTACGATACGGCCGCATCAGCTGATACGTAACGGTAACGGCCAACACCGTTACGCGATACGGGGTCGAAACGGGCAACCCCCCACCCCCCAACCGTAGCAGCCGTTACGGGCCATAACGGCTGTTATGGGCCTAGAAATTAGGAAAAAAAAGAAAGAAAAAGCATACCAATTTTTTTCTTTCTGTTCTTCTTCTCTCTTCTTCTTCTTCTCCTTCTTCTTCTTCTCTCTCTCTCTCTCTCTCTCTCTCTCTCTCTCTCTCTCTCTCTCTCTCTCTTCTTTCCCTCTTTTTCTTTTCGGTTTCCCTCTCCCGATTTCCTGTCTTTTTTATTTAAAATCGGAAGCGGATTGATTGGTGTACCACACACCAGTATAGCTGCTGTAGGTACGTGTCATGCTAAGACGAGCACTGACACTCCTCGAGCTCCGAGTTGTACGAACAGTTCAAAGGAGATCAAAGTTACATGGGCTCCATAGTGATGTATTTATTATATCTACACTGTTCATCTATTTTTAAATATCATTTTAGAGCATTACCCAAAAAATGAATCGTATCCAAAGATCGTCTGGACCACACTAAAAATAGCAGCGGAGATGATGATTTTCACCGTTAAACAATTCGTAGGCCCACCATAACGTTTATTTTCCATCCAATCTATTCATAAGGTCAAAAAGACCTAAATGAAGAGGAAAAACAAATTTCATATTGATCCAAAAGTTTTGTGATCCCAAAAAGGTTTCAATGGTAGACATTCAATCCCCCACTGCTTTTTGCAGTGTGGTCCTCTTGATAATTAGATCTGTATTATTTTTCGTGTCAAGCCTTAAGACGATCTCGTCAAATGAATGGACGGTTTAGATATAACACATACCTCATGATCAGACCCACAGGACTTACTGACGTCAATACACATAGGTACACCAAGCTTTCAAAGAAATCGGACTCTCTGGAGTTACGCAGCACGCTTTTGTACACGTGCCGCGTGGCCCCACCATAATGTATATATTTTATCCATGCCGTCCATCCATTTTGCCATATCATTTTAGGTCATGATCCAAAAAATTAGTAAGATCCAAATCTCAGGTGGACCACACTATATGAAACAGTGGTTATAGAATGCTCACCATTAAAAATTTCTTAGGGTCCACTGTAATGTTTATTTTTCATCTAACCTGTTAATTGGGTCACATTGACGTGGATGAAGGGAAAACACACATGTCAGCTTGATTTAAAACATTTGTAGCCCCCAATAAATTTTTAATGGTGGACGTTTAATTATTGTTGTTTCTTATGATGCAGTCCACCTGAGCTTTGGATCTGCCTCATTTTTGGGCTCATGCCCTAAAATTATTTGGCAAAATGGATGGACGGTGTGGATATAACACATTCATCACGGGTGGGGCCCAAAAAACTTTGACACTCGTGTACTACACTTCACAATTCGGGTCTCGCCTGATTCGGGCCCTTAAAAAATTGTACACGAGACATGTATTAACTTAAAATTTACCAATTAAATTATGGACTGTAATTGCTAACTCACAATGCCAAAATCAAATTGTTTGAATAGTTTTAATTGTTAATTTGTGGACGCTTATTTTTAAAATAGTGCCTTCTGATTTTTATTTATTTATTTATTTATTTATGATTCACTATCCAATAAATGTCCACCAATTCATAAGTGGGATAATGCCAATAAATTACATGAATTTGAGGCTGATTTGGGGCATGGATTGGTCCTCCAAGTCAGCTACAAATTGGCAACGCCATTTACCTGAATTTAATTTCATTTTTTTAAAGAACTATTAGGAGAAATGATATCAAATTGTTAAGTATATAAATTAGATATTTATAAAATTAATTTTGTAGTCAAATTCAAGTTATCTGGTTCATAAATTCATCAGACAGTCCGATACAACTTCTCACCAAAGAGTGGACCGTTACACCACCATAAACATGTTCCAATTTATAAATGAATGCATATTTGGAATGCTTAGAATATTCTGGATTTAATCCATATTTTTTTGGTAAAAAAAAAAATTTGCACCGTTACGGGCTGTTACGCCTCCGTATCGCCGTTACACCCCCGTATCGGTATCGGTATCGGAGGGCACCGTTACGCCAACCGATACCTGTACGGGATACCTTGAATCTAGGTAGTGAAATTTCTTCTGATTTTCCTTCCCAAACCACAAGAAATCTCGTCTTAGTTTATTGATGGACAACAACATAGAAGAAGGGCATCTAAACAAGGACATGTAGTACAAAGGGAAGTTGGAGAGGGCTGCCTAGATGAGGGTTAGACGGCCTCCCAAGGATAGGTAGCAACATTTCTACCTGGCGAGGTACTTTTAAAATTTGCAGACAATCATGTCCCACTGAAATTTCGGGGGCAGGCCTATGGAAAGGGGGAGCCTCACAAAGGTTGTAGGAAAGGAAGCCAAAGGGCAGCTAAGGAGGGCTGTGTAGCTGAATAATTCCTCTTCTTCCAAATTAATGGCAAACATCTTCGATTTTGCCAGATTGATTCTCAGTCCTAAAACAGTCTTGAAGCAGCGTAACACTGCGCAAGTTGTCGATGAAGACCGAGGAAGCTTCAGAAAAAATTAGTGTGTCGTTGGCGAACTGGATATGGGAAATGGGAGGGGACACACCTGGCATTGCAATACCTAGCAGAATACCTTCGTCTTGGCCTTTAAGAAGCATTTTAGAAAGAGCCTCACCCACTACAAGAAAAATAAAAGGAGATAGGGGATCCTCTTGTCTTAGCCCTCTCGAACAGTTGTCTTAGCCCTCTCGAACAGTTGAAGAAGCCTTTGGGGGAGCCGTTGAGGAGAATTGAGAAGTGGGCCAAACCAATGCATTCTCCAATCCACCCTCTCCACCTACCACCGAAGCTCATACGAGTAAGCATGTATTGGAGAAAGCCCCAATCGATGTGATTGTAGGCTTTTTCGATGTCCAATTTGTAAAAAATGCTCTTCGCTCCAGATTTCTGACACGAGTGAAGGCATTCATTCGCGATAAGAGCACAATCTACAATCTATCTGCCCTGAATGAATGTGTTCTGATTGACCGAGATAATCTTCCCCATTACTTTCCTTAATCGAGAGGTTAGGACTTTTTCTAGGATTTTGTACGAGCCTCCGATCAGGCTGATTGGTCTGAAGTCCGAGAAGGAATTTGCTCCTGCGACCTTGGGAATTAGCACGATAAAAGAGGCACCGAGACCTTTAGATAGTCTTCCCCCACTGTGGAATTCGTGAAAGAATTCCATGACATCCTGACGAATAACTTCCCAGAATGTTTGGAAAAACACTATAGGGAAACCATCGGGACCAGGGGATTTATCTCCTCCCAACGAGTCGACTACCATCTTCACTTCCCCCTCAGAAAATTGGGCTTTGAGGAGCTCCGCATCAGTAGCATCTATACTGTTCATCTAGACATTGTTGAGTTGCGGTCTGGCCCGCCCTTAAGAAGAAAGAAGGGATTTGAAGTGATGAATGGCTTGATCAGCGATCACCTGTTTATCTTCAATGCAGACCCCATTCACAGAAATGCTGAAGATTGCCTTGGATCGAGCGTGCATGTTAGCAATGCTATGGAAATAGCTAGTGTTCTTATCACCCTCTGATATCCATCTAGCTCTTGATTTCAGCTTCCAAGATATTTCATCTTCCAAGGCCCTGGCCGAAATGGATTGGATGATTTGGATTCTCTGGCCCAGGGTTTCTGACGACATAGAAATGCCTTCGGCTTCAGCGTCGATTCGTTGAAGTTCGGATAGCAGCGATTCCATTTCTGCTTCTCTCTTTCCAAACTCCTCTATTTTCCGCTCCAATTTATGCTTGAGGAGCCTGAGCTTGTAAAGGAGCCTGTGGCCAGCATAACCTTCCACCTGGTAGCTCGACCACCACTCTGCGATCATGAGTCTGAATCCGTTAATCATGAGCCAGGAAGAGTTAAACCTAAATGGTTTAGGGCCCCAGTTCTCTTCTTCCATTAGCAGCAATATCGGACAGTGGTCAGAAGTTGTTCTAGGGAGAGCTACTTGGGAGACAGAGGGGAAAGCCTCCAACCACTTAGGGGATAGGAGGAATCTATCCAGCCTGGATTGAATTGGAATCCTACGCCCGTTGGACCAAGTAAATTTTGCCCCTGATAGTGGAAGATCTACAAGTTCTTGGGTTTGGATCCAATCAGAGAAAGATTCCAAGCTGAAGAGACCCTTCTCCTTCGGGAATGTTCCTCTACAAATCTGGTTACATTGAAGTCACTAACTACGCAACATGGACCTGAGAAAGACTCCTTAGATATGGTTAGCTTGTACCAAAATTCTGGCCTGATGTAGTCGATAGTGGGACCATAAACAGCGGAAATAAGACAGCGAAAGTTGGACGACTTGTTTTGAAGAATCACCGACACCGAGAAGACACTGACCGAAGAGGACTAAAGCTCCCACTTTGAGGATTTCCATGCAATCAGAATGCCGCCCAAACTACCTATGGCGTCAAGGGATACCCACTTCGCATCCTTCGCTTTCCACAGGGTAACCAAGAGTTCATCTTTGAACTGGGGGACCTTAGTTTCCTGGAAACAAAGGACGTCCGGATTTCTTCTTCTCACAGACTCTTTGATTAGACTTCTTTTCTGTTTTGATCCCACCCCCCTAACATTCTACGAAATGATTCTCATTGGGGCACAGAGCTTCCCCGATTTCCCTGCCTTCCTAGCTTTACTTTGGAGGTTGATATGAGACCTGGACGTCGTTCAAGGTGTTGGAGCTCCCGGTTGCTGATGGATCTGGAAAGGGGTTTCGTTGGAGTTCCGGTATCTGGGAGGGGTCTTCCTCTATTCTCGATGCATTGGAATAACGCAATGTAGTCCTCCGGTCTGTCCCCGAAAGACAACCCAAGGGATCTTCCGACGTGCCCGACCGCATCTCTTATCCATTTCTTCCTTTGAATCGTGTGGATTAAATCTGATTTGCTTTTCTCTTCGATTGACACCATTTCGATAGCTTCCTGCTGGTGATGGGAGAAGTCGGCATGCATCTGCAGAGGTTCTGCTTCTATGATGTCTCTTGCTCTATCTTCCTAAAAGAGAGTAGTAGGACCAAGATCAGACCAGACGTGAGAGGGGGATAGGGAGATGCGAGAAGATGTGGGAGAGGAAGGGAAGGATTGGGATTCTGAATAACGGGTATCTGAATCCTCTCCCCTTGGGTGGTCGTTGCCAGATGCGGTAGGGACCTTGCATATCTGCATTGTTTTTCGCTGGGGTGAAACCATTTGTTGCGGAAACTGCCTCGTCGCCACTGGGGAATTTGGACGGAGAAACTGGCCGAAGGGGTTATCGGAGAGGGGAGATGGAACAGATAAGGAAATGGTTTTTAGAAGGACTTGAGCTTTTTGGGTTTGGAATTCGGGTATAATTGAGGCATTGAGAGGCGATGGAGGCAACAGTTCCGGATTCGGATCCGGACCCGATATAGAGGACCCGTTCTCGATAATAGAAACGGGCACGCATCTCGGGCTAGTTATTCGGGTGGCCACGCGTCCTTGGCTTTGGATTGGGATATGCTCGGGATCTCGGATGGCCACGCATCGTCGGATCTGCGTGGGAGGATCGTCGAGATCCGTGCGTGCCGAATCTTGATTAGACGACTGCTGATGTGGTTGAGGGCGCGTGACGTGGCACGTGTCCTCCGAGGATGGTTGAGGGCGTGATCTCCGAAGGGGGCAGGGGGGCTGGTAGGGAGAGGGATCGGTGCTCCGCTGGAGCATGGTTTTCGTGCACCTTCGTGGACCCTCGCCTCTGAAACCGTAATCGGTATCGGAGAAGAAGGTTCCTTGGTCCTTTAAAGATCACCCCACCTGGGGTAGATGCCGTCGTACGTCTCTCTTTGCACCGAAAGCTTGAGCTGTCTATCGTCTACATGAACTAGTACGTACGGTGGCAATGGAGTCCCCTTCTTTCTTCTCACCCGAACTCTGATGAAAGCCAGCTCTTCTCCGATCTTCGTCTTAGGATCCAGCTCTAGGAAGGACCTGAGCATGGTGTGCCAAAACAGTTACGTATCGGCCGTAACGGCCGATACATAACGGTAATGATGGGAACCGTTACACGTTTCGGGGTTGTATCGGCCGTTACCAGATTTTGTACCAGTATCGGCATTCTGAGTGCCCGTTCTGGTGTAACGTAACGGCCGTTACGGCCCGTATCGGCCAAATAAAGTAACTTTTTTTTTTTTTTTTTTTCATTTTAAGCTCTGTTTTTGCTATTTTTTTGAAACCTCTTGCTTTCAAACTATTTATCACTCCTTCTACTACTAATTTCGACTAACCTTGGCTGGGTATTTGAGATAAAAACACATTATATTACCGATTTTCTTGAATCAAAGCTCGGTGGGCCATTTTTCAGAAATTCGTCAAAAATAGGTATTTATACTTTTTTTAATATGTTTTGCTGTTTTAATCATGCCATATGGTATGTTAATCATAGTAGAACATGTTAATGTGCATTTTACAAATTTGGGGTGCCATTTAATATTTTTTTCTATTTACGCATGAATTTTGGCCCATTTTTTTAAAATTCGAAAAATTAATTTTTAATGGTTGTTTTGCTGTTTTAATCATGCCATTTGATGTGTTAATCATAGTAGAACATGTTAATGTGCATCTTACAGATTTGGGGTGCCATTTTATATTTTTTTAAAATATTTTTTTCTATTTACGCATTTATTTTGGCCCTTTTTTTGAAAATTCGAAAAATCATTTTTTAATGATTCTTTTGTTGTTTTAATGATGCCATATGATGTGTTAATCATAGTAGAACATGTTAATGTGCATTTTACAGATTTGGGGTGCCATTTTATATTTTTTTAAATATTTTTTCTATTTACGCATGAATTTTGGCCCCTTTTTTTAAAATTCGAAAAATCAATTTTTAATAGTTGTTTTGCTGTTTTAATCATGCCATATGATGTGTGAATCATAGTAGAACATGTTAATGTGCATTTTACAGATTTGGGGTGCCATTTTATATTTTTTTAATATTTTTTTCTATTTACGCATTTATTTTGGCCCTTTTTTTGAAAATTCAAAAAATCATTTTTTAATGATTCTTTTGCTATTTTAATGATGCCATATGATGTGTTAATCATAGTAGAACATGTTAATGTGCATTTTACATATTTGGGGTGCCATTTTATATTTTTTTAATTATATTTTTTTCTATTTACGCATTTATTTTGGCCCCTTTTTTGAAAATTTGACAAATCATTTTTTAATAATTCTTTTGCTGTTTTAATGATGCCATATGATGTGTTAATCATAGTAAAACAAGTTAATGTGCATTTTACATATTTGGGGTGTCATTTTATATATATATTTATATTTTTTTCTATTTACGCATGAATTTTGGCACTCAAAAATAATTGCAAACACCTAAATGTAAGATATTTTCATATTACATTTATTCTAATATATCTATCATTGATAGTAGATAGTTAGAAAATTAAATATATGAATTTTATAGTCAAATTCAGGTTATCTGGTTCATAAATTCATCAGACAGTCCGATACAACTTCTCACCAAAGAGTGGACCATTACACCACCATAAACATGTTCCAATTTATAAATGAATGCATATTTGGAATGCTTAGAATATTCCGGATTTAATCCATATTTTTTTGACAAAAAAAAAAATTGCGCCGTTACGGGCCGTTACGCCCCCGTATCCGTATCGGTTTCGGAGGGCACCGTTACGCCAACCGATACCGATACGGGACACCTTGGACCCGAGGCAGGTCGCCGACGAGATGAAGAACTCATCATACCAACATTCCAAGGGGATTTCCCAAATTAGGATCCACATACTTTCCATCCCAAAGATGGAGTAATCTTCCCATGTCAAGACTTTTGCAACCGGCCCTTGCGAGTGAAGTTGGCCCGCCATTATTAGCATCTCTGGGTTGAGACCGGGGCATACCTTGACCCACAAATCGTTGTACCCCAGAGGTTTGATGTTGTAGTTTCCCGGATGAAATCCAGTGCACTCTTTGATCCATTTCTTAACTTTGCGATATCGAAGCCCCATCTTTGGAAATAATAACAACAGTATCCAACAGCTCCTCTCTAGCGCGATTGAATCTCGCTTGGATTATACGGAGGATGCAGTCGTTTTCTACCTCTATAGGATCTTCTCTGTTCTGACCAGGCTTGTTGCCTGTTTCTATATCACTTCTGCTGGAGAGGTTAGGGTTTGCAATGCCCCAGAAAATTGTTGAATTGAATTGATAGAATTTGGCGAGATTTCCTACAGAAAGGTTTAGAGGACAAGCAAAATTTTCATCTCTTGAAGTGGGAGGTGTCTGTAAGCCAACTAGGGAAGGAGGTGCTGGGATAAGAAATCCAGAAGTCATTAATATGGCTCACTTGGATAATGGATGTGGAGATTTGGGGAGGGGAGTCTTTTGGAAAAGGGTGATAGTAGTAAAATCAAACTATTAGAAAATGGTTGCACAACAATTGTTACATAACAATAACAGTGGGAACCGTTGTGTTATGGGGCCGTAACGGTCATTACGGGAAAACCGGTCCGTAACAGGGGCCGATACAGGTGTTTTTTTTTTTTTTTTGGTTTAAGGTTGTAAGGGCCGTCACAGCTCGTATCGTAACTGTAACAACGGTGGCCATTACGGCCGCCATTACCATTATTGAATACCTTGAGTAAAATATAGAGAAGGGCCAGGGGATGGTTCACAAAACAGTCGTCTCAATGTAGAGCATTAGTGGTTTGGAACGCAGTAGCTGGATTGGTTGATGAATTTATGGAGTATTCTTCTCTATCAGCATCAGGACTCGAATAAAATTTGTCAGGTACGCAGTATTCAAATAGACACCTTCATCAATTTTCCCTAGATTAGCCACCGTTGCTGTAGACAAGGAAGCTTGTGTTGCCTTTCAAAAAAAAAAAAAGGAAGCCTGCATTTCAGAGTACGTGTAAATGGTGGGGGGTTAAGTGGTATGGACACCTTTATGTCGCAAAACTTTCTTGGAAGAAGTGGCAAAGGAAATGGCAACATTGTTGGAGGTTCTTCATACCAAGCAACCATCTCCAAATGAGCAAGACTCGTGGGTGTGGAAATGGGAGAAGTATGGGGGATTTCTTGTTAGATCGTTCTATGATGCTATCCTCATTCAAGGTGGGAGGGGAGTTGGGAACCCGAAAGGAGGAGGTTTTGCGATATAGAGGACTGCCTAGTGTGGTCGCTTTTGCATTGTGGGCCAGGGTGATCACCAATGGTAACCTTCAAAAGAGAAACATGATCATACCCAATGTGTGCATCATGTGTGTGCGTGAGGCAGAAATAGTAGACCATCTATTTACTCACTGTCCCTTCTCGAGAGAGATCTGAAATCACTTTCTTGAGCTATTTCAGTGTTGTTGGGTGATGCTAGAGTCTATTGATACTCTGGAAAGGGGATGGGTTCAGCCTAAAAGGTTAATTCCTTTCGAGACCATCGTTTCTGGCAGTGTTATGGTTGATCTGGATCGAGCACAATGAGAGATTCGTCCAGAATAGCCAAAAATGTCATATGGAAGTCTTCATGAAAGCTAAGAGGGATGCCATTTCTTGGGCTTTGTCTGTTAAATCCCTAGCTTTTGTTCCTGCTGTCCTATGGAAGTCTTCATGAAAGCTAAGAGGGATGCCATTTCTTGGGCTTTGTCTGTTAAATCCTTAGCGTGTTCCTGCTGTCCTTTTTATTCCTTTTGGTTTTATTAGTAATTCTTAGTGAGGATGCGCTTTCTCCCTTTTAATAAAATTCAGTTACTTCTCAAAAAAAGAAGCTCAACGGTCAAAAAGTGAACTCCGTCTCTTAAAAGGTGTGGAAATGAGGATTATCAAGTCTTTCGAAGGAAACTGAAAACACCCTTTTTAAGGAAAATCTTGGAAAGGAAAACAGTTTTTCATATGTTTACTTTATTGTCACAATCGGCAACACACCACATATATGGAAAGTGTTTCTTTTCCGCTATTAATTTTTTGGATTCCACCAATCCAAACATGCTCGTAGCAAAAACAATAAAAACTGTGAGCTTTTCCCATGCGTGCTCTGTTTTTAGGCCTCTGGTTGGTGTTGCCAAGAAAACGAGATGTTCCAAGCTAAAGCATGAACAGCGAAATGCATTAAATCTTTCTCTGGCCCGCTGGATTTTATGATTACATGTTCAGGGGTGCTGGTATTCATGATTTGATATTGGCATTTTACTCAAAGCCAGCTGCTTCATGGAATTTATCCATGTTAAAACTTGATTGCTTATATCAGTAATTTTAGAAGTAAGCCGATGCCATCTTGTTTAGATGTCTGAATCATTCCACGAATTAGTTGCAGTTTTTATGTCAGATAATATTGTACTGACACGAATCTGGATTTGTTTCATCAGGAAGGTTTTGGTCGATACCTGGATATGCATGAATTGTTTAACGAGTACATCAACTCTAAATTTGGAGAGAACATTGAATACTCTGCTTACTTGGATGTGTTTCCACAAACACATAAGATTCCCAGGAATCTGAAGATGACAAGGTAACCTTCTGGCTTTTACTTCTGTCAGAACAGTTGAATGTGTTTGGGGACTTTCTACATGTCCATCTGCATCCTTTTATAGTAATCACTATTAAATTGATGTTTTTCAGCTTATCGCATGTTCTGTGTTTCCAGTAAGTACAGGGATTATTTGGAGCATTTTCTGGAGTATCTAATATCTTTTTTCATGCGGACAGAACCCTTGCAAGACCTGGATAGAATTTTTCAAAAGGTTATCATTCTGTCTCTTGAAAGTGTTTGGATTGTTTCCATACACTTTATCTTGCTTACTACTATGGTGAATTTTTATGTATTTGCATTTTCTAAAACTGATTATGGACATGGCTGCCTAGATATGGGGCATGCGACATGCTTTTTTTCACTGCCTAAGATTGTTCAGCCTTTGCTTGCTGGCTGAAAAGCCGTTACTTGAGCTAGGTCACATGTGACAACCTGCTCTGAGACCATGACAAACTTGAGAGCACACATGATGTGATTCTCTTTGATAAAAAAGTGAAATGTAAAGGTCTAATCTCTCAGTATGAGAGTGAATACAACAAGGGGCCTGACCCAATGTAGATACAACTTTCTATTCACTCATTGGATCCAGATGATCTAGGTGGGGACCACCATGGCTCCTCTCGTCTTGAGAATGTCAAGCTCCATCAACTACATGACGCTCAGTTTTTTGTCTCAACTGACAGTACAATTATCTTTCAGAAAAGAAAGTATGTCACAGCCCGATTATAACAGTGGCCACTTGGGTACTCTGTACCGGTTCCAGAGTGGGAATGTACGTTCATTACACCATCCTACAAGCATGTGAACATCCTTTGAGTTTTTTGCAATCTGAAACTGTCTGTTGTAGGTTCAGGGAGAAATCAAGATTGTATGATGTCCAGAATTTATTGCATTTATGGAGTTAAAAGGATACTGATAACTGTGAAAAGAAAAAGGGACAGACCTTTCACTGGACAGTTTCCCACCTTTTTACATCTTTACTACCACATAAAGCAACTAATGCTATTCTTAGTGTGGAATTTATCCGAAACTTTGGGTCTTTTTGTAGGGTATTTTCAGGAATATCTTGCAAAAAATAATTAAAAACCACATTAACGGAATAAATAAATGAGTGTTAGAAACTAAGGGTGTGTTTGGTTGCACCAAATATCATGAAATTTCATGATATTTTGCACCAAATTAGACTGATTAATCATGAAATCGAATGATATTTGGTGCAACTGAATGCACCCCAAAAAATCATTACCAAAATGGAAATTTCCAATATTTTCATTTTTTAAATACCATGAAACATCGCGTAACTTTAAAATGTTGCCAATGATTTCCAATGCGGTACCCAAAAGGATCCAAATATCATTGATAGTCAGTTTCTTGTCATTTGGAAGAGCCGAGTCATATCATTAGAGGACCCAATTTCAGTGACTGGACTCTGGACTCGGGGCCCATGTTTAAGTTCTTCAACTAAGGTCAAACTGATCATCAAATAATAATGCTAAATTAACGACAATTACATGGAGCTTCTAAAGGATACTGCTGCTTAAGATTCACTGACTTTCGGAACACGATTAATGACCATTCTGAGATATTTTTTGGCCTGTTGCAGGTTGAGACTGAATTTGAGGAGCTCTGGGCAGATGGTAAGGTACTTGGTTGGGAAAACAAGGGTTTAGAAAATGGACATCTTTCTTCTCAGGATTCTGTAATTGATCTTGACTACTACAGTAGTGTTGAAGAGCTAATGGAAGTTGGTCCAGAAAAGTTAAAAGAGGTGGGAGTCTCCTTCTTGCTTTCCATGCCAGAGTCTGTAGCCTCTGATTTCAAATGCTGCATCTTTCCAACTCTTTTTTTTTTTTTTGGTGCCGAGTATTTGCACATCTCCCAGTAAAGATATGGGTATTTTAGTTCCACACCTCTTCATTTTGGGTCTTTTGGTGCTTTATACTTTGGCTACAAGATGGTCACATATCCTTGAATCATGTTCACTAAGCTCTAACGATACCTTACTGAAAATTTTCATGCCTGCTCTCTGTTGCATTTTGGATTCACCAGCATTTTATATCTCATAGACTGCAAATATTGTGTCGAAGTGGATGCTTTCAACTAAAGGTTCAAATAGGTTTACCAGGCATCATGTAATTTTGCTTTGGATTCTTATCATCTTGAGAGAAAAAAAAAATGGGAAAGGCTTCTTAAGATTTAAATATTAGTGTCATATGAGAACTTCCATAATTGCTATTGCTATTGCTATTGTTTTTTTTTTTTTTTATTTTTTTTTTTTTTATTTAATAAATTTTAAATGTTGATTAGCACTAGGCCCTTCAATGCATCCACATTGAACTCGTTAAGTGAGAGCCTGCAGACTTGTTCATTATTATGCTTTTGATGATTGCCACTTTATGTGGGGTGCATGCTTATCGTCTTTGTTGAAGTTCATGGTAACGCTATTCTTAATTTGATCTTCGAACTGCCTTAATGTGGGATGCCCATCTGTTATATCTTTTTTATCTTTTGAACTTCCACAAAAAGGAATTTTTAATTCACTTATTAAGTATCCTTGAAAATTATATGTCAGTTTGTTATTTGCAGTTTAAGGTACTCTCCTACTAATTTTGATGCTGTTTGTCAGGCACTAGCAGCTCTAGGACTAAAAACAGGTGGTACAATTCAGCAACGTGCAGAGAGGCTTTTTCTTACAAAGGTAATTATGCACCAGATTTGTAAGCTGGATGAAAACTGCAGCATTCCTTTATTGGTTTCTTTTCTTTTCTTTTTCTCCTAATCAATACAGCCCACTGAATTTAGAAATATGCCATTTATTGTGGTGATAGGATGGTATGTTCTTTTCTATAAGTTTCTTCATAAGACTCGTTTCAGAAATACCTTCTGTTCCTTTGTACAGCACACTCCTCTCCAGCAACTGGACAGAAAACATTTTGCCAAGGGCTCACGTGATTTAGAGAAAAATAATGCTGCTTCACAGGAGGATAGTTCTGCAAAAGAAATTTCCCTGATGGAGGTTAAGATCCAAAGGCTATGTGAATTGTTAAATGAGGTTTGCCCTCCATATTTATTTAGAACTGTAATTGAGTTTTCCTCGAAAAAAATATATACCTTCAGCAATGCTCCTAATACTTGCTGAAGGATTTCAGTTGTGTTGGCTCTCCCGTTTATGAGATTCTTTTGTGAGCATGTGCAGACGATAGCGCAAACTAAAGAAAACGTTGAAAAGAAACAGGCTTTGACATATGAGGAAATGGAAGCAGAGCGTGAAGAGGTGATGTTGCATTTACTTTCTAAACTCCTCAGCTATCTCAGTTAATATTCTTATTCAGTAACTAATATGAGAGAGAGTACTAATAATCCACAAGCTTTGTCTGTACGGATGATTTTTGTGCAAGACTTTCTGATTCTTCTCTCTTTTTTTTTTTTTTTTTTTTTTTTTTTTTTTTTTTTCTTTTTTATACTGGGTTTTTTTCTTAATTTCTGACTTTTTTGCTGATTGGGGATTTATGCTCAATGTATTGCAATTCAAAATGATTTCCAGACCATTTGTCATTCAAGAGCACTGGAGTGATACGTTAACTTACATCCTTAATTGTTCACCTATAGCACCCCACAGGAAGCACTCCAGCAAAAATCTGCACACCATACTCCATGGTTGGGCAAAACCCATATCAAACATGGCAGATGCAGAGCCTTTTTTTTTTTTTTTTTGAAAGGTGAATACACACACACTCTTACACCCACACAAACACCACATGAAAGGTGAATATACACACACTCTTACACCCACAACCTCAGAGTAGAAACACACAGTGTCTACCACTGAGCCATGAGTGGAGCTTTCGAACATGAAAAGAGTGAAAACATCCAAATTTCCGTCAAACTGTGATGATTCTTGGTCTCTTTTTAAATTTAAAATATTGGATGCCCTGGAGTACTTAAATTTTTTGATGTATACTTAAATTTTTTGATGTATAACCATTGGAAATTCTGATTCAGCAATTTAGTGGATAACCATAGTCATTCTGATTCAGCAATTTAGTGGATAACCATAATCGAGCTATAATAGCTTGTTTTTCGAACTTCTTTGCTGTCATGATTGCCTGGGAAGCAGAAGAAACTCTGTTAAGTTGGATTACTGTTTTTACCAGTTGTGATGGCAGGGATGTCATATCATACTTCCCTCCTTGTGGCCTCATTTTTTTTATGGAATTTTGACAAACTTTTCAATTAATAATATATGGAAGAGTGAAAACAGATGTGAATAGGCTGGCAGTGTTGGAACAGCCAGACTTTTATATATAAATTAAAACCGTATTTCTCTAGTTCATTGTTTTCTGGGATCCGTGCCTCACACAACTTTCGGGCTTCTTTTTCCTTTTGACATCATAATCACAGCCGTCTCCCAGCTATTCGGTGTTGGCTGTGTTGATTGTGTATCATTTTTCATATTCAAAACAACAATTCACACGAGTACTTGGCAAAAGTTCAATGACACTGCTGCCTATCATTTTTCATATTCAAAACAACAATTCACATGAGTACTTGGCAAAAGTTCAATCTCCTTTTGCCTGGACTGGAGATTGGCTGGCACATCCCTTCTGGACGGAGTTTCTTTTTACTTGAGTTTTTGGAGTGACTATTCTGTTTCTATTGTTAAATGAAGAGAAGCAGGTTGATATATATAGGTTTGAAGCATTAACTGATATCTGCACTCAACAACCATATGATTAGTGCTTGTAGACGGTTGATAATTGGATCGGTAGAGGCAAGGTATGCCAAAATGGTTACGTATTACGGCCATTACGTAACATTAACAGTGGTAACCATTACACGTTAGGGAGCCAAAACAGCCATAACAACCATCACAGGAAAAAAAAAAGGGCCCGTAACAGCCTCATAATGGGCCAAAACAAATTTTAACAGTAGTGGCCATTACGGCGACTGTTACCATTGTGGAATACCTTGGGTAGAGAAATGAGTAACTATTTGGAAGAGGAGGAGAGTCACATTTTGGAGGTGAGGCACAAGTTTTGGGTGAATGACATTGCACGGTAGGGTTTTGCTTTTTCTTTCTTTCTTTCTTTCTTCTTCTTCTTCTTCTTCTTCTGTCTTTTTTTTTTTTTTTTTTTTTTTTTGAACATGCAAACGAGTCTAAAGTAGGTTCCTTGCAACACACACACACACACACACATATATATATATATATATATATATATATATATATATATATATATATATATATATATATATATATATATATGGTGAAATGCTCACCTAGGAACCGGTTCTTACGAGAATTCGTGAGCACTTTTTGATACGTGATGTGATCTCAAAATCTGAACCATCCACTTGATGTGGCACCCCATGAAACCCTTGGGGCCCAACTTTCAGCTTGATCCGAAATTCTGGTGGGCCATGGCAAAAGGAAACAGTTACCTTCCTTGATTTGCCTCTCTTTGCTATGGCCTACCAGAGTTTTGGATCAGGCTTAAAGTTGAGACCTTGGGTTTCATGGGGTGCCGCATCACGTGTGCCATTCGGATTTTGGGCCCAAGGCATGTGTGCAAAGGTGGGCACGGGTGCTCACCTAAGAAGGTGAGCATGACTCTCTCTCTATATATGTGTGTGTGTGTGTGTGTGTGTGTGTGTGTGTGTGTAGTGCACAACTCATCACACGTGATGTGAGCGCAAAATCTGAACGGTCCACATGATGCAGCACCCCATGAAACCTCCAAGGACCAAGGCCCAATTTTTACCCTAATCCAAAACTTTGGTGGGCCATGGGCCCATGGCAAAAGAAAACAGTTTCCTCCCTTGATTTGTATCTCTCTTTGCTCTGACCCAACAGAGTTTTGGATCAGGTTGAAAATTGGTCATTGGGGGTTTCGTGGGGTGCCACATCGCATGGACCGTTCGGATTTTGAGCCCATGACACGTGTGCAAAGGTGCGTAGGTGAGCATGCCTCTCTCTCTCTCTCTCCTCTCTCTTCATTATATATATATATATATATATATATATATATATATATATATATATATATATATATATATAGAGGGAAATGGTACTATGAGGTTGAGCTCGTGGGCAAAAATCAGCCCTATCTCAAACACAGGTGGACCATACCATTTGAAAACATGGAAAATGATGCCTAAAACATCTCAAAGCACTTGTGGGGCCCACCTGAGTTTTGGAATGGCCTAAAATTCCGTGTGACCCCTCATCCAAGTGGGACACACACAATGGATGGACTAGATGTCAAAACCACATCTCAGGGCCGCATGTGCAATCAGGAAGGCTTTAATGGGTGAGCATCCACTCTCAATTGTTTTGTGTAGTGTAGCTCACCTAAGTCATGGATTGGCCTGATTTTTTGGCCCATGGCTCACCATGGAAGGGCCCATCTGATTAATGGGATGGATGTCCCTTACACATGATGTTGGGGCCCACAAAGCTAAGCTTCCCATGAGGTCGAGCTCTGTGGGCACCATCGTGATGTGTGATGGACATCCACACCGTGCATTAGGTAGGTCCCCTCTAGGTTATGGGATATGCCAAAAATCAGCCATATCTGGAACTCAGGTCGGCCACACCATTTGAAACCATGGGAAATCATGCCTTAAACATCTAAAAGCTCTTGGTGAGGCCCACCTGAGTTTTGGATTGGCCTAAAATTTGGTGTGATCCTCATCCAAGTGGGACACACAATGGATGGGGTGGATGTCTAAACCACATCTCATTGGGCCCCATTTACAATCAAGAAGGTTTCACTGTTGTCTGTGTTGTAGCCCACCTAAGTAATGGATTGACCTGAATTGTAGGCATATGGCTCAACATGGAAGGGTGCATCTGATTAATGGGATGGATGTCCATCACACATAACAGTGGGGCCCGTAGAGCTCGACCTCATAGTACATTTTCCCTATATATATAGTTTGTGTGTTGTGTGTGTGTGTGTGTGTGTGTGTGTGTGTGTGTGTGTGAGAGAGAGAGAGAGAGAGAGAGAGAGAGAGAGAGAGAGAGAGAGCATGGGGATGGATAACGATGTCGACTTAGCAATATACTGGTGAAAGCCCTCACAAAATGTTGCAAAGGGTTCCCATACCAAATCCTACAGCCGAATAAAGGACTTCTATGTTGACGTAAAAGCAAAGGGTGTTGAAAAATCAAAAATAGAAAGCAGACTATTTTATCCTTCAAAAGGGTAAAAAATGATTTGGGATTTTATTAGTGCAGGTAGCTAAAATGTTGCAGACTTGTATCTTGATATGAATCAAGATCTGGAATAGTTTTATGTGATCCATCATCATCATCTAAGCCTTATCCCAATTAATTCTATGCCTTATCCCAATTAATTGGGGTTGGCTACATGAATCCTGTTCCGCCATTCCACTCTATAAAGGACAAAACCTTCAATTAGACCATAGCTCATCAAGTCTTTTCTTACTACTTCCATCCACATCCTTTTGGGCCTTCCCCTTGCCTTCTGTGATCTTATTTCCAGAGGAAGGATTTATGGATTGGATCATTATTGCACTTCTATTAGCTTAATCGAGGTTGATAATTTTCATGGAATATCTCTCACATTCTTTTTGTCGTCCTGGATTCATCCTCGATATTTTGTCTGTCAAGCAACATCTGGCTTCGCATTGGGAGGATGGTTTGGTAGGATTGACATGGTTCGGGTCTGCTCGGAAAATGCTTAGAAAAGCCAAGCTCTCACTTTTGCTTGTTGTAAACATATAGTTTTGTCTTAGTTGCTGTTACAAGGAATTTCTTAATGCCAGTATGCATCTCTTTTTCTTCTTCCTGCTTCTAAACTGTGTACCAAATAGTTTTGGGTGCTTTTCCCAGTTAGATGTAACTCACTCTTTCATCTGTGTCCCAAGTAGTTTGGGTGCTTTTCCCAGCTAGATTTAACTCACTCTTTCATAATGGAATGGCGGAACGACCCCAATTAGTTGGTATAAGGACCCTCTCTCTCTCTCTGGAAAGGTCGAAAAAAATTACAATGCTCCCCAGTCTTGGGAAAAGCAACTCACTCTTTCACTCTTTCTTTGCGCACTACTATAAATAAATCAATTCTATTATTTATTTCCCTTTCTAATGTCAAGCAGGAAGTGATACAAGCTGACACTGAAAGTGATGAAGAAGAACAGCAGATCTATAATCCTCTCAAGTTGCCAATGGGTTGGGATGGCAAGCCTATTCCCTATTGGCTTTATAAGCTTCACGGTCTTGGGCAGGTTTGTTTACTTCTTTTTATCATGCATCTATGCCTATAATATGTGCTTGCTTTGTCATTAACGTGAGTTTCTTGTCATTTCCGCCATTTCCCACTGAATGCATCTCCATTTTTTTAATGGATGAATGAATCTCCATTGACCCTCACCAATTTTTCCATGTCAAGGCATCATCTACCATCCTTAATTCCCACACTCCTTCCATATCATGAATTGCCTTCCCCATTTCTCTAACATGTTCTCCTTGCTCCATTGCTGCTCATATGGCCATAGAGATATATAGTTGTATCCAAATTCCGGTTCGTTCCATTTACTACCTGTAAAACCACGTAAGAGTACATTGAAGCCTGCTTTGAAAAAGGTTTAAACCAAGCATAAAGTCAAGAGACCTAAAACATAAAAGCACTAGGGCCCCCCTCCAGATGGCAGACACTGTTGGCTAGCATCATTGAAATGTATTATCATATGCCACTAATGCATGCATATGCACTACCCTGTTGCTCTTGTGCACATGCATATATTCGTGCATGTTGATTCCAGAACCCTTCCTTTCATGCATCCACACGCTACACCTGTATGTGCGTACAGGCATGAGTAATTCCCATTCATTTGTCCATCAGTACATACAGTTATGTAAGCATGCGCAATCAAAAGAAAGGGGGGCAGTCATTTGCCCATGCATGCAGGAATCAGTTGATGTGATCCATGATCCAGACATTCTCATTGGATTTGTTCCAATTCATGTGTGTACTTGTGATTATGTACATGGATGGACAAATATTTAAGTTCTTTCATTGTTATCAAACACAAATCATATCGATTCTTGTCTTTCAGGAATTCAAGTGTGAAATATGTGGGAACCACAGCTACTGGGGACGAAGGGCTTTCGAGCGTCACTTCAAGGAGTGGCGCCATCAGCATGGAATGCGCTGCCTTGGTATTCCAAATACCAAGAACTTCAATGAAATTACATCAATTAAGGTGCAATTTTCTCCGTTTTCTTGGAGTTGAAAATGAATCAGTACTTCCCTTTTCTTTTCTTTTTTTTAAAACGAAAATCAGTACTTCACATTTAGATCAACTAGGACCAATGTCCAGTGTCTTTCCTTACTCTTATACTGGCCGATTTGATATAATGCAACCTTTTGCAGACATGTCAGCAGCATTCAAAACTTGATTAGGCACTCAAAAACTTACTGAATTAGTTCTTATAATAGCTTTGCATTAAGGAATATCAAAAATTACTATCATGCCTTTTAAACTGGAGAAACTCAACAAAGTACTTTAACAAGTTTCAGACCAATTTGGACTCTAGCCTTCTTTGAGTTTTAACCCTCGCTTGGCAGTTGGTCTATAAATAGAAAATACTGGGTGTCTAAACAATGAAAGAGCAAATTGGCTGCAATGAAGAATTTATTGGAAAATTCTTCTTTGGGACTACTTATTGTTGGTGTGTCCATCCTTGTAGCCCAGTATCTGTTTGAAGCATCTGTCATTGGGGAAATTGGACCGGTCAGAGTTACTGGGAAGAAAATGATTGGCCCATAATAAAAGATTGTATTGGAGATGCAAAGTTTTCATACAAGATAGGGGTGCGACTCAAGCAGGTTGGTTCAGGTTGAGGGCAACCTGAGTCTAACCCGACATCAAGAGGACACAATCCACAGCCCAAACCTGAGGTGCCCGACCCAAAGTCCTGTATTCAACCCAACCTGACATGACCTGACCCAACCCAAATATGTGTTATTTAACCTGATCCAAATTTTCTCAATCCGAACCGAACTCAGATTCAACCGCGTTTGTGTTTTTCAAACTGAACCCCACCCAAGGATCTTGAGAACCCAACCTGAACTCTGGTTGGGTCAGTCAGGTTTGGATTGACCTGATCCCAAGTGGCAGCCCTAGTACAAGATACCAGGAAGAGAAATTGTTTCTCTTAAATGTTTTATTATATATATAATGGTACTAAGAGGTCGACCTTTGTGGGCTCCACCGCAATGTCTGATGGCCATCCACACGTGCATTTGGTAAGTCCCCTCTAGGTTATGGGATGTGCCAGAAATCAGCCGCATTTGGAGCTCGGGTGGGCCACAGCATCTGAAACCATGGGAAATCATGCTTATAACATCTAAAAGCACTTGGTGGGACCCGCCTGAGTTTTGGAATGGCCTGGTGTGACCCCTCATCCAAGTGGAACATGCAATGGATGGGCTAGATGTCTAAACCACATCTCATTGGGCCCTATATACAATCGGGAAGGCTTCAATGGGCGGGCATCCACTCTCAACTGTTGTCTGTGGTGTGGCCCACCTAAGTTATGGATTGGCCTGATTTTTAGGTCCATAGCTCACCGTGGAAGGGTGCATCTGATTGATGGGATGGATGTTTGTAACATATCACAGTGGGGCCCCTTGAGCTCAACCTCAAGGGAAGCTCCCATGAGGTCGACCTCATAGTACCTTTTTGCATATATATTGTACTCTAGTAACTTAAATTATCTGTTCTCCATGAATATTATGTATGGTCACCTGCAGTAATTCAAAATTTTATTGTCTGCTGTACTTTCTGTCCACATCCAATGGAATACACGCATGCCTCACAGTCAGACTCATCTTTGCAGGAGGCAAAGGAGCTGTGGGAGAGAATACAAGAGCGGCAAGGCCTGAATAAGTGGAGGCCTGAACTTGAGGAAGAGTATGAAGACAAGGAGGGCAACATCTACAACAAGAAGACGTACACCGATCTGCAACGCCAGGGCCTCATTTGAGTAGCAGTCCACCAATATCCAATTTCACTCTTTGTTTAATTTGGTGTCGCATTTAGTCGGATGTAGACGAAATTTATGAGGCTGATCTAGTGTTTTGTCCTGTTATCATTTGATGGGGGGTTTCTTGATGTACTTGTAAAAATAGAAGAAAGACTAGGTACTGACAAGCAACATCTAGGGTACAGTGCGGATGTAAAAAAGCAGCGGATTTGAGCTGGGAAGGGGTTTGGAAAGGTGCACCAAATGCAGCATCAAAATCAATCTTGGCGACTGGTTCTTGCTGGGGCGATGTTTTACTGCCTTCTATTTTAGAGAGTGAGAACTGAAAGTGCCTTGTGTAAGGCATCATATCATGTGATGTTACACTAAATTCTGTGTTGAAAGGAATTTCTTTTCAATTATGTTTAAACAGGAGTTCCATGTAAACTCAAGATCGTGATCCAGTTTGAGAGAGATGAATAGACCTCGTGCTAAAATAATACCTCCAAAACCACGCTGTTCTGACACTGTTCTGATCTTACACATCAAATAGTAGCAGAAGACACCTTTGGCCTTGCATCCAGACAATGCCTGACCTGATGATTACATATTTATATGTGGCCATCAAATGCAGTGTTATGAGTTGATTGTTGCGGACCTTGTGTTGTTTGGGATGTTGATTTTCTTTATTGGGCATCTTATTTGCAAATTAGCTTGCCATAGCTATCTCGTTATTGTAGAAATTCATACTGAGTGACCTGCTGCACTCCCATACCTTTTTCTTTCCAGCCATTAATTTCATTCTTCATGTCAAGCCCAGGGCTATCTTCTGGACCAACTAGCCAGCAGCTATGCGGATTCTGGAATTTTACCAATCTTTAATTACTGCTGGCTTGGGAACGTTTGGACCCATCCTTGGTTGTTGTTGATGGTACAGTTGCAGCGCACCATCCAAAACCTGTAAAAATGGTGTTTAGACTTGGCACTGGGATCCATTCGTTTGGTCTCAAATCAGGGAGGTGTATTGACCCTACTCACCTGCTGAAAAATTCAACTTAAAGCTCAGCTGGGTTGGATTGACTTGAAGGCTCAAACCGACTCGATATTTAATAATTTTTAAATTAAAAAATTAGGAGTAATATAAGTAACAAAAACCCATTAACAATCCGGTTCTTGCTTGGCTGCTTATGTTAGCTTGATACAGTGTGAGACCCATATCTCCTCCATTAACATCTTTTTTAATGGTCGCACCATGATAAGACCGAGCCATTAAACATTTTTTTAATGTCCGTACCATGACAAGACCAAGTGAACCAGCTCTAGTTACCATGAGTTGCATCGAGTCAACAACTAAGTAAAGCCAATTCAATGAGTTCTTCCCATATTGTGAAATAGTCGAGCCAATACCAAGTTTCCCAGTGGCTCCACAGTTTCCCAGTGACTTGAAATGGAGCGGGCAGTACTGAAACGGAATTGACTCGGACTTATCTGAGTCTTAAAACCATGCCTATAATTACAACTACCAGCTTGTGGACGGGCTTGAGTCACTAGAGTATAGCAAAATAATCACCACTGAATCCTGATCTATGACCGTGATCATTGCGGAATCATTAATGGGGTCCAGTTTATATACTCTTATGGACAGGATCATTCATTCTTACAGCTTGAGGTAGCCAGTAGAGAATTTTCAAGACTCAGATTTGAGATGATACAAAGATGATATAATACAGACGATTTACACCTTACAAAACAATCATATCTACAGTCCACATGACCGTGTAAAAAGCAATGCACACCCATTCACTCCGCGAAGAACCAACATCCTGGAGTCCAGGAAGGTCCCACATATCAGTTTTGACTAGGGGTGTACACAAACCGGGCTAGCCCGATTAGCCCCGCTCGACCCGG
This sequence comes from Magnolia changhungtana, assembly GCA_030180095.1. Lineage (NCBI taxonomy): Eukaryota > Viridiplantae > Streptophyta > Magnoliopsida > Magnoliales > Magnoliaceae > Magnolia > Magnolia changhungtana. Next base: position 5,953,333 of record JASAUF010000396.1, on the reverse strand, counting down.
CCCGAAAAAGCTCGACTCGGCCTGACCCGGAACTGAGTTCCGGGTCAGGACGGGTCAATTTTCAAAGCCCGTTTTGAGTTCAAGCCGAGTTCGGATCTGACCCAGTTCAGCCCGACTCGGCCCGAAGCCCGACTCAGCCCGACCCGACTCGGCCCGCCTTTAGGTATAAATACCTGTTTAAAAAAAAAAAAACCCTAGCTCCTCTTTCACTTTACCCTTTTCTGAAAACGCCCGACCCTACTATCCCTTTCACTTTTCCCTTTTGCTGAAGACACCCGACCCCACCAAACCTTCTCCTCCTCGATCCGGACCCCACAAAATCTCTCTCTCTCTCTCTCTCTCTCTCTCTCTCTCTCTCTCGGCTCTCACCTCTCTAATCTATCCATCTCGTCCGACCAGCGGCCCTCTCGTCCGACCAGCAGAGGTCGTCTGCCTCTCCCTGTTCGTCCGTCCGTGCAACCACCAGAGCCCGTCCTCCTCTCCTTGCTCGTCCGTCCGTGCAACCACTCGAGGCCGTCCGCCTCTCCCTGCTCGTCCGTCCGTGCAACCACCTGAGGCCGTCCGCCTCTTCCTGCTCGTCCTTCCGTGCAACCACCAGAGCCCGTCCGCCTCTCCCTGCTCGGCCGTCCGTGCAACCACCTGATGTCATCCGCCTCTCCCTGCTCGGCCGTCCGTGCAACCACCAGAGCTCGCTCGTCCCTCCGTCGAGCCACAACTAGTATGATTTCTCTCTCTCTCTCTATTATTCTTTCTTTCCTGCACATTTTCTAATGTATATAACTATAGGTGTATAGTCTCTATAAGATTTTAGATTATTGAAATTCTAAATTTAGATTATTGCTTGTAAATAAGTAAATGAATTGAACAACCCAGGTTCTTGATTTATATAGAATAGGTTTAGGGGGATTCTGATATAACCCTTGTTTTAAATTATTTTTTTTAAAAAATTTATTTATTTATAAATTTGTTTGTTTTTTAAGCTTCTTTTATTTTTAAAATTTGGGGCTTGAAGTTTTTTGGATGATAAGTTGGGTTTGAGGTTACAATTAAAGACTAGAAGGAAGAGAAGGAGACAGTTGGGATTTTATAGGTTGCAGTTAACATATAGGGGTGGTATGGGTGTAGGGCTGACAGTAATGTGCCCCTTTTATTTCTAACAAAAAATCCTTATCGCTGATCAAGATAATATAGGGGTGAAAATTGTGTTTTACGGACTGCGGGTTACCGAATGTGTTTGTGGGCTGTATGTAGGATGCAGTTGATGATTAGGTGCTGTGAATGGAATTTAGGTTTGGTAAGTTGGTTTAATGTAAGCTACGTTTGAGGATTGGAGACTATATGTGTGGCATGGCTACATAGGGTATGTAAGATGGAATAGGAGATGGAGTTAACATTATGGTTTGGACATTTTAGCATTTTAAGGTGTGTGGACGGGCTAATTTGGGGTTTTAGGATTTACGGATTGGCTCATTTGTGGATTTAAGATTTTGGGGTTCAGAAAATTGGGGATTTTGGTAAAAGTGGGGGAATTGGGCTTAGTGAAGCGAGAAATTTGGGGAAGTCTAAAGTTAGGATTTGGAGATTTTTTCAATCCACGTTTTCTTACTGTGGTAGACATTAGACAAATTGTATTAAATAGTTGTTATATATATAATAATAATAATAATAATAATTTGAATATTGTTATTTGCATGCATTGAGTAGTTTGTATATATATATATATATATATATATATATATATATATATATATATATATATATATATATATATAATTTGAATATTGTTATTTGCATTATTGCATGCATTGAGTAGTCATTTTCCACATATACAAACTTGACTTTAGAAGTTCTTAAAAATGCGAATCATATAATCATAATTGAATTTAAAAAAGTGGACAAGTTAGATGGGCACTAAAATTACCATATGAATTTTTTTTTGAATATTTCCTTATTTAGGATATTCATGCATATCTTTTGGAAATAGATCCATCTAAGCTTAATTAAAATTTCAATGAAGAAGTAAAAAAAGACTTTAGAAAAATTTAAGGAAGAAGACTTGATTGCAAGCACATCTATGTTGACCTTTATATAAGAAGATTTCATTAAGATCTTTGAAGGTTGTAAAACCTCCAAGGAAATAATAGAGAATTACTTAGGCTAAGGATTTTAGTAGTTAATGACAATGAAATTCTTGAGCACATGCGAGTGTCATTTATTTTGAATAGTTTACAACTTCATAAAAAATAGTTGTGATAGTCCTAGGTTGAAAGCAAAATTCTTAAACCTAACCAACCTTTCTCTTCAACTAGCTTTGGCAAGGAGTTTATTATCGTGGAACATGTATAACATCCGAACTATTCAACAGGTGCATCCTACCACCATGATTAGACGACTCAAAAGTGAGGTCTATCCAATTATATGGCACATACCTTATAAATTTGTGTAGATCACTCAAAAGTAAGGTTCGAAACTGGCCCGAACTCAGGTTCGAAACTGGCCCGAACTCGGCCCGAACTCGCCTCGGGCCCGGTTCGAACTGGAGATGTTGGCCCGGTGACCAGGCCCGGTCCGGCTCGGACCTGGTGCGGCTGTTGAACGGGCCTGGACGGGCTGAGGCCAGTTCGACTCGGCCCGACCCGTGTACACCCCTAGTTTTGACAAATCAAAAATTTCTGGTGGGACCTGTGTTCTGACCTCCCGAAGGACATTCCCTGCAGCACCAACATCCTGTGGCGTCGGAGAGTCAATGCTCATTGTTACCTCTACCTCATCAGAGATGAGATTGGCCACTGGAAGGCTCGACGGGAGCTCCTTGATCGGGCTCGCCCTTCTCCATTTCCTACTAGACAACTTCCGGGTAACGGACCCTTGGGCATTCAACAGGTGTAGGGAGTGTTTTCCCCCATCCTTCTCTTCTTTAAGGTATAGGCGGCTCCCTGCTGTTAATCTGACTGAGGAGCTGACAATCAATTTCCCAGTAATGCCGATCTTGTTGTGGGGCCATTGGGTGCCAGGCATGACCGTGAAGCCAATTTCAGATGCAAGGGAAAGAGTGTTGTCTGAATCTGGTGATGGCATGAAGGTGAGGAAAACATGGCCAATTAGGACTATGGGGGAAGCCTGCCGGAGGGTCAGACCTATGTGCCTCCCGGTCCAATACAACAGGCGCCATCTCCCTGGCAGGATCTCAAGCCAATCCTGCATACTCCAAAAGGACTTGAATTCAATATCATAGTTGCTGACATATAACTGGCACCAAATACCACCAAAACAGTGAGGAGACATGTTGACGGAACAGACAACTCGTAGTTCAACAACCTAAGATTTTTAGGTTTGGAAAAAGGAAGAGGGCCTGTACTGCAGCCATCTAATATAGAAAATAACCACGGTTAAGTCCCAAAACTTTGTCCTGCTAGGACATATTTGAACCGTCCTGCAAAAACCAGATGGAAGAGCAGGCTTAGTGAACCATGCACCTGTGTTTTTGGCCTTTGGTAGATGGGACAAATAGTCCAACTATGCAAAACATGGACGTCCAAAAAGGTTGTAACAACTCTGCATTTTACAGGATGTCCAAAAAGGCTGTACCAAAATGTTTGGGAAAAAAAGAAAAGAAAAAAAGAGAGACTTAAAAGTCTTGTATTGGGAGAATTCAATGATAAAAAAAGTCAAAGGTTATGAAAAGATTAGCCAACTGGAAAATTGACACCGATCAGACAAGGTACTATGCCTAATCTAAAACAAGCCTACTCCCCAGTTGAGTTTTTGAACTTTGGTTTGGTGGAAGAGCAGCTGTGGGAGCCTCAAAATTGATGCAATAAAATAGCCACACATGCCATTTAATTGAATATCTGAAGAATCCAACCATTCAAATTGCGTTGGTTGATGATCTGAACCAGATCCATGGTCCGATGATCAACCTGATAAGATCAAATGTCGGATCATGTTGTATGGATGATGAGGTCAACTGGATGGCTCTCAAATTCATAATATTTATTTGCTTTCCTTAATTTCTAGGGTTAGATTAAGTTTTAATAAGTTTCCTTCTATAATTTCATTGATCTTTTGGTGGGTTACTTTTGAGGCACAAGATGATGTCAGAATGACACGAAATTGGCCCCGATTTTTAGCCGATGGTAAGCATCACCTCCCATTCCTGCCAAAACCCAAGTGGACCATGCCACAGGAAAGAGTGTGGAATAATGATTTCCACTGTTGAAACCTTCCTAGGGCCCACATTAATGTTTATTTTTCATCAAAACTGTTCATATGATCACAAAGACATAGATGAAGAGAAAAAACAAACATCAGCTTGATCCAAGAATTCTGTGGCTTCCAAGAAATTTTCAATGGTAAAGGTTCAATAAAACTGTTTCATGTGGTGTGGTCCACTTGAGCTTTGGATATACTTAAATTTTGGTCTCAAGCCCTAAATTTATCCGTTAACATGGATGAATGGAGTGGATAAAATAAATGAATAATTGTGGACCCCACAGAGTTTACTCAGTACGCTAAGGGTACTGAGTTACTCAGTACGCAATCCGCTTCCGCCAAGGTGGGTATCATAAAACACCATTAAGCACACAATGCTAACAAATGAAATTTGAGGAATAGATACCTTTGCCTTTGGATTAGTATTCAGCATCTCCATCAATTCAATGAAGTAGGCCAGCCTGCTTCGCTAAGAACACGAAAAGCACAAATGTTAGGATATCTTCACTTTGACTACCTTTGAACCTTTTATCTTCGTTTAGATCATCCTTATATTATCACCTTTACATGTTTTTGGTGGGTAAAATGGGCTCAAACCCAAGACCTTAATGATGAAGGGAAGACTACTATCAGTAAGCTATGGGATTGAATCCTTTTTAGCACATGCACGCATGCATGTATGTGGGCACACGTGTGTATGTGTGAGTCTGTGTGTATGTGTCATATAGATAAGTTAGTTGATAATCTATTTAGAACAACGTTTGAAAATTGGTTTTGGTGTACTGTATTGGTAACCCCAAAACCAGGTCACGTAACCTGTATCAAGCCAGTGCAACCGTATCATCTGTGGATGAAGGTTTGTATTGGGCAATACGTACTGGTTTCAAATGACACTTTGAAGTTTTAAACCTTAAGTTAGATATATTAATCATTCCGTCTCTCTTTATCTTCTTTCCCCTTCTTAGTATCATATTTACCAATCATTTTAATTTAAGGTATCATATTTCCCAATCCATCCACACATGAAATCTCCTCTGCCCATTTTATTACGTGTTTATTTTTTCTCTCTTTGTGTGTGTGTGCCAATGCGCACTCGTGTGTGTGTGTGCGCGTTATTTACCACAAAGTGGGATGGCACCTGTGGCATGGGCAGAGAAAAGAAACAGGTAACAGCAAATCACAGAAAGTAAAGTGACATTTGATTTTGAAAACCCATATACCTGATGTCGGCCATAGATGTACTCCTCGGCAATTCGGACAGCAGTTGATCCTAAACCCCACTTGATGATGTCCGCATAAAAATGGATGCCTCAGGGCATCTAGACAACTATAAAGTGATGCCAGTAAAAAAACAAAAAACTAAAATAAAAAATAAAAAACAAAACAAAACAAAACAAAAATCAGAATGTATGTACCCTTTTGTGTGTGATTTTGGATCAGTGGCATGATCATGTAAAGTAAGTGTTTGGATCTTAGTGGATAACAAGCCCGCATGACACTACAGATTACAAAAGAATGCTCTTTGATTTGAAGTTACATAGAAAATTAGAAATGATGGAAATTAGAACTAAAGTGTGAAACATTCTCATTGATTAGCACCATTCTGTTATAATGATTATACTCACTCTTCAAAAGAAATCTCAGATGTGCATGTATATCCTAATATTTGCACATTTTTACCCATTTTAAAACCAACCTAATTGTCTTATCCATATTGAATCAAGTATATACTTTCTTTAGAAATCGGCTATTTTACCATCCACTGCAATTTCTCAGCACGGGGACTACTTGGGAGATTGTCAAAAGTGTTCTCAGGAAAATTTGAAATCATTCTCACAGATAACAGAATAATGAAAGGGAGGGGGGGTGGATAATGAAGAAATCAGATTCTCAAGGCATTATTATTAGGTAATATTCAGTTATATTTGTTGTTTTGATAAGTGTTGAATCTATGTTCACCTTATCCTCTCAGAAGGTTTCATTGCAAGCAGACGGGATAGAAGGTTCCAACCTGCACCCCAGTTCCTATCAAGAATCTAGAAGAAAGATATAAAATCATTATGCTTTTGCACACAAAAACCAAATAAAAGCAGTAGAGACAGGTATCATTCAATCGATTGAGCTCGGATTTGAAAGCATGCACTAACTTGCAATCCAGCATTTCCAGATGGAGAATTTCTGCATAAAATTGGCAAGAGGAATTCGCGCAAGCATGATGGATCATTTCCCTGCAATCTCAGATGAAACAGAAAATTAAACATTTATTAATAAATTGTATAACCAACTTTATTGAATGAAAAGAAGAACGCATTTCAAAATAAAGGTCAAATAACCAAAAGCTCCATAATTTTGCAAAACATTCACAACTAGGGTCAGCCACAAGTTTCGAGGTGCAACAAGCATGCATAAAATGCCAAGATGCGAACCACAAACAGCCGTTTTCAGCATGTTACAAGCATTTGTGAAGATATTGAAATCTAGAGATATGTTTGTGAATAATAGCATTCAATGCAACAACAGAGTGGATTCCAAACATCATAACTCAGACATAAAGTTGGGATACAAGCATGGGTACAAGTTGGAAGGATGTGGGATACATGTGCACTTGCTACACTAACTTACAAATGCTTGTGTGCATATACAGTGAGACATTGTCTAAACAGCCAATAACAAGCAGATTGACGTTGCTTTTGCTGGAAACAAACATGAACACCAGAGCAGTTCAAAGCAACATGGGGAGGCAAATGCAAAATTAATCGAAAGTATCGTCAACATAAAGTATCCAGTAGGCCTGGTAACAGGCAGGGCTGGATTTGGTTCAGGCTAAGATTTTGAATTGGTTGAGCTGAACCTATTCAAAATATTGATTTTGCCTGAGCCAGGGCTAGCCAATTGCCAACAAGGTATTCAAAAATGGTTATGTAATGGCCGTAGCAGTAATGGTGGGACTCGTTACACGGAAGGGCTGTAACGCCCAATCTAACAAAATGGCCCATAACGGGCCTTTGATGGCAGTAACCGTCCCATAAAGGTTGATGCAGAACCATAATTGGATGATATGGACCCGTAACGGGCTGACAAGAGCCAATATTTTTTCCCTCTAAAAATACAACCTTTAAAGGGCCATAACAACCATTTCAGCCCATATCGTCTATGGTTATACAGCCGGCTGCTACATCAGCCGTAAACGTTACCGAATGCCTTGATTTTGCCAGCCCTCGTATCCAGCAATGACAAGCGTCAAACTCTGCTGTACCGCTCCAGTTGAAGTGCCCACCGAAAATAGACTTAGAACATGAATACCAGCACAAGGTACACGGCCATATAATAATCCATGTGGATGACCAATGAAGTGTCAAAAATGTTGCATATCATTCGCCAGAAGCATCCCATGCCATGCAATACAACCAGGAAAACACCCGATATCTGTTGATAAGGAAATGCAGTTTCCAATATTGTATGGCAAAGTTCCAGTTATCACATCAATGTTAACATCGGAATTGCCGCCTTTCGAAGAAAAAAAATATCGGTATTGCCAGGCTGGCAATATAAATACCACTAGAAGTGCCGAATTTTTTATGTATTGGCAAAGTTCCAGTTATCACATCAATGAGTGAATTTTTTAGGCAATACAAATAATGTATTGATACCATGTCTTATCGCCCAAAAATCACCACTTTCTCTTTACGGAATCTCCCTCGTATCGATTGTATTCAAGAAGGGGGGAAACATACATAAATACTATGTAAATCAGGAAAATAATAATAATAATAAAATTAAAAAAATTATTTTGGGATATGTTTTAAGGAGTGGATTTTGACCACTCTTCAATTTTCGTGAATCAAGACCCTCATTTTAGAAGGATGTTTGGCTGGTCAATAGACGGCTTTACGAAGACTACCCGAGGTAGGCATCTCAATCCCCTAATGAGGTGTGACTATTGATCAATGCTTCTCGAGTTCAGGGGTCAAGATGGTATGGACCCCGCAATGCAGGAGGAATTTGGAGGAAGAGTTCGATGAGTTCATTAACTTGTCGAAGCGGCTTTCGGATATCTCTTCCTCATACGCGAATTTGGATTCCCTAATCTAGATCAGAGACGAGTATGGATAACTTTCAGTCCGGTCCTTCTATGAAAGCTTACCGAGTTCACTTCCAATCTTTTTTAGGTATTTGACAAAATATCGGTGATATATCGCCAATGCATTGGTACCTTGTTGTATCGCCCAAAAATTGCCTCTCTTTACAAAATCTCCCTTGTATTGATTGCATCGACGATACAGCTCGAGAAGGGTGAAACACATGTAAATATTGTGTAAATCAAAAGGAAAAAAGTAATAATTATTTTAGGATTATTATTATTTAAATTTCAAAAATGCAAATAAGAAAATCTATTTTGTTTTTAAAATAATGATATTGTTTCCTAAAAAAACTTATTATTTTTTCCATTTATGGATTAATGTTGATGAGTGATGTGTTGCATTTTTTAACAAAAAAAATTATTTTTCGGAAGTTTTAAAAATTATGAAAAATTAAAAAATCTGTTTGCTTCTTAAAAAATGGTTATGTAATTTCATGATGATCCAAAACTTCTGGGACACCTGAGAGGGTTGCAATGGCAGACGTTCAATCGCACTATTTCCTATGATGTGGGCCACCTGAGTTCCAGATAGGGTTAATTTTTGGAGGGGGCCCACTTCAAGAAGGGACCTACAAAATGCACGGTGTAAATGTTTTACACCCATCATGGTGGGGCCCACGGCTGGGACCGTGGGTCCCTGCTGTCCATCCACCAAAACGCAGCAGCAGCAGGCGCTGTCTGTTTATTATTATCATTTTTTTTGTGCATGCTTACATGCAAGCATTCATACACATGTCTCAATCATGCATGGTACTTCCACACATGCATAACACATCCATCCATCCATCCATCAATGCACACATCCACACGTACATATATCATATATCCATTGATACTCTACGGCTCAAGACAAATCAAACAAGCCCCATATTCGACGTATTTTGACGTGTAGAAAAATTAAACTGAATTTAAACGGTGAAATTCACTATTTTCAAGGGTATGACACACCAGAAAATTGGATCAGCTTCATTTTTCGTCTCAACGTCTAAAATAAGCGGAGGAATGGAATGGACAGCATGGATTAAACTTATACATCGAGGAGGGGCCTACATGGACAGCCCTTCCCAAAAACCTTTTTTTTTCTGCTGCCATTAGTACACCCACTGTCTCTTCACGCTGCATTGACGTCCAGCGTCCCTGGACGTTGGACGGTTTTGGATACAACATATATATTAAGGTGGGCCCCACCTTCAGACATGTTGTCCAGGTGGGCCACCATATGCATGGATGGTGTGGGTAAAACATACACCAAAGGTGGGGTCCATCCGAGTGGGCCACTCAACTACATCATCACATAAAAGAGAGAGAGAGAGAGAGAGAGGGACCCCGACACTATGGGCCCTCCCTTCCGTACATACATCATGTGGGTCCCAATACATGTGGGCCCACCGATCAAAATCAACGGTGGAGATCATTTCTCCACCAAAATGCATGGTCTAGACGACCCTATTTATGCAAGGAAGATAAACATCATGATGGAGTCCATGGAGAATGGCCCCATCATGGAATGATCATGAGAATCAAGGTGGGCCATCGGCCACATCTAGGGTCCAAAGTGAGATCCATACCATCAATCGGTAGGCCTCACTTGGCCCATCATAAAAACATGCAAATCTAAACCTATGAAGCACCCACCGTTCGATCTTCTTGGTCCGATGGAACGCCGATCTCCTTGTGCTTCACTGTGATGGAGGGTGATGAGGTTTGAATGGCTAGGATGATGGTTTTTTGGGTGGAAAAGTGGGCCACACAACTCACTTTTATCTCACATGGAAGGGCTTGGACGTCCACTCTTCCTTAACTTGGAATTTGTGAAGAGAGAGAGAGAGAGAGAGAGAGAGAGAGAGAGAGAGAGAGAGAGAGGATGTAAGGAGAGAGAGTGATGGGTGATGGAGTGATGGGTGAGGTGAGTGATGTACTTGACATGTATGGGTGTGTAAGAGAAAGAGAGTGAGAAAGAGTTAACTTGGTGGTTGCTTGACTTGGGGAGAAAGAAAGCATTGATTGATTGATTGATTGATGGGATGGGTCGTAGAGATTCTCTTGGGATTGCAAATGCATGGTGTTTTCTTCGAAATAAACGTCGGCCCACATCTCCTGGACAGGGTATCGGATTGATATGTAAGACGCGGCGTTGGAACCGTGGCGACGGTGCGGTCGCAATGATACAAGTCTCGGATTAAGTCGACTCAAATCTACATGATATGACTTAGGATCGAGCGCAAACGTTGATTATACGTCGCAGGTTGCCGGAATTTGCCGGGAAGGATCGAGGGAATCGACGGAATAGTACGGACTAGGATACGGGCCTGACAATCTACCTTAATATAATTTTTTTTTTAAGAGTGAGATCGGTCTACTAAATGTTTCAAGATGATGATTGGACTTATTTTGTTTTTTGAGTCAAGATCATCTCATTCAGAGGTGACCTTATGGACAGTAAGCATATCATTTAGACTGTGGGGTCCACTATCAACGAAGCATATCTTTAAAATAGCCTTGATCAAGCAATGACAACCATCTGATTAATGACCGTCAAATGAATGACAAAAATGAAAATAGTGACTGGGCCCGTTTCAAGGAAAATCATATTGCTAGCTTTATCTTCTTAGATCAATTTTTAGGGCTGGAGCATGATTCAACGGAGGCCCTCAAGTTAGGGTGTGGAACACATGTTGGATACCACAATTGGCCAAAACTAATGATGGTCCACTTAATAGGAAGGTCAAACTTGTATGAAAATAACAAGCAATAAAAAAAATATCATGTGGTCTAAATTTTATATACTTGCTAGTCCCTATAGTTACTAGTCAGTGCTGGAAAAAGCTACACCATGATGTAAGTGTTTTGTCTAGGATGTTCATCCATTTTTTCAGCTCATTTGGCAAGAGTCGGATCTCTACTTCAAGTAATCCCTTTACTTCCTGTAAGACCGAGATCGCTCTACAGATCTCTCACGTCTGTGACCCCCTTCGCAACCAATCCTTCTACTTGAGAGTCCCCATCGCTTAACTTCTTCCTCATCTCATTGGAAACAAGAACCGCAGTGATTTCTTCCAACTTTATTGTATTCTTCCATACAGTAGAGTAGTGACGAGAGTCTTATGATGTGGGAAGTGATGATAGAAATAACACCCCCTTGTCTTCATCTCCGATTATCACTCTGAGCCTTAATAACTTGCAACATACCTTCGTAAATGAGTTCTCGTGTTCTAGGAGATCAGATCATTCCTCCATCTGTATCATAAAAAGTTGTTTCTTCACAAACAACTCGTTTGTGAGGAACTTTGCCATGAATAGATCTTCTAGTTTCTTCCACATCTACATGGGAGATTCCTCATGTAAAACATTGTATATGACTTCATCCGATAGACATCGACAGATGGTACTCATAGCCTTCTTCCCAAGTTCGCTCCAATCATCATTCGATATCTTATCTGGTTTAGTTTCAAATAATGTCTTGCTCAACTCTTGTGATACTATAATATATTTAACTTTCTGATGTCAGAAACTAAAATTGTTCTTCTCATCAAATTTCTGTATATCGAACTTTGACCCTAACATTTTCAATGAATTTCTGAGCGTCCTTGAACATAACGATCTGATACCACTTTGTTAGACTTCTGGCTCTTATCTCACACTACTATAATGTAATCCCAAGGCACAATATATCTTGACCAACCCCAACTATTAGAAATTAAGATCTAATACCAACGTCAATTTGTGCACTCTAGAAGAGCACATTCAACAAAGATAAAACAATCATAATAAACTTAAAATAATCAATTAATGAACCACAAATACAAGATATTTAACGTGGAAAACACTTACGGGAAAAAATCACAGCACAAAACAACAGAGATCTACTATAATTAAAACATTTGAGTTTACACCACTCACCTTCTTCGATTATATGATCACCCGATCTCCCCTTGCGATGTGCACCTAAGAAAACTATAACCCCTTGAGAAAATTCATTTACAATTGTCTAGAACCATCTCACCTTGCAAGCCCTTATCATTTGAGAGAAAATACTCATATTAACCAAGTCTTAATCAAAATTGGACTTTAAATACCTTGATTTATGCTAATATGCGTAAACTGTCGGTCAGACTTAAACAAATTGACTCATACTTTTTGGTTTGACCAAAAATTTACAAATCTTCATAGCGTGCACACCGAGAATTCATCCCTAATTTGATTGGATTGATAATATACCAGTCAAATTGAAACAAGGCTTCTCTACACTAGCGAATTAGTAGAATCTAAGGCATCATGCATGCATAACCGTCTATGTTATATCCACCATGTCTATCTCATTCACCAACCCACTTTAGGACGTGATCTAAAAAGTTACGTTCAAGGTTCAAGTGGACCATAATAGAGATGGAAAAGCTCATTGTGATGATTACTTGTCATTCAACCTATTCATAAGCTGATTTCCACCAAATGAAGAGAAAACAGCCTCATCCAAAACTTTTATTGCCGAAGATGGAGCCTTCAATCCCTATTGTTTCTCGTGGTATGACTCATTTATTTTTTTATTTTTTGACCATATCTGATTCTTAAATATCATACCCTAACATAGGTCGGTGCAATGAATGGACTTGGGGGATATAATGAAGTGGGTAATAGTAATAATTTCATTCCAATTCGGAGCATTTATTCACCTTGTCTTTCCTTACTGTATATGCAACTATCTTACCCATCCCACACTGCCGTGCAACAGAAAAACTATGTGGGGGCCACCATAATATTTGTGTGACATCCACCTATCCATAGTTGCCCTCTATCATCATCCCTATCTCCACTATTTTCTTTGGTGTGGCTTATTTGAATTTTGGATATATCTAAGTTTTTATTCACATATTCATATATATGGCAGAGAGAAACAAACGGACGGAGTGTGGATGTGGCACAAACATCATAGTGGACCCAAGAAAGCTTTTTGTTACACAACACCTTACGAAAACTAGAGGTGTCCTTCCTGTTGGACGTAGGCCAGTGGGGCCCACTGGTGAGCAATCACTAGTGGGTGGGTCCCATAAGTTTAGGCTTCTTTCGGCCTTTTCCTTTTCTGTTATATTTCAAATTCAACTTTAAATTTAATTTATGATAGGAGATAGGGATAAGACCGGATGATATGGTCTCATCCAAACTCTCATGCCTTCCTATAAAATGGTTGAGACTCTCTCTCGTAAAAGACATCATAAGAAATACCGAGTGTATACAGAGAGAGAAATAGTGTGCACAGTAGTCTGTCCATTTTGGCTTGTCTTTGGGACGATCTAATCCATAGATCACGATCCGGGGCCACTTATACCGTAGGATCAAATGAATAGATCCATCTTCTCCAGTAGTAGATAGGCGGGCCGTTGGAGCATTTATCTTCTGCTTTGTGAGGGTTTTAAAACTCGTGTAGACTGTCAGATCTTGAGGGCTCGCCTTCCGCGCTTCCCCAACAGTGGTATCAGAGCTTTCAACTGCGGATCTTCGATTATTATCATCTAAAAAGGTAAGTGACTCCCCCTTTTTTTTTTTGGATTCCTAATTATGGCTTTCGAATGATATATGCATGTGTTATATTTGGACTTAAGATGGGACGACTGTTCTACCACGGCATGTTCAATTAGCCAAGCATGCATTTTTGTGACCATGGTTGTCAGTATGTTGCCCATCACGTGGATGGGCCATATACAAAATTGAATAGAAATTATTAGTTGTTCATTTTGTACATGGGCCCCATGATCATATTGTCCCTTCAACGTCCATTTATATCATCTGCCATATTTTATTCTTAGCCGCTCACCATATGTGCTGTAAGAATTTGTATAATTAAAATACACGTCGGGTTGAGCGGATTACTATATCAATCAGCCAAATTTTTTTCCAGCGGGACTCTATAGCTCCACACGTGTAACAGCTAGTCGCATGAGGGGACAGGAGTCCCACGCGGAATATCCTCCTTGCAGAGGCAACATCTCTGCAAAGAGTAGGCCCAGGGACTTTCCTAGCTATTGGTGGGCCGTTATATGCTCAAATAAGCTATTGGTGGGCCGAACAAATTTTACATGTGAGGCTCACCATTTAAATCATCGTGTGATCGTCCCCACACTCGTTAAATGAGATAAGATAATGTTCAAGTTCCCCATTTTCATATGATAGCCACGGTCACCTGATGACGGAAATACAAATGGCAGCATGTGGTGTATGCGTAACAATCATTATACACGTGGCAATAAATATTGTATTGTAATATAGCTGTAGTATTGTACTACACCATAAATATAGCTGCTGTATTAGAGCAGAATTGGCTGATGTGCATGATATCCGCTACAAGCAATAGATGTTGTATTGTATTACACCACAAATATAGCTGCTGTATTAGAGCAAAATTGGCTGATGTGCATCATATCAGCTACAAGCAATAGAAGTTGTATCGTACTATACCACAAATATATATTGACGTCAGCCATCCATATGGGTCTGATCCGTGTATTAAGGACCAGTTATATTGGCTGATGTTCATCACGCCAGTTATATTGGCTGATGTTCAGACCCATACACCAGTTATATTGACGTCAGCCATCCATATGGGTCTGATCTGTGTAACACGTGTGAATTCACGTTAGCAACACATGTAGATCTGATCCGTTTAACAAGTGTGTATTCACGTAAGCAACACATGCGCGTCTGATCCGTGTAACACATGGGTCTGATCACTAGATATGTGTTGTATCCAAACCGTTCATCCATATGGAAAGTTTGGACGTCAGCAACACATGTGGGTCTTACCACGAAGAATGTGTTGTATCCAAACCATCCATCCATCTGGCGAGCTTGAATTTATGCTTAAGAAGAACAATAAGACATATATAATTATCAAGTAGGCCACATAGATGGACGACATGGACAAAACACATACATTTGACGTAGGCCCAAAAGAGTTTACTTAATAGGCAATATGATTTACATGTAGCCTGTGGCAATGTGACACATGTACATGAGATATATTATGCTCATAAGATACAATTCTTTATTGATTGTGCACTCATAATAGGGTCCCACAAGATCCACCACAGCTTGAGAGTTACATAGATCTAGCAATCCTTGCCAACCAAAGAGTGGCGTGGCCTTCGAACCGATGGTGGAAAACAACTATCTGAGTGGATTTATCTTGTAACTTAGACAAGAACGGACAAGTGAAGTCCTCTATGCATTGGATGCATATATGCTTATGATATGATGGGCCTTAGGATTGGCATACTGCTCACATACATGTACATATACATACGTGTGATTATATATGTTTCCCATATTTCTTGATTATGACATGTACATATACATGCATATGATTATGATTTCCTTTATATTATACTATTCACTGTTGATCAAGAGATCATTAGTGATTGAAACGATCATTAACCATGATGATCAATGTTGATGAAAGGATCCATTATCAATAGTGATCATTAACGATGATGATCAAATCTATCTCTAATGGACATGATCACTGGTGAAAATTGAACTCTCTTCATATTTAAGCACTTTCTATATTTTTCTGATGATAATGTTTATATGTCTGATATAATTAGGCTTGATATGTTTAGATCTAAGCCCCCCCCTAAAATTTTTCATTGGAAAATATAAAACTTAGTGCTTAGATGCTCCCTACAGATAAAAGTTATGCATAACTTGAGTAGGAGTTTATTCTCCTCCACCAAATGATGCGTGCAATCAAGTAATGGAAGGTTGCAGGTTATATAATTATAATTTTATAAAAGCATCATTTTCATCTTAAAAAGAGAACTTGATTATTCTACACAGCTCATTCGGGTATGTGGACTTTCAGATCTCGTTAAGATGTGTTGACAACTTTTATACTCTGAAAATTTGTATAACACGTAGAATTGCTAATGATTAGATTTAATACCTTAGATCATAGCTAAGTAGTGATACTTATACAATGTAGAGATGACCACCAAAGTGTTAATCGCTGAACAGCTGAAAGGACAACATTTCGATGGTAACAACTACAAAGGCTGGTCCCGCGCGGTGCAATGCCTTTTGGACGAGGACGACATATCACATACATTCGATGAAGTTCAAGAGGAACCCATATTGGCTGAAAACGAGAATTTACAAGAACATAGGGTTGCGATGACTCGCTACAATAAGTGGCGAAAATAGAATTGTTCAGCTCGCAATGTCCTTCTTAGCACTATACACAAAGAACTCATACCTATGTATGAAGTGCATGATATCGCTAAGGGAATCTGGAAAGCACTGACAAATGCCTATGTGCAGAAGTCAGATGCAAAAGTTCGAGCTATGAAATTAGAATTACAAGAGTATAGGATGACAGTCAGCTGCCCCATCAAAGATCATATCCGTAAGATGAAGCAAATGATAAGTGCCCTTAGGAATGTTGGGTGTAAATTGACTGAAAATTAAAAGTTTATAGCCATGCACCGTTCCTTGCCTGAATCTTGGGCTCAAATCAAAAGAATTCTGAATTATGCTGATCCTATCACTACGTTTAGAGACTTTTGTGGCCACCTGGTATGTGAGGTTGAAATGAATGCAATTTAGTCAAGTTCAACTAAGGCCTTTGTAGTAAAGACCCATAAGCGGAAAGCTAACAAGAAACGATTCAAAGCTCGCAAGAAGGCGAAAAAGAATAACCAAGAACAGAAGACCACAATACCTCTCCAAATCTTAAGAAGGGGAATGAAAAGAAGAAGAAGAAAAAGACAAATATAGTCTGCTTTGTCTGCGAAAATTTCGACCATTATGCTCGACAGTGTGCCCATAAAAAGACGGTAATTCCTAAGTCACTAGATACTTTGTATGTAGGCATTTGTTCTGAAATCCTTTCCGTTGATACTATATCTAATGAGTGGATTTTGGATTCAGGCGCAACAAAGCACGTGACATGGAGTCGTCGAGGACTCGAGGAATTCCAGCATGTAGCCAAGGGAAGTTATAAGGTGTATATGAGAAATAATACTGTTGAAGACATAGTAGGGATTGGCGTTTTCCATCTTTGTACGCGCATAAGGCAAATAATAATCCTCTGTGATACTCTTTATGCACCAGGGTTCATTACAAGAAATCCCACCTTTAGCGACGAAAATTTTCGTCACTAAAAGCGTCGCTAAACGTCCGAGGCAAAAGGGATTTATCGGCGAAAAATTTGAATCGTTGCCAAAGGCAACTTTTTAGCGACGAAAAGTTTCGTCTCTAAAAAACCTTTACAAGACTTTTAGCAGCGAAAATTTTCGCTGCTAAATATATTCGTTCCACTTTTAGCGACGAAAATTTTTGTCGCTAAAAAATCATTACAAACCTTTTAGCAGCGAAAATTTTCGCTGTTAAAAAATTTCATTCCACTTTTAGCAACGAAAAGTTTCTTCGCTAAAAAAACTTTACAAGACTTTTAGCAGCGAAAATTTTTGCTATTAAATATATTTGTTCCACTTTTAGCGCCGAAAATTTTCGTCGTTAAAAAATCATTCCAAACTTTTTACAGCTAAAAAATCAATTTTACAACTTTTTAGTGACGAAAATTTTCGTCACTAAAAAATCATTTATAAACCTTTTAGCTACGAAAATTTTCGTTGCTAAAGATACTTACAAAACTTTTAGCAACGAAAATTTTTGTCGCTAAAAGACATCTACAAAACTTTTAGCTAAGAAAATTTCCGTAGTTAAAAGTCTCTTTTTTAAAAATATTCCAGCTCAAAATTTCGCACAAAATTCCTGATATACACCTGTTAACAATATATTTCATTATTTCATCCTAATATTCACCTGTTATATAATATATTTCATCATATTCACATTCACATCCATCTAAACCCAAACTAGTAAATCCATCCAAACATAAACTACATTTATCCAAACACAAACAATTTTATCCACATCACATTCATTCACGTATAAATACATATAAACTTAACATTATAAATAAATATACAAAAAATCACTAAGATGAAGGCGGAGGTGGTGGGGCATCGGTGGGTAATCGTGTAGCGAAAACTTGAAACATTTCTGACATTCGTTGCTCATGCTCCACCCGCATCTCCTCCATCCTCCTCTCCTGCTCCTCCCTCTGCCTCGCCAGTTGATCCTCCATCCTCTTCTCCTGCTCCCCCCTCTGCCTCACCAGCTCCTCCTCCATCCTCCTCTCCCTCACCAGCTGATCCTCCATCCTCCTCTCCTGCTCCTCCCTCTGCCTCGCCAGCTCCTCCTCCATCCTCCTCTCCTACTCCTCCCTCTGCGTCGCCAGTTGATCCATCATCTTCCTCTCCTGATCCTCCCTCTGCCTGTCCAATTGATCTTTGATGTCATCGATGACTCGTAGCTGTTGAACCTCTCTGCGGTATCAGCTTGGCGTACGGTGTTGTTGCCAACGACAATGGATAAGTTGGAGGCAGCTCTAGCGGGTGCCATGAGCTTGACACCATGGCCAAGCCCACGCACATATCCAGAACGGGTGCCAAGCACCTGACTCAAGATCTCTGGCTCACTCCACTGAATACCATCGGGAGTGGGCTGACTGGGTAAGGTGTCCATCTCCCCCTGTAATGAAAACATATAAATTTTCATAATAAATGACTTTATTATAATTTAATGCAATTAAATTTTACAATGTAAGGATTTTTATCCAAATCTCGCTGGCTGTAGGATGTACCCAAGATCCCGTCGCCTGTCGATAGTGAGTCCCTTTATAGAAGTGTACTGGTCCGAGCTTCTGGCCAGTGACGGAATCTCGCTGCGGAATCGAAAGGACAATAGAGTTAATATAAATGCATGGAAAGAATACATAAACGTAATAATTACCAGTACTTTCTTACCATGTCGTGATGAAGTCGTATAAATGACTTTGAACCAGCTACATGGTTCACTTCTAACTTTACCCCGTTGTCAGAATTAATTTTGCTCCTCTTCTGAATACATTATTTATAATACATTGTTATTAATTACGAATTTAATTATTATATTAAGATATCGTAAATATGTAAATATTACCTAAAAAGAATCAGACGAAAACCTATCGCAGAGTATCTGCCAGTACTCATCGGTCACGTGCGGCAGGCAGCGGATCAGCCGGCCTCTTCTGCTCGCGCACCGCTTGTACTTGGTGTGTAACTCTACATTGTATTCCTTGAACCGCTCCTTCATCATGTCGTCAACGGCATGAGAGATGTGCGGAACACTCAAATCTAAGTAAAATTTATCTTGCAGTTTTGAAAATAATAGATTAAGGCAATAAACTTATTAAGAAAATAACTTAACTATAAACGAACTTATATAAAGTAAATTATAATTTACTAAAATTTACCTGAAGGCACTGACGGATGAGTTGCCGCACATCATCTGTTACGTCTCCCCAACGGGGAGTGGTGGGGGGATCATAGATCGGCATAAGATACCGACCTCTGACGTAAACAACATGACATTGTTCCCAACAGGTCCAATGCAGTCCTGTGGGAACTCTACCGTCACCCTACCCTCACGCGTAAGTCATTCTAAAAGTAACTCACGCATGAGTCCACGTCCTCGTCGGCTGGTCGATGACGCTGTTGCAAAAAAAATATGTAAGTCTAAACATAAATAGAAATTATTAAAAGAAATATATGTCTAGACTTATATGCAGTGCCCCGTGTATGC
Source organism: Magnolia changhungtana (assembly GCA_030180095.1). Classification (NCBI taxonomy): domain Eukaryota; kingdom Viridiplantae; phylum Streptophyta; class Magnoliopsida; order Magnoliales; family Magnoliaceae; genus Magnolia; species Magnolia changhungtana. Next base: position 5,933,304 of record JASAUF010000396.1, on the reverse strand, counting down.
GCGACTGAGAAATCAGACGCCTACGATGCAACATGTGACGGCGATGCTGGCTCCGTTGCATCACGGAAAGAAGGGATAGATCCGGTGTACGAACAACGTGCTCTCCTACCTGGTGTCATCACTGAATATGTGCGAGCTACGAATTTATAAATTTAAACAATGTCAATACAAGTGGAATATACTAAAACATTATCCAAGTAGTGTTGACGATACAATGCATTTGTGTTTATGCTTAGAGAGATGATTAAAATATGATTAGACCATTACACTATAATGAAAGCAGAATATAATAAAACTATAAACTTTAATCTATAACCATTGGAAATTCCATTACACATTGTCATTCTATATTAAATACACATATTTCGTTGTAATACGAAACAACTTTGAGGTAAACTATCTGAAGTACTCCCTGTGTAAGTTATCATATGCTTCAGAAGCATATGTCATGTTGTGTGAAGCACTCGACATTTCTACAACCAACTCGGCAGTTAAAATAGGAGAAATCTGGTCTTTCGGGACTCCATTCAGATGTGCAAGTGACAGAGTCACATTTTCTATATCTCGTTTCCCGCGGTTATATATCTCCATCAGCCCTAGAATTTCTTTGAGATAGTATAATCTTTCATCTGATTCGTCGTCGATATATTTTGCTCTATACTCATCGACCAGACCGGGTATCTCTATGGCCCTACCAGAAGAAGATAGGACCGAAACGTCCATCTGCAACAACTGATGAAGTATGTTGCATTCTTCTGCTATACTTCGGTTTGAGGAGGACATGATCAGAAATTGACTCAACTGCAAATGTGGATTATATAAATAAGTCAATAAAAGGAATTAATCATGACTTATAATTTTCACGTATACATGGAATACATACATTATTCGAATTAAAAAATGACATTTAAATTATGTGTACATTTAATAATCGTCATCTGTATCACTATCGCTTATGGCTATTTCTTCTTCACCATCACTATCGCTGATCAGTATTTCCTCCTCATCGTCTCCAACGTTATTATCAATGAAACTGCTATCATCACTAACAATGTCTTGTATTATTGAGGCATCAACATGATCAGGTGGCACATCATCTCTATCTAATTGCATCGCATCAATATCAACACTTGAATCAGTCACTGTATCTCTAGATGACATGTCTTCTTGATATGCTTGTTCAACCCTAGACGAGTCATTTTTCCCGTCCTCGTTATCTTCAACTTCTAGTACGGGAACGTCAAATGTATTCCTGGGCTTTATTTTTTGTACAACGTGTCAACAGCCACCTAACTTGGTGTCAGCAAGGTAAAATACTTGTTCAACTTGGCTGGTGAGGATAAATGGGTCGTCCTTAAACCACTTCCGAGATAAATTTACGCTCGTAAAGTAGTTGTCAATCTGTATTCCCAACTTCTTATTTCCAATATCCCACTAATTACATCTAAATAAGTACACCCACTTTCTCATACAATAACTCAGCTCAATAATATCCATCAAAATGCTATAAAAGTCAATTTCATCCTCCTCATTTGTTCCTTTCACAACCACCTCACTATTTTATGTGGTCCTGTACTTCTCACGTTCTTCGGTGTGGAACCGAATCTCGTTTACAATACAACCTGTATATCTAAATACACGTCTATCAAGACCACACGCCAGTGAGTATAGTGCATCAGACGAATCAGTAGAGTTGCTCGTGCGCAACGTCTTCATCTATTATGATGTACAGAATATAATTATTTAGGGATTTTCTTAAGTTGAAATAATGTGGAATACAACAAAAATTCTAAGTGTGGTGAGATACATTATGAAATCTTACACGTTTGGCGAACCATTATAGAAACTAATCCTGATGCATTCGATCATAATTTGTAGAGAACTTGGACTTCATCTTGTCTGTGTTTGCTACACATAAATGACACGTCATCAACAAGAAATATTAAGATCATCGTATGTAGAGAAAACAATACTCGAGGGAAAACTTACTCCAAGTATAACTCTATTTCTTCATAATTATGTAACACATACCACCGCGCCTTTGCTAGATCCCCAAAGTCCATATTCTGAAATGTCGGAGATCCTAAAGGACGAACGTTATGTGCAAATACAGATATGAGTCTTTGTTCATGCTCCTGCCCTTCATCGACATTCCGATCTTCTCGATTGAATCTAGTCTCTATGCCACGAAGATACATGGAGCAAAATGTAAGGCACTCATTATCAATGTACGCTTCAGCTATCGACCCAACTGGTCGTGCCTTATTCCTCACAAATGGTTTGAGTGTGTGAAGGTATCTGTACACAAAACCACTATGTTATATGTATGAAAACATGAATATATGTAGTTTATAGAATGAATAAAAATTTTAATAAGTTCTACCACCTTTTGATCGGATACATCCAACGATATTGTACTGGCCTGCAAGCTTCGTCTCGTGCAGTAAGTGAATCGCTAGGTGTACCATGATATCAAAAAATGCAAGTGAAAATATTCTTTCAAGTTTGCAAAGGATTATGACAATGTCCCTCTCCAGTCGTTTAATAACATCTACATTCAACGATTTCGAACACAAATCCTTAAAGAATATCCCCAACTCAATTAGCGCCACACTAATATCCTTGCTCAGGAATCCACGAATCGCAACCGGCAGTAGGCGTTGTAGAAGGACGTGACAATCATGACTTTTCATTCTTGTTACCTTACAGTCTGTAACGTTTACGCACCGAGATATGTTTGACGTATACCCATCGGAAAACTTCACCGATCTCAACCATTCACATAAATGCTTTCTCTCTAGTTTTGTCAATCTGTAGCAGGCTACTGGTATAGTATACGAATTTTCATGTGGTTGCAAGTGCAACTCTTTCCTTAAACCCATTTCTTGTAGATCCAATCGAGCCTTGAAACTATCTTTTATTTTCTTCTCTATGTTCATTAATGTTCCGAAGACATTGTCACATATATTTTTCTCAATATGCATGTCATCCAAGTTGTGTCATAATTTCAGATCACTCCAATAGGGCAACTCAAAAAAGATGCTCTTCTTCCTCCAGTTATAGTCTAATACTGTACGTTTCCTTTTCTTCAAGTACGATACCTTACAAAATCTAACTTCTTCAATGTTACTTAGTTGTTGCATCACATCTTTTCCAAATAGCTCTTTCGGGGGTGGCCTATGATCTTGTTTGCCATCAAAGATCATCGTCTTCCTACGCCAACTATAATCGCTCGGAAGGAAGCGACGATGGCTCATATAACACATTTTTCTACCATGCTTCAACGACAATGAACAAGTCTCAATACCACATGTAGGACAAGCCAACTTGCCCTTCGTGCTCCATCTAGATAAATTTCCATATGTGGGAAAGTCATTTATTGACAACAAGACCGTTGCATGCAATCGAAATGTCTGTCCTGCAAATGTGTCATACGTTTATATACCTTGACTCCACAACTCGTTTAACTCATCTACTAACGGTCGCAAATACACATCAATGTCATTCCCAGGCGACCTGGGTCCAGGAATAAGCAATGACATCATAAAAAATGACTCCTTCATACACAACCGAGGTAAATTGTAGGGCATAAGTACCACTGGCCATATACTGTACGAGGTACTCATATTACCAAATGGATTAAAACCATCACTCGCAAGACCTAGTCGAACATTGCGAGAATCCTCTGCAAACTAGTCATGTTGCTTGTCAAAATTTTATCAGGTTTCAGAGTCCGCAGGGTGCCTCAATGTACTACCATCATGAACATGTTTCTCCTTATGCCACCTCATATCTTCGGCCGTTTTACGAGACATAAATAATTTTCACAATCTGGGTTTCAATGGAAAGTACCTTAATACCTTTTACGGGATTTTCTTACCCCTGACATTGTCATGCTTCCACCTTGACTCTCCACGTTTTTGACACTCTTTAACCTTTCCATGCTCTTCCCGATATAAGAAACAATCATTTATACATGCATGTATGAGTTCATAACCAAGGCCCAAGTATCGCATCAAGGATTTTGCCTCGTAATGAGACTTAGGCAATGTCTCACCGTCCGGTAATGCTTCTTTCAACAACTCAAGCAACATGTCAAACGATTTGTTACTCCAATGATTTATTGACTTTAAATGAAGTAACTTTGTAAGAAAATTCAACTTGAAGAAGTTCTCACATCCCGAATAAAGTGGATGTTGCTCATCCCTCAACAACCTACTAAACTTTCTGATTCGATATCACCCATTGGAGGAATATCTTAGCTACTGCTTGTCGCTGCAAAATCAGTATCTGTAGCTGTTTCCCTGAACACATCTCCTATGATATCTTGCATTTCGTCAATGTCTTCATCCTCGTCATCCGACACAATTGGGTCAGCAAGGACTTCAGTGGGCTCAACTCTATGGGTCATATCTTCACCATGATAGATCCACCAAGTGTAACCCTGGTCAATCCCAACTATGAATGAATAGTCCTCTACTTTGTCTAAAGTCTTATATATCATGTTCTTGCATTTTCGACATGGACACCTAATCATATTCCTTGAATTTGCCCGATTTCGTGCAAATTCCATAAACTCTTGAACCCCTTGTTTATACTCTGGGCCAAACCTGTTCTTATCTCACATCCAACTCTTATCCATGTCTACAATGAAAAAGACTAAAGTCAATTTACGGAAATAGCTTTAAGATTAGGCTAGGTTATAGGTTTATGTTATATGTTTAGGTTTAGGAAATTGAGAACAGATATAAGTTTAGGTTTAGGAAATTGAGTTGAGGTTTTAGGTTATAGGTTATAGGTTATAGGTTTTGGAATTTAAGTTTAGGTTAAGGTTATAGGTTATAGGTTATAGGTATAGGTTTGGGAATTGGGTTTAGGTTTAGGTTATAGGTTATAAGTATAGGTTTATGTTTAGGTTAAGGTCTAGGTTTAGGTTATAGGTATAGGTTTTGGGATTTGAGAATAGGTTTAGGTTAAGGTTATAAGTATAGGTTATAGGTTTAGGTTTAGGTATAGGTTTTGGGATTTGAGAATAGGTTTTGGTTAAGGTTATAACTATAGGTTATAGGTTAAGGTTTAGGTTTATGAAATCGGGTTCGGGTTCGGGTTCGGGATCGGGTTTAGGTTTGTGTTTTCAAGTTTAGGTTTAAGTTAGGGAGTTGAGATTAGGATTAGGTGTAGGTATAGGTCTAGGGATTTGAGAATACATTTATGTTTTAGGTTTAGGTTTAGGTTATAGATTTAGGTTTAGGTTTCGACTATAAGTATAGGTTTTGAGATTTGAGAATAGGTTTAGGTTAAGGTTATAAGTATAGGTTATAGGTTAAGGTTTAGATTTATGAAATCGGGTTCGAGTTAGGGATCGGGTTTAGGTTTGTGTTTTCAAGTTTAGGTTTAGGTTCAGGTTAGGGAGTTGATATTAGGATTAGGTGTAGGTTTAGGTTTAGGGATTTGAGAATAGGTTATATGTTTAGGTTAAGGTTTAGGGATTCGGGTTTGGGTTTAGGTTATAGGTTTCCGTTTAGATTATAGGTTATACGTTTAGGTTAAGGTTTAGGTTATAGGTATAGTGTTCACTCCCCAAGTATAGGGTTGTGATGTAGTAATAAACTCGGTAAGATCGAGGTCGAATCCCACGAGGACTGGTTGTCACAATTCAAATCTATGATTCTTCTTAACTAATCCAATGAATAATGAACTAAACTATTAAGCACAATTTTAGGAAAAACAATTAAGAATAGGGAAGAAAATTCAATCAGAGAGAGAGCACTAGGACTTTCGAATCCACCCCTAATTATCCTAACCCTTGTTTGTCTGTTGATTCACCTTGATCTAGATTGATACCACTTAAATAGAGAAAGCACAATCTGTGTCCTAAATCGGGCAAACAGAATGTCTAATTCCTTTAAGCACTGCCATGAATAACAAATCCCATGTCCTTGGTCGGGCACATGGAATGTACATTCATTAAAGCATCCTGTTTCTTCCTCTATAGGAAACCTGTTCTTGATCAGACACAAGCACCTGTAATAAGCATCCAAACAACATCCATCTATATACTTTGATCAAGTTCATAGATGGAGAAGTATGGAATTTAAACCCATAAAGCCCACTTAGAGAAAAAAAAACAAATTAATTAAAATTCAAAGTAAATCAACCAATACAAGAGCTGATCAAATTAGGGGCTTCATCTCAAATTACTAGTGAGAGATTAGTTACCCATAAAATCCATAAAAAGATATTAAATAAAATTCATAAAATAAAACGCCAAACCGAACAATCTCTCTCTCTTCTTCTTCTCTTTCTTCTCTTTCTCCTCTCCCTGCTCTGAACTCAAATTCCACTGGATCTGAATGCCTCTCCCACGTCCAAAACTTCACTTTTATAGGCTTTAATGGTAATCGGTGGCAGAGTCGTAAACGGACTTTCAAGTGTAATTTTTCACAGCCGTGATCGGTGGGCCCCACGAGGTGTTTTTCGGAAAATCCACCCCGTCCATTGGATTCGGACGAAATTTCGGTCAAGAATGGGTGGTTTTGAAGGTCCATTAACGTGGCCCAGTAAGAAATCTCAAAAGATCGATTTTGAACGTCGCGGCGACGTTTTTTGTGGCCTCTTATCACGCACGTGTGTACGCATGGGAGTGGAAGATCGGCATGGTTTTGTAGTTCTCATGGCCCTCTACACGATGGACGGATCGGTTGTCCTAGGATTGACGGGTGGGGCCCACTTCTTCTAAACGGCCGTTGCGTTACGCGGACGTCCTTCCGTGCGAAGATGGTGGGGTCCACTTGTGATGTTATTTTGAGAAATCCACTCCGTCCATTGGATGGAGGACGAAAATCCGGTCGTGAGTACACATTTTTGTTTGATTTAGGTGTGGTCCACCGGATTTGAACTTACCGTCCATTGCATGTTTGAGGTTTGGGATCGATCTCTGCTTTCATTTCAATTTTGCCACCTAGGCGAGGGTTATTGCTTAGGAGGTTGATGGACGATCGGATCCCTCATTTAGGCGTGTGTGGGCCCCACAGGCGACCCATGATTACGCTGGAGGCCGGAAGGCTTGCAGTTTTTTTGAGGAAGACGGTGCGGTCAGCGTCTCGCTGACCGCCTTAGCTGGTCCGGTGCACGGCGGTAGCCGTGCACGTATGGTGTACAGGCGTCATGTATGGAGCCCATTACGGATGTTTTGAGAAATAGCCGTCCAAATCCGGCCTTTTTCCCATATTATTTAATCCACCAAAATCAAATTTGAGGCAGTTCCAGATATCAGGTGGGCCCAGAATCGATGGTTTGTGGGCTGATCTGTCAGTTGGCCCACTTCCCGAGATCTTCAATGGTTGAAATTTAATATGTACGGTTAATTTATGATCCCCATCACATGTATGAAGTTTCGAGTTGATCGGATGGCGGAAAATATGTGATCTTGCATTCTGGACCCTTTTCGGGCCCCTTGAACTTCAGTTTCTTGATTTCCTCGGGTCTCGAGCATTGATCTTGGTTCCCTGGGGTCGTTCTCATGCTCTGATGACTTCAAAACATGAAATCCATGCTTTTAACATTATTTTGCAATAATACTCTCGATTTCATCCTGTAGTTGATTAAAATATGAAGTTCGGCGTTATTATGTTTGTAAAATCAGGCAATAGCTGGGGTCTGATATGCAATATTTGACCCTCATCATATAGGTTTTGAGATTTGAGAATAGGTTTAGGTTATAAGTATAGTTTAAGGTTGAGTTATAGGTTAAGGTTTAGGGATTTGAGAATAAGTTATAGGTTTATGTTTAGATTATGGGTTATAGGGTTAGGTTAGGGTTTAGGTTTAGGTTTAGGTTGTAGGTTATAGGTTTAGGGTTAGGTTAGGGTTTACGTTATAGGTTAGGTTAAGGTTTAGGTTTAGGTTATGGGTTATAGGGTTAGGTTAGGGTTTTGGTTTAGGTTATAGTTTATATGTTTAGGGTTAGGTTAGGTTTAGGTTATAGGTTATAGGTTTAGGTTTAAGTTGTAGGTTTAGGTTTAGGTTTAGGTTTTAGGTTTAGGTATAGGCTTAGGTTATAGGTTTAGGTTATAGGTTATAGGTATAGGTTTGGGAATTGAGTTTAGGTTTAGGTTATAGGTTACAAGTATAGGTTTACGTTTAGGTTAAGGTCTAGGTTTAGGTTATAGGTATAGGTTTTGGGATTTGAGAATAGATTTAGGTTATAAGTACAGGTTTAGGTTGGGTTATACGTTAAGGTTTAGGGATTTGAGAATAGGTTATAGGTTTATGTTTAGGTTATGGATTATAGGGTTAAGTTAGGGTTTAGGTTTAAGTTTAGGTTATAGGTTATAGGTTTAGGTTAGGTTAAGGTTTACGTTATAGGTTATGGGTTATAGGGTTAGGTTAGGGTTTAGGTTATAGGTTTAGGTTATAGGTTTAAGTTGTAGGTTTAGGTTGTAGGTTTGCTTAGGTTTAGGTTTAGGTTTAGGTATAGGTTATAAGTTATAGGTTATATGTTTAGGTTATAGGTTTAGGTTATAGGTTATAGGTATAGGTTTGGGAATTGAGTTTAGGTTTAGGTTTAGGTTATAGGTTATAAGTGTAGGTTTACGTTTAGGTTAAGGTCTAGGTTTAGGTTATAGGTATAGGTTTTGGGATTTGAGAATAGTTTTAGGTTAAAGTATAGGTTTAGGTTGGGTTATAGGTTAAGGTTTAGGGATTTGAGAATAGTTTAGGTTAAAAAGTATAGGTTTAGGTTGGGTTATAGGTTAAGGTATAGGGATTTGAGAATAGGTTATAGGTTTAGGTTTAGGTTATGGGTTATAGGGTTAGGTTAGGGTTTTGGTTTAGGTTTAAGTTTAGGTTATAGGTTATGGTTATAGGTTTAGGTTAGATTAGGGTTTAGGTTATAGGTTAAGGTTATAGGTTTAGGTTTAGGTTATGGGTTATAGGGTTAGGTTAGGGTTTTGGCTTAGGTTATAGGTTATAAGTTTAGAGTTAGGTTAGGGTTTACGTTATAGGTTTAGGTTATAGGTTATAGGTTTGAAATTTCTGATTGTAGGTTTAGGTTTAAGTTATAGGTTAAGGTTTAGGTTTAGGTTATAAGTATAGGTTTTGGGATTTGAGAATATATTTAGGTTATAAGTATAGGTTTAAGTTGAGTTATAGGTTAAGGTTTAGGGATTTGAGTTTAGAAGTTTAGGTTTAGGTTAGTTAGGTTTTGGGATTTGAGAATAGGTTTAGGTTTAGGTTATAAGTATAGGTTATAGGTTAAGGTTAAGGTCTAGTTTTAGGTTATAAGTATAAGTTTTGGGATATGAGAATCGGTTTAAGTTAAGGTTGGTTGTAAGTATAGGTTATAGGTTTAGGTTAAGGTTTAGGTTTATGTTATAGGTTTAGGTATAGGTTTAGGTTTAGGTTTTAGGTTATAGCTTTAGGGAATTGAGAATAGGGTAGGGTTAGGTTTTGAAATTGGGGTTTGGGTTCGGGATTGGGTTTAGGTTTGGGTTTTCAAGTTTAGGTTTAGGTTTAGGTTATGGAGTTGAGATTAGGATTAGGTGTAGGTTTAGGTTATAGGTTTAAGTTTAAGTTATAGGTTAAGGTTTAGGTTTAGGTTATAAGTATAGGTTTTGGGATTTGAGAATAGGTTTAGGTTATAAGTATAGGTTTAAGTTGGGTTATAGGTTAAGGTTTAGAGATTTGAGTTTAGGTTAAGGTTTAGGTTTATGTTATAAGTATAAGTTTTGGGATTTGAGAATAGGTTTAGGTTTAGGTTATAAGTATAGGTTATAAGTTAAGGTTAAAGTCTAGTTTTAGGTTATAAGTATAAGTTTTGGGATATGAGAATAGGTTTAAGTTAAGGTTGTAGGTTTAGGTTAAGGTTGTAAGTATATATTGTAGGTTTAGGTTAAGGCTTAGGTTTAGGTTATAGGTATAGGTATAGGTTTAGGTTTAGGTTTAGGTTATAGGTTTAGGGAATTGAGAATAGGGTAGCGTTTAGGTTTTGGAAATCGGGTTCGAGTTCGGGATCGGAGTTTAGGTTTGGGTTTTCAAGTTTAGGTTTAGGTTTAGGTTACGGAGTTGAGATTAGGATTAGGTTTAGGTTTAGGTTTAGGTTTAGGTTTGAGTTATAGGTTTGGGTTTAGGTTTTGGTTTTGGGTTTAGGTATAAGCTTAGGTTATAGGTTATAGGTTATATGTTTAGGTTAAGGTTTAGGTTTTCGGGTTCGGGTTCGGGTTATAGGTTATAGGTTATAGGTTTATAGATATAAGTTTAGGTTATAGGTTGTAGGTTTAGGTTTAGATTATGGGTTTTAGGATTTGAGAAAAGGTTTAGGTTATAAGTATAGGTTTAGGTTGGGTTATAGGTTAAGGTTTTGGGATTTGAGTTTAGGTTTAGGTTTAGGTTTAGTTATAAGTATAGTTATAGGTTAAGGTTAAGGTCTAGGTTTAGGTTATAAGTATAGGTTTTGGGTTATAGCTTTAGGAATTGAGAATAGGGTAGGTTTAGGTTTTGAAATCGGGTTTGTGTTCGGGATCAAGTTTAGGTTTGGGTTTTCAAGTTTAGGTTTAGGTTTAGGTTATGGGGTTGAGATTAGGATTAGGTGTAGGTTAGGTTATAGGTTAAGGTTTAGGGATTTGAGTTTAGGTTAAGGTTATAAGTTTAGGTTAATATTATAAGTATATGTTATAGGTTAAGGTTAAGGTTTATGTTTTTGGTTTTGGTTTAAGGTTAGGGTTAAGTTATAGGTTATAGGTTATAGCTTTAGGGAATTGAGAATGGGTTTAGGTTATAGGTTTGGGGTTATAGGTTCAGGTTAAGGGTGTGGTACCTGTAAATACAGATATAAACACTGCATGTCCAAATGGTCAGGCCCCTCCAATGTTGTTTATAGGAAATGGACAGCTTCATCATGGTCATAACAGTGGTTCCCACCTTCTAGGGACCCTCGCTCTTCCGAATAGCTCCGACGCACATCTGGGTTTGCTCCATTAATCTAAAGCAAATACATCAATACGGCTTGTCCAAATGGTCAGGCCCCTCCAATGCTGTCCATAGGAAATGGATAGCTTCATCATGGTCATAACAGCGGTTCCCACCTTCCAAGGACCCACACTCATCCGGATAGCTTCGACGCACATCCAGATTTGCTCCATTAATCTCGAGCAAATACATAAACACGGCCTATCCAAATGGCCAGGCCCCTCCAATGCTGTCCATAGGAAATGGACAGCTTCATCATGATCATAGCAGCGGTTCCCACCTTCCACGGACCCCCGCTTATTCGGATAGCTCCGACACACATCCGGGTCTGCTCCATCAATTCTAAGCTAATACAATTAAATCTTAAATTAGTTACTCATCCAAGGTTAGATAGATTGTAATACTTTCATATTCCCATTTAAATGTCCACGCCGAAAATTCGACAGCATCTTCCCATGCCTCTCCAGATATGTTGATTTTATGTTACATTCCGATGCCAAATATCTAAAGCAATGTAAAGATATTTGCCATTAGATATGGAACGACAGAAACATATCTAGAGAGAAACGAGGAGATGAACCGCGGATCAAGCATGGACATTTAAATAGATTATATGAAAGCGTACTATCCATCTAACCTTGAACTGTCCAAATGAGACAATTTGAGCGATTCCTATGCCATAAAAAGCACACCATATCTATGTATGGCCCCATAGAAATCCTCAAACGAGTAACTAACTATCTAACTTACAAATCACAATTACAAGTCACAACTATAAACTAACTAATCACAATAATAATTTAAGAAAAAAATGTAATATACAAGCTCATGAAAGTTTGCAAGGACAATTTTAGCGAATAGAAGGCAATGGATGTAATATCCTAAAGTCAAATAAAAGACTTCAATTTGGGGGAGTGCATAGATCACTATAGTTTTGTCTAATCTCCACTTGTTGGACACAATGGCTGCCATACATATATATATATATATATATATATATATATATATATATATATATATATATATATATATATATATATAATGGGTGGAGGAATTCTGCAGAGTGTGTGCCTCATCTCAGGTACCTTAGGACATTTAGAGGAAAAACCTCTCTAGCCATGTGGTAAACATCTGGGCTTATGCATCATGTGGACTTCGTCATGTCGATTTTTCTGGACCCTAGCCCAAAAATGAGGCCATTCACTCATTAGGTGAGCTACAATGTGTGAAACAAATGGATGGTTTCCATCTACTTGTCTCATACTATGTCCTGCTCATAAGTTTTTACTGTATTTACTTTTGTGCCAAGGAATCTATATGGTGGGTATTGGATCTCTCACATGTATGCTAGATTGGCATGTGTTCGAGTGTAGACACATGACCACATGTATAGTGAATGACTTGATTTTAATTGTGCATGTGTGAGTATGTATGTGTCGGGTGTGCCAAAGTCATATTTGACTTTAATTGAACTAAACACCTTATGAACTAAAGTGTTAAAATAGTCGGATTAGGGCCAAATCTGTGAAGATTGGCTTGACTACTAAACCACCAAATGGTAAAAAGATCAGACGATTTATGAAGGGGAAGGTTAGTTCTTCAAATGGATTCTTTTCTCATTAAAGACATACTTTTATCACACGATAATAGCTTCGTCACGTTTGTCAACGAAAGTAATTTAAATAAAGAAAACATGAAACAAAGGCTGAACAATCGTGGATTGGACGGTCTTATATACTCGGATGGTCGTGAGATGGTTATGGAAACTTGGATGGTTGTGAGACAGTCGTGGTTTGGTCTGTAAGACATGACACGTAGGAATCACTAAGGACTTGGGGATTTAGGAGATTCGATGACAAGATTGTGGACATTTAACTAAACTAAATTCAAATTTACTGGACATGGTGCTGGACAAAAGTGGAGAGGCTAAAACTATCCTAAGTTAAGATAAGCCTCAATGAGGGATGAAAGAATGATATGCAACATTGAGCTGAAAAGAGTTGTATTTGATTGAATTGGCTGGAGCTCTTTGTTATATGTTGGTTTATGGACTTGGGTGAACAGTGTCCTTGCACATGGTTCCTTAGCTTTCGGGAATGATGTTCTGATCGATTAACGGCCTTAGCTTGATATGCTTTTATTATGAGACGGGACCAACTAATTAACCATTACACTGATGTGTATCATCATATTTTCATTTTCAAATGGCCTTCTTCTCTTAGCCTACTGCTTATGAATATATAGTTACGTATGGCTAATTAGATCTGGCCATGTGTCACTATGTATGATGCCTTAGTCTTATACTAGGTTACGCATGCTCTCTGAGTGTTTTATGTATATGTAGCTTGTACTTGTTTTAGAGTTGGGTATCAAGTCGAGTCAGACCGAGTTAGGGCTAACCCGACTCAACCCGATTTTGAAATGAACCTGACTTGAACTCGACCTGAGCCGGTACTAAGTCTGGCATACTTGACCTGATCCGAGTCTGGGTCTGGCCTGGACTAACACAGGTCGAGTCTGACCCAGTCATAGGTACTAAGTCAAGTCGAGTTAGCATCAAGTCTGGTCGGGTGCGACAGGTATCCGTGGGCTGAAATCACAGCTCAGAAACTAGGTGCACGTGTGTGAACGCTCGGAGATTGGCGCCACGCTTTAGACGATCTGTTTTTGTCTTTTTTGTCTTGTGTGGTGGGTGTGGCCTTGATTGTCAGTTTGGAGTCGCTACTAGCCAATTAATCTCAAAATTCCGCAGTTTGTTAGAACCTGCAGAATATGTAAGGATAGAGAAATTCGAAAATTCTCTTGCCTTAAATTGATTCCTAGTCTGCGATCCGGGATTCCGAGTAAGGGACCTCGGTTACAAAGGGGAAGGTGTTAGGCACTCTCTTTTCCCGTACAAATGTACGGTCTCTACTTGGTGTGGTAAGAAATCTCAAGGGATAAATGATATGGTCGGAGTAGGACTAGACACACACGGATTTCTGACGCGGTAAGATTCGAGATTCCTGCAAGCCACAGAGCATACGTCCACGGATGTGTATAGAAGGCGGATGTGATGATGCTTATGTAAAAGTGAAGAAAAAGTGGACTAGATCACTAGGAGTTTCTGATATGACCGGATCCGATGTACGACAAGTAACGGAGCATACATTCGCTAGCGATTTAGAGAAGCAGGGGGTTGAGAAGGGAGAAGATGTTATGATGAATCCTTGAATAAAAAATGAAATGATCTTTGACTTGCTCTTGAGTTGGCTAGAACATGGACTACACCATGATCAATCCGGGCTAGACTGTGGGGGTAGATATGGCTGGGAGGAGGCTAAGGGGTAGCTAAAAAATCAGATCTTGGAGGCTTGGAGCTCCTTCTCACCCTCACTCTCTTCCTCTCTCTCCCTCTCCCTCACCTAGAATTTTGGAAAGAGATGTTGTTGTCTCTTGTTATTGTGTGAAATGTGAAGAGGAGATAGCTATTTATAGCCTTTTGTGGTGGCATTGTGGTAATTGCCGGGTTTGTTAATTGTAAAAGATGACGTGGCAACTTGTGATTGGTTGAGCAGAGAGAAATGTCATATGACATACTCTTAGGGGCTCTTGGGGGTAGGTAAATGTAACACCCCGATTTTCAGGACTCGAGTATACGACTCGTATCCCAAAAACCCAGGAGTTAACAGAATAATAATGGTAATCAATGGAAATCAAAGTACAAATAGCGAAACCAAACTGAGGATAATATCCTAGCCCACTAAGTTGGGGGCCAAATACAAAACTTCAAGTACCAAGGTAAGCTAAAATAAACATAAATGGCTAATCTACTGGTTTAGCCCAAAGTAAGTGGTCGCCTCCTGTTACGACTCCTCATCATAGGGCTCTTCCTCAACTGCAACCGCCTCTAGGTCCACTCATATCCATCGGCACCTGTACCTGCATCCTCTGTACGGTTGAACATTGATGAATGAGTGGCCAGCTCAGTGTGATTCCCCCTCAAGATTTCACACCGCCACCTTGAACAAGATATAACATAAAAACAATACGGCATACAAAACAGGCAAGATGCAAATCTTAATTAATGCATGGATGAATGAGTGCACATCAACTGGGGATGCTCATCAAGTTGGCTTTTGGGCAAAACCCATGTAGTGTGGCCGGTCACCAGTGAAAGTACATAGTACATGCGTGTGTCAAACTCACCGAAGGTGGGTCGATAGTCGATGGTCTGGGAGCTAGTAAAACAATACTCCAATTAAATCCTATTAGGCACGTGCTACAACATCCAGAATAAGCCATCCGTCATCGTCTGAATGCTATGAATGCATGATTAGCCGGGCCGTTATTAATCCATTTACAATCAGCAGGTTTAGTAAACTCAAGATCACTACGGGGAGCTCATGGCCCAGCGTAGGCCGACAGCTCGGGCATAGTGTCCCATGACCACCATCCCCGGCCCATGAGGCTGCCGTCTTAGGGTGTGTATAGAGCCCACCAACACGTGGTCAATCAATTCTCAGTGTAAAGGGGACTACCACCGCATGCTGACTCAGAATTAAGCGTTTAAAATTATTGAATGTTGTGATTAAATTATGACGATATGTATGATTTAAAAAAATGAGTAAATAACGATAGTTGTAAATGTTGCAAGGTCCATTCCGTAGTCAAGTAAGTGATACCACTCCATGGATGGTGAGCTCCAAAATCAAATGCCACCAACCATAACCTCCACGTTTGGGGTCTACTTATATCACAACCAGTCTAGTTACACCCTAAGTATGGACTCTCCTTAGACAAAGATTCCCATGAAGAGATTTCAATAATATGTGTTTTATGAACAATAGCATGGAAACTAAGCACGAATAAATAACCAAATATCATGTAAGAATATAAATAGCTTAGTCTTCAAAAAAGTAAATAGCTTGTAATCTAAGGTGAGCTCAAGGAGAAAAAGATCGGAATCACCACATCACAGTATCAGGTGATGATCCTTACATTCAAGGAAGAGCAAACAACTTTAAATACTTCAATACAGGATAGAATAGATATTCATTCTCACAATGTGAGAACAGGAATCCAAGCTTAAGAGAAATTGCAATAGAAAACTCTAAATAAGTTTCAATAGTAGGGAGCAGAGAAAGGTACCCGTTATTTCCTATCCTGCAGACTAAGCTTTCATCTAGGCCCTGAGAGAATAGATGCCTGTGGTGGTGCTGAGGAAATAGGCACACCAGCCTTTGCAGGATGTGCAATTGCATTGGAAAATTTGTAACTGATATCGGGATCTACCTCCATCACCCCCTCCAAGACCTTCACCACCACTGACATGAGAGGCTTCCTTGTATGATCCTCCTGCAAACACCATGCTGCAGTCCTAATCATCTTCACCACTTCTTCTCCATGCAATTGCATATCTTCGCTCATTTCATCAACAATGTCAATTAGTTGATCCTCCTCAGCCTTCTTTTCCAACAGTCCAAGGAGATGTGCGCTTGATTCTACCCAAGAGCAATCAAAGTTCCTCCTCCCACAAACAATTTCAAGAACGAAGATCATACAAGGAGGCCTCTCATGTCATTGTTGACATTGTTGATGAAATGAGTGAAGATATGCGATTACATAGAGAAGAAGCGGTGAAGATGATTAGGACCGCAACATGGTGTTTGTAGGACGATCATACAAGGAGGCTTCTCATGTCAGTGGTGGTAAAGGTCTTGGAGGGGGTAATGGAGGTGGATCCCGATATCTATTATAGATTTTCCAATGCAATGGCACATGATGAGGAGGCTAGTGTGCCTATTACCTCAGCACCACCACAGGCATCTATTCTTTCAGGGCCTAGATGAAAGCTTGGTCTCCTATCGGCAAGTTCCTTTCTCTGCTCCCTACTATTGAAACTTATTTAGAGTTTTCTATTGCAATTTCTTTTAAGGTTGATTCCAATATCTACTCTATCCTGAACATAAGGATTCTCACCTGATACTATGAATCACGATAATGCAAGCATTATCGTTGTGATTCTGGTCTTTTTCTTCTTGATATCACCTTAGATTACAAGCTTTTAACTTGTTTGAAGAGTAAGCTATTTATATTCTTCCATGCTATGTTTGAGATTTTTCATTTCACTGATTGATAAAGATGGAGTAGTCGTATAACTGCTTTAGGAGAGAGTTTTGGCCATTTAGTCCCATATAGTTTAATTAATGACAGATAGTTTGATTTTGAATATTTTGAGCTGATAATCATGTAGAAGACTGACTTAGACCTACTCAAGGATGAACAGAGCAACATTATCGACCATAGAAGAACAATGTGCATTTCCAACGGTGTGGAGGATATGATTCTCATGTGTTGTATGCTCAACAAATGCATTGAGCATAGATCATGTCCAATTGTCCATGGATTCGTGGGTCTAAATTTCAGAAGTAAACGATCCATAGAATTAGATATTGCGTCCAAGAACCTCAATGGCAGCAGGATTGCATTTTCGCAAGGCATGATATAGGAAATTAGCAGTCTTCTTACTGGTGCTCAATGCGACTTCTGAACTCAGTGAGCATGTGTATATTCTCATGATTTGATTCATGTATAAACAATGACTACAGACTAATTTTAAAATTAATGCTGGGACCTGTAAAGCTGCTGGCAGGCCTTTCATTGATCATTGGCCTCTTCGTTAGCGTGTCCTGCCCTCATCATTGTAATCTACATGCATCCCGTCATTCCATTGCAAGTGGATTGTGCGGATGTTCATCTGCCAAACCCAAACAGTGCCCCCAAACATTCTCCTCCATTAGATGATTGAAAAGGGCATTTCTGTGATCTCAATTCTTCAACTGTTCCCCTGTGGTCCACATTAAGTTGAAAAAATATCTGTGGATTGTGTGGGTGGGATTGTTCACAAGGGACATTTCGGTGTGTTGTACTTGTCCCCTGTCCATGTCGCAAGCTGAAGGCTTGGATGACAAAGTTGGGGGGACCAACTAATGATGCCCTTAAACTCTAATCAAGCACTATGTATTGGCTTTCTAACACTGTCAACAGGCTGGGGAAAGGTCTTATTATTAATTCTCTCAGTCCATTGTATTGTGAATACCCATCTTCATATTGAATTCATCACAATTTCTCATTGTTTTGTTGAGCACAATTCAGCTTAGACACATACACAATGCGACAGACGAGGTGGTGCTGAAACCCAGCATGATGACACATTTTGTAAAATGATTATTTGTCCTTGTCACATAGATATAGTTTTATCTAGTGTTACAGCTATTGCCTTTCAACCTAATAGGCAGCTTGGTTTTTCTGGTGCATAATCTGGGATCTTATGGAACCTCAAACGTGTAGACGGTCACTCTTAGAATTTGTAAGACTTGAGTTATAGAATTCTGCTTAATTTCAGTAGCTTTTGTTTCGTTCCAACAGGAGAATGTGTTGGCCGAGTTGAGAAGTCTCTGACTACGACAAGCGCCTGCGCCTGAAGGCTTCACACCCAGATCCATAGCTCAAGTGGTAGACTGAGTGAAAGATACCTCGTTTCAACACCGAGGTCTTGGTATCGATTCCCTAGAGGGGGTGGCTAACAGTGAACTGTGAACTGACAGTGGGTGTACTAACAAGCTAACAAAAAAAAAAAAGTGCCTGAAGGCTTCCCTTGCTGACCTGAAAGGAATATTGATCTGTATAGCCTACTGAGCTAAACTAGATGAACTGTGATTTAACGAAATGGACCCTTAACATATCCTTCTATTTCACGAAGAGTTGAAGGAGTTGAATCAGCAAGGTCCCAATTTGAGGAAGCTAAAAGCATATTATTGCAGAGGTTGAAGTATTGTTTCGAACCACTGAAGGTTAGCAGTTCAGTCAAATGTTGTAGTTGGAGGTGTGATTGTGAATCTTGTATCTTGTTCTGGTCTTTTTTGTGGCTAGCATGCACCACTTCACTCTGAGATGATTTTTCTCCGAAGTGAATCTCATGATTGCATCCACTGAATTCAGTTTTTCTTGTCTGTTGCTTCTTCTTCTTCTTCTTTTTTCCCCCTAAGATGACCATCCAACTTGAACCCACTCATTTGCACCGATTTAGTTCTTGGTCTCCTTTGAAATTCTAAAATATCCCTCCTTAGCTCTAGCTTTGCATTTATTTACCACCTCTCTCACCATATCAATTTTGTTAGAATTAGAGAATATTGTCTTGTAAGTGGTCCTGTAAACTATATATATATATACATATATATATATTATTCTAAGTATTTTACTAATTAATAATTCATCATCCATGTCAATGTTGGTCACCACTGTATAATTTAATATATTGTATGATATCTTAATATATTCTACTTAAAAGTATTATTAGTTGGATAAATTATGCAAATGATGTACAATACTTAGGTAAGCGGGTATGGATATGTCATAGCCATGTGTGACCTGCTTAGAAGTTGGCTAACCAGGTAATTAGGCAGAAATTTTTTTATTCAGATGAAAATTTCATATCTGAATGTTATGTTGTAGAGTAGGATATGTGGAGTAATGAGGCAAACGGATATCCATTTTCAATCCTAAAGGTGAGCTTAGCCCGAGAGGCTGAAAGGAACACTGGGTCGTTGATAGCCTCCTCCAACGTGCATGACTTGGCTGCGATGCAGAACTAGTGGTGTGGGTGAGACCCTGACTGTAGAGCCGACCTTGATGTATGCATTGTATATCCAAGCCGTCCGTCTGTTTTTTCCAGATTATTTTAGGGTATGGTATGAAAAATGAAGCAGATACAAATTTCAGGTGGACCACATTAAAAATGTGGTTTCTAGGAAGAAACCAATTTAGCAGCAATCATAGCAAGGTCTTTCATTGGCACTGTACTGGTTATTTTCCTTCTAGTTGCTCTCTGTGTTGTGGTTTCTCAGAAGAAAAATGTGGAAGAAGGGGATGAATATTTCGACTAGTACCAGGAATGCCCATGAAGTTCTTATATGAAGATTTGCGCATTGGCACTGAGGATTTCAAGGAAAGGCTCGTCCGAGGAGGATTCTGGTCTGCTTTTAAAGGAACATTAGAAGATGGTATGGGAATTACAGTGAAATGACTGGATAATGTAGGGCAAGGAGTGAACGAGTATCATGAACCAAAGCTGAATGAGAACTTGAGGTCGAGTTCTTTTGAAGTGGAGGGGACTGATGTAGAGTGGGTCGCAGACACTTTCATGGCAAAGATGGACCAGAGAAGCCCCGATCGGAGGCAGAAGTAATCTAGACTGTCAGAACCTTAAATCAGGCATATCTCACAAAACAGGATGAGTTTTTTGACATATCATATATGATTTTGGGGTAGGAGAACTTACTTAAGCCAACCAACTTGGCTATCCCGGGTTGCGCATGTCAGATTTGCGAGACTCCATCAGATTGACAGTCAAAAGTCCTGTTTAATTTTATTTTTACTATAAATAGTAAGTTTTAGTTTGAGTATAACTTTCGATCGTTTGAGTTGTAAGAGTCATGCCCAACATGAAAAGGGCTTAGAAAATTAGGAGAATAATGTGGTTGGGCCAAATTGGAAACTTACTATTTTTAGCGTAAAACCATGAAGTCTAGTAGGAATAGAGGCCGTTTATAAATAGTAAGTTTATTATTTATAGTAAGTCACGTTTTTAGGTTGTTTGAGTTGGAGTCTAAGTCTAAAACTCTGTCTTATGTTTGAGTTCCTTATTTAAAGTGTTGTAATTTCGGTTTTTTTTTTTTTTTTTTAATCATCAATCAAATTATTTCGAATTTATTAGAATTTATTCATGCTTTTATCCCTTTTGAATTCAAGGAAGCTCTATGAAGAGTCCAGGGAGCTCCGTGGCTTCGGAGTAGTTATCCCCTGAGGAAGACGATGATCAACCTCATCCCATCCCTCCCTACGTCAGAATTGGATTTAGATTTTGGCAGTAAACCATTGCATAGAATTGGATATTGCATCTAAGAATATCAGGTGACATCTCACCTTAATGATAGCAGGATTGCATTTTAGTAAGGTATGATGTAGGAAATTGGTGATCTTCTTACTGGTGGTCAATGGGACTTCTGAACCAACGGAGGCATGTGTGTTTGCTAATGATTTCATTTGTGCATAAGCGATAACTACAGACATATCTATAAATGTAGTATATGTATTAAAGGGTGTGATTACATTCATGCACGCTTGTGTTTCTTCACAACAAGATGAAGTACTGGAACAGCTTGAATGACATCTATGAAACATTACAAATAACATGCCCAGGCCTTTGGCAGAAACATTATAAACTCAAGCCACTTGCTTTAAATGACATCAAACAGAACTCAATCATGGAAAATCCTTGTTACATATCTACTGAACTCACATTTCATCTGGGTCCAGATAGAACTGATGCCAAGGGGGGAGCTGAAACACCCAAATCAACTTCCTTGTGAGCTGCTGTTCGTGTTGAAGTTAAGAAATTATAGTCAAGGCCACGTTCCACATCCATCACGCCTTCTAAAACCTTCACCACCACTGACATGGAGGGCCTTCTTGTGAAATCACCCTGTAAACACCACACTGCAAGCTTGATCATCTTCATGGTTTCTTCTCCATGAGATTGCATATCCTTGTCCTGCTTGTCGATTACATCCAACAGCCGATCCTCCTCTGCTTTCCTTTTCAACAGACTGAGTAGATGAATGCTTTCTTCAGATTGAGATTCATCAAAGTTCTTCCGCCCGCACACTATCTCTAGAACCACAACACCAAAGCTATAGACATCAACTTTCTCTGTGATCTTTGAGTTCAACCATTCAGGAGCCAAGTACCCCGGAGTACCTCTCATTCGTGTTATTACATGGCTCTGGTCCCTATCAATCAGCTTAGACAACCCAAAATCAGAAATCTTCGCATTGAAGTTTTCATCTAGGAGAATATTATGGGGTTTAATGTCTAAATGTGCAATCCTCTGTCGGCATTCTTCATGGAGATATGCGAGTCCCTTGGCTACATCAATTATAATTTTCCTTTTTGTTTGCCAATCAAGAGCAGGCTTTTGGTATTTACGGAAGAAAATCCATTTATCCAAGGACCCATTGCACATATACTCATAAACCAAAAGCCTGTAGGATTTCTCAGCACAGAAGCCAATCAGTCTCGCCATGTTGACATGGTGAATGCTACCAATGGTTTCAACCTCTGCAAGAAATTCTCTCTTCCCTTGACCTATGCCATCCAAGCGCTTCACCGCAACTCTCGTACCATCATCTAGAGTTCCTTCAAAGACAGACCCAAATCCTCCTTCTCCAAGCTTGTTGAAAAAATTGCCAGTGGCAGCTTTCAGATTTTCATATGAGAATCTCATGGGCATTCCTGGAACTTGATCAAAAAAATCCTCTTCCTCTTCCTCTTCCCCTTCACCATTTTTCCTTCTCAAAACCATGATACAAATACAAATTAGAAGAAACGCACCAAACACGGCTGCAAGGCTGGAGCCCAATATTACTGCTGTCTGGATTTTTTTCTTTCCGGAAGACAGAGGAGCATTTGCTCCATTTGAAGGATTAGGGCTCAGAGCTATCGGCAGAATCTGCACTTTGATAAATGCAGAAGAATTATAATGGGTTACTTCCTGCTGGTTGTTTATCAATGAAAACAGCCGGGATGGTAAGAAGCAGTCCCCATAAGAACTATTCCCACCGTATTGAAACAGAGCAGCTTTGCAAGAACAGTTCTTCATGCAGGCATCCCTGCAGCTCTCTGCATCCGTTCCTTTAAGAACTGCAGCATCATCATCAGCGTAATTGAAATAAGAGATATCTGCAAGATCTAGAAGATGGTGATCTTGAGGAGTTTGGCAAGACAATGGGGTGATCGCAGAACAGCCGAGATTTGGTTGCCTCGCATTCAATTGTGTAAAATAGTCCCCAGCAATTCCTCTAGGACAACTGCATTGCCCATTTGAGCAAATCCCATAATCACCACAAACGGTGGGATAACCACAAACACCTAATGTAGAGACAGTGATCAGATCAGCTACCACCTTCCATCCTGCTCCCCATTCATATACTCTCAGATGCCCATCAGACTCCAATTTCATGTACTGAACAGATGATGCCTGAGGCACCGTGAAATCAAAATCTTTAAGGCTTGGCTCGGATGATGATGTGAAAAAGGCAAAGCTTCCATTCATGAATCTCATGTAGCTCGGTTTCGTGCTATTTTTAGTGCGACTAATCGTCCTCTTGTAATAGATTTGTGGAGGATCAGATGCAACAAAAGCTGACAATCCACTGGCAATAACAGAAAGAGATAACAGACTTTGAGTAGAATTCAATACCGAAACACTAGCTGTTAGCCTTTGCCCCTCCATCAAATTCTGACCAAGAACCAACGAGTCTGTCGGGTAATCAAAAGACTGCCAAACAATACTGTTATTTCTGTTGAAGAGCACCAGATTACCGGTTTCTGAGATATTCATGCCCACGACGGATTTACCAGATGTGTTAGTAGACCAGACCATGGCACCATCTACATCACGCAGGGCCAGATCACCTTCTTGGGTCAGCTCCAGAGTTGCATTTTCTCTAACGGGATTGTTTCTGTTTGCAGACCAGACTACCTGAGGGAATCCACTCGCCGGATTCGTAATTAAAGAAGCGCTGTTGGTTTGGACTATGAAAATGGCAAAAAGGAACGAAACACAGGTTCCGTTGCAGAAGAAACCGCAAGCAAAACGAGGACCAAAGCTTCCTCTGAGAAGGATGGATCTCACGGAAGATCCATCGAGAAAAGACACGTTATGGGTAATGATAGAAGGGTCGTTTATCCACAGAGTAGACAGATTTGCAGTAGGATAATCAAAAGGCTGAGCACGAAGAGAGTAAGAAAAGGAGATTAGAAGGAGAAGGCCAGTTACCCATTTCCAAGGTTGCATCGTTGAGAAAGGGAGAGAGGGAGAGAGGGAGAGAGGTTTTTTTCTTATCAAGAAAAATTTTAAAAACGTCATTTGATCTGACTCAGGCAAACGCGTGCAAGGTCAACGTTGGTGTGTGAAGACTGTGAACTTTGATACTCTGGCAGATTGTTCCATACGCATGTGCTCAGAAATTGGTGTGCACGCTGCACACATGTGGTTCGAACTGAACTTTCCAAATTATGGGACCCACTTTAGATGGATCTTAAACTGAAAGTTACACTGAGCCGATGGCTTTGATGGGCTACTTTTGGACGAGGATGGCTAAAATGAAAACAGTAAACTGTGTCCAAAATCAAAATAGAACTGTTCCCATTAACCATAGGTCGATCTTCAAATCAATCTGATTTTGGGGTGCTATGACCAATTAATGTTGGTTATTTGGTTCTCACGTGTATAAATTTACAGCGTGTACACTTTCTCAATGCGTGTATGAATCATCAGCATGTGCAGAGGCTATCATTTGAAACTTCCAAAGGCACTTCAACGCGTTTTGGTAACGGAGATGAGGCTATCATTTGAAACTTCCAAAGGCACTTCAACGCGTTTTGGTAATGGAGATGATATTGATATTCAAAGACCGGGTCTAAAACAAAGAAGTGGATTGAGTCCTGCTCCCGCTGGATGGAATCAACTGATTAGGCGAGACAGGATCAACTGAAGTGGGTGGGAACTCTGGTCGTGGGGCTCACAATGATGTATATGCCATAAATCTACACCATCCAATCATTTTTACAGATCATTTTAAGACATGATACCAAAAATGAAGCTGACTCAAATCGTAAGGAGGACCACACCACAGGAAACAGTCAATGATTGAATCCTCACCATTAAAAGCTTTATGGATTCCACTGGATTATTTATTTTCCATCCAACCTGTTAAAAGTCACAAACACCCAAGCGAAATATTATTTTGATCCAAAGCTTTTGTGGCTCACAAGAAAGTTTCAATAGTCAATCGCCACTAAGATTTGGATCTGCTTCGTTTTTTGGATCATACCCTAAAAGGGCTTTCAATACAGATCGATGGCGTAGTCAAATACATCACAGTCGGGCCCAGGGTCCCACCATCCTCGGCGGATCCGAGTCTGCCTAATCCGCTCTCGAAACAAGGGACGGTACCGTGGCAGTCCTATTTCAGGCCCGGCCGTGTTTTGACAGATTTGACTTTCCATTTTTGATGCGGATCGACTGGGTCGAAGGCAGACGAAATTTGTAAAATGAATTTGGATGTGGACCACATGAGGCTCTGATCAAGTTGATATTTGTATTTTAACTTCATTTAGGTACGTGTGATCTTATGAACAGTTCAGATGGAAAGTAAGCCTGATGGTTGGCCCTGGGAAAGTTTCAACGATAATTTGTTCAATTCCCACTGTTTTGTATAGTGTGGTCCACTTGAGCTTTGGATGTTATGCCCTGAAATTTGGTACTACAAAAGTATAAAATTATAATTTCTAATTATTTTTATATGAAACTAAACTTATTGATTTACGTTTTAGCTTTTGAATCACCTCAAACGGGATTGTAATTAATTAGTTATGTTTTTTGTAAGTCAAGTATTTTCTATTTACTATTGATATATCCAACTTACCGTAGTATGCTAAAATTTCTTAAGAAAACTTTAGGAGTCAGATTTGGGTTGTTAGTCCAGTGCATAGCTTAAATAAGATCAGATATGATGTCAACACAGATGCAAGGGAACCTAAGTACATATTTCTAATTTAAATCATCACAAATGCAAGGGTTATATGTTAGGGTCTCTAATTCAATATTTTATCTTAGGTTCTCGGATAGAATATAAAATCTAGACTTTAATATCAATCTGTCACGTCTTGAAATTCGGTACTTGAGTTGATCAGACTCGAACTTGAATTTCAAGACCGAATTGTATATAAACAAATTATACATCGCAACGCACATAATTTTGATGCATTTTCAAGGCAAATAGAGCAACTAACATGAGATAAACTAATATCATTTCCATTAACAAATGTTCCCCTAAATTATTATCAAGTCTTAATTACATTAAAATAAAATCTATTGAATTTTAATTAATCTTCAAAGTATTTTCTCTTCATCCAGTGATGTAGAGCGGGTCGCAGACAGTTACATGGCCAAGATGGATCAAAAAAAGGCCCGATCGACGACAGAAGTGATTTAGACCATTGGACATTAAATCAGGCGTATCTCGCAATCCGGAATGAGTTATCTGACGTAAAATATATGATTTTGGGGTAGAACGAGCTACTTTAGCCAACCAACCCCGCTACATCGGGTTGCGCAACCCAGATTTGCGAAATACCCCTGGATCGACAGTCGTTTCCCTGTTTTAATTTTATTTTTACTATAAATAGTAAGTTTTAGTTTGATTATAACTCTTCATCCGTCGGGCTTTAGGAGTTGCGTCCAACATGAAAAGAGCTTAGAATAATTAGGAGAACGGTTTGGTGAAGCCAAATAGAACATTTACTATTTTTGGCCGAAAACCTTGCGCACTAGTAGACATCACGACCGTCTATAAATAGTAAGTTTACTATTTATAGTAAGTTGCGGATTCTAGGAGTTTTAGTTGTAGTTTGATTCTGATTTCTTTTCCATTGCTTGGTACCCCTATTTAAAGGGTTGTGAACTCATTTTTATTCATTCATTAATCAATTTCGAATTTATTAGAATTTATTTCTATTTCTTGCTTTCTTTCCTCGTGGATTCGAGAGGTCTCTGTGAGGAGTTCAGAGAAGTTCTGTGGATTCGGAATAGTTACCTCTTGAGGAAGACAGTGCTCGACCTCACGTCCTCCCCTGCGTCAGTTTGGTACCAAAGCGAGGTTTTTCCTTGGATAGATGACTTCTAACGACGGGTCGGGCAACAATCCCATGAGCGGTGCTTCAGGAAATTTACCTTTAATGGCGGCAGCTTTCCAAGCAGCGCAACAAGAGAATCAGCAAGTCATGCAAGGACTGCAGGCCTCCATGAACCGCATAGCGGATCTCTTGGCAGAAACCCTAGGGCAACTCCGTGTTCCTGGTGGTAATCCTCCACCGCCAATTGCTGAAACTCATAATCGCCCTGATCGTAGGATAATACCAGCAGTGCATCCAAGGGTCATTCTTGAGGATGGAGGCTCCAATGAGGAGGAGATCGACAACATAATCTTTCAACACCCCAGACAAGGCGGCGATCGAGTGGATCGAACAGATCGAGAATTCAAGATGCGAGTTAATATTCCTAACTTTAATGACCAACTACACATTGATGATTTCCTCGATTGACTTTCTGAAGTTAAGCGATTTTTCGACTATACGGACATCCTTGAAGCAAAAAAGGTCAAGCTTGTGGCCTTCAAGTTGAAAGGATGAGCTTCAGTTTGGTGGGAACAACTGCAACTCGTACGAACTAAGCAGATGAAAGCACCAATCCGCACATGGCAGCGGATGAAGCAGCTACTACGTGCCCGATTCCTCATTAGCGATTACGATAAGGTACTATTCCAACAATACCAAAATTGTCGACAGGGTAGTCGGTTGATAAGAAAGTACGCAGAAGAATTTTACCGCCTGACGGCGCGTAACGATTTGGTCGAGACTGAATCATAATAAGTCACCCGATTCAACGGTGGATTGCGTATGGCGATCCAGAATCGGGTCTAGATGTAGTCCGTCTGGACGATGAATGATGCGATCAAGTTGGCTACTCGGGCGGAAGCGCAACTTGAATGTCCTAACACACGGACCTATCCTATCGTAAGGATCACTACGGCAGGTCCATCCCAGGGAGCTCCACAGCCTAAGGGGAAAGAGCCCGTAGGAACACGCACTCAACCTCCTACGTCTGAGAACCTAGATCAGGGAAGCAGGCAAGCTAGACCCCAAAGGGGTGTATCGACTGCTGCTGGTCCAAGTAGAATTCCGAACCCCTATGCTCGGCCAAGGCCCGACAACTGCTTCGTTGCGGCTAACCAAGCCACCTATCAAATACTTGTCCCCAACGAAAAGTGACAAACCTCGCCATCAATGATGGTAGTGCTGATAACGCCTATGAAGATCCAGATGTTGAAGAACAGGAGCATACCATCAAGGACGAGGCAGATGATTCAGGATGGGTTCAGCAAAATCACGGCGAGTCGCTCGTCGTGAGGCGGCTATTATATGCGCCAAGAAAAGAAGTACACCCACAGCGGCATAACATCTTCTGCACTAGGTGTACGGTGAATCGAAAGGTTTGTGACGTGATCATTGATAGTGGAAGCAGCGAGAACATCGTTTCCAAGGTCATGGTGGAAAATTTGCAATTGAAAACGGAGCGTCATCCCTCTCCATATACGATCAGTTGGATTAAGAAGGTCAGTGAAACAAAAGAAACTGAACAGTGCACCATGTCCTTTTAAATTGACAAACATTATAAGGATGAAGTAGTATGCGATGTGGTTGACATGGAAGCATGTCACATACTACTCGGTCGACCCTGGCAATCTGACCGTGACGCCACTCATAAAGGGCGAGATAACATATATATTTTCGTCAAGAACGGCCGGAAGAGCATATTGGCCCCTATGGATCCCGAGGGACCACCTGAAACTTTTAAAGTGGAGGGCAGTTTTCTCTTAACCATACGGAACTTTGTGGAAGAATCCAAAGAAACAAGACAAGCTTATGCATTAATTGTGAAAGGGGAATAACTCGAGCCTACCATCATCCCTGAAAGACTAAGACCCTTGTTACATGAATTCAAAGAAATCTGGCCCGATGACCTTCCCGATGGGTTACTCCCTATGTGAGATATCCAACACCATATCAACTTTGTCCCTGGGTCCAGTTTACCTAATCGTCTTCATTATCGAATGAGTTCAAATGAGTGCGAGATTCTGCAGGAACAAGTGGAGGAGTTGATCCATAAGGGTATTATTCGAGAAAGCATGAGCTCATGCGTCGTACCAGCTCTGTTAACTCCAAAGAATGATGGGAGTTGGCGCATGTGTGTTGACAGCCGGGTCATCAACAAAATCACCATAAAATACAGGTTTCATATACTACGGTTGAACGATATGTTGGACATGCTAGAGGGCGCAAAAATATTCTCTAAATTGGACCTAAGGAGCGGCTACCATCAGATTCGAATATGACCGGGTGATGAATGAAAAACGGCCTTTAACACCAAGGAAGGATTGTACGAATGGATGGTCATGCCCTTTGGTCTTTCGAATGCGCCTAGCACATTTATGAGATTGATGAACCAAGTTCTGAAACCTTTCAGTGGGCGATTCGTTGTGGTTTATTTCGATGATATTTTGATATACAGTCAAGACGAAACCACCCATATTGAACACCTCAAGAAGGTCCTTTAAGTGCTCACTAAAAATAAATTGTATCTCAATTTTAAAAAGTGCAGCTTCATGATTGATAACCTATTGTTTCTAGGTTTTGTCGTAACATCCACGGGCATTCGGGTGGATGAGGAAAACGTGAAGGCAATCAGAGAATGACCGGTTCCCACAAATATTCACGAAGTGCGAAGTTTTCATAGACTGGCGACATTCAATCGTCGGTTCGGGAAAAATCTCAGTACCATTGTGTCACCAATCATAGATTACATGAAGAAAGGGCAGTTTCAATGGACTGACGAAGCCAACAGGAGCTTTGCCGAAATCAAGTGCAAATTATCCACGATCCCAGTTCTTGTACTTTCCAACTTCGACAAACTGTTTAAAGTTGAATTAATACCTCATATATCGGGATTGGGGGAGTTTTGTCTCAAGAAGGTAGGCCGGTAGCCTTCTACAGTGAGAAACTTAGCAATACACGCAAGAAGTGGTCTACATATGAGATCGAGTTGTACGCGGTGGTCCAGGCACTGCGACACTGGCGACATTATTTGATTCAAAGAGAATTCATATTTTACACCAACCATCAAGCTCTCAAATTCATTAATAGTCAAGCTAACATTAACCGTGTGCATGCTAGATGGATCTCGTTTTTGCAGGAATTCACATTCGTGCTAAAACATAAGTCAGGACAACAGAACAAAGTAGTCGATGCGCTGAGTCACCGTGCAACTTTATTAGTCACTATGAGTAATGAGGTTGTCGGGTTCAAGCACCTCAAAGACATATATACCGATGACGACGACTTCAAAGACGCATGGGTTAGATGCCAGGAAGGTCACCCCGGTGACTTACATATACAAGACGGGTTCCTTTTTAAGGAAAATCGACTGTGCATCTCGAACAGTTCGCTAAGGGAACAGATAATCCAAGAGCTACATGGAGGTGGCCTCAGTGGACACCTTGGGAGAGACAAGACGCGAGCTCTTGTGGAAGAACGGTATTACTGGTTGCAACTGGTACGTGATGTGGGAAAGGCAGTCCAACATTATTATATTTGTGAGACCTCTAAGGGGCAATCTTATAATACGGGCCTCTACACCCCGTTACCGGTGCCTGACGTGTAAGCCCCGTATCCTAGACCGTACCATTCCATAGACTCCGCGGTCTTCCCGGTCAAATTTCGGCAACCTTCAACCCTTAACCGATATTTGCGCGCGACCCTGATTCACACGCCGTCAACCCAAGTCGACTCAACCCGAGACCTGTACCTTTGCGACCGCGCCGTCGCCGCGGTTCCTATGTCGCGTCTCGTGCACCGATCCGATACCCTAGTCAGGAGATGTGGGCCAGCGTTCGGTGTGAGGAAAATATCGTGCATGCGAATTTCGAGAGAATCTCTACGAGATATCACATCAATCAATCTCATCATGTCAAGTACACATCACCTTTCACCCGTTCCCCAAGCAACCCCTAAAGTCAAAAAGCTCTTACATAAGCCATACGTTTCTTACACTTTGTACCCTTAAAGTCAAAAGTTTCTTACACATCCATCACCACCACATCAAACATCCATCACCCGTCTCTCTCTCCCTTTACAAGTCTCTCTATCTCATTTTCAAACTACATTCCCAAGCATGAGAAACCTCCATACATCCAAGCCTCTTCCATCTCTCCCAAGCTACAAGTGTGGCCCACTTCCTACCCTTTCATCTCCTATCTCAACCATCCAAACATCATCTCCTCCGTTGGAATCGAAGTTAAGGAGCTAAGGAAGCCTTGGGTGCAAGTAGAAGCCGGTGGGTGATCTTGGACCCTCATTCTTGGTTTTTTTTTTGTGATTTAAGGGTCCACTTGTTGTGGGACCCACTTGTTGTATGTATCGTTCACGGGAGGGCCCAATAGTTTAGGGGGTCCCTCCCCTACATGTTCCTCTCTCTCTCTCTATGATCATGGCCCACCTACGATGTATGTACTTTATCCATGCCGATCACCGAGTGGCCCAGATGGAAGTCCGTTTGGACGAGCCCAAATGAAGGAAAGCACCAAGATTAGTTTGATCCAAGATCGTGGCCCACCTGGCGTGGGGCCACCATGTTGGGAAAGGCCATCCAAACCGTCCATTCATGTGGGGCTTACTTGATAGGTGAGCCCCTTTCACCCAGGCCGTGACGCTGGACGCTGCCAACTGCTTTAACACGCACACATGTACTTATATGTGTATATACAATACATATAGTATATAATCCATATCTAATATATTACGTAATATCTTATATTAAATGGGTGGGCCACTGCTACGTGGGACCCACCCACTGACAGCTTTTGTGCATGGGAGTGATCCCACGCTGTCCATCTATCTGGTGGGACCTAGCATCTCACGAGGTGTGGGGACCACACGTGTGGACCACACGTGGTGTATGGGTCTTACCCACACCGTCCATCCATTTCTTTTATATCTGAGCCGTCCATGTATGGACGACCAGCAACAGGGCATTGCCCCTCTTGGCGTCAACATCCAAGCCGTCTAAATGGTGGAACCCATCTGCCATTTGACGTCAGCAATTCTGTGGGTCCCACGTGAGATCCAGACCGTCCAAGCGGTGGGAGCCAGATCGACGGTTCAAATGGTAGACGGAGTGAAAGATACCTCATTTCAATGCTGACGTCCTGGCATTTATTCCAAGTACGGGTGGCTGCCAGGGAGTGAAAAATACCTCGTTTCAACGCTGAGGGCAGTGGGGTCCATCGGACCCACCCGCATCGTCCATCCATTTTGATGGGCCACACTACAGTGTGTGTTTTATCCAAACCGTCCACCGTCTTTGGACGGTGGGACCCACCCCACGTGTGGGGCAACACCCTGATGTATGTAGCTGTCCAGGCCCTGGACGGCCTGGACGTTAGATACATTATATATTATATTATATTATATTATATTATATTATATATATATATATATATATATATATATATATATATATATTATATTGTATTATATAATATATACAGTATATATCATATATACATGATGGTGGGCCCTACGTGGGACACACCTTTACCCTCCTAGTGCAGCCAGCTGCCTGTACAGCAGCTATCTAGCTGCCCGTTTGTTGGCAGGAAGCCGGCAGGCCCCACGTTGATGTATGTGTCTTATCGACACCTTCCACTGTTTGAACAATGGGGCCCACCATGATGCATGTGTTGTTTCCATGCCATCCAACTGTTGTGAGATCATTTTACAGCATGGGAAGATAATGGTGAGCCAAATCTAAAGTTCAAGTGGACCCCACCAGTTAAATAATGGACCGTGTCATCCACCGTTCAAACTCCTAAGGGCCACGGTAAGTTCCAATTGTTTTTCATCTATCTCTACGATAACTTACGGATATGTCGGATCTCAAATGCATAAAGGTGGGCCTGATTTGATATACATTTGGCCCATTTGACTCGGCCATTTAAATCGGCCCATTTGACTAGGCCCGATGCGATGTACTTGGGGCCCAGTTGGTTAGACAGATATAATATACGAGGCCCGTTGTTGAGGGCCACCTTGATATGTACGAGGCCATATGATTAGGCCCATCTTGATGTAGTTACAGCCCGTCCATTGAGGCCCACCTGATATACATAAGGCCCGTTGGTGCGGCCCATTGGTGAGGTCCATTGACGTATTTTAAGGCCCACGTGATATGGCCCATTTGACGTATTTAAGGCCCAATGGGATGTACCTAAGGTCCATTGCAATGAGCGATCCCAACATGGTTTATGTAATGATGCTTAGGACAGGCTATGCCTTGGGAGCAATGATGGTTTGACGTCTACATTACAAGTATAATGTTGGTTAAATGTCCACATTACGACTCTCTCTAGAGCCCATTGATAGGCCTGTACTTGTTGTGTGTAGGCCGTCTAGGCCATCTGCGTTGTAAGGATAGTGCATTACTTTATAACATGTTTAGTATAGTTCCATAATTCATGATTATACGCATCATATGTATGCTTGATATGAGAAGTGACTGATCATAGTATATGCCTGCGGGCAGATTGTTTAGGGGCTCCCGGATAGATGGTGTTGCCTTATATGTGCGCACGATACGCGCATGATTGCTGCATGACTGGATAGTGTGATTCATGCATTCGCATTGTATGAAATGGTACTGTACGCCCTAGCGATATTGGAGTCGTAGCCTCCACAGGCGTATCGTGGTTGGCAGGATTGGATATCGAAAATCTTGTTCTACATGGGGTGCTATAGATATCCCTGAGTGAAAGTTCTTAAACCCTTATGGTACCAAGAGGTTGCTCCAACGTCTAGACTAAGTGGGTGCATGAGCGCGGAGTGCCGATTACCAGACGGCCGCGCTTTCCACTGTGTCGTCGTAGGTTGGAAGGGGGTGTGACCTCATCCACCCGAGAGGAGGGGACAAAGTTAGGCTGAGTCCGACTAGCTCGAGGAATGGTTCCGCTATCGACGAGCCGAGTCCAATATTGGCAGGCGGATAGTAAGGTCTTTTCCACTCACCTTGTTGCGCGCGATGGGGCGGCAATCTGGCTTGAAGTGTACTAGACCCCGGTGATATCCCAGAGTTAAATCGTATTGATATGTGGACTCAGATGAGGATTTGTATGCTTGAGTTGCATCTTGCATCGCATGGCCTTAGTATGGCCGACATCATTCATGCCTTGCATCGCATGGCCTTGGTACGACCAATAGTATTCATGGATCCATCAGCATATTCTGCATTACTTTGATATTACATAATCGTATTACTACCTTGCGCACACACTTTCACCACCCTCTAAGCTTTCTATAAGCTTATGCATGACCATTGCGTGCAGGTGACATTGGATCGCAGCAGCGCTGAGGCTTGAGCATGTGACAGATTATTTTGGAGCTTTTGGTCTATCATCATTGTATTTCCTTTCATGCTCATTGTACTTGTAAAGTTTTTTATCATAGTGGAAATGTAATGGAGTTTTAGTTGTTGTTTGTGGATTATGCCTTTGGTTATGATTATTACAAATCAAACTGATGTTGAAAATCCTCCTTGTAGCATCCTAGGATCGGAACCTGGTGAATGGGCGCTGGGAGCCGAGAATGGGGTTTTACGGAGGTTGTCGGCGCCGGATTCGGCAATCGGGAATTTTGTGAGCCCGGTTTCTGGGTTTGGGGCGTGACATGATGGCCCTTGGGAGGATTTATCTATGGACTTTATGTTTGGTCTCCCACGAACACAGTGCGGCATGGACACGGTATTCGTGATAGTAGATCGTTTCTCCAAGATGACACACTTTATTCCATGCAAAAAGACTCTCGATGCAACACACGTGGCGAATCTATTTTTCAGAGAAATTGTGCGGTTACACAAGGTTCCCAAGACTATTACTTCTGACCATGACCCGAAGTTCATAAGCCGCTTTTGCCAGACTTTGTAGACTCGATTCGATACACGACTTCAGTTCAATAGCGCCTACCACCCACAAACTGACGGCAAACGGAGGTTGTGAATCGCACGTTGGGAAACCTCCTTCGATGTATTTCAGGAGAAAAATTGAAGCAATGGGATTTGGCTTTGTCTCAAGCGGAGTTTGCATTCAACAACATGGTGAACCGCTCGACAGGAAAATTCCCGTTCCATGTTATTTATGGACGAGTACCTCGTCACACATTAGACTTGGTTTCTCTGCCCAAGCTCCCAGGCATGAACATTGCAGCAGAATATATGGCAGACAAGATTATGAGTATTCATGCGAAGATACAAACTAAGCTACATGCATCGAACGAAAAGTACAAGGAGCAAGCGGACAAGCATCGGCAACAAAAAGTGTTCGAGGTGGTCGACCAAGTAATGGTCCATCTGCACAAAGAAAGATTTCCGACCGAGACGTACAACAAGTTGAAGAATAAAAAGATTGGACCGGTATCTATCATCCGAAAGATCAATAACAACGCTTATGTTGTTGATCTTCCACATGACATGGCGATCTCACAGACTTTCAACGTCGCAGACCTGACCGAGTATCATGAAGCAGAGCATGACGAGAACTCGAGGACGAGTTCCTTTGAAGTGGAGGAGACTGATGTAGAGCAGGTCGCGGACAGTTACATGGCCAAGATGGATCAGAAAAGGCCCGATTGACGACAGAAGTGATCTGGACCATCGGACCTTAAATCGGGCGTATCTCGCAATCCGGAATGAGTTATCTTACGTAAAATATATGATTTTGCAGTAGAACGAGCTACTTTAACCAACCAACCCTGCTACGCTGGGTTACACAGCCCGGATTTGCGAAATACCCCTGAATTGACGGTGGTTTCCCTGTTTTAATTTCGTTTTTATTATAAATAGTAAGTTTTAGTTTGATTATAACTCTTCATCCGTCGGGCTTTAGGAGTTGCATCCAACGTGAAAAGAGCTTAGAATAATTAGGAGAACGGTTTGGTGAAGCCAAATAGGACACTTACTATTTTTGGCCGAAAACCTTGCGCACTAGTAGACATCACGACCGTCTATAAATAGTAAGTCGCGGATTCTAGGAATGTTAGTTGTAGTTTGATTCTGATTTCTTTCACATTGCTTGGTACCCCTATTTAAAGGGTTGTGAACTCGTTTTTATTCATTCATTAATCAATTTCGAATTTATTAGAATTTATTTCTATTTCTTGCTTTCTTTCATCGTGGATTCGAGAAGTCTCTGTGAGGAGTCCAGAGAAGTTCCGTGGATTCGGAATAGTTATCCTCTTGAGGAAGACGGTGCTCGACCTCATGTCCTCCCATGCGTCATCCAGGTCTGTGTAACCTTATTAATAAGTTAGATGACAAATAAACATCATGGTGAGCTATGGGAAGGTTTCAACCACAGGCATCACCATCCCCATAGTTTTGGATCTGTCTCATTTTTTGCCTCATGCCATCAAATGGGGTTTTTTAGTCTATATGGCCCCATATTATGACGTGTACGTGGAAGGAGCTCGTATGGACCAAACTAAAGGATTTGTAGCATTGAATCTAATTTTTCATTTTTTTCGAAGATGAAAAATGTCTTTATGCAACAGTTGCATTTCGTATGATGGGCTCTTGTCTCAGAAAGAGAAATGTTATTTTAAAAAGGACGTGGGCCTCACCCAAAACTGAAATTTGGCCCACCCCTAGGCCGATATGATTCATTCATTTTAATCAAACGGCCGTGAACCAAAGGAAGAATTTTTCTAGGTTTATGTTTGAAGCTATATGTGGCCTACAACTATACTAATGTTGTGCATTAATTTTGAACTATTTTTTCCTGTGTGGTCCATCTACGATGAGTTTTACCTTCAAACTTGGGCTGACGACATGAAATTAAGACCTTCTACATGTGGACAGGATGGATTTTCTTGAAGACAACCTAGTGGGCCCCACATAAGAAGTGGATTGGTACAAAATGTGGGGCTCTTCTGCACGAGGGCCATTTGGTCGTTTCATTTTTTCCTTAGTGTTTTTTTAAAAAAAAAACGAGAAGGGAGGATGGTACGTTTTAGCTCCCTTCATTCTTCCTTCTCCCTTCATTCTTCCTTCTTCCTTCCTACTTCCTTAGTTTCCTTTATAGTTTTTTTTTTTACAAAAAAAATAATAATAAATTTTGGTATGAATGGTAGGAGTTTATGAAAATGAAGAGGGTGTGATAGAACATTGCAATGGATGAATTTTTATAATGGAATGATGTTGTAATGAATGAATTTTGTAATAAAAGAATGTTGTAATACATGAATTTTGTAATAGAATGTTGTAATTGATGAATTTTTGTAATGAAAGAATGTTGAGATGTAAGTATGTTGTAATAGATGGATTTTTTATGGTGGATCATTAATATTTATTGTGGATCACCCATATTTTCACCGTGAATCGTCGATATTCAGTGTTGATGATCGATATTCAATGTAGACCACTGATATTAAGAGCGGACCATTGATATTCACTGTAAATTACTGATTTTAAGAATATACCTCTGATATTCACCATGGACCGATAATATTTCCACTGTGGATTACAAATATTCACTGTGGGCTATTAATCTAACAAAATTGGCCATAACTTTTTCATTACATGTCTAATTTTAATGATCTTATACTTCATTGAAAAGGTAATTTAATGAAATTTTCAATGGATTTAGAATCATCTCATTTAAACACCATTTGATTTACCAAAAGTGGGCCCGAAATTCATCAAGATCACTATAGATCGTTCATATTTACTATGGGTCATCGATCGAAAGAAAATGACCATAACTCCTTTGTTACATGCTCGATTTTGGTGATCTTATATACGTTGGAAAGGCAATTTAATGAAATTTCAAATGAATTTGGAATCATATTATTTGAACATACATTTAACTGTCTAAAAGTGAGTTTCAGTGAATATCAGTAATCCATAGGGAATGATAACTTTGGGCCCACTTTCGTGCAATCAAATGGTATCCAAATTAGTTTATTCTAAATCCATTTGAAAATTCATCAAATTACCTTTCCAACAAGTATAAGATCACCTAAATCGGATATGTAATAAGTAAGTTATGGATGTTTTTGTCATATAGATGGCCTATGGTGAATATCAGCAATCAACAGTGATCTTGATGAAATTTGGGTCCGCTTTTAAACACTAAAATAGTGTTCAAATAAGATTATTCTAATACATTTGAAATTTCATTAAATTATCTTTCCAACAAACATAAAATCACCTAAATTGAACATATAACGAGGGAGTTATAGCCATTTTCGTCATATCAATGGCTCGTAGTGAATATCTATGATTCACAGTGGAATATATCAACGGTACGCAATGAATATTAGTGGTCCACAACAAACATCAATGGTCCACGATAAATATCAGTGGTCCACTCTTAATATCAACGGTATACAATGAATATCAACAATCTACACTAAATAATAGTGATCCATAGTGAAAATAGGGGCGACCTACAAAGAATATGAGCAATCCACAGTAAATATCAGTGATCCACTATACAACATTCATCCATTACAAAAATGCATTCATTACAACAGTCATCAATTACAACATTCATCCATTGCAACTATCATCACATTTATCAATTATAACATTTTTTCATTACAAAATTTATGCATTACAACATTCTTCTATTACAAAATTTATCAATTACAACATCATTCAAGTATAAAATTTCATCCATTACAGTATTCTTCCACGACCTATTCTCTTTAACAAACTTCACCCATTCATACCAAATTTAAAAAATAAAAATAAAAACAACTATAAAGGAAACCAAGGGAAGAATAAGAAATGAAAAAGGAATATGGAACCAAAAATATCATCGTCCCCTCCCATGGGAAAAAAAAAAAAAAAAAACTAATTAAAGAAGAAGGAAATGAACAAATGGTCCTCGTGTGGAAGGGCCCCACATTTTAAACCCATCCACATCTTATATGGGGCCCACTGGGTTGTCGTGAAGTAAATCCAACCCGTCCACATGTAAGGAGTTCTAATTTTATGTCATCAATCTAACTTTGAAGGGAAAACTCATCACAGATGAACCACACAAGAGAAAACTATTCAGAATTCATGCACAATATTAATGTAATTGTGGACTACAGATAACTTCAAACAATTGAAACTATCAATCTCCTTTTTTATGTTTTAGGTCATCCATAAACCCGTTGAAACAGCGTTTCTAAAAGTTCGGGAATCATTTCCAATGGGCTGAAGATAACCACCAGTATTTTTCCCTGATCTAAAATTTCTATGCCCCATGAGAGTGTAAAGGACTTGTGCTTCATATACACTATTAGCTGTTGTGTAGTGCACCTAAGCTTCAGATCTAGATGATTTTTGGGCTCAATTCATAAAATCATACGAGGAAAATGGTGGATGGCTTGGATTTTTCACAAAGAATACGGTAGGCCCACTATCATGGCCAGCATAAAGCTATGATGGGACGGTGCCCATAATTTTGGTGATTGTGATGTTTGCCGCAAATCCAAATTGTCTACCATTTTGGCCGTCTCAACTTAGTGGGTGACCCAAAATCCAGGCAAATCCAAAGCAAAGGTGGGTCCCACAAAAAAAAAAGTGGGTCAGTGGCTTACCGTCATTAAAACTATCAAAGTTCCATTTTTTTAATGTTTTCAAACCATTAAAACTGTTGAAACGGTTCCTAATCACAGAATTTTTACACCTGATGTAAAATTTATTTGGCCCCACGGCGGTTTGAAGGGCCTACATTCAATATGCACTTTTACCTGCTGTATGGCCGACATGCGCTTCCAATTTGGATCTTTTTAGCCAAGGCTCTAAAATCACACGAGGGAAACAGTGGATGGCTCGAATTCTTCACAAGAGGAGCCCATGATTCAATAATCCTCTCTGTACATCGCACCGTGCATCCCCCGGCTCTACCAATGAGGTTTTTCTATCCCACGCCCTGGCACAAGGGAGCCCATTTACAGGCCACCCCCACATGCCACCTGTGAGAGATGCGTGTGAGATCCATCCTGTCCATAAGACAGACCTCATGTGTAGATGCCCTTCACCGAAGAACCAGCTGCTCCACTCATCGAATGGATCACAGCATCAGGAATCAAAGGGTAAATGGCTTAGTAACACTTTCCTTATCTATCACCCCACCTGATAAGTGGACCCGCCTCCAATTTTGGCCAAATGGCATCTACACGATGCGGATGCATCCATAAATGGCTTGAATCTCACACACGCGGCCACATTCGCACCTAGATGGGCACCTTTTTACCCCTACGGAAGCAGATTGGGTCGTGACCCAACACCATCCAGCTAGGTGCTGTTGAGGAATGAGCCAAAGTATTTTATATCCATGTTGTTCATCTGTTTTGCCAGTTCATTTTAGGATATCAGCCCAAAAAGGAAGCATATCCGAAGCTCAAGTGGACCACACCACAGTAAACAGTGGGATAATGATACTTACCGTTGAAACCCTCTTAGGACAAACAGTAATATTTCCAGTCACCAACGGTAAGACTGACTTTTCCACATTCATCAGATTCATCTGCTGTGTGGAAGCATATAAAATAGATTGGCAGGTTTTGGAAAATATTTTAACCATAGCCGTAAAGGCAAGCGACTTATGGAAAAAATCCCCAAACATAAAACTTGCATATAAGTTCAAACCAAAATTGCAAATATAAGCCCCCCAGCATACAATTGTCCCGAATCTTTGACATGTGTGCCACATTTAACTATTGAGTACAACATCACCCAATGAGAAAGAAGGGATGAAAAAACATAACTTTTCTTGTCAATGATTTTCAACTAATGATGGATTTTCAGTCAGGAAATGGATAAAAATGAGATGATAGGATGAACTGGGTTTTTTCTTCACAAGGAAAATTCGAGATTACGAAAGGTTTTCTATGGAAGTTCAAGAGTCACTTTAAACTTTACAAAAAGGTGCAGCTTTAAAATGGTGTTTAAATGTTTGACACGATGTTGGAAATAGCTGCAACATAAATATGCTTATTATACACAAATAAGTACAAAACATGTATTGTATATGTTTTATATGCAAGGCATAAAAAATATGAGAATTAAACCATATTTTTATATTTAGGCATATTTGCACGATATAAAGGACCCTTTTTTCCCAAGGGAACAAAAAAGGTGAAAAAAAAAAAAAGGTGAAGTGTATAAAGTACACTGAAATATGTAACATTTTTCGTTTTTGCAAATTCCATTCAAGTTACGGATACTAATGATGAAATGGAAGTGAATCACGAGTTAGAGAATATATTGTTGAAGTCAATTTATCAACAAATCACTTCTAGATGCGCTGGACCAGTTGGTTTCTGACATGCAGTCTATAGTTGCACTAAGGGCCTGTTTGGTACATGGGCTTAGGTGGGATTAGGGAGAATGGAATTGCATTTGCTCCCAGGCAAATTCCATCCAGCGTTTGGGAAGGATGGGAAGGGCTGGGATTACATAGGATGGAATTGCATTTGGTCACATGCGGGAGTTTTGGTGGATTTTGAAATCCACTACACGTGGGACCCACATTGATACATGTGTCTTATCTATGATGTCTATCCATATAAGCCTTTTACATGTGGCATTCTAGTTATATACATATACAAGTGACCAACATCCGTTGTAAATTTGGTTCATTAATTACAATTCGATGGTCCACCAAACGGGGTTTTGCTTAATCTAGTATTTTTCTCATAGCAAGAATTTTATCCCAAACATGAAGATTGGATGGCCAAAATACCATGGGTATTTCCTGACATGCAATCATCGTGCAATAATGGTGTTAATCCATTTAATGCAACTCCATACCATTTAATCTCATAGACCAAACAAGCCCTAAGTGTTGCAACAAGATATTCCAGTGCATGGGCAGGTAAGCGTTTGTTTCAAAATGCTTTCAAGTATAATCAGGTTGGAAGGAGCAGGATCATGCGTATGAAGTGTGATTCAAAGCGGGAGTAGCACCTTGTCGCAATCATGGATAATTACTAATATGTGAAACATTGGCTTTCTCAAATAGTACATGGCAAAAGTTTATACAAAAGAATAAGAAGAATGGGGACAAAGGAAGAAGGGAAGTAGTACATACTTATATGGCCAATT
This sequence comes from Magnolia changhungtana, assembly GCA_030180095.1. Lineage (NCBI taxonomy): Eukaryota > Viridiplantae > Streptophyta > Magnoliopsida > Magnoliales > Magnoliaceae > Magnolia > Magnolia changhungtana. Next base: position 5,891,465 of record JASAUF010000396.1, on the reverse strand, counting down.
TCATCTTCATTGAATAAGCATGCGGTTAAATCTGCCTTCATTATTACAGAAAATTTCAATGGCTCCCATGCCAAAGCCAGCACTATCTCGCTCGAGAGCGGCATTTGAACTCATGGAAGAAAGAACACTCTCCAATCTATTACAGCTTGCTGGTGGACCTCCTGTACATGCTCAAGAATATTTGTCCACCAACCAGAATGAAAAAATAAAGATAGTAATCTGTAAAATGAAGTAATGGGAGAATAAACTGGATCTAATTTGTATCGATAGTTATCCATCATCGAAGCACCTCGAGATATAACTTCACAATAAATAGGCTCTCGCACAGAATCATGCAGATGTGTTGAATCAGTAGGTTCGCTTCTTTGATCCTGCAAACTTTCCTTGCCCATCACCAACAGTCTCACTGAGGATTGTAAGTATAGACAAGCTTGTGCAAGAGAAAAATGCCCTTGCCAGATATCAATAGAAGCGCATGCAACAGCATGGAAGGAGTGCATGTTGCTGGGTTAGAATTACTAGTCACGGGCTGCCCTTGCAGCTGCACTGACTATGCTCCATGAAGAAACTCATATATAGCCAACGATCCTCCCTGAGCTGGAAAGCACGAAATTTTCTTCAACTGGTGCATTTTCAAAGAAGTGTATAGGACTATTTTCACTTATTATCAAAAAATATAGCTGATATATAAAAGAAAAACTTATTATCCATGACATTCCACGATTTTTCCTACAATTCAGTCGCAAATATGTACCAAATCCAATCCAATCGATCGATGTTGCAAAATATCAACAACACACGATATTTCACCAAGAAATCATCAACAAATGGAAAGGAAACGAAAGAACGTGGTCTCAATATCTCGCATGTTGCGATATCGATAATATTGAGATATTATCAATGTTATCTTAATATTATCAATGACAATTTGAATACTACATACAACCATGTGCCATGAAAAACAAAAAATTGAAATAAAATTATTTTTTTCTAATACACAAAATTTTGATGATATCAATACATTGGCGATATTATTGAAATATCATCAATACACTTATGATACAAGCATTACTTAGAATTTACATAGTCAAAAATATTTGCACTACTTGGTGATATGGATGCATTGGCACTACAAGTGACACCTAGAATTTACATAGTTGAAAATATTGACGATTACATTAGCAATATTGATACGTTGGCGATACTTAGCGATACATTGTTAATACCTAGAATTTCTAATACTACCAGCATTATCAATATCGCTACCAGTGTTATCGATATCGTTGAGCTAGAGATAAAGATACTATCGAAGATATTTCGATAATATCGAAGATAATTTGAACACTGGATCCATCCAAGGTGATGGGGACATCAAGCACACACGTGCACGCATGCCGCCCCCTACGCATGTACGCGAGAAAAGGAGGGCCCCACCGTCGATCCGGATCGATGACGACATCCAAGGAGGGCCTCCTAGTTAGAAGACAGTTTTGGTTCATTGGAGCGGACCCGATAATTAAGTAAAGTTCATCATGAAATCTCATGATCGGGGCCCAATAGTCAGATTGATTTCGTATTTTAGGTTTTGCTTATTTATGTTATTTAGAATATCATGAATGCTTTATATTTCTTTGATTGAGTTTTATTTTAGTTTACTTTATCGCCAAGTAATAAGTTGCGCACATGACACGAGTTTTGAGGTATAGGGTTTTCCCTATAAATAAGCACCCCTTGTAGTTCTTTTGATTCATTCAAGTTTAATAATAATATTAAAAAAAAAAAAAAAAAAAATTTCTGCTCTCTTAGTGAATTGTGGGAGAATTCAAGTGGGTGCGAAGCCCTCCCTTTTCGAAGGGTTAACTACGTGGTGTGAAGCCACATCTATCCCCATCCATCCCTACCCTCTCCCATCCATATCTCTCATCTTCTATCATCATCATTACTTTAAATTTTCCAGATTTTGCAGCCATTCATCTCCCCTACAGTCAGTTTCCAGAATCTAGACCTATAGGAGGGCTGAAACTTTGACGGAGCACCACACCGCGACCGTACGCCGGATCGTCGTCAAACTTGGAGGGATTGGAGGCCTCCCCTGACCGACCAAGACCTACGTGTCAATTTGGGAAGGCGGGCTTCCATCACACGTGCGGCCAGCCCACCTACGCATGTGCGTCAGCCCCGGGTTACCGTCTGCACGAGGGAACTATCTTCCGGTTTAGGTTTTCTTCTTTTCATTCATATTTCATAAACTCTAACCCTAGCTTGCATTAGCCCTAATTTATTTGCCCCATTTTCTCACCCCAGGGTTCCTTGAATTGAACTTGGGGAATCCCATGGATTAAGAATTGATTGTTATGCATGTGTGGATGACTATTTCTTATCATTGAGTATTGTTTAGCTCATAATTTTTATTGATCCAGCCCTAACATATGTAGGCCTGGATCCACATAGATTCCCTTAATTGAATGTTTGAGCTTTTGTGTGGGATGTGGAATTATTATGTTACTGTTTTTGAATTAGTATGATATAAGCCCGACATCTTGCATATCATATTTAATTTTCATGTCCTACATCACAAGGTATATATCATAACGACTGGTGTAACTTGTGGGGTATGGTTGGTTCAGATCCCCTAACTGTTCAGCACATGTACAAAAAGAAATACAACTGAGAAGAATAAGAAAGTGACAAACACCATGGTTTAGCTCACTGAAAAACAACAACACTTAAACCAAAAGTAAATTTCAGCTCGCAGTTTCTGTGATGCATAAATCCAAATGGTCCTGTACAGAAAATGAAAGTTATATATATATATATATATATATATATATATATATATATATATATATATATATATATATATATCAGTTTGACAAACTCTCCATCTAAAAACTGTTAGACAAGAACCTACCGATTAGTCATAGGGTTAACATGATGCAATCCTGGGTGCTGTCAAACTTCAGCATCCTGGTCATCCATGCTCTCAAGGATAACATACTTTGCAGCTCCATTGACAGTCGGAGACCCTGATTCTTCAGCATTTTCACTTAGCTGGCCTTTCTGTAGTTTTTGATATCTGCAAATGATGATGATATGGAAGATGGAGATATTAGACAAGTCAATGGATGTTTTAGATATCATGTTGGAACTCGAACAGCAGTAATGGTTTTAAGAGTCATCAGAGTCGGGTGCGACTAGGATGAGTTCACTCACACCGAACAAGTTGATCCAAATCTAAAAACCAGGACTGCAGTATGGTGCTCAACAAATTTAACTGGTGGGATGTAATAACTACGGATCCAAACCATTTGAAAATCATGGGAAATCAATTTCTCAAAACGGAAAAGAAAAAAAATAATAAAAATTGTACATGTGAATGGGTCATGCAGTTTATTAGATTGCTTTGTGCCTGTCACCTATGAAATTTGTCAGTGACAGAAACCTGACTCTGATGGTCATTTGCAAACCTGAGACTCATGGTAAAGGCCTTCAAAATCATAAATGATTCAAGATGGACTTGGAAGTCTAGGATATAAATCACTACCCACAGTCAGATTTAAGGAGATAAGAAGAGTTCCATGATATAGTTGGGCTACGTGGACTATGCTATCAACTGATAGGGCAGATTCCTCCAATACTTGATCTTTCAGCACTACTGTAAATTTGTAAAGTTTGCACAATTGGATTTGCCTAATAAACACATGCTTTTAATGGTCAATGCAAATTGAACAAGTGAGCAGTTTACAAAGCTTAAATTTGTTAGGATACACAATGCATAATGCTATCAGTTAATTGAAGAACAGATATATTCAATTTCACTTTCAAACTGAACAAATTTACAAAGACATGAAATAGCACATCTCAATCACCACTGCTAGAAAATATATGCTTAACGCCATCTTAGACTGCATGGAAAGAAAGAAATTTTCCTTAGCGTTGACTCAAACCAACATGAAAACATGTGAACATCCTGGTGGATATAGAACTTTGAATCAAGACCGTTTTCACCAGAATATATATACCAGTGTTTTCAGTAGCGTTGTAGCATACGCTACGTAGCGTAGAGTAGCAAAAACACTACGTGGCGTATGCAAGTAGCATAATTCCATGGTACCGTAAGCTACAGGGTATGTAGCGTAACCTATGGTGCATGTAGTGTATCCTACATGTAGCATAGCGTAGTGTGTAGCGTGGATAGCGTAAGCTACCTGAAATCTCATTTTTAAAGTGTTTTTTCTGTTTTAGTTTAACACCTATTTTTAAATGGTGATGAATTATACCTATGACACATGGCACTACATTAAACTAATCCGGACCATCCAAATTGTGGTCCATATCGTAAATAGAGCACTTAGATCAATCCAGACCATCCAAATTGTGGTCTATATCATGAATTTGTGGTGTTTCAATATATATATATATATATATATATAATATATATATATATATATATTTAAAAGTCACACTTAAAGATGTCTAAAGGCAGAGAGAGAGAGAGAGAGAGAGAGATTTTATATGGAAATAAGTGGTTGATGATCCAGATTCATAATCGAGAACTCATAGAAATTATGCATTTTGTAAAATTTATCATGTTTTCTATTATTTTGATTAGAAATATTAAGGATTGTGTAGCTTACACTACACGCTATAAAGGGCCAAATGCCACGCTATCTACACGCTATTTAAAACACTGATATATACTATATAATGAACACCAAGTTAAGAGCCAACAAACAACAATTTAAATGCAAAAAAAAAAAAAAGTGCACCGAAGTATGTGAAAGAAAGATTGGCCAACTTACTTGTACCAGTTGAACAAACTAACACCAACCATTATTGTGATGAGTCCAATCCCCTTCATCAAGGTAAACTCATCATGAAAGTAAAACACTGCAACCTGAATGAACAAAAAAATGATGGTCAAATCCCAATTCCAGATAAAATAAAATTAAAATGTAAATTATTACAAAACTAATGACAACATCAATGATCTCCCAAAGCATCAAGCAAGGATAGACACAGAAAATAACCGAGTAAGGTGGTGAAGTACACAACTCCATCCGTAGGGAATGAGTATCTGATCTCACCAGCCAAAGGTAGGATATCATTGAAATGAATCTGCTACTACTTATAAAGGCTATTGCAAGAAATGGGCTGTAAGAAGACCTAGCTCTTTCAACTTCTGCAAAGCAGATAAAAAAAGAGGTAGAGTATCTCAAACCCCAAACCCAAACCCATCTGCGCATGAGCAAAATCCATGGCTGAGAAAAATGCTGGTGAGCCTCCATACAGCATGCACACAAGAGGAAAATAGGTATTCCTATTAGAAAGATAGAGAAACTATCACTGCTCCGTGCCCAAACGGCATGTAAACACTGAGCCTACAGCCATCTGAGTTTCAAGAAACCGCCTATTATGATAATATGATGTAATGGTGGGATTAATAGGAGGCACCCAAGCAAGTTATAAAGAATTATGAAGGCCGATAATCAGCACCTCAACAAAAGGACCCCACCAAGTAGCAACCACAAACTCCAGAAAAGTCAGAATGGGCTTACAAAATATGCTAGCATACTATCACATTTGAAGGGGAAACAAAGATATGTATAACTTGTCAAGTCATCATACCAAAATAGTGACAGCTTCCTTGACAACACCGGCTATTGTTACTGTCACGGCACTGGTTTCTGAAACAAGAATGTATTCAGTTAAAACCTGCAAAAGGAAGAGAAATGCATAAGCTTAGACCAGTAAAAATACAAGATCAGTTTTAATAATATTAAGGGACCATGCACTGAACTAAAGCCTGCAAATTTGATACCAGTCTTTGAAGGTTGGTTATGCCTATTAAATCGCCAGCAATTGATGCCAAACCATGGGATGAAAGCATCAGATCAAAGCACCAACAAATATGCCTTTCAATCAATAGCAAGTCGAAAGATTACAATTTACCATTAAAAATGCCAGTGATCCTCCAATGAACATTAGCATGCAGCTTCGAGCAATGTTCCATGAGTTATTAAAGTAATCATTACTTTTTAAATCAAGCCAGGGATCCATTACAAGAGATGATAAAGCAGTCACCACAGCCATCACAGGGGCAACGCAGCTCATGAAAGTAAGGGGATGCTTCAAACCTGTATGACACCCAAAGAAAAATTTAACATCTTAGACAATGATGATTAATTTTTCCTGATGTAGCAACTTAAAGAATCAATATCTCATATTGCACCTTAACTTTCATACTGCAACTTAATAAAGATTAGTGCTTTAAAAATCCTATAGGCTCAGACAAAAATTGCACTCGGAGTGAGTATGGGAGACTTCCACATCTATGGAAAACATATGAATACACCCACACACGGACATATATGGCTATCAAATTTTATGGTTAAAATTCTCCCAACTGGAATTAAAAGATGTGCAATAGATCACTTACCAAATGCTTCTTTCTTCATGTTGAATCAAATCAACAGACACAGACAGAAGTAAATGTCAGGATCTAAACCAGGAAAGTAAAGAAACAAAAGGAAATGGATAAAAAGGGTTATATAAAAAAAAATCTTACATGCGATATGCTTTAACTATTATCTGTAAATTCTTGACACTAGATAAATGAAAATAGAAAGATAGGCAGTAACTGATATACATCATACCTGCAAAAGAATCTGAGTCATGGACCAACGAAACCCTGCCATGACAGCAGCCAGCATAACGAACAAAAAGCCCCAGAACTCAAATTCTGTCTCCTTTGCAACTGCGAGACAGATTGAATCAGTTGAGTAACATCATAAGAAAATTTTGGAGACATTGGATGTAAGAAGTGAAACAAGTATTCCAAAATAAATCAGCCATATACGTGGGAATTGGTAAAGCATAGAAAGAACAGATACCAGTAACCATGACTGCCTACGGCCTGTTAGTGAAAACTAGCTTTAAAATTGTAATGGCGTATGTTCAAGCTACTGGCCAGATGAGGGAGGTTTCCAGGTATGGGATGATGGAATTGATCTTTTTGTCAATGAAATCACGTTTATGATGTGCAATCATTGGTTCACTCTGCTCTGGTTTGAAACTGGTTTAGTGGCCAATCATCTAGAAGGTAATATCTGAACTTTTTAAAGCTAGAAAAGGAGACAAATACAAAGGCTGAGAACTCCTTCCAAGAGGGATGGAGGACTTTGTAGGATATTAAGCTTCGATGAGATACTCTCACGAAGAGATGTAACGAAAATTGTGCAGCTGCCAGGCGATTTTGATAGTGTGTATTCCTTCAAGGAATGTTGGGATCTAGATGTTTGGGTTAGAGATAATTCCAGGATCTTTCAAATCAGGTCCATCTATATGGATATGATGAGGGTGTTATTCATTTCCCTCTGTGACATGGTCTCAGCATGTGGTAGTCCTACAGCACTGACATTCTTTGGTCATCCAAAATGAATGCTCTGTGCAGCATGCTTATGGGTGGCCAAACATCATGGTCTCCCCCACCTGTAGAGGCGTGTCTTGTGCTGAAGGGTGCAGGAAATGGCACCTCATTTTCTGATCAAGTGTCACTTTAGAACAAAATTTCGGAAAAGTTTTTTAAAAGGTGTTTCCTTCATTGGTGATGTCTCTGCAATTATGGTGGAGCAGCTCAAGCCTTGGATCCTCAAACCATTTTCCTGTGATATCTGAAGCAAAAGAAACTCTAGCTCTTTGACATGTTAGCACAACATATGTAGTCAAAGACATTAAATGGGAGTGATGATGGCATCTGGCCTCTTTTCTTTGGTCGGTTTCTTTGGAAGCTTTCACAAAGAGATCGATGCAATTCTGTAGAGTTTGCTTGATGCCCTAGAGGCTTTTAAGTCTTTAGTTTAATTGTCAGATCTTTGACACGTTGGCTAGGAACCTCTTGGACGAAGAAACTGAAGATTTCGCCAATCTCTTAATGTTACTTCACCGGGCGAAGCTAGCGGTTGAGGTCAATGATGCCATGATTTGGTGTAAAGAGAAGTCCAGTTGATGCTCCGAGAAATCCTTATTCAAATTATTCAGTGCCCCTCCTTTCCTCAGGCCAGTTTTTTAAGCAGCTTTCGCCTTGAGGTGGATGCAATTTTCAAGGGATAGCTCGATTCCCCAATGGGTTTTATCTCTTGATATCCTCCTCTAAAGGAATCACTAGTTAAAGGTCATCAAAGAATAAAAAGAAAAAGAAAAAGATGGATTCTCAAAATATCTGTTTATAGAAAGAATAACAAAAGAGTTTGCAAGAGAAAAATCCATTTCTCTTACTTGGACTGAAGAAAGCATATGAATTGAATGAAAATAGAAAAAGATTCCATTACCATTAATAAGACTAACCATGAATCAATCATTGAATTAGATCTGTGGATTGGACAAATTATTCACTGACACACAAAAACAATATATATATATATATATATATATATATATATATATATATATATATATATAAAAAAAATAGAAGGATCTGGCTGATAGGACAACCACAATCAGAAATAAAATTGAAAGAATTACAAAACGCAAAAAGAAAATCTCCAACTCCAGCTATAAAGTTTAGTCCTAAAGAAGCAAGGTTCTGATGATAAAATATCAGAATGACAAGCATATTTGGAAGATATTAACCCAATAGGATCAGTCTGGGTCCTATGGGATGAGGGGATGTGCTTTGCAGCTATAGGATGGTCATGCTTCCATATGCAGGTCCACTCAATGAGATGGATTCTATTATTTCCAAAGCTAAAGTATTGGGGATGGAATTTTTATTCTCATCAATCATATAGAGCATGGCTTATGGGCAGATCACTGATGGATGATTAAATAGGCTAACAAAGGATCAGGTCTAACCTTGAAGACGACCAAGTCCTTGGGATGCTAGACATGATCAAGGGCACAGAGAGATACTGACAGTTCATTCCTCCAGGAGAGCTACGTAATGTATTATAGCTTGGCTAACCAAAGGGTTGAGCTGGTCAAATTCTACTAGGGGACTAGACCCCCTAGAAATCCTATATTTCTTTTAGTTGAATTAATCTTGAAATGGTTAAAAAGAATGGATAGAAGTATGAATGCAGCATATAGCTTGGGAATAACTGCACTTCATAGCTCTCCAGAGGCACATTTATGCTGGATCATTTACCACCATGAGTCAGCCCAAACAAGTAGGTTGACAGAGAAAATCAGGATTGAATTAGAAGTGGTTCTTGTGGAAATTTCCAGATCATATTTCAATGGTTCCTATTGACCATGTTATTCTAATCTGCAGAGTTCTTCAGTGGTCTTGCTCAAAATATTTAGTGACATTTCTAGATGATCCATGTCACCACCAACAAATCTAATATAAAGGAATGTTATCCAAAAACAGTTGGGATGTCCAGAAAATTCAAATGCAAATACTCAAACGTTTTGAAAGTGACAGGGGGAAAAATGGGTAGCAAGAAAATTGTTCAGAAGTGTTGGTGACTTGGTTTACTTCATGTCCTCCACCCAGATGCAGGAGTATATTAGCACCCACAGAAACGGGCACCATATTAGTCCAAGTAAATGAATATTGAAAAATCTGAACACAGATAAGTGGTATGTGATAACCAGTGTTCGTAGTATCGGTACCGCTATATGCATCGTTGGCTGGGAATACGGAAACATGTATCGATAGCACTGATGCCTGGAAATGTATCGGTGACTGAGGAAGACATTGGGGAAACATAGGGAAAATGGTGGAATTTCTCAACAAAACTTCAGGAGATGCTAAAATACACATTCGCATATTTAGGAATCAAATAATTACAAAAAAACACGCATACATAATAAGTTTCCTTTAATGGAGACCTAAAAGCATGTACGCTGACTCAGCAAAATATTGGGGACATTGTAGAATTTTTCAATGATACTTCAAGAGATATTAAAATATACATGTTTGCATATTTAAGAATCAAATAATAGCAAAAACAGATGCATATTTGCATATTTAGGAATCATATAATGAGTTTCCCTCAATGGTGGCCTAAAAGCATGTGTTGCTGACTTAGGGAAATATGGGGAAAATGTAGACCCATCCATCCATGCGTGCACAAACATACATACAAACACACATGCATGATCCATCCATCCATGCATACACATATACACATATATACATCCATCCATCCAACCAACCAACCAACCATCCATACATCCATACATGATCCACCCATCCATCCACGCATGCATTTCATCATACAATCATGCACCCATAATAAAAAATTGAAATGGAAACTTTTTTATAAACAGAATTCTGGCGATATCGATCATGCAATATGGCCAATACATCAGTGATACAAGCGGCACTTGGAATTTACACAGCCGAAAACATTGGCGATATCGATGCATTGGCAATACTTCGCAATATATTGCCAATACCTGGAATTTCTAATGCTACCAGTGTTATCGGTTCGCTGAGCTGGTGATACGGATAATATCGGTGATATTATCGATCATATTGCCGATATTCGGAACAATGATGATAACTGAAGACATATCCAACTCTTAATCTAACCCAGTCTTTCATGCCAGAATCAAACGGTTCATGAACATCACTCAAGAAAAAGGCGATCTATTCAATTGAAGAAATCAGACCCAAGTATGTATATTAGAAGATCGAAATGCAAACATTCTGCCATAACTCAACAGAATAGACAAATCTATCATCGTTACAAGCTCCAATTACATAAATAAATGGTCTCATCCTATCTAGGTCTAAAATTATTTTTTAGGCAGGTAATTTTGAAATGACCCAAACCACAATAGTCTAGGTTCATTACAAGTAAAGGATATTTGGATCAATCCCAACTTGTCCTTTAAATAGTCCTTGGCCTGGGAAAATTGTCAGGAAGATTCCTGTGTCTTGTAAGCAGTAGCTCACAAGACTATCTACTTGCCTTATGCATGTATGGTGGTGTAACTGATTTATGCCTCCCAGAAATACGCTCACAGGAAAGGCCATTTACATATGTGCATAGTTTTATCCAAGTATATGAACCAATAATATAAGACCATAATTCATAAACTTGAAATCCTTATAAATAAATAAATAAATCCAAATTTAGAAATTTCCAATTGCCTAGCAGCAGAAATGAATGCTACAGATGAAGCCACATACCAGTAAATAAAATTCCGGTGGAGATTATTAATATGATTCCTACAAGCTTGATACTCGGACTTTCCAACCTTCCAAAAAATAAAAGGAAGTTTTAGAGTGGAGACTTCTAAAGCATGAGGACAGACAAAAAGGGCTAACGAGCTATAGATGGTGAATCCTATGCGAGTGCACCCTAATCTCAACAGTTAAAAGAAATTAGAACTCAAAACAGAGAGAAATTATTGATTTGGCCTGAAACAAGATAAGATTCATTACAGAAAAGGCAACAGGATGATTACATGCAAGTTTCTTGAAACCTTTAACAGAACCTAACAGTTTATAAACGTTAAAGACTATCAATATAAGTGTTCTTCGGATGTTGTGATACGAGGTGGAGCTATTATGAGTATAAAGGAAAATATACATAGGATTTTGATGTGTCCAACCAGATACAAGTATAAAGGAAAAGAAAGAAAAGCAGCTTTATATAATATAATTTTCTAAACAAGAACGCAAGGGGAAGGTCACATCAGAGGAAGAAAAAAAAGGTCATTCTATTAAAACTTACTTGAACGCAAAAGCAAACAGAAGAAGAAATATTGGAGAGGCGGATTTACACTGCAAAAGAAAGAAAGTGATAGAAGAATATCCTTCTAAATTAGAAATCTCATTGTCCTGTTAGCAAAATATACAGTATTCAATTCAAAATCAGAAGATAATGAATCATCGGAACATAAATCTAGAGGGAAAAACAGACCAACCATGGTGGCAAATGTCACGGATATGAAAACAAGGGACGCATTGCTCAGATTTATATCCAGGGCAGTCCCAATAGCCGTTGGTACAACTGTGAAAGGCAAAGTCCATCTGTAGCATTAGTTGTTAGAAAAAAAAAAATAGCAGCATTGAGATTTACTTTCAAGTTAACAAGAAATGGATAATAATTGTAAACACGTAAGTGCTGGGAACATCCAAACTTATACTAACTGATGAAAGAATGCATGACCAATAGAATGTGATGAAATAATATAAACCCAATGGCTGAGGATACACAAGACAGCAATTGAATGTGAGCGAAAGTCCACAAAATTCAGTAAAAGAAGAAGAATATGATTGTTGTTCCAGAATTTTCCTAATTGCATGTATGTTTGTGTTTTTTAAGTTATTCGAAACAGTTTCAAACTCATTAATGGAAGCACGCCATCTTGTTTTAAGTTAGGGACCATTTGACGAGCATCATAGCACTATTGGCATTGATTGTTTGGCATTTGGCAGGATAAGATGCTGCTCATAGCACAATTAGCCCAATAGTACCATTATACACACTTTTTTCCAGCCATTAATTCCAAATCATGCAAATAGTTGGATTCTAGGAAAATGAAGGTATCCAGCCATTTTTTATGAGTAAAAGGGACTCAATAGTGCCTTGGTTGATAGAATGCACTAAAAGTTGTACAAAAATCATCCTTAAATCAAAATAAACCATCCAAACTTAGGGACCCACTGTGAATAGGACAACCCAAAAAGCTCATCCATAGAACATCTTGAACCTGAGATTTTGGCCAACGGATAAACAACTAAGAAGAGAAATAAAACAACTACTTATAATCAACTGTTTGGATCTCCCACTCTGAAATGATTTTTGGGAATGGTATGTCCACAGTAGGACAAATCAGATCAATGGTCTATATTACTCTATTTATGCGTTCTAATGAGGTTTTTTTTTTTTTTTTTTGAGAGAGAGATAACGATGCATTTTATGGAAAAGGAAGACAGAAGCTATGAAGAAAAGATTAGAGCCACCAAGATAGCAACTCGATTACAGCCCAAGAAAGAAAATATTACAATCCTTGATCTTAGGAGCATTCCTTGCCCATTCTGCTATTAATAATCTGGCCCTTTGAGAAAGACTATCCACATTTTTGCACTCATTCCTAAAGCATCAAGCATTTCTTTCTTCCAAACAACCAACCAAATTGCTAGCAAAGACGTCCTCTAAATAGTTTTCTTATCTTTTCCTAATCCCACTCCATGCCATGCCCATAAGAGCTCACCCAACGATCTCGGAAAAGTCCAATAAACAATAGAGGATGTCCGCCCAAACATTCCCAATAAATGAATAGTGTGTGAAAAGGTGATCAGCCATTTAATTAAAAAAAATGTTCTAAATTATCAATTACACACAAGGTATTCCATAAGGGTAACGGTGGCCACAATAACCACCACCGTTACCATTACAAGTCATAATGGATGGTACAGCCCCCATAACAGCTGTTACAGTCTCTTTAAATAATAATAACAAACACTGAAAACCAGTATATGCCCCATGACGTTGAAAAAGAAAAATCTGAAATATCTGCATTTGCACCATAACAGACCATTATAGGGTTGTTATGGCCTTTACAGTGGGTGTAACGGGCTGTTAACGGTGGTTACAGGTTATTTTTTCCATAACACAGTTGTTATGGCCATTACGACCTCGTAACGTATAACAGTTGCCACCATTATCTTTATGTAACGGCCTTTACGGCCTATACGGCATACCATGGTTACACATTGCGAAGATTTAAGCTAATTTACCTTTTTATTTTTATATTAAAAAAAAAAAAAAAAAGATTTAAGCTAATCCATCGTGTAACTTTTCCACCATTTAATAAATGGTGGCGACTCTTCAACCATACACATGCCAGGGTTGTACGACAATCCAAATCATCCAAATCCTGACTCAAGTGTGAATGAATCATAACCTAACAGTTGCACTTGCCTTGCACACATATAGTGACGTGAGAAAATATCTAGTATTAAACATTAATGCCTTAGTTATCAGGCAGTCAAGATTTTATAGACGTCGCATACGTGCATCAGATCCATAGTGTTCATTTGTTGTACCATACAATGGAGAGATCATACCCCAAAAATTGCACCATTCGGATAATTGTAGCCTCCATAGGTTGGATACATTACATCGACTGCGAGGCACAACTGATAAAAGGTCCAAATCTCACACATACACACCACGCGCACAGGTGTTGGATACTTATGACTAAGAGTGTTAAAAATCATGTCCATATGTTCATCAAGTGGATACATGTACACATTAAAAATCAAATTGAGAAGCGTTCAATTTGCGTCATCCAAAAATGATGCAGGACGGAATGATCTAATCTAATATGATGCCATGAAATTAAAAGATAGATTAACTAGAGCAATGGAATGACAAAATAAAGCTAATTTACCATAAATTCGGAATTTTCATATTCATGGCATATCCAAATTCAAGCCTATGATAGTTCCGTAATGTGAATCTCATAAATTACTGATTAATCAGGACCTATGGGAGATAGAACCCCCATCCTAGCATGGTGTTAAATCTGATTTCAATGAAAATCATGTGACTTATACAAGTTCTGACAAGTTCGGGCGGTTTAAAGGCTAGGGAATGTGAGAAATGAGTTTGGCGTATCTAGGCTTAGAGGAATTACGGTTGGAACATTAGGGTTGAGATTTTGGGAGGTTTCGGGTTAGGATTTCAGATTTTGGGTTAAGGGTTTCTAGAATTGGGAATATGGGCAAGCAATGTTTTAAATATCGACGATATCGGCCGATATATCCCACGATATATCTTGTATCCCACTTGTGTGATACAAAACTCACAAGTAGTGCGATATATCTCACATGTTCAATCTGGTGAGCATTTTCGATTTTCAATACTTTTTTTTCCTGTAAATCATGTTAAATCAGTGTCAAATTATTACGAATCATTGGTTTTTCATGTTTTTCATGAAAAATCATGGATTGTGAGCTTCAATTTCGAGATTTGGAGGATATGGGTTGAGTTACGAAAAATTGAATTTAAAAAAAAAAAAAAAAAAAATCCCACTTTCTCACAAATCATTGCAATCCTCATGTCCAAACATAAAATCAAACCAAACATGCATGTAACCTGATCTAGTGATTCTTCTTTTGCTTTTGAACGTATTTCTTGTGTTTCCACACGTCTTCTTACATTTATAAATTATATTAATAGACTTTGAATATACTTGCATCAATCAATTTAGTTAGACAACGCATAGATTAGGACCCCATACAAAGAAAACCTATTATGTGCACTTATTTTTTGTAATGTTTTGATTTATAAGTGTGTGTTGATGTCTTTTTTAACAATCACTAAAGTTTCATTGAAAAAATCGACCAATTTCCCCATGTTTCCAAAAACAATGATACAATACGCGATACAACCGATATATCTCATGCGAAAACCGATACGTATCCGTATCCCAAAGGTGCAATACGTAACACGATACCGATATTTCGAACACTGGTTTCAGGTTGTGGGAATTAGGGATTTATGATTTGGACAAGAAATTTTCAAATTTTGGAGATTTGAGTTTGGAAAAATTGAGGGTTTTGAAATTTAGGGTTTGAGATTCTAGTATCTAAGTTAGGGTTTTAGAGTTAGGATTGAAATAATGGACAATGAATGAGTAGAATGGAGGTGATGAAGCAAGAGGGACGAGGGGAAAGGGAGCCGTCCGTATGAACAGCCCCACACGTGTCCGTACAGACACGGGCTTGGGTCCAAGGTAGTTTTGGGTTAGGGTTTAGTTGGGTAGAGGTTTGGAATGGTTAAGGTTTGATTAGATGTGAGTTCTAGGGAGACACGAAAGATCAAAGAATAGAGAGATTGGGAAAAGTAGAGAGAGAAAAGAGGAGAAGGAAGATAATACCTTGTTGAGAAAAGAGAAAAGTAGAAAAGATCACTAGAGAATCGCTCCTCGTGGTTTCACACCACCAATCCAATCACACAATGAAAATTAAAATAAAAATAATAATAGTAAAAAAATTGCTCAATCTCAAAGCAAAAGGAGAATCATTCATAACATGCATAATGGCTAGGGTGGGGATGTTCAACCCTTTATTAGCTCATAAAAGACCTTTTACAAAAAGACGCTCTCAGATAAGATTCTCAACATAAAGACACTTGAAGAATTAAAAGTTGTTCCTAACTCCCTAATCTCAACACAAATATGAGACATACCAAAAATAACAAAACATGTAAACAAACTAAACAACTAAACTA
Organism: Magnolia changhungtana; assembly: GCA_030180095.1. NCBI lineage: Eukaryota > Viridiplantae > Streptophyta > Magnoliopsida > Magnoliales > Magnoliaceae > Magnolia > Magnolia changhungtana. Next base: position 5,875,263 of record JASAUF010000396.1, on the reverse strand, counting down.
TTTCATGGCCCATAGGGTTTCACGATCAAGATGTCCGACGATGATGATCTAACCGTTAAATGGTCCACGGTCAAAATCCAACGGTCCGATTAGAGCTGGGCATCGGACCGAGTCGGATCGGATTGGGTCCAACTCGACTCGGTCCAAATTCTACATGTCCCAATCCGAACTCGGACCGATCCGGGAACGAGTCCGGGTCATCTGACTCGGACCGACCCGAACCCTGCTTACTTGAACCGATCCGAGTCCGACTCGGTCAGGAAAACCGAGTCGGATTAGATTGGGCAAGGTTCGGTCCTTTAAAAAAATTTAAAAAAAATTAAGAAGATTGAAAAGCAAAGCCTTCTCCCAAACAACAAAAAAAAAAAAACTAAGTTTTAACAAACATTATATATGTATATATATTATATTTTAATTTAAAAATATTTTTTTTTAATCATATATTTAAATAATACAAAAGCAAAGCCTTCTCCCAAGCCCACAGACCTTTCCTCACGTACCCATTCCTATAACTTCAAGAAGCTCCATCTCCCTTTCCATAAACAACCTTCTCTCTCTCTTTCTAACGCCATTTCTAACATATTTTCCCTCTCTCAAACACCATTTTCAAGATATTTTCTTTGAAACGCAATTTCTACACGTGTTTTTACTTAAAACCGCTTTTCCAGCCCATTGTTTTGTTCAAAACCACTATAGAGCTTGAATTGGAAACGGATTGTGTATTGAGTAACTCAGTACGCTTAGCGTACTGAGTAAACTCTTTGAGGTTCACCATGATTTATATATTTAATCCACTCTGTCCATCCATTTTACCTGATAATTTTAGTGCTTGAGACAAAATATGAATTATATCCAAAGCTTGAATTGACCACACTACAGGAAACAGTGTGAACTAAGCGTCCACTGTTGAAAAAATTCTTGTGGGCCACAGAAGTTTTTTATCAAGCTTATATTTGTGTTTTCCTTTCATCCATGTCTGTAAGATCTTATGAACAGGTTGGATGGCAAGTAAACATCACTGTGGGGCCCAGAAAGGTTTCAACGGTGAAAAATCATTACTACCACTGTTTCCTGTGGTATGATACACTTGAGGTTTGGATATTCTTAAATTTTGGGTTCATCCCCTTAAATGAGCTGAAAAATCGTATGGACGGCGTGGATTAAACTCATACATTCACGGTGGGCCAACTAAGTTTACTGAGTACGATAAGAGCGTACTGAGTAACTCAGTACTCAATCCGATTTCGCCTAAATTGCAATTACGAGAAAATTTTATACTCTGGTGGAGTGTGATGGATCATACACAGGCACTTAGAAATTGCAAAAGTGTCATATGAGTAGTCCAATTAAACCTACCAAATTATTGTATATAGGGAAGATTTATTATGAACCAGAGATTAAGCTTATTTGATTATCTTACGAGGAATGGTGGAGACATTTGTGGGACGGTTATAAAATCCAACGGTCTTATTTCCACAAACAAGTTTTTACGGATCAGATGATAGGATTGTCCAACAAATCTGATCTTGGGTTTTCCCATGGAGGCAGTACAGTGCATGGTCTACTCAATTTTTTTAGTCAATATAAATCGAGTGAATAATTCCGAGTCCACACGTATCAAGTGCCATACGTAGCCGAGTATCATATATGTCGAAAAGGTGCTAAGACCCATGTGACCCCACATGTCTGAGATACCTTGTTATTCGTGGAGGATTGAAACCGTGCATCATTCAAGCATGTGGCCCATCCGAGCGACGAATAGCTTTGATTTGGAGAGGGATTGGATACTGACACTACCGGAGGGGACCGGCTGCTGGACAGTGCTCTGTGGGCCCCACCATGATGAAAGAAAGAAAAGAAATATGTTAGAAATGGTGTCGGGCGGTGGAGAGGAAGAAGAGAGCGTTGAAGAAGAAGATGAGAGATATGGTAAGAGATTTAGGGGTATAAAAAAATGTATTTATACTACCCGACTACCTGCTCCAGGTCAGGTCGGTCCGGGTCATTTCGGTTCGGGTTGTCGGATCAGATCTGTCCGGATATACCATTATCCGAACCCAACCCGAAAAACGATCGGATCTGGACTGATAGACTCGATCAGGCCCGATTTTGGCCATCGGTTCTGTTCGGAACAGGTTGAATTGGGTTGGATCGGGTACAATATGCCCACTTCTAGGTCTGATCATCATGTCCACTCAATCCAATGGTCCGATGTGTCCACCAAGATCCTATATGCAACTCACGTGCATCTTCCTAGTGTGGGGTCCTCACCTGCACGAACATGCACGTGAGGTCTTGAATGTGACTAGGAATGTAAATTGGGCTAAGTAGGCCCCATGTAATGGTCGTTTATCCATAAGAAGACTGTCTCAGCCCTATTCCTCTAGTATGGTGCTTGAATGTCTTCATCAAAAAAGTTATCCTTATCAGCATAGGATTATACTGATAGCTAGTGCCACTGCTAAACATCAAATATGCAATGTCATCACACTTGTAATCATTATGAAGTAGACATATCCTAGCAATGTTATCCACATCTCCATGATACGCAAAACTGCTATGGATGCTCTTGTACAATGATAGTCACATCCACCTTCTAGAAACAGGATGTCACCAAAGAAGAGAATGATTTAGAACTTCCAACCATAACTAGAATCCAGATATCCGTTTCGATCAAAACAAACAAAATACTACATATTGAATCAGCTCACACAAATTTCATTATCTGCATGATGATTAATGACAATGTTTCTAGCCTAAAATTTGGGAATTCTAGCATTCACTAGTTCTTTATTTCAAAAAATTTATATGTGGATCCCAAACAGAAAATCCTTAGTGTTCCTCAAAGAAGCCTTTGAACACATCCCACTTGCCATACACGTAAGCTTCCTATTGGTGCATTTATTAATTATCTCAATATGTCCTCATTGTGATCCCAAACTATCAAGATTTCCTAGGATAGGAGAAATCAAGAAGTGAAGAATAAAGAACATGGAGACTTGAAGAATAAAGAACATGGACACTAAGTGTTGGCTGAGGCCAATTCGAGTCCCTATTTAATCCATCCCATGAAAAATGGTTTACCGTGAGGATGTCAGATAGTTTGGCATAGGCTGTGCTTTAGCATTGTTAACCTAAAGAAGATTGATTGGAGTGTGAGAATGTATTGGTCTGTGGTGAACTTCATGATTCAAATTTAACATTTCCTTCTCCCCTTTTGAAAGGATACTTTAATTAAACATTTCCTTCTGCCTGTTTTAAAAGCATAGTTGATCACACTGTGACAATTCGAATGCTACATTTCTGCATCACTCCTTAACTTTAAGGATGATCACTGGAGGGATATCAAAGTAATAACCAATAAATAATCATGCACACACAATGGTAGTGATCGCCACTTAATGGGAGAGGATGTTCAAACAGGAGAAATATTCATCAGTTCTTTTCAGGTAAAGGCAAAAAAGGTATATCCAAAAGTTTCTCTGATTCCAAAAGGAAAGAACATCGTTCTTGAAAAAGTACATTCTAAGACTAATTTATAATAATACTATTAGTAAAACTCCAGAAAAAAAAAAATCACCAGAAAGGAAAAACGAAGACCATGAAGTACCTCTCATAAAGTAATCACTCCATGATATCTCTACACTAGGTTGCAAACTTTGACAACAGAACCGTATAATAGCCTTCGACAAAACAGCTTGCATTGTGAAGTGTATGGTATTCATCAACATGGGAGCTGGGAAATTTCCCAACTTATCACCCAATAGTGTTTTGTTATACCTACTCAAAAGAAAAGAAAAAAGATATGGTTACTGTTCAAGATTTATAAATAAATAAATAAGAGAGAGAGAGAGAGAGAGAGAGAGAGAGAGAGAGAGAGAGAGAGAGAGAGAGGGAAAGAAGTAGAGAGAGAGAAGGAAAGAAGTATCTCTTCAGCAGAAATTAGAAGGCATGAGAAAACAAAAAGAATTAAATGGGCTTGCCTATTGAGGAATGCTACTTGCAATGCCCATCAGCAAAAACCAAACCCAAGCCCCCACATGTGACAATGTGGCTAACATATGTAAGATCCCAGCTGCTCACCAGGCATGGAATGGTGAATGTGCCCAGCCCAAAATTCAGGCTGGTCAGCTCTTATAATAACCCACATGTGGACCAAAATATGAATAGTTAAAAACAGAACCAGTCCATATGAAGTAAATGGCCCAATGAATATTGGACCAGCCTGACTCTTAGGCCAGGGGACATTCACTGCAGGGTCCACCCAATGAACAAGTAGCATTCCTCACTGATATTTGATCTGTAGGGAGGAACTCACAATGTCAAACATGTGCTGGTAATGTACCATACTAGTACAAAAAACAATGTCCTGAGCACCGTGGAAATAGAAATGTTGCTCTGAGAAGCCTCTGATGTGTTAAACTTTATACCCGAATCCGTTCCATCTGAGTTGAAGTCTGAAAACTCCTGCTCTACACCAGACTTGTTCTCAACATCAAACGGGACATACTTCTTTCCATCTTCGCTCCCTTCGATGTAAACAGAGACTTCCTCCATGTTGTGAGACCCGTTCAAAAGCATGCCTCTCTGCCGAAATGTACTCACTCCCTGTATCTCCCGACCTAAAAACCCGTCCACCGACCTGTCTCCTTGAACCAAAGGCAATTCAAAATTGCAATCCCCTATGATGATATCGACATTGTTTGAAGGACAATCGAAACGTTCAATCCTATCTTCATCGCACCAACCTGAGAAAGAAGGCTCCCTCCGAAGGACTGGTTTGTGGCTTTCGTTTTGAACTGTGTTCGCCCCGATTTCTTCACCCCTTTCCACCCCAAAATCTCCCTCTATCATCTCCTTCCTAATACTGTAACATCTTTACCCGACTCTGGCCGATTTATCCAGAGGCAGAAGATCCGTCCCAAATCCCATCAGCTCCAGACAGAAGTTCAACAAAAACCAGCTAAAGAATGGTGACAAAAGCTCTCCCAGCTACATTTCATTGAAAAGGAATCCAAAACTCGCTAGATTCTACAAATTGAGAATTACGATCTTCATTTCCGTACCGATCATCAAACTTGCAAATATTCGCCGATCTCTTGAGAAAAGAAGCTAAAGATCGAGAAACGAAAATGGTTCCAATCTTCTTATCGTTCAAACAGATACAAAAAAAAAAAAAAAAAAAAAAAAAAAAAAAAACCTACAGAGATCTTTTACAATGTAATACGAAAAGAAAGATAACAGAAATCTCTGATCTCGAATTCCAAGAGGGAAGCTTGAAAAGATTTGAATGCGTTCGTTTCTATATATCCTGAAAATCGACGTGATTTCGATCTCTAGAGAAAAATGAAAGGAGAGATCTTTTTCTTCTTCGCGACTTTCAGCTTCGAAAATATGAAGAAACCATCCACCGACCTGAAATGGCGGATAATTTCAACGATTTCGATCTTTGTTTTCTAGATCGATCTTCAAAAGGAGAGAGAGAGAGAGAGAGAGAGAGAGAGAGAGAGAGAGAGAGAGAGAGATCTGGTTTTGAGAATGTTGGGAAGCGCGCGAGAGAGAAATTGGGGGGAGAACCGCAGCTTACATTCGTTTGGAATTCTTCCGGAGGGGATGCATCGCCCATGGAGCAAATGATCTAAATAGTCCTCGTTGTTTTGGATTTTTACGAACCTGCCCCTGGACTTGCAGGAACCAGGAAGGCAAGAAGCCATTCGTTCGCCTTACGTCTGTCCCAATCCAAGTGGAATTCGTTTTACCTCTGTCGCGTCTAAGAATACGGCGTGTCGTCACCTACCGCGGCCCACATTCTGATATGGTTCGATGATTTGAACCGTCCACGTTCTCCTTAATACCTCAAAGCCGTTATTATCCCATATTTGTGCTTCATTTATGATCCTAACCTTTGATTCTTAGAGTTGAATGAGAGCCATTGAAAATTTCCCTTTAATGGTTCTAAATTCATCTCCACCGCACTAAGAATCTGGGTCCAGCGGGTGACGACATGTGTTTGATAGATCCGGAAGCGGATTGCGTACTGCGTAAACTCTGTGGGGCCCACTGCGATGTATGTGTCTTATCCACGCCGTCAATCCGTTTTAATAGCTCATTTTAGGGCATAATCCCAAAATTAAAGCATATCCAAAGATCAAGTGGACCACACTATAAGAAATAGTGTGAAATGAATGCCTACCATTGAAAACTTCTTAGGGGCCATCGAAATTTTAAATCAAGCTGATATTTGTTTTTACCTTCGTACATATCTCTATGACCTCATGAACAGGTTGGATGACTAAGAAACATCACTGTGGGCCCTAGGAATGCTTCAACGGTGGACATCATTATCACCACTGTTTCTTTTGGTGTGGTCCAATTGAAACTTGGATATGGTTCGATTTTGAAATGTTACCATAAAATGATCTGGAAAAACGGATGGACGGCGTGGATACGACACACATCCTCTGTGGCCCTGCAGAGTTTACTCAGTACGCAATCTGCTTCCGTTAAATTCTCAGTCGCGACAGCGGCAAAAACCAAACTTAGAAAACGGATCACCGGCGGAGAAGGGCACCACAATTGTTGCCGTACTATCTTTCCCACCGGACGCGGATTGCGTCCTACCCCCGCCTGGACGGTAATCCGTCCGGGCGGGGCTCTGTGGGGCCCACCGTGATGGGAGTGTTTTATCCACCCCATTCAACGCTTTTTTCAGATAATTTTAAAATGTGTACCAAAAAATAAGGCGGGTCCAAGGCTTAAGTGGACCACACCAAAGGAACCTATACTGATAATGACACCCACCGTTGAAACCTTTCTAAGGGCCAACGTGATGTTTTTTTTACCATACAACCTATTCATAAGGTCATGTAGACGTGGATGAAGTGAAAACACAAATATCAGCTTCATCCGAAAGTTCTCCGGCTCCTAAGAAGTTTTTAATGGTGTACGTTCAATCCCCACTTTGTGGTCCACTTAAGTCTTGGACCCACCTCATTTTTTGGTTCACCTATTAAAATTAACTGAAAACAGTGTTGAACGGCGTGGATAAAACACTCACATCACTGTGGGCCGCACAGAGCCCTGACGCAATCCGCGTCCCTTTCCCACCAGCATGATAGTTGGGCAGTAAATCAGTACCGTGAAAACAGTAAACCCCACCATGAAGGTTACGTGGCACAAAAATCAGCTCGAACCCTAGGGATGGACACACCGTTGAATTCAATGGATAACCGACGGTCTGATTCAACATTCAGGTTCTGCCAAAGGGATTTTCGAGAGGGATGATCTTCGTGGTGGGCCATTTATGGTACGGATGTCCGCAGGGGGGAAAGTTGGCGGGAAATATAAGACGGCACCATATATTATAGTGATGTTGCAGCACACGTGCTACCCTGACTCGTGTGGTAAAGATCCAAGCCATTCATCAGGTGGGCCCATTATAAACACACCCTGACACAAAAGTAAGAGCAGTCTGCTCATCAATGCCGTTAGATAAAATGGACGGTCAAAAAAGAGAAATGATCTCATCCAGGCAACGGTACCGCAATTGGGTACGTTGTAATCTTCCCCGCCAACGGGAGTGGATTAGGTGCTAAACGAGTAACACTGTAGCGGGTGTTTGCCTGACCGTGGAGCCCAACTTGATGTATTTTCTGTATATCCACTCCGTCCATCAGTTTTTCCAGGTCATTTTATGGAATGGTCCAAGAAGTGAAGACGATCCAAATCTCAGATGGATCATATCACAGAAAACAGCGTTCAAGGAACGCCTACCATTAAAAAGTTCCTAGGGCCCATCATAGTGTTTATTTGTCATCTATCATATTGATAAGGTCACACAGGCCTTGACGAAGGGAAAACACAAATATCAGCTTAATCCAAAACTTTTGATGCCCCCAATGAATTTTTCAATGGTCAATCGCCACTGTTTCATGTGATATAGTTCATCTGAGATTTGGATCATCTTCACTTTTGGTATCGTGCCTAAAATGAGCTGGGAAAACTGATGGACGGGGTAGATATATAACATAAATCAAGGTGAGTGTCACAGATAGGGAAACATCTACTCCGCTCCCCGCCAGCATGGAACGCGGATTGCGTCCTACCTCGCCCGGACGGTATCCGGGCAAGGCTATGTGGGGCCACAGTGATGTAGGTGTTTTATCCACGCCGTTCATCTCTTTTCTCAGGTCATTTTACAACAGATTTAAAAAATTGGATAGGTACACAGCTCCAATGGACCACACCAAAGTAAGCTGAAGTAATAATGACATCCACAGTTGAAACCTTTATAAGGGCCACCGTGATGTTTTTTTACCATCCAACCTATTCATAAGGTCATGTAGACGTGGATGAAGTGAAAACACATATCAGCTTGATCTGAAACTTCTCCAGCTCCCAAGAAGTTTTTAATGGTGGACGTTCAATCCCCACTTTGTGGTCCACTTGAGCTTTAGACCTGCGTCATGTTTTGGGTCAAACCTTAAAATGATATCAGATAAATGATAAACGTCATGGATAAAACAATTACGTCACTGTTGCCACACAGAGCCTTGCCCGGACGGACTACCGTTCGGGCGGGGGTAGGTCCGGTTGGACGCATTCCGCTTCCGCCAACATGCCACCCGTGTAGGACATTAACAGGTCAGCCACAACCGTATGCTGAGTCAAATCGTAGATTGTGCATTGATTCCAACGCTGTGGCCCACCTGATTTCTGTTTCAGGTGAAGGTGTCTACTGTTTCCACGTTGCTGATGATTTCCTACGAAAGTAGCATGCGAGTCGGTAAAATGGTACGGTACCACACGTTGTGATACCTTGCCTTTCATCTGATCATTTCTCGTCCCGAACATGGTTCCCGTGGACGCGGATTTCGTCTCACCCCTGCCCGTCTCCAGCTGGGAACGGGCAGGAGCTTTGAGTGGCCACCGTGATGTGTGGATCTTATCCACACCGTCCATTCATTTTTTTTTATCATTTTAGCATAAAATCCCAAAAATTAGGAAGATCCAAAGTTCAATTGGACCACACCACAGGACGAAGCATTGGTGATAATGATTCTCACCGTTGAAACTTTTCTAGGGCCCACCGTAATATTTATTTATCATCCAACCTATTCATAAACTTACATGATCATGGATGAAGAGAAAACACAAATATAAGCTCCATCCAAAACTTCTGTGGTCCCTAAGAAATTTTCAACTGTAAGAGTTTAATTCCCATTATTTAGTCCACTTAAGCCTTAGATCTGCCTCATTTTTTGGGCACATACTCTAAAATGATACGGAAAATGGATGGACGGTGTGGATAAGACCCATACATCACGGTGGCTATTCGAAGCTCCTGACCGTTCTCAGCTGCAGACGGGCGGGGGTAGGACGCAATCCATGAATCGCGGAGCAATCCTCTTTTTCTATTGAATTGCCATCTTTTGGTCGCGGAATTTCTCAATCACTTGTGAATCATCTTTGGGAATGGCTAGTAAGCTGGTCGTTCTAGACTGTTATTTTGGTGGGCCACGAAATGGATAAACGGTAGCCCAAAATGCAAGTCGATTGAGACTGTTTTAGCCATCCGATAAAGTGTCCCGCAGAAGGAACTTTAGAGCAACGGTCAACAGTCAACCTTTGAAACTCCCAGCAAGTGGACAGTCAGAATTTCCAATAATGTGATTTTTGGCTAATTGCCCATCCACATGGTGGCCCACTAATGAATAGTTCCAATCCCCCGTTCACCAGATGTATTTGCCACTTCCCCAGGCGATTCCGGAAACGGATCGGCTACTCACCCTGCCACTAGCCAATGGTTATTGGTCTCTGTGGACCCCACCATGATGTGTGGGTTTCATCCATTCCGTCCACCTATTCTTCCGTATTATTTTATGGTATGATCTCAAAAATGAGGTTGGTGTTGATTGAACGCGCACCATTAAAAACTTCTTGGGGCCACGGAAGTTTTCAATCAAGCTGATATATATATATATATATATGGAAAAGGTACTATGCGCTCGACCGTAAAGCGGTCTCCATGAGGTCGAGTTGGGGTGGGCCCCACCGTGATGCCGTTCGAACATCTACCCCCTCAGTCAGATGCACCATCCCTGGACGGGCCCACACAGCTAAAAATGACGTCCATCCGAGACTTTTGTGGGCCACACCACGTCCAGAAGTGGAGAGGGGCCGTGCACCATTCAAACATTCAAAACCACTTGTGGCCCCCTTTCGAGACGTTTTTTGATGATCAACACCGTCCATCATGTGTGTCCCACTTGGATGTAATTTTATACCACTTTTCAGGTGATATCCAAATCTCAGGTGGACCCCACCAAGTGATTTTACATGTTTTCACGTGTATACTTATGTTTTCAGAAGGTATGGCCCACCTAAGTTTCGTGGATGGTCGATTTTCAGCTATGTGGGTCCCACTTGGAGCGGTGCATCTGGTGAACGATGTGGATCTTCGAAAGGAATCACGGTGGGGCCCACCCCAGCTCGACCTCATGGACGACCGCTTTACGCTCGAGCGCATAGTACCTTTTCCCATATATATATATATATATATATATATATATATATATATATATATATATATGGGAAAAGGTACTATGCGCTCGAGCTGATGGGAACATCCCATGAGGTCGAGCTGTGTGGGCCCCACCGTGATGTGTTTCGAACATCTACCTCATAAGTCAGATGCAGCATTCCATCGTGGGCCTAGGTCTCAAAACTCAAGTCAATTCGTGATTTTTATGGGCCACACCACATACAGAAGTTAAGAGGGGCCATGCACCATTAAAACATTCATAATCATTTTTTGGGCCTACCGAGATGTGGTTTGCAAATCCAGCCCATCTATTATGTGTGTCCCACTTGGATGAGGGTTCCGACCAAGTTTCAGACGCATGAAATTTTCAGGTGGGCCCCACCAAGTGCTTTTATATGTTTTTGGCATGTCTTCACATGATTTTAGATGGTATGGCCCACCTGAGTTCCGTATACGGCTGATTTTTGGGATATCCCATAATTTAAAGGGGACCCATCAAATGCACGGTGTTGATGGTCGACATGCATCACGGTGGGGCCCACATAGCTCGACCTCATGGGAGCTTATAGTGAGGTTGAGCACATAGTACCTTTTCCATATATATATATATATATATATATATATATATATATATATATAATATATATATATATATATATATATATCCACAGTTATGATGATGTCAAATAACCATTACAGTAGGCCTAAGGAGGTTTTTAATGGTGGGCATTCAATCACAACTGTTTTCGCATTGTATGGTTCACCTGAGATTTAGATCTACCTTATTTTTTGGATCAAGCCCTAAAATTATCTTTCAAAATAGATGAACGGCGTGGATAAAACACATATATCATGGTGGGTCCACATAGCATCAACCACTAGCAACCTGGCTGGTGGTAGCGTCACTAGCCAAACCGCGTCCATCACACAATCTTCATATGTGTAGTTCGTGACGTGCAAGAACTGGGTTGTTTATCAGGTGGGATCCTTAGGGCCCGTTTGGACCGATGGATTAAAAGGGAGTAGTCGGTATTGGATGGGATTCGCGAGTCCACTCCACCAACGTACGGACGACGCTATGTTTGGTTTGACGAGGAGATAAGGCGGATGGCAGTAGAGCGATTTTCTGCTGGATTCGGCAGTCCATCCATCTCCTCCTCTCTCTCTCTCTGGATGGTGCCTCGAGCCCATCCCAATCCCATCGGCAGTCCTGCGTACGGACGTAGTGGGATGGGATGGAAGAAGACTAGTAAAAAGGCGAAAGTGGTGGCGGGAGGTAAAATTTCGCGCGCTTATAACTATTATATATGTTTCCATTGGTGTAACGAAGCTAGCCATTACAGCCATCCTCGTCCCATCGCACTAGCAAGGTATGTCTTCTTCCTTCCTCTTGGCATGCAACGCTGTTGAAACCTGAAAATCCCTCATGCATGTCACCCCACCTACCTGTGACAGGATTTTAGCCATCTGAGATGCATGTCCGGTTTCTTAGGTTTCTGTCATGGCTTCCATTATGACTGTTATGCTTCAAAAGACGTTGTTATAAATTCAATACAGCAAGATTTGTAAAAATTACTCAGGTGGTGGTTTCTGAAATTTGAGGGTTTTATGTTCTTCATTTTTCTAGTGTATTGGGGTATCCAGAAATTGGGGGTTTATAGATCTTGCGGTTTTTTGGTTATTTTAAAAACGATTTTGATACCCACCAAGATCGTCACTTGTTCAAAGACGTTGTCTTCAGTAGATGGGTTAAAAAAGACGAAATTTTTCTTTGCATTGGGTTCTGGATGTTGGGGGTTTCATCAAATCAGAATACTGTTGTTCATCTGGCAGTCGATTGACCCCCATATTCCAGTTTTTGGGCGTTTTGGCTTTTTCTTAAATCGATTTGGCGTCTCAGGAGGACAGTTTGTGCTTTAAAGACGTTGTTTATCCAATCCGTGGCTTCGATTTTACGAAATATATTTGGGCATGGTTTCTGGAATTTGGGGGTTTTTTGAAATCTTACATCTACTCTTCATAAGACCTCCAAAAAATGGGGGGTTTCTGGATATTAGGGTTTGGGGTTAACTTGAAATCATATTTTATACTGTGGATGACTGTCTGGGCTTCATAGATGCTATATTCAATTGATGATCCAAGATTTTCAATAATTTTTTTCCTAATAGTGTGGATATTACGGCATGCAATTTACGCATGTGATATCTACAAATGCTGTGGAATGCATACCCAATAACAAACTGGATTACATCATGTGAATAATATAGAGGATGCAGGGATCCTTTTACCTGTAGTTCCAACTTCCATGGGTTTAAAATATTTTTCAGTCCACTTGGGACCAATTAGCAATGAGATGATTTGTGGGACTAATTCGGAAAAATGGTGACGCCCAATCTGAACAGGACAAATCCTATGGGATTGTTTTCCAACTCAGCTGACTCAGCATGTGATTCAACTGTATGATGTCGATATATAAAGGAGGATAATGTATATTTGAAGTTTTGGACAGACTCCGCGCCATTCAACTGTGTTGTGTCTGTTTTGGTGATACAATTTCAACTTCATGGATGTCAACCAGTCCATGGCATGGATCCCAGTAACATCTAAACATATAATGTGGTTGATAGAAGTTGAACTTTTTTTTCTTTCTTTCTTCTTCGTGGGGATTGCTTACTTTATGTTTGGTGTGTAGCAATGAGATGATGCATGAAGAAATGCTCTGCTAGGGATTAAGACTTGTCTTTCTGCTTCATCAGGGTTATAGTGTTGCGCACATTATTTTAAAACACAAACTTGATATGGATGCAATTTCTTTTACAATTGTAAATTCTGATTGATTAGAGAGGAAAATGTTCTAATATTTTCATACACAAGTCAAGCATTATCAAAGCTAATGTTGGACATGTAATAACAGGAGACATGTATTTTATATTGATGTCATTTGTGCTGTGACCAGAATTTGTTGCGTTTTGAGGCATGTTTAGTTCCTGATGTGCAATTTATGAAAAGCACAAGGCAGTAGTTCTTTAAATTGTATTTCATATTCATTGAAAGATTGATCTTGTGGGACCCAATCTTTCATTCTATTTATTGCTGTTGATGCTGCAGATCTCATATGGTATGAGGTTGGTCTAACTCAGAATCTGTAATTTATATGGATGGTATAAGCAGAAAAACTGAAAATTTTCTTTGCCAATGGAGGCTGACCTGAATAGGTGTATCATGTTGTCTTCATGTCTTTATACAAATGTTGACCAAGATACATTGAAGATGTGTTTAAAATATGTCAAGAGTTTCATACAACTAATTCATGTTACAATTGGTTCATATTAGTGCAATCGAGTGTTATATGGTAAGTGGAACCTTGGATATCATTGCAAAATCTTGTTGTGACTGCAAATTATTGTAATTTACATGGATGGTATAAGCAGGAGACTGGAAAAATAATATATATATATATATATATATATATATATATATATATTAGGGTAATGGATGAACCACTGTTTGTCTGATTGGAGACCCACGAATCAAATCCAGTTGTATATGAAAAGATTTTAAATCAGATTGCGTACTTCTACTCAGTACGCTCTTACTATACTGAGTAAACTCTATTGGGCCCACCATCAATGTATTTGAATAATATCCAACTGTTTACATAAATTTTTTACATGTTTGGTACTAAATCTTCTCTACAAAGTTATATACTTCAAGATTTTCTTTGTAGTTGTGTAACATCCCGGATTTTTACTGTTTTGGATTTCCAAAAATTCTAAATTTTTTTTTTTAATTAACTTATAATATCGCTTAATGACCATTAGCACTCAATATTAGATTATACTGGGGTGGACCAGTCTAGTTATGATGGGACCAAGTGCGGGCCGCCAAGCCAGATGGCCCGTTTACACTTAACAATAGCCCGTGTGGGCCACCCAGCGATCGAGAAGGGTCAGAAAAATCTAAAACTTTAGAAAATCATAGATTTCACTGGGCCTGTGGTCCATCGCGGACTGCGGACCCAGTGGACACTCAGAAGTACCATCTGGCGCTTGCCCAATGCGCCCCACCAATGCCAGATTAAAATCTGGCACTGACAAAAGAAACTGAGACTCCGGGCCTTCTAACCGTCGGATTTCTTCCAAATTTACGGTGAAGATTTAATGTATTTTTCAACGCCTGCCCACCAAATCTGGGCCCCGATCGTGGCACGATGACCGTTGATCGCGAATCAGACCCGTACGACCAAACCCCGCATCCGTTTGTTCTCAAATTTTGTAAGGCCCCTTATCGAGCCATGGACCACTTATCCTATAAATTTCATGGCCAGAGGGCCATCAGAAATGCTCCAATCACCAAAATAGCCCCCACAGGACCACTTAAAGGTCAGAAACGCTTTCTCAGATCATATATCCGTTCATCCGTTCGTCCTCAATTTTTGCATGGGCCCTAATCGGGCCATAAGGCACCTACACGCCGAATTTGGTGGCCAGAGGGGTGTTAGGGCCACCCCAACACCAATAGGGAGTCCCATAAGTCTACTTTAGGAAATTGTGGAAGCTTGGGGCCTTTTGCACCAAATCTGGAATTATAAAAAGGGCCTCATTTGGGCACCCCTCTCCCCATACGAATTTTACCCTAGAAGAGAGAAAAGGGAGAAGAGAAAGAGGAGAAAGGAGAAGAAAGAGAGAGGGAAGAAGGCATGGTGGACTCTCAATCAAGGTGGGGCCCAAGAGGATCAAACCCACAACCTCCTACACCTTCTCCAAGAAGAAACCGTGCACCACAACCACCAAAATCGTCCATTGATCGTCTAGGTAAGGCTTCTCATCCTTTGTCTTGAAAACCCTTTTGATGAAGGGAAAATTTACATGGATTTCTCATGTATGAACTTGCTTTAGGGATTCCGACCAACCGGCCCCAAATCGACTTTCCTAGGTCATTTTTGAGTCTCCAACGAATCACAAGGTGCGAACTATTATCCTTAGGTGGTCTAGCATCAATTATAATTTGAGTTTAATGATTTTGTGTGTATGGGATGTTGTTTGGAGGATCTAGAGAAAACCTAAGAATTTCATGTCCGTTGGAATCATATGGATTTGCATGTTTAGTTCTCTTTTGATGTTGATCTTGCCTCTCATATGCTTGGTTACAATGAATGTTGTATGTTCATGTTTGATGGAGTTGTGTGTAATGTTCTTTATAACATGTTGTTTGCCTCTCACATGGTTAGGTAGAAAATCAAATGCTTACATGCTCATGTCTTGGTGATCCATGTATATTGTTCCTTATAACATGTATGACTCGTTCACGTCTGCGCATTTTGGTCCTATGAGATGCGGGAAGTGCTTCACTTCCGCACAAACACACACTACATACAAGCACCTTATTCAAATGCATTGTTAGCTTGCTTGTAGAAGAATTTCAGATGAATGTGTATGCATTATATCGGCTATGCTAGTAAATAACAATAATGAATAACATGCCATGATTGTCTGTCGACCCTTGGGTTGGTCAGGAAATGAGGAGAGTGAGGATGGTCCCATTGGTTGGACTATCCTGGGGCTAGGCCGTGGGTTTGGGCGAGTGCAGATGGGCGACAGTAGTTAGGCTACATGGGTCGCCCGTACCCGATGTTGTCTGTTGCGTGTTTGCCTGAACTTGTGCGGTACAGCCTAATACTGACCAATCTTGTCTGTTAACCTTGATTACTCACACATGTATGGAACCTGGCACACCCTACCACCGTTGTTAGCCCACTGATAGCGAACTGAACATTGATCCACCGTCTCGTGAGCCGGGCATGGTGGAATGGGACACTGTGTCCGAGCTATCGGCATACGTTGGGGTGCCGCGCCTCCCCGTAGTGACCGCGAGTGATCCCTTTCTCTCGGCACTCCTCATGTGCTTGAAGTCGGGGATGAGGAACCCGACGGGATCACGGACCGCGGGGTCTCGGCCTCACGCATTGATGGAGCCTTGGCCTCGCAACTAGTTTAGGGCATTGATACGTGGGGTGTATCAGAATCCCTAACCTGCTGGATGAATGGACTTAACTAAGAACTTGGCTAACATGCCATTGCATCGCATTAGCTAGGGTGGCGACTCGGCAGTCGAGGTCGCTCTGAGGGAGTGTTGTCATATGCGATCGTAAGATGGAGTCGCTTGAGGGAGAGTTGTGGCGAGGGCATGCATCATACCATTCACCATGCATACGCATTATCAAGATTAGCTTAGTGTCTACGAATGTTGCCTTTCATTAAATTCATGCTATAATTGCTGCCTGTTAAAACTTAAGATTAATAGTTCACACTGAGTTGATCACTCACTCCCACTCTGGGACGGTGTTTTAAAACACCAACCAGACCCATTCATAGATGCAGGTGACCCAGGGCATGAGGAACCTGGCGAGGCGAGCTTTGACGAGGAGAACGAGCTCTCCTACTTTCAGCTGATGGGCGGCTTACTATCGGCTAGATCAGGCTGGATTTGGATTTGCTGAGCCAAGGGCTCAGTTTTATTCTTTTTGGACCTAGCCATCTTTTGTTATTCTGTTGGGCAACGCTTTAGGCGACCCTTTATTATTTTTGGACATGTATATATGTGGGATATCCTTCATTTCAGTAGACTGGTGTGATTGTGCTTCGTGCTTCAGGTAATTCCAAATTGCGCAGTTAAATTTGATTAATCATTAAAAAAATCATAAATGCATGATAAGTGACACTCGGGAACTCGGGAGTCGAGTCTATGCACGACCCCCGATTTTCCGGGGCGTTACAAATGGTATCAAAGCGATAGTTTGGAATCCCTTGGGCCATGGGTCATGAACTCACCAACGCGTCCGCTGACCTGAGAGGAAACACAATGACGATATAGAAACGATAGGAAATGCAACGAAGACTTATGATGGTAGGAACCATTCTAGAACCGGAACCGGCGATCTTAGACGAACGGTAAGACTTCCCAGGGATTAGGGATGTGTAGCAAGAGAAGGTAGCGATGCTAGAAAATGAGTCCGGGAGTCTTGCAAGACCTCAACCCATAGGCAGGAACGAGTCGGAGACTAAACAATTTGACGGTCAAAACCATTGTCCTAGACCAAATGAGTGAATATTAGGCCAAATTTGATATATTAGACCCATTTGGGGATAAAGAGTTGTGAGTGAACGAAAATTTATCGAAAAATAGTGAAACTAGAATAAAACTAGGTTTTGGCCACTAACCGGGGGGAATTTCATGAAACTAGTAAGCTCATTGCGTAGATCGGCTTCTCCTACCCCAAATTCATATATAGTACTTTTCTGGGGGCCTTACAGGCACCCGAGAAATCGTAAAATAAGAAAGCCAAACCAGGGGGCTGGCGTGCCCATGCCTGGAGTGGCGTTGCCTACGCCGGTCGGCCAGAGGGCCGGCGTGCACATGCCGGCAACGGCGTAGCCTACGCCGGGCAGCGGGCCGGGCGGGCCACATGGACCGGGCGGCCCGTTTTCTACATTTTTTCAGCCCAATTTTAAAAACTCATATTTCCTTCGTTATAACTCCGATTTAGGTGATTCAAAAGCCAAATTGAAGCTTAACAAGTGTATTTTAATATAAAAATAAAATAAAAATTATAATATAGTTAGATTTTGAATGAATTGACAACTGTCTAAAAATCATTAGTTTAAGATGGTGGTTACTTCTAGAATTTTTATAATTTATTTACAACTCCAAATAATATAAAATTTGGTGGGATAACTTAAAACTTGATTGTAA
The DNA here is from genome assembly GCA_030180095.1 of Magnolia changhungtana. NCBI lineage: Eukaryota > Viridiplantae > Streptophyta > Magnoliopsida > Magnoliales > Magnoliaceae > Magnolia > Magnolia changhungtana. The sequence continues at coordinate 5,856,968 of JASAUF010000396.1, read as the reverse complement.
ATCATCATAAAAATTTTAAAAATAATACAGTTACTAAAAGTATAAGAAACGTTACAAGATGGGTCCTCTCCTCCCTTTCAATGTACACACGAGTGGGGTCTCCCTCTCTTGCAACTTAAGGGCACTAATACCCAATTTCTTACCCCACAATACTCTCTAATACTCTCACACCCTAGGGGAGAAACCTCTCCCTCTCCAAGCTTCAATCCATTTTCAAGGAAACCATACAAAGGCTTCCACCACTTCTTTTCTTCTTCTCCAAAACCCATCTCTTCTTCTTCATACCCCACCCACTTCTTCCTCAACCCTCTCAACATTTCATCTTGCAATCCTCAAAACCCATTCACTTGAGCCCCATTCCCTTTACTCCTTCACTCCAAACCCTCATTTCCTCTTCTCATGCTTAACCCAACCCCATTTTCCACATACTTTCCCTACACCCTCTTCAACATTCACCTACACTAAATCCCAATCTCAAATCTCAAACTCCAAATCCATCATCCTCCTCTCCCTTATCCACTCTCAAACCTTATTCTCAAACCCATTTCCACATCCATCTTTAACCCCTCACCCAAATCCATTACAAGCTCCTAGCACAAACCCAACACCAAAACTCACCTTCACTCCTTCACATTTTACTCTCCTCATCCCTCTCCCATCCCCAAACCCAAATCCCAAACCCACATTCTTCTTCACATTTCCATCTCCCTAACCCATCTCCTCTTCCTCATCTCCAAACTATACTCCCAAACCCTTTCTTAACCATTTTCTTTTTCTCGATCCCATTCTCAAGTTCACCCACAAAACCCATTTCAAACCCATCTTCTTCTCCTTTACAAAACCATCCCATCTCAACAACTACCCTCAAAATCCAACTCCATTCACTTCCACTTCCATTCACAAAACCCATTCACCAAATTTCATTCATAAAACCCAACATCAACCATCTTTCTCAAATCTCATTCTCAAATCCATTCCCACACCCGTCCTTCCACATTCATTTCCAACTCATTTCCCCACGACCCATCTTAAAAAAAAAAAAAAAAAAAACCCTTCCTCAATACATTCCTAAACTCATTCTCTAGTCTTCTTAAAACCACCCCTAAAATCTTCCCTCCAACGACCCACCTATATTTCTCACGGTCAATCCATCCTAGCAGAGGGATATGGCGTTCTTGGCAACCGTTGTCTCTTTCTTCCCCATTCCGGTAATCCTTTTCCTCAAGGGGAAGAGATACCCCGTCCTCGTTCGACCCAGAAGAATAATAGCTTAACTTTACGGAAACTAGTAGTTGTTTTGAGTTAGTTAGGACTACTACTATGTATTGAATATAGTTAAAACTCCTGCTTGATTTGTCTGCTTTCTTTTTTTATATTTAGAGTATCTAGTAATACATGTAAATCCATATTGTAGGATATAACTAGCCATGCTAATGGCATTTTGAATTCAATATGAATGCATGGATCGTTTTGGAATTTTCTTGTTGTCTTGTGAATGCTTGTATGAATAATTGTTTTATTGCGTCCATCTTAGCGTTATTAGTACTCTAAACCACCAGAATACCTTAGAACTTCCGATTCTTCCTCCCCTCTCAAAATTAATAAAAACAAGGCATGCTTTGCTCATAACTTATTAGCCTTAGGATCGAAACTGTAACATACAAATACAATCTTAGGCTATTGGAAACCTTTCTGAGATAACCGTTTGACCATAAGCATAGTAAAGGATTTATTAATCACTAGTTTGGACATGAACTAAAATGAGAACAATCTTTGACCAAGACCCGAAGGACAACCTTATAAATAGGAGATTTAAATTTTCCAACGAGGGTCGTTCCTTAAACATTTAGGTTGATGAGACTACGGAATTATGAGACCATACACTTGCGAAGTATTCGCGGCTTGACCCAATTCTCAATCCTGAGCGACTACCAATGGACTCACTGCTTTGACCGAGCAGAAGACCGGGATCCATCAGGATTCAGAAGGGATACAACGTGTTGTCAGCCCTAGTCAGGCAGACAATCGACGTATCGGATTTGAGCCTACCACAACCGTCATTTTTTCCGTATTAGCTTGATTATAAAGAGTAGAATACACCACCCTTAGGTAAACTTTATCAGCAAACACTTAACATGATAATCATGATTTTGACATTCTTTTCAAACCTTAAGGGTGAAAATTTTAAGGGGGGTAGAATATAATAAGCAAGGCTAGTATAGTTAGTATGCACCCTACCACGCATATAAACCTGAAATCAATAAACTAGGCAAACGAAATGATAATATACTTATTTATTACCCTTAGGCAATTTCGGGGACGAAATTGTTTTTAAGGGGGGTAGATTGTAACATCCCGGATTTTTACTGTTTTGGATTTCCAAAAATTCTAAAAAAATTTCTTTTTAATTAACTTATAATATCGCTTAATGACCATTAGCACTCAATATTAGATTATACTGGGGTGGACCAGTCTAGTTATGATGGGACCAAGTGCGGGCCGCCAAGCCGGATGGCCCGTTTACACTTAACAACAGCCCGTGTGGGCCACCCAGCGATCGAGAAGGGTCAGAAAAATCTAAAACTTTAGAAAATCATAGATTTCACTGGGCCTATGGTCTATCGCGGACTGCGGACCCAGTGGACACTCAGAAGTACCATCTGGCGCTTGCCCAATGCGCCCCACCAATGCCAGATTAAAATCTGGCACTGACAAAAGAAACTGAGACTCCGGGCCTTCTAACCGTCAGATTTCTTCCAAATTTACGGTGAAGATTTAATGTATTTTTCAACGCCTGCCCACCAAATCTGGGCCCCGATCGTGGCACGATGACAGTTAATCGCGAAGTAGACCCGTACGACCAAACCCTGCATCCATTTGTTCTCAAATTTTGTAATATCGGGCCATGGACCACTTATCCTATAAATTTCATGGCCAGAGGGCCATCAGAAATACTCCAATCACTAAAATAGCCCCCACAGGACCACTTAAAGGTCAGAAACGCTTTCTCAGATCATATATCCGTTCATCCGTTCGTCCTCAATTTTTGCATGGGCCCTAATCGGGCCATAAGGCACCTACACGCCGAATTTAGTGGCCAGAGGGGTGTTAGGGCCACCCCAACACCAATAGGGAGTCCCATAAGTCTACTTTAGGAAATTGTGGAAGCCTGGGGCCTTTTGCACCAAATCTGGAATTATAAAAAGGGCCTCATTTGGGCACCCCTCTCCCCATACGAATTTTACCCTAGAAGAGAGAAAAGGGAGAAGAGAAAGAGGAGAAAGGAGAAGAAAGAGAGAGGGAAGAAGGCATGGTGGACTCTCAATCAAGGTGGGGCCCAAGAGGATCAAACCCACAACCTCCTACACCTTCTCCAAGAAGAAACCGTGCACCACAACCACCAAAATCGTCCATTGATCGTCTAGGTAAGGCTTCTCATCCTTTGTCTTGAAAACCCTTTTGATGAAGGGGAAATTTATATGGATTTCTCATATATGAACTTGCTTTAGGGATTCTGACCAACCGGCCCCAAATCGACGTTCCTAGGTCGTTTTTGAGTCTCCAACGAATCACAAGGTGCGGACTATTATCCTTAGGTGGTCTAGCATCAATTATAATTTGAGTTTAATGATTTTGTGTGTATGGGATGTTGTTTGGAGGATCTAGAGAAAACCTAAGAATTTCATGTCCGTTGGAATCATATGGATTTGCATGTTTAGTTCTCTTTTGATGTTGATCTTGCCTCTCATATGCTTGGTTACAATGAATGCTGTATGTTCATGTTTGATGGAGTTGTGTGTAATGTTCTTTATAACATGTTGTTTGCCTCTCACATGGTTAGGTAGAAAATTAAATGCTTACATGCTCATGTCTTGGTGATCCATGTATATTGTTCCTCATAACATGTATGACTCGTTCACGTCTGCGCATTTTGGTCCTATGAGATGCGGGAAGTGCTTCACTTCCGCACAAACACACACTACATACAAGCACCTTATTCAAATGCATTGTTAGCTTGCTTGTAGAAGAATTTTAGATCAGTGTGATGAATGTGTATGCATTATATCGGCTATGCTAGTAGATAACAATGATGAATAACATGCCATGATTGTCTGTCGACCCTTGGGTTGGTCAGAAAATGAGGAGAGTGAGGATGGTCCCATTGGTTGGACTATCCTAGGGCTAGGCCGTGGGTTTGGGCGAGTGCAGATGGGCGACAGTAGTTAGACTACATGGGTCGCCCGTACCCGATGTTGTCTGTTACGTGTTTGCCTGAACTTGTGCGGTATAGCCTAATACTGACCAATCTTGTCTGTTAACCTTGATTGCTCACACATGTATGGAACCTGGCACACCCTACCACCGTTGTTAGCCCACTGATAGCGAACTGAACATTGATCCACCGTCTCGTGAGCCGGGCATGGTGGAATAGGACACTGTTCCGAGCTGTCGGCCTACGCTGGGGTGCCGCACCTCCCTGTAGTGACCGCGAGCGATCCCTTTCTCTCGGCACTCCTCATGTGCTTGAAGTCGGGAATGAGGAACCCGACGGGATCACGGACCGCGGGGTCTCGGCCTCACGCATTGATGGAGCCTTGGCCTCGCAACTAGTTTAGGGCATTGATATGTGGGGTGTATCAGAATCCCTAACCTGCTGGATGAATGGACTTAACTAAGAACTTGGCTAACATGCCATTGCATCGCATTAGCTAGGGTGGCGACTCGGCAATCGAGGTTGCTCTGAGGGAGTGTTGTCATATGCGATCGTAAGATGGAGTCGCTTGAGGGAGAGTTGTGGCGAGGGCATACATCATATCATTCACCATGCATACGCATTATCAAGATTAGTTTAGTGTCTACGAATGTTGCCTTTCATTAAATTCATGCTATAACTGCTGTCTGTTAAAACTTAAGATTAATAGTTCACACTGAGTTGATCACTCACTCCCACTCTGGGACGGTGTTTTAAAACACCAACCAGACCCATTCATAGATGCAGGTGACCCAGGGCATGAGGAACCTGGCGAGGCGAGCTTTGACAAGGAGAACGAGCTCTCCTACTTTCAGCTGATGGGCGGCTTACTATCGGCTATATCAGGCTGGATTTGGATTTGCTGAGCCAAGGGCTCAGTCTTATTCTTTTTGGACCTAGCCATCTTTTGTTATTCTGTTGGGCAACGCCTTAGGCGACCCTTTATTATTTTTGGACCTGTATATATGTGGGATATCCTTCATTTCAGTAGACTGGTGTGATTGTGCTTCGTGCTTCAGGTAATTCCAAATTGCGCAGTTAAATTTGATTAATCATTAAAAAAATCATAAATGCATGATAAGTGACACTCGGGAACTCGGGAGTCGAGTCTATGCACGACCCCCGATTTTTCGGGGCATTACAAGTTGTATTCCCAGAATTCAAATTTGGAGAAATTTATGTTCTAAATCCAGCTCATGTATTTCAGCCTTCCAGCAGTTTGGAGTTGCATTTTATATGTTTTATGTTTTTACATTTGGAAACTGAGTTTATATTCCAGCTACTGTACCCCATTTAAAAACCTATCTACAACAGGAAGAAACCAATTGCTGATACTTGACCAAAATCAAGTGTCTGCTGTTTTTCTGACGACAAAGCTGCAATTAACATCAATGCAGCTGAGAAACCCAAATCAGGCTTGTTTCAGCTCCTTTTCACTGCTTGGCCTGCAAACAGTTCTCTGATTATCTGTGAAGAACATTTTTTTTCCATATGATCTTTCTTCAATATGCATCAAGTTGGCAAATATTTTAATGCAGTATGATGTCTGAAATTGACGTGTCCCATTCCTCATGAATTTCTGTGATTCCTTTTTTTTTTTGTGGTTAATCCTGTGCACTAATTGGGACATATGACAGGTCTGTTGTGGAATTTGTAGCGGACAAGATTACAATCTGTATATATCAGGTATGACCATTTTCAGTTTGTTTCGTACAGCATTCGAGTTTTACAACATGATTCATGTATTTCATCCAGTCTGTTGGAACTCATTATTTCCACTATTACCTGTGGTATGGTCCAATTGAGATATTTTTAAGCTTCATGAATTGGGCTCATCGCTTAAACTATGATGGAAAATCAGTTGGAGGGTGTTGATAAATCACATATACTCATAGTTGGTCAACCTAATGGAACTCATTATTTCCATTATGAAGTTTGAAGCAGCCTTAAGAAAAATTTCACAAATATAAAAAAGCTGATATTTGGTTCTCTTCTCTCTTCCATTGTGAAGTTGTGTTAAGGCCGTGTGAAGCAAATATTTCTGAAATTTGTTCGGCTAACTTAATAGCACACACACATATATATATATATACACACATTTGATTACATTCTTAGTTACAAAACAGTGATGTATGTGAAATTCGGAATCAGAGAGTGTAGGTTATTAGTTGACGATGGATTCTTCAGATGAGGATGAGATGGAGAGGGTAATTGTGTTTCAAGCAATGTCAGCGTGTGTACAGGCTGTTGGGGAATATTGTCACTTATACGTGTTCAAACAGCCGGCTCGTCATGGGGATGATGAGCGAGCGAGGTTCATCAATTCCATTATTCGGGCTAGCGACGGAGATTGTCTACATCAACTTAGGATGAATCGAGACTCATTTTTTGAACTATGTACGCTGATACGCGAGAAGACACGGCTCCGTGATACTCGTAATGCTAGTCTTGAAGAACAAGTGGTTATTTTCCTGCACACGTTGGGGCACAATGTTCGCAACCAGGTTTTAGGTCACAGATTTATTCGATCAGGAGAGACTGTCAGTCGGCACTTTCACCGTGTTCTACAGGCAATTGTATCACTGTACCCCGACTTAGTTATACCAGTTGGAACAGAGATGCCGTTGGAGATCCAAACAAATCTAAATTGGTCTGCTTACTTTCAGGTAATTTTCCAATAGGTTTATTTTTAAGACTACAATTTTCACTTCAATCCGACGTGCGGTCCTTTCACGATAAGTGATTCTTATGATTTAGGATTGCGTTGATGCAATTGACGAACACACATTCCCGCAAATGTTCTAGCGGTTGACCAAGCGAGTTTTCGCAATCGTAAAGGGGTCATCTCCCAAAATGTCCTGGCAGCATGTTCATTCAATATGAAATTTACATATGTGTTGGCCGGTTGGGAGAGTTCTGTTTCGGATGCGAGGGTACTACATAATGCAATGACCCGATCAGATGATCCCTTGCTTGTCCCAAATGGTACTGCTTATATGTTAAAACAGTGTCAATCTAATTCATAACTATGACTGCATCCGCTTATTCACTTAATAAAACTATGATTCGAATGTGTAGGAAAATATTACATTGTTGACGCTGGATACGCTCATTCACCGGGTTTTATGGCTCCATATCGGGGCGTTCGATATCACCTACAGGAGTATCGAACTGGGAGAGCGCCTGCGAACATGAAGGAGCTATTTAATTATTGACACGCACAATTGTGCAATGCAATTGAGCGTTGTTTTGGTGTTTTAAAAGGCAGATTTCTGATATTAAAGAGCGCTATGCAGTACGAATTTCAAACACAAGTCCAGATTGTGATAGCCTGTTGTGTCATACACAACTATATACGTATCGAAAATGAGGCTCAACTGAAGACCGATTCCGTTGGTGTATCTGTTGCTGATGGGGTGGCTATCCCAACACCTGTAAAGGTATCAACTAATGACGAGCGTCAATGGTCCATTCGAGTAACTCAGTGTAAAAAAGATGCTTGGAATCGAGTGCGCGATGACATTGCAGTCAGAATGTGGGCAGATGTTCAGCACAATAGTAGGAGTCGATAGTCGATACCTCCAATTTCATTTCCATTACATTAGTTGGTTATAGTGTATTTCAAGTTTAGCTAACTTCACCCATTTTTGGATTTATAATCACTTAGTTACATACTGGGTGATTTGTTGGTTACTGATAATGATCAATGAATTTATGTTGTGTTCGTATATGTTAATAGTTATTATTTTCATGATGATGATTGACATTGGTAAAATATAATACATACTCCGTATTCAGGTGAAATGGCAGACTCCTTTAATGTTACAGCAACACCGATCCAATCTCCCGTAAAAACACCGCCGGTGTCTACTCGAAGTTCTCCGCGTGGGAAGACGGTGAAATCTCTAGCGGAGCCTCTATCCTGAGCCCCGAAGATCAAATGGACTATCGCTATGGATCAGATTTTATTTGATACATTTATTGAACAGGTCGCATTAGGGCGTAGAGCTAATAACGGTTTCAAGCGAGAAGCGTACCAATTTGCGGTCGAGGCAGTAACGAAACAAACTGGCGTAGCCGTCCAGTGGCAAAACGTGTCGAATCGGTTGAGATATTATAAAAGAGAGTATAATGCAGTGAACGACATGCTAGCGGCGAGCGGGTTTGGTTAGAACAATGAGAGGATGGTGGTCGCGGCTCTAGATGAAGTCTGGGAGGAGTATTTTCGGGTAAGTGTTATTAGTTTTTTACATCCCATCATACATCTGTATATTGTTTTAGTCCTTAATTACAACTGTCTTATTCATCTGGCAGTCTCACCCACGTGCTGAATGACTCTGTGGGAAACGCATCGAAAGGATGGATGACCTTGTAGTGATTTGCGGATCCGACCAGGTCACGGGACAATATGTGCAAGGAAGTAGGAGTATGGCGGCATTAGCATTATCTTCTCGTCTTCAGCGAGATCTTAATGAAGCATGGAGAGAGGTTGATGATATGGATGATACGATTGACTTATCAGAGGATTATGTGACAGACTTCACAGGGATGATTCCATTACCATCGGACAGTCCTGCGATGGGACATCATGACTCCTGCAGCACTCCCACTCACACTCCTGATTCTGATGGTACCCGAGGGGTAGGAATACAGAAAAGATTGTGCCCTCCTCGTCCTTGTGATGTACTGGAGACCTCTCTGCAGATAGTTGCCGACTCAATAATGAAATTTGGCCTTGGCAAAGAGGTCAATCGCACAGGTAAGGTACTTGAGGTGTTGGAAGAGGTGAAAGGCCTGCTTAACTCTAAATTTCTCGAAGTTGGTCGGATCCTGAGTAAAGACAAGTCACTGGCGTTGTTCTTTGTCAGTCTCCGACCCGAGCATCGAATGGAGTGGTTAAAGAAAACACTACGTGATCACTTTGGTGATGGAGGTGTTGGATCTATCTGACAGGGTCTGGTCACTTTGTTTCTTATGGTTTTTTCTTTATCTGGGCATGTAATAACTTATATTGTAGTTATGTTGTTATTTTTTTTTGTTTGGATATATTTTTTGATGTTGATGTACTGCTATATATGCGTATTGTATACTGTATGTGACTGATATGGTCTTTAACTATACATGTTTGTTAACATCTTTAGTATATATACTCACATGCTTGCATAATGCTCTGAAAGAAGGAACGGACCACACACTTGATTTACCAGAGGAAGGGTACGTATATACAAGTTTTATAACTCTTATAGCGGATTAGTAAGGGATAGTTAGATTCCTTCTGATCGATATGCATCATTTCGCAAGATTTATTCGATTTTCATATATGTCGTTCTTAATCCCCGCATGTCATTGCAGATGGGTAAAGAGAAGTACTATGTTGTGCTCGTTGGACGTCATCCGGGAATATATGTCACATGGGACGATGCTCGAGGAGAGGTGGAGGGCTTTAGTGGGGGCAGACACCGAGCCTTTCGCAATTGGAATGAGGCCATGGCTTGCTGGAAAAATTATTTCGATAAGGCAAGTCAACCGTCTAGACCTCTCCATCAGTCTCCATATTTTGAGGTTGTCACTACATCTACGACGATGGGCATCCATGATGTTACGACCTCATCTATCTGGCAGGTGTCACATACCAACAAGGAAGTGGTGGAGAAGTCCACGTCAACTGATGATCTTGCTCCATCGGAGGGCGAGAGAGTCGTTGCCATTTTGGTTGGCGTGTTGGTTATTTTCTTTGCGTTGCTTATAATTTTAAAATTTTAGATACTATTGGTGTTGTATCTTGGAGGATATTTCTGTTGAATATTTGTGTTTTTTGTGGTCTTGCACTTTGGGTTCAATTTTAGGGTGGAAAATGTTTGTAATGATGGACGCTCAAACAACACTATATACTGGAATCTGGTATAAATGTGTCTGTGATATACTTTATTTTTGGGTATCATACCGACAAATGATCTATAAATATAAATGGCCGAAATGGATGAAAAAAATATACATCATGATGGGCCCCACAGAGCACCCACCATCGTCCATTGGACGGTGTCAAAGGGAGTAACCAATCCACCCTAAACCTAAACCACGGATGGTGTGGCTGGGCCATGAAGACTGATAAGGTCAGTAGCCAAATCGCTACTGACATGGCGTCACCAAATTATGTGGACCCCACCATGATGCATGTGTTTTATCCATACCGTCCAACCATTCTCCGAGATCATTTTTTGGCTTTTCAAAGAGATAAAGATAGATCTAAATTTCTAGTGGACCCCACCATGGAAAATAGGCTTAGGACAGTGACATCCTCTATTGAAAACTTCTGATAGGGGCACAGTAGTTTCCTTTAAAAGCTGATATTTTTGTATTCATACCCTATGTTCACATTTGAATAGGATGGATCTCAAAAATACATGACTATGGGCCTGTAAATGTTTCAACGGTTGGTGTTACGGCTCAAGTGGTTTTATGTAGTGGGTCCACTTGAAATTTAGATCTATCTTAATCCCTTTGAGAAGCCATAAAACGATCTCTAAAATTGGTTGGATGGTATGGATACAACACATGCATCATGGTGGGGTCCATAGAGATTGGTGACGCCACGTGCTACACACACATCATTTTGCGCCGAGATGCATTTAAGCGGGATTTAATCCCACCCCATCTAATGCCGACTTCCCAAACATACCAACCATAACCATACGGAGTAGTTGGGGCAGATTTTCAAATCCATGCCTGTCCAAACGGGACAAGTGAAATGAATCGTTGGATGGACGGCTCTTCCCAAACAAGCCACCTAAACGGACGCTGGATTTGTAATTACAAGTGGATTGCAGGCAATCCACAGACAACACATTAATTGCGTTGATATATGTGCAATTTAATCGGATCCCATCCACTACACTTTAATCCACCCGTCCAAACAGGCCCTTACTTTTTGTTTTTTTTACACACGCACACACACCCACGCTGGTGGAATTTCACCACCACCTTTTACCGGCCCCTGAGAGTCTACCACTGGATCAAGAGTACTCTTGCTCCGGTGGTACTACCTGGAGTTTCAATACCCGATCAAGGGTTGAGTATCCATAGGTGGTGAAATCCCACTATGGCGTGAGGGTGTGGGGTGTGGCGTGAGGGTGTGGGGTGTGTGTGTGCGCGTGTAAAAAAGAAAAAAAAAAAATGCCGGGCCAAAGGTCAGGCTGCTGTGGACCGGATTCTACAGTTCATCAATCCCGACCATTGGTCTGAACAAGTCCCGCCGTGACCCGGATGACCAGAAGACTTGCAGATTAGTCGACCTAACATTAACAACTTTTTCAAGTTGAAGGAGGACCGTTGTTGTATTGATCTTTTTAACGGTCTATTTGTAGGCTACAAGTAGAAAGGTTAAGATTGTTCTAACAGTGACTTTTTTAGGCATATTCCATCCAAGATATAATCCGACAGATTGATGGTCTCGATAACCGACTATTGCCCCACTTGCACATGGGCGCGGCTTGGCTGATACCCGGATCCAGCAATTTGGGTGTACCTTGATGGTGGGGACCACTTCGATGTATGCATTGTATATCAATGTGGTCCATTCGTTTTTCCTACTGATTTTATGGCATGAGCTCATTTTTATGGCATGAGCTCAAAAATAAAGCAAATTCAAACCTCAGGTGGACCACACTACAGGAAACAGTAGTCATTGAGGCTTACACTTAAAAACTTCATATGGCCCACTTTAATGTTTATTTGTCATCCAACCTGTGAATAAAGTCACATAGACCTGGATGAAGGGAAAACACAAATATCAGCTTGATCCAAAACTTGTATTGCCCCCCCAAAAAAATTTAATATCTTTTCACCACTGTTTCCTGTGGTGTGGCCCACTAGAGAATTGTATCTACTTCATTATTTGGCATGAAAAATGGATGAATGGCATGAATATGTTGGGATGCCTTGCACAAACCTTAGGATCTAGCCTCCCGAAACAAATCAGAATTATGGATAATAAAGCAATGAAATAAATCAAAGCATCAATCACACACCACACAAGAGATTTTTACGTGGAAAACCCTCAAAGAGGTAAAACCACGGACCTCGTCCAGATCAACAATCCACTATGAAGTAGAACGTTACAATCTTCTTCACTCACGCAGGAGTGGATAAACAATAAGAGAAATAGAGAAAACGGAGAGATCTAACCGATTACGAGAAGATAGAAGCGCTGAGATGTAAATTGCAAAGTAGAGAACCTCCACGAGCAGAACCTCCCTTCTATAAGCTTCCTCTCTCTCTCTTTCTCCCTCTCTCTCACCTTTGATAGTCCTAAACCCTTTAGCAAATACCTTGTAAAGCTTTAGGAAACCCTCTTGCTATTTTGTGATACCTAGAAAAACCCTAGGCAACCCCTTTTATAGTTTTGGAAAACTCCTTTCCGCATCCCAGTTGCGAAAGGACTCAAATCCGCAGTTTCGCGCAAAATCGCGAAACAAACTGCGTAACCTACGACTAGTCCTGGAAATTCCAGGATTGGTCTTAGCCTCCTACGACTGGTCGTAGCTCACCTACGACCGGTCGTGGGTCACCTACGACCGGTCGAGAACCCCAGAGAAAAATAGTCCGAACTCGCTGGACTTTGAGTCGAGCTATGACTCGACTCCCACGATTGGTCGTACCAGCCCTCGACCGGTCGAGCAAGGCTCACGACTGGTCGAGCACGGGGCAAAAAACCCCATCAGGATATACAACCCAAACATCGATATGTGCCCCACGGTCAGGGTACCAGCCAAGTCGCACCCCTTGCAGATAAAGATGTGGACCGAAGTGTCACCTAGGGCAAAATTTTGTGTATGCTCATCCTGTATCTCCAACCGTTGATTAGAATCAGAAGATCAGGTAGTATGTATGACTGCACATTATCCAACCATATACATGACTGCCATATGCTGATGGAGCCTGCCCTTCTTTTCCTGCCGGTTAATCTATGGTTTAAACCATGGTTTGATCCAAAACTAATGTAAGGTTGGCAAAATTTTAAGATTGGTGTTTTAACCTGCAAAGTGCCAAGTATTCTAGTTAATGCGCCTAACTAGTCCTTCAACCCACTGCCCATGCCATACATGCCAGCGGTAGTAAAACTTTAATTCCCTCTTCCCCCAGCTACTAATTATTTAAACTTTTTTTATAAAAATAAAGATTAAAAAAGAGAACATTTTTAGGGCGTGTTTGGCCGGACCAATTCCATGGGATTAAGTGGGATGGAATTGATTTTAAGGTAATGATGGTGGTGTCAGTGTTTGTCCCTGATCCCATGGGTTTGGGATAGCCCATGAGATATACAACAGCCTGTTTGGACCGTCCCAAATGGATGAGTTTGCATCTACACTGCTTCTTGTGATGTGCCTCACTCACTATTTTATATTTGCCTTAAAATAGATTTATGAATAAATGTAGGCTGATGAAAATGATGGACGGAGTGGATATCTCATTGATATCTTGGTGGGCCCCACATAGAGGTGAAAAATCACATCCTGGGATTAGCAGAATCCACGTTAGCCAAAGGGCGGTGTTTACGAGGCGAGGTACATCCGGCCATCCCAAATGGGAGATGGGATGAGATGGTGTAGGATAACCCTCCTAATCACAAGATAGCCCACATCCAACGCCCGGCCAAACACGCCCTTAAAATATAAAACAAAACTTTTTCTAGGAGATTTTACAACGAAATACCTCTATAACCAAATTTATTATAGATGAAGGTGTTTTTTGAGGGATGAAATTATAAATACACTCTCATCTAAGTTTCTTTTATATATATATAAAAAAAATAAAAATAGTGAAAGTTTAGACTTCTAAAGCCCACCTAGCATGTGTATAACATCCAAGTAATCCAACATATGCATTCCACCATGGTGATTGCACAGACCGAAAATCACACTATAGTTGAACTCTTGATGTTTTAAGTGGTGTATATTCTTTTTAATGGATTGGCTTATCATATTTTTGGTTGGCCGTAGGATCATGTTGGTATGCATTTGTTAGATGGGTTGGCTGTCAAACTCATATCATGTGAGCCCACGGATATGAATTCTCCACTTTGTAAAGAAAACAATAAACGAGGATGATAGTGTAATTTTTCTTTTCAAAAAACTCTCGCCCCAAATATCCATCCCCTGTAGGTACTATTTGGTAAAATCTGAATACGGTACTCAATTTACTTGGTTGCAAAAAACTAAAGGAACTTTTACTCAGAAATTCCTCCTAGTATATGACATTATTAAAAGATGCTTTAACTTTTAATATTTACAAAAACATTCTTGAATTTTTTACTTGTAGGCCTAACGTCGATTACACACTTAATCATTGGAGTAGATTTCACATAGACATTAGGGTGGAACCCATAAAAAATTCCGGGCATTGCTCTCGGGCTCGGGTGCAAGCCAAAAAATGGGGCAAATCCAAATCTCTGGTAATCTACAACACAGGAAAATAGTGGTGATTTTACACCAATCATTAAACACTTCCTATGGCCCATTATAATATTTGTTTGTCATCCAACTTATTCATTAAGCCAAAAAAAAAAAAAACATGGATGTAGGGAAAACACAGAGATCAGCTTGATCCAAAACTTTTGTACTCCTTGTGTTGTTTTTAACAATGGGTGTTAATTCACTAGTGTTTCGTGGGTGTGGTCCACCTAAGATTCTAACCAGCTCAATTTTGGGTTCCTACCCTAAAATAATTTACCAAATTGGATGAAAGGTGCCCATAAAACAAATACATCATGGTGGGGACCATAACTTTTTCCAGCACCACTTTGCATTGGTGTAGGTGCCGCGTGATATGCCACGGAATCCAAGCCAGAGAGCAACACCCCATCCAGAGCCCACGTTGGATGTGTATGTGAAATCTACTCCAATGGAATACACATCTAATGATCAGAGTAGATTGTCTTAACGGCTGGCGTTTGTGCATAATCCTTGAATGTGCGACCTGGTCAAAATTTGTTTTTCATCATATGGTGTTTGATGTGTTACATGCATTGATCATTTTTGGGTAACAGCAGCCCAATGTATATGTTATTTTTGGGTGGTCTCATCTTCCTTAGTCGTACTATACATTTTCCAAGGGCAATTTTTGAATATGTATTTAAGGGTCCGTTTGGCCAACTGCATTGGGTAGGATTAAGGTGAATGGAATTGTAAAAGTAACAATAAATGCATGTGTAAGGTATTGTCCCTGGATTGGGTGTATCTCATGTTTTTCAATACCATGTTTGGAATGTATGCAATTAAAAGTAAATTCTGGGATTTCCTTTCAAATTACACTTGGAAATTCATTATCATGGGATTTGGAAATCCCATCTCACACTTTCCAACACAAGGCTCATTTTCCAAAGCCTATAAAATTAATTTTAATCTCATCCCACACTCCTTCCAAACATGTCATTCTCAATCCCGAGGCGGGATTAGCAATGCAATCCCATTTAGTACAACTTAATACCACTAGCCAAACAGGCCCTAAAAAGATTGGAGTTGCCACCAACAGATTAGGTTGCGGTGTGTCCATGGTCGGCTAGAATCCATGGACTTGCCTTGTGCTGGGGAATTGTGAAATTTCTTGACCTAAGTGACTTCTTGCTATTTAGTCAACAACCTAAGTAAGGGACTTAGTTACAAGTGAAGAAGATGTTAAGCACATTTTCTCGCCCAGACTCAGGTATGGTCTCTACTTTAAGGGATGGGCAATTTTCAGAAAAATCACGTATTTACAAGAAATGTTAGTCATGCATATATGCTTTGCATAACCCTACAAGAGGGTTGGGCAGACAAAAAAAAAAAGAGTAAACGGATCCTATCATTGCTTCGCAAAGTCGAAAGGCAACGGGTAATCAACAAGAATAAAATAAAATATTTAGGAAAAATAAAAAATTCCCTAACCTTACTTAACATAGCCGAGGCCCTAGATAGGTGAGCAGAATAAGAAATAAATAAGTAAATATAGTAAAAGAAAAGAAAATATTATTTGTAAAAAAGAGAATGTGCAGAATGAACTGTATTTTAAGCTTGATTGAGATGTGAGAAAGAGAAAATGGAACTCAAACACTATTTTCTTGAAAATGGATAATCGGCCGTCCCTAATCCTAACTCTATTCTTGATGCAACAAGGTTAGCTTTGCTGATTTGAATTGTTGTAGCTAGCTGAGGCAGAACGTAAGAGTAAGTAGAGTTGTTGTATGGTATCCTAGGTGGCATCACCTCCTCATAGTTGGGGAACGAAGGCTAAGAAAAAAAATTAGAAAAACTTTTATTCTATTCCTTCTCTCGTTTTTAACTCATCTTAGGTGGGGGACGAGTGTCGTTTAAATAGCCGGGAAACCGTCGGCTCCCCAGAGGCGACAAACACATGTCAAGAATTTTTCATGTAGGGTGGACACTCATCAAGAATGAGCCATGCAAAGCGCCATGTGACTCTAGCTGATCATCAGCTGATAGATTATTGGGGTGTCTATAAGCCTACAACCAAAATCTCATGCTAATTTGTAATTCAAATCAATCACACTAAAGGAAAAAATTGAGAGAGATGTCGACTGTTGATTTTTTAGGGCTTGAGTGATGATTATGTGAAAATTGATTGGAATATTAGATGCAATACATAAATTTAGTCATGAGGTCAAAAAAAAAAAAAAAAAAAAAAGGACAATTCGTGATTCAAGTGGGCCACATTAATGAAAATAATTTTGAGGGTAGGCATTGGCCTTCCAATGTTGTGGTCCACCTAAATCATAAATGGAGATGGTTTTTAAGCCCTATGCCTACAATTGAATCATGCATGCAAATGATGATCGAAGTGAAATTCCGAAACACATTATGGTGGGATCCACATACGGTAGAATGCACGTAGCTTCCTATTTTCTTCCCTACATACGGTGAATTTCAAAAATCGCAATTAAGAGTGGATTGGAAATACAGAAATCAAGTAGAAACACATTACGGTGTTTTCATGTATAGTGAATTTCGAAAATCATATGTAGGTTAGACTTTTACCTTGTGTCGGTGCTTCTAAAGGACTGTTTTGGTAAATATTCAATGTCAAATGTCTTCTCTTAATATTATAAAATAAACCTTTCATAAATAATTAATTTCAAAATATTATTTTATTTTATTTACAAAATAATCATTGTCGTCTCTATCTAATGAAATCGAATTGCCTAGTTAGTCAGTACCAATATCGTATTGGATAAACTTTATTGGGCCCACCTTGAATGTATATAGTTTATTCATGATGTCCATCCATTTTTTAAGCTCATTTTAGGGTTAGAAAACTGAAACATATCTAAAGCATAAGTAGACCGTATGACAGTAAACAATGGAAATAATGATTTCAACACTTGAAATCTTTCTTGAGCCTATAGTGATGTTTATTTGTCATCCAACATGTTCATAAGATCACATAGACATGGATGAAAGGAAAACACAAATACCAGCTTCATCTAAAACTTTTGTAGCCCCCAAGAATATTTCAATGGTAGATGTTTAATTCACATCGTTTCCTCTGGCGTGGTCCATTTGAGTTTTGGATATACTTCATTTTTTAGCTCAAGCTCTAAAATTGACCAGTAAAGTGATCAAATACATAATTTACAATGAGCCTCACAAAGTATACTCAATACACTCAGGCTCCATTTGCTATTTGGATTTGAAATACCCTATATTGATTATGTTTGGCGCTTGGATTCATAATCCTTATAATCCAAAAGTAACTCATAATTAATGTATGTATATATATATATATATATATATATATATATATATATATATATATATATATATATATATATATATATAATGTTTAACACAATGGTTGTAATAAGCTCGTCAAAATATATACTTTGGCCAAAAATAATAAAATTCTAGGTCTTAGACTAGCCACAAGCATAGGATCACATCTAAATAACGAACTAATAATTTTTAACCGATGTTCAGTAAACGGAAATTATCCTATTAAAGTAATTTCAATGATGCAGTTGATGATCTGATTATTTTGGGATATCATTAGTGGGACATGAGCCGAATAAATTAGTAGCCTTATAACACACGTGTGTGTTACATGTGACTCTTGTTAGAATTTTAGATATAATTTTGACTTCCACCTTAGATCTCAAATCTAATTTTTTAAGTGCCAAACATATCAAGTGACTCAAATCCCCAAAATCCATGGTGCCAAACCACCCTGCAATCCGCTTCCCCGTCTAATGTGGGCCATTTTGGACCGCTGCGCATGGACGCGTCTCCTCCACATGCAGTCTTATTCAGTTGAACTCGAACCGTGCGCATTTTGGTAAATTTAACGCAACAGCAGAAGGTCAAAGGACACGAATCCTGGAATTCACGTGCATCCTGCCGGGAAACTGGCAGGGCGGGGGGGCTCGTGCGCAGAAATTGTCGTTAAAATTCCTGAATTGCCCTTGCGTTTTTAAGCACACCGGAAAGGGTGGGGGAGGTTTGCCCATATACATCTTGACGCCGGGGATTTATCCACTGGAATTAGCACGTATAAACGGTCTAGATAATTGGAAGACTGATCCGTATTCAAACGTTTTAAGTCCCGATGTATTATATTGTCCAACGTCCGTATGTATTCGAGGAAACCTCAGGACTGGATTGCTTTAATCACGGGGCGCGAGGTTAAGATCAAAGAAAATCGGTACTCTTGCAGAATACGGAGGTTTATTCCGTCGTTTGTTTGAAATCCTTTCCGTCCATCACACGCATTCCCTCATTTTAACCGTACACCTCAGAACTCAGATGAACCTGAAGTTAAGGTGCACACCAAGATCAGGAACAACTTCAAATTATGACTAACCTCTAAGTTCATGATATGTGACCCATGCCACGTGGTTCTCACCTGACGACTGGGTTAGATGAAATAAAATCACCAACGTAGCCCCACACAAACCTTCGGCCTACGTCCCATTGCAATTATTTTCTATCGTGTGATCCGCTTGAGTAGGTAAGATATTTAGTCTCAATTCTTAGGGTCAGTTTGGGCGGTGGGATTAGAAGGGATTAGGTGGGATAGGATTCATCTGGTCCACTGCCAATTCCACTCCATGTTTGGGCAAAACGGAAAAGCGTGGAATTACGTTAAATGAAATTGCATTGGGTCTCATGCCAATTTCACTCAATGTTTGGGAAGTTGTGTAGGTCTCACCATGATGTGTGGGCTATATCCACACCGTCCACCCATTTATCAAGATTATTTTAGAGCATGGGCTAAAAAATTAAGTAAATCTAAAGCTCAAGTAGACCCCACCATAGAAAGCAACAAGGATTGAATACTTACCGTTGAAAACTTCTTTGGGGCTACATAAGTTTTGGATCTACCTCATTTTTAGGCCCATGCCATAAAATGAGGTTACAAAACAAATGAACGGTTTAGATATAACACATGTATATTATTCTCAATAATTTCAAATGATAGTGACAACTGTGTTTTTTAAATCCCATCCCACCAAATCCCTTCTAATCCACTGGCCAAACCGACCTTTAATGAACCTGTTTGATTTTTATCGTTTCACCTGAAAATGGTAAATACCCTAAAAATGGGTGATTATTACTGTTTCACCTGTTTGAATATCTACAGAGATTTTTATTATTTCACCTTGGAAATGGCAAATATCTTCACGCGGATTTCACTTCTTGAAACCGGTTCAAAAGTAGTAGTTACCATTTTAAGACCCAATCCTGACGTATATGATATATCTGTTCCGTCCATTCCTTTTATTGCAACATTTTGAAATATGAGAAGTAAAATGAGTTAGATCTAACACTCAATTTGGCCCATATCAAAAGAAACAATGGCCCCAGTAAGTTTTTAACAGTAAGTATTTAATTCACATTTTTCTATAGCGTGGTTCACTTAAACATTAGATATGCCTCATTTTTTGGCTTATATAGTAGATTTACCTAACATAATGGATGAACGACGTGGATATATGATATGCATCCCACAAACGTTTCACAGTATTTGCCATTTTTACCTCAAAAAATAGACAGCGAAATCAGTTACGGGGAAGAGTGCGGCAAATCATAATTATTACCATTTACCCGCGTATTTCCCAGTGAATTGAAAAATCAAACAAGCTAGGTCGCACGTGATGTACGGAATGTATGTTGTGTTAAAAGTGGGCCCACGTTGCTGGGGTGCTTCGGTACGATCGGACGCGGATTGCGTCCTACCCCTGCCTGGGCGGATTACCGTCCGTACAGGGATATGTGGGGCCCACAGAGATGTAAGTGTTTTATCCAAGCCGTTTATTACTTTTATCGTACCATTTTAGGTTATTATTCTAAAAATGAAGCTGGTCCACAGCTCCATTACCAAAGGAAGCTGCAGCGATAATGACACCCACAGTTGAAACCTTTCTAAGGGCCACTGTGATGTTTTCTTACCATCCAACCTATTAATAAGTTCATGTAGACTTAGATGAAGTGAAAACACAAATATAAGCTTGATCCGAAACTTCTCCAGCTCTCAAGAACTTTTAATGGTGGACGCTCAATCCCCACATTGTAGTCCATTGGACCTGTGGACCTGCCTCATTTTTGGGATCATATCTTAAACTGATATGAGAAAAGGGATAAATGGCGTGGATAAAACACTTACATCACGGTAGGCCCCACGGAGTCCTGCCCGGACGGTTATCCATCCTGGCGGGGGTAGGATGCAATCCGCGTCCGGGGTACAACCGGCACGCAGACGACCCTCTGACTTTTCGGACGGGCTTCTCCTTACCTCTCTCATACGTCTTTGAGGTAGCAGATTAGGTGAGACCCTGGCTGGATCCACCGCGGTGGGTGGGACCTTTGACAGTTGTGCTTACCATCATGTATGTGCTTAAAATCCACATTTTCCAACCGTATTGAAAGCTCATTTTAAAGACAAGATCCAAAAAATAAAGCAAATCCAAATCTTGTGGACTATAGCATAGGAAATAATAGTGATTGAATCTCCACCATTAAAAACTTTCACGAGGTGCACCGTAATGTTTATTTTCCATTAAACCTATTAATAAGGCCACAGAGATCTATATGAACAGACCACACAAATATCAGATTGTTCCAAAACTTTTGTAACCCATGAGAAGTTTTTAACGAGCCTGTTTGTTTTTTAGAGTAATGGAGAATATGCGGTAAATGATAATTATTACGCTCTCATCTGGTTTAAAAATGCATAGGAATTTGTGCCTTCAAATTTGGTTAAAAAAAGATAATTTCAATTTTTTAACTAAGGTAATGCATACGATGTATTCGTTTTGTCCATCCGTTTTATTACAATATTTTGGAGCATGAGACAAAAAATGAAGCAGATCTAACACCCAAGTGGCCCACGCCAAAAGAAACAGTGACCCTACAGAGTTTTTAACAGTAAGTATTCCATTCTCTTTTTTTATGAGGTGGTCCACTTGAGTATTGGATATGCTCAATTTTCTACTCATGCTATTAATTTAAATGGAATACTGGATGAAACGCATCACAGTGAGACCCACGGATATTTTGCAACATTCTTAATTTTTGTGTCAAAAAGTAAGCGGTCATATCAAGTATGGTGTAAATGCACGGGGGAATAATTATTATTTTTTTTACGGACGATTTACCATTCACCGAAAATCAAACACGCCCAGGGATGTGCTCATTTTTTTGGATTTGGATGTGCTCATTTTTTTGAATTATGCCCTGAAATGAGCATTAGATACGCATGGGCTGCGTGAATGTAGTTACATTCGTCACAATGACTGTGCCCCACAGCCAGGGTCTCATCCACCTCAGTGGATCCGGGATCTCACCTAATCCGCTCCCCAGGTTCCATTGTCCACGCTGCCATTTATTAGAGGGCGACTTGCCTGCGACGCTGGAACAATGCAGGTGAGATGGTGACTGCAAGGCCCACCTCAATTCATGTATTGTAGATACACGTGGTATATCTGTTTTTCCGGCTTAATTTAAGAAATGATTCCAAAAATGAAGTAAATGTAAATATAAAGTGGACCATACCACATTTAGTTTTTGACCATTAAAAACCTTTTCACGGGCTACAAAAGTTTTGGATCAAGCTGATATTTAATTTTTGCTTCTCACGGTGGTCTTTGTGACCTCATTAATAAGTTATAAGTTTGGATGTTCAACAAATGGATCTCTATTTCTTGTGATGCGGTGCACCTACAATTTTTATCTCTTTCATATTTGAGACCATGTCTTAAAATAAGCTTGGAAAAGGATATTGACAACATATATATATATATATATATATATATATATATATATATATATATATATATATATATATATATATAATGTAGAGTGGGTTGCGGACAGTTACATGGCTAAGATGGATCAAAAAAGCCCGGTTGACGACAGAAGTGATCCAGACCATCGGACCTTAAATCGAGCGTATCTCATAATCCGAAATGAGTTATCTGACACAAAATATATGATTTTGGGGTAGAACGAGCTACTTTAGCCAACCAACCCCGCTATACCAGGTTGCGCAACCCGGATTTGCGAAATACCCCTGGATCGACGGTCGTTTCCTTGTTTTAATTTCGTTTTTACTATAAATAGTAAGTTTTAGTTTGATTATAACTCTTCATCCATCGGGCTTTAGGAGTTACGTCCACTGTGAAAAGAACTTGGAATAATTAGGAGAACGGTTTGGTGAAGCCAAATAGGACACTTACTATTTTTAGCCAAAAACCTTATGCACTACTAGACATCATGACCGTCTATAAATAGTAAGTTTACTATTTATAGTAAGTTGCGGATTCTAAGAGTTTTAGTTGTAGTTTGATTTTGATTTCTTTCTCATTGCTTGGTACCCTTATTTAAAGGGCTGTGAACTCGTTTTTATTCATTCATTAATCAATTTCGAATTTATTAAAATTTATTTCTATTTTCTACTTTCTTTCCTCATGGATTCGAGAAGTCTCTGTGAGGAGTCCAGAGAAGTTCCGTGGATTCGGAATAGTTATCCTCTTGAGGAAGACGGTGCTCAACCTCATGTCCTCTCCTGCGTCAATATACAATGTATATAATGAGGTGGCAAGGTCTCACCCACGCAGCTAGTTCCGATCACTCCACATGTCAATCACACATGTCAAGTAGGTGGTGCTTGTATACTGCGAGAATACTACAGTGTCCTGAGTAAACTCTATGGAGTCCACCGTGATTTGTGTTTTATATATCCCGTTCATTCAATTTTTTTCAAATTATTTTTAAAACAAGCTCAAAATTGAAGCATATCGAAAGCACATGTGAGCTACACTATAAGGAAATGGTTGGCATTGAACACTTGCTATTGAAAATTTCTTAGGGCTTATAGAAGTTTTAAATCAAGCTGATATTTGTATTTTTCCTTCATCTCTATTGTGTAATCTTATGAGCAAGATCTTTTTCCTCTTTTTTTTTTTTTTTTTTTTTTTTTTTTTTTTTGTTTACATGCATATTTTTACAAGCACCCATTTTTGGTGAACCTTTCATTCCTCACCTACGTTTCGCAAATCTAGCACTAAATCTCTTATTCGAATACACCTCGCTTTGCTCTGCTCTGGTAGCACCCTATTTTGTTTGGCTCTATTGGCTCTGCTTTTCACTTTGTCCATTCCTTTTTTCGTCAAATAGCTCGTCTCCCTTCCTGCTTAGGTCTCTATCTCTGGTCAACGTAAGACTCCTCCCGTTTTTATGGTTCGGCCTCCTTGGATCTCAGCAACAACTAATTTCTCACGGGCTTTTTCTAAATGCCCACGCACTCATGCCGTAGTGGGATTTCACCACCTATGGATACTCATACCCAAGACCTTGTGTTGAAAGTATCGCCACGTGTTTTTGGCCATTTAAATGTAGCCATGTCAAAATTGAATTTGTGGCTCAATTCAACCCGCACAACTATGACCCCAAGCGCTGAGATAGGCCGATACGCAATATATAACTGAAATCAGTCGCCTATTTAGCCGCTCGCTCGGTGCGTGAAATAGGATCAGACAATATTTAAATGATAGGGTTCGTTATCTGATGATGAGTTACACATTTGTCTTCCGTACAAAAGGACTTTCCAATATAGATAAAAGATAAATAAAGAAGAAATTTTTACAATCGGTCGTGGAGAATGGCTGCGAAGCATTTTTTCTAGTAGAGAACTGAATCTAGTGTATGACCTTATATCCGAATTACAGCAAAGATTACCAGCTACTTGATTAACCGTACAGATTACACTATGAAATGTAAATAACAAGTGAACAGTAAAGGATTACACTAAGAAATGTAATTGACTTTGGCAGAAAAGTAAAGTGATTACATTAGGAAATGTGATTGATTGGTGATTGAAAGATAATGTTTGGGTTTGATTTTGTTGGTGTGATACCTCTTTTTTCTGTTGAATTCATTTGCTATTTATAGCTTCACCTTGGTTATTTAGATCCTTTTCATGTTCTGATTGTTGCTATAACTGTTCAACACTATTTAGCCTTCTGGATGCTTCGTATGTTCTAACAATTGTTATAACCGTTTAACACTTCACGATCTTTTGGAGACTTCCTTGCCACCTGTCCTAGTAATTGATCCAGGTCTCCTTGCTGACTTGAACGCATTCCACTCGACTACTCGATCGAGCTCTCATATGACTATCGACCACTCAATCGAACTCCTAGATGACCATCAATTGCTTGATTGATCTTCTAGATGAATATTAGCCGCTTAGTTAAGCTCCTAGATTATTATCGACTGTTTAGTTTGCCTCTTATATGACTATAAGCCGCTTGCTCGAACTTTAAATAGTTATCGGTTGTTTGATTTACTTTTGAATTTCTTTCAACTGCTTCTTATATTATTATTCTTTCAACAATGAATCTATAAAAAACATTATAAGCATTCTTGAAAATTTTTAGTCTACAATATTTATTTCTTAGTTACTATAACACATGTATTTTTTTAATTAAGTTTTTCAAAAACAGCTAAAATACAATACAACAAAAACTCGTAGGAATCAACGAAGAGGTAAGGACTCGAACCCAAACTACCACAAGCCAAGGACTGGAACATAAGATTTAATGATAAATAAATATCACTGTAGGCCTCCCGAAGGTTTCAACTAATGATGTCATTGTCCCATCCGTTTCATGTGGTGTGGTCCACCTGAGCTGGATATGATTCAATTTTGGTCTCCTACCTTACATGAGCAGGAAAAACAGATGAACCGCATGCATAATAGCACATATATTATGGTGGCTCACAGACTTTACTTGCTCAGTGCACAATCCGAGTCAGCATGATTTGGATCATTCATCGATGATATGCTATATTTTGATTTTAAAAAGAAAATTAATCAGGCTTGAAAATGGACAGCTAACCCGTCAAACGAACATGATCAGGGATCATGCTATTGTCATGTGAGTGGCTCCACTGACAAACCTCTTCTCGGCATTTCTGTGCATTGGTAATTTCCCGGGAGGTTTTGATAATTTTTTGAGATATTAATGGAAAATCTTGCTCAAAGTAAATATTAAAAAGTATATATTATAATTAATATATATGTTTAAAACAATTAAATATTTCAGTAGAAATTATGTTAACACTTTTAAATGATTTCAAAGCTGCCGAGATTTTGCTAATATAATGGTATTGCCGAGATAAATATTTCACAGAAAATATTGAGATATTTTGAAAATCTAGGCGATATTTATTCCAAGCTGGGCCCAGTTGTAAGGTTCCAATAAATGGAAGCGGACTGCGGACTGACAGCTTAAAGTACCAACGTGGCTACTGACAGCGCTCTGTGGGCCCACATGATATATCTGTATTATTCCAGCCGACCATCTATTTTTCAAGATCATTATAGAGCATGAACCTGAAAACCACGGAGATCCAAACCTTGAGTGGACCACACCATAAGAAAACAGTAGCAAATGAATGCCCACCATTAAAAACTTCCTAAGGCTCACTGTAATGTTTGTTTGTCATCCATCCTGTTGAGTAGGTCACGCACACATGGATGAAGAGAAAACAGAAATATCAGCTTAATCCAAAACTTTTGTGGCCGCTAAGAAGTTTTTAATGATGAGTGTTCAATCAACATTCTTTCTTATGGTGTGGTCCATATGAGATTTGGATCTGTCTCATATTTAGGCTCATTCCATGAAATAGTCTGGAAAAATGGATGGATGGGGTGGATAGAACAAACACATCATGGTGGGCCCACAGAGCACTGTCAGTAGCCACTTGGAGGGAGTGGATATAACACAAACATCCTAACGGCCCCAAGGAGCTTTGGGTTATAGTGGGACCGTTACAGGTAAGTCGCGACCCTCGCAGGTGTACAGAGGCACACGTAAGGGAACGAACCGCTCATCATGCGATTCTAAATGTGAACCATCTGATCATCATATGGACACACATTTACATAGAATTTGGGCATTTCACAATTTCTCCTGGCAGATCAGAGCCGTCCATCACACGATCCACCACACATTTTGTAAACTTGTGCCCCACACAAAGATCATTTCAAATTGACTGTAATGGTCACATGGTCAGGCCGTGACCGTGGGGCCAACCTAGATGTATGTGTTGTATATCCACGCAGTCCATCCGTTTTTCCTGATCAATTTAGGGTACGGGTTTAAAAATGAAGCAGATAAAAGCTACAGGTGGACCACACCACAGGAAACAGTACTGATTGAACATTAAAAACTTCTTGTACGCCACACAAGTTTTGGATCAAGCTGATATTTATTTTTCCTTTCATCCATGTCTGTACGATCTTATCAAGAGGTTGGATGAAAAATAATCATTACGGTGGGCCCTAGGAAGTTTTTAATGGTGGGCGCTGAATCAACGCTGTTTCGTGTGGTGTGGTCCACATGAGATTTAGATCCCTTCAATTTTGATCTCATACACTAAAATAATCTGGAAAAACGGATGGACAGCGTGGATATACAACAAGTGTATCAAGGTGGGCCCCACGTTAACGGCCTGAAAGAATCCGCCACGTAGACTCACTCGGGGATTCTGTTGTACCAAATCTGGTGTGGTAGTTAGTTTCTTTACCTTGAAGCAGTGGCAACTCATTTGGTGAAGTATCAGCCGCTCATCTAACAAAACCATCCATAATGAGAGGCTTAAACAACAAGGATCTGTCAGGTGACCTACCCCCACAATATCTCTACCGTACACGTGGCGGATACTTTCCAACCCCAACCGTTCATGTAATGCCCCAACCGAAAATGTACAAGATACTCGACCTGCATCTTTGGATTTCCAGTTCTGACAAGCGGGCCGTAATCCAAACCATTAGGCTGGCGATCCCATCATGGATGGGACCATTCCTCAGAATTACCGTGGAAAGGACAGTCTCAACCTTTCAGCTAGTGACCTCTAATGGACGGATGATAAGAGAAATACAACTGTCCACGTCCAACTGAAAAACCTCCTAATATCGGTAGGTGAGATCTTCCAATATTCTAAGGAGACGAGCTATACTCCATCCACCAGTACCAATAATCAGGGTGATACTGACGCTGCCCAGTTAGGTATTGCTATGTGTTTCATATCTACGTAGTCTATACATTTTACCAGCTTATTCTATACATTTTACCAGCTTATTTTAAGGTATGAACTTAAAACTGAAGTAGATCCCAAACTCAACTAGACCACACCACAGGAAGCAATGGGGATAATGACGCCCACAGGTTAAACCTTCTTGGAGCCATTGTAATGTATGATTATTTACCATCTAACATGTTCACAAGTTCACACAAAGACACAGATGATGGGAAAACACAAATGCAGCTTGATAGTTTCGTGGCCCCAAGATGTTTTTAATGGTGGGCATTAAATCACCATTGTTTATATAATGTGATACACTTGACCTTGGGATCTACTTTATTTGTTGGACATGCCCTAAAATGACCGGCAAATGGATGGACCACATGGATATACAACGCATACATCGTGGTGTGACGAGAGTGCTGCACCTAGCTGGATTATTATATTTATGAATGTATACCACTATAGAGTAAAAGTGTAATTATTACGTGGGGGTGTGTGTGAAAAAAATAAAAACAAAGAGTAAAAGTAGAATTATTATATGTAAGAAATGTTTGTTTAAGGCTGGCCGAAAAGTGAATGGACTTTTATGGTCTCGTTATTCCATAAATTAAAATAATGGTGAGATTACGCAATCCTTTTATTGGATTTCCATTGAATAGATCCATAAGTCAAAGTGACAATTCTCAATTATGATTATGCAGAGATTTTCAGCGGGAGACCTGCTTCTCCGTGAAACCTTTCAAAATACCAAGGAGCTCGGCTCATGAATTCTTAGGCCGAACTGGGAGGGACCCTATAGAGTGACCGACACGACTCGACAAGGGGCATATCGACTCAAAGACATAAATTGACGACCTCTACCGCATTCATGGAATGCCGAATACCTGAAGATCTACTATCCGTAAAGATCGCTCAGGCCTCGTATCGGAAACTGAGGTCGGAATGAATTGTCTACTTGTACTATAAAAGCTACAATAAAATTCTACTTATTAATTCGACTACTTGGACTACGCGCTCTACTACAAGTATTTCCCTTAGTGCAAGGGAGAAAAGTCATCCTGCAGGATTGGTCGACCTTTTCTAAACGGGTCAAAAGCAGTTGTATCTTTCGACATTCTACAAGGGCAAGACTTTCCTAAGAAATAGGGAAGAACTCCTCCCCAAAAGTTTCGACTATCTGATTGATAGGACCGATCTGTTAATCGACACACGATATACCATCTACTGAGAAATAAAAATATAAGGCATGAAAAATGGGCAACAAAAGGTTCCTTTTCATTGATGAGAAAAACGAAAATTACATAAATGCAAGAGAATGAACAAAAAGAGGCTAGTCCCCCAGAGGGGTCTGCTTGGCTTTCACTGAGGTAGTTGGGATCGGGCCTCCGACTTCAGGCAGGGTCGGGTCCTCGGTAGGACTTTCAAGACCACTAAGGTCGAGCTCAAGGTATTTTTCCTTGACATCTTCAAGGCATTTTTCATACCCAAAATTGTACATGAGCTCTTTTTCTTCAGCTCATTCCTTAGAGGCCTTAAATTCTTCCACTGATGCCTCAGCTTCTGTTAGTTTTGCTGTCAGGTTGACCTTCATCTCATCCAGTTCAGCCTTCCACTTGGCAGCCCTCGCCTGAGCCCCTTTCAGAAGCGACCGTGCTGCCTCTAGCTCGATCTTCGTCTAATCCATTTCCTTTCGAGCCTCCTCTGCTTGAGCCTTGAGAGTTGTCATCTCCTCTGCCTGGATCTTCAGAGCTGCAAGCTCCTCCTCAGATTTCTCTAAGGCAGATCGAAACTGATCGGCCTCGATAGTTTTGCTTTCAAGGCTCGCCTCTGCCTTCTCGCACTCCTTCCTGATGCGTATCAATTTGCGACGAGCGTTTAAGAAAACAGGGCCGAACTGAAAAGAAATTCACATCAGATGAAATTCAAGTATAAAAGCAGCTATAAGGAAAAGATAGAGTTCTACCTTGTAGAAAAACACGGCCACCTAACCCATAGTAGTGACTGGTTGAGTGTCCATCCTCAGCGATCTCGACGTCAGGAACATACTGAGCTATCCATGGAAGGAGACTTGTCGTGTAGGAGGATTTAGATTGAGAGCCCCTCGAGCTTCGCCCCCTTAACGATTAGACGAGGTGCCCGCTTGGACCTGTACTATGGGGGGTTGAGCCCTAGACGTCGACTCTGCCTGGGCCTTAGAGGTCTGCAAGTTATTAGCAGGGGTGATCTCCCTTATTAAGACAGCCTCCTATTGATCTACATCGACCTCTTCTAAGGCCGATGGTGGGTTTATGGTGGTGGTGCCAGGAGCAACCAAAGCACTCCACTTGTGAGCAGGCGAGCTCGACTGCCCTGTCACGGGCTGGTCTGAGCCCGACCTCAACTTCCCTTCTGCCGCACCAAATGACCCCTACACCCTGGTGGGAGAGAAGATCAGTCTCCTCTTCGAGGGCTTCTTCTGGGCTAGCTCGACGTCAAAAGGAACATGAACTCACTTGCTGGAAAGAGGTTGATCGGCCATCTCTGCACAGTAAAAGCAATTGATTAGTAACGAAAGAAATGACATAACTTCCAAACCCCCGAAGAAATTGCATGAATATACCTGGTATAGATGGGACAAGACCTAACTGACAAAGGAGCTCGGGAGTGGTTAACAGCTTCCAAGATCTTGTCGAAGTCTCCACTAGGCTCGCGTGCACGATCCGATTGCGTTTCGAGTCGGTCATTAAGGAAGGTCCCTTGGGCAGAACTGCTAAAGACTACTACAGTTAGAAAAAAATTAACATGAATGTAAACTCAAAAAACAGTAGTTCGGAAGTAGCTGACCTGGGTGGGCAAAGCGGGTCGGGACGAGGTTGCAGCCCGACAATTGCCAAGCATCCCAGTCCCCTGACCCCCAAAACCATTTATTCTTCCAATTTTTATTGGAGATCGGGGTGTTTGTGATGATGCCCTTACCCTTATTCGGATAGGATGAAAAATAGTACCAACCATCATGGAAAGGGTTGGCCTTCACCTGATACATGTGGAGGAATTCACCCGCAGTCACATCGGGTTGTCCGAGCTGGAATCGCATAATGAAAGCCCCCACCAGAGCCCTTTAGGCGTTTGGAATTATTTGGCTAGGGGCCAGCCTTAAGCGCGAGACGACCTCCCTGATAATGCAGTGAAAGGGAAGCCTCAGACCTCACTGCAGGGCGACCAGATATACCGCCACTTTGCCCTCCCTAGGATCACATGGAATTTCGCCAAGTGCAAGAGCTCGAAGCACCATCGAATCCGAAATGTGGTACTCCGACCTGATCCACAATAGGTCGGATTCCCTCATGCTCGACCCAATTGAGCCGATCTTCTTACACTCCGCAGAAGACTGAGTTGTCTCTTCCCTTGCTGGAGCTGACTCTACCTCAACACCTGCGGGCTGCTCGGCAGATGACTAAGCTGCGACAGATCAGACATTTTTTGCTGGAAAATGGAAACAACAAAAGAAATAAAAGAGAAGGGAGGAAGGAAGAAGATCGAAGAAGGAAGAATTCGTTGGAAGAATGAATTGCCTCTTCCCTTGCTGGAGCTGACTCTACCTCAACACCTGCGGGCTGCTCGGCAGATGACTAAGCTAGGATAGATCAGACATTTTTTGCTGGAAAATGGAAACAACAAAAGAAATAAAAGAGAACGGAGGAAGGAAGAAGATCAGAGAAGGAAGAATTTGTTAGAAGAATGAATTTTTGACTTACCAAAAATCGCAAAGTCCGGTGGGTAGAAGAAGCAGACAGGCAGTGGGAGCAAATGCCCCTGCACTGTTAGGGCATCCCCCTTTTATAAGGGACTCAGCCGCATAGCAGTGATTACTCACATTTAATGCGATAGTCAAAACGACTCTTCGGTGCTTGTGTGTGGCCACGTGGATCTCCCCCATTCGACAGATGACTCGACTTCCCAGGAGACGCCACGTGTTTGTGCTCCATAAGTCGGGAGTCGGATGGGTGCCCTGCTAGCGCATGTTACCTTGAGCACGTCATATCATCATTGGGGATCCGCTTCGATCCCCGCGCTTACCCCCTCATTCCGTATTAATGACAAGTAGGCTCGATACCCCATGCGCGAGATAGTCTGACCTCGCTAAACCAACTTAATTCCTGAGCTGTTGCACAAGATCAAAAGTAGGGGGCTACTGTTATGGGTAAAAATAGACTGGCCAAGGGGAAGAGGACAACTCGGGCATTTGTGCTCGTAGCATGGTCAACTAGTGCCAAGCATGACCAAGGAACTCCTCAACGGCCAGAAAGCAGTAATCCACTGCTGGGAAACCCGCCTATGCCTCGATCTAGACCATCAGAAGATGAAGTGTCTTCACTTCCATCAGATACCGAGCTCTTCTACGGTCCCATCCATTTTTGAGATATTGCTCAGATCATCTCTTGGTAAGGGCTCCCGAGGTATGATTCAGTACGGGACAAGACTCCGAGCTACTACACTCAGGGAATCCTTACACCATGTGATAAGATGAAGAGGATGGTCATTCCCGAAGCCATCTAAGTTCCATCCAGGGAGCTCGGTCTCACTGATCGGGCACGACCGGTACAAGCGGGTCAATATTTTGATGGAACCTACATATTCGACACCGGGGGCCTAACTCCACAGCATGAATTACGAAGGTTGGAGAAAGACCAGACCTTAAGCCACTAGAGAGCTCAGCTCAGAACGCTCTCCCTCAGAGCAGCTATAGAGAGCAACTCAGATGGTCAACCTCGGTCTCCTGCCACATCTCCCGACCTCGACCACTTGATCTTATCTTCACCGATAGTCTCGCGAAACAATTAAGAAACGTCCGTTGAATGCACGCTCGCCTGTAATACAGCCTATGATTTACGAAAACGTCTCTCCCCATGTAACCATCTCCAGTCCTATAAATAGGGCATCCATCTTCCGTGAAAGGTATACAATCACACATCCGAATAATCCCTACTAAGATCCAGTTTGCTTGACTTTGGCATAAGAGGATCCCTATCCTAGCCAGGGTCTCCATTGTTGTGTTGCTTGTGCAGCTATCGTGAAGCATAACAGGGACAACTGGATTTTTACATCAACATAAAGCAAGGTTGGGTGATGATTGGCTGCAATTGCACAAGCATAATCTTGCAAAAATATTTCCTTGCTGTTGGGCATGTAAAATGGAGTGGAAGTAGATTGTGATGCGTGCAGCTATAACAATGATGAAAATCGTTTCAAAAGCAATGCTGATATGATGAAGCAATCCAATAAACTACAAGCTAACCACTATTGGAAAGAAATGATAATCTACAATCTAATCACTTTTAGAAGGAAATGCTACCTTTTAACTCCTCATATCCCATGGCTTGGAAGATTCTCAGAGGGTGGATCAACCTAAATCGATGGTTGAGATTGCATGGGAAGCGAAACTCTTTCTTTTCCCACTTAGAATTTGGTGAAAGAGACATCTTAATATCTGTGATAGAGAGAGAGAGAGAGTTGTCTTATGAATGATAATTTTTTTAAAGGAATTTTTTTACCTCTAAGAATAGAATAAAAATGAGAAAATTTTCAAAAAGGATTATCTTGAAGAGTGCCACATGTACCATGTGTGGCCCACCCACTAGGTTTTACACAAGTGGCCCACCCACTTGGGTTCACACAAGTGAGCCCCATAGTGGTCCACATTCAATACTAAAATTATTTCCCTCCAATGGTTATTGCACTAGTTCTGGGATTGAATCTTGGTTTTGGGCAGGCAGCAGCCCTAAAACTAATGGAGAAAAGTCGTATTGGAAAGAGAAGAAATGACTTCCGAGGTGGTTGTCCGTCATAGTACTACTCTGGCCCAAGGATGCTTAATTGCGTAGTTATAATGGAAGCCCAAGCATGCTTAATTGAGTAGTTATAATGGAATCAGAGCCCCAGTCTAAGTACAATTGCACTCATTTATCCTCTCTTTTTTCCAGCATTGTCTTTTATTTTGAACTCTCAAAGTCATCTTACAGAAGGTTTGTGCTTCCCCATATGCATCTATGAGAGTTCTTTTGAAAGATTTGGATATCATTTCATTGGACATTTTTATCTTACAACATACAGTCCACTTGGAAATTGGTTTTTGGTAGATGATGGAATTGGGCTTATGTTGGTAATCTTCTTTTCTTTTTTTTTCTTGCTAGAGAAAGAATTGGAATTTCTTGCTCAAGAAAAAGGAGAAGCTCTGACTGAAGATGGGTTTAGAAGTTAATGAGGATCTTGTGTTGTAGTTTGGCATGGAGGGAACCGTCGGATTTGTCTCATTGTTAGATAGTGGACCAACCAACCAGAGGTTGAATGGAGGAGATTGTAGCAGAGTATGAAAAATCCACCAGAATTGAGATGATCAATGACATGAGAGTAAACACATTATGTTGAAATGGATAAGCCTTCTTTCAATAGCAGCTTGATATGTTGATTAAAATCATGCTTCGAGAAGGAAAGAAATACTTCAAGAAAAAGCATATTCATGGGAGTTAACCATTTGTATTTGTTCTTCGCTACATCTGGTTATTCCAATTGCTAAGAACTACTTCATGGAATCAAATTAAAATTTTAAGTTATATCGCGGCTACCAAAAAATAGACAAGAAAAACACACATACAGAGAGAGAGAGAGAGAGAGAGAGAGAGAGAGAGAGAGAGAGAGAGAGAGAGAGAGAGAGAGAGAGAGAGAGAGAGAGAGAGAGAGAGAGAGAGAGAGAGAGAGAGAGAGAGAGAGAGAGAGAGAGAGAGAGAGAGAGAGAGAGAGAGAGAGAGAGAGAGAGAGAGAGAGAGAGAGAGAGAGAGAGAGAGAGAGAGAGAGAGAGAGAGAGAGAGAGAGAGAGAGAGAGAGAGAGAGAGAGAGATCTTCTTGCTTTCCCAAGAAACAAGAGATCGTCGAATTCTACAAAGATGATCTGTGCTAGTTGGGGCTGGTACAACTGTAGGAAATGTTAGTCTGATTTACTAGCCGTAGCTGCACCTTTTCTTTCTTCTTTTGTGTATCCAGTGCAAGTTCATACCATATTCGTCTCCTACTCTTTGCATGTGCAGCTACTTCATTACCAATTTCTTCTATTGATTGGATAACATCCGGTATTGGCTTTCCGCCCCAAAACAGCTTCTATGATTTTGCTCATATAATCAATTACTAGAACTCAATGTTATCTTTTAGCACGAATTTGAGGCAGATGAAATATACCTGTCTTCATGTAGGGCTCTAATATTTCTCTGCTTAAAATGATTCTCTAACACCTTTTAACATCTTATTCAAACTGCAAATGGACCCCGTCTGCCCAGGTGAATGAGATTTTCATACCCCACTTTCTATTATACCATCATGTTGCATGTGTGGATGATGATCGAGATTGCTCGTCTATTGGGGAGAGAGAAACCTGGTCATAGACTAAAATTTACAGTAATCGAGATGGAGAAACAAGTCACCAAAATCGGATCAGTAATATTGATATGGCATCTTCTTACATGGTTGGATTGATTGATTGTTTTGAATTTTGTTTATTTTCTATTGAACAGATTGGATCATCATGTGTATGTTATAAACATGGGATTACGAAATTTTCATCAGCCCAGATAGTCTGGATCGTCTATTTCCTCTCCCTTCTCTAGTTTGGGTTCTCAGTTCTACTCACTTTTTTACTCTCGAGTTCCTTTTGTTTCAACTCATTTGCTGGCCGCCTGGAGAAATTTGGACAATGGGCCACCCATGGCTGCCTAGACGGTGGAGATGGCCATACACCATACCATCTTCAAAATCTAGTTAACATTCCTGATGTGCAGCAAGAAAGAAAAATTCTCTCTACCAATGGACTCCAGAGAACACGAACGATTGGAGAATTCTCTAGCTCGTAAAGCATGAGTATAAAGAGTGTATTGTATTGATCATATACTTTTGAGGAATACAACAAATACAGCTTTGTGTATACAGCAAGTTTACAGAGAAGTTTCAATACAAGATGGAAGCTATCCTAATGAGAAGATGATTTACACGATAGAATATTAACAAAGATAGATAGAATATTAACAAAGATAATAACAATCTAGGCATAAAAAGGGCACATCTTCACTTTAGAAATTGCTTTGCTAGACCACCAATGCTGACTGTGATTTGCCTGTTACATTAGACAGGTGGTGTGTGCAATGTGGTCAATTACTCTCCTGCTCACACTGATTTGGCGATGTGGAAGAATTGAAGATTCGTCACTTATACGGACGCCGCTATCTCCTTATTCTGTTCATTTTTAGATGCGTTGATGAGTATTTGTTTCATTGTCATGGCCAACCAAGAGCATCTCTAAAATGGAATACGAATAGCACTTTCCCTTTCGCAAAGGAAAAAAGGAAAAAGAAGGAAAGATTCATTCACCACCAAAGGAAGAATAAAACAGACGTTATAAGAAGCAAGTCACGCAACAACCACTACTACTCTCAATGCGACGGGTTGAGATTCCCATCGTCACGGCAGAAGGTGGGAACATGAGCAATGGAGCTGAAAATCTGGGCTCGACTGCCAGAAACAGGATGGCCGGAAATGACTCCGGCGTCCCAGTTCCTAATTACAGTGATCGGAATAGGCCACGCTCCAGTCCTCCGCCCTTTGTGTATGAATCAGTAAGTATACTGCCTTATCATTCCACAGAATGCTGCAGGTACATGCACATGCTGCAATTGAAAGCCAAAACATCTTCATGCATGTGCACTCATGCAAGCAAAAACCAAAAACCAAAACGGAGAGCGAAGCAAGAGTACAATGTGATCAAAAGATGTATATTCTGTTACTTTGGCAACAATTATTTTCCTGAGTGTACATACACAAAAATGAAAGTTACTTGATATCTCACGGGTCCCACATCGATTGCGTGCTGCTTGTAGGATGAAGATGAAAGTGGAAGGATGGAGGTTTTCCACGCGTTATTTGGGGAAAGAGTGAGAACGGGACCATTTAGCTTAACCCGGTATGTACATGTTTCTTTTATTGATATAGACATACATGCATATATACACATACATATATACGATGGTCCTATACAAAGCCTCATTCACTCGTGTATTTAAAAACCAAACATTTCAATCATGCAAACCATCCCTTGGTTGTAATTTACATATTCGTTTTTTTTGGCAATTTATATGGTGTGGTCATAGGCTCATGCACAGATCTTTGGGCTGTTGCACGTATGGTGCTCCTGACTAGGGTTGACAATGGGCTGGCTTGGGTGTGGCAGAATTAAGATTTTGAATAGCCCTGGCCCGTTCAGGTCAAAACTAAGGTACAAATCATCACAGCCCAATCGTTCCATCCCTAGCTCCTCTGCCCAAAATAAAAAAACAAATGCAGCTGTACATGCTCTGAGAGAAACCATGAATGCATCTCCATGTTTAATGGTTTTTTTTTTTTTTTTTTTGTTGTGCATATGCATGATTCAATGTTATGATCTTGATCTCTAACTCTGGTACCATCCATGGGGTGGCATATTGGCATATGTCAGCTTGCCTTCACAGCCTCACTCTCGGATGCAAATTCTCATTATTGATGGTGGAATTGCACAAGCAGTGAATCCAAGGCTCCAACAATTTGTTGGGGACTCCCCACCGAGGATTATGAACCAATTGCAAATGGGTTTCCCTCCTCACGAAGAGGAGCCAGGCCTGACTGAAGAAGAATTCAAACGGGCCATGAGCAAGCTAAGGAAGCATGTTTTCAGCCCAACGTACCCCAGGAAGAGAGCTTGGAAAAGAAGTCTGTTCAGCCGAATCAGTGCCAGCCACAGCAATCACGTGGAAGAAGAAGAAGATGACGACAAGGGCAAGGAGTGTGCAATCTGCTTAGATGAATTTGTCCCCGATAAACTAGTGCTCCTCACTCCATGCAATCACATGTTCCACCAGGAGTGCATTGAACGGTGGGTGAAGGCCCATGGTCAGTGCCCCATCTGTAGGCTTGTACTTGTGGAGAGGAGGCGAGAGAATGCAGTGAGGCATAACAATAATAACCATCACCACCACCACCCCAACAACAACAACAACAACAACAACAGAAATGCAACCATGGAACTCGCTGCACTTACAAGGATTATGGAGGAAGTTTTTGGCATGCATGATGTCCGTCGCCACTAAATTGTCCCTCACCACTAATCTCTCTCCAAATATGCCATATATTATAGCTATTTTGTTGTTAAATGGTCATGCTTGGGACTTTTCCTCTAAAAATTGACAAAATGCAACAATTGTCTTTGGTTTCCTATGCTCTCATGTTCTCCGACTAATTGTTAAAACGATGGGTGGGCATGTTTCAGAAACAACAAATATTAGCATTAGGCGTTTGACTGTAATAACAGCTAATATTCTCAGTTATCAAGCAAACGCATGGTTGAGATCCAGATTGTTTATTGTTAGGCCCTACCGTGGATGATGGGTTGTAATCATGGCCACTGATTGGATGACTTCTTGAGTAATCCAAATGAGCGGTTGGATTGATCATGAAACTCCAACAGTAACATCCAATGGGCAAAAGCCTTCATCGGGTGGGTGCAATAATCTGAATAGTGGATACTTAGCAGGCCCAACAAATGAACAGTCTGTCGCTGATTACAGGAAACTTGGATATAGGTGTTGGGCATTGGATCGATCCTAAGTGGCAATCTCTGTCAGAGCAACGATATGGTGTTGGACACACATAACAGAACTGCTATTGGTTAACCATAGCAAAAACAAGGAGCGATTCAGATGTTACAGCAATGATATTATTCCTTCTAAACACATGTATTGGTATTTCTTATCAATGAAAGAATTTGTGAATCATCTCCCCAAAAACAAAACATGAATTCGGCAGCTCAAGTACCTCTGTGGGAGGAAAATACTATAGCACTGGCACCGATATGGGCACTGACACTGAAACCGACACCGATACATCACCTCCAAAGCTTGGAACCTGATGTGCTGCAGAACTGCCTGCAAAAGATAATTCCACACCCCATGCCTCCATGGGCATGGTTGCAGCCTCACACCGCTGGCACACTCTAGCCAGCGATGCTGCCTTCCGCCTTGCGCGTTTTGTGCCTGTGAACAGCAGCATCTGGAGCAGTCCTGCTAGTGCAGGAACCCGCACCACCCTCTCGGTCATTGCCACACCAGTACGGCACATCTCAAGCAGTGCTGCGACTGCATTCTCCTTCCCCCTCGGCGTCCCCCACCTCATCAACCTGATCAACCCTGCTACAACCTCATCCTCCCTCCCGACCGCCTCCGTCCCAGCCCCCTGCCTAACGAGCAATGCCAATGCACCTGCTGCCTCCTCAGCAACTCCTTCTGTTGCCAATGCTCCCACTAGTGCAGACACTGCCCCAGCCTCCACCATCCTCTCGCAATTCTCAGAATGCGTTGATAGATTAAACAATGCTGTCACAGCATCTTTCTTACCCCTTGGGCTCCCCTCCTTCAAAAGCCCCGCCAGTGCCTCCAGCGCGCCCTCCTCATCTGTAATTCTCTTCTTGTACTCATGCACCGCCGAGAGGCTGAACAGTGTAGCCGCAGCGTTCTCCCTTGCTTCCTCTGTCATCCCGTGCCTAAGAACATCAACAACCGATTCCAAACACCCTTCTTCCTCCATTATCCGGCTCTTGTTCTTGTCATGAATCGATAGATTGAGAATTGCAGTCACCGAATTCTCCTGAGCAATTGGATTTGACGTTGAGAGCAGCTTCTTAAGAAGAGGAATTGCGCCCACTTCCGCGATGCAGGCGCGGTTCTCCTTCCCTGTCTTTGCCAGCAACCGCAGCTCGCGGGCAGCCAGTGTTTTTGCCCCCTGCGTCCCATCCGAGAGCTGCTGAACCAGAAGCTCTGCCGTTGCTCTGTTTGCCTCGATTGCAGCCTTGGTAGCAGCAGGCGTGACAACGGTTTCCACCGCGGTGTCCGCACTCTCAATCGGGTCATAGGGGATCCCATGGGCAGCACACCACTGCGTGATCAATGATCGGAGAGCTCGATTGGGAACGAGACGGGTGTGCATGAGCATCTGTCCCGTCTTCGGGCAGCTGCAATGACCTTCTTCCAACCACCGAGAGATTGATGCCCGATCATAAGTCTGCCCTGTTGAGATGATCACCGGATCGCGCATCACATCCAGCGAGATGGGGCAGCAGAAATCCTTGGGAACCGTAAGGAACGTCTCCCCAATCTCCTGACAAATCAAACTCTTCTTCGACTTCTTGAAACTCCCAGAACCAAATCCCGTTTCCAATTCCTCTTCAAACCCAAAAATGAGAAATCTGCAATACCGGACCAAGGCGACAAATCCACTAATCACTGAGATTGTTGAATCGCCGTCCTCCTCCTGATTAAAGATCTGTTCTTCAAGAAACTCAATCTCAGATCTGCAGGACCTCGCATCCCGAAGCCCCAAACTTTCTACAAAAACCATCTTCAACTCCACCGGATCGGGCCTCCGCCCTTGTTCAAATTCATCCAGAAAAGAGAAAAGCTTGCATCGAAGCATCTCGTCCTCGGGATCGATAAAAAGCTTCGATCTTTTCGCCTGCCTCTTCAAGAGCTCGATCTGCTCTCGCATATCCACACTCAAATCGAGCTCTTTCATCGGGAAGACATCGAGAAGCGTAGAAATCTCCTGATTCAGGTCATGAAAGTGGCCCGAAATCGTCGAATTCTGGAGCAAAAGCCAAAGCCGGCTCGATTGCGAGCAGTAATCGAGGAGGATCTTAGATCTATAGATCAAGATATAGAGCTCTTTAAAGCAGAGGGTTGCAGATGAAGGAAGCGGAAAGACGGAGTCTTTCAGGAATTCAAAGAGAAGTACGAATATCTTGATCTTACGGAGTAGCGACCGGGAGTTCCGGCGTTGGAAAGGGATGAGCAAATCGAGGGAGGAAGAGATCAGATCCTGAGAGACGGTCGTAAGCGTTTGGATAAGAGCGAGATCGGCGAGATCTATTGGAGCAAAGAAAGCTCCTAAAGAAGGCGATCTTCTTCTCCGCAAAGAGGAGAATATAGCAGTAGAAGCCATCAATTGATCTTTTAAGGGTTAGGGTTAGGATTTTTTTCTCTCTTATGTAGCAGGGAAATGAAAAATAGAAGAGTGAAAGAGAAGGATGACCTGTTTGGATGGCTGAGAATTTCTCGGATCTCGATACTGGAAGCTGTATGAAATGAGAAAGAGAAGAGAAGAGAAAAGAAGAGATGGCTGTTTGAATACGTTTGTAAACTGGAGGCGATTTTAGGGTTTGAAGAAAGTTATAAGAAGAGGAAAAAGGTACGTTTTTAATGGATTTATTTCTGTGGGTTGAAAAGGAATTGCCATTAACGCGTTTTCTGAAAGTGTTTGTTTTTCTTCTCCCAGGAATTTCATGCCCCGTTTCCTTTGACAATGATGCCCATTTTGACGAGGGGGATTTCATCCTCGATCTCCATTGTACTCGAGTTTTTAGTTCGGGTACGTGTGGCT
This sequence comes from Magnolia changhungtana, assembly GCA_030180095.1. NCBI lineage: Eukaryota > Viridiplantae > Streptophyta > Magnoliopsida > Magnoliales > Magnoliaceae > Magnolia > Magnolia changhungtana. Next base: position 5,815,658 of record JASAUF010000396.1, on the reverse strand, counting down.
CATGGTTCGGTAATCCACACCATTGGCCTGTTTTTTCCACCGTGGATGGAGACCGTGATAGAAAATATTTCGGATCGGATAATTCTAGCCGCTGATGATGGATCTCTTTGCATTTGAAAATAGAAAGGTTTGGATCGGTCTGTAGATGAATTTTTTAGCCATGCTCCATCAACTGGATGAGCAGATGAATAGCGGTCCGGATCAAAGAATAATGGTCCCATTCATCAGAAGTAAAAGCTCGAGTATAGTGTACAAAGCCGTGAGCTGAGGATCGTGTCATCCCCTAAATCCATGGCCTGAGGATCCTATCATCCTCTGAATTCTCGACGGGATGGGTCGTCGTGGGCGGTGGTTTTGGTTGGTTTTTCTTCTCTCGTCGGGTTATGCCAAGGAGGCTCGCCGCTTTAAGGCTCGCCCCTTAGACCCCACAAAATGATGATCCGGACCGTTCATCTATAAATTTAAACGGTAGATATGAATACTTGATAAAGATATCATTCTAAAAATTAATCCGAAATGTCCATGGGAAGATAAGATAGAAACCGTATATACGGACCGTTGTTTCAATTTCATTTATATATAGATGTCAGATCTCCAATGAGTATAACTCCACGCCATATAGATTATCAGTAGATGAACGATCTGGATCATCTCGTTGTGGGGCAGCAGGGCAACCGGCTATGCTGAAAGTTGGGTTGGGTTGGGTTGGGTTGGGTTGGGCCAAGTGGGTTGGTGGTTAACCCTAGCCTAGCTCAAGATTCCTATACTTAATATCTAACCCTGTCCAATCTAACTTAGGATTAGGAATTCTCAACTCAAGTCTAATAGCTTGGTTGGTTAGATTAGTCAAGTAAATATTTGCTAATATTTTCATGCTCAACCCTAGGCTAACTCAAGATTGCTATACTTAATCCTTGGCCTAACCCAATCCAACTTTGGATTAAGAATTTTGAACTTAAGTTCCATAGAAGCTAGCTCGGTTGGTTAGATTAACCGAGTAAATATATGCTAATATTTTCATTATTACATTAATCTATTATATTTTAATATACATTTTATTTTTTATTTATGATTTTATTAATTATGTATGTAGTTATTTATATTAAAAAACTTAACTTTTTTTAAATAAATAAGCTAGAATATAAAACAACTACTTTAAAAGTCTTGTTGTATAGCACGCGGTTTATGTGGGAGAGGGAAGTACAACATGTCTTATTAGCTTGAGTCATTAGAAATGATATGGATCAATGACACCTAGCATTGAAATTTCATGTACATCCGACACCAATGATTTGCACTCAGTTATAATTTATGAGTAACTTATAAAACAATTGAGTTTAGGTTGCGTCGGAAAACCTAAATCTTCGACCCGACCCCAACCCATGTTTTATTGGGCTGGTGTTTATATAGCCATACATCCTGCGTGAGGCTAATCGACCATCTGATGGTTTAAGCCAACCGGCTTTCAACGCTACGACCACCCTAAGCGAACCTCCTAATAATTTCTTTCTTCCCTGACTAGTAACGTGGAATAGAGCTGCGACCAGTGAAAAGCAGCTGGCCTGCGGACCACTGACGTGCAATCATAGTCCGCCTGTTGTGCCATGTGAATCCATATAACGCCACTTCAGTCGATAAGCCACGTCATGGGTGGGCCATGCGGTCCTTTTTCATGTGTAAAATGATCTTAACCATTCAAAATGGACTTGAATGTACACTTTTGACTTCATATGGTTGATCAAAATGCTAGGATCCCTTTGATCAACCCATACGATCCTTCTCCATTAACGGTTCAGATCACTCACAAACAAGGCCCAACTACCGGACTTAAAACTTGCAAGTACTCTTTTTGCCGGGATTCGAATTTCCTGTACCCTAAGATTTGGGGTCCATTGTGATGCCTGTTTTATATCCCCTCCATCCATCCGTTTTTTTAGACATGATCAAAATAACGAGGCAGATACAAAATTCAGTGGGCCACACCAAAGAAAATAAGGACCGGAAAACGCCCACCATTGAAGTCTTCTTGGGCCCACGGTGATGTTTGTATGGCATCTAACCCGTTCATAGTGTGATTCCCACTGGGATGAAAAGGGAAAAAGATATATATAACCCTTATCCAAAACATCTGTGGGCCACAAGAAGGTTTCAAGGTGAGCTTCAATCTCTCTTGCTTCTCGTGCTGTGGCTCATATGAGTTTTGAATATATGTGATTTTTTACAGCACGTTCTAACATAGTCTTTTGCAACCGATAAACGGAGCCGATATACAAATAGCTTCATAGTCGGCCCCACAGAGGGCTACAGGGGGTTGTATGAAAGTCGCGTCTTGGGCGTGGCTTCGGTGGATGTGTGGGATCCCTAGCCCTGGGACCCATTTTGATGTATATCTCTTATATCCACGCCGTCCATCCGTTTTTAAAACTCATTTTAGAGCATGATCCAAAAAAAAAAAAAAAAAAAGTAGATCCATATCTCAAGTAGACCTGGAAACAGTAGTAATCGACCATTAAAACTTCACATGGGCCACATAAGTTTTGGATAAAGCTGATATTTTTTTGGTCTCTTCGTCCTGGTCTTTATGACCTTATCAACAGGTTAGATGGAAAATACACATTTCGGTGACCCCATGAAGTTTTTAATGATGGGGATTCAATCACTACCGTTTTCTATGGTATAGTCCACCTAAGAGTTGGATCTGCCTCACTTTTTTGCATTATGCCCTAAAATTAGCTTTTATAAAATGGATGGACGGTGTGGATTTAAGGCACATACATCACAGTGGGCCCCACAGTTAATGATTCACCTACCTCGGTGGATCCAAACCGTGATGGTACAGTGATGCTGTAGATGCATGCGGCCACACGTGACATGGATGGCCATCCTGTAAGAACCACGGCTGATGGATCATGGAAACCATGTTTCCAAATCGATTTTGACAAATGATCCGAACCGTCCCATCATTGGACTTCTACCGATGGAATGGATCGAGCAATTCAAGCAGGATCCTCCGGAGTCGGGGCTCTCTCTCCACCGTTTAGGTTACAGGGTATTTTGGTAATTTTGAAGATGCGCGTCCCGGAGCGTTGTAGCTAGTACCTTCCGACGACTTGTCTTTTGCTCTGCAAAGGACGTTGAGTGCAGAACGTACTTCTAGCCGTTGGATTGCGCCACGTGTCAGAAAGTCAACTGAAGACGGGCCGAATACGGATAAAAAAGGCAGTGACGTGCTCGGTGGGATAGGTCAAAAGAGCCGTCGGGTCGTATGATTATTTTTAAGACGTTATCCTTTCGTGGCTTTGACAGCTACCACGCGTCATTGCTTCTCGGCCAGACAGGATTCTGCCACGTCAGCACCTTGTGCGCAAGCCGGCGCCGCTACTGTTGAAAACGTGTTTATCTACCGACGATGGTTTCCATGGGACTAGGTGGGATGGAATGGATTTTAAGGCCGGTTTGATTTCGGGTGAAATGGTAAATATCGCGTAAAAAAATAATTATTATTTCTAAAGTGCATTTATATTATACTTGATTTGACTGCTTTTTTTAACACAAAAATCAAGAATATTGTAAAATATACGTGGGTCCCACATTGATGCATTTTGCTTATCCACACCATTCATCTATTATTCCAGTTGAATTTATAGCATGAGTAAAAACACGATGCATATTCAAAACTCAAGTGAACCACATCATACCAAAAAGGAAATTGAATACTGACCATTAAAAACTTTGTGGGGCCACTATTTCTTTTGGCGTGGGCCACTTGAGTATTGGATCTACTTTATTTTTTTTGTCTCCTGCTTCAAAATATTGTAATAAAACAGATGAACGGAATTGATATATCATATGCATTATCATGCAGTTCCAAAATTAGAGTTACCTCCTTTGAACCAATTTTAAAGACATGAACTCGTATGAATTTTCAAACACGTGAAAGAGAAGGAATTACCATTTACCGTGTATTTACCATTTCTTTGAAAAAACAAACCGGCCCTTAAAGTAAAGATGGTGGTTTTAGTGTTTGTCTTTTAATCCCATGGGTTTGGGATAGCCCATGGAATATCCAGCGGGGTGTTTGGATGGTCACAAATGGATGGGTTTGCATCTCCACTGCTTCTCATGGTGTGCCCCACTCACTACTTTATAGCTGCCTCAAAACAACTTCATGGCTAAATGTAGGCAAGTGAAAATAATGGAGGTAGTAGCTATCTCATTGATATCTTGGTAGGCCCTACACAGGGTGAAAACCTATATCTCGGGATTGGCGGAATCCAGGCGCTGTTTACGAGGGTGCGGTGGAATGGTTTTTATCCCACCTTCCCAAACAAAAAAGGGGATGAGATGTAAATAGTATAACCCTCGTAAAACGTCTTTATCGCATATCCAGTGCCCGGCCAAACACGCCCTAATGTCAATACGGCCATACGACCTACGGGGAACTAGCAGCGAACCACGTATGGTAGTCACCATACATCCGAGCTATTTGGGTCCCAGTAGGCATGTTTACATAATCCAAACCATGAATCTCATGCATCTCCAAACGTTCACTGTTGATGACAAAATCTGGATCACCATCCACTCCGTGCGGCGTGCTTCTGGGGGATCCTGGTCCTGCACAAAGGATTAACAAAGGAGACCCTGGCTAAGCCGGGGGACCCTCCGATGCCTAAGTCAGGTGAAGGGAATCCGGGTCTAAGTTGAAAGGTACATGGAGAGTGCAAGATGTTGCGTACCTGTAGCAATGGGGTCTTATTGTATTTATACTTAATTATCGGACAGTCTGAATCCGTTAATCTCAACACGATTCACTCAATCAACGAGATTCTGTGATCATGGAGATATGGCCCATAGTTCGGATATCGTGTAACATATCATGCGTATCTGCGGGCAAAATAGTCGGTTACGTCCTTTTAAGGTAACTTCCTAGTTTAGTTCGGTGCATGATGTATCCATCTTCTACCCCGGCCTCGGCTCGGGACATCTTTCTTCGGACGAAGATGAAGATGAGGACGAGGACGAGCCCCCGGCTCAGATGACATTCTTTTGATGAAGACGAGGACGAGGACGAGACCTCAGCTCAGATGACCTTCTTCAGATGAAGATGAGGACGAGGACGAGCCCAGCTCGACCAACCTTTTTCGGATGAAGATGAGGACGAGGACAAGCCCGGCTTGACCAACTTAGGGTTATAGTCCAGAGGTCTACTCGTGCCATACCTGATGCTCTCTTTCATTCGCATCTCTAGTCCGAGCCGAGTACTGGCCTGGATTGATGAGGGACTCAGCTTTTCCTGCACTTCGGGGTAGGGGGGCTACTATGACTCAAGAGTGGATCCTTGTGTATCACGTTGAAAGTTTACGTCCAATCAGGTTAGTATGACATTGGATCTCGAATCTTCAGGAGCTCGGATCTTCTAATAACAGAAGCCCCCTACTCTTCAAGGTCGAACGTGGACTCGGAGAGTAAAAGTATTTGGAAGATCAATCGCCTCTTCTGTTGAACCTTCTGTACATATTAATATCATTATGATTTTAGAATTTCGAAACGTCTCACCCTCGGGTTTTCCTGCCCACAGACTATCCTTCAACGGACGTGTGACGACGGTTACAATTCTGAATAATTGCTGAGACTATGATAGGTTGCCACGTATGCCCAGGGAAGTGTCCAGGCGACGATTCCCCTGCTCGAGTGCTGTTTTGTCTATTAGTACACGCTATCCAATGTCAAGAGTGTACAACTTGGCAGAGTCCAAGCCAATAATGTGCGGCCACGTGTATTTGGAGGTCAGCTCGTGACGATTCAACTGCGGCCAGCATTGCTCGTCATTAATGCCGAGATTCGACATAGTCTATATAAACCTTTTCCAGAAACACTAATTCACTTTTGCATTCTGTGTTTGAGTTGATACCGGAGGACGCAATTTCCGGCGAATGCGATTCCGACCGATAAAGGTTTTTCGGCAAGGCGATGCCGACTGGCCAAAGGTTTTCCGGCAAGGCGATTCCCGGTGATAGTCCGGTGAGTCTCTTTTAGCGCTCCATTTTTCTTCCTTTCAAAATGTCGTCCGATCTGGAGACTGTCTACGATTTTGATGATGACTCCGAACCAGGGAGCTTTGATGGCAGGAGAGGGGCATCTGAAGGCCCCTTTGAAGTTGTGCCTCTGCACCCTCCGCCCTAAAGGCAGAAGGAAGTGGGGGCTCAGACTCACCGGGCCGGCAAGAAGAAAGCCACCCAAGCCCACCGAGTCCCCATTACCGAGGTCGCCAAGTTGCCCGTGAGCGGGCGGGCCTCGAAATCCGTCCCTAGAGGCTCCGTGTTAACGGAATCTCAGATGGGATGGATCCACTCGGAGTTCGAGATTCCGAACTCCGTACAGATAAGGGCATCAGAGCCTCTTGATACCCCTGGTGCACCTACTGAAGGAGAAGTCATCATTTTTCTTTACGCATTGCAATGTGGGCTCTAACTTCCTCTGCATCCTTTCATTCGAGCCGTAACAGCCTACCTAGGACTGACTCCCTGACAATTCACCCCCAACACTTGGAGGATGTTGATTTCTTCCTTTATCATCTGATGTCAAGTCGGGAATCTAAAGCTGACCCCAGAGGAGTTGATAAGCCTGTACCTGGGCAAGCATGATAACCAAGAACTATGGTACTACTTTGCGACCTGAGGCAGCAAGGGGTCGAGGCTGGTAATAAATCTTTCGTCCTCCAACAAGGACTGGAAGAATAAGTGGTTTTGGGCTGTGGACGAATGGGAGGCACCGACAGCTGAGCTTGGGACTCTGACGACTCGGGTCCCCACCCGATTCTTAAAACCAGGTTGGGCTCTAGGCATTCCCTCCCTTTTTTTTACTACTCCAATCAAACTGAAGCTTTCTTTATCCTTGTAGATTTTTCAAGAGGCCTACCTCTCCTCGACTCGGATCAGAAGAACCGCATTGCCAAGGTTAGGGCGCGATCGGGAGAGCTTTGCTCCTGGTCAGACCTGATCACAGCCGCCAACCTTTACTAGTCCGGGCTTTACGAGTCCCAACCTCTCCCAACATCTTTCAGTAAGTTTTTCTCTTATGTTCCCTTTGGAGAGGTCAAACTTATTCACTTGGTTGCTGATTTGTTATCCTCTGCGCAGGCATGGCTGAGGCATCTGGTTCTCGGAGGAGGAAGGTTGCCCTAACGACAGAGGAGATATTGAGGGCCGAGTCCTGGACGAAGACCATCGTTCGGAGGAGGCAAGCCAGTCCTCACGGGGGGCCTCTCTGGTCCAATTTCTATTTTTGCAGCTCCGATTTTCGTCGTCGCAACTCCAGTTAAGGCGTCCGCCGAGGCCCGAGTCCTAACAATCATTGTTCCAGCTTCGGTAATCATTGTTCCGACTCCTTCCCTCCCACCAACCGTCGCTCCCCCTATTGTGGAGGCTCCTCCCGCAATCCCCGAGCCTTGCATCTCCATGCCCTCTTCTTCCGAACGGGAGGAGGCCATCCAGATAGCTGATGACATGCTTTCTCCTCCCGACGCCAATAATGATCTCAGGGCCAAGGCTCAAGTCTCGGCAAGTAGCAGGACCGGGGCTGTGGAAGCAGTGAGCTCGGCCTAGGTGGGAACGAGCGGGGAGAGGTTCGAGCCGGGCTACCACCTGACTTGCCCGGTACCTTAAGTTGCCTAACATGCCCTAGAGGAGGAGATAGCCAGCCTTCTCGCCAAATCGAACAACTCCTTCTTGAATGACATGACTTCCATTTTTTACAGGGTATTTTCTTTTGCCTTTATGCTTCTTAGTTTTCGTTTCTTTCACATCCGTATGTTCATTTTTCTATTTTCATTCAGTCGATCTCGAAGCTCCTTTCGACTCGGGAGAGGGTGTGGGAGTTGAAAAAGAGAGATGCCAAGGTGGAGGTCCTCAAAACCGAAGCAGGGGTCTTACGGGATGAAGCTACTTTTCTCCAACTTGAGCAGGGAGAGTTGCGCCGGCAGCTTGAGGAAGGGAAGACTAGAGAGCTACGGCTGTAGGGGGTTGTGAATGATCTCGAGGCCAGAGAGCTTCAACTGCGAGGGGTCATGAGCGATCTGAGGCCCGATGCGATGCGGCGATGGCTGAGCTGACACGAGCCAAGGCCCACGCGAATTCGTCAGTCAAGGAGATCGCCCGATTGGATGAAGTCCTGGAGCGCACTAGGGCCGAGGTGGTAGAAGAACGGAGCCGAGCCGTCTCTCAAGCAGTGGAAGCTTAGCGGGCCGAAGATGAAGCCTCCATGGCCGTGACGGTGGTTGCTGCAATGGACGCCTTCAAGGCTTCAAAAGAAAGGGAAGCTGAAGCCACCAAGTTTTACAACTGTGGCTTCGATGCTTGTATTGAGGCGGTTCAGGATTTGTATCTGGACCTCAACCTTGAACCTTTGTTGTCCGAAGACACCGGAGAGAAGCCCATTGAAGATGTCAGCTCGGACCAAGCCCCCGACTCCCAAGCCCCTCCGACTGTATAGTTTTTAATACTTCTTGGCAGAAACTCAGCTTTTTTTGTGATGGATTTCATTTTTTGACCCTCTAGAGAGGACGCTTGGATGATGATGATTTTTGTGTTAATTGATAGTTAATCTTTGGATGTTGCCTTCTAGTTGTTGATTGCTGAACCAACTTGCTGATAAGTACGTTTGCTTTAGGTCATTTCTGAGTCGATTTCTTGACAGGTCGGCCCTTTACATTGTCGTCGCATAGGACTTTTAATCCTTCATGGCCTTATTGTTGTAAAGTCCGGATCTCTAGGGGATCGGCTCGTCCCACAATTGGCGAGAAACCTTCGCTTTGTTAATTGGGCGGTGAGCAGACTCCCCTATTGAGGATTGGGTCACCCCTCGACTTTTTCCCTGACTAAGAGGGAATGCCTTGTTGACTTTTTGTGAGATAACGCTCTAACCCCTTCTTTAAGGGATCAGTTCGTTTAGTCCGCCTCTGCATATAAGAGGTAACTTTTTCTTAGTAGGTAACTCGTTTATGTAGATAAGAAGAGGTGAATTTCATTGAGTGCCTTAAAGGCTAGTCACTCGGAGGCACACATTTATTGAGAGCCTTAAAGGCTATTCCATCATAGATAGTAAACTTTCATGTGCTCGGCATTCCAGGGTTAGGAGAGCTGACGACCCTCGAGGTCTTCTAAGATGTAGGAGCCCGGTTTGGTCGATCGGACCTCACGGTAAGGCCTTTCCCAGTTAGGCCTGAGTGTCCCAGCCCCCAATTCAGCTGTGTTCTGAAAGACCCGGCGAAGAACTAAATCCCCTGGGCGGAACCGCCTGGCCTTGACTTTAGAATTGTAGAATCACGCCACCTGTTGATGTCAAGCGACGGTCCGGAGCTTAGAAATATCTTTGGCTTCTTTAAGCATATCTAGGTTGGCTGCAATCTGTCGGCATTCTGGCTCTCCTGATAATTTCTGACCCGAGCTATTGGAAGGCCAATTTCGACAGGCACCATCGCTTCTGAGCCATAAGAAAGTGAGAAGGGGGTCTCCCCCGTAGATGACTGAGTTGTGGTCCTATAGGCCCAGAGGACGAACGGGAGCTCCTCAGCCCAGTTGCCCTTTGCTTTCTCCAACTTCGTTTTGAGATGATGCTTGATTACCTTATTAACAACTTCTACCTGTCCATTAGACTGTGGGTGCCGAGGGGACTAGTACGCATTTGTGATATCGAGCTCCCGACACATGCCCCGGAACTTATCGTTGTCGAACTGCTTGCCGTTATCGGACACAGTGGTGTGCGGGATCCCGAATCAACAAATGATATTTTTCCAAACACAACCAATCACCTTCTGCTCTGCGATTTTTATAACAGACTCGCCTTCGGCCCACTTGGTGAAGTAGTCGATTGTGACAATGGCGAACTTGACTTACCCCTTTCCTATTGGTAGAGGGCCGATGATGTCAATCCTCCACTGAGCGAATGGCCACGGACCGCTCATGGGAGTCATTTCCTCCGCAGGTTACCTCGGCATAGCCGCATAACATTGGCATTTGTCACAGTTTTTAACGTAGTTCTTCGAATCTTTCTTGATAGTTGGCCAAAAATATCCTTGTCGGAGTATCTTCAGGGCCAGGGTTGGGCTGCCAAAGTGGTTTCTACAGATCCCTTCGTGAATCTCCCGTATCACATAATTTGCTTCGTCGGGTCGGAGGCACCTGAGATAGGGTTGAGAATATCCTTTCTTATATAGAGTACCATCCAAGATGATGTACTGCGCCGCCCTGATCCTCAGGTGCCTGGCTTCCGGCCTATCCGAGGGGACTTCGCCGGTCGTGAGGTAGTCATAGATTGGATCCATCCAGCTCAGAGTAGCATCTATTGGATTAACTGCTTTCTCCTTCGACTGGTTGATGCTCGAATATTCTATGAACTCCATGGGAATGACTCGCAAGATCTTACCCTCCGTGGCCGAGGAAAGCTTTGCTTGGGCATCGGCCCATGAATTTTCTGTTCTGGGGATTTGATGGATGGTGTAACTCCAAAACCTTTCAATCAATTTTCTCGCCTCGTCTAGATAAGTAATCATTCTTATTTCCTTGGCTTCATATTCAGCGGAGGTGTGGTTCACCACTAACTGAGAATTGGATCGGACCTGAATCGACTGGACCCCCAGACTTGCCGCCAGTCTGAGTCCAGCGAGGAGGGCTTCGTATTCCGCCTCGTTGTTAGAGGCATTGAAACCGAGCTTGATTGCATACTTGATGGACATAGAATCGGGTGCGATTAGGACAATCCTTGCTCTAGCATGTTTAGCGTTAGACGATCCGTCCATATAAATAACCCATCTCGGTTTCGATGTTGCCTTTTGATCATTCGAGGGAATAGGTGAAGGAGTCGTCTTGACTTCGGTACTAATCTCTTCCTCGCTCTAAATTGTGAATTCTGCAATGAAGTCAGCCATGGCTTGACCTTTAATTGCTGTCCTTGGACAAAACTAGATGTCGAACTCACTAAGTTCGATGGCCCACTTGGTTAGCCGACGTGAAACTTCGGGCCTTTAGAGAACTTGTTTAAGAGGAGAATCGATCAACACCACAACAGAATGAGCTTGAAAGTAAGGATGTAACTTCCGAGCTGAGACAATGAGATTGAGTGCTGGCTTCTCCAGAGACGGATATCTCGTCTCGGCGGGCACCACGGCTTTGCTTACGTAATAGACGAGGTGTTGTTTGTCTCCCACCTCTCCAATTAGGGCCGAGCTGACGGCCGAGGTCGATACTGCAAGATACAGGAACAGGGGCTCACCTTCTTCAGGTTTGGACAGTAAGGGTGGTGAGCCTAAGTACTGTTTCAGTTGCTGGAAGGCTTGTTCACATTTCGACGTCCATTCTGCCTTCTTATGACCTTTCAACTATTGAAAGAAGGGGAGACATTTATCTGTGGCTTTAGATATGAAGCATTCGAGTGCAGCTACTCGTCCAGTGAGACATTGTATTTCTTTAACAGTCTGAGGTAAACTCATGTTGAGGAGTGCTCTGATTTTATCAGGGTTTACCTCAATGCCTCTCTGATTGACCTGAAACCCGAGGAATTTACCGGAGCCAACTCTAAAGGCACACTTCGAGGGATTCAGCTTCATCTGATATTCTCGGAGGATGGCGAAAGTTTCTCCGAGATCTGTTAGGTGGTCGGATGCCTTGATGCTTTTCACGAGCATGTCATCGACATATACTTCCATCGTATGTCCAATCTGTCTAGTGAACATTTGGTTCATCAATCTCTGATATGTGGCCCCAACATTTTTCAAGCCAAATGGCATGACTGTGTAACAATAGAGCCCCTTGTTCGTGACAAATGTAGTCCTCTGCCTGTCTGGAGGATGCGTCGTGATCTGATTGTACCCGGAGTAAGCAACCAGGAAAGAAAGTAATTCGTGCCTCGCAGTGCTATCCACCAGCTGGTCGATCCGTGGTAGTGGGAAGCTATCTTTTGGACACGCCTTATTCAGGTCCGAGTAATATACGCAGACCTGCCATTTCCTGTTAGCCTGCTTGACGAGGACCACATTTATGATCCACTCGGGATAATGTACCTCCTCTATGAAGCCGGCATCGAGTAGCATGGAGACTTCGTCGGCTATGGCTTCATACCGCTTTGCATCAAATGGTCTCCTCTTCTGCTTCACGGGTTTGTGATCCAGGTCCACGTTCAGCCTGTGGACTATGACGTTTGGAGAGATCCCGGGCATATCTTCATGCAACCATGCAAAAACGTCCTTGTGTTGCTGTAAAAAGGTTAGCATTTCGGACCGCTGCTCAGGGTTCAGTGAAGTTTCGAGCTGGACAGTTCTGCTCGGATTTGCCTCGTCGAGCGGTACTTTATCCAGATCTACTACGGACGATTCTTCTGCGGGTCCTTTGGGGTCTAGCTTGTTGACAGTGAATGCTTGTTTAACCGACCCCTTCTTGACTACTATAGCATAGCATCTCCGAGCTTCACGTTGATCGCCTCAGTGGTATCTTGTTCTGCCCTCGGCGGGAAACTTCATCATCAAATGATAAGTAGAAACGACTACTCTCATTGCATTGAGGGAAGGCCTGCCCAGGAAAACGTTATGTACGGATGGCACGTTGACGATAAGGAAGTCCACCATAAGTGTGACTTGATGTTGTCCTTCCTCCGCAGTTACTAGGAGGGAGATGGCTCCTTCGGAGATTACTTTTTCTCCAGCAAAGTCGTGCAGGGGGTCTTCACAGGTCTGAGGTGGGACATCGGAATCCACATTCTTTCGGAATAGATTACATCAGTCGAGCTCCAGTGTTGACCAAGATGCGGTATACTTTGTAGTTCGCTATGGTCATGGTAACCACCAAAGCGTCATCGTGCGGGTGTTGGATTCTATGTGCATCATCTTCCGTGAAGGTCAAACTGCACGGGCTGACCCGGAGTTCCTTGCTGGGCCGCTTAGTCAAGTGAATGTAATGTTTCGGATCAGATTTTCGAGAGTGGGCTTTCCGCGCCCTGTTTAAATCTTCTCCACTAGACGAGCCCCCAAAGATGGTACGAATTTCGGCTGGCTCTTCTGTGATGTTATTCGGCTGCTCTCGTTCTTACCTTCGCTCTTCTTTCCGAGTGATTCTTTCTTCCTTGGTGTATCGGTGTAGATGTCCCTTTCTAATAAGGGTCTCAATCTCATCTTTGAGATCTACACAGTTGGCCGTGTTGTGGCCGTGATCTCGGTAAAAACAGCAATACTTACGATTGTCTCGATGGTCTGGGTTGGCCCTCATACAAACAGGCTAATTCAACAACTTTTCTCCTCGGATGTCCAGTAGAATCTGTTCGGTGGATGTGTTAAGAGTGGTGTAGGAGCAGAACTTTTCCTCCGGCCTTCTGCTTGGGTGACGATCGCGTGTGTAACGCCTTGAAAATTGGGGGTCGAGCAAAGCTCAGCTCCCGAGTTCCAACGCATCACTTATGCAACACAGATAATGATGATTATGATGAGAGCATTGAAACATAAATGAGATTATACCAAAACAACATATCATACTCCAGAGACAGTTAAATTTGCAAGCGGAAGACTATGATAGATATATAAATTATATAAACTGTAGTGAGTCTCCAAAGTGTGATAATGTTACTAGGTTAATTATTTACAAGTACAATTCCAAAATATACCAAATTGAGGAAGTATAATATCTTCTATCCTAAATACCATAGCCCCGTCAATGCCATTCCAGGTCTTCATAGACCCGTCAAGAGTTACATATAGAAGAACTCCTCCTCAACATCATAGTAGTAGTCCAGCTCTGCTTTATAAGCATCGCCATCACCTACAGCTCAAACAAGTCTGGTTGGTGTGTACAACACCATCCCGTAACGTGGGAGTGAGTGATCAACTCAGTGGAACAGTAAAGCATAGGTTAACATGTTATCAAAACAATCAATCAGTAATGATAAAGCAGTACAATCAATAATCCTAAGTACTCTTGTTAATGCAAGTATGAAATGCTGTCATGATGTATGCCCTCACCAACATACTCTCTCATGCGACACCATCTTACGTCCGCGGCATACTTTCATTCCTCAGTGCTTCAATCTTTCAGGCACATGCAGTGCGATGATGAGCATGATTACCGAGTTGTTATTAGTTCATTTCAAACAGTAGGATTGGGAAACTAAGGTACCTCTCTTGTATCATTCCCAAACATGATCCATTCTAGGGTCGTCAAATCTAGATAATCTCATACGATAGTGTGGTTCTAGGGCACTGCAAAGGCTGTCAGGGCTGTTACACGCAATCGTTCTACCACTCCCCCATCACCTTTTTAACGGTTCATCACTAAATTGATACAGGCCTAGTTCATACTCTGTTCACCGCGGCAAAACTCGTCGCCTCACCGCAAATTCAGAGTATGCTCGAGGTTACTACAAAGGGCTCGTCACCAATCAGTGTAGGCCGACAGCTCGAATATAGTGTCCCATACCACCATAATCGGCTCATGAGCCTGGTTGCTCAATGGACACTACGCTACGGGGAGGCACGTGGCCCCAACGTAGGCCGATAGCTCGACCACGGTGTCCCATACCACCATACCCAGCTCATGAGTCTTAGCGGATCAAGGTACCATGGTTAACGGGATTTCACTAGTAAGTTTGGTATCCTCGGTTCAAGCAGAGGTGTCCAAACGTGGTGAACATACATAAGACAGATCGGGTTGCTTGACGAGCTCGGCTAGCTCGAGCGCACAACAAGTTGAACGATATGAAGCGCATAAGCACTTCGTGTGGCCAACCACTATCCCCAACTGAAGTACGACTCAGGTTCGTCGAACACATCTCGCATGGCGAATGAATCTCAACCACGCATTCATTTCCGTTTCCGATTGCCTGGACTATAATCATAGCCCCAAACACAATCAATCCTTATTCAGAAGCATGTAGAGTAAAGCAGAATAAACAAAGTAATTCAAGCATGTTATAAAGCACAATATAAACAGGAAATACAAACACATATATTTCATAAGCAGTTAAATTAAACAAACAACATGGAGGAAATCATATACATCTTTAAGGTAGCTGAGAATCATATCTCAACACCACTATTAAATTTAGTTCGTCACACAATTTCTCACACATGCATTTTATCAAACACTTAAACTACACCACTCCAACATACATGACGTATGTTGATTTCAATATAGAATAGGACAAATCCTCATATCAAGGAGTTGTCTCATACACATCAATCATGTTCTTACATTCAATACATATGGTAGGCATAAATCATAAATCCATATTTATTTAGACATTTCAACAAACACTTAGACTACACACATTAACTACAAAAATAATGTTGGCCAAAAAGTGTATTAGGGCGAATCCTTTCGCCATACAGATCATACATCCATAACTAGCATATATACACGGCAAATACTCATGACAATTATATCAACAAAATTTTTATGAATACGGCATTTTCTACAAATACCTAGAATACACAAAATTCCATATTCTTCGTATTTAACTGAAATGAAAAACAAACAACACTTTGTACAGTGCAATTGCATGCAGATCATGAATCTATCATTATCTGACATTGAAAGCATTGAAAACCATAACCTATACACCTAAAGTCCGCACCTTATGTCGTAGAATCGTAACGGAGTCAATAGAATCTTAACGCTTTAGTATACGGCGATTTGGCAACCTACAACAGGGAATAGGTTAGCTATTCCACAAGACACACTACCTAGAACTCTAAAACAGGTTAGGGTTAGGTTTTCTTACCTAGGAACGGAGCCAGAATCGTTGGGAAAGCGATTACAACGAGGTGGTTAAACACGTATAGCAGCAGGGAAGCATGGCAGGGAGATGCTCCCACTTCTCACACTTCTCTCTCTTTTCTCTCTTAGGTTTTCTAAAATTCATATGGAATGAGAGAGTGAGGGCTTAAGGTCCTTATATAGCCCCAAAACTCACCAAATTAGACCTAAGGTCAAGGTATACTTAGGTTATGTCCAAATACGGTTCGTTCCGTCTTAACGGAGCACTTCTGGTGACCCCCTTTGAGCCAAAGGTCGGACTTAAGCTCACTGACATTGGATCTAGGTCGAGTTACGTTTTCGGTCCGATTGGATTTACAGATCGCCCGTGGCGGACCAGTTTCAATTTAACGGTCAGTGGATCTCGATCAGAAATTTCGAGTACATAGATATGTTTGGGAAAATATCCCTGATCCGAGGGTGTAATTTAGCCTGATGCTGACGGTCTGGTTACTTAATACTGACCCACAAGCGAAACGTCTCAGATTTATTTATTTTAAATTTAATTTAGAATTATTTTCACATTTCTCACACTCCCCGCTCCGAGCTCAAGCGAATAGTGCTGGAACACTATCTGGATTTGATTTTCGAGATGGTTGTCAAGCCCAGCATGACGGTCCTAATTCCTTAACTTCGTGTTAATCGGACTTCTGACGTGCGGTCCAGATCTGATACGGAGTTTTGAGATGCTCCCGAGAGCAGCCGGGTAATGAGATTGATTCTAGATTTTAGGGTAATATAGCGTCAATGATTCTATAAGTTTTGGGTCTTGCAGATCGTATTTAAAGTGATTGGTGCTAATTTCACAGGTACTCTAGTTTAACACTGGCTAATTCTCGCCTAATTTCTAAAGGATTTAGTCCTGAGTAATTTTTGTCTGAGGTGGTACCTGGGCCTTTGTAGTTTGTATATAAAGTGATCCAAGTTATAATACTTAGCTAGTTTAAGATAGTGTCTAGGGTGAAAGTACTTAGAAAAATGGAAAGAACAAGGTGGTGAAGGGTGAGATTTGTGAAGGAAATGGGTTCAAAAGCGGTTTTAGACTTTGAGATTGAGTTCTGACAAGTTAATAAGGTGTTAGGATCGACCCATTGCCTAAGGACGTCTAATTCTAGGTTGGCAAAAATCTGGGATGTTACAGCGTAGGGCGCGGTCATCGCGCCCTTTGCCTGTCGGCTGGAATTCCTTGTTCCTAGGCCTCTTCCCTTTACCATTCGTCTTTGCCACTTGGACATTCTCACGGGTATTAGAGAATTCCTTGGTGTTAGTATACTTCTGAGCTCTGGCAAAGAGTTCTATTAACGTCTTTGGTGGGTTCTTTTCGATGGAGAAAGTGAACTTTCCTTCTTTTAGACCGTTAAACATGGCAGCGAGTATTATCTTGTCGTCGTAATCTTCTACTAGTAATGCTTCTTCATTGAAACGAGCAATGTAGTCTTTCAACGACTCCTTCGGCTCTTGCTTGATGGCAAATAGGTGAGTATTGGGCTTTCAACTTCTCTTACCACTTATGAATTGGGTAAGGAATAGTCGACTCAACTCTGTGAAGGAACTGATGGAATTAGGTTTGAGCTGCCAGTACCAACTCTGAACGGATCCTTTAAGGGTGATCGAAAAATTCCTACACATCATTGCATTCGTTGCCATCTGGATTTGCATCCACGAATGATAAGCCTCCACATGCTCGGATGGGTCACAAGAGTTAGAGTACTGAATGACAGGAGGTATCCATAACCTTTGTGGCATTACCTCATCCATGATTGTAAAGGTGAAAGGAGGCTCGGTCTATTTCATCATTGCTTTAATAGCAGCGGGAACTGACGACGACAGTTGCTTCTTTTCCAATGTCTGAATCTTATTGTTAAGCCCCGCAGACCGTGCTTCCCAAGGATCTTTATTCTCAGCTACTATCTCCTGGGTATTTTCTATTTTCACACTCCTCCTTCCCCTCCTCTGTTCCAGTTCGTGGCGGAGATCCGTTGGCCCCAAGGCCGAGGTGACCGAGGCATTTGTCGGAGCACAAGTTGTCATGTTTCGAGTTGATACTCGGGCTTGAGTTGGGGGAGGATTCTGGATAGAGGTTGGTGCCCGAGGGGGTTGACGCGGGGGTCCCTCAGGTCTTATGCTCCTTAGCACAGAATGAGCCCCCACAACCGGACCATTGGCTCAAGAACAAGGTTTTCCTGAACAGGGTGTGGTTGCGGTTCCTGTTGCTGTTGCTTCATTTGATCGATCTCGTCGCGCAAGGCTTGTATTTCACTTTGCATCGCGCAGTACTTGCTTGCCTGATTACGCAAACGCTGGGAAGGCCTTGGGGCCGACTCGGCGTGAACCAATGAAGAAGAACGAGTCTGCTCTGGTTCCACAACTACCACTTTCTTCTTTCCCCTCGCCATTATGCTAAAAAACATGAACTTGACCTTTTGTATTAGATTCCCACAGACGACGCCAAAAATGTTGATGAAAAAATCTGGATCACTCTCCACTCCGTGTGGTGTGCTTCTCGGGGACCTTGGTCTTGCACAAAGGATTAGCAAAGGAGACCTTGGCTAAGCCGGGGGACCCTCCGACGCCTAAGTCAGGTCAAGGGAATCCGGGTCTAAGTTGAAAGGTACAGGGAGAGTGCAAGATGTTGCGTACCTGTAGCAATGGGGTCTTATTATATTTATACCTGATTATCGGACGGTCTGGATCCGTTAATCTTGGCACGATTCGCTCAATCAATGAGATTCTGTGATCGTGGAGATATGGCTCGTAGGGTTAAAAGTCGGGCGGGTTGGTGCTCAACCCTAACCAAACCTAAGCTTCCTATACGTCAACCCTAACCCAACCCAACCTCGGGTTGGGAATTCTCAACCCAAGCCCAACCTAAGCGGGCTTGGTCGGGTTGATCGGGTTGGTCAAGTGTATACGTGCTAATATTTTTGTTATTAGATTAGTTTATTATATTTTAATATAGGACTTATTTTTTATATCTATGATTCTATTAATTATATATGTGATTATTCATCATAAAGAACTTCATTTTTTTCTTTAAAAAAACAAGCTAAAATATAGGACAACTACTCCTTTAAAAGTCATGTAGCATAGCACCCAATCTATTTAGGAGAGAGAAATCTAACATATTTTGTTAGCTTGAGTCTTTGGAAATGATGCGGACAAATGAGACCCGACATCACTAGTGTCCCTTAGACACAAACGATCCACACTCAATTATAATTTATAAGTAACTTATATATTGATCGGGTTCAGGTTGAGTTGGGTAACTCGAGACCTCAACCTGAGCCCAACCCAAGTTTTATCGAGTTGGTGTTTGTATAGCCTAAGCTTGAGATTGGACCCGATATATCCTGCCCGAGCCCAACCCAATGTGCCCAACTTTCAGCCCTAATGGCCTGTAATCTGGAAATCGTGTAACATATCGTGCGTATCTACGGGCGAAACAGTCGGTCACGTCCTTTTAAGGTAACTTCCTAGTTAAAAGGTAGAGGGAGAGTGCAAGATGTTGCGTACCTGTAGCAATGGGGTCTTATTGTATTTATACCTGATTATCGGACAATCTGGATCCGTTAATCTTGGCACGATTCACTCAATCAGCGAGATTCTTTGATCGTGGAGATATGGCCCGTAGGGCTGAAAGTCGGGCAGGTTAGGTCAGGTTGGTGCTCAACCCTAACCCAACCCAAGCTTCCTATACCTCAACCCTAACCCAGCCCAACCCAACCCAACCCCGGGTTGGGAATTCTCAACCCATGCGGGCTCGGTCGGGTTGATCGGGTTGGTCAGGTGTATACGTGCTAATATTTTTATTATTACGTTAGTTTATTATATTTTAATATAGGATTTATTTTTTGTATCTATGATTTTATTAATTATATATGTGATTATTCATCATAAACAACTTCATTTTAAAAAAAAACAAGCTAAAATATAGGACAACTACTCCTTTAAAAGTCATATAGCATACCACCCAATCTATTTGGGAGAGAGAAATCTGGCATATTTTGTTAGCTTGAGTCCTTGGAAATGACGTGGACAAATGAGACCCGACATCACTAGTGTGCCTTAGACACAAACGATCCACACTCAATTATAATTTATAAGTAACTTATATATTGATCGGGTTCGGGTTGGGTTGGGCAACCGGAGACCTCAACTCGAGCCCAACCCAAGTTTTATCGGGTTGGTGTTTGTATAGCCCAAGCTTGAGATTAGACCCGATATATCTTGCCCGAGCCCAACCCAATGTCGGGTCAGTCACGGGTTGGTCGGGTTGAACTCGCCCAACTTTCAGCCCTAATGGCCCGTAGTCCGAAAATCGTGTAATATATCATGCGTATCTGTGGGTGAAATAGTCGGTCACGTCCTTTTAAAGTAACTTCCTAGTTTAGTTTGGTGCATGATGTATCCATCTTCCGCCCCGGCCTCGACTCGGGACATCTTTCTTCGAATGGAGATGAAGATGAAGATGAGGACGAGGACGAGCCCCCAGCTTAGATGACATTCTTCTGATGAAGATGAGGACGAGGACGAGACCTCGGCTCACATGACCTTCTTAAGATGAAGATGAGGACGAGGACGAGCCCTGCTCGACCAACCTTTTTCGGATGAAGACGAGGACGAGCCCGGCTCGACCAACCTTTTTCGGATGAAGATGAGGACGAGGACAAGCCCGGCTCGGCCAACTTAGGGTTATAGTCCATAGGTCCGCTCGCGCCCTACCTGATGCTCTCTTTCGTTCGCATCTATAGTCCAAGCCGAGTACTGGCCTGGATTGATGAGGGACTCGGCTTTTCCTGCACTTCGGGGTAGGGGCACTGCTATGACTTAAGAGTGGATCCTTGTGTATCACGTCGGAAGTTTGCGTCTGATCAGGTTAGTATGACGTTGGCTCTCAAACCTTCAGGAGCTCAGATCTTCCCATGACAATATATATATATATAGGCCTTATTCACCCCTTTTTTTACATTTATTTACAAACCCCCGTCGGCCCCGTCGCACTCACCCGAGCTCCTCTCTATCTCTCCACCACTCCCAATCCCCGTCGCACCCACTTAATTCAGTGTTTTCCCGACTCAGCGTCTTAGTGCACCTACCATACTCTCTCTCTCTCTCTCTCATCATCAAGGAACCTCTAAATATAAAATTTGATTTTATTTATTTATATAATTGTTTAAAAATAAATAAATCTCAAAATTAAAATTTGAGATTTTGATTTGCAAATTGTAAGATTCTAGAGTTAGGTTGAAACTGAATTGGGTCTGGTGTGGGCCCAATTTTTAGTTAACTTACCTTTTCAGTTTTTAATATATATATATATATATATATATATATATATATATATATATATATATACATATATATATATATATAGAGAGAGAGAGAGAGAGAGAGATCTTAGCTCAATCTTACCGCAGCGCGACTCAAATACAGCTAGCTTGATTCGTATAATCGAGCCAAGTTGAGCTAGTGTTTTGAGCTCAAATATTCATTTGACTCAATCTTGAGTTGAGGAAGTCATGAAATGAGCTGAGTTGTGCTGAGCCAAGCCAAGCTCAACTTAACTTGTCTTGATTCGGCTCATTGTGCAGATCTAGGTAGAGAGGTACCAAGAGTCATGGAAATGAGCTGCGCCGAGCTCAGCTTAACTTGGCTTGATTCGGCTCGTTGTCCAGAACTAGGGAAAGAGGTACTAGGAGAGATGCTCTAATGCTCTAAGAGAAAAATTAAGCTATAGTGCTCCAAGTTTCATTGGAACAGTTATACGGTCCAATAAATTGATCTATACTGCTCATTAGGTCCAGCGAGTATTTCATGGGCCAAGAGGCAAATATCATAGCGATTTGACAACTATTAACCATTAGATCAATAGTCTATAATATGGACGGCCAAAACTATTCACACAAAATAGGTCCAATCAACAATTTGATCCATCTATTGGCTAGGGCACGTTAAGGATTGCATACCATTCTAAAGAACTACGTTCAATAGGCCATCTTAAGCATCCAATCAATGGATCGAAAAAAGGATATATATATATATATATATATATATATATATATATATATATATATATATATATATATATATATATATATATATATATATATATATCATATCAAAGATGGATTGGATAATCTGATCGGGGCAATTTCCACATGATGGCTCATGAAATGTGTCTTAGACCTAATGAATGGCTTAGATTGATCAATTGATCTGTTAGGGCCTGTTTGGCCGGACGAATCCCATAGGTTTAGGACGGTTGGGATAGATTTTAAGGTAATGATGGTGGAGTCAGTGGATTGGTTTAAGATCCAAGCGATTGCTACGTCGCGGGACAAGTTCACTGGGTCTATTTAGCATGCCTGGCATATCATAGGATCTTACCTTCCAATCGGTCCAAACAAGGGATGAGATCAATTTTAAGGTAATGATGGTGATGTCAATGGATTGTTTTAAGATCCTTGGGATTGCTTATACCGTGGGATAAGTTCACTGGGTTGGGTCTGTTTAGCATGCTTGGCATATCCTGTGATTTTACCTTCCAATCCTCCAACCAAGGGATGAGATCAATTTTAAGGTAACGGCGGTGATGTCAGTGAATTGTTTTAAGATCCATGAGATTGCTATACACCGGGATAAGTTCATTGGGCCTATTTGGCACGCCTGGGATATCCTGGGATTTTACCTTTCAATCCGTCCAACCAATGGATGAGATCAATTTTAAGGTAACGATGGTGTTGTCAGTGGATTGTTTTAAGATCCAAGGGATTGCTTATATCCCAAGAAAAGTTCACCGGGTCTGTTTGGCTCGTCATACATATTCCAGGATATCGCGATCCCATCCCTCCTAACACCGTGGAATCGGTCCGGCCAAACTGGCCCTAAGTAAATTCATGCAGCTAGGAGCACTATGGCTTACAGAGCTCCGAGAGCATTGGAGTTTTCCACTATAAAATAATTTATTTTAAAATGAAGCTTTGCCTTTTCTAAGCGTACACGTGTGTACAATAAATCTCCGTACACACTACACGTGCCAGAGTGGCAGGAGGTGCGGAATCGATCATGTACATTTTTTTCTCAAGCATATCTCGTCCACTCAGCGCGTGGGCCACAAAATTGGAAACAGTTGGACGGGTTAGAAAACTACAGCCAAGTTTTTCAGATCCGTACATTTTTTGGGCTAAAAGTGGCCCACCTGACCAGTGCATCAACCTTATTCTTAGCCAAGGGCATCAATATAGCAGTGACTTTTACGAACGGTGGACTGGATCTCGCACCTATTATGCCGTGCTGGCGCATGTGTGGCCTGTATATGAACTTTAATGCACACGTGTACGGCCTAGCAAAGCTCTTCCGGGATGTCCTGTACACCATACACCAGAGTTGTACTGGACCAGAACATGTACTCGTGAGTTGTACCATATCATCCCTTACCATGGGAGTGGATTGCCTGTGAACACGGGCACATACATATATACCTGTGCCGACTCGATGTGGGGTCCACAGATGTGGCCGTGATAAATCTACTCTGTCGATCTCTATCTGTTCTGAAAGACCACACTAGTAAAAATCACGCAGATTCAAAACTGAGGTGAGCCATATCAACAAAACAGTGGGAACGGAAACGTCCACCGTTGATACCTTCCTGGAGCTAACCATGATATTTATGTGTGATCCAGTCCGTTCATAGGGTTATTACCACTTAGATAAATCGTAGGTACAAATATCATCCCGGTACAAAGCTTCTGTCACCTTAAACATTTAATCCCTGCTCTTCCATGTGGTATGGCCCTCATGAGTTTTGAATATACCTAATTTTTATATTACTGTCATATTTAGTTAATCCAAAACAGATGGACAGATTAGATTTGTCACGGATATCACTGTAGGCTCACACAGTCACGAGCACAGGAATAACTCTGCGCTCGGTTCACAGGTAATACGTTTCCCATACATAATCGCCCGGGTTGGGAAGAAATAGCTCTATGCCCGTGCTTCTGTGGGGTCCATAGAGATGTCCATCACAAATTCAATCGGTCCATCAGTTTTGAAAGACAATAGTAAAATATGATTCTAAAAATTAGGTAGATCCAAAATTCAGGTGGGTCACACTAACAAAATAGTGGGAACGACAACACACACCATTGAAATATGTTGGAATTTTGTTTTTTAAAATAGAAAGTCAACTATTTTGGAAATTTTCATTTTCCCATGTGAAATTTTCAAATGAAAGATTGGGAATTCTTTTGTCCCACCTTTGGAAAGGATAAAGAAATTGTGTGGTTTATAAGCGGATGTGTGTGGTATTGTTATCGGAGATTTGGAGGTTCGGTATGGAACGTGTGCACAGGTAAAGGTAGTATAGTTGTAGTAGCACTAGATGACCGTAATGTTTATACAGCAAAGGTGGTATCGCGACCTTACGCAAGGAGTTTAAGATGAACCTGAATTTTATAGGCTACTAAGAGCGAAGGATCAACTCCAACAAATCTCACCAAAACAAGCCTAGTGTTAAAAATAAATAATTTTATTTTTTCAACTTTTCCAATATAATTTTCAACAAAACTTTTCCAAAGATGGCCATAATGTTTATATGCCATCCAATCCATTGATAAGATGTGCATGAGCCATGTGTATTTTAGATCTACCTAATTTTTAAAATCATGTCTTATTGCAGCCTTTCAAAATAAATACACAGTGGATTTGCAAAGAACATCTCTATAGCCCCATATAGCCCAAGCACAGAGATGTCTACTGGATTTGCAAAGAACATCTCTATAGCCCCACATAGCCCAAGCACAGAGATGTCTACGTGCCCAAGGTCACAGGCAATCTGCTTCCCCTTATCAAGGAAAACCGATTGCTGTGACCCTGTCATTGAAAAATATTAATCCTTTTTTAATAATGATTTAAATAATTTAATGAGTAATACTAATATAAAATAAAATCGTATAAAAACTTAAAAACTTGATTATTGATTAACAAGTGACGTGGGGTTTTACCTCTTATCTCCACACCACAAACCACTAAGACCAAAAATGCCTCATGGCTATCTATGGCTATCGGTGGAACACGTAGGCTACAATTTTAATGCAGTAGGATCAAGAGGTCCTCATGGCTGTCGATCGAACACGCGGCCTATCCAGTTCGTCATGAAGTGGGTCATGTGGGGGTGGACTGCAATTTCACTTCAGTACACTGCCTGAGCTTCTGTATTTGAGATAAAACATTAACAGGGCTTTTTGCGAGGTATTAGATGGGATTTGGTGAGATAGAATTGCATTTGATGTCGCACAAATTCCATCCAGAAGTTGGGATTAGGTGGGATGGAGTCGCATTTGGTCTCAAATGGGATTTCCATGGATTTTGAAATCCGGCCCACATTGATGCATGCATTTATCCATGCCTTCCATCCATATACATAGTTTACATATGATATTATGGTTATATGTGTATAAGTGAACAACATTCATTGTGAATTTGGCCCATTGATTACAATTCCATGATCCACTAAATATGATTTTGCTTAATCCATTGTGTTTCCCCATAGCAAGAATTTTATCCCAAACATGGCTAAAATATCATGGTATTTCCCGACCTGCAATCATTGTGCAATAAGGATGCTAATCCCATCTAATACAATTCAATACCATTTTATTATATGGACCAAACACGTATGAATGGGTCAGACCAATCATAGGCTAGAATTCAAAGCACATCGTGGACGTGGGTCTAAGATTAGAGTACGATTGATGGAGGCCCAGTCAATCACTACTTTTGAGTGTTCGAGATTAGTTATCAGGTGCATGGTCATGATTAATAGAGTGGGACCCACATGTCCCTTACAAATAGGGATGAAAGTTGGGCGGGTTTAACCCGACCGACCCGTGGCCGACCCGACATTGGGTTGGGCTTGGGCGGGATGTATCGGGTCCACTCTCAAGCTTAAGCTATACAAACACCAACCCGATAAAACTTGGGTCGGGTTCAAGTTGAGGTCTCGGGTTGCCCGACCCAACCCGAACCTGATCAATATATAAGTTACTTATAAATTATAATTGAGTGTAGATCGTTTGTGTCGAAGGCACACTAGTGACATTGGGTCTCATTTGTCCACGTCATTTCTAATGACTCAAGATATGCCGGATTTATCTTTCCTAAATAGATTGCGTGCTATGCTACATGACTTTTAAAGGAGTTGTCGTCCTATATTTTATCTTGTATTTTTTATTTTTTTTTAAAGAAAAAATGATGTTCTTTAGGATGAATAATCACATATATAATTAATAAAATCATAGATACAAAAACTAAGTCCTATATTGAAATATAATAAACTAATGTAATAACGAAAATATTAGTACGTATACACTTGACCAACCCGATCAACCCGACCGAGCCCGCTTGGGTTGGGCTTGGGTTGAGAATTCCCAACCTGAGGTTGGGTTGGGTTGGGTTAGGGTTGAGGTATAAGAACCTTGGGATGGGTTAGGGTTGAGCACCAACCCGACCTAACCCGCCCGACATTCAGCCATACTGACAAACGTGTGTAAATGGGGAGCGGCTTGGGTGGATCCTCGGATCCACTGAGGTGGGTGGGATACCTAGCCATGGAGCCTACTGTGATGTATGTGTCTTATATCTGTACTGTCCATCTATTTGGAAAATTCATTTTAAGGCATGATCTAAAAAATGAAGCAGATCCAAATCTTAGGTGGACCATAATACATGAAATAATGGTAATCAATCATTAAAAACTTCCTGCGGGCCATAAAAGTTTTGAATCAAGCTGATATTTGTGTGGTTTCTTCATCTAGGTGTTTGTGGCTCAAATGAAGTTTTTAATGGTGAGGATTCATTCAATACATGTTCGTGTGGTATGGTCCATCTAAGATTCGGATCTTCTTCATTTTTTGGATCATACCCTAAAATGAGCTTTCAAAATGAATGGACAGTATAGATGTAAGGAATATACATGATAGTTAGCCTGACGGTTAGGATCCACCCAAATCGCACCCGTGTAAAAGGTGGCTATCGGGCCTTTGATTGTTTAGGACCACAGAGAGGGCGTCGAACTTCGGTAACAAAGTTGAAATTGCCAATGTGAAGAACCAAGGGGTGTGTGGACACCTTAAAAAAAAAAGATTTTGACGTGATCTTGGCCATCACTACCATTAGAGCTGGGCAGAAACCGACCCAATCCGGTGGATCTAACCCAATCAAAACTGAACCGAAGGCCTGAATCAGTGCGGTTCAAGTAGGATCAGTCAAATCCGACTGTTCATCGGATCGAGTTTGGATCAATGTCAATCCAGACCAATCCAAACCGATCCGATCCGGATTTATTAATAAGTTATCTATATTTACTATTTTACCCATATATATATATGATTTTTTAAAACCTTTTACTTTTTACCCTACCCTCCACCCACATCCGAATGACTGCTGAACCCTAAATCCCCAAAATCTCTCTTGTCTCTACCCGAACGAGCAGGAGCAAGCGGCCATCTCAATCCCGATCCGGACACTCCAGAGCAAACTCCGACCATCTCAATGCCGCCAGAGCAAACTCCGTCTCCTTCTTACATAAGGGGATGTTTGCGTTTTATCTTCGTAAAAGCAGGTATTTATATATGAGCTGGTTTATTTATTTATTTATTTTTATTTGGATGGTTAGGCTGTTTATATGACCGTTATCCCACATAGTGTCACGCCCTAAACCCGAAAATCGGACTCACAAAATACCCGATTGCCGAATTCGGTGCCGACAGCCTCCGTAGTACCCCATTCTTGGCTCTCAGCGCCCATACGCCAGATTCCGATCCTGGGATCCTACAAGGAGGATTTTCCAACGTACATTTGTCTCATAAGAAGCATAACCACAAGTTCACCCAAATCACAAAGGCAACATCATCATCATATATCCACTAATAACATTTTAGAGTACAATGCATAAAGGGAAATACATATATAAAAAATCGAAGCTCTCGAAGACGGCTACACGCTCCAAGCTCAATGATATTGCGACCTAATGCCACCTGCACGCATTTATCGTGCATAAGCTTATAGAAAGCTTAGTGGGTGGTGAAAGTGTGTGCAAAGTGCCAAGCATATAGATATCAGAGTAAGCGGAAACACTACAAGTCTTCAGAATATGCAATGCGGATCGACTATGCAAATGCGAAAATATGCCGGTAAGTACAAAAATACTATCAGCCTTATCTAGGTTATGCGATACAAAATATAATAAACCAATATCATATATTGAGAAAGTAATGTAGATCAGCTATGCAATGCGGAGACATAGTTAGCCAAATGCTATGTGCTGAGGATGCAATGTAATATGCGATGCGAATAAGATGACCAAGCTGGAGTGTGAAGTCGGGATGATAGTACGTAGTATCGCAGGCTACGGGGTCCACCACAAGGGACTTCTATCCAAACCAGTCCCATACCTAAATTTAGATAGTCAGACTCCATATGGCAAACTCCTGATCTCAGGTTAGTTGCGCGCCCCGACCGAAATCCTGGCCATTGCAAAGGTACACATAACAAATAGTTGCGCACCACCAGCCCGAGTGGATAGTGAATGAATGAATGAATGAATATGCAACTCCTATTCAATAAGTTCATATATCAGTACCGTACATCTCTGGGATCATCACCAGGGTCTAGTACACTCTAAACCAGATTGCCGCCACATCGCGCGTAAAACAAGGTGAGTGGAAGAGACCTCACTAGTCGCCTACCAATATCGAGCCTGGCTCATCGATAGCGGATCCTTTCCTCGAGCTGGTCAAACTCAGCCTAGCTTTGCCCCCTTCTCTCAGGTAGGTAAGGTCGCACCCCCTCCAACCAACCACGATACAGTGGGAGACGTGGCCTAACGGTATACGGCCCTCATGCGCTCATGCATCCACTCAGTTTAGGCATTGGAGCGACCTTTAGAACTAAGAGAGTTTAGAAAATTTCACTCAAGGATATCTATAGCATCCCATATAGAACAGATTTTCGGTGTCCCATCTGGCCATCCACGATATGCCTGTGGAGGGTATGACCCTGATGTCGTTAGGGCGTACGGTAATCATAATCACACGATACGAGATGCATGAGTCACACGGTCCAATCACGCATCAATCCTGCACATATCGTGCGCTCATGTGGGGCAACTTCGCCTATTAGGGAGTCCCACGAACAACCTGCCCTATGACATATGCAATGGTCATCCACATCTCATAACAAATATGCAGATGATGCGTATGGGTATGTATCATGATACTATGCTGTCACATACTTATAATCAGTATCAATAACCGACATCGATAATCGACTTATTAAAGGGCTTAAGGGATTTAACCATTATTGCCCATCAATGTGGACATTTAACCAACATTACTCCCAAGGAGTGGCCCACATAGACCCAAACATATAGTGGGCCCATGGCCTCACATAAGGGCCTAATATATATCACACTGGGCTATAAATACATCACATCCGACCTCATCAATGGCCACAATTACATTACAACGGGCCCCATACAATCACAATGGGCCACATACAATCATAATGGGCCACGTACAATCATAATGGGCCACATACAATCTCAATGGACCTTACACAAGGGTCTCATATGTCAAGTGGGCCGCATCACATGGGCCTTATACATCACATCGGGCCTCATCATATGGGCCTCATATACAACACATCGGGCCACATCGCATGGGCCTAATACACATCACTATGAGCCGCTCATGTGGGCCTAACACATCACTATAGGCCGCTCACACGGGCCTAATACACATCACTATGGGCCGCAGCACATGGGCCTAACACATCACTATGGGCCGCTCACACGGGCCTAACACACATCACTATGGGCCACATCACATGTGCCTAATACACATCATTATGGGCTGCATCACATGGGTCTAACACACATCACTATGGGCCACATCACATGGGGCTAACATACATCACTATGAGCTGCATCACATGGGCCTAACACACATCACTATGGGCCATATCACATGGGCCTAATATACATCACTATGGGCTATATCTCGTGGGCCTAATACGCATCACTATGGGCCACTCACATGGGCCTAATACACATCCCTATGGGCCGCTCACATGGGCCTAACATACATCACTATGGGCCACATCACATGAGCCTAATACACATCACTATGGGCCGCATCACATGAGCCTAACACACATCACTATGGGCCACATCACATGGGCCTAATACACATCATTATGGGCCGTATCACATGGGCCTAACACACATCACTATGGGCCACATCACATGGGCCTATATACATCACTATGGGCCGCATCACATGGGCCTAATACGCATCACTATGAGTGGCACACATGGGCCTAATACGCATCCCTATGGGCCACATCGCATGGGCCTAATACACATCATTATGGCCGCATCACATGGGCCTAATACGCATCACTATGGGTCGCTCACATGGGCCTAACACACATCACATGGGCCTCGAATACAACTCAATGGGTCACGTCAAAAAGGGCCATAAATGCACAACAGGTGGGCCCTGCACATGGGCCTAATATACATAACAGGTGGGCCCTACATATGGTCCTCATATACATCAAGTGGGCTGCATCAATGCATGCATTAATGGTAGGCCCTAGGACGGTGAGAATATAGAATACGTACACCAAGGTGGGCCCCATCTCATGAGCATAATATATATAACAGGTGGGCCATGCATACGCATCAAATGGGCCCCACCAAATGGGCAGTATGGGTACATACATCGTAGTGGCGCCCACGGCACCGTCCAAACATTGTCCATGTAAATCAGCACTGTCCAAACATTGTCCATGTAAATCGGCACTGTCCAAACATTGTCCATGTAAATCGGCACTACCAAAACATTGTCTAGTACCGTCTAACACAATCTGGACGGTGTGGATGAAATAAATATATTATGGGGGCCCCATGCTAGTGAAACAGATGGACAGCTTGGAGAAATACATGCATCACGGTGGACCCTTGAGATGGACGGTTGGAATGAAGCACAAGCATTAAGGTGGGGTCACGTCCACTTACTGGACGAACGAAGTGGATATAAAACAATTACATCAAGGTGGGTCCCACCCCCACATGTGCCACACTTGTGGGGTGGGCCCTCATCTCCAAACGGATGGACGACATATAAAATACATACATCAGTGGTGGAATCCCACCGTCCAGCAGATTAGACGGTGGGGATATACAATACATACATCTTGGTGGGGTCCACATACACGTGGCCCACCAACACATACATTAAGGTGGCCCTACGTGCATCAGGGCCCACCATCCCATACATATGGACGGTGTGGATATACAATGGAACGAGGTGGGTTTCCACCATTCAGATAGTGGACGGTGGGGATATACAATATATACATCACGTGGGGTCCACATGTACAACAGACGCATCTAGGTGGGACCCACACGGATGGACGGCACAGATAAAACACTTACATTATGGTGTAATCCCACCATCCAGCAATCTGGATGGTGGAGATAAAACACACATATCATGGTGTGGTCCACTGCACGGACGATGCAGATGGAGCCCATGCATTACGGCTGGCCCCACCAGCTAGCGTCCCTATAAATGGACGGTACAGATGGTGGATGGGACCCACAAAGCTTGGTGATGTCACTTACAGTAGCAGCGTCTAGCTGCTGGATTGCTAGGCTGTTGGCCCAGTGTCCAGTAGATGGACGGATGGATGTACATGTACATCGAGGTGGGTCCACACAGTGGACAGTGTAGATAAAACCCATACATCATGGTGTGGCCCACCGTCCAACTACCTGGACGGTGTGGATGCTGCACATACATCACGGTGGGGTCCATCGTCCCAGCTGGACGGCTGGATGAAACACATAAATCAAGTGGGCCACACAATTAACACAAAAGGAAAAAAGGGAGGGAGAGAGAGAGAGAGAGAGAGAGAGAGAGAGAGAGAGAGAGAGAGAGAGAGAGACGGTGTGATGGAGGGGCCCCGCCACTATGGGCCCCTTTAATACATACATCAAGATGGGCCCCAAATGGGATCCATACCATCGATCGGTAGGCCCCACTTGGTCCATCACAAAAAAACTAAAATTTAATCTTACAAAACACCCACCGTTAGATCTTCTTGGACTTCTTCTTCTACCGATGCATCCTAGAGCCCCATGGAATGCATTTCAACGGTCGAGATGAAGCTTAGATGGTGGAGATGAGAGGTAGGAAGGTGGGCCACACTAGCTTCTCTCATGGAAGCTTGGACGTGGGTTGCTTGGAGAATGAGAGAGAGAGAGATAAGAGAGAGAGGTTGTAAGAGAGAGAGATGGGTGTACTTGGTTGTAAGAGAGAGAATTGTCTTTGGGGAGGGTGGTTGTACTTGGGGATGAGTGTTGTACTTTGACTAGTGATGTGATTGATGGGATTGATTTGATTAGAGATTCTCATGGGTCTGCAATTGTGCGGTGTTTTCTTCGAACTGAATGTAGGCTCACATCTTCTGGCCTGGGTATCGCCTCGGCGCACGAGATGCGATGTCGGAACCGTGGCGATGACGCGGTCGTAAGGGTACAAGTCTCGGGTCAAGCCGACTCTGGAATATGGGATATAACTCAGGGTCGTGCGCAACTGCCATCTACGCGTCGCGAGATCGCTGGAATTCAACCGGGAGGACCGTGGAAGCCTACGGAACGGTACGGGCTAAGATACAGGTCTCACACATAGGATCCAGTTTTAGAAGTGTTTATAGTTTGGATTTATCACCTGAAAATTATCAAAGGCCCGAGTAGGTATATTATCATCAAATTGTCATCGGACGGAGTCAGATTAGAATTTTTTTTTGTTTTTTAAAATTTTTCAAAAAAAAATTAAATCAGGACCGATTCGAACCGTGCCCAATCCGATCCGACTCGGTTTCCCTGACTGAGTCGAACTCGGATTGGATCAGGCCAGCAGTGGTCCGGATCGATTCGAGTCAGATGACCTGGACTCGATCCCGGATCGGATCGAGCTTGCTTCTTATTCCCGTGTTCGATCTCTTCCATCTTTGCCCCGCTTCCATGTGGGCAGAGACTTAATCTCCGCCCATCTAAAAAATCTGACTCTTGTGGATTCGCCTCTTTCTTTCCTCGCTTCCGCATGGCCTTGTTCGCCAAGAGGAATCTTTGATTCATGGCCGGAGATCAAGGCACATATCGGTCCAAAGCAAGCAGCAAGCAAGCAACGACTTTTCAGCCGTTGTGCGCTAGCGCGGTCAGTAGTTTTGAAGTTGAGAGTTCAAGTTAGCCCATGTAAATTTCGGACCGAGTCGAGTTGGACCCAATCCAATCCGACTTGATCCAATGCCCAGCTCTAACTACCGTCCATACAAGAGGACCGGTCATAGCTTGGAAAGTCAGCATCAATGGGCATTTGATATCATCGGTTGTTTCAAGATATTTTTATACAGGGTCTTTTTCTAGTTTATATATTTTTATTCAAGGGTTATTTCCGTGGGATTTGGTTGACTACCTGATCCGGCAATCCAAACCGTCTATTTGTCTTCCATTCTAACCGTCCATTTCTCAGCAGGGGGCGGATTAGGTGTTACCCGGGTAATACCTTGATGGATGTTACCCTTACCATGGGGCCCACCTTGATGATTTTCTGTTTATCCACGCTGTGCATCCGTTTATCCAGCCCATTCTAGGACGGGTTACTAAAAATTATGCAGATCCAAATCTCAGATGGACCATACCACAGAAAAGTGTTGATTAAATGCCTCACCATTAAATATTCCAAAAGGGCCCATCGTAAGGTTTTAGTAATTTTTATTTGAAATCCAACCTGTTGATAATGTCAATAAGATATGGATGAAGGGAAAATAAAAATATCAGATTGATGGAAAATTTTTGTCGCCCACAAAAAGTTTTTAATGGTCAATCATCACTGTTTCTAATGGTAAGGTCCACCTGATATTTGGATATTCTTAAGGTTTTGCATCACCTTTTAAAATCATAGGTAAAAACAGATGGACGGCATGGATATACAAAAAACACATTTAGGTGGGCCCCACACGGTAACAACTAATCCGCGGTATCTGCTCCCATTCTCAAAGGTACCCATCTCTCTCTGTCTCTATTCTTCTTTTTCAAAGTCTACAGTATAAAATATAATTTCCAACCAAGGAATGCGAGTGTACTCGAGAAAGTGCGCATTTTTTTTTTCTCATTTCCACCACACGTGTCAATGTTGCACACGTATGAGATATTAGCCCCAATCTGTAACTGGCTTATCTGGAAAATCAGACTAATCTGATCACTACTAAAAAAAATCAGCCTAGTCTAATCATTTTACGTGTACATGACTAAATGTGACCCACCTACTTATCCAATCTCCCCAAACCTTCAACTCCAATGGGATGACCCGATGAACGGCTAAGATCATTCACATGTGTTTCTTATTATCAACGTGTGAGGAGAGCGAGAGAAGAAAGATTAGACTTGCCAATATGATGATGTGGAAAGAGATGACAAGGAAAAGCAAAACTGGTACAAGACTCTGACTCTTCAGATGCTTCCATTTGTACAAAGCTAGGCAATATCGCCTTCGGTATCCAACCCTGAAAAGCTTCGCCTTTCTCGTAAACCACGGCTTCTCTTGACTAACGGCCATCTAACATCATCTATTCAATAAAGAATGCCATTTTATTATGGTAGGACCCACCATCTCTGTGTGATCTGAACCATTCATTGGTGGGCCTCCCACGTACAACGCGTAGGGAGTAAAAGTTGCATTGTTGGGTCATTCTAACTGTGACCTTTTGTCTATTAAATGTGAACCATGGAACTTTCTGGTTTTCAGAGGACCACGTCAGCCTAAATGGATCCGCAACGAGAGTCAGGTGGGTGAAAATCTCATGAGATCCACACCGTCCATTAGGTAAGCTGCATCGTGTTCAACTTGGAATTCTAAAATCATGACCATCTGTAGGCC
Organism: Magnolia changhungtana; assembly: GCA_030180095.1. Lineage (NCBI taxonomy): Eukaryota > Viridiplantae > Streptophyta > Magnoliopsida > Magnoliales > Magnoliaceae > Magnolia > Magnolia changhungtana. The sequence continues at coordinate 5,780,857 of JASAUF010000396.1, read as the reverse complement.
ACACTATAGGGAAAAGTTGAATAGGAACCCAGATGTCATTAGGTTTTTTAAGGTCCACCGTGGTGTTTATATGCAATCCAAACCATTCATCTGATGTGAGTCATCAGGATGAAAGAATGAGTCGTAAATCACTGTATTGAAAAAACTCAGGTAAGCAATGCAACGTGAGTTCACAGATTTTAGGATTTTATGGGGGTGGCCCACCTTGAGTGTTGAATCATCCTTATTTATTTATTTTTGATAAGGGAAGGGCAGGGCAGGGGAGACGTACTTGATGAATGCGTTTAGGGATGTCAGAGAAAGTGACCCGGTATACATGATGTACGCGTGCATTTTATCTTTTTAGGGGAGCGGATTAGCTGTGGGCCCGGCCTCACCCAACACGGTGTGGCCCTGACCGTGGGGCCCACCTTGATGTATGTTTTATACATGCATTGCCTCCGTCCATTTTACCAGCTCATTTTAGAATACAAGCCCAAAAGTGAAGAAGATTCAAATCTCAGGTGAACCGTACCATGGGAAATAATGGTAATTGAATGCCCACTATTAAAAACACACGAGGGTATACTATAATGCCTGCTGTAATATTTATTTTCCACCCACTGTTAATAAAGTCACACAAATATGGATGAAGGAAAAATAAAAATAAATTCTCAACTTGATCTAAAACTTATGTGGTCCATCAGAAGTTTTTAATGGCCAACCACCGCTGATTCCTGTGGTCTGTCAGACCTGAGATTTGGATCATGCCATAATTGAGCTGACGAAACGGATGAACGGCATAGATGTACAAACATATGTCAAAGAGGCCAGACTGCACCAAACCCGCTCCCTCTTTTAATAGGGTAGTGATATTTCTCTACCAGGCCAGCTTTGAGGGTAATTAATCGGGAACGGATTGGCTACCCCCTCTGACACCAGCCAATGGCTGGTGGTCGGTGCTATGTGGGCCACACCATGATGTATGTGTTTCATCCATGCCATCCATCTATTTTTACATATCATTTTATGGTATAAGTCAAAAAATGAGGTACATCTAAATCTCAAGTGACCCACATTACAGGAAACAGTGTTGAATGCGGGGAGACCATTAAAAACATTTTGGGGGTCGTAAAGATGAGCACGGACGCTCCTCGAGCTCGGAGTTGTACGGACAGTTCAAAGGAGATCAAAGTTACATGGGCTCTACAGTAATGTATTTATTATATCTACACTGTTTATCTATTTTTAGGGTTTATTTTAGAGCATTATTCAAAAAATGAATCATATTGAAAGATCATTTGTACCACACCATAAATAGGAGTGGAGATAATGACTTTCACCGTTAAACAATTTTTAGGGCCCATCATTATATTTATTTTACATCTAATATGTTCATAAGGTCAAAAATACCAGAATGAAGAGGAAAAAGAAATTTCATATTGATTCAAAACTTCAATGATTCCAAAAAGGGTTTCAATGGAAGACGTTCAATCCCTCACTGATTTTTACAGCGTGGTCCACTTGATAGTTAAAGCTGTCTTATTTTTAGTCTCATGCCTTATAACACATGCCTCATGACCAGACCTACCGAACTTGCAGACGTCAGTACAGCAGCAGCTATATAGCTGATGTGAGGTACACTAGCCAATCCGCTTCCCATCCATTGGGCCCGATGGCGCTGACCCATGGGCGACACATGGTACAATTTAAAACCCGAGCAACCTATGCATCTCGGATCTATGAAAAAAATCTTAAAAACAAATCTTCAGTGGTTTCCCCCCACGTTACTTTTTAAAACATCGGAAAACGACTTAGGTGCATGGAATCTAGGCCGTCCATAAGGTACACCACCTCTGCTTTGGCTTTTATCCTGAAAATCAAGATGAATCAACCCTCAGATGGGCCACCCCAATAAAATTATACCTAAAACCTCTAAATACACATGGAATGTCCCACCTGAGTTTTTGATTCATCTTGATGAAGCACATAAGATGAATGGATCATATTCATATGGCATATAAATACCATGGTGGACCCTACACAAAACTAATGGGGGTGATCCATCCCAACTGTCTCCTATATTATGGCTTACCAGAGTTTTTCAGTGTCTTTTAGGTTCAAGGGGTGAACATCATGCAGCCCACATAATGGACGGTGCGGATCTCATGAAAGTTTCACCCACCAGGTTCTCGATAACTCCGGCAGGTACATAGCGCGATTCATACAAATATTAAAAAACAAACACGTGCTAACGTGTAACGGATGTGATAGCCTGGTAGGTTCATCAAGTGGGCCCCACTGGTTATATTGGATGGCCCATCTGCGTGTTTCATTTTCTCAAATGATCTGTCATTCATTTTCACGCCTCCCCATTTCTCATCCTTTTCGAAAAGGTTGAAAGTCCACGTTAAAAATGCATGGTCACGTAGTGGGCCCCACACTCTTTCTTTAAATAAATGCCTACGAATTAGAAAAAGAAAAAAAAAAGATTATTTGCATTATTTTCCACTGCGTGGTTGAGGAGTGATGAGACACATACACGAAAATGACATGGTCAAAGGACTAAATGGCTGCGAACTCTTCATGTTTGCTAGCCCCACATGCAAGGACACATGCCATCCTGGCATGTCCGTGTGACATCAGAGCCGTCTATCAGATGGGATCCACCATGCAGATCACCAGGCCCAAAGATAGCCGGCTATAAATCAGGTATTTAATTTCTAGGAAGATGATATGATGTTGTACCCCAACCGATACACGGATCAGATGCAGCCGCGCGTAGAGGTGGGTGTGGAGAAATCAAGGACTCACATTAAAGGAGGGTGGGTCAATGGCCCACCAACTCAAAGCTTTTCTTAATGAGGAACTTGGAAAAGAGGGAGCAATTTACAGACTGGCAGAGTACGGCGACCTGATACACAGGCATTCAAGTCTGACCGGTAGACTAAGTTGTGGAAGCCACCGTATCTACGTCTCAGCCCCAAATCGAATACCTCTGATAAGTCGACAGCTTTTCAGCTTTATTATTTGAATGGACTCAGCCTAACAACTTTCAAAAATAATCAAATTCCACCACATTCCACCAATATCTCCCCAAATCAAATTCCACCATATCCTAACAACAACACCCAGTCCACAATTTTTTCTCTCTGTTAATGGGATGGTTATATGTTATTTCATTGAATGTGAATTTATGATATATGAACAAAAATCAGTGATTAGTAGGACGTATATATCAAGATGCCATTGGTGGGGATATGCTATTAAAGATAAGCTGAATGTTGGGATTCTACGGTTCATATATGCAACTAAAAAAACAAGCTTTTTATTTGTAAAATCTGATCTGCTAATGTTATTTGTCAAAAGTAGAAAATAAATGAAAATATAGGGGATGATCATATGCCTATTTTCACACTTAGAGAGTCTTTCTCTAATTTATTGCAGGTTTAGGATGATGAAGAACTGATTAAAAACTTGAGTAAGAGCCAAGGGCTGACTAGAGTCGTCCGAGAGGTGAGCCATACATGTCCCAAGCATGCGCACATGTGGAGTATGATGGGGATGATCTCTCTCTCTCTCTCTCTCCCTACTCTTTATGCTATTTTTCTAGTGGATGTTGAGAGGGTTAACAGTACAAGGCTTCTCTAAAATCTTTACATATTACTCTTAAAATGGGGTTTTATAAAGGGAAGCTTTAGGGTTTCGGAGTCCCCACTCTTACAGAGCTTTTGTATACTCTACTATAAAGGAAGCATGTGTGCCTTTTTAATTCATGCACCCCAACCATCTATTTCATTCTACCATATGTAGGGTCCATCTTCAAGTGAATCTCAGTCACTATAAAGAGTGGACCATCGGATCTTAACTATTGAATGTCCTTTAGGCTTGTTATAAAACAGATCAATAGTCAAACTCAATTTTAACAGTTAAAATTCCACAATCAAATAATTGAAAAATACAAGGTTGTTGGCCGGCATTAAAACACCTAAGCACCATTGAAACCTTAAGATCAATTCACATAAATGTGTTTCTAAGTGAATTAAGTGAATCCCATGTTTAATCATGTGGTCCTGGATGAACTTGATCTGGATACCCAGTGTCACCTACTTTTAGTAACCATGCAGTGACATTGTAAAGTGAACTAATTAAAGTACTCTCTACCAAGCCATTTTAGCTCACACACCCTTAGGTCAAAAAATGAGGATATAATTAGTGCAAATATGCAAATGCCATTTAATTTGGATATTACAAGACTTCTAGTTTAGAAACTTACAAGTGATCCAACTAATGTGAGTGACCAATGGTCTATCTAAGTGGATCATCCACTATCACACACACACAAATACACTTGGTGAAGGCTCAAATAACACCAAGTCGGCCTAATGGTAGGGCCGGTCTATTATGACACTAAGTCAACCCCTTGCACACAAGATGACCATTTAACAAGAACAAATGTAAGTCATGATATCTTTATGGTCATGGCTAAGGCATTGAAATTCATGGACCACAACTTTCCCTTATGAATTTGGCCGATGTCTCTAATCTCAAAAATGCTTAAAGATTCAGAGGTTAAACCTTAATAACTCATATAATATAAACATGCTCACAAACATATCAACACATGTCCACACATAATAACCATGCCATGCAATAATGATTGCATATAAGTTATCAATGAAACAAGGTCCAGAAGAACAGCCAAATATTGATTTTCTAGGGGCATAACGCCAATGCGTATTCGGCTAAAAAACCTTTAAAAAGGCTGGGCCCATCTTTGACACCCTACAACCTTACCAATTGTGTCCTACCAAGTCTCCTCACAACCGAGGTGGGTGGTGGGGTCCTCACAATTCTTTACCATATGTAATTTCGAAGGGACTTGGATGAGTATTGCCCTGCTTATATTTAGCTGGGCACAGGCGTGATGTGGTGGATTTGATTGGACGAGTATTGCTGTTAAGTATGGAGCCCATTCGAGTACATACTTGACCAATCAACTTCCATACATGTTTTGCGTAGGTTCCATATCAAACAATAACATACTATCTAATTAAATTCCACCACATTGCTTCAATCCTAACCCATTTAGTGTTGTGTGTCATCCATCACACCTTGCTAGAGTATCAAGAAAGAGAAATACTTTGATACTCTGGCAAGACGTGACGACCGATATGCATGCGGTTAGCAATTATTGAGAAATTGCATACATGGTACACAAGTAATTCAAAATTAATGATCCAAACCTCTGCTACCAGTATAGATGTATAATGAACAATATAATATTCTTATACAATTATCTTACTATTAGATTACATGGCCATGTTTTGAACTATTAAAACTTAAAAGTGAAAAATATTCAATGATCTTAATTCGAAAAACAAGTGCCCACGAGTCAGGGGTTGGGATTCTACGACCAACCTAAATATCATATTATAACTTAATGAAAGTGAATTCCACAATCTAGACGGTTTACTTTCAAGTTCACACTCTTTGTTTTTTTTTTTTTTTTGTTTTTTTCTTTGTTGGTTAACACGTTAGTACACACAACCCACTTGGTAATCGATACTTTCAAGTTCAGACTTGCCACCTGTATCATTTCTACGTGCATCCTACGCAGCCAGAGTATTAAATAGCTTTCCCATATTTTATCTTATTGCTCTTGTTGACTACAGACGGGTTAGATTTAGATGAATATGGAAGGTATGTAAGAATCCGGGTAGTTCGTCAGGGAGGCCCACCTTGAACCAAATAGCCTTAAAATAGGGCCAACTGCTCATCAGGTGGGCCACATGTTGGTGTTGATGAACGTACTAGATCTGGCACACATGCCATAAGGGCAGGCTTCCACTAAAAGGGAGTTTGAGCCCTTTATTGTATTTATTCTCAGGCGTGTCTTCCATGGGGCGCAACAAAAACTGAATACATGTGGTATTACGACTGGCAAGTGGTCTACGAGTCTAGACTCTGGACTACTAGTTTTATGGGGCCCAACCATGGTCCAAAAGTCATTACAACCATAACGTGTTTCGATTGCATTTTGCAAATGGTCTAAGAGTCTAGACTGTGGACTACTGGTTTTGTAGGCCCAACAGAGGATTGACCCTGGCCCAAAAGTCACTACAGCCGTAACGCGTTTTGATTGCATTTTGAGTGGAAAAAAAAAAACAAAAAGAGGCATTCACATTAGATTGGTCCATTGGTGGCTAATTGGTTGGTGTTATGGATTGTGAGGCACACATGGTCCAGCCTACTATCCCCACATTGATGTGCCCACGATTAAAAAACTCAAAATCTGGGCTCAATGTACAGTTGGGTTTGATGTTGGTTTGACTAGAAAAAATGGTGTCTTTACGTGACTCACTTAATATTTTTAATATTAATAAATTTCGTAAATTGGTGGAAAAAGATTCATGAATCAAATGGAGCGATAGAGACGTTAGTTCTCTGCTATAGGTCTTGGGTTTGAAACCTACCCCATTTTTATTTATTTTTAAAAATTTTGTAATAGAGAAATGCTTATGAAGTGACTGAGCCAGTAAGAGTTGGTATGACAAGTTATGCAGAGTCCTGACCAAGTTAGAACTTGTTTGGATGCTTGTAGTTGGAATAAACTTGAATCCAAATCACATAGTACATGGAATTGATGCAAATTGGAATCCTTTGTTGTGTTTGAATGCCTGTGATTAAAATACATTGGAATCCAAAAACTGTGTTTGGATGCTTGTAATTGGAATGCGTCAAGTAAATCAGTTTTAATACGCCAAATTAGTACACATGACATTTAACATTGTAATAAGCCCATTAATATATATTAATATATATATATATATAGAGAGAGAGAGAGAGAGAGAGAGAGAGAGAGAGAGAGAGAGAGAGAGAGAGAGAGAGAGAGAGAGAGAGATATGCTCCCCTGTGCACCTACGCACGTGCACACCTTTGCACACGTGCCATGGGTGTCTAATCTGAACGGTCCATGTGATGCGGAATCCCATGAAACCCCATGTGACCAATTTTCACCCCGATCTAAAATTCTGGTGGGCCATAGCAAAGAGAAATGCAAATCAAGGGAGGAAACTGTTTTCATTTTTCATCGCCCATCAAAGTTTTAGATCAAAGTAAAACTTGGGCCCAGGGGGTTTCATGAGGTGCTTCTTTACATGAACGGTTCAGATTTTGGATCCACATCACGTATGATGGGTTCTCAAAAAAGTTCGTATGTAGTACGTATGAACTGGTTCTCATATGTGTGTGTGTGTGTGTCAGACATTTGACATTGTAATAAGTCCATTGAAATATTTGACACAACTAACTTCCCATGAGGTCAAGCTGTGTGGGCCACAGTGATGTGTCAAACATCAAAGTCGTGCATTTGATGGGTCCCCTTCAGGTTATGGGATATCCCAAAAATCAGTTATATACTGAACCCAGGTGGGCTGTACCATCTAAAACCATGTGAAGACATGCCTAAAATATATAAAGGTGGGCCCAATAAATGATTATGAATGTTTTAATGGGAGGGTAACCCTTCTCAATTGTTGTATGTGGTGTGGCTCACCCAAGTCATGCATTAACTTGATTTTTAATCCCATGGCCACTATGGAATGGTGCATCTGACTAATGGGATAGATGTTTGACAGACATCACGGTGGGGCTCATACAACTGGAAGTTCCGATGAGGTCAAGCTCATAGTACCATTTCCCACACACACACACACACACACACACACACACAGGATGCCAAAAAAAGGACAATTTGACCCTCATGTGGGCCCCTTCGAAAAATCCAACCATTTTTTTACATTTGCATCCTATTCCCACCCTTTTGAGGGGACACCAATTCACATGATTTTGCCGCATTCCATTTCACATTGATTCCAATTACCATGGTTTACCATCAACCAAACAACCTTTTTAGCCCATGTGCATCCATTCACTACCTATTACCACCATTTACCATCAACCAAACAATCCCTTCGTGTCACAATCGAGTGCTGTAGTGACTCAACTTGAAGCTGACCCAACCTAGTTTCGAGTCGAGTTACTGAATTTTAGAACTAAGGTTGTGCCAAGTATGCGATTTATGCAAGGCATTTACCCTGTCTGTTTGGCTCTACTTTTAGATATGAGAGGTATCAAGATCTCACTGGTTCTTTACCTCAACCTACACTGCCATTAACCAAAAAGCAAAGAATCAGCTTGCGATGAACGGGACATGAACAGTGCCCATTTTTATGTTTTAATCTCCAAATAAGTAAAAGAGCCAAAAGGAAGGTGTGAACCATATAAACAATGAAAAGGAACTAAAATGTGCAGTGATATATCACATCAGCGGTAATGAGTTGGATGCGTACAGCATCTCAACTGCTTATCTGCTGTGCCCCCTCATGGATAGCCGTGGCCCCATAACACACACTAGTCACATGACAGAACTACTTCAATGGACAGTCCAATCAACTTGTTTTCCTGGGCTGTGGTCCATCCATAACAGATCACCATATCAGCAGTCCGGATATTGTACATGCATCCCATATGCCTATCGAGTGGGCTTAAGACTGCGTACCTGGTATTAGCACTCCAATCTGAATTCCATACAGATGATCGAAAGGCTGGAAAGAACATATCAAACGGTTTGATGAAATCTTGTGCATAGTCATTTCCCCAATAATTTTCTTAGCCGCCGTATCTCACACTCCGATACTCTTAATAAAACACTTTGCAGGAGATATAAGTAGAAAAACATATTCACATTCGAAAACTAAGAAATGCTGGACAAAAACACTCAGCCCACAGGCCAACTACAACAAGTTAGGACACAAATTACTGCCTCCTACTAAAGGCTCACCTCCTTTTCAAAAACAGCACTGAATTAGAACTTTCCCACAGATATCCCACCAAAGCTTGTGTTGTTTCCCTTCAGGAAAACAATAGCCAAGGTCTATCAACCATGTGATGCACCTTGGACCCAGAAAACAGTTCTGATTGACTGCATTAGAATCATCTACTGCATTGGAGTTCATCGCCAGAATCCAATCAAGAAACATTTGAGTGCCCAAATCCAGAGATTCCAAGCCTTTTGATTCTGTGGCATTGTCCGTTCTTCAGTCTAATTTATCTTTGCACCCCAGAAGATCCCAGGAAGCATGAACTGAGAGAGGTCACCGACCCTTGGGCTCCCGAGGCAGCGACAATTGCTATTCTTGATCTACTTGATTATACTCTGTGTTCAATACAGCCTCCAAAGAGTGGTCCCAAGCCCTCATGCACCTCGATTCCCACCAACTCCAATCCATCTTTATTAGCCCAGTTTCCATGTTAGGTTTGCAATTTTTCATCCATCAACAAGTGCCATCTCAGCCCATCCCGCCATCAATAGTGATCTGCTTTAGATTCATGACCAACTTGGGGTCCATAATCTTCCCCTGCTGTCAGACCACCCAAATCATTAACCTGTGCTAGCACTTAGGCTCAAGTTCACATGTAAAGGCAAACCCACCTCTGTTTCCCTCCCACCCAACTGCCAACCATAACTAGCCTGCAGCAGCTACAAAAGGATCCATCTGCCTTCTGACTAATTTGAGCTTAAAACATGACAAAGAAGTCCATACAATTGGCCAATGCTCAAGTACTACATTTCATGACCCCATGACTACACCATGCACCATTTCATGAAAGGATATGACCATTTGAATCCCCTGTCAGAGCCAAAGCGAAGGGTATTCCCTGAGAATCCATTCTTTGATTACTGTTCTTATCCGTAGAATATCCAAGATGGTTATACTATGCAAGGAACCAATCCACTCAGTATTTCAACTGAGATTGAGCCAATGAAAAAAACTTCAAACTAGAAATGATGGCAGCGTAGTAATTTTCCAAAAGCTTTTGATGTGATCTCTGAATGGGACATTGTGGTGATTTCCTTAACAAAGACTAGAAAGCTTTCAATTTCCATTCCTATACATTCTGGTCTTGCAATAGCCTTTAACTAAATGGACCAGACTTCTACAAAATGGACTTTGCGGACAGGATGAATGTGAATTAATGGAAGTAAGCCATCTTACATAGAACTAGAGATATTACCTCAAATATTTTCCACAGAGACATCTTGCACACGGTACAAGCTTCAGCAGAGAATGTGGTTTCCTCGTCCTGATTCTCAAATATGGGAGCTGTAGAGAAACAACTTTGTGTGTGAGCCAACGAATGCATGCGAATTACATCCAACAGATTCCCAATTAATTAATAATCCTGGAAAAGACTTTAATAATTTATATTTCCTTTTAATATTTATAATTTATTTCTCCAAAAATCCAATCATAATAGTTCAGTGTGATTGACTTTTATGCTCATCCAGAGACCAAGTTCAGGGCTTAACCATTGCCTGCCAGTGCAAAAATGGAATTGCTCTCTCTCTCTCTCTCTCTCTCTCTCTCTCTCTCTCTCTCTCTCTCTCTCTCTCTCTCTCTCTCTCACTTCACTTCACAGAAATGAGAACGTTTAACTTTAGGATGTCTTTCTCTCTCTCTCTCTCTCTCTCTCTCTCTCTCTCTCTCTCTCTCTCTCTCTCTCTCACTTCACAGAAATGAGAACATTTAACTTTCGGGGCATCCTAATATAAAAGGTAGCAGCAGCAACATGGAGTAGACAAGCTTCTTACCAATGTTCAAAATATCAGAATATTTGCAGTATCTTATCAAGAATATATTGTGATAAATTCACCCAGCAATACGATACCAATAACTGTACTGCAATACAGGTAATGGATCAAAAAGTGTCATTTGTATCAGTTTATGTTGTTGACACAATGTTGAAGTATATCGTCTACACATTTCTCTCCAGTTAATTTTAGTGACTACTTGGATTGGTGAAGATAAAAAAAAAAAAAACTGTGGAAATGAAATCTACTTCCTTAGATGTGACGGTTTCCCTTGTTTGTGAAAGACTAAGGACTGAGGAAATCGATTTTCCATTTATATATATATATATATATATATATATATATATATATATATATATATATATATATATATATATATATATATATATATTTTCAGATTTACTAAGAAAAGGGCCATATCTTTTTCTTCTCTTGGACTTGAAGAAAATGAAATCTTTTCTTTCTTTCCACAGTTTTCCTCAGATGGGATGTTTTCCTTAGCTACCTTTTGATTTCCATCAATATCATACCAAGGTTGATAATATTGGAAGGTGCCGAATCACATAGGGACTGTATTTTGATGACATCATACAGCAACGTGAAACGTTCAAACGATAACCTTGGCTTTCACAATAGAGAAAAATGATAAACAAGACAAACTGACCATTAATTTTACAGTTATTTGAAGTCCTTAGGTAGGGAGACCAACATGAAGCTTGTAATGCTATCAGTTGTTCAATGGAAAGTAGACCTTTAGAATCAAAGACAATATGGCAAGCTTTTTTAACATATATGTACACAAAGAAATTACGACTCGAAAACATTATGAATCCATATTTGAATTCAAGTATATTTATGATCAACTAAGAATCTTCGACAGCAGTACCTTTCCCCCGGGGATTCTAGAAGCTTTCCAGCAACACAAGCTTCTTGATCTTGGTTCTAGTTTCCTGCGCAATAAGGTAACCATCAGACCAGAGCAGATGCCGACATTTTGGTATCCAGCGAATGCATAGTGGGTAAATATCATGATTCTGATGCATTAGTGTGAATAATAGTATTGGCATCAATTGAAATATGGAGCTTCCAAATGTAACGATGATGGAACATGTATGTTCCACTCATTTATGTACATGCCAACACATTAAACCATAATAGGGGTATGAGTACTGGAATCCTCATGGGTGCAGAAAGCCTCACTCGGCAAAACCTGAAAAAGGATTAGCCAGTTCAGTAGTAAGGATTGATGGGATGTATGCTAGATTATATTAATGCAATGAATTATTATCCATGTAAAAATCCTTCTACATGGTGTGCCGTAACAGCCTTTACGGTGGCAACTGTTACACGGAGAGAGAGTGACTGTTACAGCTCGAACCATAAAGGTACCATTACGGAATACCTTGGTCTTCCATTGAACAGGGAAGGTGTCAAAATGTGGTAGACGTAAGTTTAGTTATGCACAATCCAGTAAAAAACTGGAAAAGAAATCCAAAGTCGTCATATTAAACCCATGGAGGATCAGATCCTACACAAGTCAACATAGTAGTACACCCATTCAGAAGAACCTGTGCAGCAAAGGTGGCTTATTTATTAATTGACGAGGTCACAGATCCCATTTCCTAGTTTTGCCATAGTCTCCAGGTTTATCATCTCCAAATGGGTGAAAAAGGCATGGTGTCATGGGCCTATTTGATGATATCAAATGTTATCTTTTTTCCCTAACCAATGATTAAAATGGTGAAAAACGATACCAAGCAAGGGTTAAAGTATTGTCCAAAACTGGTAAGCGACGCCAAATATGAACAGATTTTGTCCATGAACCATAAAGTTGCGCGATGCAAACCAGTTTCGGTTGTGATTGATACAGTGCATTGAAACCAATTCCAATTCTTGATACCAACGCAAAAGACGTGAATAATGTCGCAATACTTACAAATTCTCCTTTTCAAGTTTTTTAGCAATCGAAACTGCCTTCTGTATAAGCAATCCATTTCGTTGAGTGAATCCTCCTGCCTGCTGAATTAGTTGCGCGAGGGTTACCCTTCTTCTCACTAAGCTTCGTATCTGAGGTTGTTCTCCAACTTTCTGTCTTTCTGGGAGAGGACTCGAGTTAAATTGGTGATGAGATGCTGCTGCTGCTGCTGCTTCTGTCAAAACACTTCGTGAACATTTTTCCTTGAGTTGTGCTATGTCATCTACATGTTCACTGCATTTGTGTTGTTTTGTTAAAGATCCTATTTCAACAATTTCACTCTTTGAAATTTCAGGGGAGTCAGAGTGCAAATGTCTAGCTTTAGTTGAACCAACCCCATTGCCAAGTCTGTCTTTAGAAAGCCTTTTAGTCTGATTTGCCAATCTAGTTTCAAATTTCTTGTTATTCGCAAGGGATTCTGACATTCTGCTCATCTGAGCAGGGCCATTCTCAGAAGTTGGTAAAACAAATGGAACTTGAACCTCTTCTTTCACATCTTTTCTGGCATCATATCTTATTTCAATAGTTACTGAAGAACCGAGAACAGATTCGAATGCTTGTAAAATGTGTTCACTGAACTTTTCTGCTTCGCATTTATTCACATGTGAGCTGAACATCAACTGCACAATTGGAACTGAAGGGAAAGAAGGATCACATGTACCAGTCAATTAAAAGTCCAAATATGAGCACAAAACATAAATATTTTGGGAGAAGAATAAATGATTATTGGCAAGTTACTAGAAAGGATAGGCTCCAAACAAGTATTCCAACATATTGGATAGGGCACTTCAAACAACACATTTTATATCACTTCCAACCAATGAAATGAGCTCCGACTATATGAGGCTTTTATGCATGTGTCAAGCCAAATTGATGCAGGACACATGATTTAATGCTAGCATGCAACGTGGAGATTATGAAAGAGTCTATAAAGTAATTCAATTAACAAAAGATGCTAACCTACCAATTAATTAAGAGTAAACAATGAGAAATAAAATATGATTTAACCTAAATCACAAGCCCGCATGCTAAGAAATCACATAAACCGATTAAAACTAAGACTGATGGAAGGGTAAAACTTCCAATTTAGCATAGGCACGTTCCACACTCAATAGACAGATTTGTAGTTTTCATGATTAGGGTTAGGAATGAGGAAAATCTAAATTTAGGAAAATTCGGGTTCATGGGAATTGGGGATTTTGGAATTAGGGTTTTTAGAAATTGAGAAAAATAGGAATGTAAAATCTAGAGTTTAGAAAGTTGTAATGGGAAGGGAAAAGATGAAGACAAGAGAAGAAGAATAATACCTTTCGAAGAAGAAAGAGGAAGGATGTAAGACGAAGAATACCGTAGGGAATTCATCTCCAAACAAGCTTCTACCCTTCCACAATTTAATTGGAAGGGATAATTTTTTTCGAAAAAAACCCTAGAAAACAATGAGGAAAATTCCTTCACACAAGAGAGCTTCTCTCTCTCTGTTTTTTTTTTTTTTTTTTTCTTCTCAAATCTCTATTAGGGTTGGAACTCTACTCCCCTTGTGATTTTATAATAAAAAAATTCGGAATTAAAATTCAACATAATTACAACTATGCCACTTACTTAAGTAAAGTGACCCATCATCCAAAATAAGAAAACTAAAACATATATTATCAATCTCAACCATCAAATAACTCCTAAAAATAACAAAAACCATTAAAAAAAAAAAAAGCAAGATCATAGTTTAAGGGGGCTAGATCTAAAAGATCTAGTGGTCCAATGGCCTGATCAACAAGATCCAACGGTTGGATCTACACAAAATAGCAATCCTATGACTAAAATGATCTCCTAAGGAACCCACATGCATCATCCCAAAGTGGGGTCTTCCTGATGTACGTCCAATGCATGTGGGGTCTTCAAAATGGCCCGGCGGGCTCCATCTGGAACTCGTCTCCCATCCACAAAGAAAGCTGCGCTGATGTGGGTGGTCGTCTCCATCTCTGGTACGTCCGAGTAGGTCCTCTGATGTCCTTATCAATTCCCCTCGGCTAAGGAGATTTTGCCTTTGGCGAAATAAAGCTGCAGTGATGCTCGAGGAGATCTAGGTCTCGTCACTGAAGCTTTGCTTCTGTGATCCCTGATTTTGATCTGCCCTTCCACTTGACAAGGTACTCTTGGTAACCACCATGTCGTGTGAAAACTACTTCTTCATCTAAGATATCCTTCATCTCCTCTCTTCTCATAGGTATCGATGGTACGGATGGTAAAAGTTGAGAAGAGGGGTCAGGTAATGGCCATGGATTTTGGGACAGGTCAGGGGTATCATCATCAAAGTTCATGTGAGGGTTAGGGGAATGTCCACGAAATAGTACAATTAATGTGGAACTGATACCCATGTTAGGTGGAAGATCTATCAAGTAAGCATTCGAACCCAATCTTTTCAAAATTTTATATGGTCCAGCGCTATGGGTTTGTAATTTTTTTATGGTTATCTGTGGAAACCTTTTTAGACATTTTAATCATAACTTCATCACCCATAACAAACTCTTTAAACCTATGATGTGAGTCAACAATCATTTTGTATGTTTCATTACTTATATTGATTCTTTTTCTAATCTCCACAAGCAAGTCATGCGTATGTTGTGTAGATGCATATGCAAACTCTGAAAGCCTATGGAACACAGACATGGGAATGCAATCTATAGGGGTTTTAGGCTCATCTATTTGTCTTTCCAAATCCATTTCCTCCCTAGGACTCATTTGATCGTGATGAAGGTTTGGTAGAGTCAATGTGTGAATGTCTCGCACGGGTATAAGCTCATCCGGTATGTCCTCTGGAATAACAACACTGGACTTCTCCAATACCGGACTCATCTCAGATGGTAACTCTATACTAACCTCGGGTGTAACATCAGGTGACATCTCCATAATAACTTTAGGAGTGACCTCACTTTCCATGTGTGCATACAACGCCAAATCAATTTTAGTCTCTCTTTCAAACTCTTTGACATTAACTATAGGAAGAGACTCAAGCTGGAGTTTCGTCACATCTTCAAGACCACATGTCTTGACGTCCTCCTTTTTAGGGATTCTTTTGGGCAGGAGAGACTTCAAGACAATCCTTTTGCCTCTATAAAGAAACGAACACGTATTCGAGAGACCGAATAGTGTTGCGTCCATGTCATACAACCAAGGCCTGCCCAAAATGATGTGACCTATATCCATAGGCAAAACATCACACCACAACGTGTCCGTATAGGAACAAAACTGGATGGGAATAGGACAAAACTGGGAAACCAAAATTGAAGATGCATCAACCAATGAGACTCAATAGGGCTGTGGGTGAGGAACGACTAGCATACCTAAGTGGTCCACGGTGCGAGTAGATACCACATTGATGCAACTGCCACTATCAATGATCACCTTGCAGTTTTTGTCACCACACTTGGCATAAGTGTGGAAAATTGAATCCCTGCACCAATCATCACTTTCTACAATTTGGCTTAAGGCACGGCTAATAATTGCAAATGGCACAACCTCAAATTGATCCCTGACTTATAATTGGACATCTTCCCGAGTGTCGAGGTTTGTCTGAAGGGAGGCTTCAAGCTGATTGACACACGCATTGATCACGATCAATCGAGTTGTGGTGGTCCTATTGTACGCTTCAATAGCCATTAGACGGTTGTTGAATAGCGTTAAGGGCCTCGTCAATCTGCTCTAGATTCATAGTGGGATGTAGACCAAAGCCACGTCCAGAACGAGTGAGGGCATACACAAGGTAACTCCAAAAAGGAAACTCTATGTCTTAGGACAATGTTAGAACAATGATAAAACTAACCTAGAGATCAAGCTGGACACACAAACCAGAAAATTCAGCAAGCCACTATCCTCAAATATTATGTTGAAAATTCAACAGGGTAATAATCTAAGGGTGTCAAACTGAAAATTCAGCAGGGTAGTCATATAAGGGTGCCAAACTAAAAATTCAGCAATGTGATACCCTGAGATTTCTATGCTGAAAATTCAGCAATGGTATAAGTGGAAACGCTAGCTGAAAATTAAGCAATATGATACTAAAAAAAAAAAAAAATCAGCGATATGATCCAATATGCAATGAATGTTCTACAAACCCTAGATGCAACAAAAAAATCCTATGGTAAAGCTCTGATACCAAATTTAATGCAGGACCCCTGCATGAATTAAGTAACATGTGAGATCAGATAACTGAATTAAGATATTTAACAAAAAAAAATACAAACGTCACTATATTCATCACAAATATCATGAAAATCAAAAGAAAATCATGCGTAATCCTGGCCTAAGCTACGAACATCGTAACATAAGATCATTAAATAAAATGAAACTAGAATCTAATGAATGTAGGGACATCCAATTAGCATAGGATATAGTCTATTTCAAAATAGGAAACCTAATATAACCTACAGTGAAAATTAAGGTTTGGGTAATTTGGGAAAAGTTAGGGATTTTAGGTTTAGGGTTAGGGTTTCGGAGATGGAAGAGTGGGGTTTGATATAATGACAATGGGAAGCCAAAGGAGCAGGCGGGATTCACACGTGTGGTTGTATGGTCACACGTGTGGCGTGGGAGGATGAGTTTAGGGCGGTTAGGGTTTGGTTTGTGGATGGGTATAGAAAAGTTGGGTTTTGGAGAAAACGAAGATTTGTGATGGGAGAACCTGAAGAGAATACCTGGACGGGGAAAAAAAAAAAAGACGGTGTGGGGATAGATGGAAACTTCACACCTCCATTGATGAAGATTAGCCTCGCACCAATCTTCATTCTAAATCGCATGGAAGTATTTTCAAATCGCATGAAGATGGGAAAAGAAAGCAAGAGCTTTTTTTTTTTTCTTTTTTTAAATCACGAAATTCAATCCTATGATTAAAATGATCTCCTAAGCAGCCCACATGCATCATCCCAAGGTGGGATTTTCCTGATGCACGTTCAATGCATGAGGGGTCTTCAAAATGGCCTGGAGGGCCTCATCTGGAACTCGTCTCCCATCCACAAAGAAAGTTGCGCTGATGTGGGTGGTCGTCTCCGTCTCTGGTACATCCGAGTAGGTCCTCTGATGTCCTCATTACAAATACTCATAATCATCGTTGTCGTCATCTAAGGCTTATCCCAACCAATGTTCAAATTATCTCCGATATTATTGAAATATCTCCGATATTATCTTTATTTCCAGCTTAGTGATACCGATAACACAGGTAGCGATACCGATAACGCTGGTAGTATCAAAAATTCCAGGTATTAGCAATGTATCGCTAGGTATCACCAACGTATCAATATCACTAATGTAATCGTCAATATTTTCAACTACGTAAATTCAAGGTGTTGCTTGTATTGCCAATGCATCAATATTGCCAACATTTTCGACTATGTAAATTCTAGGTAATGCTTGTATCAAAGTGTATCGACGATATTTCAATAATATTGCTAACGTATTGATATCATCAAAAGTTTGTTTATTAGAAAAAAAAATTTATTTCATATCTTTTTTCATGGGCACATGGTTGTATGTAGTGTTAAATTTCTCGTTGATAATATTGATAATGTCTCGATATTATCGATATCCCAACATGCATGATATTGAGACCATAATCTTTCATTTGCTTTCTAATTGTTGATGATTTCTTAATGAAATATCATGTGTTGTTGATATTTTGCAATATTGATGGATGTTTGGATGGTTAAATAGGCCGAATGGGATGGTTGGATTGATTTCTTCCAACAACACATGCTTTTAAGGCCCCATTAAATGGAAACTTGTTCTGTATACATTCTTTTTGTAAAATTTTTTATTTCTAAACATGCAAATATGTACATTTTAACATCTCACGAAGTTTCGCTAAAAATTCCATTGTTTTTCCCATGTTTCCCCGCATTTCCGGTTATCAGCGATATTATCGGCGATATCAATATTGTTTCCGTATCCCTGGCCAGCAAAACTTGTAGCGATACCAATACTTCGAACACCGATCCCAACTAATTGGGTCAACTACATGAATCATGTTTCCCCATTCCACTTAATCAAGGGCCATAATTTCAGTTAGACCAAACGCCCTAACATGAGTTTCGAATGTCATATATTGTCAGGATTCATGATAAAGTTATGGCAAAAGTTTCACGCTGGCTACCAAACTGATGCAACCCTCCTTTACTTGGGCTTGGGAATCGTAATGAGATTACTAGACAACCATAGGGGCTATGTAATTTGTATTGAATATATAATGTTGGTATCTATGGAATATGACATCAGTCTACAACTCAAATGATCCGAAAGCAGAAGAAAATCTTGAAGATGATTTAGTGCAAGAATAACTAGCTAACCATTCACTTGTAATGGTAAGAGAGAGTCAACATGCAAACCAAATTTGAAATATTTCAAATAAACTAAAAAAAAAAAAAAAAATAAACTAAAAAAAAAAAAAAAAAAAAAAAACTTAAGATATTGCGGCTAACTTCACGTGCTCTGCAAGGCAGTCGACTACATAACCTAAGGAGCAAGGTGATTAACGATGCAATTTGCAAGGGAAAGGGGTACTTGACCACAATATTACCCAATTACTGCATTGGGTATGAAAATAAGACAAAAGAATGAAGTGTCAGACATGGGTACACCCATTTTGGGGAGTCCTAGCACCATTGCTCGAGCTTGCAACTAAGCTCAAGAGAGAAAATAAAAGAATAGTAGTCCCAGTAATGAGAACAATTGATTACTTGTGAATGAGTGAATGAGATGGGAAAGTTTAGCTGCTTAAAGAGGGAAAAGATCTGTTGAGGCTCTATTTTCCACATGTTTGAAATGGTCCCGATAAAATTACATGGGAAGCCTTAACAGTTAAGTCAGGGTACCATTAAATATTACAATATCATAGAAGCCCTATATTTTGTCAATGGGCCATAAGAACTCATAACGCACATAATCAATGTTTTAAATATCGACGATATCGGCCAATATATCCCACAATATATCTACTATCCCACTTGTGTGATACAAAACGTACAGGTAGTGTCGATATATCCCACATGCTTGATCCGGTGAGCATTTTCAATTTTCGATCCCCCTTTTTTTGTTGAAATTATGTTAAATTGGTGTTAAATGGTTGTAAATCCATTGGTTCTTCATGTTTTGCATGAAAAATCATAGAGCTTGAGCTTTAATTTCGATATCCATTGGTTCTTCATGTTCTCTATGTTTTTTTTTTTTTTCCCTTCAACCAGCTGTCAATTGAGACTAATTTCAAAGTTTTAGGAGTATTTGATGAAACGATCATCGCATACACTCTAAATGTTATGCATTCAATTTGAATATAGTTGCATTAGTTTAGTCAAACAATGCATAGCTTAGGACCCTATATAAAGGAAACCTATTATGCGCACTTCTTTTTTGAGATGTTATGATTTAAAAGCATGTATTAAGGTCTTTAAATAAATAAATAAATCCATGAAGTTTCATTGAAAAATTCAACCATTTTCCCATTGTTTCCCCATGTTTCCCAAAAAGTGCAATAAATTACCCGATACAAACAATATATCCCGTGTGATAACTGATATGTATATGAAATGATCATCACATACACTCTAATTTCGAAATTTGAGTGTAGGTAGTTCAATTTGGGGAAAATTTGAAATTTCCTCAATTTCTCCCAAATTGCTTGCAATGTTGCACTCTGAACATGAAAACCAATCATGAATGAGGGCTGATCTACTGATTTGTTGAGTATTTGTCAATTTTCAGAAAATCAAAATTAATAAAAAATTTAAAAATATTTTTTTTTTCTTCAAAATTTCGCTTCAACGAGTTATCAATTGACACTAATTTCAAAGTATTTAGGATTGTTTGATGAAATGATCATCACATACACTCTAAATGTTATGCATTCAATTTGAATATATTTGCATTAGTTTAGTCAGACAACGCATAGCTTAGGACCCTATATAAAGGAAACCTATTATGTGCACTTCTTTTTTGAGATGTTATGATTTAAAAGCATGTATTAAGGTCTTTAAAAAAATAAAAAAAATTCATGAAGTTTCATTGAAAAATTCAACAAATTTCCCATTGATTCCCCATGTTTCCCGAAAAGTGCGATAAATTACCCGATACAAACGATATATCCCATGCGATAACCAATATGTATCTATATCCTACGGATGCGATACATAACGCGATACCAATATTTCGAACACTGCATACAATAAAGAAATTAAAGAAATGGTTTTATGATTCGAGAGCTTACCTGCACCAAAACTGACAGAAATCAGCTTTCCTTCTTGATGCATAAATCGCCGTAGAGATATTAATTGAATTTTCTCAAGCATTGCCAACCAAATCCCATCAACTTCATTGTCACTTTTACCAGGAATTCCAACATGTTTCTTTTCTCTTAAGAGATTACTGTTTGTGAGACCATCATTGCCACTGGCACTATTGAGGTTTCCTGTCACGATACTTGTTGATAAGCCTCTTCCATAGTTTGGCATCTCAGCCTGCTCACCACTGCATTTTCTATGTACATGCCTTTTACGGGTGTTATTTGGGGCAATAGGACTATGATTAAGATTAATGTCTGCAGAAGAACTTGGCAATATGTATTGCAGATCTGGAGCAAGTTGAAGCAGTGCAGCAGTTAACCATGTTAGTCTGTCACTTGACGCTCTCAACTGTTTTTCAGCTTTGGACAGTCTTTTTAGAGCCTGACGCAATTTTTCCATATGCTTTTTAGATACTGAAAACAGGAACTTGTTTTGTCAATAAAAGGTTAAGAATAGGCATAGCACAATAACATATCACACCGGAATTTTGAAAAGTAGAAAAAAAAATCACTAATTTAGCAGAATTAAAAGGTTCACAAATTGAAGTTATGAGGTACAGAGAGATTTACGTCCAACAAAAGGTTATGAAAATATAAGGATAAGAAGGCAAGAAACCTGGAACTTGAAGAAAAAGCACAGTGTTTCTATGTGGGGAAGTATGCGGTTTTATACAAAAGGATAGAGGTGGGCATCGGGTCGAGTTGGACCGGATTGGGTCCAACTCGACTCGGTCTGAAACTTTCAATGCCTTGATCCGAACTCGATCCGATCCGGGACCAAGTCCGGGTCCTCTGACTCGATCCGATCCGTCGTACTACTGGTCTGACCTGAACCGAGTCCGACTCGGTCAGGGAAACCAAGTCGGATCGGGTTGGGTACGGTTCGGATCAAATAATCTGTTTCAATGGTAGACATTCAACCCCCCACTGCTTTTTGCAGTGTGGTCCACTTGATCTCTAGATCCTTCTTATTTTATGGCTCAAGCCTTAAGACTAGCCCACTAAATGGATGGACAGTTTGGATATAACACATACCTCATGATGGGACCCACATAACTTGCTAATGTCAATACATCAACAGGCCTGGTGCGTTGGTACACCTGCTAGGCTGCCGCTTCAATCAAGTACAACGTTGAGTGGGTTACAGGTAACCCTCCCATTAAAACATTCATGATCATTTTTTAGGCCCACCGAGGTGTGGTTCACAAATCCAGACCATCCATTATGTGTCCCACTTGGATGAGGGGTTAGACCAAGTTTCAGATGCATCCAAATTTTAGGTGGGCCCCACCAAGTTCTTTTATATGTTTTAGGAATGTCTTCACATGATTTTAGATGGTATGGCTCACCTAAGTTCCGTATACGGCTGATTTTTGGGATATCCCAAAATTTAAAGGGGACCCATCAAATGCACGGTGTTGATGTTCGACATGCATCACGGTGGGGCCCACACAGCTCGACCGCATAGAATCATTCTCTTTTGTCCATATCAGAGCTTGGTGCTCGATGCACCTCGAGCCACGAGCTGAGAAGAGGGATGGGCTACTCCCCTGCCACCGGCCAATGGCTAATGTATTTATTTCATCCATGCTGTCCATCTAATTTTCTAGATCATTTTATGGCATTATATCCCAATCTCAAGTGGATAACATTATAGGAAATAGTGTTGAATGAATATTGTGCGGATTGGATCGGACCGGTCCGGATTGACATTGATCCGAACTCGATCCGATGAACGGTCGGATTTGACTGGGCCAACTCGATCCGGCCCAATCCTGATCTTCGGTTCGGATCCGTTGGATCGGGTCGGATTATGTCTAGCTCTACAAAAGGAAGAACCAAAGGGCCTTATTTATTTTATTTTCTTACCTTTCTTTTTAAAATATATATATATATATATATATATATATATTTATCTCAGTAGGCACTAGAAGGCTTTATTACTCATAATGCACACAATGGTTGCTGAGATAATAATGACTTCCTTGACAAATCGCATAGATCAGAAACAGAGTATATGAGTGTGGCCAGTGTTAAGGCTTCAGACAGACATACAAGCAGTAACCGAAAGGCAATGTCATCCTAGATTCATGTAGTGACCATTAGAATAGGACATAACAAAAATGTAAGATGTTCCCAAATTACATAAGAGAATAACAAATTAGAAAAACATAACACCATTAATGGTTTAACTTTTTTTATTGGCATCAAATGAGATGTATGGTAATAACACACTAGATATTATGAACAAACTTCAGATACAGCATTTGAAGAGAAACACTAAGACGCTGTCTACTTTTCATATGAAATGTACTTTAGAGACACCATAGCAAATAAATGGTATCAGTAACCATGGAAGAACATATAAAGATGAATTAACATAACATATTGTGGCTAAGGGGGAAAAAAGAGGGTGGAAGAAAGAAATTTTTGGACTCACAAATCGGTCGGCAGAAAAACCTTCTCTGTACTGTTTCTGTGGTGAAGATATAACTACCAGCAAGAATATTAGTTATTGTAGTTGCAAGCTGTGACATCAATTCCAGTGGCTCCACTCCAGCTTCCGTAATCTCTCTTATGTTCTTCATAGTGGTCACAGTATCTGCAGATAATGCTGAATCAAGTAGATCTACCAGTTTATCATCAGAGATCAACCCAACCTAGAAAGAAATTTAGACGAACTTTTAAAACAGATCCACGTAAAGACTGAAATCATTGCTTTGAATCATAGTAATGGATTTCCCAGAGGCATGAAGTATTTTTGCATGCATCATCTTTCCAAAATACATTTATAAATGAGATACAAAACTTGAATATACACATTACTTCAAATGGCATCATGGTTTTTAACCTTGGTAATTTGGATCGACTCATTCAGTCTCAAGTCAAGTTGCAGCTTGCCCGAGTTGGGGGTAGAGCTGTACAAAAGTCGAACCGAGTCGAGCTTGGCACAACTCGGCTTGGCTCGGCCAGCAGCCAACCCCAGCTCGAACTCGGCTTGGCTTGGTTCTCGAGCCTGACTGTCCAGCTTGGCCTGGTTTGGTCAGCAGCTTGGGCCAGCTCGAGCCGAGTTCGTTGGAGGAGGAGGAAATAGAGAGAGAGAGAGAGAGAGAGAGAGAGAGAGAGAGGAGAGAGAGAGAGAGAGAGAGAGAGAAGAGAGAGAGAGAGAGAGAGAGAGAGAGAGAGAGAGAGAGAGAGAGAGAGAGAGAGAGAGAGAGAGAGAGAGAGAGAGAGAGAGAGAGAGAGAGAGAGAGAGGAGGGCTCAGGCTTGGTGCTCGCCGGATCGGAGGGATTGGCTAGAACTTTGCACAGAGAGAGGGAGAGAGAAATGGGTGGGGTGGTGGGTTAGGGTCCAGCCACCGGCCGGGCACTGGAGAGAAAGGAGAAAGGGGGTGGGTTCTGGATGGGCGTAGGACAAAGAGAAGAAGGGGCCAGAAATTAGGGTTTTGGACGACTAACTAGGTATTTATACCCGATCAAATGAGTTGAACCCGATCCGAGAGTCAGGTTCGAGCCGAGGACCGAGCTGAATTGAGTCGAGCTCGGCCCAGCTCGGACTCGGCTCAAAATTTTTTGAGCTCCTAAAAATTAGCTTGACTTGGCTTGAACCCAATTTCGAGCCGAGTCGAGTCGAGCTTTATCGACCCAAGTCGAGCAAGTTAATTGAGCTGACTTGGTTCGTGTACAGCTCTAGTTGGGGGTGTATTGGCCCGACTTGCTCAAGTTGGGGGTGACAAAGGGGAGTGACTCATGGTACTGAACTGGATGGAGTGATGCTGAATCTGAGTCAAATCATCCCAAGTCTTAAAAACCATGAATGGCATCCATATGTCAAACACTTTATCAAAGAAACTCTAGGAACTGACGAGTAAAAAAAATAAACATACAAGCTCCTGAACCAGAGGAGGAGAGATACTCCATCCAAGAAGACTCAGCTGATCAAGAGTCATCAAAGCATCCATCAGTGATCCACCCGACCGTGATGCTATAAGCTTCAGCGCATCCTTACCAATTTCTAAATGTTCTTTCTTCGCAACCCGCTGCAAAGTATAGATGATATCTCTATCCCTCAGTTTCTGAAAAAAGAATTTCTGGCACCTTGATATGATTGCATGAGGTAAACGATCAAGACTCGTACTGACCAGGACAAAAACAACCCATCGGGGTGCTAGGTCAATGACCTTTGAGATGGCACTCCAAGACTCAAGGGGCAAAGTATCACAGTCATCAACAATGAGCACTCTGTACTGAGATCGTAACTTGGACGTAATCATACTCTCGAGAAGACCCATAATGCTCTCAAAGTCAAATTTATGAACTGGATTCACTTCTTGTACATTTTGACTTTTACCCAAATCATGTGCAATGCATGAATCGCAGATGCCGCAAGGTTTAGGGTGATCTAGAGATTGGCAATTTAGAGCTCTGGCAAAAATGCGAGCACACGAGGTTTTTCCCGTGCCACGAGGGCCATAGAACACATAAAGAAACCCAATTTTCCTTCTCAAAATAGCATTTGAAAGAGCTTGTATCACAAGATTCTGTCCCACCAGATCCTTGAAGGTCCTAGGCATGTATTTCTGTGTCAAGCTTTGATGTCTTCCATGGCAGTGCTCTCTATAGTTGCGTTGGTTGGCTGAACTTGCTTCAGAATCAAGGTCCGAGTCCCGATTGTGTTTCAAATTATTATCAGAGAAAATATCAAGCTCTCCCGAATAGTCATGTGCCTGAAAAGCCATCTGTTCCAGGGATCCTGCTTTTTGAGTTAGTAAAGGAAGTTCCTCAGAATCGGGCATCAGATATGAGCTTGAGCAATCAGACATCACAGGCATATCCAAAACACCTCTTTTGCCTTGTGGAACATGGTCCTTGGCTATCTTTAACCTTGAATTAGAAAACCCACAAGACAAACTCCTTCCTGCCATGTCCATACATGTCTTACCTCTATGGTGAATCCTCAACCAATTCCAAGGAACCCTACACCGATTTCTTGGGGCCCAGCTAGCCTCAAGCTTGTCCCTGTCATATTCTTCTGCTGCACCCTTTATATAACAATTTGGGAATGCCGAACCTTGGACCAACGAATTTGAAGCGATAGACAATTCATTATTAGCTCTTAAATCTCTTGAATCGACAGAAACCCGGGCTCTCCTTGTGCCTCCAAATTTGTGCCTTTTAACCTTATTCAATTCATTGAGATACCCATGGCGATGAAAGAGAGAAGACTCTACATCTTTGCTATCAGCTGAGAATTCTTGCAATTGTTCAGAAAGAGTCTTACGGTTTTGACTGTGATTTCCCTCATGTGAAATCATCTTCTCTTTCCCCTTCCTCTTCCTTGAAACTAACTCATCAACCACACCCCAATCACGGCCATATTGAGAAGGTTTCTTCCTGCCACCCGAACGACTGCTTTTGTGGTTCTTTCTAGCTTCTCCTCCCTCGTTGGAACCTGCTCTATCATATTTCTTCCTGACTGCTACGGTCGAAGCGACTTTTGATGTTGCTCGGTTCGCAACAGGCAGTGAACTTCCCATCAACCTCCTAACTTCCCTCGGGCGCTCAATGTTTAAAGATCTCTGCCTGCGATTCAATGCAGTGTACTTCTCAAGTTTCTCGGCGGAAGGAAAATTCAACAATGAAGGACTCATCGAAGGGTCTCTGAGAGATCTCGATCTCTGAAGGACGGTAAGGCCCTTCATGAGAGACCTCTCTGCCGAGACAGGGCGGTGCTTATGCATACGTCTTTTCAAGTGAGCGCAATTCAACAGATGCACATGAACACTGCAAAGATGGTCACTAGCAGTCTAGCACAACCATTCCATCTGGGTCACGATCAGATGCCAAATGGACCCACATTAGAAATGGCACCGTATCAACACAAAGAAAGAAACCCAAAATCCACCAGCAGTTGTAACATTATAGAAACATGTTCCTCTAAGCAGTGTAATCGATTCCAACATCATTCACTACATTCAAAACAGCTGCAATTCCTTCTAAACGATATCAAAATGCAAAATATATTCAAAACCAAACATCTAATTCACCACGATACTTCCACAAAAATAGTACAATACAGCTCAAACCCCCTTCAACCAAAATCCAAGAAACCGATTCTTCGACAAGAATCAGTTTCCAAAACCAGCTATTCACCAACTCAATAAGATGTTCTAAAACTCCGATACCGCTTCGAATCCAAAAAATCAGAAGACAGAACTAAAAAATAAATTTCAAACCAACTCAGAGAATTTACTTCTCTGAACTTCTGAAAACTGAAACGTGAAAAAAGTAAATCTCGCTACGACCTTGCTTCGCAATCTCCGCCTCAACTAATCGTAATCAGTCCATCTGGATTTCTACATAATCTTATTCCCTAAAAAGGAAAAAAGCAGAGCAGAAGATCTCTGAAACGTGAGAAGCGACCGAACTGAAAATCTCTTTGCTGAGAGAGCAGTTAAAGCACTGACCTGAATTCAAAGCGAATCGTCTTTCCCAGAGAGGGAGAGGTTTCGTTTCGGTTCGAACGGGGCGAAATATTCTTCCTGTGTATCGGCCGAAACGGACAGGGACGGCACTTGGTTCTTAGTAATCGAGTTCGTTTGCCGCGACTAAGGTTCTTCCGTGTATCGTCGCCCAATGGGGCCCACAGTCTGAGTATCCTGATGATCGAAACCGTTCATGCCGTAAGATCTATTCTTTTCTCGATACTACATTAAATTTATACTGAAGAGGTGATTGTGACCATAAGTTTCTGAAGATGAATTTAGAACGATGAAAAACATTTCAACGGCCTTTCATTTGACTCTAAAAATTGAAGGTGAAGATCATTGCAAAAGCCTAACTAGTGGAAAATAGCTTATATGCTGTAGTAATGAGAATAAGGACAGTCCAAGTCGTCAAACCATCTCAGCATGTGGGCCCCATTTGATGGCGAGACACGTTCGTCCTGAGTCGCGACAGAGTCAGAACGGAATCCTGAGGAATTATATGATACGTGGAACACATCTTTGCAAAAGTATACACGTGTTCCCATTTTTGACAATTGGAAACAATGTTTTGGAAATCAAGACCGTTGTTCTGGTGAGGCCCACAGAAAAATTTTAATTACAGGATTTCGAGTACTAATATTGGGAAAATTTTGATTTGGATGTGAACCGCTATATGTGTGTGTGTGTGTATATATATATATATATATTTCCCCTCCTTCAATATTTAGGCCATGAACTGAAGATTAAGGTTTATTTATTAGGTATATTTTGAACCATATTACGTTCACGGTCTAGATTAGCGATCCTTTGGTTGAAATTGTCAGAATTGAAAACACGTGTACACTGTCCAAAAATGAGGAGCCATGTACCATATAATTACTCCTTGCTTCTTCGGGGGGAGACCGTAGAGACGGTGGGATTCATATGGGATTCATAGGAAATTAATTATACTGGGATTTTCAGTATTGCTCAGATCCGTACGCCATGCAACGATGTAACGTACTCGGATACATCCGACACATTGCAATCTGATACATCGGGACTTTATCTTTTAAATCTGAGCCGTGTTTCAGTAATCTAAACCGTTTATATGATGTTTCTCATCTTTTACGGTGAATGAAAACATATAAAATCTGAGCTCTTTAGTTTAGAAAATAGACGGTCAAGATAAAATTTGTATAATCAAAATTTTGAAAGATTCAATATGAGAAAATTTTGGCTGATCTGCTATCCATGAGAACCTCTATCACATAAATGGTCTGAGTCATTGAAAAAAGAACCAATTATATTAATAAATTCCCGACGTATCATATTGTAATATTGTAATAGGTGGGGATGTAATAGAGCAAACCTCATTGTGTTATCCGAACGAGGATTGGCGAGTGTATTCGCTCGAGTCAGATGAACATGCCTATGGGATAAATGCGCCGAGTTGGGACACGTGTGATATTTTTTATCCCTTTATCACAGCACGATTTAAGTATACTCGGCACAAATCGATCCTGTACATTCATGAGGCAGGATATAGTTGTATGAGAAGATTGAACGGTTAGATAAATAAGCAACGGATTCAACTGAATGTACTGAAGTGAGGTACCAGATGAGTGGACAGGAGTGTTAGCTGACAAAGCCATCTAGTTAATGAATGCGTCGATCTAAAATGTGTTTCGTATTGGCACACGTGCGGCGAAGTCTTTGATCCATATGAGGCGAGCGTGTGCGTTTAATATCGTGGAGTAAAAGCGAACAGTCTCACTCACGGACTCTTGCAATCGGTGGGCCACAGCCACAGGTGCCATGACGTGAAAAGATCGTTCGTTTTGACTCCGTCGCCAATCAGGACCCGCTTATGAGATGTTGCATGATTTGGACCGTCCATGTTCTTATCACCACAGTAAGAGTAGATTATGGGAGGAGGAGGAGGAGGAGGAGGTGATGATGTTAATCTTCTTTCATTGTTTTAAATTTTATCTAAAGATAGTAATGGGCACAATCATTCGTTCAGCTTCTCACCATTACTACTGTAGCACGGTCGGGAACACAGACGGTTCAGATCATAGGACCATCTGGCATGTTGGGTATTTGTGGGTGGGCGGCAACAGAATCCGGATTCTAAGTCAGAGTGGAAGCAGAATGAGCTCACTTGATTGGATTTGATTGGTCTATGTGCCACTCTTAAGGGTCGCGGACAATTACATGGCAAAGATGGATCAGAAAAGGCCCAGTCGGCGACAGAAGTGATCTGGACCATCAAACCTTCAATCAGGCTTGCGTATCTCGAACCGATGAGTTATGCCTAAGCGTAAAATATATGATTTTGGGGTAGAAACGACCTGACTTTAGCCACCAACCCGCTACTAAGTCAATTTGTTAACGATTCAGAGATGAAAACCCCCGATTCGACTGTTTCTCTGTTTTGGGTTTTTTATAAATAGTAGGTTTTAGTTTGACTATAACTCTTCATCCATCGGGCTTTAGGAGTTGGCCAACGTGAAAAGAGGGAGAATAATTAGGGATCGGTTTGGTGAAGCCAAATGGACATTTACTATTTTTGGCCGAAAACCTTGCGCACTAGTAGACATCATATATATATAAATAGTAAATTTACTATTTATAGTAAGTCGCGAATTCTAAGAGTTTTAGTTGTAGTTTGATTATGATTTCTTTCTCATTGCTTAGTACCCTTATTTAAAGGGTTGTGAACTTGTTTTTATGCATTCATTAATCTATTTCGAATTTATTAGAATTTATTTCTATTTTCTACTCTATTTTCTCGTGGATTCGAGAAAGTCTCTGTGAGGAGTCCAGAGAAGTTCCGTGGATTCGGAATAGTTATCCTCTTGAGGAAGACGGTGCTCGACCTCACGTCCTCACCTGCGTCAGATAGTCAAATTTGATTAGGCCATGTAGGTCATGTTGGAGATGACCATGCGGACCAAGCTAGAGTTTGCAACTTTATCCGGTTTTGAAATAGGCCTGACTCAAACTCAAACTCGACTCGATACCAAGTCCAACATGCCTAAACCGATCCGAGTCCAGGTCTAGCAGACACGGACTAATCATGACCGATTCCAACCCAGTCAAAAGTACCAAGTCAATTTGAGTTGGCACCGATTCGGATCGAGAGATGCGGGAATGAAGGAGTGGAGAGGAGAAAGAGAGGAGATGGGTGGTGATTGTAACGCCCCGAAAAATCAGGGGTCGTGCATACGCTCGACTCCCAAGTCTCCGAGTGTCACTTATCATCAATTTTATGGTTTTATGACTTTCGAGTTTAAATGCGCAAATGGATGGAATTAATGAAACATGAGGCACTTCACAACTAGTCTCTAGAAAGAAAACAATATATACGAGTTCAAAGAAATATAAAGAGGGCTGACAAGGCAAAGCCCAACAAAATCGTAAATGAAAATCATATGCCTA
The DNA here is from genome assembly GCA_030180095.1 of Magnolia changhungtana. Lineage (NCBI taxonomy): Eukaryota > Viridiplantae > Streptophyta > Magnoliopsida > Magnoliales > Magnoliaceae > Magnolia > Magnolia changhungtana. The sequence goes on along the minus strand of JASAUF010000396.1, from coordinate 5,750,015 downwards.
TAAAATGGTCAAAGTGGCACCGCTACGACTCAGGACACCTACAGAATCTAGTCTCTAAGCCGGTGAAATGCCCATCAACTATAAGTAGGAGAGTCACATCCTCCTTGTCAGCTGAGCTTTGAAATGCAGGCTCCTCATGCCATGAGTCACTGCATCTATGAATGGAGTGCCAGTTGGTGTTTTAAAACACCGTCCCAGGAGTGGGAGTGAGTGATCAACTCAAGTGAACTATTAGTCTCAAGTTACAACGGCATCAATTAAATTATGAATTTAATGAAAAACAAACATTCATAAATACCTAACTAATCTTGTTAATGTATATGCATGATAGATGATATGATGTATGCCCTCGCCACAACACTCCTCGGCGACTCCGTCTAACGATCGCATATGTCAACACTCCCTCAAAGCGACCTCGACTTAGTCGCCACCCTAACTAATGCATGCGGATAATGTTAACCAAGTTCTTAGTTAAGTCCATTCATCACGACGAGGTTTGGGAATCTGTACACCCCAATCAATGCCTAAACGGGTTGCAATGAGCCAAGACCCCCAATGCGTGAGGTGAGACCTCGCGGTCCGTGATCCCGTCGGGTTCCTCATCCCCGGCTTCAAGCACATGAGGTCTGCAGAAAAAGGGATCGCTCACGGTCACTACGGGAGCGCGTGCACCACTGAGGTAGGCATGAATAAAGACTTTCAAACACGGTGTCCCATTCCACCATGCCCGCTCACGAGCAGTGGACCCAATCCAATCCGTCAAATGGTTATCGAGGGCTACATGACGGTCTGTAGGGGGTGTTCCAGTTCCATTACATGTGTGAGCAAACATAGTTAACAATCGAATTTGTCGATCATAAGTAGACTAAACCACCTAGATCGGGCGAGCAGGACGGACAGAAAAAGACATCGGTACTAGACCCATGCAGGAAGCGATTCGGTTCGCCACCCATACGCACTTCTAACTTGCATGTTTAGTCTTAGGGGAGTCCAACTAGAAGGACTACCGCCTAACCTCGTGTTCCTCGACCAATCGAGGGTTCGACGATAATTCCATAGCATGCCATCATCAAGGTTATCATACTGACATCATGTTGCATAAATCCTACCATTCAATTCAATGTCCCTAACAAGCATAATACATTAATACAAACAAAGTGCATGTGAGAAGTGTGGGTTGGCGAGGAAACATATCTTAGACTTAAAATGTGCCAAGGCAAGCTTCATACAAGACATGAACAACAACATATGAGGCAAATTAAGCAACACATAGGCATATGATCATCTACTATATCACCAAGCATGTGAGGGCACAAATGCCAGTGTGTTCATGACATAAGAAAGAAAACCAACAAACATGCGATTCCATACATCACCAAATAATACCCAAATCCTAGAGTCTCTCTAGATTTCACAAACACTTCACTCAAGCAAGCAAAATCATTAAACACATGATAAAATTGGTGCTAGGCCACCTAAGATTAATAGTCCGCACCTAGGATTGTTGGAGGCTTGGGAAAAACATCCTAGAAAAGAGGGCTTTGCGGTAGATCTCATTAATCCTAAAACAACTTCACATGTTAGATTTATAAGCAAAACTCCCTCTAGACAAGGGTTTCAACGAAAATGGGTGGTGGATCTTACCTAGATGATCAATGGAGTGAAAAGGGCGGTTGTAGATGAGAATCCTCATTTGAGAAGATGTAGGGAGTTGTGGGGTTTGATTTCCTTTAGGCCCACCTTGCTCTTCTTTCTTCACTCTCCCTTCCTCTCTTCTTTCTCTCTTTTCTCTCTTTTCTCTCTTTTCTCTCTTCCCTTTCCTAGGGCAAATTCGTATGGGAGAGGGGTGCCCAAAAGAAACCTCTATTTATAATTCCAAATTTGGTGCAAATGGCCCTAAACTTCCATAATTTCCTAAAATAGACTTATGGGACTCCCTATTGGTGTTGGGGTGGCCCTAACACCCTCTGCCACCAAATTCGACGTGTAGGTGCCTTATGGCCCGATTAGGGCCCATTTCATCTGTATTTAATGAACGGATATATGATATGAGAAAGCGTTTTTTTTTTTTAAGTGGTCTGTGGGGGCCATTTTGGTGATTGGAGCATTTCGATGGCCCTCTGGCCATGAAATTTATAGGATAAATGGTCCATGGCCCGATGAGGGCCTTACAAAATTTGGGAACGAACGGATGTGGAGTTTGGTCATGCGGGTCCAATTCGCGATCAACGGTCATCGTGCCACGATCGGGGCCCGCTTTCAAGTAATTAATGTGTGGGAAGGCGTTGAAAAATACATTAAACCTTCACCGTAAATTTGAAAGAAATCCGGGCTGAAAGACCCAAGTCTCGATTTCTTATATCGCTGCGCATTTTAATCGCATTGGTGGCGCATTGAGAAAACAGCCGGATGGTACTTTTCAGGTGTCCACTTGTCCTACAGTCCGCGATGGACCACAAGCCCATGAGATCTCATGATTTTCTAAAGTTTTAGATTTTTCGACCCTTCTCGATCGGGTTAGGTGGCCCACACGACTGAGTATTGTTAAGTGTAACATTCGTTTCGGCTTGGCGGCCCGCACTTGGTCCTATCATAACTAGACTGTCCACCCCAAATTGGTATAAACTAACATTGAGTGTTAATGGTCGTTAAGTGATATTATAAGTTAATAATAAAATAAATAATTAAATAAATAAATAAATTTCAAGGATTTTTGGAAATCCAAAATAGTGAAAATTCGGGATGTTACATGATGGTGGTGGGTGGCTATTGGGTTTGGAAAAAGAGGGAGGAATGGAGGGAGTGGAGAAGTGGGAGAGAGAGGAGGAGGGTGGTGATGGTGGTTGCTAGGCTTGGAAGACGAGGATGAAGGAGGAAGAGAGAATTTGGGATCAGCTGCAGAGTAGAAGATTAAAGATACTTAGGGTTTTATATATATATATATATATATATATATATATATATATATATATATATATATATATATATATACCCGAATCCAAGTCAAATCAATTTCGGATCGAGTCGAGTCTAACCGGATTGAGTTTCAGGTTAAGTTCCTGGGTAACTCGAACTCGACTCAGTTTGAGTTCAGATTGGGCGAGGTCTATTCGGTTCGGACCGACTCACTCATTCAGTTCGAGTTGAGTCGGGTCTAAAAGAGTTTGACAAGTCGAGTCATCTCGCGCCCAGCTCTAATCATGCAAAGCTTATTTGAAAGTTGTTAAATTTAATGTACTCCTATGCCCAATCAAATCCCATCACCTTGGTTGGAGGCCCATGGTGGTAGGGTCACCATTAAATCACACCCTAATCCATATCTCAAGTGGTAGACCGAGTGAAAGATACCTCGTTTCAATACTGAGGTCTTGGTATCGATTCCCTAGTGGGGGTGGCTAATAGTGAAGTGTGAATTAACAGTGGGCGTACTAAAAAAAAAAAAAAGGGTCACCATTAAATCCATGACATAGATGACCTTGACACCACTGAACTCTACAGCGACATGAGGTGAGAGAATTTAATGAGGTCACGCGCTATTATCAGAGCTGGACTTGATTTAATATGTAGACCTAATAAATTTCAAATGGACATAAATTTGAGTACTTGCAAATTTTGATGGGATGACAGCCGGCTATTAAAATGAACTCAAATACTTCCAAACAGCACTCAGTGTTATGATCCCAATTGTTTCAAGAGCCTAGCTTTATGCATTCAATGGATGTTAGGGCTTTTGGTATATGTATTAGTTAGGTTCTCAACAATAGGATATTAAAGCTAACACCAAAATGGAAAAGAGCAAGGGAGTGCATATGCCAAGTGAAGAGGGCTATTTGATTAAGCAGGTTAAGCAAAATGCAGCTGCCATGCCTTGAAAATGACTACCTAAAAAATAGGTCAAAGTGAGCACCGCTACAAAACAGGACACCGCGAACGATGGCTGTGAAAAGTGGTGAAATGCTGCAATCCTAACGGTTTAAAGAGCCTACACATTCCTCATTCCATCAGTGAGCTTTGAAATGCATAGTGTAGCCCACAACACCAATGCCATCATTGTGGTGATGGAAAAGCTGTGGGCCCCACCATTATGTATGTATTTAAGGACGAGCTTGGAAATTTATTAGGTCTACATATTAAATCAAGTCCAACTCTGATAATAGCGCGTGACCTCATTAAATTCTCAAGCGAACCACACCATAGGAAATAGTGGAGATTGAATGTCCGATGTTGAAAAACATTTGAGGCGTGTGTTTTCTCTTCATCTAGGTCTATGTGACTTAATCAACAGTTTAGATGCCAAATAATGGGCCCTAAGAAATTTTTAATGATGGGCGTTCAATTACAACTGTTTCCTGTGGTGTGCTTCACTTGAGATTTGGGCTTGTGACATAAAATCAGTTGAGAAAATGGATAGACAATAGGGATAAAACACACACACTATGGTGTAGATCCCTCCCTTTTTTATTTTTCTCTTTTTACATTTTGGTTTTTACACGCACACTCATACACACCCATGCACTCATACCACAGTGTTGAAACTCGTGTCTACCACTGAGGCATGAATAAAGACCCCATTCAAATCCTGGGCCCTGCTGTGCATATACAGGCTCATACAGGCAGGAGCAGTACCCAATCCAATCCGTTTCAATTATGATATGCGGGCCTCATATCTGAAGCAGCACACGGCCCAATTGAAGTAGCACATGTCCTAATCAAATTTACACGTCCCATCATTTGCACATATGGAACCACCTAGATAAACTACCACAAGGATTGGCCATAAAAAGATCTGACAGGGAACATAGGTGCAGGGAAGCAGATTAGCTGGTGTACCACACACCACCAACCTAGCTGGTGTGGATAAGTGTCGTTGGGGGTGTACATTGGCTCGGCCACTAGCTGACCTCAGCTCAAAATCGGCTCGGTCCTCGAAAATCGGCTCGGCTTGGTTCGGTCAGATGCTTGAACCCAGTTCAACCCGAGTTTGAGCTAAGATCGAGCCGAGTTTGCCATTGCAGCATTTTCACAAACACCTGGACTGCACCTTCAAAATCTCACTGTTTTTGAGACAGCAGCAATGGTTTTACAAGTATTTTATCAAATACCTTCTAAGCAACATAAAAATCAAGAAAAAAAAAAAAGGTTTGGTTTCATATACATACCTTCCTTGCTACCAGCCATACTTCTTTGAGTCATTTCATCAAACACTTGGCGAACAACATTAATATCAAAGTAACCAAGTTAAAAAAACAGGGACAATGATTCTCACAGTCAAAACATTCGTGGGGCCACCACAAATTTTTATTTTACATCCAATGTGTTCATAAGGTTTTTAAAAAAAACGTAAATGAAGAGGAAAACAAAATATCATATTGATCCAAAATTTCTATAACCCCCACGAGGGTTTCAATGATAGACGTTCAATCCCCCACTGCTTTTTACAGGATGGTCCACTTAATTTTTGGATCTGTCTAATTTTTAGATTGTGCAGGATCGGAGGCGTCAGGTACTGTCTAAAGAACTAGATTGGTATGATAATCGGGTGTTCCGCTCTAATAGAGAATGAAAAGGAATAGGGAAGAAAAATATACCATGTCTCATTATGTTTCTCGTTCCAGCTGTAAAGCGAGTGCACTCAAGTTTATGAGTCGCCATTTCTAGAAAGAGTAGAGTGGGCTTTGCCTTCTGCCCCACCAAGTGATGATCCAGGCCACTCATCTAAAAGTTCCTCCTACATTACATTGTCAACAAGGAGGAAATCTCAGGGCTTATCATAGTCAATGCTTCAGGTGAGCAAGAAACTGCTTTTCTAGACCTTTGTTTCTAAGACACTGTTAAGGATGATGAGATAGTTGATGAATGAGGTTTTCTTTATCCCTCCTATGGACACTGGTGGGTCCATCTAGATAAACGGTCTAGATCATCACAAATTCGGCCTTCCTCCTAGGCCAGATCCTTGCTAGCAAAGGCCTTCTTTTCCCAGTTTTGTCATCATATTCTGTGGACGGTTCGTGTCATCAAGTTTTCGCTTCTGTCTTTGGACCGCAGTCAAGCTTATCAGCCAGGTTGTGGACCAAGCTTGGTCCTAGCAAGAAAGGAACCAATCGATTTTCAGGCCAGGCTAGGTCCGGCCCCAATTTCATCTGTATTTATGTGCCCCGTGCTACAAAAATGCAACAGACCGTTGGTTTTTTTTTTTTTTTTTTTGTGGTCTATTTCTTTATTCATTAGTGGCCCATGCATTCACCGTGTGAGAACCAACAAATGTGGTTTGATCAAGTTTCCAGTCGGGCTGCATTGAGCCCGGGACCAACCAATTTTTGTGGTGCATACTAATCTAGCCCGCATGCAGGGCTCCGACCTGTTTCTGATGCACATGCACAGTAGCAAACTCACATTTCATGGCACGCTTTCAAGTAATGTAATTGTGCAATTCATTGCAAACATCAAAAATCATAAATCTGATTCCGAGGAAGGGTTAAACATTTTTTAAAAAAAAAAAAAAAACAAAACAAGCAAAGTTCATTAGAGAGCGCTGCCATCCCTTAAAAGCAGCAAAACTGAACGCTGAGAAAAACAGAGGAATGCTGTTTTTTTTTTTTACTTTTCTTTTCCTTGTTCTACTAGTGCCTTTGGTGAAACAAGGGAATTCAGATGAAGAGAGTATGAAGCAACAGAGACTCTTAACTTCAGTATAGATGTGAAAAGAGAAGAAAGTAATTTACATGATTTACATTCGTTTCTTTTTATTGAAGGCTTGGATTCTTCTCATCTTGGTCAACTATCTCGAATCAAATTGGTGGGTTCACTCAGAACGTACTTTGGTAGTTCATATTTTGCACCTGCACCCAAAAGGTTTTGTTAAGAGATGTTCATAACAAGATTGTATGACATGGAGGAATAAAACAGAAGTATGGCCTGCATGGATTTACCTCTTTCATCATAGCATGTTGTCATGTCAGCACTTGTAACAATGACACCCGCACTGTCCACTATTGCTTGTCCAAGGTTCAAATCTGCTTCAGCCGCAGCTCGAAGTGCATCCCAAATCTCTGAGATACATCACAAAAGGGTTAAGACTTAACCTGCTGCATTTCTTTTTGATTTTCTAGCTAAATCCGCTCAAAACTTGAGATGGACAGTTTTCATGTGTGAGCATTTGCCCCCCTTAGCTACCAAGTTTGACAGGCTTAAGAATCAGTATAACCTAATTCGAAAAAATAAATAAATAAATAAATAAATAATCCTAGTCTCCCTGCTTGGAGACACCTAAAAATGAGTTCATCTCATTTTAGTTAACAGTAATTATCTATTAGAGATCTTGGAAATGAGTTCATCCACCAAAAAGGCCTTATAATTTAATCCATAACAATTTTTGCATTGAACCAGTAAATGTCTGTATTTATATTTATTTATTTATTTTGAAATCATTCGATCTTCCTCTTATATTATATCAAAGCAAAGGTAGGAAACACCTTCATTCACAGTGATATCTGTGAGAGAAATAGCTTCTCTAAGATAACGTCCTTCAGGTTAAACATTTAATTTGACAAGTATGTCTGTCTCAGCATTAGACTTTTCTATGCCATCACTGTTTCTTCAGACTCAGATGAAAAAAGGAAAAAAAAAAAAAAAGGGGGGGGGGGGGACAAAGGTTTCTATAAAAAGAACCCTTTTTCCTTTGATAGTACATAGTTGAAGAAGATGAAGAAGAAGACAAACCAACTAACTAATGTTGATTGTTAAACATCAGCTTGTGACCAGGTGACATGGGTGGTATCATCTAACTGGTATGTGTGTAGTATGAACAAAAGACACTTGATAGCAAATATCAAGACTCATAGGGTGCACCTTAGTCATTGGCTTCATGCCAACAAGTGCAATAGTTGGAATTGGAAATCCACATCCCTATAGGTTAGGCTTGATGTTTCAGGAATGAAAATCAGCTTGATGTTTCTTGTACCATCTATCTTCCACAAAAAAAAAAATCGATTTCATTCCTAATAAACAATCAGCTTGATGTTTCTTGCACCTTTTATCTTCCAAAACACCGTAAAAATTAACAAACTACACAAAAAACTCTCTTGTTTCTGAAAGTTTAGACAATTCATACCACTTGGAAAAAACAAGGGAACAGTAGAGAATGCAAAGTCTGCAGACACAACTGACAGAAGAATGCATGAATATAATGCTAGATTTCACCTCAAGCAACCTATGAACTTGAATGATATAAGCCTGTGCAAGGCTAGTGTGAAACCTCCTCTTTTTTTCATTCTTTTTTTTTTTTTTTGGCCATAGGCATTGGGAGAACAAAAAATCACATCCAATTGCACTTTAATTATGTAACACACTGCACCGTTTCAGTAATGCCTCACTCTAGGCCCATGATTAGTGGGCTTTTGGCTCCGAGCAATATGCACGCTACAAGTGTTCCATTTTCCACTACAAAGGACCTAATCTTTATTGCCAATCAAAATAAATAAATAAATGAATAAGAAAAATGAAAACAGTGCCTTTATATTTGCCATGCAGTTCATACTATCATATTCGAGGAATAGGTTTTGCGCTTGCACCTGATCTTTTTTGCCTGTGATGATTATTATAAAATAGAAAAATAACAGTGTTATGTGCACACAAAGGAAAGAGTACCTTTCTGACCACCATAGTGAGGAGCCGTGTCCCAGAACTCATCACGCATCCGTCTAAGCTCTGTTCTAGTTATTGGTTGAGTATGCTTCCAAGCCTTCGGCTTTCGAAGCTTTTTAGTAGTCTCTGAGAGTTTAGAGAGAGAGAGAGAGAGAGAGAGAGAGAGAGAGAGAGAGAGAGAGAGAGAGAGAGAGAGAGAGAGAGAGATGAAACAATAACAGATTTGTTAAAATATTCATACGTCCATAGGACATAAACAGCAAAAAGATAAATGTATCGAAATATCAATCTCGTTTGCATTCAAGCTTCCAAACTCTAACACTAGAGTTCAACATGCAACAAAGCCAGTGTGCCTTCCATTGGCTTGATTGTAGATGTTATGTGGGTTCCATGCACACCTTTGGATGTGAGCCTGATAATTTCCTGAACACAAATGTGGCACAAAACAACAGCAACAAGGATTTTCTTCTCTTTCTCCGTCCTTCCCAACACCCACCTCTCCCAAAGTCCCCCCACCCCCTCTCCTCTCTCTTTGGAATTTCAGGGACTCCCTGTGGGCAATGTTGAGTTTGGGGTGGGGAGGATGTGTTACGGAGGATAAGAGGGAGAGCATTGGACGTGGCCATGATGAAGAAGCTGTATAGTCGTGAGGCCTACAATCTATATGAGGGAATGCCTCAAAGGGATTGCAGAGACCACTGATATATTGAAATCTTGGCAAATTGGAGAGACCACTGATAAATTGAAATCCCACCATTTGCCGATTTTCTGTGAACAGCCATCCAAACCAAGGCCCATCGTGTCTATGTTTGGGATCGTTGAACCATGAGCCGCTTTTACAAAATGAGAACTCGAGAGTATTGTCCAAACTCTAGGAGGGAGCATCATACAATACCTCAAGAGATAAGCTCTGATCAGCATCGTGCAATTGTCGTAACAAACATTCTGGTTGTTTGTAGTGGGACTGTTGCATGTGGCCAATCAAAGGCACTCTTGATTTTCACTGATGCTTTCCAATATAATTCCAGCACCATCTGAGAAATGATATAATATAATAGTTTTATGGGATCAACCATACAATTACTATTGGAGTGATAAAGTCCCTTGATTTACATTGATACACCACACTCTGACAGCTTAAGCTTTTAGAGTAAATGGTTGTTTGACATGGTATCAGAGACGAGGAAGAAGAAAGAGGGATGAAACTAATCCTAGAGATGGGAGTTTGGGTTCCATCTGCGACTATAACATACTGAGTGTGGGGAGAAGGAGAACAAGATAAAAAGAATTGAGACTTACTAGTCATATGGGAGGAAGCTCCAGAGTCTATGACCCAGGAGGTAGGAGAGGATGACGCAAGAAGAGCAGTACCTGACTGGGTTGAAGTTGCGTGAGATGGCTTAGGAATATCACAAGCATGAAGCCGCATAAGGGCATCATATGCAGCCTGAGAAATAATGAGAGACTCCCCTGAAGTAGACTGCTCAGCTGCGGGGTGGAAGACTATGTCTCAAGAGCAACTGTGGATGCAACAGAAGTAGTGGCATAAATAGGACGACCATGGATCTGTCAGCAATAATCAACATTATGATTAGTTCCACCGCAATGCGAACAAATGCAGGAACCATCACGTCCTCGTCCACGTCCACCACGACCACGCTCGCAGCCTCTATCACGACCACCAAAACCAGAAATGCGTCATAAACTCAAGGATGGTACCCGAAGGCCAAGAGAAGACTGATCGCCAGCAAGATGTGTCGAACACTCTGGTGGCACAAATGAATGGGAAAGAGTAGAGAAAGTAACGCATTGACACATGTCATAGACTGTCGTTAATGGGGGAAGAGGATCCTGCATAACAACCTGATCTCGAATATGAAGATAATCGGAATTCAACCTAGCTAAGAACTGCATGATACGAGTATCATCTTGCTGCTTATGGGCATGTTCATGATCATCTTCACATTTGGACGGAAGAGGTTGATACTGGTCCAACTCATCCCACATACCCCGAAGCGTCGATTAGTAATCTTTTAATGATATTGAGTTTTGTTGGAACCGACCAATTTCTTGAATAAGCTGGAATACCCGTGAAAAATTCTGAGGTTCCGAGAACATATCATGAAGCGTATCCCAAATGACTTTAGCTGAGTATAAAAACATCTGTAGAGCTTGGGGGATCATCCAAAATATAAGACAACTTCTCACGGGTTCCTAAGAACACTTTTACAAATTGTGCTCATTGAAGATAGTTGTCACCATTCAACTTAGTGCAGGTAATCTGCAAGGGGTTGGATTCAAGAGACCCTATGCCAAGAGATGAGGGCCCATTGTCAGCCATAGGAGAGTAAGTAAGAATGATTGATTCAAACAACTATATCTCACTCAATCCTTCAAGGTAATAAGAGATAAACCTTAAACAAATAGCAATCATCCAAAATAACACGAAACTCAGTCAAACACGGCCCAGCCGAGTGAAAACGGCCTAGCCGCACGTCCATTTGAGGTTAAAAACCCTCTCAAACATGGATCTTAAGCAAAAAAATCCTCCATGAGTAGCTTGGGAGGAAGATTTCGATCCATCTTGAGCAAAGAAACTAAAGAATCGTCATCTTCTTGAAGTTACTCGAACCCTTATGCTTGGTATGCACCTACCTAAACATTTTTGGGGTGATGCTCTTCTAATTGCTACTTTTCTTATTAATCGTATACCCTCACGTATCTTGTCTTACAAATCTTCATTTACTATATTGTATCCTTAGGATAATCTATTTCCTCTACTAATTAAAGTTTTTGGTTGCGCATGCTTTGTTCAAATTTTGGATGGAAGTAATGATAAACTTAGCCCCATGATAATCATGCGTCTTTCTAGGGTATACTCGGAGTCAGAAATGGTATAAATGTTTTGCCCCATTGACTCGTAAGAAATATGTCTTTGCCGATGTAACCTTCTTTGAGGATATTTCTTTTTTCTCAGCTCCAGGCCGATCCTTCTGTGATCCTTTTGCGAGTCAGGAGGAGTATGACTCTTATCCTCTTCCTCTTTCCACTAGTGATCAAGGAGAAACTCCTCTCCCCTCCATTCAGCATCCTGTTTATGGTGTGAGTGACACTCCACCCCTGTGGTATGTTCCCGTGTGGAGTTCCCACCATGCATGTGCGGAGGGTATTGGAGTGATAAAGTCCCTTGATATACATTGATACACCACACTCTAACAGCTTAAGAGAGGAAGGTGGATTGTGCCATCAATCCATGTTGCAGAAGAGAGGAAGGTGGATTGTGTCATCAATCCAATGCCTTGTTGTGGACGGCCTACAATTCAAAAACTATAGCAACCAGAGAATCCTAGCAATCACTTTTCACTATTGTAATAATTATGCTTCCTATCATATATATTACGACAAAAATCCTACACTGAGACGACCATAACCTTCTAAGTTGTCGCCTTCCAATAGAGATTGAAGAACCATGGTATTCCGTAATGGTAACGGCCACCACTGTTACTATTATGATATGAACCTTTGCGGCCTTTTTTTTTTTTTTTTGAAAAAAAATCCTGTATCGGCCCCATAACAGACCATTATAGGTACGTTACGGGCTGTTTTTTCTGTAACAGCCATTATGACCCCGTAACACGTAACGGTTGCCACTGTTACCTTTACGTAAGAGCTCATTTTTGCATATCAAAAAATGTTATGGTTTCCTGGAGAACTATTGTATACTTCTCCACTGCATGTGGCAATGTCACATGCATGTGCATGATTGGAGCTATCATCTGGTGGGAAGTGCCATGTATGTTCGATGGCTCAAAAATCAGCCTGGTCCAGTCATCAGTTGGGTAAAAGGTGTATGAAACAAATGCATGGCTGTAAAAAATTGACCAATGAGTCCGCATTTGATGTGCACAGCTGGCCCACTTGATGATTGTACCAGGATGACTTCACAACAAGGCATGTTGGAGTTGAGGCAAACACCATCCATCGCGTGGTTCTTGCACAAAAGCACATGTGAAGCACACTTTTATGGATTCGTCTTTACCATAAATTGCATGGAATTTGGGAGTTGTAACCCAAACACCATAATTACAAATCCATGAAACTTTTTTCTTGTCATCTTCACCCCCCAAAAGCTTTCTTGGAATTCTCCTTCTGAAAAAAAATTCCACAAAATTAAAATTCCAGTAGTGTTTACAATCCGCACATTTAGACAAAGCCTTAAGAACCATGAGTTCTCTGGCTTCTTTTTTTTTTTTTCCCTTCGTTCATTTTTTTTTTTTTTGAAAGGTTATGATATTTATTTAATAGCAAGGCCAAAAATATGCCAACAAAAAACAGAAAGAAACTGTACAATAACTATACACAAATAGAAGAAAAGAAAGTGGAAACAGCCTTCACCCAAAGGCTAAGACCTATACAATGGAAGAACAGACTACACAAGTTACAAGCCATTTCACAGTATACTATCAATAGGGAAGTCCTTAAACGTTGGAGTAGAGACTGCCCATTCTACAAGATGGCATTTTGCCTCTAAAAGGTTATTCCCCAACCAACGCTAGAATAACCCTTTAGAGGCTGGCTCCCCAACCAAATGTCTTCACAGAATTTAACAAGCTGCCCGTCTCCCATGGAAAAGGATAAATTCCCTGAAGCCCCAAACTCAACTATAGCCTTCCACAACCTTGTGGCCTTATACAGAGTTGGCCTTTTTGGCCACCACTCCATCTCATTAGACCGCCCACCCCCCAGGGCGACATACATCATTCCATTTTATCAAATGAAATTTCCTCTTTACCTTAGCACCTTTCCATTTATTAAAAAATAAATAAATAAATAAAAATCCCTTCTGAGCTTTTCCAACTTTTTTTATAACGGCCATGGGGCATTTGAAAAGGGAAAAGAAGTAAAGAGACAAGTTTGATAAAGCCGCGTTAATCAATATTAGCCTTCCACCTAGGGACAAAGGGACAAGTGTCTACACTTCCAAAAGGATAGCCTCTTCTCAAATCTTCCAATTACCTGATCCCACAAATGTTTCGGAGGTTTTCCAACGCAAAGCGGGAGAGCCAAGTATGTGGAAGGAAAGGAGCCTAGCTTGCACCCGGCCACTATTGTTGTCCTTTCAACCGTCTCCATGGGGATGTCGATATCCAACATCTCAACGGATTAACCTTCAAACCCAATATTTCTTTGAAGCAACAAATAATCTTCCGCAAGTTATAAACATAGGACTCATTCGCATCACACATCAACAGTGTATCGTTAGCAAACTATAGGTGAAAGATTTGAAGATAACTGTTATCAAACCCTGAACCCACTTATCACCTCCACAGCAAGGAACCTCTCCGACATTCTACCTAAAGCTTCCTCCGCCACCACCATGAAGAGGAGTGGTGACAATGGGTCACCTTGTCTTAAGCATCTCGAAGATTTAAGGAAGTCTTTCGGTGAGTCATTCAAAAGAATCGAGAACCTGGCTGAACTAACACGCCATTTGACTTCGAATCCAAGTCACCCAAGCACAGTCCAGGAACTTCCAATCCGCATGGTTGTATGCCTTTTCCAAGTCAAGTTTGCATACTAGACCACCGCTCCCTTCTTTGAATCATGTATCCAAACACTCATGAGCTATTAAGGCACTATCTAATATTTGTCTACCCTCTACAAAAGCACCTTGAAACTTCAAGATAATCTTCCTAAGAACTTGCTTGAGCCTAGACGATAACATTTTTAATAGTATCTCATAAGGGGCCCCAATCAAGCTAATTGACCTAAAATCCTTCAAACTATCGGCACGCACCTTGGGAATTAGTGCTATAAAATAAGCACCAAATTCCTCTACTAGTCTGTCTAATGGGGACATCTCGTGCACATGCACGCCTCTCCTACGCACGTATACAAATAGTAGGAGGGCCCTACCATCGATCTAGATTGATAATGACATCCATGGAGGGCCTCCTAGTTAGAAGACTATATTTTGGTTCCTTGGGGTGGACCCGATCATCATGTGGATCCCATCATTGGATCTCATGATCATGGTCCACTACTCTAGATGATCTAGGATTTTGAGTTTTACTTATTATTGTTATTAAGAACAACATGAACGATTTAGATTGCATTGATTAATTATTATTTTTGTTACTTCGTCTCTAAGTAACAGGTGCGCATATGACGCAGCTTTTGGGGTATAGGGTTTTCTTATAAATAAGCAACCCCTTGTAGGGTTTTTTCATTGAAGATTATTAATAAAATTCTGTGTTTTTCTGCTTCTCTAATTCTCTGAGTTATGAAAATCTAATTGGGTGCGAAACCCTCCTTCGAAAGGCTAACTACTGTGGCGCGAAGCCACATCCATCTCAAATTGTCCCCACCTGCTACCCTCAATATGCATCTTCTCCCACAGCCATCCCATCTCCAAATCCATCCCTTTTTACAACTAATCCTTCCTCTACAACAGATTTGCAGAATCAGGCCCTGAAGGAGGGCTGAAACTTCGGCGTAGCACCGTGTACAAACCGGACATCCGATCGGCCCGAAACTTGGCGTGAAGGTAGACCTCCCCTGGCCGACCAGAGCCAAGTTGGCCGATTTCAGATTCGTGGGCCCTACACATGTGTGGCCAGGATCCCACGCACGTGCGTCTGGACCCAGCCGTTGTCCACAAGTGTGGATCACCTCAGGTTTTCTCTCTCCTCTATTTCACTCCTCTCTCACCTTATTTCCCTAACCTTAACCCTAGATAATCCTAAATCTTAAGTTCTATTCTACTTTTGCAAACCCTAGGCTTTCCCGATTTGAAACGTGTGAATCCCTTGGATTGAGAAATAATCCTTTGCATGTGCAGATGAATCTACTCTCCTTTGAGCATTGTTTGGCCTATAATTTGTAATTGATCCAGCCCTAACATGTCACATGTGTAGACTTGGACCCTCGTAGATTCCCCTTGTTGAATGCTTGACTTTATGTGAGATGTGAAATTTTTGTGATTGTTTTAAAATTAGTATGATCTAAAGCCTATAATCTTGCATATCATATTTAATTTTCATGTCCTGCATCACTGTCACTTTAAAAAAACTCCTGAACGAAAGCTATAACATCTGATTTCATTGTTTCCCAGAACACTTGGAAAAATGATAAAGGAAAGCCATTCGAACCCAACAAATTGCCCCTTGATTTCTTCCTCAATTACCTAGCCTTCGAGGTGCGGCATGTCCTCTAAAGGAGATCGGAATGTAAGGTTGTTGAGAGTAGGTCTTGCCACCCCCTCCCCTAATAATTGCTTCTTATAAAATTCAACTATGACCTCTCCTACCTTATGCTTCTCTTTTACCCTGACACCATCCACCACCACACTATGGATTTTGTTGACTCTTGCCCTTGCACTAGCAATCCCATGAAAAAACTTGGTACTATTGTCCACATCCTTTAGCCAGATGGCCCTCGACCTATGCCTCCATTTTATTTCATCTTCTCTTAGGCAACATTTGTATTCTATAAGGAAGGCCTCCCTTCTAGCTAACTCCTCATCCATAGAACCACCCCCTCCTTTTTAATATCCAGTGCTTATATTTCAGATAGTGATACCCCCTTTCTTCTCCTCTTTTCCCGTGGACCTCCGTTTTCCACCACCAAAGCTTTCCTTTTAAAAGGCATAGTTTTTTGAATAGAACAAAGTCCGGATGGCCTTGCACCAAGAGAGAGTCCAACCACAGTTTCACCGATTCTTGAAAACAATTCACTTCCAACCATGCTAGTTCAAATCTAAAGGATCCAGGGCCCCAATCTTCCTTAGCAACCTCAAGAAGAATCGAGCGATGGTCCGAGATAATTTTTGGAAGGCCTCGCTGGTGTGAAAAGGAGAACTTTTCAATCCAAGCCGTTGATACAAGGAACCGGTCCAGCTTAGATTGAATGGGTTCAATTTGCCCATTGGACAATGTGTATTTGACATTGCCCATTGGGAGGTCGATGAACTCAATTTTCTAAATCCATGTGGAGAAGTCACCCATGCTTCGAGAAACACAACCCCCTGTAGATTTTCACAGGGGAACCTGACTTTGTTAATGTCTCCACCTATGCACAACAACACTTGCCACTTACTGACAGCCACATCCAGCTCAGCCCATAGTAAGCTTCACAGCTTAGGAGAATTTCATCCATATATATTTGTGAAAGCCCATTGGACACTAATCGCCATGTCCCCTAGTAGAACTAAGACTGAAATTTCACAATGCCACCAGTCATCTTTGGTCTAGTTAGCAGAGTCCCAAATGGTTAGCAAGCTGCCCACCAACCCCTCATCATCCTACCAAACACATTCCTTTTACTAACCCGACCACGTTTCAAATACTAACTTCTGATTCAAAGAACATAACGTTGTTTCTTATATTGCAACGACCTGAATTTTAGCCTGCCTGCAGAAGTCACAAACTTGGGCTCGTTTCTAAGGACAACATAGTGCCCTAACATTCCAACATAGGATCTTCATTAGGACACCTTGTCGCTTGTACCTGCCCTCCCATCAGATATTGCATGCTGATTGTGATTAACTGAGCATTTTAGCCTTTTAAGCTCCCTGGAGACCCTCGTAGATTTAGAAGCCAAACACTGTGCCAATGTTGCCTATTTCTTGATGCTTCTTCTGTCCATCAATTGGAACAGTTCCACATAGTCCTCTTGACATACCCCAAAAGTCAGCCCAATCATGCAACCCATGCATCTCTAACCCATCTCATACCTCTAGAGACCAAGATGTTTCCAGCCTGTATTACCATCACCGGTCCTTAGTCAATCGTTGGAGCCATTGTCTTCTCCGCCGTAAGCAAAGGGTGGGTGATCGCAACCTGGAGAGGTGGAATGACTACTATTTTTGCTCCTTAGATATAGTCATTGGAAGCTAACTCATCCTGACCAACTGTAGCAATCACAATGGCATCAATATCCAACAACACCGGTGTATCATAGTGCCAAATGCTATGGTTGAAATTTTCAGATTGTTGAGGGACCATCACCCAAAGAGGTTGATTGACGTTGCTCTTCAGAGATACCCAAGAATGTTCCTCAATTGCCTTCTGAGAGTCGCCGACCCTAATAAGCGTCAGGCAAACCGAGAGACTCACCCCATACATGTAATCACTAAAGCAAATTGTCACTCGTGTTGTGACAAGAGATATAATTACATGAGTACCACATAATACACGAAGGTTTCTGCTACTTTTATATTCTAGAAACACCAAAACATCTCCTTTACAAGTGTCACCCAAAGAGAAACTCTACCTAATGTCAGCAACCACCATCATAATTGCCTCAATGAACGCGTCGCTCTCCACTTTTCTCCTCTCAACACACATCCACTCCATCCAGGAGAAGACGACGTTAGCCTCCCCCTTCCGACCAACATCTCACCACGCGTCTCTCCAATAAATGCCACTCTCTCTTCCTCCTAACGTGCATGCCACATGCCCAACTCCAACGATCATGTGGCATGGGTAGTGCCCCTGCAAACCACGAGAATGTTTTCTGGCCCACAAAATTCGTCCTCATCCTCACCTATTCACTACCCCTTCATATGACTAGCACATGTCACACATGTCCTAACATAGGTCTAGTGCTCCGTCGGAGATGGATGAGCGAGCGCCATCTTCAATTGCAGCTATGCCATCACCACCTCTTCCCACCACCATACCCCAGCATCACCACCACCTATTTTAACCACATCCCCCTCCTACCAAGACATTCTTATATGAACTTCCAGTTTAAGATCCCCAATATGAATTTTCACCTTCTCCGGAACTGGTGACAATCAACACCTAATTTAGAGGCATGCCACCCACATATCAATAAGCTTTGTTGTGTGAGAGTCCACTAACATCATCCCCCAAAAACTCTCCCACCTTCATGAGGATTTCGTGCATCCAAAGCTCGAGCGGCAAATCCCACAGCTAGAACCACACCTCCTGACCTAGGCTGACCATACCTCCCCACCTACATAAACCTCGCACCAAGTTGTCCCGATATAGACTCCCAGACAATAGAACAATGTTGATGTCGTCTTCCTTCTTCAAAGTTAAGAGCATTTCCGACTGGCTCAGCCTCATCATAACTCCATCTTCTTTACCCACATCACGGTTCTCATCCAACTAATCTTCTATCTATGAAATAGCAGCCCCTTGACAGATAGAAAGCACACATGGAAAGCACGAGCGACCTGCGGAACTGCCCCACTATTCGAATTTTTTTTGGGTTAGCACAAACAATTGGACAAACCTTCCCAACTGCTCCACACCCACCCCTCTTTATTCGTTTCAAGCTTGCCCCTAACCCCCTTGTTGCCCTTCTTATTTCCCCTACTCTCCTCCCCCAACCCCACCCCCTGTCGAAATCCCCTTTCCTCCAACACAACATCATCCCCCTTGAGGTAGTCCCACTCCCCCTCCAATCCCTTCCCTATCTCTTTTACCCATATAGCCTTCCCCTCCCCACTTCTCCCCACCCTGGAGGCCCCTTTCCCACACCTAGCCTCAACAACTATGTCCCTAAACAACCACAACACACATCTCCCGAGATCAATCGCCTAAGACACAATCATCGATTCAGATTGAACCGGATCCTTTCTCATTCTAGTGAGACGTCGACCAGTCGCCTCCCGCTTCCCATCCACTAATTCCTTATTGGCTACATCCGGACCAAACTTTGCCACCTTCACCAACAATTGCCTTCCATGATACACCTTCCCATTGTAAGCGTTGATGCCTCATTTAAGCTCCTCCTCCATGGCCATGAGAACGAAAGCAAAACCCCTAGCTTCCATGGTGTCCTTCTTCTTTGGGATGATCACCTCTCGTGCCATTCTACAGTTTCAAAATGCCCTTTCAGATGCCATTCATCCCATTCACATGGGAGGTTTCCAAAATAACAATGTTGGAAGTCCTGACAGAAATCCCCTCCTGACGCCAAAAACCATCGTATTTTTAAAATATTTATGTTCACGAACCTCCGTCCATCCTTCCCCTACCTCCTTATCATCATGTGGATGTCGTGTTTGATCGGATGGCAATATGTAGATTTTTCCCTGACCTTGACTCAACGAGTTGTTGATCTGCCTTACTCTCGCCTCCTCGACCCTCCACTAGCCGATCAATGCGACTATCTTGAAACATGTCCTCTACTGCTTTTCTGGCTTCTCGACTGAAAGCCACTTGACTAGAAATCCCTAGCTCGCTCCACAATCCTCTACTACTTTTCCGGTATGCTTGATATCCCATACCTTTTTCTCCCTTAATTCTAGCATCAAGTTTCCCATATAGGGGGAAGTCAAATTGAAAAGGAAAGTGTGCATTCTCCTCTGAAAGAATACATATTACCTATTTCAATCAATCTAGTTAAGGATAGTTAACCTACTGCCATGTGACACTTCCAAAGGGGCAAGAGGCACATTGCCCATGAAGGCTACTCTAGTCCAATTTAAAATCATAATTTCGTGGGCATAAGAAAGGAAAGACAATTTTTAGGGGAAGTCTTAGAGAGTAGAGAAAAGACATCAAGAGGATCATTCTGAAATTTCCTTTCATCCTTTATGATCAATCTTACATGGATAAATTGCCATTTCTTTTAGTTTTATCTCACTCAAATAATGTAACCATCAATTTACTGAGAAAACATCGGTATGGCTACATTTGCTCAACACGGCACTTGTCATAAACAAAATTTGCCATTAATCATTGTAAAATTATCAAATCTTTCTCAAAAGTGACTACTATGCCTTTCCTCACATGAAACTCCAATGCTCATGCATTCAATTTTTATTCATATAGGAACTCTTCTCGAGATTTTGTTACAAACGTCTAGAAGACACAATCGATTTGGCAATTACAAAAAATTATATGTTACGGCCCAACAGCTCTCGAATACATTTTCACTCTTCCACACTACCTTTTAGTGCCAACACAATCAAATGTCTCAAAGGCAAGACAAGTTAAGAATCTCTTGAATTTTTTCTCATCATGTTTTTGTTGTCAACTCTTAAGGTGGCAGTAACTAACACACTACATAAAGTTGTTATCATTATCATGGATTTCCTTCCATTTGTGACCAAAAGGACCCTTAATGGTCACCTCTCATCTTTTGTTGATCCAAACAGTTCCACGGACTAACCCTTAAAAATAAAAATAAAAAGCACCCTTCTGTTTATGTTTCAAACAATCTGAGAAAAACAAACAATTTTTTGGTGGAAGCGAATGCAATCAAGATAAGGTAGGATTTCCCATTGCGAGTCAAAGGGAATCTCACCCATTTCTCACATGAAAAGTTGGTGGTCATACAGTGAATGCTACCATGTGAAGCTCTATTGATTTTATTGACTCAAATAAACATGTCAATATTCCTCTAAATACTAAAAGTTTACTTGGTCAAAAAATCATACAGATTTGTCATATGCAAACATGATGACTTTCTAATTTTGGTGGATTTGGAGAATCATTTCGAGGGTTTCTACAGCCCATCTTCCCATGTTCAGCTTTGGACCATGTACCGATTGTGATGGAGAAACCAAGTACCATTCCATTTGATCTCAAAATTGGCACTGGAGATCCTGATGTCCTTTCACTGTCCAGTTTTTAGAATGATTTTACTACGGAAGGTTGGGCTAGTTTCAAGTAGGCGAAGAAACTTCAAATGATTATGGGCAATCTTAAGGGGTTTAGGGGGATGGAGTTAGGGAAACATAAAATTCTTTCCAAAATGGCTAGTTGCAATGGGGAAGAGAGGCAGGATGGAGAACCTAAGGTATGAGGATCAATTAATCTTAAGAAGGGAAGGGATGATGTAGGGGCAAAAATATAGCCACTTGGGTTAAAGGGGAGTTTTTACCATCCAAAAAGAAAATAAAAATCCATTAGGGGGTTTTAGTTGAAGATCCAAAGTTCCAAACCAAATAATGGAGCAGGTTGTAGGCTCAAGTGAAAAGCCATCTCCGAGAGAAGATTTTAGATAGCCCAAGCTCAACGGTCTAGGCTTTAGAAGGCTTTTGAAAATTTTGACCAATTTGGCTAGAAAGAGACTTCAACAAAGATGGTGTGAAAGAGGTCATGAAGGTGGGTAAGACAATTTGGGAGATGGAGAAAGACAAAGCCCTGGGTCAAACATTTTCTCCATCGAACTTTCAAGGTTGTTGGAAGGTCATTAAGGAAGACATATTTTAGGGTTCATTAAGGAATTTCATGACAGATAAAGACTAAATCGGAGTCTTAATTCTACATTCGTCACCCTCATTCTAAAAGTCAAAGGGACATAGGAGATTTAAGAATTCATGCCAATTAGGAGATTAAAAAGAGAAGGCCAAAAAAAAAAAAAATTATGACAAAGTGAGGCTACAAAATACAAGATTTTGGAGACTAGAAACCCTTCTCACTAATTCATCTGCTACAACGATTTACATTCCTACAGCATTTTCTCCTATTTAAGATGCAGGTGGGAGTGGCAGTGGAGGCAGTGGCTTTTATAAGATCCAGCATCTCCAAAGGAATTCCTTGTGGGAGCATGAAGGGAAAAGCCATAAATTTCATTTGACCATGTAGAGATGTTCAAATTTCTAAAAAGGAAGGGAGACTCAAAGTGTGTAGGATTCGAGAAAGAAATTTGGTGCTGGTTAGCAAATGGTGGGGGTGCTCAGGGAGGAACCAAACACATTATGGCAACAAGTTATTAAAAGAAAGCAGAGCAATTCAAAGAGCGAGCAGTTCCCTGGCGTAGCTTCTAGAGGAGAACTTTTGGCAGTGTGGAACTATTCGCATTGTGAGTAGGAGGAAGTTATAAATTCTTTGGAAATGGATATTTCTTGTGCGGTGGGCAGCTTCATGAGGGTCTTTGGTACCTTGTTGGAAGTGGTAATAAAGTGCAATTTTGGGAGGACGTTTGTATTGGAGAGGCAATTCTCACCACCTCTTTTCCTACCCTCAACTCCTTTATCTAGATGTGAAGGGGCCATGTTCATTTGTTTTATGATACTGGGTAAGACCCTACTCTGCGATGTCATCCCCCTATGGTCATAAGTGTTGGGAATCCTCATTCTTTCAAGGCTGGAAGCTTTTACTGGGATGGACTTAGACGGCCAAGGCTAACAAGATTTTCATCATGTATAACTTGCGTAAAAAGAACATTGCTTTCTTGAGTGAGTTTTTTCTTTGATGGAAGAGGAATCAGTTGATTATTTGTTCATCCATTGTAAGTTAGCCAAGGAGGTCCCTCCCTCCCTTAATTCTTTTTTGAAAAATTAATTAAATGAAAGAAAAAAAAATGAGAAAACACAAAAGGCTTTTCATTTGTTTTTTTATTTTTTTTTTTTTTTTTTTTGAAAGGTAGAAAACACAAAAGGTGCAATTTACCTTTTATCAACCTGTGAAAAAAAGTACAAAACCAAACTAACAAACACATAAAATGGATCTAAGTAAACAAGGATTATGTGGACAAGCCAACCAAAAAATGTAAAGACAAGTCCATGATGAGTCAACAACATAGGTACAAGGAAGATGTGGGACATTCATCTAGTGGATCCCAAAATGTCCCATGGCCTGAAAATAGGCAGGTCTAATCATCAGTCATCACGTGGTCCTCATGAACATATACAAAATATGGACTCTCGGTTAATTCATTAACTGAACTTTTTTACTTTTTACATGTTTGCCTACCTTCTTCTTTTGCATTATCATATAAATTTTTCCTATTTGAAATTGGATAACCTACTAATGTTAAGAGAATAGGACCCATCTTTTCTTTTTCTTTTTTTCTTTTTTCTTTTTTTGAGATAATAGGACCCCCCATCTTTTTATGCCTTCTGAATTTCTATTTCCACTTTTGCCCTTAAAAATACTAGCCATTTTTTAGGGCAAAATACCTGTAAAAATGGGTCAAATGTTAAGTTAGTCTATGACCTGTCATATGGTATGACCCATTTATGCCTTCTAATTTTTATTTCCACTATTGTCCTTAAAGATATTTGGTATTTTCAAGCCATTATTTATGCTTTATGATACACACACACACACACACACACACACACACACACACACACACACACACACACACACGGAAACGCTCACCTGCGAACCAGTTCGTACGTACTACATATGAACTTTTTTGAGAACTCATCATATCTAATGAGTCTCGCAAATCTGAACGGTCCACATGAAGCAGAACCTCATGAAACCCCCTGGTACGAATTTTTACTTTGAACCAACACTTCGGTGGGCCATGAAAAATGCCTTGATTTGAATTTCTCTTTGCTATGGCCCACTAGAATCTTAGATCAGGGTGAAAATTCACCCCCTATGGTTTCATGGGATTTTGCATCTTATGGACCGTTCGGATTTGACACCCATGACATGTGTGCAAAGGTACGCACATGCGTAGGTGAGCATGCCTATATATATATATATATATATATATATATATATATATATATATATATATATATATATATATATATATATATATATATATATATAAGAATCTTTTTCCCTTAATGTATAGGGTATTTCAAGGGGTAATGCTTGTAAAATGGGTTGTAGCCTTGTAGGTTAATTGATCAATTATCTTCCTATTTATGTTCTCCTTTCCTCCATTCCCGCCTCACTTAGATTGCTATATATGACACTTGACTGTGTTGGCATGTGAGTCGTGTTGGTAATGTTGTATCGCTGGGTTCCCTGCTATTTTATTATTATTATTATTATTATTATTTTTTTGCAACTAACGACTCCAGCGTGATCTTTCACATGTGGATGCTTTGTGCTTCATGGTTTGCCCAGCACTCCATGACCCTAGTTTACTTCCTCAGAGTAAGGCGTCAATGAATAGTCGGGTGAGGGTCGATACTAGGTGAGAATGAGAAAATGTTTTTTTTTTTTTGAAAGGCGAGAATGAGACAATGTTAATGACATCTATGACCCAGCCGGATCTCACTTACACAAGAAAAACTGGTGAGTGGCCTTCAGAAATCTCCTCTTGAAAAAGAAAAAAAAAAAAAACGCATCACTCAACATGCATAGAAAACCAAGATTCTCTATTATTGAGACCCATGAGCATTACAACATAAGAGGTCCAAAACAAGATGCATTATACAATGATTCGAGCTGAGAGTTTATATACTATGTTTGGGTTGTTAGTTTGCAAGGAAGCCCACAATTCTGTCAGTGATCCAAACCATTGAAATAATAGCTCCTACTGATGAAAAGTACACCAAGACTTCCAGATGGGAAGACCCTGGCTATAGCTTCTTTGGTCTTCTCTTGGTTGAAACATGAATGTGACCCATTGCTGCATTATCTTTCATAACCATCTATTTGGTGGGCCACTTGTTGAAGCATTAGGAATTTCGAATCTGGAAGATTTTCATTGGACACACCATCCACAATGAGGCCCCATTACATCAATGGTTGATCAATGAACCATGGGCTCCAACCCCACTAGCACAAATGAAAGCCCCAACAATACTGTCCAATCCAATGTTCTAAAAACCAGACCCAACTGTCCAGATTGACCACATTCAACCAGAACTTTTATAGATATCATTAAATGATGCCACAGCGAAAACCCGTACAATCCAGTAGCCTTACCGAACCAAACCGGCAACTCCACCGGTTGGATCTCCATTACGGCTTTTAAAACATCCGTATAAACTCCCAGCCCGGGCATTGTAAAACACCTCCCAAAATAAATACCGCAGACAGGAAAACCTTCAATTTCAATGCATGCATACATACGCTGTATTCCCATAACGGCTGTCGTTAATACCAAAGATTCATCAGATGCCTAATTCCCAAAATTCAATTCAAAAACAAAGGAAAGGAAAGATAATAACAGTAAAATAAGCAAAATGGATATCAAGTGAAAATAACAGCGCTGATTTTTGAGAAAAGACCTAGAATTGAAAATGCCTAACCTTCTCCTTTGCTCCGCGACGATCCGGCGCAGCCCATCGTTATCTTTGTTAATAAATAGAAAAAAGTAAAAAAGAAGAAGAAAACAGGATTAGAGAAATCAGATCCTGTCCATTGGTTGATGATTTTTTGGTGGGGTTGGGAAGGAAAGACGGATGAGGTTTTTGGGGGTGGAAATTGCAAAAAATGGGGACTGTGGAGGGGCTGCTGCTGATGCCTGATGGTGTATGTAAATATTTGCAGAGAGAGAGAGAGAGAGAGAGCTGAAGGCTCAGCAACAGCTGACAGACTCGGTCGGTTGTTAGATTTTTACAGAGACGTGTAGAGACAGAGAGTCGCAATTCAACTCCACTTCTCTCTCCGTAGAAGAAACATGCGAATTGTCTGTGCCCCCCGCCAACAGGAAGTTCCTGTACGTGGAAGCTATGAGGGGCACACAGAGATTTTAATGTGAAATCCACTCCGTCCATCATTTTCTCATGATAAAGTTACCATATGATAATAAAATTTATGAATATCCAAGTATCAAACGGGCCACACCATAGGAAACAGTTGGAATGAAATCTCCCATCGTGGAAACCTTTCGGGGCCCACCATGATGTTTTGATACCATCCAAACTTTCGTAAGTTTATTCCCACTGGGATGAACTGAAATAAAATAAATAAATAAAATACTAGAATTATCTAAAACTTCTGTGCCCCACAGGTTTCAGAGGTGGATGTTCAATCCCCACTATTTCATTTGGTGTGATACAATTGAGTATTGAATCTAAGTCATTTTTGGATTAATGGAATAACTAGAGATGTAGAAACTGATGGGCGGAGTGGATCATACAATGACATTGTGGTGGGCTCCACGTAGCTTCGAGCTACAGAAACTTTTGGTGAGGGAACAGTTTGCTGTAATACATACTGACGTATTGTATCAGAATACGCAGGGACTTTAGAGATCGGACTGCGTACTGAGTACTAACAATGCTTTTTCGTTCCGAGTGAACTCTGTTGGGCCGACCTTGAATTTTTGGTTGATCCACGCCGTCCATCCGTTTTTACAGCTCATTTTAGGTGTTGAATCCAAAATCGAAGCATATCCAAAGATAAATTGGACCACGCCACATGAAAAAAGTAGAAATAATGATTTCTACCGTTGTAACCTTCCTAGGGCCCACCGTGATGTTTATTTGTCCTGTTTATAAGATCACGCAGACATGAATGAAGTAAAAATACCGATAAAAGCTCGATCCAAAACTTTGATGGCCCCAAGAATTTTTCAACGGTAGACGTTCAATTCAGTACACTTGAGCTTTGGATATGATTCATTATTTTTATCAACCCTAAAATTATTGGTAAAATAGATGGACGGAGTGGATAAAATATATAAATCACGGTGGGTCCCACAGAGTTTACTCAGTAGGCAATGTGGTGCGGCACCCACTAGAGGGATTCCCTGTAGCACGATGCTCTGTGGGGCCCACCGTGATGTATATGCGTTTTATCCATGCGGTTCATCCGTTTTTCCAGCCTATTTGAGGGCATGAGATAAAAAACAATATGGATCCAAAGCTCAAGTGGACCACACCACAGAAAAACAACGGGAAATAAATGTCTACCGTTGAAAACTTATTGAGTGCCGCGTAGGTTTTAGATCAGGCTTATATTTATGTTTTACCATCATCCAGCAAACGTTTTTCTGTGATGCGGTCCACTTGAACATAGGAAGTGCTTCAATTTTTTAGATGCCTAAAATTAGCTTTGAAAAACAACACATACATCACGGTAGCCCCACAGAGCCTGGGCCACGCCGTGCCACAAGGAATCCGCTTTCCGTCTATCTAAATAGTTTATGCTACTAGTCTCACATCCAACGGTGGAAAATCAACAAATAAAAGCTCGAACTATAGATTATTTGGAGCCATTGATAATTTGGTTCTCTTGATTTTATAACACGACACCATAACCTTCCAATCCAAGGTTTTTCCTACCACAAATGGCTATGGCTTGCGTCCTTGAAAAGGACCCCAAACAAACGGATGGAATCCCGACGAATCTTATTGTAATACGTCGAGAGGTATTCGCTTGCGGGGAGGCGGCTTCGGTGGATCCGGGGATCTACCAAGGTGGGTGGGATCTTGACTGTGGCCCCACCGTGATGTATTTTACTCATATCTACGCCGTCCATCCGTTTTGAAAACTCATTTTAGGGTATGATCCAAAAAATGAAACAGATTAAAATCTAAGGTGGACCATAATATAGGAAACCGTGGTAATTAACCATTAAAAACTTCTCGTGGGCCACAAAAGTTGTGGATCAAGCTGATATTTGTGTGGTATCTTTAACCCGGTCTTTGTGACCTTATCAACAGATTGGATGGCAAATGGACATTCTGGTGGCCCCATCAAGTTTTTAATGGTGGGGATTCGATCACGACTGTTTCCTATGGTATGGTCCACCTAAGAATTGGACCTGCTTCTTTTTCTGGATTTTAGATGAGCTGCCAAAATGGATGGACGGTGTAGATGTAAGGCACATACATCATAGCGGGCCCACAGTTAGGGATCCACCGACCTGGGTGAAACCGGGGATTCACCCAAAACAGCGCCCTCGCTTGCGCTACTTTGCATGGCCACCGATGCCACGTGAGTGTAACTTCCATTAGATCCAGTCCGTTCATCGGAAAGACCGCGCCAAAACGGTTGGGATGGAACACTCACCATTGTAGAGCACATCGGGGTGTCTCTATCTCACCTAATACACTCATCTAAGCGATGGTCGTTATCCTCACTTAAGGTGTGGATCTCATCACGTAAGAGTCGTTATCCTCACATAGGCGGTAGGCACGCTTCCTGCCTACCTACGCAAGTCAGGCAAGAGTTTTCGAGGAATTATATGATACACGGATGGAGCTTCGCACACTATACACGGGTTTCAATTCTATCAAGTGGGGCAATGATTGCGTGATCTTAACCGTTGCTCTGGATGGGCATGCCCCAAAAATACACCAGATTAGAAGATTCTGACCGCTAACCTTTAACTAAAGTTATTCGAATGTGGACCATTGATGTATTTCTCATCCTAACCGTCTGTTAGTAGAGCATGAATCGAAGCGTTATATTTACCCTAACATCGCATGTGGGAATCGACAGACCAGTGCTCCACCTGCATCCTATAATTCCCACTTGTATACTATAATTCCCCTCCCACCTAGGATGCTTTGCTCTTCTTGGTAAGAGTTCTCGTTTTTGGCTTTCGTTCGTACCCTTGAAAAAAAAAAAAAAAAGCTTAGTATAATTTAGAAATTTCAATATTATTATAATTGCTTTTAAATTTATTTTCATTATTAGATATTTTCACTTACATTCACACTTAGATAAGTTGGATAGAGTACATAAGACCTCCAGTTGAAATGGAATTCAAGTCCAGTTCGTTTGTGAGTTGGGTCCTCTTGAGCCCGGGTTGACCCTCAACCAAATCCAACCCACTCAAGTTGTGCCCCTGCATGCAATCTGGTCATTTCCACTTACTTTCACTTGTTATTGCAATTCGTGTGCATCCAAACAGAGCCTGAACTCTGTATGTTCAGATGCAACTTAGTTCTTTCTTTCAATGCCAGTTAAAAGCTGGAGGGTGCGAACAAAAGCAAGGAAGACTATCCTGCAACCATAATTACCGGTGCATATAATGGCAATAACATTAGTAGAATACACTAAAAATGTCCAGTCCATTTGCCAAGTGAATTCACCTCATATGAGAAAAGGCCAATCCAGCCATGACAGTTATTTCCGGAAAAAGAAGTGCGGCGGTGGCGATGAAAGCATTCAAAAACGGTAGAGATCTTCCGTCCCAAACTTGTTCCTGATGTTGTACTGATTGAAGATTGGATCGCCATAGTCTACTGACTTGATCTCAACAGGTTTCGGTTCCACGCCAGTAGCCCCAAAAACCACTTCCCCACTTTTATCACGGTGGCGGTGCCTAGTTCGATCTTTCTGGCTCTTAGAACTGAACTGACCATACTGAGCTGCCTCACTCGACACTGCTCGATCCTTCTGGCTCTTTGAACTCAAGTGACTGTACTGAGGAGCTTCACTGGACACTGTTCGATCCTTCTGGCTCTTTGAACTCAAGTGGCTGTACTGAGGAGCCTCACTTGACACTGTTCGATCCTTCTGGCTCTTTGAACTCAACTGGCTGTATTGAGGAGCCTCACCTGATCCATAGAATTCTGAGAAGTCTTGCCGCTTTGAAGACCTATGCTTACCAGACAAGGAAGGATCCTTCAATGATGCTGATTTAGTCTTCTGGGGCTTCTGTTGGGCATAGATATTACTTGCACTTGGAACATGCAGCGATTCGGAAAGAGGTGAAGGACTTCTATGTTTTTGCACTAATGGCGGTGATTCTGCTTCGTCCTCAAGCATCACTAGAGAGTCTTTGATTGGAGTTAGGCTTTTCTTCGATCTCCAATGCCTGAGTCTGAGAGGGATGAAGTAAAGAAAGATGTTACCAAGTGCTTCGATTGCTAGTTTAAACAAATCAATGACAAGCCTTCCAAAGGAAGGCCAGCCGGCATCTGGGTCTTCTTTTAGGGTCTCCACGATGAGAGTAGGCTTCTCCATTGTGGGAGATTCGTCTTGAAATTCAATCTCCGAGGCTTCTTTCTGCATCAGTAAAGATACCCCGATTTTGGTTGTCTACTTCTTGATAAAATAAAATTAATGAGAAAAAATGCACCTTTGGTTAATGAAATATAAAATGTGGTGGTCTCAAGTCCAATCAGTTGACCCACAAGTTACGGTCCACCAAGCATATAACTTTCAACTTCATTGAATAGGTTGGCAGCAGCATGAGGGTCATCTTGCGCAAAAATCACCCACCATCAGACACTGTTTTCTATGGTGTGGCCTAGATGGGGCTGATTTTTGCACTCGATGATTCTCATGGTGGGGCTAACTTATTGGAAGGGTTGGATGTTACATGCACTTAATATGTTGGAAGTTATCTGCTGACTTGATCCTAACTTCTGGTCCAAACAGTTGGACTTGAGACTTCCAAGATGTGCCTGCATTTTTAAATACTACTGAAAATGATATTAACGGTATTCAATAGATGATAGACCAAACTGCACGCTAGAACACCAGCAGTGGAGTAATTTAATATATCAATAGAATCATTCACTATGCAGTTATGTACATGTGATTTAGGGAAGCTTTGGGTAATGTTATGATATCTTGTAGGGGTAATGATAATTGTGAAATGGTGTGACAGGCCTTTGATCAGAAAAACAAAATTCATGTGCCTTCATTGGCACTGTCGGAGGTGCCTGGCACACATGATGTTAGCTGTTATTGGTTACATGTTGGTGGGGTTCAGTTAATGAGAGGGCATCTATTTTGTAATATAAGTGAAATTGCAAGGTCAGAGAAGTACCTTCTTTGAGAAAAAGGAAGGTCCAAATCCATGCTGAAGACCACATGAAATATATCCCACCAAAACTGCACCGACAACCAGAATAATATCTGCTGGGTAGAAACCCAAGTCACATACTGTCAACATGTGGAAATGAAGTGCAATAGAAGTGCCACTATTACTAGGTTAAAACCATTATTAAGAAGAGTGATGATACAAACCAAGGAATGGATTATGCCTAACCACAACTAAAAAAAATTCAAAACAAAAACAGATGACAAAACAATAAATCAAATCCATAAAGATATTTATTTTATTTTGCAATTTTAGTTCTAGACCAGCCAGGTATGAGTTATATGCGGCATGAGAGTTTTTGCAGAAATCCAAAGTTCATCTTTCATTCTCTTTGATTTTTTGACATTGTGACTGCCACTCTTCGAGTCCCTGAACCAGAAGACTCTTGTGGTATGTTCCCTACAGTGAAGCCCACAAGCAGATTTGACCAATGTCCCAGAAAGAACCCAAGTGCCCCATAATCCTTTTTATATTTTCAGAACCCAAAAATGATAATCCATATGCTCCACAATCCTCCCATCTACTTCTCTGCATTTGCAGAAGTCATTCTCACCATTTGAGTGAACCGGTTTGTTCAACCCTACAACCTGGTCGGGACCATTCAACTCTAGCTTGGGCCTAGATCGGTCAAGCAATATATCAATAACTACATGGCCGTTATTTGAATCGATTCAAGCATATATTACTATCCACCCAATATTTTAGGTATGGATTACATAATCTCCACATGAGTGTTGATAGGAATCTCACTGAACTTATTAGAGACATTCTATAGGAAAAATCAAAGAAAGAGCAGAAAGATCATGAATCACTTCTAATGCACTTTGGAAGATCAAGCAATCAAAACTAACCCCTCTAATAACATCGAGAATCCCCTTCCACCAAAAGAGGACTGGAGGAGCAAGGAAACAGACAAAGGACCTCAGAAGCGACTGCAAAGCACCACTTTCCATAAAAGCAACAGTGAACAGACCAGATTGACCTACCTGTTCTTAAAGGGGAGTGCTGTAGATAGTGAAGCCCTGTAAGGGCATTTCAGTCACAGCATGTATTTTATTGCATGTTGCAGTTATGTTGTCATTTGTAAGCCTTTAGTTCTATCTCATTTGTAAGGGGGTTGATCTTACCCAACATTTGTCTGCTATGCGGTGCAAATTCCGAATCGGCCAATCATCTGTTTGTTCATTGCCCTTTTGGGACCAAGTTGTGGTGTAGTCTCTTATCCATCCTCAGTGTCTCTTGGGTCATGCTGTGTGCTGTTGGCAAATTGTTGATGACTTGACATGGTGTGGAGGTACGGCAGGAGAAGAAGGCTATGTGGAGACTATGGTTGTTGGTGGGATTTTGGGCAATTCAGGAAGAGCGAAATGGGAGATGTTTTTGTAATGTTAGACACAATGTTGAACGGGTAATAGGGAGGGCAACAGGTGGGAGTAAAAGGGTCTTTTGTCTTTGTATTTTTGTTGGTGTGTTGTAGGTTGTGTTTTCTCTGAATTCTTTGTTGCCTTATAGCGCCTTCTTAATAAAGTTTCAGTTACCTTTCAAAAAAAAAAAATTGTCGCATTGATATAAGCCGATTAGATGACCCATGCCCAAAAGTTTGACCCTTTTTTAAACGTGCAGATCACCCACTTTTCTTAGACACGAAATAAAGGTTGCCGTCGCTCAACAGATAAAAGTTACTCTAGGGATAACAGGTTCATCTTCCCCAAAAGTTCACATCGACAGGAAGGTTTGGCACCTCGATGTCGGCTCTTCACCACCTGGGGCTGTAATATGTTCCAAGGGTTGGGCTGTTTGCCCATTAAAGCGATTCATTGGGCTTTCTTTCTTATTCCCAATCCTTGCTGCAAGAAAGAACCTTCCTTCAGATCTTTGGGCAGTGTTTGGACTTCACATAGCATTCATGAGCTTATTTTGAGTGCAGAATTGAAAAACCCACAAGAGAGCATATAATAATAGCTGATGAAAAAAGAAAAAGCAAGAGGATTATCTAGCTACCTCTACTACAACATCAAAAGTAGAGAAGTAATGGTAGAGATTTTGCAACTAATTGGCATATGATTATGTATGCATTATGCAAGGCAGAAGAAGATTAGTATTAGTTTCTCCAAGCTCTGTGGTCCAAACCTGTGGCAGAAATTGAGCTATTCTCGGAATCACAGTCTTCTTGGTGAAGAGAAATCTGTCGAAGAGCCGCATTGCCTCTATAGGAAACTTCAAAGAAAAGAGCAGAAAGATCATGAATCACTTCTAATGCACTTTGGAAGATCAAGCCATCAAAACTAACCCCTCTAATAACATCGAGAATCCCCTTCCACCAAAAGAGGACTGGAGGAACAAGGAAACAGACAAAGGACCTCAGAAGCGGCCCATAAGCACCACTTTCCATAAAAGCAACAGTTAACAGACCAGATTGACCCACCTATTCTTACAGGGGAGTGCTGTAGATAGCGAAGCCCTGTAAGGGCATTTCAGTCACAGCAGTTAACAGACCAGATTGACACCCTGATCCATAGCTCAAGTGGTAGACTGAGTGAAAGATACCTCGTTTCAACACTGAGGTCTTGGTATCGATCCCTAGTGGGGGTGGCTACCAGTGAAGTGTCAACTGACAGTGGGGTGTACTAACAAGCTAACAAAAAATTATATATATATATATATATATATGTTGGAGTTATGTTGTCATTTGTAAGGGGGTTGATCTTACCCAACATTTGTCTGCCATGCGGTGCAAATTCCGAATTGGTTAATCATCTGTTTGTTCATTGACCTTTTGGGACCTAGTGTGGTGTAGTCTCTTATCCACCCTCAGTGTCTCTTGCGTCATGCTGTGTTCTGTTGGCAAATTGTTGATGACTTGACATGGTGCGGAGGTACGGCAGGAGAAGAAGGCTATGTGGAGACTATGGTTGTTGGTGGGATTTTGGGCGATTCAGGAAGAGAGAAATGGGAGATGTTTTCGTAATGTTAGACACAATGTTGAATGGGTAATAGGGAGGGCAACAGGTGGGAGTCAAAGGGTCTTTTGTCTTTGTATTTTTGTTGGGGCGTTGGAATTCTTTGTTGCCTTATGGCACCTTCTTAATAAAGTTTCAGTTACCTTTCAAAAAAAATAAAAATTTGTTGCATGGATATAAGCCAATTAGATGACCCATACCCAAAAGTTTGACCTTTTTTTTTTTTTTTTTAAGTGCAGATCACCCACTTTTCTAGAGTGTAGACACAAAATAAAGGCAGGTTGCCGTCACTCAACGGATAAAAGTTACTCTAGGGATAACAGGTTGATCTTCCCCAAGAGTTCACATCAACAGGAAGGTTTGGCACCTCGATGTCGGCTCTTCACCACCTGGGGCTGTAGTATGTTCCAAGGGTTGGGCTGTTTGCCCATTAAAGCGATTGATTGGGCGTTCTTTCTTATACCCAATCCTTGCTACAAGAAAGAACCTTCCTTTGGATCTTTGGGCAGTGTTTGGACTTCACATAGCCTTCATGATCTTATTTTGAGTGAAGAATTGAAAAACCCACAAGAGAGCATATAATAATAGCTGATGAAAAAAGAAAAAGCAAGAGGATTACCTAGCTACCTCTATTACAACATCAAAAGTAGAGAAGTAATGGTAGAGATTTTGCGACTAATTGGCATATGATTATGTATGCATTATGCAAGGCAGAAGAAGATTAGTATTAGTTTCTCCAAGCTCTGTGGTCCAAACCTGTGGCAGAAATTGAGCTATTCTCGGAATCACAGTCTTCTTGGTGAAGAGAAATCTGTCGAAGAGCCGCATTGCCTCTGTCAACAACTAACAAGGAACAGGTTCGGCCAACATATACAACGTCAAAGTCATTAGAAAATTTTGCATGCTCGCTGGGCCCATCCCTGTACCCTGGTGCATTTGATTTCCCTCCAGCAATTGTTGTAACACCTGCAGGAATTAATTTAAAAAATGGCTTCGAATTAACAGTTTTGAATCCATTAGGACACGAGCAAAATTCCTAATGCTGCCAATTTAATTTTCACGGCACCTGCTTCTCCTATCTTTCTGATAGCGAAATTCAAAGTATCTGCGACATATACATTCCCTTTATCATCCATGGTGACACCCTTTGGATGATTAAAACGAGCGTCACTGGGTTTTCCATCTACATGGCCTGAGTAACCCTGAAATGACCCAGCAACCAATCTTGCCCTGCTATCTGCAACGCTCTTCAATCAGCTGACCATACCAAAACAAATCAACAAACAGTACTCATGCAGGTCCCAGTAAAGGCGTTTTGTATACACAGCCCATGCGGAAATAAAATTGTTTCCACTAACAAGACAGGTGGGCTGTTTGGATACATGGATTCCACACAATAATCAGTACTCTTATCCATGGTAAGAAGTCTTTGGCACAAGAAACATGGCAGTTGTCCAATGAATTTGAGGACTTTTCTTACTATCCAAACAGGAACTACATTTTTGGAATCCTATTTTTTATAGTGACCATGGAAACTATCATTGTGTAATCGTTACTTTATCCATGGAATCCACCTACCCAAACACGCCCTCAATGATAACAAGGTCAACATCAACACCATCATAGGATTCCAAAGGGATCAAGTGAGGCACAATGCCATGTTGATTGCAATTCAAAAGTCTATTCATATATGCATGTAGACAATTATGCATCAAAATGCAAACACAATCTACATTTCCAAGAAGAAAAAGAAACCATCTATGAACTGCAATTATGAATAAGAGGAACAGTAAGTACAGTTCTGCACTCGTGTTGAGTGAAAAAGAATCCCAAGTACACATCGATTGGTCCACCTAGACATGGTAAACTTAATGAACCTTGGCAAAGTTACTTGCATCAATTGGTCCCTCAAGATAACCCCTGGAAAACTTACTTAGGCATGTCCATTGATTAGGACTGTTAGGTGGATCCATCAGCTGCATTTGGTTTGGTTCCCATAAGTGTGAGTAAGTGATAAGCACTCCTCTTGAGAATCATGAGAATAAAATGTGGGCATTGCAAAAATATAATCCTAATTCTAGAGAAGAAAAATAAAAGAGTAATGAATATCAAACAATCATAGATATGAAAATGCACCCAACTCAAGAGTGTATCCTGACGGTCCAAAAGAAAGGCACATACACAAATCAAGAATAGTTGGCAAATGCGAAAATGCACCAAATTGTAGTAGCAATTCACTACAAAATACGGATCCTAACATCATCATCATCATCATCTAAGCTTTATCCCAACTAATTGGGATCAGCTACATGAATCCTGTTCTACCATTCCACTTTATCATGCCAATCATAACATGAAAAAGAAAAAGCATTAATTCTGGCATTCTAGTTGCGACTAGTTAGAACAATCCAGACAAGACCCAGAACTGCGAATGCTAAAAACAGTCTTGATTGTCAGAATCAGAACCAAATAGATACAAACCATGAATAATCACGAACAAGCGAACCAATCCCAAATACCCAAACTAATAAAGAAAGGTACAAAGCATACATTGGGATAGCGGAGGAGTTATCCGAACAATGTTACTGTTTACAGCGTCAACTGCAAATAGCTCTCCATCTGGAGAGACCCGAATGGAATGTGGCTCGACGCCAAGCTTGTTCCCTTCCTCCACAACAGTCTCAACCAAATACCCATTTTCAAATTGAAGAACATTCCCATCTGCGCAATAAATGACAAAACATTGAAAAAAAGGGAAATTTTCAAATTTTGCAAGAACCCATCAAGGAAAACCTTCATAAAATCACAAAACAAGCATTTGGGTTTTCATAAATATAATCAAATTGACTTTCCTTCTCCTCCTTCTCATTCAACTGACCGATTTGAGGCGCTTTTGGAGAAGCTCTAGACCATTTGAGGAAAGAAGATAAGTGCTTTATCAAGGGTCCTGAAAAAAAGAAAACCCATTAATGGAATTTTAACAAATAGCTGAAATTCGAATAAAAGGAAAGAAATTTGAGATATAAATTAGGTTTTCTTTTTTATATATTACCTGTCGGAGAAGCTTCCGCTCCCAATTCAACTAGGATAGGGACAAAGGCTGTAAGGAAAATGAGAAAAAACAGAGGTTTTTTCATGGCTCTCTTCCTCCCTCTCCCTTTCACTATCGATCGAAGATGCAAAGTAGCTCAGAGGCGAGTTTGAGAAGATCTAGAACTGAAAATTGAGAAAATCATGAGAAGGAATGCTCTCTTTTGCATCTAGTTTTCAGCTGCTATTGGGTTGAGAGAGAGAGAGAGAGAGAGAGAGGCGAGAGTGCTCACTGCTCTTACACTTTTCTAAAGTGCGATGAGAAGGCTACTCGCGCGAGTAGGATTAGCATATACTTCCGGGAGAAAATGACCACTGTAGACAAACCCTTTTACCCAGCGGTTTCTATGAAAGAATACAAACCTTAGTTACCAATCTAGATTATCACGTGCGGACAGCGACGTTGAGGACGAAACTACCCCTCCTTTTCGCAGCGAAGACGTGCGCTGACGCTCCTCGAACTGAGAGTTGTACGAACGGCTTAAAAGAGATCAAAGTTACATGGCCCCACAGCTATATATTTATTATATCCACGACGTTCATCCATATCTCAAGATCATTTCGGAGCATTATCCAAAAAAAAATATCATATCCAAAGATCAACTGGACCACACCACAAAGAGCAGCGGGGAAATTGATTTTCACAGTTAAAAATTTTGTAGGGTCCACCGTAACATTTATTTTCCATCCAATCTATCCATAAGGTCACAAAGGCCAGGATGAAGAGGAAAAACAAGTTTCATAATGATCCAAAACTTCGTGACCCCTAAAAGGGTTTCGATGGTAGACATTCAATCATCCACAGCCTTTAACAGTGTGGTCCACTTGATAGCTAGATCTGTCTTATTTTTCGTCTCAAACCCTAATACGAGTTCACCAAAAATATGGACGGTTTGGATATAACACATACCTCATAATAGGACCCACAAAAAGTGGTGGGATTACAACAGCAAAAAATTTAAAAAAAAAAAAAAAAAAAAAAAAAACTGTCGATATATCGACTATTAGTCGATATATCGAAAATGGTCCAGAATCGTCAGAAGAGTTTTCCTCAAAAATCCTACAATTTTCGATATATCGATCAATTCTGTCGATATATCGAAAAAGGTGTTTTACCTTTAGCTACTGATTATAACCGTAGCTTATAATCAGTAGTCTGTGTCGATACTATGAAATTTTTATTTATTATTTATTTATTTTTTATTTTTTACATAGAAAAATTTATTACCTACAATTTTCTTTAATACATATTTATATAAATAGGTATATACAAGCATATAAAAAATTTTCCTCTTTTTTTTTCATTTATTTCTTTAATCATTTAACAATATCTTCTAAACCAAAATAAGTTACTTTACGTACTCACATATGATTTTGGGGTAAGAGAAGCTACTTTATCCAACCAACCTAGTTATTTTCCAAGATTCCATCGTCGATGGTTGAAAATACATTTCATTCATTTTCATTGTCAATTTCACCACTTCACTGGTCAAACTAGAAATTGAGCGGACAAATATGAATTGAGTAGGCAAATTGAAATTTGAGTGAGGCAAGGTAGGAATTGAGCGAGGAACCTAAAAATCGAGAGAGGCAAGGTAGGAGTTCAACGAGGAATCTAGAAATCGAGCGAGGTAAAATTTAGAAATTGAGCTGCAGTAGGCAACGTAGAAAATGAGCGAGGAACCTACGATTCGAGCTTGCAACCTAGAAATCGAGTGAGGAAGCTAGAAATTGAGCGAGGAACGTAGGAATTGAGCGAGGAAGCTAGAAATTGAGCGCAATGTAGCAATGTAGAACAGAGCGAGGAAGCCAGAAATCGAGCGAGAGAAGCTAGAAATTGAAGCGAAGGCAACGTAGGAATTGAGCTTAGGAAGCTCGAAATCGAGCGAGGAAGGTAGAAATCGAGCGAGGAACCCAGAAATTGAGCGAGGGAAGCTCGAAATGAGCGAGGAACCTAGAAATTGAGCGAGGAAGGTAGAAATTGAGCGAGGCAACCTAGAAATTGAGCGAGGAAGGTAGAAATCGAGCGCGGCAACCTAGAAATTGAGCGAGGAAGGTAGAAATCGAGCGTGCAGGCAAGCTCGAAATCGAGCGAGGAAGGTAGAAATTGAGCGAGGCAACCTAGAAATCGAGCGAGGGAAGGTGGTGCAAATCTGAGCGAGGCAACGTAGGAATTGAGCGAGGAAGGTAGAAATTGAGCGAGGAACCTAGAAATCGAGCGAGGCAACCTAGAAATTGAGCGAGGAAAGTAAGAATTGAGCGAGGAAGGTAGAAATTGAGCGAGGGAAACTAGAAATTGAGCGAGGCAATCTAGAAATTGAGCGAGGGAAGCTCGAAATTGAGCGAGGGAACCTAGGAGTTGAGCGAGGGAAGGTAGAAATTGAGCGAGGGAGGCTAGAAATTGAGCGAGGCAACCTAGAAATTGAGCGAGGGAAGCTAGAAATTGAGCGAGGGAAGCTCGAAATTGAGCGAGGGAAGGTAGAAATTGAGCGAGGCAACCTAGAAATTGAGCGAGGGAAGGTAGAAATTGAGCGAGGCAACCTAGAAATTGAGCGAGGGAAGCTCGAAATTGAGCGAGGGAAGGTAGAAATTGAGCGAGGCAACCTAGAAATTGAGCGAGGGAAGGTAGAAATTGAGCGAGGCAAGCTCGAAATTGAGCGAGGGAAGGTAGAAATTGAGCGAGGCAACCTAGAAATTGAGCGAGGGAAGGTAGAAATTGAGCGAGGCAACGTAGGAATTGAAGCGAGGAAGATAGAAATTGAGCGAGGAATGTAGAAATTGAGCGAGGAAACCAG
This sequence comes from Magnolia changhungtana, assembly GCA_030180095.1. Lineage (NCBI taxonomy): Eukaryota > Viridiplantae > Streptophyta > Magnoliopsida > Magnoliales > Magnoliaceae > Magnolia > Magnolia changhungtana. The sequence goes on along the minus strand of JASAUF010000396.1, from coordinate 5,710,114 downwards.
AAATTGAGCGAGGAAGCTCGAAATCGAGCGAGGAAGCGAAATTGAGCGAGGCAACCTTTAGAGTTGAGTGAGGGAAGGTAGAAATTGAAGCGAGGAAGGTAGAAATTGAGCGAGGCAACCTAAAAATTGAGCGAGGAAGCTAGAAATTGAGCGAGGAAGCTCTCGAAATGAGCGAGGAAGGTAGAAATTGAGCGAGGTAACCCGGAAATTGAGCGAGGAAGGTAGAAATCGAGTGAGGCAACCTAGAAATCGAGGCGAGGAAGCTCGAAATTGAGCGAGGAAGGTAGAAATCGAGCGAGGCAACCTAGAAATTGAGCGAGGAAGGTAGAAATTGAGCGAGGCAAGCTCGAAATTGAGCGAGGAAGGTAGAAATTGAGCGAGGCAACCTTAAAATCGAGCGAGGAAGGTAGAAATCGAGCGAGGCAACGTAGGAATTGAGCGAGCGAGGAAGGTAGAAATTGAGCGAGGAATGTAGAAATTGAGCGCAGGAAACCAGAAATTGAGCGAGGAAGCTCGAAATGAGCGAGGAAGCCAGAAATCGAGCGAGGCAACCTAGGAGTTGAGTGAGGAAGGTAGAAATTGAGCGAGGAAGGTAGAAATTGAGCGAGGCAACCCAAAAATCGAGCGAGGAAGCTAGAAATTGAGCGAGGAAGCTCGAAATTGAGCGAGGAAGGTAGAAATGAGTGAGGCAACCTAGAAATTGAGCGAGGAAGGTAGAAATTGAGCGAGGCAACGTAGAAATCGAGCGAGGGAAGCCAGGAATTGCGAGGAAGCTAGAACCCAGCTGAGGCAACGTAGGAATTGAGCGAGGAAGCTGAGAAATTGAGCGAGGAAGTTAAAATTGAGCGAGGAACGTAGGAATTGAGCGAGGAAGCCAGAAATTGAGCGAGGAAGCCAGAAATTGAGCGAGGCAACGTAGGAATTGAGCGAGGGAATGTAGGAATTGAGCGAGGGAAGCTAGAAATTGAGCGAGGGAAGCTAGAAATTGAGCGAGGCAACGTAGGAATTGAGTGAGGGAAGCTAGAAATTGAGCGAGGTAACGTTGAAATTGAGCGAGGAAGCCGAAATGAGCGAGGAAGCTAGAAATTGAGCGAGGCAACATAGAAATTGAGCGAGGAAGCCGAAATGAGCGAGGAAGCTGCAAAATGAGCGAGGCAACGTAGAAATTGAGCCGAGGAAGCCAGAAATCGAGCGAGGCAACATAGGTTCCCTCGCACAATTCCTACGTTCCTCGCTCAAATCTAGTTACCTTGCTCAATTTCTACTTTCCTCGCACAATTTGTAACTTCCTCGCTCAAATCCTATGTCTTTGTAACGCCCGAAAATCGGGGTCGAGCATAAACTCAACTCTCGAGTTCCGAACATCACTTATGCAACAAAATGAATGATGATTGAATGTTGATCAGTATTCGTGCATTGAACATGAGTGAGATTAAGCCAAAACAAAGATATCATACTCCGAGACAGATTAATTTTGCAAGCGGAAGACTATGATAGATAGATAAAATATATAAACTATGATGAGTCTCCGAGTGTGATAACATTACCAGGTTAAATAAATACAAGTACACTTCTAAAATATACCTAATGTGATGATGTGTAATGTCTCCTATCCCAAATATCATAACCCCGTCACATGACAATACCAGTGTCTTCATAGACTGTCGGAGAGATCTGAGATAGAGAACTCCTCCTCATCACCATAGAAGTAGTCCTACTCGCTTCATAAGCATCGCCATCATCTGAAATTCAACAACTGCTTTTGGTGTGTACAACACCGTCCCGTAACGTGGGAGTGAGTAGCTAACTCAGTGGAACAATAAAGCATAGGTTAACATGTTATCGATGCAGTCAAGCAGTAATGATAAAGCAGTAAATCAAACACTCCTAGTTACTCTGATTAATGCAAGTATGAATGCAGGTATGATGGATGCCCTCACCGACATACTCCCTCATGCGACACCATCTCACGTTCGCGCATGCTTACATCCCACAGTGCTCCACATCTTCCAGGCACATGCGATGCATGATGAGCATGATTACCGAGTTTTTAATTAGTCCCTTTCAAATAGCAGGATTGGGAAACTAAGGTACCTCCTCAGATCATTCCCAAACATGATCCATTCTAGGGTCGTCACACCTAGTTAATATCGAGACGATGGTATATTTTCTAGGTCACTGCGCAGAGAAATTTGCCCAGGTACCGTTACGCACAAAAGGTTGCACCACTCCCCATCACCCCTTAAACGATTCATCACTATACGTAAAACAGCCTAGTTCATACTCTATATATCGCGGCGAACCCTAAGGCGCACTGCGACTTTGAATATGCTCGCGGTCACTACTAAAAGGGTCGCTGTGGCACAGGCATTACGCACAAAGGTTGCACCACTCCCCATCACCTTATCAATGTAGGCCGACAGTGACGAATATAGTGTTCCATACCACCATAATCGGCTCACGAGTTATGTTGCTCACTGGGTCACTACGGGGAGGCACGTAGCCCCGCCAGTAGGCCGACTCGACCACGGTGTCCCATACCACCATGCCCGGCTCATGAGTCTTAGCGGATCGAGGTACCATGGTTAAAAGGGTTTTCACCGGTAAGTTTGGTACCCTGTTCAAGCAAGATGCGACCAAACATGGTGAACATACATTAGACAAATCGGGTTACATGACGAGCTCGGCTAGCTCGAGCGCACAACAAGTTGAACGACATGAAGTGCATAAGCACTTCGCGTGGCCAACCACTATCGCCAACCGAAGTACGACTCGAGTTCGTCGAACACATCTCACATGGTGACATGAAACTCAACCACGATCTCCAATCTAGTACCGATTGTCTGGACCATAATCATAGCCCCAAGCACAATCAATTGTCATCCATAGCATGTGGAGTAAAGCATGATAAACAAAGTAATTCAAGCATGATAAATAAAGTAATTTAAACATGCTAGTAGGCATGTTATAAGCATATTATAAAGCATGATATAAAGCATGTTGTAAAACACTACATTAATAGGAATACAAACACATGTATTGTAAGTAAGTGGTTTACGTGATCAACCTCATAGAGGTAATCATACACATCACTAGGGTAGTTGAGAATCCAATCTCAACACCCTTAAACATTACAATTTACTAACTACTACTCATTCAGACATTTCAACAAACACTTTAAAATACAGGAATCACTTTAACTATTTGTTGCCCATTTGGGTAATTCCTTGGGCCTAAAAGACAAAGTCTCTATTGGCTATATACTCCTATCACTTTTCAGGGACAAAATTATAAACTTTTAGTTGCAAGTGGTTGGGCCAACACGAAGAATGTTGTGTGTAGTGGGTCTGAGTCGGTTAAGTCTAATAACTAATTCTATTATTCAATTGGCTTAGCATAATTAATTAGTCTTTTACTTTCCTTAGCCTAACCAGTAGTCTGGTCTTAATCTAGGAGTAGCGGGAATCCATAGGTGAGTCCAAAATCTATGCTTATACACTAGATGACTTCACATCATTTTCAAGACAAGGAAGGGTTTCATTACTTAGGGTTAAAGTTGTCTAATTGGAATTGAGTTGCCTAAAGTTGAATTTAACTACGCCCGAGCTTGTCACACCTGCTCAAACCAACCGTAAAGGGGGTTCTAGAGTTCACGTTCTTAATTGGTTGGATTTTCTATATTGTCAAGTTTGTCGAAGCACTGCTCTAGGTCCAAACTCTATGGGTCTATCTATCAAACAACCATTTACTCCAAAAGCTTAAGCTATCGAGTGTGGTGGGTTAATGTATATCAAGGACTTTATCACTTCAACACAATTTGGCCAAGTAGCCTTAAGTTGTATTAAATGGGACCGCATTACTAATCCTACCTTGGGATTGGGTGTGACATGGTTGGTAGGAGGGTGGGCGGGGATTAAAATTACTTTATAGACTTTGGAAAATGAGGATTGTGTTGGAAAGTGTGAGATGGGATTTCCATATCCCACGATGAGGAATTTCTAAGTATAATTTGAAAAAGAAAAATACGGGATTTACGTTTAACTGCCTACATTCCAAACATAGTATGGATGATTAGGCCTCCAAGAAAAGGTCGTACACGCTTGGATAGAGCCATGGAAAATGAGGATAAGGAAATGGCGGGCTGGAGTTTTTGGTTCTCCACGGATTGGAGTCTCATCGGGATTGTAAGGGCCAAAAAGGCAGGGGAATGAAGAAGGAAGGGAAGAAAATGGATGGGTTGTAGCTGAAAATGAGGGATTGAGTGATTGGGAGAAATATTTGAGAGTAAAAATAATAATTTTTGGAGAAACAGAGAGCTTGGAGGTGTAGTTGAGAGAGAGGGGCAAAACGGACGTGAAACAGGGGCCCCCACAAAATTTGGTGGGCACCACACAGACCTATGGAAGTTCTACGCCTTTTCTGGTATTTTTAGTTAGTCTACTATTTTAATTATTTTTCTAGTAGTTCATCATCAAGTATACTTCATCTCCACCAAATTTCATTAGATTTCGTCTTGTAGAAAAATTCTAAAAATTCAAGAAGCAGCAGCTGTCCAAACTAATAATTTTTAGACAGTTGACACAATGACCCATGTTTAACTATATTAAATAATTTATTATATTTTTTACTTATTTTTATATGAAACTAGACTTGTCAAGCTTAAATCTGGCTTTTGAATCACCTAATTCGGAGTTATAACGAGGGAGTTATGACTTTTCAAAGTCGGACCAAATTTGCAGAAAAATTGTGGCCGAAAACGGGCCAGCCAATGACCTGCGGCCCGCCCGGGCCCGCTGGGCCGCGGTCCACCGCGGTAACCGCGGTTCCACCGCGGTCCAACTTGTCCGGTGCCGCACCACCACAGCTGGGGGGTGTTCTCCACCCTCCCAAGGGGCCAATGGTACCCCGGGTCTGTCCTGGGTCCCCCCAGATCGCATAGTATGGCCCCTAACTCCATTTGAGATGTTTTCGGTGTCAAATTGCAAACTGGAATGAGTTTATATGATGTGTGGCATATGATTTTGGGGTAGGAGGAGCTGATCTATCCAATTAACCTATTTACTTGGTCAGATTCCAAAGTTTGAATGGTCAAAAGTCCAATTTATACATATATTTACTATTTATAGTAACTTTTTATTTAAGTATTATTCTTCATCATTTATACATTAGAATTTATATCTGGTATGAAAGGATGAAAAAAATTTAAAGAATGAAGTGGTGCAAGGAGAGATTTTGAAGAAATTGGGTAAAAGGGGTTTTAGGCTTTGATGTTGTGATTGACCCACAACCTAAGAACATTCGTCTCTAAGAACGACTCAAACCCGTCGATCGACGGCCTAGAAGTGATCGGGATTGTTTCGCGTGATCATGGGTGCAAGTGCGGGCCCAAAATCGCGGTCGATTTTCGGTTTTGCTTAAGTTCTCCGAATTTAGAAAATCCTAAGTCGGTTTCTACGTTTCGTCGCTCCCTCCTAAGTTAACTTTGTCAAATTTCTAAAGGATTTAATCCTAAGTGATTTTCGTCGAGGTGGAACTTAGTCCATTAGTGTTTGTGTATAAAGTGATCCAAGTTATACTACTCAGCTAGTTTAAGATAGTGTCTAGGGTGAAAATGCTTTGAAAAATTGAAAGCACAAGGTAGTGAAGGGTGGGATTTGTGAAGAAAATGGTTTAAGGAGCGATTTGAGGCTTTAATTGAGCGTTTAAGAAGTTAAACTGTGTTAGGATTGATCCATTGCCTAAGGACGTCTAATCTCAAAGGTTGGCAAAAATCGGCGTTACGGTTGCTTGTCATTTGAATTTCTAAGTTCCTCACAATTCTAGCTTCCTCATAAATTTCTAACTTACCTCGCTTCAATTCCTAGGTTACCTCGCTCAAATTCTCGGTTTCCTCATTGAATTTTTACCTTCCTCAATTTCTAGCTTCCTCGCTTCAATTTCTACGTTGCCTCGCTTTCAATTTCTAGCTTCCTCGCTCAATTTCAAGATCCTCGCTCAATTCTTTTACGTTGCCTCGCCACTTTCTCTCGCTTCCTCACTCGATTCCTAGCTTCCTCGCTCAATTTCTAACTTCCTCGATCAATTTCTTTCCTCGCTCACTTTCTAGCTTCTCGCTCAATTTACTCGATTTCTCACGTTGCCTGCAATTTTAGCTTCCTCGCTCGATTTCTAGCTTCCCTTCTCGCCAATTTCGAGCTTGCCTCGCCAATTTCTAGCTTCCTCGCTCAATTTCGAGCTTGCCTCGCTCAATTTCTACCTTCCTCGCTCAATTTTAGGTTGCCTTGCCTCGCTTCATTTCTACCTTCCTCGCTCATTTTCGCTTCCTCGCTCAATTTCTACCTTCCTCGCTTTCAATTTCGAAGCTTCCTCGCTCAATTTCTAGGTTGCCTCGCTCAATTTTTACGCTTGCCTCGCTTCAATTTTTGGCTTCCTTTCCTCGCCACTTCTTCAGCTTCCTCGCTCAATTTCTAACTTCCTCGATCAATTCTACGTTGCCTCGCTCAATTTCTACCTTCCTCGCTCAATTTCTCGTTGCCTCGCCTCGCTTTCCCCTCGCTCAATTTCTAGCTTCCTTCGCTCAATTTCTAGCTTCCCTCGCTCAATTTCGAGCTTGCCTCGCTAAATTTCTAGCTTCCCTCGCTCAATTTCGAGCTTTGCCTCGCTCAATTTCTACCTTCCTCGCCTCAATTTCTGTTTGCCTCGCCTCAATTTCTACCTTCACTCGCTCAATTTCGAGCTTCCTCGCTCAATTTCTAGGTTGCCTGCTCAATTTCTACCTTCCTCGCTCAATTTCGAGCTTCCCTCGCTCAATTTCTACCTTCCTCGCTTTCAATTTCTAGCCTCCCTCGCTCAATTTCTACCTTCCTCACTCGATTTCGAGCTTCCTCGCTCAATTTCTACCTTCCTCGCTCAATTTCGAAGCTTCCTCGCTTCAATTTCTACCTTCCTCGCTCAATTTCTGGATTGCCTCGCTTCAATTTCGAGCTTCCTCACTCAATTTCTACCTTCCTTCACTTTCTACCTTCCTCGCTCAATTTCTAGGTTGCCTGCTCAATTTCTACCTTCCTCGCTTCACCTTTCGAGCTTCCTCGCTTCAATTTCGGGTTCCTCGCCATTTCTAGCCTCGCTCGCTCAATTTTTAGCTTCCTCGCTCAATTTCTAGCTTCCTCGCTTCAATTTCGCTTCTCGCTCAATTTCTAGCTTTTCTACTCAATTTCTAACTTCCTCGCTCAATTCCTACATTGCCTCGCTCGATTTCTTCCTCGCTCAATTTCTACTTCCTCGCTTCAATTTCTGAGCTTGCCTCGATCACTTTCTACCTTCCTCGCTCAATTACTGGCTTCCTCGCTCAATTCCTACGTTCCTCGCTCAATTCCTACGTTGCCTCGCTCGATTTCTAGCTTCCTCGCTCAATTCCCACGCTTGCCTCGCTCAATTTCTAGCTTCCTCACTCGATTTCTACCTTCCTCGCTCAATTTAGGTTGCCTCGCTCAATTTCTACTTTCCTCGCTCAATTTTTGAGCTTCTCCTCGCTCAATTTCCACTTGCCTCGCTCAATTTCTACCTTCCTCGCTCAATTTCTAGGTTCCTCGCTCATTTTTTTGGCTTCCTCGCTCAATTTCTAGCTTCCTCGCTTCAATATCTAGCTTCCTCGCCTCAATTTCGAGCTTGCCTCGCTCATTTCTTGCTTCCTCGATTTCGAAACGAGCTTTCTCGCTCAATTTCTACCTTCCTCGCTCAATTTCTGGTTGCCTCGCTCAATTTCTACCTTCCTCGCTCATTTCGAGCTTCCTCGCTCAATTTCTACCTTCCCTCGCTCAATTTCTAGTTCCTCGCTCATTTTCCCGCTTCCTCGCTCAATTTTTAGCTTCCTCGCTCAATTCCTACGTTGCCTCGCTCTCAATTTCTACTTCCTCGCTCGCAATTTCTACCTTCCTCGCTCAATTTCTCGGCTTGCCTCGCTCAATTTCTACCTTCCTCGCTCAATTTCTAGGGTTCCTCGCTCAATTTCGAGCTTCCTCGCTCAATTCTACCTTCCTCGCTCAATTTCAGCTTCCTCGCTCAATTTCTAGGTTGCCATTTCAATTTCTACCTTCCTCGCTCAATTTCTACTTCCTCGCTCAATTTCTAGGTTTCCTCGCTCGATTTTTTGCTTCCTCGCTCAATTTCTAGGTTGCCTGCCTCGATTTCTAGCTTCCTCGCTCAATTTCTACCTTCCTCGCTTTCATTTCGAAGCTTCTCGCTCAATTTATACCTTCCTCACTCAATTTCTAGGTTCCTCGCTCATTTTCCGCTTCCTCGCTTCAATTTCTAGCTTCCTCGCTTCAATTCCTACGCTGCCTCGCTCAATTTCTAGCTCTTCCTCGCTCAATTTCTACCTTCCTCGCTCAATTTCTAGGTTCCCTCGCTCAATTTCTACCTTGCCTCGCTCATTTCTACCTTCCTCGCTTCAATTTCTAGGTTCCTCGCTCAATTTCTACATTCCTCGCTCAATTTCTACCTTCCTCGCTCAATTTGTAGCTTCCCTGTCAATTTCGAGCTTGCCATCGCTCAATTTCTACCTTCCTCGCTCAATTTCTACCTTCCTCGCTCAATTTCGAGCTTCCTCGCTCAATTTAGAGCTTCCTCGCTCAATTCTAGTTCCTCGCTCAATTTCTCGCTTCCTCGCTCAATTCCTACGTTGCCTCGCTCAATTTCTAGCTTCCTCGCTTCAATTTCTACGTTGCCTCGCTCAATTTGTAGCTTCCCTCGCTCAATTCCTAGGTTGCCTGGCTTCGAATCGTAGGTTCCTCGCTTCGCTTTCTACGCTTGCCTGCTTCAATTTCTACGTTGCCTTGCTCAACCATCGACTGATGGAATCTTGGAAAATAACTAGGTTGGTTGGCTAAAGTAACTTCTCTTACCCCAAAATCATATGTGGTACGTCAAAGAACTAATTTTGGTTTAGAAGATATTCTTGTTAAATGATTAAAAAAATAAATAAAAAAAAAGAGGAAAATTTTTTTTATATACTTATATATACCTATTTATATAAATATGTATTAAAGAAAATTATAGGCAGAATAAATTTCTCCATGTAAAAAAATAAAAATAAAAATAAATAAATAAAAATTTCATGATCGCAAGACTACGATTATGAGCTACGGCTACTGCTATAATCCGTAGCTTTAAGGTAAAACAACTTTTTCGATATATCGACAGAGAGTCGATATATCGAAAATTGTAAAATTTTTGAGGAAAACTCACTGGACAGATCTGGACCATTTTCGATATATCGACTGTTCGACGTTGGTTTTTTTTTTTTTTTTTTTTTTTGTAATTCCACCACTTTTTGTGGGTCCTATTATGAGATATGTGTTATATCCAAACCGTCCATCTATTTGGCGAGCTCATATTCAGGCTTGAGACTAAAAATAAGATAGATCTAACTATCAAGTAGACCACACTGTCAAAGGCAACGGGGAATTGAACGTCTACTATTGAAACCCTTTTAGGGGTTATAGAAGTTTTGATCATTATGAAATTTGTTTTTCTTCTTCATCCAGGTCTTTGTGACCTATGAATGAACTTAGACGGGAGGATTTCTCACGAACATCACAGTGGGCCCCAAAAAGTTTTTAATGGTCGACGCCATTCAACACTGTTTCCTGTAATGTGGTACACTTGAGATTTGCATATACCTCATTTTTGGTCGTATAGCATAAAATGATATGGAAAAATATATGGACGGCATGGATGAATAGCATGCATCATGGTGGGGCCCACAGACCACCGTCCCCAATCCTTTTAAGCCGTTCGTACAACTCTCAGTTCGAGGAGCGTCAGCGCACGTCTTCGCAGCGAAAAGGAGGGGTAGTTTCGTCCTCAACGTCGCTGTCCGCACGTGCTAATCTAGATTGGTAACTAAGGTTTGTATTCTTTCATAGAAACCGCTGGGTAAAAGGGTTTGTCTACAGTGGTCATTTTCTCTACTTCCGGACGCAGGTAACCGGACCCGGATTGCGAACAACCCCGCCCGTCCATAGCTAGGAACGGACAGGGGCAACCATGATGTATGGGTTTTATCCACACCATAAATTCATTTTTCCATATCGTTTTAGGGTACAATGCCTAAAATGAGACAGATCCAAGGCTCATGTGGACAACACTACAGGAAGCAACGGTGATAATGACACCCGCCGTTGAAACTTTCCTAGGGTCCATCGTGATGGATAATAACCGTCCAACCTGTTCATAAGGTCACGTAGAAGTGGATGAAGTGAAAAAAAAAAACATCATCTTGATCCAAAATTTATATGCCCCCAAGATATTTTTAACGATAAATGTTTAATCCACACTGTGTGTGGCCCCCTTGATCCTTGGATCTGCCTCATTTTTCGGTTCAGTTCCTGAAATGGTATTAACAATGGAGGGACGGTGTGGATAAAACCCTACATTACTGTAAATCCTCAGATGCCCTATCCATTCCTAGCAAGGGATGGGTAGGGGTGGTACCCAATCCGCGGCGCACATTGCCTGCGGGTGTCCCCCGCCCACCGTAACTTACTGCGGTCGGATGGTACGTGGGATGTTCGTCAGAAATCCACTCGGTCCATCAGTTTCTCCAGCTCAAAAGGAAATCGGATTGCGTACTGATTACTCGGTACGCTATTATCGTACTGAGTAAACTCAGTTGGGCCCACCTTGAATATATGTAGTCTATTCATTCCGTCCATCCGTTTTTCTATTTAATTTAAGGAGTTACCCCAAAATTAAAGCATATCCAAAGATTAAGTGGATTGTACCACAAGAAATAGTAAGGATAATGATTTTCATCTTTGAAACCTTGCTAGGCATCACAGTGATGTTCATTTGTCACCCAACCTGCTCGTAAGATTATATACATATGGATGAACAGAAAGAACAAATATAAGCTTGATCCAAAACTTCTGCTGCCCCCAAAAACATTTTAACAGTAGAAGTTCAAGCCTACTATTTTCTATGATGTGGGCCATTTGAACATTGTGCATGCTTCGTTTTTGGGCTCAGGCCTTAAAATGGTCTAGGAAAGTTGTTGGACAGAGCCAATAAAATACAGAAATCATAGTAGACCACGCAGAGTTTGCTCCAAGAACGAGGTATATCCAAAACTTAAGTGGACCACATTGTGGTAAAGAGTGGAAATGGAAATGCATCATTGAAACTGTCCCAAGGCCACCATGATGTTTATATGCCATCCAAATTGTTCATAAGGTCGTTCTAACTAGGATGAACGGAAGACACAAATATTAGCCTGATCCGAAACTTCAGTGTCTCCATAAGGGTTTCTATGGTCGACATTACATCCCACTTTTTCCTGTAGTGTGGTCCAGTTAAGTTTTGGATCTGTCTCATTTTCTGAATTATGTCTTAACATAAGCTAGAGAAACTGATGGACGGGGTGGATTTCTCACAGAAATCTCGGTGGGCCCCACATAGCTTCCGACTGCAGAAACTTTGTGGACCAGGAGGCGCAGCCAACTCGCGTCCCAAGCTTCCACATCACTTCCCAGCATAGCGCACGTGCGTGAGATCAGTACGTTCATCAGGCGGGCCTCATCGTTTATTTGCCTTGGGCCCAAAATCACGACGAGCCATTCACCAGGTTGGCCAGATTTGTACATTGAATGTGGACGGTTGGCCATTCACCAGAACGGAAGTGTGTATTCTCTCTTCCCCAGCATACCTTACGAACCAACCAGCTCGGGCACACTGAGGGTATCATCTGAACGGTCTGGATGTGGCATTATAGCACGTGCGGAGAGCCAGCGGCATAAAAAACCTCATTTGAAAAATGTTCTTTTCTAATACAAGAAAGATTGCTTTTCCTTTTGCACTTTGCAGTATCATTCATGAGGATTGGAATTATGTCCTCGACCCGATCTTTGTCCATTGTCGAGGCTGTTCCGTCCTGAGGAGGTCCGATCTTTTGGTAGTCCAGATCATTGGCCTGTTTTATCCTAATGTGGATCGACGATGCAAAAAAAAAAAAAAAAAACTTCAATATGATGATCATAAGCTCCCGATTTATGGTCCACAAATAGACGGTTGAAAGAGAGAGATACATCAAAGATATAATGAAGTTGCAAGATAGCATGGTAGGACCTACCAATCTCAGAGATTTGTTATATACACTGAAACGAAACAGATTGACGGTCTCGATGACTGAGAAAAGGGCCCCACTTGTTAGAACTGAAAACCCGAGTATAATGTGGTAAATCCTAGGATCGAGGATACCATATTTGGAGAGTTTCGGGGCATCTGTAACGAAAAAGCGAGGAAAGCGGGATTTTTTTTGTAAATTCTTGAAAATCTAGCTTTAGATCAAAGCAAGCAAGATTCCTGTTGTTCCAAGAGTTATTTGATACTCTGGCGGAGAATGTTTTTGATACTCAGAACTGAAATAATTGTATAGGTAACATATATTAACCTAAGTTAAACCGTTCAAATTGTTGATAGCGCTTTACATAAAGTATATGAAGAAATTTATAATGGTTTAACAAACGTATTCTCTAATTTCTGGATACTTGTTTGCCGAATTCGAACCATTGGATATTTTTCATTCCAACCGTTTCTGTGTCCTCTAATTTGTTGGTTGTCCAACTAAATTTTTTTCTTTTTTATTATCATCCATTTAAATTCACAATTTTATCAGTTCGTTTTGAGATAATGTTACAGAACGTGTACAATGTTGTTGCGCCTGAGTATCAGCCATCAAAGTCTGCCAGAGCATCAGAATTTTTCTGGACGCGAATTTGGTACCACCCCGCGTGTACCAAGTTCGGAACAGGCTGTGGTTCCGAAGGGCCAACCGTGATATATGGGTTTATCCACACCGTCCATCCATTTTACCATATCATTTAGGGTATAGCCCCAAAAATAATGTAGATGCAAGGCTCAAGTGGACCATACCACAGGAAGCAGTGGTGATAATGACAACCACTTTTGAAACATTTCTAGGGCCCACCATGATGTTTATTTTCCATCCAACCTGCTCATAAGGTCACATGGACCTGGATGAAGGCAAGATACAAATATCAGCTTGATCCAAAACTTCTGCGGCTTCAATATAATTTTAATGGTGGGCATTAATCCCTACTATGTGGTCCACCTAAGCTTGGATCTGTGTAGTTTTTGAGTTTATTTCTTAAATTGATATGAAAAAATGGATGAACGGTGTGGATAAAACCATCCATCACGGTGGGCCCTCAAAGCTCCAGCCTGTTGCGAGCTCGGGGAAAGGTGGCGGTGTATACCCATCACTTGGATCTGTGTAGTTTTTGAGTTTTTATTCTGTTACCTTCGATTTTTTTTAGTGGCGAAAGCGGCCGTGATAAATTTAATTATTAAAAATTAAAAAAATAAAATAAAATAAAAAAATAAAAAAACAAACAAAAGAAGAGAGAATTCACTATCACCATTTTCCTCATCCGCGGTGCTCCCGATTATTTGGGTGGCTAGGATTTTGAGTAACATGCCACGTGTAATCAGAAAAAAAGCTCATTTATATCATATCTATTGTTGTTATTCAGTTCGGCCACACGAGCAAAAATGTTAAGAAACGGCCTGATTTCAATTTAAATGTGTGTGAAAGTATTAATTACTTGAATGGGATCAAATTAAATGCTTGTAATCCTGTGTATAGAATTAGTCAAATTAGGATTAGATATGTGAAGATTAGCTTAACTATTATGTAAAAATTAACTTAATTATTCAGGCACTAATTATTAAAAGTGATCAAATAATTTAGAGAGAGGGGTAGTTCTTATGAATCAATAAGTGCTTTTTATCTCAAAAAAAAAGGGGGGGGATATTCTTTCAAGAGTCTCACTTCGGATCATATTTCCTCAATAAAAAGTAATAAAATATAGAAAAACTAAAAATAATTACGACTGCCAATTGTATTAATATAATACCTTAGATTTCGACGATTATGAGATGATCATGGAAAACATTAGATGGTCGTGGTGACTGGTAAGTAGAACTTGACTAGAAAATTAATAAGTAAGAACTTACTAATATGAGGATCCAAGAACGGAGTTGTGGATATTTATACTAACCTATCTACATACTGTAATAGTATGCTTGATTAGAGTAGAAATTAAGCTAAGAATTTAAACTAAGAACCTGCTGCAACATGGTACAAGATAGAGGTGGAGGGATTTAGAATTAAACTAATAAGAATAGAAATCCACAGAGGACAAAAGAAATAAAACAAAGTAGAACAGAAATGTTTCTATGCGATTATATTGGATTTTACTTCATCCACGTTATGCCCTACTGTTTGGGTGGTTAGGATTTTGAGGTATAAACTATGTGTAAAGCAGAAAAAGTTCATTTGTATCATCGCTACAGTGTAAATGACTTCAGTATATCAAAGCTCCCCGTGGAATGATATATTTTAAGGGATTAGGCAATTGCTTCTTGAATGAATGATAGTGAGTATGCCCAAAATTCCGTAAAACGGGTCCCACCCACTGCACGATGTGCACCATGGGTTGTAGGTCCATCCATTGCCAAGCAGTCTGCTATATGTAACTCGGATCATCCATTGCCCTCAATTCAGCTAATCAGGATTGCTCGTGTGACCGACGACTTAGATCAATGTACATGTGTGTGTCTGATTGCACGGGTGTGCCAAAATCCGCCTAACTCAAGATTTTCTTTTCTGGACTAAATTGTTGGTGCCCCATGCCAAGATGGATGAATGGAGATTGGATCGGGATCTAGTGTCCTCTTGACCATTGATTTATGCATTCTGTACTTGGGTGATTTGTGCAAGGGTAGGGGTTAGCCCTCATGAATGAGATTCTTTTTACCTTGTGCCGGCATATGTAAAATCGAGTGGCTTAATGACTTTTTATTACACCAGTGCTTTAAGATGGTATTTCTCAATCGGAATAAAAGATTTGTACAGAAAAGGAATATAAAATAGACTAAACACTATCGATTTTATTAATATATGGGCCTTGTTACAACCATTGTGATTTACAACCGTATATAAATAAAAGTGAGAAATAAAATAAGTACCGAATACGCCTATCGGAATAAATGATTAAGGTAGGTGATCAGTGGGATATGATCAGAGTATGAACAATTGAATCAGAACTCATATGAACATGGTGATCTGGTAACTTAAGGTTGCAAATGTTTAGCCTACTCCTAAGAAAATGTATTTTAGCAGGAGCCGCTAAACTAGACTAGAAAAAGTAAGATAAACATAAAAGTAAGGTAGATGTAAAAGTAGATAGATGTGTTTAACATTGGGCCTTAAGCTCTTCTTCTTGTACTCCTTTTATAGCTTTTTTAAGGTGGTGAGAGCTCATCGTTGAGCCCATCATTGGGCTTCTAGGTCTTTCATGTGGGCTTTTCATATACGTAATCTTTTCCTTAGTAAATTGGGACTTGCCTTGAAAAGAAAAGGCTTCGGACTCATTGGCTTCTCAGATCTTCTTCCGTAGCTAATCCTTCGGGGAGATGTTCATGGCCCACTAAGAATTAGGCTTAGGATTACCAAAGTTTCTCTGAAGAAGACAACCAAGCCGAGGTCCGAGAAGCTCAAGGGCTAATGTCTATCGAACATGGCCAGTCAACATATTTGTTAATGGCCCACCTTGTCAACGTCAAGGTGTTGGTTGGTTTGGATTAAAACACCTCGTTCGTTTAACCAACTAAATAGTGATGGTCTAGAGTGCTAGAGGGATTTGACCCCCCGACACTGATTTGTCATTTGGACAGACTATATCTCACATTCTCTTGATTTCGATCATCGTGTAAAACAAGTTTTAATGTATAGGTTCAGCCGTCCCTTTACAATTTGGGTCTGGGACCATATCCAGGATGGCTGAGATGTCGATTCGACCTCTTGATCTTCGGGATCTTTTCAACTACTGTTGGTTCTCTGAACATCTCTAGGAAAGATATCCCATTTTAGGACTATGAGAGATGGCTTCACAGATGAAATTATATCCAGTTGTAAAAAAAGGATACGCTCACTCGGCGGGTCCTTTATATACGTGCCAGGCACGTTGATCATGGCCACGTGGCATGCGACGATTCATCTTCTTAAATGGCATGATAATAACCCGTACAATTGTATTAATGACAGAATGCATAACGTTGAAGGAAGATTAGGTACAAATATTTTCATATGCGAGTATGAATTCTGCATATGCCAAACATGTAGTATCTCCACATGGTGTTCTCCTATTAGTCCACACCAGAGCACCCAAAATGGGTGTAAACACCATCTATATACTGGGAGTGGATTAGGTGAGATCTCAGACTCAACCAAAATGGGGCAGCCCTTACCATGTATTAAGTGAGAACTGGGACTCACATAAGACAAAGTTGCCCTACCTTGATGCATGCATTTTGTATCCACATTGTACATCCATTTTCCCATGTCATCATTTTAGGGCATTATCCTAAGAATAAAGTAGATCGAATTATTAGGTGGACCATATTACATGAAACAGTGATGATTGACCATTAATGGGCCATGAAAGTTTTGGATCAAGATGATAGTTGTTTTTTTGCTTATGCGACATAGATTGGATGGAAAATAAAGTGCGGAAACAGCATCCACACCTATGCAACCTTATCATAAGATGGATGGCAAATAAACACTATGAAAACATTAAAGTGGGCCCTAAGAAGTTTTTAGTAGTAGGGCATTTAATCATAACTGTTTCCTAATATATGGTCCACCTGATAACTGGATCTGCTTCATTTTCTAGATAATTCCCTAAAATCATTGCAACATATATCTTGCTTGTAGATCTTGGTTTTTAGTTTTTTTACAATCCGCAATCTGGGATTTTTTTTTTTTTTTTTTAAAAATATGTTAGACCCACCTAATCCATGGTAAAATAGCAATATTCATCATGGAAAATAGGGATTTATTTAATTTTTATGCTGAACGGAGAGCCAACTAATTTTTCAGGTGGGCTTGCACATGTTGGGATGAGGTCATGATGTTAGGGTCAATAGTCAACTAGTGGACCAAGCCACTTGGGTCAGTAAAATGAGCCTAGTCTGTAGATCAACTGTGGTCTAAACCATTCGAGCCAATAAAGTGAGCCTACTAATTCCACTTAAGATCTATAATAAATTGTTATATTTAAATTTAAATTTTGATAGTTCAACAATCAAGGCAGTGGTCACACTTCATTTCAAGGAGTAGACTAAATTCATAGTTTGAATTTAAATTTGAAATAATTTGTTATTATTATTGTGGAATGACATAATTATTTCTAACCATTGAGGAAATGAGATGAGAATTTCCCTAGCAATATTTTACTTGATTGCAAGGAGGGATGATCCATCTTTAAATTCAGACTAGTTATATCAATCATCGGTCATAACATTTGGTATCAAAGATAGGTTCGGATATGCTCAAGCACAAGATGGAAAATAGAGTGGTGATTGTTATGGGAAGATCCGAGCCGATAACGAGCAGAAGGACCGACTGTTCATTACTCCGAGCGGAGAGTCCGAACCTTGGAGTAATATTAAAAGAACGAGTTAGGATGGACGAAGCTCCCATCCTCGATCAGTTTCTTCCCAGGGGCAATCGGAAGAAAGAGCCTCTGGGGTGTACGATCGACTCCGAGCGAATGGCTCAATGAAACCAGTCATCGGCTCGGATTGGCATTATCGTCCTCAGTCCAGCCGAGCCGAGGTACCCCCGAGGATGAAGGTCCCACGCGCTAAATGAAGAAAGTGCCATATATAGAAATGCGCTATTAACTCGCCGCAGATACACACGTCGTAGGACACGATCTTCGGATTCTGAGCAATATCTCCACGATCCACGTATCCCGCTGATTGTGCCAAGATGATCGGGCACAAATCGAGCGAATGAGGAGGTATAAATATTACACCATCCCGTAAGCAAAGGTACGCAATTTCTGAGACTCTCCCTCTCTTCTAAACTTAGACCCAGATTCTGTTGTCCTGACTTAGGCATCGGAGGGTCCCCCGGCTTAGCCAGGGTCTCCATTGCAGACGGTTTATGTGCAGGATTCCAGGTCCGTCACCTGTTCAGAGGAGAAGAGGGCTGACCAAATTTCGACCTCAACATTTTTGGCGCCGTCTGTGGGAAACAGATACAAAAAGTCAGTTTCCTATTCGAATAGCTATGGCTAGAGGGAAGAAGAAAGCTGTAGTGGTGGAACCGGAGCAGACCCGCTCCTCATCATTACTTCATGCGGAGTCTGCTCCGGGCCCTTCTCAGCGTTCTCGCAATCGTTCCAACAAATACCGCGCTCTGCAAGGCGAAGTGCAGGCCTTGCGCGATGAGTTGCAACGAATGAGGCAGGAGCGTGAGCCCCAACAACAACCTGAGCGGAGAAGTCCAGTACCAGAAGAAGTCGGACCAACCGTTCAAGCTCATTCAGCGACAAGAAGCCCGAGGCGCGGGACATCTCCGCAACAATCCAACAGAGCACCAATGTCGGCTCAAAACCCTCCCCGAGCTCCCACCAGGAATGTGACGACTAGAGTCCCGACGGATGTCCCAGCCGCCTCGGCTTTGGCTCCAACTGACCTTCGTCACACCCTGGAAAGGAGAAGGGAAAGAAGGATCCCTGAGCCGGAGAACACTCAGGAAGAAGTGGCGGAAAATAGAGATCCCTGGGAGTCACGATTTGCGGACCTCAATAATCAAGTCCTGATGCTACAGAAACAACAGCAGCCGTCATCAATCCCGGCTGCTGTTCAAGCCATGATGGAAGAAACCAAGCCTCCGTTCACCGAAATCATGAACGAAGTGATGCCTCGAGATTTCGGATTCCGCTGTCATACAATACTCGGTCCGGCGACCCATCGAGAACATGTGGAAGCTTATCGTTCGTGGATGCGGTCTGACCGCAAGCCCGATGCAATGATGTGCAGAGGATTCTCCATCACTCTGGCTGGGTCCGCTCGGAATTGGTATCGACAACTCAAGCCGGGATCCATAAGTTCATTCGAAGAGTTGTCTCGGTCATTCCTTACCCAGTTTATAAGCGGTAAGAGAAGCCGAAAGCCCAATACCCACCTGCTCACCATCAAACAAGGGCCAAAAGAATCCTTAAAAGATTACATTGCCCGATTCAACGAGGAGGCGTTGCAGGTGGAAGACTACGACGACAAGATGGCACTCGCCGCAGTATGCAGCGGCTTGAGGGAAGGAAGGTTCGCCTTCTCTATAGGGAAGAACCCGGCAAAGACGTTAGCCGAGCTCATTGCTAGAGCCCAGAAATACGTTCATGCCGAGGAATTCTCCGCTACCCGCAAGAGTATCCAGGTAACCGAGCCGAATGGGAAAGGGAAGAGGCCAAGGAACGAGGAGCCCCAAGCCTCGGAAAAACTCGGATGATCATTCTTCCGGGATCGTCGACCAGAGTGAAAGCCGGAAGGAAGATTCCGTTCCTATACACCTCTCAATACTACGGTAGAAGCGATTTTACTAGATATCCGCGGCGAAAAACTTCTTAATTGGCCAGTCTATATGCGGGCAGACCCAGAACTCCGCGACAAGCGCAAGTATTGTCGCTTTCATCGAGATCATGGCCACAATACCGAAGAGTGTGTAGATCTCAAGGATGAAATCGAATCCCTCATCCGGAAGGGCCACTTACGTAGGTATACCAAGCAAGAGAAAACTACTCGGAAAGAGGAGCGACCACGCGGACGCCCCAAAAATCCAACCGAAGAACCTGCGGAAATCCGCACTATCTTCGGAGGTACATCAGGGGGAGGAGACTCAAACAGAGCCCGAAAGGCCCATTCCCAGAAGGAGCCCAGAGCATTACGTCAATCTTACCGAGCGGCCTAATAAAGAACCACGGGTCAGTCCCTGTAACCTCACATTCACAGAAGATGACGCTCGGGGGATTCAACACCCACACGATGACGCCTTGGTGGTCACTATGACCATAGCCAATCATAAGGTGTACCGGGTTCTCATCGACACTGGAAGCTCAGCCGACGTGATCTACTCTGAGGCCTTCGAAAGGATGGGGATTCCACAGTCTCGTCTCAGGCCTGTGAAGACCCCCTTACATGGCTTTGCCGGAGAAAGAGTAATCTCCGAAGGAGCTATTTCCCTCCCGGTGACTGCGGGAGAAGGGCAACATCAAGTCACCTTGATGGTGGACTTCCTTGTTGTCAACGTACCATCAGTGCATAACGTAATTATGGGCAGACCCTCTCTCAATGCAATGCGGGCGGTCGTATCTACTTATCACCTGATGATGAAATTTTCTGCTGAAGGCGGAACGGGTTACCTCCGAGGCGATCAACGCGAGGCTCGGAGATGTTATGCTATGCGGTTCGAAAGGGTGCATAGCGCAGCGCTCCTTGTCAATGTCTTGGACCCGCGCGGACCCACCGAGAACAAGCCAATTGAAAATTTAGAAAAGGTACCACTGGATGAAGCCGATCCTAGCAAGACGGTTCAACTCGGAACATCACTCACGCCTGAGCAACGTTCCGAGTTGTTAACTTTCCTGCGACGACACAGAACGTATTCGCTGGTCGCTGCGTCGCACGCGGATATGCCAGGAATCTCTCCGGACGTTTTGGTCCATCGGTTGAACGTGGATCCGGACCACAAGCCTGTGAAACAAAAGAGGAGACCGTTTGATGCCGAGCGGTGCGAGGCCATTGCGGACGAAATCTCGGTCCTGTTGGACGCCGGCTTCATAGAAGAAGTACATTACCCGGAATGGATCGCAAATGTGGTGCTGGTTAAGAAGGCAAATGGCAAATGGAGAGTTTGTGTGGACTACTCGGATCTGAACAAAGCATGTCCGAAAGACAGTTTCCCGCTGCCTAGGATCGATCAACTAGTAGACAGTATTGCGGGACACGAACTACTTTCCTTCCTGGATGCCTACTCTGGTTACAATCAGTTACGTGCATCCCCGGATAGGCGAAGACTACCTTTGTCACCGACAGGGACTCTCATCATGCCGGGTCATGCCATTTGGCTGAAAACGCTGGGCCACATACCGGAGGTTAGTCAACCGGATGTTCGCAAGACAGATCGGCGCACAATGGAAGTTTATGTCGATGATATGTTGGTGAAAAGTGTCAAGGCATCCGATCACTTGGCGAACCTCGGAGAGACCTTTGAAGTCCTCCGAGAATATCAAATGAAACTGAACCCAGCAAAGTGCGTTTTCGGAGTCGGCTCGGGAAGGTTCCTCGGATTCCAAGTCGACCAGAGAGGCATGAGGCTAACCCCGATAAGATTAAAGCTCTCCTCGACATGAGCTCGCCTCGGACTTGTCAAGGAAATACAGTGCCTTACTCGACGAGTAGCAGCGCTCGGACGCTTTATATCCCGGGCCACTG
Organism: Magnolia changhungtana; assembly: GCA_030180095.1. Classification (NCBI taxonomy): domain Eukaryota; kingdom Viridiplantae; phylum Streptophyta; class Magnoliopsida; order Magnoliales; family Magnoliaceae; genus Magnolia; species Magnolia changhungtana. The sequence continues at coordinate 5,688,751 of JASAUF010000396.1, read as the reverse complement.
ATAAATGCCTCCCCTTCTTCCAGCAATTGAAAGGTCATAAGAAGGCCGAATGGACTCCCGAATGCGAGCAAGCTTTCCAGCAGCTGAAACAATATCTAGGCTCACCGCCTCTGTTATCAAAGCCGAGGAAGGCGAATCTTTGTTCTTATACCTCGCGGTCTCGGCCTCGGCGGTCGGCTCGGCTACGATCGAAGAAGTAGGGAACAAACGACCCAAGTATATTATGTGAGCAAGGCCATGGTACCAGCAGAAACAAGATACCCCGCTCTGGAGAAGCTCGCACTCGGCCTGGTCGTCTCTCGGCTCGGAGGTTGCGTCCATATTTCCAAGCTCATTCGATCGTCGTGTTAACCGACTCCCCCCTCCGGCAGATTCTCCAGCGCCCAGAAGTCTCGGGTCGGCTGACCAAGTGGGCGATCGAACTTGGAGAATTTGACATTACGTTCCGACCGAGGACAGCAAAGAAAGGCCGAGGGCGGTGGGCGATTTTATCGCAAATTCACCATCCCGGAAGAAGAGCGGTCTGTGAAGATGAAGTGACTCCGCCTAACCTCCCAAATAACTCACAAGTTCTTCCAGAAGCCGGATGGATCCTCTACGTGGACGGATCATCTAACTCTAAACAGCCGGGGCAGGGATCGTCTTGATCGCTCCCGACTCCACAATCATCAATATGCCATTCGACTCGGCTTCAAAGCTTCCAACAATGAAGCGAGTACGAGGCATTATTAGCATGGCTCGGGTTGGCACTGACCTCTGAGTCCAATCTCTGCAAGTTCGATGTGACTCTCAGCTGGTCGTAAACCACATTTCCGCTGATTATGAAGCCAAGGAAAATCGGATGATTGCTTATTTGGATGAGGCCAGAAAGCTGATCGAGAAGTTTTGGAACTATACGGTTCACCAGATTCCGAGGACGGAGAACGCATGGGCTGATGCCCTGGCAAAGTTGACGTCAGCCGCAGAGGGAAAGATTCCACGGATCGTCCCGGTAGAATTCATCGAACATCCCAGCATCGATCGAATAGAGCAAAAGATGATTAATCCGGTGGATAATAGTCCAAGCTGGATGGACCCGATCCTTGACTATCTCGAGTCAGGAGAGGTTCCCTCAGACAGACAGGAAGCCAGACGCCTAAGAGTCCGAGCAGGAAGATACGTTATCCTGAACAGACTCTATATAAGAAAGGGTATTCACGACCATATCTCGGATGCCTCAGGCGAGGAAGCGAGAATATGTCATCCGGAGATTCACGAAGGGATCTGTGGAAACCATTCGGGCGTGAGCCACCGGCTTTAAAAGTGCTTCGACAGGATATTTCTGGCCAACTCTCAAAGAAGACGCCAAGAGATATGTTAGGAAATGTGACAAGTGCCAACGTTTTGCGCACGTGCCTAGACAACCGGCAGAAGAAATGACTCCCATGAGCGGTCCGTGGCCGTTCGCTCAGTGGGGAATCGACATCATCGGCCCTCTGCCGACTGGAAAAGGACAAGTCAAGTTCGCTATTGTCGCTGTCGACTACTTCACGAAGTGGGCCGAGGCCGAGCCTGTCGCAAAGATTACCGAAACGAAAAATAATTGACTTTGTCTGGAAGAACATAATCTGCAGATTCGGGTTCCGAATACTATCGTCTCAGACAATGGCAAACAGTTCGACAACGACAAATTCGGGGTATGTGTAAAGGGCTCGGCATCAAGAACGCTTACGCCTGCGCCCGGCATCCGCAGATCCAATGGGCAAGTGGAGGCAGTAAATAAAGTCATCAAGCACCACCTCAAGAAGAAGCTGGAAAAAGCAAAAGGTAACTGGCCGGAAGAACTTCCATTCGTCCTTTGGGCGTACAGAACCACAGCTCAATCTTCCACTGGAGAAACTCCGTTCTCGCTTTCGTATGGGTCGGAGGCAATAGTGCCCGTTGAAATCGGCCTCCCTACGGCTCGAGTAGTTAATTTCAATGAAGATCAAAATGCTGAGCAAATCACTGCCAATCTGGATTTTCTGGAAGAAATCCGTGAAGTTTCAAAGCTCCGTACTGCCGCTCGACATCAACAGGTAGCCAGATTCTACAATTCTAAGGTGAAAATCAGGCGATTCCGACCAGGGGACCTAGTTCTTCGACGAGTCTTTCAGAACACGGCCGAGCCAGGAACCGGAACACTCGGCCCTAACTGGGAAGGACCATACCGAGTGGTCCGATCAGCTAAGCACGGATCCTACCACTTAGAAGATCTCGAAAACCGCCAACTCCCCCACCCGTGGAATGCAGAGCATCTGAAAATTTACTATCAGTAATAAAGCGCTCCGAGCAGCTTACTGACCTTTGAGGTCATTCAATAATGTACGCCCCCGAGCGACAAACCTTTAAGGTTATGAATAAAAGCACATCCAATCAGCTTATCATTGCCATCAACAAAGATCAAACGGGCTAAAATTCTACAGGCGCCCCCTCTTAACCGAGGAAATAAAATTACGAGGCGATCCGACTTCCCACTAAGGAAGTCGGACCAATTTCTACAAAGGCATCCCCCCTTAACCGGGTGGGCAAAGCCAATGGGTAATTCCGACCCCCTAGTAAGGGAGTCGGTCCCACCTACTCGGAAGGCCCTCCGCTGAAAAGCGAAACGACTTGATCCTTTTAAGGATCAGACCGAGGCCCAAACCACATCCGAACAAATCAAGGACTCAGCTCGACTGCATCGCACAGTAAGTAAGAACGACCAAGAAAAAAGTGGGGACCCAAAATTGGTTCTCTCATTAAATGATTACAAAAACAAAGTATAAAAAAAAAACAATACAAATAAAGGAAACGGAGCCTTCAGGAGGGCAGAGGAGCTTGGGAACCGGGAGCTTGTTCCAGGACGGTCGGCTCGACAGCAGCTTCGGCAGGGTCCTCAGGTAGGAGAGGATCAAGGTCAAGGTCTGGATATAGCTTCTGGACCTCGATAAGGCATTCGTCAAAACCGCGGTCATAAAATTTGGCAGCCTCGACATCCCTCTCTTTCGAGGTCTTGTATGAATCTATTGCTGCAGTAACTGCCATGGCCAAGGAGACTTCAGCCTCGGTCTTCTGAGCTTCCAGAGCTGCGGCTATAGCTCTGTTTTTCTCTTCTACAGCCTCAGCCTTGATCTTCTTCTGATCCTCATTCAGTCGGGCAATCTCCTTAGCCAGAATGTCAGCTCGGACTTTGGCATGACCCAGCTCAGCCACTGCCGCATCACGACCTGCCTCGAGGTCCTTCGCGACCCTCTGAAGGCCGAAGATTCGGAGACCTGCGCCTGCCTTCAATTTGGTGACACAGATCACTCAGCTCCAAATGAAGAATAGAAGCATTGTCCCGTAAGACTCCGCTTAAAGCCGAGGGTCTCCATCTCTGCCCGGAGGGCTCCCACCTCGCTCCTAAGGGCTTCGACCTCGGCGTCAATTTTCCGACGCTCTCGGACCCTCTCCCAGCACAGGAGGATCCTCGGAACAGACTGGTTCAAAGCAAAGAAATGAGAAGGAAATAATAACATAAAAAATAGCTACAACTTCAAAGGGACAAAGTACCTGATAGAAGACTCCAGCCAAGTCTTCCAAGAAGCAGTCGTCCGGTTTATCAAGAAGGCGAGAAATGGATTCCTTCGGAACATGTTTCGCCGCCCAATCCGTCAGACAGGACATGTGATAACCCGGCTCGAACCTCCCTCTGCTCGTACCAACTTGAGCCGAGCCCATCTCTTCTCCGGCTCCCGTCCGACTGCCAGCCGAGGGTTGAGCCTCTCCCTCGGCATCACGTATAGCCTCCCCCTCGTTACCCGGTTGGGTGATCATGGCGTCGGCCATTCGAACGGCTTCCTCCCTCTCGGAGGATGATTGAACTGCTATCAACGGAGGTTCTAACCTTGCTCCTTCACTGGGAGGAGCGGCAACGGATGGAGGGAGGGTGGCCCCCGTTGCTGGGGCAGAGCCGAGGTTAGGGTCGCGCAAAGATACGACCGTTTCAACACCGACCGGGGCCCTCGTAGCTACACCCGGTAATGTTGGAATTGAGGACACAATTGCAGATGCAACTGCCCCCGGTAGTATAGGAATTGGGGACACAATCGCAGATGCAGTTGGTCCCTCAACCAAGGGCGCTGAGACAGGAAATGGAGCTGTATCCCGAACCAAGATGTTCGGGATAGGGAGAGGAAGTGCCGCCCCCTGAGCCGCAACCGCTGAGGCAGAACCTGAAGGATGAACTCTATGAGCGACCTTCTTCCTCCGAGCTACCTTCGCGGGGGCTCGGTCCTCGAAGCATCTCCTCGGCAGACAGCGCAGCTTTCCTCCTCCGAGAACCGGACGCCTCGGCCATGCCTGCACAGCAGAATGATTAAGATAACGTTACTTCGGACCTGTAAAAAAAAACTGATTGAAAATAAGGATACTCACTGAGCGAGGTAGAATGCGGCCTCGTCTTGCAAAGTCCCGATCGATAAAGGTTAGCCGCTGTAATCAGATCTGACCAGCGGCGATGCTCCTCCGAATATGCCCTCGCTTTGGCTATCTGGTTCTTCTGATCCGAGGTAATGAAGGGTACGCCCCTCGTGAAACCTGCAGGACAATTTTTCTCTTGAGTAAGGTTGAAGTACAAAAGCAATGTTTAAAAGAAATCTCGACCCAACCTGGCATAGTGAAGCGAACAGGAACCCGAGCCGATAAAGCCCCGACCTCTGCTGCCGGCGCCTCCCACTCGCCTGCGGCCCAAAACCACTTGTTCTTCCAGTCCTTATTTGAGGACGGAAGACCCAAGATGAGCCCTGACCCCTTGCTACCCCTGGTCGCGAAATAGTACCAGGGATCGTTACCTTCGTGCTTGACCAGGTACAAGCTCATCAGCTCGGCAGGCGTCAACGCCGAGTTCCCTACTTGGTGCCAGATAATGTAAGAGGAAATTAGCACTCTCCAAGCATTAGGTGCGAACTGTCCAGGCGCGAGCCCTAAGTAAGCGGTTAGAGCTCGAATGAAGGGGTGCATCGGGAGTCGGAGTCCGCACAATAGGCCACATAAAAATATGGCTACCTCCCCGGCTGCGGGATTGCCAGCAGCATCAGAGGGCTCGAGGGCCCTAATCCGAACGGAGCGAGGTATGTCAAACTCCGTCCGAATCCATTCCATTTGGGACTCTGTAATTACAGAGCCCCCTGGAACCAATTCCGACGCCCTCCCACCAGGGGGCATCTCTGGAACATCGGCGGTGGCAACTCGGGAGCTCGTCTTGCCCCTTTCTTGTTGACCTGGTGAGTCAGAGTTCTCGCCACGCACATTCCGGGGCCGAGGATATAACGGCACTGTTTCGAAGGAACCTTCAGAAGCCCCTCTTCTGTTATCAGAACTCCCTAACTCAGAGTCATCATTGTAACTCCTGACCATTTCCCTATCGGAAGACATCTTGGAACGCAGATGCTAAAGATCAAACTCACCCGACAATCGCTGGAGATGACCTCAGCAAGCGTGAGAACAGTCGGAAACTACTTCTGCCGGAAATCGCCTTCTCCGTTAAGCAACTCAAATGCCAAACGATAGCAGACGAATGAAGACCCTGGCTAGGCCTTTTATGGAATAAAAAGGCCCTGCATTGAATGGTCTGTAATAATGGCTGCGTCGGAATCATGGCTGGCCGACTCCGAGTCCGACGTGGCGTTACATCATTGGTTCAACACATGGTAAAAGTAACGAAATCCTCCTCGATTATTGTGTGAGTTAATCCACACGGTACCCGAGCGCAGAAAAGAGCGCTCGATATGACGCCTCGAGAGCACGTGACAATCACCCACAAGTCGGTAACGATTCGAAATCCCAACCGTCGCCACGTGTTCGTTCATGGTTAGCTCGAAGCCGCTAAATTTCGAGTGCGAGACGTTTCACACGATAACCATAAATGCGCCGAAAAACTGAGTCGACTGATCTTCCAGTTGATTACTCTCCGAGCTCATGAATGACCTCAGAGAGTAGGGGGCTTCTGTTATGGGAAGATCCGAGCCGATAACGAGCAGAAGGACCGACTGTTCATTACTCCGAGCGGAGAGTCCGAACCTTGGAGTAATATTAAAAGAACGAGTTAGGATGGACGAAGCTCCCATCCTCGATCAGTTTCTTCCCAGGGGCAATCGGAAGAAAGAGCCTCTGGGGTGTACGATCGACTCCGAGCGAATGGCTCAATGAAACCAGTCATCAGCTCGGATTGGCATTGTCGTCCTCAGTCCAGCCGAGCCGAGGTACCCCCGAGGATGAAGGTCCCACGCGCTAAATGAAGAAACTGCCATATATAGAAATGCGCTATTAACTCGCCCGCAGATACACACGTCGTAGGACACGATCTTCGGATTCTGAGCAATATCTCCACGATCCACGTATCCCGCTGATTGTGCCAAGATGATCGGGCACAAATCGAGCGAATGAGGAGGTATAAATATTACACCATCCCGTAAGCAAAGGTACGCAATTTCTGAGACTCTCCCTCTCTTCTAAACTTAGACCCAGATTCTGTTGTCCTGACTTAGGCATCGGAGGGTCCCCCGGCTTAGCCAGGGTCTCCATTGCGGACGGTTTATGTGCAGGATTCCAGGTCCGTCACCTGTTCAGAGGAGAAGAGGGCTGACCAGATTTCGACCTCAACAGTGATCATTAAGAAATATGAGAGAAATGAAATAGGCCATGCGTGAATTCAATGAATCCATAAAAGCTCTCCTAATCCATAATAGACTATTAAAAAGAAAAATCAAAACTGTCACCATCGCAGAGACCATGAAGGACAAGAGATTTCAAATGACTACTTTAGCAATGAAGGATTGGTTCGAGGTCAATATCCTTGAATTGGTTTTCCAAAATTTGTCGAGTCAGATCCAACAAAGTGAGTGCATCCAACGAAACAAGTCCTTGCACTTCACCAAAAGAGGATAAGAGCTCCTTTTGTCTTTTCACTTGAAAGGTGATGGTATGAATGCATCAATCCCACGATGGCATGGGCTATGTTTACTAAAGCCTTATTTATGCAATTCGATTCCATCGGATTATGAAGACTTTAATATGGCTTTGTCAAAGCTGTGCCAAACGGAGACGGTTAGCGACTATCAAATGCAATTTGAGAAGTTGGCAAATTGCTTGGAAGGATAGCCTGAAAAAAGCATTACTCCGGTATTTTATTGCGTGCTTAAAAGAGGAGATTTGTGTGGACATTAAGCTTTTCTGTCTAATCATGATGTTAGCCATGGTGGGTTTGGCCGGCAAGTAGGAAGATCGGCTACAAAAGTTGTGCATAATTTAAAACCCTTTGAAATGGGTGCAACCTCTCCATCACATTCCCTGACCATCAATTCAAGAGAAGGCCTCCCATGAGGCACTTCAATTGTCCCAAAATACATGCTAGCACAAGAGGGGCTTATGTTATAATTACGATGAAAAGTTTGCACTGAAAGACCAATTAAAAACACAACAATGTATATTTGTTAGAGGCAGATGAGGAGAGCAAAGACATTTTCAAAGAAAATAAGCAGATGTTTTAGGAAACGACCAAGATCGTCTTTTATAGTAAATTCTTAATACCACCCTTAAAGATCAGGTTGTTACTCATGTATGAGGAATGTTAGTGTCTATGGGTCAATTAGTGAGCTAAACCATTTGGGTAAATAAGGTGGTCCAAATAGTCCAATAATCAAAGGAGCAGTAAAATTAATTGTAAGGAGTAGATTAACTTTAGAGTTTGAATTTGAAATAATTTGTTATTACTATTGTGAAATGGCACAATTATTTATATATTTCTCAACCATTAAGGAAATGATATAAGATTTTTTTTCCTAACAATCTTTAAAAATAAATAATAAAATGAGAAAGGTCCATTCTTGAAATTGAACTAGTTATTTTAATCATTTAAATATAGTCATATCAGTGGGCTTGCCACCCCATTTAGCCTCTTTTTTTTTTTTTTTACCTTTGTTGCATTTGACTCGACAATTTGAAGTGGCACGTCCTTTTAATCTCAAATGAAACCATCTCATGTGTTTGAGTTGGGTTTTTGTTTACAGATTTTTTGTGGTTCTTCATCGGTCAACCATTGTACATTAATCAATAGATCACTCTCACACCATGTCACTCAACCTCCAAATCTTTGGAAAACGTTGGGCGCATGGAAAACATCCAAATCATCCACCAGGTGGGCCCCACATTGTAGAGTCTTGGCCATAGAAGGTTCTGTCACTTGCTCATAGGCACCCCTTGAAATGCAAAGGTGGCTGGCGCTCGCAGTCATGTTACAAACAGCAATGGAGTTAAACGCCTATGCATGTAATGCACCCAATGACTGCACATACTTCTCTACAATGTTTTTAAAATTTTTATTTATTTAAATTTTTTTATTTTTTATTTTTATATAATTACCTCCATGGATTTCTGGAAGACGTCAAAGGCAATGATAGGGTGCTTGGCATTGCACCAACGGATGAGTAGGTGCTTCCTCTACTCCATCACAGACATGACAGACTACTGTTAGAGATGACCCTATGCATGTACTTAACGACTTTCAAACCTAAGATATATGATTTGGCTTTGTGCAAGTGGGAAAGAGGTTCAGTAGAGTACACACACAGCTGGACCAATGAAATCTCGCTACATCAGGGCCTTACAAAACTCGGTGTTCCACAGCCTCACCTGTTCAGCTCCTTTGCAAACATGCTTTGCATGGGTACATCTCCAATAGCTGCCTACTATCCAATCAAATCCTGCCATCTCAGGGAGTGCTCAATTCATGTCCTTACACAACCATCTGTTGGAAAAGATGGCTACTAAAGTCAGATATATACACTGAGCCGGAGGGGCCTGCCATTGATCAAGTATCACCCAAGCATTGAATAACAGCATGATGCACATCTGATAGCCGGTGAAAACAAATAGTAGATGTGCTGGTTGGCATTCACAAAAGAATCAATACAAAAATCCAGGTTCAATGTTTCAGAGCATAAGAGATGAGAAGAATAAATATATCCAAAGGAAAACGTATACCCTCTATCCAAAAAGAAAAGGCTTGGAAAGCGATGACTACATACAAAGTACTTGAATGTTTGACGATGTACCTACGAGAAATCCCCACACAAAAATGAGAAAAGATAGGAATGGGATGACTTTGGTCATCGGTCCATATTCAACACCTGCACGTGACCCAGCCTGATGAGCAGACCAGCTATCTCTCCCACATGGTGAATGACACACCCCCACGTGGCATGAAGGAAACATCAATTCATGCAAGTCCCATTGGCATTCCTTACCTCAGCTGATCATTGGGTGAAGTATTGTTGCTCTTATTCGGCATTCATTAAATGTGCCAACATCGCATACATTCATTCACACATGATCTGAGCTATCAGGCTTACCTCAAGTGGGCCATAATCTTTTCATTTTGTACACTGCCACCTACCTTAGTGAAATGATCATATTTCCTATCAGGAGATCAAATCATTGTGGCCCACCTGATGCAAAGCTCAGAGATCAAATCGGTGTGGCCCACCAGACGGAAAGCTCAGATCTCCAACATGTAGATAGGCAGAACTCTACATGTGTGTGGGCTTAGCAGCAAACACCACACTACTGTCACTCTTACCCGTCTCTACAGAGAGCAACGCAACCACATCATGTGAGAACAATTCAAGATCTTTCCACTAAATTGATTATGGAAACTCATGCAAGAAAAGCTGCCTTTGGTACTTTACCACTTCCTTTTAGCTTATATACTTCAATGGCGAAAAGAAAGGCTCTTTGGTGACTTCCCTTCAATTGCAAGCCTTGCAAGGTTTTCCTTCCTGGTGCGAAATGAAAAGAACTCTGTAAAACCCTTGGCATTTACAGATTCAACAAAATCAAAGAAACAAATGCATAAAAAAAGGAGAAAAAACAAAAAGAAACAATTGAATTTCACACGAAAAGGATGAAAAAAAAAATGCAACTGTATTATCAGTAAACATTCAACTGGATAATCAACAATCAGATATCAGTTTATAGGTTGCTGGTGCTGGCTGCTTCCCCGTATTCTCTTGCAATTCCGCTACAGATGTGACCCCAATCAGGCATGAGTGAAAGACAACACAGGACAGCAACTTCTCCCTCTTCAGTCACTGTGAATAAGAATTTCTTTCTAACCCTCTCTTCTGATTTCTCCTTACCACATACCTCTTGCATGGTAAGTCTGAAAAACAGCCTTACATGCTTGCAATGCAGCCAAAAAACATAAGGCAGATCCATCTTTTCAGTCCCAAGTCAGTCAATGAATAAAATCCAGTAACTGCTGCTACCCTCTTCTAGCTGTCTGAGTCAATGCAGAACAATTCTGTGTTTCCATCTGCCTGATCAATGGAAGGCTTTGCTTTTCTTTCATGGGGGGTTCAAACACCTGCAGGAGGCTCTTCCTGTGGATGTGCTTGATGGAGGAGAATTTCAGGGAGAATTATCAGGTGAGGTTGATTGGTCAGAGGCTTCAGCAAGAGAATGTAGCATCGTTACGACATCTACTGGGTCATCCAAATAATATTTGGCTTTGCTTGGCTTCTGCCCAACCGTGCAAGCAAACACTGATGTAGATGGGAGAGCATCCCTTGCCATTGCGCTGATGCCTTCGAACATGTCCTCATCGGATCTGTCGTCACCAACACACAGCACAAAGTCAGATTGCCTCCCGATTTCTCTAATTGACGACAGGATCTTTTCTGCAACTAGGCCTTTGCTGACTCCCTGGAAACCACAAACAAGAGACATCCATCATTTAAAAAGACAACCACAATGCAACTGCAATGAATTAGAGCAAATCTCTTATTGTTGTGATCTACTACTGATGATAATCTGCAAAATCAATCCAACTTAGCTGGGTTACAAGTACTTTCCAGCTCCAGTCGAAGTGGCAACCTCAGTTTGGAAAAGAAAGCACCAACCACTTGTGCTATAAGCTCCAACACAGGTGATGGTTTCTAATGCTCCTCCTTCACTTATTAGTGATACAGTGATACATGACTAGGTAGAGTTTGGCCAAGCCCACATGCACCATTCCACATGCAGGACATCTGAGCAGGGCACCAGGTGGGACCCACCATGTAGATGATCTGGTTGGCCCACACATCAGGCAGGCCCCACAAGTTTATAAAAGTTCTATGTAGATCCTTCACAACTTTTTTTTTACCATCCGATGTTTCCATATGCATGGTCCATCTGACAAGTTTATCAACCAGATTCATGCGCCACCTGATGCACTTTTCAGATGTCCCAGACACGTGTCAACTGCCTGTGGATGCCTGGGTAGAAGAAAGGTCATGTAACGAAAGAAAGTAACTGTAACCAAGATAATTTAGTTTTAAGGGACAGCCACATTTTCTGCCAGTAATTATAATAGCTGCAAAAAAGACAATTTAGTTTGGGCTCAGCAAAGCTCTGACTAGTAATAGATAGATAGCTGATTTGGGTTCCATCCACATGTCATGGCAGTTAGGTAGCATGACAACAAACATTGAGCTCATAGACTCCATGCCATTTTATCCATTGAAAATAATTTGTTTGCAGTAGGGCAGGCGAATGGAAGGTGTGTTATAAATGAAAGTAATGGTATTTCACATCTAAGCATACCCTTGGACAAGCATATAGTCTTTACTTCTATCTAATAATTCTAGTTCTGAATATTTTGAGCAGGATCACCAAGAGGTCGTTTGTGAAATATGCACATGTATATGATCATGTAGAAACAGAATGCATACACATACAATACCTGAGGCTTCACTTCTACAATGTACTGACCACTCTTCACAGCAACAGGTTCATTTGCTAGTACGCTCTCCAGATGGTCTAACAATTCCTTTGCCTGGCAGGATCCAAAGCCTGGGTCTGCATCCTGATGGTGCCAAACCAATGCACTCTCTTTGATTTCAATAGAAGAACCATCAGTAGCTTCTGTATACTGTTTCATCACAGGCTCGGCAATTTGTATCCAACCAAAATCAGTACTCTGGCCGCAGGTTTCCCATTCTTGGTCCCTCGACCACCTGAGAAATTAACAGTATTAGAAGAATTGCAACATAACAATTCCCAGAAGCACAAAAAGTAATGAGGGCATGTACAGAAGTTTCAAAAAAACAGAAGGTGATGGATGGGATTCAGTCTGTTGCAAGTTGGATAAGAATGGCTCTGGCATTTGGGGCAGAAGTGGGGAAGTTGAAACTGCCTAATGCAGTTTCTGTTCCCCGAACCCCACCCAAAATTGTGTACCAGATTGTTTGACGAAAAAACAGAATAAATCCTGATCTGGAGGCACATCCAAACAAGCACTAACATGATAATCATACCTCAAGAAGTAGCCATGCTCTGCTGCAATTCCTAGCTTTTCACATGGAGAAAACCACTTGCTTAAGCTTTCCCTCCCTCTTCCACTGACAATGAAGACAACATTTTTCGGATCGCCACAGAGGGTATTCAGGATTGATAAAACTTCCAGGCCGGGGGTTTTGTTGATAGAGGTTTTGGGCATCAAAGTGCCATCATAATCCAACAATATCACCCTATTCTTGGCCCTTTCATATGCCGAGACAATGGTGTCTATATTCAGCTTCCTGAAATTAGGATCAAGTGCCACAACTCTGAAACCGAAGCTCAATCCAATTCCCCAACATCTTCTCCTGAAATGGTCTTTGCAAGTTCTCTCCATGTCTTGCAAGAAACTCCGTGACCAGTAAGCCACATCATGGGTGCTCACGTATCTGTAGTGCTTCTCATGTCGCAACTGTTTCTCAGGATCGGCCATTGAGATTGCCTCATTCATCGCCTCTGCAGTCGCTTCGACATTCCACGGGTTGACTCGGATTGCACCACTGAGTGAAGGAGAACACCCAATGAATTCTGACACCACTAACATGCTCTTTTTGGGGCCACTTGAATCAGATCCCGATTCAGTTCCAGAGATTCCTTGCCTACAGACAACATACTCATATGGTGTAAGGTTCATGCCATCCCTGACAGCTGTAACAACAACACATTCTGCAATTGTATAGAATGCAATCCTTTCACTGATTAAAACAGGCTGGTCAATGAAAACCACTGGCTCATAACCAGGCTGTCCAAATGCTTCGTTGATCCTCTTGCAACTTGCCCTTATTTCAGTTTCTATATCCTCAATATCTCTCCCTCTACCCCTTGCAGGATTTACAATCTGAACCAAAACCGCCCGTCCCTGCCATTTAGGATGTTGCTTGAGCATCTGCTCCATAGCCAACAGCTTCAGATTTATCCCTTTAAATATATCCATGTCATCAACGCCAAGCAAAACCACCTTCCCCTCAAACTGCTGTCTAAGCTCTCCTACTCTCCACTCCTTATCTGCCTGATGAAGCACTGATTGTATCTGACCCATGTGAATCCCAACAGGCATGATCTTAATCCCAACCGTCCGTCCATAATATTCCAATCCAATGTAACCCCTCTTCGATTGATACTCCAAACCCAACATCCTGCTGCAACAAGAAAGGAAATGCCTGGCGTAATCAAATGTGTGGAAACCAATCAGGTCTGAATTCAGAAGGGCCTTGAGGATCTCTTCTCTAACGGGAAGAGTCCGATAGATCTCAGAAGATGGGAATGGGCTATGTAGAAAGAAGCCCATCCTCAGCCGGTTAAAACGCCGTCTCAAGAAGGTTGGCAGCACCATCAGATGGTAGTCATGGATCCAGACATAATCATCTTCCGGGTTTATAACCTCGATCACCTTCTGCGCAAAGAACTTGTTGGCAGAAACATAGGCCTCCCACAAAGATCGATCAAACCGACCCCCATGATCAGCCGAGAAAGGCAGCATGTAATGGAACAGTGGCCACAGCTGCTGCTTGCAGAACCCATGGTAGAACTTCGCCAGAATATCAGGTGGCAGGAAGGCTGGAACACATTTGAACCTATCCAACAAAGTCTGCGATACATCGTCCTGCTCATTCGCGTCGACATCAACCCGCAAAGAGCCGATGTAGATTACCTCCATGTCCTCTGGCAATCCGTCTTTCAACTGCAAAAGCAGAGAATCCTCATCCCAACTGAAACTCCAGCCCTTGTTGTCAGGCCGCCGCTTGGCCTTCACAGGAAGCTGATTGGCGACGATGATAATACGATCCTGCACGATTGAGGACGGGACGTCTGACGAGACGCTATAGGCCTGATCGTCGTCAAGCTCGGAGACAATACCAGGGACGGTCATCACGCGGGGAAGACGGGCCCTTCCAACACGGCCCATCACAGGGAAATTCCCCGACGCCAGATCTAAAAGATTCGTATAAGATCTAGACAACATTTTTTTTCCCACCGTTCGACCCCCAAAAAAGAAAAAAACTCGAAGGTTTCAAGACCCAACTCAAAACCCAAGAACACAAGATTACAAAAACCTGCACAGAAGCGATTTCCAAACTAAATAAATGCAAAAAGTAAGAAAACCCAGAAATGAAAATCTAATGTAACAGAGAAAAGAAGAACAGATCAAATCAATCTGACAGAATATACTTCAAAGGTTACGATTTGTTCCGGGGTATGATTACATGAGATCTAGAGAAGAAGAAACCAGATTTGAATTGATGGAAATTGCCGAAAATCAACAGAAATAAATGATCTGAGAGAAACCCTTTCCTTTTCTTTTTTTTTTTTCCTACCACGATCAAAAGCATACATGAAAAGGAATGGAAATTGAAATCTCACCAGTTTGTTGAAATCAAGATTCAAGAACAATGAAATCCCTCTTCTCTTTCCTTCTTTTCTCAGCTTTTTCTTCAAAGATCAGAGAAGAAACATCTGTCTAGGGCTCTTTTTCTGTCTCTCTCTGTTTTGTTGATTTGAATATTCAGGGCAGGGAAGGAAAAATACATATATTAGGAAAAAAATAAATAAATAAATACTGATGGGAGAAAGAAGAATACTTTGATACTCTGGCAGCGTGTGACAAATGATACGCCGGCAGTTATTCTGAAAATTGCTTACGTGGCATACAAGTATTCAAAACAACCTGGACACCAGTTTAGTTTCTCGGGAAGCAAACAGCCAAACATTACTCGGTTATCGAAAAATTACATTGCCGGACATTTATTAACGGTTAAAAATAAAAATATCTAGTGGTCCACTAATCACTGGCTAGGATTTGTTCAAAAGTTATGATTCTTTTCAAGTTGATTTAGTACAGTGGATTCAAAATTTTAATCGGTTTATTTTGGGTGACTAACGCCACGTATACCATTTTTAAGTGGCTGTGTATCAAGCATTATGGTAAGCTGGAGTATCAAGTGACCCTCCGGAGTAGAAGTGCTGGGAAAGGAAATTGGGGAAATTGCTTTGGTGGGAAGCGAGAAAACAGGATAAGGTCGGGCAGCCGACTGCCCGCTTGTGCCAGCTGGCATCACGCTGTCACCATTCACGCGCTCCTTCTCCGCAGTGCTGGCGTGCCGCGTGTCCAGTTGGCAAGAATGCCACGCAGGATCTCGTTCTGCGTATCACCCGACGAATACCAGTTGCATCTGGACGCGTGTCGCCCAGTGGGCCCGCCGCGAAAATTTTGGATACTCTGATATGGTGCGGTGGATGATAGTCGGGCACTTAGAAATTGCCCATGTAGAGTACAATTAATTTAAATTAAATAGTCCAATTTATGGACGCAGTTTAAATGTTTGGAATCGAAAAGAACAAGCCTGTTAGGTTGTCTAACTACCGGATTGGTGGACATTTATTGCACGGCTGAAATGAAAAGTATCCAATATTTCAACAAACCAGTATCCACGAATCATAGTTTAAGATTGCACAGCCAATATTATGGTTGGGATTCCGACTACAGACAATGGATTACATGATTTAGACATTTTAATTCGAGTTAATATGTTGCAGGTGTACATTTTCTAAGTGCCTGCATATCAAGTGCCACACAATGCTCGAGTATCAAATGTCGAAAGTGCATTCTCAACCTGCGTGGAAGATCCAAGCCGCTCGTTAGGAAACACCGATCTTTTAAATTATGTGTTTAAAGAAAATCAGGCCTATCTAATCACCTGCTGGTGCAATACACAATAGAAATATGTGACCCACCAGATGATCACATCAAGCCTAATTTTGGAAGCGGATTAGATACTGACAAGGTCTGTAGCCAACGTCACCAAGCTCTGCGGACCCACCATGATGCATGTGTTGTATCCATACCTTCCATCCATTTGGAGAGATCGTTTTATGGCAATGAGTTAGATATAAAGTTCAAGTGGACCCCACCATAGAAAACAATGGAGACACTGACATCCACCGTTCAAAACTTTTTAGAGACCACATAAGTTTACAATCAAGCTGATATTTTTGTTTTCACTTCATCTATCTCTATGTTAACTTATGAATAGAATGGATCTCAAAATTACATCATGGTGGGTCCTATAAATGTTTTAACGGTGATAGCTCCCACAGTTTTCTGTGGCCGGTCCATTTGAACTTTAGATCTATCTCATTCTTTTTCTCATGCCAGAAAACCATAAAACGATCTCTCCAAATGGATGGACGGTATGGATACAACACATGCATCATGGTAGGGTCCACAGAGCTTGGTGACGTCAGTAGCAATTTGGCTACGGACCTTGTCAGTATCTAGTCCACGTCTCCTAATTTTTTAGAATTCCACTGAACTAACGAGATGAGCCGCTGCGATGTCACACGCGTCTTCGTCATTTGCAGACGCCGGTGAAGTGCAGTTTCCCGACCCCGCGAAAGTAACCAACGGTCCTGATTCACCATCACCACTCCCACGTCTTAGAATGGATGGCGTTGTTTTCTTCGAAGTTCCGTGGAGCGGCTCCACCGAATCATGCGCGCTGATGATGGACACGTGGCTAAGTCGATGACCAATATGTGGATAGGGGCGTTGACGGACGTTGACGTGGCGTCTAATGCTGACGTCATGACCTGTACCACGTTTTGTTTTCCTCTCTCGCTGGTCCCGGTGGGGCACGTTCTTAGCGATAAATAAAGCCTTGGAGAAAAGGATAACGGACCTTATCCTCATATTCTATATTATGACATGCATATCCTCTTCTTCGCAGGCCTTTCCTTTTCAGAAGTCCGTTTGGTATTGGGAAACAGGTGTGGATATTTATGTCATTTCCTTTCATATTTTACACACCAGATTCTTAAGTGCATGATTTCTGACTTTCTGCCGTCTGCATACCTAACATTAGGCACGTGTGAGAAAGCAGCCGCTCGGATTTCATTTTCTTGTTAGATAACGTTAGCTCCTGCCAAACAGTACCCAGGACTGTCCTGGTTCCGACTCGGCTCGTGAATCAGCGAGTCAGGAGCTGGGTCCATGGATTCGTTGGTGTCGTCATGCGCCGCGGTGGGACTAGAGGGGATTAGGTGGGATAGGATTCAAAATAACATAATTATTGCTCATGGCAGGGGTTGTCCCCTATTACCATGGGATAAAATTAATGCCCTGCTTTGTTGATAATACGGTTGTACGTTGAATGAATATACTCACCATCATTTGAAATTATTGAGAGTAACACGCATGTGTTATATCTAAACTGTTCATTTGTTCTGTAACCTCATTTTATGGCATGGACCTAAAAATGAGATAGATTCAAAACGTATGTAGCACCAAAGAAGTTTTCAACTGTAAGTATTCAATCGTTGTTGCTTTCTATGGTGGGGTCCACTTGAGCATTAGATTTACCTGATTTTTTGGCCCATGCTCAAAAATAATCTCGATAAATGGGTGGATGGTGTGGATATAGTCCACACATCATGTTGGGACCTACACAACTTTCCAAACATTGAGTGAAATTGGCACAAGATCCAATGCAATTTCCTTTAGGCCCTGTTTGGGCAACTGGATTAGAAGGGATTAGGTGGGATTGTATTAAAAAAAACATTATTATTACCCATGGCAGGGATTGTCCCCTGATTTCATGGGATTAGATTAATGCTTTGCTTTGTTGGTAATACGGTGGTACATTGAATGGATATACCCACCATCATTTGAAATTACCAGAATAACACATGTATTATATTTAAACCTTTCATTTGTTTTGTAACCTCATTTTATGGTATGGGCCGAAAAATGAGGTAGATCCAAAACTTATGTGGCCCCAAAGAAGTTTTCAACAGTAAGTATTCAATCCCCATTGCTTTCAGTGGTGGGTCCACTGAGCTTTAGAATTACCTGATTTTTGGCCCATGCTCTAAAATAATCTCAAAAAATGGGTGGACGGTGTGGATATAGCCCACACATCAGGGTGAGACCTACACAACTTGCTAGCATTGAGTGAAATTGGCACGGGACCCAATGTAATTCCATCCGATCTAATTCCAAGCTTTGCCAAACATGGAGTGGAATTGGCACGGAACCAGATGAATCCAATCCCACTTAATCCCTTCTAATCTTGTTGCCCAAACAGGGCCTTAATATAATTCCAAGCATTTCCATTCTTCCCAAAGATGGAGTAGAATTGGTACAGGACGAGATGAATCCCATCCCCACCTAATCCCTTCTAATCCCACTGCCCAAACTGACCCTAAGGCCTGTTTGGGCAACAGGATTAGAAGGGATTAGGTGGGATTGGATTCATCTGGTTCCGTGCCAATTCCAATCCATGTTTGGCAAAGCTTGGAATTAGATCAGATGGAATTACATTGGGTCCCGTGCCAATTTCACTCAATGCTAGCAAGTTGTGTAGGTCACACCCTGATGCGTGGGCTATATCCACACCGTCCACCCATTTTTTGAGATTATTTTAGAGCATGGGCCAAAAATCAGGTAATTCTAAAGCTCAAGTGGACCCACCACTGAAAGCAATGGGGATTGAATACTTACCGTTGAAAACTTCTTTGGGGCCACATAAGTTAGAAGTTTTGGATCTACCTCATGTTTCGGCCCATACCATAAAATGAGGTTACAAAACAAATGAACGGTTTAGATATAATACATATATGTTATTCTGGTAATTTCAAATGATGGTGGGTATATCCATTCAATGTACCACCGTATTACCAACAAAGCAGAGCATTAATCTAATCCCATGGAATCAGGGGACAATCCCTGCCATGGGTAATAATGATGTTTTTTTTAATACAATCCCACCTAATCCCTTCTAATCCAGTTGCCCAAACAGGGCCTAAGTGATCAAGGGTACTTTCGTCTTTTGAACATTAGATGGTAGGGACAGATCCTCCTTACATGTGATGTGGCACTAATGTGCAACTATCCAGACCATCCAAATTCTGGGTCCCACTGAGGATGGCGCAAATATCTAAATCACACTTATTAAGAAGTCATTCCAAAGGATTAATGGATATAAAATGTATGGTTATAAGTGAAATAGTAAGTTGTCCAAATTAAAATGAAAAAAAAGAAAAAAGAAAACTAGATAGTTACTGTTATCTTCACACCTGTTCATGGGGGTGTACACCGATTTGAACTAGCCTTGCCTCAACTTGGCTTGGCCACTAGTTGACCCTAGCTCGAACTTGGCTCGGCTTAGTCCTCGAGCCTAATTGCCCAACTTGGCTCGGTCAGTAGCTCGGGCTCGTTCAAGTTGAGTTCAAGCCAAAATTGAGCCCCTGCAGCATTTTCATAAACACGTGCAATGCACTTTCAATTTTTCACTATATGTAAAATAACAATAACTGTTTACAAGTATTTCATCAAACACCTTATAGACAACATCAAAATCAAGGAAAAATGATATTTATTTCATATACATACCTTCCTTGTTATTAGTTGACACTTCGTTGAGTTATTTCATCAAACACTTAGTGAGCAACATCAATATCAAAGTAACTGAGTCATCGAACTAGTTCAATCCGAGTTCAATTCGAGTTGGGGTTCGATTCGAGTCAAGTCAAGCTCGGGCAAGTTGGAACTTGGTTTGAAATTTTTTCGAGCTCAAAAAATCAGCTTGACTCGGCTCGAACCCAGCTTCAAACCGAGTCAAATCAATCTTTTTCGAGTCGAGTCGAGTGAGCTAACCGAGCTAACTCAGTTCATGTACACCTGTACCCATTTGTGTTCAAAGCAAAAGAACCAGATCATTGGAAAATGATCTGAATTAAAAAGCTAAATGTCAACTTACAGTATTTCCAATAAATCAATCTGAATGTATTGGAGCAAACCTTGTACATATATGTAGAGCCCATTGTATATGTATTTGGGCCCAATTTTAAAATTACATAGATCTTTGAGTTTCTAAACCTATAAGAGAGCATAAATTAATGCACATGATTGATAAAATGAACGTCCTTGCCTATCTCAATGGCCCCACACATAATTTGGAGGATTTTTAATGGTGGGCATTTCATCCTCGCTGCTCGTCTGTGGCCCTACTTAGCCTGTTTGTTTTTGAGGTCCTAGGGAAGCACCAAGGAAAACATATGATGTATGGAATGAATGTACTGCATACATCTGGCCAAACAGTGCATGTTATAATGCTTTTGAAGCTACAATCATTTTGCCCTATGCTTATTATTATTATTATTATATATTTAAGCACTACTAGTATGCTTTGATATGTTTGGCACCACAAAGTAACAGTAGGTTTCAACATCCCTAAAAGGAGATTTGAAATCCAAAGTGGAAGGTAGGATTACGCTATAAAAGCTAAGATCATGTGTAACATGTGTGTCATTAGACTATTAATCTATTAGGGACATTGGCCTATGATGATATTTCAAAATAATAAGATATCAATTGCACCACTAAAATTACTTTAATAAGATGATCCATGCTGTCTAAACATTATCTATGTAAATCAATGGTTAAAAATCGTTGATTAGTCACTCTGATGATGCGATCATATGCTTATGGCTTATTCCAAACTTAGAATTTCATCATTGTGGGCTAGAGTATATATTTCAACCGACTTATTATAACCATTGTGTTAAACATTACATACATATATTAATTAAAAATATTAAAGTTGATTTAGTAATTAAATTCAAATACTTATTTTTGGACCACAAGGATTCCAAATCTAAGGTAGCAAACCCAAAAGGGGGATTCCATATCCGTGATTTCTTTAGGATTTTACGGACTGGTACTGTACATTTTTTCATACCAACATGAGGTTTGGGACAGGTGGATGCCTGAAAAGGTCATTCCGTAATGTATTTGTTTATACAACCTGTCAATCCCTTTTCTCACGGGAAGCGGATTGCGTCCTACCCCCGCTCCTACGATAATCCGTCCGGGCAGCTCTATGTGGGGCCCACCGTGATGTAAATACATTATCCACTCCGTTTATCCATTGTTTCATATCATTTTAGAGCATCATCCTAAAAATGAAGAATTGACACTATTCCAGTGGACCACACCAAAGTAACCAGCATTGATAATGAATCCACCGTTGAAATTTTTCCAAGGGCCACCGTGATGCATTTTATTTACCATCCAACCTATTCATAAGGTCATGTACACCTCTATTAAGTGAAAAAAAAAATATCAGCTTAATCTGAAACTTCTGCAGCTCCCAAGAAGTTTTTAATGGTGAGCGTTCAACCCTCACTTTGTGGTCAACTTAAGCATTAGTTCTACCTAAATTTTTGTGTAATATCCTAAAATGATATGTAAATATGGATGGACGACGTGGATAAAACTCTTACATCAAGGTGGGGCCCACAGGGGTAGGACGCAATCCGCTTCCTTCTCACGTCATTTTAAGGGGACGCGGATTTACTGCGAAAGCCTTTCGCAAGAAGTTATTGCGCCCTAAACTTAGGTAGGGCAAACGTGGTATTTCTGAGGAATTTTCTCTGTCCATCCATTTTGTGAGCTCATTTAAGGAGAGTAGACCAAAATTAAGTAGTATTCAAGACTCAAGTAAGTCATATTAAAGGAAAAGGTGGTTATGGAAATTTCTACCCTTAAAACCTACCTGGGTTCGCCAATAATGTTTACATGTCATCCATACCGTTAATAACGTTATTATTATTAGGTTGAACTGAAAAAAAGATTTCTTACAAACATCACAATGGGCCCTACTGGTACTGAGGGCAGGAACTTCCTGCAAAAGGCTTTTGCAGGGAATCCGTGTCCATTTTAAGGCATGAGCAAAAAAATGATGCAGATCCTACCCACAAATGCACCACATTTTAAATGACTTTTGCATTTAATTCAATTGGCATTTAACGCGTTGTGCATTTAATGCAACCAATCTGATCATTTCGTGTGGCCCACTTGAGCGTTGGATCTGCCTCATCTCTGTATTCGTGTCATGAAATTATATTAGAAAAGGGATGGACAGCTTGACGGTGGGCCCACCTATAGAATTGCCCGTTCGGAGCCAGAGATGGGCAGGGGTAGGTCGCAATTCGCGTCCGGGACAGGAGAGGTACAAAGTCCCGCTCACCTGATGAACAGCCTTATGAAAAAAAAAACACGTGTACCACGGCAGCAGGTGTCCCTGTAGTTTGGTGTTAAGGAATTATCAAAGTCGTTCTTCTTCAGCTGAACAGGAATGATACCATCCTCACTCCCGAGCATATCTAACATCCCGATTTTTCACTTTGTACAAGCAAAGCCCATTTTTCAATCACACACACCATTGATCTGTTAGGCCATGCCATGCATGAATCATAGCCCTAAATATCCCCATAGTAAGGGCCTGTTTAGCCAGACCGATCCCATGGGATTAAGAGGGATGAGATGGATTTTAAGGTAATGATGGTGGTGTCAGTGGATTGATTTAAGATACATGGGACTGTTATATCCCAGGACAAGTTCACCATTCTGTTTGGCACGTTTGAAATATCTTGGGATTTTACGTTCCAATCCCTTCCCATCCGTCCGTCTAAACACGCCCTAGGCACGATTAAATGGGATTAGGAGGGATGGGATGGATTTTAAGGTACTGATGGTAGTGTGAGTGGATTGGTTTAAGATCCATGGGTTTGCTATATCACGGGACAAGTTTACCGGGTCTGTTTGGCTCGTTTAGCATATCCCAGGATTTTACCATCCCATCCCTCCTAATCCCATGGGATCCGTCCGGCCAAACAGGCCTTAAAAGTTCTAACATCATATTTAGTGAAGTTACATCAATGGTCCACGTTCACCCAAAACATGACCAACGGTTATATAGTTAAATCTAGGAAACCTTTGGGGAGATGAATCACTATCTAAGTGGTCCAGATCACAGAACCAAGTTCCCACCAGTATAAAATGAAAACCAGAGTACCATCTACATCTCCTCGGGTCGAGGATGGGGTTATTTCTCTTGAGTGGATAGGCCAGGAGTATTTTTTTAAAGCAATGAAAGGATGCATAGCTGCATTCGTTTGGACGCATTATATTATAGGATTGTCTATTTAAGAAAGAGGACAAGCAAATACACTTAGACATGGACGTACGCTTTTCGTGAAACTTGGACGTGCTACACGTGTAACAGCACGTGCCTACTAAAGTATAGGGAATGTGCGGGCCGAATAAGCTTCCATGATATGAAGGATCCTCTCCATTGCCTGATAACAAACACGGAATGTTAGGTCAGCTTTACTGATTCCACACGCGTGTGGGAGTGATACATATCCACACACAGGCGCATGCGTTAGATCTAGGCTTTCTATTTAGTATAGAGGTTAGGATGTTTGGCAACTTGGGTGGGTTTTACTACATGAATATCAATGAATGGCTTGAAAATGATCGTAGGTTGTGGCCCACTTGAAGAGTATGAATATGTGAAAGTTTAGGCAAAAGATCAGAGCTATATTTCAAGCCTTATGGAAAGATCAGATCTGGGCATTATCTCAGACATGTGTTTTATATTTGTATTTGTGCCACGTGTGGATATGTACAGCTGCCTTACAGGCGTGTGGAATGAACAAACCTCTAAAAGTGTATGTTATTCAACCCCCTTTTGATCCTAATCGGTGGTCACATGTGGGGCTAACCCACTTCTTATCCATGTATATGAAAAGTGAGAGAACGTGTGGGGGATTATTTTATCAATCATTATTTCTTTCATGGCCGGATGATGGTGATGAGTAGAGCCCACCGCCACCTTTAAGTACGAACCATCTTGGACGAGCCCCATGCAGCTTTGGCAGGGTGGTGGCGGCCCACTCAACACCACCAAGGTTATATCATTTTGAACGTGCGATGTTACATTATTGTATCTATCGCACTGTATTATTTGAGTGGAGATTTTGCTAGCGCAGTAATACGAAGCGGAGCCCTACCCATTTGTTGTTGATGTCTTAAATCCATCAATAACGAGATCTAGACTTTCTATCTACTATGAAAGTTAGGATATTTGGCAACTTGGGTGGGTTATAGTATATATAAATATCAATGAATGGCTAGAAAAGGATTGTAGGTTGTGGCTCACTTAAAGAGTATGATTATGTGAAAGTTTAGGCAAAAGATCAGAGCTTTATTTCAAATCTTATGGAAAGATCAGATCTGAGCGTTATCTCAGGCATGTGTTTCGTATTTGTATTTGTGCAGTGTTTGGATGTGTACAGCTGCTTTACAGGCGTGTAGAATCAGCAAACCTCTGGAAGTGCATGTTATTCACCTCCCCGACCCCCCTCCCCTGATCCTGATCATAGTGGTCACGTATGGGGCCAACCCACTTCTTATCCATGTATATGAAAAGTGAGAGAACGTATGAGGGGATTATTCTATCAATCATTATTTCTTTCATGGTCAGATGATGGTGATGAGTAGAGCCCACTGCCACCTTTGGGTACGGACCATCTTGGACGAGCCCCAAGCAACTTTAGCAAGGTGGTTGTGGCCCACTCAACACCACCAAGGTTATATCATTTTGAATGTGCAATGTTACATTATTATATCTATCGCACTGTATTATTTGAGCGGAGATTTTGCTAGCGCAGTAGTACGAAGTGGAGCCCTACCCATTTGTTGTTAATGTCTTAAATCTGTCAATAACAAGATCTAGGCTTTCTATATCTAGTATAGAAGTTGGGATGTTTGACAACTTGAGTGGGTTATAGTATATATGAATATCAATGAATGGCTAAAAAAAGATTATAGGTTTTGGCCCACTTGAAGAGTATGATTGTGTGAAAGTTTACACAAAAGATTAGAGCTTTATTTCAAACCTTATGGAAAGATCAGATCTGAGCGTTATCTCAGACATGTGTTTCGTATTTGTATTTGTGCTGCCTGTGGATGTTTACAACTGCTTTACAGGCATGTGGAATCAGCAAACCTCTGGAAGTGCATGTTATTCACCCCCATTTTGATCCTGATCAGAGTGGTCACATGTGGGGCCAACCCACTTCTTATCCATGCATATGAAAAGTGAGAGAACGTGTAAGGGGATTGTTCTATCAATCATTATTTCTTTCATGGTCGGATGATGGTGATGAGTGGAGCCCACCACCACCTTTGGGTACGGACCATCTTGGACGAGTCCCATGCAGCTTTAGCAGGGTGGTGGTGGCCCACTCAACACCACCAAGGTTATATCATTTTGAACATGTAATGTTACATTATTATATCTATCGCACTATATTATTTGAGTGAAGATTTTGCTAGTGTAGTAGTACGAAGCGGAGCCCTACCCATTTGTTGTTAATGTCTTAAATATGTCAATACCAAGGTTTGTTGATGTTATCTACGTATACTCGATCCCATTGAGAAAATTTGAAAATTTTATATTGGTTGTTGGAACATTGTAGGGCCTATTTGGGAGCATGGATTTGAAACCCCCTGGATTCGAAACCCCCAAGATTTGAAACCCCTTGGATTTGCAATCCTCCCAGTGTGTTTGACATGCACCCTGGAGTGTGAATCAACTTTTATCCAAAAGTACCTATCCATGGTATATTTATCGGGGTTTGAATTTAATTACTAAATCAACTTTAATATCACTAATTAGTGATATGTAATTTTTGATACAATGGTTGTGATAAGCCCGTTGAAATATATGCTTTGCCCAAAAATGATGAAATTCCAATTCTCGAATGGGCCACAAGCACAAGATCATGTCTGAGTGACTAATCAACGATTTTTAATCGTTGATTTACATAGACAATGTTTGGACGGTGCTGATCATCATTAGTGGGCCATGTGCCCAATAGAATGGTAGCGTATAGTGACACACATGTTACACCTACGACTATTGAAATGATTTTAGGTGTAATCCAAGCTCTCAACGTGGATTACAAACCCCCTCAAAGATGGGATTGGAAACCCCCTGGATTTAAAACCCCTAGTTACTTTACACTGCCAAACAGCTAAGGGATTTGAAACCCCCTCAAGTCCCCTCCAATCCACGGTGCCAAACGACCCCTTGGTGTTGCTACTCGATGAAATCAAAGGAGTTCGAGGCTATCGACAGATCCTCGATAAGGTGTCAATGCCATCGAAAGTCCCATTGAAGATTTGCGCAGAATTGCGCAAGTGTACAAGTTGTTTCCTATTCCAATTGTAACACTATATATGTCAAGTGTAATAAGATTTTGGGATAGAGAGAAGTGTTCTAGAGCTTTCTAAATCGTTCCTAAGGGTTTAAGGGCATAGCTAGGGCTCGTAAAAAGAGATTCGAGGCTTCTTCGAATCAGTAAGTTATTATTTTTTGTAATTTCTGTTTTCATAGTGCATTACTCATCGCTTTGAGTCGGATTTTTTTCCGCAATGGTTTTTTCACATAAAATTCGGATTGTTCTTATTTGGACTTGATTGTGTGATTGCGAGGTCTTTTGCCGTTTCCAACATCATCCACATACAAGCACACATGCAATATACACGAGTGCAATTTCCAAGCTTTTCATTTAGTGGATGAGTCAGTTTAGATATTCTTGCCTCGTAATTAGACTTCCACTCCTTAGTTGACGGCTATAAATTTATTTATTTTTTTGTTGTCCATCTGATAAACTATAAAGAATTACCTAAATTTTTTAGGTGATAAGATAAACAATGTTGGTACTGTGAGTAATAGCTTGGATCTTGCATATATATGAGTGCTTGTGTCAAGTCTCATGTGCTTGTGGGCTTAGCAAATCTTTGCATGATTCCTCCTATACACACATTAATCATATATCTTTGTGAGTTGTAATTATGCTCTGTGGGTGCTGTTATCATCATCTAAGCCTTATTCAACTAATTGGGGTTATATCAATTCTATTCTACCATCAAAGCTTTTTTTACTAACTTGGTTATTATTATTTTTTTTTGGGCCTTCTCCTGATGTAGGATGGTAGGATGGGTCCACTCAGCAATTTCTGAAGTGGTTAAAGAAGTCATTTCACAATTCAAAGAGTAATGAAATGGACTATTTCAATGCTAAATTAAAAGTTTTTTTTATTTTTAATTCAAAAGATTACATTAAAGTGGTTTTATTTTTTATTTTAAATTTTAAATTAATATGTTGGGCTATAAATTTCCTTTACAGTACTTCAAATTGATCATATGTTGAATGAATTTGAAAGTTTTCTTTCGCCTTATTCTCCTTATGTATTCAATGACAATTCTTGGGTAGAAGACAATGATATTCTCCCTTAGTTTTTCACGCTATCCACTATGTTAAGTGGTATCAGAGCGAGGATTTTGCCTATAATGAACTGGACAACAACAACTTCATCAATGGTGCTCATAAAAATCAGGTCATGATAGTGATGGCATTCGAGGTTTACCAACTAGAAAACTAATGGTTAATGCAAAAGATGTAAGTGTCGATCTCATAGTTGATGGAAGCTATAGATCACTTTTATGTTCATGATTACTGTGGGCCTCAAATGGTTGAAGAGGCTTGTGAGCGCCATGTTCGTAGTAATGCACTTGTAATTCCACATGGGCCATAAGCCTATGGGGAAAACTCCAGCGATGAAGAACCCAAAAGGGTTATCCATGAAGGGTGAGACAATGCTAAACAAGATTAGGATTTCAAGATGAAGGTAGATCTTTTGAGTGTCAATGCTCCACATCGAGAATTTTCTTGATTGACTCTTAGAAATTGAGTGATTCTTTTACTATATGGACATCCTGAAAAAGAAGAAGGTTAAGCTTGTAGCATACAAGCTTAGGGGTGGAGCGTCGGCTTTGTGGGAGCAACTACAACTCTCATAAACTTTTTAGGGAAAAGCGTCCATCTATACTTGGCAAAGAATGAAGCAGTTGATGTGTGGGAGGTTTCTTCTACCTGACTATGACCAAATATTGTTCTAGCAACATTAGAACTGTAAGCAAGGAAACCAATATGTGAGAGAGTATGTGGGAGAATTTTATCATTTGACCTCATGTAATGACCTAACATAAACTGAGTTGCAATAAGTAGCAAGGTTCATAGGAGGACTACGATTAACTATACAGGATTGGGTTCCATTGCAACTAATTTGAGCCTTGGTTGAAGTCGTATATCTAATAACCAAGGTTGAGATGTAGTTAGATAGGACTTCTAAGAGAAACAGTTGACTAGCAAAAGCCTTACATGTTGGGAGAAGAGATCCCTTGTCGACTACGTACAGAGCAATATTAATTAAAATAAAAAAGAGAGAAATATGTAAACATAATACAGAGTTTACGCGGTTCCCTTTTGGTATGTCCACATATTCAGACTAATCCACTATGCTCAAAGGCAAAAATGAAGTAGCAACTCTCAATACAATGATGTCTCTCTCTCTCTCTCTCTCTCATTCTCACTTTCGGTACAACCCACAAAAGTGATAGATGGATGATCAGTACACTTTTGATGATCAAACTTCACAAGTCCTGACATTACAATCATTGAACTGTTAAGGGTTGTGATACAAGACAAAGGGAACATTCCTTCAAGGGATCAATCTTGAGGTCCAATGCCCATTGAGTACTGTGATTTGTAGAGTGTGCTAACCAAGTAGACTGGAGGTTCTACAATGATGAAAAGAAGAAGAAGAAGATAATCCCGATGCTCCACCCCAACCTTGTAATTGTTACAGGTGTGGTAAAACTGGGCATTATTCCAACCAGTGTCCTTAGAGGAAGGTGGTGAATCCGACACAGAGAGGAGAGCTAGAATTTAAGGAGGAAGAAGATCTTCTTGAGCAGGAAGAACAATATGAAGATTATACATAAGTGGATGAAGGTGTTGCTATTGCTTGTGTTGTGAGGTGATTGATGTACAACTAGGTTGAAGGATAATCACAATGCCACAATATATTCAAGACCAGATGCGCATTTAATAAGAAAGTTTGCAATGTAATCATACATAGTGATTGCAGTGAAAATATTGTTTCCAAGACAATGGTGGACTGACTGCAATTAAAGACAGAGAAGCATAATGCATCCTACAAGATTGGTTAGATTAGTAAAGGTCATGAAGCGAAGGTAACTTACAATGCCAAATCCTTTTCTCCATTGAAAAATATTATAAGGACAAGGTTGTGTGCAATGTAGTCAATATGAATGCTTGTCATATGTTACTCGGGAGGCATGGAAAAATGACAGAGATATTGCCTATAGAGGTAAAGACAATGTTTATATTTTTGTTGATAATGGAAGAAAATTTACCATTATACCAATGAGTAGGGAGAGCTAACCCAAAGCTAAGGGAAAATCCTTTCTAACCATTGTGGATATTTTGGAAGAGTCAAAGGAGATGAATGCTAAGTACAAAGTGGCTACTAACATACATAGGAGACTGAGAATGTCTAAAAAGGGAGGCATGGTGTGTTGTAATAGATGTCTTAAATCATGTTTGTTAATGGGTCTATCGATGTCATTGACAGTCTGTTTGATATGACAATCGATGACATCGAACAATTCTCGATCCCATCAATGTCTTCTAGATTTTCTTCAGTTAGTTGCTGGACTAACTAGACACTTTTTTTGATGTCATCGATAAGTGTTCGATGCCATCAAGATTTTTCAAAAAATCATGTTTTGTCTCTAGACAGTTGAGGTGTTAGTTCGATGCCATCTATGAGTGTTCGATAGCATCGACAAATTAGTTTCGATGCCATCGACGGGTCTTCGATAGCATCAATAGATTTGGTGCAGATTTTTCGCAAAACTGCAAATTTGCGGGATTTACTTCTAATTTCATTTGAGATTCTTTCCAAGGCTATATATATTGGTGTAAACGGGATTGAGAATAATTCTAAGAGTTTCTAAATAGTCATAGGGTTTCAAAGGGGTGTAGCAAGGGTGAAATTCGAGGTTGTTCGAATCGGATAAGCATTCTCTCTTTGTAATTTTTGCTTTCATAGTGATCATCTGTCGCTTCATGCCATGGTTTTTTTTCGAGAGGGTTTTTCCATGTTAAATCGCTGTGTTCTTCTCCTTTTTTCTTGGTGCTTTTGGTTTGCTATCCTAGATTCATTTCTGTGTGCTTCCACGTTCCCCCAACATGGTGATGGTCTACCTTAGAAAAGGATACATTTCGCAGGAACATATAACGAGCTAAAGCGGAAGAAGTATGGGAACACTAATGTAATTTTTAGAACAAAAATGTATACATAATTGTTCTCCCTAAAGACATAGTAATATCTTTGACTTTTAATGTTATTGACCTATATGAGTACTATGTGCCTAGTGAACCAATTTCTCCTAGAGTTACCTTGAGGATGAGTTCTTTCCAAGAAAAAAGGACCGATGTAGGACGAGTCTGCCAAACAATTCTTGAAGTGATTAAAGAAATTGTTTCACAATTCAAAGAGTAATAAAATTGGCTATTTCAATGCTGAATTAAACTTTTTTGTTTCAATATTCAAAAAAATCACATTAAACTAGTTTTTATTTTTTCAAATTTTAAATTAGCATGTTAGGTTATAAATTTCCAATGTAATACGCCGTATCGATCATCTATTAAATGAATTTGAATTCTTTTGGATTTCTCCCTTGTTTTACCTTGTGGATTCAATGATAGTTTATTATTATTTCACGCTACATTTTCTTTTTATCCTTTTAAAGTCTTCATCTCGTATCAGCTGATCATGATGGGGTTTTTTCCCCGTCTTCGACCGGTCGTGGGAGGTGCTCGACCGGTCGTGGGAGGTGCTCGACCGGTCGTAGGTTCGAGCCCTGGCACGACTCAAAGTCCAGGGACTTCGTGCTGTTTTTTACTGTAGCTAGGACTGGTCGTAGGAGAGCTACGACCAGTCGTAGGTGGTCTACGACCAGTCGTAGGAGAGCCAGGACTAGTCGTAGGTTACGCAGATTGTTCCGCGATTTTGCGCGAAACTGCGGATTTGAGTCCTTTCGCAACTGGGATGCGGAAAGGAGTTTCCCAAAACTATAAAAGGGGTTGCCTAGGGTTTTTCTAGGTATCACAAAATAGCAAGAGGGTTTCCTAAAGCTTTGCAAGGGATTTGCTAAAGGGTTTAGGGCTATCAAAGGTGAGAGAGAGAGAAAGAGAGAGAGGAAGCTTATAGAAGGGAGGTTACGCGCTCGTGGAGGTTCTCTACTTTGCAATCTACATCTCGGCCGCTTCTATGTCCTCGTAATCGGTTAGATCTCTCCGTTTTCTCTATTTCTCTTATTGTTTATCCACTCCTGCGTGAGTGAAGAAGATTGTAACGTTCTACTTCATAGTGGATTGTTGATCTGGACGAGGTCCCGTGGTTTTTACCTCTTTGAGGGTTTTCCACGTAAAAATCTCTTGTGTGGTGTGTGATTGATGCTTTGATTTATTTCATTGCTTTATCCATAATTCTGGTTTGTTCTGGAGGGCTAGATCCTAAGGTTTTGTGCAAGGCCCCCAACAAAGTGGTATCAGAGCTAAGTTCATTGAACGGGTAGGATCGGTTTGAATTATGGAAGGTGGCTCAAGGATGATCAGCCTCAATGGTTCTAACTGGACCATATGGAAGGCTAAGATGGAGGACTTGCTTTATTGCAAGGACCTATATTCTCCAATCTCAGGCATATCAGCAAAATCCAAGGATATGACTGATGATGATTGGAAGAAGATGGACCGAAAGGCGGTGGGGTTTATCGACAATGGTTGGATGATTCCGTGTTTCACCATGTGTCTACGAAACCTCACCGCAAGCCTATGGCTAAAATTACAAGGGTCGTATGAGAGGAAGACAAATTTCTAGGTAATAAGATATTTCGATAAGGCGACTTGTAAATCTCAAGTTCAATGATGGTGGTTCTGTGGCCGAACATATGAATGAGGTCAAGAATATATAGTGAACCAACTCACCTCTATGAAGATGGTCTGGATGATGAATTGCGAGGCTTTACTATTGCTTAGTTCATTGCACGACGGTTGGGAGACATTGGTGGTGTCTCTAAGTAACTCCGCGCCGACGGAAAGATATCCATGGAACAGTAACCGCTTGTCTCTTCAATGAGGAGACAAGGAGGAAGTCTCGAGGGTCTACACAAAGAAGAGGCTCTTGTGACGCAGAACGGGGAGAGGAAAGAACGGGAAGGGCGGGAAGGCCCGAGATAAATCAAGAGGCAAGTCGAGTAACGAGAAAAGAGGTTGAATCTTTGGAATTGTGGCAAGAAGGGCCACTACATAGCATGAATGTCGTAGTAAGAAAAACGACAAGAAAGGAAAAGGGAAGGAAGAAGAATCGATTCCACTGCGGTCGCTTCGGATGGCGACATGGTAGTTATTCTTTCTACAGATCACGATGTATGTCTCACGGATCACGAGTCGGGCACCGACCGGGTGATGACTCGGGAGCTTCTTTTCATGCGACTCCACAGGGACTCCTTCACAAGCTACAAGTCGGTGACTATGGGACCGTGAAGATGGGAAATTCTCAGCGTATCAAAGATTGTGGGAGTCGGTGATATTTGTGTGAAGACCGATGTGGGCCGCACATTGGTTCTCGGGATGTGAGGCATATCCCGGACCTTCGCCTCAACTTGATGTCGACGGAAGAAGGTCGGATGATGATGGCTATGAAAGCCTTTGGTGGGCGATGGAAGCTCATCAAGGGTTCATTGATCGTGGCTAGAGGAAAGAAGTGTTGCACCTGTACAAGGCAAGTGTCAGTATGTGTAAGGGTGGGTTGAACGCAATGAAAGATTCGGCTATTGACATGTGGCACAGGCGTCTGGCCACATGAGTGAAAAAGGCTTCACTACTAGCAAGGAAGCAACTCCTTCCAGACATGACAGGTATGCCTCTCAAAACCTGTCTTGATTGTTTATCAGGGAAACAGCATAGAGTTTCATTTATTAAAACTACTTCTCATGTTAATAAAGTGCATGCATTAGATTTGGTTTATTCTGATGTTTGTGGTCCTATGAGGACAAAAACCTTGGGTGGGGCATTGTATTTTGTCACTTTTATAGATGATGCATCTAGGAGGGTTTGGGTTTATGCTTTGAAATCCAAGGACGAGGTCTTTGGTGTGTTTAAGTTGTTTCATGCTATGGTCGAGAGAGACAGGTAGATCATTGAAGTGCATCCGCACCGACAATGGTGGTGAATACATTGGCGACTTTCACGAGTATTGCAAGTCCCGTGGTATACGGCATGAACAGACTGTTCCCAGACCCCCAAAGATAATGGTGTAGGCCGAGCGAATGAATCGCACCATTGTTGAGAGAATCGGATGCATGTTATCCCATGCGAAGTTGCCCAAGACGTTCGGGGGAGAAGCAATGCGCACGGCGTGTATTTGATAAACAGTCTCCATCAGCCCCGTTGAATGGAGAAGTACTGAGAAGGTGTGGACTGGACATGATCCATCGTACAAATCATCTCGAGGGTGTTTGGATGCGGGGCATCCGTTCACGTACTCAAAGGACGAGAGGTCCAAGCTCGATATGAAGATCAGGCAGTGTGTGTTCTTAGGGTACGGTGATGAAAAATTCGGTTACAAGTTATGGGATCCGACCGAAAAGAAGCTCGTCAGGAGCAGAGATGTGGTTTTCTTTGAAGATCAGTGTATCGAAGACATTGGTAAGCCAGAGAAGAAGAACCAGCCTAGTTCAGGTGAGCTAGAGGACATGGATCCGATTACTCCTCCCATGGTGCCTGATGACGGGGGAGTACAGCAAGGTGCAGAGGACGAGGGAGTTCCTTCAGAAGATGGACCAGGGGAGCAACCCCCACTTGATCCACCGTTGAGCCACGGTGAGGAGGTCATCTAGGGACAGACAGCCGTCAAGAGGTACTCACCGCACGAGTACATTATGCTAACCGATGGGGAGAGCCGAAGATTATTCTCGAGGCCCTAGCCGACGAGCATAAGGAGGAGTGGTTGAAAGCTATGCAAGAGGAGATGGAATCCTTGCATAAGAACCACACCTATGATATGGTGAAACTGCCTAAGGGCAAGAAAGCTCTGAGCAACAAGTGGGTGTTCAGAAAGAAGATTGAGTAGAAGAATTCACAGATGAGGTTCAAGGCCAGACTTGTGGTTAAAGGCTTTGGTCAGAGGAAAGGTATAGACTTCGAGGAGATATTCTCACCAGTGGTGAAGATGACATCCATACGGTGTTGCTTGGATTGGCGGCGAGCATGGATCTGGAGATAGAGCAGTTAGATGTTAAAACTGCCTTTCTCCATGGTGACTGAAGAAGAGATCTACATGCACCAACCCGAGGGATTCAAGTCAAGGGCAAGGAGCATATGGTGTGTAGGCCGAGGAAGAGCTTGTATGGGTGAAACAAGCTCCACGGCAATGGTACAAGAAGTTCGATTCGTTCATGTTACAAAGCATGGGTATGACGAACGAGTCGGACCACTTGTGTGTTCACGCGCAAGTACTCGATGGTGATTTCTTAGTTCTCGCTATTATACGTTGATGACATGCTCATCATGGGAAAAGACATCAAGAAGATTGACAGTGAAAGCAGGGAGTTGGGCAAGTCTTTTGCGATGAAAGACTTGGGCCCTGGCTAGACAGATCCTAGGAATGGAGATAACCCGTGACGAAGCGTGAGGAAGCTTTGGGCATCACAAGAGCGGTATATTGATAAAGTCCTAGAGCGGTTCAATATGAATGCAAAGAAAGCTCTGGCCAAGACTCCACTAGATGGTCACTTCAGATTGAGCGACGGCGGTGTCCCAAGACGAAGGCGAGGTGGAAGAGATGCGAGAAGATACCCTACGCGTCACCGTAGGAAGTTTGATGTATGCTATGGTGTGTACACGCCCAGACATAGCATATGCGGTTGGTGTTGTCAGCCGGTACCTTGCCAATCCTGGCAAAGAACATTGGGCAGCGGTGAAATGGATACTACGGTATCTAAGAGGCTCATCCAGGTTGAGCCTATGCTATGGTGACGGTAAACTGTGTTAGAGGGCTACACGGATGCGAGATATGGCAGGTGACATAGATTCCGAAAGTCTACATCGGGGTTCATGTTCACGTTTGCGGGGAGCGGTTTCTTGGCGGAGCAAGCTACGAAGGTCGTAGCATTGTCGACGACGGAGGCCGAATACATTGCGATCACGAAGCATGTAAAGAGATGCTTTGGATGAAGAGGTTCCTACAGGGAACTTAGCCTGAAGCGGGAGGAGCACGTGGTCTATTGCGATAGTCGAGTGCTATACACTTGAGCAAGAATCCAAGTCAGCATTCCAAGTCGAAGCACATTGAGATTCGGTATCACTTGGATCAAGGATACTTTGGAACAAAAGGTGTTACAACTTGAGAAGGTCCATACGGACGATAATGGGTCAGACATGATGACCAAGGCTTTGCTCAAGGGCAAGTTTGAGGTTTGTAGAAACTCGGTGGCTTGAAGAAGGTGGATCCCTCCCGGGTCAAAAAGGGGGAGATTTGATGGGGTTTTTTCCCCGTCTTCGACCGGTCGTGGGAGGTGCTCGACCGGTCGTGGGAGGTGCTCGACCGGTCGTAGGTTCGAGCCCTGGCACGACTCAAAGTCCAGCGACTTCGTGCTGTTTTTTACTGTAGCTAGGACTGGTCGTAGGTGGTCTACGACCAGTCGTAGGAGAGCCAGGACTAGTCGTAGGTTACGCAGATTGTTCCGCGATTTTGCGTGAAACTGCGGATTTGAGTCCTTTCGCAACTGGGATGCGGAAAGGAGTTTTCCAAAACTATAAAAGGGGTTGCCTAGGGTTTTTCTAGGTATCACAAAATAGCAAGAGGGTTTCCTAAAGCTTTGCAAGGGATTTGCTAAAGGGTTTAGGGATATCAAAGGTGAGAGAGAGGGAGAAAGAGAGAGAGGAAGCTTATAGAAGGGAGGTTCTGCGCTCGTGGAGGTTCTCTACTTTGCAATCTACATCTCGGCCGCTTCTATGTCCTCGTAATCGGTTAGATCTCTCCGTTTTCTCTATTTCTCTTATTGTTTATCCACTCCTGCGTGAGTGAAGAAGATTGTAACGTTCTACTTCATAGTGGATTGTTGATCTGGACGAGGTCCCGTGGTTTTTACCTCTTTGAGGGTTTTCCACGTAAAAATCTCTTGTGTGGTGTGTGATTGATGCTTTGATTTATTTCATTGCTTTATCCATAATTCTGGTTTGTTCTGGAGGGCTAGATCCTAAGGTTTTGTGCAAGGCCCCCAACAGATCACTCTTTCGAATCAGAGTAGTTCTCCATTGTCGTCACTCATGCCCAAATCATGTAAGTTTTGTGTATACTCATCTTTTTACGTGATTAATTAGTTATACTCTTGACTCCTTTAAATGCATTTATTCTAGATTCTTTCCTTTCTTGTCTTGTCACTCATCCATCTCAACATCTTCATTTTAGTTATTGAGTATGATGGATGCATTAATGGTTAAAAATGAAAAGCATACAGTGGTCCTTGCAAAAAAATTAAAAATATCCTATAGTTGTGTTCTCACAAACAAGGATCCATGAATCAAAGTTTAAGTTTGTTCAAACAATCTGGTTTTGGGTTTGAGTTAGCAATGGTGATTTCCACAATTTAATGGCTTCTCTTTACTTAACATATGTCATGTATATAATCTCAATTTGCCTGCATATCAAGTATTATATATACCTAAGTGTCATATAACTCTCATGTAATTTAATACATTTTTTAATAGGAACGATGATTTATACGCATGCGCTCAACAATGTGGACGTGGCATTCATGCACCTAGAATTGAACAACCGGATCGTAGGTCTCTCCAAGGATCTGCCATATAAAGTCTAACCACCGGCGAATGGTCATTTTGTATGTTGAATCTGTACCACTGACTACAAATTGGCCAATTAGGACTCAGGACATTAGTTCAATGCAAGTTTGAATTCAAAACACTCAGGACATTAGTTCAATGCAAGTTTGAATTCAAAACACTCATGAAATTGGCCACACTGTTTGGACAGGTTAATTGGAGTTGCATGTTTGCCTCGTGTACGATATCTAAGGGCTTGCATATGAACCATGCCAAAGTGCAACGAGACGGATCATAAAAGGATAAGGTGTCTCACTTATTGGCCAAAGCTATATATATATATATATATATATATATATATATATATATATATATATATATATATATATATATATATATATGTGTGTGTGTGTGTGTGGGGTTCTATGCGGTCCACGTCATGGGTACTACCCATAAGGTCGAGCTGTGTGGCCCCACTGTAATGTGTGTCGAACACCTACCTCATTAGTCAGATGCACCACATATAAAAATGTGTGGGCCACACTACATACAAAAGTTACTGATGACTTGTGTGGGCCACACCACGTGTAGAAGTTGAGAGGGGTTACCCTCCATTTAAAACATTCATAATCATTTTTTGAGTTCACAGAGATGTAGTTTACAAATCCACTCCATCCATTATGTGTCCCACTTGGATGAGGGCTCAGACCAAGGTTCAGACACATCCAAATTTCAAGTGGGCCCCACCAAGTGATTTTATATATTTTACGTATATCTTCACATGATTTTAGATGGTATGGCCCACCTGAGTTCCGTATACGGCTGATTTTTGGGATATCCCATAATTTAAAGGGGACCCATTAAATGCACGGTGTTGATGTTCGACACACATCATGGTGGGGCCCACACAGGTCGAGCTCATGGGAAGTTCCCATGAGGTAGAGCTGTGTGGGCCCACCGTGATGCGTGTCAAACATCTATCCCATCAGTCAGATGGACCATTCCATGGTGGACCTCGGGCTTAAAAATCAAGTCAATCCATTACTTGTGTGGGCCACACCGCATACAAAAGTTGAAAGGGGTTATCCTCCCATTAAAACATTCATAATCATTTGTTGGGCCCACCGAGATGTGGGTCACAAATCCAGTCCATCCATTATGTGTGTCCTAATTGGATGAGGGGTCACACCAAGTTTCAAATGCATCCAAATTTTAGGTGGGTCCCACCAAGTACTTTTATATGTTTTAAGCATGCCTTGACATGATTTTAGAGTGTATGACTCAACTAAGTTCCTTATACAGATGACTTTTGGGATATCCCATAATTTAAAGGGTACCCATCAAATGCATGGTGTTGATGTTTGACATGCATCACCATGGGGCCCACATAGCTCAACCTCATGGAAAGTTCTCATCGGCTGGACTGCGTAGAACCGTTTCTCGTATAGAGAAATGGCGTTGATGTTTGACACGCATCACAATGGGGCCATGAAGCTCGACTTTATGGGAAGTTCCCTTACGCTCGACCATATATATATATATATATATATATATATATATATATATATATATATATATAGGCCCACGGAGATGGAACGTATAGAACGATCCCCATGCACACATCAGATCGTGTGGAACTCATCCGAACTTTCTAAGAACTCATCATTCGTGATGTAAGTCTCAAATTTGAGCGGGCCACATGATGCAACACCCCATTAAACCCCTAGGCCCAACTTATACTTTGATCCAAAACTTGGTGGGCTATGGAAAAAGAAAACAGTTTCCTCTCTTGATTTACATCTCTCTTTGCTATGGCTCACCAGATTTAGATCAGTGTGAAAATAGGTCCCTGAGGTTTCATGGGATGTCGCATCACATGGATCATTCGGATTAGATGCTTATGACATGTGTGCAAAGGTGCGCACGTGCATAGGTAAGCATGCCACTCTCTCTATATATAAAATAAAATAAAAAACCATACAGTTAGTTTTACCGAAAAAACAATAAGAGTAATAATAAGGGTAGCTATTTGATACGGCTGCAATTGATGATTGATACACCTGCAGTGAGAAATGGTACACGTTACAGAGAAGTAGATTTAGTTAGCTATTTGATTATCTGGCTGCAATTGATGCTTGATACGCAGGCATAGGAATGGTACACGTCAATTCAAATTAGAAGGATTTAAAGTTTGGAGCCACCCGTTGTTGCTAAGGGCGTGTTTGGACGGGCCAATCCCATGGGATTGGATTGTATTAGGGTGGATGGCAAGTAATGATGGCTCTGTCAGTGGATTGGTGCCAATCCAATGGGATTGCTATATCCAGGGAACTTACCACCGAGTATGTTTGGCTCGCCTGGCCAATCTTGGGATTGCTCCGTCTAACCAAACATGTCCAGGCGAAATAGATGGGATTAGGAGGGATTGGGTTCGATTAGGAGGGATTGGGTGGACTTCGAGGTAATGATGGTGATGTCAGTGGATTGCTGGCAATCCCATCGGATTGCTATATCCAACCAACTTCTGCCTGATTGGCACGCCCGGCCAAATCCCGGGATTGCTCCTTCCAATCCGCCCTAAAACAACCTAATACAATCCACCTTGCCTGTCCAAACAGGCCCTCAGCTACGTTGTAAACCTAAATTCTTTTGTGAAATAGGACCATTGGTTAATTTCATTTTTGACCGTTCAATGAGTGTCTTACAATCCAATAATCAGATAACCTGATAGAAGCAAATTTTAGTTCATGGTACATCTAAAATGATATCAGTAATTTGGACAGTTTAGTTTGAATTACTTGTATGCGCCATGTATGCAGTTTGTCAATAATTTCTAAGCGCCTGTGTATCATCCACAACATTGCCAGATTATCAAAGCATTTCTCTAAAAATAAAGGTCATGTTGCTTAGGAGAGACAAATAGCTTACGAAAAACTTCAATACTCCAGAAAGGATGATGAATGATATGCAGGCACTTAGAAGTTACGTATGTTTAAATTAATGTTTAGCTGTATCATGGATAAAAAATTTATATGTTTTATTTGTTTATTTGGTTAGTGGATTGGTGGACATTTACTGAATTTTTAAATGAAAATATTCAATGGTCCGGTTCCAAAAGATAAGTGTCCATGAATCAGACGTGGGTTTTTCTTAACTAATTTGATTTTGGCACGTGTACCATTTCAAAGCGCCTGCCTATCAAGTGTCATACATTGCCAGAGTATCAAATAAATCTATACCATTATTCTGAAGTTCTTTATTCACGTATAAAAAAACGTCATGGCAATATTTTCGTGCAATGCCAGCTTGACAAAACTGGGGAAAGGGGTAGGTGGTTTCCAACTAAAATTTCCCAGGACCATCCAATCAGTGGGCCTATTTTTGTCAATTGCTTCCAAATCACTCAATATCCGTTCAGAAGGGTGACGTTGGAGAGGACAGCCACCCCAAGGAAATGCTTCTGTTATTTTAATCGTTCATCTATGGAGTTATTCTGTTCATGGTACCAATGATAGTGTCATGTGCTGGATGGACGGTCCAGATTGACTAGCAAAAGAAAGAAAGACAAAATAAGAAATAAAAAAAAAGAATAGGTCCTCTATCAGTTGGGACAACTTGAACTTCCATCAGCGAACGGTAGGTGGCAATGCATGTGAGTTCCCTAACTGTCCATTTATTATTATTTTTTTATTTTTCCTTTCTTGAAAGCCAGATTGCGTACTGAGTAAACTCTGTGGGGTCCACGAATGATGCATGTCTCTTATCCAAGCCATCCATCTATTTTTACAGCTCATTTTAGGGAATACATCCAAAATCGAAGCATATCCAAAGCTCAAGTGGACCACAATACAGGAAACAGTGGGGATAATGACGTCCACCAATCTTCCTAGGCCCACGGTGATGTTTTCATGTCATCCAACCTGTTTATAAGGTTACAAATATATGGTCGAAGGTAAAAATACAAATATCAGCTTGATCCAAAACTTCTTTGGCCTTAAGAAATTTTCAATGGTATGCATTCAATTCCCACTGTTTCCTGTTGTGTGGTGCACTTGAGCTTTGGGTATGCTTCAATTTTGGGCTAATGGCCTAAAATGAGTTAGAAAAATGGATGGAAGGCATGGATAAAACATATATATCACAGTGGGCCCAGAGAGTTTACTCAGAAGGCAGGCACAGGTGGCCGACTTGATGAAGGGCCCGGCCCTGATTTTTGGATATGCGAATGTCCATGATATAGCTTGTCTTAAAGAATGACAGTGATCTCAGACATGTGTGCCATTTTAACAAGTGGACCACATCAGTTATACGTGTCCGGTTGGTAGCAGGGCTCATGCCACATGGATGTTGATTGATTCAATGATATATCTAACTTTAATCAACTGATGGAATGGGTGATGGACGAGTAGCTTAGGTAATAAAGGATATTAAAGAAAAAGGTTAAAGAAAAATTATGATACTCTGACAAGTGTGATGGATGATACTCTAGCACTTAGAAATTGCATACTTGGTATACAAGTGAAATTAAACTGCATGTCCACAACTTAAGTGATTCATTCGGCGATGCCCCGTAAACATTTGTGATTTTAATACAAGTTTTCGAAGATTCATTTTGAAATATGTGTTAAGATTCTTGTCACCATTGAAAAATCACAGGAGTTGGGTGCACACTCACTTGCACAAGGTTAGACATGTATTGATGGTTTGAAAAGAAAAATAGGAAATAGAAAAAGCATAAGAAAAGTGTAATAATTATTAAATGAAAGTTTTCATGGATTGCAAGAATACCATTCAAATATAGAGCTCAAACTTTTAAAAGTTTTGTCTAAATGCTAACGAAACATCTCACATTCTTCCTGGTGCACAAGGATTTGACTATAGAAAAAGGCTAGATATTGAAAATTTGATTGTGCATGAAAATTTGAACTTGCATCTTATATATGAAAATTTGACTATGGAATTTAAATGTATTCTTAGCAATTTAAGGATATTGAAACATTTCATCGAGAAAAAGTGCTTGGGGTCTTCTTCTTGTGCTTATTTAAATAGTCTAAATAGAAGGAAAAAGAAATAAAACAAAATGAATGACTTATCTCATAATAATTAGAATTTTCACTACACATACTCACACCCACATCACACATACCACAATAGGTACTCAACCCATCACCTCTTTGTTGAAACTCTTGTGAGTTAATCACTGAGCCATGAGTCTGTCACTTTTCACTACTCTTGTGAAAAGTGAGGTCACAGTTACGAAAGCTTTACAATATTTTCACTTGTTACAATTAAAGTCCCTAAAATGAAATTTATATTTCAATAGTGTTCGTGAAAATTTTATAAATCCCTTTATTTTCCTGCTATCCAAAATGACCCTCGTGTCGAAGCATGTATATGTCATTTTCTGATAATATACTCTGATATCAAAATCAAACACAAGGGGATCAGTGATGGTCACTCTTCCCTTTTTATGTAGCGTACACGATACCCTTATTGTCGGTGCATATGTACAAGATATATATAGAGACCATTCATCCAGTAGGCCCTACCATAACTGTAAGGTGTGAACTACTAGATGGAAAATGCATAACCAACAGTCAACGATCAGTTTGCAAAAGCCATGCAATCTACAGTCAGGCTTGTGTGGTGTGCTCTACTGGATGAATGGTAAAAGCCTAGTAAAACAAGTGCAACATGCTATGTACCATATATCCATTAGAATGATGCATGGTCTATACTTGGGAAACACTCAAGCCTGAAAAATGCAGAACCAACGACTGGAATTCAATAGACAAAGCCCCATATGATCTATGGTTAGGATTTTACTGTGGTCCACTGAAAGAAGGTTCAAGCCTAATACATCAATGCAACAAGCCATGGGCCAAATATTCACCAGAGGCTAAATGAACGACTTGGGTTGTGAGTTGAGAGTGCCACACAATATCTACGGTTGGAAAAGCACTTGGACGGTAACAAAGTGCACACATAAAGAGGGTAAGGACAAGCATCATATTCTCTTTCTTTGTCAAAAGACCAAACATCAAATCAAGACAAGAAAGCAAACCCTAACAGGAATCAAACAAAATGAAATAAACCGTCCTACACCTAAAGGGAGATTAAACCAAGGTTGTGTGTTGATAATAACTATTAATCCAATCTAAAACAACAACCAGCGTTCATTCAAGTTAGATCAATTCAACCATGGCGACCGACAATGGAAAAATCCCAATTGATCTAAGCATCCGAATCGTTAGAAATTGGAAGGATACTTACCGATGGATCCCCATCATCGGATCTTTCCTTGCATTTGCTACTGCATTCTCTACTGGGGCCAACAGTCTTCCAATTCCGGTTTATACCATTTCCTTTTCTTT
The DNA here is from genome assembly GCA_030180095.1 of Magnolia changhungtana. Taxonomy (NCBI): domain Eukaryota; kingdom Viridiplantae; phylum Streptophyta; class Magnoliopsida; order Magnoliales; family Magnoliaceae; genus Magnolia; species Magnolia changhungtana. The sequence continues at coordinate 5,645,394 of JASAUF010000396.1, read as the reverse complement.
TTATTGTGACAGGATATTGTAATTTTAGAAATTTCATTTGTGATACTAACATTGCATGTGGGAGATTCACGTGCATGCTTGCATTTGTGTTTTATGATTTATGTGGGTCAGATTTTCATTTCCCTTTTGAGTGATCATAAAAAGGCCTATTTGAATTAGATTAGTGGGCCACCCAACAATGTACATTGTAACATTTTCTTTTGATTCTTTGACAGTTTTCGACGTCGGTGGGGTCCGGTGCTTTAAGCCTTTTTCAGGCTTCCATGGCGGCATGTGTTATCAATGTGCCCGGGGCTGCCTTTGCAAGCAACAGCACCATTGATACATTGTTTGCAGATGTATGGTTCAAAAAATCCTTGGCTTTGGTCCTTTGATCTCTATCATACATTTTTTTCTTTTCTGGGTTCAACCATAATTTTTGGTTGGCCCCAAAACCCTCCATGTGAGATTCATCTAGTTTGATTAAGATTCATTTTTTCTTAGGTCATGTTTCGGTGATGCCAACCGTTTATATTGTGTCTCCATAGATGAGGATACAACAAAAAAAAACAAAAAACCTAGGTGTTTGATGCTGTTCACCGCTTTAAGTGCAGGGTCACGATGTAGTGATAACGCGGTGAGATTGAGGTCGAATTAATCATTTGCCTTGGTAATTATTAAGCATCAAATCCATACTTTTAACATTTTTTTTCAATCCAAGCTCTCATATTCAACTCGTAACACAAACATGTATAAAAATATGTAATATTTGACACTCAACGGATGCTCATCTACGAGCCGTCCTCCATCAGGTGTTTCCCATTGATTTGATGCTCCGGCAAAAAACCTAGGTCAGTCAGCTCATCAGGTTATATAGTAATTTACAATGAAATGGACGGATGAAAAACTTCAGCCAAGTTTTCTAAGCCGTCCACTTATTCCAAGTGTTTTGCCCCACCTGATGAGAGAGCCAAACTCATTTCCTAGCTAAGGGATTTACATGGTGGGATCCATATGATGAACGGCTTGGATCTCACGCGGGTGTGCCAATCTATGACATGTGGTAATATGTACATGAATTGCCTTATACACGCTTGTGGTTCTAGCAAGCCTCAAGCAGAAAAATCCAGGAAGTGAGTGGGACCTTTGATGTAGGCCAGGTCTGGGCCCAAAACTTAGGCGCGCCTGGGCTTTGTTATTTAGATCATGGGCCCATTTACATCTACTCATTTCTGACCGTATATTGTGGCAGTTCCTGGAAGAGAATCAACCCAATGAAGGTTTCTTGATGTTGAGTTTGGTAGTCGTTCTGATCACATCAGGTACTCACATCTAATCCTCCCTTAATACATGTATCACCACAAAGTCCGTTCTATTGTTTGGTCCGTATGTGGCACACCAATGCCGGTGCCTCAGGTGGGCCCCACCAACTAAATGACCTGGCTCAAAAATCTGGTTCTCCACATCCCATATGTTGATTGAGGACCATTGCCGATTATAACCACTTATTTATTTTTTCCACGCGTCGCCCATCTGATGAGTTGACTGCCTTTTTTATTTTTGGGCCATGTCATCAACAAGGTGGGGTCCACTTGATGCAATGCCGGAATGTATCATACACGTGCCAGGTTGTAACTTGTGGCTGGGTATACATGTTTGCGTGTCGATGGATTAGGCCCATCTACAATGGGTGGTCCACTGCAGTCCACAACCGGAACGTGCTGCATCTTCCAAGTTGTAAATACCTTCCTCTGCATTGACACCGATGAACCATGTTGAAATTGTAGTTATAATCATTTCAGGTTCAACTAGAAAGCAATGTAATGCAGTTTGGAACTGTTTGGGTAGAGAATCTATTAAATCGTGAATTTTGGTAGGCCTTATGCCTTCGGCATCTTATTCATTGTGCAAAAGTGGCACTTTGCTATGTATAAACACAACTGCTGATGTTTTATAGAAAAACTTGGAACGCCACAAATTGCATTTATACTGATAGAGCTGTACACGAACTGAGTTAGCTCAGTTAACTTGCTTGCCTCAACTTGGAAAAGCTCGATTTGGCTTGGCTTGAAATTGGGTTCGAGCCGAGCCAAGCCAAGATGATTTTTTGAGTTAGAAAGAATTCTGAGCCGAGTCCGAGGTAGACTCGACCCGTCTTGGAACTTGACTCGGTTTGAATTAGGTTCACTTAATATAAATATTTTGTGTGTATATATATATATATATATATATATATATATATATATATAGAGAGAGAGAGAGAGAGAGAGAGAGAGAGAGAGAGAGAGAGAGAGAGATGCTCACACACAACTAGTTGGACGCTGCGTTTTGGTCCAACTAGCTTGGCATTTAATGTGGAGAGGGGTATATATATATATATATATATATATAACCATAAAACCTAAACTCTAGGTTCGAACTCGAACTCATACTCAGCTTGAAAGATCAGCTCAAGCTCAGTTCGAGCTGCTGACCAAGTTGAGATGAGCTGGCCAGTCAGACTCAAGGACTGAGCCGAGCCGAGTTTGAGCTGGGGTAGCCTGTTGGCTGAGTTGGGCCAAGCTCGACTCAGTTTGGCTCATGTACAACTCTATATACGGAGGAAAGAGCCAATTCAGCTTGGTGAAACAGACATGAAGGGCATGAAAAAATAAAATAAAATTGTGAGTAGAATTTCCTGATAATGCAAGATCCCCTACCCAAACAGACCCTAATGCTAAGGAAGGTAATTGCAATTCTGTTAATTTCACGTCATTGTACTAGTTACATTTCAATAGTCCATCCAAACACATCTTAATGAAAATCAATGGGACCCCTTCAATTGATTCTACTAATCATGCACTCTTTTGTATAGTAATCTGGCTTACTCTTGCGACGTTCTTGGAATTACCGGTTTCATCTCAACAATCGATGCAGAGTGCTCTCTTAGGAACCATGCTTGTTACCAAAGGAGTTGATTTCTTGACCATTAAAAACAAGGTAAAACACTGTATTTATTTATTTATTTTTCCGCTTAGGGCGCATTTGGATGCACCACTTGGTCCATATTGATGGGGACATTTGAGTGGATCCCATGTTCTTCTTTGGCTGAATAAAATGGAAACTGTCAAAGTAATCAATACTTTTAAATTGGTATTTTGCAATTAATGTAAAAGAATCTCTTCATTAGCAGGTTTAGATATTTGTAGAAAATATAAGGGTTTTGATTTATAACACCCTTCCTTCTAAACCAAAGATAAATAACACCATCCTTTATGCATTTTCCAAATAACCCTTCTTCCATTTTCTATTTTTGGTAAAAAAAAATAAAATCACCCTGTGGTTAACATAAGTCTGCAAAACATGACAAAATTATGTTATAGCCAGTGTAGTTGACTGTTGACAAAAAAAAAAAAAAAACGAAAAAGAAAAAAGAAGGCCCTTTTAAACCCTAGTTTTGGCTTGGGGTAAGGGTTTATGAGAGGGTAGGGTTAGTCTTAGGGTTTGGGAGAAGAGAGGGAAGAGTATGTTAAGTTAGGGTTAGAGTTTTGTGGATTTTGGAGATAGGTAATACTATCATTTTTAAAATGATTTTGCTAAAAGCTTACCCTGGTTAGTTTTTCTATCCAAGATTAATAACATGTTTGGAAAAAAAAGTTTTTTTTTTTTTTTTTTCCTTTCGAAAAACTTAAGGCAATGCTATTCTTCTTTTGGGTCAAAAGGAAGGATGCTATCTATCAAAACATTGAAAACATGTTACACTTCACAGCACATGTAATTGTTGATATCGGTTAGTAGAAATATGAAACACATCTACATTCCATGAGATAGCAAACTAAGGCTGCATTTGGATGAACAATTTAATTAAATTGCAAAGATTCAGTTTTGTTGCAATGAAGTGACAAATTCTAATTTCATTTCATAGCATTCATAAAGAAAGCATCGCCTATGGCCCAATCGTGCTTTCAATTTTTGTTTTTTCAAGTCTAACCCAAAAGCGATGTAATTGTATTTTGGAACCCCTACCCCCAGCATGAATGCTAAGATAGTCTCAAGTTGGTTTTTTCCTGACTTTATTATATTGATAATTATGAATTGCAATTCAGCTCAATAGTGCATCCAAACACATCTGATGTTGAGAATATTGGGGGACTGCGGAAGCACATGGAGATGAATCGAGCAAAGTAGTCCAATCACACAACCAAGCCCAATCAAAATGACTCCGAATTTAAAGTGTGGAAAACCCTTTCGGGAAACCCATATTTTTCTGATGGCATCGAGCAGCTGTCGATGGCATCGAATAGCTCTCGATGACATCGAACAGTCTATTGGTAGCATCAACAGACTCTGTTGCCGAAAGATTTGAGACATCAACAACAGAGAACCTAAAATAATAGCAAACACTGGGAATTCTACAACATGTTCTTTGGTGTGCTTAGAGACTCATCTAATACACCCAGATCCATAGCTCAACTGGCAGACTGAGTGGAGATACCTCGTTTCAACACTTGAGGTCTTGGTATCGGTCCCTAGTGGGGGTGGCTAACATGGAGTGTGTGTACTGACATGGGTGTGTACTAACAACCTAACCCCCCCCCCCCCCCCCAAAAAAAAAAAAAAAAAAAAAAAAAGGTTTGTTACGTGTTTGTAATTTGCAATCCCATCATTTCTCAAATTTGTACCTTTTATTCCCAAATTGCACCTACATCTTAGCAAACTTGCATGCTTATTTATACCATTTATACATAAAATGCCCCTTATTTATACCATTCATTAGAAACACATTTCCCACTTCTACTCTCATTAGAATCATCACATTTAAAAAAAGCCCAATTAATCATCTCATGCAGGGTAAAAACCAGATTTTCAATGGTATAGGCTTTGTTCGAATCATTCTCGAATGGATAGTTGCTCCGCCAATCGCGGGCGTGATCGCCTTTTGCTTCTTCGGGTTCATGAAGGTTTTTGTTCTTCGCCAGGAAAATGCAGAGAAAAGAATCCTCATATTCCTGCCTATCTACTATGGAATATCAACTGGCTTGCTCTGCTTCTTTCTCATGTTTCAGGTTCTTTGTGGCAAGCTGAACTTATACATATTCTTATATATAAAAAAATATTTTTCCATGAGAAAAATCAGTTTGGAGAAAATGGGTTTTTTGATTAATATGCATTGAGTTGTGTTATATGGGTGGCAGGTTATGCCACTTGTTGTAGACATTGGAAGATGGGAGGCTATACTTGCTGTTTCATTCGCTACCTTGACTGCAGCTCTATTATCATTGGTAACATTTGTTTAATTAACTAACATGTCTTTGATGATTTGGGACATATGGATGATGTGATCATGATCGAGACTGCTCATCTAGAAGGCCCCACAATAGATGGGCCATTCCCAAAAATGGGCCACTCTGACAATTGTAAAAGCTCAATTGGAACAAGCCCAAAAAATGGGCAGTGGTCATTTTTCATTGAATAAAGTGGTTAAGATCATTGTAGGGGCTTGATCTTCAGGCAATGCGCTATCTATAATGGGGCCCACTTGATGGGTAGTCCAAATCCTCGTGTGCAAAAAACATGTTCCATTAGTAATGTAGGGGCATTTTCACACCCGGCTCGAGTGGGGTAACCTGTGGGATGCGGGGACACACATGGGGTGGGTAGCCCATGTGAAGTGGAACCCATGTGAAGTGCAGGCACCATAAGCTTAGCCAAAAAGCTGCATGTTTATCACTAATTGTCGATTTTTGCTGATTTTAACGTTTGATCGCAGATTGTGGTGGTTCCATTAGCTAGGAAAAGATTCGATAGTGCAGAGAAAGCTAGCATCAACAAAAGAAATGAATCTTGTAAGCACCATTCTGCTAAAAACCTCGATCTGTCCCCCAACAAGAGAATAGATGAAGAAGAGAATTTCGAAGACGCGTTGAAAGAGTACATGGAAATGAGAGTTCTTGATACTGTTTATGAAGAAGATGAGAGGAGTTGCGTGTCACCGCCGATAATGCTAGAGCCCAACCAAGCTCCAACAATGCCTTCTTCATTTGTGGCCTCGTCGCAGTCCACTCCCTTCAAGCAGCTTCTTGAATTGACGCCGAACCGGCTTGATCAATCAAGAGATTTCCAGAGGATCGACAGAACAACACGGCCGCCGCAGAGGGAGAATTTCTCTAAGTTCTTGAGAAAGATGAAAGTTTCCACCTTTTCAACTGTAAGCTCTCTCCTAACTTTGATTCTAGCATTATCTTTCATTTGGGTGTGTACCACCTGAGTTTTTGAGTGTCTATTCATCCTGTTTGGGCTTATCTTCTGAATGGATTGGATGTGTTGTGGTCCACCTGAGTTTTGGAGTGGACTGAATTTGAGGATGTCCATTTATCCTGGTTGGGTGCATCTTCTGAATGGATTGGATGTCATATACAAAACATGGTGGATCCCAAACAAAATAATGGTGGGCCTCTCCATCCCAACTGTTCCATGTGATGTGGGGGCGCAAGGAGAAAATTACGCCTCGTGCATGATGGACGGATTGGATGTCATGAAAACACCCTGGTGGGCCCCACACTTGGGTTGTAGGTGAAGCTTATTCTACCAATTCACCAGACTAATAATCGCGATTCAATTTGATTGTGCATCCAAACGCCCCCCTTAAGGTTACTTTCACCTTGTAAATTAAATGTAGAAGGATTCATGCAGCTGACCCAAGTTAGTCGGGACAAGGCTTATACGATGAAGAGATTAGATGTCGAAGCCATGCAATTATACTTAACCGTAAAAGGCATACAAAGTCACGTTTTTAAGTGCTAATTGAGTGCCTTTAATCTTAATGCAGAGAAGACTTCTGTCAGTTTGACTGAATTTGTGGATAAATTCTCAGCATGATTGCATGCTATAACCTTTTGTACATTTTCGGTTTGACCGATGAATGTGAGTTGGTTCCTGTCAGTTCGATCGAAGGTTTCATTGGTTCAATTGACGGAATGCGTAAGTTTGAATAAGTGTGGGTTTTATTTCCTAATTTTGTACTGGAGTGTAAATACTATCCTAATTGTAATTAGGGTTAATGAAGTTTGAGAGCTTAGCATGAATATTAAGGGTTTTAAGGGATAATTAGGATTTTTATTATAAGTTGTTCCATTTCTTGTAATCTTTTTCTAATTATAGTGGATTCATCGTCGCTTTGTGTCATGATTTTTTCCCGCAAGGATTTTTTTTAAATATAAAAACTGGTGTGTTTTTTGCGTTTTGTTAGATTTTTCGTTCTCTATTGCTTGTTTGATTTTAATATGAGATTGCTTCCACTCCCAACATTAAGAGCCATCCATTAGGTGGGTCCCACCATGTTGATGCCCCATATTGATGGATGGTTTCGATCAACTCAGGCAAATGCGGCAGCACAGGATTAGCATTTAGCAGACCTCGTTGTCCGAATACATCATTTTACACAATAAATATAGAATGAATACACAGGTTTATGTATTTGTATTTGAACAGTGCATTGAGTACGGTCAAGGTACGCTCATTCGTCATGCTCTGGCTGAAAAATTCGATGAGAAGATTGAAGATATGTTGGGATTTCCACACCTTCTAGCTGCATGCATTTTCGCGTAAGTTGCTATAAATCTTGTAGTGCATTTGGCATTTGAATACGTATGTATCCATATACTTATCATGTTTCTATGAATTTGATCAGCCTCATTCAATCTGCGAACGAGATAGCTGCAGTAGTGGGTCCATATCAAGCTATTATTGATATATTCAGCCACAGAAAAAACTATTCCGGAAACGGCGAAGATTTGGTGAGTTTGGGCCCCACTTCATTTTATTTCTATATGATCAGGAGAGGCAATGGACCAGGCTTCAGCTCGATTGGGGTCTGGCGTCCGAGTCCCGCTCATTATTTGATGGTAGTGGTGACAATGGTCAGGTTCAGATCTAGGGGTGCAAATGAGTCATTGGACCTGACGTGGGTCCAAGTCAAAAATCACCATCCTAGGTATTTTTGACTTGGGCCTGACGCGGACATGACTTGAATTTTAATGATTTGGGTATGGGACCAGAATTCTGATTTGATTCTTAAATGGATGGGTCAGGGCACCCCTCGACCTGGATCATTTTCACCTGTTTTTCGGTCCGGTTAGGTCAGCCCAAGAGTCACACGTTTTATTAAATGGACAAGAATTCTGGTGTGTATACGACATGTAACCCATTACCATGTGGGCTGACCTGAACCCATGCCAGTGAAAGCCCAATCCTAACTGGTTGATTACAATCAGGTTGGGCGTGTTTATATATATATATATATATATATATGTGTGTGTGTGTGTGTGTGTGTGAAAGCCCAATCCTAACCCAGGAATGCTCACCTGTGCACCAGTTCTCTTGAGAACTCATGAGGATTTTGTAAGAACTCATTTCCTGATATATAAGCATAAGATCTGAACCGTCCATGTGATGCAGTACCCCATGCAACCCTAGGGCCCAACTTTTACCTTGATTCAAAACTTTGGTGGATCATGGTAAAAATAGGCAAATCAAGGGAGAAAACTGTTTTGTTTTGCTATGGCCCACTAAAGTTTTGGATCAATGTAAAAGTTAAGCCCGGAGGGTTTCATGGGGTGTTGCATCACGTGGACGGTTCTAATCTTGATCTCATATCATGGGGGATTAGTTCTCAAAATGTTCTCATGAGTTCTAATGAGAAACGGTGTGAGCAGTCCTTGCACACACACACACACAGCATACCTGTTTGTCTTTATTTTCTATTAGTTTTTTTTTTTTTGGGCTGGCTCTGGTGGGATCATCTAGGCTAGCCCATCGACAAGCTTTATAGGTGGGTCGGGTTGGTTGGGTTTCAACCTAAGCCTGACCCATTTACTTAAATGGGCAACATTTTGTAGCCCGAATGGGACTTTCTCCCTATTTAGCTTGCCCAACCCCATCTCAAAAGCTGGTTGGGCCAATTGGCCAATGCACGAACCCGATCGATTGCCATCCATGCTTGAATTTTGACCCGGGTCCATCCCGTGACAATGGGCCTGTGGTTTGTCCTAGTAGAAGTTGTTAGCCATTTGATCCATAGCAGTCCACCCCGGCCATTGCCAACTCTATTCATGGACTGAAATCATGCCTATGATGTTTTAGGGTCCCATTCAAGTGGTCTGGTGGTTTAGAGCCATCGGAGGATTCAGCGCGTCGATGGGATTCTTGCTGTGTGGTCGGCGGTTGATCCAATGCCTTGGTGGGAAGCTAACGTATGTAAGCAATTCAAGAGGATTTAGTTCACAGCTCTGCTCTGTGGCCACCACCATTATAGTGGCTAGGATGAACCTCCCAGTCTCGAGTACCCACTCTTTCGTTGGATCTCTGATTGGAGTTGGGATTGCTGATGATCCAAGAGTAAGTCCTTTCGCCTTCTTTCAATTAAATTATCATGCATTGTATCTCCATACAAATGGCCTCCACATGAGATCCAGACCGTTCATCGATGTGTATGGGTCATATCCCAAATACCACACTGCTCAGATCGATCATCGTTGGATGGCTTCTGAGGAAACGTCCAAGCAACAAATGGGGTTCAATGGGCAATGCTTCTACAATCAGAGGCTAGGATTATTCGACCGTTGTAAAATTTTGAGGTATGGCCCAACAGATGATAGGTCCAGATCTCTTGCACGTATGCCATCTCCATAAGAAACTCTCTTAGTGTGGTATCTAGCATTTGTGATCCTTAACTGGTGTTTGCAGAATGTGAATTGGAAGCTCTTCCTGAAACTCATATGTGGGTGGCTTGGGACCATATTGTTTTGTTGCGGGGTTGCTTCTGCCATATACTCATTTACCATATACACTCCTGCTTACGTAGTGCCTTGAATCTCAACCGTTCATATATGTTTGGGTAAGATTAAATTTCTTTTCTTCTTAATGTATTTCTATTTATTTATTAGGGTGTTCCCAAATTGAGAGAGATGTACGTGATATATGGCATTCTTTTGATTAGATTTTTATTCTTTTTAGGAGTCATTTGTGAGCTTGTAAATGGAATCCATTTCACATTCTCTTATTTCAAGTGTAAATGACTTAGTTGTATTTGGATGGGTGTAAATGAAATGCATTGAAATTTAAATATTATGTTTGGATGGAAGTAAATAAGGAGAATTGCAATGCATGGGAGTTTTTCACCATATGCTAAATTACCTTTAATATACCAAGTTAGGGAACATACGTGATATTTGTCAGGTTAATTATAATAAGCTTATTGAAATATATATTTTAACAAAAAAAAAAGAAGAAGAAATTTGAAGTTATAAGCGAACCATAAGCATAATAATCACAAATAAGCAACTTGTTAATGTTTTTTAAATCATACATGTAGATGGCCAACATTTAGACAATTTAGATCATTCTATTGATATGATTTTAGTGATGCCGTCAATAATTAAATTATTTCTAAGTATCATCATTGTCCTAATTGTACAACAGACTTGCGCATAGCAATACCTTTGTTTACTCGTGCAGCTCTCCAAGCAAGCCAAAAAGGCATTAACCTTCATTTACTCTCATCCAAACGACCAAACCCACCTCTCATTATTACATTTACTCTCAATTCTTCCAATTTAGTTCCCACCAAACGTCCCCTTAACACGATTCCATATTTTTTTAATGGATGAAGGTGTTCACGAAGAGAGAGAGAGATGTACGTGTTATAAGACCTCTGTTCTAGAGATTACCGATTTATATTTTTAACGGTAGCATGTTTCGAACTACTTACCTAAAAAAACTGAGGGGTTTACTTTTGTCATAATCGCATATCAATAATACAACTCCAAATCTAAAAGACTATTGGTTTTAGGATTTGATACACGCACGTAGAGGAATGTAAAAGTATCCTTGGATTATATACATGGACGCTCCAAGCGGTTGTTTGGCCAATCCATTCAGTTCAATCCACTTGCGATGGGCCATTGTGTGAAAAACACATCAGATGGACAATTCAATCCATGCGGCGAATGTCCTGCAAAATAGTGGTTGTGATTGTTTATAAAAAAAAATAAGTACCATTGTCAATCATATCCATCCATTAAGTAGACAATCCCAGCATTCCATCAATGGAAAGAAATAAACCGTCATATATATATATATAGACACACACACACACGCACGGCAATAAAGAAACAAATCCCCCCTGTGAGACTGGAGGTTAGGTCCTAGCTGTCTTGACTACTATGTTAATATTTCACAACTTAAGAATGGTGGAGACTCTTCGGCCGTTCACATGTTATAGTTGTATGCCAATATAGACTGTCCAAATTGCTGATGGAACTTGGGTTGGCAGATAACCTACAAATTACACTAAGAAGATAATATTAACTTTCTGATTTTCCATTTCAATTTAGACCCCTCACTATTTTAGTCCTGGTGTCAAACGAGTTCGGGTCCGTGTTGGCTTGGACGGTTCAGACAGGTTCATCTGAGTCTTAAACCATGTTCTATCATAGTAAAAAAAAAAAAAAAAAAAAAACCAAAAATAGTAGCTAACTTGATATCCATTTGGGTCAGGTTGACTCGAAGATTCAACCCTACATGACTCAGTAGTTAATAAATATAAATAAAAACATTTAACAAATATTTAGAATAATTGCATTCATACAAATATCAAAGAAAATAGAAATTAAATAATAAAGTAATGTTAATGTATGCCATTTTTTTTTAATATACCCACACTCACACCACATATGCACTCGAACCCATAATCTTAGTATTGAAACGTGGCCTGTTCCACATTAAGTCCGTGAAAAAAAATGTATGACTTGTATTTGGTCAGGACTATGCATGAGAGAAACAGAGCTATGGAAAATGGATAAGCCCATGTCACCCGGAGATCCGTCGAGTTGACTCAATAAGTATTCCTAGAGTCATGGCCGAGTCATAGTTAGAACCAAGTTTTCTAAATAGAGTTGTACACGAGTTGAGTTAGATCGGTCGACTTGCTCGACTTGACTTGGAAAAGCTCGACTCACCTTGGCTCAAAATTGGATCATGACTGAACCGAGTTGGTTTTTGGAGCTTGAAAAAATTTCAAACCGAGTTTGAGCTTGCACGAGCTCAACTTGACTTGGATCAAACCTCAACTCGAATTGACTTGAATAGAATCAGCTCGGTGACTTGATTATTTTGATATTGATGTTGCTCGCCAAGTGTTCGCTGAAATGACTCAACGAAGTGTTGTTTCGGTTCTATACATTTTTCATGGGATCAATTGGTGGCAAGGAAGGAATGGATAAGAAACAAATCACTATGTTTCGGGTGCATACGTTCTTCTCATATCTTGATTTTGATGTTGCTCGCCGAGGGTTTGATGAAATACCTGTAAAGTATTAGTTTTGTATCATGTGAGAAATTGAAGGTACACTATATATGTTTGAGAAAATGTCACAAAGGCTCGAACTCGTCTCGAACTTGCATAAGTTACTAACTGAACTGAGCCAAGCTGGCTAGTCGGGCTTGAGGATCGAGTCAAGTTGAGTTTGAGCTGAGATTAGCTACCGGCTGAGCCGAGCTGAGCTGGGCCAAGCTCGACTCGATTCAACTCGTGTGCAACTCTATTCCTAAAGACTCAGCTCAAAATCTGTCCAGTTGAGTTGACTCAGCTGAGCTTTGAGTCAAGCTCGCGAGAGTCTTGGAACCCCTGCATACGATCTCTTTGCCAAGTATAAAGTAAAAGAAATAAAATAAATAAAAGTCCACTTGCTGAGGGATACAGAGAATGTGGCGTGTGCGCCAGGTGCAATCAGGCACGTTTCCGTTGCACACATATCAATTGCTGGTGCCAAAAGATAGGGAATGGCCCAAAAAATTTAAACATTAATTTAAAATAAAAAAGATATGCACCAAACGTGACGAACTTAAGAGAAGAAGCCCAATCTAGCATAAACATACCTTTTGAGAGATTGCAAGTGGAAAAGGCAGATGCATTTGAGAGATATGGTTTATGGAAAAAAGTCAATAGGCATTTTTTTTTTTTTTTTTGGGTCTTGATCCTCAAGAGTCTAAGCAAGAAAGACTCCCAAAACGTGGACATGTATCCGTAATCAACTCCTTAATTACCACATCAGTGCCTTTAAGCATCATTAGTGTTATCATAATCTCTCTTTAATCTAATTATAATTTAAAATATTTCACATTGCATAAGCATGGGTGCATCCCTGATGGCCGATAAAACAGGCCCTCGTGTATATCGGCTCCACTAACATGGTGCAACTTACCACTATCAAAAAAAAATTAGGTGATCCACAACAAAGCTTTGTAGGTTCAGCTTTGTATACAACGCTGGGTGTGGTGCCAACCATTAGTTTTACGTGAGATCTAATCCGTCCTTCTTGTGTCACTGTTGATGATCTCATTGAGGCCAAATGATTAGGGCTATTTAAAATTTTGTTGAGCAACACCACAGGGACAAGTTAGGATGGGATGCATATGGTGTGGTGCTTACCGTATATTGTACATTCCATCCAGTCCATTCAGAAGATGGGCCCCATCAAGATGAATAAATTTCCCAAAAAACAGGCCGTTTCAAGACTAGGACGAGTTCTACAATGCAATTTTATAGGTTTAAGGCATGATTTTATATGGTGTTTTCTATTTAAGTTGTATCATATCCCTATTTTTTCCTACTAGGATAAAATGAAGGGAATCACTTGATGGACGGATTGGATTTCATGAAAACATCACGCTGGTTCTCAGACATGCCGATGTAGATTAAGCTAAACATACAAAGCTTTGCAGTGGATCCAGCTTCGTATTTGAAAAGCATGTAGTGCGGTTTGTGGTGCCACGTGGCATGCTGTAAGCTTATGGATTGGTAACGTGTCACGTGGAGAAAGAAAATATAAAATTAACGAATGGCGTGCGCAAGGCGGCGATGAAGCGTCAGATGCCGTGAGAAATGATCAGATGCGGCAGCTGTATCATAAGTAATCATGCATCCATCCTTTTCCGCCAAAATAGCGTATATTATAATATCCTATCCGTTGTAAAAGGTGGACCACACCATTTACACATCTGATATGAAAATTAGAGAGATCTTCACATGAAGTGGGACACAGATTCAATATCAATGTGAAGCCAATGGGATGAATTAGAGCATTGGTGTTCACCCAACAATTAGTGAACCGGTCTGCTTTCCACAACAGGTGATCGTAGTGGCGTTGGCCACATTTTGTACGGATATGATATTCTGGATGTATGACACGTTGGCTGGGAGAAATGGTTGCATTGTATCTTACGATTCGGCCGTGTATTCGATCATATATCATGTTCCTTTTGGTTATGTGATATAGACCATGATGCCCTTCAGATCTTGTGGGACCCACTCGCTCTTTCATTCCACCACCTATATCTCGTACTTTATACACTGGTAATCCCATCCTACAGAGATAGAAATGAATAGATCCCATTATTAAAAATAAAAATAAAAATAAAAATAATAAAAATCAACATCAACAGATTCAACGTTGGGAAATTACGAAAAAAATGAAAAATAGAGAGCAGTGGCCCAGTACACCTCACCTAACACAGACGGCCAACATGTCACGTTTATATAACATCCGAACCATAGAAAATATTTTACCACACTGGAAATCATTGGACACAAAAATCTGGCGATACATTCATCAAGTGGGCCAGAGAGTACATCGAGATAAATCAATAGATCTGTATGACGTGGCCCAGCTGATCGGTAGATCAGCCTGATTTTTGCATCTGGTACTGATCTCCCAAGGTGGGTCCATTTTCGACGGCCCAGATGACGCATACACATGACACGTGTGTAACTTTTTTGTCCAATAAGAAATGAATATAAAAAGGATCCAACCATACAAAAGATCAAAATCAACAAGATGAGGATAGACATCCACAGCAATGATAGTAACAAAAGGACATTGTGGAATCTAAGGTGAGGTCACCCACCCTTTTTTCCTTTGAATATATCACAAATTCGATGTAACATCCAAGAAGTTGCTTGCATGCGATTGAGAGTGGGTGGTTGCATTGGAATAGATGATGGCCCACTCAAACCAGACGTGAATCATATTTCTACGGTGTGGAGGAATTTAAGATGATAAAAAAATGCAACTCGTAGGAATCAAACCAGCCCATTGAATGATATCAGCCTTCCACCACCTTGTGTCATACTCCCGTGTGTTCCCTTTTTCTATTTTCTTCTCTTCTCCAGATTCTCAGCCATCAGTAATATCGATATACCTATCATTCCATCTCATCTTATTTATGATTGTCTAATTGATAAGACTAACACCATACTTTATCGCAGCATAGAAATAGTGGTGGCTCCTTCACCATATAATATATGTTGCAGACGGTGCCTGAATAAAAGATAAAATATAACTATCTTCTCTAAAAAATAGCCCCTGAATTTATAACTAGAGAGAACTCTCTAAAAATAATAAATATTATTGATATTATCAAATGAAAGTCTGTTTAAAAGTATTTGTATAACTTTTAAACTTTAAATTTATAACTTGTTTTAAATAGTAAATTTATTATAAATAATAATCGGCTTTTAAACTAACTCAAATTCTTTCTTATTATTTAAATAAGGAATTTAAGCTATTCTAAAACTTTTCAAAATTAAACTAAAACCGGCATCTAATTTAAAATTCAAAATTAACAACTAAGATAACTTTATCTTAGAAAACCATTCATGACCTTGGCAAAAGCACGTAGATCTCATCAGTAGCTTTCCAATGATATAATATATGAGTGAAATGAACAATCGATTATAAAATTATAG
The DNA here is from genome assembly GCA_030180095.1 of Magnolia changhungtana. Classification (NCBI taxonomy): domain Eukaryota; kingdom Viridiplantae; phylum Streptophyta; class Magnoliopsida; order Magnoliales; family Magnoliaceae; genus Magnolia; species Magnolia changhungtana. The sequence goes on along the minus strand of JASAUF010000396.1, from coordinate 5,629,631 downwards.
CCATTGGAAGCTAGCTAGTTAAACCTTTGATTAAACTTTCTAATAGAATTTCTTTCAATCTCGGCCGTCTATATATGTGATTCGACTTTGTCTAACATCAAACTCCTCGACTTGAAATTAAACTCATTCTTGAGTTTAAAATAGTAGTAGTACGTTATGTCAATTCATCTTCTTTGTCTTTTGACAACAATTGATTATACAGTATATTGAAAAATTATACTTATGATAAAACTTTAGAAAATGAAATCTCACATTCCATTTCTTTGCAATTATTCACATCTAGTATGTGAATTTTTCCTCCTTTATAACAATTTATTTGTAATTGGTTACTCTCGATTAACATTAAGGGACCATACTATTGTTGTTGTCATGTTTGTCCTTCTATCTATATGCTTTAATCCTTATGAAAAAAGGTAAAATGATAAATATATACTTAAAACTTGATATGATGATCATAAAAGTATTTATTTTTCTTTATTTTACCAATTTGACGATTGCTTCTGCTAAGCTACTCATCAATTAATCTTCTATTATAATGGACACCTTTTCAAGTGTAATAATGAATTGATTAGTTGTTCTATCCATGAGTCCATTAAGTAATTTGACTTAAATTAATTAAGAGACTCCCTCATTGTATAGCTCCACTCTTCTTTTTCATTCTCAAGAGGCACTCCTTGATTTACATAGATCCATTCTTCTTATCCATCCTTAGAATTTTAATCTTTTTATCTTCTTCAACATTGGTTCAACTAAAAAGCATCTAACTCCCAAAGTTAATATCACCTCCATAGGTTTGTGGCCTATGATCTTACACGGTTACTTGACTATGAGCTTATTCGACAATCATAAATCATTTGTCAATACAATATTATATTTGCAATTCATAGACTCAATGAACCGAACAATTGCCGCTTGCCCCTCATGTATCCATCTTGCCAAAGACGTGAACTCTTCCCTAGTCATTAGTTAATTCCACAATATACTTTCCTGCTCGACCTATTATTGAAAACCATCAACTCAATCATAAAAGTATTTATTTGTCTTTATTTTACCAATTTGACGATTGCTTCTAATAAGCTATTCATTAATTTATCTTCTATTTTAATGGAAACTTTTTCAAGTGTAATTATGAATTGATTAGTTGTTCTATCCATGAGTCCATTATGTGATTTGACTTAAATTAATTAAGAGACACTCCCTCACCATATAGCTCCACACTTCTTTTTCATTCTCAAGAGGCACTCCTTGATTTACATAGATCCATTCTTCTTATCCATCCTTAGAATTTTTATCTTTTATCTTCTTCAACATTGGTTCAACTAAAAAGCATATAACTCCCAAAGTTAATATCACCTCCATAGGTTTGTGGCCTATGATCTTACAAGGTTACTTGACTATGAGCTTATTCGACAATCATAAATCATTTGTCAATACAATATTATATTTGCAATTCACAGACTCAATGAACCGAACAATTAGCACTTGCCCCTCATGTATCCATCTCGGCAAAGACGTGAACTCTTCCCTAGTCATTAGTTAATTCAACAATATACTTTCCTGCTCGACCTATTATTGAAAACCATTAACTCAATCATAAAAGTATTTATTTATCTTTATTTTACCAATTTGACGATTGCTTCTACTAAGCTACTCATTAATTTATCTTCTATTTTAATGGAAACTTTTTCAAGTGTAATTATGAATTGATTAGTTGTTCTATCCATGAGTCCATTACATAATTTGACTTAAATTAATTAAGAGACTACCTCACCGTATAGCTCCACATTTCTTTTTCATTCTCAAGAGGCACTCCTTGATTTACATAGATCCAATCTTCTTTTCCATCCTTAGAATTTTTATCTTTTATCTTCTTCAACATTGGTTCAACTAAAAAGCATCTAACTCCCAAAGTTAATATCATCTCCATAGGTTTGTGGCCTATGATCTTACAAGGTTACTTGACTATGAGCTTATTCGACAATCATAAATTGTTTGTCAATACAATATTATATTTGCAATGCATAGACTCAATGAGTTGAACAATTGCTACTTGCCCCTCATGTATCCATCGGGGCAAAGATGTGAACTCTTCCCTAGTCATCAGTTAATTCCACAATATACTTTTCTGCTCGACCTATTATTGAAAACCATTAACTCAAGGAAAGGTCACACTCTAATACTAAATAATGTACCTGGTGTGTGGAGAGAAAAACGACACATTCTTCTTAAAAACACCATTTGAATACCTGAGGAGATAAAAATCTATGAAAATTTAGAAATATAATTGATATTATTGAATGAAGGTCCCTCTACAAAAATCACTCATCTGACTAATGTAAGTTCGAAACCTTAAAAATTCAGAACTTACATGATGTAGACTTTACTAAAATATCAAATATATTAAAAATAGCAAAAAACTTCTAAATTGATTCAAACTATTTTTCCTGATTAAAATAATGACTTTAAGTTATTTCAGGACTCTTAAAACTCCAATATAGAAAAACTTGTCATTTATTGAAAGTAGTAAATTTTAAGTTAAAAATATAAAATTAACTGCTAATTTTTGCAAGATTATTTGAAACCAATGGCATATTACACTTGCAGAATGGATAACGAACACAAAGTCCTTGCCATCGAAAGCTATAATGCACGCTAGGTTCTTGATCGAAATTTCTAACCTATTTTCTTTTGATCCTAGCCATCTATGTGATTGTCCTCGACTCGGTCTTACATCACATACATGACAATCTAAGCCATCCAAACCACGTTTCTTACTATAAATTGAGAATATCATGAAAATCACTCTCATCAGGTGATCGTAGCCATCCAATTGGACAAAATAAATAAACTATTAAGAAAGAAATGAACAGGCAAGTAAATTCAATTAAGTTCTTTTACTGTGGTTTTCGGCATACAGTCCATCCAGAATAGGGCCACAATTTGGACAGCATGGATTCTTGTGGATGCATGCCACATTTATGATGGATGAGTTTACCACTATTTTGAAAATAGCTGTGAACTATAAGGAACCGATTAGTTGCGGCCTTGACCTTGGGGCCCATTTTTTTTTTTTATTATTATTATTTTAACACACGCACGCAACCCACACACTCACGCTAGTGGAATTTCACCACCTTGGGGCCCACCTTGCTGTATGTATTGTATATTCATGTCATCCATCCGTTCTATTAATCCGTTGTTAAGTATGAGCTAAAAAATAAAGCCGATACAAATCTCAAGTGGACCACACTATAGAAAACAATGGCAATTGAATGCCTATCATTAAAAACCTCCTAATGTCTACTATTATGTTTATTTGCTGTCCAATCCATCACTAAAGTCACACGGACCTAAATGAAAGGAAAATGGTGTTGGCATCGATTCCCTGGTGGGGGCGGCTAACAGTGAAGTGTGATCCGACAGTGGGTGTACTAACAAGCTAACAAAAAAGAAAAAAAAATATATGAAAGGAAAATAAAAAATAAAAAACAAATATCAGCTTGTTCCCAAACTTTTGTGGCCCACAAGAAGTTTTTAACAATTGATCACCACCGTTTCATGTAGCGTTGGTTCATATGAGATTTGTACATATATATATATATATATATATATATATATATATATCTATATATATATATATATATATATATATATATATATATATATATATATATATATATGCATGCTTCATTTTTGGTCTCATGCCTTAAATAGATATGAAAAAACGAATGGACAGCGTGAATTCATTACACATACATCAAGATGGGCATCACGGTCTGGCCCACACCTAATCCTCTCCCAAGGAGTCCATCGGTAATAACGTGCCACACGTGATAGTTCACCACCACCTCTTAAGTTGTGGTGTCCCATCCGTCTTGCATGTTGTGTACGTATATGTGTCAATCTAGAGTGTCTAAATTGTACGGCCTGCGATGAAATGTAGAATGAAAATCACATTAACTAAACTGCCCTAACCATTTTCAGTGTATATGAATCTAATGGTTTAAAGGACGGTGGTCAGCAATTTGGACGGTCTAGATCTCTGCACTGGTAGGCAACGTATGAAACCACTTTAAAAAAAATTAAAACGACAGTGAACAATCACCGTAGCCAAGCCAACTCACCGAAGTATTAGGGTTTTTCCACTGCCGTCTGCTACAGGAAAACCGTCATGCTGTGGGACATTTCACATCTTTTCCTCGATCTAAACTTACACGCATGCAAAACGTAAAAACGAAAAGAGAAGATCCAGACCGTCCATCAGACGCCCCGTACCTTGTAGGTCCCACACATAAAAAATCACATCGACCAGTTGGCCATGTGATCAGAGGACTTCTTCTCATCGAACTCAACGGTTACTTTTTTGTCCATCAACATCCATCACAAACCACCAACTGAACCACTTGCCCCATCCACATGTGCCACGTGTGTGGTTTTGGATGAAGAAACCATATATCACTTTCCCTTCACCTAAACCTCCTAAAATTTATTATATAAACAGTTACAAGATTAGGATCACGTCCCAGTGGGCCCACATCAGTTTTAGCTGTATCAACCGATCGCTTTGTACAGGGAAAAGGACATGACTCCACCGGGCGGACCACCAACTTGGATGGTCAGGACGGCTACCAAACCCAGCCTCGTCAGACAAACACGAGTACACCGATACGCTACTTTCTAAAAGAATGCTCTTTTTTTTATGCCACTCCATGGGCAATTTCGTAATTTCGAGAAAACCCCAGTAACCGCCTCACACTCCCAACACCTATATATACACATGAGAACGAGCGTACTGCTAACACCAACAACACCTCAAACCTACTAAATTACACATGGCTACTTCCTCTCATACTCCTGCATTCCTCTTCAAGCTAAGCATCCTCCTACTGATTTTCATGGTGGTCCAAATTTCCGAGGCCAGAACGGGCCCGCCGGTCTCTGAAAACGTTCCTTCACAGACCTCAAGGTTGCATGACAAGCCTATTTTAACGACGATCTTCCATGTCTTCCGAAGGGGACATGTCCCTCCTTCCGCTCCCAGCCACAGAGGCCACAGCATTCCCACTTTCACGAGACATCTACTCCGTACACGGTTGGGGTTGGGGCACGACCGGCGATCCATCAGTTCAAGTACCTCGCCGGCTAGCAGTAGTAGCGTGGGCCACTAACCTTTTTTTTTTTTTTTTTTTTTCTCTCTTTGTATAATGTTGCAATTTTTTATTTTTGTGTAACGTACTCTGTTTGTATGTTTTCATGTAACGGGGAAGAGATGTGTTTTGTAACTTTTGTGTGTTGCTGTTTTATGTTGCGATTGGGTGCACCGTCCAACATTGGTTTTTGGGCCCACAACCCATATTAAGAGAAAATGGTTTTGGTCCATGATTTTTCATTATATTCTTTCACGGGAATTAACGTTTTTTTTTTTTTTTTTTTTTTTTGATGGGATTGGAATACATGGATGATGATCTTGTTTGTTCATATAAAAAGTACACCATATGATCTAGGTATATAAACCATCACAGTAGTTCAATTGGTGAACATGCATTTGAGAAAAATATGGAATGATTGAACCGTTAGTATCATTTTAATAGGGCAAGTTCTCAAGTATGGTTGATTCAAGAGGTGGCCCACCGAATGAAGAGTCTGAATTGAAGACCATGTGCATTGATTTGACAATAGAAGTGGGTTACTTAATTAATGGGCTAAAGACGGACGTGAGAACATTAAAATAATTGAGACCATGGGAGGATTGGATTGGGAGAATCTGTCTCCAGTTTTAAAATAAAATATCCATGGTTTAGTGGAATTCAGTGATATAAAACTCTGACAGTTGCGTAAGATAGTTTTTGTGTGGCCCATCCATGGGGTGCCACTTGGCTGTATGGATGGACGATCTGGACCATCCATCTGGTACGACTGGTAGTGGGTGGATAACAGTATAAATATCAGACCAGTTCGACAATCTTGTCCATCTAATGAACAACCTTCAGTGGACCGTACCAAAGAAAGCAGTGGAGATTGGATGCCTACCGTTGAAACTTATGGGGGGGTTACAGAAGTTTTGGATCGAGCTGATATTTGTTTTTTTCCCTTCATCCAGGTCTGTGTGACCTTATGAACAGGTTGGACTGCTTTCTGTGATGTGGTTCACTTCAGCTTTGGATTGGTGTTTTTTAAGGATCAAGCCCTAAAATGATCTCTTAAAATGGATGGACAGTGTGGTTGTAACTAACATGTACATCAGGGTGGTCCCAAAGAAGTTAGTGACGTCAACACACCACCAAGGTCAGTGGTGCGTGGTACACCACGCAATTGGCTTCCCGACAGTTACAATTGACGTGAGTTCCGTACATTCTCCCATCAATGGTGGAGCCCACCCAGGTGGCTGGATTATTTCAGCAAAAGCCCTCAGGTCCGCCGTGGTTCGAGCCGAGCATACGATCCTCTCACTCATATAAGACAACACCACCACCTTTTGATTGATTAAAAAAAAAAGGAACGTGCTAAAAATCTTGGTAACAAGTGCACTTCACTTTCTCTTATGTTATTAAAATATCAATAATACATAGGAGTTCTATTACGTGGGCCTAATTAATTAATCAGTTCGAATCTCTCCGAGGGTTAAATATTATGATTGGGCCTACCAATGGACCCTACTCAAGTTATGATTAGTTTAAAATTATATAAAAGAGAGAGACGCCACATGGCGTACTCTCATTAGCTAATGGGGTTGATAAAAGGGTAAATAAGCTCGGATTGAAGGGTAATTCCAGGAGAAAGTTGACTTTCGGACGCTGAGACAGCTGTGCCCAAATGTCCACACGTGGGCTGCACTTGGTGTCACTCCAAGTACTGTCTGCGGTAGTCCGACTACCGCCCGCGGTAGTCCAACTACCGCTCGGGTTGGGTTGGGTCCAAAACTCATGTGGCTGGCTCCGCACACATTTTTTGAGAGGAAGCGGTAGTTTGACTACCGTCCGCGGTAGTCAAACTACCACCTCAGGTACAGTTTCTCTCGAAATTTGGCCGGTGGGCCCTTTTTTGGGTCATGAGGGTGAAACAAAGTCCGTTTTGGATATTTGACTTAAAAAGGCTTAAAATTGGCTCGATTGTGACCTAAAAATGGACCGAGAAATGGGTTGATTGTGAGTGAAGGTTTGAGTATGCTTTGGCTTGAACGATGACTTGTGATGGCTTAGGTTTGGTTGGGGTTTGGATCACGGTTTTGGCTAAGGTTAGGGTTTAGGCTGGTATTAGGGCTTAGTTCGGATTAGGGTTTGGTTTAGGATATGCTCATGGTTCCTTGATTGTCTTAGCTTTCTTAAGATGTTAGCATGAGTGAGGTGTCTACGGTATCTTATCGATAACGCTCCTATTTGCATGAGGCTCTTGGACAATCCAATCCGTTGATGTAGACTGTCCATTAGGTCTGGCACACATCTCATGTGCTACAATGTGAAAGCTAAGTTGAGTTGAGCAATTTAATTGTTTTAGCATATTATAGATTACTTATTATTTTAAAGAAGCCATACTATCATGGATTTGAAAACAAATGACTTGTTAATTTCTTTTATTTTTTTGCATAATTTCATCTAATTATTGTGGCCATCTAATTGTTGGGGCTAGTTATGGGCCCACCCGTCTTCCCTGGTTCCGCTTTTAGGAGTAACTTAAAAAACCACTCTTTCTTTTTAAAGTCATCTTGGTTAAGAAAATGTTAAAGCAAGTTTTTATTTATAAAAATGGTGCATTATGAGGTATTTAAAAAAATACAAAAAATAAAGTGTGATGTTGTTGGTTTTTTTTATTTTTTCAAGTGCAAAATCTTCATTTCATATTGGATAGGGAGAATAACTTTGTTTATAAAGTATTTCTCTTTACAAGTTTTTGAATAATTATCCATCATGTTCTAGCTAATCCATACACATGTATGATATATTCGTACACACACACATGATACTTAATGCATAAGGAGTGCAAATTCAGCCTTGAAGGCTTGACCGGGGGCCTTTCCTTGAATTTTTTGAAAGTCTCGATTTCGTCGACTCTTTTTTAAAATTGTTTCATAGCCGTCATTTATGTTTTCTTAATTTTAGCAACAAAGTTATTCCCTCGCTCAATTGAAAAATCCCCCCCCCCCCCCCCCCCCCCCTTTTTTCTCTAGGCATATGAAGGAGAGTATCTTATGGTAAATATGGTGATGGGTTCTTTTGCACCCAATGAATGCTGAAAAAACCCATACGTTGGGAATTGTATTTTAGGGCTATCGCATTTGGCGCCTGTTGCACTGATCTAATCAACTGAATGACGTGAATTATCTCAAAGACAACAACTGTGTCTATGCCTCATCTCAATACAAAGTTTGATACGTAGACTATAACATATATTGTTGCTTTGGAGGTCATTAGAATACAATGGTTGATATACAATCATGATGTGTGAGGCCCACTGCATGTGTATGGTTCATCTAATTTGTTCATCATATACTTTCCTTGATGCTCTCATATGACCCCTTAAAAATAACTTGATTGATCATCAAATAGAGCAAACAAAAGAAAAGGATGAGACACCCATCATTAAAACTTCTAGATTACATTTGGGGCCTACTGTCGCAGGTGGAGGACATCCAATCCATGAAGAGTTGAACACGATAAGTAAATGTAATTTTATTTATTACAAATACTTGTACACAACAAGGGTATACTTTACAACACTCACAAACTATCACTCTTGAATGACAACTCTCACACACAAGGAAAAAACTCTTTGAACTCTTAATACTTGGACACCTTGCTTTCACTCTTGAACTCACTCTTTTTGTTAATGTATTTGTGTGTATGTACATAATGAGGCTCTCCCCATATTTATAGGGAGCTATGGAAGGTTCTAGAATCAATATAACTCTAAAGAGTTCTAGAAGCTTCCAAATATATCATATAAGGTTCTATTATATTCCGGAACATTCTAAGAGAATCCGGAAGGTTCTAGCATAGTCCGGAATGTTCTAGCATAATCCGGAACATTCCAGAAGAGTAAAGAAAACTCCATCAAACTCTAGAAGTTTCCGGAAGATTCTAGAGAATTCTAGAATTTTTCAGAAATGTCTGGAAGTTTCCGGAAGACTCCGGAATATTCAAGAGAGGTGGTGATGACATTTAACACTCTCCCTCAACACCAACTCTCACAATTCTGCCTTGGTCACCATGCCAAGTTGCTTTTTGAATTTGGTGATCTTAGCATTGCTAAGTCCTTTCGTGAGTATGTCTGTAACTTAGTTGTCGGTCTTCACATCCTTGGGTTTTAGAACTCGTTCCCAAATCTGATTTTGGTTCAATGCCTTAATCTCTTCTTCCATCGCCTTCTGCCATTTTATGTCTCGGGATGCTTCTTCAAATGTCGTTGGCTCCTTCACGGTTTCTTCTTCTATTAAGGCAGCATCCACGTATCTTAGGTTAGGCTTTCTCTGGCTAGTCGACCTCCTAAGTGGTGGGTTGTCTACCGCAACCTCCTGTTGACTCAGGCGAAGCTCTTCTGGACTACTTTGATGTACTCCAATTTGCCATGGACTCATAAATTTATCTGGTGTTCCAAATAGATTAGGCACTTGCTCATCATCTCGTACTGTAGGTGTCATCTCCTTAGTTGAACTAGGAGATTCTTCTCCTTCAATTGTCTCCCCCATCTTCTCATGCAGTTCATCTTCTAAGTCTTGAGAGTTTGACAGCTCCTCCTTCAGTGGCGACCACCATGATGAGGCTTCATCAAAGACAACATTCCTCGATGTGTAGCACCGACCAGTTGCAGGGTTGCAACATTTCCACCCTTTCTTTTCACTGCTATAGCCCAAAAAGATGCAACGAATTGCTTCTTATCGAACTTGCTACGCAAGTGATTAGGCACAAACACATAACATACACTTCCGAAGACTCGGAAGTAATTCACCTTGGGCTTTATGTTCCATAGTTTCTCGAAGGGTGAGACAAAGCCTAGTTTTGCTTATGGTAGCCTATTGATCACATGAGCTACCGTTTGCATGCTCTCTGCTCAGAATCGGCTGGGCACATTCTTAGCATGTAGCATGCTGTGACATATCTCTATAAGGTGACGATTTTTTCTTTCAGCAATGCCGTTTTGTTGTGGAGTGCCCGAACAAGTCAATTATCGTCGGATTTTACACTCCTTTAGATAATTTGAGAACTCTTTCGATGTATACTCTCCGCCATTATCCGTTCGCAAGCATCGGATCCTTCTATCAAACTCACTTTCGACCTTCTCCTGAAATTCTTTAAATTTTAATAAAGTTTCTGACTTCTCTTTCATGAAGTAAACCCAAACGTACCTTGAGAAGTCGTCAATAAAGGTCACCATGTAATGCATGCCACTAACCGATGCTTGTTTTACCCGTCCAAACACGTCTGAGTGGACAAGCTCTAAGGGTTCTTTGGCTCTAAACTTTGATTCTTCATATGACAATTGGTGTGTTTTGCCTTATTGACACCCTGCACAAATTATATCTTCTTGAACATCCAGCTGGGGAAGACTTTTGAGCATAGCTTTCTTCATCATTATCTTCAGCTTATGATAACTCACGTGCCCTAAACGTACATGTCAGAGATCTGCAGTCTCATTTTTCTGAGTCTTATCCACATAAGCTGATTTAGCTGACATTACATAGATTGACTCCAAGCGTCGTCCTTCCATGATGAGTGTACTTAACGGTTTAAGGTTTCGGTACACCTTAACATCCTCCGGTCAAAATACCACATAATTACCAGAAGATCTCAGTTGTGATACTGATAACATGTTTTTCTTTATCTCTGACACGTGATAAACATCTTACAACTTTACTTGATTAGGGCTAAATTAAGGTATGATAGTACTCGTACCTACGTGAGTTATCGGCAACCTTAAATTATTAGCTGTTACCACCACCCGATCTCCTTTGTAGGCGGATAAACTTGACAGTTTCTTCTTATCACCTGTCACGTGATTTGAGCACCCTGAATCAACGATCCAATCATCTCTGTAGTTGATAGCTGCTTGATTGGAAACTGCGGCAAGGGCTATTTCACTAGTCTTTGTCACTATTGAGGAAGCAGCTACTTCGTCAGTGACTGTGTTAGACTGCTTGAGTCGTTCATTGGAATTTATCTCCTTATCTGAATAATCTCCTTTGATGGATTCAGACATTACTAAGGATGCCTGAAAGTCCCAGTCATCTTCACTGTCTTCTTAGTGATTTCTAGAAGTCACCAAGTTATCTTCGGCAGATGTTTTCTTGAACCAACAATTTTTTGCAAAATGACCTTTCTTGCCGCAATTGAAACACTCTATATTATACCTTCGAGATACGGAGGATCGTTGTTTATTTTTGTTGTTGTCGGATTGAACTCACCCTGTCCAAGGACTTCTTCCTTGCTCTTCTCTCTTCTTGGACTTTCCAAAGTTCTGCTGACTTTGTTCGCCCCTTTTGTTCTGCTGTCGATGTCCGCCTTTTTTATTATTACAGTAGAGTACTTCCTCTTCCTTGTTTATCGACACTCTAGCCATTTGTTTGCATAAGCTTTCTTGATTGGCCAACAAATTCTCTAATTCTATGAGAGTAGGTTGAGTAGGCCAACCTCGTATTGCCGTGATAAAAGCATTACACTCGGGCTTCAACCCGTGTATAATGATCCTCCTCATTCTTTCCTCATGAATATTTGCTTTAGGATCCAATTCTGAAATTTTTCGGCATAAATCCTTTACTTTTGTAAAGTATTCACTTATAGACTTATCTCTTTGGGTGGTGGACATTAACTCATTCTCTAAATATTGAAATCGAGCATCATTTGTTTTTGAAAACAATGATGCAAAGGTATCCCATGCCATCTTGAGTGTGTCGTCATCCTTGATTCGTCCAAGCAACTCATCCTCATTGGTTGACTTGAGCACGTACATTGCCTTCCCAGCTTTAATCTTCCACTTTCGGAGTGCTTCAGCATTTTCCTTGGGAGGTGAAATAATCTCATCCCCATTAACAACCTCCCACAAGTCCTGCCCTTTAAGGTAGGACTTAATGCGACTCCTCTAACTTTGATAGTTGTGGTTGTTAAGCCTCGTAACTCCGCTCGTTGTGTTCACAAGATCCGCCATCGTGACTTGGTATGATTATCACTCCCTTTACCAAGCAAGCCAACAAACTTCACAGTCTCCAAACTGTGCACAATCTCCTTCGAAAACGGATCCCGACCAAACCTCTCTCTGATACCAAATTGAAGAGTTGAACACGACAAGTAAATGTAATTTTATTTATTATAAATACTTGTATACAACAAGGGTATACTTTACAACACTCACAAACTATCACTCTTGAATGACAACTCTCACACAAGGAAAAAACTCTTTGAACTCTTAATACTTGGACACCTTGCTTTCACTCTTGAACTCACTCTTTTTGTTAATGTATTTGTGTGTATGTATATAATGAGGCTCTCCCATATTTATAGGGAGCTATGGAAGGTTCTAGAATCAATATAACTCTAAAGAGTTCTAGAAGCTTCCAAATATATCCTATAAGGTTCTATTATATTCCGAAACATTTTAAGAGAATCCGGAAGCTTCTAGTATAGTTCGGAATGTTCTAGCATAATCCGGAACATTCCAGAAGAGTAAAGAAAACTCCATCAAACTCTAGAAGTTTTCGGAAGATTCTAGATAATTCTAGAATTTTTCAGAAATGTCTGGAAGTTTCCGGAAGACTCCGGAATATTCAAGAGAGGTGGTGATGACATTTAATAATCCATCCAGTGGGTGTATGCTTTGATACACTCTTAAGCCCAAAATATCAAGTCAATTTTATGTGATTTGCTGATTAATTTTAGTGGCGTCTACTTACTTTATATATTGTAAACACTTTACAAGTTAGCCAAATACATTCTCTTTTTTTGTAAATAGATTATCACTTTAAAGTCAAACATAATAGCACATAAACCATTTACACCTGAAACTTTTTTAACATACAAAGTGTTTACAACTTAAAACCTTACAAGCAATCAAACGATCCTTGAGAAAACCATTAAACTTGAAATGGATGCAATGGTGCCGACCAACAACAATCCAGGCTCACAGAATGGACGGATATGGTTAGAAGGGAGACATATAATAATGATAGGAAGCTAAACAAAGCAAGGGAAGAACCACAAGCGACAATAAACATCCCACTCCAGCCAATCCACTTCTCCAGAACAAACAAAAGCAACATTGGAAGACAGATAAATAGGCTTTGTCATACTTATAGTGCCATCCTATCTAAGATATACCATCTCAACTCCTGCTCTAAACTTTAATGGATGAATTCTTTTCAAGTAGGCAGTAGGAATTGAAGCAAGCCATTTATTTATTCAATGGAAGTAGTCTTTCAATGATGTGGCACCATTAGATAGCAAATCCAGCTTAGATCAACCAACATCCAAGGGTCCAAATTATAAATCAGCCCCATCAACACCCACATAAATCTGATTGAGCCTGGCCCACGTAAGAAGTCACCATGGAATATCTAGACTAAATCAATGGTTCAATTTAAGTTATGGCCAATCAACAGCGCGGTACCATGAATTGGACACGTCTACATTAGTTGTGTGCATGTATGGGCTATCATGCTTTGTGGCAAAATATCAAACACCTATCCAGCTTTAAAAAAAAAAAAAACCCTTTTTTCTTCATGGTTTATTTGATGTTTGGGTAGGTAAGCTGGCGACATTTGCATCCTAACCTCTAACAACTAATGAACGTTCGTTGCAACCATGCCTGATAGCTTTTAAGCCGTTGAAACCAGTAACACTGTGTCGGTAGTTGCAAGAGATGTAATATACTCAGAAGCTTTCCAGTTCACTGCAATGAACTCTGTCTTGTTTTATCACACCCGAGCACGGACATGAGGCTGTGTAATCAGTGAATCCGGACCGCTCATCTGGTGGGCACTGGTGTGGATGGTGTAATTTAGTGAAACTATGATTATTGGACTATCTCGTTCATCCAATTGATGTTCATGTTTTGATTGCGAGCTCTTGATTATTTTGTCTTAATTTGAAGACCTGATGGCTAAATCTCGATGGTTTTTGAGGGGTCCACTAGTTGGACGATCTGAATTCACCAATAATTAGAATGGGGAATTGCAACGAACCAAATGTGTTTATCGCGACGAATCTGAAAGGTACCAAGAAGGAATCTAGTGGAGGAGGAGATTCGTCCCGTTATTGGCGGACAGTCACGTGATTGACGGGCCATGTGCACGTGTATGACAAAGAAACATTCCCTTGCGTGTACCATTTGTTTGCTGAAGAAACCGGTTGAAGGAATCGGTAGACTGGCTGAAGGAGGCGTGCAAGTGACGAAATCTCTTGCGTGTATTTTAAAAGTTCCCGGTGCAGTGCAGAGGGGGAATCTGGACGGTACATCTAGTGGGCCCACCATGGATGCAGCAGACATTAAAGGGGAGGTCCTTAAAATAATAATAATAATAAATAATAAATAATAAATCTGCAAACCACGAAAGTGGATTATTAGTCCCCTCGTACAGCCAGTAAATACCATTGAAACCTTTCCAAGGTGTACGGTGATGTTTATTTGCTCTCCAAACCGTTCTAAGGTCATTGGCACTTGGATGAATTAAAACACGAGGACATTGGCCTGATCCAAAACTTCTGTGGCCCCACGACAAATCAACTGTGGCAAACCTTAAGTTTCCTGAATCTGATGTAGATCGGTTCACAAATATTTTCATGTTCAAGATGGATTAGAGAAGGCCTGATTGGAGGCGGAGGTGATTTGGACTGTCAGAACCTTATAACAGGCGTATCTCGCAAACTGAAATGAGTTATTTAATATACCATATATAATTTTGAGGTAGGAGAAGTTACTTTAGCCAACCAACTCACCATATTCGGGTTGCTCATGCCAAATTTGCGAGTTTCCATTGGATCGTCGGTTGAAAATTCATTTTATTTTTATTTTTACTATTTATAGCAAGTTTTAATTTGATTATAACTCTTCTTCTTATCTTTATGAGTTGTGTCCAACATGAAAAATGCTTAGAAAAATTAAGAGAATAATGCGCTTAAGCCAAGTAGGAAACTTAAGGTTAAAAATTTTAGAGAGTTTGAGCTGAGTTTGATTATAAAACTTCTTTCAAGGTTTGGTATCACTATTTAAAGAATTGTGAATTCATTTTTATCATCTCCCGATAAAATTAAATTTGAATTTTTAAAAATTTATTTCTATTTTATTATTTTACCTAGCGGATTCGAGGTATCTATGTGAAGAGTCCGAATCTCCATGGATTTTCTAATATAAAAGGGCATGGGCCTGACTCTAGAGAAGGTCTAGCAATGTAAGAGCTAGTTGTTATAAGGAAAAAAAAAAAAAAAAACGCAACGTGAAATGATCAAAGGCTTAAAATAATCTTTGATGCTATCCTGAATATCAACGGCAACTTCATTCATAAAAATAGCTTTGATAATTGAAACATAACTTGGATTGGAGGTTGCTTTTAAATTATACTAACGTTGAATGGGCTCCCAAATGTCTTCTATTAAACCTTACTTCTTACTGTATAATTATAGCAGCTACTTGCTGATTGGACTGAGCCAGAGTGCTGGGTTGGATGGCTCTATTCATCATTGGTCCACACCCTGGAACGGCCCAAACATTGAGCCTAGATTTCAAGCCCAGACTCAACCCTGGAGCAAAGTTTAAGGGCCCAAGCCCTATCCCTTTAGTGCTTACCCACCAGGGCTAGCTCAGGTCACCTAGTCCATTGCCACCACAAATGCATATGGATGATCGGAACCTTTCAAAAGGTAGGTCCCGTTGTGAACATACAGATGGGAAAATTAAATACAAGTCGCCAGACATGCTTACATGTGAAATGCAAGTGAAGATAGGAAGCCGTTAGCAAGATGTGGGAGAGGGAGTTATAGAAACCATGGTAAATGGAGTTATTTGATAGCCTTTCTAGGTATACATGCATCTAGAACTTTAATACGTTCTATATTCTAAGTTTGAACTGTTCAAATTGGAGAAATCTGAGATGAGATATGAAGTGGATCCCCCAAACACCAGCCATATCTGATACACTTCCGAGTCTCACCAATCTTGATTTGGGGGTATGCTCAAATGCTACATTTGTGTCTGGGTTGGGCCAGGCCTAATACTAAGGCTGAAACCCAGCACAAGCACAACATGGGCCTTACACATTAGGCCCAAGCCCAGAAAAGAGTCGTTTGGGCCGTGGCCAGACCCGGCACAGGCGTGTTCAGCGGCAGCATGGTCCACACATCAACTGGGCTACCATTATGATGATCTAAAGACACTTTTTAATGGTTCTCATTCATCATGTGTATCTAGTTTCAAAGATGATTGTTCAATCCAGAGTCATGTTTCATCATCCAAACCATATATATGTATGATAGACCATAGATGGAGGATATACCAAAATAATAATAATAATAAATAAATAAATAAAATTTAACTTATTTAAAACCTTTAATCACATAACTGTTGTACTTGTACACTGATCGGGTAAGGTAAGAGGAATACCTTTTCAAGTTGATTACGACCGAGGCTGGGATACGCCATGGCCTAAGGGAGTGGAGCCAGATTAGTACCAACCCTAGCCTGGCCCTAGCCCATCCCTCATCAGATTCTTAATCCATTCCTTGGTCAGATCAGCCACTAACGCAGGGATGTACAATGATGAGATAAATATGAATCCCCCAAACACTCAGCCATACTCTCATGAGACACTTCCGAGTCTCACCAATCTTGAAAGAACGCAGAAAAATGCTCAAATTCTACATAAATTGAAATTGATTAATTCCAGTCCTAAAAAAGTCTGAAGCCCACAACCACAAATAGGGATACCATTAGCCAAGCCCAGAAAAAAGTCGTTTCAAACTACAGACTAAAACTCTTGTTCAGCGGCTTATGGTAAATAGTAAACTTACTATTTATAGATCTAAAGACACTGATGTTTACATCACGTGTATAGTTTTCAAGGAAAATAGTAAGTCCAGAGTCATGGCTTTCATCATTCAAACCATTATCCTAATTATTCTAGCTCTTTTCATGGAGGATATAAAGCCAAAAGAAGAATTATAATCAAATAAAACCTTTATTTATAGTAAAACCTTTAAAATTAAAACTGTTTTAACTTGGACACGTGATCCATGCAGGAGAAAAAGGCAATTCCAGAGAACTAATCGGGTATAGCGGGGTAAGTTGGAAAGTAGCTCGTTTACCCCAAAATCGTATATTTTACGTCCGAGGCTGGGATTTCGCCATGGCCTAGATACGCCAGATCTAGTGTCCGGTGCCGGACCTAGCCCATCCCTCGTCAGATTTTCTAATCCATCTTGGCCATGAAACTGTCTGCGACCCACTCTACATCAGCTACGGAGACAAAAAAAAAAAAAAACCAAAAAAAAAATTAGAAAAACAAGACAAAAGAAAGTAAACAATCTGGATGCACGATGCATGCGTTGCGAATCAACGATTGGAACGTATATTTGTAGGATAGCATAGGTACGGATTAAGTCATGCCAGTCTGGGTCAAGCTAAAATGATACGGTGACTCTCAACCATTGCCTGAAAGTCGATCTGGCATACACACTACAGTTCCAACCACGGCTTCCAGACCAAGCTTATAGGTATAATCCAGGACAAAAGCAGGTTCCGCAGCCCTGCTCACTTTTCCAAGGAGGTTAAATTTTCTGTACCATTTAAAATTTTTTTATTATTATTATTTTACACACGCACACGCACACGCACCCCACACTCACGCTGGTGGAATTTCACCACCTATGGGTTTTGGATCCAATATTGAGTTGAAACTCTGAAGTCTATCACCCGAGCAAGAGTAAGGACCCTTCTATACCATATTGATTCCTGAAGAATAACACGGGGTGAAAAATTCATGGCAGAACTGATGTTGATGTTTTAAATCTGGAAATAATAGGGTCCATTGATGCCATTTATAGACCATTCTATGTCATCGATAAATGTTCGATGTCATTGGAATAATTCAGAAAATTTATGTTTTGCTGTTGGAATGTTTTGATATTTTACACAATGTCATAGAAGGTGTTCAGTGCCATCAAAGTCCCACCAAAGGTGTCATCGAGCGCGTGCACATAATTGTTATAGTGCCGGAATTATTTCCTATTCCAATTGTGAAAGAAGAAGAAGAAGAAGAAGAAGAAAAGGTGTTCTATGACTTTCTAATTTGTTCATAAGGGTTTTAAGGGCATAACTTAGCCTTCTGATGTGGATTTGAGGCTTGTTGATGTAGAGTGGGTCGTGGACAGTTTCATGGCCAATATGGATCAGAAAAGGCCCGGTCGACGAAAGAAGTAATCCAGACCGTCGAACCTTAGATTGAGCATATATCTCTCACAATCCAGAATAAGTTATTGGGTATAAAATATAAGATTTTGATGTAAAACGAGCTACTTTAGCCACCCAACCCTGCTATGTTGGGTTGCGCAAGCCGGATTTGCAAAATGCTTTCAGATCGACAGTCGTTTCTCTATTTTAATTCCATTTTTACTATAAATTAATAGTAAGTTTTAGTTTGATTATAACTCTTCATCCATTGGGCTTTAGGAGTTGTGCCCAATATGAAAAGAGCTTAGAATAATTAGGAGAATAGCTTGGTGAAGCCTAATAGGACACTTACTATTTGGCCGAAAACCTTGCGCACTAGTAGACATCACGATCGTCTATAAATAGTAAGTTTACTATTTTATAGTAAGTTGCTAATTCTAAGCGTTTTAGTTATAGTTTCCTTTTGATTTCTCTCCCAATTTCTTGGTATCCCTTTTTAAAGGGTTGTAAACTTGTTTATTTCATTCATTAATCAATTTATGCCTTGATTCATAGCTCAAGTGGTAGATTGAGTGAAAGATACCTCGTTTCAACACTAAGGTCATGGTCTCAATTCCCAAGTGGGGGTGGCTAATAGTGAAGTGTGAACTGACAGTAGGGTGTACTAAAAAGCTAACCAAAAAAAAAAAAGAATTTTATAGAATTTATTTTCTATTTTGCTTGCTTTTTTCTCGTGGATTCGGTGGATTTGAGAAACCTCTGTGAGGAGTCCAGAGAAGTTCCGTAGATTTGGAACAATTATCCTTTCGAGGAAGACGGTTCTTGACCTCATCACGTTCATCCCTACGTCCCTTGTTTGAATCGGTAACACTCTCTCATGTCTTTCTACTTCTATCGTTCATTACTCGTTGTTTTGTGTCGTGGTTTTTTTCTCGTAAAGGTTTTTTCATTTAAAATTTAATTGTTTGTATTTGGACTTAATTGTGTGATTAGTAATACTTTGCAGTTCTCCAACAAGAACAAGGATGACCAGTGGCCCACTTACTTTGAAAGTTGAGGAGATGATGTGATCAGATGAGGCCCACTTGTATCAATCAACAGTCTTTTTAGCCATAAGGTAGACAGTCTTGTGGCTACTATCATGGGAATGAGCACGTAGTTGTGTGGATCTCACTATGATATTTACGTAGAATCCAAACCATGCAGCTGGTCAGCCTTCTCATCTCAGCATACATCCTAAGAATTGTCCTGACAAAAAACTTAGGTGGGACATGTTATCAAAAACAATTTACAGTCACTCCTGCAAACCTATATAGATGTGGCTTAACTCAGTTTTGAAATGGCCTGTTTTTTAGTTTCCCTTCTTCCTGCCAGGGTGGACCTGTGAGTGGGTATCATATACACAAATCCATGGATCCCACATTTCATCTTGAAGTTTTATGTTTGGCATCACCCTCCCCGGTGTCCCCCATTTTCTCCTTGGGTGTAAGTTACCTAAGTTATATATCGAGCCAAGCGTAGACTTAAAACTTAGCCTTGTCATAACCCATGTTAATGTATTGATTATAGTATCATTGATTCTGACAGCAACAATTAGATTTTTTCAAAAAATACTTTAAAAATTAAGGAAAAAAAAACTTACACAATTTCATTTATTTGTTAGATCTTCTACTCATTCATTTATTAAATTTATAAATGATACAATTGACTTTGAATATAGTTGCATCACTTTTATAAAATAGAATATAATTTAAGATTTTATACAACAGATATTTATTATGTCCACCTGTTTCTTTTTTTTTTTTTTTTTTGGGTGATCTTTTGATTTATAAAAATGGCCAATTTTCCATTCCCCCATTTCACCTAAAAAATAAATAAATTTACACGATACATCTGATGTTTCTTGTAGTGATGCAAGAACCCATGTGTTTCCATAAGTCATGATACATCCAACGATATCAATATTAATTTTTTTTAAAAAAATAAAAATAAAAAATCGGTCAGAAGCTCTACTTCCTTGTGTGTGTGTTTTTAAGGAAAACTAATATTTTTTACTTCTTTCAGTATATTGTTAGTTGATTGTAGATAAAGCTGTTGTTATTAGTGTTGATGCAGAATCTAATTCACCCTCACCGAGCTTCGAGTGCTCGTGCCGAGCCCGGTAAGCCTACATAGGAGGAAAGCAAAGGAGACCCTGGCTAGAGCAGGGGACCCTCCGATGCCAAAGTTAGGCTAGGAATCTGGATCTAAGTAGTGTAGCAAGGGCTTAGGGTGTGAGAATTTGCGTACTTGTTCTTGTAAATATGTTTCCTATTTATACCTTTTTCTTGAGATGAACATGTCCGTTATTCTCGGCACGATCCCTGCCGTCGAGCGAGAATGGTGCATGCGCTGATGTTGGTCGTTACCATGAGATCGTGTGCCGAATGTTACTCCAGACATATGTTACTGGAGTTGATCCTTAAGAGTGATTATAGGACACTCCTTCGTCCGAGCCGACCCTTACAGTCCGAGCCAGCAGACAGGTCGGCCCTGGTTGCTTGCCGACGAGAGTTTGGTTGGGAAAATTGGGCGAGGTGTGTAATGGCTTCTTTCGGATTCCAGGTTGATGTCAAAGCTTTACAAAAGAACTTAGAAGTTGAACCTTGGTTGTTATGACTAGGTCGGTGTAGACGAACTATCACCAATCCGAAGCTCGGCTCATTGACCTCTGTCGTCCATCCTACTATGACGAGCTTGTTTAACTAACTGAGCTGAGCTTTCCTCAATTAGGGTCGGAATACACCTGTCTTGGCGCAAGTGCTCAGTCGATCGAACCAAGTCTACCTCCGTCAAAGTCGACCCAGATTTTCCCATAACAATTAGTATTAGCAATACTTTAACCCCAAGCGTAAAAAATAATAGTCCTATCCCAACCGTCAACAATATCCAAGAATTCTCCAAGTTGAAAGGTTAGGATCATCTCATCAGTCCCGTCTTTTGTATGGTCCATCAGTGGTAGAGCTAGATTCAGACTGGGTTTCGGCTCATCAGACCGGAACCAACGCACAAGTGTTTTGTATTGGGCTGGGCCTGGACATCATTGACGGGTTGGAAATGGGCCCTATGTACTGGCTCATGATATGTGTGGGCCGCATTTGGCTTGTGTCCTGATACAATGGGCTGGACACCTCATCCCTCCCAATTTACAACCATATACCTCCCAATTTACAACCATATAGGTTGCTGGCGTGAATAGTTTACTCTGGCAGGGTGGCAAAAAATGATTGCCTGGAGATCAGGCTGTAAAGGGCTGGGCTGGCCCACATCAGGCCAGTGAACTAGCCTGGCCCACCTATTTTTGTTTCAAGGGCATCTTTGCCACATATCATGCATATGGTGGGACACACTTTATGTACATCTCATAACTTGTACAAAAGTAGGTGGGCTGGGATTTGAATCGAACCTTATATGATAATTACGGGCTGGTGGCTCGGGTCTGTTTCTTTGGCCCACTACTAGCTTAAGCTGGGCTTGGGCCTTGTTTTATAGATCAGACCCTTGATAGACCTCGGTGTGGCCCGTTGACAGCCCTAAATGGTATCAATAGGATTTGAAGGAGATGGTGCATTTGTTGCACTGTTGAATCGTCTCGTTTGAGGTGGGCCATCCATTAATGTAGGCCATTCAGATGATCTGTGCTGTCCATCTAGGAGACCATGCATTTGATTGGACAACGCATGCATAAAAGACACACTGATGGGCTTTCAACTGACGTAACATTTTCAACAATGGCCCATCCACTCAAAAGCCCACCGGATAGACAGTCTGATCATCCTTCCACGGAGCAGCCACAATGACATGGGGCTATCCAGCTATAGTGACATGGCTCCCTTCTCTATGGATCAGGTCGGTGGATCCATGACTGTGGGACCACCGTTATGTATGTGTTTTATATACACGCCGTCCATCCCACCTCATTTTAGAGCATGAGCCCAAAAATGAAGCATAACCAAATCTCAGGAGCATACTACAGGAAACCCCCACCGTTACAAGTTTACTAGGGCCCACCATAATGTTTCAAAACAAATATATCAGACCTGAAGAATATTTTTAACGGTGGGCAATCAATCATCACCGTTTCCTGTGATGTTGTCCACCTGAGATTTGGATCTGTTCATTTTCAACTGGCAAAATTGGTGGACGGTGTGGATATAAAACACATGCATCAGGGTGGCTTCACAGTCAGGGATCCACAAGACTTCGGTGGTCTTGGATCTCCCGAATCCGCGTCCCTTCTCCACGCTCCACTAGCGACTCTAATAGTTGATACGTGGCACACGTATACGCGACAGGTATTATATAATGCTCGGCCCATGAGATTGTACAGTAAATTCTGGATTTCAGTTTTATGAGTGGGGCCCACATTTAAGTGATCGAAACCGTTGGTACGATGGTCCTAACAGTGGATGGGCTAAAAAAATATATATATATATACTTCCAAGTTTGGAGATCACAGCCGTAGCATATTTGGACTTCATCCAATAGCCTTCGATTTGGTACCTTGTGATAGGCCTGTTTGTTAACACTTAATAAAATCATGGAATGGAGAATTAGAAAGCACTATGGGTTGAGTGATGTTTGTCAAAGCAGAACTTAAAAAGTGCTGCATAATTTTTATAGAATTTTTCTAGAGAGAGAGAGAGTCTACCTTAACAATGAACACGGAACGCACTATACGAATCCTTTAAAAATAAAATTTAGTTTCAAATTTAACCCCAGGTACATTTCCAAAAATAAAAATAAAAAATTCTCTTCCCAAAATAGATAAGTAATATACAACCCAACTTTTAACCTGTAGACCTTCTATATACCCACCATTATTTGTATGTTAGATCCATACTGTCCATCAACTTTTTCAGATCATTTTAAAATATGAGCCCAAAAAATGAGGTACATCCAAAGCCCAAGTAGACCCCACCATAAAAAGTAATAGGAAGTGAATGACTATGGTTGAAACCTTCTTAGGGCCTGTTTGATTAAGTGTATCATGTGGTATTAAATGGGATTGAATTAAAAATACTACCAAACTATCCCACCATTCTATTTGTTTCCTGCCTGGGTTATAAGCTTAGCATGCATGGGAAATGAGCCCCAAACCATTGAATTAGGAGGGGTAACAAGAAACCTCCAAATCCTGCTGGCTTCGAGGTACCTAGCTTCAATCCATGCCTTTTTTTTTTTTTTTTTTTTTTTTTTTTTTTTTGCAAATCCAGTGAATGTGAGTATCTTGAGGTGGGCAAGATCTATGGGTCCCACCATGACGTATGAGCTACATCCACACCATCCACCCAGTTTTAAAGATCATTTTAAGGCAGCGGCCAAAAATCAGCATATCCAATGCTCAAATTGACCACCCCACGATCAGAAGTGGAGACTGAACACCTGCAATTGAAAACTTCCTGGGGGCCACAGAAGTTTTATATAAAGCTGGTATTTGTGTTTTCTCTTCATCAGGTCCGTCTGACCTTTTGAATAGGTTTGATGGAAAATAAACATCAAGGTGGGCCCTAGGAAGGTTTCAACGATGGGCGTCACTGTACATACTAATTTATGTGGTGTGGTCCATATAACTGTTTGATCTGTCTCGTATTTGGGCCCATTCTATGAAATGTTGTCGCGAAATGGATGGATGATGTGGATATAAGACATACATCAAGGTGAGGTCCGTGTAACTTAGCGACATCAATGCTTTATAGAGGTCGAATGTCCGTACCTTTCATCATTCAATCCAAACGCATTTTAACGTTAAACCAGGGATTTACATTTTCAAAGCTTCTATTCCAAACACCAAGTAGGATGGCCTCAAAGCCATGGAATTCCACGACAAACGTCACACAATGTAATCATTACATTGTCCCAATTCCATCCACCTTCCCCTCAGGGTCTACTAAGGTTTCTTTGCCATCTAACCTCTTCATAAGATCACACAGACCTGAATAAAGTAAAAACACAAATATCAACTTGGCCTTTTGTGGCAGCAAGAAGTTTTCAACTGTAGGTACCTAATTCCCACTATTTCTTATGGTGTAGCTCACTTGAGTTTTAGATCTGCCTCGTTATTTATTTATTGTCCTAAAATGAGCTTACAAAACAAATGGACAAGGTGTATTTCCCACAAACATCACGTTGGGCCCCACCTAGCATCCCAGTTAGAGCTGACATCAAGCTGAATCGAGTCGAGCTTAGCACAACTCGGCTCGGTTCAGCTAGCAACCTACCCCAGCTTGAGTTTGGCACGGCACAGTCCTCAAGCCCAATTGGCCAGCAAAGCTTGATTTGGTCAGTAGCTCGGGCCAACTCGGGCTAAGTTCAAGCTTGAACTTTCGAGCTGAGTTCGAACTTTCGATTTCAAGCTCCCAAATTCCCAATGACAAGGATGGACGGTATGTCGTTGACAACGACTAGGCTATCATAGAGGACATGGATGGGAAAGCTGCCATTGACAACAACCGGACTATCATAGAGGACAAGGACGATCGAGCTACCATTGACAATGGACGGGTTGTCATAGGGGACAAGGACGGTCGGTCGATTCATGGCCAACATCTCGGTGTCTAGCTCTATCGGGCGCCCAAAATGGGAGTGAGAGATAGGGGGGATTACCCTTCTGTGTGTAGTGTGCAAGAAAGAGAAAGAGAGGTTGCTCTAGATGGGCCCACAGGATGCTCAGATCACCTGCTACAAGGACGGTAGGACAAATAAGGATGGAGAGAGAAAGAAAAGGCGACTCAAGTCGGCTTAGGGAAAAGGGGGGCTTGGGCCCATAGGGTGCTCGGCGGATAGGGACGGGGAGAGAGAGAGAGAGAGAGAGAGAGAGAGAGAGAGAGAGAGAGAGAGAGAGAGTGTGTGTGTGTGTGTGTGTGTGTGTGTGTGTGTTGGGTCGATGTGCACCTACTCTTAAAATAGTCAAACGAACAGGATAGGGTCGAAGAGTGATAAGGGGGCTCGACGCTTGGGTTGGCTAGGGCAAAATGAGAACAGGGTAGGCATTTTTTTTAAAAAGTTTTTATATGGGCGGGCCTTTTTTGGGTCGATGCGCGCCTACTCTTAAAACGGTCAAACGAACATGATAGGGTCAGAGAGTGATAAGGGAGTCGACGCTTGGGTCAGTTAGGGTAAAATGAGAACAGGGCGGGCATTTTCTTTTTAATTTTTATATGGGTGGGCCTTTTTTACATTATATGTAATATAAAATATATTATATTAATGTAACGTCCTAGAGTTTCACTGTTTTGGATTTTCAAAAATCCTTGAATTTTTTTTTATATAATTAACTTATATTATCACTTACTGACTATTAACAATCAATGTTAGTTTATACAAGGGAGGTACCAGTAAATAACCGCACAAATCTGATTAATCAACCATAGGAAACCAACAAATCCGGATGATTATTTAAACACCAAGTTTAGCCACATGATTTGCTCACACAGAGCCTAAATCGAGTTGAACTATCATTAATTAGTTAAGATAATTACAACTAAATAAAGACCTACTAAAATCTGAGATACCTAGCTAATGGTCAGATCTTAATTAACAAACCAAAATGACCTCGTATCCTTTTAGCCTAAGAACCGACGATTTATGGTAATTATAATCGAATCGTTATTTTCGCTAGTTGCGAATAAGTCATACTATGAACTTAGCTAATCCAAACTCTTATGATTGTGCACGAGAAATCTCGCTACCAATTCATTCTAGAAATGCCCTGATTATCCAAACAAACTCTAGACCACTTGTTAGTGGGCCAGTAAACTCGAGGCTATAGAAATATGTTCGCCTTAGTGGGGTTAACGTCCATTGCGGGACATCGAGCTGAAATCGAATTTCGAATCGTTTAACTTGGACTCATAAGTCGAGTGCTTGAGTTGTGTGAATACCTTATATGAAAATATAAAACTTAAGTGAAATATTTTCATTTATTCTTTCACAAAGATGTAACTTTTGGATCATCGATTCACGAACGAAGTCAGTGTACTGACTAAAGATATGTCCTCAAACATATCTGTATAGCCGCAGCCCCGATCGACTATCGGTGACCGTTAAACAGACTTCTAATCATATCTGTCAATCGGCGCATCCAAAAGGCGGATCGATCATAACCATACGTATATCATCATTAGGTCTAACTATCCTACGTTGTATATCGATATGTACACCTCATAGTGGGCCCTATAGGTTAGAAAAACCCCCTATAAGGCTAGTATAATGAAAACTTGGCCCTTATGGCCATTTACATAACTTCTGGAACTATATAAGTCCTCCATTTGGGCACCCCATGTCACGCCCCGAAATTTGGATATAGAGTGTGCACCCTCAGACCCGAGTTTCGGCCCATGACACGTACACCGAGTGTACTTAATTTATTCTCCCTACAATTATTTAGAGGCACAATTTAATGAATCCTAAGTTCACATCCACTTTTAGCATCCATTCATCCATTTTTGTATTATCTTCCTATAATTTTCATCATCATATGTTCAAAACCACATCAGGAATCATCTAAACAAGAATCATCAAGTCCACTCATTTGAAATTTCATTCAACAAAAAATAAAATAAAATTTAAATTTAAAGTTATTCTAAAACAGAAATAAAATAATAATAGGAAACAAATGTTTCATTTAATTGTTCTACTGGTCCAACGACGTAAGCTCGTCTTCAGTTAAATACGGCTACTGATCTTGTGGATCATCTACTAGTTTGGCTTCATATTCTTGCTCTTGAGTCGTTTTATCTGCTTCAATTTTATCTGTATGGTTTTTCCATCAATAAACTGTCAGTTGGCCAGGCCTAGTAAGTGAACCCATCATGATTTATGCACAGTACAATTAAAATAATACATACAAGTAAAGCATAAAAATCAGAAATACAATGCAAATAATTAAAGTGTATGCTATGAATGGTACTGATGATACATCAAGTGATTATAAATAGAAACCATCCACTTGCTTGAGTTGGATATCGACAACCCGCATCCGCGCTCGGCAGGCTTCTACCATTGGTAAGCATGGGCAAGGCCCACATCCCCCCCATTGGGCAGGCTTCCACATATAGTGGGCTTCTAATGGGTACAATGGGTTGTCCCCTAGGTAATCGCACAAGAGTATTAATGATGCCAGGCATGAATGTTTGATGCAACAGTAATCATATCAGCAGTTAAATACATATCTCCTTATGAGAGGCCTTTCACATGTTCATAATCCAAAAATATCTTAGCACAAATCAGTTTATAAACAATTTAATCAATTCATTCACAACAACAAATTATTTTAATCATATGGAGAGGAAACATGTTGGGATTACTCACCTGATGATTTAGAGAGGAATCCGATGGAACGGATTAGAAATTACATATAAATAATTCATATACAGTACACCATAATATTAAAAATATTAAACTCATAAAGTATTTGATTTATTTTTATTACTAATTAAGGTCTTACATGGGAGTATACTCAAGTAACATACGTAATAGATAGGGAGCATCTCATCATTCTCGGCCCAAAAGACACACTAGATATCTTATAAGATGAATGGCTTGGATCTTCTAATAGCATGTCATAATGATACATAATTTAGCCTATGTATATTTTGTCTTAGACATGCATGTAACTTATATAAGTTTTACCGTGCATCAGAAGGTGGAGTTACATTATATTATATATATCTAATACACATTTTTTTATGTGGGTCCTACTTATAGGGATCTGGATTGATTATATGGTTACCATTGCTATATTGACCTTTGAGAAAAAATTTCAATCTAATCTGAAATATGTGGGACCTGTAATAACGTAAACGATTATTGTACAACTACTATTATTTTCTTTCTGTATGGGTCACACACATTTTGGATATATCCTAAATTTACACTCTTAACCCATAATAACCTTCCAAATCAAATGGATGGATTGGATACAATGTATACATCACTGTGAGTCCACAATCTGATGACCCAAGATAGTTTCTAACGTTAAAAGCCGCACTTAGTTTTAACGCTGACAATTAAACTTTATTTTTTTGTACTTATTTATTTATTTAATTTTTTTGATAGGTCCCATGAAAATCTAAACCATGAATGAGATAGGTAATCTCCTCATAAAGGACAAGCCTAAAAAATTTACTCGAAATAACACTTTTGTGGCCCACAAGAATTTTCGAAGGTTCCCATTTAATTTTCACTATTTAAGGCGATGTGATCCACATGAGTTTTCTTTTGAATAAAATTTTCAACCCCAAGACTTTTAATTAGTGACAAGATTATTAGACGGTACGGATTTGATACATACATCAAGAAAGTCCAGTGTATAAGGCCCATAAATTCAGATTAATTCCAGTAACGTAAATAGTCCAACTTCACTTTTACACGCTGGAGTGTTTTTACACCCACTCTATATTGTTACACTTTTGTCATGATGACCCATACATAATATGTGTGCATAAGATCTATTCCATTCACCACTTTACTAACATAGTTTTAGGACATTTGTAGAAAAATGAGGTAAATTTTTTATTCTGATGGATCATACTACCATGAATCAACATTGACCGTTCTTCCACCATTAAAACATATGCGTTTCTTATTTCAAACCCTCCTAACTTTTTATGTAAGATCCAATTTGTTCATTGGTCCACCCAATTATTTTTTAATGGTTAAAATAATTGGTATCTCCATCGGAACTCCCGGCAGCCCGGATGGATATTCCAACGGTGAGTGCCTAATGAATTCTATTTTATATATTATGGCCTACCAAAATGTTAATTAAGCCTAATTTTTGGAGGTTTTCCATATTTTGATCCTTAGAACCTAATGGATTGAATTGATCGGGCCGTATATGCAAAATAACTCCAATATGTAATTCAAGTAAAATAAACAAAAAGAACTTACGTGTTTCCTTTTAATTCTTATTACATGCATAAAGTGTTCCAAGGTGCATTGTGCATATGTGCATATGTATTGCACCCATGGTAGATCTACATCGTCCATCACATAAACCCAAAGCATAATAACATATTAAAAATAACAATCTAAATTAAAATAAAATAAATACTAACCTGTGCAAGCCGTTCTTCCACTAATTTCTCTCATTTTATCTTTTCTCTTATTTTTATTTATTTTTTCCTCTTTTTGATCGGCGAGAAATGTCCATCCTTATAAATAAAAGAGAGTTGCTCGGATAAGATGAATAAGATAACGATAAGGGAGGTTGCAACCGGTTTGATACAAACAAAATTTTAAAAATTTAAAATTTAAGGAAACGGAAAATTTTGGAGTTGTTACAGAGTTATTGTCCATTGATATGTGGGGTCCATCTTGTTGCTTATGAGAAATCTACTCCGCCCATCCACTTCATTATATCATGTTACGTTATCGATTAAAGGATGAGACAAATATAATATTCCGGTACTGATCTGCATGATAGGACAAGAAACTCCCAAGATTAAATATGGATTGTTGACGGCTTCTTGGCTAGTAGGTGAATGGCCCAGATCATGAATATGTTGGCTTAACAGATGGTGGACGGTGAAGGATAGATTGATACTGGACTAGGTGGACGATAGTTATAGAGAGTATTGTTGGTATAGAATCACTCAGGGAGACGGATGAGTCTTATCTCACATTTCTAATAAATATTTTCAAACTTAAATATTTTTTATTAAGACCGTCTATTTAGAGTGAAACTTTACCAAAGATTACCATTTTGCGTGCTCTACAAACAGACCAAGTTTGGGCTTTAATCTCTCAGGGATGACCAAGATGCCTATTTAACGGCTTACGTCTATTTATAACTCAAAACAACATTTATCGACATCCTATGTAAAAATTAACCAGTAGTTTTGATGTATACCTTATGATCTGCCTAATGAATAGTTCATTTAAATATTTGGATGACCCAGTTGGCAGATCTAATTGTGATGGATGATCAATTGATAGTCTAAATTTTAAATAATTAGATGGTTAAAATGTTAATCATATTTATGGGTTATTGTACGGTCATTTTTGTAAATGGATACGTATAAAGTAGTTTTTGAATGCGATATCTGTTAGAAATGTATACCGTTATATTCAAGTTATTAGTTTACAGGTGTAAAATATACGGATCATGATTTTGACGGTAAATTAAGCATATTCGTAATTGACAAATAAGGTGAACGGATCAGCATGTTAATTTAACGTGTGTATGAGTGGATATGAAGTTCTAGTAGTTATTTTACTTTGATCGAGTGGTCCAAATTCAAAGTGGTTGGTTAGATATCCTCATCTAGTGATAAATAGTTAATTTAACGGTCGGTTTGATGAACGGGTGAGAATACTAGGGTATTCAGGGGTTTATTCTACTAATCAATAGTTGGTTGACGTAATCTAGGGGTGAAAATTACTTTCTATGGTTGAGATTCAAGTTAAACTACATAAATATTAATGGATCTATAAGTGTACAGATGAACAAGTCTAAAAGTGTAATCGTACATCCTTACGTACAGGTAAACTCGAACCCAAAATTTCGGGTTGTTACACACCATCTCTCCATACGAATTTTGCCCAAGAAGGAAAGAAAGAAAGAGAGAGAGAGAGAGAGAGAGAGAGAGAAGAATGAAGATCTTGTGAGGGAGATCTTGGGGTGTTCTTGATGGATTTCCTTCAATCAAGCCCTAGCTTCAACCATTCTTCTACATCGAATCCATCCCACTAACGATCGGGATGTAAGGAGAAAATCCTACTTCCCAAACTAGACTTGTCTACATTGAATTGTATAAATCTTACCTAGTTGCTTTGAAATTGGTGTAGGAATTATTTTTTCCCAAATTCCTAACCCTAGGAGCTCAAAATCGGAGGTTTCTTCTTAAAGGTGCAGACTATTATCTCTAGGTTATCGTTTATCGACCCTTGAGGATCTCAGTTAATGATTAAATGCTTGTAGATGAATTTGTGCATGCTAATATGTTGATATTTTGATTTTTTCTATAATATATATTATTGGTTGGATATGAATGCTTACATGTTTGATAAAAGGTCTAAGTGATTGAATGTGTTGTTTTATGGATGCTCATATGCTTGATTGAATGCCCAATTGAATGTGTTATTTTATTGATGCCCACATGTTTGATAAAATGCCTAAGTAGATGTGTTGTTTCATTGATGCTTACATGTTCGATAAAATGCCTAAGTAGGTATGTTGCTTGTATTGGTGCTCACATGTTTGATGAAATGCTTGAGTGATTATGTAGTAGAACCCATGCTATAATTGTGTAATGTAATATTTAGTCCATAGTGATACTTAGGATTTCTATGATGTTAGGTCAGTTGGCTAACTGCTCTAACTAAAGGTGTGACACAAGTTAAGGCGGCCACTCTAAGCTTGTTCGATCGACCCGGGTTGAACACGGACGACAGACAGTAGTTGGAATACACGAGCTACTTGCACCCAATACCGGTTGTGTCGTGGTTCTCCCAAGTCAATCAAATTAGTCTACTAGCCGACTGATCATGTATGTTCACAATGTATGACACGACTAAATGGAATCAAGGATACCCCTTTCCCAATGGATGTGTTTATTCATAACCATTAGTACGATACGATCCCACTGAGATTCACGAGCCGGACATGATAGTATGGGACACCGTGTCCAAGCTGGCGGCCTATGCTGGGGTGACAAGCCTCTCCATAGTGACCAGTGAGCAACTAAGACTCATGAGCCAGAAATGGTGGTATAGGACATCGTGTCCAAGCTGTCAGCCTATGCTGGGGTGACGAGCCTCCCCATAGTGACTAGTGAGCACTAATAGAGGTGATAGACCATTGTTCGTATAACCCCTGTCAAATTACCCGGCCGATGGTTGCGTGTTAGAGTACCGTTCGAACAACTCGGGCATGAATGAAATTGGGTGAAGCACCCTTTCCTTATAGTGATTTGGTTTTATGTGATAAGCCCACACCTCTATAATGCCCCAACCACTGTTCATCCGGGCTGTGGTCCGAGTGTGAGTTTGGGTGAGCCGTTTAATCCAGACCTCCTTTGAAAGTAGCACTCTAATTAGTCGGGGCATCGTGCTGGCTAGCGATACTGAGTGATCATACTCGGTTTGGGTGACGATCCATACCAGTTGATCCTCATGCATTTAGGTATCATACCGTACCTTTAAAATTATTGATTTGTTAGATAAACGGGTGACACCTAAATTTGGATCAAGGGACACTGGTAAGGAGTCGCTACGTGCGGCAACGAGCAACTTGATCCGAATAAAGACTCATGATATAATGTCGGTATCCTAGCTTCGCCAATATGCTACATGAATAGAACTTAATAATTACTTGGTTAACATACGCATCAATCGCATTACATTAGATCGGATGTGGCAACCAGGCATTGGTGTCCCGTGATGAGAGAGTGTTGACATTTGCGAAATAGATGTTAAAGTCACGTGTGAGGGAGTGTTGTTTGGAAAGGGCATGCATCATATCAAATCTTTATATACACATTTAACAAGAGTATTTAGGAATCGTTTGATTTCTTGTTTATCATTAACTGCGCTGATTGTATCGATAACATGTGTAACTTAGAACTAATAGAACCACTAGTTAGCTACTCACTCCCACCTAGTATGGTGTTTTAAAGCACCAACCAGGCATATCATTGATGCAAACAGGTAAGCTTATATCGGGTTGTGCCAACGTCATTATGTTTTGGAGAATTGGGCGTAAACTGAAAGCTTTATAATTTAACCATCTTGGGTTTGTATATTGTAGATTGTGGCTTGTATAATCTCATTTTGGGCGATCACTACCACTGAAATTGTATTTTTGACTGTTAGCCCAATTATTTCGAATCTTTCGTTATCTCTACTGCGCTTTGGATCCGCTAAGTTAACTTGTGTTACTTTGATTATTTTTTTATAGAAATCTGAATGAAGACTTATGCTCATTTTATTAAGTTAACACCCAAGAACTCAGGATCGGAGTCTATATACTCGGGTGTTAATTTTCGAGGCATTACAATTAATTAACTTATATATATAATATTATATAATTAGGTTATAACTCAAGCTGAGTTGAACTGAGTCTAGTTCAAGCCGAGCTTCGAGCTGAGTCGAGCTCAGGCCGGCTCAAGCTAGGCTCGAAATTCTTCTGAGCTCAAAAAAACAACTTAACTCGGCCTGAACTCAGCTTTCGAGTTGAGCCGAGTCAATCTTATCCAAGCCAAGTCGAGTGAGTTACTAGCTTGGTTCATGTCCTACTCTAATCCTAGTGTAAAAAGTTTATGCGAAAGGTTTTAAGAAAGAAATCAGCATGGATTGCGTAGCGGATTGCATGGTGTGCCACACACTATCAACTTGATGTCACCAAGTTATGTGGGCCCCATCACGCCGTATTTGTTATATCAAAATCGTCCATCCATTTTACAAGATCGTTTTAGTTCATAAGACCAAAAAAGTGGCAGATCCAAATCTCAAGTGGACCACACCATAAGAAAATAGTGGTAATTGAACTCTCACCATTAAAAACTTCCTACAAACCACCGTAATGTTTATTTACCATCAAACCTATTAATTAGGTCACATAGACCTAGATGAAGGGAAAACACAAGTATCACCTCGATCAGAGCCTTCTGTGGGGCCAAGAGGTTTTCAATGGTAGGAGCCCAATTTCCATTGTTTCCTGTAGTGTGGCCCACTTGATGATTAGATCTACTTCATTTTTTGTTGTATGTCCTAAAATAGTATTAAAAATGGGTTAATAGGACCATCTGTCTCCAAATATAGGTGCGGACGCGACTTTTGTTGATCCTAGATCGGGATAGGATTGCCTAGCTGGAAGCCTATTTAGGGTTATCTGAGGGATTTCCCTTACCCCAAGAAATTGTTGTGATTGAATCCTCACCAAAACTTCAAGGAGGCCATAAAATATATATTTACCATCCAACCTGTCGATAAGGTCACAATGACCTAAATGAAGAGACCACACAAATTGTAACGCCCTGAAAATCGAGGGTCGAGTGTAACTCAACTCCCGAGTTCCAACGCATCACTTATGCAACATATTTAATGATGTTTGAATGTTGTCTGTGTTAGAGCAATAAACATGAATGAGATTATACCAAAACAGTAATTCATACTCCAGATCAATTGTATAAAAGTAAGCGGAAGACTGAACTGTATATATATGTATGTAAAGAAACAAAAATAAATGTTTCATTCTCCAGAGTATGAATCCATCTGAGTCACCATATACATGTCTGTTTATAATCAAAATGTCAAAAATAAACTAGGTACAATCCTGTAAAACCCGTCGGTCCCGGAACCTAGTCGAAGCCGCCAGAGAACTGCATATACGAGAACTCCTCCTGGTCCTCGTCATAATCAGGCTCCGCCTCCAGAGTCGTCGGCTCGCCTAAACCTAAGACAGAGTCTGGTTGGTGTGCGCAACACCGTCCCGTAACGTGGGAGTGAGTAGCTAACTCAGTGGAACAATAAGGCATAAGTTATCATGTTATCAATACAGTCAAGCAGTAATGATAAAGCAGTAAATCAAACACTCCTAGTTACTCTGATTAATGCAAGTATGAATGCAGGTATGATGGATGCCCTCACCGACATACTCCCTCATGCGACACCATCTCACGTTCGCGGCATGCTTACATCCCACAGTGCTCCACATCTTCCAGGCACATGCGATGCATGATGAGCATGATTACCGAGTTTTTAATTAATCCATTTCAAACAGCAGGGTTGGGAAACTAAGGTACCTCCCTTGTATCATTCCCAAACATGATCCATTTTAGGGTCGTCAGTCTTAGTTAATATCAGATGATGGTGTGTTTTCTAGGTCACTGCAGAGGCCGCTATGGTTATTACGCACAAAGGTTGCACCACTCCCCCATCACCCCTTAAACGATTCATCACTATACAGAAACAGGCCTAGTTCATACTCTATATATCGTGGCGAACCCTAAGGCGCACTGCGACTTCAGAATATGCTCGCGGTCACTACAAAGAGCTGTCAGGGCTATTACGCACAAAAGTTGCACCACTCCCCCATTACCTTATCAATGTAGGCCGACAGCGCGAATATAGTGTCCCATACCACCATAATCGGCTCATGAGTTAAGTTGCTCACTGGTCACTACGGGGAGGCATGTAGCCCCAGCGTAGGCCGACAGCTCGACCACGGTGTCCAATACCACCATGCCCGGCTCATGAGTCTTAGCGGATCGAGGTACCATGGTTAACGGGATTTTCACTGGTAAGTTTGGTACCCTAGGTTCAAACATTAGCGACCAAACATGGTGAACATACATAAGACACACGGGTTACTTGACGTGTTCGGCTAGCTCGAGCGCACAACAAGTTGGGCAATATGAAGCGCAGAAGCACCTCGTGTGTCCAACCACTATCGCCAACCGAAGTACGACACGGTTCGCCAACACATCATGTGTGGCGAAGCGAATCTCAACCACAATTCCAAGTCTGATACCGGATGCCTGGACTATGGACATAGTCCCAAGCTTAATCAATTCCTAACCATAACATGTGAAGTGCAGTATGATAAACAAGGTAATTCAGGAACGCTAGCAATCATATTATAAAGCATGCCATAAAGCATGTTAATAAACAAGTTACAAAGCATGTTCAAAAGCATGTTGTAAAGTACTATACAAATAAGGATACAAATACATATATTTCATAGGTGAGTGGTTAGAGTAAATAACCACATGGAGGGTATCATATGTGGCTCTAAGATAGTTGAGAATCCCATCTCAGCACCTACCTAAGGTTCTAACACTTAAGCACTTACATTCACAAGCAATTTTTACAAACACTTGAAATGTACTTTTTCAACATACATGACGTATGTTAGAGGAAAGTGCACTAGGACTGTCCCTTTACCGAACTAGTATTTTATATGTATACATCATATTCATACAGCAAATAATCATGACAATTTCATCAGCAAATTTTATACGTATAGGGTATTTTCTAGGACACCCAATTTCAACATACATAGTGTTTACAAGGGAACTTGTAATACGGCGATTCTTTTCGCCAAGCAATTAATTTATACGCACATAATATATTTATACAACAATTAATCATGATAAACACATCGCTAAAATATACACGTATACGGTACTTCTTACAATACCGTATTTCTACATACATGGTGTATATTAGTAAACATGTATTTAGGTGAACCCTTTCGCCAAATGAGTATTTTATCCATACATCATATATCCATACGACGATTAAACATGTCAAACACATTTTCATAAAAAATACATATACGGTATTTCATACGAATACCTAGAGTATGTGAAATTCCAAATTCTACAATTCTAATCGAAACAGAAAACGGAAAGCACTTTGTACATGTGCAATTGCATGCAGATCATGAATCTACCATTATCTGACATTGAAAGCGTTGAAAACCGCAACCTATACACCTAAAGTCCTCACCTTGCCTCTTGGAATCTCAACGAATCAGCAAGGTTGGATGAGCTTCCGTATTCGGGAGTTTTCTAGCCTAAAGAGTGAAATCGGTTAGCTATTTCATAACCTATAGCCTATACACCTCAAATTAGATCTAGGGTTAGGGTTTCTCACCTTAAAACGGAGTTGATATCGCCGGGAAAGCGCCTGGAAAGAGGCGGTGCAGCCCCTGGGGTGATTTGCAACAGTAGGAGGAAGATTCTCCCACTTCTCCTAGGCTTTCTCTCTCTTTTCCTCTCTCTCTCTCTCTAGGGTTTTATCCCAAATTCATATGGCTGTGAGAGGGCTTGTTCTAAGGCCCTTATATAGCCTAAAACCTCCCTAAATAGACTCCTGGTTCAAGAGGTCGACTATTATAAGCAATTCGGCGCTTTTCCAGCTCAAAAGAGTGTTTCTGGCGGCCCTCCTTGAGTCAAACGTCAGATTTAAGCTCACAACTCATGGATCTACGTGGGATTACGTTTTTGACTCGATCGGATTCCCAGATCACACGGGGCGGACCACTTTCAGTTCAACGGTCAATGGGCCACGATCCGAAATTCCAAGTACATGTAAATGTTCCTGAAATTTTTCCTGATCCGAGGATGTAATTTGGTCTGATTCTGACGGTCTGGTTGCTTAATACTGATCCGCAACCGAATGGTGCCAGATCACTATTCAAGATATTTATTTTGTAAAGGAAAGAGTGGTTTCACACTCCTCGCTCCTCGGACGCGATCAAATGGCTGTGGGACATTGTCTGGACTTGATTTCCGAGATGGTTGTCGAGCCCAGCGAGGCGGTCCTAGTTCCTTAACTTCGTATTAATCGGACTTCCGATGTGCGGTCTAGACCTAATACGGAGTTTCAATTCGTTCCCGAGAGCAGTCGGGTAATGAGTTTAATCCTAGACTTTAGGGTAACTTAGCGTCAATGATTCTACAAGTTTTAGGTCTTGCAGATCGTATTTAAAGCGATTCTAACAGATTTCATGGCTAATATAGTTTAGCACTTAGTTAACTTTGTTAAATTTCTAAAGGATTTAATCCTAAGTGATTTCTGGTCGAGGTGATACTCGAGCCCTTGTACGAAAAATTTACGAGTCGTTACACAAATATTGGCTTGATATAAATCTTTTTTTTTCTTTTTTTTTTTTCTTTTTGGTTTAGGAGAAGTTTTTAATAGTTGATTACCACTATTTCCTATATTATGGTCCACTTGAGATTTGGATTAATTTGCTTCATTTTGCGATCATACTTTAAAGTGAGTTTTAAAAACGAATAGATGGCATGGACGTAAGGCACATACATCATTGCGGGACCCACAATTACGGATCCCACCCACATCTCCACACAGAAGATACGGGCAGATGTGTCAAATTAACAATTTAAAAAAAATTTAGACATTTGTTAACAAATATATTGTTTTAGATTTTGTACTTAATTTTCAGAATTCAATGCTTCTTTGAAACACTTATCAAAGAAGCTGACACGGATGAATGTGATGAGGTTGATCATCGTCTTCCTCAAGGATAACTACTCCAAATCCATGGAGCTTCTCTGGACCCCTCACAGAAACTTCTTGAATCCACAAGGAAAGAAAGCAAGAAGAATAGAAATAAATTCTAATAAATTTGTAATTTGATTGATGAATGAAATAAACGAGTTCAGAACCCTTTAAATATGGATACCAAGCAATGGGGAAGGAATCAGAAGCAAAGTAAAACTCCTAGAATTCGCAACTTAATAGTGCGCAAGGTTTTCGACCAAAAATAGTAAGTATCCTATTTGGATTCACCAAGTTGTTCTCCTAATTATTCTAAGCTCTTTTCGCCTTAAGCGCAAATCCTAAAGCCCAATGGATGAAGAGTTATAATCAAATTAAAACTTATTATTTATAATAAAAACAGAATTAAAATAGGGAAACAACCGTTGATCCGGGGGTATTATGCAAATCCGGCTTGCATAACCCGGCATAGCAAGGTTGGGTGGCTAAAGTAGCTCGTTCTATCCCAAAATCATATATTTTATGCCCGATAACTCATTCCAGATTGTGAGATATGCTCGATTAAGGTCTGACAGTCTGGATCAGTTTTTTCATTGATCGGGCATTTTTTGATCCATCTTGGCCATGAAAGTGTCCACGACATGCTCTACATCACAAGTTTTCAGACTTCAAATTCAGATTTCAAATTCAAACTTCATACGAATTTGACTAACTAAATTAAATTTAATATGTCAAATTAGTATATGAATTTGATTTTTGATAGAATGATCATAATAAGTACATTGAAATATATACTTTTAGCAAAAATGACAAAACTTCGGCCCTAGATGGGCCACAAACATAAAGATCACAAACACATGACTCACCAACATTTTAAAACTATTCCTTTAAATTAGGGGTGTACTTTAGTCGAGGTGGCCTCAGCTTGACTCGGTTCGGCCACTAGATAATGTAGGGATGAACGTGATGAGGTCGATCACCGTCTTCCTCAAGGATAACTACTCCAAATTCACGGAGCTTCTCTGGACTCCTCACAGAGACTTCTTGAATCCACGAGGAAAGAAAGCAAGAAAATAAAAATAAATTCGAAATTTGATTGATTGATGAAATAAATGAGTTCACAACCATTTAAATAGGGATATTAAGCAACGAGAGATAAATCAGAAGCAAATTATAAATAAAACTCCCTAAAATTCGTAACTTACTATAAATAGTAAATTTACTTTTTATAGTAAGTGTCCTATGTGGCTTAACCACGTTATTCTCCTAATTATTCTAAAACCTTTTCATGTTGGACACAACTCCTAAAGCCCAACGGATGAAGAGTTATAATCAAACTAAAACTTACTAAAAATAGTAAAAAATGAAAATAAAAATGGAATTCGGCCGTCAATATGATGGAATCTCGCAAATTCAGCGTGGGCAACTAAAGTAGCTCATCCTACCCTAAAATCATATATGGTACGTTGAGTAACTCATTTCGGTTTGCGAAATATGCCTGTTTTAAGGTTTTGACAGTCTTGATGACTTCTGCCTCTGATCGGGTCTTCTCTGATTTATCTTGGACATGAAAGTGTCTGTGACCCGCTCTATATCACTAGTTGACCCTAGGTCGAACTCGGCTCAGTCCTTGAGCCTGACTGGCCAGCTTAGCTCGGCTCAGTTCGGTCAACAGCTCGGGCCGGTTCGAGTTGAGTTCTATAACGCCCTGAAAATTGGGGGTCGTGCATAAGCTCGACTCCCGAGTTCCAGGACATCACTTATATCCAATTTTTATTAGTTTGTGTTTAATCAAGTTTAATTGCGCAGCGTGGAATCGCTTGGAACATGAAGTACAATCACAACTAGTCTACTGAGATGAAAGAGTCTAAATTTATACAAGTCCAAATTAAGATAAACAGGTTGCACAAGGCGTTGCTCAACAAAATCACAAAAATATATCCAAAAGGAATGATGAGCTGAGTCCAACACTCAGCGATCCAAGTCCATTTGCGAACTCTGCGGCGAACCACCCATCAACTGGAGATAGGACAACTCGTCCTCTTCATCCAAGCTCACGCCGCAAGGCTCCTTGTACTTGGCGTCACCTGCAACCATTGAAGAGTCTGGTTGGTGTTTTAAAACACCGTCCCAAAGTGGGAGTGAGTGATCAACTCAGTGGGTGCTATTAGTCTTAAGTTACAACAGGCATCAATTATAATATGAATTTAATGAAAAGCAGTCATTCATAAACACCTATCTGATCTTATTAATGTATATGCATGATGGATGATATGGTGCATGCCCTCGCCACAACTCTCCCTCAAGCGACTTCGTCTAACGATCGCGTATGTCAACACTTCCTCAAAGTGACCTCGACTTCCAAGTCGCCACCCTAACTAATGCAATGTAGTGATAATGTTAACCAAGTTTTTAGTTAAGTCCATTCATCTAGCAGGTTGGGGAATCTGATACACCCCACATATCAAATGCCCTGAACTAGTTGCGAGGCCAAGGCCCCCCAACGTGTGAGGCCAAGACCCCGCAGTCCTTGATCCCGTCGGGTTCCCCATCCCTGACTTCAAGCACATGAGGAGTGCCGAGAGAAGGGATCGCTCGCGGTAACTACGGGGAGGTGCGGCACCCCAGCGTAGGCCGACAGCTCGGACACAGTGTTCCATTCCACCATGCCCGGCTCACGAGGCAGTGGACCCATTTCAATCTGATTATCGATGAGCTACAACGGTTGTAGGGTGTTTCAGGTTCCATACATATGTGAGCAAACAAGGTTAACAATCATGGTTGGCCAGAAAGTAGGCTAGACCGCAAGAGTCCAAGCCACACGCACTCGCCTAAATCCATAGGTTTAGCCTCAAGGCGGTCTTACCAACGGAACCACCTTCGCTCTCCTCATATTCCTGACCAACCCAAGGGTATAAATAGTGAATCATAGCATGCCAACTACTAATGCATCATCCAGCATGAACAATATCATGTTCTCAACATACAATTTAAGTTCTCATAGTAAACAAGGCTAACAATATCATGAAATAAAGTGCATGTGAGTTATGTGTGTGGGTGAGGAAGTTATGCACTTCCTACATCCCTTAGATCCAAAATGCACAAGACTCGATAAATCATACACGCTATAAGGCATATCATATGAGAGATCAAGCAAAGCAAAAACATGTGATCATCCATGGTAGCCTAATCATGTGAGAAACACGAACAATATCATATGAGAACTAAACAAACAAACAATCCCATATAATCCTCAAGCAAACATCCAAATCCTAGGGTTTCT
Source organism: Magnolia changhungtana (assembly GCA_030180095.1). Classification (NCBI taxonomy): domain Eukaryota; kingdom Viridiplantae; phylum Streptophyta; class Magnoliopsida; order Magnoliales; family Magnoliaceae; genus Magnolia; species Magnolia changhungtana. Next base: position 5,587,972 of record JASAUF010000396.1, on the reverse strand, counting down.
TTAGATTCTTCAAATATAGCATCCAAACAATCAAAATCATTAGATTCGTAATAAAATTGGTGTTAGGCCACCTAAGGATAATAGTCCGCACCTTCGGATTCGTTGGAGACTTGGAAAACGACCTACGAATGAGGGCTTTTGGGGTCGGACGGCCGAAATCCCTAGAGCAACGTTTGCATGTTAGAAATCCTTGCCAAATCCCTCTCAATACATGAGTTTCAAGAAAAAGATGAGAGGTTACCTACCCAATCGGATGAGAGGGGTTCTTCCGGTTGTGGGTGAGGGATTCGTTGAAGAAGAGATGAGGAGTTGCAAGAATCAAACTCCTTTGGGCCCCACTTAAGCTATGGTCCACCTTCACCCTTCTTCATCCTCTCTTCCTCTCCTCTTTACTCTCCTCATTCTCCTCTCCCCTTTCTCTCTTCTCTCTCTTATAGGGTAAAAATCGTATGGGGAGAGGGGTGCCCCAAATGAGGCCCCTTTATAGTGCCAGATTTGGTGCCAATGGCCCCAAGTATTGGGTTTTTACCAAACTAACCCTATGGGAGGGTTTTTCTAACCTCTAGAGCCCACTATGAGGTGTACACATTGATTTACACCATAGGATTGTTAGCCCTAATGATGATCTACGTATGAATATGATCGGCCCGCCATTTGGATGTGTCAATCAACGGATATGATTATAAGTCTGTTTAACGGTCACCGATAATCGATCGGGGCAGTGGCTATACGGATATGAGCAGAGAAATATTTTTAATCCACGGATAAAGTGTGGTCGTAAACCGACGGTCCGAAATCCTTAACTTGGCATAAGAGTGGACGACCCAATTCACTTAAGTTCCAGCTCATTTTCTTGGGATATTTGCACTTCTCATACACTCGTCCTTTGGTTCAAGTTGAGCGGTTCTGGGCACTACCCAGGTCCGACTCCCGCGATGGACGTCGAGCCCAACAAGACGGACATTACTCTATAATTTTGGGACTAGTGGCCCACCAACGAGCGGTTTAGAGCTTGTTTGGAAAATCGGGGCATTTCTGGAATGAATTTAGTAGTGAGATTTCTCGTGGGCAATGATTAGTATTTGGATTAACTATGTTCATAGTGTGGCCTATTTATAAATAGTGAAGGTGGAGATTTGGTCGTGCTTACTCTAAACCGTTGGTTTTAGGCTAAAAGAGTAATAGGGTTGCTCTGATGATTCTCTGATCACGAAATTTATAGGACAGGGGCTCCACGGCCTCATGAAGGGTCATACAAAGTTGGGAACAAATGGATGAACGATTATGGGGTTTGATCAAACGGTTCCGATTGTTAAATGGCTCTGTGGGGTCCATTCTGATTGATGGGGCATTTCTGGTGGCCCTCTGGCTATGAAATTTATAGGATAAGTGGTCCATTACCCAATGAAGGGCCATGCAAAATTTGAAAACGATCGGATATGGGGTTTGATCGTACGGGCTCGATTTGCGATCAATGGTCACCGTGCCACGATCGGGACCCAGATTTGGTGGGCGGGCATAGAAAAATACATTAAACATTCACCGTAAATTTGGAAGAAAATCGACGGCCGAAAACCCTAGTATCTCGGTTTTATTTGCAAGTGCCAGATTCCAATTCTGGCATTGGTGGGGTGCATTCGGCTAGTGCCAGATTCAGTTCTGGGTGTCCACTGGATCCGCAGTCCGCAATAGACCACAAGCCCAGTGAGATCTATGATTTCTTAAAATTTTAGATTTTTCTGACCTTCCTCGGTCGTTGGGCGGCCCACACGGGCTGTTGTTAAGTGTAATCGGGCTACTTGGCTTGACGGCTCGCACATGGTCTGATCGTGACCAGACTGGACCACTCGTGTATAAGCTAACGTTGGATGTTAATGGTCAGTTAGTGATAATATAAGTTAATTACAAAAAAAAATTTAAGGATTTTTGAAAATCCAAAACAGTAAAAATCTGGGATGTTACGAGTTCGCCTGTGCAGTATTTTTACAAATACATGGATTACACCTTCAAAATCTCACTGTATGTAAAACAACAACAGTGGTTTTGCAAGTATTTTATCAAACACCTTCAAAGCAACATAAAAATTAAGAAAAAAAATGGTATTTGTTTCATATACATACCTTCCTTGCCACTGGCCACACTTTGTTGAGTCATTTCATCAAATACTTGGTGAGCAACATCAATAGCAAAGTAACCGAGTCACCGAACTGGTTCGATCCGATTTCGATTCGAGTTGGGTTTGATCTGAGTCGAGTCGAGCTGGGGCCAGCTTGAACTCATTTTCAAGCTCAAAAAATTAGCTCAACTTGGCTTGAACTCAGCTTCGAACCGAGTCGAATCAAGTTTTTTCGAGTCAAGTCGAGCAAGCTAACCAAGCTAGCTCTGTTTGTGTATTAAATGACTAGCGTTTGAAGAATTCGACCACTCTATTAGTATGATTTCAGTAATTTAGCTAATAATTGAATTACCCCGGTGGCATGTTTGTTACTTGTACAGCTCTCCTACCTTTAAAAGGAATGTCGAAAAAATTATTTCACACTAATTAATAGTCCATGTGTTTTCACTCATGGCCTAGTGGTAGGCAGTGTCTTTCAACACAGAGGTCGTGGGTGGAGTGCCCATATGGTGTTTTATGAGGGGCGAGAGCATGTGTTTAAAAAAGAAAAAGAAAAGCTGTCCCACCAAATCACCGGTCATACAAGTCATCACACTTCAATAACCAATGCAGGTTTTGAAAGAAAATCAGGTGAGACTCCGATAATAGAAAGTTTGGAAAATGGTGATGACTTGTCCTTCTCTTCTCGGCATTCATGTACAGGTGACCTTTCAACTGTGGGTCATATACGAGTGGATCGTATCTCTAAAATCTCAATGACCAAGCAATCCTAACCATTTAATTGGTGACAGTCAAAATAACAGTTAAAAGTGAAAAATAAAAAAGTAGTCCTCCAGATTCAAAGGCCAGAAAGGCTAAATTTTGAGTGATGCTACATCCACTGTTCGGTCAAAGTTTTGGACGGTCTATAACTATGCCTGAAATTATTTTGGTGATGTATACGCAACCATCCATCCAGTGACACCTGTCTTATTGAATGTTGACCACACGAACGCGAATTTCCTGAAAGGGAAGTCCCTGCGCTGGCATGACAGGTGGGGCCCACCGTGATGTTTATTAGAAATCCACCCATCCATCCGTTTTGAGATGTCATTTAAGACATGCTACCAAAAATGAGGTGGATCCAAAACTCAAGTGGGTACGAGAGTGAAAACTGGGGAAAGTGTTTGCTACCGTTGAAACCTTCCTAGCACCACCTTGATGTTTATATGCCATCTAAACCGTTTATGAGGTCATTTCCACTGGGATGAAGGGAAAAGTCGAAAAATTTATCCTAATACGTAACTTTTGTGGCCATAAAATTATTTCAACGGTGGTCACTAAATCTCCACTGTTTCCTCTCGTGCAGCCCACTTGATATCTTAAAATGATATTGCAAAACGGATGGACGGGGATGGATTTCTAGAAAACATCAGGGTGGGCCCCGCCTAGCATCCTGGGCAGGAACTTCCTGAGAAAGCCAATCCGCATCCTGACCACACCGCTTTTGTTTACTGCCTTTGGGCTTTCAATGACACTGACCAGATGGATACAATCGTCCAGTGAATGTGTATTTGCAATTATTTTCCATTGACAGCAGGGGAAATTAGATATACGGATCCGACTGATACATCATTTCCACGTGTACGAAGGAGAGATGTTTGTACATTCTGCTTCCTGCGAAAGCCTTTGCAGGAAGTTCCTGCGCAAGGATTCTGGGTGGGGGCCATCGCCATGTTTGTGGGACATCTACCCCGTTCATCCGTTTGGCGAGAACATTTTAGGATATGTGACCAAAAATGAGGTGTATCCAAAACTCAAGTGGGCCACACGAGAGAAATCAGTGGATATTCAGTTAGAACCGTTGAAACATTCTTGTGGCCATAAAACTTTTCTTCGGGCTAAATTCTTAGTATTTTCACTTCATCCCCGTGGTAAAGACCTTATAAATGGTTTGGATGGCATATAAACATCAAAGTGGATCCCAGGAAGGTTTCAATGGTAGGTATTTCTTTCCCCAAATTTCCCTCTCGTGTGGTCCACTTGAGTTTTGTATCCACCTAAAATTTTATCACTTGTCCTAAAATGAGCTCGCAAAACGGATGAACGGGGTAGATGTCCCAAAAACATGGCGGTGGACCCCACCCAGTACCCTTGCGCGGGAACTTCCTGCGCAAGGCTTTCGCAGGAAATCCGCGTCCGTTTTGCGGTTCCACGCGGTATTGGGACTCGGATCGCGTAGTGCATCACACACCACCGACTGGTCGGTGCTAGAAAAGCTGTGGTCCAGCCATGATGTGTGTGTTTTATGCAGGCTGTCCATCCATTTTGTCAGCTCATTTTGGGCATGATTCCGAAAATAGACAGGTTCAAATCTCAGGTGGACCACACCATATGGAAACAGTGGTGACTGAACGCACACTATAGAAAACATCTTTAAGGCTAAGCTGATATTTGTATTTTCCCTTCGTTAAAGTCTGTGTGACCTAATAAACGGATTAGATGGTAAATAAATATTACAGTAGGGTTTAGAAAATGTTTTGATGGTGGGCGTTCAATCACTACTGTTTCCTGTAGCGTGATCCACCTGAGATTTCGATCTGCCTCATTTTTTAACTTATGCTATAAAGCGATAAAAACGTTGGACGGCGTGGCGTTGATAGACAACCTGGATCATGGAAGGTCCGACAGCTTTTCAAGCACTGACCATTGCGGACGTCGGTGCCGTGTGCAACGCTCCGTAATCCGATTCCACTCGAGTGGTTCCATAGGCGAGTCTGGGTTGTCCAATGGCTGAGGTTTTGGGTTTCGCATGCCACGACGTAGTCTACCATATGAACGGTCTGGATCTCGTACGTACATACATGCCACGTGTACGCGGTTAGGAGCACCGACACTAGGTGACTATAGAAGGAAAGAGCGTGACACAGCGCACTTTCACATTACAAATGTACATGTGAATTTAGGATTAAAAATTAACAAAAGATCTATCAACCAAGTGTACTTACGTGGGCAGCTCACAATCGTTAATTTGTGAGTGGAAAGTATTGTCATTGAATGGTCAAAAATCAAGCATGCTGGGTGCAGCTGTGCCTTAAAAAAATATTTGGATGGTCAGGATCTAAAGCCCACCTTTGGACAACTTTACAGATTGCAACGGATTCGCATATCTGATTGGGGAATTGATATTGACACCCGCAAGTTTTTATACAGACACCACTTGCCTACTTTTGATGGTTCACATTGTTCATAAGGGTACCAGAATCAGATTAATTGAAAATTCTTAACCTCTTATTCGTGGATAGTTGTTCCCTGAACTTTGGACCGTTAGATATTTTTCATTCTTAACCACCCAATAAATGTCCACGAATAATGAATAGGATGGCAACCGAGTAAGCTTTTTATTTTATTTTAATTCATGCAATTTAAAATGGGACCATAAATTTTTATAATTCATGCAATTTAAAATGGGACACATAAATTGGACAATTTAATCTACATTACTTGTATATGCCACGTATGCAATTTCTAATGGATTTTTAAATCCCTGCTATCCACTGCACTCTGCCAGATAATTATCAAAGTTTTTCTTAAACCGAGAAAGATTTAGATAGAGAGAGAGGCATGTTCTCCTGCGCACCTTTTTGGGTGAGCACCTGTGCGTATTTTTATTAATATGTCATGGGCACAAAATTCGAATGGTCCATATGATGTGGCACCTCATAATACCGCAGAGTCTAACTTTTAGCTCAGTCCAAAACTCTAGTGCTATAGTAAAGAAAGAAGCAAATGAAGGCACAAAATTGTTCCCTTTTGCCATGATCCACTACAGTTTTGGATCATTCTGAAATTTGGACATAAAAAGTTTGAGGTGTGATAATTGGATTTTGTGTCTATGACACGTGTGCAAAGGTGTGTATATGAGCTCACCTAAGAAAGAGTGGGGTGAGCATTATATATAGAGAGATGTGCTCCTTTGCACCTTTGCACACGTGTTTTGGGCTCAAATTTTAAATAACCCATGAAAACTTTCAAATTTATAATTTAAAAGTAGAGCTCGCTGTAGCAAAGACTGAGGCAATTTAATAGAGTAATTTATTTATCTTTTTTATTTTCTATCAAAGTTTTGGATCAAAGTAAAAGCTAAGCGGCATTTCATGAGATGCTACATTGCATGAATCGTTCAGATTTTGGCCACATCAACTTAAAAAGTGAACTAGTGAGAATTGGTGGGCTGATTAGCATTTCAATATATATATATATATATATATATATATATATATATATATATATATATATATATATATATATATATATATATGGAAAAGGTACAATGCGCTCCAGCAGAGGATAACCTCCTGTGAGGTCGAGCTGTGTGGACCCCATCGTGATGCGTGTCGACCATCAACACCGTGCATTTGATGGGTCCCCTTTAAATTATGGGATATCCTAAAAATTATCCGTATACAGAACTCAGGTGGGCCATACCATCTAAAAGTATGTGAAGACACCATTAAAACATATAAAAGCACTTGGTGGGGCCCACCTAAGTTTTACATGCGCCTGAAACTTAGTTTGAATCCTTATTCAAGTGGGACACACATAATGGATGGGCTGGATTTGCAAACCACATCTTGGTAGGCCTTCAAAATGGTTATGAATATTTTAATGGTGCACAACCTTCCCAGTCTCCACTTTTTCATGATCAAAATGTGGTGTGGCCCACACAAGTCACGGATTGACTTGATTTTTGAGACCTAGGCCTTGATGGAATGGTGCATCCGACTGATGGGGTAAATTTTTTCCGTGGATGCATCACGGTGGGGCCCACACACATGGACGACCTCATGGGACGGACTCGTGAGGTCGAGCGCATAGTACCTTTATTTATATATATATATATATATATATATATATATATATATATATATATATATATATATATATATATATATATATATATATATATATATATGCTTACTTATGCACGTGCACACCTTTGCACATGTGTCATGGGTGTCGAATCCGAACGGTCCATAAGATACGTGGATCCGAAATCTGAATCCCATGAAACGTTCGGGGTGAATTTTCACCTTTGATGAGCCATGAAAAATGATCTAAGATTCTTTGGGCCATAGTAAAGAGAAATTCAAATCAAGGGAAAAAACGTGTGCAAAGCTTTGCATGATTTTCATGGCTCTCCTCTCTTTTGGATCAAAGTAAAAATTTGTACCAAGGGGTTTTATGAGGTTCTGCTTCATGTGGACGGTTCAAATTTATGAGATTCATCAGATATTATGAGTTCTCAAAAAAGTTGGTATGTAGTACGTACGAACTGGTTAGCAGGTGAGCATTTCCGAGATATATATATATATATATATATATATATATATATATATATATATATATATATATTCATTTGAATTATAGAGAGTGAACGTTATTCATGTTTAATGTACTATATAAATATCACTTTTATTTTCACGCGGCTTGCGACGGAGAAACCAGATTTTCGAGCAGTGGTAGGCTGGCCTGCTAGTGCTGGCCTAGTAGTCTCGCTTTTTGACTCACCCATGATATGATACAGACCGTTTATCCTGGTTCCACAAAAATATGGCCCACATGAGAGAAGGTCTCACTGATTGGGTATCTTCACCGTTAGAAAGCTGAATCTTGAACTGCTTTCTAAACCATTGTTTTCACGTATTGAAGATCTTCAGTCAGTGAGCATTTTTTTCATGCGGGCCAGATATTGTGGGACCTTCTGGATGGACCGTGAATAATTAGGAACATCACGTAATGGCCAGAAAATGGACGGCCACTAGAAAACCTGTTGGTAAATACAAACACGTGGGGTCCCATGCATTCAAATTAAAAACGAAGTAATGGTTAGCAAGGCGAAGAAACACCCACATCAAAGGCTATAACGTACACAAATATTCATCACAACTTTTTTTTTCTTTTTTTCTTTTTTTTTTTTTTTTTTTAATCTGATGGGGCTTAAATACAATTACAAAGGAGCCAAACAACAATAAAATAAAAACTAATGTATACCCTTTTCACATATTTACATTTCTTACGTGTATATATATATATCAAAAGAATCCCAAAGAAATGAAAGGACAAATCTAAAAATTAACCCTACAAAAAATCACTACCAGAGAGAGAGATAGAGATGGAAGTTCTAGTGACCGACTCCTGGGCTTGGAACCGACTTTAAGATCCGATCGTGTGTGGTGAGATGCGAAGCGAAGAGCCTTTCTTCAACTATTGTAGTGTGGCTTTTCTTGCTGGGTGCAGATGGTGGGACAGGCCCCTTGGGAAGTGCGCTTAAGATCAAACCGTCCTCCAAAGAAGCGACGTTTTTCTTCACACCCAAAAGCTTCCTTGCGTGTAGACATGTCGAGAAGGAGAGAAAGAGGAGGAAGAAGAACATAACCAATCGAGCCATGAGAGAGAGAGATAGACAGACAGACAGACAGATAGACAGATAGACAAATAGAGAGAGAGAGGAGGACGGAGGGATGGAGATGGATATGGATTCTGATACAAGGGTTTTGTTGCTGGAGAGCAGAGAAGGAGATGAGTGCATGAACTATGAAGAGGGGAGGGGTAGAGGTGGCTTTTTATGGGAGGAATGGACGGTTGGGGTCATAGGTATAACCGCGTGAGAGAGAGAGGCGTGGGGATCAAGCGAGTCGTTGCCCTGGTCATATGAGATGGAAATTCAAATTTAATGTAGTCTTTGGTTTTTCTTGTCCAGTGGCCGCGTGGGAGCTTAGTCGGGGGGTTTGCTCTCTTGGGCAGATATGTCCTACTGTGGCAGAGCACCGTAATTCATACACATGCAGTCACTAATTTTACACATGGCATACAAGTAACTCGTATTGAAAAGTACAATCAATATATCATACTGCGGATAGGTTATACTCTTAAGATCGTATCCACTGACTGATCCTAAATGGGACATTTTTGACCGTTCATTAGATCTCCATCTATATAAACAGATACACTTTAGTTTTTGACTTATGACAATCTAATCTAGGGCCCACAATTTGAATGGTTTATTTTGAATTTACTACATTGAACGTGTACAATTTAATTATCCATGTGTATTAACCATCATGCTCTGACAAAGTACTGAAGTTTTTATCGGATCTAAACCAAGTAGTGCCGGCTGTATTTCCTTGTAGTTTTGTGCACCGTCAGCATAAAGTCCACTGAGAGCTCCGGCTGAATCGGCTCGGCTCGATTCCGTGGAACCGTTCAAACTTGAAAATGCTTTGGAGTGTAGTTTCTTTTGCTGTTCCAAAGAGGGCGAGTCACGCGTCCGAGAAAATATTTTGCTGACTCGCGTTTTTATACGTGGGCCCATATGCAGACCAACCGACAGGTCGACCACACCCTGAAAATTTCAAGATTATTTTTAAAAGTGGGACCTTCCTCACATGTCCTGCCCAAAGGTCGGCGGGTAATTAGAGGTCCTTTAAGACTGGACATAAATGGGCCACATCTCAGAAATACCACCTATCCAATGATCTGACCATAAATCTATAGGCACTTGCCATGGATTGGCCGTGGCTAAAAAATTGCTCTAGACGATACTAATTGTTTGATTGAAACTCCACATAAATGACACTTACATTTGTGGGCCACCACATGGATGGATCCGTTCATCCCCATGGTCTCCAATTCCCGCGAAAGCCAGTCAGATAGGGTTATTTGTGATCTGAATAAATTTGCATGGTTTATTTAAAGATATGTGGGAATATACTAAGATGATTTTATGATGGTATAATTGGAGTGCATTGAGGGACACCATGTCATCCATTAAGTGATTTATTGAAGAACGGTAGTGCAAAAGCACTTATGAGACAGATAACAAGAGTAGAAGAAAAAATGTGAGATGCATTTAGATGGCCAAGGTATGACTATAAATAACAAAGAAATCCAATAAGAAATCCAATAGTAAATTTGTCTCATATCAACCCAATTAAACCCAATATTATCTTTTATTTATCCATCATTTCCATGCCTTTGTCTCATACCATCTCAGTCAAACCTAATATTATATTTTAATCATCCATCATTTACATTCCTTGGTGTAATCAATTTACCTTTTATACGAGTCTATTACATTTCCTATTGTAATTATTTACTTTTCACGTGCGGTCTACATTACATCATGTAACCCATAATGGTAAAAGTAGTTGATAATCTTTATTGTAATTTATGTATATACTCATATGCTGGATTCGATTTGTTGAGATGTGGAGCCACATCTAGACAGAGCTGCTTGACCAGTTAACTAGTCGAGGGCTGGCTCGACTCAAAGTCCAGCGAGCATCAGTTTTTTGGTTCCGAAGTGCTCCACCGGCCGATGCCCATGATCGACCAGTCAAGGGTCCGCTCGACTAGTTGAGGTTATGCAGATTTGTTTTGCGGATTTGATACGGACTGCGGAAATTTGAGTCGGTTTCGCAAGGGTGCGAAAGGGAAGTTGCCTAAACTATAAATAAAAGTCCCTAAGGCTTTTCTAGAGTAATGAGGGTTATTCTAAAGTGTAGACAAAGGGTTTTCTCTATAAATCCAAGAGAAAAGGTTAGTATATTACTTGTAATCTAGTTTTCTTCATAGTGAAAGTTTGTACCCTTGGTTTTTTACCCTTGTTTGGAGTTTTTCCACGTATATCTTGTCTTGTGGTTTGTTTTGTATGCTTTGATTCTACTTCTAGATTATATTTCATTCTGTTTATCGTTTGTGGGTGAGACAAGAGATTTGATTTCGGTTCACTGCGTTGTTGGCGTGCTACGCAACAACTGGTATCAAAGCTATTGGCTTAGTTCTATTGGGAGCGATGACGGAAGAAGGGAAGACTAAAATTGAGAAGTTTGATGGTTCAAACTTTGTCTTCTAGAAGATGCAGATGAAGGATTATCTGTATCAGAAGGACCTCTATATTCCTCTAGAAGGAAAAGAGAAGAAACCAGAAAAGATGACAGATGATGAATGATCTTTATTGGATCGGAAAGCTTTAGGAACGATTCGATTCTCTTTGTCTAAGAGCGTCGCCTTCAATATATCCAAGGTAAAGACTACAAAAGAATTAATGAAAGCCTTAGCTACAATGTATGAAAAACCCTCAGCATCCAATAAGGTTCATCTTATGAAACAACTATTCAATATGAAGATGTCAGATGGTGGGAGCGTGGCTGAACATCTAAACGAGTTCAATACAGTTACGAGCCAGTTGGAATCCGTTGGCATTGTTTTTGAGGACGAGGTCAAGGCATTATTGATCTTATCCAGTTTGCCAGACAGTTAGGATGGTTTGGTAATTGCTGTGAGTAATTCTTCAGGGTCGACAAAGCTGAAATTTGATAATGTGGCTGGTCTAAGGCATCAAGAGTTTCAGGGAATTAGTGAATGCTCTAAACGTTAAAGGAAGAGGAAGATCGCTGAACAAACGAGACAATAAACACAGAAGTGCTAAGTTGAGGAAGAAGTCCAAGGGACCGAAAGACAAAGACTGGTGTTGACATTGTGGCAAGAAGGGACACATGAAACGTGATTGCAGGGCGCTTAAGAAACAAGAAGAAAACTCTCAATGCGGGAAGGATTTAGTGAATCTATCTAAGGAGAGTGACACATAGGCGTTGATCTTGTCTCTTGATGCGATGAATGAGTCTTGGGTCATAGACTCGGGTGCTTCGTTTCATGTCACTTCGTGTAAGGAAGTTCTGCGCGATTGTGTCAGGTGACTTCAGGAGAGTCTACTTGGGTGATGATGAGCTGTGTAGTATTGTTGGAAAGGGAGATGTTCATATAAATCAGAAAGAGGGAACGACTTTGAAATTAAAGGATGTCAGACATGTATCGAGTTTGAAACGGAATTTGATCTCAGTGGGCAGTTAGCCGATACCGGATATGTGACGACATTCACTAGTGATTCTTGAAAGATCACAAAAGGTACCTTGGTGATATCTCAAGGAAAGAAGGAAGGAACTTTGTACATGACTTCAAGATCGTATAGTTCACTCGCAGTCGCATCAACTGGAGTGAATAGGCAGTTATGACATCAGAGGTTGTGACATATGAGTGAGAAAGGGATGAAAGTACTATTGTCAAAAGGAAAGCTACTAGGGCTGAAGTCCATTGACTTGGAATTCTGCGAGGACTGCGTGTATGACAAGCAGAAGAGGGTAAGTTTCAAGAAAACAAGACGTGCTCCAAAGATACATCGGTTGGAGCTTGTACACACTGATGTGTGGGGACCAGCACAGGTATTACCTCTTGGTGGCTCACGTTATTATTTTTCTTTTATTGATGATGCTAGTAGAAAACTTTGTGTCTATTTCTTAAAGCATAAATTTGATGTATTTGATGTATTTAAGAAGTGGAAAGTAATGGTAGAAAACGAGACAGGTAAAACAGTAAAATGTCTCATATCAGATAATGAAGGACAATACTGTGATAAGAGATTTGAGGAGTATTGTGTAACAAATGGAATCAAATATTAGAAAATGATTCGAGGAACATCGTAGCAGAACGATGTAGCTGAGCGTATTAATAGGACCATCCTTAAGCGCGCCAAGAGCATGAGGTTACATGCAGGGTTGCTCAAGATGTTTTGGGTAGATGCTGTGAATACTGCCACATATCTCATCAATAGAAGTCCTTCAGCACCATTGGATGGTGGGCTACCAGAAGAAACGTGGACTGAAAAAAAAGTGAACCTTGCACATCTCAGAGTGTTCGGTTGCACTTCATATGTTCACATTGATGCATAACATAGAAACAAGTTGGATGCGAAGTTTAGGAGGTGTACGTTTATAGGTTACGGGCAGCATGATTTTGTCTACAGGTTTTGGGATATAAAAAATAGAAAATCATCAAAAGCAGAGATGTAATCTTCAATGAAAAAGTGATGCATAAGAATAATGTGCAGCAAAACAAGGCCGAAGAGAAAGAATTCGTAAAATTAGAAGAGTTACTGGACACGGGTGTTACAGCGCCACAGGATGATCATGCACAGGAGCATTATGAGGTAGACCCACAGACACCGGTTGTGAGGAGGTTTACTCGGGAGAGGAGACCCACGGTCCGATACTCACACTCCTTACATTATCTACTGCTGACAGATAATGGTGAACCAGAGTGTTTTAAAGAGGCATTACAGTCAGATACACATGTTAAGTGGGAGCAGGTCATGGATGATGAGATGGACTCTTTTGAGTCAAATCATACATGAGAGCTAATCACTTTACCTAAGGGTAAGAAAACTCTTCATAACAAGTGGGTTTACAGACGGAAGGAGAAACAAAATGGTTCGAAATAGTACAAGGCTAGATTAGTTGTGAAAGAGTTTCAACAAAAGGTAGGTATTGACTTCACCGAAATATTTTCACGAGTGGTGAAAATGTCTATGATTCGTATGGCTATTCACGAGTCAAGCTAGCTCGAATAACTCGCTCGACTCGGCTCGAGTCAGCTCGGATTGACTCGGCTTGAATGGCCGACTCGGGCCGAGTCAAGCTAATTTTTTGTAGCTCGAGTTGAGTTTGAGCCAAGTTCGACCATGGGGCATTTTAACTCAACTCGACTCGACTCGAACTTGACTCGACTTGAAGTTGGAACTCGAGCTCGACTCGGCTCGATTAATAATAGGTTAGTTTAGAAGGTTCAAACAGATGAAGGTCCAGAAATGAGAATTCATGAGAATATCTCGAATAAATCAATGAAAACCTTCGATTTTGTTTGGCAGCAGATGTAAGCCAGGAACTCAAGATGTTGACCTGCTACAGTGGTTATTCCACAACTGTAAAGGAATTGAGGCAGAAGATGTTCTTATTAAAATGCTCCGGTATAACACTGCTGGTCTCTCTGGGAAATCAGGAACATGTTGAAATGGTTTATTCAACATGCAAATCGAGATCGGAAGAGCTAGTCACAGGGATTTATAAATGGGAGGAATGGTTGATCTTTGGTTGGGCGGAACGCTTGTACCAAATCTAGTACATATTGCTCAAATTCTAGATGGATGATGTTATTAGAGAGATTGAAGTGTGCATAGGGTCAGTGGTGGGAATTAGCAGTCGAATGGATAATAGCAAAGAGCTGAGATTTGCATGAAGCAGAATCAGAAAGAAAAAACTGTCACAATATTCAATTTTGATAAGTCTAAAGGTTGGATCAACTAAGCTAAAAGTTGCAGGGGTTCAAGAGCAGAGCGAGATGAAGAAAGAGATGCAGAAACTTGTTGGAGAAGAAGGCCTTGGTTCGTTGATGGAGATGCTCAGGAGAATGAGGAAGAAGATGTCTCGGTCCAGTACTCCGGTGGACTACGAGATCAGGAGGTGAGGAGCTGTAGGGACCTAATTCGGTGGTAGCAGGAAGGTAACATATGAAAAAGCTCGAGCTCGACTCGACTTGAACCACTAGTTCGACTCGAACTCGACTCGACAACTTTGGCAAACAAGCCAAGCTTCAATGTTAAGCTCGAGGCTGAACTCGAGCTCGAGTACAACATGGAAAAGCCGAGCCGAGCTTGGCCCACCTCGACTCGACTCGGCTCGATGCCCACCTCTAACAATTCGTATGGTCTTGAGTATAGTGGCTACAGAGGACTTACATCTAGACCAGCTAGATGTTAAGATAGTCTTTCTTCATAGGGACCTTAAAGAAGATATATATATGCATCAGCCAACAGGATACGTGGCACCAGAAAAGGAGAACAAGGTGTGTAGACTAAAGAAGAATCTATATGGCCTAAAGCAGGCCCGAGACAGTGGTACAAGAAGTTCGACGGTTTCATGTCGAAAAACGGTTTTAGGAGATGTCATGCAGACCACTGTTGCTATTTAAAAAAGTTTGATATGTCGTACATCATCCTTCTTCTGTATGTTGATGAATATGCTTGTGGCCGGTTCAAGCATGAAGGACATATCTCAAAAGACAACTGTCTAGAGAATTTGCCATGAAGGATTTAGGAACTGCAAAACAAATCCTAGGCATGAGGATAAAGCGTGACAGGGAAAATAAGAAACTGATTTTGTCACAGGTAAAGTACATAGGCAAGGTACTTGATCGATTCAATATGGGAGGTGCTAAGCCGGTTAGAACTCCATTAACCAACCACTTCAAGCTTTCTAAGGAGCAAGGTGCAAAGACGCAGGAGGAACGGGACTGCATGGCTAAAGTCCTATACGCCTCAGCTATCGGGAGTCTCATGTATGCTATGGTGAGCACGAGGCCAGACATTGCTCAAGCAGTAGAAGTTGTTAGCAAGTTCATGAACAACCTCGGGAAGGAACATTGAGAAGTTGTAAAGTGGACCCTCAGGTACCTGGTAGGTACTGTGGATATAGGACTATGCTATGGTGGATCGGAAACCAAGCTACAAGGCTACGTAGATTCAGATTTGGCAGGAGATATCGACAGCAGAAGAAGCACTACAGGTTATGTCTTTATCTGGGTAGTGCTGCAGTCAGTTGGGTCTCTCAGTTACAGAAAATAGTATCTATCAGTACGACGGAAGCATAATATGTTGCAACTATAAAAGCGTGTATGGAGATGGTGTGGATGCAAGGTTTCATGGAAGAGTTGGGTAAGAAGCAAGCAGATTGCAAGCTGTACAATGATAGTCAGAGTGTAATACACTTGGCTAAGAATTCAGCCTTTCATTCAAGGACTAAGCAATTGACATCAGATATCACTTCATATGTTCGTTATTGGAAGATGGATCGATTGCTCTAGAGAAGATTCATATAAGTGAGAATTCTGCGGATATGCTGACCAAGGTGGTCACACAGGAGAAGCTGAAGATATGTTCAGCTTTGATTGGTCTTCATGCTTGAAGACGGGGAGGTGATGTACTCCGGATGTGGAAGACGAAGGTTTATGGTGATATGTCTCCAAGTGAGAGATTGTTGAGATGTGAGCGAAATCTGGACAGGGCTGCTCAACCAGTCGAGTGGCCTGCTAGATCGGTCGAGTGGCCCACTCGACCAGTTGAGAGCTGGCTCGACTCAAAGAGAAAGTTGAGATGATGTAAGGTTTATGGTGATGTGTCTCCATGTGGAAGACGAAGTGAGAGATTGTTGAGATGTGGAGCTACATGAGAGATTGTTGAGGTGATGTACTCCGGATGTGGAAGACGAAGGTTTATGGTGATATGTCTGCAAGTGAGAGATTGTTGAGATGTGAGTGACATCTGGACAGGGCCGCTCGACCAGTCGAGTGGCCCACTCGACCAGTTGAGAGCTGGATCGACTTAAAGTTCATGAAGCATCAGTTTTTGAGTTCCGAGGTACTCGACTGATCGAGGCCCATGATCGACCAGTCGAGAGTCCACTCAACCAGTCGAGCAGCCTGCTCAACTAGTCGAGGTTACGCAGATTCGTTTTGCGGATTTGATACGGACTGCGAAAATTTGAGTCGGTTTCACAAGGGTGCGAAAGAGAAATTGCATAAACTATAAATAGGAGTCCATAAGGCTTTTCTAGAGTAATGAGAGTTATTCTAAAGTGTGGGCAAAGGGTTTTCTCTATATATCCAAGGGAAAATATTAGTATATTGCTTGTAATCTCGTTTTCTTCATAGTGGAAGTTTGCACCCGTGGTTTTTTATCATTGTTTGGGATTTTTCCACGTATATCTTGTCTTGTGGTTTGTTTGGTATGCTTTGATTCTACTTCTAGATTATATTTCTTTCTGTTTATCATTTGTGGGTGAGACCGGAGATTGGATCTTGGTTCACTGCGTTGTTGGCGTGCTGCGCAACATAAGTCTCCATACAAAAAGTTGTTTTATAGTTGCATTTCATGACAAATTGTGAGGATTTCTTTCATGTTTCGCTTTTATGCATACTGAAAAAAATAAAAAAATAAAAATCATCGTATGTAAGGCAAATGTGTAACCTATTATCAGACGATGAACTCTATTCTCTAAATCCTATTTCATACTGAGCAAGTAGCTGAATCTCACTCGTATAATACGTATCTGCCTATTTCGACACTTAGGGTCATAATTGTTCAGTTTGAATTGAGCCGCAAATTCAATTCTACCACGCCTATATTTACCGGGTGACAAAATTGGAAAAACAATGAATAACTAGCAACCGGACGTCCATCCCTTAGAATTAAATCGAGTGGGTTTAACAATTTTCCAAAAAACAGTTCACTAGGCCATTGTTCTGAGCTTTTAAAGCATCCAAAAAAATGGGCAACGAATCCTGTAGATATAGCTTACAAATGGTGTGGTTAGGGACCTACGGCATATCGAAGAGGTGGACCACTGAACTAACGGTCCAGATCCATTGGAATGTGCTTCTGTCAGTACTTACGAAAGTGGTCCATTGACGACGTGGCAACAACGCACATACCCTACTATATAACTTATCTAAAGGAGCGGTGGACCACCTGCACACGAAATACTGATCAATGGTTGATATCTAACAAAGTTTTCGGGCCCATTAGATGAGCGGATTGCCCCATTTTCTGGTCTAAGTAATCTAGATGTGGGGTTTCACCTGATTCGTGGCTTGGATCTCGGCGAGTGTGGAAGCAGGTGAACAGATGTATCAGTGCGCGAGCAACACGTTTTCAGGAAGTCATGTGTTCTATCACTCCTTTTCAATGAACGAGTGAACATGCGTTCCTCGACCAAGGGACGTCTTTTAAGTGGGGCCAGTCATGGAAAGGCCACGCCTTGAAAATATCCTTGACAAGACAATTCTAACCTTTAAATTTGTATCATGAAAACGGAACCGCAGGATGCGAAGTAAAGCAACGGTCCAAATAGAATTGAATAAAAGTCCCAGTTTGGTATATAGAATCTTAGAATCTAGGATAATTTCGAGGCATGGCCTATCCTACCTGTGGGAGCCACCAAACAGACTGTCTTGATTATTGAAAATGGGTCCACTTGTCAAAATTCAATGGCCGCCTATATTGTGCAGAGATGTCCCAAATATGTTATATAATTCTAAAGATCGAGGATGCTTTGGTAATTTTCGGGTCAGTGTTTGTTAGGGCTATGAATGGGTCAGCGGATCGGATGGGGGTACGGGTTTGGGTCCAAGAATTAATAGGGTTTATATATGGGTTCCTTTATATTAGACCCAATCCAAATCTATTTTGTAAATGGGTGGCTTTAGTATATGTTGTAAGGGCCCATCTAGATCCAGACCCATTCAAACTCAATTTTAAAATTGATAAAAATGATTGCATATGTTGATAAGTAACATAGGAAAATGAGAAATTCACTTCATATTTGGCTCAGGAAATTTTTTTTTATTTTTATTTTTATTTTTTATTTAACACACGCACACACACCACCACACATTCACACCGTAGTGAAATTTCACCACCTATGGGTACTCGAACCCTCGACTAGGTGTTAAAAGTCCTGAGAGTCTACCATGGGATTAAGAGTAAGGACCCAACTGTGAAGAGTCTTATCATCCAACTCAGGATACTTACGTGCCACCACAGAATCTGAAGAAATAAGCCGAAGATGATGGGATTAATGAATTAAGACATATGTGGATTATATATAAAAGACTTTTGTATGAGGTTTCTGTGTTTGGATGATAAGTGGGGCCCACCATAATGTTTGTGAGAAATCTAACATGTTCATCCATTGGCATTTTTATTATTAATTGGTATTGATTATTTTTGAGATAAAATTAAAGTGACCCAAACCTGTTACATCCGTTTTTAAGCGAGTTTGGTTCAGGGTCAAGATATCCCTTAACCAGACTTGTTAAACCTAACCCATTTATAAATGGGACGAGTGGATCTTCTTCTATCAAAACCCGATCCATTTATAAACGGGTTTGATGGGGTTGACTCACACTCGAACTAAATTCAACTATTTAGTAAAAGAGCTTGGGTTTAAAATTTAGACCTAAACCTATCTAGTTTTAACTAAACCCACATCAAACCGACCATTCAGAACCAGGTGTTTGTAGCAATTTAGGCCACCCGACAATGTCCAAAGGGGAGCAGATTAGGTGTAGCGCCCGGCCTCACCCAAGATGGTTCGGCCCTAACTGTGAGGCCCACCTTGATCTATTTATTCTATTTTCATGCTGTCCATTCGTTTTTTTAAATCTTTTTAGGGCATGAGCCCAAAAATGAAGCACACCCAGTTCTTGGGTGGACCATCCTATAGGAAACAGAGGTGATTGTTCATTAATGGGCCACCAAAATGTTGGATCAAATTAGATTTTTTTTTTTTTTTTTTTTTCTATTCATCCATGTTTGTGTGACCTTATCAAGACTTTCGACGGAAAATAAACATTATGGAAGCATTATGGTGGGCCCTAGTAAGTTTTTAATGGTAGGGTGTTCAATCACCACTGTTTCCTGTGATATGGTCCACCTAAAATGACCTGGAAAAACGGATGGACGGCGTGGATGTCCAATGAACATATCAAGGTAATCCCCATGGCAAGGGACGCACCCTATTGGGTGAGGCCGGGGCCGGACCTAATCGGCGGAAGTAGTCAACCATAAAAAGACGAATCTGCCGATTCAGTGACCATCCACTCATGTGAGGGGATGTGGAATACGTGTCAGATATATGTAGGTACGGCAAAATTTTCATAGATCCGGTCCATTCTTCCAGTATGATACATCGTTCACATGTGATGGACCGAAATTAAAGTTGGTAATCTAAACAGAAAGGTCAAGCTCGTATGAAAAGAAATGGACGGTTAGGAAAAAGTCTTAACTGTAAAAGCTCAACAGTTGTGGCACACGTGAGGATTGTATTGCAATGCTTTTAGGCACACGCTTACAGCACGCCCTGCCCTATGAATGGTCCGGATCACTGACACGTGTTCGTATCTTTGAATCCTAGCCCGCCTTGTCGCATCGGTATGACGGGCCGTCCAATGATTCAGGGCCCTTTGAATAACGCTTTCAATTCCGTGACCTCCATCGATATGGTCCCATACAAGCCGCAAGCTTCTTAGTGGAGCCGCGAGTACCGGAATTTGGTGTGGCTATCTCTACACGGGACGCGGCTTCGGTAGATAAGAAACTGGGGGTCATGCATTTGTATTATATCCACGCAGTCCATCCGTTTTTTCCGGCTCATTTTAGAGCATGAGACTAAAAGTGAAAAGATAATCTCATGTGGTCCACCCCATAGGAAAAAGTGGTGATTGAATACCGACATTTAAAAACTTCGTAGGGGCAATGTAATGTTATTTGCCATCCAACCTGCTTATAAGGTCCCACAGATGTGGACGAAGCAGAAACAAAAATACCTCTGCACACACTCATACTTATACCGTAGTCGAATTTCACCACCTATGAGTACCCGAACCCTTAATCGGTATTGAAACTCCTTAGAGTCTAACACAGGAGCAAGGTTGATCCAAAAGCACTGAGGAGAGATACCTCATTTCAACACTCTGAGGTCTTGGTATCGATCCCTAGTGGGGGTGGCTAACATGGAGTGAATGGACTGACGTGGGTGTGTACTAACAAGCTAACCCGCGTATACAAAAAAAAACAAAAAAATTTGATCCAAAAGATTTTAATGGCAGGCGTTTAATCACCATTGTTTTATGTAGTGTGGTCCACATAAGACTAGTGTATGCTTCACTTTTTGGATCACGTCCTAAAGTTTTCAATGGTGGGCGTTCAATCGTTACCATTTCCTGTGGTGGTCCGCTTGAGATTTGGATCTGCTTCATTTTGAGATCATGCTCTAAAATGAGCTGTCAAAATGGAGGAAAGGCGTAGATGTAAGGCACATCGCATACATCATAGTGGTCCCCACGGGATGGATCTACGGAAGCCCCGTTCCTCTCCACGATACACTCGGCAAGGCGATCTATTAATAATCCTGTCCGTCCATTTGGCGAACCCAATAATGAATGGCTTATTTTAAAAAAATCACACAACTGAACAATCTTATCCTGTAAATTTATCAATTTACTCACTAAATATTTGATGTTCGACTAGTTTTGTTTGCCACCATCGAATTGAAGGTCCCTAATTGGATGACTAGGATCAACCCATCTGTTTGTATTTTACAGCTGGCTCTACCGTGTCATATCACATTGATGATGGGCCACACAATTCTAGCTTAACTATTACGATTGCAGACGTTCAGCAGTCGGAACATTGGCCTGGTCGGCCAAATTGTGGATGGTCCATTCATAAAATAAAAATTTTTTAAAAAATCTAATCAGAAAATCCTGACGCTTCAATTTGTGTCCTACAAATAAATGACCATAAAGAAAAATACAGCTACGGTCCAAATTCAACACTGCAAAGACCTAAGACTTGTTGGTATGATTACCAAGTCTGAGATATTTTCTAGGGTATAGCCCATCCATGCTCAGACCCAACAGACGAGTGGTCTTGATGAGTGAAAACATGGGTGGGCCACACCTTTCTATTTTCTGACAAATATAAACACGACCTTTCTATTTTCTGACAATTATAAACCCATCGCCTCTCATTCAGATTATTTCAATTAATTCCTCTTACGTGTAAGTTTTAAATTAAACCATGCAATTAACACCGTCATGTTTGACTAATTGTCCTTGTTACACATCTCACACACACCACTAGTTGTTGATTCGTGATTCCACCTACAGCATTGAAGGTATGTCCACTGGGTCAACCATGACAATTAGACACGCCAAAAATCATGTTCATCAAGCATCAGATGGCCCACCACGTGAATTAAGAGGTTTTTAGGCAGTTTTATCTTTGATTATTTTTTATTTTTTATTTTATTGTGTGGCCCACCTAATACTCGGTCAGCATAACTTTTCGGATGTCTCATGTGTTGTACTTTATTTTTTTGATCTTTAATAGAACAACTAATTAAAAATGAATATATTATTGCACGAGAAGTATAAAGCACGTACAGGATCTTTGAGAATATTTCGAGAGTGTATTCTAAAATTACAGCTGGTATTTATCAGAGTATTACATGTTATAGCATGACTGGCCTGTTTGGGAGTGGATATGGAACCCCTGGTTCGAAACCCCCAGGATTAGAAACCCCGTGGATTTGCAATCCTCCCCATGTGTTTGCACCCTGGAGTGTGAATTAACTTTAATCCAAAAGTATTTATCTATGGTATATTTACGAGGGTTTGAATTTAATTACTAAATCAACTTTAATATCTCTAATTAGTGAGATATGTAGTTTTTGACACAATAGTTGTGATAAGCCCGCTGAAATATATCCTTTGCCCAAAAATGATGAAATTTCAAGTCTCTGATGGGCCACAAGCACAAGATCATGTTTGAGTGACTAACCAATGATTTTTAATCATTGATTTACAAGGACAATGTTTGGATGGTGGTGGACAAGGTTTGGACAGTGTTGATCATCATTAGTGGGCCATGTGCCCAATAGAATGATAGTCTATAGTGACACACATGTTACACCTGCAACTATTGAAATGATTTTAGGTGAAATCCAAGCTCTCACCTAGGATTACAAACCCCCTCAAAGAGGGGATTGGAAACCCCTTGGATTTGAAACCCCCAATTACTTTGTGCTGCCAAACAACCAGGGGATTTGAAATCCCCTCCAATCCACGATGCCGAACGACCCCTAAGAAACTTGAATGTAGGACTTAGTTGAGAGAAAAGCGGTGCTGACATGGTTATTGAGACAGATGTCCAGGAAGGGTTTGAAAAAGTGGTGCCGAAGCAACTGTTATTGACTGAACATGGAAGAGAAGCATCTACATGACTACCTCAAGAAGATCTATAAATAGCAAATGATTTCAACGAAGAAAAGTGTCTTATACCAACTCAATCAAACAAATAAATTAAATCTATCTTTCAATTATCCTTTACATTCCTTAGCATAATTAGTCTCCTACATTCCTAAGCCTTACATTAGGAGTAGCACCAAGTAGCCTAGTCTTATATTAAGAGTAATAGTAATGCAAGTCTACACTAATACGTTGGACGATTTCCATTATAATATAAGCAATTATTCTTCCAGAAAGGTGTTTTGCAATTACTCCCTGTGATCAACTATAAGTGTTTCTTTTTTTTGTTTACTTTTGTATTTGAAAGTCCTTTCGTATGGAAGACAATGTGTAACCCATTCTCAGAAGACAAACCCTAGCCTCCGGTAATCGTCAGATCATTTTAAACGATATTTTGCGAGTCAACATGATTTAAATGATTTTTAAACTCACAAGTATACGAATCAGATGCAGATATGGTACGTATTACGAGATCGTTCCCACGAGGACTGGTCGTCACAATTCAAATCTATGATTCTCCTTAACTAATCCAACAAATAATGAAGCGAATTACTAAGCACAATTCTATGGAAAAAAAAAACAATTGAGAATAGGGAAGAAAATTCAATAAGAGAGAGAGCACTAGGACTTTTGAATCCACCCCTAATTATCCTAACCCTTGTTTGTCTGTTGATTCACCCTAATTTAGATTGATACAACTCATATAGAGAAAGCACAATCTGTGTCCTTAATCGGGCATACAGAATGTCTAATTCCTTTAAGTAATGCCATGAATAACATATCCCATGTCTTTGGTCGGGCACATGGAATGTACAATTCATTAAAGCACCCTGTTTCTTCCTCTATAGGAAACCTGTTCATGATCAGACACAAGCACCTAGAATAAGCATCCAAACAACATCCATATATATACTTTGGTCAAGTTCATAGATGGAGAAGTATAGAATTTAAACCAATCAAGCCCACTTAGAGAAAGAAACAAATCAATTAAATTCAGGATGGAATCAACATATAACAAAAATCATTCAAATTAGGGACTTCATCTCAGCCCTAGCCAAAAGTTTAGAAACTCATGGATTCAATTGGAAAGAAGGAAAAATATAAATGATAAAAGAAAAAAAAAAAAACATCCTTCCAATCTCTCCCTTCTTTCTTCCCCTCTCTCTCTCTCTCTCTCTCTCTCTCTCGCTTCTCCAAGTCGAAAAATCCCCAAACTCTCTGGATCTCCCCTCTTTTCCACGTCCAAAACTCCTCTTATAGGTGCTGGAAGGGTGGTGGGAAGGTGAGTCGTGGAGAGGTCTTTGCAAAGAATTACCAAGCGTTTTCGCAACAAGTTCGGACATAAAATCACTTGCTTAGTTTCCAAAGAAATACCATCCCTTAGGACGTTTTCGAGTGCTATACATTATGGACGGTTCAAATCTGCCATATGATCAGAGATGGTGGGCCACAACCGCCTGGAACTCCGAATTTCGTGGACGTGCGTAAGGCTATGCACTTCCTTCGCTGACGTGATCGGTGGGGCCCACAGAGGTGTTTTCGTAGAAATCCACCCCGTCCATTAAATTGCCCTCGAAATTTCGATAAAAAACGGATGGTTTTAGTTGTCCGTTGACGCGGCTCAGAGAAGAAATCACAACAAAATCAGTTTTGAACGTCACAAGACCGCCTGTTTGTAGCCTCTGTATCACGCACGTGTGCACGCATGGACACAAAATATCAACATGGTTTTGTAGTGCTCGAAGCCTTCTACACGATGAACGGCTTGGATGAGCCGTACGGATGACGTATGGGGCCCACAATCAGCCGCAAAACGAACGCTGTCCGTCCGTTACGCTGGAGCCGAAAACGGTAGTTTCCATTTTGATGAAGACGCTGGTGACGGTGCAGTGCACGTCGGGCGTGAATGTGCATGGTGTACATGCATCACGTACGGGGCCCACTGTAATGTTTGTACGAAATCTGCATCGTCCATCCTTTTTCTCATATTATTTCAACCGCCAAAACCAAATTTGAGGCAGTTCCAGATATCAGGTGGGCCCCAAATTGAAGATTAATGGGCTGATCTGTCCGTTGGGTCACTTCCCGAGATCTTTAATGGATGAAATTTAATATGTACGGTTAATTTATGGCCTTCATCACATGTATGAAGTTTCAAACTGATCAGATGACGGGAACCATGTGATCTTGCATTTTGGACCAATTTCGGGCCTCTTTAACGTGAACGGCTTGATTTCCTCGGATCCCTGGTGTGTAAATTCATTGATCTCAGTCCTCTGGAGTCCGTCCCTTGCTCTGGTAACTTCGGAGTGTTAAATCCACGCTTTTAACATCATTTTTCAATCCACGCTCCTGGTTTCATCCTGTAATAAAAACACAATAAAAATATGGCATTAAGCATTATCATATACGTAAAATCTGACAATAATCGGGGTCTGATATGTAATATTTGACCCTCATCAATAGGCGACTGGTTTTCTCATATTTTGGTCATATATTATTAGTTCTAATGTAGTTGTTGATCTTGGTGCTTGGGGTCAAAGTTGTTTGGTTAGAATTGAGTTGTATAGTCGATTTTGACATATTCACAAATACTACACGTGACCGAATTATACATCCAATAGACAATAATTTTTTAGCACGCCTGGAGGGATACTTGATTTGATATACATACCGATGTGATAAGTGTAATCAATCCAACTGTAGAAATATGAGTTGAAGGGTTACTCAAAGCTTTTCTAGGACTAACAATCTTGTAACACCATCATCATTGCCTCTGTTTGAGGAAATGCATGTGCAACCAGCACCTAAACGCATTGGGTCACCATCAAACCTAATTCTCATTCCTTCAAACCAGGATCGGGCATCCTCATTTTGAACTGATCCTCTCAAGACAATATCGATTGGGTTACTTAATATACAGTTGAGAATCCAATATATCACGGAACAAGGAAGGGCTTAAGTCGAGTAAGCACGAGCTTAGGCAAAGCAATCGTGAATTCAGGTAGAATCCTTCAATAAGTGGATGACCAGCCAGATCGAAAACTTGAACTAGATGGTGGCTATCCTTACTGAAAGGGCACCTATTACACCTCAGCAGAGTGTTGAGGGTAATTCTGTTGGGACTTTGGCACCAGTATTGTCAATACCACTAGTACCTCCCTCACCACAGAATGCACATCCTGCTCCAACACAAGGTATATGGATTGTTCCTCCACCCACAGAATTCAGGCGACCTGAACATGAAGCCAGGAACTTTGTTCCTAAAGTTCAAAATCAAGGAATGCCTAGGGGGAACCCTCTCCCTAAAAATTTGCCTTACAAAAAGTGAGCATATGACGAGGACAGTTGGGGAAAAAATGAGGTTGGAAAGTAGAACCTACTGTCTCAAAATTATTCTAGAGAATTTGAAAAGTGCTGACCGAGTCCACCAATAAATGATGGTTTAGAGGTTGATCGCAAGTTCTATGGGTGAATGGGTAAGGAATGCATTGAGCTAGGTTGAATTGGCAAGCGCGAAGATTGGGACAATACTGTTCGACCCCAGCTTTAACATTAACACATGTCTCCACGGTGCTGCCATAGGGAAGATCTCTACAGATAAGATAACTCTCCCAAGTTTTGTCTTTGAGATCGTCCATCTCAAAATTGGCTGTCTCATATTCCTTTGTGAACCAATTTAGACTGAACTCTTTATTGTTAAAAGGACAAAAAGGGCAGTTGGGTTTATTTGGACTGAAAGAGAAAAAGAAGTTCATGTATTTTGCAAATGAATGAGTGGATTTATCGCAAAAGATGTTACACTGGCTAAAAGAAGTATAAGAATAAGATGAAGGAATAGGATTTACAAAAGCATAGTGAAACTATTCACAAAGCCACATATGAAGAAACTATAGAGGCCCTCCTCTGTTGTAAAAGCCTTTGGTAGTTGCTACATACATACAATGGTATAGATGGCTAAGCACGAACGGAGCGAGAGCTAACTGTCATCCTTGAGCACGAACATTGGCCAAATGAACATCTTCTTTTGTGATATGCACAACACTCACGTAGAGTAAGTAACAGTAAATCCACATTAAGAGAAATGTTGTGTGCTCCTGATTGTCGACAATTGCGTGTGATTTGTGTTGTATTTGCATAAAATTGGAATAAGCTTTCTCACTCCTATCTGGAAGAACGAAGTAGTGCTTGTCATCATGGGCAAAGCTGGGATGGACTAGATTGCCAAAAGGGAGAAGATGTGTGAAATCATAGATATCCATGACTGTTGGACTCGTGGGACCACATCTAGAGTCTAAGGTGTTGGTCGATTGACTCTAAAAAGTTGAAGTTACGGTAAAAAGGGAAATGTTTGTTGTATATTCATATAGAGAAAGATTGATGTATTAGTATATGATAACTTGTTTCCATATATCACCATGTTGTTTGGATGTATGGTCATAGCATTCAGACCATCCTCTTATGGGTCTCCGTTAGGATCTTGAGGCTTTAAAGGTGTTCACAGGGTCTGAAAAGTGATCAGATTGAATAAGAAGTTTTTCATTTGGACAACCTGTAAGATATACCTTATCTGTGTCAACATAATTGGTAAAGATGATGTCATTCATGATTCCAAAAGAAAAGGTATCCAACTCTCTTATCAAGTCTTCCTAATGGAAGGTTGTAGGACCAGGGGATGAAGAAGCAGCCATGACAATAGTAAAAGCTAGATTAGAAAGTTTAGAAATAAGAAGAAATATAAAAAAGCAAGAGTTGTGAGGAAAGGAAAATTCAAAAATTGATTCGAAATTGCATATATATATATATATATATATATATATATACACACACACACACACACATACATGGTCAGGAACATGCGCACTAACGAAAGGATAATCATGATTTATTGTATAATTCGATTGTGTGCAATATGTCACAATGATGACTATGAAAAAGGAATAAAACCGTCATTCGATTTTCATCTCAGTCAAGCAAACTCGATAGAGACTTAGCACGTAGAAAAGATGTTGATCGCATTTATTGCATTTAGTAACAGACTACCATTGCTTTCACCTCTTTTCCCAAGGTGAAGCATCGTTGGGGGGGGGGGGCAATGTTGTACCCTATTTTTAACTGTTCTTAGAACAACCAATTAAAAAGGAACACATGTCATTGTACGAGAAGTAAAATTAAAGCACGTATAAGAAATTTGAGGATATGCCGAGCGCATGTTATATATGAAATTACAACTGGCATTGATTAGAGTGTTACACGTCATAGTGTGACCGAGAGGCTCGAATGTAGTACGTGGTTAAGAGAAAAGTGGTGCTAAAATGGTTACAGGGCCAGGTATCCAGGAAGGGCTCTGAAGGCCGAAGTGGTGCCGAAGGGAGTGCTATCGACTAAATATGAAGGAGAAGCATCTAGATGACTACCACAAGAAGATCTATAAATAGCAAATGATTTTAATGAAGCAAAGTGTCTCATATCGATCCAATCAAATAAATTAAATCAAATTTATCTTTCAGTTATCCTTTATGTTCCTTAGTCGGTCTTATATATTCTTTAGCATAACCAAGTAGCCTAGTCTTACATTAAGAATAACAATAATCCTTAGCTATAATTCAAATCTATGCTCATAAGCTAGACAATTTTCATTGCAATATAAGCAATTCTTCTTCTAGAAAAGTGCTTTATAGTTACTCCCTACGGTTGACTATAAGTGTTTCCTTTTTATTTAACTTTTGCATTTTGAAAGTCCTTTTGTAAGGAAGGCACGGTGCAACCCATTCTCAGATGATGAAACCTATCCTCCAGTAATCACCTAATCATTTTAAACAACATCTTGTGAGGGGCTGAATAGGTGACTGGTCTTCTCAAATCTCGATCATATATTGTCACTTCTGACATATCTACTTATCTTGGTGCCTTTGATCAAAGTTGTTCGATTGAAATCAAGCCATACAGAACCATGCCCACAAGTACCACACATGAGCAAGTTCTGCATCCGAGGCACAACATAATGATCCTGAAGGAGGTTTTTGGTATCACTTATACATGATGTGTTGAGAAGTGGAGCCACATGCGCGGATTTCGTGTCGCAAGTCCTTTCGCAACTGGGATGCGGAAAGGGAAGTTGCCAAAACTATAAATTGGGGTCCCCAGGGCTATTCTAGGGTTAAGGTGAATATTGGGGAGCAATTCTAAGGTGTGGGAAAAGGATTTTCTCTGTATCTCCAAGGGAGAAGTTAGCATATTGCCTTGTAATCTTCGTTCTTCATAGTGGAAGTTTGTATCTGTGGTTTTTTACCCTAGTTTGGGGTTTTTCCACGTATATCTTGTCTCGTGGTTTGTTTGTATTACTTTGATCTATTTCTAGTTTATATTTCTTCGTGTTTATCGTTTGTAGGTGAGGCCTGAAATTAGATCTAGGCTCACTGCGTTGTTGGCGTGCTGTGCAACAACTGATATCAAAGCTATTGGTTTAGTTCTATTAGGAGCGATAACGGAAGATGGAAAAACTAGAATTGAGAAGTTTGATGGTTTACCTTCTGGAAGATGCAGATGGAGGATTATTTGTATCAGAAGGACCTCTACATTCCTTTAAGAGGAAAAGAGAAGAAACCAGAAAAGATGACAGATGATGAATGGTTTTTACTGGATAGGAAGGCTTTAGGAATAATCCGACTCTCTTTGTTTAAGAGCGTCGCCTTCAATATATCCAAGGTGAAAACTACAAAAGAATTAATGGAAGCCCTAGCCACCATGTACGAAAAGCCCTCAGCATCCAACAAGGTTCATCTTATGAAACAACTATTCAACATGAAGATGTCTGATGGTGGGAGCGTGGCTGAACATCTAAACGAGTTCAATATAGTCACGAACCAGTTGGAATCCGTTGACATTATTTTTTAGGATGAAGTCAGAGTGTTATTGATCTTATCCAGTTTACTAGACAGTTGGGATGGTTTGGTGATTGCTGTGAGCAATTCTTCAGGGTCGACAAAGCTGAAATTTGATGATGTGGCCGGTCTAATTCTCAGCGAAGAATTTAGAATGAAGGCATCAGGAGTTTCAGGGGATTCAGGGAATGCTCTAAACGTTGAAGGAAGAGGAAGATCGCTGAACAAAGGAGGCAATAAACACGGGCGTTCTAAGTCGAGGAAGAAGTCCAAGGGACCGAAGACAAAAATAGGTGTTGGCATTGTGGCAAGAAGGAGCACATGAAACGTGATTGCAGGGCACTTAAGAAACAAGAAGGAAGCTCTCAAGGTGGGAAAGGTTCAGTGAATCTATCTGAGGAGAGTGACACAGAGTATTGATCTTGTTTCTTGATGCGATGAATGTGTTTTGGGTTATAGACTCGGGTGCTTCGTTTCATGCCATTTCATGTAAGGAAGTTCTGCGTAACTATGTATCAGGTGACTTCGGGAGAGTCTACCTGGGTGATGATGAGCCGTGAAGTATTGTTGGAAAGGGAGACGTTCATATAATTCAGAAAGACGGAACAACGTTGAAATTGAAAGATGTCAGACATGTACCGAGTTTGAGAAGGAATCTGATCTCAGTAAGGCAGTTGGCCGATACCGGTTATGTGACGACATTCACCAGTGATTCGTAGGAGATCACAAAAGGTGTCTTGGTGATATCTCGAGGTAAGAAAGAAGGTACTTTGTACGTGACTTCAAGATCGTATAGTTCACTCTCAGTCGTATCAACTGGAGTGAATGGGCAGTTATGGCATCAGAGGTTGGGACATATAAGTGAGAAAGGGATGAAAGTGCTATTGTCAAAAGGAAAACTACCAGGGCTGAAGTCTATTAACTTGGAATTCTGCGAGGACTGCATGTATGGCAAGCAGAAAAGGGTAAGTTTCAAGAAGACGGGACGTGCTCCAAAGACGCATCTGTTAGAGCTTGTATACATTGATGTGTGGAGACCGGCACTGGTATCATCTTTTGGTGGCTCACGTTATTTTGTTTTCTTTATTGATGATGCTAGTAGAAAACTGTGGATTTATTTCTTAAAGCACAAATCTGATGTATTTGATGATTTAAGAAGTGGAAAGTGTGGTAGAAAATGAGACAGGTAAAACAGTAAAATGTCTCAGATCTGATAATGGGGGATAGTATTGTGACAATAGGTTTGAGGAGTATTGTGCAGCAAGTGGAATCAAACATCAAAAAATGATTCCAGGTACACCACAGCAGAATGGTGTGACTGAGCGCATTAACAGGACCATCCTTGAGCGCGCCGAGAGCATGAGATTACATGCAGGGTTGCCCAAGACATTTTGGGCAGATAATGTGAATACCGCTGCATATCTCATCAATAGAAGTCCCTCAGCACCATTGGATGGTGGGTTACCAGAAGAAGTGTGGACTGGAAAAGAAGTGGACTTTGCACATCTCAGAGTATTCGGTTGCATTTCATATGTTCACATTGATGCAGAGCACATAAACAAGCTGGATGCGAAGTCCACGAGGTGCACGTTTATAGGCTACGGGCAGCATGATTTTGGTTACAGGTTTTGGGATGTAGAAAACAGGAAAATTATCACAAGCAAAGACATAGTCTTCAATGAAAAAGTGATGCATAAGGACAGTGTGCAGGAAAATAAGGTCGAAGAAAAGGAATTCGTAGAGTTGGAAGAGTTACCGGACACAGGTGTTACAACATCACAGGATGATCATGCACAGGAGCATTATGAGGCAGAGTCACATACACCGGTTGTGAGGAGGTCTACTCGGGAGAGGAGACCCACGGTCCGATATTCACCCTCCTTATATTATTTACTGCTGACAGATAATGGTGAGCCAGAGTGTTTTGAAGAGGCATTACAGTCAAATACACGAGTTAAGTGGGAGCAGGCCATGGATGAAGAGATTGACTCTCTTGAGTCTAATCGTACATGGGAGCCAGTCACTCTACCTAAGGGTAAGAAAGCTCTTCATAACAAGTGGGTTTACAGATTGAAGGAGGAGCACGATGGTTCGAAACGGTACAAGGCTAGACTAGTTGTGAAAGTGTTTCAACAAAAGGCATGTATCGATTTCACTGAAATATTTTCACCTGTGTTGAAAATGTCTACGATTCGCATGGTCTTGAGTATAGTGGCTACAGAGGACTTACATCTAGAGCAGCTAAATGTTAAGACAGCCTTTCTTCATGGGGACCTTGAAGAAGAGATATACATGCATCAGCCGACAAGATACGTGGTACCAGGAAAGGAGAACAAGATGTGCAGACTGAAGAAGAGTTTATATGGCCGGAAGCAGGCCCCGAGGCAGTGGTACAAGAAGTTCGACAGTTTCATGTCAGGAAACGGCTTTAGGAGATGTCATGCAGACCACTATTATTACTTGAAGAAGTTTGATACGTCATACATCATTCTTCTTCTGTACGTTGATGATATGCTTGTGGCCGGTTCAAGCATGAAGGACATCACAGATCTCAAAAGACAATTTGTCTAGAGAATTTTTCATGAAGGATTTAGGAGCTATAAAACAAATCCTAGGCATGAGGATAAAGCTTGACAGAGAAAATAAGAAATTAGTTTTGTCACAGGCAGAGTACATAGCCAAGGTACTTGACCGATTCAATATAGGAGGTGCTAAGCCGGTTAACACTCCATTAGCCAACCACTTCAAGCTATCTAAGGAGCAAGGGGCAAAGACGCAGGAGGAACGAGACTACATGGTTAAAGTCCCATACGCGTCAGCTATTGGGAGTCTCACGTATGCTATGGTGAGCACGAGGCCAGACATTGCTCAAGCAGTGAGAGTTGTTAGCAGGTTCATGAATAACCCTAGGAAGGAACATTAAGAAGCTGTGAAGTGGATCCTTAAATATTTGGTAGGTACCAAGGATGTAGGGCTGTGCTATGGTGGATCGAAAATCAAGCTACAAGGCTACATGGATTCAGATTTGGCAGAAGATATTGACAGCAGAAGAAGTACTACAGGTTATGTCTTTACTCTGGGTAGTTTTGCAGTCAGTTGGGTCTCTCAGTTACAGAAGATAGTATCTATCAGTACGACAGAAGCAGAATATGTTGTGGCTACAGAAGCATGCAAGGAAATGGTGTGGATGCAAGGTTTCATGGAAGAGTTGAGTAAGAAGCAAGCAGATTGCAAACTGTACAGTGATAGTCAGAGTGCAATACACTTGGCTAAGAATTTAACCTTTCATTCAAGGACCAAGCATATTGCCATCAGATATCACTTCATACGTTCGTTACTGGAAGATGGATCGATTGCTCTGGAGAAGATTCATACAAGTAAGAATCCTGTGGATATGTTGACCAAGGCGGTCACACGAAAGAAGCTGAAGCTCTGTTCCGCTTTGATTGGTCTTCAGCCTTGAAGACGGGGAGGTGGTACATTCCGGATGAAGAAGACAAAGGTTTATGGCGATGTGTCTCCAAGTAGGATATTGTTGAGAAGTGGAGCCACATGCGTGGATTTCATGTCGCAAGTCCTTTCGCAACTGGGATGCGGAAAGGAGTTTTACGGATTTCGTGTCGCAAGTCCTTTCACAACTGGGATGCGGAAAGGAGTTTCGCGGATTTCGTGTCGCAAGTTCTTTCGCAATTGGGATGCGGAAAGAGAAGTTGCCAAAACTATAAATTGGGGTCCCTAGTGCTATTCTAGGGTTAAGGTGAATATTGGGGAGCTATTCTAAGGCGTGGGAAAGGGTTTTCTCTGTATCTCCAAGGGAGATGTTAGTATATTGCCTTGTAATCTTCGTTCTTCATAGTGGAAGTTTGCATCCGTGATTTTTTACCCTAGTTTGGGGTTTTTCCACGTATATCTTGTCTTGTGGTTTGTTTGGATTGCTTTGATTTATTTCTAGTTTATATTTCTTCGTGTTTATCGTTTATGGGTGAGGCCTGAGATTGGATCTAGGCTCACTGCGTCATTGGCGTGGTGCGCAACATGATGTTGGGTGCCTCGCATGTGGGCAAAACAAACTCCTTATAAAAGGGTATATTTGTCATTTGTTACAAAGTCATATAGAATGGCAGGTGTTTACAACTATCCCTATAATTAGTTCCCACATGAATTCTAGACTAATCTATGCTCCGGGCAAAAAAAAAGAGAAAGCCAAAGCATCCAAAATCAAGGATGGGCAGCCCTGGTCCCATAAGCCCTACCCCTATCTCAGCCTTGGCCTTAATCAGGCTAAAAAGGCCTCGTCACCCCTACTGGCCGGCCTAAGGTTAGGCCGAGGTTAGCAACCTAAGAAAATTAGTGACACGATCAACGGTATGAAATATATATAGTTATTATTATTATTATTTTTAGTATCCCCTCCATCTACGTTAAGCCCATTTCATATAAATGATTTTAGTGATAGAATCATTATCCAAAAGTGCCTTTAAACTACACACAAATGAAAGTTAAACCAGACCCTTACAAGTGTGTCCAGGTCATTCATCCTTTTTATACACACGAGTGATCCACTTTATTGTTAAACTCGGCCAACAGGCTGAGCTTGGCGATTCATTGTAAGACCCCGGACATTGATTTCAAGCCTAGACCCTCAGGCCCTAGCCTACAAGGATGGGCCTGGCAAGCCGGCCCATTGCCAACCCTAACATATTGTAGGAACCATATCTCACCATGATGTATGTTTAATATTTTCTTTGATTATCAGTTGGATCCTTTATATTAAGGAGTCACGACCTGGCCTCACCCAACATGGTGCAGTCCTGACTATGGGGCCCACCTTGATGTATGTGTAGTATGTTCAAATTGTCCATCCATTTTGTCATATCATTTTACCTGATAAGATGAGAAAAAAAAATACAGAAAAAGAAAAAGAAAATCCAAATCCTAAGTGAATCCCACTTACATGAAATAGTGGTGATTGGCCATTAAATACTTTTTGTAGGCTACAAAAGTTTTGGATCAGGCTGATATTTGTTTGTTTTTTTTTTGGGTTCCCCTTCATCTAGGTCTATAGTCTTATCAAGAGGTTGGATGGCAAATAAACATTATGGTGGGCACCAGAAGTTCTTAATGGTGGGAGCTCAGTCACCACTGTTTCCTATAGTGTGGTGCACTTGAGATTTGGATCTACTTTAATTTTTGTCTCGTTCCCTAAATTCATATGGAGAAACGGATGGATGGTGTGGATATACTACGCATACATCAAGGTGAATCCCACAGTCAGGGCCGCACCTAATCCGCTCCTTATAAGAGGAGAGGACCCCGAAAATCAGTGGCGTTCCAAAATGCAGGTGGGCCACAGCATAGAGAATAGTCGGGTTGGATGGCTCACCATAGAAACTTTCGTGGGGTCTGTAGCGTTGTTCATGCATCAACCGTTCATCCGGTGAGACCCACCAGATTGATTACTCATTCAAAAAATCACCCCACTCCAAAACACCGGGGAGCCACACGCGTGAAGTTAGAGGATTAAAGCATGAATTTACTTGTTCCCATCGTGTGATCCACATGAGTTTTCGATGGAGCTAATTTTTATTATATACTTTGAACAGTAAGTGGAGAAACTGATGGACGGTGTGGATGTTGCACAAAAATGACGATGAACCCCACTGAACTCAGGTGTTGGACATCGCTTCCCCACTAAATCCCACCGTCACTTTCAATCCAAAGTGGCCCACCACTTATCTCTGTACAGTGCAGATGAATCCACGATGACCATGACGTGTGGATTTTCAACTTCCTATCATTCTTCCCAAGTTCAACGACGGAGTATGGGTGGCAAGCCTGGGCTTTTAACAGAGAACAGGCCCATCTTTTATGGAAATGTGGGGCCACGGCTAACTTCTTGGATTGAGACCAGACCTTGTCCATCTTTGCCATTACAATTGTTCTTCACTTTGTCAATTGGACGGTCAGGATCAATAGGGATTGTAGTGATTTACACGTGGTTTTAAGGACCCGTCCGAGTTGACTCAGTCTTTGTTGGACGTAATCCAGTTCAACAACAGGAGTCACCCAGATGAGTCACCCCAACTCGGCCGAGTCGGCCTGATTAACTCGTAAAATGAGTCACCCCAAATGTTGACACGGCTTCGGCAGATCCCTGATTGTGGGGCCCACTTTGATGTATGCGCCTTACATCCATGCCATCCATCCGTTTTATAGTGCGTTATAGGGAATGATCACAAAAAATGAAGCAGACCCAAATCTCAGGTGGACCATACCACAGGAAACAGTGGTGATTGACAATTAAAAACTTCTTGTGGGCCACAAAAGGTTTGGATATAGCTGATATTTGTGTGGTCCCTTCATCTAGGTATTTATGACCTTATCAACAAGTTGGATGGAAAATAAACATTCTGGTGGACCCCAACAATTTTTTAATGGTGGGTATTCAATCACCACTGTTTACTGTAGCGTGGTCCACCTGAGATTTTGATACGCTTAATTTTTGGGATCAAGAGCTAAAATAACCTTTCAAAACAGATGGACGGCATGGATGTAAGGTGCATACATCACATTGGGGGATTCACCGAAGCCGCATCCCGCAAATGGACACAGATAATGCATGTTATCCCGCGCACCATGCGCAGCAGCGCAGAGTATCAGGAAGTTTGTAACGTTTGTTGGGGCGTTGTAACCGATTTCCATATGGAAATAAGTCAAAAGTAAAAACCAACAGCATCGTTCATGAGATTTCGTAAATGGACAAAAATGTATTGATGCCGTTCTGAATGCACCGGCTTGTTTGTATGGTTGCAACTTCCTTTTAAAATAAAGTCATACACCAAAACTCAGGACCCACTTGATGAATGGTCCAAATCCCCACCATATGGTCACGGCGTGCCTAGCTCATGCCATATTATCCTCCATTCAGGGTCCACCTAATCAAGGGTCCAAATCTTCTGGGCTCTGTGTGTATGTCCAGACAGTATTTTGCAGGCTATCAAATTTATGGAAATGAAGAAATAGTGCAAGGGTAAAAGAAGCTGTACTCCATTGGTTAGATAGCAGTTCGCTGTTTAAATCATGGACTCTCTGAAATAATAATTAGACTTATCTATAGAGGTAGTTTAGCCTTATCATGTATAGATAAAAAAAATTTAAAAAAAAAACCTTGAATTCTGCACAATACACATTGGACTGTTGCAAAATACATGGTGAAAATTATCTAATGAAATTGAGATTTCTTCTCGTATTCAAACAAAGCTTTTGAATTTTGAAATTTCATTTTTTATTGTAAACATGAAAATACTTGTTAGTATTTTTGTATCTTTATTTGAATTTCTTATATTCCAATGTTCATGCAACATTAAATTGTTGGGAGGATCGCCAAGATTGGTTATCGGAGAAAAGGGAGGTGCTGTTAGGCTCTAGATTGCCAATAAAAGGACTTTGCACTCCAAAGTGGAGTGTTCTCTTTCTATCGTGTGATTCTATGCCCTCCTTTTGTAGAGGCTAGAATATGCTACTTACTTTGGGTTATATGTCTAAGATTACTGAAGAAGTCATTTATTTTCATTCATTACAAGAAGAGATTTGGGAGTTTCATCGGTCCAAATGTTCTAACATCTCCCATTTAGCCATTATAACTAAAATATTTGTGTGGTGTCCCACTAATCAATAATTCAATTCATCGATTTATTTTGATGACATAAGATATTTGTAAAGTACTTTAAACAAGGACTCGTTCTAATTTAATAGCCTTTTAAAAAAAAATTTATCTTAGATTATGAGGATCTTTTTCTATCATTCGCTGGCTTTAGTATCTATTTTATTTGATTAAGCTTGCAGTATGAGATTCATTTCTCTGTCGTACATGATTGTAACTTTTTAACTCACCATCATTCATTTCTTGGACACATATATATGCTATATACATAAGTTATTAGCTTCAATTCACATTTTATATCATCATATTATACGTGATATGCTATATTGTCTAATGTATCTAAACAACACTACACTTTGATGTGACATCATGATTATATTATTGTCTAATTGATATGAATTAATTCCTTTTCATCTTATAGTGTGAGGTCAATTCCTTCATCACCCATAGTTATTGATCGAGGATTGACCAATATTTTTGGTCCTACAGCGTGAGATTAATTTGCCCATCAATTATAGTTATTATCTGATGATCGAGGGTTATTTGGCCAATCGATCCATCCAATCTTCTGTTAGTGCTTATAATTTTAATGAACACTCTTACTATTTTGAGCATATATACATAGCCAAAACCACTAACCACACTAGCATATATACTTCTTCGCTCTTGATTAGGTAGGATCATCTTCAGGCAGGACCCACTTAATGAATGATCATGATTTAAAGTTTGATGCGTTTAAGAATAAAGCAACATTTTAATGGGAGAAAAAGACACGGTCTTATGGAACTCTGCCTGTCCTTGGGTTGGGAAGGAGACAAAGTAAGGGAAGGAAAAGGCCAATGAGCCGGTTTTGCCGTTTCAAAGCTTCTCACATACAGAAAATTATGGTACGGCACTTTGACCAGTTGCACAGCATATATGAGTTTTCAATTTCTCACAAGCGGGGCCTATGGTTAGGTGATACAGATAAGTCCCACGCCAAGCCAAAATCCAAATTGATGATGCCAGCTATATATCCTCATCTTTTCAATTCTCAGGTCTTTTCTTAGGCATCTATGCATGCTCAGAGTAATGAGAATGTATCCATTAAAATTATAAGTATTTCAAATATATATATATATATATATATATATATATATATATATATATATATATATATATATATATATATATATATATGGGAAATGGTACCATGAGGTTGACTTCATGTGAACTTCCCATGAGGCTGTGTGGGACCCACTGTGATGCATGTCGAACATCAACACTATGCATTTGATGGGTCCCCTTCAGTTCATGAGATATAAAAAAAAAAATCATCCGTATGCAGAACTCTGGTGGGTCCTACCATCTAAAAACATTTGAAGACATGCCTAAAATATATAAAAGCATTTGGTGTGGCTCACCTGAGTTTTGGATGCGGCTGAAACTTGGTCTGACCTCTCGTCCAAGTGGGACACACACAGTGGATGAGCTGGATTTGTTAACCACATCTCGGGGGGCCTAAAAATGATTATGAATGTTTTAATGGGAAGGTAACCCATGTCAACTGTTGTATGTGGTGTGGCCAACCCAAGTCATAGATTGACTTTATTTGTAAGCACTGGCCCACCATATGGAATGGCACAATCGACATTTCCAAGTATTTTGATAGAATGTGTGGCCCACCAGATAAGCCGATCGGTCTCTTCAAGTGGAAGCTCCCACTTGATCAACAACGGCTCCGGACCTAGACACGTGCCACGTCTATAGAGAGGAGAAGGCTTGATGAACGAATTAGATCTGGGACACGTGGATGACGTATGAGGCGAGTTCACCACTCACAGCGTACAACTGAACGAACTCACATGATTTCAGTACAGTAAGTAAAACGCATCCAATAGAAACATGACATGTAGCCACGGCAGGCCTCTTTCACAATCCATCGTATAGGCTGGCAATTGGCCGTGGTCCGGCCTGCAGACCAAAACCCTGTACTAGCCTAGCAAAGGCCCTGTACTAGCCTAACTGGCTAAGGAGACCCCCCGCCCTTAGCCCTCGCCCTGAAGGGTTGCATCGGGCTAACGCTGCTAGGCCAATCAGAGCTTAGCTTATAAGTTAAAGATAAGATACAACGTGTGGCATGTATATATAATTGAGAACCTCACTCACAGGGAGAGAGATTGGACGCCAGCCCTTGAGTGGGATCTCATTCTCCCTCCATCTAGGATAGATTGGGGGAGAGACCTCTGTTTCAAGAGAGCAGCATTGACAAGTCAAAAAATCTTCACCGTGCACATACATTGCATTAAAGTGTGATCTTGACCGTCCATCATACATTTAGATATTCTATAAATATAAGAAGATTATCAAAGAATGAATTTCCTAGAGTTAATTAAAAGATGAATCTTTTAAAAATCATTTATATTCCACTACATCTTCTATTAAAATCAAACAAGAACCGCACTACTATGAAAGATGGACAGTCCAACTTAGGTTGATCCAACCATCATCTGCGCCACCATATAAATTTAGAAGTATTTGAGGGCTGATGGAATGCGCTGGTTGAAGGGCATGCACACAACAATTGAATTATTTCCTCGTTCGTGAATAACTTCTCCAATAAGCTTTTTCTGCATGGACTTGATTGAGTCACAGGATCCTATTCTTTCTACCAACAACAAAAGGTTCAAAATTTGAATTCCCACGTGGTGTGGACCACCCAAATCACATCTCGGATCTTGTGCGGCAACTAGCATCTACCCACCTACCAACAATTTTGTACGCTGGGAAAGCGACTGAAAGGTGGCACGCCTTTGCATCCATAGGCCATACCAGGCTAATACTTTCTGTAGCTTAGGTCGTCCTTAGGTCTCACTACTCCAACCACTTGAATCGGTTGCCAAATACTCTTAAACATGCTTTTGAGAAGATTCTTTGAAAGATATAATAGGAATAGTAATATTCATTTCTTACTTTCCTTTCAATAGCGCGTCATGTCTATTTTTACTCTTTGGTTTGGACCACTTTTACTGTTCATAACTACCAACGGTTTATTTTGGGTGGGGGTTGCCTAGTGAGTAATTCACTATGCTGTATTTTATTTAGTAAATTTTGTGAGGCCTACCATGATGTATGTGTCTTATCTATGCCGACCATCCATTTTAACAGCTCATTTCACGAGCATGAGCCTAAAATTGAAGCATATCCAAAGCACAAGTGGACCACACCATATAAACAGTGGGGATAATGACGTCCACCATTGAAACCTTCTCAGGGCCCACGGTGATATTTATCTGTCATCCAACCTGTTTATAAGGTCACTAAGACATTGATGAAGGGAAAACATAAATATCAAATTGATCTAAAACCTCTGTGGCCCTCAAGAAGTTTTCAACCATAGGCATTTAATCTCCACTCCATTTGAGCTTTTAATGTACTTCAACTTTGGTCTTATATGCTAAAATTAGGTAGAAAAATGGATGGACGTCATGGATAAGATAAATACATCATGGTGGCCCCATAGGGTCTTTACTCATGCCTCAGCGATAGACTCACAATAGTTTCAACTCAGGCCATGGGTCCTGTAGCAATCGGTGAAATCCCACTATAAGTGCGTGAGTGTGTGTGTGTGTATATATATATATATATATATATATATATATATATATATATATGGGAAAAGGTACTATGCGCTCGAGCATAAAGCGGTCGTCCGTGAGGTCGATATATATATGTTGTTCGAAGAACCACACCGTCCACGGATGCACGATATAAAATCATCCATATATAAGTATACATGCAAAAATATGTAAAAGCACTTGGTGGGCCCCACCTGAGTTGTGGATATCACCGGAAACTTGTTTTAAATTACATCCAAGTGGGACACACATGATGGACTGTTGATCATCAACGTCTCGAAAGGTCCCCACAAATGGTTTTGAATGTTTCAATATATGCGGCCCCTCTCAACTATGGTGTGGCCCATAAAAGTCACGGATTGACTTGATTTTCATATCGACCGTACGGACGACTGCTTTACGCTCGAGCGCATAGTACCTTTTCCATATATATATATATATATATATATATGCGCTCGAGCTATCGATAAGCTCTCGTGAGGTCAAGCTGTATGGGCCCCACCGTGATGTATTTAGACCATCAACACCGTGCATTTGATAGGTACCCTTTAAATTATGGGATATCCCAAAAATCATCCGTATACGGAACTCAGGTGGGCCATGCCATCTAAAATTATGTGAAGACACCGTTAAAACATATAAAAGCACTTGGTGGGGCCCACCTGAGTTTTGAATGCGCCTGAAACTTGGTCTTAACCCTCATTCAAGTGGGACACACATAATGGATGGGCTGGATTTGCAAACTACATCTCGGTGGGCCCTCAAAAATGGTTTTGAATGTTTTAATGGTGCACGGCCCCTCCCCACTTCTGTATGTGGTGTGGCCCAAAAAAGTCACAGATTGACTTGATTTTTGAGACCTAGGCTCATGATGGAATGGTGCATCTGACTAATGGGGTAGATATTCGAAACGCATCACGGTGGGGCCCACACAGCTCGACCTCCCCCCCACACACACATATATATAAAGTTGTTGTAGAAGTTCAGCACGTGAGGCCCACCAGGATATATATGCATATGAAATCCAGGTATACATCAGGTTGCCCCACCACAAAACATGGACACCCAACCATCATGCCAGTACCTCCGGGTGAACATGTACGTTTTTAAATAGTTGTCCAATGTTTGCTTTTTTATTTTATTTTATTTTATTTTTCGATGAAACTTCTATGCTGTGTAAATGCTTGGTCAATCGAGGTTGTGAGAGCCTCACATGAAGATAAGGTGACCCAAAAATCAGGCTTATTTGATATCATCCTTGGGTGGGCCACACTATAAAACTAATGGATAACCATTCAAAAACCTCTAAATTCACATGGATGGGTCAGAATCTTTGAATATCCAAATTTCATGGCAGAT
This sequence comes from Magnolia changhungtana, assembly GCA_030180095.1. Classification (NCBI taxonomy): domain Eukaryota; kingdom Viridiplantae; phylum Streptophyta; class Magnoliopsida; order Magnoliales; family Magnoliaceae; genus Magnolia; species Magnolia changhungtana. The sequence continues at coordinate 5,545,594 of JASAUF010000396.1, read as the reverse complement.
AAATCCCGATGGACTTATGAAGAAGCTGATTGCATCCTGCCCTCGCCTGGACGGAATCAATCCAGACGACGGTTCTGTGGGGCCTACCCTGAAGCATGGGTTTTATCCATGCCTTTCATCCTCTTTTGCAATCATTTTAGGAAATGATTCCAAAAATAAGGCAGATCCAAGGCTTACTTGGACCACAAAGTGGGGATTGAACGATCACTATTAAAAACTTCTTGGGGGCACATAAGTTTTGGAAGCTGAAATTTGTATTTTCCTTCATCCATGTCTATGTGACCTTATGAAAGGTTGGATGGAAAACAAACATCACTGTGGCCCCTACAAACGTTTCAACGATGGGCGTCATTATCACAGCTGCTTTCTATAGTGTGGTCCACATTCTCCTTGGATATCCCTCATTTTTGGTCTTACCTTCTAAGATGATCTAAAAAAATGGATGAACGGCGTGGATAAAACCCATACATCATGCATGCCTCTTTTGAGTACTTGAGAACATGTACATGAATTGCCATCCTCGTGTCACGTGACTACTCAGTACTAAAAATCTCACTATGGATGTTTCTACAAGATCATCGGATCGTAATGGCTCCATCGTGGATGCAGGGGACCCCAAAACACTCCCACATCTGAATATTCTATCCCTTTGATCATGGCCCACAAATAGACTGTCATAAGAAAACCCACAACGGTACGGAGCCTGATGTCATAAAGACTAAAGGGTTGAGATCCTCCAATCCAGGAGATTTTGGCACATCAATCACCAAGTGACAGGTTAGATCAGGGGTTTAGATCGCAGAAATATTGTATCACCACAAGCAGAATTGATACATCGGCTTTCGGTAATATGATGGTACAATGTTCGTAGGCAGTATTATATCACCTCAAGCAGAAAATACGCCCAACCTGATTAATTTGCCTGAACCATTTTTTTTAATCTCATTTTATGGACTTTAAGCCCTACTGATATTGATGCTAGGGCCGTGGGATGCACGTTACATGCGGAGAAATGAAGGAAGAGGGGGAGAAATGGAGAAACTCTTTGGGGGATGAACCCAAAAATGATGTATGCGTATTATCTACATGGTCCATCTATTTTACCATCTCAATTTAGGGCACGAGCCCAAAAATAGGTAGATTTAAATCTTACGTGGACCACAACACAGGAATTAGTGTTAATTGGACTCTCACCATTCAAAACATCTTCGGGGACAAAATTCTTGGATCAAGCTGTTTTTTGTGCTTTCCCTTCATCCATCCAGGTCAGTATGACCTCGTCAAAAGGTTGGTTGGCAAATAAAGATTATAGTAGACCCTAGGAAGTTTTAATGGTGAGTGTTTAATCACCACTGTTCCTATGGTGTGGTCCACATGAGCTATTGAACAGCTTTTTTAGGCTTTGGACTTAAAATGATATAAAAAAAAATAGATTTGGCTGTGTAGATAAAACATATAACATCATTATGGGGTTTGTAATTAGAATACATTGGAATTCAAATCACTTGATAAAAAGAATTCATGAAAATGGAATCTTTGATTATGTTGGGATGTAATTAGAACACTAGTATCGAATGCAATGCCAAAATCGCGAATTTATGACGGGTATAGTACGTCACAAAAACAGCTTCATTTAACGACAGACATAGACCGTCGCTAACGGAAAAGTTTTAGGTGTTTAGAAATGGCAGGATTTAGCGACGGACCAATATCCGTCGCTAAAATGAAATTTGCGACGGAATTGGTCAGTCGCAAATAAAGATTTTGCGACGGATTTTTGATCCGTCGCAAGTACCGCCCATAGCGACATTTTTTTGCTTTTGCGACAAATCATGTTTCATCATAAATTGAAATTTGCCCCTGCTTTTTTTTTTTTTGCGATGGATTTTGGTCCGAAGTAAATTGACTATTGCACTTTTTTTAAAAAAATATATAGAATATAGTGGTAAAATGTTTTATTGTAGTTTAAGAAGTGTTTTTGAATAGAATTTTAGTACTTTAATTGTATTTATTTTTATTTTAAATTATTCTTGTATCAATTGATTGAATACAATGAATTTTTTCATTTTGTTTTTATATTAATTGAGTGAAAACTATCTTTAAGTTTTTTCCTTTAAAACTGATATTTAAATGCTTTGGAATATCACACAAAAAATTCCACTATAAACCCTTTGTATTTTAGGAAATGAAGTTTTTAAAAAATTATGATTAAAAAGAATCGATATTTTGACATATAATTGACTTTTTGAAAAAAAATAAAAATTTGAAGGTATAAAAAAAATATTGGCTTTGAAAAAAAAACATCGAGAAATTTAAAAAAATAATAATAATAATAATTAACAATGTTTGAGAAATTTTGAGATTTTGAAAAAAAAATTGTGATTTAATAAAAATTAAGATTTTGAAAAGAAAATTAAGAAAATTGGGTAAATTTGATAATTTTGAAAAAAAATAGATATTGAGAAAATGATGTTTTAATAAATAAAATTGAAAAGAATAAAAAATTTGTAAAAATTTTTACAACTTTGAAAAAAGAAAATATTTTGAAAAAGAAATTGAGATTTTGTGTTTTGAAAAAAAAAAAAAATGAGAAGTTTGATAAGAATTGAGAGGTTTGGAAAAGAATATTTTTAAAAAGAAAATGGAGAAGCTCAAAAGAGTTCAACTTTTGAAGATAAAAAATGAGATTAAAAAATTAAGATTTTGACAAAAAACTGACATTTTGAAAAGGAAAATTGAAGAGTTGAAAATTATTACAAATTTGTATAAAAAAATTTTGAAAATGTTTGAGAAAAATTGACATTGAAAAAAAGTGATTTAAAATAATACTGAGATTTCAATTGAAAAAAAAATATCATTTTGAAAATGAAAATTGAAAAGTTGAAAGCAAAATGGTGCTTTTGAAAAAACAAAATAAATTTGGCATCTTGAAATTTTTGAGAAGTTTGAATATATTGTTAAGTTTGATAAAAAAAAAAAAAAATTTTAAAAAAAAAGATTTTAGGAAAAATTGAGATTTTGAAAATAAAAATTCAGAATTTGTATTTTGAAAAGTTTGATAATAAATATGAGATTTTGTTAAAAGTTTTGTAAAAAAATTACGATTAAAAAATGGACATTTTAAAAAATAATAATAATAAGATTTTTAAAAAGAAATTGATATTTATCTGTGAAAAAAAAAATATATATTTTTAGCTAAATTACTAGGGACATCCACTAATTGAACCTCTAACCGTTTACACACATAAACATTCACAAAGTATAATAAAGTGTAATTGCAAGAATAACTTACTATGATGAGATTGATCAAATTTTATGATCAGGCCATCCTAAGGTTCATCTGAGCAGTCAAATATGTTTGGAACGTGCTAATTAGGATAGAGAACAAAAATCAGCTCAATATGACCTAAAATGAATCAGATCCATCCAAAACACTATTTAAATGGGCATAATTAGTCAGATATACCGCTGCAGGTACATGCCCATTTTCTCCTAATAATACTATAGGTATAGTATTGCATTGCTTTTTGGTAGCTGGAAAAGTTTACATCAAAATGCATGGGGGCATTAATCCTTAAAGCTACCATGTCTGCATGGGTTATATTCATTTTTATATTATTTAGTTAGTTAATTATGAAACTGAGAGCTATTTTTGGTTGTTTTCTCTTCTTTGGTGGGGTTTTTATTATTATTATTATTATTTTAATTTAAATTTTTTTTTTTTGGGTCTATATGTTGTTGTAAGAAGGCAACGTTGGGGTACTTGTCCCACTGTGCTGCCAATGGGTGTGAGCCGACTACTGTATCTTTTATGTACAAAGGAGGAATCGTTGCACCGGTTTCATGGATCTTGTTTGTCTCAGAAACTATTACCTTTTTGGTAGTTTTAGATGCGTTTCCTCTATTTGAAAATGATATATTCCTTTTTTGTCTCGACGGTAGTTTTGCAAGGAGAGGATAGGACACATGCCATGCAATGAGTACGTATGAAGAGGGTGCACTACACATAGCTTTGTTGCCTGTGGTATTGGCACATGGTAATGCCTCTTAAGCTTTGTATTGTAACCTAAATTAGTTTTCACAGGTCACTGTGCCAACCATTCCTGGAATGTTTCCAAATATGTTTCCATTAGCACCTAGGCAGGTATTTCCACTAGTTTTTCTTGAAGCAATCTTGTATTTTAGATGCTCTTGTTATTATTATTTATTGTTTATTGTTATTTTGTTTTATATTTTTGTCTGCATGTGGACAGTTTGGAGCTCTCCCTGTGATGCCAGTCCAGGCAATGGCCCAATAGGTACATGGTAGTTCAAGCATGGTTTCTTGATTTGTTGTTTCCTTTGACACTTTATTTATAGCATCCCTATAACTAAGCTATATTGTGTTGTGCTGATAGGCTACTCGACATGCTCGGCGTGTGTACGTTGGCGGTCTTTTCCCTACCGCTAACAAACAGGTTACATTTCCTATCTACTTAGATTCTTTATCTTTGTTCTTTCATGAGCATTTGGTTGCACATCCATCAATATGTGGCCCTAATTCTGTAATCTTAACTTAGTAATCTAATGTGGTTCATTTTATTTAATTTATCCTAATGGATCAGCTTTTTTTGTGGCTTGTTGCGACTCACATGATTAATTTCCAAGTGTGATCCTAAAATAGGATATATAATCAAATTGTCAAAGGGAAGTCCTTTTTCATAAATAGTTGTTGAGTTTTTGTGTTAGTGGAGTCATGCACCACTAGATCTACCTTTTCACAATTTCTTTGATGGCCTTCAGATGATTTTTTTCCACATTATTGATTGGTTAATTGTGATGTTGGGATTAGATTTAACAGTCAAAACTGTTAGAGGAAAATGTTGCCTTTTTTTATAGAAAATAAATAAATAAAAGTTCTGGAATTTGTTTCCTAATGAAGTGATCTACATGATGCAGATTAATTATTGTCATCTGTTTCTTGAAATTTTTGACAAAATCAAAATTTTCATTTCATTTTTGCAGGTACATTGGTGAATGTTGTCATCCCACGGCCAAATCCAAATGGCGAACCAACTCCAGAGTTGGAAAGGTTTGTATGAAAATGCGTACTTGTCCTCACATTTAGAATTTATTTATGAGGAAAGTTCTATGTTTCATTGAGCATTCGTTTGGCCCAACAACTTGTTCGTGCTACACACACCTTTCTAAAATTCCATGGACATGAATTTCCTTCAACCAGTCTGATGTAGCCCAACGAAAAAGTGCCACATGTGCCTTTCAAATATGGGCCTAACAGTTGATAGGTGAATGTGGGACTGTTTCATTGGGTGTGATGTCCTGGTTACAGGCAATTCGGGTCCAAATACCATTGATCTGATCTTTTTGACGAGATACGTGAACGGAAGAAGGATGGCTTTCATCACAATTTAGCTAAATCAAAGACTATTGATGATTTAATTGTGTGATGTTCCATTATTTTCCAACTTTCGTTGCACTTGGAACCTCATCATTATGAGCAGCAATTATTGATGCAAAAAAATGATTCACCCTCATAGAGCTCCTAGATCCGAGCACCTGCACAGATGTAACACCCCAGATTTCGAGGGTCGAGCAAAGGCTCAACTCCCGAGATCCGTCGCATCACTTATGCAACATAGAAAATGATGATTAAATATTGTCCATCTTAGTGCACTAAATATGAATAAGATTATACAAAATCAACATATCATACTCTAAAGTTGATTTAATTTAGCAAACGGAAGACCGTGATAAATATATAAGGTGTATAAGTGGATATGAACCCCAGAGTATATATGATCATGTCATCAGGCTGAATAATTACATGTATAGTTCCAAAATTTACAAAATGAATAAGTGCGATGTTCAACTAGTCTGTATTTTTGTAACCTCAGCAATACAACTCCAGGTCTACACAGACCAGCCAGAGAGCTGCATGTAGGAGAACTCCTCGTCGTTGTCTTAGAAGACCGGCTCCAACTCGTAAGCTGCATCATCATCTGCAAGTACAACAGATTCTGGTTGGTGTTTTAAAACACCGTCCCAGAGTGGGAGTGACTAATCAACTCAGTGGAGCTATAAGGCAAAGGTTAACATGTTATCAATTCAATTAAGCAGTAATAATAAAGCAATACAACAAGCATTCCTAAGTACTCTGGTTAATGCAAGGATGATATGTATTAATGATGCATGCCCTCGCCTGTACTCCCTCTGCGACATCATCTCACGGTCGCGCATACTAAATTCCCACTGTGCTCAACTCCTACGCCAAAGGCACGTGCAATACGGTGCATGGTCTTGTTAGCCAAGTTCTTAATTAGTCCGATTTATACAACAGATTCGAAAAGTTAAGGTACCTCCATTTATATCATGTACCCAAACGATGATCCATATAGGGTCGTTAATCCTAGTTAATCATATACGATAGACAAGTTATAGGGCAACGTCATCCTTGATTAAAAAAATAGTGGACAGGCAAGTTCAGATCGCTATGGAAGGCTCGTCATCTCGACGTAGGCCTAGTTTATACTCAAGGTCACTATGGAAAAGGCTCGTCACCTTAGCGTAGGCTGACAACTTGAATACAGTGTCTCATACCACCGTATTCAGCTCACAAGTTTGGGTTATTCACTGGACACTACGGGGAGACTCGTCACTCCAGCATAGGCCGACAACTCAACCACGGTATCCCATACCACCATTTTCGGCTCATGAGTCTTAGCGGATCGTGGTACCAAGGTTGAAACGAGTTTTACATTGGTAAGTGGTATCTTAGATTTAAGCAGTAGCGTCCATACATGGTAAACACACAATAGGCCAATCGGCTTAATTAACAAGTCCGATTAGTACGAGCGCATGCTGAAATAATCGACATGGAGCGCGTAAGCATTCCACGTGGCCTAACTATTGTCGACAATCATCATACGACTCGGATTCATCGAACGTATCCAATGTGGCGAATCTACCGATTGCCTAGACTACGTAGTAGTCCCAGTTATACTCAATTACAATAGGTAATCACATATGTTAGGCATAACATCATTTAACAAACAATTCAAAAATAAATCTCATTTGAGCATTTTATCAAATACATTGAATACATTATTATACACATGCATTTCATCTATAAATCACGTAGTAGAAAGATAGGTTTTATGAAGGAAACTGTAACTATAGATAAAGAAATTGAGAATCTTATCTCAACTTCCTCATTAAATACATTTCGACAAGCAATTTCTCATTCAAACATTTATCAAACACTTAGACTACACATCTCAACATACATGTACCAAATTAGTTATAACATATATTATGGCAAATCCTTTCACAAAGGAGTTGTCATCTGTACAACAAATATAAATTCTAGATTAATAGTCATGGGAAGCATAAATCATAATTTCCTATTCGTTCAAACATTTCAACAAACACATGGAATGCATTTTAATGTACAACCTAGTTTACACACATGATATATCAAAAACGCCGTAACTAAGATCATATGGCGGCAATCAAGTCTGACATAAATCATTACTGACATTGAAAGCCTTGAAAACCATAACCTAAACGTTTATAGTCCACACCTTTCGTCGGTACGCCGATTATAAACTCGGTTTGTACATTACGTTTTTGTTTACGGCACAATGGCTACCTGTAGCATGAAATAGATTAGCTATTTCACTGATCTACCTATTTGGATACCTAAAATAGATTAGGGTTAGGATTCTTTACCCAAAAATAGAGTCGAAATCGCTGGTATAGCGACACAGGAGGGGATTCAGCACATGGAGTTGCGGGAATGAATCCCAGCAATAAACCACAACTCTCTCTCACTTCTCCACACTTTCTCCTACTCTTTTCTCTCTTCTCTCTCTTAGGGTTTAGGAAATTCGTATGGAATGAGAGAGGGGTGGGTTAAGGGTCTTATATAGGCCCAAAACTGATGTCAATGGCACCAGGGCCATGGTATACTTAAGTTATAGCCAAAAGTCGTCTATTTCGGGCCAACGGAGCTCATCTAGAGGTCCATACCTCGCATACGGTCTGGAGAAAGTTCTCTAACCATGGATCTATGTCAGGTTAAGATTTCGATCCGATCGAATCTGTGGATGGCCCATGAAGGGTCAATTTCAATTCAACGGTCATCGTCTCTCGATCAGGGCCACAAGTACACTGACATGTGTAGGAAAATTTTCCTAATTCAAAGGTGTAGTTGGGTCAGAACCTGACAGTTTGAACCCTTAAATTTTTTCTGTAAGCGAATGACCCAATTTACTTAAGTTTGAGTCTATTTTCTAAAGATATTCGCGTTTTTCACACACCTCACTCCGGGCTCAAGTTGTGCGTTTCTGGATACTATTTGGACTCGATTCCCGCGATGGTTGTCAAGCCCAATAAGGCAGTCGTAACCATATAGTTTCGCGGTCATCGGACTTACGACGCATGGTCCAAATTCGATACAGAGTTTCAGTGTCTCCCGAGAGCAACTGGGTTTTAAGATTGATCCTAAGTTTTTTAGGTAATGTAGAGTTAGTGATTCGACTGGGTCTGGGTTTTGCAATTTGTATAGAAAGCAGTTCAAGCTAATCTACTAATTAATTCAGCTTAGTACTTAATTAATTTTCATCTAATTTATAAAGGATTCGGTCCTTAGTGATTTCTGTCTGAGGTGGTACTCGGGTCTTTGTACAGATTTTTTCGAGACGTTACAACAAATGAACAACAATGGAGACCCTGGCTAGAGCAGGGGACCCTCCAATGCCAAAGTCAGGCCTGGAATTTAGGTCTAAGTTGTGTGGATGGGGTTTTGTGTGAGAGATTATGCGTACTTGTTACATTCGATGAGAACCTTATTTATATTGTTTAGTTGGAGTGGACGCCCGTTAATCTCGACACGATCTCAGCCATTCCGTGAGAACTGCGCATGCGATGATGTTGTTAGTTATCCCATGATCGTGGTTGTGTGGTTAATGTTGTTGTGCGTTACTGGACTAGGCTTGACTCAGCTGATAAAACTTGGCTTGCAGATTGAAAATGAGTCGAGCAGAGCTTTCCTGAACCAAGCCCGGGCTATACCAGGTTGGCTGAAGTTGTCAGAGCATGACTCAATCACCTATTTGAGGACGGTTTGGGCTGATCCATCCAAGCACATATCTTACCATGTCATGGCTCGGACATATCTTGGTCGTTGGTTCCTTTTAATTAAGCCTCCAGAACGATCGCCTGTCTGGTTGAGTTGACCTTAAGGGAAGGTTGAGTCGTCCGTAAACGTAACTGGCCCGAGCTGACCTTAATTATGGTCAGATCGTATTTTCCCCTAACAGCAACAAATCTCCATAATCACAACACGCAATCCTTTCCATCTCCACACAGAGGTTAAAACACAACCTTTCCTATTCCTTCTAATTTTAGTAACGGATTTGTACAAGCGAATCCTTGGTATTTACCTTTATTTTCAATCAGATTAGGGAGCTCGTTCAAGGGCCTATCTAGGCTTTTGACTTGTACCCTTCAATCAAATTAGGGAGCTCGTTTCAAGGGCCCACTCTCCATTTACTTTCAACCTTTTCAATTCCATATATATATATATATATATATATATATATATATATATATATATATATATATTGTTCTTAGCCATATTTTTGTTCAGTTTACTATTCAGGCTGAGCATCCAAACACACTCAAAATGATATTTAGTCAAGTTTATATCCAGCCCAATCTTTTGAATTTTGTGATTGGGATTCCTATTTTCGGACGGCAATCAGGTGTAACAGATTTCAAAAATAAATAAAAATAAATAATCTATTATTTTTTTATATATGCAAAATTTCAAAGATTGACCAAATTCGTAGCTAATTTCTGACCAACTCAAAAATCAACGATTGATATGAGGTTCGTCGCTTCTCCTAAGATCAGCAGCGAACTGTATCTGTCACAAAATTTTAAAAGGTATAAGATGGCATTTTATTTTTGCAACGGACTAAATCCGTTGTAGATCCGTCTCAATTTTACAATAAATCCGGTCTATCGTTTTATTTTTACGACATGGTAAATAGAGACGGACCATATCCGTCGTTAATTTGTTTTGCGGCGGGTCTGATCCGTCGCAAATTTGCAATTTTGGCAGTGGTACCTATTCTGATAATAGACTGCCTATTTACCATAACCTTCTTCTCATATACAATGGAAGATAAATTGTCAGAAGCTCATTCCTGTGTGATGCAGAAGGAAAGATAAAATGTTAGAAGCTCGTTCCTGTGTGATGCCGAAGAGAATTACACCTACAGTCGAAGGCCAGTCTCTTCCACAATGTAGAAAGGAACTACGCCTATCAAAGAAATAAAAATCATGTAGACACTAACTTGTCTTGTTTAGAAAATCTAAATCGATCACTAGTTGCTTGACATAACTTTAGGTGTAGGTATCAAAAACTAGTCCCATTTGTGATTTAGGTAGACCATACAACTAGAAATAGTGTACCTGGTGATGTCCACCTTCTAAACATTTTCCATCGATGTGGCTCACTTGAATCAAGTATTGTCCCAACTTTAGGGTCTTTGGCCTAAATGTTTTTGTGGCATCTAATGATGTGAGTGAAATCAACATAATCATTACGGTGGGCCCAATAAAAAAATAATTGTTGATGTTTCTTCCAAATATTTCATTTGGTGTGGCCAGTCTGAATCATAAGTTAACTTGATTTTTATTTTATTTTTTTTCCGTGGGCCTAGGTTAAATTACACATGTGATGGTCCATGTGGATTTCAAATACACATTGAAGTGGGCCCTGTAAAAATTAGCAGTCCCTCTAATAACTGACCCAGATTGGGTACTACCTCCGAAAGGACTTGTCTATGAGGGATGGTCTTTCTTTTCTTTTCTTTTCTTTTTTTCTTTCTTTTTTTTCTTTTTTTACACACACACACACACCCACACACTCACACCGTAGTGAGATTTCACCACCTATGGATACTCGAACCCTGGACCGGGTGTTGAAACTCCTGAGAGTCTACCATCGGAGCAAGACTATGAGGGATGGTCTTGGTAGAGCTAGGGGTGCACGCGGGTCGGTTTGGTCCGGTTCTGGGGTAAAACCGGAACCGAACCGTTCCTAACTACTTTCCGGGATTTTCGGGCTGGAATTCCGAACCGCTTAGCACACTAGAACCGAACCGAATCAGACTGACCGTGAAAACCGGCTCGGCTCCTGATGACGGCTCCACTGCTCGCTTTTAAAAAATTTAACAAAAGAAGAAAAAAAGGTGAAAAAATAATCCCTTACAGTCCCTTTGCAATTTTCTCAATGTGGCCCACTCCATATTCAAATCGTCAATCTGTACTGTCCATTGTGTACAGAAGGGAGATTTAACCATTGGCAATGTGGCATTCTGAAACCATGCAGGCTGTTGTAGAATTATGATCGTTGAACATGAAATGGACGGCGGAGTAGATAAGCTCATGGGCCACGCTGATTTTCCTCCAAAAGCACTCTATTCCTGATGGTTTTTCGTCCTCAATCTCATGAACGGAGTAGATTTTCCAAAAGACTTCAGTAAGTGGACCACCAAACTTCACAGAGTCGACGTACGTCAACTCTGTTGAAAACAGAGCTTCCGTCCTTTTGTTGTGGGCCACCATCATGCAGGGAGAGATGGATCTGAACCGTTCATCAAGTAGAGGGGGTAGAACCCATCAAAACCATGTTGAGCTTTCTTAGCCGTGTACATCCTCGTGATCTCTACAACGATCGAAAGAAGGCCGTCTGACTGCTTTTAAGGCTTGATTATTCAGGTGGGCCATATCATCAGATGATTAAAGCTCACTATTCACGGTCTAAATTCTAAGAGGAAGACAATGGACCGTGGACCCGATCCTGTTGAGGCAAAAATCTGGATCGTCCCCTTAGACCTTCGTATACCTGCACAAAGAGAAGGGACAAAGGAGACCCTGGCTTGAGCAGGGGACCCTCCGATGCCAAAGTCAGGCCTGGATCCTGGGTCTAAGCGTATTGAGGGGTTTGTGAGAAAGAGAGTTTTTTGCGTACCTTTTAGATGATGGAGGCCCCCCTTTTATAGCTGCTGGAGCGTTTTATCGTAGGAGGATTCTTCTCCTGGTCTTGTGCAATCGAAAGAGGATTCTCTTCCTAGGATCGCGGACACGGATAGTACCCGTCCGTGATCTTCGTCCGATCCCGCGAGCTTCGGGATCGGGGATCTTATCCCAAAATATTCGGGACGAAATCCGGTTTCGCGATGTCCTTTGGCTGGTTCCGTTAAGAGGGTCGGCCCGATGCATCCTCTGGATATCGGTTCTTCGTCCGAGGCGAGTTAACTTTCGTCTCGGTTTATAGAGTTCATAACCCTGCCTCGGATCCGACGTAGTGCTTCCCAAGCCGAGGCACCAGGTCCGAGTCTCTGGACTTAGTATTTTTTGTACCCAACAGTAAGCCCCCTTACTCCGTGTGTCTCACGTGACACTCAGGAGTAATGAGTTGTGAGTCGGTTCATAACTTGGTCCGAGGCAATAAGTAAACATTTAATGCATCCTGTGTTGTCTTTGATGGGAGACGATATCGGGCCGACAACGCATGCGCCCAAGAACCGTCAAATCGCTAATCCCGCCAATGAGGGTTGGACACGTAGCAGGGCGTTATTGTCGCTCGATGTGCGCCACGTGTCGAGCCGGGAGTCGACGCAGGCGTCGAATCATTTCCTCGTTAATTGCCTCCGCCACATGGCAATCTTATAAAAGGGTAAGGGTCCCGCATTTCAAACTACTACTGCCATTCCCGCTTTTCATTTCTTTTGGAGCTCTTTTCGGTCTTTCTTCTTCTTTCATTCTTCTTTGTTGACTGTCAGCGGCTCTCTTCGCCATTTCCGTTTTCCTCCCTCCTTCCGGTGAGTCTCTCCTTCCTCTTTGTTTAGTGATAATGGCGGCTAGGGGTTCTCAAAGTCCCCAGGAAGGAGCTTTCGGAGATGAAGGCGAAGCGCAACGTTTTTGGAACGTTGCGGAATCGCCTTCTTTATTGACGGAAATGGCAGTTGACGCTAACGCTACTTTCCTCTCTGAGAGGGTCACCGGCTCTGCCCGCGAGCGCCCCTTGCCGTTGCTCCTTCTCGGGGTGGGTCGTCCTTAATAACCCGCCCGGAAGGCCTAATCTTCCAAGGGATATGGAAGAAGAAGAAGAGGAGGAGGAAGATGAAGTATTAATTGTTTGAAGGAACCTCTCGTCGGTTCCTGTCGATAAGCGGCACATGCCGAGTCCGACGGAGAAGGATCGGGGATGACTTAAGCGGCCCGGTTCCTTCTGCCTCTTAACCGAGGCGGACTTGGACAGATCCGAATTGGGTACCACATCCCCGAATCGGTCATCACTTATCTCCCCGTCCGAGAGACTTGCCGGATCATCCTCCTCCTGGGGCGGTCGCGATTTACCAAGTCTCGATGCAATGCGGCTTGCGCCTGCCCCTTCAACCCATTGTCCGGGAGTTTTGTCTCGTATTCGATTGCACCGGGCAAATAGTTCCGAATGGGTGGAGGAACTTACTCGGGTGTGCGGAGGCATCGCGTGGTGAGATGGAACAGTGGCGTCAACCGATCGCCGACGAATTTCTTTCACTTATACCAAGTGCGCGTGAATCCGAACTACCCCGCTTTTTACGTTTACGGCTTTAAGGCGGAGGCGGCTCCTTAATAACCGACCCTCCCACTTATAACAAACATTGGAGAGAGCGTTGGTTTTGGGCTGTGGCCGTTGGGAGACGGAGTCCCTGGTCCTTCCTGAGGCTCGTGTTCCTCGGTCGTTTCAAAGAGCAGGTGACTTAGCTCTCCTCTCTTGCCTTTCTTTGTTTTTCGTAATATCCTGAGTCTGACGAGCTTGTGTATGGCAGACATCCCAAAGAAGCGGCAAAAGCTCGGCTCCAGTGCTTCACTCGGATTAAAGAGTTGAGGACGTTGGACCCGGCAGATAGGTCTTGGAAGGTGCTCCTTCAACCGGAGCGTCTTCATCTCGCAGGTCTAGACTCGGCCGTCACAGGTAATTGAAAATGTATCCTTACGTATCTTCTGAATTTTCCCTGACTTGAAGTTCGTTCTTTTCTTTTATTTCGATTTGCTCGAAGCTCGTCCTCATTTAAGGACTGCCTCGACCGCCCCGCCCCTGAGACGACCGGGACTCGTCCTCCTCTGGACTGTTCTCGAATTTGTTCCTTCGAAATGATCGGAGCTCGCCCTCCTCTTAGGGCGGTGTCGAGGTTGAAGGCTCCTCCACGATCAGTTCTTCTCGTCTCGAACCTCGGCCGCCGAAGAGACAAAGGGTGGTGCGGAAGGAAAAAGAACCTGCGGGTTCTTCTACTCCTCCTGTTGTCGTAATTTCTGACCCGGAAGAAAGGGTGGAAGTGACGGCGACCGCGGCCTCTGAACCTCAGGTGGCGCCTGACTCGGGACACATTGCGACGGAGGTTCCGAGACAGGAGGAGGAGGTTAGGGCCGGGTCTTCCAGGGGGGAAGAAGAGACGAGAACTGCATCTTCCAGAGGGGAGGAAACGAGCCAAGAGGGGCCGTCCGTTTTGCAGAAGATGGTGTCGGGGATGGTTCCTTGGGCCTTAGCCCATGGGAGCGAGAAAGAGTTCATCGGCCTCTACAATTCTCCGTCGTCACAAACCGTTGGACATGCGGCAAGGGTGCTTTTTGAACTTGCTCCTTGCTTGGTTAAGGCTAGTAAGGAGTTATCTTCGACTCATCGGCTGCAGACCCTTCTGTCGGAAGCTGAAAGGCGACGCGAAGAGGCCGAAACTCGGGTCGGCATTATGACAGGGGAGGCGGCCCTGCCCGGAAAGCTGCCGAAGATGCGAAAGCAGGGCGGCTTTCTCCAGAGAGTCGATGATGAAGCCTGCCGAGATTACTCGGCATCGGCTCTCCTTTCCACACCGAAGAAGAGAACCGACGAGTTCTTGCGCCCACTCTTCTTGCGCAGATGACTTGGCTCGGGCTAAGTTTGAGGCGGCGAGCTTATTCAAGAGTCAACGAGAAGACTCGGGAGGCCGAGAAGGCTAGGGATCAAGCCGTCCAAGCATTCCTTGAATCAGCAGAGTTCGAGGATGAGAGGGATCGCTTGTTTCAAAGCGGATTTCTTGAATGTGTTAAGGATATAAAGAAATCTTTTCCCGACCTTGATCTCTCGGAAATCGAGGGTGGAGGAGCCTCGGAATCCGAGAATCCGGATGCCGCTGCTGAGGTCACCGCTGGGGAAGAGGTCGGCACATGCGAGAACGCTCCTAGACAGTAACCAGGACCCTTTTTTTTTTTTTTTACTGTATTCACATGTTGTACTTGCATGTGGTCGATGAATGAAAGAAAACACTTTAGTTTTATTTGACTCGGCTTTAATCTTACTTAATTCAGAGTCTTTACATTGAGCACCGAGCTAAGGATAGTAGATCTTGAGATGTTCAGCGTTCCACGGATGAGGCAACGATTGTCCGTTTAGATCTTCCAGCCGATACGTTCCTGGTCGGATAGTGCCTGATACGATGTAGGGTCCTTCCCAATTGGGTCCAAACGTACCCGATCCAAATTCCTTGGTATTGACAAATACTTTCCGGAGAACCATATCTCCCATTCGAAACCTCCTGATCTTCACTCGGGCATTGTAGAATCGAGCCACTTGTCGTTGTCGTGCTTCCGTGCGCACCGCGCTTTTTCCCTTTGTTCGTCCAGAAGGTCGAGTCCGAGTGTGAGGAGTTCTTCATTTTCTTCCGCATTGAACGACGCGACCCGAGCCGAAGGTAATCCGATCTCGACGGGAGTGACGGCTTTCGAGCCATACGCGAGTGAAAAGGGAGTTTCTCTTGTGGCGGTTCGGGTTGTGGTTCTAGAGGCCCAAAGAATTTTCGGAGCTCTTCACCCATGCTCCTTTGGCTCGGTCGAGCTTGGTTCGAAGATGTTGCTTGATTATCTTGTTAACCGCCTCGACTTGCCCATTAGTTTGAGGGTGATGAGGTGAAGAATAGACGTTTCTGATTCTGAGGTTGTTGCACATATCGCGAAAACTCCTGTTGTCAAATTGTTTTCCATTATCTCGTAATAATGGTATGGGGTACTCCGAACCTGCATAATGTTTTTCCGCACGAACCTATGATCTTCTCGCTCTGCTTATTTTGGCTAATGGCTCGGCTCGGCCCACTTCGTGAAATAATCCACTGCTACCACGGCGAACTTGGTCTGACCTTTTTCCCATAGGGAGTGGACCTATGATGTCAACCCCCCATTGTGCAAAGGGCCAGGGACCAGTCATTGGCGTTAGCGCTTCGGGGGCTCGTCTCGGGATTGCCGCGAATCGCTGACATTTGTCGCATTTTTGGACGAGCGTGCGAGCGTCGTGTTGGATAGTGGGCCAGTAATATCCCTGTCGTAGAACCTTGTGGGCGAGAGACCTCCTTCCAGAGTGGTTTTCGCAGATTCCTTCATGGATTTCACGTAATACGTAATTCGCCTCACCGGGTGTGAGGCACCGAAGCAACGGAGCGTAGTAACCTTTCTTATAGAGGGTATCGTTGAGTATGGTGTAACGGGAGGCTCGGAACTTAAGTCGTCGAGCCTCGCACGATCTTCGTGCACCTCCCTTGTCAAGGTATTGGCGGATTGGATCCATCCAGGATGGTTCTGAGTCGATGGCATTGACGGCCTTAGTAATTGGTTCATTTATGCTCGGTTTATCGACGTATTCGACGGGGACGGACCTGGGTATGTCGTCTTCATCAGCAGAGGCGAGCTTTGCTAATAGGTCGGCTTTACTGTTTTCCGTACGAGGGATCCGAGTAATCTGACAGAGTTGAAATCCATTGATAAGTCCTTTCGCTTTCTCCATGTACGCTCTTAACTGGTCTTTCCGTGTCTGGTATACACCGGTCACTTGATTGACGACCAATTGAGAATCGCTGAACACACTTAAGTGCGTGACTCCCATGCTAGCGGCGAGTCGGAGACCGAGCAACAATGCTTCATATTCCGCTGTATTGTTCGAGGCTTGGAATCCAAGTCGCAAGGCATACTGTATGTAGGTATGATCGGGGGTTTCTAGTACAATCCCAGCCCCACTTGCCTTCGAGTTGGAAGAGCCGTCGACAAACAGCTTCCGTGAATAGGGCGGTAGGTAGGCCTGGGAAGCGGTTGTTGTTGAACTGCGACATTCTTTTGCATATCGTTGACGGGGATTTCAGTTGGTGGTGTTCCCTCGGCAATAAAATCAGCTATGGCTTGCCCTTTGATTGCTACCTTTGGTCTGTATTGAATGTCGAACTCACTCAGTTCGATAGCCCATTTCGTGAGTCGGCCGGAAGCTTCGGTTTCTGCAATACATGGCGAAGCGGAGATCGGTCATCACGATGATGGTATGGGCATAGAAATACGGCCTGAGTCGTCGAGAGGAAGTTATTAGTGCCAAGGCTACTTTTTCCAAGCTTGGGTATCTTGTTTCTGCTGGCAATAATGCTTTGCTGACGTAATATACCGGCAGTTACTTTCCTTCAGATTCTCGTATCAAAGCCGAGCTAACCGCTGCCTCGGACACTGCTAGGTAAAGCAGCAGGGATTCGCCTGATTCGGGTTTTGATAAGAGAGGTGGAGAACCGAGATATGATTTTAATTGTTGGAATGCCGCTTCACATTCTTCCGTCCAACCCATTGTTTGTCGTCCTTTCAACTGTTTGAAGAAAGGGAGACATTTATCCGTGGCTCGGGCAGAACCGATTAAGTGTCATTTGCGACCCGTCCAATCAACCTTTGGATGTCCTTAATGGTTTTAGGGGATTCCATTTCGACCAAAGCCTTTATCTTCTCAGGGTTTGCCTCTATTCCTCGCTGACTAACCAAGAAACCGAGGAACTTTCCGGAGCTCACCCCAAAAGCACATTTATTCGGATTTAACTTCATCCGAAACTTCCGTAGGATGAGAAACATTTCTTCCAAATCACTTACATGATCCGCCGCGTGTATACTCTTGACGAGCATGTCGTCAATGTATACTTCCATGGTTCGGCCTATAAGCCGAGCAAAGATTTTGTTAACTAATCTTTGATAAGTTGCACACGAGCATTCTTCAAACCAAATGGCATCACTTCGGTAACAATAAAGACCTTTGTCGGTGACAAAGGTAGTTTTTTATTTATCTTTTGATGCATTACAATTTGATTATACCCCGAATATGCATCCATGAAGCTAAGAAACTCATGTCCCATGGCGATTATCTACTAGTCGATCTATCCTCTAAGCGAAAGCTATCCTTCTGGGCAGGCTTTATTTAGGTCAAGATAGTCGATACGACACTCGCCACTTCCCGTTGGACTTTTTACCAAAGACGACATTCGCGACCCATTCTCGGATAGTGTATTTCTTCTATGAAATTAGCCTGGAGGAGTTTGTCGACTTCTTCTTCAATGATGGCATATCGTTCGTGGCGAGCCGTCGCCGCTTCGTCGGACGGCCGATATGACGGATCGACGTTGAGTCGGTGGGTCATCACCGATGGGTCAATCCCGGCATATCGTCATGACACCAGCGAATACATCTACAGTACCTACGAGAGCAGACTATCGCCTTGTCTTTCAAGGGGACCGTAGAGACGAGCCAATTGCACTTGTCTTGGATGCATCCGTTTCGACCAGGGGACCGAGATGAGATCTTCCACCGCCGTCCCTCGTTCATGACTCTCGCCCGAGGGTCCAACGATTCGATCGTTGAGATGTCGATCGGATTGCCGCTGTTCCTTTCACGCCTATCGCATGCCGCCTCGCATCTTGCGATCTCCTTTGACAACTCCTACTCCCGACTCCGGTGGGAATTTCGATGAAAGATGGTATGTGGATACCACGGCCCGAAGGAGACTTAAAGAAGGTCGGTTTAGAGTATGGCGTTGTATACTGAAGGTTGATCGACGACCAAGAAATCCACCATCATCGTCTTCTGATGTGGGGTACTGCCGGCAGTGAGTGGCAACGAGACAATTCCTTCAAGCAATACTTGTCCCCCGGAAAACCCGATTAACGGGGTCCGAACTGGACGTAACATAGATCGTTCAATTCCCATTTTATCGAACGCCTAAGTAAATAATACATCTGCAGATGACCCCGTATCAACGAGTATCCGGAATACTTTTCGGTTAGCGATAGTCAGAGTGACAATCAGTGCGTCATCGTGGGGGTGATAGATACCTCGGGCGTCTTCCTCTGTGAACGAAAGACAATATTTTTCCCTTTTCTTCTCCTTTGGTGGCCGCTCTATAATCATAAGCTCGACTCGGGCTGACTAAGTTTTCTTGCATGGTTCCTTCTAAAGATTGTTTGAGTCGCCCCCTCCTCGCGGACCGCCGATAATTGTCCGGATTTCTTCCATCGGCCGACTTCTCGGTCGGGCGTCCCTCGCTTCCGCAGCTTTAACCACATGTTCTTTGAGTCGGCCGTCCCTTTATGAGTCGCCGATTTCTTCCTTTAGGTGACGGCAATCACTGTGTTATGCCCGTGATCTCGGTGATAGTGGCGGTATTTATCCTTGTCCCGCCGATTAGGATTGCTTTGAGCTTATCGGGCCGCTAACAAAGCCTTCGCTTTTGATTTCCATCAATACTGCTCTCGTGTTTTGTTCAGGGGGGGTATACGTGGAAAATCTTCGATCCGGCATTTGCCTGACCTTCGCTCGTCGTGCGCTTGATCATCCTTGCGTTTCCTTCCTCCGGTCGAGTCGGCTTCCTTTTTGGCCGACTCTTTGACCAGAGTTTTAGTTTCACGCAGGATTCGCGTCTCTTCGGCGTTTGCATACTTATCCGACCGTGCCATAAATTCTGCCAAAGTATCGGGCGGAGTTTTGTCCAGAGACGCTAGGAATGGCTTGTCTCTAACTCCTTGCATGAGCGCATTGAGAGCCGTTTCTTCTGAATGTTTTCGAACTTGAAGGGATTCGAAATTGAAACGCTTGATATAATCTTTCAATAGCTCTCCCTGCTTTTGAACTATGTTGTTCAGATGTGCAGGGGGCTTCAATTTCTTCTTTCCGCCGATGAAGTTAGTAAGGAAGGCGTCGCTCAGCAACCGAATGAACCGATGGACTTTGGTTTCAACTGCTTTTGAACCGAGTCTAGCTACATCGGCCAATGTAAGGGAAAAGGCCCGACACACATTCGCATCCGAGGCGTCATGGAGCTCCATATATGTTCTGAAGCATTCGATATGCTCCGTTGGGTCGGTTTTGCCGGTGAAGGGAGTGATTTGAGGCAACCGAAACCTCTCGGGCAACCGAGCCGCCATTACCGAGTCCGCAAAGGGAGACGCCTTCGCTTCGGACCTTGTTGGATGCATATCTCGGCCATGCCTCATGTCCGCCATTTCTTTCGCCATTTCCTCCCGTACTTCTCTTTTAAAATTTTGAATATCGGCCTTCCAAGGTTCACTACTTTCGGCCGTGCCTTCTATGGGAGGTCGGACGCGCCTTCTTCGCTCTATCTCGTGCCGAAGGTCGGTTGGGGGTAAAGATGCATTGGCCGACTGGGCTGGAGACGGTTCAGGGACGCCTTGGAGTTGGCTCGGTCGAAAAGACTGCGGAGCGGAAGGTTGAGGATCAACCGCTGCAGTCGGTACATGCGCTGTCTCCCCTTGGGGAGGCGGAAGTGGCTGCATTTGCTGCTGATACATTCGTTCCAGCATTTGCTTCATCATATTCATATCGGATCGGATTTCTTGAACCTCCTGATCTAACCGCCCATCATTCCGACCCCGCTGATTGTTGCTTGTTCTGGTCGCTCCTCGTTGGCGGTTGTTAGGTGGGTTCTGGACTGCGGGGATCGCGACCGGGCCTGCTGGCCCTGTAACCGCGATCTCATTCAACTCTTCGGGGACCGTTCTTCTAGTCATCACCATGGGACTCGATAGAGATAAGGGATGGCTTTTTGTTCGTTCCCACAGACGGCGCCAAACTGTTGAGGCAAAAATCTGGATCGTCCCCTTAGATCTTCGTATACCTGCACAAAGAGAAGGGACAAAGGAGACCCTGGCTTGAGCAGGGGACCCTCCGATGCCAAAGTCAGGCCTGGATCCTGGGTCTAAGCGTATTGAGGGGTTTGTGAGAAAGAGAGTTTTTTGCGTACCTTTTAGATGATGGAGGCCCTCCTTTTATAGCTGCTGGAGCGTTTTATCGTAGGAGGATTCTTCTCCTGGTCTTGTGCAATCGAAAGAGGATTCTCTTCCTAGGATCGCGGACACGGATAGTACCCGTCCGTGATCTTCGTCCGATCCCGCGAGCTTCGGGATCGGGGATCTTATCCCAAAATATTCGGACGAAAATCCGTTTCGCGATGTCCTTTGGCTGGTTCCGTTAAGAGGGTCGGCCCGATGCATCCTCGATTACTGGTTCTTCGTCCGAGGCGAGTTAACTTTCGTCTCGGTTTATAGAGTTCATAACCCTGCCTCGGATCCGACGTAGTGCTTCCCAAGCCGAGGCACCAGGTCCGAGTCTCTGGACTTAGTATTTTTTGTACCCAACACATCCGTTTACCATCCGTTTGCTATCAACCAAACAACCTTATATTTTAAATTCCTCTCGCGTCTTTTCTAGCCTTATGTCTTTTCAAATCGTAAGGCTCAGAACTCTCGTGACAACCAATTGCAGGTAAAATCGTTCAAAACCGCTAGTTTCATATAAAGAGATGCTTCTATCATTTTAATACTCTATCATAGAGTTACTACCAATGTGAACCATTCAACGGTCAAGATGCAGACTGGTGCATGTAAAATCAATCAGGCGAATGTGGATATGAATTCCCTTTCCCCTCGATCATTGGACGTATTCCCTTCCTTATCGATCATTGGACGGTGATAGCTTGTCTCTTCGTTTGTTTAAAGGTTAAAGTAGCACCCTGATAGAATAAGAACATCAATACACATGGATGTGCTCGCTGCAATGTGATATATACATGCCGAATCCAAGCCGTCCAGAATCTCGGATCCAGTTTGGATGGTGCACAGACCTACAATCAGATTGACTAAAGGACCCGATTCTCTGACTGAATGGCATCTGATCTTCCGAATTAAAGACGAGATGGGATTGCGTACTGAGTAACTCAGTACCTTATAGCGTGCTGAGTAAACTTTGTAGGGCTCACCGTCATGTATGTGTATTATCCACGCCGTCCATCCATTTTATCATATCATTTTATGAAATCAATATAAAATTGAAGAATTTCTAGAGCTCAAGTGGACCACATTACAAGAAACGGTAGGAATTGAACTCCTACTATTGAAAACGTACTGGAGCCCACAGAAGTTTTGGATCACGCCCATATTTGTTTTTTTTTTCCCTTCATCCATGTCTGTGTGACCTTATGAACAGGTTGGATGAAAAATAAACATCTCTGTGGACCCTAGGAAGGTTTCAACGGTGGATGTCACTACCCCCACTGTTTCCTGTAATGTGGTCCACTTTAGATTTGGATATGCTTCAATTTTGGACTTATGCCATAAAACGATCTGATAAAATGGATGGACGGCATGGATAAGAAGCAAAAATCATGGAGGGCCCCACATATTTTACTGAGTTACTCAGTAGGCAATCCGCGTCCATAAAAGACAAGACCGGCGCGTTCAGAAAATTTTTATCCAGGCTATTTTCATCTGATGGCCTTTCCCACTGCTTGAACGGTCAGGATTGTGGTACGTTATGTACGGTGATCTTCGGTCTAAAGGACACGTCCAATTGGACAGATGCCAAGAAAAAGACAAAAGCAGACCTATTAAAATGGGGAGAGTTGATTGATGATTGGACTCGTGGGTCCGTAGATGTCTCCAACCTTTGAAAATAGTCGTTGGATTTTACAATGTTAATTCGATTCGCGTGGGCGAGATTGATTTGGCGGTTCCGAAAAGCACGTAGAAGATCCGGACCATTCATCTGGTGGGGCCTTCTATGAATAATCTATTTCTGTCCCAGAAAACACGCCTGTCTCCTCCTCAGAAGGGACACACTTGTACCACAGATATGAACGTTCAAGAAATAAATGATCAACAGTCAATATTCGACGTACCATCTTCGCCATCTGATGAGATGACTGATTACTTTTCTTTTGGAAATGTTTCCCGTGTGGTCCATGTGATGAGTTGACAGTAGCTTATGTACGTACGTTGAGTAGACACGTGTGTGGAGTATCACCCCAATATCTCCTTGCGGATCACGTAGCATTTCACACGTGTCGAGCGCTACTCTTCGATCGAGTTCGTTTGGACTCGGATTCGGTAGTGAGCCCTCCAGTACGGTGATCGGTCGGTGATGTAAAAAAGCTCCGTGGGCTTCACCATGATGTTTGTGTTCTACCATTCATCCATTTTTTAATATCATTTTAGAGCATTATCCGAAAAATGAGGGAGACCCAAATCTCAGATAGACCACACCATAAGTGACAGTGGTGATTGAATGCTGGGAACCACAGGAAATATGGATCGTGCTGATATTTTTGTTTTCCCTTCATCCTGGTATTTGTGACCTAATCAACAGGTTAGATGGAAAATAAATATCACAGTGAGGCTTAGGATTAAGAATATTTTAAAGGTTGGTGATCAGTCACCCCTGTTTCTTACTGTGTAATCCACTTGATATTTGATATTAATTTGTATCTGCCACATTTTTTGGCTCATGCCTAAAATGATCTGGAAATGTGGATGGCCGGCGTCGATAAAACACATACATCACGTAGGGACCACCTTAATCTTATGTTATATATCTACTCCGATTCAGATGTTTTTACAGATCAATTTAAAACAATATTCCACAAAATAATAATATAGATATTTCAGGTGGACTATGGGAAAAGAAACAGTGATAATTGAATGCTCACCATTAAAACATCCCAAAGCTCACCGGAAGCATATTTATAATGTTTATTTTTTTTTATTTAATCTGTTATAAAATAAACCATAACTATGTGAAGAAAAAATACAAAAATTATCTCCATCTAAAAATTTGATAACCTCTAAAAGCTTTTAATAATCATTCACCACTTTTCCCGGTGATGTGGTCCACCGGATATTTGTATCCGCTCAATTGTTTGGACAACATCCTTAAGCGAGCTGGAAAAACGAAAGGGTAAGGTGGGCCCCACGTGGTAAGGATAACAACCATTGAGCTGTTACTCGGGTAACAGCTAATCCGCTCCATTGGAGCGCACGTTCTGAGATACTCCGATGATTTGAATTGTCAAAAATATCATTGCTACCGTAAATAAGTCATTGTTCCGTACTCATGCTTATTTTAACCTTTGATTTTTGGAGTTGAATGCGAGCCGTTGAGAATTTATATCTTCATTTTTTCTAAATGCTTCAAAGGATAGTGATGGTCACAAAGGTGGACGGTTTCGATTGTCAAACTATTCAACGTGTGGGCCTCTGTAGGCAGCTATAGATGGTACATCACGTGCGGGACACCGAACTCCTCTTCCTCGTTTAGTGAGCCTCTAAGGAGAAAAAAGCCGGGTCGTGGGTGGGACCCACTGTAATGTATGTGACTACATCCACGCCATCCATTCATATCATGATTTTTTAAAAAAATGAAGCAGATCCAACTCTCATGTGGTCCATAATATATACAGGAAACAGTGGTAATAGATCATTAAAACCTTCTCATGGGCCACAAAAGTTTTAGATCGAGCTGATATTTGTGTGGTCTTTTCATCCAGATCTTTATGACCTTATCAACAGGTTGGATGGCAAATAAACATTCCGGTGACCCTGATGAAGTTTTTAATGGCGGGGATTCAATCACTAATGCTTCTTGTGGTAAGGTCCACATAAGATTTGGATCTCCTTAAATTTTGGGACCGTGACCTAAAATGAGCTTTCAGAACGGTTGGAGGGTGTAGATTTAAGCCACATAAATCAATATGAGCCCCACAGTTAGGGGTCCCACCCACCTCGGTGGATCCCGGTCTCACCTTGACGCCACTTGCGGTGTAACCCGGAGCTTTGTGAGGCCGTGATATTCGTGTTACGTCCGCTCCGTCCGTCCATTTCTCCGTCTCATTTAGAACACTAGCCAAAAAGTCACGTGGCCCATGTCGCATGAAGCGGTTCGGACGAAAATGCTGAACGTTGAAACCTTTTTAGGGCCCGCTGTTACGTACGCCATCTTTCATGATGAGATGAACGAAGGAGAAACACAAATATCATTTGGATCCAAAACTTCTGTGGTAGGCTTCAGCAGTGGGCGTTCAATTCGTTTCCAGTTTTGGATTTGGATCATGTCCTAAAATTAAATGGACAATAAAGATAGACGGAGTGAAATGCCTAGCCGATGGCATGCAAGGACCGAAGCCCGACGGACGCGAATTGCGACACGGTGTCCTTGGAAGTTAGGAAGGGCCCACCACCATGTTTTTCCATCCAATTTTTTCAGATAATTTTAGGAAATCCATCCGATGTGTATCCAAAACTCAAGTGGGCCCATGAGAGGAAACAGTGGAAATTGAATGACCACTGTTGAAACATTCTCAGGGCCATATAAATTTTGTATCAAGCTAACATTATTTTGTATTTTCAGTACATCCTGGTTGGAATGACATTATGAACAGTTTCGATGGCGTAAAAACATTAAGATGAACCCTATAAAAGTTTCAATGGTAGGCATTCCTCTAGA
Source organism: Magnolia changhungtana (assembly GCA_030180095.1). Classification (NCBI taxonomy): domain Eukaryota; kingdom Viridiplantae; phylum Streptophyta; class Magnoliopsida; order Magnoliales; family Magnoliaceae; genus Magnolia; species Magnolia changhungtana. The sequence goes on along the minus strand of JASAUF010000396.1, from coordinate 5,519,929 downwards.
TTCACCTCATTTTTTGTCTTACAACCTTAAATGAGGAAAAAAAAAAAAAAATGGATGGACAGGATTGATTCTTCACAAAACATGGCAATCAGCCAACCCGGACCCGGATCCCGACGGAAACGGATTGGCTACTCACCTTGCCACCAGCAAATGGCTGGTGGTCGGTAGTCTGTGGGCCCTACCATGATGTATGTGTTTCATCCATGCCGTTCATATATGTTTCCAGATTATTTTATGGTATGAGACCAAAAATGAGGTATGTCTAAATCTCAAGTGGACCACATTACAGGAAACAGTGTTGAATGAGCGTCGACCATTAAAAACCTTTTGGAGGCCATAAAAGTTTTGGATCAAGCTGATTTTTGTTTTTTCCCTTTATCTGGGCCTGTATGACCTAATCAACAGATTATATAGTATAGTGGGCCTTAGGAGAATTTTAACTGTGGATATCCAATCAATATTATTTTCCGGTAGTGTGGTCCGCCTGAGATTTATATCCGTCTCATTTTTTAAAGCAAGCCTAAAATGATATGTAAAAGTGGATGAAACACATACATCATGGTGGGGCCCACTGAGCACGACCACCAGCCATGGGGGCAGGGGAGTAGCCAATCCATTTCTGATCCCGACCAGCCACCAGCCCGGTCGCTGGTGATTGGTGCTCCGTGGGCCAGCATGATGTATATTATTCATCCAATGCTACTTATCTATTTTTAGGGCGTGATCCAAAAAAGAAATAATTAGCAAAGTAGACCGTCTTTTAGGGTAACAAAAAAGAAATAAAAACAAAACATCCAAAAAATGAGAGGGATATAAATCTCAGGTGGATCACACCACACGAAAACAATAGTGATTGGATATCCACCATTAAAATCCTTCTAAGGCCCACTGTACTGCTTATTTGACATCCAATATGTTGATTAGGTGGTACAGACCTAGAAGATGGGAAAAAACAAAAATCAGATTGACCCAAAACTTTTATGGCCCCAGAAAGTTTTTAATGGTCGATGTTCATTCAACACTGTTTCCAGTAATGTGCTCCACTTGAGATTTGGATATAAGTGATTTTTGGTCTCATATCCTGAAATGATATAGAAAAATAGATGGACAGCATGGATTAAATACATACATCATAGAAGGGCCCATGGAGCACCGAGTACCAGCCATTGGCTGGTGAAAGGGGGAGTAGCCAATCCGTTTCCCGGTACCACCCTCTCCCGTACCTAGTCAGGAACGGACAGGGGTTTTGAGGGGATAACGTGATGTATGGATTTTATCGGCACCGTCTATCCATTTTTGCACGTCATTTTAGGGTACCAGCCAAAAAATGAGGCAGATCCAAGGATTAAATGGTCCACATTATAGGAAGAAGTAGTGATAATGACAGCTGCCGTTGAAACCATTTTAGGCCCACCATGATGGTTAAAAAAATAATATCAGATTGATCCAAAACTTCCGTTGCACCCAAAATGTTTTCAATGGTAGGTATTTAATTCTCGTTGTGTGGTCCACTAGAGCCTTTGATCTACCTCATTTTTAGAATTGTAAACTAACATGACATGGAAAATGTATAGACGGTGCAGATAAAACCCGTACATCACGGTGACCCCTCGGATCCCCTCATTACTACCCAATCCGCATTCGAGTCCAACGGCATATGCAGGACATTTGCAGCATTCAATTGGTGGGTCCTGGTGTGAAGGAGCGGCGGTCCGAAAATTATGATGATCATATGATGTTAACCTTCTGATTTGAGTTTTTTCCATCATTGTAGATGGAGCGTCAGACAAACTCTTTCTACATGTCCATCTGGACTCTTTTTAAAAAGAAAATCCCTAGGATGGTCAGGATTGTTCAATGGGAGTTACTCCACGGGCACAAGTTATCCCTCGTTGGACCAACACAACCTCAGACGACGTTTGGCGCATGGGTTTGAATGCCATTAGATGGGAGTGGGTTTTAAGATTCATGAATCATTGTGAGGTTTTGTTTAGGACTCACATAGGGTATGGGTTGCGAAGCCTCTTATTGAAATCAACTCTGGGGCTAGGATTTTTAAATTCTTACTTTGGGTTTGGTCGGTGCTATGTGGACCCCACCATGATGTATGTGTTTTATCCATGTTGTCCATCCATTTTGAAATATAATTTTAGGGCTTAATCTCAAAAATGAGGTAGATATAAATCTTAGGTGGACCACACCATAGGAAAATAGTAGTAATTGAATTATACCATTAAAAACCCCCTAGGGCCAACCTTGCAGACCACTTGAGATTTGAATCAAACTCATTTTTAGGCTCAAATTATAAAATGACATAGAAGAATGGGTGGACGGCATGGATAAAACACATACATCATGATGGGTTTCACAGAGCACTGACCAGTTGTGGCAAGATAGTAGCCAATCCGTTTCCCAAACATGAAGTGGGTGGCTTCCAAGCCATGAGATTATACAACAATCCTTGACACAATGTAATCATTACATTTTGGTAGTTCCATCCCACTTAAACCCATCTAATCCCGTGTAACACTGAAAGTCGGGTGAGTCAGGTTAGGTTGGTGCTCAACCCTAACCTGACCCAAGGTTCTTGTACCTCAACTCCAACCCAACCCAACCCAACCTTGGGTTGGGAATTCTCAACCTAAGCCCAACCCAAGCAGGCTCAGTCGGGTTGATCGGGTTAGTCGGGTGTATACGTGGTAATATTTTCGTTATTACATTAGTTTTTTACATTTCAATATAGAACTTATTTTTTGTATCTATGATTTTATTAATTATATATATAATTATTCATGGTTAAGAACTTCATTTTTTTTAAAAAAAATAAGCTAAAATACAGGATAATTACTCCTTTAAAAGTCAAGTAGCATAACTAGCAATCTATTTGAGAGAGAGAAATCTAGCATATCTTGTAAGCTCGAGTCATTGGAAATGATGTGGACAAATGAAACCCGACATCACTTGTGTGCCTTCGACACAAAGGATCCACACTCAATTATAATTTATAGATAACTTATATATTGATCAGGTTCGGGTTCGGGTTGAGTCAGGCAACCTGAGCCCAACTCAAGTTTTATCGAGTTAGTGTTTGTATAGTCCAAGCTTGAGATCGGACCCGATACATCCTGCCCGAACCCAACCCAATGTCAGGTCGGTCACAAGTCGGTCAGGATGAATCCACCCAACTTTCAGCCCTAATCCCATGCTCCAAACACCCCCGTATGCTTGTGATATCGAGTCCATCCATTAGATGGACTTATGGTGTATGTATTATGGCCCCAAATCAGGCTGTTGAGATAGGATGGCTGGTTAAAACTGATTGACCGTGGTGCACTTTCAGCATACGAATATGGCCAAACTAATGATAAGACTCACCAGATTTGAGCCGCGACACATATAAAGTGGGCCCCTTAACAAGCGGCCTAAACCTGGCACACACATGTCGCTAGGCACATGTGGCAGGAGTCGAATGCAAAACGAATTTACCGGGAGTCGTAGTGATGGCCTGATAGGCACAGGGCAATTATACGCCGGTGCTGGACTCTTCCCATCGTCTTTGTCACACTTACCTCGGGTCGTAACCGCCAAAATAGTGGGTCCCACCATAAATGGATTATAAATCAGCAACTACACTGAAAGTATGATCTTAACTCGCTGATTGATGGATGGTATTGTCAAAACAAATGTTCATTAATCAGAGGTCCTTGTTGTCTAATCAATCTGATATTTAGGCATACGATCAATATGCCGTGGCTCACACGATTTGGGCGGCTGAGATTTAAAATAGATGGGGTCCACGTATAAAGTGGATAAGCCTTTATTTGGGACTGGAATTGGCAAATTAACAGCGTGGATGAAAGAATCAATAGTAGCTTATGTGGCCTTGAGTTCTGAAATCTGTTCCCATGCTTTTGTAATCCAGACCTTTGGTCTACAGGACTCCACGCTGTTGGGCTATTCATTTAAAATAAAAAATAAAAACTCTCCTTGATAAGACACTGTGGACCTATTTATTTGATTTGTCTAAGATAAGACGTTTGAGTAGAGAAATACAACGATGGTCCACATCGACTGACAATGGTCATAATATTAGTCTTTCAAACTTTCTAATCTATCAGATATTTTTTATGTGACATTCTCCATCTATGATGGAATAAAGAGATAAGTGGTTCGGATTATCGAAACATGGGTCCCATTTTCCATAACTGAAATCCTTGTATACTGCACAAACACGTGGGCCACGTATCATACAATCCCATTACAAAAAAGAAAAGAAAAGCAAAAGAAGGCACCGACCGCCACCGCAGCTCGAAAACAAAAAAGCAAAAGCGAGAAAGATGTTGCCTCTTATGGATCACGACGTAAGGGCTGCAGCACGTCTCCCTTAATGGACCCTACATGAACGTTCTAGGATGATCTGGACCATCCATCTATGGGGAATTATCATAGATAGATTATTTATTTAAAAGATTATCCAATGAAAGGAAATTGACTACTGAATTGTTGTGCTCAAATCGACAGTCAGAAAAAAATAAAAAATTGGACTGCTCTAACCATTTTCAAGTGCCCACTATAGCAGTTCTCAGCAAATGGATGGTTCTGGTAATGGGAAAGCGGTTATTAGGAAACACATGGATGTTTTCCCATGCGTCGCGACACATGCAAAGAGAACTAAGAAAAGGTGGACCAGCTCCAAAGTGCAGATTGGAAGGTCTACTTCAAAGGTTGAGAAAGAATCAAAAGTTCCCATGATCTAAGGCGGGCTTTTCTTTTGAATAGAGAAGAAAAAGCAAGAAAACCCGATCTATCAACGGCTAACTGCTCTCTCTCTCTCACGAGAATTCACAGAAGGAAGACGGAGAGATGAAATGGGGAAGAAAGAAATCATCTGGCCTTTCGCTTCCTCACCTCTTTCCAATTCCATGGCTTTCGAAGCTCAAGCTGATGGGAGGCAAAACCAAACCCCAACCTGCAAAATCCAAGCAAAAACCCAAACCCAAATCACCCCAGAACTCATCCATACCTGTTTGTTTCAGGTCCTCCTCTCGGCCATCGGACTGCGGCTTCCGTTCCGTCTCCGACGTCTCCTTCTCGCCCGAAATTTTCAACAGGAGGATGGACCGGAACCTGACCGGATTGGTCGAACCGGAAGATGATTTCTGGAGGTTCTCTTTCCGTAAGCAGAGGTTTGAATGCAGGGAGAGCTTAGGGAGCTTCGAAGACGAGCTTGCATTTCAGTTCTCGAATTGTGGCAGCTGCAGATCGAGCGGTAAAGCTGGAAGAAAAGATTTTGATCTTAGGAAGAGGTGCAACCATGTATCAGTGAAATTCGAGATGTCTCCGGAAAATCAAAGTTCTGAGAACGATGAAGACTGGAATAAAATGAGATTCGAGCATCGACGGAGGCTACTTAGGAAACATAGGAAATCGAGAAGAGCAGATGGAAGAATTTTAGCAGCAGAAGAAGAAGTCATTACATATAGAGAAGAATCGGTTCAAGAAGATCAGAGATCTCAAAAACAAGATCCAAAGATGTCGGAATCGGATCAAACGGACAGGGTCCATTCGCCGAATTCAATAAAATCATGCCGGAAAATAGAACAGGAAGAAATTCAGAAATCGACAGCTCTGGATTCACAGAAACCAGATCAGCAAATCACAAAAGATGAAGATGGAATTCCACGCAGTATTTCAACAGATTCAGAGCAAAAATCATCAAACGATCAGACAATTAGAGATCTCAGGCTGAGGAGGAAAATCAGACAAAGATCGAAAGGCGGATCGATTTCTCCGAGGACGGCTTCAAGGAACGACATGTGTAAGATAAGAGCTCTGGAGAATCTAAAGAAGGCGAAGAAGAAGAAGGAGAGGGAAACAGATATATGCAGATCATTCGAGAATTACGCTGTGGTGAAGAGCTCCTTCGATCCACAGAAAGATTTCAGAGAATCGATGGTGGAGATGATCTCAGAGAATGGGATCGAACGGCCAGAAGAGCTCGAGAGCCTCTTGGCTTGCTATCTGTCGTTGAATTCGGATGAGTATCGCGACCTCATTGTGAAGGAATTCCAGAAGGTATGGATGGATTTGAATTTTGGACAGAGATCGTTGAATAGCAAAGCTAGAGCTGAGTAATTATAATTAGTAATATGATTAGAGCTTAATTACGATCGTAATTGCTCTGTAAATAACATATAATGATGTTTTATTAGTTTCTACTTGTTAGTAAATCTTCTTTCCTGTTCTGAGTTCACCTGCAAGCATTGTATGTTAACTTTCGGATCTTTTCGGCCAACGTGTCATGTTTCTTGGACATCCAAACCGTTGTAGAAGATGGGCCACACCATTAAGATTACGTGGCATCAAATCACACTGATCTGCTAATTAGAGGGGGCACACCTGTATGTTGAATCATTCCATCGTCCATCCATTGATTTCGATATTATGGCCCGCCTGATGAGTGGCCAGCCTTAAATCTTGCCTCAAATGATCTTCCAAGTGTGGTCCTTTTGAAAGGACACGTTGGAAGCGGAGTACGTGCTGCCCCTGCCCGGACGGAAATTGGTCCAGGGGCTACGTGGGGTCACATATGTTTGGGTTTTATCTACGCTGTTCATCCAATTTCCCAAGATCATTTTAGGCTCTCATCCAAAAAAAATAAGCAGATCCAAGGCTCAAGTGAACCACACCATAAAAAGGTGCCGTGATAATGACATCCACCGTTGAAACTTTCCTAGGACCCTCCGTGATGTCTATTTACCATCCAATCTATTCGTAAGGTTACATAGAACTGATTAAGGTAAAACACAAATGTCAGCCTGATATAACGGTGGGCGTTCAATTCACACCGTGTGGTATACCTGAACCTTGGATCTGCGTCTAAAGTGATTTGGAAAATGAATGAACCCGCTGTATGAAACCATTCATCCTGGTGGGTCCCACAGATCCTTACATGGACTGATTCGGTCCAGGCGGGAGCAGCACTCAATCCGCTTCTATCTATTTGTTGGAACCATCATGAGTTGCTTATGATTCCACGTGATCATTTTTTAGTTGGGCAATCACAGCCATCAAATCCATGGCTTGCATAAGGATAAGAATGGCTATATAAAATAAGGCCAAGTCCAGGATGGATTGGATTGTCCAATCACTGTGACTTTTGACTTGTACCATGATATGTGGTCTGAACTTAAATGGACAGTCAGATCAATCGATTGGACAGATTGTCCCAATCAACAAATGCAAGTAGGAGCATCATAGCTTATGGTGCTCTCACAGCAGCTGAGTATCCATAGGTGGTGAAAACGCGCTACGGCGTGAGTGTGTGTGCGTGTGTTAAAATTAAAATTAAAAAAAAAAAAAAAAAAAAAAAAAAAAAAAAAGCTGAGCATTTCTCTTGTTTTGCAAGTGTGTTATGGTGTGAATTAATTTGAATTGTTAAAAAGGTAAATTATTGAGCTGTGAATCAGTGCAAATTGTACTTTAATTACTATGAATCAATAATTTTGAAATCTCTTACAGATCAATAATTTTGAAATCTCTTACAGAGGCTTTGATTCAATCTCATTTATCAGGAATTCTTCAAACAGCTACACTGGTACCTTGGGTTGGAGTCCTTTTAACTCAGTGGTAGACTCCTACGAGTTTCAACCTCGAGAGCGATACCCATAGGTGGTGAAATCCCACCATAGCTTGTGTGGGTGTAAGTCGGGTGCGTGTGTAAAAAGGAAAACAAAAAAAATAAAAGCTACTCTAGTACCTTGGATGGGCTTTACCATATTTGTTTTATATGAAATTGTTCTCAACCATCGGGTCGATCACTCTTATGTTAGGCATAACGATATTTGCTACTGTCGATGCAACTTTTTACCCAATTTCTTCCGTGAATAGTCCAGAACTTACCCTCCCAACTTAAATGTTGGACGTACGGACGGGCATCTGAGAACCAAATTACCCCTTAACTTCCTTTTAGAAGTGGATTGGCTGGTGTGCGAAGACGAGTGCTGACGCTCTTCGAACTTTTTTTTTTTTTTGAGTTGTTAGGAACTGGTCAACAAGAGATTAGCCACCCCCACTAGGGTTCACTCAATCTACCACTTGAGCTATGGATCTGGGTGTGACGCTCTTTGAACTTGAGTAGTAGGAATGGCTCAAAAGAGATTAGTGTTGTGTAGCCTCACAATTATGTATTTATTATATCCACAACGGCCATCCATATTTTAAGATCATTTCATAGCATTATTAAAAAAAAAAAAAAATCATATCCAAAGATCAACTGGACCACACCACAAATAGCAGCGGGAAAATTGATTTTTACCATTAAAATTTTTGTAAGGCCCACCATAACAAAAGCTAAAGCTACACTAGTACCTTGGATGGGCTTTACCATGTTTGTTTTATATAAAATTGATCTCATCCACCAGGTCTATCACTCTTATGTTAGGCATAGAGAAATTTACCACTGTGGACGCAGCTTTTTACCCTGTGAATAGTCCAAAACTTATCTTCCCAAACTTAAACATTGTACGTACAGACAAGTATTAGAAGACCAAAATACCCCTACCTTTCAGAAGCGGATTGGCTGGTGCTGGAAGACGAGCGCTAGGCTCAACTTGAGTTGTACTAACGGTTCAAAAGAGATCAAAGTTACATGGCCCCAAAGTTATGTATTTATTATATCCACAACGTTCATCCATATTTTGAGATCATTTCAGAGCATTATCGAAAAAAATAAAATTACAACCAAAGATCAACTGGACTACACCACAGATAGCAATGGGGAAACTGATTTTCACCATTAAAAATTTTGTAGGGCCCACCATAACATTTATTTTCCATCCAATCTATTCATAAGGTCACAAGGACCTAAATGAAGAGGAAAAACAAATTTCATATTGATCCAAAATTTCCCTGACCCCTAAAAGGGTTTCAATGTTAGACGTTCACTCTCCCACTGCCTTTTACGGTGTGGTCCCTTGATAGTTAGAACTGCCTTATTTTTATTCTCAAGCATTAATACAAGCTCACCAAATGGATGGACGGTTTGGATATAATATATACATAAGTGTGTGGCACATGTAACTTTGATATCTTTTGAACTGTTCGTACAACCCGGAGTTCAAGGAGCGTCAGGGACGCGGATTAGCTACTGACAGGTTGAGTAAGTTGCTGAAGTGACGTCACCAAGTCTGTGGGCCCCACTATGATGTATGTGTTATATCCACACTGTCCATCCAATTTTAGATATCATTTTAGAGTATTAAGCAAAGAACGAGGTAAATTAAAATCCGTAGTGGACCCCACTGAAGAAAACAGTGGGGAGAGTGATTCCCACCGTTGAAACTATCCTAAGGCCCATCATAATGTTTATTTGAAATCCAACCTTTTCAAAAGTTAAAAAAGATATGAAATAAGGGAAAATACAAATATAAGCTTAATCTAAAACTTTTGAAAAGTTTTTAACAGTAGGTGTCACAATTCCACTGTTTTTCTGTGTTGGGGTCCATTGGAGCTTTGGATTTAACTCATTCTTGGGATATTGACCTAAAATGATCTCGAGCTTTGGATTTAACTCGTTCTTGGGATATTGATCTAAAATGATCTCTCCAAATGGATGAAAGGTGTGGATACAAAACATACCCGTACGTCCAACGTTTAAGTTGGGAAGTAAGTTTTGGAGTCTTCAGAAAAGAGACGGGTAAAAAGTCGCGTCTACAGTAGTCAATTTCTCCTGGGTATATTATACAAAAATCAGTCTATCCCCTAATTCAGGTGGGCTGTACGAAAGGTAAGCAGGTGGGACAGACAACCAAATCCAACTTAGTTTTAAGACTTCAAAAAAATAGCTTGGCTTGGGATTTTGGTGGGCCACGCCAAACGAAATAATTGAGAAAGAGACATCTACCCATGTTGATATCTACCCCTCTTTTTTTTTTTTTTTCAAGGCCCACCATAATAATTATACAGAATCTATTCCAGCCATTATATGCATGGTACAATTTATGCTTGGGAACAAATCAGGCTCAAGTGCCATTTAGCTAAGCCATTTCAAGGAAAATAGTTTTAAGGGGTACTCGATTGTGTAGTGTAGCACACAACACCGAATGATGATATTGTGTGCCGCAGTAAATGTTTTATGCGCCCTATCGCGATGTATATGTTTTATCCATGCCCTCCATCCATTTTGCCCCCTCCTTTCAAGGATCCAAATCTAAGGTGGATAACATTATAGAAAACAATAGTAAATGAACATCCACTATTAAAAACTTACTAGGGGCTATAAAAGTTTTGGATCAAGTTGGTATTTGTGCTTTCCCTTCGTCCATGTTTGTGTTACCTGATCAACAAATAGATGACAAGTAAACATTACAGTGGGCCCTAGGAAGTTTTTAATGGTGGGCATTCAATCATTTTTGTTTCTTGTGGTGTGATGCAACTAGATTTGGATCATGCCTAGAAGTGAGTGAGCAAAATGGGTAGAGGGTAAAGATAAAACACATACATCATGATGGGTCCATAGAACTTTTCTAACTCCGACTCCAATCCTTTTAAGGGGGCATTTTGCACAGGGTATTAGATGAAATTAGGTGGGATAGAATTGCATTTGGTGACCTGCAAATTGATGGGGTTTTTTCCCCGTCTTCGACCGGTCGTGGGAGGTGCTCGACATTGGGTTCGAGCCCGGCAGCACGACTCGAAGTCCAAGATTCGTCTTGTTTTTTTGTAGCTAGGGCGGTCGTGGAGAGCTACGACCGGTCGTAGGTGGTCTACGACCGGTCGTAGGAGAGCCAGACTAGTCGTAGGTTACGCAGATTGTTCAGCGATTTTGCGCGAAACTGGGATTTGAGTCCTTTCATGGCCTGGATGCGGAAAGGAGTTTCCCAAAACTATAAAAGGGGTTGCTGGGTTTTTCTAGGTATCACAAATTAGCAAGAGGGTTTCCTAAAGCTTTGCTTTGAGGATTTGCTAAAGGGTTTAGGGCTATCAAAGGTGTGAGAGAGAGGGAGAAGAGAGAGAGGAAGCTTATGAAGGGAGGTTACGCTCGTGGAGGTTCTCTACTTTGCACTACATCTCGCCGCTTCTATGTCCCTCGTAATCGGTTAGATCTCTCCGTTTTCTCTATTTCTCTTATTGTTTATCCACTCCTGCGTGAGTGAAGAAGATTGTAACGTTCTACTTCATAGTGGATTGTTGATCTGGACGAGGTCCCGTGGTTTTTACCTCTTTGAGGGTTTTCCACGTAAAAATTCTCTTGTGTGGTGTGTGATTGTTGCTTTGATTTATTTCATTGCTTTATCCATAATTCTGGTTTGTTTCGGGAGGCTAGATCCTAAGGTTTGTGCAAGGCATCCCAATACAAATTACATTCAGCATTTGGGAAGGATGAGAACGGTTGGGATTAGGTGGGATGGAATTGCATTTGATCTCATGCGTGAATTTGGTGGATTTTGAAATCCACTACACATGTGGGCCTGCCCCACATTGATGCATGCGTTTATCCATGCCATCCATCCATATGCATTGTTTATATGTGACATTCTAATTATATATATGTGTACAAGTGAATGACATCTGTTGTAAATTTGGTCCGTTGATTATAATTTTATGGTCTACCAAACAGAATTTTGCTTAATCTAGTATTTCCCTATGGCAAGAATTATATCTCAAACATGAGATTAGATGGCTAAAATACCATGGTATTTCCAGACATACAATCATTTCACAACAATGATGTTAATCCCATCTAATTCAATTCAATACCATTTTTTTCTTTGGACCAAACACGCCCTAAGGGTAAGCATTGCCCACAAGCTCTCCAATTGTTTAATCCACCTTAATCACGTATTGAGCTGAATTTTACCCCTAGACCTAGGGTTGACACACATGGTGATTGGATTGAATTTCACATCAACATCACAATGGGCTATGTTTGGATCATACTAAATATAAGCTACCAATGAAGCCCTAAACATTGAACTTAGGGCTCCCAACCGTGCCTTCAATCGGTGGATATATATCCAAACTCATGGCCCATATAGATCCCACCCGTCTAGTAGACCACATGCGTTTGAATTTAGATCATTTGAAACCTTTTATTTTCTTCTCTTTTCAAATTGCAAATACTCTTTTTACATGTATGGTCGGTCACCCGATGCGTAATTTAGAAATTTTTACATATGGTGGGCCCTCCTGATGCATGGCTCGGGTGTAACACACGCATGCCAAAGTGGTACATGTGGTCCATGTGAGGGGGTGCATGGGTTATTGGGATGCATATCTAATTAGTTTCCCATCATCAGTTGTGTCCCACTGTATGAATCATCATTGGGGTATTATTTAGGAAGACAAAACGCACGAATCCACTCCATTCATTACCTAGCTCATACATTGTGAGGTCCAAAGATTGACATTCTGATCAAATAATCATATACCCTTCTAATTAGAGGGATTCGACCGTTTGTGGGAGATCAACCATTGCATATTTATCTTGCAGCATACATCTTAGGACATTGATGGATGGATCATCCGATGAGTTTGAAATTTTGAGTTACTGACCCTCTTACGGCATCTATGGTGCACCCCACCTGTTGAACAGGCCAGATCTGTCCACATGGGTCTTGCGCGGATTTGAAATAAGGACGTAGGATTCTCCAGCAATGGACGCAGTAGGGTATGACCATGGCATCCAGTTTTAGTAAAGTCTCCTTCCACCCTTCTAGGACCACATCCTGTCTAGGTTGGTGGGACCCACATCAGGTCACACTCACAGATGAAGAATGTAACATTGCACTGATCTGTCATCCAGGCCATTGATCTGACGAGCAGCATTGTGCATGGACCATGCCCAAAAAAATCCTAAGTTTCAAAGATCCCAGACCTCCAATTTATTATTATTATTATTTTATTTTGGACATGGCCCATCATCCATTCTAAGGCCTGCCATCCATCATGGGCCTCGCTTGTACAATACAACCAACAGGCAGAGGCTGCGTTTGGATGCACTATCACATCACATTGTGATAATTGCTTTGGCACTGAGGAAATGACCAAATTGCACTTTACTTCTAAATAACTCAGTTAGGAAACACGGACCCTGGCCCCTTAAACCAAGGGCTTTCAATGGTCTGGACCTAGGGTTGAATTAGGCAGGATCTTGAACTGTTTGTGCCGGCCTGGCCCACGCATTGAGGCCCACCCATTGACAGCCCATAAAACCAGAATAAAGGAAGAAGGCAATTGCAATTTCATCATTCCATTTTCCAAATTGTATAAATCACAGGTCAATTGGATAATGCATCCAAACACAGCCTATTACAAATGTGAATCACTTCCACGCATTGTCCTTCACCCATAAATAGGGCTGTTAATGGGCCACCAAAATCAAAATTTGAATAGTCCCAGCCCAAACAGTTCATCAAAACCAAATGGAATTGCCCAAACCATGGCTGTAGTGCTTCTAAACCGTAATTAATATTCATAATCTATGGTGGAAATTGCCATGGAAACCCCATAGACAGGCTTCTATTCTTCCGCTTTCGTCGTCCCAAGTTGCAGGTCAGATAAGAATAGGAAGGCATGGCATTGTGTATCTGTCTGCGGAGCCCGAAAGACCCAAATGTGTATATTTCATCAAAGAGCACTTGTGTTCCTACAAAGAGAAGGCAAAAAGGAAATCTCCCAAATAACTCAATGGGCTTGTAAACAGCCACTCAATAAGGCCTCTGGCCTTCAATATTTCCATGTGGATAGTAATTGCAAGTGATGAATGTGTCGCCGCTCCTGCAAATGATCTCAGCACATCCGACTGACGTTGTAGTCTTCCAGATCAACTGTGTGTAGTGCAGGCAATCTTTGTTCTGGGAGCATTGATTTGATTTATAGTCGTAGATGGATTCCTCTGCAGCCCAAGCAGCAACTGCATCTGATGGCTTCCAATGCCTCCCACTTCCTCGAAAGAGGTTCTCTCCCAAGTCTCCCACTGAATGAATCAAAGCACTGTCGTCCTGCCTTTGGCCAGCGTACCACTTCGCGAACGTTTCCAGCTTGGTACTCCATTCGAGGGGAGGGAGGCCGTGTCGCTCCCTGACTTCATTCTGTGGGTTGAGAAATTGGTCGATTGTGGTGGCTGCTGGTGTTGGATCTGTGGCCAGCCTTTCGTGTTTGCGCTGGAACTGGAGTGAGGAGAGAGGAAAGGAGAAGGAACGTTGCCCATAACAAATATAGAAGGGACTTGGCTGTGGCCATGGATATCGAAAATTGGAGATGGAAATGAGTGGGAATTTGTTTTTCTTTTGGGAGCGACGGAAACATCGAGTTATTAAGATGGATTTATATAGGGACAGACAAGATTCTGAATTCGTATTAGAAAAATGAGCTGAAGTAAATGCAATTAGTGATTCAAACAGTCTCATGTGTTCATCTCCTAATTCCATGGTCAGAACACGTTCATGAATGTGAGAAAGGATGAGTCGTTAACATAGGATCATGCAACTAATCATTGGCACCAATGAAATTAACTAGGCATGAGAATGTTGTCGATCAGAAATCTGGTTAGCCTTTCCTGACCTTTAAGCACCTGCACAAGGAACAGACAAAGGAGACCTGGCTAATACAGGGGACCCTCCAATGCATAGGGAATTTAGGTCTGGTTGTAAATAAGGTTTTAAGCTAGAGATTGTGCGTACCTTTCACTGTTAGGGATGCCCTTATTTATAGGTAGGAGAGGGTGGTGGAGTGGAAGGCGGTCTCCCTACTCGGCTATTGTAAAAGGATTCGGATCCCGTATGTGTCATGAAAACCGAGATCTTCGACTAAGATTTCGGGCAGATCCGTGTTGCGAGTGCCTTCCTAAATCCTCGATTGGGATTTCGGACAGATACCGTCGACACCAGGTCGAAACTAGCAGATGAGGGATTATGCCGACCTGGATGTTTTGGCAACGAGCACATTAACTGGTTTTCCGAGTTGCTCTTGAGGACGGTCGCGAGATCGAGTCCGATCTGATTTCCTGCTCGAGAGTGGTGCCTTTAGTTGTATTTGTCACTGCTGACCTTGCTGAGTGCATGGGGTTCCGACCTGACATTATCTTTATCGAACGATCTATTTTTCCCATAACAAATGTCTTCACACAACATTACTTATAGTACGTCACATTGACGGATGTATCCGTTGCACCAATGGCACACCTCTATCGATCCATACAACTCAAAATCATGGACCTCTTTGTGGATGGAGCCTGGCCCAAAAATCACACTGCTCAGACAATCGTAGCCATAGGTAACATTTTACCATTCAATACCATAGCTAAATGTCATAATATTAGGCATCATAGATTATTTAAATGACTTGTATGATGCAATGTTCAAACCAAGCCCAAAAGGCATCTTAGGCATCTGTTAATTGCAGCTTAATTACAAAAAATAAACTACCATAATCATTCTATATGTGATGTAGAGCGGGTCGCGGACAATTACATGGCAAAGATGGATCAGAAAAGGCCCGGTCGGCGACAGAAGTGATCTGGACCATCAGACCTTCAATCAGGTGTATCTCACAATCCAGGATGAGTTAGCCAACATAAAATATATGATTTTGGGGTAGAACAAGCTACTTTAGCCAACTAACCCCGCTACGCCGGGTTGCGACGCTCGAAATTGCGAGAAACCCCTAATTCGACGGTCGTTTCCCTGTTTCAATTCCGTTTTTACTATAAATAGTAAGTTTTAGTTTGACTATAACTCTTCATCCGTCGGGCTTTAGGAGTTGCGGCCAACTTGAAAAGAGCTTAGATTAATTAGGGGAATGGTTTGGTGAAGCCAAATAGGACACTTACTATTTTTGGCCGAAAACCTTGCGCACTAGTAGACATCACGACCGTCTATAAATAGTAAGTTTACTATTTATAGTAAGTCGCGAATTCTAGGAGTTTTAGTTGTAGTTTGATTATGATTTCTTTCTCATTGCTTAGTACCCTTATTTAAGGGGTTGTGAGCTCGTTTTTATGCATTCATTAATCTATTCCGAATTTATTAGAATTTATTTCTATTTTTGCTCTCTTTTCTCGTGGATTCGAGAAAGTCTCTATGAGGAGTCCAGAGAAATTCTGTGGATTCGGAATAGTTATCCTCTTGAGGAAGACGGTGCTCGACCTCACGTCCTCCCTTGCGTCAATATGGTTTTTTAATGACACGTCGAAGATACTGCAGATTCAGCTAGCTATATTTTACTGTTTTATTTTAGTATACAGGTGTTTGACAATTTCTTCAATCAGATAACAGGAATAGAAAATTGGGTTTTCATTATTAACAAAGGCATAAGAAAATGATAAGATTACACATATCCAGGTCCACTTGTCCTAGAAAAGAACATGGCAATGTTGTGATGGATATAACAGAGATTATATCTGTGGTGATGGCCACATGGTCCCATGTGATCAGATGCACCATAGCCACATCGATGCATTCCGGTATGGTTGAGAATCATACCGACACTTTCATGGTAAACAGTAAACCATGGTGCCATCGGTAAGCTCTGTGGCTGATCCTTGATCGGCTTTCATGAGAATGTAGGGTGGTATGACCCCGAATCGAGGCCCATCAAGACCTTGTTTGTATGTAACTCGTAGTTCTAAAACTCGGTGACTCAACTCACAACTCGGCTGAGACAAGTCAACTCAGCAACAAGTCGAGTGGAATCACCATGAAACTTGCAGAAGAGGTCAACTCGATTCAAACTTGGCATGACTCATTGAGTCGGCTCACCTACTCGGTCAGGTTGGAATGACTCAGCATGATTTGAACCAAGTCACTAGCTGAGTTAAATCATCTTGAAATAAAAAGATGTAAGATGTTGGTGGGATTCAAGCTCAAGACTTCAAACATGCAACACATCAGCGTCTACCAGCAGGCCACACTAGTTATGTGATTTAGCTTTCTTAATTTTATACTCATACGTATGTACTATTAGTGAAATGCTATCCCCAGTTTAATTATAAAAAATCGGGTGAGTCATTGAATCAGCAGGATATCGAGTTAAGTTGAGTCTTCATGTTTTTAAACTATGATGCAACTAGTAGAGGAATAATCTACTAGAACTCGAACACATTGAAATACGATATTGTTGGGGGCCTTGCATAAAACCTTAGGATCTAGCCCTCCAAAACAAACCAAAATTATGGGATATATAATAAAGCAATGAAAGAAATCAAAGCATAAACCACACCACACGAGATTTTTACGTGGAAAACCCTCAAAGAGGTAAAAACTACGGGACCTCGTCCAGATCAACAATCCACTATAAAATATAATGTTACAACCTTCTTCACTCACGCAGGAGTGGATAAACAATAAGAAAATAAAAGAAAAACGGAGAGATCTCACCAATTACGAGGATGTAGAAGCGCTGAGATATCGAGTGCACAGTAGATCACCTCTACGAGCATAACCTCCCTTCCACAAGCTTCCTCTCTCTCTTTCTCTCTTTGTCTCTTTCTCTCTCTCTCATACCTTTGATAGCCCTAAACCCTTTAACAAACCCTTGCAAAGCTTTAGGAAACCCTCTTGCATTGCCTAGAAAAGCCCTAGGCACCCATATTTATAGTTTAGGAAATTCTCTTCCACACCCTGTCGTGAAAGGCCTCAGATTTCCGCAGTCCGCACAAGATCTGGACTCAAATCTGCGTAAGCTCGACTGGTCGAGCTGAGTCGTCGACCGGTCGAGCGGCCCACTCGATCGGTCGAACACTTCGAGAAAATACATAAATTGATCGCTGGACTTTGAGTCGAGCCCCACTCGATTGGTCGAGCGCCACCTATGATCAGTCGAGCAGCGCGGTGAACTACTCCGAATTTTCAACCTGCTGCACTGTCTCTGCCCTGAACTAAGGAGGAAAACCACATCAAAAGAATTTGGACAAAAAGTGAAAAAGTACCAAGAAAAGAAGTTGAGTTTAACTGCTTCCACTTGTTTAGGATTTCTCAAAATTTTCTTGGAAACTTTTTCTTTTCCTATTTCTCAAAAGTTTCCCTGAAAGCACTAAAGATTGGAAATCATCGCCAGAGTTTGGAAGAGATAGTGCTGAAATTCAAAAGAACCACTTTTGGAGTAAGGTGGAGAGGAGAAATGAACACTGACCATTGTAAGAGGAGAGAAACATGGGAGAGTATTTGGGTGGTAAATGAAGTAATGAACAGGACGGGGGAACAAAATATTTTCCTATTTCCCAAACAGACCTTAAAGAACAATTGACGGCAGGAAAATTCAGCACCCACTGTAGACTCTATGCTTCGATTTAGTCAATGGTAGTGGTTAACAAACTTCAAGATCTCCTTAGATGTGAGAGGTTAAAGACCATAAAGTAACACTGTAAGATGGTGACGCATGGATAAACGTGATGAGGATAACTACTCCGAATCCACGGAGCTTCTCTGGACTCCTCACAAAGACTTCTCGAATCCACGAGGAAAGAAAGTACAAAAATATAAATAAATTCTAAGAAATTCAAAATTGATTAATTGATGACTAAAAACGAGTTCACAACCCTTTAAATAGGAAGTACCAAGCAATGGGAAAGAAATCAGAATCAAACTACAACTAAAACTCCTAAAAATCGTGACTTACTATAAATAGTAAACTTACTATTTATAGATAGTCGTGATGTCTACTAGTGCGCAAGGTTTTCGGCCAAAAATAGTAAATGTCCTATTTGGCTTTACCAAACTGTTCTCCTAATTATTCTAAGCTCTTTTCACGTTGGGCGCAACTCCTAAAGCACGACGGATGAAGAGTTATAATCAAACTGAAACTTACTATTTATAGTAAAAACAAAATTTAAACAAAGAAACGACTGTCGATCCAGGTGTTTTTCGCAATTCTGGGTGACGTAACCTTGAGTAGTTGGGTTGGTTGGCTAAAGTAGCTCGTTCTACCCCAAAATCATATATTTTACGTCAAGTAATTCATTCCGAATTGCGAGATACGCCCGATCTAAGGTCCGATAGTCCGGATCACTTCTGTCATCGACCGGGCCTTTTCTGATCCATCTTGGCCATGAAACTGTCCGCAACCCGCTCTACATCAGATGGGCCACAAGGGAAAGTAGCAACTGGCATTAGACAAATAGAAAACCCATAATAGATCATTGCTTGACGCATAGAAGATAGACTTCGTTATCATGAAATATTAAAATAGTGAAAGAACTGAAGAAAATTGGTCATGCGTAAATTTATTATCACTTTTTTTTTTCTTTAGACTAATATTATACAAAAGAAGCAAAGAAATTCCTGAAAGCCCCATAAATTACTAATAACAGGCAAAGCTTCTCTCAAAAGATTTTGAGCATTGGCAAGTTGACATAACACTTGCATCTGTCTAACACAAAGTAATTCCAATGCTCATGAGCAAATGAGACTTGAATCTTCTTTTAATAGTCTTACATATACTGATGTAGAGTAGGTTGCAGACAGTTTCATGGCCAAGATGGATCAGAAAAGGCCCGGTCGACGACAGAAGTGATCCAGACTGTAGGACCTTAGATCGGGCGTATCTCGCAATCCGGGATGAGTTAGCCGACGTAAAATATATGATTTTGGGGTAGAACGATCTACTTTAGCCAACCAACCCAGCTACTCCGGGTTGTATCGCCCAGAATTGCAAAAAACACCTAGATCGACGGTCGTTTCCCTGCTTAAATTTCATTTTTACTATAAATAGTAAGTTTCAGTTTGATTATAACTCTTCATCCGTCAGGCTTTAGGAGTTGCGCCCAACGTGAAAAGAGCTTAGAATAATTAGGAGAACGGTTTGGTGAAGCCAAATAGGACACTTACTATTTTTGGCTAAAAACCTTGCGCACTAGTAGACACCACGATCGTCTATAAATAGTAAGTTTACTATTTATAGTAAGTCGCGATTTCTAGAAGTTGTAGTTGTAGTTTGATTCTGATTTCTTTCTCATTGCTTGGTACCCCTATTTAAAGGGATGTGAACTCGTTTTTAGTCATCAATTAATCAATTTTGAATTTCTTAGAATTTATTTCTATTTTTTGCTTTCTTTCCTCGTGAATTCGAGAAGTCTCTGTGAGGAGTCCAGAGAAGCTCCGTGGATTAGGAGTAACTATCCTCATCACGTTCATCCCTGCGTCATATACACATGCAAATATGACTTGCATGTACTATAGTAACCTTGAATCACCTACTAATTCTAACATCTTCCACAAACAAACCCACTACTTCTCACTTCACCTGAACTTTCAAGCCTCAAAAATATTCCAGATTGGAAGTTCCAGGCACCACTATTGGTATTTCTCTTTTTAACAATCTACTTGTAGGCCACAAACTGAAGGATTAGGGTTGTCCCAACGAGGAGATTTTCCAGGCATCGTCTGTCCATGGTTGTACGACAGAACAATGGTCTAGAACACAAGGCCCCACTTGTTGAAATTGAAAACCCAAGTATATTATTGAAAGCCTTGCGTCAAGGATCCTATAATTCATCTTTGTAACATGCCCAACACTAAAATAATAGAGCAAGAGGAACAGCATGCAAGTCAAAATCTCGTACTGATCAAAGAAGAGGAATTGATACTTTACCGAGTGTTCACGAACCCACCTAAACCAAATTACTATTATGATCCAAAAATTAATGAACAGGAGAAATTACCGTGACAACATCACAACGTTTTCCATTTACAACAGATGCTCACAAAATAATAAGCTCAAAACAAGAAAAACATATATTACAAGATCCGACCAACCATACCTCTTTGCTAAGTTGCATTATATAACAGAAAACAAGCAATTCAAAACCCATGAATTGAATGAACCAGCCAACATCAGGTTCTTTCAGCTGGACTGAGTTGCCCCATCTGCTCTGTCAGGTGATCTACACTCTTCTTATTCCACCAAAAGTTCCCAAATTCAGCTTGCTTGCTTCCACATTTTTTACTATCAGCATCCCTACTTTCTAACTGGACCTCACGAGTATCTGACGAACCGGGTGTCTCTGTTAGGAACTGCTCCCAAAACACATCATTCTCCCCTGTGGGCGCAGCTGAACCTATGTTTGTCCGTTCCTTTGATGACTGAACCTCAATAGGAGCAGGCCTGGAATTCACGTCTATCCAAGAGTCTTTAATCTGATTGTCGGCAGGAAGACAAATTGGAGAAATAGCAGGGCTTTCAACAAAACTTGTAGATTCTGTCAGATCTGGAGAGGAACGAATATCTCTCGAACGAGGTGAAGATGGGCGTATCTTAGGCGATTCTGGTTGTAAATTACTGTCTGGATCCCTGTATGATGTTAGAACTTCAGTAAGAACAACTGTCGAAGGCTGCCACTGCGTGCTACCACCATAAATTTCTTCACCAGAAGCATGACCCACTCCACGAAAAAAATTCTCCCAGGAATTTATAGATGATTCCATCTTTTCAAATGGATCTGTGTTTAAGACGCGGACAGAAACAATATCCGATTTCTCTCTCGATACTGCCTGGAAAGCCACATGCTCATCACCTTCAGTGTCATTGCCAAAACTATCAGGTTTTGGCAACCTTCTCTTCTTGTTATGGTTCTCAGACTGGTGCAAGAGGTTAGAGACAAACCCAGGTCTCTGCACAATTCTCATCAAGAAGTCCCTCATCTGCAGCTGACGGTGTTCCATGTGATGCAACCGCTCCTCTAAGGACTGCATCTGCAAATCTATTCCATGCTTCTGCTGATTGTTCCTTTGTACCTCCGAAAGAAGCATGTTTTTCTCATGTTTCAACCTCTCAATTACTTCCTCAAGCTCTTGCCTCTCTGCTTCAGATAACACTCCTGAAGAGTTGCCTTGTGCTTGGTGGTGCTGTTGGGAATGGCTATGTATTGGTTTGCGCCTGTGAATGTTCTTCAGAAGGTGTCTCTGACCTCTTATAAACTCATCATTTGCGAATTCCCACTGTTCAGGGTCTATTTTTCTAAATCCCTGGTTGAAGATGAAAGATAGTTTAAACTAAAGCAATTTAAAAAGGCAAAAAAAAAAAAAACGAACTTCAAATACATGGGGAAAAAGTATTAAACAGATGATGAAAATT
Source organism: Magnolia changhungtana (assembly GCA_030180095.1). NCBI lineage: Eukaryota > Viridiplantae > Streptophyta > Magnoliopsida > Magnoliales > Magnoliaceae > Magnolia > Magnolia changhungtana. Next base: position 5,497,858 of record JASAUF010000396.1, on the reverse strand, counting down.
ACTTCCATGAGTGTAATAGACAAAAAAAAAAAAAAAAAAAAAAAAAAAAAAAAAGGACACAGCAGTCAAGAACTACCCATTTTGTGCATACCAGGAATGGGCGTTGTCATGCAACACAACCACAGTGTCAGGTCGGCAAAACCGAAAATTAGAAGTCGTGGATTTGGCAGTAATTTGATCAATTCCATATTCTTATTTTAATTAATTTCAAGAAGTTCATATTTTAACTAGTACCAGAGGGTTCATCATGTCAGCCACATGACACTAGCCTCATAGTTCTTCATCAAGAAGGGATGTGTTGATTATACATATTGGTACAACCATGCCCAATTCAGACAAAAGATGAGAAAGAAAGATAGGTAGAGAGAGAGAGAGAGGTAGAGAGAGAGAGAGAGAGAGAGAGAGAGGAAATCAAGACATTTCCAGACCTAAATCTATGGATCGTTGAACTCCAGACAAAGGGGCTTCACCCATTTAAAAGAACCCCATGAAAATTGAGAGAAATAAACATTACTCTAGGATTTTGAAGTTCGAACTAGAGCACTGTCTCTCACATAGAATGGGGAATGGGAAAGGAAAAAAAAACAGAGGAACTAATGGTTTTTTTTTTTTTCCATATATATCCAACACTGCGAAGTTTTGGAAACTGATGCAGCTCATTTTTCAACTGTTCAAAAAAGAAAGTATAAAACGAAAAAAAAAAAAAAAAAAACGTATCAGAAACTACAAAAATGACAAAAAGAACATAACAGAAAATTGCAAATACACAAAATCAGTAAAATTACTAGATTCAAATTGCGCTAACTGAAACAGGCAGAAGCGTCTAGGAAACAACAAACAGAATTCCAACTATTAAAAATAAAATAAAATCAATCCTTAGAAAATCAGGTTTTTCCAAGGGATGTTATGAATACAGAGACGCCAAAAAAATTTATTTTTATTTTTAAAAAAAGAAAAAGAAAAAAAGGAGAGACTTTTTCAATGGATTTTCAGTATTTAAAATAGGTGTCGGGTCCTGGCACCCATCTTATTCTTCTCCAATTACATATTCAGAACAAAGAATCACACCCAAGCAATTCCAAGGCCTACCTGATTGAGGTTCCCTAACATACCCAACTGAATTAAATCACGAAAATACAATTCAATCAAGTCAAATCACCAACTCATATCAGTTTTCCCAGTATACCCATAGAAATATAAAAAAGAGGCCATCTAACCGCATTAAGATTCATTTTCACATTTAAATAAAAACGGAATATAACATCAATTTCGACCCTATTCTCCAGTACAATTACCAAATATGGTAATTGCAATTTGGCTGTGTTTCCACATTTTTTAAATAACAATCGCAATTCAATTCAATAGTGCATCCAAACGCGGCAAGAACCACGCCTGTAAAATCAAACAAATTAAAACAACTGCTTCTCCATCACTTACATACGTATTAAGCTGCCGGATGAAGCTGGAGAAATTGTTGTGTTTGAAGTACTTAGGTAGCAAATCTCTCGCAAAATCCAGTGGATTCCACACAACAAAGCTTTTACCACTTAAACTCCAAGAGACAACAGAATTCGTAGATGGGTCGTCCACCATATCGTAAGTCTTCGTAAGAAAAGGCGGTGTCCCGTTCGAACCCTGCGATCCATCCATCCTAAAATAGAAGAATAAAAAAACAGAGCTCTGAAAATCTCAGCGTTGGAAGCCCAAGAACCAGAAAAGCCAAACCATCTCCAGATCTCTGAATTCTTCTTTAACGCGATCCGGGGCGGTTATTTCTGTTGGAAGGATGGAATCCAAATGAAACTGAAATTCAAGACTCCAATGACATATGGAAAGCAGCTGTAAAGGGAAGGCCTTAAAATGAAAAGCTGGGAAAAAGAAATATATATCAGAGGTTTTGTCTTTCTAAACCTTCTGGATCAATCCAATGCATTTGATTTTTCTTCTGGAAGGAAATAGGGGTTTTAGAAGGGTTTTGGGATAGATGGGATAAGGGAATTTCGTGGAAGGACGGATGGCCTTGGAAGGGTATTGACCGGGATATGGCTGTCTCTTGTCTTCTTCTCCTTGGTTCGTCACAGCTTTTCGTGCATGTCAAGTTCGGTTTCCGTCTGTCGCGCCACTGGGTCCAGCGTCTTTCGCCACCCAACTGTAGCCATGGTCCAATGATTTTAACCGTCCATGTTCTATTTAGTACCGTGTGTAAGTTATAGTCACCCTTAACTGATGATCCTAACTTTGATTTTTTAAAGAGCCAATGAAAGTTTTCTTATTCATTTCTCTAAATTATCGGAAATTATCCATTCAGCATAAATTTCATGGCACTCGTTGCATAGATTACATAGCATTGACGGTTCAGATCATCGGAATATTCAGCATGTGGGCCCTAGTTAGGTGCGACACAACACGATGGTCCGCTGATGCGAACTGTCGATATTGTAGTTCCTGTCTTTTGACAAGCCTATCTTACCGTAGAACGTTCGGTGATGATTCCAAACTTTTTTGAGTTTTAGAGCTGAAAGCTGTCTCTTGAAAATTTTCATTGTCCTAAATTCTTCTACAGACAGTGATGGTAACAACCATCCGTGCTGGCTAAGTTTCTTGCGATGTTCCGTACAGAATAGACGGCACAACGTCTACGGTCATGATCATGGGAACACTCACCATGTGGGTGCAGATTCGCTACGACACATGGTGGATCCTTAGTCGCACGGAGGACAACGAAGCCTGCTCCATTTTTCTCATTTTTTACGGGGACGAGGAGTAATGCCAATCGGGTATTTGGGATTGCGTCCTGCCCTCGTCTGGACGGAAATCCGTCCAGGCGGGGGCTCTGTTGACCCACTGATGTGTGGGTTTTATCCACGTCGTTACGTCGTTCATCCATTTTTTCGGATCATTTTAGAGAATGACAGAAAAAACGAGATAGATCCAATGCTTAAGTGGAACACACCATAGGAAGCAATGGTTATAATGACGCCCACCGTTGACACCTTCCTAGTGCCCACCATGATATTTATTTTCCATCAAAACTGTTCATAAGGTCGAAGAGACCTGGATGAAGGGAAAACCTACATCTTAGCTTGATCAAAAACTTCTGTGGCTCTCGTAAACCTTCTAACGGTGGACGTTCAATCCTCACTGTTGTCAACTTAAGCCTCTGATCTGCCTCATTTTAAGGATCATAACCTAAAATGATATGGAAAAATAGATGAACGGTACGGATAAACCCCTATATATAATGGTGGCCAATTTCGGTCCCAGCAGCGGAGGACTCAATCTGCCGTCGTTGGACTCCGATTTCGCGGCAGGTACCGGGATCCATTTCCCTGGTCTTCGGGACGGAAACGAATTGGCTACTCCCCCTGCCACCAGCCAATGGCTACTTGTCGGTGATCTGTGGGCCCGACCATGATGTATGTGTTTCATCCATTCCGTTCATATATTTTTCTAGATTATTTTATGGTGTGAAAAATGAAATTAGATATATCCAAATCTCAAGTGGATCACATTACAGGAAACAGTGTTGAATGAGCGTCGACCATTAAAAACTTTTCAGGGGGCATAAAAGTTTTGGATCAAGTTGATATTTGTTTTTCCCTTCATCTGGGTATGTATGACCTAATCAACAGATTGGATGTCAAATAAACAGTACAGAGGCCCTAGGAGGATTTTAATGGTGGATATATAATCACTATTGTTTTCCTGTGGTGTGTTTCACCTGAGATTTATATTCCTCTAATATTTTAGATCAAGCTATAAAATGATCTTTAAAAATGTATGAACGGAATGGATGAAACACATGCATCATGGTGGGGTCCACAGAGCACCGACTACCAGCCACGGGCTGGCGGCAGCGGGAGTATCCAATCCGTTTCCCTTGGGCACGGCAGGAGCAGGATACAATATTCGGTCCTGGATACGAAATTTTGTGGTGTCAGGGACATACATGGTGACCTGACGTGGCAGAATTTACTTGGATCATCAGCCGGTGTTGCAGAGCATGGGCCATCTCTAACCTGGCGGTCGTCAGGTCACCACGGACGTACATGCTGGCAGAGTCATCATGCAATAATTTAGAGAGTAATTTGAATGACATGCATGCAAGTTCCAAGTAATTTGTATGTGCCTGCTTATCATCTGTTACCCTCTTCAGAGTATTAAATACGCACGCCATCACATGCATAATTCATTGCAGTAAAACATTGTGACCCAATGCATGGTCAACCAAAGAGAAACGCTAGGAGATTCAGTCAAAGAGCATGCGTTGACTATTTCTGGGATATCTATGATAGATCCGTGCCCACTTACAAGGACGCCGACCAGGTGGGGTTGCCACCACCATCCCCAGTGGTGGTAAGTAGATTTGTTGGGCGTTGTGGGGCCCAACCTGATGGATGTATTTTATATCCTCGTCGTGCATCCCTTTGGTCCCCTCACTTTAGGCAAGAACCTAAAAATAAAATAGATCCGTAGCTCAAAGTAACCACGCAGGAAGAAACAGTGGTGATTGAACACCCACCGTTAAAAACCTTCTCGAGACCACGAAAGTTTTGAACCAGGATGATATTTGTTTTTCCCCTTCGTCCTTTCTATGTGAACTTATTAAGAGGTTGGATGACAGAAGAACATTACGGTGGGCCCTAAAAAGGTTTCAATGGTGGATGTCATTATCCCTTCCTGTGGTATGGTCCACTTAAGCTTTGGATTTCCTTCATTTTTTGGTTCATGCACAAAAAATGAGCTGGAAAAATAAATGAACCGCATGGATATAAAACAAATACATCATGTTGGGCCCCACAGCTCCCAACACAACAACACACCAATGCAAGGAGTAGTGTTGGAAACGCAACCTAATCCGTGTCCTCTTCCATAAGCATCTACTTAAATATGACCATTCAACACAAATTCCGACTGATAAAAGAGTGTTTCATTTGAAAATTGAGAGAAACACATCAATTACAACTTTTTACCTGGTTGGTGAATTTTTTTGTATTTGATCCGAGAAGACCGACCTAGTAAAAGATTGTAATTGATGAATTTAGAATATAAAAATTGTTTGATAGCATAGATTAGGAACTATTTGAATTTGGAGGTATTAGAAATGTAGTGTTGCTTTCTTTTGAAATATTCCCCTTTTACTCGGTAGGTATTCTCTGATCGAATACAAACAAAATTCACTTCAATCCATCTCTAAGTCTAGGGTCCCACCATATTTTAGGACTCTTATATTTAGAATGCATTGAATTTCAAAATACAAATTGAGGTGACTCAAAATCATTAATCATGTTTGGTAGCTGGTAATCGAAATGCGTTAGAATTCAAAAATAGCATTGTATTGAAATATCGTAGTATAATTATAGGAAGTTAAATTTATTTCTTAAATCAACTTTAATATTCTAAATTAGTACACGTATATGATATTTGATAAGATAATTGCTATAAGCCCATTGAAATATATACTTTGGCTAAAACGACAAAATTTCAAGCCATTGAACAATGTTATGAGAAAAAATGAACTAATCAGAAAGATGAGGTCGGCTCGGATATCAATCTACATCGCATGGTTAGTCAGCACATGGTTGGCAGGCACCGACCATAACCAAAGAGCTCATCAACTACTAGAATAGTATTAATCGAACATTAGGAGATCTGCCCGCCCTATAGCCTCGTCCGCTAGAAGATAAAGCATCTCTGCTTCTTGTGAAAGGGGAAGAGCTCTGAGCCCTCTCATGGTCTCATCCATTTTCGAGCTCCCGTTAAGCTCCTGCTTAGGTCTTCAGAATGTCATTTGAGCCGTAATCTCGTACGCAAGGATGTATGGTTCAGAACTTACAAGAAAGTCCTTACACCGTACAATAAAATGAAGATGATGGTCATCCTTGGTGCCTTCAAGACATCGATAAGGTCCTAAATTGAGGCAGTTCAGCTCTGCTACTCGGATATATGGTCACAACCTAGTAACTCGATAAGAGGTAGATTTATATTAGAAGAGGAACTAACATATCCTACAGAGTGCCCAGTCCAGAAAAATCGTCGTTAGAACGGCCATAAGATTGATTCCGGAGGCCGGCTCGGATGCTCGACCCCAGCCTCCGACCACATGAATCTTCAGAGTTTGACCACTTGATCCTATCATTGCCGATGATCTCGCCAAACGGTTGAGAAATTGTCGCCATTTGCGCCTACTATTTAGGGAGCATTTCTCTCCACGTAATCGACTCTTGGCTTATAAATAGAGGCTCCATTTACAGTGAAAGGTATGCACCAGCAAACCATCAATACTACCGGATCCAGATTGCTTTCTAACTTAGGCATCAGAGGGTCCCTCTATTGCAGTCTAGGTCTCCTTTGTAGTATTTGTGTGCAGGTAATCAAAGGTCCAAAGATGGTTAACCAGATTTCTGCATCAATGACCAACATTTTTTAACTATTGATTTACATGGCTAATGTTTGGACTACTTAGATCATTTTAAGGATGTAATTTTAATGATAGAGCTGATATTTTGATTGTTTTGAAGCAGATATTTGATTCCTAATCACAAGTATATTTTAAATGCCTCCAAATTCAAATACCTCCTAATCTACACTGTTAAATGATTTTTGTATTCCAAATGCATACATATATACATTCAAATCCACCTGCCTAATTTTAAAAAGAGAAGAGAGCTTTTACAAGTATATCTTGCCAAAGATGCACCCCATCTTCTAAATGTAACAGCTGGCTTTCTTGTCTAAGAAACATCCAATACGAAGACTGTTATGTAAAGATCCCGTCCTGGATCCTGCACACATGTACGAAACGGTCATGTGAGGGAGTCAGCATTACTCTCCAACTGGCAGTGACAAATGTCATCGACGGTCTGGTTTGGTAGTATACCAAGCACCACCCACAACGTGGCCTTATATCTCAAGTGCTCAAAGGACGAGAGAGTCCGCCCATTTTTTATCCGGTGGACCACTCAACCCAGATGCTATCATTACAAGATGGGGCCATTTCTGGGGCCAACAGAAATCTGGAGACTCGCACCATTACTTTCTTTGATGGGCCCACCTTTGTGGCCTAGTTCGGTGGTTCAACTACCACTGAGGGCCAAAGGTAGGTAGTCCGGGGACTAGCCGTACATGGAAGTGATGCAACCACCCATTTTAATGATGGTTGGTGCTACAGATGTGCAGAAGTTCGTCCCAGTTTGATATTCCTTTTTGTTGCATGTGCACTACCCGAATAGGTGGACCTCTGGGGAGATGGTATGGGTGGTTCCATGTGTTCAAATTAGACATTCCAGGGGACTGTCCATCTAGTTTCTCCTGATGTGATGATTGTTAAGCTGAAAACTGAACTAACCTGTTATATAAGACATGGGACCCGGATTAGCTACTGACAGGTTGAGTAGCTAGACTCCAAGTGACGTCACCAAGGCCTAAGGGCCACCATGACTTATATTTTGTATCACACCATTCATCCATTCGGAGAAATCATTTTAATGCATTAGCCAAATAATAAGGCAGATCCAATGTTAGATTGGATTACACCACGTAAAACAGTGGGGGGAGTGATGCACGATGTATATTTGAGATCCAAACAATTCATTAGTTAACACAGGCATGAACCAAGAGAAAACATAAATATCAGCTTGATCAAAAACTTCCGTGGCCCTTAGAAGTTTTTAATGGTGGGTGTTCCCCTCTCACTTGTTTTCTATGGTGGGGTTCACTCAAGCTTTGGATCTGACTCATTATTTGGCTCATGCCCTAAACTGTACTCTCCAAACGGATTGACAGCATGATACAAAATGTACATCATGGTGGGCCTTTACGACTTGGGGACATCACTTCAGTAACAAATCTCACTACTCAACCTGTCAGTAGCTACTCCGCGTCCTAGGACAACCAATTTTAGAAGGGGAATCTTGGAGCTATGCTGATTAAGAGTTACACAATGAACTCATTTAGCTATCAATGCAGCAACTGTAGGATGAGATCTTGAATGACCGACGCTATTATAAGCTCTAAGGGCGGAGCTCAGCCATATGACTCACCTACTCATGAGCTGATCTAACTCACCCAACAAGCTGATCTGACAAGTGCTCCCCTTGTCCTCGATATACTCGATGTGCAGGTACTCGCACGCCTATAAGCATAGCCTCTGCCCATCCAAATTCGAGCATCAACAATGATATATACATCTCCATGTATTGATATGAGATGTATCTAGACTATAGCTGTGGGATATGGGGCCATATGTAGTGATCCAAACAAATAATATGATGAAATAGAACATTAAGGTGGTTGCCTAGCTAAAAATCTTAAAGAATAGAAAATCTGAGGCTTTGAATTCAATGGACCTCAAAGCAGTGCCAAAGTATTTTAGTTGAAGACTTTAATCATCAAGTATCCTCCATCAATGGTGAGGCCCATCTTATAAATGGTTTGGATACTGAACACGAGTTCCGATCCAAGGATTATTAGTCTTGGCAATCTTATTACAATACTTTGGTACGTATTCTAGAAAACCTCATAAATCAATCACCCAATAATCAACCACTCAGCCATCTGATCACTAGCCTTACAAAAGAGAAGACAGAATAGAAGAACTTCAATACACTTTGTTTCATTTTTTGTTTTACAATGTAAATCATAAATGATGGTGAATAAATAATTATGACTTTTAATTAACACATGTTTAATTTGGAGGGGAAATACATGTTTAGTTATATCTCAGTTGTGATTGCATCAATGAAATCCGGCGGATTATGTACCTGAAGTATCTGTGGGACCCATTGTAATGTATGTGTTTAATCCACACTGTCCAAAGTCAAAGTTGACCACACATCAAGATATAGAGGGTGAAGATGTCGACCGTTGAAAGATTAAACCTTCTTAAGATCCATAGGGATGTGTATTGGTTGCCCAACCTATTCATAAGGTTACATAAACATGGATAGAAGGAATATACCAATATAAGCTAGATCCAAAACTTTTGTGGCCTAAATAAGTTTTCAACGGTAGGCATTCAATTTCACATTTTTCCTAAGGTGTGGTCCACTTCTGCTTTGTATCTGCCTCATTTTTGAGCTTATAACCTAATATGAGCACATAAAACTGATGAACTGTGTGGATCAGACACATACATTAAGGTGGGCCCACAATATTTTTCTGGCATTCCATTTTCTGCCCGGTTTTAATGTCGGTTTTCCCAAACACAGCAGTGATCAACATTGACTTTGGAATTGCTGCCAGAAATAAACAGGTAAATAATTTCTTATTTCCAGTATTTACAATGAAATTTAAGAAATCAAACACCGTGTGCGCTAGGAAAAGGTAAAAGTTGTGATTTCAACGGGAAAGACTTTTGAAACATGGACCATCCATGCAGGGCCAATCAGATGAATGGTCCCCGCTGATACATCACCCTACCATTACTGTTATACGTGGATGGCTTTAACATATTCGTTGAATTTTGTTTCCAAGACTTCCCAAATCTCTACTAATCAAACAAGTTTACAGTTGTTTTAGGTTGTCAATTCATCTGCATATGTATATTTTATGCCATGATATCTCTTCCATTTTCTTCTCCATTGTTGATGTGTCAAGTTCATATGCCATATAAGCTGTCTAAAACCTACCCAAATGGAAAACACTTACCAAATATCAGACCAATCCACTCATCAGATGGGCTAACCATAAAATACAATGGACAACCGCTAATCTGCTAGAAGAACATATGCACAGGCGGCCGTTAGTGCATCAGTCACTGCGTGATCTCCGTTGTAGGCCAACCCGATAGACCGGCTACATGTCATGCTCACAAAACGCATTGGCAATCATACAAGGGCATGGTGTCGGTGGATCCCTTTCTGTGGGGCACACGTCGATGTATTTTCCTTGCATCCATGCCATACATCCATTTTCACAGATCATTTTAGCATATAATCCCAAAAATGAAGCTGATACAAGTATCAGGTGGACCACACCATAGGAAACAATGGTGAATAATCATTAAAAGATTATTGTAGGCCACAAAAGTTTTGGATCAAGCTGATATTTGTTTGGTCCTTTCGTCCAGGTCTTTGTGATCTTATAAACAGGTTGGATTGTAAATAAACATTCTAATGACCTTATAGACATCCCACCTGGGCAAACAGGCTGATTCAGATTAGATTAGACTTGACCCGACTCAATGGCTAATCTAAACTCTAATCCTAGTCTAGCCCTAAAACCCTAATCCCTAGTCAAACTCTAGCCCAAATCTTACTCTTAAATCTTAAACTTGACCTAACTCAACCCAATCAACCTAGTTCATTTAGTTCAAAACCCTAGGATCCTAAGATATTAAGAGCCTTGAGTCAATTTGGCAAGTTGAGTTATCAAGCCAACTCGTCCAATCAACCTACCTAGTCCAACAACCTAGTTAACTCACCTTGTGAAGTCCAACTGTAAACCAAACCTGAACTAAAGCCCGAAACCAAGCTCAAACAGAATCTACGATGGGATGGCAACTTGGCAAGCTAGAAGGCAGAGCCTCTTCATGCTCATGAGAGACCCCTACTAAGACAGAAGGTTCCACAAGTAGGTGTCCGCTATGAGCTGCCGACCTCTTGGCAACAACAATCAATGCATGTGGACTCTCATTTTACAATCCTCAAGTGTGCAAAAATAGGTATTGAATCTGGTACCTCTTTCCAACCTACATTTATCCTTTTACCATATAATCCAAGCCATGAGATATTTGATGGGTTTTTTGACCCGTCGTCGACCGGTCGTGAGCCCTGCTCGACCGGCCGAAGGCTAGTCTTGACCAGTCGTAAGAGTCGAGTCGTGGCACGACTCAAAGTCCAATGACTTGGGCTATTTTTCCGCAGGGTGCTCGACCGGTCGTGGGTGGCTCTCGACTGTTCGAAGGTTCGTCACGACCAGTCGTAGTTATGCAGATTTGTTTCGCAATTTTGCGCGGATTTCATGTCACAAGTCCTTTCGCAACTGGGATGCGAAAAGGAGTTTCCTAAAACTTTAAATAGGAGTTCCTCCGGGTTTTTAGGTACAACAAGAGGGTTTTCTAAAGCTTTACAGAGGATTTGCTAAAGGGTTTAGGGCTATCAAAGGTGAGAGAGAGAAGAAAAGAGAGAGGAAGCTTATAGAAGGGAGACTATGCTCGTGGAGGTTATCTACTGTGCAATCTATATATCAGCGCTTCTATGTCCTCGTAATTGGTGAGATCTCTCCGTTTTTCTTTATTTCTCTCATCGTTTATCCACTCATGCGTGAGTGAAGAAGTTTGTAACGTTCTACTTCATAGTGGATTGTTGATCTGGACGAAGTCCCGTGGTTGTTTACCTCTTTGAGGGTTTTCTACGAAAAATCTCTTGTGTGGTGTGTGATTGATGCATTGATTATTTGCATTGCTTTATTATCCATAATTCTGGTTTGTTCTGAAGGGCTAGATCTTAAGGTTTTGTGCAAGGCCCCCAACAAAGTGGTATTAGAGCAAAGTTCATTGAATGGATAGGATCGGTTTTGAATTATGGAAGGTGGCTCATCAAGGATGATCAGCCTATATGGTTCTAACTGGACTATATGGAAGGCTAAGATGGAGGACTTGCTTAAGGACCTATATTCTCCAATTTTAGGCATATCAGCAAAATCCAAGGATATGACTGATGACGATTGGAAGAAGATAGACTGAAAGGCGGTGGGGTTTATTAGACAATAGTTGGATGATTCTGTGTTCCACCATGTGTCTACAAAAACCTCAGCCGCTAGCCTATAATTGAAATTACATGGGCTGTTGTGACGCCCCGATCACTGCTTCATGTGGGCGGGCACACATGTGGGCGGCCCCAGTGTGAGGCCGGCAGCTCTTGTGTGGGCAGCAGCTCTTGTCTTCAGGGCGAGCTCTTGTTGCGATTGATCAGCGTAACTTGTCCCACATCGGAAGAGTTGTCTGGAGTTGTGGTGGTTATATGTTGGGTTTCTCCCTTAACAGACATGACGCGTTTTAAAGCCGTGAGCTTCGGCAAAGCGGACAATATCATGTGTTGTGGGGGCGGGCCTTACAAATGGTATCAGAGCCGAGGACGGCTTTGCCCTCGGTGGGGGATAATGTGACGCTCCGGTCACTGCTTCATGTGGGCGAGCACACGTGGGCGGGCACACATGTCGGCGGGCCCCAGTGCTGGTGGCACTCTTGTGTGGCCGGCAAAGCTCTTGTCTTTGGGCGAGCTCTTGCAGCCGATTGTAGCGTAACTTGTCTCACATCGGAAGAGTTGTCTTGAGTTGTGGTAGTTATATGTTGGGTTTCTCCCTTAACAGACATGACGCATTTTAAAGCCGTGAGCTTCGGCAAAGCGGACAATATCATGTGCTGTGGGGGCGGGCCTTACAGCTGTATGAGAGGAAAACAGCCGGTAATAAGATTTTTCTGATAAGGTGACTTGTGAATCTCAAATTCAAGGATGGTGGTTCTATGGCCAAGCACATGAATGAGGTCAGTAATATAGTGAACCAACTCTCCTCTATGAAGATGGTTCTAGATGATGAATTGCAGGCTTTACTTTTGCTTAGTTCATTGCCTGAAAGTTGGGAGACATTGGTGGTGTCTCTAAGTAACTCTGTGCCAGACAGAAAAATATCTATGTAACAGGTAACTAGCTATCTCTTCAATGAAGAGAAAATGAGGAAGTTTCAGGGGTCTACTCAGCAAGAGGCCCTTGTAACACAAGAACAGGGGAGAGGAAAGAACAGGAAGGGCGGGAAGGCCCGAGATAAATCAAGAGGTAAGTCGAGTAACAGAAAATATGTTGATTGCTGGAATTGTAGCAAGAATGGCCACTACAAGCATGAATGTTGTGGTAAGAAGAACGACAAGAAAGGAAAAGAGAATGAAGATGAATCAGATTCCACTGCAGTTGCTTCAGATGGCGACATTGTAGTTATTCTTTCAGCAGATCATGATGTATGTCTCACGGCTACGAGTCAGGACACCGACTGGGTGATTGACTCGGGAGCTTCGTTTTATGCGACTCAACGCAGAGACTTCTTCATAAGCTATAAGTCTGGTGACTATGGGACTGTAAAGATGGAAAATTCTGGCGTATCGAAGATCGTGGGAGTCGGTGATATTTGTGTGAAGACTGATGTGGGCTGCACATTGGTTCTCAGGGATGTGAGGCATATCCCAGACCTTCACCTCAACTTGATGATGACGGGAAGGTTGGATGATGATGGCTATGAAAGCCGGTTTGCTGGTCGGCGATGGAAGCTCATCAAGGGTTCATTGATCGTGGCCAGAGGAAAGAAGTGTTGCACCCTTTACAAGGCAAGTGTCAGTATGTGCAAGGGTGGGTTGAACGCAACGGAAGATTCAGCTATTGACATGTGGCACAGGCGTCTAGGCCACATGAGTGAAAAAGGACTTCAGGTACTAACAAAGAAGCGGCTCCTTCCAGACGTGACAGATACACCTCTCAAAACCTTTCTTGATTGTTTATTAGGGAAGCAACATAGAGTTTCATTTATTAAATCTGTTTCTCATGTTAATAAAGTGCATACATTAGATTTAGTTTATTCTGATGTTTGTGGTCCTATGAGGACAAAAACCTTGGGTGGGGTATTGTATTTTGTTACTTTTATAGATTATGCATCTAGGAGGGTTTGGTTTTGTGCTTTGAAATCTAAGGACGAGGTCTTTAGTGTGTTTAAATTGTTTCATGCTATGGTCGAGAGAGAGACATGTAGATCATTGAAGTGCATCCGCACTGACAATGGCGGTGAATACATTGGTGACTTTCATGAGTATTGCAAGTCCCTGAGTATACGACATGAATAGACGGTTCCCAAGACCCCCCAGCATAATGGTACAGCTGAGCGAATGAATCGCACTATTGTTGAGAGAATCAGATGCATGTTATCCCATACAAAATTGCCCAAGACGTTCTGGGGAGAAACAATGCACATGGCAGTGTATTTGATAAACAAGTCTCCATCAGCCCCGTTGAATGAAAAAGTACTTGAGAAGGTGTGGACTGGACAGGATCCATCGTGCAGTCATCTCAGGGTGTTTGGATGCAGGGCATCCGTTCACGTACCAAAGGATGAGAGGTCCAAGCTCGATATAAAGATCAGGCAGTGTGTGTTCTTAGAGTATGGTGATGAAAAGTTTGGTTACAGGTTATGGGATCCGACCGAGAAGAAGCTTGCCAAGAGCAGAGATGTGGTTTTCTTTGAAGATCAGTGTATAGAAGACATTGGTAAGCCAGAGAAGAACTAACCTAGTTTAGGTGAGCTAGAGGACATGGATCCGGTTATTCCTCCCGTGGTGTCTGATGACGGAGGAGTACAGCAAGGTGCAGAGGACGAGGGAGTTCCTTTCGCAGATGGACCAAGGGAGTAGCCTCACTTGATCCACCTGTTGAGCCACAGGTGAGGAGGTCATCTAGGGACATACAGCCATCCAAGAGGTACTCGCCACATGAGTACATTATGCTGACTGATGGGAAAAAGCCAGAAGATTATTCTGAGGCCCTAGCCGATGAGCATAAGGAGGAGTGGTTGAAAGCTATGCAAGAGGAGATGAAATCCTTGCATAAGAACCACACATATGATATGGTGAAATTGCCTAAGGGCAAGAAAGCTTTGAGCAATAAGTGAGTGTTCAGAAAGAAGGTCGAGCAGAAGAATTCACAGATGAGGTTCAAGGCCAGACTTGTGGTGAAAGGTTTTGGTCAGAGGAAAGGCATAGACTTTGAGGAGATATTCTCACCAGTGGTGAAGATGACATCCATACGGGTGTTGCTTGGGTTGGCGGCTAGCATGGATCTGGAGATAGAGCAGTTAGATGTTAAAACTGCCCTCCTCCATGGTGACCGGGAAGAAGTCAAAGGCAAAAAGCATATGGTGTGTAGGCTGAGGAAGAACTTGTATGGGCTGAAACAAGCTCCACGGTAATGGTACAAGAAGTTTGATTCGCTCATGTTACAGCATGGGTATTACAGAACAGAGTCGGACCAGTGTGTATTCACGCGCAAGTTCTCATATGGTGATTTTTTAGTTCTGCTGTTATATGTTGATGACATGCTCATCATGGGAAAAGACATCAAGAAGATCGATAAGTTGAAACAAGAGTTGGGCAAGTCTTTTGTGATGAAAGACTTGGGCCCGGCTAGACAGATCTTAGGAATGGAGATAATCCATGACAGAAGTAGCAAGAAGCTCTGGCTGTCACAAGAGGTATATTAAAAAAGTCCTAAAGTGGTTCAATATGAATGCAGCGAAGTCGGTTAGTACTCCACTAGATGGTCACTTCAAATTGAGCGACAAGCAGTGTCCCAAGATGAAGGCAGAGGTGGAAGAGATGCGGAAGATACCCTACGCGTCAGCGGTAGGAAGTTTGATGTATGCTATGGTGTGTACACGCTCAAACATAACATATGCAGTTAGTGTTGTCAGCCGGTATCTTACCAATCCTGGTAAAGAACATTGGGCAACGGTTAAGTGGATACTGCGATATCTTGGAGGCTCATCTAGGTTGAGCCTATATTATGGTGATGGAAAACCTTTGTTAAAGGGCTACACAGATGTAGATATGGCAGGTGACATAGATTCCAGGAAGTCTACATCAGGGTTCATGTTCACGTTTGCAGGGGGAGCGGTTTCTTGGCAAAGCAAGCTACAGAAGGTCGTAGTATTGTCGACGATAGAGGCCGAGTATATTACAGTCACAGAAGCATGTAAAGAGATGCTTTGGATGAAGAGGTTCTTACAAGAACTTAGCCTAAAGTAGGAGGAGCACGTGATCTATTGCGATAGTCAAAGTGCTATACACTTGAGCAAAAATCCAAGTCAGCATTCTAAGTCGAAGCACATAGAGATTCGGTATCACTAGATCAGGGATACTTTGGAACAGAAGGTGTTACAGCTTGAGAAGGTCCACACGGACGATAATGGGTCAGACATGATGACCAAGGCTTTGCTCAATGGCAAGTTTGAGGTTTGTAGAAACCTGGCTGGCTTGAAGAAGGTAGATCCCTCCTGGGTCAAAAAGGGAGAGATTTGATGAGTTTTTTGACCCGTCGTCAACCGGTCGTGAGCCCTGCTCGACCGGTCGAAGGCTGGTCTCGACCAGTCGTAGGACTCGAGCCGTGGCACAACTCAAAGTCAAGCGACTTGGGCTATTTTTCTCCAGGGTGCTCGACCGGTCGTGGGAGGTGCTCGACCTGTCGTGGGTGGCTCTTGACTGGTCGAAGGTTCGTCACAACCAGTTGTAGTTATGCAGATTCGTTCCGCGATTTTGCGCGGATTTCGTGTCGCAAGTCCTTTCGCAACTGGGATGTGGAAAGGAGTTTCCTAAAACTTTAAATAGGAGTTCCTATGACTTTCTAGGTACAACAATAGGGTTTCCTAAAGCTTTACAAGGGATTTGCTAAAGGGTTTAGGGCTATCAAAGGTGAGAGAGAGAGAGAGAGAGAGAGGAAGCTTATAGAAGGGAGATTATACTCGTGAAGGTTATCTACTATGCAATCTATATCTCAGCGCTTCTATGTCCTCGTAATCGGTGAGATCTCTCCGTTTTTCTTTATTTCTCTCATTGTTTATCCACTCCTGCGTGAGTGAAGGAGTTTGTAACGTTCTACTTCATAGTGGATTGTTGATCTGGACAAAGTTCCGTGGTTTTTTACCTCTTTGAGGGTTTTCCACGAAAAATCTCTTGTGTGGTGTGTGATTGATGCATTGATTATTTTCATTGCTTTATTATCCATATTTCTAGTTTGTTCTGGAGGGCTAGATCCTAAGGTTTTGTGCAAGGCCCTCAACAATATTGTCATGTGACAGTCTCAAATCCTAACCCTCCAAGCCATGAAATGTTTTGCCTATGTAAGCCACGAGTCGGTCCCATTCATGAAACCCCCAAGAAAATTTTAAAGGTGGGTATCAATTGCCATTGTTTCTTATGGTGTGGTCTACCTAAGGTTTGGATCTGTTTCATTTTTTTATCATGCCTTGAAATGAGTTGTCAAAATGGACAGACTGACGTCATGGATGTAAGGCACATGCATCACAGTAGGCCCACAACTGGGGATCCACCAAGGTTGCGCCCATTATGCACTAGTTGAACAATGACACTATCATCCACCAGAAAATCCAGCGGAAAATTGACTTTCGAATGGCGGTTTTTTTGGAAGGAAAATACCGATGTGATTATGCCCAGAAAATTTGTCCAAATGCATGAAATCCAATAGGGTTTTCTTAATGTCAAAATTTGAGGGTCTCTCAGTTATACATGTGTGATCCATGCTATCCATCTATTTTACCATCTCATTATAGGGCGTGAACCCAAAAACGAGGTAGATTGGAAGCTTAAATGGACCACACCACATGAAAATGGGGTGGGGTAATGACTTCCATCATTAAAAATTAAACCTTTGAGTAGGGCCCATAGGGATGTGTATTTATCATCCAACCTATTCCTAAAATTGCACTGCCATGTATGAAGGATATACAGAAATATCAGCTTGATCCAAAACTTCCGTGGACTCTAAAAGTTTTCAACATTAGCCTTTCAATTTCCCATCATTTCCTATGATGTGGTCCACTTGATCTTCATATTTGCATCATTTTTTGGGTCATGTCCTAAACTGAGCTGGCGGAACAGATGGGCGACATGGATAAGATACAAACGTCATAGCGGGCCCCACCAATTTTACACGTGGAAATGTACCAATTCAATTCTTTGGAATGGAAAGCGTTGCAAACAAGCTCAATGTCAACGTCAACCTTAAGCTGATGCAGTAATTACATGGGTAAATAATCATATCTATTTAACCATGATTACATATGTAAATAAGAAAACAAACACCTCAAAAATCAATTTGAATGGGTTGGTCATCTTGGGCCAGGGTCAACCAGAACAACCCATTTACTTGCATCAGCCTCATTTTATAATTCCAAGTCTGACCAAACCTTAATAAACCTGATATGAGCCGTACGTTGAAGTGGGTCGATCGGGTTGCTCCTTAACTTCAAAGCACATTAGGCTTTTTTATTTTTTTTTAATGCACATTGGGCTCGCTAAAGGGTAATGTGCCAAATTCTCTCTCACCGTTTAAAGATGGTTGGTAGGAATGTCGTATCATTTGAAATTTTGAATTGAATAAGACAAGATTCCCACCAACTTTTTACGGAAAAATTCCTCTCGTTTCATCGTCTTCTCAAAAGTGAGTTATAAAAGTTTCATATTCACCAGACAATGCTTCCCACTGTTCGAATGAGGGGAGAAAGGACCCATTTCCATCTCATCCTTTTTTTTCTTTTTTTTTTTCCTTCTCTTTTCGAGCAATTAAGAACAATGGAAGTGATGTTACAGATGATTGCAATTTGCCAAGTATCACTCACCCGGCGTAAAATCCAAAATGATTTCTCTCCTCTCTCAATTTTTCTCCCGTTGTGCCAAAAGATGCCCTTTCTATCTCGTTTCTCTCGTATCTCTTTCTTCTGTCTTTGTACTGTCCTCACAATATAAGTGGGCCCACCGTGCAGTGATTCCATCCATTAAATCCAATGGTGTGGCCCACTTGATCAGTGAGCAACCTGGTTCTTTCACTGGGTGACGTTCATGATGGAGCTTAATGATGTATAGCGGGTTGCGGACAGTTTCATGGCCAAGATGGACCGAAGAAGGCTTGATCGGAGGCGGAAGTGATCACGATACATATCTCTCAAACCAGAATGAGTTTTTCAACGTACCATATATGATTTTGGGTAGGAGAAGGTACTTTAGCCAACCAACCTACTGTTGGGGGCCTTGCACAAAACCGTAGGATCTAGCCCTCCAGAACAAACCAGAATTATGGATAATAAAGCAATGAAAATAATCAATGCATCAATCACACACCACACAAGAGATTTTTACGTGGAAAACCCTTAAAGAGGAAAAAACCACGGGACCTCATCCAGATCAACAATCCACTATGAAGTAGAACGTTACAAACTTCTTCACTCACGCAAGAGTGGGTAAACAATGAGAGAAATAGAGAAAACGGAGAGATCTAACCGATTAGGAGGACATAGAAGCGCTGAGATATAGATTGCATAGTAGAGAACCTCCACGAGCAGAACCTCCCTTCTATAAGCTTCCTCTCTCTCTCTCTCTCTCTCTCTCTCTCTCTCTCTCTCTCTCTCTCTCACCTTTGATAGCCCTAAACCCTTTAGCAAATCCCTTATAAAGCTTTAGGAAACCCTCTTGTCGTACCTAGAAAGCCCTAGGAACTCCTATTTAAAGTTTTAGGAAACTCCTCTCTGCATCCCAATTGCGAAAGGACTTGCAACACGAAATCCGCGCAAAATCGCGGAACGAATCTGCGTAACCTCGACTGGTCGAACCGAGTCTACGACCAGTCGAGAGCCACCTTCGACCGGTCGAGCACCTCCTTCGACTGGTCGATCACCCCGGAGAAAAATAATCTGCAATCGCTGGACTTTGAGTCATGCCACGACTCGTCTTCCACGACTGGTCGACCACAGCCTTCGACCGGTCGAGCGAGGCTCACGACCAGTCGACGACGGGTCAAAAAACCCATCACCTACTATGCAGGGTTGCCCACACCGAATTTACGATATTCCGTGATGGCTAAAAGTCTATTTTATTTCTGTTTTACTATTTAAATGATGTAAAATGGAAGAAGAAAACAATAAACTAAAAAACAAGGGGAAACAGGGTTGGACTGAAACTCTACATCTTCATTGATAAGGAAATAGTCATTATATAGGCTAAAAAACAAACGGTTACAAACACAAAAATAGGCACTACTAACATCATGCTAAACAACTCTTACAAACTAGGCAACAAACAGAAACAAACTACTAAACTCCTACAGACTAGGACAACCCAAATCAACACATTCTAACGTGTTGCTACTAATTTATTCACTAATCCCTCCCTTAAACTGATGTTCCATACATAATATCAGTTTAATAAGACTCAAACTTTGAAGCATCATCCCTCAGATAAAGTCCTTTGAACTGCAAACACCAAGTAGCTTCCTGAGCTTCTGAAATGCTGAAAATTTGAGAGGCTTTGTTAGAATATTAGCAATCTAGTCTTCACTTCTGCAGTAAACCAGATTAATAACTCTATCATTCGTGAAATCCCTCAAGAAATGATACTTTACATCTATATGCTTGCTTCGACCATGTAGAACAGGATTCTTTGAGAGCTTTATTGTTGAATTGTTGTCACAGTAAATGAGAGTAGGCCCATCTTCTTTGAACTACAGCTCTTCAAGAATCTTCTTCAGCCAAATAGCTTGATAAGCACAAGCTGTTGCTGCAACAAATTCAGCTTCAGTGGTTGACAATGTGACAATTGGCTATTTCTTTGATAACCATGAAACAACTCCTATTCCCAACATGAAAACATACCCAGATGTACTTTTTCGATCATCAGAATCTCCTGCATAATCACTATCTGTAAAGCCAAACAAATCTGACTTTTCTCCCTTTGAAGAACAGCCCAAACTCCTTAGTACCATGCAAGTACCTAAGAATTCTTTTTACAGCCAAAAGATGAATTTCTGTTGGACACTCCATGTCACGCCCCAAACTCGAAAACCGGGCTCACAAAATTTCCGATCGTCGAATCCGGCGCCGACAGCCTCCGTAGAACCCCATTCTTGGCTCCCGACGCCCATTCACCAGGTTCCGATCCTGGGATGTTACGAGGAGGATTTCCAATATCAGTTTAATTCGTAATAAGCATAACCAAAGGCATAACCCACAAACAACAATCAAAAACTCCATCACATTTCTACTATGATCAAAAACTTTATAAGTACAACGAGCTTAAAGGGAAATACAATAATGATAGACAAAAAGCTCCAAGATGATCTGCTCAGCGCTCCTGCCTCAGTGCTACTGCGTCCCAACGTCACCTGCACGTAACAATGGTGCATAAGCTTATAGAAAGCTTAGAGGGTGGTGAAAGTGTGTGCGCAAGGTAGTAATGCAGATATGCAGTATCAGAGTAATGTGGAACATGCTGATGAATCCATGAATACCACTAGCCGTACCACGACTATGCGATGCAAGGTATGAATGATGTCGGTCATACCAAGGCCGTGCGATGCAAGATGCAACTCAAGCATACGAATCCTCATCTATATCCATATATCAATACAGCTCAAATCTGAAATATCACTGGGGTCTAGTACACTCTAAACCAGATTGCTGCCCCATCGCGCGCAATAAGGTAACTGGAAGAGACCTCACTATCCACCTGCCAATATCGGGCTCGGCTCGTCGATAGTGGACCCATTCCTAGAGCTAGTCAAACTCAGCCTAGCTCTACCCCCTCCTCTCGGGCGGGTGAGGCCGCACCCCCTTACAACCGACCACGACATAGTGGAAAGCGCGGCCTTCTGGTAATTGGCACTCGGCGCTCATGTACTCACTCAGTCTAGACGTTGGAGCAACCTCTTGTTACCATAAGGGTTTAGGGACTTTCACCCAAGGATATCTATAGCACCCCATGTAGAACAAGATTTTTCGTGTCCAATCCTGCCAACTACGATACACCTGTGGAGACTACGGCCCTGATGTCGCTAGGGCGTACAGTAACCATGTCACACAACGCGAAATGCATGAATTACACTATCTGGTCATGCAGCAATCTTGCGCGCATCATGCACTCATGTGGGGCAACACCACCTAACCGGGAGCCCCAAAACAATATGTCCGAAGGCATATGCTATGATCAGTCACTTCTCATATCAAGCATACATATGATGTGTATGATCATGAATCATGGAATTATACTAAATATGTTATATGGTGATGAATGTTGTTCATAACGAAGGTGGGCCTAGACGGCCTACAAGTATGAGCCTACAATGGGCTCTAGGGAGAATTATAATGCTGACATCTAACCAACATTATTCTCACAATGTGGACATTAAACCAACATTGATCCCAAGCACGGCCTACGTAAGGAATCTATACACAATGTAACGGCCACACATACATCACATTGGGCCTCGCTCATGGGCCTCACATACATCGCATCGGGTCGATTAAGTAGGCCGATCAAATGGGCCAAATGTATATCAAATCGGGCCCACCCTTATGTATATTCAAGATCTGACCAATTCATAAATTAACAAATAGATAAATGAAGTGAAAACCAAATATCAGTTTGGGTGGGAACCACTGTGGTCCTTAGAAGTTGAACGATGGATGCCACGGTCCACTATTTAAATGGTGGGGTCCACTTGAACTTTAGATCTAACCCGACCTTTTGCTCATGCCATGAAAATGATATCTTAATATGATTGGACGGTTTGGATACAACGTATGCATCATGGTGGACCCCATCGTTCAAATAGTGGACGGTTTCGATAAGACACATACATCAATGTGGGCCTACGGGCTTGCTGTCAACGAGGAAGAGCTAGGTAGCTGCTACACTCCAAATGGCAAAGGTGGGTCCCACATAGGGCCCACCCTTATATATACATAAAACATATATAATATATTTTAATATATTTACGTATACATGCTGCTTGTGAAGCTTTATGTACTTAAGAGAGAGAGAAAGAGGGAGAGAGAGAGAGAGCAGCCATGTGCTACCTTTTTTTTTCTTACCTTTTTTTTTTCTTTTTCTTTTCTTATCTGAGATAAAACAGAGGTGGGTCCCATGTAGGGCCCACCACAGTAACATGATGGAATATATATATTATATAATATAATATAATATAATGTAATATATAATATATATATTATAATATAATATATATTATATGTATTAAACGTCCAGGCCGTCCAGGGCCTGGACAGTACACACATCACGGTGCTGCCCCCACACGTGGGGTGGGTCCCACTGTCCTTGGACAGTGGACACTCCACACGCACCACGGTGTGGCCCAACAAATGGGTGGACGGCGTGGAATAGGGTGGGTCCCATGGACCCACCGTCCAATCACACTTCACCATTAGCCACCCTACTAGGGAATCGAGGTCAAGACCTCAGTGTTGCAACGAGGTATCTTTCACTTAGCTGCCAGTTGAGCTATGTAGCTAGGTGTACACGCACCAAGGAGGGCCCCACACGGACGTGGGTCCCACTATTTTGGACGGTGGACGGCTGGATATAACACATATAGTGTGATGTGGCCCACCAAAATGGAGGGACGGCATGGATGGGCCCCATTGGCCCCACCGTTAGTCCTCACTCCACCGTTAGCATACCCTTGACAGTACACACCTCATGTTAGTACACATATTCCATGCTAGCCACCTCCACATGGATCAATATCAAGACCTCAAGTGTTGAAACGAGGTATCTTTCACTCCTGCCACATAAGTCATGCGGCTGGGTGGGCCCACATCAGATTACGCTTCACTGGCAGCCATCCCCACTGATAGCCACCTCAAGGTGGGCCCCCAATGGATGGTTGAGATGGCACATAAACTGTAACGACCTGAAATTTTCCGTACATTGGGTCGAGTACCACCTCGACCAGAAATCACGTAGGATTAAATCCTTTAGAAATTTAACAAAGTTAACTAAGTACTAAACTCAATTAGCTATGAAATCCGTTAGGATCGCTTTAAATACGATCTGCAAGACCCAAAACTTGCAGAACAAGTGACGCTTAGGTTACCCTAAAGTTTAGAACCAAACTCATTTCCCGTCATTTCTCTGAATGAAACGAAACTTCGTATTAGTCTAGATCGCACATCGAGTCCGATTAACCCGAAGCTAAGAACTAGGACCGCCCCACCGGGCTTAACAATCATCTCAAAAATCAGCCTTATCCGATATTCCACGGCCATTCGTTTCGAATCGAGCGAGGTAGTGTGAAAAACACTATTCATAAGCCAAAATAAATATCCGGAATAGTGATCTCGGCATCGTTCGTTGACGCCACGCGTCGCATTAAGCAACCCGACCGTCCGAATCGGACCAAATTACACCATCGGATTAAGAAAAATTTCAGGGAACATTTACATGTACTTGGAATTTCGATCGTGGCCCACCGACCGTCGAACTGAAAGTGGTCCGCCACGTGCGATCGCGTATCCGAATGAGTCAAAAACGTAATCCCACGTAGATCCATTGGTGGTGAGCTTAAGTCTGACGTTTGGTTCAAAGAGGGCTACCAGAACTTCCCTTTTGAGCCGCTGGAAAAGCGTCGAAAATCCTATATAGGCAAGTGCCCCCATGAACCCGAGTCTATTTTCGTAATGTTTGAGGCTATAAAAGGGGCTTAGAACAGCCCCTCTCACAGCCATACGAATTTTGGAAGAAACCCTAGAAGAAGAGAGAGAAAAGAGAGAGAAGAACTTGGAGATCGTTGTCGATCTTCCTCCACCTGCATTGGCTCACCACACGGCCTTCACCGCTCCGTTCTAAGTGATTTCCCGGCGGTATCCAGCCCATTTGGAGGTAAGAAACCCTAACCCTAGGTCTGATTCAAGGTAGAATCGTCGTGGGTTGTGTAAAAGCTAACCGATTCCGCTCTTTAGGCTAGAAATCTCCCGTATACGGAAGCTCTATTACCCTTGCTGATTCGTTCCGTTTCCAAAGGCAACGGTGAGGACTTTAAGTGTATAAGTTAAGGTTTTCAACGCTTTCAATGTCAGATAATGGTATATTCATGATCTGTTTGCAATTGCATATGTACAAAGTGCTTTCCGTTTCCTGTTTTGATTAGCGGTGTGAAATATGGAATTTCACATATTCTAGGTATACGTAGAAATACCGTATACGTATTTTTTTTGGATAAATGCTTGACATGTTTATTTAATGTATAATTATATAACATATGAATAAAATACTAGTTTGGCGAAAGGAATCGCCAAAATATATGTTTACTTGTAAATGCGTCGTATGTTGAAATTACGTGTTGTAGAAATACCGTATACGTAGTTCTTTTGGAGTAATGTTTGACATATTTATGTAATGTATGATTAAACAATACGTGATTAAAATACTAGCTTGGCGAAAGGAATCGCCGAAATCTATCTTCCTTTGTAAACACTATGTATGTCGAAATTGGGTATACGTGGAAGTACCTTATACGTATAAAAGTTGCTGATGTGATTGCCATGTTTAATTGCTGTATGAATATGATGTATTTGTATAAAATACTAGTTTGGTAAAGGGACAATCCTAGTATACATTTCTCTAGCATACGTCATGTATGTTAAAATATTGCATTCCAAGTGTTGGTGAAATCACTTGTGAGTGTAAGTGCTTAAGTGTTAGAACTTTAGTTAGGTGCTGAGATGGGATTCTCCGCTACCTTAGAGTCACATATGACACTTTCCATGTGGTTGTGCACTCTAACCACTCACCTATGAACTCTTAAGTATTTGTATCCCTATGTGTTTAGTGCTTTATAACATGCTTTACAACATGCTTTACAACATGCCTTATAACATGCTATACTTCATGCTTTATAATACATGCTTTACCTCATGCTTTACTTTATGCTCTACAACTGATTGAGTTTGGGACTATGCCTATAGTCCACACATTCGCAGACTTCTTTGTTGTGGTCGAGATTCATATCGCCACGATGGACGTGTCTCAGCGAACCCGAGTCGTACTTCGGTTGGCGATAGTGGTTGGCCACACGGAGTGCTTTTGCGCTCCATATCGCTCAACTTGTGGTGCGCTCGAGCTAGTCAGGCTTGTCAAGCAAACCGATATGTGTATATGTATGTTCACCATGTTTGGTCGCTCTTGCTTGAACCTAGGGTACCAAACTTACCGGTGGCAATCCCATTAACCATGGTACCTCGATCCGCTAAGACGCATGAGCCGGGCATGGTGGTATGGGACACCGTGGTCGAGCCGTCGGCCTCGCTGTGGGTCATGTGCCTCCCCGTAGTGACCATTGCGCAACCGGACTCGTGAGCCGATTATGGTGGTATGGGACACTATATTCGAGTTTGTCGATATTTACGCCGAGAGCCGAGTACGGTGAGACACATTGCTCGTCTTGACGAGGCGACGAGCCCTCCGTAGTATCTTCGAGTGTACTCCAAGTGTCTGCTGTGATTGGCGACGAGTCTTTCACAAAGAACTAGAGTATGAGTTGAGCCGAATGCACTGATGAGACCAACTTGAGTGACGGCTAGTGATTGAGCAGTGCGGTGAGATATGTACTTGGCCGACGGCCAAAGAATTGAGCCGCATACGGTGAGATCTGTATCCGCGCCGACGTGGGTGACGAGCCCTTTGCGATGCCTTCACTACGCTTCTCAAACCATAATATCGTATGAGATTAGCTAGGATTGACGACCATAGAATGGATCATGTTTGGGAATGATACAAGAGGAGGTACCTTAGTTTCCCAATCTGCTTTTGGTTGAAATGGATTAATAAAAACTTGGTAATCATGAGCATCATCGCACCGCATGTGCTTTGTAGATGTGGCGCACCGAGAGGAGTTAGCATTCGCGAACGTAAGATGATGTCGCTTGAGGGTGGTTTGGCAAGGGCATACGACATCATGTCATATCATTTTGCACTTAACAAGAGTAATTAGAAATGTTTGATTTGTATTGCGTTATCATTCTTGCGTGATTGATTTGATAACATGTTAACCTATGCTTTAATGTTCCACCGAGTTAGCTACTCACTCCCACGTTACGGAGACGGTGTTTGCAACACCCACCGGACTCTGTCGCAGTGTGTAGATGGCGCCTACGTTCGGAGCCGGAGGCTCGACTTCGAGGAGGATCGGGAGGAGTTCTCCTTTATGCGATACTCGACGGCTATGCTTAGGCCTACAATTGCATCGCGGATTTACTGGGCCTCTTTGAGGATTGTATTTTGATTTTTGACTTAGAAACAATACGTGTATATTGGTACTCGCTTAGTACTCATACTCAAGTTCACAAAATCTTGATACTTTATATATTTTGAATATAAATTTCAGGTCTTCCGCTTGCCTTTATACAATTGAACTGGAGTATGAATTCTTGTTTTGGTATAATCTCATTCATGTTTATTGCGCTAACTCGACAACATTTAACCATCATTGTGTATGTTGCATAAGTGATGCGTTGGAACTCGGGAGTTGAGTTCATACTCGACCCCGAATTTCGTATGCGTTACGAGTTGGTATCGAGCATGATTTTGATTAAACCGGACCGAGTTATGTCCCCACTACATACGCCGACGTGTCACAACTTAGGAGGGTGCGCAAAAATATATAACAACTTAGGGTCTCCGATTTTACGCCGTTCGGCGAAGTTCGCTTCACACGGACGGTTTGATCGAGTGCGTACTCGATCCCGACCACACTTATGGACCCAGGTCACTCCTGGACCGTCTATTGACGTGTCCAGGTCACAATCTACCAAAATGAGTGGTTAAAAATCGGAAAAACCAGTTATATCGAACTTTGCTTAGGAACCAACTTTTTGGCACAAAACTGAGTCCGTGGGCCCCCACGACTAATCCGTTAAAGTTTTGGACCAAGTCAGGGTGCATTTGGCACCCTGGGAGTGAGGCAAACAGGGCCCCACCGCGGCGGCGCGGTTCCGGCCAAGCCCGACCGCCGCGGCACCGCGGCACCGGCGGCGGACCGCGCCCCGGTTGGCTTTCCGGTGAAATTTCGAGCGTGGGATGGGTCGGCCCAGCATGCCCTACCCCATGGCACGTGCCATTTTGGCATTAGGTTGGGTTTTAAAGGGCTGAAACACCCATCTTCCTCATTTCCCCTCTTTTCAATCACCCTCACCTCCATTTTCGATTTTGCTGAAAACCCATCCCTCCAAACCTTCAATCCTTCCATTTCCTTCCATAACTCACACACCCCTACCTCCTACAACAGCCCTAGCCTCTCCCTTTCCCCATTTCCACAAGTTGGATCTCTCATAACCCTCCTTGGAGCTCAAAATCGGGTAATCTACTAACCCATCCCATTTTCTTCTTGTTTCTTCTTCATTTCCTACCTCTAGAGCTTCTTCCACACCTGTTGGATTGTTGATTGTGGAAGATAAAAGAGGTCAGCCCTTTGTTCCCCCATTTTGGAAAATTTCCATGGCCCTCCTTGGTGTGGTGGCCACCATTTTCTCCATTTCCTCCATCCTATCTTTCATGGGAAAGAGGAAAACCGCGGCCGACGACGCCGGCCCAAGTAGGCCAGCCCATACCCGAAGAAGATCCGACGTTGGGGCCGGCACAAGCACCGTGCGGGAGTTTAGGTCGAAGCGAGACCTGGATCCTGACCACCCCGCCAGAAATGCTTATCCGATAGGCATGGAATATGGGCGCTTCGCGGGCCGCAAGGTCGTATTTGAAGCTCATGTGGATGAAAGGATGTTCGGGCTACACCCGATGATGGACCACTTGGTGGATATCGGGTGGAATTATATTTTTGAAGGCGAGTCTCCCGCATGTGAGAACACAGTCCGCGCTTTCTACGCTCACATCGTGGACTCATCACTAGAGCCTCTTCAGTTTACTGTCTATGTGAGGGGCATAAGGCGCACAATCACTGTGGACGAAGTGGCTCGAATCACGAAGATCCCGCTTGGTCAAGTGCAGCCTAGTGATGACTTCTCTAGAACTGCGCGGGAAAGGGATCGCCGCACGCGATTTCTCTGTGGTCGCCGGGTTACTTGGAAGCGAGGAAATTGTATTGCGGCGACAAAGATGTCTGAAGACTTCCATTTGCTCCATCACATCTTTACATACAATGTATACCCACGGTGGGGTAACCGCACGGAATGTACTAGGGTGATGGTGGACTTTCTGTACAAGATGGGACGCTGGGAAAACATATGCCTGCCCACATTCATCCTATCCCAGATAGTTAATGTTGTTCGTTCTGCCAGGAACGATCTTTCGCTCCCATTTGGCCGACTGATCTGCAGATGGCTCGTGATGTAGGCTACAGATCGAATATGGAGGATCTTGCACCGGTCCGAATCATAAGTGAAGCCACACTCGGGAATATGAAGATCGGCCCCAACGGCACAAGCCCGACTCGACGAGTCTGGAGATGAGTCGGATAGCGCCGTGAGGAGAGTGTTGACCTCCAGGCTGAGAGTGATGAGGAGCGCGGTGATGACATACAGGAAGAAGAACCTGAGGCTCAGGACACAGAGGAGAGTTCACCCCCTGCGGCTCAGGGGCAGGGTGTGGATCGAGATGTATTTGATGCGCGATTTGCCCGTCTTGAGGAGAGGCAAGCCGCCTTGCAGCAAGAGGTTGGACAGGTTCGGGCTGAGATTGGTCAAGTTTGAACTAAACTTGAAGAGAATGAAGCCTACATGAAGAAAAATTTCAAGAAGATGTCCCGTATGTTGAAGGCCATCCTGTGCTGTGCGCAAGATAAGAATGCTCCTCCTCCACCGCCTACTTCGGATGCTTAGTCATCCATATTGTTGTTTGTTGTGTTTGCTTTGGTTACCGCGATAGGCGGTTTGTGTTTTTGTACGGATGTTGTATTAGGTAGTAGCATGTTTAGGTGTTTGATGTGTGGATGTATTGGCTATAATGTGAATTCCGTCATGATTCATGTAAACTCTGTAGTCCATGTATTATGACAATTTTGAATAAATGAAAAGCATATAGCCTCTTTTGTTTGATGATGTGTGGAATGCTTAAGTGCTTTATGGAGTGTATTATACTGTATCTCACCAATGCTTGTACCACTGTGTTGTATAGGGCATGCATGCGACAAGATACTGCGAGTACTGACACATCTCCTTCCGACCGTAACTCTATGGACCGGACCCCTTCGGTAGTAGTGGTCCCGCGGGCCGTGGATTGAGATCGATCGACCTCTGCCGGTCCCATCGGTGGACGACCACCTTATACACCCCCGATCCGCGAGCAGTATCGGCCGTCTTCTTCTTCTTGCGCGGATGACTCTCGTGTCCGCTCCGCCGGCCGAATAGATTTGAGCGGTGATGATGATGCATCGGCCAGGCAGATCAAGGCCGAGCAGCACCCCAAAGCTTATGGCCACTATCGGCGAGGCCTTGTCCCGTGGTGGTAGTGCGACTCCACTGCGACATCTACACATCCTGATGAGCATTCTGGCCTCCTGCTCAGGTTGAGGATGTGCCTCTGCCCCCATCCGTCACACCTCCTACTGGAGAGGTCGGTACACGCGGTCTACTCGAGCGATTCCAGCGCTTGAGGCCTCCCTCATTTATGGGTTCTCACAGACCAGGAGGCGGAGTTCGGATAGACCGCATCTCCAAGATGCTACGGATGCTTCACTGTTCGGAGGCGAGCGGTAGAGGCGGCCGCCTTCATGTTTGAGAGAGAGGCGAGAGCTTATGGTGGGACGGCGTCTTTGCGCACCTGTCGCAGAGACTTCGTGTGGACCTGGGAGGCTTTCGAGTCTCGGTTCCCACGAGAAATACTACCCGCAGACTTATCGGCACGGCGGGAGGAAGAGTTTTGTGCCTCGGGCGAGGGGGGCATGACGATCACGGAGTACGAGCACCGCTTCACGAGTTGGGCCGCTTTGTCCCAACTATACTTTGGTGGATGAGCGGATGCGGATGCGTCGTTTCTCCTTGGGTTTGCGGCCGGAGATTCGGTCGAGGATATGCTTGCCACAGTATTCCTACATATGCGGCGTTGGTCCACATGTCTATGACGGCCGAGCAGGATGTGGACCATTTGGCCAGATCACGTGGCACTATGGTTGCGAGACCGCGACAGGATGTACAGAGCAGGCCTATTTTAGGCAAGAGGCCTCGGGCTGATTCTCCCCCCAGGGCCGCAGCGCCAGCTATTCCTATGAGACGCCCGTTGGTGACCTGCACGTTTTGCGGAAAACCTGGACACCCTGCTGAGAGCTGCTTCTCGCGCATGAGGGCTAGCGGCTTTGCGCCACCACAGAGATTGGGTCGCCCTTATCCACAGGCCATATCAGCTCCGCCGCTACAGACCGTTCCTGTACATCCTTCATTCCGCCCTCCTGTGCCATCCTTCAGGCCACCACAGCGACCCTTGGCTCCTCAGCCGAACCGCCAGCAGCAGGCTCGCGTTCATACTCTCGTGGCTGAGGCACCTGAGACGTCGGTTTCAGCTCCGACGGCTTTCGAGGGTACGGCTTTTATTCACGACACTCCCGTCTCTTTATTGGTGGACACTGGGTCCACTACCTCTATTATTTCTTGTGGGGCGGTGAAACGCCTATCTTTGCATACGATTTCCACTAAGGGAATGAGACTCACTACGGCTACCGGGACCTGTTCGGATGTCACACGATTATGTGAGGGTTGCTCGGTAGTTTTGGGTAGCAGCACAGTGCTCGTCGACCTCATTGTTGCTCCACTGTGGCACTACGACGTTATCCTGGGTATGGATTGGCTCACCAGGATGAGGCGGAGATAGATGCGATACTCGGATCGTGACGGCCTATGGACCTGACGGTGCAGCTTTCACGTTCCGGTGCGAGGTCGATTAGGCCCTGTCGAGTTGATTGTTATGCTGCTTTGCTTGCGCCGATTGATGGTCCGACAGTAGATAGTACGCCGGTGGTTCGAGACTTTGCAGGCGTGTTTGAGACTATCCCTGGTTTACCTCCTCGGCGTGAGATTGATTTCACGATTGACCTTACGCCTGGTGCGACGCCCATCTCGTTGCCTACTTATCGTATGCCTCCATGTGAGATGGAGGAGCTGCGGACACAGATTGACGTACTGGTAGAGAGAGGTTTTATTCGACCTAGTGTGTCTCCTTGGGGAGCACCTGTGTTGTTCGTGAAGAAGAAGGACGGGTCCCTACGGTTGTGTATTGATTACCGTAGGTTGAACCAGGTCACGGTGAAGAACAAATATCCGTTGCCCAGGATTGATGATCTGTTCGATCAGTTGAGGGGGGCGAAGTATTTCTCGAAGATTGACCTTCAGTCAGGGTACCACCAGTTGCGCGTGAGAAAGGAGGACGTGCAGAAGACGGCCTTCAGGGCGTGCTTTGGGCACTATGAGTTCTTGGTGATGTCGTTCGGTCCCGACGAACGCACCAGCCGTGTTCATGGATCGATGAACCGGGTATTTCGGCCTTCCTCTGCGATTCGTCATCGTCTTCATCGATGACATCTTGATATACTCCACGAGTCGGGAGGAGCACGAGGAGCACTTGCGGCGGTGTTGGATACACTTGAAGAAGAACCGGTTGTTTGCGCACAATACAAGAAGTGCGACTTCGGCGGGAGGAAGTCAAGTTCCTGGGACATGTAGTGTCCAAGGATGGGATAGCAGATGGACCTTGCTAAGGTAGGCTGCGGTTCAGGATTGCGCACGGCGAATCGATTCTTGAGGTGAGGAGTTTCCTTGGCCTCGGTGGGTACTACTGACGTTTCATTCGGGATTTCTCGAAGATCGCGGTGCCATTATCTCGGTGACTCGGAAGGACTGAAGTTCGCTGGGAATGAGAAGGCGAAGGCGGCTTTAAGGAGCCGAAGGACAAGTTGACGTCCGCCCCTGTGCTAGTATTGCCGAGCAAGGGGTGAAATACACGGTGTATACGACGCGTCTCGCGTTGGTTTGGGTTGTGTGTTGATGCGAGAAAGATAGGGTGATATCGTATGCCTCGAGACAATTAAGGAAGCACGAGGAGAATTACCCTACACACGACACAGGTTGGCGGTGTCATCTTTGCATTGAAGCTCTGGAGACATTACCTCTACGGTGAGGAGTTCGAGCTTTTACTGCGACCACAAGAGCCTTAAATACATATTCACGCGGCGGGATTTGAATATGAGACAGTAGCCGATGGATGGAGACCTTGAAGGACTTCAAGTTCGAGGTTTCCTACCATCCGGCAAGGCAAACCTTGTGGCGTGACGCGTTGAGCCGCAAGAAGGCGATTGTATTTGCGGCACGCCGATGATAGCCGAGTGGGATATGGTAGAGTTTGTGCGGGACTTCGAGCGAGACTCACTGTCGAGGAGCCATTTGAGTGTGTTGCACACGTTCGGTGCGACCACTTATTGACGACAGATTGTTGAGGCCCAAGAGGGCGATACACGGTATGCGAGCTTCGAGAGCGAGGCTAGCGGCGCCGTGGACTCCGAGTGGAGAGTTGGATTTGATGGGGTTTACGGTTCGTGGCCGCCTATGTGTTCCAGATGTGCACGACTTGAGACGCGAGCTTCTCGAGTCTCGCCCATAACTCGAAGTTTGCGATGCATCTGGTAGCACGAAGATGTACCAGGATATGAGAAGAAGGACGTATTGGTGGGATAACATGAAGGCCCATATTCTTGAGTATGTGTCTCGATGCACGACGTGCCGGCGGGTCAAGGCGTAACATCGCCGACCTCTGGGCCTTCGGCCCATGCCTATAGCGGAGTGGAAGTGGGACTTCATCTCCATGGACTTCATATCCAGGGTTGCCGAAGACGAGGAAGGGGCACGATTCCATTTGGGTGATTGTGGACCGGTTGACTAAATCGGCCCATTTCCTCCCTATCGAGTTACGAACTCTGCGGATGAGTGCTGGATTGTATATCGGGGAGATCGTCCGTCTGCACGAGTTCCTTTGGAGATTGTGTCGGACGAGAGACACGCGGTTCACATCCATCTTCGGACTCGTATCCGGGAGGCGATGGGTGTGAAGTTGAAGTTCGAAGACGGCGTTTCATCCTCGGGCGATGGGCGGACGGAGCGGGTGAATCGGTTCTGGAGGATATGTTGCGAGCATGTGTTGGACTTGAGGACGATTGGGATGGCTGTCTTCCGTACGCGGTTCGCCTACAACAACGGCTTCCGGCGACGATTGGCATGGCGCCATATGAGGCTCTATATGGTGGTCGACCTTGTAGAGCACCGCACCGTTGGGCGAGGGTTGGAGAGCGTAGCACGATTGGCCGAGTTGGTTCGGCGACTACGAGAGAAGGTAGACATTATCGGGCGTCGATTACTCACGGCGCGAATGGAAGCGAGCGAAAAGAGTTGCGCCGATACGAGGCGGCGGCCGTGGAGTTCGAGGTTGGTGATCATGTGTTCCTTCGGGTTTCCCCTATGAAGGAGTCCTTCGGTTTGGGAAGAAGGGGAAGCTCACACCGAGGTTTATCGGTCCATTTCGATCTTGGATCGAGTGGGTGATGTGGCGTATCGTCTCGCCTTGCCTACACCACTTGCTTCCGTACACAACGTATTTCATGTATCTATCTTTGAAGAAGTACGTTCTGATCCTTCGCATATCATCGGATGGGAGCAGTACGAGTTGAGCGAGGATGCTACATATGAGTTGCGCCCGACGCGCATCCTTGACGGGAAGGAGCAGTGCTTGCGTAGCAAGGTCATCCCGCTTGTGAAGGTGCTTTGGACACATCATTCGAGGAGGAAGCTACAGGGAGGCGAGGCCGAGGTCGGAAGAACTACCTCGATTCTCGAGGAGTACGAAACGGTATAAATTTCGAGGACGAAATTTTTTTGTTTAAGGGGTAGGATTGTAACGACCACGAAATTTTTCGTACATTGGGTCAGTACCACCTCGACCGAGAAATCACGTAGGATTAAATCCTTTAGAAATTTAACAAAGTTAACTAAGTACTAAACTCAATTAGCTATGAAATCCGTTAGGATCGCTTTAAATACGATCTGCAAGACCCAAAACTTGCGAGAACAAGTGACGCTTGGGTTACCCTAAAGTTTAGAACCAAACTCATTTCCGTCTGCTCTCGGGAATGAAACGAAACTTCGTATTAGGTCTAGATCGCACATCGGAGTCCGATTAACCCGAAGCTAAGGAACTAGGACCGCCCACCGGGCTTAACAATCATCTCAAAAATCAGCCTTATCCGATATTCCACGGCCATTCGTTTCGAATCGGAGCGAGGTAGTGTGAAAAACACTATTCATAAGCCAAAATAAATATCCGGAATAGTGATCGGCATCGTTCGTTGACGCGTCAAGATTAAACAACCCGAGTCGAATCGAATCGACAAATTACACCATCGGATTAAGAAAAATTTCAGGAACATTTACATGTACTTGGAATTTCGATCGTGTTCCCACCGACCGTCGAACTGAAAGTGGTCCGCCACGTGCGATCTGCGTATCCGAATGAGTCAAAAACGTAATCCCACGTAGATCCATTGGTGGTGAGCTTAAGTCTGACGTTTGGTTCAAAGAGGGCTACCAGAACTTCCCTTTTGAGCTGGAAAAGCGTCGAAAATCCTATATAGGCAGTACCCCATGAACCCGAGTCTATTTTCGTAATGTTTGAGGCTATAAAAGGGGCTTAGAACAGCCCCTCTCACAGCCATACGAATTTTGGAAGAAACCCTAGAAGAAGAGAGAGAAAAGAGAGAGAAGAACTTGGAGATCGTTGCCGATCTTCCTCCACCTGCATTGGCTCACCACACGGCCTTCACCGCTCCGTTCTAAGTGATTTCCCGGCGGTATCCAGCCCATTTGGAGGTAAGAAACACTAACCCTAGGTCTGATTCAAGGTAGAATCGTCGTGGGTTGTGTAGAAGCTAACCGATTCCGCTCTTTAGGCTAGAAATCTCCCGTATACGGAAGCTCTATTACCCTTGCTGATTCGTTCCGTTTCCAAAGGCAAAGGTGAGGACTTTAAGTGTATAAGTTAAGGTTTTCAACGCTTTCAATGTCAGATAATGGTAGATTCATGATCTGCTTGCAATTGCACATGTACAAAGTGCTTTCCGTTTCCTGTTTTGATTAGCGGTGTGAAATATGGAATTTCACATATTCTAGGTATACGTAGAAATACCGTATACGTATTTTTTTTGGATAAATGCTTGACATGTTTATTTAATGTATAATTATATAACATATGAATAAAATACTAGTTTGGCGAAAGGAATCGCCAAAATATATGTTTACTTGTAAATGCGCCGTATGTTGAAATTACGTGTTGTAGAAATACCGTATACGTAGTTCTTTTGGAGTAATGTTTGACATATTTATTTAATGTATGATTAAACAATACGTGATTAAAATACTAGCTTGGCGAAAGGAATCGCCGAAATCTATCTTCCTTTGTAAACACTATGTATGTCGAAATTGGGTATACGTGGAAGTACCCTATACGTATAAAAGTTGCTGATGTGATTGCCATGTTTAATTGCTGTATGAATATGATGTATTTGTATAAAATACTAGTTTGGTAAAGGGACAATCCTAGTATACATTTCTCTAGCATACGTCATGTATGTTAAAATATTGCATTCCAAGTGTTGGTGAAATCACTTGTGAGTGTAAGTGCTTAAGTGTTAGAACTTTAGTTAGGTGCTGAGATGGGATTCTCTGCTACCTTAGAGTCACATATGACACTTTCCATGTGGTTGTGCACTCTAACCACTCACCTATGAACTCTTAAGTATTTGTATCCCTATGTGTTTAGTGCTTTATAACATGCTTTACAACATGCTTTACAACATGTCTTATAACATGCTATACTTCATGCTTTATAATACATGCTTTACCTCATGCTTTACTTTATGCTCTACAACTGATTGAGTTTGGGACTATGCCTATAGTCCACATTCATACCAGTACTTCTTGTTGTGGCCGAGATTCATATCGCCACGATGGACGTGTCCGCGAACCCGAGTCGTACTTCGGTTGGCGATAGTGGTTGGCCACACGGAGTGCACTTGCGCTCCATATCGCTCAACTTGTGGTGCGCTCGAGCTAGTCGAGCTTGTCAAGCAAACCGATATGTGTATATGTATGTTCACCATGTTTGGTCGCTACTTTGAACCTAGGGTACCAAACTTACGTGGCAATCCCATTAACCATGGTACCTCGATCCGCTAAGACGCATGAGCCGGGCATGGTGGTATGGGACACCGTGGTCGGAAATTTGCTGTCGGCCTCTGTTTGGGGTCATGTGCCTCCCGTGTAGTGACCATTCTTGCGCAAAATCCGGACTCGTGAGCCGATTATGGTGGTATGGGACACTATATTCGAGCCGTCGATATTTACGGCGAGAGCCGAGAATCTGAGTGAGACTGTGCTCGTCTTTGACGGCGACGAGTCCTCCGTGAGTATCTTCGAGTGTACTCTAAGTGTCCGTGATTGGCGACGAGTCTTTCACAAATGAACTAGAGTATGAGTTGAGCCGGAGTACGGTGAGACACACTGCTGAGTGACGGCTAGTGATTGAGCCAGTGCGGTGAGATATGTACTTGGTGACGGCGGCGTAAGCAATTGAGCCGCATACGGTGAGATCTGTATCCGCGCTGACGGGTGACGAGCCCTTTGCGATGCCTTCACTGCGCTTCTCAAACCATAATATCGTATGAGATTAGCTAGGATTGACGACCCTAGAATGGATCATGTTTGAGAATGATCTGAGGAGGTACCTTAGTTTCCCAATCTTCTTGGTTGAAATGGATTAATAAAACTTGGTAATCATGAGCATCATCGCACCGCATGTGCTTTGTAGATATGGCGCATTGAGGGAGTTAGCATTCGCGAACGTAAGATGATGTCGCTTGAGGGTGGTTTGGCAAGGGCATACAGCATCATGTCATATCATTTTTGCACTTAACAAGAGTAATTAGAAATGTTTGATTTGTATTGCGTTATCATTCTTGCTTGATTGATTTGATAACATGTTAACCTATGCTTTAATGTTCCACTTGAGTTAGCTACTCACTCCCACGTTACGGGACGGTGTTTGCAACACCCACCGGACTCTGTCGCGGTGTAGATGGCGCCTGTTCGGGAGCCGGAGCTCGACTTCGAGGAGGATCGGAGGAGTTCTCCTTTATGCGTACTCGACGGCTATGCTTAGGCCGTGCATCGCGGGATTCTGGGGCCTCTTTGAGGATTGTATTTTGATTTTTGACTTAGAAACAATACGTGTATATTGGTACTCGGTTAGTACTCATACTCACGAAGTTCACAAAATCTTGATACTTTATATATTTTGAATATAAATTTCGGTCTTCCGCTTGCCTTTATACAATTGAGCTGGAGTATGAATTCTTGTTTTGGTATAATCTCATTCATGTTTATTGCGCTAACTCAGACAACATTTAACCATCATTGTGTATGTTGCATAAGTGATGCGTTGGAACTCGGGAGTTGAGTTCATACTCGACCCCCGAATTTCAGGGCGTTACATAAACATCATGGTGTGTCCCACATGGATGGGGTCCACCTGTAAATGGCATGGATGATAAACATACATTAGGTGGCCAAGATCATAGAAAGAGAGAGGAAGAGAATGACACCGGCAAAGATGGAGGGGCCCCACCACTATGGGCCCCTCTTTGATACAAAACCTACATCAAGGTGGGTCCTACATGTATATGGACCCTTAAATCAAACAAATGAATAAAAGGCAAAAATCTAAGATCACTCACTGCCTTCTTCTTGCTCCCTTAGCTTCCTATGCTCCTTAGCTTCGATCCCAACCGAGGAGATGGAGTTTGGATGGTTGAAATGGGAGATGAGAGGGGAGGAAGGTGGGCCACACTTGTGGCTCTCTTGGAGGTTGGAAGATGCTTGGACGTGTGGAGTTTTTTGGTTGCTTGAGAAAGTGATTTGAAAATGAAGGAGAGAGAGGGTTGTAAAGAGAGAGAGAGAGAGAGAGAGAGAGTGAGTGATGGGTGATAAAGTGATGGATGTGGTGAGTGATGAGTGTAAGAGCTTTTTTTTACTTTTGTAGTTGCTTGGTGTAAGAAATGCATGGGTGTGTAAGAGACTTTTTGACTTTAGGGGTTGCTTAGAGAAGAGTGAGAGGTGATATATACTTGACATGATGGAGTTGATTGATTGATTGATGGATGTGACAAGCCGTAGAGATTCTCTTGGGTTTCACACGCGCGGCGCTTTCCTCGCACCGAACGCTAGCCCACATTCCTGGCCAGAGTATCGCCTCGGCACGCGAGTCACGGCATCGGAACCGCGGCAACGACACGGTCGATAAGGTACTAGTCTTACGTTGAGTTAATTTGGGTTAACAAAGTGTGAATCAAGGTCGCGCGTAAATGCCGGTTAAGGGTCGAAGGTTGCTGAAATTTGACCAGGAAGACTGCGGAAGTCTACGGAACGGTATGGTCTAAGATACAAGTCTTACACTCTATGTATCTACTAGACACTTACAGCATGCATTATATCAGGCCTTATTGCAGTCAAATACATTAAGCTCCCCACAATCTGCTTGTAAAGAGTACTGTTAACCTTCTTTCCTCCATCATCCTTGTTTAGCTTCAAACCAAACTTAGACGATGAATTCACAGGATTACAATCCTTCATCTGAAACCTGTCCAAGATTTCTCCCACATACTTTTTTTGAGAAATAAGAATGCCAATAGAGGACTACAACACTTCTATGCCAAGAAAGTAATGCATCATGCTAAGATCAGACATTTCCAATTCAGCCATCATGGATTTCTTAAAGCTTTCAAACATGGTTGTATTACTTCCAGTATAGATTAGATCATCTACATATAAGCAAACAAAGAGCATTTTCCCTCCATCCTCGACTTTTATGAAATGTGTATGTTTATAAGGACATTTTTGAAATCCTTCCTTCAAAAAATAAGTTTCTATACGATTATACCAAGCCCATGGGGCTTGTTTTAATCCATATAGAGCCTTCTTTAGGCTATACACTTTATGCTCATTTCCAGATTTCACATAACCAGGAGGTTGATCGATAAATACCAGTTCCTTCAAATTTCCATGGAGGAACACCGACTTCACATCCAGTTGGAAGATAGGCCATGAGTTCTGAGCTGCTAATGCAATCACCAATCTAATTGTGTCATACCTTGTAACTGGAGCAAAGACTTCTTTATAATCAACACCGAACTCTTGCTTATAGCCCTTAGCCACCAAGCGTGCCTTGTACTTGTCGACTTCACCATTCTCCTTCAGCTTTGTCTTATAAACCCACTTCACACCAATTGTTTTGTGCCCTTCTAGAAGATTAGATAACTCCCAAGTGTCATTCTTTTCGATGGCTATAATTTCAGCATCAATAGCCTTCCGCCATTTTGATTCTTTGACAGCACTTTCAAACACTGTAGTATCACAATCTGAAAATAGAGCAAAATAAGTGAGTGGGTCTTCAGATTGATCAATTTCGGTTACCTCATAATCTGACATCCATGCTGGCCTCCTTCGAACACGATGAGAACGTAATTTAGCTACTGCTTCTGGTGCTGTTGGAGTGACTTCAGAGGCTATAGGAGTTTCATTTTGAGGAATCTCAAATGCATTAGTTGCTGGAGCAAGGTGTTGTTGCGGCTGGTTTGCTTCATCCCCATCTTCTCCATCAAAACTAGTTGGAATTGGCTCTCCAACTACATTTTTTCTCCATTCCTAGATTTGATCTTCATCAAAAACAACGTCTCGACTGATAAGTATTTTCTTAGTGTTAGGATTGTAAAGCTTACAAGCTTTTGACTGATCACTAACACGAAGAAAAATACATTTTTCTCCCTTGTCATCCAGCTTCTTCCTCTTCTAATCTGGAATATGGGCATATGCAACACACCCAAAAATTTTGAAGTGATCAACAGCTGGTCTCCATCCGCTCCATGCTTCTTCTAGTGTTATATTTTGAACAACAAGTGTAGGACTTCTATTCAATATATGAATGCTCTAGTTAACTGCTTCAAGCAAGAAGCTCTTTGGAATACAACTCCTTATTAAAAGACTTCGCACCATATTTAGAATAGTGCGATACTTCCTTTCACAAATGTCATTCTGTTGGGGGCGTATAAGTTGTTGTAAGCTGCCTCTTAATTCCATGAGTCTCACAGAAACTTGCAAATTCATGTGAGTTATATTCTCCACCACGATCTGTGCAAAGAATTTTTATGGGACTACCAACTTCTTTCCCAACCAGCGCTTTATAGCTTTTAAAGGCTAGAAAGGCTTCAGACTTCTCTTGCAAAAAATAAACCTAGATTTTGCGATTAAAATCATCAATGCAGGTAAGTATATATCTCTTACCTTCATTAGAGCATGGAGTTATTGGCCCGCAAATGTCAGAATGAACAAGCTCTAGTGCAGCCTTCGCCTTCCATGATTTCCCATGTGGGAATTGATTACGGTGTTGTTTGTTAACAACACATTCTTCACAAACTTCAGAAGGAGCTGTAATTTGAGGAAGACCAGTCATCATATTCTTCTGTTGTAAAGTCTTCAACCCGTCAAAGCTAGGATGCCCATAGCGAAAATGCCATAGCCATTCCTTCTCTCCCAATCTCGCAGAAAGACATGAGTGAGCGATGTCAGGGAGATACAATGGAAACATTCAGTTGGCTGTCATGTTGACTTGAGCTATCAAGCCTAACTTCTCATCTTCAATTTTGCAAGCTCCATTTTTTATAGAGATTCCATATCCCTTTTCTTGTAGCTGACCAACACTGAATAACACTGAGTAAATTTGTTCTCAAATCTGGAACAAAGAGAACATTAGAAATAGTTTGAATAGAATTTCTATTGGTTTGAATTGCTACCTTTCCCTTTCCCATAACAGAGACTGTAGAGTCATCACCAAACTTCACAACATCACGAAAAGCTTCATCTAATTCAGAGAATATAGACTTCTCTCCATTCATATAGTTGCTGCAGCCAGTGTTTAAGTACCACAAGAATTTCTTGTGGGTTTCCTCCTTCACGTGACAAGCCATCAACAAAGACACTTCTTCTTCCTTCTCAGCAAATTTGGACTACTTTCCACCATCTCTCCTTAGATTAGTACGGCACTCTGACTTGTAGTGGCCAAACTTGTGACACCTAAACCATTCAACTCTTGACTTTGACTTGGAAGACGTTGAATGATTGTTGTTGTTGTCATGGCCTTTTCATCTCCCTTGAGAATCAGAATCTTTAGATTTCTGATTTGAGTGTCTACCATCATTATCGCCTCTACCCCTGCCTCTTCCTCGTCCTTGACCTCCTCCTTTTGATGCCGAGGCTTGTAACGCTTGCTCCTCCTTGTCTTGCCGATTCATTTTCTACTCATAAACTAACAAAGAACTCTACAATTCATCAATGGACATACTGTCAGTGTCTTTAGATTCTTCAATCGAACAAACAACATAGTTGAATTTTGTTGTCATCGAACGAAGAATCTTCTCAATAATAGTGATATCTGCCATTTTGTCGTCATGGATTCTCATCTTATTTGCGATTACCATCGTCCTGGAGAAGTAATCTGACACCGATTCTCCAGACTTCATGTGTAAAGTTTTGAAATCGCCTCTAAGTGCTTGAAGCTGTACCCTCTTTACCTTTGTTGTCCGCTCATACTTTTCTTCATAGAGTCCCAGATTTGCTTGGAAGTTTCTTTACAAAGAATGGTTTCTAGGATGGAACGATCAATTGCCTGGAAGAGATAATTCTTTGCTTTGAGATCCTTCAACTTCTACCCTTCAAGCTCCACCTTCTGTGCATCTGTCAGCACAACACTTGCTGCTGGTTCTGTTACTCCAGAAACAACCACTGTCCAATATTCTTTGGACTTCAAAAAATTCTCCATGAGCATGCTCCAATGGT
Source organism: Magnolia changhungtana (assembly GCA_030180095.1). Lineage (NCBI taxonomy): Eukaryota > Viridiplantae > Streptophyta > Magnoliopsida > Magnoliales > Magnoliaceae > Magnolia > Magnolia changhungtana. The sequence goes on along the minus strand of JASAUF010000396.1, from coordinate 5,455,378 downwards.
CATAGTGACCATCAAAGCATGGAATGGTCGGCTGCATAAAAGTTTCAGAAGCCATTATGGAACTCTAACCAAGCTCTGATACGATGTAAAATAGAAGAAGAAAACGATAAACTAAAAACAAGGGGAAACAGAGTTGGACTGAAACTCCACATCTTCATTAATAAGGAAATAGCCATTATATAGGCTAAAAAACAAATGGTTACAAACACAAAAATAGGCACCACTAACATCATGTTAAACAACTCCTACAAACTAGGCAACAAGTAGAAACAAACTATTGAACTCCTAAAGACTAGGACAACCCAAATCAACACATTCTAACATGCTGCTATTACTTTTTTCAACATTAAATCGTAAGTTTTAATTTGATCATAACTTTTAATCCTTTGAGTTTTAGGAATCATGCCCAACATAAAAAGGGCTTAGAAAATTAGGAGAATAACGTGGTTAGATCAAATTGGACTCTTGCTATTTTTGGCCGAAAACCATGAAGTCTAGTTGAAATATGACCATCTATAAATAATAAATTTACTATTTATAATAAGTCATTTTTTAGAAAGTTTGAGTTGGAGTTTGATTTTGAAACTCCATCTTAGATTTGAGTTACTGTTTAAAGTAGTTATACTTGAGGAAGACAGTGATTGACCTCATCATGTCCTTTCGTGTGCACCGCTTAACATTTAAATAATGTGAATATCCAAGCCAAGACTTTTTTTTAAGAGACCGGAGAGAGGGAGTGGTTTTGGGGTTTCTATGGGCCGAGCATGTACTCATGCATATGCAGCCAGTCTCCCACTCCATTATAAACACAGGGCAAATGAGTGCAGTCAATGACTGCTATGGTAAATACTGAGACAGAGCACTTCTAAGAAAAATCATAAATTAATAAGAATTTTCAGGTAAAAACTTCGAACTAAAACACGAATAGAGAAATGCAACTTGGAATTCTCAAGTAACGAAAGCTATGGATTCGATTACGTATCCATTATCTATTTTAATTTTCAATTTTACATGTATTCCACGTGCAATCTTGTTTTCTCAGTCATAATCTTTTTAAGAATGAATATACGCAACTTTAGGAAAGATTGAAAAGTAAAAATCAGTTTCCAAGGCCTTCTTTTTCTCAAACAGAGGAAGAGTCGTGGGTTTTCTACAGAAACCAATTTCATTTCTAGGTTTGCCACACTCCATGTTTTCTTTCAGCCTTTCTTTAATATCTTAGTTAATTGCCTTACATCAATGAAAGGATTTTGAGTCTCTTTTTCACAGGTTGAGCCTGGTTCATGCACGAGTTTAATATATTGGTGCATAGGTATTTAACATAGTTAAATAAATAATATAAAATACAAATCTGACACGAAATCAGATGGTTTTAGAACTATGGACCCATTTAATATAAAATACCAATCTGACACGAAATCAGATGGTTTTAGAACTATGGACCCATTTAATATAAAATACCAATCTGACACGAAATCAGATGGTTTTAGAACTATGGACCTATTTGCACCTCTAATAACCATAGAATGATGAGCTATCCTATGTGGGCCCTTGAATGTTTTTGGTATTGAGCAGAACTAAAACAAACCATGGCTTGTTATTTTCAGTGTACTTTGCAAAAAATAACTCATGAATTTCATGTTTTCAATCGATTTCAACATTACGTACAACTCTTCTTTCCTTTTAGATTATGTTATCCTTTTCCTTAAATTATACATTCCTTAAGAGCCGTTGACTCCACTCTTCTCATTTGTGTGGATACGACGCACCTATACAGGTTGCAACATCACCACATTTTCAAAGAAAACGCAAAGGCTTTTCACGAAAGTCTCCACATGTGCCCTAGAGCGGCATGTATGTGTATGATCTGAGCCATTCATTGTGTGGGATACACGATTAATGTATCCTAGATGAAAAGTCAAGCCATTTCTTTAGCTTGAATGTGCGCACCTTGTCCAAAATTTAGCAGTTCACCTATGATGACGTAGGGATGGACGTGATGAGTTCAATCAACTTCTTCCTCAAAGGGATAAGTACTCCGAATCCTTCCAGTTTTCTGGACCGCTCACAGAGACCTCTCGAATTGACGAGTAAAAGTAGTAAAATAAAAATAAATTCTAAAAAATTCAAATTTTAAATTCAAATAATTCCTATTATACTTATGATTTTGGGCCAAAAATATTAAGTCTCCTATTTGGCCTGACCATGTTATTCTCCTATTTTTCTAAGCTTTTTGGCAGGGTTAGTTGACTAAAGTAGCTTCTTCTACCCAAATCATATACGATGCGTTGAATAACTCTTTTCACTTTGTAAGATATGCTTGTTTAGGGTGCCTCTGTCCGTGACGCCCTCTACCTCACCTGATCAGCTGACTGGCCTAATTTTTTCGATCAGGAATACAGTGAGGCCCACCTGACGAACAACCCAGACCCTTTTGGCATCATGAGTAGGATATTAATCATACTCGCGAGAGTACCTATGGAGGGTTCTTTTCAAAGGGCCTGCAGCCATGCGACTTGGAATACCAAAGGTCGAGACTCATAGCTTTTGAATCTGGGTCAATTCCAATGATCCAAACCGTTTATTCCATGAGTCTCACTTTCTACGATGTAATGTCGATTTATAAAAGCTCTTAATTGGATTATTTCTATCCATTCATAATTTGGCGTGTTTGCCTTGGACATTTTATTTTTTATTTTTTATTTTTACACACTCACACACACCCCCACACATTCATGCCGGCGGAACTTCACCACCTATGGGTACTCGAACCCTTGACTGGGAGTTAATACTCCTGAGAGTCTACTAGAGGTGTACACGAGTCCAAAATACTCGTTTACTCGCTCGACTCGACTTGGAAATACTTGACTCGACTCTGCTCGAAGTGAGTTAGAGCCCAGTACGAGCAGAATTTAGGTACTCGAAATGAGTACGAGCCGAGCACGAGCATGAACGTACTCGACTCAATACTCAACCAGCTCACGCCCGCCCGTTCAAACTTCAAACCTCTCTCTCTCTCTCTCTCTCTCTCTCTCTCTCTCTCTCTCTCTCTCTCTCTCTCTCTCTCTCTCTCCGCTCATCCAGTTATCCCTGCCGTGCTCGTTCAATCGTCCATGCCCTGTCCTGCTCGCCCGGTGCCGCAACTCCTCCCTGCCACTCGTTCGTGCCCGTCTGGTGTGGTAGATCTTCCCTGCCGCCGGCCGTCCCTGCTGCTCAACCTTTCCTTCTCCGGTGCCGGTCGTCCAGTCCCTGCCGCAGCTCGCCCAATAAGCACCTATCCAGTGGGCTTTTTTTGGACAGTTATATTTACATATTTTTTTTTTAAAAAAAAAATGCAATATTTTGGGACTGATTTAGATGTAATCTAAGCTCTAACAGTAGATTTCAAACCACTCAGTGAGGGAATTTGAAACCCCCATTTACTTTGAGATGTCAAAAAATCAAGGGATTTGAAATCTCCTTAAATTCCCTGAATCTATGGTGCCAAACGACCCTTAAGTATCTGATTTTTCTCCCATTTCTCTTCTCTCATTATGGATGAGAGAAGATGAGTTAAGTTCAAGTCAGGTTTAGAGGCTAGAAAACCGTATAGCAATTGGCACTCAAAAACTCTACTCGAAATCGGTTCGGAATCTGCTCGGACTCTGCTCGTACTCGACTCGGCTCGAGCTTGCCCGAGCCAAGCCGAGTATGAGCTGGGGCTGAGCATACCGAGCACGAGCACGACCAGGGCAATACTCAACTCAACTCGACTCATCTACACCTCTAAAGTCTACCACCCGAGCAAGAGTAAGGACCCTTCTTTGCCTTGAACATGAACAGGCACCGCAACCATCTTGCAGACCGCTCCCATTATTTCTGAGGGAAGCGGATTAGGTGAGACCCCGAAATGAAACAGGACGGTGTGGCCCCTTACCGTGTGGCCACGTTGATGTAGGTATTTTGGGGCACGGATTAGATACTAATAAGGTCAGTAGCCAAATCGCTACTGAAGTGACGTCACCAAGCTCTATGGACCCCACCATGATGCATGCGTTGTATCCATACCTTTCAACCATTAATTTGTAGAGATGGTTTTATGGCATGAGAAAAATAATGAGATAGATCTAAAGTTCAAGTGGACCCCTTCATAGAAAATGGTGGAGATAGTAACATCCGCCATTCAAAACTTCTTAAGGGCCACAGAAGTTTCCAATCAAGCTCATATTTTTGTTTTCACTTCATCTATCTCTATGTTAACTTATGAATAGGTTGGATCTAAAAAACACATCATGTTAGGCCTTATAAATGTTTCAACGGATGGTGTGACTGATCCCATGGTTTTCTGTGGTGGGTCCACTTGAACTTTAGATCTATCTCATTCTTTTTCTCATGCCATAAAACCATTTCTACAAATGGTTGGACGGTATAGATACAACACCCGCATCATCGTGGGGTCCACATAGCTTGGTGACATCACTTCAGTAGCGATTTGGCTACTAACCTTGTTAGTATGTAATCCACGCCTGGTATTTTGTATCAATGCCGTTTATCCATTTTTCCATATAACTTTAGGGCATTAGCCCGAAAATGAAACAATCCAATTATAAGGTAGACCATACCATAGGAAACAGTGGTGATTGAACGCCCTACGGTTAAAATTTTCTCATGGCGCAACTCGATGATTCCATTACTCAATGTTTCCGTAGCCTTTCACATAACCTGAAGGAAAAATAAATATCAGCTTGATTCAAAACTTTTGTGGCTCCTTAATGGTCAATCAGTGCTGTTTTCTATTGTATGGTTCACCTGGTAATTGGATCTGCGTGATTTTTATGATAATACTTTAAAATAATCAAAGATGGACAGCGTGGATACAGAATTCATACATCAAGGTGGGCCCCACGGGGCCACGGTAATGCCCGCATCGCCTTAGGTGAGACGAGGTCTCACCTAATCCGCCCCGATCTCCGGATGCATTGCACCTTTCGTGTCTACTAATTCTAATAACATGACAACTTGTACTGTAGGATGAATATTTTTTGTAGGCTTCGGTCATGCATAAAGCATCCCGTGATATGGATGGTTTGGATCCCTATCCACTGGATGCGGATTGCGTGCTCTGCTAGCTTCGGTGGTGTGTTGACGTCACCAAGTTCTGTGGGGCCTACCATAATGTATGTGTCATATCCACACCTTGCATCCATTTAGAGAGATCATCTTAGAATAGAATAAAAAAATCAGGCGTATCCAAACCTCAGGTGGGCCACACCACAGAAAGTAGTGGGGACAGTGATGCCAACCGTTGAAATATTTCTAGGGCCCACCAAGATGTGTATTTGATATCCAACCTGTTCATAAGTCACACAGACCCTGGATGAAGGGGAAAAAATATTAACTTTATCTAAAATTTACGTGGCTCCCAGTAAGTTTTCAATGATATGTGTTCAATCTCCCATTACTTTCTGTGGTGTGGTCCACTTGACATTTAGATCTACATCATTTTTTGATTCGTTTTCTAAGATTATCTCTTCAAATGAATGGACCGTTTAGATATAACACATATATCATGGTGGGGCCCACAGAACTGGGTAACTTCTACCGACCAAGCAATCTGCTTCCATCCAGTACTGAATGAACAGTGTAAAATAAAATATTGTAATGAATGTACTTGCTTACGTGAACTTTTAATGCACTGGCCTCAGTGCATGGAAATGAGGCACAGGTGTCGGAGATCAGAGCCACTCATTAGACATTAAAAATATCCCAAGAATTAGGTGGATATGATCATTGTGTGGGCCACACATGTGCTTAGAACTTTGGCTGTTTTTCAATTTCACTCACTGGGGATGGGCTAACGTGCAGCTCCACTCTCGAACACGCCATTTTTAAATTGTGAAAATCCAACTTGATCCAATCCATCCTTCATTAGACCTTATTTTCCATAGCCATCCATTTTATAAGCCACTGATAGGATGGTTATGATTGCCTGAAAGAAATGATTCTTTTGAATGGTTCTGATTGCCTGAAAGAAATGATTCTTTTGCATTATAACCAATCCATGATGGTCCCTAACAAGTAGATGGATCAATATATATGTTGCTTATACCTCATTTTGTGTAAATGATCTTCACTGTCCGTATATAAGGCCATTGATCAAATGGTCAATATTCATCAGATAGTGCAACTGGGCTATCCATTTGATGGGATATTTACCTTACATGACCCATGACTAATGGAAAAATATGTAAACTATCCCTTCTTTCTTCTCGTCTCCTTAATCATTGTAACAGTCAAACCTTTATCCATTTGAACCTACAATGAATGTTTAAGAACAATCATTTTGGTGGCATTTTTAGCCATGGGTCAGCCGTAGTAGTTTATTATAACAGAATCATTCTCTCTTTACTATCATTCCGGGGGTGGCAACAGGCCAGGCTGACCCATTTTGAGCTGGGCTCCGTCCTATTACTGACGCCCGTGGAGCTTGGATTTGAAGCCCGAGAGATAAACGGTTTGGCCGGCCCTGGCTTAGGTTATTCAGGCCCAACAAGACACTGAGATCAGTTAAATTTTGGGTTTGGACCCGAAACCAAAGGTACCACTAAACGAGCTGGGCGAATCTGGATGGTACAGGGCTAACCGTAACTCGGGCCCAAATCGTTTGCTGCTACCAAAAAATCATTTCCCAAAGAGCCTGAGTTGTGTTTGGATGCATCATTCATTTAAGGCAAGCCTATTTATCTGGACATGATTCGTCCAAAAAATTGAATCTAATGCCATCCAAACAGGGATGGTGGGAAGACAAAGTTGTCCAATAAAAGAAAAGAAAAAGTTCTCTACTCCACATCCTTCGTTGGAACCATACTCTGCCCGGTGGGTCCACCCATCGCGGCAAGAGTGGATTTATAAATAAAAATAAAAAACCATGTTCATATTTTATGACCAACTTAATATAAAGATTGGATCTCAGATATGTGGGCCATATTGGTCCAGGTTTCAATCTGGACCTCTTCAATGTCATGTTTTGGTAAAGGATATGTGTAATCTAGACGATGTCATGTTTTGGAAAAGGATTTGTGTTTGATACTCTGGCAGCATATGATGCATCATACACATGCAATAGGAGATTACACATGGCATACATGAACTCAAAATAAACATGCTAAATTTTAGAACCTATTAATGCCCAAATCCCTTTTGTTGAGCAATCCTAAGCTTTGATTCATGGGTGGTTTTATTGTTGAAATTGAACTTAGATATAATCATTTTTTACCTCCTAATAAATGTCCACTAATCATATAGTCATTAAATTTTAAAAAATGCATAATTTTTGGTACATGATGCATTTACACCTAAAATTTGGACAGCTTAATTTGAATTATTTTTGTGCCGTATTTGCATTTTCTAAATAATTTTTAAGTGCCTGTGTACCTTCTATCTTACTCTCGTAGAGTATTAAAGATTTTGAGATTATTATTATTATTATTATTTAATAAAACCACTTGCCGGTTATCGCCCCAGATAAACCTACTTTTAAAATATTTAAGGCATTTGAAAATATGGTGGCGCTTATTTGACATTTGACCAACGACCGATGACGTTGAAGCATGCGGAAAAGTCGGACGAAGACCTCTCCTTATCACAGTTATATCCCATTTGAAGGGGGTGGGCGTGTGGGACGTTTTGGAGAGGCCCACTTTTATGTACGCATGTGATCAACGCTGTCCATTCACTTTGCTATCTCATTTTAGCCATAAGCATAAAAATGAGAAAAAATAAAATGAGGCAGATCTAAATTGCAGGTGGACCGCATCATAGGAAATAATGGTAATTAAACACATACCATTGAAAATTTGTCAGGAACTCGGTCACAGTGGGCCATAGGAAGTTTTCAGTGGCTGGTGTCATCATCCCTATTGTTTTCTGTGGTGCACCACCACCAGCACTTCAGATCTACGTTTTGGCCCACCAAACGGTGGAGTGGAGCTAGCCCACCTAGGGTGGAGTGGCCCTGCTTTTCGGAACCATGATTTGGGCACCTCAATGTTTCGGAAGCGGATTCGCTGCTGTACCACACACCACTGACCTGACTGGTGTGGGTACGTGTCGTGCGAAGACCAGTAGGTTGTACCAACGGTTCACAGGGAGATCAAAGTTATATGAGTCCACAGTGATGTATTTATCATATCCAAAGCTTAAGTGGATTACACCACAAATAGCAGTGGGATAATAATTCTCACAGTTAAAACACTCCTGTGCCCACTGTAATATTTATTTTCCATCCAATTTGTTCATAAGGTCATACAAACATAGATGAAGAGAAAAAAAGTATATACATATCATATTGATCTCAATCCTCCGAAACTTCGAAAGGGTTTCAATGGTAGATGTTCAATCTCCCGTAACTTTTTTCAGTGTGGTCCACTTAATCTTTGGAGCTGTCTTATTTTTCAGCTCAAGCCTTGCAACGAAATCATCAAATGAACGTACGGTTTGAATTATAACACATACCTCAATCCACAGAATTAGGTGACGTCGACAAACCAGCCAGATCAGTGGTGTGTGGTACACTATGCAATTCGCGTCCCAATTTTTCATGCCTCGCAAGTAAATGAGCTGGGCCTTTGCAAGGATGAGCTAGTGAGCTTTGCTTAGCCCACGTGCACCTCTAGGCCCAGATGCGAGTGTCCCTTGTTCGCAATATGAAACATTCGCCGCACAAGTGGGCCACACGTGTTTTCAGATGTGACCGTTGGCTTTATCTTCAAGCCATCCATTGTTTTCATACACGTATCGAGGCTGATGAGCGGGTCACCATGATTATCGGGGAGAGGATATCGACGAGGTTGTGCTGATCTAGTGAGTGGCTTTGATCTTGCACCTGCATGTCGAGGTCCATGTGGCCCACCGCGTTTTTGTTTCCGGCTTTACAACCCATGTTTCAGCGACCCAGACCATGGGTATGAGGGGTCCGACTGGGGATGGACGGTTCCCCGAACACACTCTTGATTGGACGATCGATCATAACCCTTAGATATATGGCCTGCACATGAAGAGTTGAGAAGAGAAATTCATCCACGGTCCACATTCAACTGAGAAAAGGCTCATGACCAATTCCCACGATCTTCTCATATAGCGACTTTTGGACATGTTCAATCCACCGCATTCATCAACAGAACAATGGGCTGGATTACCTAAGCACGGCCCCACTTCTCATAACTAAAAACTCGAGTATACTCTTGACCGAGGATGCGATGACTCCTCGTTAAAGAAAAAGGGGATTTTAATCGAAATGCATCCTGGTATGGCCAAATGCAGAAAATGGCATCCCTTCGCAAAGATTTATTTAATTGACCTTCTATTCAATTAGTGGTCCAAAATATTGCTGCTTTGGAACCTAATGCCTGTACAAACCTTTGAATACCGGAGAAACTATGCAGCTTCGATCCATTTATCTTCTTTCTGGCCCATTATTTCTCAGAAAAGTGGTAATCTTATATTGATATGAGCTTTCTGATGCCCCATAAGACCTGACAAATGATAACCGTGGTCTTTAATTACTAACATTTCTCCTGTGGTGTGGTCTACATGGTTGGTAGACGTTGGTCATTCTTCATACAATGGCATTTCATTGAATTCCATTTTTAATGGATGGAATGGATTTGAGACTAACCCCACGGTGGGCCCAAGGGGTGTGGTTTGAATTCCCTTTGGGCAGGGTCAGAAGCCATTAGATGACCCATTGTTATTTAATTGGGACTCTTCTTCCTTTTAAATGTCTTTCATGGACCCACTACTCCTGACTATATTTTCCAACATATAGTCGTCGATGTCATCAACTTCTTCGGTGTATGGGCACTACCACCAACTTCTACGGGCCTAAAATCAAATTTTATTTTTGCTCTAATAACTATATTTCATAGAGATGGAAACCACTGATACATGAAGACATTTTGAATGAATTTTTTATTTTAAAAAATAATATTTTCTTAGAGATGGAAACTACTTTTGATTGTGAATAGAAATGGATGATCATGGTTGTTCTCATGGGGAGTTGTGAGGATCGGAAGGGATTTGATATGGAGAGGCATGTCATCATTGTCATGTGAAAGACAATGAATGAGATATAATCTAAATTTTGTAATATGTTGCCTTGGTTGACTATTTATGTCAACCTCGACCATTAACACATGTCAACCAGGATCGAGGTTGTCATGTGTTATGAGTCGAGTGTTAAGGGCCTAGGTCATGGTTGTCATATGTTAAGGGTAGAGGTTGTCATATGTTAAAGGTATGTGTCGTGGTTACCATGTGTTAAGGCTCTGAGTCATGGTTGTCATGTGTTAAGAGTCTTGTTTGTCATGTGTTATGGGTTTAAGTCATGGTTGTCATATGTTAAGGGTTGTGGGGCCCACTATGTAATATGTATCGAATCTACTTCATCCATTGGTTATAGGCCCCAAAAGAAGGTAAACTAAAGGCTCAAGTGGACCACACTATAGGAAACTGTGGGAATTGAACTCCTAATGTCGAAAACTTCTTAAGGCCCACCGCAGTATCTATTTGCCATTTAGCAGGTTCTTAAGGTCAATTAGACCTATATGAAGGTAAAACATAAATATCAACTTGATCCAAAAATTGTACCCATAAGAAGTTTTCGATAGTAGGTTTTCAAATTCGCTTCTTTATGTTGTATGGTCCCCTTGAGCCTTTGATATGCTTTATTTTTGGGCTCATGCCTTATAACTATATTTTAAAATAGATAAATACATGCCTCACCGTAGGCCCCAAAGAGCACCTAACAAGACTATTGTCTCTAACTAGGTCATGCTACTTAATCCGTGTCACGTCCTATCACATGAATACGAATTTCGAGTGAAAGCCTTTTGTAAGAAGTTCCTATCACCAAAAGCTATATTAGGCCCACTGTGGTGTTTGTGGGAAATCCACTCCGTCCATCCATTTTGGAAGATCATTTAAGATATGAGACCAAAAATTAGATGGATCTAAAACTCAAGTGGGCCACACAACTAGAAATGGTGGGAAGGGGTTGCCTATTATTTAAACCTTTCTGAGCTCCACTGTGATGTTTATATGTAATCCAAGCCATTCATAAAGTGGCTTAAATGCCTATAAGGCCCTTACCATTGAGATGAACTAAAAGAATAAAAATACTGGTCTGATCCAAAGATTCTACAGCCCCATGAATGTTTCAACCATGGGTCTATGATCTCCACTATTTTCTATTGTATGACCCACTTGAGCTTTGGATCTACCTCATTTTTGGATACATGTCATAAAATGATTTGGCAAAACATGTGAATGATGTGAATTTCTCACGAACACCATAGTGAGCCCTCTAAAGTTTACCCTATACGCTTATGTAATACACAATCCGAATCTCTCCCACATCATGCCTTGATGGGCGCTAGGCTTAAGGCACTAGGGCATATTTTGTACCTTAAATCTTTCAATTACCATTAGAGGACAAAAAAAAAAAAAGGTTAAGGCTTTGTAAAGGGAGGTCATTTGCTACATTTAGCCATACCATAAGACCATTTTGATCAAAATTCCTCTATAGCCCCCAAAGTCCAATGTGAGCAGCTATATCATAACCCCCTATATCGTTCAAAAACCTCTCTATCTTGGTATCTTCGAAGTAAATACATCACTTTCTTCTTTTTTTAGTAGAACTAGATGCAACACTAGAGTTGATTTATGCAACCAAAAGGAGACCTTTCAATTTCGGTATTGACATTTTCATTGCATTAATGCTGGTTTCAACCCCTTTGGATGCTAACGCTATGAGAATTGTTATGACCCAAATGGTTTAAAGAGCCTAGCTTGACATATTTCATCAATCTTAGTTTTTGGTGTATTGGTATCAAAGCCAACGTCACATCCTACGAAATACCGAAGATATGCTATGTGAAAAGGGCAACTTGGACCAAAGTGAAAGTCGCCATGGCTTAGAAAAGGCTACCTGAACAAAGTAAACTATCAAGTAGAAAGGACTACCTAGATAATCAAAGTGTTGTCCCCATGCCCCGAAAAGGCCACCTAGAAAAGGGGTCAGAGTGAGTGTCGCCGCAGAGTGGGCTACCGCGAATATCGGTTGCAGAGCGTTGGTGGAATATTACAATCCCAACAATTTAAAGAGCCTAACTTTACATGCTCTTTGACAAAACAAAAACTTTTCTCGAAAAGATTTTAGATAGTTACTAGCATGTGCTAGATTGGCACATATGGTGCATATGAGATGCTTAAAGATAGATAGTGGCAACATATGTGGACACTTGAAACTTAATTGTAACACACGTTATACATGTGAGGTGTTTTAAATTGTATTGTGACACAAGATATGCATCAACACATTTGACAAGTAGGCACTCAAGGTAGATGATGACACCATGTACACATTGTCACCATTGGCACACGACATATTTGGAGAATTGAAGATGGACAATGACACGTTTGACACATTAGCTCACATGGTTTGCTTTGTACATGTGTGGTAATAGTAAGATGAATAGTGGTACAATAGAATATATGAGGTGCTAGAGAAGATGATGATGACAAATGAGGCACATTGGTGCATTAGGGACTTTTTACAAGTGTGGGGCAAAAGAGAATATGGTTGGTAAAACACATGTGGCATAATGGTACATGTGGGGCGTAATTGAAGATGAACAATATCTCATTTAACAAGTGTCACATGTGAGGAGATTGAACATGGATAGCAACATATTTAGACTTTTAACTATTGAAAATCTTTTTTTCTTCCCATGTTGGAAAATACATTTCTTAGGAAATGGAAAGTGGAAAACAGTGTGTTTTTTTTTTTTTTTTTTTTGGGAAAATACATTATTAAGAATGGAGTTTATTTTTCTAAAAAGCAGGAAATGAGAAATGGTATTTTCCATAATTTTTCACAAAAAAAAACTTCATCAAACAATAGGAAACAATAGAAAGTAAGTTTCATAGAAAATACTATTTCATTTCTAATACTTTTCATGAATCTGGGTCAGTTTGGGCAGTGGGATTAGAAGGGATTATGTGGGATGGGATTTAAAAAACACAATTATTACCCATGGCTGGGATTGTCCCCTATTGCCATGGGATAAAATTAACGCCATGCTTTATCGATAATATGGTGGTACATTGAATGGATATACCCACAATCATTTGAAATTACTGAGACTAACGCACATGTGTTATATCTAAACCGTTCATTTGTTTTGTAACCTCATTTTATGGCATGGGCCTAAAAATGAGGTAGATCCAAAGCTTATGTAGTCCCAAAGAAGTTTTCAATGGTAAGTATTCAATCCCTGTTGATTTCAATGGTGGGGTCCACTTGAGCTTTAGATTTACTTAATTTTTTGGCCCATGATCTAAAATAATCTTGATAAGTGGGTGGACGGTGTGGATATAGCCCACACATCATGGTGGGACCTACACAACTTCCCAAACATTGAGTGAAATTGGCACGGACCCAATGCAATTTCATTAAATGTAATTCCACGCTTTTCCATTCTTCCCAAACCTAGAGTGGAATTTGGCACAGGACCAGATGAATCCTATCCCACCTAATCCCTTCTAATCCCACCGCCCAAACTGACCCTAAACAGGAAGTCAGGATGTGTGCACAGAACGAAAAGCAGCGATGCACAGTCCTATTCATGCGTCCAAACACAATACATGGATGTCCATGAACAAATCCTGGACATGGCCACATTGTCTCGAGTGAGATGTCCGCGCATCCAAACGAATCCTAACAGGGCTATTTCGGGTATTCCATTCAACGAGTTTCTTAAACCCAAAACCCTGGAGAATTCCCAGCATTTCGCAGGAAATCCCCGTCCCCCAGCTTCCTCTTCCCTTCTTCCATTACTCCAGAATCTCTTGAAAGCAAAAGCATGGAGATTATCAAGAGAACCCTTCGGGCCCATCATTTCTGCAAAATCCTCAAACTCCAAAACCCTTTGCGATCCCTTTCTCACACTCATTCTTCTCTTTTCCCGCTCGGACATCCCGATTCTCAGGTGTTCTCCTCTCTTCCTTCCATCTCTCGAACTATCTCATCTTCAGCGGCTTTTTCTCAAGAAGCTGTCGACATCACCGAAGAACGAATCGAAGAAACTGATTTGATCCATTTGGAGAAGAACCGCAGCAAGTCGGATGCAGTTGAATCGGCCTCAGAATCTCAAAATGCTGGGAAATCTATCAAGAAACAGAAAAGATCGGAGAAGAAAAAGAAGAATACGAATAGGAAGCCTCTGGATAGTTCAGCATCTCTGGAAATCAGAGAACTGAAGGAGAAGATACGGAATTTGGAGAGAGATGTGGAGATTCTGAAAGCCAATGGAAGTTCGCATCCCAAAACGGAGAAGAAAGATGGGTTTGGAACCGACCGACCTAAATCTAACGGCCTGTATTCTCTCTTTGCGAAACCTTCGATTTCTGAGAAGAAATATGCTCCGCCCAGGGAAAAGAAGTCGAGTGATACTGTAGAATCGAGATATTTGGAAAAGGTACCAAAAGAACTTTCGCCTGAGATGCTTTCATTCGTGAACTGTTTGCACGAGGAAGGATACCTGAGGAATGCTAATTTCTTGAAAGAGGGGCAGTTGGATCTCGAATGCTTCTCCAGCAGTTATTCCCTAAGCTTCCTAAAGTCTGCCGCAGAAAGGTTTGGGTGCGACCATCAAGATATTGCAAAGTAAGCACTTTCACCTTAGGAAATTACAGTGTGAGGCCTTTTATTTTCATTTTCTTTTTGGTGTTTAGGATACTTCTGCGAGAAGGATTGATGATCTAGAGAATTCAATACCAAGCATTTTAGGTCTAGCTTTGTAAAGATGTTTTGGCTTGTTATAAAGATCAACTTGGAATATAATGATGTTGGACAAATTAAGGATAATCTCATGGACGGCTAGGATTGAAAGAAATCAGGCTAGAAAGTTCGATCCAAGGGACTAGCGCACATTTATAGCTTCCGATGGCTATAACTTTGCAACCAGTTATCTGTTTCATGCGTATGATATGTCATTGGAATGTTATCGACGAGCTCTACATGTTGGCCAATGCCAAAGGCCGTTGGCCCCTGAATTGTTTCCAAAAGACATGTCATTTTAGAGTTATTTTTTAGTTTTAAGTCATTTTTTACTATTTTCAGTAAGTTAGATTTTTACTATTTTTAGGGTTTCAAGAGTCCTATAATAACTTAAGTCCTTAGTCATGAGAAAGAGATTGAGTCAATTTGGAAGTCATTTACCATTTTTAACATATTTTGTGAAAGTTATGAATTCAGGGTTTAGGACTTATGTAAGTCATATGAGAGGCATTGTAAATAGATTTTCATCAATCATATTACTTTTATTTCTCATTTTTTAGAGAGTCCTCTCTCTTAATGGATTCAAGGGCAATTTTTTAGAAGTAGACGACGATGTCTTCTCTTTTATCAATGCACTTTCTATGTTATTTGGTATCAAAGTGAGGTCTTTCTTTAGATCGATTGCTTTCAACAAATAGGGTGGGAACAATTCTTCGAATAGTGTTCCAAAGAATCAACTCGTGACTAAGGCATAGTTCGCAGCCGTGTGGAGAGCCATCTAGGAACTGCAACCAATGGTTGCTTAGTTGTTTGAGACCATGGAGCTCAACCAAAATAAGTGGTAATGAATGGCCCACGACTGGCGAAGGGGATTGCAATTGGCCAGTTCGTCATTCAACAGATCCAACACTTATGGGAAATTGTAGATTGCAAATTTTTGGTGCCAAGTCTAGCAATGAGGTGGTGGGTGATATTATCCTCCATCATAGAGGGTGAGAAGGCGTTGGACAGGATCAGGACTGACTTGAGGCAGATCTCCATTCCTCTGATGGGCATCTTCACATCGAGGATTTCCTCAATTGGCTTACTTGGGCAGAGCTATTCTTTGATTACATGGAGATTCCTGAGGAGAAAAAAGTCAAGTTTATAATGTAAAAGTTTAAGGTGTAGCGTCAACATGATAGGAACAACTCCAATTCTCGGGGATGCGATAATCAAAGGCACTAATACAAACCTGGCTGCAGATAAAGAAGTTGATGCAAGCACGATTCTAGCTAGCAAACTACCATCAAGTATTGTTCCAATAGTACCAAAATTGTTGCCAAGGAAGACGTACAGTGAAGGATAATATGGAAAAATTCTACTGCTTATCTTCAAGTAACGACTTAATAGAGACTGAATTGCAACAAGTTGCAAGATTTACAAGCAGACTGCAGATGGCTATACAAGATTATGTCATATGATGCGATCTGTTTGAACTTTTAATGAAGTTGTTAAGTTGGTGATTGGAGTAGAGACACAACTAAACAGACTTTTCGCGAGGGCCCAAGCAATAGGGAGGACCACTTCTAAGCCTGCACGGGCTATGATTCAGGTTCAAGATAAAGGGCCAGTCAGGGGATGGTCTCGACCTTTTGTTGCCATGAACCAAGATTTGAGGAGTGGACAAGCTACAAGCCAGGCAACAAGGAGGAGCACCCAACACTAGGAATGCTTATTAATTTAAAACCCTAATGCTCCACCCTAACCAGCCAACTGTTACTGTCGTGGTCAACCTAGGCATTGATCCAATTAATGCCCTCAGAGACAGGTGGCTAACCTAACTGCTAAGGGAAGGCGGATGAGGATCAGTCAAAACCTGACAATGAGGTAGAGGAAGATCTCTGGGATGAGGGTGAAGATGACGAGTGGACTTACAAAGATCAAGGGGCATCACTTGTCAAGAGGAAACTACTGTATACGCCAAAGCAGGAACCAAAATCACAGCAACTGACATCTTCAGAATCAAGCGTACAGTCAATGAGAAAGTTTGACTTGATCATCGAATGTATTGGGGACAATAGCGAGAATATTATGTCCAAGGCCATGGTGGACAAGTTGTAGCTGAAGACAGAAAAACACCCTTCTCCATACACAATTAGCAGGATTTTTTTTAAAAAAAAGAAAAGAAAAAAGACCAGTGAAACCAAGGTAACGAAGATGCCAAATTTTGTTATTAATTGGTAAATATTATAAAGATGAAGTGCCATGTGATATGGGAGTTTGTCACATATTAATTGGAGGACCATGTCAATATGATGTGGACTCTATGCATAGAAGTGAGGACAATATTTATATCTTCTTCAAAGTTGGGAGGAAAATACCCTTGCCCCTATAAGAGGAGGGAGCCAACCTAAAGCTTCCTTAGTAGAGCGGTAATCCTTCCTGCTTGTAAAAGATTTAGTAAAAGAGTCCAATAATATAGATAAGATGTATGCCTTGGTAGTGAAGGGTGAAGACATGGAACCTACGAAGATTCTGGAAAAGTTAACACTGTTGATAAGGGAATTTGAGGAGGTTACAACACCATGTTGACATCGTCCCAAGTGCTGGTTTGCCCAATCTTTCACATTACAAAATGAGCTAAAGGAGAATGAAATATTATAGGGCAAGATGAAGGAGTGCCTCTTGAAGATGATGAAGAAGAAGAAGAGTGGGTACATGCAAATGGAGTTGCTCTCGAGGTAACCATTGTTGACTACTTAATAAATCCATGGATTGATCAATTGTTTCATATGTGCATCAACATATGTGATCACTCCAAGAAGGATCCACCGTTGGATCACTTGATGGATTTACAGACAGATTGACAATCAGTTAGAAAAGTTATGATTGAGTTAAAACCTCAGTTGGCAGATGGATTTATAAAAGGGATTGGTGGATTGATGGATACAAATGACTCAATGGTTAAGGAGATAAATACTTTTATGGTCATTCGGTCAAGCTCTAAGCAGATCATCACCCTTTTACCTTCTCCACAATAATCAAAGTGCATAACTTGAAAGCTAGTAGTGACAACAACACCAATGTGGCCAGTTGACATTAGTCAAGAGTGACCAATCACAAATCCATTGTTAGAAAAGAGGTGGGAATTGACGTAACCGACATGAACGATTGAAAGAAGTGGAAGGTAATGTTTCATTTTATAAAGTTCCACCATAAGTATAAAATTTCAATCCAGTGTGTAGGCTTTCACCATCACTAGTTGCTAAAGCCAGAAAAGATGGGCTACAAAAGCATGTAATTGTGATGTGCTACAATCATTCTAAACTCGACGATGAGTCTAATTTTTCAAGTGTAGGGGTCTGATGTTATACAAGTCAAGGAAAATTTCATCAACAGCTAGGATTGAAAGAAGTCAGGCTAGAAAGTTCAATCCGAGAGTCTAGGGCACATTATAGCTTCCGACCATAAATTTGTGACCTCTTATTTGTTTAGAACCTATAGTATGTCATTTGAATGGTATTGACGGGCTCTACATGATGACCAATGCCACAGGCTATTGGCCCCTAAATGATTTTCTGAAAATAGGTCATGTTAGGGGTTTGAGTAAAGCCATTTTTGCTATTTTTATTAACAATTTTTACTATTTTTTCGGTTTTAGGAGCCCTATAATAGCTTAAAGTTCTTGTTTGAGATGTCAAAGAATTTGAATCAGTTTAGAAGTTGTTTACTACTTTTAGACTTTTAGTAAATTTATTACTTTATGAAACTTTACTATTTCAGGAAAGTTACTAATTTAAGGTTTAGGACTTATATAAGTCATGGAGAGGGCTTTGTAAACAAACTTTCATCAATAATATCATTTCATTTCTCTCTTTTATTTTTAAAGATTTCTCTCCTTGTGGATTCAAGGGTTATTTTTAAAAAGAAGACAATAATCTCCTCTTTTATCTATGCGCCTGCCAAGCAAGGCCTAAAGAGTTGGATAGAATTGCCTTTGTTGTTGTTGATTTTTGGTCTCTAAGAATTGATTGGTTGAGTTTAGGCTTTCAACATTTCAACACTTTCATGCAGTGGTTTTTCAGTCAAAAGTCTACATCCGTTCTGTGTCTTGCCCCACAGGCACCCTTTGGACTTGCAACTTTACACGCAGCCAATGTGCTAACATGGCAAGTGTCTGGGAAATCTGAGTGCATAAGGTGGCCCACAAGCAAAGGTTTACATAAAAATCAGGCTGGTCAACTTTTGTGGTTGGCTAGCCATATATGAAAAGAATGGGAGGTTGGGAACAAACTTGCTAATTGTCCACATTCGCCAAATATATATGCCTACCTAATGAGTATATCAGCGTGCTTTTTTTTTTTCTTTTTTTTTTTCTGTATAATCATCTTCCCAACAGGGGTCACCTTATGCATTTCGTACACGTCCTGGAAACTTCCATGTTGGCACCCGTGCTTCATGTAAAGGGCTCTCTTGTGTGCGACCTGGGTTTATATAGAAATCGGTAAAGTTCACACACTATGGAATTACCAAAATACCATGCATGGAATGTACTAACCATATCCAAAATCATCAGTCACTCCCTTGCTCATAAGTCATGATGGTTAATGGATAATAGCAATCATCCCACTATGGTTTAATGTCAGCCATTGATCATCATGATCTTAGCCTTACTGTAAAAATTTGGGTTGTGTTTTTAATACTGGATTTGCAAAAAAAATAAAATCAGTACCTTTGGGATGCAGTAATAGAAAGATTTGAAAGAAAGTTATCAGTGTGGAAAAGCCGGTATTTATCTCTTGGCGGTCAAATAACCCTCATTAAAGCCACTTTGTCAAATTTGCCTTTATACTTCATGTCATTATTCAGATGCTTGAAGTTAGTGTTGGCTAGGTAGGAAAGACTGAGGCGCAAATTTTTGTGGTAGGGATTGGATGAAAAGAAAATGTTTCATTTGAGTAGTTGGAATGAAGGAATGTGTATTATGGAGGGTGTTATAGCTTATCCATTCTAAATATGGAGGCGCTGAAGGAGGGTGGTGTAGTAAAGATTCTTCCACATATAGAGCTTCAGCAATTTAGATAGCATCTGTAAAGTTGAAATTCTATGAAGCGATTGGCTTTGTCTTTTAGAATGGGGAGAAGATTCGCTTTTGGGAGGCCATATGGATTGGGGAAGAGCCATTGCAATCTATGTTTCCAATAATGGCTCAGCTTGTTATGGTTTGCAATGTTTGTTTGAAGAGTTGTTTTTCCGTTTGTGGAGACGCCATTGTTTGGTCTCCTCCTTATTGTGATTTTGTGAACGAGGATAAAGTGGAGGAGTTATTGAGTAATGCAGGGGCATTTTCACACTGGGCTCGGGTGGGGTCGCTTGTGGGATGCAGGGGCACACTCGGGATGGGTGCGGCCCATGGAGGAGATCACGTGTTCGAGACTCCTCACCAGTGGTGATTAATGCGCATTTCACACTAGGCTCAAGTGGGGTAACCCGTGGGATGCGGGGACACAATCGGGGCGGGCGGCCCATGTGATTTGGGGCTCACGAAGGGGGTTCGGCCGAGGTCCTAAAAATCCATGAGATGTGGGGCCTGAGCTATGAGATAAAGGGATTAATTCGCCATACTCTAACAGTTCGAGCTTTTAGAGCAAGTGGTTAATTGTCCTGCATTAAATTGGGATCAGAGCGGGAGGTCTCGTGTTCGAGACTCCTCACCGGGGGTAATTAATACAGGGGCATTTTCACACTAGGCTCAAGTGAGGTCGCCTGTTGGATGCAGGGGCACACTCGGGGTGGGTGACCCATGCAATTTGGAGTCCACGAGGGAGGTCTCGTGTTCAAGACTCCTTACCAGGGGTGAGTAATGCGCATTTCACACCGGGCTCGAGTGGAGTAGCCCGTGGGATGCGGGGACACACTCGGGGTGGGCGGCCCATGTGATTTGAGGCCCATGAAGGGGGTTCAGTCAGGTCCTAACCTATGAGATGTGGGGCCTGGGCTATGAGATAAAGGGTTGAATTCGCCATACTCTAACAGTTCGAGCTTTTAGAGCAAGTGGTTAATTGTCCTGCATCAAATTGGTATCAGAGCGGGAGGTCTCGGGTTCGAGACTCCTCACCGGGGGTGATTAATGCAGGAGCATTTTCACACTGGGCTCACACTGGGCTCGAGTGGGGTCGCTTGTGAGATGCAGGGGCATCCTCGGGGTGGGTGCGGCCCACGGAGGAGATCTCATGTTCGAGACTCCTCACTAGGGGTGATTAATGCGCATTTCACATCGGGCTCGAGTGGGGTAGCTCGTGGGATGCGGGGACACAATCGGGGTGGGCGGCCCATGCGATTTGGGGCCCACGAAGGGGGTTCGGCCGAGGTCCTAAAAACCCATGAGATGTGTGGCCTGGGCTATAAGATAAAGGGATTAATTCGCCATACTCTAATAGTTCGAGCTTTTAGAGCAAGTGGTTAATTGTCCTGCATCATTGAGGCTCCTAGATCACATCCATTTATGCATCTTGGTGATAAGAGAACAAGATAGGATGGTTTGGTGAATGGAAAAATTAGAGCTTTGCTCTGTTCAATCATTCTACCATGCGATTTGGAGCAACAGAGGGGAAGCCGGTTTGCTATAATGAGAAAAAGTTGCATTTGAAAAGTTTGGAGTTTGTAAGCCTATGGAAGAGGGGGGAGCAAGCATAAAAAAATTTGGGTTTGATGAGTAGTGCTATGTTGGGTAAATGGTTGTGGCAGTTTGGAATGGAGGAAGGTGCATTATGGAAGGAGCATGTAGCAAGTAAATATGTATGTGTTGAAGGAGGGTGGTGGACTAAAGATTCTTCCATGTATGGAGCTTCAACAATTTGGAAAGTGATAGAATTCTGTAGTTGAAATTCTATGAAGGGATCAGCTTTGTCCTTCCGAATGGGGAGAAGATTCGCTTTTAGGAGGCCATATGGATTGGGGAAGATCCATTGCAATCTATGTTTCCGAGAATGGCTCAGCTTGCTACGGTTTGCAATGTTTGTGTGAAACATTGCTTTTCCATTTGTGGAGATAACATTGTTTGGTCTCCTCGCCGTGATTCCATGAACAAGGATAAAGTGGAGTTATCGAGGTTTCTAGATCACGTCAATTTATGCATCCCAGTGATAGGAGAACAAGATAGGATGCTTTGGCAAATAGAAAAATCAAGGCTCTTCTCTGTTCAATAATTCTATCATGCGACGGAGGGGGACTGATTTGCAATAACGATGCATGTGTGGTTCCTAACATTTGTCTCATGTGTATGGCAAATGCTGAATCAGTCGCTCACCTTTTTGTACACTATTCGTTTGCTCATTGTATATGAGGTGGATTTAAGGTCTTTTCTCATTTCCTGGGATATGTTGTACTCAGTTGGTAGTCTTCTTTTGGCTTGGCACAGCGTAGGAATTAAGTAGTAGGATAGGGATATCTGGAGACCTAAAGTCTCCTGGTGGGTCTTTTGGCAATTTGGGAGGAAACGAATGGGAGGTGTTTCATGAATGCTAGTAGCAGTGTGGAGCGTGTCTAGCTAAGGTCAAGGGATGTTGTAATTGAATGGACTTCTTCAATTGAGAGGCTTAAATATTGTTCTTTTCTATTTTAGTTTGTATTTAGTTCGACGCTTTTTTTAATGAATTCTTTTGTTACCTTTCAAAAAAAAAGAAAGTTTTAAAGTCAGCTGTCCACCACACATTGACCTTCCTCTTTTACTCAGCCTCTTGGAACCAGCAATCGTAGAGGCTCACATTGACACCACTCACATGCCAACATGGTCCGACCTAGTATTAATGCCAATGAAACTATTACGCACTCCCCAAAGAGTGAGCAAGCAAAGTAGGGGCATAGAGAGGCAGTTTCTAGTCACCCACACATGCAATGTCATGCTTCAGTAGTTGACTAGGGAAATAGCAATGTCAACATGGTTAGACCCCACACTACCCTTTAGTACTACTATTACAATTTACACGCTACCCACAGAGGGGAAACAATTGATATATGGAGTATGTAGTATCAGACAAGTCCACTGAGCATGAATTGCACATAAATGTACCACCATAGGACCATAAGTGGAAAAGTAGTGATTGGCTTCTCCACCTTTTATCAATCTCATTGTCTTAGTACCATCTGGTTATCACTTTTAATGCATCAATTTGATCTAGGTTCCCACCCTTCCTCTATTTCATTTTTGAAAGTTTGAAGACATCTTCCTCACCTTTTCTTGTCCTCAATGTAGTATAAAGATCATCATAAGCCTTACGTTTAGCCTCACTACTTTCTTAGCAGTTTTTTTGGCATTTATATATCGTTCAAAATTTTCATCATTTCTATTCTCCTTTGCTCGGCTTTGAAGCATGAACGTTTCTTGTGAATAGCTTTTGTACATCGTCATTTTACCACCAAGTTTCCTTATGTGATTGGTTTTTTCCTTTAGATACTCCTAAAACATCTTTTGCCACTTCCCTAATACATTTAGCTATCGCATTCCACGTAACACACACACACACACATACACGAGACTACTCCCTACGGATGCACGCAACTACGTGCATAGGGTAATGTCGGGGAGGGGTACTTTGTTTTCTCTTCTTTTAAATTCCACTGCCTAGTTTTTGGACACCTATTAATTTCACTCCCTTTTGTCCATCTCTTAATGTGAACATCCATAACCATTGACATACATTGCACAGTGATGGGGACATCCCACGCACGCCGTCCACACGTGCATGCATACCACCCCCTACACTCGTACGCCAGAAGGAGGGCCTCACCATCGAACCGAATCGATGACGACGTCCAGGGAGGGCTTCCTAGCTAAAAGACGAAGTTTTAATTCAAAAGAGTAGGCCCGATAGTCAAGAAAAACCCATTATGGGATCTCGTGATCGTGGCCCACTAGTCGGATTGATTTCATATTTTAGGTTTTGCTTATTGCTATCATCTAGAACATCATGAATGCTTTAGATTTCTTTGTTTAGTTTTTATTTTAGTTTACTTTATCATCAAGTAATAGGTTGCGCACATGGCGCGAGTTTAGGAGTATAGGATTTTTCCTATAAATAGGCACCCTTGTAGTTCTTTTGATTCATTCAAGTTTAATTAAAATTCCTGCTTTATTTTTCTGCTCTCTTCGTGAGTTGTGGAAGAATTCAAAAGTGGGTGCGAATCCCTCTCTTCTTCAAAGGGCTAACTACCGTGGTGCGAAGCCACATCTATCCCCATCTGTCCCTACCCTCTCCCATCCATATATCTCATCTTCTATCATTATTATTGCTTTGAATTTCTCAGTTTTTGCAGCTATTCATTCCCCTACAGCCAGTTTCCAGAATCTGGACCTGTAGGAGGGCTAAAACTTCAGCGAAACACTACGCCTCGACCTTACGTCGGATCGTCGTCAAACTTGGAGGGATTGAAAGTCTCCCCTGGCCGACCAAGGCCTATGTGTCACTTTGGGGAGGCGGGCTTTCATCACAAGTGCGGCCACCTCACCCGCGCATGTGCGTCAGCCCCGGGTCACCATCTGCACGCAGGAGCTTTCTTCGAGTCAGGTTTTTCTCTTTTCATTCATATTTCCTAAACCCTAGCCTTAGTTTGCATTAGCCCTAATTTATTTGCCTTTTTTTTTTACCCTAAGGTTCCTTAAATTGAAATTGGGGAATCCCTTGGATTAGGGACTGATTTTTATGCATGTGTGGTTGATTTCTATTTCTTTTTGACATCGTTTGGTTTATAATTTTTATTGGTTCAGTCCTAGCCTGTGTCGGCCTGGACTCGCATAGATTCCCCTTTTTAATTGAATGATTTGGATTGTCATGTGGGATGTAGAATTTGTGTAACTGTTTCTGAATTGGTATGATTTAAGCCTGAATTCTTGCATCTCATACTTAAATTTCATGTCCTGCATCAAATTTGGTATCAAAGCTTAGGGTTTTTATAGGGGAATACATTACTTGTTTAGGGTTAGTTTGTTTGAGTCCTTCATACATCCAGTCCATCACATGTAGCTTTTAGGAGTCCATAGTCCCTGATATTAGTTGCTGAAATTTCTGTTAGCAGGAAGTTAGCAATTTACCTTGTTGTAACTTTCTGTTATTCGTTTAATTTGACAACTATATTGCTGAATTTTAGTAGCACTGCATAGTTTTCCTCACATAGAGTCTCATAGGATCATTTAGTCCCATATAGTTGTCGTAGAGAGTCCTTAGGTGGAGTTAGCAAGTTGTACGCCCACACATACGGGTCATGGTTTTGGCTAGCACCCTACACTAAACATGGAACAACTGCTAGAGTCACTAAAGAAGCTGTCCCAGCAGATCGAGTCTTGGAGTAAGTGCTTGGAACAAAGCACAGATCAACGCCTTGACCAAATAGAGGCCTCCCTCAGGACAAACCCTACCATTAGAGAAGATGACCAATCTCAGGCAGGTGGTCAGGAGGATAGACTAATGAATGGAGGTGGCCAATGAATCAGTCATGGGCGTGCACCCGTACCCCCACCTCATGAGGGACATCGAAACCATTATTTTGAGGGGTACAACATGTGCGGCCTCATGGCTAGTGAGTGCACCAGACGCTAGTGTAGAGTTACCCACTGAGGCCATTCCGGTAGTGAATGAGTTTTGTGATGTCGTTCTTGATGATCTACCGGATGAGTCTCCCCCTAGGAGGGATATAGAGCACACCAGAACATGGGACACCGTAATACCTATAGCCGAGTTTGCGTTTAATAGTTCTGTCGATAGGTCCACAAGTCTCAGTCTTTATGAAGTCGTTAATGGTTACAAACTTGGGAAACCTATTGATCTTATCCCTATGTCACTGTCCTATAGGCCGTCAGAGCATATAGAGTCTTTTGCGCATCACATTCATTCATGGCATCAAGAAATCAGGCAGAAGATCATGGCTAGTAATGAACATTACTCACTTTCTGCAGACCAACATAAATGTTTCAAGGAATTCAATGTAAGAGACTCTGTGATGATCCGCATCAGGCCAGAGCGGTACCCTCAGGGAGCTGTTCGAAAATTACACGCGTATAGCGCTGGACCATTCAAAATTATAAAACGAACCGGTCTCAGTGCGTATGTAGCAAATCTTCCACCTTCCATGGGAATTAGTTCCACATTCAATGTGGAGGATCTAGTTGCATTTCAAGGGGTTATTAATGCATTGTCCAGCCTTTCGCCTGACCATCCTGATTCCCCAGACCTTTCCCTTGATCCATAACCCCCTCCAGACCCATTTTCTCAGCCTCTACGTCCTATTCCTACCCATCCCGACCCATTTTTCCAGCTTTTACCTCCCATACCTACCCATCTCGACCCATTTTTCCAGCCTCTACCTCCCATACTTACCCGTCCCGACCCATTTTTTCAACCTCTACCTCCCATACCTACTCATCTCGACCGTTCTCCCAGCCTCTACATCCCATTCCTACCAGTCCCGACCCATTTTCTCAGCCTCTACCTCCCATACCTACTCGTCTCGACCCATTTTCCTAGCCTCTACCTCCCATACTTACCCGTCCCGACCCATTTTTCCAGCCTCTACCTCCCATACCTATTCGTCGCGACTGTTCTTCCCAGCCTCTACCTACCATACCTAACTTTCACACACCTAGAGAAAAAATAGAGGATATCCTGGACCATCAGATAGTTTCAACGTCGGACGGTGGGTTTTAGAAGTTCTTGGTCAAGTGGAAGTCACGTCCAACTTCAACCAATACGTGGCTCGCCAAGGAGGAGCTTCAGAGACTTGATCCTTACATCTCGGAGTGGTTCAGGAGTTTTATTTCTCCAGTGGTGAAATCTTCGTAGCCGGGGAGAATTGACGAGGACATCCCGCGTACATCGTCCACACGTGCACACACACCACTCCCTTACACTCGTATGCCAGAAGGAGGGCCCCATCGTCGATCCGAATCGATGACGACGTCCAGGGAGGGCCTCCTAGCTAGAAGACGAAGTTTTGATTCAAAAGAGTGGGCCCGTTAGTCAAAAAAAGTCCATCACGAGATCTCATGATCGTGGCCCACTAGTCGGATTGATTTGATATTTTAGGTTTTGCTTATTGTTAATATTTATAATATTATGAACGCTTTGGATTTCTTTATTTGGTTTTTATTTTAGTTTACTTCATCGTCAAGTAATAGGTTGCGCACATGGTGCGAGTTGAGGGGTATAGGATTTTCCCTATAAATAGGCACCCATTGTAGTTCTTTTGATTCATTCAAGTTTAATAAAAATTCATGCTTTATTTTTCTGCTCTCTTCGTGAGTTGTGGAAGAATTCAAAAGTATGTGCGCAGCCCTCTTTTTCGAAGGGCTAACTACCGTGGTGCGAAGCCACATCTATCTCCATCCGTCCCTATCCTCTCCCATCCATATATCTCATCTTCTATCATCATTATTGCTTTGAATTTTCCATCTTTTGCAATTATTTATCCCCTACAGCCAGTTTCCAAAATCTGGACCCGTAGGAGGGCTGAAACTTCAGCGGAGCATTACGCCTCGACCTTACGTTGGATTGTCGTCAAACTTGGAAGGATTGAAAGCCTCCCCTGGCCAACCAAGGCCTAGTTATTTTGGGGAGACGGGTTTCTATGACACATGCGACCAACCCACCCGCACACGTGCGTCAACCTCGGGTCATCATCTTCACGCAAGGGCTTTCTCTGAGTCAGGTTTTCCTCTGGTTTTCCTATTTTCATTCATATTTCTTAAACCCTAGCCTTAGTTTGCATTAGCTCTAATTTATTTGCCTCATATATATATATATATATATATATATATATATATATATATATATATATATATATATATATATATATACCCTAGGGTTCCTTAAATTGGAATCGGGGAATCCCTTGAATTAGGGACTGATTTTTATGCATGTGTGGTTGATTTCTATTTCCCTTTGACATCGTTTGGTTTATAAATTTTATTGGTCCAGTCCTAGTCTGTGTCGGCCTGGACCGGCATAAATTTCTCTTTTTAATTGAATGATTTGGATTGTCATGTGGGATGTGGAATTTGTATAACTGTTTCTGAATTGGTATGATCTAAGCCTAAATTCTTGCATCTCATACTTAAATTTCATGTCCTGCATCACACAGTCAGACTCTCATGGTATAACCTTGCAAGCCTTATATATTGATGTTCACACCCCCAAGTATAAGGTTGTGATGTAGTAATAATCTCGGTAAGATCGAGGTCGAATCCACAGGGACTGAACATTGTACGTATTCTGAAAATAACTCGAACTAGAACTAGGCGAAGATGTAATCTAAATCAGAAAGAATTAAGAGAGTAATGTTGAATTATTAACTAAAACTTGGAAAATCTAAAGGTGGGAAACTAGAGTGTCAAGGATCCACTTGTAAAAATCAGGGAAGCCACCTTGCAATGATTCAAGAACACAACTGGAGTCAGAGTCCCATCCTCATCCAGTTGGAAGGTATATTATTAAAAATCCAAATATGAACTTCCTTCGATCCAGTTTTCAAGAGATGAGAGGTATGAGAATTAAAATTGATTCCATCATAAAACCATGCCCATGAGACAAAGCAAACAACAGAATTTAGCCAATCCACAACCAATTTAAGAGAGTTGTGAACGTTAGGAAGGGTTCCGTCATCCAACCATGCCCAGGACACGATGGTGAACAACAGGGTTCCCAAGTGCATAACCTCCATAATGGAAGGAACATACTCAAAGCTATCGTAGATCTATTGTAATTTAAGTCACAACAAACCATTAAAAACTAAAAGTATTCCTTCATAATTAAACTAGAATCCACAAGAGTTCGATAAAGCATGAATCAAAACAAAGCAACCATCCTAATCACGCTACAAGCTTAACCTCTTAGCCCTAGCTAAGAGGTTTAGCCAACCATGATTATGATTAACTAAAAACTCTTAACAAACATCAAAAAAAAAAAAAAGAAAAAAAAAAAAAAAAAAAGAAACTAAAGAAGAAAGGGGAGAAGACTGTTGCCCCTCTGATGGTCCCTCCACGACACAACTAATGGATCACCTTTCACGTCCTTCCCTCTCTTTTATAGCAATAAGGTAGGTCGGTTATGTTGGTGGGAGTCGGTCTCTAAATCTTTCCTGCTTAAGGTAGTTTACGCTTACGAAAGAGGGTCGGCGGACTTCTTTACGCATCCTATTTCTGCGCAGAAGGAGTTGGCATGAGCTGCGACTCCTTTTCTCTGATTTCAGCCAACGTGGGTAGGGTCTAAATCCTATTCTCAAGCTTTTGAACGACTCAGATCGAGGCCTGGATCCAATGCCCGATCACGTTATAGCGAGGAAATCCCGATTGTTCCAATTTCCTCGTTGGTTCCGTTTGCTACGAACGAGGGCCCATCTGTGTAGTTGGTGAGGCCCACGATCTTGGATGTCTTCGAAATCCACTCCTTTCATTATATTTGCAAGGTCATGCCCAGCAATTGCGTCAAATATGGGACAAATCTGAGTCTCAGGTGGGGCCACAACACATTTGACAATCCGACCGTATCAACGCTCTAACGTGCCTGTTGAGGCAACGTAACATTGGCACATATTGGTTGTAACATTAGGTGGAGTTCTCTGTGATGTTTGGTAAGCAATCCACTCCGTTCATCGTCTTTGTCCAACTATGTTATGACACGGGGTAAAAGATGAGGAAGTTTCGTAAATCAGGTGAGTCGTACCATCTAAATAAGTGGAAATTGACACTCACCGTTAAATCTGGTATCGGTTGACCAGTGCCATGCATTGGTGCTAGTTTTATTTACAAAATTGTCATCAATTCCTCAATCACCTTCCGGCATTAGTTATGTTATAGTACACCGTCCAAACGCCTTGAAATTTAGCGGATATCCACTGTTTTTCATGTTCTTTCTATCGGTTCAGTTTGGGTCCCGATCTCCCAAGGATGTCTAAGATGCCTTCTTAATGGTTATTGTCTGATCTTGCCCATCGGGTCACTTATACACTGATCCAAGGGCTGAATTTTGACGTGTACGGTTAATTTATGGTCCTCAGGTCAGATATAAAGTTTCGAGCCGAACGGATGGTGGGAACCCTATGATCTTGCATTATGGATGTCTTTCAAGCCCGTTTAAACCCAATCACTTGATCTTCTCGGATCTTTGGCGTGTAAATTCCTCGATCTTGGTTCCCTGGGGTCCGTCCCTTGCCTTGGTGATTTTAGAGCGTTAAATCCATGCTTTTAATACCCTTTTCAGTCCAAGCTCTTTAAATTCACCTTACAATAAAAATACTATTAAAATATGATGTTAAGCACTATCATGTTTGTAAAATCAGGTAATAATTGGGGTCTAATATGCAATATTTGACCCTCAACAATTGATTATCATGTTTTCTTAAGTTGAAAGAAATCTGTCTTGTATGTGATCCACTTTTGAAAGTAATTAAATGTCGCAAACTTCTTAAAGTATGTGTTTGCTAGAGCTATGCTATGTTGTGTGTTATAGAGAAATTAAGGACAATATCCCACATCTCATTTCTTCTACCAAAACCATATCCTCCATGCATGCTCTCATATCCTTCACTTTCTTTTCTTCGATGACCATTTTAGTCTCCTACAAATACCCTCTCTCCCTTCGGAATTCCTTGCATCAATCAGTCCATCCATATCCACCTTGATTCTATCCTCTAACCCTACTTGTGGCGCATATGCACTAATAACATTGATCATCTCCTCTCCTAACACAAGTTTTATTAATAAAATCCTATCACTTACTCTCCTAACATCTAAAACCTTATCCATTATATTTTTAACTACCACTATTCCTACCCCATTTCTATTATTGTCCTTTCCTTTGTGCCAAAGTTTATATCCATAAAAATGTTTTTTTTAAAAATTATATCCATCAATTTCTCTAGTTTTGGTCCCTTAATTTCACTTGGTTTCCTGAATGCAAGCTATGTTAACACTCCTTCATTTCAACGTATCTACTTATGAATAATCTGGTCATTTCCTTTTTATTGAACTGGTCATTGCAATTCAATTTAACAATGTATTCAAATGCAACCCTAGGCATCACCTTAAGATAGGATGATGTCAAGGGCAGTACATTCAAGCTTACAAATTTGTGAGTTTCTTGACATGGAAAGCTGTGGCCGTCCCCTTCAATCACTTCCTCTGGTTGGGGCTGGTAATCTTCACAGGCAGCTAGCTCACACCATGTATTTTCCTGGATGGATGATGTACCTTGGGCTCAGGACATAGGAAGAGGCTCTTCAAGCTTTCAACCTGATTTTGCTCGGAATTTCAATCATTTAACCTGTTTTACTTGGATCAACTGCAATGCTTCTCTTCCTTGGCCTGAAGGAGATCTCTGGTTGAATAGGTTTACTTCAGATACTTTATAGTTATTACTAATTTTGGATCATTTCTATTTTGAAAAACTTCTGTTTGAAAAAGAATCAATAAAATATTTGTAATTATTTTCATCATGTTGGGTCTTAATCAATTGCTAATCGAACTGTACAATCAATCTAATTTTTAATTATTGTAATTAATATAGGAAAGCATATAATTACAATTTGAGCTTCCTGTACAAATTAGCACAATTGACATTTTTCTTACAATCAATTTTACATTATCCAGCTTTCTTTTGTGGTGACTGCCTTAAATTCTTGCTTTTGCAGATGGCTATCTGGCAGTGACTTGAAAAAGGTTGCCCTTTTTGGCTGCCCTACTGTTGAAAGAAAAACCATTTTTGCAGCCAAGGGTCTACGAACTTTCTTCAGCATCGAGGAAGATATCGTAAGCAACTTTTTAACTTTAGGGAATTTTTTCATTATTCGTCTAGAAGCTATTCTCCATAAAAGGTTCAAATTTCATGTACTTGGGAAGCTATTCTCAGGAATCCAGTTTGTGAAAGATATGTTGTCTATGGTGTTTGGGTACTTAGGAAGCTATTCTCAGGAATCCAGTTTGTGTTTA
This sequence comes from Magnolia changhungtana, assembly GCA_030180095.1. Taxonomy (NCBI): domain Eukaryota; kingdom Viridiplantae; phylum Streptophyta; class Magnoliopsida; order Magnoliales; family Magnoliaceae; genus Magnolia; species Magnolia changhungtana. The sequence goes on along the minus strand of JASAUF010000396.1, from coordinate 5,423,603 downwards.
GATACTGAGAATGGGGAGGAGACAAAGGAGAGGAGGGGCTTTTTATCCCTCTAAAAAATACGATTGTTTGAGAATCCATTCCCCAAAATTTTGCAACCCATCTTCATAAAAGGTTCAAATCTTGGGATTTGGATTCCCATGGGAATTCATGTCCCACCCTTTTCTCAGGACCTCAACACATCTCCTCGCTATAGAATCCATTTCCTAGGGCTGGATGCCTAGTGATGTTCTTCATCATTCATCTTGAAGATTGTTTTCCCTCATTTTTCATGCACTTAGGTGTGCCGAGCATGTAAATTGAAGAGCTCATGCAAATTCGTGAACCAAAGAGTAGTGAAAAAGGAGAACGTTAATTTAATGGACGCATTGAGGGTCCTTACTGTGTATGCCTCAGACTCGCTGCCCCAGCAGCTGATAGTAACTGATGATTTAAAGCTTTCTATCAACAAATTGCTGAAGGAGGTGGTCAATCTCAGCAAATAATGGCTCGATCGAGGGTCCTGATCTTGATGTTTCTGGTATATTATAAGGTAGGTAAGTGGAAATGAAAGCCTAAGGTAAGGTCTTCGATTTTTATTTTTTTAACAAGATCTTACTCCGGAAATCTTGTTGTCAAAGGTGATTCTTGCAATGTAATCCCTTGGTAAGGCGATTCTTGTTGTTGAGGCTATTGTTTTTGTTTGAGTTATCTTATTTAGTTTACATGTTAAACATTTCAATTGATCACACTAGGGAGGGCGGCAAATGATAGTCAGACACTTATGCAAAGGTCGGTCTGTGCAGAGTTTATAGATTGGGAATGCTTTCCTACTTGTTTAGGTATTCGGCTGCTTTAATAATATATTCTTTTCAATCCTACTCAATGGATCTCCCAAAGGTTTCTTCAAGAGTTCGCGTGGCCTGTGCCAGGGGGACCCCCTGTCCCCTCTCCTCTTCCTGTTTGTTGCTGATGCGCTCTCATCTATGCTGAACAGATGTCAAGAAGAAGGTCTCCTGCAGGGTAGCCCTATGCCCGGCCTCCCCAGCCCTATAACTCACATCCAGTTCGCAGATGACACTAATATTCCTAGAAGCTTCTGAAGCAAACATTACTAATCTCCACATATCCCTGCGCTGTTTCAAAGCGGTTTCGGGCCTGCGGATTAACATGTACAAATCCAGGTTGCTGGGGACCAATATTCCCCCTCCCACTCTCCAGGCTTGTGCTGATTCTATGGGCTGTAAGGTCGCATCCTTCCCTACTCACTTCCTTTGTCTTCCGTTTTGTGTGGGTCGGCCACCGAATTTCATGTGGGACAAGATCATTAATAAATTTCACAGATTTTTGGCCTCTTGGAAATGCCGCTACTCGTCTTTAGGAGGTCACCTAACGCTCATCAAAGCTGCCCTATCCAGCCTCCCCCTCTTCTTTATGTCCCACTCTTCTTTATGTCTCTGTTTAGGTGCCCTGCTCAGGTGCTGAAAACTATGGACAAGATTAGGAGGGATTTTCTGTGGTTCGGCAAAGATAATTAGCGGAAGTTCCACCTGCTCGATTGGAGTGAAGTCTGCAAGGTTTTTAGGAGGGGGTGGGCAATGTCAAGAACCTCAAATCGATGAATTCGGCGTTACTTGGAAAATGGGTCTGGCAATTTGCCTCTGAGAAGGAGGCTCAATGGGTGAAAATAGTCAGAGGAGAGTATGGTGTAGCTCCAGGGGATATGTGGCCCAAAGCATTGTCATTATATAAGGCCTCCCACATCTGGAAATGTATCCTTAAGAGTCCAGAATCATGTTATCCAGCACAGTTGTTTGGAGTTGGGGAATGGTTGCACAATTCGTTTTTGGGAAGACCCCTGGCTTGGGAAGTTACCGCTCAAGATTCAATTCCCGCTTCTCCATCATCTGTCTCCGGAAAGGGATATCCGCATCATCAATTGCTACTCGCTCACGACTGGCTGTATAGTTTGGGACATCAGATGTTTCCGAAACCTCAACGATTCCAAGGCTTTGGAGTTTCAGACTCTTATGGATCGCCTTCTCAGGGTTTCTCCGAATGTTGCTCAAAAGGATAGTCCATTATGGCAGCTAGAGAAATCTGAATGTTTCTCTTCCAAGTCCTTATATTCCGCTCTCTACCCTGGGCCCCGCCACGTTTCTGAGGCCTCCCCTTTCATCTGGAAATATCCAGTCCCCCCCTAAATTCATTTGCTTCGCTTGGTTGGCCGGGCGTAATAAAATTCTCACGGTGGACAACCTTATTAAGCGAGGCATGCAGATTGTAAATATCTGCCTTTGTTGTATGTCTGCTGTGAAATCAGTTAAGCACTTGCTTGTCCATTGCCCGTTCACGTCTACCATCCAGGATGAGTTTTCTCAAATCTTCTCCGCTAAGTGGTGCGTTCCAGTCTCGGCAGCTAGTCTCCTCTCGTCGTGGAACGGTTTCAAGTTGGGGAAGTTCGATTCTCTCATCTGGCGCATGGTCATAATTGCTATATGGTGGTCCGTTTGGGAGGAACGAAACAACCGGTGTTTTGAAAATATTTCTTCCACGTCCTCAAGGGTGGGATCAAGGGTCAAAAACCTGGTGATCGAATGGGCTTCTAGTGTATAAGATTTAAGGTCTTTCGACTTTAGCATTTTGGGTGCCTAGGGGTCGTCTGCTATCTCAGCTGTGGTCCCCTCTTAGGTTTTTTTTAGGCCTTTTGTTTTCTCCTCTTCTTTGTTTCTTTTCACTCTCTTTAATGAAGCTCCAGTTATTATATATATATATATATATATATATATATATATATATATATATATATATATATATATATATATATTCTGGCTGTTTAGAGAAGGCCTCAAGTCCAACAGGTTGGACCATAAGTTACCATCCACCCAACAAATAACTTCCAACCCTTCTAAAAGGTTGGCCCCACCATAAGGATCACTTTATGCAAAACTCAGCCCCATTTACTCATCCGATGGGCAACACCATAGAAGATGATGTCTAGCCACTGATAAATAACAAAATACAAGTGTGGTCCACCTAATGAGTGGATGCAGCTATTTTTCACACAAGGAAATGGTCATGACAGAGCTAACTTATTGGAGGGTTGGATGTCACAAATACATGACCGGCTGGATGTTATATGCTGGGTGGATGGTAACTCTTGTCTTAACCATATGGACTCAAGAGCTCACATTGCAGTAACTTATGACATTGATCTGACAGGCCTTGATAGCTACCCTCTCAGAAGATCCTTGCCATCAAATGGAATGGACAACTACAAGCAGTGGTTCACCGTTAGGCGAGGGTCAACTTGGATTGTTACAATCATGTGATGTGGGAAGATCATGGGGATATCTCCAATCCACCTTGGGGCCTACCATGAATGATTCAGTTCTCCAGGTGGGCTCCGCATGCAAACCCTAACACAAACTCAATTCAGCATTATATGATACCTTCCAAATGCTTGATGATCTTCCATACTCATATCCAGTGTTTGGACTGGTCCATTTTATAGGTATATTCATGTTGTTCTTTTTTTTTTTTAGTAATGTATTATTATTAAGAGCATACCATCTGCACATACATTGCATTTTTATTTATCTGTTTTCGTGATTTTTACACATCTTGAATTCTATTATTTATCTCTTGAGGCCAAGTTTAGTTTGTAGATGTGGAGCTCATGGTTGGTCTATCCAAGCCATTGATTTGACGGCCCCCATTATGGATGGACCATTCTCCCAGATATCCTCTGATCTCTTTTATTAATCTTCTAAGTTAACTAGAGATCATTTTGCCTCGTCTGATGCAGGAACTGCGCGTCACCTGTATACCTACCACTGGGCCCCATACTGAGATCGTCCAATGATTTGAAACATCTAGATTTTCGTTTCTACCACAACTCAGTCCTATGTTTATGTTTTAGTGATGATCCTTAACTTTGATTTTTAGAGTTAAATGAGAGCCAAAAAAAAAAAAAAATGTTCAGATAGTGGCCAGAGGTTCTAAATTCATCTCCAAAGTGGAGAACCAAAATTTTATTTTCATTGTTCTATATTCATCTCTAGACTGCCAGAATCATTTGTTCAGAGTATCTCATGTTGGATTGTAGAGCATGAGTTCACAAGGTGGATGGTTCGGACTCTAGTGAGCGGGGACACATGCGGATGGTCACAACAGAGGTAAAAACAAACTCATTTAGCCAAGAGGTTTTACAGGATTAATTCTAGTGTACTAGCCTGATTTTGGCACATGTATTTTGACAGTGTATGTGTATGCTACCTAGTAAGTTGCCCGGATTGCTAAGGCATGTCCCATCAGGGACTAGGCCCTGCATTCAATCAATACCCTCCAAACACATGTATCCTATCATTGGGACCAATGGTCAACGAAAAAGGAAAAAAGAAAAAAGAAAAGGGATTTTGGCCGCAAAATTCCTGAAGAAATTATATTTTACCAAATAATGCCTCCACGAGGAGGTACATTTTGAGGGAAATTATGAAAATATCCTCGTTTTTTTATTTATTTTTTATTTTTTATCTTTATAAAGCAGCGAAGGTATGCGTATGAAATCCAAACCATCAAACCCCACCATGATGGACATTCGTGGGAGATTTTTGTTCCCTGCTGAGGCCCATTATGTAAACGGCAGTTTTTCCTTCATCCAGTCTGAGTGACCTAATCTACAGGTTGAAGGGAAAATAAACATTACGGTGGGCCATAAGAATGCCTTAACGGTGGTCTTTCAATCACTACTGTTTCCTATGGTGTAGTCCACATGAGATTTGGATCTTATTAATTTTTGAGTAAATGCCCTAAAATGAGATGGAAAAACAGATGAATGGCGTGGATATAAAACACATACATCATGGTGGGCCCCACAGTCACGGATCCACCGAGTTCTAAGGTAGGATGGCTTAGGTTTTAGGAATAAAATCCACGATAAAATCGGACGGCTTACATTAGTTACTTACCCCACACGTGCCAAGGAGGAAATCTAGGACGTTCACCAGGTGGGATTGCTATGCAGCTCGCCCGAGCATCAGGATGGTCGTGTTGTTGAGTGACTGATAGTCAATTATGAATGGACAGAATCTGCGTAAAATCTACGAGTACGTAAATCTACCCCGTTCATCTGAGGGGGACCATTATTTTATATGTAAATTTCAACGGACTAAAAAGCTTCAATGGGCCACACCAATGTGAACAATTTAGAACTGCTCCTCAAACCTAAAATTTCAGTCCCATTTTAGAGATGGACCAAAATGTGTGCAGATGCACGTGAAAATACTAAGGGTTTGGTCGGATTTTTCTCATCTATAAGATAATTTCATCCCTGAATTTCAATACTTATATCATTAATAGTAAAAAGGTAAATCAGGGCTATTACAAGTGTATAAGACTAACTTCCGGAACCAAACCACGGCTATTACAATGCAGATCCAAGACTCAACTGGGCCCCACCTTAGGAAATAATAGGGATGGGAACGACCACAGTTGGAAACTTCGGGAGCTAAATATCAGCCTCATGAAAACTACGGTTATTATGTTTAAATAGTGGCCGTTGTACTGAGTTACTTGTACGCTATTATCATACTGAGTAAACTCAGTTGGGTCCACCTTGAATGTCTGTGGTCTATCCACGCCGTCCATCCGTTTTTCCATCTAATTTAAGGGATTGAGTCCAAAATTGAAACATATCCAAAGATCAAGTGGATCATACCACAGGAAACAGTGGGGACAATGATTTCCGCCGTTGAAACATTGCAAGGCCCCACAGTGATGTTTATTTGTCATCTAACCTGTTGATAAGATCATAAAGACATGGATGAACATAAAAAAAACAAATATAAGCTTGATCCAAAACTTCTGTGGCCCCCAAGATTTTTTCAACGGCAGATGTTCAATTCAACAGTTGCCTGTAGTGTGGTACATTTGAGCATTTTATATGTTTCATTTTTGGGCTCAAGCCATAGAATTATATGGTAAAATGGATGGACGGAGTGGATAAAAAAACATAAATCATGGTGGACGTCATAGAGTTTACTAAGTAAGCTAAGCGTAGTTAGTACGCAATCCGCTTCCCGCGCGTTAGAAACTTATAAAAGAAGGAAGATACATCAAGAAGACATATTTCTCTGGAGATAATCGATATGGTGAGTGAAAAGGGGGAGAAGGTTATTGAAAAGAGAGGATTGAAGAGGAGGTGTGGCTGCGTAGACATCGACGTCCACGTCGCAGATGAGATGGGCAAGAAAATGATCGAAGATGATTATATAGCTGGTCCGGTGATTGGTAATGGAGGGTATGGTGTTGTCTGGGCTTGTTATGATAGAATCAAGAAGCATTGCTTTGCCTGCAAATCAGTGGCGAAGATTGTAGCCATTGGCATGTTGCAAAATATTGATTTTAATAAAAATATATTTTAATAATAAAATAATATATAATATATAAAAGTTGTTTTGAAAAACACCTTTTTGTGGGTTTTTGGGAATAGTCCCACATGGGAAAGGGAAGAGAAGGAAAATTGGTTTAAATGAAAACAGTGGAGTATTATAATATTTACCTTCATAGTCCGTGGACTATGGACCTTGCGTATTCCGCGCTCGGGTTCGGGCACGGGCTCGGTCTCGGACTTGGTCTTGGTCTCGGGCTCGGGCTCAGGCTTTAAATGAAAACAGTGGAGTATTATAATATTTACCTTCGTAGTCCGTGGACTATGGACGTTGCGTGTTCCAGTGCTCGCGCGCTTGGGCTCGGGCTCGGTCTCGGTCTCGGACTCGAACTCGAACTTGGTCTCGGTCTCGGTCTGGGTGCGAGGATGTGAGGCAGTGTGGCTGTAGAGGCGCTAGTGACGCACTTTGCATTTCGCACGTCTGCATCGTGTCACAGAGGGTAGCTCCTTCGCGACCTTGAGCGAGACATGTGCGACTACGTGGCTTAGGCGGGTGGCTGGTTGGCAGAGAGACTAGAGAACTGAGAGAGAGATCTCTCAGTATATATAGATTGACTGGAAAGAGTCATTGCGTAAGCTAGAATCAGCTAAATGGTGAGCCATTAGTGCAGGACCCAATCAGCTTCGCTGCGCATAGCTAGCCTAACAATGTCGAAAACTGACTATTTCTTTGTCTCACAACAGTCAGCATGCAACAGATTAATGGTCCATGCACAACTGTCAAAAAACGGCCATAAAACGGCTAGTTTAGAGCTAAATCTGAGTTTTATTGGGAAGGAATGAGGAAGGAGGTCAGAAGGTTTATCAAGGAATGTGATATATGTCAGCAAAACAAGTCCGAGAATATCCACCCGTGGATTGCTGCAACCATTGGAAATTCCTACCACGGTATGGACTGATATTTCCCTTGATTTCATTGAAGGATTACCGAACTTTGAAAGCTACAGTGTTATTATGGTGGTAGTGGATCTACTTGCTAAGTATGCTCACTTTATTCCTATTTCTCATCTATTTTGCTTCAAAGATTGCTCGGTGTTCCTAGCCAATATTTTTAAATTACATGGGCTGCCTAATTCTATTGTTACTGATAGAGATCCTACTTTTACAAGTACATTTTGGAAGGAGCTCTTTAAGTTGCAGGAACCACTTTGAAATTTTCATCAGCTTACCATCCTCAAACGGATGGCCAAACAGAGATTGTCAACAAGATGGTTGAGCAATATCTTAGGTGTTTCTCGGGGGACAAGCCAAAAGGATGGGTTAAATGGCTTCCGTTGGCTGAGTGGTGGTACAACACCAACATTCATGCCTCTACCAAATTATCCCCTTTTGAATCTGTCTATGGCTACCCCCGCCCTAAAATTAATTCCTTATACACCAGGAACCACACAACTCCAAGAAGTAGAAAATACCTTGAAGACCAGAGACGAAATCATCCGCATCCTTCGTGCGAATCTGCAGTTGGCACAGGACAGAATGAAAAAATTTGTAGATATTAAGAGGACTGAGAGAAGCTTCAATATTGGAGATTTGGTTTACCTTCGATTACAACCGTACAAGCAGCAGTCGGTGGTGCAAAGAAGGAATATGAAATTATCTCCAAGATTCTATGGTCCATATCGAGTGCTGGAAAAGATCGGTACTGTTGCTTATCGGCTTGAGCTCCCTCCTGAGGCAAAGATACATCCGGTGTTTCACGTATCTTGCTTAAAGGAGAAGTTGGGAGAAAGACACCAACTGGTTGTTACTCTTACACCAACAGACAAGGATGGAATTATTCAACCGGAACTAGAAGTAATATTGCACAGGAGGTTGAAGAAGAAAAAAAATCATGTGGTGACCGAAGTATTGGTGAAATGGAAGGGGCTCGGTGAAGAGGAAGCATCTTGGGTAGAATATTCTACCTTAGTCAACGAATTTCCAGACCTTGTGGACAAGGTCATTTAGGGGGGGGCAATGTCATGTGCACATGGGCTGGGTCATGGTCTCGCATAAAGGGCCCAGTTGTGGGTTGCTTATTATTTAATTGGTCTGCATAAAGGGCCCAGTTGTGGGTTGCTTATTATTTAATCTAGTAGAGTCCAGAGTCCAGTTGAGTTTGGTTAGTTTGATTATTTGGGTCCAATAATTGTACGTGGGCATCAGGTTAAGACTTGTTCTTAATCCGTTGATTCACAGCCAAGTATTTTGGCTTAAGAATAGGTCTTCAGAGTTGGGTTGTTAGCTGAATATCAGCGTGGTAGTTATGCTACTTTTATGGGTTGAGTCCTTGTAATCCTGGTCAGTTGTTATTTCCAGTTGTATTTAAGTCTTTCATGTTAATGAAAAAGGCATGGAAAACAGTTGCAATCAGTGAGTATTGGAGGCTGTGGATTTCCTCAAATTAATCCAACTCTTTCTTCTAGCTTGAACCTAACATAGAGAGAGAGGGAGAGGTGCAGAGAGAGAGAAAGATGGAGAGATGGAGGTAGAGGGAGAGGGAGAGGGAGAGGGAGAGAGGAGTGATGGAGGGAGAGAGAGAGAGAGAGAGAGAGAGAGACGTGGATGAGAGAGGGGTTGGTTAGGGCCGGCGCCCTAACAAGTCCTCATTAGAAGTTTTTAACGGTGGTGTCACTCTCCCCGCTGTTTTCTCTAGTGGGGTCCACTGGAGCTTAGGATGTGACTCATTCTTTGGATCTTACCCTAAAATGATCTCTCCAAATGGATGGACGGCGTGGATACAAAACATACATCATGGTGGGCCTACGGAGCTTGGTGATGTCACTTCAGTAGCAGTCTCCCTACTCAACTTGTCAGTAGCCAATCCACTCCCCAGAGAGAGGGGGCTGGGTGACGTCAGCAAGTTTTGTCGGTCCTATCACGAGGTATGTGTTATATCCAAACCGTCCATCCATATGGCGAGCTCGTCGTAAGGCTTGAGACAAAAAATAAGACGGATCTAACTATCAAGTGGACCACACGATCGAAAGCATGAAAACAATAGTGATTGGATATCCATCATTAAAATCCTCCTAAGGCCCACTGTACTGTTTATTTGACATCCAATCTGTTTATTAGGTCATACAAGCCTAGATGAAGGGGAAAAACAAAAGTCATCTTGATCCAAAACTTTTATGGCCCCCAAAATATTTTTAATGGTTGACACTCATTCAATACTGTTTTCCGTAATGTGGTCCATTTTAGATTGGGATATAACTCATTTTTGGTCTCATGCTGTAAGATGATCTTTAAAAATAAATGGACGGCATGGATGAAACACACGTCATGGTGAGGCCCACAGAGTTTACTTTAGTAAGAGTAATGAGTAACTCACCTAAATGTAGTGGAGAGAGGTTTCCTTAAAACATTCATAATCATATATTGGGCCTGCCTATATGTGATTCACATATCCAACCCACTCATTATGTGTGTCCCACTTGGATGAGGGGTTAGACTAAGTTTTGGTTGGTTTTAGCCGCAACCAAAACTCATGTGGGCCCCACCAAGTGCTTTTATATTTTTTAGGATGTCTTCACATGGTTTTAGATGGCATGACCCACCTAAGTTTCGTATACAGATGATTTTTGAGATATCTTATAACCTAAAGGGGACACATTAAATGCACTGTGTTGATGTTCGACACACATTATGATGGGGCCGACAAAACTTACTAACATCAATTCTTAGGTTCTCACGAGGTCAATAAGTTGGGTTACAATTTTGACTAGAATATTTGGCCTATTTTACATGTCTGGTCCATTCACTCTATTTTACTGATCAATACTCAATTTGACTAGTTACTCGTCCCTATTAGGTTACATATGAAAAAGATATTGGGCATACAAGATTGATCGACAATTTGAGTGAAATTTGATTTAAAAATCTGAAGTTATTTACTCTTCAATCTGGACTGATTAGATTGTCTAAAAACGGTTAAAGGTTCAATTAGTGGATGTGCCTAATAATTGAGTAAAAATAAAAAAAATTTCACAGATAAATTTCAATTTCCATTTAAAAATAACATTTTTTCAAAATATATATATTTTTTATTCTTAATTTTTTTTTGAAAACTTTTAACGAAATATCATTTTTATTATAAAATATTTTAAAAAAAAAATTAAATTGCAAATTCTGAATTTTTAATTTCAAAATCTGAAAAAATTTCTCAAATTTTAATTTTTTTTTCCTCAAAAATTTCAAAATGCCGATTTTTTTTTTCTTTAAAAGTATCATTTTGTTTTCAACTTTTCAATTTTCTTTTTAAAAATGATATATATATATATATATATATATATATATATATATATATATATATATTCAAAATCTCAATGTTTTTATAAATAACTTTTTCTTTTACTTTCAAATTTTGAACATTTTCAATTATTTTTCAAACATTGTTAAAATTTTTAAACTTCTCAATATTCTTTTTCATGTAATATTGCAAATCATTTAACTATTAGTTTTAATTTTATTTTTTTTAAAAATAAATTCCATTCATTTAATATAAAAATAAAATATATATATATATTTTTTTTGCATTCGATCAATTGTTAAAAAATAATCTTAGATACAAATATGTATAATTAAATTACTGAAATTCTATTAAAAAATAATTCTTAGACTACAAAAAAACATAATTTTCCACCATATTCTAAAAAAAATTGGAAAAAATTAATGTTTATGGCAAAAGTCCTTTTACGAGGTTCAATCACACTATTTCCTGTGGTGTAGTCCACTTGAGCTTTGGATATGCTTCCTTTTTGTTCTTCAGACCTCAAATTATCTGTTAACATAGATGAACAGAGTGGATAAAATAAATAAATAACGGTGGACCCCACAGAGTTTACTCAGTATACAAAGGGTAATGAGTAACTCACCTAAAGGGGTTTCCTTAAAACATTCACAATCATATATTGGGCCTGCCGAAATGTGATTCACATATCCAACCCACTCATTGTGTGTGTCCCACTTGGATGAGGAGTCAGACCAAGTTTCAACCGCATCCAAAACTCATGTGGGCCCCGCCAAGTGCTTTTTTATTTTTTAGGATGTCTTCACGTAGTTTTAGATGGTATGGCCCACCTGAGTTTCGTATACAGATGATTTTTGAGATATCTCATAACCTAAAGGGGACACATCAAATGCACGGTGTTGACATTCGACACACATCATGATAGGGCCCACAAAACTTACTAACATCAATTCTTGGGTTCTCGCGAGGTCAATAAGTTGGGTCACAATTTTGACAGTAATATTTGGCTCATTTTACATGTTTGGTCCATTTAATCTATTTTACTGATCAATACCCTCAATTTGACTAGTTACTCGCCCCGATTTGGCTACATATGAGAAAGATATTGGGCACACAAGATTGATCAACAATTTAAGTGAAATTTAATTTAAACATTTGAAGTTATTTACTCTTCAATCTAGACTAGTTAGATTGTCCAAAAATAGTTAAAGGTTCAATTAGTTGATGTACCTAATAATTTAGTAAAAAATATATTTTTTTCACGGATAAATTTCAGTTTTTATTTAAAAATAACATTTTTTTCAAAATGTATATTTTTTTTACTCCTAATTTTTTTTGAAAACTTTTAACAAAATATCATTTTTATTATAAAATATTTCAAAAAAATTTTAAATGCAAATTTTGAATTTTTATTTTCAAAATCTGAAAATTTTTCTCAAATTTTATTTTTTTTCCTCAATTTCAAAATGCTGATTTTTTTTTTCTTTAAAAGCATCATTTTGTTTTCAACATTTCAATTTTCTTTTTAAAAATGATATATATATATATATATATTCAAAATCTGTGTTTTTATAAATAACTTTTTCTTTTAATTTCAAATTTTTAACATTTTCAATTATTTTTCAAACATTGTTAAAATTTTTAAACTTCTCAATATTCTATTTTATGTGATATTACAAATCATATAAATATTAGTTTTAAATTAAAAAAAAGAAAAAGAAAATCACTCATTTGATATAAAAACAAAATAATTTTTTTTTTGCATTCAAACAATTGTTAAAAAGTAATCTTACATACAAATATGTACAATTAAACTAGTGAAATTCTATTAAAAAATCATTCTTAGACTACAAAAAAACATAATTTTCCACCATATTCTAAAAAAAAAAGGAAAAAATTAATGTTCAAGCAACATTCCTTTTACGACGGACCATGAACCATCGTGAAAGCAACAGAAAATCGTCGACAATTGGTGTTTTGGGCAGGAAATTTGCCAGTTCACACATCCATCACTCTCTCTCTCCTTACAACCCTCTCTCTCTCTCTCATTTCTCAACACAACTCCCAAGCTAGCAAAAAAATGTATGTCCATGCATTTCCAGAGAGAAGAATGACTTTGTGTTGCCCACCTTTCCCATCCCAAAAACCTTCATCCTAGCCATTCAACTCTCATCACCCTTTATCAAAGTGAAGCACAAGGAGACCGGTGTTCCAACGGACCGAGAAGATCGAACGGTAGGTGCTTATTTGACTAGATTTGCATGTTTTGATGATGGCCAAGTGAGGCCTACCGATGGATGGTATAGATCTCACTTTGGACCCTAGGTGTGGCCGATGGCCAACATGATCATTCCATGATGGGGCCATTCTCCATGGACCCCATCATGATGTTTATTTTCTTTGCATGACTAGAGGTTATTTAGACCTTCCATTTTGGTGGAGAAGGAATCTCCACCGTTGATCTTTGATTTATTGGGCCCACATGTTATGGGACCCACTTGATGTATGATTGTTTGCAAAGAAGGGCCCATAGTGTCGGGGTCCCTCCATCACACGTGTCCTTCTTTCCTTCTCTCTCTTCTTTTTTTTTTTCATTTTTCTTTTGTGTGATGATGTAGTTGAGTGGCCCACTTGGACGGACCCCACCTTGGTGTATATCTTATCCACATCATACATGCATTTGGTGGCCCACCTGAGCAAGGCCCACCTTGTACATGTGTTCTGCTGGACCGTCCAGCGTCTAAGGACGTCCAAGGTCCGTGGACGTGAAATGAAAACACAAATATAAGCTTTGTTTCAAAGCTTATTGGGTGGGTCACTCATGCAGGGCCCTCCTTGATGCATGTTGTTAATCCACGCCGTCCATTCCATTCTTCAGATCATTTTACCCGTTCAGCTGAAAAATGAAGTTGATCTGAGTATCTGGTGGGCCATAGCATAGAAAACGGTAGTTTTCACCGTTAAAAATCCACCTGATATTTCTACGCACCAAAACACATCGCATATTGGGCTCGTTTGGCTTGTCTTGAGCCATAGCGACCAATGGTTGGATCGGATTCACCTGATGTAAGCCCCACATGTGAAAAACCTTAGAAAACAGGTTTTTTAAAAAATAAATAAATAAATAAATATCAAGCTAACGGCGTTGCTGCAGCAATCTTGGCAGAGGACGAGCAAAGATCCTCTTCTTACGCGCGTGCAATGGGCGGACGGGACAAGGGGTCCCCTACGTGGGCCCCACCATGTTGTGTGTTGAACATCAACACCGGGCATTTGATGGGTCCCCTTCATATATGGGGCGTCCCAGAAAATCAGCCACATCCAAAGCTCCGGTGGCCCACATCACAGGAAATAGTGAGATTGAACGGTTGCCTTTAAAACCCTTTTCTGGGCCACAAAAATTTTGGACCAAGATGAAATTTGTTTTTCCTTTTCATCCAAGTCCATGTGACCTTACCAATGGATTGGATGGAAGATAAACGTGCTGGTGGGCCGCACGTGGTACCCACAGTGATGTATGTGTTTCATTCACATCGTCCATTGACGGTGGACAGTGGAACCACCATTATTTATGTGTTCTATCCGCACCGTCCGCACTGGACAGTGGGACCCACCCCACGGCCGCACCTGTTGTGTGTGCGTGCGTGTGTGTGTATTATATATATATATATATTATGTTATATTATATATAATATACATGATGGTGGGCCTTCATGTGGACCCCCACCATGATGCATGTGTTGCATCCAATCTGTCCAGCCACTTTGAAAGCTCACTTTTGGCATGAGCTAAAGAATGAGTCAGACCCATGGTTCAAGTGGATCCCCACCGCTGAAAAATAGTAGGACAATGACATTCACCGTTCAAAATTTCTTAAGGGCCACGGTAGTTTCGATCGAGCTAATGTTTTTGCTCTCACTCCATCTATCTCCATGTTAACCTATGAATAGGTCGGATCTCCAAAATACATAACGGTGGGCCCTATAGGATTTTAACGGTGGAAATCATCGTTACCACTGTTATTTGGAGTGCGATCCAGTTAATCTTTTGAGGTGATTCATTTATATAAAAATTATATATCTTGATGCATTTGTGGCCCATTGTTGAGGCCCACCTTGGTATATATATAAGGCCCAAGTGATTAGGCCCATCTTGTCATATTTATGGCTCGTTGTTGAGGCCCATCCTAATGTGTATGAGGCCGTCGTTGAGGCCCACCTTAATATGAATGTAAGGCCTATGTTACGAGGCCTATTGTGATGTTTTCAAAAGCCCATGGGATATGGCCCATTGCAATGTACATAAGGCCCATTGATGCGGCCCACTTGATTTATATAAGACCCATATGAGGCAGCACATTTGATGTATCTGAGGACTATGGGTCGAGGCCCAATGAGATGTATATAGGTCCATTGCAATGTGTGATTCCCCGTGGTTTGTGTAATAATATTTTATGGCGGGCCATGCCTTGGGAGCAATGTTGGTTTGACGTCTACATTGTAAGAATAATGTTAGTTTAATGTCCACATTATAAATCTCCTTAAGGCCCATTGACATGCCCATACTGGTTATGTGTAGGCCTTCTACGCCCATCTTCAGTGTAAGGATAGTTCATTACTTTATAACATGCTTAGTATATTTCCATGATTCATGCGCATACGCATCATATGTATGCTTGATATGAGGAATGTTTGATCATAACATAAGCCGTTAGGCTAAGACATTTACGGGAATCCTTATGAGACGGAGTGCCCCACATGAGCGCGTGGTACGCGCGAGATTGTTGCATGACTGACGGTGTGACTCATGCATTTCGCATTGTGTGTCGTGATCAACTGCATGCCCTAGCGACATCAGGGTCGTGGCCTCCATAGGCACATCGTGGATGGTCGTATCAGATACCGAAAATATTGGCTCTAGCATTGTGGGCACTTAGGATGTCCTTGGGTGAAAATTTCAGAACCTTTTTGGTACCAGGGGATGCTCCAACATCTAGACCGAGTCGATACACAAGCGCCTGAATGCCGAATACCAGTAGGCCGCGTCTCCCACTGTGTTGTGATCAGTTGGAAGGGGGTGTGGCCTTATCAGCCCGAGTGAGGGGGCTATAAGCTAGACTGAGTTTGACCAGCTTGCAAATGAGTCCGCTATCGACGAGCTGGGTAGGTATTGGCAAACTACTGGTCAGGCGGATAGTGTAGTTTCTTCCACTTTCTTGACTGTGCAGTTAGGGAGGAGGTAGTCAGTGTGAGGTGTATTAGACCCCGGTGATATCCAAAGAGGAACTGTACTGATATGTGTACTTGATGAGTACTGACACGCTTGTATTGCATCTCGTATATGACATTTGGCTACATAGGCTTCGCATCGCATGGCCTTGGTATGGTCGATAACATTCATGTCTTGCATCACATAGCCTTGATATGGCTGCTTGTGTTCATGGACTTACCGCATATTTTCGCATTACTCTGATATTATATATTTGGCACTCGCCTTTTGCACACTCGTACACTACCCTCTAAGCTTTTGTAAGCTTATGCACGACTGTTGCGTGCAAGTAGCGTTGGACAGCAGCAGCGCTGAGGGAGGAGTGCGCATCTGACTATTTTGGAGTTCTTGATCACCTTGTATTTCCCTTTCCGCATTGTACTTAAAAGTTTTGATATAGTAAATATGTGGTGATGTTATTTTGTGACTTGGTTATGCTTGTGGTTATGCTCCATTACAAAAATAAAATAAAATTTCATATTGAAAATCCTCCTCGTAAGATCTCAGGATCGGAATCTGGCATATGGGCGCTGGGAGCCGAAAATGGGGTACTACGGAGGCTGTCGGCACCGAATTCGGTGATCGAGAATTATGTGAGCCCGTTTTCCGAGTTTGGGGTGTAACACGTTGCTTCACCTACAAATCAGTGCCAAACAACGTAGCCAACCACATCCATCGAGAAGCCTGGTGTTGTGACACTTAGGGCTGTCTACGAGGATGCTGATTATTTTTATCTTATCATTAAGATGTGCAACGACTCTTCTTTGTTGGATTACATATAGAATAGAAGACTGGAATCGGAGAGAGATTGCCGCAGTGATAAAGTAGATTGTATCCTCGTTGAAGTATTGTCATGAATAGGGAGTCATCCACAGCGACATCAAGCCGCATAACATATTTCGAACTAGGTCAGGAAGGTTAAAGCTTGCAGACTTTGGTTTCACTGTGAGGACCTTAAAGGTAACTTCTCTTTTCTAGTCGATCTTACATGTTATTCTTGTTAGGGTGGTGCTCTATAAAACTAATATTTGTCGGCATGTTATCATTCTTTTCTATCATCGATTGCAATCGTTATGGCTACATACAGCACCACCGATGCAAGTGGCAATTATGGAAAAGAGAGAGATCTAAGGGTTTTCAATACCCTAGTTTTTAAAACCATTAAGATGGGTTAGGGATCCCCTTCTACTCTTTTTCCATTTAGGGCAATAGGGCAATAAAAATAATTATATATATATATATAGAGAGAGAGAGAGAGAGAGAGAGCTGGGCAGAATCCAACCCGATCCGGCGAATCCGACCCTATCCGGTGGATCCGACCCGATCCGAACTAAACCGAACCGAAGGCCTGGATCGGTGCGCATTGAGTAGGACCACTCAGATCCGATCGTACATCGGATCGAGTTCGTATTGTGGTTAATCCGGACCGATCCAATCCAAAATCCGAACGAACCCTAACCCTTCTTTCTCTACCCGAAGGAGGCGTCGTACCCACCCATCTCTCCTCCTTTCTCTCCCTCTTTCTCTCCCGATTTCCCTCATCTCCTTCCTTCTCTCCTCCTTTCTCTCCTTCTTTCTCTCTCGATTTCTCACATCTCCTTCTTTCTCTCCCTCTCTCTCCCTAGACTCAACTCGATCTGACTCGATTTGATTTTCCAGATCGAGTCAGACTTGATTCGGGTCAAGCCAGCAAGGATTCAGATCAGATCGAGTCAGCCCTGCTGGACTTGGTCCCAGATCGGATCGAGTTCGAGTCAAGTTCTTGAAAAATCGGATCGAGTCGAGTTGGACCCAATTCCGTCCGACTTGATGCCCACCAATCTCTCTCTCTCTCTCTCTCTATATATATATATATGGGAAAAGGTATAATGCGCTCAAGCTGATTTTAACGCCCCATGAGGTCGAGCTGTGTGGGCCCCACCGTGATGCGTTTCGAACATCTACCCCATCAGTCAGATGCACCATTCCATCGTGGGCCTAGGTCTCAAAAATCAAGTCAATCCGTGACTTCAGTGGGTCACACCACATACAGAAGTGGAGAGGGGCCGTGCACCATTAAAACATTCATAATCATTTTTGGGGCCCACCGAGATGTGGTTTGCAAATCCAGCCCATCCATTATGTGTGTCCCACTTGAATGAGGGTTCAGACCAAGTTTCAGTAGCATTCAAAACTCAGGTGGGCCCCACCAAGTGCTTTTATATGTTTTTGGCATGTCTTCACATGATTTTAGATGGTATGGCCCACCTGAGTTCCGTATATGGCTGATTTTTGGGATATCCCATAATTTAAAAGGGACCCATCAAATGCACGGTGTTGATGGTCGACACGCATCACGGTGGGGCCCACACAGTCGACCTCACGGGAGCTTATCGTCAGCTCGAGCGCATTGTACCTTTTCCCTATATATATATATATATATATATATATATAATGTAGTTAGCAAAATCACCAAATACAATATACCCTCACTATAACAAACTTGAATAAGCATTGCATATTCTTAGTTTAAAGGCAATTAAAATTAATGGAATTTTATTATTTTTCAACTACAGGTCATGAATTATCAGCAGTAGGTGGGACTCCTTGTTATATGGCCTCAGAAGTAATACAAGTAAAGGTTATAGAGAAATTTGATATATGGGCCGTCGGTGTCATCTTGCACAAGTTCTTGATTCAACATCAACCGTTCAAGGGGAAGTTTTCCCAAGACGTATGTGATGCGATAAGGACAGTAGAGATAGATTTCAATGATGAAAAACAGATGAATGGTGTGACTATAAAACACATACATCACGGTGGGCCCCACCGTCACGGATCCACCAAGCTCCGTGGTCTCAAGATTGCTATAACCCTCTCTCGTCTATGAACTGCAAGAAAAAGATAAGAGGATGATCACGTAGTGTGCCGAGTTCTAGGACATGGAGCCTACGGTGTTATCTGCACTTGTCGTGATAAAATCAAGAAAAGTTCGTTTGATGAAATCAGTGCCAAAGAACGCAGCCAACTGCATCAATCAAGAAAAAGAGATCATGCAGCACTTATCGGGCCATCCTGGTGTTGTCACACTGAGGGTTGTCTACAAGTATGCTTAATACTTTCATATTATCATTCAGATTTGCGCATGCACTTTGTTGAATGACATCTAAACTAGAAGACTAGAGTCCGAGAGAGAGAGAGATCACCACTGTGATCCAAAACTTTTATGGCCCCCAAAAAAATTTTAATGGTCCACGTTCAGTCAACATTGTTTCCTATAATGTGGTCCACTTGAGATTGGGATATACCTTATTTTTGGGCTTATACCATAAAATGATATAGAAAAATAGATGGACGGAAGAAATGAAACACATACATCATTGTGAATCTGCAGAAAAATAGGTCATCACTTCTTATTCGGATCTGCAAGAGAATAAGACATGACACCCTTAGCATACTTCAGGCAAATAAGAGAAGATGGTGCGCATTAACACCCTTAGCATACTTCAGGCAAATAAGAGAAGATGGTGCACGATACACCATTACTTCAGGCAAACCAGAGAAGATGTGCGCGATGGAAATCTTACTATACACATAAAGTTATTGTGCTATGATGCTAGTTGGGGCCTATTGTGATGTTTTTGAGAAATACACTCCATCTATCCGTTTTTACTTATCAGTTTAGGACGAGACTAAAAATCAGATGGATCCTAAACTCAAGTGGGCATGCAAGAGGAAACAGTTTTTTTCAGTGACCACTGTTGAAACATTTGTATGGCCACAAAATTTCGTATGAAGCTAAGGTTTTTGTTTTTTCAATTCATCCCCATGTGAATAACCTTATAAACTGTTTGGATGTCATATAAACATCAAGGTGGAGCCCAAGAAGATTTAAACAGCAGGAAAATCTTTCCCTAGTTTTCCCTCTAGTATGGCTGCTTTGAGTTTTGGATACATTTTATTTTTGATATATTGTCGTAAAATAATCCGGAAAAAATGGATGTAAAGATTGGATTTCTCACAGGCATCACGGTGGCCCCACCACCTAGCATCACAACGCAGTAACTTCTTGCTAAAGGATTTTCCAGTCCCCTTTTTTGTAAACTCTTATGTCATTTTTTAATGAAAATATGCATTAAATAGATACCATTTCAGTTTCCGATCTTTAAAAAATTACGATTCATTATCCAAAATCACAAGTAACTCTAGTAAACAAGATAAAAGCTAATATCACCTTAAAATATTCAATGAAAATATGCATTAAAGAGATACTATTTCATTTTCCAGTATTTGCAGTTTACTCCAATATCTCAATTATCTTATGCTACTTTCAATTCCCATATCCTGAAAAAAAAAGTTGACAGAAAATATAAGCTAAGTTATTTTTATAAATGACTACTTAATATGCATATCTTTATCTAGGCAAATTGAAATCAATTATTGAATTTATCTTTTAAAAATTGTAATAAAAGCTTTACCATACTCTTTATGAATTCAATACATGCCTAAATCTTGCAGTGAGAAATATGGCTGTATATAAGCTTGTATTAAATCAAACCACTTTATTATAATTGTTGAGTGAATGAGATAGGAAGTAGAACCAACCTTTGCAGGCAACTTGTATGATTAACATGACTACATAACACATCTAATGCATGTTTTACCAGTTAAATGTGATTGTTCTCTCGCACAAGTTAAAAAAATGAGCATGCATTGTTCATGGCATAAACCATAGTCTGAAAAGGTATGCAACTGGCTCAAAACTCAGCCAGATTAACTTGACTTAACAAGATTTTGAGCCAGGTCACCTCAAAACTTGCTTGTGATTGTGACTTACTGAGTCATCAAGAATTAGCTTGCTGACTCAGTTAACCCATACCGACTAATGGTGACTCGAGTTATGATACGTAAAAAGGATAAGCAAGCATACTCGTACGCAGTAAAACTCGTTTAAACTCCACACATGTGCCAGTATGGCACATAGAGGTGCGATCCAATCCATGCATCAAGTTGAACCTTTTACATATTTCCCAAAAATAAATCCAATCCACTCACCATGGAAGACCTAATTTAACTATTTTGATATTTATTATACTATAAATATTTTCAATCTAAAAATTATTAAATATCAAGTCAAATTAGGGTTGCTTGAGTCACCCAACCTGAGTGGAGTGGGGCTCTCCTAAATTTCTTAGCCTTTTTCGTGTTATGCACTACTCCTAAAGCTCAAAAGACCAAGAGTTATAATCGAACTATAACTTGTTATAAATAGTACAAACGAAATTAAAAACTGAACTAATGGAATCTCGTAAATTTGGGGTGGACAACTCGACTCTCGTAAATTTGGCATGGACAATTCGATATAGTAGGGTTGGTTGGCTAAAGTAGCTTCTTATACCCCAAAATCATATATTATATGTCAAATAACTCATTCCGATTTGCGAGATACGCCTGCATTAGTGTTCTGAAGGTCCTGATCACTTTCGCCTCCAATCGGGCCTTCTATGCTCCATCTTGCCATGAAAGTATCCACAACCCACTCTACATCAGTCCTCTCCACTTCAAAAGAACTTGTACGTCCTCGAGTTCTTATCTCGCTTTGGTTCATGATACTTGGTCAGGCCTGCGACGTTGAAAGTACATGAGATCTCCATGTCATCTGGAAGATCAACAACATAAGTGTTGTCATTGATTTTCGGATGATCAATACCAATCCAATATTCTTGTTCTTCAACTTGTTATAAGTCCCGATCGGAAATCTCTCCTTACATAGATGTACCATAACTTAGTCGCTCACCTCGAACATTTTTTTGTTGTCAATGCTTATCGGCTTGCTCCATCTACTTATCATTCGATACATGCAAGTTAGCTTACACCTCCACATGAATGCCCATGATTCGGTTCACCATATATTCTGCTACAATGCTCATGCCCAAGAGCTTTGGCAAAGGGACCAAGTCAAGAGTGTGACGAGACACTCGACCATAAATAATTTAGAACTGGGACTTCCTTGTCGAGCGGTTCATCATGTTGTTAAATGCAAACTCCGCTTAAGACAAGACAAACTCTCACTGCTTCAGTTTTTTTACCTAAAATATATTAAAGGAGATTTTCCAACGTACAATTCATAACTTCAGTTTGCCCATCGATCCATGGGTGGTAGGCATTGCTTAACTGAAGTTGTGTACCGAATCGATTCCGTAAAGTCTGCCAGAAATGGCTAATGAACTTCGTATCACTGTCAAAAGTAATGGTCTTGGGAACCTCATGTAGCTGTAAGACCTTTATGAAGAATAGATTCTTCACGTGTGTTACATCGAGGGTCTTCTTGCATGAGAGAAAGTACGCCATCTTTGAGAAACGATCTACCACTGCGAACATTGAATCCATATACAATGTGTTCGTGGGGAGACCAAGCACAAAGTCCATAGATAAGTCCTCCCAAGGGCCGCCAGGCATCGGTAATATGGTGTAGAGGCATGTATTATGAGAATGCCTCTTAGAGGTCTGACAAATATGACAATGTTATACGCTCTACACACGCTACGTACTAACTGCGGCCAGTAATATCATTCTTCAACAAGAGCTGGTGTCTTGTCTCACCCAAGATGTCCACCATGGCCACCTCCGTGTAGCTTTTGAATAATCTGCTCCTTCAGAAAACTTTTGAGGATGCACAATTGATTCCCTTTGAAAAGGAAATCGCCTTGTATATGTAGGTCACTAGGATGACCCTCTTGGCATATGATCCATCGTCCTTGGAGTCATTGTCGTTGGCATATGTCTTTGAGGCAATCGAACCTGACAACCTCATTGCTTATGGTGACTAATAAAGTTGCATGTCAGCTAAGTGCATCAGTCACTTTGTTCTGTTGCCTAGACTTATGTTTCAATATAAATATAAATTCCTACAAGAATAAAATCCACCTAGCATACACACGATTCACGTTAGTTTGGCTATTAATGAATTTGAGATCTTGATGGTCTGTGTAAAAAATGAACTCCTTCTGAATTAAGTAGTGTCGCCAATGTCGCAGTACTGCGACCATTGCGTACAATTCGAGCTCGTAGGTCAACCACTTTTTACGTGCATGACTAAGTTTTTCACTTTAGAAGGTTACTAACATACCTTCTTGAAATAAAATTCCCTCAATTCTAACATATGAAGCATCACATTCGAGCTCAAACAGTTTGTCGAAGCTTCGAAGTATGAGAATCAGAATTATGGACAATCTGTACTTGATTTCAACAAAGCTCCTATCAGCTTTGTCAATCCACCAAAATGATTTCTTCTTCATTTAATCTGTAACTGGTGACATAATGGTGCTAAAATTCTTCATGAATCAACGATAAAATGTCACCAATCCGTGAAAACTCCGTACTTTGTGGATGTTTGTTAAAACTGGTCATTCCCTGATGGCTTTCACCTTTTTTGTCATCTACTCGGATGCCCGTTGATGTCACGACAAAGCCCCAAAATAGTAGGCTATCGGTAAAAAAGTTACATTTTTAAAAAAATCGAGATCCAACTTGTTTTCGGTGAGCACTTGAAGGATCTGTTTGAAGTGTTTCATATAGCTTTCTTCATCCTGACTGTATATCAAAATGTCATTGAAATAAACTACTATGGAATGCCCAATGAATGACTTTATAACTTGGTTCATCAACCTCATGAATGTACTAGGCGCGTTCGAAAGACCGAAGGGTATGACCATCCATTCATACAAGCCTTCATTAGTCTAAAAAGCTATCTTCCACTTATCACCCGACTGTACTCGAATCTAATGGTAGTCGCTCCTTAAATTCATTTTAAAAAATAATTTATCACCCTCAAGCATGTCTAACATATCATCTAACCGTGATATGAGAAATCTAAATTTTATGATAATCTTGTTAATCTCCTAGTTATCGACACACATGCGTCAACTCTCATCTTTCTTATGAGTTAATAGGGCCAGTATGGCGCATGAGCTCATGCTTTATCAGATTAGACCCTTACGGATCAATTCCTCCACTTGCCCTTACATAATATCGCACTCCTTTAGACTCATCCAATTGTGAGGATAATTGGGTAAGCTAGACCCGAGGACAAGGTCGATATGGTGCTAAATATCTCACATAGAAGGCAATCCATTGGGAAGGTTATTGGACCAAATTTCTTTGAGTTTATACAGCAAGGATTTTAGTTTCTTATGAATGATGGTGGGCTCGAGTTCATTCCTCTTTATAATTAATGCATAAGCTTGTCCCATCTCTTTGAATTCCTCGACAAAGTCCCTTATGATTAAGAGAAAATGTCCATCTACTTTAGAAGTTTCAGGTGGCCCTTCCATATCAATAGGGGATAGTATGGATTTCCGGCCATCCTTGACAAAAATCTTACCCTTTTATGAGTAGTGTTATGATCGGATTACCACGGTTGACCAAGTAGAATGTGACGGGCCTCTATGTCAACGACATACTACTTGGTCTTTATAATGTTTGTCAATTGAAAAAGATATAGTGCACTGTTCAGTTACCTTCATCTCGCTAACTTTCTTAATCCAACCAGGTGACGTTTGGTTTTCAGTTATAATTTCTCCACCATGACCTTAGAGACAATATTCTCGCCACTCTCACTGTCGATGATCACATCATAGACTTTTCGATTAACTGTACACCTATTTCGGAAGATGTTATGTCATTGTGGGTGTACCTCATTCCTTGGTGCATACAATAGTCGCCTCACAACTAGCGATTCACCATGATCCTATGGAACCTAATTTGTCTCATCTGCTTCATCTTCTGCGGCCTACTCCAATCCATCAATATCTAAATCTTCATCGGAGTTTTTAGTACTACCATCATTGATGGCGAGGTTAGCCACTTGTTGTTAAGGGTAAGTATTTGATAGATGACCCGGTTGGCCACAACGATAGCAATGGTTGGGCCTTGGCTAACTATAGGAGTTCGAAATCTTGCTTAGACCGCCAGCAGTCATTATGCCCCTTTGGGGCCTAACTTGCCCGCTTCTCGAATCTTGGTTCACAGGTGTAGGAGATTGGGTGTGCGCTCCTACAAGTTCTTTCGCTTTGGCCTTTGAGTGTAACCTTGCACAACTAATCGTGCCTTGTTTCTGATAGTGTTTCCAAGTTTATCAGATTTATTTTTAAAAATCCACTTGATTTCAATCACATGTTTATCAAATAGTTTGAAAACAAGATATCATGCATCATTTCTTACAAACTGATTCAGTTTATCTTACGCATACAAAATCCAACTTTCATAAGCCAATGCCTCATTAATATTGGTCGGTTCTATTTGGAAAGTGAAGCAAACATAATTACAAACATTTTCTAACTATCTTCTGGTTTGAACATCAGTATGAGGGTTACCAAGTATTTTATCAATTGGATGGTCTTTTAACAACCTTAACTCTGTAATATCTGATTTAGATGAGGGTTTACTTTGATTAATCAAAGTAATATCACTATCACCATCATCTTGGTTAAGTCTGAGAATGATTGATTGATCGTCAATTACAATATTTATTGATTCTTGAATAACCTCAATTCTTTTATTTAAAACATTATATGTATGACTGTTTAATGCATATCCTAATAATATTCCCTCATCACTTTTTGTTTAAACTTATCCAAATTTTCACTGTCACGTAAAATATAACATTTGCTTCCATAATTCATAGTTGACTTTTTCTCAAATTATAATTCATAAGTTTTTTTTTTCTTTTTTTTTTTTTTGCTCTTGTGTAAACATGGTTAATTATATAGGTATTCATAGTTTCAACCCATAAATATTTAAGCAATTTCATACTATTTAGCATTACGCTAGCCATTTTGTATAGAACTCTATTTTTCTTCTTTCAGCAACTCCATCAATTTACAGACATACCATTGGCCGTCCACTAAATGTCCACCAATAACCCAACACCTAGTACTCTGGCCAAGTACAACAGAAGCAGGCCAGGCCTAAAAGCCAACTTTATGTACATGTAATTTTGAAATGGCAAACACTTTGTACAAGGAAGGTGAAGACCAAAGAATGATGGATGGAATTCAATAGACACTACACCAAAATTGTTAAACTGGTACGGTTGGGATTTTAGTTCAAAAACAGCTTTAAGCCATTCCTGATTTGAAACGGTAACCAATCGTACTAGAATCGCTGCTATTATACATTGTTATTTCCACTATTTTGTTGGTGTGTCCCAATTGAGCATTGGATCTTCTTATTTATTACGATTGTGTTTTATTGTTTTATTTTAAAACTGATGGATGAAATGGATTCGATTAGTAACCTCTGCGTGGACCCCACAAGGCCCAAGAGGCACATTGCATCCATCTGCCGCGGACTACCGATTATTTTTAACCTTTTCTTAGGCCAAAAGCCCTAAAATCCCTCATTTCGCATCCATCGCCGCCTCCATCTCCCTCTCTCAATCTCCCTCTCCCTCTCTTTCGATCATCACTGCATGGTAAGGAATTATATCACAAATAAAACACTTTACAGAAAGTAGACTTTACCAGTTTGGCTAATACTGTATTGTTGTTGCCTATTTTCAGGTATCTGTATAGGAGAGATTTGCTTCTTGCATCAGAGTTCAATATCATGAATGAATATTATATGTTGTCAAGTTTGTCAATTCAAGAGTTCAATATCATGTTGTTTATCTATTGATCGTTTGGCCTGAAACATCAGATTGCTTGATGGGTTTTGATTTTGGTGTGTTGTTATTATGGTTTTTTTGTCTTTATTAATAGCTTTTGTTTCTATGATCTTTAAAAATTTGCAGATTATTGAATCTTTAATAAATGGGGTAAATTTATCTGAAAAGGAGGCAGAAGCTTCTCTTGATTTTTTATTGAGTGAAGCTAATGAAGTTTTGATCAGTGCTTTTCTTGTTCTTTTGGTGAGGGCAATGTTCAAATGATTTTTTAATATATTCCAGTTCCTTTTTAACAAGCAGCTTAAACTATATATAAGCTGTGCAAGTTCTGGCATACCTATACCTCTCCAAAGGTCACACTGATTGGATGATCTTAACTGTCTGAAATTGCCGTTGGATTTGGACCATTTTCTTTTTGACTATCCTGAGGAACTTTGAGTTGTACTATTCTTTTTAAACATCTATATGCTTCAATCTCCTTTGATCTGCACTCAAACCTATTGTGTTGAAGGGCACATCTATTCTGTTGGGTAGAACACTTATTTTAATATCACAATGATTGGATAATCTCAACCATCTGATATTACCGTTGAATTTAGACCATTTTCTTTTTGACCAAGGTATTGAGGAACCTTGAGTTGCACTCCTCTTTCTTAAACGTATAGATTTTTTCTTAACCTCGAGTTGCACTCTTCTTCTTCTTCTTCTTCTTCTTTTCTTTTTTCTCTTCACGTTTACATGTTTTAATCCCACCTTGTGTATTGTAGGCCACATCCATTCAATTTGGTATAGATCCCTTTTGTTAATTTTACACAAGTACACATTTGTTAAAATATCATTGTAAAGCCTTTTCTTGTAAAAAAAAATTCATTTTGAGAAGGTAGTGTTCACTGTGATGGCACTTCATAGCATGCTTTTTATGATATAATTTCATTGTGAACAGGGAACTACAGTGAGAGTAGAATTTGGTGATTCCACCACTGCTGCAGATCCTTCTGATGCCCATACGATCAACCGATCCTTTCCCCATACGTATGGTCAGCCTTTTGGCTCACTTCCTGAGAGCAACTGCCAAGGTCTCTGAGGCTCAAATCATAACAGAGCATCCACCAATGAAGTACGTTCTTCTTATTCACACTCTCCTCTTTCCTTTTTTCTTTTTATTTCATATTATCAGAATTTGAAAATCATAATGCTCTGCTTGTTAATTTTTTTAAATAAGCTTTTTCTATATTTGTGATTGCCAAGCTCGAAGCACACTTGTCTGGATCTATTGCTTGAATCTGATGCATTTTCATTCCTTTATGGGAAGGTGATTAGGCTAACTATTCAAGAAATGTTAAAGATCACTAATTTAAGGCAATCTGGTGGAATATCTAAATCGAATAATTCTGCTGCTCCAAAATGATGCACTTCCATGGCACATGACTAGGATGACATTATTTTTGAAGTTCTTCCTGTTCCCTGTTACAGTTGCTTTTGATAAATTAGCTGTTGTCTAGCATAGCATATGACTAGGATGAAATTATTTTTGAAGTTCTTCCTGTTCCTTGTTGTAGTTGCTTTTGATAAATAAGCTGTCATGCTCCAACAATAATGATACCTCCATAAGCTAATGATGGCACCTAGTAGATATGGGGTCCACATGTATGCAGGCCATCCAACTCATTCATCAGAGGGTCACCTCATGCTACTGTATTCTGGGTTTTGATAGTGTTCTTTCAAATGTTCCCCCTAATACTAAATTGCGCAGGTTATCATGGCTCGTGAGTGCTTTGATGATACTAAGGTTGCAGAAGAAACCTCTTATTCTTTTGATTTTTTTTTGTAAAGGATTTTGGATGTCATAATTATGTCTATAAGTAGCTTTTCATCAATGTTTCACAGGGAGCTGCGCTGGTTAAAAGTTTGGCTGCCATGGAACCATCTGCTCTTGCCTTGGATACTTATTACAAGCAGTATTATCTTTGTTTGGCAGCTGCTGCTGCTAGTGTCAAATGGTAATTCAATTCTGCATGCATTTCAAGTTGTATGAATCAAATGGAATTCAAGCAAGGTGGAAGAATTGGGATGTTCCTCTAGAGACATTATCATCATCATTTGCCAATCAAACTAAAAGGAAAATCTTATAATATATTTATAGGATGATCTATGCTTTATGGTATTGGTTGTTGGACCGTTATGGAACAACATATATATGGAGTGACTGCAGCTGAAATGAGGCCATTGAAATAGATGAGTGGCAAGATTAGGACAACTAAAATTAGAAATGAATTAATTTGAGGAAATTTAGAGCAACATCGGTAAATATAAAGATAGGAAAATATAAATAGATGTCTTGGATATGTGCAACAAAGATTAAAATTTGCATTAATTAGAAAAAGTAAGTACAAGGGTCTCTCTAAAAATAGTTTGAATGATTTTTCACAAGGGTATTGTCCCATGCTCAATACAATACACAAATCACATTCATATTCCTTTCCCCTTCATGTAGCAAAGAAACACCATTAAAATTTTCTTCTTTAAAAGATTGGGGGTTTGTCATTGATAGAGTAGAATGGTATAATTAGCGTGCAAGAAAAAAAAAAAAAAAAAAAAAAAAAAAAGGGGAGAGAAAAATGGTTCATGTAACCAGCCATGATTAATTGAAATAAAGCTTAGATCATCATGATTCAAAATGCATCTAAGTTATGAATCACAATTTGGATAGTTTAATTTAAATTACTTCATTTTAATTATGCATTTTTTTTTAATTATTTTAATATGTCATCTTTTTGAAGCATTCCTATCATTTGATAAATTTAAGTCCATGACCACTGTTGAGGTGTGATGTATATGTAATTTTTTTAACACAAGCACTATACCCTACATACACTCATGCCACAATGGGTATCCTAACCCATGACCTGTGTTGAAACTCCGTGAGTCTACCACGAGGCATGAGTAAGGAACCCATCAGTATAAAAGTATGTGGACCCAAGTTTATCAAACCATCCATTTGCACACAACTGATGCTACAGCTAATTTAGTGAGAAAGGACAACACTTTTGAGCCATGGCTTGTGCTTATAATAGCCCAACAGATCAACGGTTTTGCTCACCTTAGCCAATGGCCGCGCTCACAGAGGATATGCCAGGAATGGGCGAACAATCATCTCAACACACTTCTGACATTGCTAGCAAACTTCCAGTAAAAAAAATAAAAATAATAAAATAAAAATAAAAATAAAAAATACTATATATACTGTACGATTTTAAAAGGAGTGTTATTACGGTGCCGCCAATCTTCTAATTCAGACCATTCTTTTAATGCAAAGTACAATGGTTGGATAATCCTAACTGCTTACTCAATGGAAGCAGATGAGTGGTTAGATAAAATATATATAAATAAATAAAAACCCTCATTCAACCGGCAAAAGGCCTCCAATCGACCGTGGGGCTCACAGTATGAACGGTTCAGATCATGGAACAGCTCATTTAATTGATTATTATTGGATGACTCGTAAGAGTATCATGTATTATGTAAAATTGGATAATCTTGAGGGGTTACTAAAATGGGATCATCATAGCCATCCAATCACACGAATTTTGCAAATTCAAGATCGGTTTAGTCATTTGGGGTGTCCCTGCGTGAGGAAGTGTTGAACTTCCACACGCGTGTGGAATTATCAAACCTTTTCAGATGAATCATATTTACACGGACGAAAACAAACCTGTTAAAAAGGTTGCCAGGATTCAGATAAAGCTTGCGCCAGACTGGCCTGAAGGGTGGATAGGTTGGGCCGGTGACCCCAACACCGGCCACCGGTTTGGCTGGTACACTTGAGCTTTAGATCTATCTCGTTTTGTGGTTCACGCCCTAAAATAAGCTGAAAAAATGAATGGATGGTGTAGATATGACACATACATCATGGTGGGGCTCATCTGAAGCACGCTTTGGTGTCCCACAAATATGCCTGGTTGGAACCCGTAGCCGCGTGTAGAGGTACCTGTGGAGAGATTAGTGTAGACTTAGATAAGGGTGGGCAGGGGCCGGGTAGCCCGCCTGAACCGATGAGCCCATCCCAGGCCGGGTTTGGACCCGATGGTGTTGGCCTTGACCTTGGCCCGATTAATTTTCTGCTCAAGCTTGGGCTTCAAGTCATTTTAGCCCCTCACAACCCAATTAGTGTAGCACAAAGCACCAACCTCCCCACTATGTGCTACTGAAAAAGCTCTTGTAAGGCCCACCATGATGTATGTATTTTATCCATATTATCCATCTATTTTGCCAGCCTCTATTAAAGCATGAGGATAAAAATCAGGCAGATCTAAATCTCAAGTGAACCACACCAAAGGAAAAAAGTAGTAATTGAATTCCCACCGTTAAAAGCTTCATAAGGATCACTGAAATGTTTATTTGCCATCCAACCTATTAATTAGGCCACACCAACCTAGACAAAGGAAAGCACAAATATCAGCAAAAAAAATGTAGCTCATAAGATGTTTTTAACAGTGGTCATTCAATCACCACTTTCTCCTATGGTATAGTTCACTTGAGATTTGGATTTGCCTTATTTATGGGATCATGCCCTGAATGAGCTGGAAAAATGGAGGTAGAGCCCAATAAGTTTTTCCAAAAGAATACATACATTACTAAGTAGTGCAACGTCATGATGGGCTTGAGTTAGGCCTAGGCTTTGAGTCTCAAGTCTTGGGCTGAGCCTGGGCTTAGCCTGACTGTCCAAACCCGGGCTATTGCCGCCCCTAGACTTAGCCAAGCGATGACTTTCAAGATCTAGAAAGAAAAGGTGATGTTGCTGAACCAAACAGCAAACATTCGATCTCATTAAACTTGGCCTAGGTATATTAGATCCGGAGCGGTCATTTTTTGGACCCATGGATGGGTTACATTAGTTAGTCAAATCCTAACCACAGATTAGATGACTTTTAAGGAAATACAGTTACCTGGTTAGGAGAAAGTCTGACCAACAGCCCAAATTAAGTAGGAGTCCACTCGGCGGCTTGGATAAGGACCGGATTGCCTCCCGGGATATCCAAATACATGTGAGGAGGCTTTGAAATTCAAACCCTCTGATGTTTTATTTAAACCAACATGATTTAAATGATATTTAAACTCGCAAGTATACGAATCAGATGTAGATATGGTACGTATTACGAGATCGTTCCCACGAGGACTGGTCGTCACAATTCAAATCTATGATTCTCCTTAACTAATCCAACAAATAATGGAGCGAATTACTAAGCACAATTCTATGAAAAACAATTGAAAATAGGGAAGAAAATTCAATCAGAAAGAAAGAGCACTAAGACTTTCGAATCCACCCCTAATTATCCTAACCCTTGTTTTGTCTGTTGATTCACCTTAATCTAGATTGATACCACTTATATAGAGAAAGCACAATCTATGTCCTTAATCGGGCATATAGAATGTCTAATTCCTTTAAGCAATGCCATGAATAACATATCCCATGTCCTTGGTCGGGCACATGGAATGTACAGTTCGTTAAAGCACCCTGTTTTTTCCTCTATAGGAAACCTGTTCATGATCAGACACAAGCACCTAGAATAAGCATCCAGACAACATCCATATATAGACTCTGGTCGAGTTCATAGGTGGAGAAGTATAAAATTTAAACCAATCAAGCCCACTTAGAGAAAGAAACAAATCAATTAATATTCAAAGTAAATTCAACCAATACAAGAGCTAATCAAATTAGGGGCTTCATCTCAGCCCTAGCTGAGAGATTAGTGACCCATAAAATCCATTAAAAAGATGGATAAACAAAATTCATAAAAAAGGAACATCAAACCAATCGATCTCTCTCTCTTCTCTCTCTCTTTCTTCTCTTTCTTCTCTCCCTTTCTCTGGATCTGGAATCCCTTGTTTCTGAATGCTTTTCCCACGTCCAAAACTCCTCTTTTATAGTTGCTGGAGGGCTGGAGTCGGTGGCAGAGTCGTAGCAGGACATGGAGTGCAACTTTTCGCAGCCAAGTTCAGTGGGCCCCACATAAGTGTTTTCTGGAAAATCCACCCTATCCATTGGATTCAGGACGAAATTTCAGTCAAGAATGGGTAGTATTGAATGTCCATTGACGCGGCCGAGAGAAGAAATCACGAAAAGATCAGTTTTGAACATTGCAGAGCAGTCCGTTTGTGGCCTCTATACCGCACACGTGTGTATGCATAGGAGCAGAATATCAGCATGGTTTTGAAGCTCTCAAAGCCCTCTACACAGTGGATGGCTTGGATAAGCCGTACGGGTGACGGGTGGGGTCCACAAACTCCCGCAAAAACGGACAGCGTCCGTTCGCAGAAACGGTAGTTTCCGTTTTGGAATTCGAAAATCGGGCGCTGACGTATTCGGTGGTCCCCACAGTGATACATTCGTGGAAATCCGACCCGTTTATTGGATTCCTGGCACAATTTCAGTCAGGAAGGAGTAGTTTCCATGGAGTTTTAGTGCGGTCCACTGTATAAAATCAATTCACCGTCCATTCGGCGTTTTTCGACGATCCACGTGTTTTCGTATGCATGGGACCAAAATTCCACCTAGGCGAGGGTCATGCCCCCGCTCTCGACACAACAGACGGTTCTGATATTTACTTCAGTCGACGAGTGGGCCCCACTACGCAGAACCGGCGTCGGTGGCAGAAGACACTGTGCATCTTTACGCTTTTTCGAAAGAGCATCGGTCAGCAGGCGCTGACCGACCTCCGTTACACCGGTGCGGTGCGGGAGTGCATGTGTGCAGTGTGCACAATCCTCATACACAGGGCCTACCGTGATGTTTACGAAAAATCTACACCGTCCATCCTCTTTCTCATATTATTTTAGCCATCAATACCAAAGTTGAGGCAGTTCCAAATATCAAGTGGGCCCTAAATTGGAGATTAATGGGCTGATCTGTTCGTTGGACCACTTCCCGAGATCTTCAATGGCTGAAATTTAATATGTACGGTTAATTTATGGCCCCCATCACATGTATGAAGTTTCGAACTGATCGGATAGCGGGAACCATGTGATCGTGCATTCTGGACCAATTTCGGGCCTTTTTAATGTGAACGGCTTGATTTCTTCGGATCCTTGACGTATAAATTCTTCAATCTTGATCATCTGAAGTCCATCCCGTGCTCTGGTGACTTTGGATCATCAAATCCATGCTTTTAATTCTCTTTTCAGTCTAACGCTCATTATTACATCCTGTAATGGAAACACGATTAAAACACTCCATTAAGCCTTATCATGTACGTAAATTTAGGCAATTACTGGGTCTGATATGCAATATTCGACCCTGATCACCCTCCCAGCTAACTTATTGGAGGGTTGGATGTCACAAATACATGACCGGCTGGATGTTATATGCTGGGTGGATGGTAACTCTTGTCTAACCATATGGACTCAAGAGCTCACATTGCAGTAACTTATGACATTGATCTGACAGGCCTTGATAGCTACCCTCTCAGAAGATCCTTGCCATCAAATGGAATGGACAACTACAAGCAATGGTTCACCGTTAGCGAGGGTCAACTTGGATTGTTACAATCATGTGATGTGGGAAGATCTTGGGGATATCTCCAATCCACCTTTGGGCCTACCATGAATGATTCAAATCTCTAGGTGGGCTCCGCATGCAAACCCTAACACAAACTCAATTTAGCATTGTATGATACCTTCCAAATGCTTGATGATCTTCCATACTCATATCCAGTGTTTGGACTGGTCCATGTTATAGGTATATTCTTGTGTTCTTTTTTTTTTTTTTTTTTTAAATTTTTAGCAATGTATTATTATTAAGAGCATACCATCTGCATGTACATTGCATTTTTATTTATCTGTTTTCGGTGATTTTTACACATCTTGAATTCTGTTGGGGAAAAATATGTTAAGTCCCAGAGACCCGGTTATGGAATGAACCAATTTTACTGATAAGGCTCGGGAGTTCGAGGCAATAAGCTCGACCAAGACAAAGCTGAAAAGCCTAAAGGAGAGACTTAACTCAGATCGCAAGAAGTAAATTCCGACCAAGGCTTGTAGAGTCATGAGCCATAGGCAAGATATATAAGACACATAAAGTTGACTCGGATAACGAGGCTTCAACGTCTAAAGTGACCAATTAAGGTCCACAGCACAGAAGCCACCTGACCGACCATAAAACCGATCCATGTTAAGTCGGTTACAAAGTCGGCTATCGGATTAAGAGAAGGTATCTATATGAATTAGTTTCCTCTCATCTGACAGAAGGCATACTACTTTCTCCTTGCAACTAGCCGAGACTTACTCTTTCTTAGAGTCGGTCAAGGCCGAGACAAGTAAGGAAGAGCCGGTGTAAATATAAATACCGTCTCAAAAATCTTGTGAAAGGATTCTCGACCCTGAAGATCTCGGGATCAGGTAGAATTCATAAACGGATTACAGCTATGGATTACAAGTAAATCAAATCTCCGAGCTAAGCGAGAGAGAATCTCTACACGACGAGACCCTCCCATTCCTATAAAAAGAGAAAACCTTCAAGCTTAAAGGTACGCAAAAAACTCTTCTCAAAGACCCTTCTCATGGTCATGTAGCTGACTTAAGCATCGGAGGGTCTCCGGCTCTAGCCAGGATCTCCTTTGTCTGTTTCTTGTGCAGGTGGTAGGACAGGGGAGGGCGCACCAGTTTTTTGCACCAACAGATTGGCGCCATCTGTGGGAAACGGTACAAAAAGTCATTTTCCAGGCTCTATCTAGGAGCTTCAAATGAGTTTTAATGGCAAGAACCAGAAGAACTGTTCAAGATGAACCGAATGAGGTCGTTGTTACCGGACCGCCTACAACTGAAGGACCCCTAAGTACGATGTAACGACTCGAAAAAATCTGTACAAAGACCAGAGTACACCTCAGGCAGAAATCACTAAGGACAAAATTCTTTAGAAAAATAGACGAGAATTAACTAAGTGCTAAACTAGATTATCTGTGAAATTAGCTCTAACCATTTTAAATACGATCTGCAAGACCTAAAACTAGCAAAATCGCTAACACTACATTACCTAAAAAACTAAGATCCATCTCAAAACCTAGTTGCTCTCGGGAGCATCACGAAACTCCATATCGGACTTGGACCGCGCGTCTAAAGTCCGATTACCGTGAAACTATATGCTTATGACCGCCTTACTGGGCTTGACAACCATCCCGGGAATCAAGTCCAGATAGTACCCAGAAACGCAGAACTTGAGCCCGGAGCGAAGTGTGTGAGAAACGCGAATATCTTTAGAAAATGAACTCAAACTTAAGTAATTTGGGCCGCTCACTTGCGGGCCAAATCTAAGGTTTTACATCGTCAGATTTTGACCCAACTATACCCTCGGATCAGAGAGATTTTCCTACACAGGTCAATGTACTTGTGGCCCTGATCGAGTGATAGCGACCGTTGAACTGAAACTGGTCCGCCACGGTTGATCCACGAATCCGATTGGACCGAAAACTTAACCTGACGTAGATCCATCGTCCGGGAACTTACTCTGGATCGTATACAGAAAAGGGGCCTCCAGATCAGCTCCATTGGATCGAAACAGTCACCATTTGACTATATCCTAAGTATACCATGGCCCTGGGCCATTTACATCAGTTCTGGGCCTATATAAGTGCCTTAACCCACCCCTCTCTCATTCCATACGAATTTCAAACCCTAGGAGAGAGAAGAGAGGAAAAGAGAGAAGGAAAGAGAGAGAAAGCGGGAGATCGTTGCTGGCCTTCGATCCCACCGCTCCATGTGTCGAATCATCCTTCCTGTATCGCTATTTCGGCGATTCCGATTCCATTCTTGGGTAAGAAATCCTAACCCTAATCTGTCTTAGGGATTTAAATAGAGTGAGAGATGAAACAACTAACCTATTTCATGCTATAAGTTGTCGTTGTGCCGTAGATAAAGACTCCGTGTACAAACTGAGTTCGATACGTGTCTACCGGTAAAAGGTGCGGACTATAAACGTTTAGGTTATGGTTTTCAAGGCTTTCAATGTCAGCAATGATTTATGACTGACTTGATTGCTATCACATATGCTTAGATACAATGCTTTCGATATATTACGCATGTATATAAACTATGTTGAGTTATAATGCTTTCTATGTGTTTGTTGAAATGTTTGAATGAATATGGAATTTGGATTTGTGCTTACCATGATTATTAAGTGTAAATATATGATGGTTGTATGTGTGACAACTCCTTTGTGAAGAGACTTGTCATAATATATGTTATCACTAATATATTACATGTATATGGATATGTGTAGTCTAAGTGTTTGATAAAAGGCATGAATGAGAAAATGCTTGTTGTAATGTATTTAATGAGGGCATTGAGATAGGATTATCAATTCCTTTGTCCATAGTTACAGTTTCCTTTATATAACTTGTCTTACTACTTTGTGATTTATGGATGAAATGTCTATGTATGGTAACATATGTAGTATGTGTTTTGTTGAAATCTCAAAAAAGATTTATATTTAGATTTGGTTGTCACATGTTGTTTTTGGCTATTACATGTAAATGCTATTGTTCGGAGTGTGATTGGGACTACGATGTAGTCCAGGCAATCGGTAATGATTTACGATTGGTGGCCGAATTATTTAGCCACGACGAATACGCCCGATGAATCCGAGTCGTACAGTGATTATCGACAATGGTTAGGGTTAGAAGCCATTAGATAACCCATTGTTATTTAACTGAGACTCTTCTTCTTCCTTTTAAATGTCTTTCATGGACCCACTGCTCTTTCCGACTGCATTTTCCAACATATAGTCGATGCCATCAACTTATTCGGTGTATGGGCACTACCAACAACTTCTGCAGGCCTAAAATCGAATTTTATTTTTGCTCTAATTACTATATTTCTTAAAGATGGAAACCATTGATACATTAAGACATTTTGAATGAATTTTTTATTTTATTTTTTAAAAAATAATATTTTCTTAGAGATGGAAACTACTTTTGGTTGTGAATAGAAATGGATGATCATGGTTGTTCTCATGGGGAGTGGTGAGTATCGGAAGAGATTTGATGTGGAGAGGGATGTCATCATTGTCATGTGAAAGACAATGAATGAGATATAATCTAAAATTTGTAATATGTTGCCTTGGTTGAATATTTATGTCAACCTCGACCATTAACACATGTCAACCAGGGTTGAGGTTGTCATGTGTTATGAGACGAGTGTTAAGGGCCTAGGTTATGGTTGTCATATGTTAGTGGTAGAGGTTGTCATGTATTAAAGGCATGTGTCGTGATTGCCATGTGTTAAGGCTCTGAGTCGTGGTTATCATGTGTTAAGAGTCTTGCTTGTCATGTGTTATGGGTTTAGGTCATGGCTGTCATATGTTAAGGATTGTGGGGCCCGCTGTGTAATATGTGTCGAATCTACTCCATCCATTGGTTATGGGCCCCAAAAGAAAGTAAACTAAAGGCTCAAGTGGACCACACCATAGGAAACCATGGGAATTGAACTCCTAATGTCGAAAACTTCTTAGGGCCCACCGCAGTATCTATTTGTCATTTAGCATGTTCTTAAGGTCACGTAGACCTATATGAAGGTAAAACATAAATATCAGCTTGATCCAAAATTTGTACCCATAAGAAGTTTTCGATGGTAGGTTTTCAAATTCACTACTTTATGTTGTATGGTCCCCTCGAGCCTTTGATATGCTTCATTTTTTGGCTCATGCCTTATAACTATATTTTAAAATGGATGGACAATGTGGATAAAATACATGCCTCACTATAGGCCCCAAAGAGCACCCAACAAGACCATTGTCTCTAACTAGGTCATTCTACTTAATCTGTGTCACGTCCTATCACATGAATGCGAATTTTGAGTGAAAGCCTTTTGTAAGAAGTTCCTATCACCAGAAGCTATATTAGGCCCACTGTAGTGTTTGTGGGAAATCCACTCCGTCCATCTGTTTTGGAAAATCATTTAAGATATGAGACCAAAAATTAGATGGATCTAAAACTCAAGTGGGCCACACAACTAGAAATGGTGGAAAGGGGTTGCCTATTATTTAAACCTTTCTGAGCTCCACTATGATGTTTATATGTAATCCAAGCCGTTCATAAAGTGACTCAAATGCTTATAAGGCCCTTACCATTGAGATGAACTAAAAGAATAAAAATACTGGTCTGATCCAAAGATTCTACAGCCCCATGAATGTTTCAACCATGGGTCTATGATCTCCACTATTTTCTATTGTATGACCCACTTGAGCTTTGGATCTACCTCATTTTTGGATACATGTCATAAAATGATTTGGCAAAACATGTGAATGATGTGAATTTCTCAAGAACACCATAGTGAGCCCTCTAAAGTTTACCCTATACGCTTATGTAATACACAATCCGAATCCCTCCCGCATCATGCCCTGATGGGTGCTAGGCTTAAGGCACTAGGGCATATTTTGTCCCTTAAATCTTCCAATTACCATTAGAGGACAAAAAAAAAAAAGAAAAAAAGTTAAGGTTTCGTAAAGGGAGGTCATTTGCTACATTTAGCCACACCATAAGACCATTTTGATCAAAATTCCTTTATAGCCCCCAAAGTCCAATGCGAGCAGCTATATCATAACCCCCTATATCATTCAAAAACCTCTCTATCTTGGTACCTTCGAAGTAAATACATCACTTTCTTCTTTTTTTAATACAGAACCAGATGCATCACTAGAGATGATTTATGCAACCAAAAGGAGACCTTTCAATTTCGGTATTGACATTTTCATTGCTTCAATGCTGGTTTCAACCCCTTTGGATGCTAACACTATGAGAATTGTTATGACCCAAATGATTTAAAAAGCCTAGCTTGACACATTCCATCAATCTTAGTTTTTGGTGTATTGGTATCAGAGCCAACATCACATCCTATGAAACACCGAAGAGGTGCTATGTGAAAAGGGCAACTTGGACCAAAGTGAAAGTCGTCATGGCTTAGAAAAGGCTACTTGAACAAAGTAAACTATCAAGTAGAAAGGGCTACCTAGATAATCAAAGTGTCGCCCCCATACACCAAAAAGGCCACCTAGAAAAGGGGTCAGAGTGAGTGTCGCCGCAGAGTGGGCTACCGCGAATATCGGTTGCAAAGCGTTGGTGGAATATTACAATCCCAACAATTTAAAGAGCCTAGCTTTACGTGCTCTTTGACAAAACAAAAACTTTTCTCGAAAAGATTTTAGCTAGTCACTAGCATGTGCTAGATTGGCACATGTGGTGCATATGAGATGCTTAAAGATAGATAGTGGCAACGTATGTGGACACTTGAAACTTAATTGTAGCAC
Source organism: Magnolia changhungtana (assembly GCA_030180095.1). Taxonomy (NCBI): domain Eukaryota; kingdom Viridiplantae; phylum Streptophyta; class Magnoliopsida; order Magnoliales; family Magnoliaceae; genus Magnolia; species Magnolia changhungtana. The sequence goes on along the minus strand of JASAUF010000396.1, from coordinate 5,383,737 downwards.
GCGTGTTACATGTGAGGTGTTTTAAATTGTACTGTGGCACAAGATATGCATCAACACATTTGACAAGTAGGCACTCAAGGTAGATGATGACACCATGTACACATTGTCACCATTGGCACATGGCATAGTTGGAGAATTGAAGATGGACAATGACACGTTTGACACATTAGCGCACATGGTGTGCTTTGTACATTGTGGCAATAGTAAGATGAATAGTGGTACAATAGAACATGTGAGGTGCAAGAGAAGATGATGATGACATATGAGGCACATTAGCGCATTAGGGACTTTTTACAAGTGTGGGGCATAAGAGAATATGGTTGGTAAAAGACATGTGGCATAAGTGTATGTGTGGGGCGTAATTGAAGATGAACAATATCTCATTTAACACGTGTCACACGTGAGGAGATTGAACATGGATAGCAACATATTTAGACTTTAACTATTGAAAATCATTTTTTCTTCCAATGTTGGAAAATACATTTCTTGGGGAAATAGAAAGTGGAAAACAGTTTTTTTTTTTTTTTTTTTTGGGAAAATGCATTTTTAAGAATGGAGTTTATTTTTCTAAAAAGCAGGAAATGAGAAACGGTATTTTCCATAATTTTTCACAAAAAAAAAAACTTCATCAAACAATAGGAAACAATAGAAAGTAAGTTTCATAGAAAATACTATTTCATTTCTAATACTTTTCATGAATCTAAACAGGAAGTAGTGTGCACAGAACGAAAAGCAGCGATGCACAGCCCTCTTCATGCGTCCAAACACAATACATGGAGGTCCATGAACAATCCTGGACATGGCCATATTGTCTCGAGTGAGTTGGACGGGGATTTCCTGGGAAAGGCTTTCGCAGGAAATCCGCGTCCCCCAGCTTCCTCTTCCTTTCTTCCATTACTCCAGAATCTCTTGAAAGCAAAAGCATGGAGATTATCAAGAGAACCCTTCGGGCCCATCATTTCTGCAAAATCCTTAAACTCCAAAACCCTTTGCGATCCCTTTCTCACACTCATTCTTCTCTTTTCCTGCTCGGACATCCCGATTCTCAGGTTTTCTCCTCTCTTCCTTCCATCTCTCGAACTATCTCATCTTCAGCGGCTTTTTCTCAAGAAGCTGTCGACATCACCGAAGAACGAATCGAAGAAACTGATTTGATCTATTTGGAGAAGAACCGCAGCAAGTCGGATGCAGTTGAATCGGCCTCAGAATCTCAAAATGCTGGGAAATCTATCAAGAAACAGAAAAGATCGGAGAAGAAAAAGAAGAATACGAATAGGAAGCCTCTGGATAGTTCAGCATCTCTGGAAATCAGAGAACTGAAGGAGAAGATACGGAATTTGGAGAGAGATGTGGAGATTCTGAAAGCCAATGGAAGTTCGCATCCCAAAACGGAGAAGAAAGATAGGTTCGGAACCGACCGACCCAAATCTAATGGCCTGTATTCTCTCTTTGCGAAACCTTCGATTTCTGAGAAGAAATATGCTCCGCCCAGGGAAAAGAAGTCGAGAAATACTGTAGAATCGAGATATTTGGAAAAGGTACCAAAAGAACTTTCACCTGAGATGCTTTCATTCGTGAAATGTTTGCACGAGGAAGGATACCTGGGGAATGCTAATTTCTTGAAAGAGGGGCAGTTGGATCTCGAATGCTTCTCCAGCAGTTATTCCCAAAGCTTCCTAAAGTCTGCCGCAGAAAGGTTTGGGTGCGACCATCAAGATATTGCAAAGTAAGCACTTTCACCTTAGGAAATTACAGTGTGAGGCCTTTTATTTTCATTTTCTTTTTGGTGTTTAGGATACTTCTGCGAGAAGGATTGATGATCTAGAGAATTCAATACCAAGCATTTTAGGTCTAGCTTTGTAAAGATGTTTTGGCTTGTTATAAAGATCAACTTGGAATATAATGATGTTGGAAAAATTAAGGATAATCTCATGGACGGCTAGGATTGAAAGAAATCAGGCTAGAAAGTTCGATCCAAGGGACTAGCGCACATTTATAGCTTCCGATGGCTATAACTTTGCAACCAGTTATCTGTTTCGTGCGTATGATATGTCATTGGAATGTTATCGAGGAGCTCTACATGTTGGCCAATGCCAAAGGCCGTTGGCCCCTGAATTGTTTCCAAAAGACATGTCATTTTAGGGTTATTTTTTAGTTTTAAGTCATTTTTTACTATTTTCAGTAAGTTAGATTTTTACTATTTTTAGGGTTTCAAGAGTCCTATAATAACTTAAGTCCTTAGTCATGAGAAAGAGATTGAGTCAATTTGGAAGTCATTTACCATTTTTAACATATTTTGTGAAAGTTATGAATTCAGGGTTTAGGACTTATATAAGTCATATGAGAGGCATTGTAAATAGATTTTCATCAATAATATTACTTTAAATTTCTCATTTTTTAGAGATTCCTCTCTCTTAATGGATTCAAGGGCAATTTTTTAGAAGTAGACAACGATGTCTTCTCTTTTATCGATGCACTTGCTATGTTATTTGGTATCAAAGTGAGGTCTTTCTTTAGATTGATTGCTTTCAACAAATAGGGTGGGAACAATTCTTCGAATAGTGTTCCAAAGAATCAACTCGTGACTAAGGCAGAGTTTGCAGCCGTGTGGAGAGCCATCTAGGAACTGCAACCAATGTTTGCTTAGTTGTTTGAGACCATGGGGCTCAACCAAAATAAGTGGTAATGAATGGCCCACGACCGGCGAAGGGGATTGCAATTGGCCAGTTCGTCATTCAACAGATCCAACACTTATGGCAAATTGTAGATTGCAAATTTTTGGTGCCAAGTCTAGCAATGAGGAGGTGGGTGATATTATCCTCCATCATAGAGGGTGAGAAGGCATTGGACAGGATCAGGACTACTGACTTGAGGTAGATCTCCTTTCCTCCGATGGGCATCTTCACATCGAGGATTTCCTTGATTGGCTTACTTGGGCAGAGTTATTCTTTGATTACATGGAGATTCTTCAGGAGAAAAAAGTCAAGTTTATAATGTACAAGTTTAAGGCGTAGCATCAACATGATAGGAACAACTCCAATTCTCGGGGATGCGATAATCAAAGGCACTAATACAAACCTGGCTGCAGATAAAGAAGTTGATGCAAGCACGATTCTGGCTAGCAAACTACCATCAAGTATTGTTCCAATAGTACCAAAATTGTTGCCAAGGAAGACGTACAGTGAAGGATAATATGGAAAAATTCTACTGCTTATCTTCAAGTAACGACTTAATAGAGACTGAATTGCAACAAGTTGCAAGATTTACAAGCAGACTGCAGATGGCTATACGAGATTATGTCGTATGATGCGATCTGTTTGAACTTTTAATGAAGTTGTTAAGTTGCCGATTAGATTAGAGACACAACTAAACAGACTTTTCGCGAGGGCCCGAGCAATAGGGAGGACCACTTCTAAGCCTGCACGGGCTACGATTCAGGTTCAAGATAAAGGGCCAGTCAGGGGATGGTCTCGACCTTTTGTTGCCATGAACCAAGATTTGAGGAGTGGACAAGCTACAAGCCAGGCAACAAGGAGGAGCACCCAACACTAGGAATGCTTATTAATTAAAAACCCCTATGCTCCACCCTAACCGGCCAACTGTTACAGTTGTGGTCAACCTAGGCATTGATCCAATTAATGCCCTCAGAGACAGGTGGCTAACCTAACTGCTAAGGGAAGGCGGATGAGGATCAGTCAAAACCTGACAATGAGGTAGAGGAAGATCTCTGGGATGAGGGTGAAGACGACAAGTGGACTTACAAAGATCAAGGGGCATCACTTGTCATGAGGAAACTACTGTATACTCCAAAGCAGGAACCAAAATCACAGCAACTGACATCTTCAGAATCAAGTGTACAGTCAATGAGAAAGTTTGACTCGATCATCGAATGTATTGGTGACAGTAGTGAGAATATTATGTCCAAGGCCATGGTGGACAAGTTGTAGCTGAAGACAGAAAAACACCCTTCTCCATACACAATTAGCAGGATTTAAAAAAAAAAAAAAAAAAAAAACAAAGACCAGTGAAACCAAGGTAACGAAGATGTCAAATTTTGTTATTAATTGGTAAATATTGTAAAGATGAAGTGCCATGTGATATGGGAGTTTGTCACATATTACTTGGAGGACCATGACAATACGATGTGGACTCTATGCATAGAAGTGAGGACAATATTTATATCTTCTTCAAAGTTGGGAGGAAAATACCCTTGCCCCTAGAAGAGGAGGGAGCCAACCTAGAGCTTCCTTAGTAGAGCGGTAATCCTTCCTGCTTGTAAAAGATTTAGTAAAAGAGTCCAATAATATAGATAAGATGTATGCCTTGGTAGTGAAGGGTGAAGACATGGAACCTACTAAGATTCTGGAAAAGATAACACTGTTGATAAGGGAATTTGAGGAGGTTACAACACCATGTTGACATCGTCCCAAGTGCTGGTTTGCCCAATCTTTCACATTACAAAATGAGCTAAAGGAGAATGAAATATTAGAAATATTATAGGGCAAGATGAAGGAGTGCCTCTTGAAGATGAAGAAGAAGAAGAAGAGTGGGTACATGCAAATGGAGTTGCTCTCGAGGTAACCATTGTTGACTACTTAATAAATCCATGGATTGATCAATTGTTTCATATGTGCATCAACATATGCGATCACTCCAAGAAGGATCCACCGTTGGATCACTTGATGGATTTATAGACAGATTGACAATCAGTTAGAAAAGTTATGATTGAGTTAAAACCTCAGTTGGCGGATGGATTTATAAAAGGGATCGGTGGATTGATGGATACAAATGACTCAATGGTCAAGGAGATAAATACTTTTATGGTCATTCGGTCAAGCTCTAAGCAGATCATCACCCTTTTACCTTCTCCACAATAATCAAAGTGCATAACTTGAAAGCTAGTAGTGACAACAACAACACTGTGGCCAGTTGACATTAGTCAAGAGTGACCAATCACAAATCCATTGTTAGAAAAGAGTTGGGAATTGACGTAACCGACATGAACTATTGAAAGAAGTGGAAGGTAATGTTTCATTTTATAAAGTTCCACCATAAGTATAAAATTTCAATCCAGTGTGTAGGCTTTCACCATCACTAGTTGCTAAAGCCAGAAAAGATGGGCTACAAAAGCACGTAATTGTGATGTGCTACAATCATTCTAAACTCAACGATGAGTCTAATTTTTCAAGTGTAGGGGTCTGATGTTAGACAAGTCAAGGAAAATTTCATCAACAGCTAGGATTGAAAGAAATCAGGCTAGAAAGTTCAATCCAAGAGTCTAGGGCACATTATAGCTTCCGACCATAAATTTGTGACCTCTTAATTGTTTAGAATCTATAGTATGTCATTTGAACGGTATCGACAGGCTCTACATGATGACCAATGCGACAGGCTATTGGCCCCTAAATGATTTTCTGAAAATAGGTCATGTTAGGGGTTTGAGGAAAGCCATTTTTGCTATTTTTATTAACAATTTTTACTATTTTTAGGGTTTTAGGAGCCCTATAATAGCTTAAAGTCCTTGTTTGAGATGTCAAAGAATTTGAATCAGTTTAGAAGTTGTTTACTACTTTTAGACTTTTAGTAAATTTATTACTTTATGAAACTTTACTATTTCAGGAAAGTTACGAATTTAAGGTTTAGGACTTATATAAGTCATGTGAGAGCGCTTTGTAAACAAACTTTCATCAATAATATCATTTCATTTCTCTCTTTTATTTTTAAAGATTTCTCTCCTTGTGGATTCAAGGGTTATTTTTTAAAAGAAGACAATAATCTCCTCTTTTATCTATGCGCCTGCCAAGCAAGGCCTAAAGAGTTGGATAGAATTGTCTTTGTTGTTGTTGATTTTTGGTCTCTAAGAATTGATTGGTTGAGTTTAGGCTTTCAACATTTCAACACTTTCATGCAGTAGTTTTTCAGTCAAAAGTCTACATCCGTTCCGTGTCTTGCCCCACGGGCACCATTTGGACTTGCAACTTTACACGCAGCCAATGTGCTAACATGGCAAGTGTTTGGGAAATCTGAGTGCATAAGGTGGCCCTCAAGCAAAAGTTTACATAAAAATCAGGCTGGTCAACTTTTGTGGTTGGCTAGCCATATATGAAAAGAATGGGAGGTTGGGAACAAACTTGCTAATTGTCCACATTCGACAAATATATTTGCCTACCTAATGAGTATATCAGCGTGCTTCTTTTTTTTTCTTTTTTTTTGTGCGTGTATAATCATCTTCGCAACAGGGGTCACCTTATGCATTTCGTACACGTCCTGAAAACTTCCATGTTGGCACCTGTGCTTCATGTTAAGGGCTCTCTTGTGTGCAACCTGGGTTTATATAGAAATTGGTAAAGTTCACACACTATGGAATTACCAAAATACCATGCATGCAATGTACTGACCATATCCAAAATCATCAGTCACTACCTTGCTCATAAGTCATGATGGTTAATGGATAATAGCAATCATCCCACTATGGTTTAATGTCAGCAATTGATCATCATGATCTTAGCCTTACTGTAAAAATTTGGGTTGTGTTTTTAATACTGGATTTGCAAAAAAATTAAAATCAGTACCTTTGGGATGCAGTAATAGAAAGATTTGAAAGAAAGTCATCAGTGTGGAAAAGCCGGTATTTATCTCTTGGCGGTCAAATAACCCTCATTAAAGCCACTTTGTCAAATTTGCCTTTATACTTCATGTCATTATTCAGATGCCTGAAGTTAGTGTTGGCTAGGTAGGAAAGACTGAGGCACAAATTTTTGTGGTAGGGATTGGATGAGAAGAAAATGTTTCATTCGAGTAGTTGGAATGACGGAATGTGTATTATGGAGGGCGTTATAGCTTATCCATTCTAAATATGGATGCGCTGAAGGAGGGTGGTGGAGTAAAGATTCTTCCACATATAGAGCTTCAACAATTTAGATAGCATCTGTAAAGTTGAAATTCTATGAAGCGATTGGCTTTGTCTTTCAGAATGGGGAGAATATTCGCTTTTGGGAGGCCATATGGATTGGGGAAGAGCCATTGCAATCTATGTTTCCAATAATGGCTCAGCTTGTTATGGTTTGCAATGTTTGTTTGAAGAGTTGTTTTTCCGTTTGTGGAGACGCCATTGTTTGGTCTCCTCCTTATCGTGATTTTATGAACGAGGATAAATTGGAGGAGTTATTGAGGCTCCTAGATCACATCCATTTATGCATCTTGGTGATAAGAGAACAAGATAGGATGGTTTGGTGAATGGAAAAATCAGAGCTCTGCTCTGTTCAATCATTCTATGATGCGATTTGGAGCAACAGAGGGGAAGCCAGTTCGCTATAATGAGAAAAAGTTGCATTTGAAAAGTTTGGAGTTTGTAAGCCTATAGAAGAGGGGGGAGCAAGCATAAAAAAATTTGGGTTTGATGAGTAGTGCTATGTTGGGTAAATGGTTGTGGCAGTTTGGAATGGAGGAAGGTGCATTATGGAAGGAGCATGTAGCAAGTAAATATGGATGTGCTGAAGTAGGGTGGTGGACTAAAGATTCTTCCATGTATGGAGCTTCAACAATTTGGAAAGTGATAGAATTCTGTAGTTGAAATTCTATGAAGGGATCAGCTTTGTCCTTCCGAATGGGGAGAAGATTCGCTTTTAGGAGGCCATATGGATTGGGGAAGAGCCATTGCAATCTATGTTTCCGAGATTGGCTCAGCTTGCTACGGTTTGCAATGTTTGTGTGAAGCATTGCTTTTCCATTTGTGGAGATAACATTGTTTGGTCTCCTCGCCGTGATTCCATGAACAAGGATAAAGTGGAGTTATTGAGGCTTCTAGATCACGTCAATTTGTGCATCCCAGTGATAGGAGAACAAGAGAGGATGCTTTGGCAAATAGAAAAATCAAGGCTCTTCTTTGTTCAATAATTCTATCATGCGACGGAGGGGGACTGATTTGCAATAACAATGCATGTGTGGTTCCTAACATTTGTCTCATGTGCATGGCAAATGCTGAATCGGTCGCTCACCTTTTTGTACACTATTCGTTTGCTCATTGTATATGAGGTGGATTTAAGGTCTTTTCTCATTTCCTGGGATATGTTGTACTCAGTTGGTAGTCTTCTTTTGGCTTGGCACAGCGTAGGAATTAAGAAGTAGGATAGGGATATCTGGAGACTTAAAGTCTCCTGGTGGGTCTTTGGGCAATTTGGGAGGAAATGAATGGGTGGTGTTTCATAAATGCTAGTAGCAGTGTGGAGCACGTTTAGCTAAGGGCAAGGGATTTTGTAATTGAATGGACTTCTTCAATTGAGAGGCTTAAATATTGATCTTTTCTATTTTAGTTTGTATTTAGTTCATGCCAGCTCAGCACTTTTTTTTAATGAATTTTTTTGTTACCTTTCAAAAAAAAAAAAAAAGTTTTAAAATCAGCTGTCCACCACACATTGACCCTCCTCTTTTACTCAGCCTCTTGGAACCAGCAATCATAGAGGCTCAGATTGACACCACTCACATGCCAACATGGTCCGACCTAGTATTATTGCCAATGAAACTATTACGCACTCCCCAAAGAGTGAGCAAGCAAAGTAGGGGCATAGAGAGGCAGTTTCTAGTCACCCACACATGTAATGTCATGCTTGAGTAGTTGACTAGGGAAATACCAATGTCAACATGGTTAGACCCCACACTACCCTTTAGCACTACTATTATAATTTACACGCTACCCACAGAGGGGAAACAATTGATATATGGAGTATGTAGTATCAAACAAGTCCACTGAGCATGAATTGCACATAAATGTACCACCATAGGACCATAAGTGGAAAAGTAGTAATTGGCTTCTCCACCTTTTATCAATCTCATTGTCTTAGTACCATCTGGTTATCGCTTTTAATGCATCATTTTGGTCTAGGTTCCTACCCTTCCTCTATTTCATTTTTAAAAGTTTGAAGACATCTTCCTCACCTTTTCTTGTCCTCAATCTAGTATAAAGATCATCATAAGCCTTACGTTTAGCGTTACTACTTTCTTAGCAGTTTTTTTGGCATTTATATATTGTTCAAAATTTTCATCATTTCTATTCTCGTTTGCTCGGCTTTGAAGCATGAACGTTTCTTGTGAATAGCTTTTGTACATCGTCATTTTACCACCAAGTTTCCTTATGTGATTGTTTTTTTCCTTTAGATACTCCTAAAACATCTTTTGCCACTTCCCTAATACATTTAGCTATCTCATTCCACGTAACATATACTTCACACTCACACACACACACACACACACACACACACGAGACTACTTCCTGCAGATGCACGCAACCACGTGCATAGGGCAATGCCGGGGAGGGGTACATTGTTTTCTCTTCTTTTAAATTCCACTGCTTAGTTTTTGGACACCTATTAATTTCACTCCCTTTTGTCCATCTCTTAATGTGAACATCCATAACCGTTGACATACATTGCACAGTGATGGGGACATTCGGCGCACGCCGTCCACACGTGCATGCATACCACCCCCCTACACTCGTACGCCAGAAGGAGGGCCCCACCATCGATCCGAATCGATGACGTCGTCCAGGGAGGGCCTCCTAGCTAGAAGACGAAGTTTTGATTCAAAAGAGTAGACCCGTTAGTCAAGAAAAACCCATCATGAGATCTCATGATTGTAGCCCACTAGTCGAATTGATTTCATATTTTAGGTTTTGCTTATTGCTATTATTTAGAACATCATGAACGCTTTGGATTTTTTTGTTTGGTTTTTATTTTAGTTTACTTTATCGTCAAGTAATAGGTTGTGCACATGACACGAGTTTAGGGGTATAAGATTTTCCCTATAAATAGGCACCCCTTGTAGTTCTTTTGATTCATTCAAGTTTAATAAAAATTTCTGCTTTATTTTTCTGCTCTCTTCGTGAGTTGTGGAAGAATTCAAAAGTGGGTGCGAAGCCCTCCCTTCTTCGAAGGGCTAATTACTATGGTGTGAAACCACATCTATCCTCATCTGTCCCTACCCTCTCCCATTCATATATCTCATCTTCTATCATCATTATTACTTTGAATTTCTCAGTTTTTGCAGCTATTCATCCCCCTACAGCCAGTTTCCAGAATCTGGATCTATAGGAGGGTTTAAACTTCAGCGGAGCACTACGTCTCGACCTTACGTCGGATCGTCGTCAAACTTGGAGGGATTGGAGGTCTCCCCTGGCTGACCAAGGCCTAGGTGTCACTTTGGGGAGGCGGGCTTCCATCACACGTGCGGCCAGCCCACCAGTGCATGTGCGTCAGCCCCGGGTCACCATCTGCATGCAGGAGCTTTTTCTGAGTCAGGTTTTCCTCTGGTTTTCCTCCTTTCATTCATATTTTCTAAACTCTAGCCTTAGTTTGCATTAGCCTTATTTATTTGCCCCCCCCTTTTACCATAGGGTTCCTTGAATTGAAATTAGGGAATCCCTTAGATTAGGACCGATTTTTATGCATGTGTGGTTGATTTCTATTTCCCTTTGACATCGTTTCGTTTATAATTTTTATTGGTCCAGTCCTAGCCTGTGTCGGCCTGGACCCGCATAGATTCCCCTTTTTAATTGAATGATTTAGATTGTCATGTGGGATGTGGAATTTGTGTAACTGTTTCTGAATTGGTATGATCTAAGCCTGAATTCTTGGATTTCATACTTAAATTTCATGTCCTGCATCAAATTTGGTATCAAAGCTTAGGGTTCTTATAGGGGAATCATTACTTGTTTAGGGTTAGTTTGTTTGAGTCCTTCATGCATCCAGTCCATCACATGTAGCTTTTAGGAGTCCATAGTCCCTGATATTAGTTGCTGAAATTTCTGTTAGCAGGAAGTTAGTAATTTAACAACTATATTACTGGATTTTAGTAGCACTGCATAGTTTCCCTCATATAGAGTCTCATAGGATCATTTAGTCCCATATAGATGTTGTAAAAAGTCCTTAGGTGGAGTTAGCAAGTTGTACGCCCACACATACGGGTCATGGTTTTGGCTAGCACCCTACACTAAACATAGAACAACTACTAGAGTCACTAAAGAAGTTGTCCCAGCAGATTGAGTCTTGGGGTAAGTGCTTGGAACAAAGCATAGATCAACCCCTTGACTAAATAGAGGCCTCCCTCAAGACAAACCCTACTATTAGAGAAGATGGCCAATCTCAGGCAGGTGGTCGGGAGGATAGACTAATGAATGGAGGTGGCCAAGAAATTAGTCATGGGCGTGCACCCGTACCCCCGCCCCATGAGGGACATCGAGACCATTATTTTGAGGGGTACAACATGTGCGGCCTCATGGCTAGAGAGAGTGCACCAGATGCTAGTGTAAAGTTACCCACTGAGGCCATTCCGGTAGTGAATGAGTTTTGTGATATCGTTCCTGATGATCTACCGGATGAGTCTCCCCCTAGGAGGGATATAGAGCAAAGCACACCAGAACATGGGACACCGTAATACCTATAGCCGAGTTTGCGTTTAATAGTTCTGTCGATTAGTCCACAGGTCTCAATCTTTATGAAGTCGTTAATGGTTATAAACCTGGGAAACCTATTGATCTTATCCCTATGTCACTGTCCTATAGGCTGTCAGAGCATGTAGAGTCTTTTGCGCATCACATTCATTCATAGCATCAAGAAATCAGACAGAAGATCATGACTAGTAATGAACATTACTCACTTGCTGCAGACCAACATAAATGTTTGAAGGAATTCAATGTAAGAGACTCTGTGATGATCCGCATCAGGCTAGAGCGGTAACCTCAGGGAGCCGTTCGAAAATTACACGCGTATAGCGCTGGACCATTCAAAATTATAAAACGAACCGGTCTCAATGCGTATGTAGCAAATCTTCCACCCTCCATGAGAATTAGTTCCACATTCAATGTGGAGGATCTAGTTGCATTTCAAAGGGTTATTGATGCATTGTCCAGCCTTTCGCCTAACCATCCTGATTCTCCAGACATTTCCCTTGATCCATAGCCCCCTCCAGACCCATTTTCGTAGCCTCTACGTCTCATTCCTACCCGTCCCGACCAAGGTGTCCCGCATCGATATCGGTTGGCATAACGGTGCCCTCCGAAACGTCCCGGATAATGGGGGCGTACCTACTCATCTCGATATGGGCCTCTACATCCCATTCCTACTGGTAACGACCTCTAAAAAAAATTTTGTCAAAAAATATGAAAAAATTTGGATTAAATCCCTCCCAATATTCTAAGCATTCCAAATATCTACATTCATTTATAAATTGGAACATGTTTATGGTGGTGTAATAGTCCACTCTTTGGTGAGAAGTTGTATCGGATTCTCGATGAATTTATGAACGTCCAACTTTGAATTTGACTACAAAATTCATATATTTAATTTTCTAACTATCTACTATCAATGATAGATATATTAGAATGAATGTAATATGAAAATATCTTACATTTAGGTGTTTGCAATTATTTTTGAGGGAAAATTCATGCGTAAATAGAAAAAAATATAAAATGGTGCACAAATATGTAAAATGCACATTAACATGTCTCTACTATGATTATCACATCATATGGCATCATTAAAACAAAAAAAGAATTATTAAAAATGTTTTTGAATTTTCAAAAAAGGGCCAAAATAAATGCGTAAATAGAAAAAAATATTTAAAAAATATAAAATGGCACCCCAAATATGTAAAATGCATAACATATTTCTACTATGATTAACACATCATATGGCATCATTAAAGTTTAATAAAAAATCATAAAAAATGATTTTTCGAATTTTCAAAAAAAGGGCTAAAATAAATGTGTAAATAGAAAAAAATATAACATGGCACCCCAAATTTGTAAAATGCACATTAACATGTTCTACTATGATTCACACATCATATGGCATGATTAAAACAACAAAACAACTATTAAAAATTGATTTTTCAAATTTTAAAAAAAGGGGCCAAAATTCTTGCGTAAATAGAAAAAAATATTTTTAAAAAAATATAAAATGGCACCCCAAATCTGTAAAATGCACATTAACATGTTCTACTATGATTAACACATCATATGGCATCATTAAAACAACAAAAGAATCATTAAAAATGATTTTTCGAATTTTCAAAAAAAGGGCCAAAATAAATGCGTAAATAGAAAAAAATATTTAAAAAAATATAAAATGGCACCCCAAAACTGTAAAATGTACATTAACATGTTGGTTGACTATTTCTTTGACATCGTTTGATAAATTATTGGTCAGTTAAACAAAAAACAAAATTTCATTAAAATTGATTTTGTGAATTTTAAAAAAAGGGCTAAAATTCATGCGTAAATAGAAAAAAATAACCTTAAATGACACCCCAAATCTATAAATATACATTAACATGTTCTACTATGATTAATTGTACATCATATGGCATGATTAAAGAAGATGTAATCTAAAACATATTAAAAAAATTATAAATACTTATTTTTGACAAATTTAAAAAAACCCAGAGCTTTGATTCAAGAAAATCCACTTGTAATATAATGTGTTTTTATCTCAAATACCCACCAATGATTCAAGAAATTAGTAGTAAGTGAGTCGAGTCCCATCCTCATCCGAAAGGTATATTAAAAAATCCAAATGAACTTCCTTCGATCCAGTTTCAAAATGAAATAAAAAAATTAATAATGAAAAAAAAAGCAAACAACAGTAATTGCCAATCAGAGAGAGTTATGAACATTAGAAAGGGTTCCATCATCCACAACCAATCAGAGAGAGTGCATAACCTCTATAATGGAAGGAACATACTCAAAGCTATCGCAGATCTATTGTAATTTAAGTCACAACAAACTATTGAAAACTAAAAGTATTCCTTCATAATTAAACTAGAATCCACAAGAGTTCGATAAAGCATGAATCAAAACAAAGCAACTATCCTAATCATGCTACAAGCTTAACCTCTTACCCCTAGCTAAGAGCTTTAACCAACCATGATAATGATTAACTAAAAACTCTTAACAAACATCACAGGAAAAAAAAAAAAAAACTAAAGAAGAAAGGGAAGAAGACTGCTGCCCCTCTGATGGTGCCTCCACGACACAACTAATGGATCACCTCTCACGTCCTTCCCTCTCTTTTATAGCAATAAGGTAGGTCGGTTGTGTCGGTGGGAGTCGGTCTCTAAATCTTTCTTGCTTAAGGTAGTTTATGCTTACGAAAGAGGGTTGGTGGACTTCTTTACGCATCCTGTTTCTGCGCAGAAGGAGTTGGCATGAGCTACGACTCCTTTTCTCTGATTTCAGCCAACGTGGGTAGGGTCTAAATCCCATTCCCAAGCTTTTGAACGGCTCAGATTGAGGCCTGGATCCAATGCCCAATCATGTTACATCGAGGAAATCCCAGTTGTTCCGATTTCCTCGCTGGTTCCGTTTGCCGCGAACGAGGGCTCATCTGCGTAGTTGGTGGGGCCCACGATCTTGGATGTCTTCGAAATCCACTCCTTCCATTAGATTTGCAAGGTCATGCCCAGCAATGGCGTCAAATATGGGACAAATCTGCGTCTCAGGTGGGGCCACAACACATTTGACAATCCGACCGTATCAACGCTCTAACGTGCCTGTTGAGGCAACGTAACATTGTCACATATTGGTTGTAACATCAGGTGGAGTCCACTGTGATGTTTGGTAAGCAATCTACTCCGTTCACCATCTTTGTCCCACTATGTTATGACACGGGGTAAAAGATGAGGAAGTTTTGCAAATCAGGTGAGTCACACCATCTAAATAAGTGGAAATTGACACTCACCGTTAAATCTGGTATCGGTTGACCAGTGCCCTGCATTGGTGCTAGTTTTATTTACGAAATTGTCATCAATTCCTCAATCACTTTCCAGCGTCAGTTATGTTATAGTACACCGTCCAAACGCCTTGAAATTTAGCAGATATCCACCGTTTTTCATGTTCTTTCCATCGGTTCAGTTTGGGTCCCGATTTCCCAAGGATGTCTAAGATGCCTTCTTAATGGTTATTGTCTGATCTTGCCCATCGGGTCACTTATACACTGGTCCAAGGGCTGAATTTTGACGTGTACGGTTAATTTATAATCCTCAGGCCAGATATAAAGTTTCGAGCCGAACGGATGATGAGAACCCTGTGATCTTGCATTCTGGACGTCTTTCAGGCCCTTTTAAACTCAATCACTTAATCTTCTCGGATCTTTGGCGTGTAAATTCCTCAATTTTAGTCCCCTGGGGTCCATCCCTTGCCTTAGTGATTTTAGAGCGTTAAATCCATGCTTTTAATACCCTTTTCAGTCCAAGCTCTTTAAATTCATCTTACAACAAAAATACGATTAAAATAGGACGTTAAGCATTATTTTGTTCGTGAAATCAGGCAATAATTGAGGTCTAATATGCAATATTTGACCCTCAACAATTGATTATCATGTTTTCTTAAGTTGAAAGAAATTTGTCTTGTATGTGATCCACTTTTGAAAGTACTCAAACTTTTTAAAGTATGTGTTTGCTAGAGCTATGTTGTGTGTCATAGCGAAATTAAGGACAATATCCCACATCTCATTTCTTCTACCAAAACCATATCCTCCATGCATGCTCTCATATCCTTCACTTTCTTTTCTTCCATGATCATTTTAGTCTCCTACAAATACCCTCTCTCCCTTCGGAATTCCTTGCATCAGTCCATCCATATCCACCTTGATTCTATCCTCTAACCCTACTTGTGGCACATATGCACTAATAACATTGATTATCTCCTCTCCTAACACAAGTTTTATTAATAAAATCCTATCACTTACTCTCCTAACATCTAAAACCTTATCCATTATATTTTTAACTATCACTATTCCTACCCCATTTCTATTATTGTCCTTTCCTATGTGCCAAAGTTTATATCCATAAAAATGTTTTTTAAAAAAAAAAAAAAATTACATCCATCAATTCTCTAGTTTTGGTCCCTTAATTTCACTTGGTTTCCTGAATGCAAGCTATGTTAACACTCCTTCATTTCAACGTATCTACTTATGAATAATCTGGTCATTTCCTTTTTATTGAACTGGTCATTGCAATTCAATTTAACAATGTATTCAAATGCAACCCTAGGCATCACCTTAAGATAGGATGATGTCAAGGGCAGTACATTCAAGCTTAGAAATTTGTGTTTCTTGACATGGAAAGCTGTGGCCGTCCCCTTCAATTACTTCCTCTGGTTGGGGCTGGTAATCTTCACAGGCAGCTAGCTCACACCACATATTTTCCTGGATGGATGATGTACCTTGGGCTCAGGACATAGGAAGAGGCTCTTCAAGCTTTCAACCTGATTTTACTCGGAATTTCAATCATTTAACCTGCTTTACTTGGATCAACTGCAATGCTTCTCTTCCTTGGCCTGAAGGAGATCTCTGGTTGAATAGGTTTACTTCAGATACTTTATAGTTATTACTAATTTTGGATCATTTCTATTTTGAAAAACTTGCTGTTTGAAAAAGAATCAATAAAATATTTGTAATTATTTTCATCATGTTGGGTCTTAATCAATTGCTAATCGATCTGTACAATCAATCTAATTTTTAATTATTGTAATTAATATAGGAAAGCATATAATTACAATTTGAGCTTCCTGTACAAATTAGCACAATTGACATTTTTCTTACAATCAATTTTACATTATCCAGCTTTCTTTTGTGGTGACTGCCTTAAATTCTTGCTTTTGCAGATGGCTATCTGGCAGTGACTTGAAAAAGGTTGCCCTTTTTGGCTGCCCTACTGTTGAAAGAAAAACCATTTTTGCAGCCAAGGGTCTACAAACTTTCTTCAGCATCGAGGAAGATATCGTAAGCAACTTTTTAACTTTAGGGAATTTTTTCATTATTCGTCTTGAAGCTATTCTTCATAAAAGGTTCAAATTTCATGTACTTGGGAAGCTATTCTCAGGAATCCAGTTTGTGAAAGATATGTTGTCTATGGTGTTTGGGTACTTGGGAAGCTATTCTCAGGAATCCAGTTTGTGTTTAGATACTGAGAATGGGGAGGAGACAAAGGAGAGGAGGGGCTTTTTATCCCTCTAAAAAATACGATTGTTTGAGAATCCATTCCCCAAAATTTTGCAACCCATCTTCATAAAAGGTTCAAATCTTGGGAATTGGATTCCCATGGGAACTCATGTCCCACCCTTTTCTCAGGACCTCAACACATCTCCTTGCTATAGAATCCATTTCCTAGGCTGGATGCCTAGTGATGTTCTTCATCATTCATCTTGAAGATTGTTTTCCCTCATTTTTCATGCACTTAGGTGTGCCGAGCATGTAAATTGAAGAGCTCATGCAAATTCGTGAACCAAAGAGTAGTGAAAAAGGAGAACGTTAATTTAATGGACGCATTGAGGGTCCTTACTGTGTATGCCTCAGACTCGCTGCCCCAGCAGCTGATAGTAACTGATGATTTAAAGCTTTCTATCAACAAATTGCTGAAGGAGGTGGTCAATCTCAGCAAATAATGGCTCGATCGAGGGTCCTGATCTTGATGTTTCTGGTATATTATAAGGTAGGTAAGTGGAAATGAAAGCCTAAGGTAAGGTCTTCGATTTTTATTTTTTTAACAAGATCTTACTCCGGAAATCTTGTTGTCAAAGGTGATTCTTGCAATGTAATCCCTTGGTAAGGCGATTCTTGTTATTGAGGCTATTGTTTATGTTTGAGTTATCTTATTTAGTTTACATGTTAAATATTTCAATTGATCACACTAGGGAGGGCGGCAAATGATAGTCAGACACTTATGCAAAGGTCGGTCTGTGCAGAGTTTATAGATTGGGAATGCTTTCCTGCTTGTTTAGGTATTCGGCTTCTTTAATAATATATTCTTTTCAATCCTACTCAATGGATCTCCCAAAAGTTTCTTCAAGAGTTCGCGTGGCCTGCGCCAGGGGGACCCCCTGTCCCCCCTCCTCTTCCTGTTTGTTGCTAATGCGCTCTCATCTATGCTGAACAAAGGTCTAGAAGAAGGTCTCCTGCGGGGTATCCCTATGCCCGGCCTCCCCAACCCTATAAGTCACATCCAGTTCGCAGATGACACTCTAATATTCCTGGAAGCTTCTGAAGCAAACATTACTAATCTCCACATATCCCTGCGCTGTTTCGAAGCGGTTTCGGGCCTGTGGATTAACATGTACAAATCCAGGTTGCTGGGGACCAATATTCCCTCTCCTACTCTCCGGGCTTATTATGCTGATTCTATGGGCTGTAAGGTCGCATCCTTCCCTACTCACTTCCTTGGTCTTCCGCTTTGTGTGGGTCGGCCACCGAATTTCATGTGGGACAAGATCATTAATAAATTTCACAGATTTTTGGCCTCTTGGAAATGCCGCTACTTGTCTTTGGGAGGTCACCTGACGCTCATCAAAGCTGCCCTGTCCAGCCTCCCCCTCTTCTTTATGTCTCTGTTTAGGTGCCCTGCTCAGGTGCTGAAAACTATGGACAAGATTAGGAGGGATTTTCTGTGGTTCGGCAAAGATAATTAGCGGAAGTTCCACCTGCTCGATTGGAGTGAAGTCTGCAAGGTTTTTAGGAGGGGGTGGGCAATGTCAAGAACCTCAAATCGATGAATTCGGCGTTACTTGGAAAATGGGTCTGGCAATTTGCCTCTGAGAAGGAGGCTCAATGGGTGAAAATAGTCAGAGGAGAGTATGGTGTAGCTCCAGGGGATATGTGGCCCAAAGCATTGTCATTATATAAGGCCTCCCACATCTGGAAATGTATCCTTAAGAGTCCAGAATCATGTTATCCAGCACAGTTGTTTGGAGTTGGGGAATGGTTGCACAATTCGTTTTTGGGAAGACCCCTGGCTTGGGAAGTTACCGCTCAAGATTCAATTCCCGCTTCTCCATCATCTGTCTCCGGAAAGGGATATCCGCATCATCAATTGCTACTCGCTCACGACTGGCTGTATAGTTTGGGACATCAGATGTTTCCGAAACCTCAACGATTCCAAGGCTTTGGAGTTTCAGACTCTTATGGATCGCCTTCTCAGGGTTTCTCCGAATGTTGCTCAAAAGGATAGTCCATTATGGCAGCTAGAGAAATCTGAATGTTTCTCTTCCAAGTCCTTATATTCCGCTCTCTACCCTGGGCCCCGCCACGTTTCTGAGGCCTCCCCTTTCATCTGGAAATATCCGGTCCCCCCCTAAATTCATTTGCTTCGCTTGGTTGGCCGGGCGTAATAAAATTCTCACGGTGGACAACCTTATTAAGCGAGGCATGCAGATTGTAAATATCTGCCTTTGTTGTATGTCTGCTGCGAAATCAGTTAAGCACTTGCTTGTCCATTGCCCGTTCACGTCTACCATCCAGGATGAGTTTTCTCAAATCTTCTCCGCTAAGTGGTGCGTTCCAGTCTCGGCAGCTAGTCTCCTCTCGTCGTGGAACGGTTTCAAGTTGGGGAAGTTCGATTCTCTCATCTGGCGCATGGTCATAATTGCTATATGGTGGTCCGTTTGGGAGGAACGAAACAACCGGTGTTTTGAAAATATTTCTTCCACGTCCTCGAGGGTGGGATCAAGGGTCAAAAACCTGGTGATCGAATGGGCTTCTAGTGTATAAGATTTAAGGTCTTTCGACTTTAGCATTTTGGGTGCCTAGGGGTCGTCTGCTATCTCAGCTGTGGTCCCCTCTTAGGTTTTTTTTAGGCCTTTTGTTTTCTCCTCTTCTTTGTTTCTTTTCACTCTCTTTAATGAAGCTCCAGTTATTTATATATATATATATATATATATATATATATATATATATATATATATATATATATATATATATATATATATATTCTGGCTGTTTAGAGAAGGCCTCAAGTCCAACAGGTTGGACCATAAGTTACCATCCACCCAACAAATAACTTCCAACCCTTCTAAAAGGTTGGCCCCACCGTAAGGATCACTTTATGCAAAACTCAGCCCCATTTACTCATCCGATGGGCAACACCATAGAAGATGATGTCTAGCCACTGATAAATAACAAAATACAAGTGTGGTCCACCTAATGAGTGGATGCAGCTATTTTTCACACAAGGAAATGGTCATGACAGAGCTAACTTATTGGAGGGTTGGATGTCACAAATACATGACCGGCTGGATGTTATATGCTGGGTGGATGGTAACTCTTGTCTAACCATATGGACTCAAGAGCTCACATTGCAGTAACTTATGACATTGATCTGACAGGCCTTGATAGCTACCCTCTCAGAAGATCCTTGCCATCAAATGGAATGGACAACTACAAGCAGTGGTTCACTGTTAGGCGAGGGTCAACTTGGATTGTTACAATCATGTGATGTGGGAAGATCATGGGGATATCTCCAATCCACCTTGGGGCCTACCATGAATGATTCAGATCTCCAGGTGGGCTCCGCATGCAAACCCTAACACAAACTCAATTCAGCATTATATGATACCTTCCAAATGCTTGATGATCTTCCATACTCATATCCAGTGTTTGGACTGGTCCATTTTATAGGTATATTCATGTTGTTCTTTTTTTTTTTTAGTAATGTATTATTATTAAGAGCATACCATCTGCACATACATTGCATTTTTATTTATCTGTTTTCGGCGATTTTTACACATCTTGAATTCTATTATTTATCTCTTGAGGCCAAGTTTAGTTTGTAGATGTGGAGCTCATGGTTGGTCTATCCAAGCCATTGATTTGACGGCCCCCATTATGGATGGACCATTCTCCCAGATATCCTCTGATCTCTTTTATTAATCTTCTAAGTTAACTAGAGATCATTTTGCCTCGTCTGATGCAGGAACTGCGCGTCACCTGTATACCTACCACTGGGCCCCATACTGAGATCGTCCAATGATTTGAAACATCTAGATTTTCGTTTCTACCACAACTCAGTCCTATGTTTATGTTTTAGTGATGATCCTTAACTTTGATTTTTAGAGTTAAATGAGAGCCAAAAAAAAAAAAAAATGTTCAGATAGTGGCCAGAGGTTCTAAATTCATCTCCAAAGTGGAGAACCAAAATTTTATTTTCATTGTTCTATATTCATCTCTAGACTGCCAGAATCATTTGTTCAGAGTATCTCATGTTGGATTGTAGAGCATGAGTTCACAAGGTGGATGGTTCGGACTCTAGTGAGCGGGGACACATGCGGATGGTCACAACAGAGGTAAAAACAAACTCATTTAGCCAAGAGGTTTTACAGGATTAATTCTAGTGTACTAGCCTGATTTTGGCACATGTATTTTGACAGTGTATGTGTATGCTACCTAGTAAGTTGCCCGGATTGCTAAGGCATGTCCCATCAGGGACTAGGCCCTGCATTCAATCAATACCCTCCAAACACATGTATCCTATCATTGGGACCAATGGTCAACGAAAAAGGAAAAAAGAAAAAAGAAAAGGGATTTTGGCCGCAAAATTCCTGAAGAAATTATATTTTACCAAATAATGCCTCCACGAGGAGGTACATTTTGAGGGAAATTATGAAAATATCCTCGTTTTTTTATTTATTTTTTATTTTTTATCTTTATAAAGCAGCGAAGGTATGCGTATGAAATCCAAACCATCAAACCCCACCATGATGGACATTCGTGGGAGATTTTTGTTCCCTGCTGAGGCCCATTATGTAAACGGCAGTTTTTCCTTCATCCAGTCTGAGTGACCTAATCTACAGGTTGAAGGGAAAATAAACATTACGGTGGGCCATAAGAATGCCTTAACGGTGGTCTTTCAATCACTACTGTTTCCTATGGTGTAGTCCACATGAGATTTGGATCTTATTAATTTTTGAGTAAATGCCCTAAAATGAGATGGAAAAACAGATGAATGGCGTGGATATAAAACACATACATCATGGTGGGCCCCACAGTCACGGATCCACCGAGTTCTAAGGTAGGATGGCTTAGGTTTTAGGAATAAAATCCACGATAAAATCGGACGGCTTACATTAGTTACTTACCCCACACGTGCCAAGGAGGAAATCTAGGACGTTCACCAGGTGGGATAGCTCGCCCGAGCATCAGGATGGTCGTGTTGTTGAGTGACTGATAGTCAATTATGAATGGACAGAATCTGCGTAAAATCTACGAGTACGTAAATCTACCCCGTTCATCTGAGGGGGACCATTATTTTATATGTAAATTTCAACGGACTAAAAAGCTTCAATGGGCCACACCAATGTGAACAATTTAGAACTGCTCCTCAAACCTAAAATTTCAGTCCCATTTTAGAGATGGACCAAAATGTGTGCAGATGCACGTGAAAATACTAAGGGTTTGGTCGGATTTTTCTCATCTATAAGATAATTTCATCCCTGAATTTCAATACTTATATCATTAATAGTAAAAAGGTAAATCAGGGCTATTACAAGTGTATAAGACTAACTTCCGGAACCAAACCACGGCTATTACAATGCAGATCCAAGACTCAACTGGGCCCCACCTTAGGAAATAATAGGGATGGGAACGACCACAGTTGGAAACTTCGGGAGCTAAATATCAGCCTCATGAAAACTACGGTTATAATGTTTAAATAGTGGCCGTTGTACTGAGTTACTTGTACGCTATTATCATACTGAGTAAACTCAGTTGGGTCCACCTTGAATGTCTGTGGTCTATCCACGCTGTCCATCCGTTTTTCCATCTAATTTAAGGGATTGAGTCCAAAATTGAAACATATCCAAAGATCAAGTGGATCATACCACAGGAAACAGTGGGGACAATGATTTCCACCGTTGAAACATTGCAAGGTCCCACGGTGATGTTTATTTGTCATCTAACCTGTTGATAAGATCATAAAGACATGGATGAACATAAAAAAAACAAATATAAGCTTGATCCAAAACTTCTGTGGCCCCCAAAAATTTTTCAACGGCAGATGTTCAATTCAACAGTTGCCTGTAGTGTGGTATATTTGAGCATTTTATATGTTTCGTTTTTGGGCTCAAGCCATAGAATTATATGGTAAAATGGATGGACGGAGTGGATAAAAAAACATAAATCATGGTGGACGTCATAGAGTTTACTAAGTAGGCTAAGCGTAGTTAGTACGCAATCCGCTTCCCGCGCGTTAGAAACTTATAAAACACAAGGAAGATACATCAAGAAGACATTTCTCTGGAGATAATCGAGATGGTGAGTGAAAAGGGAGAGAAGGTTATCGAAAAGAGAGGATTGAAGAGGAGGTGTGGCTGCGTAGACATCGACGTCCACGTCGCAGATGAGATGGGCAAGAAAAGGATCGAAGATGATTATATAGCTGGTCCGGTGATTGGTTATGGAGGGTTTGGTGTTGTCCGGGCTTGTTATGATAGAATCAAGAAGCATTGCTTTGCCTGCAAATCAGTGGCGAAGATCGTAGCCTATGGCATCCATCAAGAAATAGAAATAATGCAACACCTATCTGGTCATCCAGGTGTTGTAACACTAAGAGCTGTCTACGAGGATGCCAATTATTTTCATCTAATCATGGAGATGTGCGATGGCAGTTCCTTGTTGAATGACATCCGTAATAGAAGATTCAAGTCGGAGAGAGAGATTGCCGCAGTGATAAAGGAGATTGTATCTTCGTTGAAGTATTGCCATGAATCGGGAGTCATCCACGGTGACATCAAGCCGCATAACATACTTCGAACTAGGTCAGGAAGTTTAAAGATTGCAGACTTTGGTTTCTCTCTGAGGACGACGTTGAGAGGTAACTTCTAGGAAGTCTTTGCATGTTATTATTGTTAGGGTGGTGCTCTGTAAAACTAATATTTCACTTCTAGGAGGTCCTTGCATGTTATTATTGTTAGGGTGGTGCTCTGTAAAACTAATATTTCATTTCTAAGAGGTCCTTGCATGTTATTATTGTTAGGGTGGTGCTCTGTAAACCTAATATTTCATTTCTAGGAGGTCCTTGCATGTTATTATTGTTAGGGTGGTGCTCTGTAAAACTAATATTTCATTGCTAGGACGTCCTTGCATGTTATTATTGTTAGGGTGGTGCTCTGTAAAACTAATATTTCATTTCCAGGAGGTCTTTGCATGTTATTATTGTTAGGGTGGTGCTCTGTAAAACTAATATTTCATTTCCAGGAGGTCTTTGCATGTTATTATTGTTAGGGTGGTGCTCCGTAAAACTAATATTTCATGGCCGGCATGTTATCATTCTTTTCTATCACTGATTGCAATTGTTATAGCTACATGAGTACATTGCAATTATGGAAAAGAGAGGGATCTTAGGGTTTTCAATTGGGTTATATTATGTTAGCTCCAGGGATAGGTTCTTATCGAGCTGCTTTATTCCATTTAATTAATGCCTTTCAAAAGCATTATTGTTCTTAGGATCCGGATTGATTATTCATTCAATGGAACCCATTGTTGGATATTCTCCAGATAAAAGTCAGAACATGGTTCTTATGGGTGGTTTAACCAAATATGTGCCAATTACAAAAACTACTTTTTTATTAGGTACACTTTCTCTTTGCGGTATTCCACCTCTCACTTTCTCTTTGCGATATTCCACCTCTTGCTTGTTTTTTGTTCAAAGATGAAATTCTTAATGATGATTGGTTGTATTCACCGATTTTCACAGTAATAGCCTCTTCCACAGCAGGATTAACTGCATTTTATATGTTTTGGATGTATTTACTTACTTTTGAAGGGCATTTACATGTTCGGTTTTATTATTTTTCAACTACAGGTCAAGAATTCTCTGCACCTGGTGGGAGTCCTCGTTTTATGTCCCCAGAAGCAATACAAGGAAGGATTACAGAGAAATCCGACATATGGGGTGTCGGTTTGGTTTTGCACAAACTATTAGTAAAACATCATCCCTTCAAGGGGAAATCTTGCCAAGACTTACGTGATGCAATCACAACAGTCGAGCTAGATTTCAACGATGAGAAGTGGACGCGGGTCTCGGATTGTGCAAAAGATCTGGTGAAGAAAATGCTAAACAAGGATGTTTCTCAACGATTAACTGCAGAAGAAGTTCTAAGTAAGTTTTTTATTTAGTAATTGACAATGATCTTTTATGATTGTCCAGCCTTGGGGCATAACTATTCTAATGATCTAAACTACAATGGGCACCCTTCCATGGATGAGTCGCCCTCTAAATTCACACTGAATACATGCATGATATTGACCATTGATTTGTTAATTGAATTTGGTCTACTGAAAAGAAAATTTGCAATGGTTTATGTCTTGAACTACACCAATCAATGGTCAGGATCTTTGGGAAATGCATAGCAGCCTCCAAAAGAGGGATGGTGTAAACCCATGTGACAAACATGCTTGTGAGGCCGAGTCATGCCTCATGCAGAGCCATTGATTCTTTTCTGTTGAATTATAATTTTTTTTTTCTTCTTTTAATATATCTTCATAATCTTGAAATTATCTGTTTATAATGTTTTCAGGTCATCCATGGTTACAAGAAGAGAAAAGCGAAATTGACTCCTTACTCCAAGAAATATTGGGCTTGCTTGTGTCTTTGAAGGCGTATACATGTTGAGGTATCTTTTGAGAAGATTGGTAAATTTTAAAATTTAAATTTGAAGTTTTTAATTTTTGAATTAGAAGTTTTTAAACATTGATTGAGTCATGATTTCACATGTCACACCTAGCTTACATTTCTAAAAGTTTTAGTATAATACTGAATTGTTAACTTGATGATTATTGAGAATGATAAGAACCAAACCTATGGAATTTGCCCATCATGTTCAATGAGAGGAAGAAAATAAAAACCCCCAGCTATAAAAACAGTTGTCATCGAAAAAAACTACCTATCGAAGTTCCTTGAAAGGACTAAAATAGTGTGAAAGCCATCGATGGTAAAATCAAAAGCTGGAAAAATACCCAGCAAAAAAACAATTGTCATCGAAAAGGGCTACCTATCGAAGTTCCTTGAAGGTACTGAAATAGTGTGAAAGTTATCGATGGAAAAATCAAAAGCTGGATGAATGTTCAATGAGAAGGAAAAATAAAAAAAAATACCCAGCTAAAAAACAGTTGTCATCGAAAAGGGCTACCTATCGAAGTTCCTTAAAAGGACTAAAATAGTGTGAAAGCCATCGATGGAAAAATCAAAAGCTGGATGAATGTTCAATGAGAAGAAAAGAAAAAAAAGAAAATACTCAGCTAAAAAACAGTTGTCATCGAAAAGGGCTACCTATCGAAGTTCCATAAAAGGACTAAAATAGTGTGAAAGCCATCGATGGAAAAATCAAAAGCTGGAGAATAGAAAGTTGAACTGTAAGGCAAGTTTTGGTTTAGGTTTTGGTTATCTTAAATGTTCTTTAGATTATCAATGTTAACATGAAAGTAGAAATCTAAAACCTTCGGTTAGTCTAAGCTTCACTATGCACTCATGGAACTCAATGTTTAGGATTGTTCTAATTATAAATTAATGCTTTGAATTTGATTAGAATATTTACCAAGTGTTAAAGTTTATGTATAAATTATGTTTTATATTAATATACCTTGGATTTCTATAATCTGTAATGTTTTGAGAATTGCTCGAGTTTATAAAAATATGTTCATTTAGTTTCAAAATATCAAATAACTAGAATTCAAGTTTCAAAAATCATTAGCATTGGTATTATTTTATGTGTGGACCATCTAAATTTCAGCCCTCAATTTGGATAGTTTAATTCATAGTTCAACGTATCACCCTGTATTAATAGTTATCACCCTGAATGATATAGCTGCAGAAAAGCTTTTATATCATCTAAGTGACACTTAGGCAGTTCGATGTTTGGTACGGCGGTGCTAAAGTTATACAGGCGGGATATATTTACTCAAATTAAGCCAATATCAAATTTCAGGACTTGTGTAAATAGGTCAATATTGGTTGAACAATCATAACCATTAATTTGCGGACATGCCGTTGACCATCCACTAAATGTCCACCAATGGCCCAACACCTAGTACTCTGGCCCGAGTACAACGGAAGCAGGCCAGGCCTAAAAGCTTAGTACAAGGAAAGTGAAGACCAAAGACTTGTGTATGGAATTCAATAGAAGAAAGTCTTGATTTATACATAACCTTTCCATGTGCAGTGTTTAAACGGTTCCACCATGGTTCGGTTACAGTGACTCTATATGTGCATGTACTGTAGTAGAAGTCATGAAGCCGACACGTTGGAGATAATTGGTGGGTGCAAAATACATCACCCACCATATCATATCCCTTTTCTTTTTTAACGAGTGACATTATTCGCTTCTGCAATGAAAAGCTTCGTCAATGCTGGTGAGACATCTCTTATCCATCAGTTGCACCAAATCATTTTTGAATGGGACTTTGAAACTTAGGTTAATAGAAAACTCAAGTAAGCCACAACAAATGAAACAGTGGGAATAAGAACACTCAACAGTGAGATCTGTTAGAGCCCACTCTAAATCAAGCTGTAGGTAAAAACCAAATATCAGTCTGATCCAAAACATCATTGCGCTTAGGAAGGTTTCAATGGTGTGCATATCCATCCTCTCTATTTCCTATTTTGTGCCCTGGCTTACTCGAGTTTTGGATCGACCTAATTTTTTAGCCCAAATTCTCGCATGATCTGCCACAAATGATGGACAGATTGGATGTCACACGTGCATCACGGTAGGCTGTGGGCCTGACAGAGCTTTTTGTTTCACACAATCCTAATGAGGGAGGAACACATGCTCATTTTGAGATAGCCCATTTTCCCATTTTCCCAACAGCTTTTATTCAATAAGGAAATCAATTAGATACTTCGAAGTCCAATGATCAAAGGTTAGCCAATGAACGACTGAGGCCTAGTGGGATATTACATGGGTCAGGAAATGCACAAGGAAAAGAGTAATCTGCAGGTTGGCATCATGTGATTGAGGTGGGCGACCTTTAATTGTTTGTTTGACTTGGAAAAGGGGGCCAGCGAGCGCTGCTATCATCACCATAAATTCATGATGATAATTGTCATCATCATGCATCCCACTTCAAATACAGAGATTGTTGTATCATTGATAAAATAATCACGATTTTATTTTTCTCAACTCTGCTACCCTCATTACTTTGAGAGTAAATTACTAAACCCCACCTTTTCCTCTGTTGAGACTCATGATGGAGCGTCTGTATCGTAGCCCACTGGGGCCCACTTGCTGAGTGGTCCAATCATAATTGGAGCTGACCATGTTTTGGACCCAAGCACACGCGCTACTGTAAGAAACTTACGCTAATGGATGATTGTGACCATCACTTTACGAAGATGAATTTAGAACAATGAAAAATGAAAAGTATATTTTCAATGATTCGCAATCAACTACTGTTGAAGTCACAGGTCAGGATCATCACTGAAGTGTCATCATGGAACAGAAGTTTACTTGTGAGAGTAAAGAGAATACCGATGGTTCAACACATTGGACCATCTTGGCATGTGGCCCCAATGGGTAGCCATACGTTGGGTCCTGAATCGGGGGAGAGGCAACAACCACGCAGATGATCCATGGCTCAAAAAATAAATAAAATACATGGTTAGACAATCATAGCTGTTAGGTCGTCGTGAATTTCACATACTAAGTAAGAGGAGCTACATGATACTTAGGCTGCGTATGATGCTTGATGCACAGGCGCTCCCAACTGGTACACGTGGCATATGTTAACTCAAGTTAAAGCAATCAAATTATTGCTAACTCAGTGCAAAGATCATATTAGTTGAACAATCTTGGCCTCTGATTCATGGACACTTGATCGTGGAAACATGACCAACTGTGGGATATTTTTCATTTTTCACCGCCCATTAAATGTCCACCAATCTGATAGACTCGTAATTGGACGCGGATTGCCTACCGAAACTAATAGTAGTGACTCAGACGGTGCTCTGTGGGCCCATCATGATGTATGTGTTTTATCCACGCCATTCATCCATTTTTCCAGCTCATTTTAGGGCATGATCCAAAAAATAAGGCAATCTAAATCTTATGTTGGTAACACCACAGGAAAAAGTAGTGATTGAATGCCCACCATTAAAAACTTCTTGGGGCCACAAAAATTAGGATCAAATTTATATTTGTGTTTTCTCCTACTCCAGGTGTTTTTTTTTTACCTAATCAATAGATTGGATGGTGTGTGTGTGTGTGTGTGTATATATATATATATATATATTACCGCAAGCCAAGGAAGTTTTTAATAGTTGGTGCTCAAACACCACCTTTCTGTGGTGTGATCCAATTGAGATTTGGATCTACCTCATTTTTTTAAGATCACGTGATAAAATAATTATCCAAAATGGATAAACAGTGCATGTATAAATTATATGCATTGTCATGGGTACATCTGAACTGAGCCCTATTGAGGTTGACTTAGAGATATCAACAAGCAGAGCCTCAGATCAGTAGTGTCCGAGCCGAGCTTTGAATCGGTAGCGTCCGACCCTATCCGATTCCAAGTTCTTTGTTAGAAGTCATCACACATCCTACCCGTAGATTCCGACCAAGAGCAGTTCACTCATGAGCTCAGGCAGCCATGAGTAAAGCTCGGCTCGGATGAGAACGTTGCCGAAGAATGCGCTAAGTGATTAACTTCCTGTAACGCTTATCTGGAGCATTATCTGGGCACGATCTCCAAGTAACGGCTGACAACAGCGCACGCGTAGCTCTCACATGATGGCGTAGACCGTGCCGAGATTATTGGACATGTTCATTTCAACCCGAAAATATTTATAGAGGATATTGCAACAGAGAAAGGTACGCAATATCTCGCACCCTAAACCTACTCTACGAAACTTAGACCCAGTTTCATAGTCTAACTTTGATATCGGAGGGTCCCTTGCTCTATCCATGGTCTCCTTTGTCTTCCTTTTGTGCAGGACTCAGGGTTCGATCCGAGTACTTAGAGCTTGGTGGAGAGTGATTCGGATTTTAGCATCAACATACATCATTGTGGAGTCCACATAGTACCATCCAATAGCAATAGCGATGTTGCTGCTAGCTATGCCACTCTGCAATTTGCATCCTCAACAATTAAGTGGGTTTAATTTCAATTCATGATTGCCATGGAATTCAAGCAAGGTGGAAGAATTGGAGATGTTCCTCTAAAGACATTATCATCATCATTTGCCAATCAAACTAAAAGGAAAATCTTATAATATATTTGTGGGATGATCCATGCTTTATGGTATTGGTTGTTGGACCGTTATGGAACAACATATATATGGAGTGACTGCAGCTGAAATGAGGCCATTGAAATAGATGAGTGGCAAGATTAGGACAACTAAAATTAGAAATGAATGAATTTGAGGAAATTTAGAGCAACATCGGCAAATATAAAGATAGGAAAATATAAATAGATGGCTTGGGTATGTGCAACAAAGATTAAAATTTGCATTAATTAGAAAAAGTAAGTTAGTACAACGGTCTCTCTAAAAATAGTTTGAATGATTTTTCACAAGGGTATTTTCCCATGCTCAATACAATACACAAATCACATTTATATTCCTTTCCCCTTCATGTAGCAAAGAAACACCATTAAAATTTTCTTCTTTAAAAGATTGGGGGTTTGTCATTGATAGAGTAAAATGGTATAAGCGTGTGCAAGAAAAAAAAAAAAAAACAAGAATAAAATCGTGAAAAATGATTCATCTAACCAGCCCTAATTAATTGAAATAAAGCTTAGATCATCATGATTCAAAATGCATCTAAGTTATGAATCACAACTTGGATAGTTTAATTTAAATTACTTCATTTTAATTACTTCACAACTTGCATTTTTTAAGAAATTACTTCAATATGTCATTTTTTTATTGGCATTGTACTTATCATTATTACATTTTTTTAAAAGGATGACTACCCTTTTGTTAGCGGGGGATTACTGTCTTTTTAAAGCATTCCTATCATTTGATAAATTCAAGTCCATGACTACTGTTGGAGGTGTGATGTATATGTAATTTTTTTAACGTAAGCACTACACCCTACATACATTCACGCCTCATCCGAACCCATGACCTGTGTTGAAACTCCGTGAGTCTACCACGAGGCATATGGTAAGGACCCCATCAGTATACAAGTATGTGGACCCAAGTTTATCAAACCATCCATTTGCACACAACTGATGCTACAGCTAATTTAGTGAGAAAGGACAACACTTTTGAGCCATGGCTTCTGCTTATAATAGGTCAACAGATCAACGGTTTCCCTCACCTTAGCTAATGGCCGCTTTCACAGAGGATATGCCAGGAATGGGCGAACAATCATCTCAACACACCTCTGACATTGCTAGCAAACCTCTCGTAGAAAATAAAAAAAGAAAGAAAAAAAAACTATATATACTGTACGATTTTAAAAGGAGTGTTATTACGGAGCCGCCAATCTTTTAATACAAAGTACAGTGGTTGGATAATCCTAACTGCTTACTTAATGGAAGGTAGATGAGTGGTAAGATAAAATATATATAAATAAATAAAAACCTTCATTCAGCAGGCAAAAGGCCTCCAATCGACCGTGGGGCTCACAGTATGAACGGTTCAGATCATGGAACAGCTCATTTAATTGATTATTATTGGATGACTCCTAAGAGTATCATGTATTATGTAAAATTGGATAATCTTGAGGGGTTACTAAAATGGGATCATCGTAGCCATCCAATCACACGAATTTTGCAAATTCAAGATAGGGTTAGTCATTTGGGGTGTCCCTGCGTGAGCAAGTGTTGAACTTCCACACGCGTGTGGAATTATCAAACCTGTTAAAAAGGTTGCCAGGATTCAGATACAGCTTGCGCCAGACTGGCCTGAAGGGTGGACAGGTTAGGCTGGTGACCCAACACCGGCCACCGGTTTAGCTGATCCACTTGAGCTTTGGATCTACCTCATTTTGTGGTTCAGGCCCTAAAATAAGCTGGAAAAATGAATGGATGATGTGGATACGACACATACATCATGGTGGCGCTCATCCGAAGCACGCTTTGGTGTCCCACAAATATGCCTGGTTGGAACCTGTAGCCGCGTGTAGAGGTACCTGTGGAGAGATTAGTGTAGACTTAGATAAGGGTGGGCAGGGGCCAGGTAGCCCGCCTGAACCGATGAGCCCATCCCAGGCCGGGTTTGGACCCGATGGCGTTGGCCTTGGCCCGATAAATTTTCTGCTCAAGCTTGGGCTTAAGTCATTTTAGCCCATCACAACTCAATTAGTGTAGCACAAAGCACCAACCTCCTCACTATGTGCTATTGAAAAAGCTCTTGTAAGGCCCACCATGATGTATGTATTTTATCCATATTATCCATCTATTTTGCCGGCTTATATTAAAGCATGAGGATAAAAATCAGGCAGATCTAAATCTCAAGTGAACCACACCAAAGGAAAAAAGTGGTAATTGAATTCCCACCATTAAAAGCTTCATAAGGATCACTGAAATGTTTGTTTGCCATCCAACCTGTTAATTAGGCCACACCAACCTAGACGAAGGAAAGCACAAACATCAGCAAAAAAAAAAAAAAAATGTAGCTTATAAGAAGTTTTTAACTGTGGTCATTCAATCACCACTTTCTCTTATGGTATAGTTCACTTGAGATTTGGATCTGCCTCATTTATGGGATCATGCCCTGAATGAGCTGAAAAAATGGAGGTGAGCCCAATAAGTTTTTCCAAAAGCATACATACATTACTAAGTAGTGCAACGTCATGATGGGCTTGAGCTAGGCCCAGGCTTTGAGTCTCAAGTCTTGGGCTGAGCCCGGGCTTAGCCTGACTGCCCAAACCCGGACTACTGCCGCCCCTAGACTTAGCCAAAGCGATGACTTCCAAGATCTAGAAAGAAAAGGTGATGTTGCTGAACCAAACATCAAACATTCGATCTCATTAAACTTGGCCTAGGTATATCAGATCCGGAGCGGTCATTTTTTGGATCCATGGATGGGTTACATACATTAGTTAGTCAAATCCTAACCACAGATTAGATGACTTTTAAGGAAATACAGTTACGTGGTTAGGAGAAAGTCTGACCAACAGCCGAGATTAAGCAGGAGTCCACTTGGCGGCTTGGATAAGGATCGGATTGCCTCCCCGGATATCCAACGTGGCAGAATTTGATTGAGCCACTTGTCAGGAAAAAAGAAAGGAACACACGCAAAGAACGTTTGAAAGTAATCAGTACTCACCCGGCCATCAACTGGCCCAACCAAATCTCACCACACCGGTCCTGGGTGTCAGCGGGCAATCCGCTTCCCTTGGGTAGTCTCAGGCCTGTGATTGTCATGCATTGCTGATCCAACATGATAGAGAATAAATAAACAACCTGTATCAAGACCCGGCCTCACCCAAGACGGTAGGGCCCTTGCCATGAGGCCCACCTTGATGTGTGTATTCTGTATCCACCTTGTCTATCTGTTTTTCCAGGTCATTTTAGGGCACGATCCCCAAAATGAAGATGATCCGATTACCAATTGGACCATACTCTAGGAAACGATGGTGATTGACCATTGACACTATTTCCTAAAGTATGGTCCACCTCATAATTGGATCTTCTTCGAAATTTCCCTGAAATGATATGGAAAAACAGATGGATGGGGTGGATACAGAATACCCACATCAAGGTGGGCCCAACGGTAAGGGCTGCACCGTCTTGGGTGAGGCCTAGGTCTCACCTAATCTGCTCCCCTGTATCACCAGCATACGTCATTTCCACTGTGGCCGCATGTAGAAATAATTGGTCTGATGACCAGAACTATCCATGTTCTGTGCACTGTCCCAGTTTGGCTATTTTCATAAACTCTGATCCTTGTTCAATGGCTCACATCCATCACATCCATATCCACCTTGATTCTATCCTCTAATCCTACTTGTGGCACATATGCACTAATAACATTGATTATCTCCTCTCCTAACACAAGTTTTATTAATAAAATCCTATCACTTACTCTCCTAACATCTAAAACCTTATCCATTATATTTTTATCTACCACTATTCCTACCCCATTTCAATTATTGTCCTTTCCTATGTGCCAAAGTTTATATGCGTAAAAATGTTTTTTTTTTTTTAAGTTATATCCATCAATTTCTCTAGTTTTGGTCCCTTTCACTTGGTTTCCTGGATGCAAGCTATGTGAACACTCCTTCATTTCAACGTATCTACTTATGAATAATCTGGTCATTTCCTTTTTATTGAACTGGTCATTGCAATTCAATTTAACAATGTATTCAAATGCAACCCTAGGCATCACCTTGAGATATGATGATGTCAAGGGCCTTACATTCAAGCTTAGAAATTTGTGAGTTTCTCTCTCTGTTGACATGGAAAGCTGTGGCCGTCCCCTTTAATCACTTTCTCTGGTTGGGGCTGGTAATCTTCACAGGCAGCTAGCTCGCACCACATTTTCCTGGGTGGACGATGCACCTTGGGTTCCAGGCATAGGAAGAGGCTCTTCAAGCTTTCAACCTGATTTGCTAGGAATTTCAATCATTTAACCTGCTTTACTTGGATCACCTGCAATGCTTCTCTTCCTTGGTCTGAAGGAGATCTCTGGTTGAATAGGTTTACTTCAGATACTTTATAGTCATTACTAATTTTGGATCATTTCCACTTTGAAAAACTTCTGTTTGAAAAAGAATCAATAAAATATTTGTAATTATTTTCATCATGTCGGGTCTTAATCAATTGCTAATCGATCTGTACAATCAATCTAATTTGAAATTATTGTAATTAATATAGGAAAGCATATAATTATAATTTGAGCTTCCTGTACAAATTAGCACAATTGACATTTTTCTTACAATCAGTTTTACATTATCCAGCTTTCTTTTGTGGTGACTGCCTTAAATTCTTGCTTCTGCGGATGGTTATCTGGCAGTGACTTGAAAAAGGTAGCCCTTTTTGGCTGCCCTACCGTTGAAAGAAAAACCATTTTTGCAGCCAAGGGTCTACGAACTTTCTTCAGCATCGAGGAAGATATGTAAGCAACTTTTTAATTTTAGGGAATTTTTTCATTATTAGTCTTGAAGCTATTCTTCATAAAAGGTTCAGATTTTGTGTACTTGGGAAGCTATTCTCAGGAATCCAGTTTGTGTTTAGATACTGAGAATGGGTCGGAGACAAAGGAGAGGAGGGGCTTTTTATCCATCTAAAAAATACGATTGTTTGAGAATCCATTCCCCAAAAATTTGCAACCCGTCTTCATAAAAGGTTCAAATCTTGGGAATTGGATTCCCATAGGAATTCATGTCCCACCCTTTTCTCAGGACCTCAACACAAATTCATCTCCTCCCTATAGAATCCATTTCCTAGGGCTGGATGCCTAGTGATGTTCTTCATCATTCATCTTGAAGATTGTTTTCCCTCTTTTTTCATGCACTTAGGTGTGCTGAGCACGTAAATTGAAGAGCTCATGCAAATTAGTGAACCAAAGAGTAGAGAAAAAGGAGAACGTGGATTCAGTGGATGCATTGAGGGTCCTTCCTGTGTATGCCTCAGACTCGCTGCCCCAGCAGCTGATAGTAACTGATGATATAAAGCTTTCTATCAACAAATTGCTGAAGGAGGTGGACAATCTCAGCAAATAATGGCTCGATCGAGGGTCCTGATCTTGATGTTTCTGGTATATTATAAGGTAGGTAAGTGGAAATGAAAGCCTAAGGTAAGGTCTTCGATTTATTTATTTTTTAACAAGATCTTACTCCGGAAATCTTGTTGTCGAAGGTGATTCTCGCAATGCAATCTCTTGGTAAGGTGATTCTTGTTGTTGAGGCTATTGTTTATGTTTGAGTTATCTGATTTAGTTTCAATTGATCACACGAGGGAGGGCGGCAAATGATAGTCAGACGCTTATGCAAAGGTCAGTCTGTGCAGAGTTTACATATTGGGAATGCTTTCCTGCTTGTTTAGGCTTCTTCAATAATATATTCTGGCTATTTAGAGAAGGCCTCAAGTCCAACAGGTTGGACCATATGTTACCATCCACCCAACGAATAACTTCCAACCCTTCTAAAAGGTTGGCCCCACCATAAGGATCACTTTATGCAAAACTCAGCCCCCATTTACTCATCTGATGGGCAATTTTGGTGTAGTGTGAGGAGGGTTGGATGTCACAAATACATGACAGGCTGGATGTTATATGCTGGGTGGATGGTAACTCTTGTCTAACCATATGGACTCAAGATGCAGTAACTTATGACATTGATCTGACAGGCCTTGATATCTACCCTCTCAGGAGATCCTTGCCATCAAATGGAATGGACAACTACAAGCAGTGGTTCACCGTTAGCGAGGGTCAACTTGGATTGTTACAATCATGTGATGTGGGAAGATCTTGGGGATATCTCCAATCCACCTTTGGGCCTACCATGAATGATTCAAATCTCCAGGTGGGCTCCACATGCAAACCCTAACACAAACTCAATTTAGCATTGTATGATACCTTCCAAATGCTTGATGATCTTCCATACTCATATCCAGTGTTTGGACTGGTCCATTTTATAGGTATATTCTTGTGTTCTTTTTTTTTTTTTTTTTTAATTTTTATTTAGTAATGTATTATTATTATTAAGAGCATACCATCTGCATAGACATTACATTTTTATTTATCTGTTTTCGGTGATTTTTACACATCTTGAATTCTGTTGGGGAAAAATATGTTAAGTCCCGGAGACCTGGTTATGGAATGAACCAATTTTACTGATAAGGCTCGGGAGTTCGAGGCAATAAGCCCGACCGAGACAAAGGTGAAAAGCCTAAAGGAGAGACTTAACTCGGATCGCAGGAAGTAAATTCCGACCAAGGCTTGTAGAGTCATGAGCCATAGCCAAGATATATAAGACGCATAAAGTTGACTCGGATAACGAGCCAACAACGTCTAAAGAAACCAATTAAGGTCCACAACACAGAAGTCACCTGACTGACCATAAAACCGATCCATATTAAGTCGGTTACAAAGTCGGCTATCAGATTAAGAGAAGGTATCTATATGAATCAGTTCCCTCTCATCCGACAGAAGGCATACTGCTTTCTCCTTGCAACTAGCCGAGACTTACTCTTTCTTAGAGTCGGTCAGGGCCGAGACAAGCTAGGAAGAGCCGGTGTAAATATAAATACCGTCTCAAAAATCTTGTGAAAGTATTCCCGACCCCGAAGATCTCGGGATCAAGCAGAATCCATAAACGGATTACAACTACGGATTACAAGTAAATCAAATCTCCAAGATATGCGAGAGAGAATCTCTACACGACGGGACCCTCCCATTCCTATAAAAAGAGAAAACCTCCAAGCTTAAAGGTACACAGAAAACTCTTCTCAAAGACCCTTCTCACGATCTTGTCGGTGACTTAAGCATCGGAGGGTCCCCGACTCTAGCCAGGATCTCCTTTGTCTATTTCTTATGCAGGTGATAGGACGGGGGAGGGCGCACTAGTTTTTTGCACCAACAGATTGGCACCGTCTGTGGGGAAACGGTACAAAAAGTCATTTTCCAGGCTCTATTCAGTAGCTTCAAACGAGTTTTAATGGCAAGAACCAGAAGAACTGTTCAAGATGAACCGAATGAGGTCACTGTTATCGGACCGCCTGCAACCGAAGGACCCCCAGGTATGATGTAACGTCTCGAAAAAATCCGTACAAAGACCCGAGTACCACCAGAAATCACTAAGGACCAAATCCTTTAGAAAATTAGACGAGCATTAACTGAGTGCTAAACTAGATTATCTGTGAAATTAGCTCTAACCAGTTTAAATACAATCTGCAAGACATAATACTAGCAGAATTACTAACGCTACATTACCTAAAAACCTAGGATCCATCTCAAAACCTAGTTGCTCTCGAGAGCATCACGAAACTCCGTATCAGACTCGGACTGCGTGTCTAAAGTCCGATTATTGCGAAACTATACGCTTATGATTGCCTTAAGGGGCTTGACAACCATCCCGGGAATCAAGTCCAGATAGTACCCAGAAACGCACAACTTGAGCCCGGAGCGAAGTGTGTTAGAAACGCGAATATCTTTAGAAAATGAACTCAAACTTAAGTGATTTGGGCTGCTCACTTTCGGGCCAAATCTAATGTTTCAGACCGTCATGTTCTGACCCAACTATATGCTCGGATCAGGGAAATTTCCCTACACAGGTCAGTGTACTTGTGGCCCTAATCGAGTGACGGCGACCGTTGAACTGAAACTGGTCCGCCACGGTTGATCCACGAATTCGATCGGACCAAAAACTTAACCTGACGTAGATCCATCGTCAGGAAACTAACTCCGAATCATATGCAGAAAAGGGGTCTCCAGATCAGCTCCGTTGGATCGAAACTGTCACCCTTTGGCTATATCCTAAGTATTCCCAGGCCCCCGAGGCCATTTACATCAATTCTGGGCCTATATAAGTGTCTTAACCCACCTCTCTCTCATTCCATACGAATTTCAAACCCTATGAGAGAGAAGAGAGGAAAAGAGAGAAGGAAAGAGAGAGAAAGTGGGAGATCGTTGCTGGCCTTCGATCCCACCGCTCCACGTGCCGAATCATCCTTCCTGTATTGCTATTCCGGCGATTCTGACTCCGTTCTTGGGTAAGAAATCCTAACCCTAATCTTCCTTAGGGATTCAAATAGAGTGAGGGATGAAATAGCTAACCTATTTCATGTTATAGGTTGTCGTTGTGTCGTAGATAAAGACTTCGTGTACAAACTAAGTTCGATACGTGTCTACCGGCGAAAGGTGCGGACTATAAACGTTTAGGTTATGGTTTTTAAGGTTTCAATGTCAACAATGATTTATGACTGACTTGATTGCTATAACATATGCTTAGATACGATGCTTTCAGTATATTACGCATGTATATAAACTATATTGAGTTATAATGCTTTCCGTGTGTTTGTTGAAATGTTTGAATGAATATGGAATTTGGATTTATACTTGCCATGATTCTTAAGTGTAAATATATGATGGTTGTATGTGTGATAGCTCCTTTGTGAAGAGACTTGTCATAATATATGTTATAACTAATATATTATATGTATATGGATGTGTAGTCTAAGTGTTTGATAAAATGCATGAATGAGAAAATGCTTGTTGTAATGTATTTAATGAGGGCATTGAGATAGGATTCTCAATTCCTTTATCCATAGTTACAGTTTCCTTTATATAACATGTCTTACTACTTTGTGATTTATAGATGAAATGTCTATGTATGGTAACATGTGTGGTATGTGTTTTGTTGAAATACTCAAATAAGATTTATATTTAGATTTGGTTGTCACATGTTGTCTTTGGCTATTACATGTTAATGCTATTGTTCGGAGTGTGATTGAGACTACGATGTAGTCCAGGCAATCGATAATGGTTTACGATCGATGGCCAAACTGTTTAGCTATGACAAATACGCCCGATGAATCCGAGTCGTACGGTGATTATCGACAGTGGTTAGGCCACGAGGAGTGCGTATGCGCTCCATGTCGACTAATTCAACATACGCTCGTACTAGTCGAACTTGTCAAGTAACCTGATTGGCCCAATGTATGTTCACCATGTATTGACGTTACTGCTTGAACCTAAGGTACCAAACTCACCAGTGAAAAGTCTGTTTAACCTTGGTACCTCGATCCGCTAAGACTCATGAGCCGAGCATGGTGGTATGAGACACCGTGGTCGAGCTGTCGGCCTACGCTGGGGCGACGAGCTTCTTTGTAGTGTCCAGTGAGCAACCCTGTAACAACTCCAAAAATTCCGTACGATGGCCCGAGTATCACCTCAGGCAGAAATCACACAGGATCAAATCCTTTAGAAATTAGACAAAGTTAACTAAGTGTTAAACTAGATTAACCACGAAATCTGCATGAATCACGTTTAACACGATCTGCAAGACCCTAAACTTGTGGAATTATTGACGCTAGGTTACCGTAAAATCTAGGATCAAAATCATTACCCGATTGCTCTCGGGAGCACGTTGAAACTCCGTATCAGATCTGGACCACGCATCGAAAGTTCAAATAATACGAAGTTATAGACTTAGGACCGCCTCGTTGGGCTTGACAACCATCTCGGAAATCAAATCCAGATACTGTCCCATGACTATTCGCTTGAGCTCGGAGCGAAGAGTGTGAGAAAACCTAGTTTTCTTTAGAAATGTAATGGCATTTAAGTAATCTGAGACTTGGTGTTTGCGGGCCAAATATAAGCAATCAGACCATCGGAATCTGACCCAAATACACCCTCGGATCAGCAAAATTTTCATATACATAGCAGTGTACTTGAAATCCCCGATCGTGATTCAGTGATCGTTGAACTGAAACTGGTCCGCCACGCGTGATCTGGGAATCCGACTAGAACGAAAACTTAACTCCACCTAGATCCAGAGTCTGTGAACTTAAGTCCGACCTTTGGCTCAAGGGGGCCGCCAGAAGTCCTCCGTTGAGCTGAAATAGATTCACTTTGGATATAACTTAAGTATACCTTGACCTTAGGTCTATTTTGGTGTTATTTTAGGCTATATAAGGACCTTTAAACCCTCTCTCATTCAGCCATACGAATTTGAAAAAAACCTTAGGAGAGAGAAGTGAGAAAAGAGAGAGAAAGAGTGATTGAAGTGGGAGAACCTCCCTGCTATTTTCCCCTGCCGCTCTACAAGCTTAGCCACTCTATTCCAATCGCTTTCCCGGCGATTCCGACTTCATTTTTAGGTAAGAAACCCTAACCCTAATCTGTTTTGGGGTTTTGATAGTTGTAAGTTATGAAATAACTAACCTAAAGCATGTTATAGGTTGCCACATCGCTGTATACCGAAGTTTAGCAAACCTATCGAATTCGTTATGATTCTACGATAAAAGGTGCAGACTTTAGACGTATAGGTTATAGTTTTCAACGCTTTCAATGTCAGATAATGATAGATTCATGATCTGTATGTCATTGCACATGTACAAAGTGTTGTCCGTTTCATTTTTCGATTATACGTTAACTATGTTGAATAT
The DNA here is from genome assembly GCA_030180095.1 of Magnolia changhungtana. Taxonomy (NCBI): domain Eukaryota; kingdom Viridiplantae; phylum Streptophyta; class Magnoliopsida; order Magnoliales; family Magnoliaceae; genus Magnolia; species Magnolia changhungtana. The sequence continues at coordinate 5,342,923 of JASAUF010000396.1, read as the reverse complement.
ACTGTATTCTTCGTATTTGTAGAAAGTACCGTATACGTATAAATTTTGAAAATGTGTTTGCCATGATTATTTACTGTATGAACGTATTATATATGTGTATAATACTTACTTGGTGAAAGGGTTCGCCCTAATACATGTTTTTGCTAATATACACTATGTATGTCAAAATAGTGTATTCTAAGTGTTTGTAAAAATGCTTGTAAGAGTAAGTGCTTAGATAATCATACTTTAGGTGGGTGTTGAGATGGGATTCTCAACTACCTTAGAAACATATATGATTTCCTCCATGTTGGTTGTTTAATTTAATCGCTTACTATGAAATATATGTGCTTGTATTTCTTGTTTATGTTGTACTTTATAACATGCTTTATGACATGTTTGTTAACATGCTTGAATTACCTTGTTTATTATGCTTTACTCCACATGCTCTGAATAAGGATTGATTGCGATTGAGACTATAATTATAGTCCAGACAATAGGTAATAGACTTGAGTTCGTGGTTGAGATTCGTTTCGCCATGTAGGATGTGTCTGACGAACCCAAGTCGTACTTCAGTTGGCGGCAGTGGTTAGGCCACGCGAAGTGCTTATGCACTTCATGTCGTTCAGTTAGTTGTGCGCTCGTGCTAGTCTAGCTCATCAAGTAACCCGATCTGTCTAATGTATGTTCACCATGTTTGGATGCCACTGTTTGAACCTAGGGTACCAAACTTACCAGTGTAACCTCGTTAACCTTGGTACCTCAATCCGCTAAGACTCATGAGCCAGGCATGGTGATATGGGACACCGTGGTCGAGCTGTCGGCCTACGCTGGGGCCACGTACCTCCCCGTAGTGACCAGTGAGCAACCCTGACTCGTGAGCTGAATACGGTGGTATGGGACACTGTATTTGAGCTGTCGGCCTACACTGATTGGTGATAAGCCCTTTGTAGTGACCTCGAGCATACTCTGAAGCTACAGAGAGGCGACTAGCCTTCCCTTAGCAACAAGAGTATAAACTAGGCCTGTATTGATAAGGTGATGGAGAGTAGTGTAACGATTCCGTGTAACAGCCCTGACAGCCCTTGCAGCGACCTAGAACCACACTATCGTATGAGATTATCTAGGACTAATGACCCTAGAATGGATCACTGTTGGGAATGATATAAGAAAGGTACCTTAGTTTCCCAATACTGCTGTTTGAAATGGACTAATAACAACTCGGTAATCATGTTCATCATCGCATTGCATGTGCCTGGAAGATGTGGAGCACTGAGGGTGCCAGCATGCCGCGAACATAAGATGGTGCCGCACGAGGGAGTATATTGACGAGGGCACGCATCATAATCGCATCTCATCCTTGCATTAATTACAGTACTTGAGAATGTTGTTTGTACTGCTTTATCATTTCTGCTTGACTGATTTGATAACATGTAAACTTATGCTCTATTGTTCCACTGAGTTAGCTACTCACTCCCACGTTACGGGACGGTGTTTTGGAAACCCACCAGACTCTGTCTTAGACGCAGGTACCGACGATCCACAGGAGACTGACCTTGATTATTATAAAGATTAGGATGAGTTTTCCTACATGCAGTTCGCTGGAGGCTTCGTGTAGGCTATCCAGATTTACTGGATTACAGGGTTCATCGTCACAGTTGTACCATTTTGACATTTTGATTCGAGAACAAATACATGTATATGGTGACTCAGTTGGTATTCATACTCTTGAGATCGGGATTGTTTTGTTTTATATACATCTATATACATCTTTCAGTCTTCCGCTTGCGTTTATACATGGATCTGGAGTATGAATTACTGTTTTGGTATAATCTCACTCATGTTTATTGCACTAACACAGACAACATTCAATCATAAGCATTCGTGTTGCATAAGTGATGTTTTGGAACTTGGGTGCTGAGTTGTTACTCGACCCCTGATTTTCAGGGCGTTACAAACCCAGACTCATGAGCCGAATATGGTGGTATGAGACACTGTATTCGAGCTGTCGGCCTACAATTAGGCAACGAGCCATTCATAGTGACCTCGAGCATATACTTGGTCTACATTCAGGCGATGAGCCTTTCCGTATAAACCTCGAGTATAAACCAGGCTTGTGCTGAGGTGACAAGCCTCTCCGTAGCGACATGGAACTGCCTATCGTATGAGACTAACTAGGATTGACGACCCTAGATGAATCATTGTTTGGGAAATGACATAAGGGAGGTACCTTAGCTTTCCGAATTTGTTGTGTGAATAAACCTAATTAAGGATTTGGCTAACACGATTATGCATCGCATTGCACGGTGCTTTGGCGAGGAAGTGTAGCATGCAAGATCGTGAGATGATGTCGCTGAGGGAGTGCAGGTGAGGGCATGCATCATTATCACATACCATCCTTGCATTAATAAGAGTACCTAGGACCCAATTGTTGTGTTGCTTTATCATTATTGCTTGACTGAATTAATAACATGTTAACCTTTGTCTTATAGCTCCACTGAGTTGACCACTCACTCCCACTCTGGGACGGTGTTTTAAAACACCAACTAGACTCTGTTTTAGATGCAGATACTGGCGCGGCGTATGAGGACGAGCCAAACTTCTACGATGATGAAGAGGAGTTCTCATACATGCAGTTATCAGGCGGGTTTATGTAGACCGCTCTGATTGACGAGATTACAGGGATATATGATTAGTTGAACATTCACATTTTGTTATTTTGTATCTTTGGAACAAATATGTATTTATTCAGCTCAGTACTACCATCATACTCTGGAGGTTGGGAAACACGTCTACATACCTTATATATTTATCACAGTCTTCCGCTTGCGTAAATTTAAATATCTCTGGAGTATGATATGTTGATTTAGTATAATCTCATTCATGTTTAATGCACTAATACGGACAACATTCAATCATCATTATCTATGTTGTATAAGTGATGTTTTGGAACTCGGGAGTTGAGCGTATGCAACGATGGGCTTCCCACCTTCCCTATGACCCTGAAATCTTCTATAGGACAAATCCGCCAGTAGAGCTCTTTCGAGGGGAGCCTGGGGATCGAGATCCTGCTTTGTCCTTATCTCTCGGTCGATGCTTGTACCTGCGGCGGTGCCTTTCTGCCTCCTTGAACGGGTAAGGCGGCTAGGCTCGGCTTCATCCTTGGAAGCTCTCTTCTTCCCCGTGAGAGAAAGAAGTGTGGAAATGGGGAAAATAACTGTTACAAGCTCGAAAAGAGCCACTGGAGTGAAATAAGGTGGAGGAATAGGATGAGTTGTTGGACTTTGAGATTTTTGAGACACAAAGGAGTGTTTGTGTACTCAAATGAGAGGGATTAAGGGAGATAGGTAGTTGTGGAAGATGGATTTGAGAATAGTGGAGATGGTGCAAGAAAAGGGAAGAAGATGAGATTGGAGGGGTGATTTGAGAGGGGCAAAAGGGGTTTGTAGAGGAAAAGGAAAGCTTGGAGGTGTGTAAGAGGGGAGAGGGGAGCAAACCGGATATAGGGGTCCCCACGTGATTCCGTGGGCCCCACAGCGTCCCACAAGTGCCGGCTAGCCAGGCCCGCTGCGGCCCGACAGGCTCGAACCGGGCGATCGGCGAGGCCTCGCTGATCTAGTGATGTCATCGCCGGTCCCTGGACTCCCCGATGAGGGCTTGCCCCAAGGAAGATGCCATTCCCCCCCCCCCCCCCCCCGGGTGTTGCATGTGTGCAGGGTCCACTTTGGATCCCCACGTTTTGCACCATTTGGGCCCCCCAGTTCGTTTGAGTCGTTTCAAGTCCCATCTCGCATATATTCACATGTTTTACGTTGTAAGAGTGTGGAACTTGTCAATTTAGCATCTAAACCCGTCGATTGACAGTCTAGAAAATAGAAAAGATCTGGGGTCACCACACATGGTCACAGATGCGTACGGGCCCCGATTTTAACGATCAGTTTTACCTGTTGGCGAAACTAGGAATCTTATGATCATTGCTACGTTTTAATGCTCTCTCCTAAGTTAAAGTTCATCAACGTGCGTCATATTACTATAACCTAGGTCCAGTTAAATCCAAATCATGCTCTGATACCAACTTGTAACGCCCTGAAAATTAGGGGTTGAGCAGGAGCCCAACTCCCGAGTTCCAACACATCACTTATGCAACATAGATAATGATGATTAAATGTTGTTCGTATTAGTGTATTAAACATGAGTGAGATTATACCAAAACAACATATCATACTCCAGAGATAATTGAATTACGCAAGTAGAAATTGTGATAAGTATATAAAGCATATAAGTGATTGTAAGTCTCCTGAGTATAATCATGTTACCAGGTCAATTAATTACATATAAAATTTTAAAATATACAAAATGTGTAATATCATCTAGTCAGCATCCCAGTAATCCCCGTCGATCAGAACATGGCCTATATAGACCCACCTGATAACTGCATGTAGGAGAACTCTTCATCGTCATCATAAAAATCAGGCTCCGCCTCGTAAGCATTGCCATCATTTGCAACTACAAGAGGGTCTGGTTGGTGGTATTAAAACACCCTCCCAGAACGTGGGAGTGAGTGATCAACTCAGTAGAGCTATAAGGCAAAGGTTAACATGTTATCAATTCAGTCAAGCAGTAATGATAAAGTAATGGAGCAATCATTCCTAGGTACTCTGGTTAATGCAAGGATGATATGTAATAATGATGCATGCCCTCGCCTACACTCCCTCTACGACATCATCTCACCATCGCGGCATGCACCCCTTCCTCTGTGCTCAACTCCAACGCCAAAGGCACATGCAAATGCTATGCATGTACGTGATTAGTCAAGTTCTTAATTAAGCATATTTATACAATAGGTTTGGGAAGCTAAGGTACCTCTCTTTAAATCATTGACCCAAACATTGATCCATCTAGGGTCGTCAATCCTAGTTAATCACAAACGAAGAACAATTCCAAGTCGCTACGGAGCGGCTCGTCACCTCAGCGCAGGCCTGGTTTATACTCAAAATCACTACGGAAAGGCTCGTCACCTTAGCGTAGTCCTAGTATATACTCATGGTCACTACGGACTCGTCACCTGATCATAGGCCGATAGCTCGAATACAGTGTCCCATACATCACCATATTCGGCTAGCTCACTAGTCACTACAGGGAGGCTCATCGCCCCAGCGTAGGCCGACAGCTCGACCACGGTATCCCCTACACCACCATGTCCGGCCCATGAGTCTTAGCGGATCAAGGTACCAAGGTTAAACGGAATTTTCACTGGTGAGTTTGGTACCTGAGATTCAAGCAGTAGCATCCATACATGGTGAACATACATCGGGCTAATCGGGTTACTTGACAAGCTCGACTAGTACGAGCGCACGTTAAATTAGCCGACATGGAGCGCATACGCACTCCTTATGGCCTAACCACTGTCGATAATCACCGTATGACTCGGATTCATCGGGCGTATTCGTTGTGGCTAAATAGTTCGGCCACCGATCGTAAACCGTTACCGATTGCCTAGACTACATCGTAGCTCCAATCACACTCCAAATAATAGCATTCGCATGTAATAGTCAAAGACAGCATGTGACAACCAATTTAAATACAAATCTCATTTAAGCATTTCAACAAACACGTAGTACACATGTTATCATACATAGGCATTTCATCCATAAATCACATAGTAGTATAATAGGTTACAGAAGGGAACTGTAATTATGGATAAGAGAATTGAGAATCCTGTCTCAACACCCTCCTTAAATACATTCCAACAAGCATTTTTCTTATTCAGGCATTTTACAAAACACTTAGACTACACATATCACGTACATATAATAAATTAGTTAAAACACATATTATAGCAAATCCTTCCACATAGGAATTGCCACACATACAACAATTAGGTATTCTTGATCAATAATCATGTTAAGCACAAATCATAATTCCATACTCAATCACACATTTCAACAAACACATGAAATGCACTATATTCAACATAGTTCATATATATGTATAATACACGGAAAACGTCGCATCTAACCACATGTGACAGCAATCAAGTCAGTCATAGATCATTATTGACATTAAAAGCCTTTAAAACCATAACCTAAACATTTATAGTCCGCACCTTTCGCCGGTAAACTCGTAACGAACTCAGTTTAAACACTAAGTCCTCGTCTACGGCACAACGACAACCTATAGCATGAAATAGGTTAGCTATTTCATCACATACTCTATTTGAATCTCTAAAACAGATTAGGGTTAGGATTTTTTTACTCAAGAACGGAATCGGAATCGCCGGATTAGCGACACGGGAGCGGTGGTTAAGCACGTGGAGTGATGGGATCGAATCCCGGGAACTATTTCTCACTCTCTCTCACTTTCTCTCTTTCCTTCTCTCTTTGCTCTCTTCTCTCTCCTAGGGTTTGCAAATTCGTATGTGAAGGGAGAGAGGGTTTAAGGCCCTTATATAGGCCTAGAACTGATGAGAATGGCCTCAGGGCCATGGTATACTTAGGTTATAACTAAAAGTTGGCTGTTTCCATCCAACGGAGCTCATCTGGAGGCCACTTTTCTGCGTACTGTCCAGAGGAAGTTCCCTGACATCGGATCTGGGTCAGGTTAAGTTTTCAGTCCAATCGGATTTGGAGATCGACCGTGGTAGACCAGTTTCAATTCAATGGCCATCTTCACTCGATCAGGGCCACAAGTACACTGACCTGTGTTGGGAAATTTTCTTGATCCAAGGGTGTATTTGGGTCAGATTCTGACGGTCAGAAACCTTAAATTTGACCTACAAGTGAACGGCCCAAATCACTTAAATATGAGTTCATTTTCTAAAGGTATTCGCGTTTCTCACACACTTCGTTCCGGGTCCAAGTTATGCGTTTCTGGATACTATCTGGATCTGATTTCTGAGATGGTTGTCAAGTCTAGTAAGGCGGTCATAATCGTATAACTTCACGTTAATTGGACTTTTGATGTGCGGTCCAAGTCTAATATGGAGTTTCGTGATGCTCTCGAGAGCAACTGGGTTTTGAGATTGATCCCAGATTCCTGGATAACGTAGCGTTAGCGATTCTGCTAGTTTTGGGTCTTGCCATTCGTATTTGAAGTGGTTAGTGCTAATTTCACAGCTAATCTAGGTTAACACTTAGTAAATTTTCGTCTAATTTCTAAAGGATTTGATCTTGAGTGATTTGTGCCTGAGGTGGTACTCGGGTCTTTATATGGATTTTTTTGAGACATTACACTCCTTGGAGGGGCAGACGCAAGCCGCATTGTAAAGCGACTTGAAAAATCGCGACCATCCCAGCAGGAGGATGGTCAGGTAATTCACTTGGTAGAGGAAGACGAAGGATGATCGAGTCCAGGACATGATACCCGACTCTAATCCTGTCCAGATCCGCCTTATTTAAAACTGAGGGAATCGAACCCTTCTGCTCATCCTCGGCCTCCCCTCCCTCGGTCACCGATTCAACAACCTTCGCTAATCTCCGAGTGGAGACCGACTCAATGGTTCTCGCCGACCTCCGCATGAAAACCGACTCACTGACCCCTTCTGCCTCCTCGGCCTCCTCATCCTACTCCTCCATATCCTCCCCAAGAGGATTGGGTCTGCCACGGGCAGTCATCAGCGATGCCTCTCCATGAGAAGGACATGCAGAAGAAGGGTGCTCCGCTGAAGATCCCGTCATTCTTTTCGAATACCGAAAAGCTGCATTAGCACCGACGACCATCTCCGCCAGTAGTGAGGGCGATTCCGAAACTTTCCAGAGGTGCCTCGTTTCGCCCTTGTCACCAGAAGATCCCTCCCGGGGGCTCTGAGAACCTCACATTGCTGTGAAAAATAAAAATGAGAGGGAGGGAGAGTGTTAAAACTCACCGGAGAGGCGAAAGGCACGCGAGCGTGGGCGCAAAACTGAAAACTGAAATGAAAATGGCGGAAGAAACAGAAGCAGTGAAATGGGATGGGAAAGAAGAGATAGATGCGCGAGCGAAAATGAGGAAAGGGTATCCTGCTCCTTTTATAGCCCGGCCACGTGGCAGGGGCATTTAAGGAGGAGTCGAATCGACGGTCTCGTCGACTCCCCCGCCCGACACGTGGTGCACGCTGACTGACAGAGACGGTGCCTTTGCTACACGTCCGATTCTAATAAGCCGAAGGAACGCTCCGACGGCTCTCCGCACGTGTGGCCTCGGGTAACGAATCGACGCATGTTATGGATGATGCAAGGATCATTAAATGTTCCATCATAACATCGGTCTCCGGTTCAATCCGACTCAAAACTATACTCCTTAGCGTCAACACAGTTGACACAATGAGTAAGGGGGCTTACTGTTGGAGAAAAATATGTTAAGTCCTAGAGACCCGGTTATGGATGAACCAATTCTACCGATAAGGCTCGGGAGTTCGAGGCAATAAGCCCGACCGAGACAAAGGTGAAAAGCCTAAAGGAGAGACTTAACTCGGATTGCAGGAAGTAAATTCCGACAGAGGCTTGTAGAGTCATGAGCCATAGCCAAGATATATAAGACGCATAAAGTTGACTCGAATAACAAGGCAGCAATGTCTAAAGAGACCAATTAAGGTCCACAGCACATAAGCCACCTGACCGACCATAAAATCGATCCATATTAAGTCGGTTACAAAGTTGGCTATCAGATTAAGAGAACGTATCTATATGAATCAGTTCCCTCTCATCCGACAGAAGGCATATTGCTTTCTCCTTGCAACTAGCCGAGACTTACTCGTTCTTAGAGTCGGTCAAGGTTGAGACAAGTAAGGAAGAGCCAGTGTAAATATAAATACCGTCTCAAAAATCTTGTGAAAGGATTCCCGACCCCGAAGATCTCAAGATCAGGCAAAATCCATAAACAGATTACAACTACAAATTACAAGTAAATCAAATCTCCGAGATATGCGAGAGAGAATCTCTACACGACGGGACCCTCCCATTCCTATAAAAAGAGAAAACCTCCAAGCTTAAAGGTACACAGAAAACTCTTCTCAAAGACCCTTCTCACGGTCCTGTCGCTGACTTAAGCATCGGAGGGTCCCCTGCTCTAGCCAGGATCTCCTTTATCTGTTTCTTGTGCAAGTGGTAGGATGGGGGAGGGCGTACCAGTTTTTTGCACCAACAAATTCTATTATCTCTCTTGAGGCCAAGTTTAGTTTGTAGACGTAGAGCTCATGGTTGGTTTATCCAAGCCATTGATTTGACAGCCCCCATTATGGATGGATCATTCTCCCAGATATCCTCTGATCTCTTTTATTAATCTTCTAAGTTAACTAGAGATCATTTTGCCTCTTGTTTGACGCAAGAACTGCGTGTCACCTGTATACCAACCATTGAGCCCCACACTAAGATGGTCCAATGATTTGAAAATATCCTCATTTTATGAAGCAGAGAAGGTCATCAAACGAATGCACCCGGTGGACAGTCTGAGTGACCTTATTTACAATTGGAAGGGAAAATAAACATTATGGTCGGCCTTCGGAAGACCTTTTTTTTTTTTTTTACACACGCACACACCCCACACATGTTAGTGGAATTTCACCACCTATGGATACTTGAACCCTTGACTGGGTGTTGAAACTCCTGAGAGTCTACCACCCAAGCAAGATCAAGGATCCTTAACGATGGCCTTTCAATCACTACTGTTTCCTATGGTGTAGTACACATGAGATTTGGATCTTCTTAATTTTCAAGGCATTACGCCAAAATCACGACTAATTTCGTCTATCGCTTGGTCCATCGCTGTTTACTGGTCGCATATTACCGACGGATAAGATCCGTCGCAAAAAAATAAAAAATCCTTGTAAAAAATATTGGCGACGGATAAGGTCCGTCGCTAATATGAGGAGAACCACGGACCTCGAATTCGTCATTTATTGTAACCATTCAGAAATCCATCACTAAAATAGCTGCAAATTTTTAAAAAAATTGCCAAATTTGTTTGTATTTTTTTTTTAATCTTACACCTGATAGTCATTCAAAAAATAATTCACACGATTGTTTAATAATATCATAATCAATCAATGATTAAACATGTGCGTGCATGTTTCATCCATTTAACACTCATCAAGACAATAATCAACACAATACCAATAAAACAGTTAACAGTCTATTTAATGTTTTCAGACTATAAATGCAAATAAATGTCCATTTTCCACGCTACAAATGTTTATAGCAATACAACTTTCCATGGAGCCACATATCCTGATATAGCCAAACAAGCAAAACCGTACAACTAATAAACAACAACTTTGGGAAACATTTTACCTTTGAAATCCTTAAATCTGTTATGCTAAACTGCACCAACCGAGAACCTGTCTGCAATATAATCCTTTCCTGGAGGCTAGCAGTTGTTCAATAGTCTCCCTAGTAAACAGCGTCAGCTTCAAGTGGAAATCCTTATTGAGGCATAATGTATCTGCGATGAAATGCCGCTTTGTGATTTACTCAACTTGTAACATGTAACAGACTGAATATCAATCTAAGAATCCAAAATTTTGTATCTAATTCCTCTTTATGGAAGAGATTTGTTTCATATAGAAATTCTGTTTCATGCTAATTAATTGCAGACGCCCCTACATTCACTAATTACACAAGCACATGAGAATCTTACCTGCATTTCAGCAGGGCCCATTGGATCAACGGTCTGTATTTCCCAACCTCCTAACCAGGATTACCAGTTGAGAACTAAGTGCTCGCGGATTCCATACACAATCCTTGGGGTTGAGAATGCTAAAACCTTCACAAAAATCCGATTCTAAGATTCCCAACCCATTTATCACAAAGGAGCAAGATGATCTTTGGCCTGAGTATGTGCAGTGTACTAGGATTTTTCTCATAGAATCATAATTTTCCTTGATTAGCAGATCAACATCAGTTTTCAGCCCAGGGCATGTGCAAAGTGTATACTACCTGCTGAATGAGCTGGATTTTTTATATGTATGCCATCCAATGGACAGAACAATGGTTCACTCATGTGTGGGATGAATCCATTTCTGGACACATTTTGGTCCCCAGAGAGCAATCAACATACACAAATTAACCTCGATTATATAAATCATGGAGTGATCCGTGATTTTATTGTTCTTTTGCATACTTTGAATTATTTCCTAAATGCAATGCACATGCATTTTACTAATAGCATCTAGTTATGAATATTGACTAGAGGAAGGCGTAATACTTGCCTTACGAAGCTCAAGTTTTCCACCATTTTCTGTTGTAGAACATTTGCATGAAAGAGTCACTCCATGTTTGTCAAGCACCTACATTAAATAACAAAATCCTTTGAGCATCACAACATCTATTCAATGGAAACTAGTAACAAAGTAGCCACAGAGGCTAAAATAATACCTTCACATGGTAATGCTCTTTCTCTAATGCATTACTAAATTCAGTCCTTGGGACAACCAGATCTTCAACAGCTTGCATATATTCATCAGGAACATTTGTATAAAATGTCTTCCTCACTTTAGCTTGAGCTGGAGAACAGTCACATTCCCCGGTGTCAATGGCAACCCCAAATCAACCTACATTGACGATGTTATCAGAAAGATGGAAATAAGAAATGAGAGTATCCGTGTCTATTTCCGAACTGAGTTAAGCTGATTTAGGCCGCTTTTGGATGCACAAGTGAATTGAATTCCAAACAAAGATTACTGCCATTGCCCATAGGTAAGCTGATAAGAGTCACCAGACAAACCAAAAACAATAAGAAAGGATCCAGCCAAATCAGAATATTCAAGTGTCATTAAAGAGAAAGGAAGTCCCTGTATGGTTATAAAAATCACGCATTACCAACCAAGCATGTGGACAACAGAAGTGTGGATGTAAAAAGAAATGCCAGTTCAAGGATTAAAAATGCCAAGTTTCATTGCTATTTTGCTTGTAGTTTTCATCTTGTTAGCTCCTTTGTAGTTTTCCTTGGTCTAGTTTCAACGTTGTTTACCATTTGTTATGCAGGAAAGGCCTCACATGTTTCAATTTGTTCCTAACGGAATAGTGTTATATTGGATGACATGATACCACTGGATGAAGAAACAAAACATCCAATGTATGCAATGGATGCAATTACATTACATGGAAGCAGTTATTGAGGAATCAATGGCTTGATTTTGGCTAACAATATTGTTTATCTGATGTCCATCTTACATAACAATTAGCTATTGGGTGTGAATCTCAAGACCGGGTTCAATCCATGGGCTTCTAAGCTCAGCCTATACCCTGTCCAAAGTGGTTTGGACTCAGCCTCTAAGCTCATTCATTAGCTACAATCTCTCACTTCCTGTCATGGTTACCCAGAGTATACCGAATATCAATCATTAGAAAAAATTTCTGAATCCTAGGTAAATTTGGGATTGTCCAAAGTACTCTTGTGAATGAAGAAAAGCTCCCCAAGTTAATGGGTGTAAGAAAAATCTTGAGGATCTATAGTCTACGACTGAGATCAATTGGAGGCTCGGAGGAGTTTGAATAATAGCCACAATTGCAAACTTAAAGCCGATATTCAAAAGAAAATTACAAAGAAAAAAATAAATAGTTAGTTTGCAATCTCACGCATTGAATAATGGTCAGGCTAAAGAAGTATTCTGTTATAGCTTATAACTGGCTTCTAAGACGGCCTCCAAAAATCTGGTTTATGAAGCTGTTAGCATGTGAAGATGAGGGCTCATCTTGCAGTTTCAAGTCCAAGTAGAAACTGTGAAGCCTGTCTAGCATGCACTGGAAGAATTCATTAGCATCTTCCTGACAGTATCTTTGTAAAGAAGAGGATTACAGGTGCGAAATTGGCTTCAAATCAGTTTTAAGAATTAAACTAGCACATACTCCAACAAAACAAAAAACTGCAAAATTCACTACATGTTCTTAAACATAATAGATTGTTTAAATCAAGCTATAAGAATGCTTCTTAGATTACAGCTACAAAATTGGCTTCAAATCAGTTTTAAAATAATCATATTTAGTTTAATTGAATCTTCATAATAGGATTGAAATTCAACTTGCAACAAGTTCTAAAATCACGAGATTGAGTTTAGATAAATTATTGGTACAGGTATAGATTATAGATTATAGAATGCAAACCAAACAAAAGCTCATGATATTTAATGATTAAGCAATCTAATATGGTGTAAATTTCATGATAGTTGGTGCAAATAAACACACCTGAGCAGGTGGGCTTAGATGGAACAATCTTTCTGCTAGAAATCATTCTACAATTAGCCACTAAATGTGTTATTGAAATTTAATCATGATTAAATATGGGTTCGAACTTCTGAAAATTTACTAATACATGCAGTTCATACTCAAAGGAATTAACGGAGAGATCCTATGACAGCCCAGCCCAAACCAGTGTTTCCAGACTTGGTAAACTGAGAATACAATCATCATTTCTGAAGACTGGGAGAATGCAGATCTTCAGAAAGTAACAGAGGAACCACTGGCTGATCTGATAAATGTATCAGAGGCTAATGCAACAAGGGATTTACTGGTTATCTTGGCAGAAGAATCGATGGGTAACCTGACCAAGGAACCAAACCTCATAGAGCATGTAGCAGGAAGAAATATAAGAGTTGTAAACAATGAGAACTGGATAAGTGTGGAAGATGTTAGGATCCCAATTAGCCATGGAGGTCCTATTCTAGTTCCTGGCTTGACCCCTACTCCTGCTCCAAAGTCATCAACTGAGGAAGCATTTTTTAAATAAGTCACAAATGGCATGGTCACCGACCCTTCTGTTGCAGCTGATGAAGCTACCAACTGTGAAATACGAATACCCGAGGTAACCATCTGAAGAGGCAAAGTTTTTCATTTTCGAGTTCGTTTCCTTAACAAGCGATTTGACTTCCCATGGCGCTCCCTTTAGCACAACTGAACTAGATATGGCAGAGCTTTGTGTTTGTGTGTGTGTTTGTTTCTTTCAATCTTTCCCACCATTGATAAAACAGATACATCTCTGGTCATTGTCGGAACTATAGTTTTCATCAATATCTACAATGTGCAGATGATAATGGCCAGGGTGTTTCATGTTGCAATGCAACATGTGAATACAATAGTGGTCTTGGATCCTGCATCTTTGTTGAAATGAAATGTCTAGTTATCATAGATTGTCCAAGCACATTTTTTTAACAGACTATAAAGCTCAACTATCTTCTTTTCTCAACAAGATTGAAATTGATGTGGGCATTATAAAGCTCAGCTATCTTCTTTTTTAACAGACCCTGTTTTGTCATAGTGTTTCTTGACAAAAACTCAGTAGGGCTCTTGCCACACATTTCCAAAAGAGGCATGAACTCTATTTGAGGTTTTTATATATATCTAAGCAGGTTGTCCATTAGACTCACTTTTGAATTGCACCGCTCCTAAATTTGACATATTTTGAAGAAAGTTGCTCATAAAAATTGAATTGGAAAGCATCCAAACAAGTATCAACTCACCAAATTTGGGGATATGATGTTTTTCCAATAGTGCTCCTGCAACTAGTGCCAAAACCTGAAAGATGTATTCTTCAACTTAGTCTTGTGATTATATGTGCCGGAGAGTGTCTACCACCAAATTATAAAAGCATGTAATAATTACATAAATAAGAAAACGAAAAATAAAAGAAGTCGACACTTTTTCAGGAATTTTATCTAAAATTTGATGGCTAGAAAACAGCTTCAAGTTGTCGAAAACGGTTTCCAATCACTAGAAAACAACTTCTACTAAATGGGACAGTGTTATAGCGGTTGGAATTTAGTTCTTAGCAGGTAGAAATTAATTTCTCCAACAAGTTTTGTATTTCTATGATGCTTGGTACTACAATCAAACCCTGCTATCACCTATATTAGTGGTTAAAGTTTATCATGGGCCAGTTTAATATTGATGAGATTGTAGAATAGAATCAAAAGAGCCATTTATCCTTACATCACTCTACATCAGCGACAGAGACAGTACAAGCGTAGGTCACTTATCTTGCATAAGGACATCTAAATAAAATATGCTAGATGCTACGAGGGTAATTGTTTTTTCATAGAAAAAGATATGGTAAGGCCAAAGAAGCATGAATATACTCAACATGTACATCAGCATCCACCACACTTGCATGGATAATTCAACCTAACAGAAGTGAAGTAACCCAATGGCACAGAAAGAGGTCCTCCTACAGAGAAATGTAAGAATGAGTGAGTCATAGTTGTAGCAAAACAACCATCCCAAGATAATTGAGCTGCATACGAATTAAACTAGTATAAGTAGACCATGTGCCATCCGATTGTTGGATGTGGCCTACATTAACATCCAATTGGACTGTAGACCCACAAAGCCAGTCAAATGGATGGCCTGGATAGCTAGTTTGCTGATTCTGAGACCCACAGGTCCAACCAAAACCGAATCATACATCATTTATGTCATGCAATTGAATTATTATGTTTTGTATATCAATCATAGAGCCTTGAATAACCATACAGTTGGATAAACACCCAATGCGCAAGATAAGAGAGTAAATTCAGAATTTTACTCATATATATGGCTCTACATCAACCACTTGCTCGTACATATATAATTGTACAACCTATATAGTCCATATGGTTGCATAAAATTGCTTACAATACTGTTATTTTAGTTAGCATACAAGGCCAACTACAAACATTTTTTTGGAAAGATGATGATAGGTAGCATGCAGGTTTTTGATGTCATTAACTGTATCTTGCCCAACAGAAGAATATTGATGACTTGGAAAGAAGAGAAGAAACACTGTGGGGCTCCACAATGAGTTCCCCAGTTATTAAACTTTCAAATCCCAAAAGCAGCATATGCATGAAGTTGGCAATTATCATTAGTATAGTTTCTAGGAAGCTTTGTCAAAGAAATGTACCTACCAAAGATCATTTTTTTTTTAAAGAGTACTTAAACTATTCTAACAGGCAGACATTGCTTAATTGAGAAAGAAGCAATATTTGTGCTGATCATTCTATAATTAAAAAACAGACATCCCACATCAGCCATCTATTATGGACGACAAACAAACATCCCACATCACCATTATAAAAAAATAAAAATAAAAAATGCTCTCAGTTGATTGGAGACACCGAACCTTGGTGTTATACGAAAAGTCCATGGAATAATCCCACACATCATGCTTTTGATCCCAATCTCCAAATTAGGGAACTGATAGCCACTCATTTTTCTGAAAAGCACAAAGAAATGCTCTCCGTTTTATTTATTTATTTTTTTAATAAATCAGGGTGTATCCATCTCATCTCTGTCTATTATAGTAACCGTGGAAAGCAAAATCAGTTAACGTTGGCATATGCAGTACCATGAACACTAGATAAAAAAATATATATATATTAGTGGATGGGATTGACTCCAAAATCAGATTGGTGGAGAAATTCTAACCCATCTTTAACCATTGTGTAGAAAGCTCCCTAAGCCTGTGTTCAGATGCAACATTAAATTGAGTTGCAATGATTTGTTCAATAAAGTGGAAATGACCAAGATGTAAATAGCCCTTAGCCTTGATCTTGAGAGAAAAGGAACTGAATTCCAGATATGTTACCTTTAAGTTAGACTTGAAAGGAACTCAACAGCGATTTGGGGCCTACCTTTTTTCATTACGAGTACTAGAAAACACCACTAAAATTTCATTATTCTCTTATAATTGAAATGAACATACACATTCCAAATCAATTGTGCATCCAAACGCACCCAAAATAGAATTTACAGTTTATAGCATCACCAACCAAGGGTTACAGTATCATAGGAAACAGGTACTTTATTCCCCATGCATTACCAGTTTCATATATAAATGATATGGCTGTATCAGCCCAACACGGGGCGATATGGACAAAAGAATCTGGTTTTGGTGGTGACCACCATAGCAACAATTTTCAAACCTTGTCACTGATATCACTCCCGAGCCAATGGTTCCCAACCTAATCCCAACAAAGGAACTATATGTTAATGCAATGAACAGGGCTTTTTTTTTCGAAAAAACCAATTCATTTGGGACCCTACAGATCCATTCTTTTTCCTTTTCAAATATCAGCCCTTTGTCTCTCTGTTTTCACTTAGAGAATTCTCGGCAGATGGGCGGGAAAAAAAGAAGAAGAAGAGATTCAAGAAAACACACGACACTTGAACAAATGCACTTCTCCATGACAAACAAATCGGACCAAATACATTCATCTTATGGAAACAGCGTTAGAATTTCCAACAACTAAAAACCCCAAAATCGGATTTTACATTTGAAGCTGAATAAGAATAACCGCATTACCGGTGGTCCTTCCAATAACCAAGGACAGATAAGAAGCCAAATCTCCGCAGCATTCCTATATCAGGACTTTATTCCTGAAAAGTCAACGCAGAAAACAGATGAAATTACAGAAATGCCATTGAATTCCATCCACAGAGATCAGACTGCAGTAAATGCGATCCGACCGTGAGCAGAACTGGAATTCCACGTTGAATCCAAGAAAATGATCAATTAGATATAAGAAGAGAACGGAAAGCGAAAATGGCTGCACACCTACGTCTGCTTGGAGTAAGAAGAAGCGGACGGGACCCGCTTGTTGCGGAACATCATATATCCGACGGGTGCAGCGGACATAGCTCGACCGTAGAGGGAGAGGGAGAGGCGTAGAGAGAGAGGGAGAGGCGCAGAGAGAGAGAAGGAGAGATGGAGGGAGAAGGAGAGGTGCAGAGAGAGAGAGAGACGTGGATGAGAGGGGTTGGTTAGGGCCGGCGCCATAACCAGTCCTCATTAGAAGTTTTTAACGGTGGTGTCACTCTCCCCGCTGTTTTCTCTGGTGGGGTCCACTGGAGCTTAGGATGTGACTCATTCTTTGGATCTTACCCTAAAATGATCTGTCCAGATGGATGGACGGCGTGGATACAAAATATATATCATGGTGGGACTACAGAGCTTGGTGACGTCAATTCAGTAGCAGTCTCCCTACTCAACTTGTCAGTAGCCAATCCGCTCCTTCGAGAGAAGGGGGCTGGGTGACGTCAGTAAGTTTTGTGGGTCCTATCACGAGGTATATGTTATATCCAAGCCGTCCATCCATATGGCAAGCTCGTCGTAAGGCTTGAGACAAAAAATAAGACGGATCTAACTATCAAGTGAACCATACGATCGAAAGCATAAAAACAATAGTGATTGGATATCCATCATTAAAATCCTCCTAAGGCCCACTGTACTGTTTATTTGACATCCAATCTGTTTATTAGGTCATACAAGCCTAGATGAAGGGGGAAAAACAAAAATCATCTTGATCCAAAACTTTTATAGCCCCCAAAATGTTTTTAATGGTTAACACTCATTCAATATTGTTTTCTATAATGTGGTCCATTTCAGATTGGGATATAACTTATTTTTGGTCTCATGCTGTAAGATGATCTTTAAAAATAGGTGGACGGTATGGATGAAACACACGTCATGGTGAGGTTCACATAGTTTACTTTGGTAAGAGTAATGAGTAACTCACCTAAATGCTGTGGAGAGAGGTTTCCTTAAAACATTCATAATCATATATTGGGCCTGCTTATATGTGAATCACATATCCAATCCACTCATTATTTGTGTCCCACTTGGATAAGGGGTCAGACCAAATTTCAGCCGCATCCAAAACTCATGTGGGCCCCACCAAGTGCTTTTATATTTTTAAGGATGTCTTCAGATAGTTTTAAATGGCATGGCCCACCTGAGTTTCATATACGGATAATTTTTGAGATATCTCATAACCTGAAGGGGACACATTAAATGCACAATGTTGATGTTCGACACACATTATGATGGAGCCCACAAAACTTACTAATATCAATTCTTAGGTTCTCACGAGGTTAATAAGTTGGGTCACAATTTTGACTAGAATATTTGGCCCATTTTACATATCTGGTCCATTCACTCTATTTTACTGTTCAATACTCAATTTGACTAGTTACTCGTCCCAATTAGGTTACATATGAAAAAGTTATTGGGCATACAAGATTGATCGACAATTTAAGTGAAATTTGATTTAACATCTGAAATTATTTACTCTTCAATCTGGACTGATTAGATTGTCCAAAAACGGTTAAAGGTTCAATTAGTGGATGTGTCTAATAATTTAGTAAAAATAAAAAAATTTCACAGATAAATTTCAATTTCCATTTAAAAATAACTTTTTTTTCAAAAAAAATATATTTTTTTTATTCTTAATTTTTTTTGAAAACTTTTAATGAAATATCATTTTTATTATAAAATATTTCAAAAAAAATATATGCAAATTCTGAATTTTTATTTTCAAAATGCCGATTTTTTTTTCTTTAAAAGCATCATTTTGTTTTCAACTTTTCAATTTTCTTTTTTAAAATGATATATATTCAAAATCTCAATGTTTTTATAAATAACTTTTTCTTTTACTTTTAAATTTTGAACATTTTCAATTAATTTTCAAACATTGTTAAAATTTTTAAACTTCTCAATATTCTTTTTCATGTGATATTGCAAATCATTTAAATATTAGTTGTAATTTTTTTTCAAAAAAAATTCCATTCATTTAATATAAAAACAAAATAATTTTTTTTTTTTTTTTTTTGCATTCAATCAATTGTTAAAAAATAATCTTAGATACAAATATGTGCAATTAAACTACTAAAATTCTATTAAAAAATAATTCTTAGACTACAAAAAAACATAATTTTCCACCATATTTTAAAAACAAAAATTGAAAAAAATTAATGTTTTAAGGCAAAAGTCCTTTTACAAGGTTCAATTACAGTATTTCCTGTGGTGTGGTCCACTTGAGCTTTGGATATGCTTCCTTTTTGTTCTTTAGACCTCAAATTATCTATTAACATAAATGAACAGAGTGGATAAAATAAATAAATAACGGTGGACCCTACGGAGTTTACTTAGTATACAAAGGGTAATGAGTAACTCACCTAAAGGGGTTTCCTTAAAACATTCACAATCATATATTGGGCTTGCCGAAATGTGATTCACATATCCAACCCACTCATTATGTGTGTCCCACTTGGATGAGGAGTCAGACCAAGTTTCAGCCGCATCCAAAACTCATGTGGGCCCCGCTAAGTACTTTTTTATTTTGTAGGATGTCTTCACATAGTTTTAGATGGTATGGCCCACCTGAGTTTCGTATACAAATGATTTTTGAGATATCTCATAACCTAAAGGGGACACATCAAATGCACGATGTTGATGTTCGACACACATCATGATAGGGCCCACAAAACTTACATCATTTCTTGGGTTCTCACGAGGTCAATAAGTTGGGTCACAATTTTGACAGGAATATTGGGCTCATTTTACATGTCTGGTCCATTTATTCTATTTTACTGATCAATACCCTCAATTTGACTAGTTACTCGCCCTGATCTGGCTACATATGAGAAAGATATTGGGCAACAAGATTGATCAACAATTTAAGTGAAATTTGATTTAAACATTTGAAGTTATTTACTCTTCAATCTAAACTAGTTAGATTGTCCAAAAACGGTTAAAGGTTCAATTAGTGGATGTGCCTAATAATTTAGTAAAAAATATATTTTTTTTCACGGACAAATTTCAATTTCCATTTAAAAATAACATTTTTTTCAAAATGTATATTTTTTTACTCCTATTTTTTTTTTTTTTTGAAAACTTTTAACAAAATATCATTTTTATTATAAAATATTTCAAAAAAAATTTAAATGCAAATTCTGAATTTTTATTTTCAAAATCTGAAAATTTTTCTCAAATTTTATTTTTTTCCTCAAAAATTTCAAAATGCTGATTTTTTTTTCTTTAAAAGCATCATTTTGTTTTCAACTTTTCAATTTTCTTTTTCAAAATGATATATATATTCAAAATCTCAGTGTTTTTATAAATAACTTTTCCTTTTAATTTTAAATTTTTAACATTTTCAATTATTTTTCAAACATTGTTAAAATTTTTAAACTTCTCAATATTCTATTTCATGTGATATTACAAATCATATAAATATTAGTTTTAAATTAAAAAAAATTCACTCATTTGACATAAAAACAAAATAATATTTTTTTTGCATTTAAACAATTGTTAAAAGGTAATCTTACATACAAATATGTACAATTAAACTACTGAAATTCTATTAAAAAATAATTCTTAGACTACAAAAAAACATAAATTTCCACCATATTCTAAAAAAAAATGGAAGAAATTAATGTTCAAGGCAAAAGTCCTTTTACGACGGACCATGAACCGTCGCGAAAGCAACTGAAAACCGTTGACAAGTGTTACGGGCGGGAAATTTTCAAAGGGCAAAATCAAAGTTTGCAACGGATTTAGTCCGTCGCTAATTTACGACGGACAAAGGTCCGTCGTAAATTAGATTTTAGCGACGGATTTCGGTCTGTCGCGAAATTCCACGACGTCTAACTGGATTTTCGAGAGACGGGATTCGCAATGAACTTTTTCCTTAGTGACATTAAATTCGTCATTACCAAGCGACATTTGCGTTGCGACGAACGAAGTCAACAATTTTGGCGTAGTGGCACATCCTAAAATGAGATGGAAAAACAGATGAATGGCGTGGATATAAAACATATACATCACGGTGGGCCCCACAGTCACGGATCCATCGAGTTCTAGGGTCTCGAGATTGCTATAACCCTTTTATCTACACCTGAAACAGGTCCACTCTCGCAAGGAAGGATGGCTTAGGTTTTAGGAATAAAATCCACCAAAAATCAGACGGCTTACAGTAGTTGCCCCACACGTGCCAAGGAGGAAATCGAGGACATTCACCAGCCCGAGCATTAGGATGGTCGTGTTGTTGAGTGACTGATAGTCAATTTTGAATGGACCGGAATCTGCATAAATTACCCTATCACTGTGTGCCCACCAGTACGTAAATCTACCCTGTTCATACCAATAAATTATGTCCCATTTTAGAGATTGACCCAAATATGCCGTTGTAGTGAGTTACTCAGTATGTTATTATCATACTAAGTAAACTCAGTTGGGTCCACCTTGAATGACTGTGGTCTATCCATGTCGTCCATCCGTTTTTCCATCTAATTTAAGTGGTCGAGCCCAAAATTGAAAGATATCCAAAAATCAAGTGGATCATACCATAGGAAACCATGGGGATAATGATTTCCACCGTTGAAACCTTGTGAGACCCCACAATGATGTTTATTTGTCATCCAAACTGTTCATAAGATCATACAGACATGGATGAAGGGAAAACACAAATACAAGCTTGATCCAAAACTCCTGTGGCCCCTAAGAATTTTTCAACGGTAGACGTTCAATTCAACAATTTCTGTGGTGTGGTACATTTGAACATCTTATATGTTTCACTTTTGGGGTCAAACACAAATTATCTGGTAAAATGGATGGACAGAGTGGATAACATACATAAATCATCGTGGATCTCATTGAGTTTACTCTTACTCAGTACACAATCTGCTTCCCGCACAATTAGAAACTGTCAGATACATCGTGCAAGAAAAAGATAGAGGAGATTACGTAGCTGGCCGAGTTATGGGACATGGTGTTGCCCGCGCTTGTCATGATAGAATCAATAAACGTTGTGTAAGACCCGTATCCTAGTCCATACTGTTCCGCCAACTTCCGTGATCCTTCTCGCTGAATTCCGGCAACCTGCGACGTATAATCGATGTTTGCGCGCGACCCTAAGTCGTATCCTGCAGAATTGAGTCGGCTAAATCCGAAACTTATATCATTGTGACCACACCATCGCTGCAATTCCAACGCCGCGACTTACACACCGATCCGATACCCTAAGCAGAATATGCGGGTCTGCGTTTATTTCGAAGAAACACCGCGTGTTTGCAATTCCAAGAGAATCTTTACAACATATCCCATCAATCAATCAATCAATCACCTCATGTCAAGTACACACACCCATGCTTTCTTTCTCCACAAGTCAAGCAACCACCAAGTCAACTCTTTCTCCCCCTCTCTCTTACACACCCATACATGTCAAGTACATCATCACCTCACCCATCACTCACATCCATCACTCTCTCTCTCTCTCTCCTTACAACCCTCTCTCTCTCTCTCATTTCTCAACACAACTCCCAAGCTAGCAAAAAAAATGCACGTCCATGCATTTCAAGAGAGAAAAATGAATTTGTGTGGCTCACCTTTTCGATCCTAAAAACCTTCATCCTAGTCATTCAACTCTCATCACCCTCCATCAAAATAAAGCACAAGGAGATCGGCATTCCAACGGACCGAGAAGATCGAACAGTGGGTGCTTATTAAACTAGTTTGCATGTTTTGATGATGGGCCAGGTGAGGCCTACCGATTGATGGTATGGATCTCACTTTAGACCCTAGGTGTGGCCGATGGCCCACCTTGATCCACATGATCATTCCATGATGGGGCCATTCTCCATTGACCCCATCATGATGTTTATTTTCTTTGCATGACTAGAAGTTATCTAGACCTTCCATTTTGGTGGAGAAGTTCATAACAGATATGTGATGTGATCTCAGGTATTCCCAAGTTATGCTCTGATACCAACTTTTATCACACCCCGAACTTGGAAAATGGGCTCACAAAATTCCTGATAGCCAAATCCAGTGCCGATCGGTATTGGTGGGCCGATAAAGTTCTCCAGAGTGAGGCTCGGCATTGGTGGGCATCTATAGCCCGATCGGTAGCTGCCGATTTCTAGTGGACCTGGGAGGACTTTATATACCGGTTTGACTGGAAGTTCTTTCCCGAGCATGTGCGACAGCAGCGCGCATTAGAGTTTAAGACTCTGGTCCAGGGAGATATGACTGTGTCCCAGTATGAGGCTCGTTTCGTCGCACTATCGAGATTCGCGACGTATCTTGTTGATGATGAGGGGCGAAAGGCCCACCGTTTTAAGAACGGTTTGCGTCATACCCTCAAGAGTCATGTGATCGGACACATGCTTTCGACATTTGAGCAGATCGTGGAGAGGGCACAGATTTATGAGTAAGATTTGGCCGATTTGGAGAGAGCCCGTGACCAGAGGGGAGATCAGAAGAGGAAGGAACCCTCCAGTAGCTCCCACCCGCATCAGCATCGTTCACAGCAGCGACGCACGACCCGCCCAGCATTTCAAGCACCAACAGTACCCCCAGCACCATTTTCGGTACCGTTTACAGGTACTTACTTTAGGTGCGGTAGGATAAGACATTGTGTGCACGAGTGTCCCCATCCTCAGCAGTAGCAGCCGAGGGCACCGCATCCACCTCCACGACAGCCACCATCGCAGCAGCAGCAACAACAGCACCAGCTTCCGGGACCTGCCCCGCAGTAGCAGAGACCTCAGAGGGGACCTGCACCTCCCCAGCAGGCCCAGGGCAGATTTTATGCCGCCCAGCAGGACCCTCAGTCGTCAGGAGCATTCATCGATGATTCACATGACTTGGCCCCTACACCGGCTTGCTAGATTGCTTATGAATAATGTGTCTTGGGAGTTAGAGCTTGAGATTCGTGGACGTTATCCCCATCCCTTAGGTGTTTGATTATGATGATATATTGTGTTTTAACTATATATGATGTTATGTTTCCTATTTCCTTATGCCTTACGGTTAGCTGTGATGGTAATATAAATTTCGAGGATGAAATTTTTATTAGGTGGGGAGAGCTGTAAGACCCATATTCTAGTCTGTATTGTTCCGCCAACTTCCACGATCCTTCCCGTCGAATTTCGGCAACCTGCGACGTATAATCGACATTTGCGCGTGACCCTAAGTCGTATCCTGCAGAATTGAGTCGGCTAAATCCGAAACTTATATTATTGTGACCACACCATTGCCGCAATTCCAATGCCGTGACTCACACACCGATCCGATACCCTAACCAGAAGATGCGGGTCTGCGTTTATTTCGAAGAAACACCGCACATTTGCAATCCCAAGAGAATCTCTACAACATATCTCATCAATCAATCACCTCATGTCAAGTACACACACTCATGCTTTCTTTCTCCACAAGTCAAGCAACTACTAAGTCAACTCTCTCTCACCCTCTCTCTTACACACTCATACATGTCAAGTCCACCATCACCTCACCTATCGCTCACATCCATCACTCTCTCTCTCCTTACAACCCTCTCTCTCTCATTTCTCAACACAACTCCCAAGCTAGCAAAAAAATGCACATACATGCATTCCAAGAGAGAAAAATGACTTTGCATGGCCCACCTTTCCTGTAACGCCCTGAAAATTGGGGGTCGAGCATAACTTAACTCCCAAGTTCCAACGCATCACTTATGCAACATAGATAATGATAATTAAATGTTGTCTGTGTTAGAGCAATAAACATGAGTGAGATTATACTAAAACAGTAATTCATACTCCAGATCAATTGTATAAAGGCAAGCGGAAGACTGAACTGTATATATATGTATGTAAAAGAAACAAAATCATTTCATTCTCCAGAGTATGAACCCATCTGAGTCACCATATACATGTATCTATTTTATGTTCAAAAAGTCAAAAATACAACTAGGGAAGTAATCCCAGCAAATCCCGTCGATCCGGCAGTCTAGTCGAAGCCGCCAGAATACTACATAAATGAGAACTCGTCCTGGTCCTCGTCATAGTCCGGCTCAGCCTCCTGAGTCGCCAGCTCATCTAACCTGAGACAGAGTCTGGTTGGTGTGTACAACACCGTCCCGTAACATGGGAGTGAGTAGCTAACTCAGTGGAACAATAAAGCATAGGTTAACATGTTATCGACTCAGTCAAGCAGTAATGATAAAGCAGTATAATCAAATACTCCTAACTACTCTTATTAATGCAAGTATGAATGCAGTCATGATAGATGCCCTCACCGACATACTCCCTCATGCGACAACATCTTACGTTCGCGGCATGCTTGCATTCCTCAGTACTCCACATCTTCCAGGCACATGCAATGCATGATGAGCATGATTACCGAGTTGTTATTAGTCCATTTCAAACAACAGGATTGGGAAACTAAGGTATCTCCCTTGTATCATTCCCAAACATGATCCATTCTAGGGTCGTCAAACCTAGATAATCTCATACGATATTATGGTTCGAGAGGCATCGCGAAGGCATCGCAAAGGGCTCGTCACCCGTCAGTACGGATACAGATCTCACCGTATGCGGATCAATTGCTGGCCGTCAGCTCGAATACAGGTCTCACCGTACTCGGCTCAATCGCTGACTGTCAGCTCGAATATAAGTCTCACCGTACTCGGCTCAACTCATGCTCTAGTTGCTGCGAAGGACTCGTCGCCAATCACAGACTTCAGAGTATACTCAAAGACACTACGAAGGACTCATTACCCGTCAGCACGAATACAGGTCTCACCGTATTCGGCTCTCGCAGTAGGTGTCGACAGCACGAATATAGTGTCTCATACCACCATATTCTGCTCACGAGTCTGGTTGCTCACTGGTCACTACAGGGAGGCACGTGGCCCCAGCGTAGGCCGACAGCTCGACCACGATATCCCATACCACCATGCCTGGCTCATAAGTCTTAGCGAATCGAGGTAGCATGGTTAACGGGATTCCATTGGTAAGTTTAGTACCCTAGATTCAAGCAGTAGTGACCAAACATGGTAAACATACATTAGACATATCGGGTTACTTGGCGGGCCTGACTAGTTCGAGCGCACCACCAACTGAACGACATGAAATGCCTAAGCACTTCGTGTGGCCTAACCACTGTCGCCAACCGAAGTACGACTCGGGTTCGTCAAACACATCTTACGTGGTGAAATGAATCTCAACCACAATCTCAAGTCTAATACCGATTGTCTGGACTATAAACATAGTCTCAAACTCAATCAATCCTTATTCATAGCATGTGGAGTAAAGCATATTAAACAAATTAATTCAAGTAAGTTAATAAGCATGTCATGAAGCATGTTATAAAGCACTATATAAACAGGCAACACAAATACATATATATCATAAGTAAGCGGTTAAAGTAATCAACCACATGGAGGAAACCATACAGGTCTCTAAGGTAGTTGAGAATCTCATCTCAACACCTACCTAAGGCACCATCATCCAAACACTTACTCTCACAAGCATTCTCACAAACACTTAGAATACACAATTTCAACATACATAGTGTATGTTAGCAAAACATGTATTAGGGCGAGTCCTTTCACCAAGCAAGTATTTTATGCATATATTATATATTCATACAACAAATAATCATGGCAAACACATTTCCAACATATATACATATACGGTACTTTCTACAAACATAGTGTATATTAGCAAAACATGTATTAGGGCGAATCCTTTCGCTAAATAAATATTTTATCCATATATCATATATTCATACAATAATTAATCATGTCAAACACATTTCCAAAATATATATGTATACAGTATTTTCTACGAATACCTAGAATATGTAAAATTGCATATTCTACATCTTTAATCGAAACAGAAAATAGACAGCACTTTGTACATGTGCAATTGCATGCAAATCATGAATCTATCATTATCTGACATTGAAAGTGTTGAAAACCATAACCTATACACCTAAAGTCCTCACCTTTCATCATAGAATCACAACGGATACGATAGGTTTGCCAAGCTTCCGTATTTGACAGTTTGGTAGCCTATAGAATGAAATAGGTTAGCTATTTCATAACCTACAACCTCTACCACTCTAAAACAGATTAGGGTTAGGGTTTCTTACCTAGAAATGAAGTCGGAATCACCGGAAAATTGATGAGAATCGGATGGTGCAGCTTGTGTAGCGACAAGGAATGGTAGTAGGGAGATTTTCCCACTTCTCTCACTCTTTCTCTCTCTTTTCTCACTTCTCTCTCTAGGGTTTCTCTCAAATTCGTATGGCTGTGAGAGAAAGAGTTCTAAGGTCCTTATATAGCCTAAAAACTCTCTAAAGTAGACCTAAGGTCAAGGTATACTTAGGTTATAACCAAAGCGGCACTTTTCCAGCTCAACGGAGGACTTCTGGCGGGCCTCCTTGAGCCAAAGGTCGGACTTAAGCTCACCAACCTTGGATCCAGGTAGAGTTAAGTTTTCATTTCA
The DNA here is from genome assembly GCA_030180095.1 of Magnolia changhungtana. Lineage (NCBI taxonomy): Eukaryota > Viridiplantae > Streptophyta > Magnoliopsida > Magnoliales > Magnoliaceae > Magnolia > Magnolia changhungtana. The sequence goes on along the minus strand of JASAUF010000396.1, from coordinate 5,314,949 downwards.
GTCGAATTCCCAGATCACGCGTGGTGGACCAGTTTCAGTTCAACGGTCAGCGGATCTCGATCCGATATTCCAAGTATATGGATATGTTTATGAAATTTTTCCTGATCCGAGGGTGTATTTGGGCCAGATTCTGACAGTCTGATTGCTTACAAAATGTTCACAAGTAACAAGTCTCAGATTACTATTCAAGATATTTATTTTGTAAAGAAAACAAGTGTTTTTACACTCTCTTGCTCCGGACTCAAACGAACAGCCATGGGACACTGGCAGGATTTGATTTCTGAGATGGTTGTCAAGCCCAGCGAGGCGGTCCTAAGTCCTTAACCTCGTATTATTCGGACTCACGCTGTGCTGTCTAGACCTGATACGAAGTTTCAATGTGCTCCCGAGGGTAGTCGGGTAATGAGTTTGATCCTAGACTTTAGGGTAACCTAGCGTCAATGATTCTACAAGTTTTGGGTCTTGCAGATCGTATTTAAAGTGATTCAAATGGATTTCATGGCTAATCTAGTTTAGCACCTAGTTAACTTTGTCAAATTTCTAAAGGATTTAATCCTAAGTGATTTCTGGTCGAGGTGGTACTCGGGTCTTTGTACAAAAATTTACGAGTCGTTACATTTCTCATCCCAAAAACCTTCATCCTAGCCATTCAACTCTCATCACCCTCCATTAAAGTGAAGCACAAGGAGACCGGCGTTCCAACGGACCGAGAAGATCGAACGGTGGGTGCTTATTAGACTAGATTTACATGTTTTGATGATGGGCCAAGTGAAGCCTACCGATTAATGGTATGGATCTCACTTTAGACCCTAGGTGTGGCCGATGGCCCACCTTGATCCACATAATCATTCCATGATGGGGCCATTCTCCATGGACCCCATCATGATGTTTATTTTCTTTGCATGACTAGAGGTTATCTAGACCTTCCATTTTTGTGGAGAAGGAATCTCCACCGTTGATCTTTGATTTGTTGGGCCCACGTGTTATGGGACCCACTTGATGTATGATTGTTTGCAAAGGAGGGCCCATAGTGTCGGGGTCCCTCCATCACACGTGTCCCTCTTTCTTTCTCTCTCTCCCTTTTTTTCATTTTTCTTGTGTGATGATGTAGTTGAGTGGCCCACTTGGATGGACCCCACCTTGGTGTATATCTTATCTACACCATACATGCATTTGGTGACCCACCTAAGCAAGGCCCACCTTGTACATGTGTTCTACTGGACCGTCCAGCGTCCAAGGACGTCCAGGGTCCCTGGACATGAAATGAAAACACAAATATAAGCTTTGTTTCAAAGCTTATTGGGTGGGTCACTCACGCAGGCCCCTCCTTGATGCATGTTGTTAATCCACGTCGTCCATTCCATTCTCCAAATCGTTTTACCCGTTGAGCCGAAAAATGAAGTTGATCCGAGTATCTGGTGGGCCATAGCATAGAAAACGGTGGTTTTCATCGTTAAAAAGCCACTTGATATTTCTACGCGCCAAAACTCATCGTATATTGGTCTCGTTTGGCTTGTCTTGAGCCGTAACGACTAATGGTTGGGTCGAATTCACCTGATATGAGCCCCACGTGCGAAAAACCTTGAGAAAATAGGTTTTTAAAAATAAATAAATAAATATCAACAGCGTCATAAGCGTTCTTCTTCTTCTTGGCGAAGACGAGCAATGCGTCCTCTTCTTTAACGCGCGTGCGGCCAAGCGACGAGACCAGGGTCCCCTACGTGGGCCCCACCATGTTTTGTCTTGAACATCAACACCGGGCATTTGATGGGTCCCCTTCGTATATGGGGCGTCCCCGAAAATCAGCCACATCCAAAGCTCCGGTGGCCCACATCACAGGAAATATTGAGATTGAACGGCTGCCTTTGAAACCCTTTTCTAGGCCACAGAAGTTTTAGATCAAGATGAAATTTGTTTTTCCTTTTCATTCAGGTCCATGTGACCTTACCAATGGATTAGATGGAAGATAAACGTGCTGGTGGGCCCTACGTGGGACCCACAGTGATGTATGTGTTTCATTCACACCGTCCATTGACGATGGACAGTGGAACCACCATGATTTATGTGTTCTATCTACACCGTCTGCACTGGACGGTAGGACCCACCCCACGGCCGCACCTATTGTGTGTGCGTGCATGTGTGTGTGTGTGTGTGTATATATATACTATTGTATATATATATATATATATATATAAATTATATGTTATATTATATATAATACACATGATGGTGGGCCTTCATGTGGACCCCCACCATGATGCATGTGTTGCATCCAATCTGTCCAGCCACTTTGAAAGCTCACTTTTGGCATGAGCTAAAGAATGAGTCAGACCCATGGTTCAAGTGGATCCCCACTGCTGAAAACTAGTAAGACAATAACATTCACCGTTCAAAATTTCTTAAGGGCAACGGTAGTTCTGATCAAGCTAATGTTTTTGCTCTCACTTCATCTATCTCCATGTTAACCTATGAATAGGTCGGATCTCCAAAATACATAACGGTGGGCCCTATAGGATTTTAACGGTGGAAATCATCGTTTCCACTGTTATTTGGAGTGTGATCCAGTTGATTTTTTGAGGTAATTCATTTATATAAAAATTATATATATTGATGCATTTGTGGCCCATTGTTGAGGCCCACCTTAGTATCTATATAAGGCCCAAGTGATTAGGCCCATCTTGTCATATTTATGGCTCGTTGTTGAGGCCCACCCTGATGTGTATGAGGCCATTGTTGAGGCCCACCTTAATATGAATGTAAGGCCCATGTTACGAGGCCCATTGTGATGTTTTCAAAAGCCCATGGGATATAGCCCATTGCAATGTACATAAGGCCCATTGATGCCGCCCACTTGATTTATATAAGGCCCATATGAGGCAGCCCATTTGATGTATCTGAGGACTATGGGTCGAGGCCCAATGAGATGTATATAGGTCCATTGCAATGTGTGATTCCCCATGGTTTGTGTAATGATATTTTATGGCGGGCCATGCCTTGGAAGTAATGTTGGTTTGATGTCCACATTGTAAGAATAATGTTGGTTTAATGTCCACATTATAAATCTCCCTAGGGCTCATTGATAGGCCCATACTGGTTATGTGTAGGCCGTCTAGGCCCATCTTCGATGTAAGGATAGTTCATTACTTTATAACATGCTTAGTACACTTCCATGATTCATGCGCATACGCATCATATGTATGTTTGATATGAGGAATGTTTGATCATAGCATAAGCCGTTGAGCTGAGACATTTACGGGAATCCTTATGAGACGAAGTGCCCCTCATGAGCGCGTGGTACGCGCGAGATTGCTGCATGACTGACGGTGTGACTCATTCATTTCGCATTATGTGTTGTGATTCACTGCACACCCTAGCAACATCAGGGCCGTAGCCTCCACAGGCACATCGTGGATGGTCGTATCGGATATCAGAAATATTAGCTCTAGCATTGTAGGCACGTAGGATATTCTTGGGTGAAAATCTCAGAACCTTTTTGGTACTAAGGGATGCTCCAACGTCTAGACCGAGTGGATACATGAGCGCCCGAGTGCCGAATACCAGTAGGTCGCGTCTCCCACTGTGTCGTGGTCAGTTGGAAGGGGGTGTGACCTTATCCACCCGAGTGAGGGGGCTATAAGCTAGGCTGAGTTTGACCAGCTCGCAAATGAGTCCACTATCGATGAGCTGGGTAGGTATTGGCAGACTACTGGTCAGGCAAATAGTGTGGTCTCTTCCACTTGCTTGACTATGTAGCTAGGAAGGAGGCAGTCAGTGAGAGGTGTATTAGACCTCAGTGATATCCAGAGAGAAACTGTACCGATATGTGTACTTGATGACTACTGACATGCTTGTATTACATCTCGCATATGACATTTGGCTACATAGGCCTCGTATCATATGGCCTTGGTTTGGCAGATAACATTTATGCCTTGCATCACGTAGCCTTGGTACGGCTGGTTGTGTTCATGTACTTACTGCATATTTTCGCATTACTCTGATATTGTATATTTGGCACTTGCCTTTCGCACACACGTACACCACCCTCTAAGCTTTTGTAAGCTTATGCATGATCGTTGCATGCAAGTAGCATTCGACAGCAGCAGCGCTGAGGCAGGAATGCGCATCTAACTATTTTAGAGTTCTTGATCACCTTGTATTTCTCTTTTCGCATTGTACTTAAAAGTTTTTGATATAGTGGATATGTGGTGATGTTGTTTTATGACTTGGTTATGCTTGTAGTTATGCTCCATTACCAAAAAAAAAAATTTCATACTGAAAATCTTCCTTGTAAGATCCGAGGATCGGAATCTGGCGTATGGGCGCTGGGAGCCGAGAGTGGGGTACTACGGAGGTGTCGCCACCGGATTCAGCGATCAAAAATTTTATGAGCCCATTTTCTGAGTTTGGGTTGTAACACGTTGCTTCACCTGCAAATCAGTGCCAAAGAACATAGCCAACCACATCCATCGAGAAGCCTAGTGTTGTGACACTGAGAGCTGTCTACGAGGATGCTGATTATTTTTATCTTATCATTGAGATGTGCAACGACGCTTATTTATTGGATGACATATAGAATAGAAGACTGGAATCGGAGAGAGATTGCCGCAATGATAAAGTAGTTTGTATCCTCGTTGAAGTATTGTCACGAATAGGGAGTCATCCACAGTGACATTAAGCCGCATAACATATTTCGAACTAGGACAGGAAGGTTAAAGCTTACAGACTTTGGTTTCACTGTGAGGACCTTAAAGGTAACTTCTCTTTTCTAGTCGATCTTACATGTTATTATTGTTAGGGTGGTGCTCTATAAAACTAATATTTGTCGGCATGTTATCATTCTTTTTTATCATCGATTGCAATCGTTATGGCTACATACAGCACCACCGATGCAAGTGGCATTTATGGAAAAGAGAGAGATCTAAGGGTTTTCAATACCCTAGTTTTTAAAACCATTAAGATGGGTTAGGGTTCCCCTTCTACTCTTTTTCCATTTAGGGCAATAGGGCAATAAAAATAATTTTTAATATATATATATATAGAGAGAGAGAGAGAGAGTTGGGCAGAATCCAACCCGATCCGGCAAATCCGACCCTATCTGGTGGATCCGACCCGATCCGAACCAAACCAAACCGAAGGCCTAGATCGGTGCAGATCGAGTAGGACCACTCAGATCCGATCATACATCAAATCGAGTTCGTATCGTGGTTAATCCGGACCGATCCAATCCGAAATCCGAACGAACCCTAACCCTTCTTTCTCTACCCGAAGGAGGCGTCGTACCCACCCATCTCTCCTCCTTTCTCTTCCTCTTTCTCTCCCGATTTCCCTCCTCTCCTTCCTTCTCTCCTCCTTTCTCTCCTTCTTTCTCTCTCGATTTCTCACATCTCCTTCTTTCTCTCCCTCTCTCTCCCTAGACTCAACTCGATCTGACTCGATTCGATTTCCCAGACCGAGTCAGACTTGATTCGGGTCAAGCCAGTAAGGATTCAGATCGGATCGAGTCAACCCTGCTAAACTCGGTCCCGGATCGGATCGAGTTCGGGTCAGGTTCTTGAAAAATCGGATCGAGTTGAGTTGGACCCAATTCCGTCCGACTTGATGCCCACCTCTCTCTCTCTCTCTCTCTATATATATATATATATATATATATATATATATATATATATATATATGGGAAAAGGTCCAATGCGCTTGAGCTGATTTTAACGCCCCATGAGGTCAAGCTGTGTGGGCCCCACCGTGATGCGTTTCGAACATCTACCCCATTAGTCAGATGCACCATTCCATCATGGGCCTAGGTCTCAAATATTAAGTCAATCCGTGACTTGTGTGGGCCACACCACATACAGAAGTGGAGAGGGGTCGTGCACCATTAAAACATTCATAATCACTTTTTGGGCCCACCGAGATGTGGTTTGCAAATCCAGCCCATCCATTATGTGTGTCCCACTTGGATGAGGGTTCGCACAAGTTTCAAAGAATTCAAAACTCAGGTGGGCCCCACCAAGTGCTTTTATATGTTTTTGGCATGTCTTCACATGATTCTAGATGGTATGGCCCACCTGAGTTCCATATACGGTTGATTTTTGGGATATCCCATAATTTAAAAGGGACCCATCAAATGCACAGTGTTGATGGTCGACACGCATCACGGTGGGGCCCACACAGCTCGACCTCAAGGGAGCTTATCGTCAACTCGAGCACATTATACCTTTTCCCTATATATATATATATATATATATATATATATATATATATATATATATATATAATGTAGTTAGCAAAATCACCAAATACAATATACCCTCACTATAACAAACTTGAATAAGCATTGCATATTCTTAGTTTAAAGGCAATTAAAATTAATGGAATTTTATTATTTTTCAACTACAGGCCATGAATTATCTGCAGCTGGTGGGACTCCTTGCTATATGGCCTCAGAAGTAATACAAGTACAGGTTATAGAGAAATTTGATATATGGGCCGTCGGTGTCATCTTGCACAAAATACTGATTCACCATCAACCGTTCAAGGGAAGTTTTCCCAAGACGTATGTGATGCGATAAGAATAGTCGAGATAGATTTTAATGATGAAAAACAATTATGAATGGTGTGGCTATAAAACACATACATCACGGTGGGCCCCACCATCACGGATCCACTAAGCTCTATGGTCTCAAGATTGCTATAACCCTCTCTTGTCTATGAACTACAAGAAAAAGATAAGAGGATGATCACATAATGTGCCGAGTTCTAGGACATGGAGCCTACGGTGTTATCTGCACTTGTCGTGATAAAATCAAGAAAAGTTCGTTTGATGAAATCAGTGCTAAAGAACGCAGCCAACTGCATCAATCAAGAAAAAGAGATCATGCAGCACTTATCAGGCCATCCTGGTGTTGTCACACTGAGGGTTGTCTACAAGTATGCTTAATACTTTCATATTATCGTTTAGATTTGCACATGCACTTTGTTGAATGACATCTAAACTAGAAGACTAGAGTCCAAGAGAGAGAGATTGCCACTGTGATCCAAAACTTTTATGGCCCCCAAAAAATTTTTAATGGTCCACGTTCAATCAACATTGTTTCCTATAATGCGGCCCACTTGAGATTGGGATATACCTTATTTTTGGGCTTATACCATAAAATGATATAGAAAAATAGATGGACAGAAGAAATGAAACACATACATTATTGTGAATCTGCAGAAAAATAGGTCATCACTTCCTATTCGGATCTGCAAGAGAATAAGACATGACACCCTTAGCATACTTCAGGCAAATAAGAGAAGATGGTGCGCATTAACACCCTTAGCATAATTCAGGCAAATAAGAGAAGATGGTGCACGATACGCCACTACTTCAGGCAAACCAGAGAAGATGTGCGCGATGGAAATCTTACTATACACACAAAGTTATTGTGCTGTGATGCTAGTTGGGGCCTATTGTGATGTTTTTGAGAAATACACTCCATCTATCCATTTTTACTTATCAGTTTAGGACGAGACTAAAAATCAGATGGATCCTAAACTCAAGTGGGCATGCAAGAGGAAACAGTTTTTTTCAATGACCACAGTTGAAACATTTGTATGGCCACAAAATTTCGTATGAGGCTAAGGTTTTTGTTTTTTCAATTCATCCCCATGTGAATAACCTTATAAACTTTTTGGATGTCATATAAACATCAAGGAGGAGCCCAAGAAGATTTAAACAGTAGGAAAATCTTTCACCAGTTTTCCCTCTAGTATGGCTGCTTTGAGTTTTGGATACATTTTATTTTTGATATATTGCTGTAAAATGATCCGGAAAAAATGGATGTAAAGAGTGGATTTCTCACAGGCATCACGGTGGTTCTCCCCATCAATCACAATGCAGTAACTTCTTGCTAAAGGATTTACCAGTCCTGTTTTTTGTAAACTCTTATGTCATTTTTTAATGAAAATATGCATTAAATAGATACCATTTCAGTTTCTGATCTTTAAAAAATTACGATTCATTATCCAAAATCACAAGTAACTCTAGTAAACAAGATAAAAGCTAATATCACCTTAAAATATTCAATGAAAATATGCATTAAAGAGATACTATTTCAATTTCCAGTATATGCAGTTTACTCCAATATCTCAATTATCTTATGCTACTTTCAATTCCTATATCCTAAAAAAAAAAAGTTGACAGAAAATATAAGCTAAGTTATTTTTATAAATGACTACTTAATATGCATATCTTTATCTAGGCAAATTGAAATCAATTATTGAATTTATCTTTTAAAAATTGTAATAGAAGCTTTACCATACTCTTTATGAATTCAATACATGCCTAAATCTTGCAGTGAGAAATATGGCCGTATATAAGCTTGTATTAAATCAAACCACTTTATTATAATTGTTGAGTGAATGAGATAGGAAGTAGAACCAACCTTTGCAGGCAACTTGTATGATTAACATGACTACATAACACATCTAATGCATGTTTTACCAGTTAAATGTGATTGTTCTCCCGCACAAGTTAAAAAAATGAGCATGCATTGTTCATGGCATAAACCATAGTCTGAAAAGGTGTGCAACTGGCTCAAAACTCAGCCAGATTAACTTGACTTAACAAGATTTTGAGCCAGGTCACCTCAAAACTAGCTTGTGAGTGTGACTTACCGAGTCATCAAGAATTAGCTTGCTGACTCAGTTAACCCATACTGACTGATGGTGACTCGAGTTATGATACGTAAAAAGGATAAGCAAAAGCATACCCGTACGCTGTAAAACTCATGTAAACTCCACACATGTGCCAGTATGGCACATAGGGGTGTGATCCAATCCATGCATCAAGTTGAACCTTTTACATATTTCCCAAAAATAAATCCAATCCACTCACCATGGAATACCTAATTTAACTATTTTGATATTTATTATATTATAGATATTTTCAATCTAAAAATTATTAAATATCAAGTCAAATTAGGGTTGCTTGAGTCACCCAACCTGAGTGGAGTGGGACTCTCCTAAATTTCTTAGCCTTTTTCGTGGTATGCACTACTCCTAAAGCTCAAAAGACCAAGAGTTATTATCGAACTATAACTTGTTATAAATAGTACAAACGAAATTAAAAACTGAACTAATGGAATCTCGTAAATTTGGCGTGGACAACTCAACTCTCGTAAATTTGGCATGGACAATTCGATATAATAGGGTTGGTTGGCTAAAGTAGCTTCTTATACCCCAAAATCATATATTATATGTCAAATAACTCATTTCGATTTGCGAGATATGCCTGCATTAGTGTTCTGAAGGTCCTGATCACTTTCGCCTCCAATCGTGCCTTCTATGCTCCATCTTACCATGAAAGTATCCACAACCCACTCTACATCAGTCCTCTCCACTTCAAAAGAACTTGTCCTCGAGTTCTTATCTCGCTTTGGTTCATGATACTTGGTCAGGCCTGCGACGTTGAAAGTACGCGAGATCTCCATGTCATCTGGAAGATCAAAACGTAAGTGTTGTCATTAATTTTCGGATGATCAATACCAATCCAATATTCTTGTTCTTCAACTTGTTATAAGTCCCGGTCGGAAATCTCTCCTTACATAGATGTACCATAACTTAGTCGCTCACCTCGAACACTTTTTGTCGTCAATGCTTATCGGCTTGTTCCTTCTACTTATCATTCGATATATGCAAGTTAGCTTACACCTCCACATGAATGCCCATGATTCGATTCACCATATATTCTGCTACAATGCTCATGCCCAAGAGCTTTGGCAAAGGGACCAAGTCAAGAGTGTGACGAGACACTCAACCATAAATAATTTGGAACTAGGACTTCCCCGTTGGGCGGTTTATCATGTTGTTAAATGCAAACTCCGCTTAAGACAAGGTAAAATCTCACCGCTTCAGTTTTTTTACCTAAAATACATTAAAGGAGATTTTCCAACGTAAAATTCATAACTTCAGTTTGCCCATCGATCCATGGGTGGTAGGCACTGCTTAATTGAAGTTGTGTACCGAATCGATTCCATAAAGTCTGCCAAAAATGACTAATGAACTTTGTATCACTGTCAAAAGTAATGGTCTTGGGAACCCCATGTAGCTGTAAGACCTCTATGAAGAATAGATTCTTCACGTGTGTTGCATTGAGGGTCTTCTTGCATGAGAGAAAGTACGCCATCTTTGAGAAACGATCTACCACTGCGAACATTGAATCCATACACAATGTGTTCGTGGGGAGACCAAGCACAAAGTCCATAGATAAGTCATCCCAATGGCCGCTAGGCATCGATAATAGGGTGTAGAGGCATGTATTATGAGAATGTCCCTTACAGGTCTGACAAATATGACAACGTTGTACGCTCTACACACGCTACGTACTAACTACGGCCAGTAATATCATTCTTCAACAAGAGCTGGTGTCTTGTCTCACCAAAAATGTCCACCATGGCTACCTTCGTGTAGCTTTTGAATAATTTGCTCCCTCAGAGAACTTTTGAGGATGTACAATTGATTTCCTTTGAAAAGAAAATCGCCTTGTTATGTAAGTCACTACGATGACCCTCTTGGCATATGATCCATTGTCCTTAAAGTCATTGTCGTTGGCATATATATCTTTAAGGTAATCGAACCTGACAACCTCATTACTTATGGTGACTAATAAAGTTGCATGTCAGCTAAGTGCATCAGTCACTTTGTTCTGTTGCCTAGACTTATGTTTTAATATAAATGTAAATTCCTACAAGAATAAAATCCACCTAGCATGCACACGATTCACGTTAGTTTGACTATTAATGAATTTGAAATCTTGATGGTCTGTGTAAAGAATGAACTCCTTCTGAATTAAATAGTGTCGCCAATGTCGTAGTACTTCGACCATTGCGTACAATTCGAGCTCGTAGGTCAACCACTTTTTAGGTGTATGACTAAGTTTGTCAATTTAGAAGGCTACTAACATACCTTCTTGAGATAAAATTCGCTCAATTCTAACATATGAAGCATCACATTCGAGCTCAAATAGTTTGTCGAAGCTTCGAATTACGAGAATCGGGATTATGGACAATCTATACTTAATTTCAACAAAGCTCCTGTCAGCTTTGTCAATCCATCGAAATGATTTCTTCTTCATTTAATCTGTAACTGGTGACATAACGGTGCTAAAATTCTTCACGAATCAACGATAAAATGTCGTCAATCTGTGAAAACTTCGTACTTTGTGGATGTTTGTTAAAACTGGTCATTCCCTGTTGGCTTTCACCTTTTTGGTCATCCACCCGGATGCCCGTTGATGTCACGACAAAGCCCTAAAACAGTAGGCTATCGGCAAAAAAGTTACATTTTAAAAAAAATTGAGATACAACTTGTTTTCGATGAGCACTTGAAGGATCTGTTTGAAGTGTTTCATATAGCTTTCTTCGTCCTTACTGTATATTAAAATGTCATTGAAATAAACTACTATGGAATGCCCAATGAATAACTTGATAACTTGGTTCATCAACCTCAAGAATGTACTAGACACGTTCGAAAGACTGAAGGGTATGACCATCCATTCATACAAGCCTTCATTGGTATAAAAAGCTATCTTCCACTCATCACCCGACTGTATTTGAATCTGATGGTAGTCGCTCCTTAAATCTAATTTAGAAAATAATTTATCATCCTCAAACATGTCTAACATATTGTCTAGCCGTGATATGAGAAATCTGCATTTTATGATAATCTTGTTAATCTCCTAGTTGTCGACACACATGCGTCAACTCTCATCTTTCTTATGAGTTAATAGGGTCAGTAGGGCATATGAGCTCATGCTTTATCAGATTAGACCCTTATGGATAAATTCCTCTACTTGCCCTTGCAGAATATCGCACTCCTTTAGACTCATCCAATAGTAAGGACAATTGGGTAAGCTAGACCCGAGGACAAGGTCGATATGGTGCTAAATATCTCACATAGGAGGCAATCTATTGGAAAAGTTATCGGACCAAATTTCTTTGAGTTTATGTAGCAAGGATTTTAGTTTCTTATGAATGATGGTGGGCTCGAGTTCATTCCTCTTTACAATTAATGCATAAGCTTGTCCCATCTCTTTGAATTCCTCCACAAAGTCCTGTATGATTAAGAGAAAACATCCATCTACTTTAGAAGTTTCGAGTGGCTCTTCCAGATCAATAGGGGATAGTATGGTTTTCCAGCCATCTTTGACAAAAATGCATACATTATCTTACCCTTTTATGAGTAGTGTTATGATCGGATTACCACGGTTGACCAAGTAGAATGTGACGGGCCTTTATGTCAACAACATCACATACTACTTGGTCTTTATAATGTTTGCCAATTGAAAAAGATATAGTGTACTGTTCAGTTACCTTCATCTCGCTTTCTTAATCCAACCGGGTGACGTTTGGTTTTCAGTTTTAATTTCTCCACCATGACCTTAGAGACTATTCTCACCACTCTCACTGTCGATGATCACATCATAGACTTTTCGATTAACTGTACACCTATTTCGGAAGATGTTATGTCATTGTGGGTGTACCTCATTCCTTGATGCATACAATAGTTGCCTCACAACGAGCGATTCGCCATGATCCTATGGAACCTAATTTGTCTCATCTGCTTCATCTTCTGTGGCCTACTCCAATCCATCAATATCTAAATCTTCATCGGAGTTTTCAGCACTATCATCATTGATGGCGAGGTTAGCCACTTGTTGTTAAGGGTAAGTATTTGATAGATGACCCGGTTGGCCACAACGATAGCAATGGTTGGGCCTTGGCTAACCATAGGAGTTCAAAATCCTGCTTAGACCGTCAGCAGTCGTTATTCCCCTTTGGGGCCTAACTTACCCACTTCTCTAATCTTGGTTCATGGGTGTAGGAGATTGGGTGTGTGCTCCTACAAGTTCTTTCGCTTTGGCCTTTGAGTGTAACCTTGCACAACTAATCGTGCCTTGTTTCTGATAGTGTTTCCAAGTTTATCAGATTTATTTAAAAAAATCCACTTGATTCCAATCACATGTTTATCAGATAGTTTGAAAACAAGATATCATGCATCATTTCTTACAAACTAATTCAGTTTATCTTACGCATACAAAATCCAACTTTCATAAGCCAATGCCTCATTTATATTGGTCGGTTCTATTTGGAAAGTGAAGCAAACATAATTACAAACATTTTCTAACTATCTTCTGGTTTGAACATCAGTATGAGGGTTACCAAGTATTTTATCAGTTGGATGGTCTTTAACAACCTTAACTCTGTAATATCTGATTTAGATGAGGGTTTACTTTGATTAATCAAAGTAATATCAGTATCACCATCATCTTGGTTAAGACTGAGAATGATTGATTGATCATCAATTACAATATTTATTGATTCTTGAATAACCTTAATTCTTTTATTTAAAACATTATATGTATGACTGTTTAATGCATATCCTAATAATATTCCCTCATCGCTTTTTGTATTAAACTTATCCAAATTTTCACAGTCATGTAAAATATAACATTTACTTCCGAAGGTACAGAAATATTTTATAGTTGACTTTTTCTCAAATTATAATTCATAAGCTTTTTTTTTTTTTTTGCTCTTGTGTAAACATGGTTAATTATATAGGTATTCATAGTTTCAACCCATAAATATTTAAGCAATTTCATATTATTTAGCATTACGCTAGCCATTTTGTATAGAACTCTATTTTTCTTTCTTTCAGCAACTCCATTAATTTACAGACATACCATTGGCTATCCACTAAATGTGCACCAATAGCCCAACACCTAGTACTCTGGCCGAGTACAACAGAAGCAAGCCAGGCCTAAAAGCCAACTTTATGTACATGTAATTTTGAAATGGCAAACACTTTGTACAAGGAAGGTGAAGACCAAAGAATGATGGATGGAATTCAATAGACACTACACCAAAATCGTTAAATTGGTACAATTGGGATTTTGGTTCAGAAACGGCTTTAAGCCGTTCTTAATTTGAAACGGTTACCAATCGTACTAGAATCGCGGCTATTATACATTGTTATTTCCACTATTTTGTTGGTGTGTCCCAATTAAGTGTTGGATCTTCTTATTTATTATGATTGTGTTTTATTATTTTATTTTGAAACTGATGGACGAAATGGATTCGATTAGTAACCTCTGTGTGGACCCCACAAGGCCCAAGAGGCACATTTCATCCATCTGCTATGGACTACCGATTATTTTTAACTTTTTCTTACCCCAAAAGCCCTAAAATCCCTCATTTCGCATCCATCACCGCCTCCGTCTCCCTCTCTCAATCTCCCTCTCCCTCTCTTTCGATCATCACTGCATGGTAAGAAATTATATCACAGATAAAATGTTGAGAAGTGGAGCCACATGCGCGGATTTCGTGTCGCAAGTCCTTTTACAACTGGGATGCGAAAGGAGTTTCGCGGATTTCATGTCGCAAGTCTTTTCGCAACTAGGATGCGAAAGGAGTTTCACGGATTTTGTGTCGCAAGTCCTTTCGCAACTGGGATGCGAAAGGGAAGTTGCCAAAACTATAAATTGGGGTCCCCAGGGCTATTCTAGGGTTAGGTGAATATTAAAAAATTATTCTAAGGTATGGGTAAGGGATTTTTCTTTGTACTTCCAAGGGAGAGGTTAGTATATTGCCTTGTAATCTTCGTTTCTCTTCATAGTGGAATTTTACATCCGTGGTTTTTTATCCTAGTTTGGGGTTTTTTCCACTTATATCTTGTCTTGTGGTTTGTTTGAATGCTTTTATTCCTTTCTAGTTTATATTTCTTCTTGTTTATCGTTTGTGGGTAAGGCCTGAGATTGGATCTATGCTCACTATGTTGTTGGCGTGCTGCACAACAACTGGTATTAGAGCTATTGGTTTAGTTCTATTGGGAGCGATGGAGGAAGATGGGAAAACTAGAATTGAGAAGTTTGATGGTTTAAACTTTACCTTCTGGAAGATGCAGATGGAGGATTATCTGTATCAAAAAGACCTCTATATTCCTCTAAAAGGAAAAGAGAAAAGACCAGAAAAGATGACAGATGATAAATAGTTTTTACTGGATAGGAAGGCTTTAGGAACGATCTGACTCTCTTTGTTTAAGAGCGTCGCCTTCAATATATCCAAAGTAAAAATGATAAAAGAATTAATGGAAGCCCTAGCCACCATGTATGAAAAGCCCTCAGCATCCAACAAGGTTTATCTTATGAAACAGCTATTCAACATGAAGATGTCAGATGGTGGGAGCGTGGCAGAACATCTAAACGAGTTCAATACAGTCACGAGCCAGTTGGAATCCGTTGGCATTGCTTTTGAAGATGAGGTCAAGGCATTATTGATCTTATCCAGTTTACCAGACAATTGGGATGGTTTGGTGATTGCTGTGAGCAATTCTTCAGGGTTGACAAAGCTGAAATTTGATGATGTGGCCGGTCTAATTTTCAGCGAAGAATCTATAAGAAAAGCATCAGGAGTTTCAGGGGACTCAGGGAATGCTCTAAAGGTTGAAGGAAGAGGAAGATCGCTGAACAAAGGAGGTAATAAACACGGACGTTCTAAGTCAAGGAAGAAGTCCAAGGGACAGAAAGACAAAGACGGGTGTTGGCATTGCGGCAAGAAGGGGCACATAAAATGTGATTGCAGGGTGCTCAAGAAACAAGAAGGAAGCTCTCAAGGTAGGAAGGATTCAGTGAATCTGTCTGAGGAGAGCGACACAGAGGCGTTGATCTTGTCTCTTGATGCGAGGAATGAGTCTTGGGTTATATACTCGGGTGCTTCGTTTCATGTCACTTCGTGTAAAGAGGTTCTGCGTGATTATGTGTCAGGTGACTTTGGGAAAGTCTACCTAGGTGATGATGAGCCGTGCGATATTGTTGGAAAGGAGGATGTTCATGTAAATCAGAAAGACGGAATGGTCTTGAAATTGAAGGATGTCAGACATGTACCGAGTTTAAAACGTAATTTGATCTCAGTGGGACAATTGGCCGATACCGGTTATGTGACGACATTCACCAATGACTCCTAGAAGATCACAAAAGGTGCCTTGGTAATATCTCGAGGCAAAAAGGAAGGTACTTTGTACGTGACTTCAAGATCATATAATTCACTCACAGTCGCATCAACTGGAGTGAATGGGCAGTTATGGCATCAGAGGCTGGGACATATGAGTGAGAAAGAGATGAAAGTGTTATTGTCAAAAGAGAAGCTACCAAGGCTGAAGTCTATTGACTTGAAATTCTACGAGGACTGCATGTATGGCAAGCAGAAGAGGGTAAGCTTCAAGAAGATGGGACGCGCTCCAAAGACACATCTGTTGGAGCTTGTACACACTAATGTGTGGGGACCGGCACAGGTATTATCTCTTGGTGGCTCACGTTATTTTGTTACTTTTATTGATGATGCTAGTAAAAAACTGAAGGTCTACTTCTTATAACATAAATCTGATGTATTTGATGTATTTAAGAAGTGAAAAGTTATGGTAGAAAACGAGATAGGTAAAACAGTGAAGTGTCTCAGATCTGACAATGGGGAAGAGTATTGTGATAAGAGGTTTAAGGAGTATTGTGCAACAAATGGAATCAAACATCAGAAAATGATTCCAGGGACACCACAGCAGAATGGTGTGGCTGAGCGCATTAACAGGACCATCCTTGAGCGCGCTAGGAGCATGAGGTTACATGCAGGGTTGTCCAAGACCTTTTGGGCAGATGCTATGAATACTACCGCATATCTCATCAATAGAAGTCCCTCAGCACCATTGGATAGTAGGCTACCAAAAGAAGTGTGGACTGGGAAGGAAGTGAACCTTGCACATCTCAGAGTGTTCGGTTGCACTTCATATGTTTACATTGATGTAGAGCACAGAAATAAGCTAGATGCGAAATCTAAGAGGTGCACGTTTATAGGCTACGGGCAGCATGATTTTGGCTATAGGTTCTGGGATGCAGAAAATAGGAAAATCATCAGAAGCAAGGACATAGTCTTCAATGAAAAAGTGATGCATAAGGACAGTGTACAGGAAAATAAGGCCGAGAAAAAGGAATTCGTAGAGTTGGAAGAGTTACTGGACATAGGTGTTACAACGCCACAGGATGAGGCAGAGCCGCATACACTGGTTGTGAGGAGGTCTACTCGGGAGAGGAGACCCACGGTCCGATACTCACCCTCCTTACATTATCTACTACTAACAGATAATAGTGAGCCAGAGTGTTTTGAAAAGGCGTTACAGTCAAATATACGGGTTAAGTGGGAGCAGGCCATGGATGATGAGATGGACTCTCTTGAGTCTAATCATACATGGGAGCTAGTCACTTTACCCAAGGGTAAGAAAGCTCTTCATAACAAGTGGGTTTACAGACTGAAGGAGGAGCACAATGGTTCGAAACGGTACAAGGCCAGATTGGTTGTGAAAGGGTTTCAACAAAAGGCAGGTATTGATTTCAATGAAATATTTCCACCGGTAGTGAAAATGTCTACAATTCGCATGATCTTGACTATAGTGGCTTTAGAGGACTTACATCTAGAACAACTAGATGTTAAGACAGCATTTCTTCATGGGGACCTTGAAGAAGAGATATATATGCATTAGCCGACAGGATACGTGGCACCAGGTAATGAGAACAAGGTGTGCAGACTGAAGAAGAGTCTATATGGCCTGAAACAGGCCCCGAGGTAGTGGTACAAGAAGTTCGACAGTTTCATATCGGGAAACGGTTTTACGAGATGTCATGCAGACTACTGTTGTTACTTGAAAAAGTTTGATACGTCTTACATTATCCTTCTTCTGTACGTTGATAATATGCTTGTGGCCGGTTCAAGCATGAAGGACATCTCAGATCTCAAAAGACAATTGTCTAGAGAATTTGCCATGAAGGATTTAGGAGCTGCAAAATAAATCCTAGGCATGAGGATAAAACGTGACAGAGAAAATAAGAAACTAGTTTGGTCATAAGCAGAGTATATAACCAAGGTACTTGATCGAATACTACATGGCTAAAGTTCCATACGCGTCAGCTATTGGGTGTCTCATGTATGCTATGGTGAGCACGAGGCCAGACATTGCTCAAGCAGTGGGAGTTGTTAGCAGGTTCATGAACAACCCTGGGAAGGAACATTGGGAAGCTGTGAAGTGGATCCTTAGGTACTTGGTAGGTACTAAAGACGTAATGTTGTGTTATGGTGGATCGAAAATTAAGTTACAAGGCTACGTGGATTCAGATTTGGCAGGAGATATCGATAGTAGAAGAAGCACTACAAGTTATGTTTTTACTCTGGGTAGTGCTGTAGTCAGTTGGGTCTCTCAGTTACAAAAGATAGTATCTATCAGTATGATAGAAGCAGAATATGTTGCGGCTACAGAAGCATGCAAGGAGATGGTGTGGATACAAGGTTTTATGGAAGAGTTGGGTAAGAAGCAATCAGATTAGAAGATGTACAGTGACGGTCAGAGTGCAATTCACTTGGCTAAGAATTCAGCCTTTCATTTAAGGACCAAGCATATTGCCATCAAATATCACTTCATACGTTTGTTACTGGAAGATGGATCGATTGCTCTGAAGAAGATTTATACAAGTGAGAATCTTACGGATATGCTGACCAAGGCGGTCACAAAGGAGAAGCTGAAGCTCTGTTCAGCTTTGATTGGTCTTCAGGCTTGAAGACGGGGAGGTAGTGTACTCCGGATGAAGAAGACAAAGGTTTATGGCGATGTGTCTCCAAGTGGGAGATTGTTGAGAAGTGGAGCCACATGCGCGAATTTCGTGTTGCAAGTCCTTTCGCAACTAGGATGTGAAAGGAGTTTCACGGATTTTGTGTCGCAAGTCCTTTCGCAACTGGGATGCGAAAGGGAAGTTGTCAAAACTATAAATTAGGGTCCCTAGGGCTATGCTAGGGTTAAGGTGAATATTAAAAAATTATTCTAAGGTGTGGGCAAGGGATTTTTCTCTGTACTTCCAAGGGAGAGGTTAGTATATTACCTTGTAATCTTCGTTTCTCTTCATAGTGGAATTTTGCATCCGTGGTTTTTTACCCTAGTTTGGGGTTTTTCCACGTATATCTTGTCTTGTGGTTGTTTGAATGCTTTTATTCCTTTCTAGTTTATATTTATTCCTGTTTATCGTTTGTGGGTGGGGCCTGAGATTGGATCTAGGCTCACTGCGTTGTTGGCGTGCTGTGCAACATAAAACACTTTACAAAAAGTAGACTCTACCAGTCTGGCTAATACCGCATTGTTGTTGCCTATTTTTAGGTATCTGTATAGGAGAGATTTGCTTCTTGCATCAGAGTTCAATATCATGAATGATATATGTTATCAGGTTTGTCAATTTAAGAGTTCAATATCATGTTGTTTATCTATTGATCGTTTGGCTTGAAACATCAGATTGCTTGATGGGTTTTGATTTTGGTGTGTTGTTATTATGGTTTTTCTGTCTTTATTAATAGCTTTTGTTTCTATGATCTTTAATAAATTTGTAGATTATTGAATCTTTGATAAATTGGGTGGATTTATCTTAAAAGGAGGCAGAAGCTTCTCTTGATTTTTTATTGAGTAAAGCTAGTGAAGTTTTGATCAGTGCTTTTCTTGTTCTTTTGGCCAGGGCAATGTTCAAATGTTGTAGGAAGGTTGAAGGAATGACTGATGTGGTTGATATTGTTGGAACGGGAGGTGATGGGACAAACACAATTAACATATCAACAAGGGCTTGTATTCTAGCTGCTGCCTCTGGTGCAAAAATTGCCAAGGTGATGCTCCTTTCACATAAGGAATAATGTTAAAATTATTCTAGTATGTACTGTAATTAGAATTTTATGTTATGGTAGCAGCAAGGAAACAGATCCAGTTCTTTTGCTTGTGGAAGTGCTGATGTGTTAGAGGCATTGGGGGTAAACATCAATTTGGACCCTGAGGTAAGTGTTATAAAATGATCGACTGATTGCATCTATACAGAGTTTCTTTTACTTTAATATTGATATGGTCGTTTGTCTTTTTAATGCTACTGTATTCATAAATTTGCCCAAAAGGTTATATTCCTTTATCTGGCTGACAAATCAGAGGAAATTGTACTATTAGGGTGCTGCATAGCCTTTAAAAAAAAAAAAAAAAAAAAAAAAAGCAGTGGACATAGCCATAGTTCATATATTTCCTTTTCCAAACAATGATCCTATATTCCAGTTCCTTTTTAACAAGTTGCTTAAACTATATCTAAGCTATGCAAGTTTACATCTTTTTTTTTTTTTTTTTGAGATTCCATTTGGCTTAAACTATATTCCAGTTCCTTTTTAACAAGCAGCTTAAACTATATCTAAGCTGTGCAAGTTCTGGCATACCTGTACCTCTCCAAAGGTCACCCTAATTGGATGATCTTAAATGTCTGAAATTGCCGTTGGATTTGGACCATTTTCTTTTTGACTATCCTGAGGAACTTTGAGTTATACTATTCTTTTTAAACATCTATATGCTTCAACCTCCTTGGGTTTGCACTCAAACCTATTGTGTTGAAGGGCACATCTATTCTATTGGGTAGAACACTTATTTTAATATCACAATGATTGGATAATCTCAACCATCTGATATTACCATTGAATTTAGACCATTTTCTTTTTGACCAAGGTATTAAGGAACTTTGAGTTGCACTCCTCTTTCTTAAACATGTAGATTTTTTCTTAATCTCGAGTTGCACTCTTCTTCTTCTTCTTCTTCTTCTTCTTCTTCTTCTTCTTCTTCTTTTTCTTTTTTCTTTTCACATTTACATCTTTTAATCCCACCTTGTGTATTGTAGGCCACATCCATTCAATTTGGTATAGATCCCTTTTGTGAATTTTACACAAGTAAACATTTGTTAAAATATCATTGTAAAGCCTTTTCTTGTAAAAAAAAACTCATTCTAAGAAGGCAGCGTACATTGTGATGGCACTTCATAGCATGCTTTTTATCATATAATTTCATTGTGAACAAGGAACTACATTGAGAGTAGAATTTGGTGATTCCACCACTGCTGCAGATCCTTCTGATGCCCACACGATCAACCGATCCTTTCCCCATACGTACGGTCAGCATTTGGCTAACTTCCTGAGAGCAACTGCCAAGGTCTCTGAGGCTCAAATCATAACAGAGCTTCCACCAATGAAGTACGTTCTTCTTATTCACACTCTCCTCTTTCCTTTTTTCTTTTTATTTCATATTATCAGAAGTTGAAAATCATAATGCTCTGCTTGTTAATTTTGTTAAATAAGCTTTTTCTATATTTGTGATTGCCAAGCTCGAAGCACACTTGTCTGGATCTATTGCTTGAATCTGATGCATTTTCATTCCTTTATGGGAAGGTGATTAGGCTAACTTATCAAGAAATGTTAAAGATCGCTAATTTAAGGCAATCTAGTGGAATATCTAAATCGAATAATTCTGCTGCTCCAAAATGATGCGCTTCCACGGCACATGACTAGGATGACATTATTTTTGAAGTTCTTCCTGTTCCCTATTGCAGTTGCTTTTGATAAATAAGCTGTTGTCTAGCATAGCATATGACTAGGATGAAATTATTTTTGAAGTTCTTCCTGTTCCTTGTTGTAGTTGCTTTTGATAAATAAGCTGTCATGCTCCAGCGATACTGATACCTCCGTAAGCTAATGATGGCACCAGGTATATATGGGGCCCACATGTATGCAGGCCATCCAACTCATTCATCAGAGGGTCACCTCATGCTACTGTATTCTGGGTTTTGATAGTGTTCTTTCAAATGTTCACCCTAACACTAAATTGCGCAGGTTATCATGGCTCGTGGGTGCTTTGATGATACTAAGGTTGCAGAAGAAACCTCTTGTTCTTTTGATTTTTTTAAAAAGGATTTTGGATGTCATAATTATGTTTATAAGTAGCTTTTCATCAATGTTTCACAGGGAGCTGCGCTGGTTAAAAGTTTGGTTGCCAAGGAACCATCTGCTCTTGCCTTGGATACTTATTACAAGCAGTATTATCTCTGTTTGGCTGCTGCTGCTGCTAGTATATCAAATGGCAATCCAATTCTGCATGCATTTCAAGTTGTATGAATCAAATGGAATTCAAGCAAGGTGGAAGAATTGGGATGTTCCTCTAGAGACATTATCATCATCATTTGCCAATCAAACTAAAAGGAAAATCTTATAATATATTTATAGGATGATCTATGCTTTATGGTATTGGTTGTTGGACCGTTATCGAACAACATATATATGGAGTGACTGCAGCTGAAATGAGGCCATTGTAATAGATGAGTGGCAAGATTAGGACAACTAAAATTAGAAATGAATGAATTTGAGGAAATTTAGAGCAACATCGGTAAATATAAAGATAGGAAAATATAAATGGATGGCTTGGATATGTGCAACAAAGATTAAAATTTGCATTAATTAGAAAAAGCAAGTACAAGGGTCTCTCTAAAAATAGTTTGAATGATTTTTCACAAGGGTATTGTCCCATGCTCAATACAATACACAAATCACATTTATATTCCTTTCCCCTTCATGTAGCAAAGAAACACCATTAAAATTTTCTTCTTTAAAAGATTGGGGGTTTGTCATTGAAAGAGTAGAATCATATAATTAGCGTGTGCAAGAAAAAAAAAATAATAAAGAATAAAATTGTGAAAAATGATTCATAAAACCGGCCCTAATTAATTGAAATAAAGCTTAGATCATCATGATTCAAAATGCATCTAAGTTATGAATCACAACTTGGATAGTTTAATTTAAATTACTTCATTTTAATTATGCATTTTTTTAAAAAAATTACTTCAATATGTCATCTTTTTGAAGCATTCCTATCATTTGATAAATTCAAGTCCATGACCACTGTTGAGGTGTGATGTATATGTAATTTTTTTAACACAAGCACTACACCTTACATACACTCATGCCACAATGGGGAACCCATGACCTGTGTTGAAACTCCGTAAGTCTACCACGAGGCATGAGTAAGGACCCCATCAGTATAAAAGTATGTGGACCCAAGTTTATCAAACCATCCATTTGCACACAACTGATGCTACAGCTAATTTAGTGAGAAAGGACAACATTTTTGAGCCATGGCTTGTGCTTATAATAGCCCAACAGATCAACGGTTTCCCTCACCTTAGCCATTGGCCGCTTTCACAGAGGATGTGCCAGGAATTGGCGAACAATCATCTCAACACACCTCTGACATTGCTAGCAAACCTCTCGTAGGAAAAGAATTAAAAAAAAAAAAAAAAAAAACTACATATACTGTACGATTTTAAAAGGAGTGTTATTACGGTGCCGCCAATCTTTTAATACAAAGTACAATGGTTGGATAATCCTAACTGCTTACTCAATGGAAGGCAGATAAGTGGTTAGATAAAATATATATAAATAAATAAAAACCCTCATTCAACAGGCAAAAGGCCTCCAATCGACCGTGGGGCTCACAGTATGAACGGTTCAGATCATGGAGCAGCTCATTTAATTGATTATTATTGGATGACTCCTAAGAGTATCATGTATTATGTAAAATTGGATAATCTTGAGGAGTTACTAAAATGGGATCATCGTAATCATCGGCGTGAGGAAGTGTTGAACTTCCACACGCGTGTGGAATTATCGAACCTTTTTAGATGCATCATATTTACACGGACGAAAACAAACCTGTTAAAAAGGTTGCCAGGATTCAAATACAGCTTGCACCAGACTGGCCTGAAGGGTGGACAGGTTGGGCTGGTGACCCCAACACCCGCCACTGTTTTAGCTGCTCCACTCGAGCTTTGGATCTGCCTCATTTTGTTGTTCCACCCTAAATTAAGCTGGAAAAATGAATGGATGGTGTGGATACCACACATACATTATGGTGGGGCCCATCTGAAGCACGCTTTGGTGTCCCACAAATATGCCTGGTTGGGACCTGTAGCCGTGTGTAGAGGTACCTGTGGAGAGATTAGTGTAGACTTAGATAAGGGTGGGAAGGGGCCGGGTAGCCCACCTGAACCGATGAGCCCATCCCAGGCCGGGTTTGGACCCGATAGCATTGGCCCTCGCCTGGGCTTGACCTTGGCCCGATTAATTTTCTGCTCAAGCTTGGGCTTCAAGTCATTTTAGCCCCTCACAACCCAATTAGCGTAGCACAAAGCACCAACCTCCCCACTATGTGCTACTGAAAAAGCTCTTGTAAGGCCCACCATGATGTATGTATTTTATCCATATTATCCATCTATTTTGCCAGCCTCTATTAAAGCATGAGGATAAAAATCAGGCAGATCTAAATCTCAAGTGAACCACACCAAAGGAAAAAAGTAGTAATTGAATTCCCACCATTAAAAGCTTCGTAAGGATCACTGAAATGTTTATTTGCCAACCAACCTATTAATTAGGCCACACCAACCTAGACGAAGGAAAGCACAAATATCAGCAAAATAATTAAAAAAAAAATGTAGCTCATGAGAAGTTTTTAACGGTGGTCATTCAATCACACTTTCTCCTATGGTATAGTTCACTTGAGATTTGGATCTGCCTTATTTATGGGATCATGCCCTGAATGAGCTGGAAAATGGAGGTAGAGCCCAATAAGTTTTTCCAAAAGCATACATACATTACTAAGTAGTGCAACTCATGATGGGCTTGGGCTAGGCCCAGGCTTTGAGTCTCAAGTCTTGGGCTGAGCCTGGGCTTAGCCTGACTGCCCAAACCCGGACTATTGCCGCCCCTAGACTTAGCCAAAGCGATGACTTCCAAGATCTAGAAAGAAAAGGTGATGTTGCTGAACCAAACATCAAACATTCGATCTCATTAAACTTGGCCTAGGTATATCAGATTCGGAGCAGTCATTTTTTGGACCCATGGATGGATTACATTAGTTAGTCAAATCCTAACCACAGATTAGATGACTTTTAAGGAAATACAGTTACGTGGTTAGGAGAAAGTCTGACCAACAGCCGAAATTAAGCAGGAGTCCACTTGGCAGCTTGGATAAGGACCGGATTGCCTCCCAGCATATCCAACGTGGCAGAATTTGATTGGGCCACTTGTCAGGAAAAAAGAATGGAACACACACAAAGAACGTTGGAAAGTAATCAGTTCTCACCGTGCCATCAACTGGCCCAACCAAATCTCACCACATCGGTCCTAGGTGTCAGCGGGCAATCCGCTTCCCTTGGGTATTCTCAGGTCGTGTGATTGTCATGCATTGCCGATCCAACATGATAGAGAACAAATAAACAACCTGGATCAAGACCCGGCCTCACCCGAGACGGTAGGGCCCTTACCATGGGGCCCACTTTGATGTGTGTATACTGTATCCACATTGTCTATCTGTTTTTCCAGATCATTTTAGGGCACAATCCCAAAAATGAAGATGATCCAATTACCAATTGGACCATACTCTAGGAAACGATGGTGATTGACCATTGACACTATTTCCTAAAGTATGGTCCACCTCATAATTGGATCTTCTTCAAAATTTCCCTGAAATGATATGGAAAAACAGATGGATGGGGTGGATACAGAATATCCACATCAAGGTGGGCCCAACGGTAAGGGCTGCACCGTCTTGGGTGAGGCCTAGGTCTCACCTAATCTGCTCCCCTGTATCACCAGCATACTTCACTTCCACTGTAGCCTCATGTAGAAATAAATGGTCTGATGACCAGAACTATCCATGTTCTGTGCACTGTCCCAGTTTGGCTATTTTCATAAACTCTGATCCTTGTTCAATGGCTGACATCCATATCCGCCTTGATTATATCCTCTAACCCTACTTGTGGCACATATGCACTAATAACATTGATTATCTCCTCTCCTAACACAAGTTTTATGAATAAAATCCTATCACTTACTCTCCTAACATCACTTATCCATTATATTTTTATCTACCACTATTCCTACTCCATTTCAATTATTGTCCTTTCCTATGTGCCAAAGTTTATATGCATAAAAATGTTTTTAAAAAAAAAAAAATTATATCCATCAATTTCTCTAGTTTTGTTCCCTTTCACTTGGTTTTCTGAATGCAAGCTATGTTAACACTCCTTCATTTCAACGTATCTACTTATGAATAATCTGGTCATTTCCTTTTTATTGAACTGGTAATTGCAATTCAATTTAACAATGTATTCAAATGCAACCCTAGGCATCACCTTGAGGTAGGATGATGTCAAGGGCCTTACATTCAAGCTTAGAAATTTGTGAGTTTCTCTCTCTGTTGACATGGAAAGCTGTGGCCGTCCTCTTTAATCACTTCCTCTGGTTGGGGCTGGTAATCTTCACAGGCAGCTAGCTTGCACCACATATTTTCCTGGGTGGACGATGCACCTTGGGCTCCAGGCATAGGAAGAGGCTCTTCAAGCTTTCAACCTGATTTGCTAGGATTTTCAATCATTTAACCTGCTTTACTTGGATCAACTGCAATGCTTCTCTTCCTTGGTCTGAAGGAGATCTCTGGTTGAATAAGTTTACGTCAGATAATTTATAGTTATTACTAATTTTGGATCATTACCACTTTGAAAAAGAATCGATAAAATATTTGTAATTATTTTCATCATGTTGGGTCTTAATCAATTGCTAATCGATCTGTACAATCAATCTAATTTGAAATTATTGTAATTAATATAGGAAAGCATATAATTATAATTTGAGCTTCCTGTACAAATTAGCACAATTGACATTTTTCTTACAATCAATTTTACATTATCCAGCTTTCTTTTGTGGTGACTGCCTTAAATTCTTGCTTTTGCAGATGGTTATCTGGCAGTGACTTGAAAAAGGTTGCCCTTTTCGGTTGCCCTACCGTTGAAAGAAAAACCATTTTTGCAGCCAAGGGTCTACGAACTTTCTTCAGCATCAAGGAAGATATCGTAAGCAACTTTTTAATTTTAGGGAATTTTTTCATTATTCGTCTTGAAGCTATTCTTCATAAAAGGTTCAAATTTTGTGTACCTGGGAAGCTATTCTCAGGAATCCAGTTTGTGTTTAGATACTGAGAATGGGTCGGAGACAAAGGAGAGGAGGGGCTTTTTATCCATCTAAAAAGTACGATTGTTTGAGAATCCATTCCCCAAAATTTTGCAACCCATCTTCATAGAAGGTTCAAATCTTGGGAATTGGGTTCCCATAGGAATTCATGTCCCACCCTTTTCTCAGGACCTCAACACAAATTCATCTCCTCGCTATAGAATCCATTTCCTAGGGCTGGATGCCTAGTGATGTTCTTCATCATTCATCTTGAAGATTGTTTTCCCTCATTTTTCATGCACTTAGGTGTGCTGAGCACGTAAATTGAAGAGCTCATGCAAATTCGTGAACCAAAGAGTAGATAAAAAGGAGAACGTGGATTTAGTGGACGCATTGAGGGTCCTTACTGTGTATGCCTCAGACTCGCTGCCCCAGCAGCTGATAGTAACTGATGATATAAAGCTTTCTACAACAAATTGCTGAAGGAGGTGGACAATCTCAGCAAATAATGGCTCGATCAAGGGTCCTGATCTTGATGTTTCTGGTATATTATAAGGTAGGTAAGTGGAAATGAAAGCCTAAGGTAAGGTCTTCGATTTATTTTTATTTTTAACAAGATCTTACCCCGGAAATCTTGTTGTCGGAGGTGATTCTCGCAATGCAATCTCTTGGTAAGGCGATTCTTGTTGTTGAGGCTATTGTTTATGTTTAAGTTATCAGATTTAGTTTCAATTGATCACACGAGGGAGGGCAGCAAATGATAGTCAGACACTTATGCAAAGGTCGGTCTGTGCAGAGTTTATATATTGGGAATGCTTTCCTGCTTGTTTAGGTATTAGGCTTCTTCGATAATATATTCTGGCTATTTAGAGAAGGCCTCAAGTCCAACAGGTTGACCATAAGTTACCATCCACCCAACCAATAACTTCCAACCCTTCTAAAAGGTTGGCCCCACCATAAGGATCACTTTATGCAAAACTCAGCCCCATTTACTCATCTGATGGGCAATTTTGGTGTAGTGTGAGGAGGGTTGGATGTCACAAATACATGACAGGCTGGATGTTATATGCTGGGTGGATGGTAACTCTTGTCTAACCATATGGACTCAAGACCTCACATTGCAGTAACTTGTAACATTGATCTGACAGGCCTTGATATCTACCCTCTCAGAAGATCCTTGCCATCAAATGGAATGGACAACTACAAGCAGTGGTTCACCGTTAGTGTTAGCGAGGGTCAACTTGGATTGTTACAATCATGTGATATGGGAAGATCTTGGGGATATCTCCAATCCACCTTTGGGCCTACCATGAATGATTCAAATCTCCAGGTGGGCTCTGCATGCAAACCCTAACACAAACTCAATTTAGCATTGTATGATACCTTCCAAATGCTTGATGATCTTCCATACTCATATCCAGTGTTTGGACTGGTCCATTTTATAGGTATATTCTTGTGTTTTTTTTTTTTTTTATAAAGTAATGTATTATTATTAAGAGCATATCATCTGCATATACATTGCATTTTTATTTATCTATTTTCGGTGATTTTTACACATCTTGAATTCTGTTGGGAAAAAATATGTTAAGTCCCGGAGACCCGGTTATGGAATGAACCAATTTTACTCAGGGGTGCACACAGGTCGGTTTGGTCCGATTCTGGGGTGAAACCGGAACCAAACCGTTCCCAACGGTTCTAGGATATTTGGAACCGGAACCAGACCGTTGGCACCCTAGAACCGAACCGGAACCAAACCGTTAAAACTGGTTCGGTTCCGGATCGGTTCCACGGTTCTGGACTTTTTATAATCCAGCCCAATTGCAAGCCCATGTCCATCCATGTTGTGGTCCATTTGATGAATGGTTTAGATATTGTATAAGGTGTACAAAAATACATTTATGAAAATAATTAAATTGTGCATTATAAACCACAAATCATGAGTCAAATATGGAAACAACAAAGGGTTCTTGATTCGGTTCCAAGTTTGGTTCCAGGTTCGGTTCCACGGTTCGGTTCTACGGATCGGATCTACGGTTTTATTCTACGGATCGGTTCACGGTTCGGTTCGGTTCTACATACCCCCAAACCGAGAACCGAACCGATGTAACCGGTTCTTTGATTTTTGGAATCGGAACCAGAACCGGTGCACTCTAGAACCGGACCGTTTGGTTGGTTCCGGTCCGGTTCCACAATTCTACCGGTTAAATGTGCACCCCCAATTTTATTGATAAGGCTCGGGAGTTCGAGGCAATAAGCCCGACCGAGACAAAGGTGAAAAGCCTAAAGGAGAGACTTAACTTGGATCGCAGGAAGTAAATTCCAATCAAGGCTTGTAGAGTCATGAGCCATAAGCAAGATATATATAAGACGCATAAAGTTGACTCGGATAATGAGGCAGCAACGTCTAAAGTGACCAATTAAGGTTCACAGCACAGAAGTCACCTGACCGACCATAAAACCGATCCATATTAAGTCGGTTACAAAGTCGGCTATCGGATTAAGAGAAGGTATCTATATGAATCAGTTCCCACTCATCCGACAGAAGGCATACTGCTTTCTCCTTGCAACTAGCTAAGACTTACTCTTTCTTAGAGTTGGTCAGGGCCAAGACATGTAAGGAAGAGCCGGTGTAAATATAAATACCGTCTAAAAAATCTTGCTAAAGGATTCCCAACCTCGAAGATCTTGGGATCAGGCAGAATCCATAAACGAATTACAACTACGGATTACAAGTAAATCAAATCTCTGAGATATGCGAGAGAGAATCTCTACACAACGGGACCCTCCCATTCCTATAAAAAGAGAAAACTCTAAGCTTAAAGGTACGCAGAAAACTCTTCTCAAAGACCCTTCTCACGGTCCTATCGTTGACTTAAGCATTGGAGGGTCCCTGACTCTAGCCAGGATCTCCTTTGTCTGTTTCTTGTGCAGGTGGTAGGACGGGGGAGGGCGCACCAGTTTTTTGCACCAACAAATTGGCACCGTCTGTGGGGAAACGGTACAAAAAGTTGTTTTCCAAGCTTTATCCAGGAGCTTCAAACGAGTTTTAATGGCAAGAACCAGAAGAACTGTTCAAGATGAACCGAATGAGGTCGCTGTTACCGGACCGCCTGCAACCGAAGGACCCCCAGGTACGATGTAACGTCTCGGAAAAATCCGTACAAAGACCCGAGTACCACGTTAGGCAGAAATCACTAAGGACTAAATCCTTTAGAAAATTAGACGACAATTAACTGAGTGTTAAACTAGATTATCTGTGAAATTAGCTCTAACCACTTTAAATACGATCTGCAAGACCTAAAACTAGCAGAATCGCTAACGCTACATTAGCTAAAAACCTAGGATCCATCTCAAAACCCAGTTGCTCTCGAGAGCATCACAAAACTCCGTATCAGACTCAAACCGCGCGTCTAAAGTCCGATTAATGCGAAACTATACGCTTATGACCGCCTTACTAGGCTTAACAACCATCCCGGGAATTAAGTCCAGATAGTACCTAGAAACGCACAACTTGAGCCCGGAGCGAAGTGTGTGAGAAAGGCGAATATCTTTAGAAAATGAACTCAAACTTAAGTGATTTGGGTACTCACTTGCGAGCCAAATCAAAGGTTTCAGACCGTCAGATTCTGACCCAACTACATGCTCGGATCAGAAAAATTTTCCTACACAGGTCAGTGTACTTGTGGCCCTGATCAAGTGACGACGACCGTTGAACTGAAACTGGTTCGCCACGGTTGATCCACGAATCCGATCAGACCAAAAACTTAACTTGACGTAGATCCATCGTCAAGGAACTTACTCCGGATCGTATGTAGAAAAGAGGCCTCCAGATCAGCTCCGTTGGATCGAAACAATCACCCTTTAGCTATATCCTAAGTATACCAAGGCCCTGGGGCCATTTACATCAGTTTTGGGCCTGTATAAGTGCCTTAACCCACCCTTCTCTCATTCCATACGAATTTCAAACCCTATGAGAGAGAAGAGAGGAAAAGAGAGAAGGAAAGAGAGAGAAAGTGGGAGATCGTTGCTGGCCTTCGATCCCACCGCTCCACGTGCTGAATCATCCTTCCTGTATCACTATTCCGGCGATTCCGACTCCGTTCTTGGGTAAGAAATCCTAATCCTAATCCTTCTTAGGGATTCAAATAGAGTGAGGGATGAAATAGCTAACATATTTCATGTTATATGTTGTTGTTGTGCCGTAGATAAAGACTCCATGTACAAACTGAGTTCAATACGTGTCTATCGGCAAAAGGTACGAACTATAAACGTTTAAGTTATGATTTTCAAGGCTTTCAATGTCAACAATGATTTATGACTGACTTGATTGCTATCACATATGCTTAGATACGATGCTTTCGGTATATTACGCATGTATATAAACTATATTGAGTTATAATGCTTTTCATGTGTTTGTTGAAATGTTTGAATGAATATGGAATTTGGATTTGTGTTTGCCATGAAAGTGTAAATATATGATGGTTGTATGTGTGACAACTCCTTTGTGAAGGGACTTGTCATAATATATGTTATAATTAATATATTACATGTATATGGATATGTGTAGTCTAAGTGTTTGATAAAATGCCTGAATGAGAAAATGCTTGTTGTAATGTATTTAATGAGGGCGTTGAGATAGGATTCTCAATTCCTTTATCCATAGTTACAGTTTCCTTTATATAACTTGTCTTACTACTTTGTAATTTATGGATGAAATGTCTATGTATGGTAACATGTGTGGTATGTGTTTTGTTGAAATACTCAAATAAGATTTATATTTAGATTTGGTTATCACATGCTGTCTTTGGCAATTGCATGTAAATGCTATTGTTCGGAGTGTAATTAGAACTACGATGTAGTCCAGGCAATCGGTAATGGTTTACGATCGGTGGCCGAACTGTTTAGCCATAACGGATACGCCCGATGAATCCGAGTCGTACAGTGATTATCGATAGTGGTTAGGCCACGAGGAGTGCGTATGCGCTCCATGTCGACTAATTCAACGTACACTCGTACTAGTCAAACTTGTCAAGTAACCCGATTTGCCCAATGTATGTTCTCCATGTGTGAACGTTACTGTTTGAACCTAAGATACCAAACTCACCAGTGAAAAGCCTGTTTAACCTTGGTACCTCGATTCGCTAAGACTCATGAGCCGGGCATGATAGTATGAGACACTGTGGTCGAGCTGTCGGCCTACACTGGGGCGACGAACATCCTCGTAGTGTCCAGTAAGCAACCCAGACTCGTGAGCCAAATACGGTGGTATGAGACACTATATTCTAGCTGTCGGCCTATGATTAGGTGACGAGTCATTCGTAGTGGCATCGAGCATATACTTGGTCTACATTAAGGCGATGAGCCTTTCTGTAGAAATCTCGAGTATAAACCAGGCCTACGCTGAGGTGACGAGCCTCTCCGTAGTGACCTGGAACTACCTATCGTATGAGACTAAATAGGATTGACGACCCTAGATAGATCATTGTTTGGAAAATGATATAAGGGAGGTACATTAGCTTCCCGAATCTGTTGTGTGAATAAACCTAATTAAGGATTTGGCTAACACGATCATGCATCGCATTGCATGGTACTTTGGCGAGGAAGCGCACGTTTACTGGGAGTGTAGCATGCACGATCGTGAGATGATGTCGCTGAGGGAGTGCAGGCGAGGGCATGCATCATTATCACATACCATCCTTTCATTAATAAGAGTACCTAGGACCTGATTGTTGTGTTGCTTTATCATTATTGCTTGACTGAATTAATAACATGTTAACCTCTGCCTTATAGCTCCATTGAGTTGATCACTCACTTCCACTCTGGGACGGTGTTTTAAAACACCAACCAGACTCTGTTTTAGATGCAGATACTGGCGAGACGTATAAGGCCGAACCAGACTTCTACAATGATGAGGAGTTCTCATATATGCAGTTATCAGGCGGGTTTATGTAGACCACTCTGATCGACGGGATTATAGGGATATATGATTAGTTGGACATTCACATTTTGTTATTTTGTATCTTTGGAACAGATATGTATTTATTCAACTCAGTAATATCATCATACTCTGGAGGTTGGGAGACACGTCTACGTACCTTATATATCTATCACAGTCTTTCGCTTGCGTAAATTTAAATATCTCTGGAGTATGATATGCTGATTTAGTATAATCTCATTCATGTTTAATGCACTAATACGGACAACATTCAATCATCATTATCTATGTTGTATAAGTGATGTTTTGGAACTCGGGAGTTGAGTTTATGCAACGATGGGCTTTCCGCCTTCCCTACGGCCCTGAAATCTTCTATGGGACAGATCCGCCAGTAGAGCTCTTTTAAGGGGAGCATAGGGATCAAGATCCCGCTTTGTCCTTATCTCTCGGTTGATGCTTGTACCTGCGGCGGCGCCTTTCTGCCTCCTTGAGCAAGTAGGGCGACTAGGCCCGGCTTCATCCGTGGAAGCTCTCTTCTTCCCCATGAGAGAAAGAAGCGTGGAAATGGAGAAAATAGCCGTTACAAGCTCGAAAAGAGCCACTGGAGTGAAATAAGGTGGAGGGATAGGATGAGTTGTTGGACTTTGAGATTTTTGACACACAAAGGAGTGTTTGTGTACTCAAATGAGAGGGATTAAGGGAGATAGGTAGTTGTGGAAGATGGATTTGAGAGAATAGTGGAGGTGGTGCAAGAAAAGGGAAGAAGATGAGATTGGAGGGGTGATTTGAGAGGGGAAAAGGGGTTTGTAGAGGAAAAGGAAAGCTTGGAGGTGTGTAAGAGGGGAGAGGGGAGCAAACAGAGGGGTATATGGGTCTAAACGTGATTCCATGGGCCCCACAGCATCCCACAAGTGTCGGCCCGCTGCGGCCCGGATTGGGCGATCAGCGAGGCCTCGCCGATCCAGCGATGCCATCGCCGATCCCTGGACTCCCCGGTGAGGGCTCACCCCAGGGGCGATGTCATCCCCCCCCCCCCCCATGTATGTGGGGTCCACTTTAGATCCCCCCCGTTTTGCACCATTTGGGCCCTCCAATCCGTTTGAGTCGTTTCGAGTCTCATCTCGCGTATATTCACATGTTTTAGGTTGTATGAGTGTGGAACTTGTCAATTTAGCATCTAAACCCGTCGATTGATAGTCTAGAAAATAGAAAAGATCTAGGATCACCACACATGGTCACAGATACATACGGGCCCCGATTTCAACGGTCAATTTCACCTGTCGGCGAAACTAGGAATCTTATGATCATTGTTACGTTTTAACGCTCCCTCCTAAGTCAAAGTTCATCAGCGTGCGTCATATTACCATAACCCAGGTCCAGTTAAATCCAAATCATGCTCTGATACTAACTTGTAATACCCTGAAAATCAAGGGTCGAGCAGGAGCCCAACTCCCGAGTTTTAACACATCACTTATGCAACATAGATAATGATGATTAAATGTTGTTCGTATTAGTGCATTAAACATGAGTGGGATTATACCAAAACAACATATCATACTCTAGAAACAATTAAATTACGCAAGCGAAAGACTGTGATAAGTATATAAAGCATATAAGTGATTGTAAGTCTCTTGAGTATAATCATGTTACCAGGTCAATTAATTACATGTAAAATTTCAAAATATACAAAATGTGTAATATCATATAGTCAGCATCCCAGTAATCCCCGTCGATCAAAACATGGCCTATATAGACCCGCCTGATAACTGCATGTAAGCATCGCCATCATTTGCAACTACAATAGGGTCTGGTTGGTGGTATTAAAACACCGTCCCAGAACGTGGGAGTGAGTGATCAACTCAGTGGAGCTATAAGGCAAAGGTTAACATGTTATCAATTCAATCTAGTAATGATAAAGCAATGGAGCAATCATTCCTAGGTACTCTGGTTAATGCAAGGATGATATGTTATAATGATGCATGCCCTCGCCTACACTCCCTCTGCGACATCATCTCACAATCGCGGCATGCACCCCTTCCTCTGTACTTAACTCCAACGCCAAAGGCACATGCAAATATGGTGCATGTACGTGATTAGCCAAGTTCTTAATTAAGCATATTCATACAATAGGTTTGGGAAGCTAAGGTACCTCCCTTTAAATCATTGATCCATCTAGGTTCGTCAATCCTAGTTAATCACATGCGAAGAACAGTTCCATGTTGCTACGGAGCGGCTCGTCACCTCAACGCAGGCCTGGTTTATACTCCAGATCACTACAGAAAGACTCGTCACCTTAACGTAGTCCTAGTGTATACTCGTGGTCACTACGGGCTCGTTACCTGATCGTAAGCCGACAGCTCGAATACAGTGTCCCATACACCACTATATTCGGCTCACTCACTGGTCACTACGGGGAGGCTCGTCACCCTAGCGTAGGCCGACAGCTCGACCACGGTATCCCCTACACCACCATGTTCGGCTCATGAGTCTTAGCGGATCAAGGTACCAAGGTTAAACGGGATTTTCACTGGTGAGTTTGGTACCTTAGATTCAAGCAGTAGCGTTCATACATGGTGAACATATATCGGGTCAATCGGGTTACTTGACAAGCTCAACTAGTACGAGCGTACGTTGAATTAGCCGACATGGAACGTATACGCACTCCTTGTGGCCTAACCACTATCGATAATCACCGTACGACTCGGATTCATCGGGCGTATCCGTCGTGGCTAAACAATTCGGCCACCGATCGTAAACCATTACCGATTGTCTGGACTACATCGTAGCCCCAATCACACTCCAAACAATAGCATTTGCATGTGATAGTCAAAGATAGCATGTGGCAACTAATTTAAATATAAATCTCATTTAAGCATTTCAACAAACACATAGTACACATGTTATCATACATAGGCATTTCATCCATAAATCACATAGTAGTACAATAGATTACATAAGGGAAACTGTAACTATAGATAAGGGAATTGAGAATCTTGTCTCAACACCCTCCTTAAATACATTCCAACAAGCATTTTTCTCATTCAGGCATTTTACCAAACACTGAGACTACACATATCACGTACATATAATAAATTAATTAAAACACATATTATAGCAAATCCTTCCGCATAGGAATTGTCACACGTATAACAATCAGGTATTCTCGATCAATAATAATGTTAAGCACAAATCATAATTTCATACTCAATCAGACATTTCAACAAACACATGGAATGCACTATATTCAACATAGTTCATATATATGTATAATACACGAAAAACGTCGCATCTAAGCACATGTGATAGCAATCAAGTCAGTCATAAATTATTATTGACATTGAAAGCCTTGAAAACTATAACCTAAACATTTATAGTCCACACCTTTCGCCGGTAAACTCATAACGAACTCAGTTTAAACACTAAGTCCTCGTATACGGCACAACGACAACCTATAGTATGAAATAAGTTAGCTATTTCATCACATACTCTATTTGAATCTCTAAAACAGATTAGGGTTAGGATTTTTTACTCAAGAACGGAATCGGAATCGTCGGATTAGCGACACGGGAGCGGTGGTTAAGCACGTGGAGTGATGGGATCGAATCCCAGGAACTATTTCTCACTCTCTCTCTCTCACTTTCTCTCTTTCCTTCTCTCTTTGCTCTCTTCTCTCTCCTAGGGTTTGCAAATTCGTATGTGAAGGGAGAGTGAGGGTTTAAGGCCCTTATATAGGCCCAGAACTAATGGGAATGGCCTCAGGGCCATAGTATACTTAGGTTATAGTTAAAAGTTGGCTGTTTCGATCCAACGGAGCTCATCTGGAGGCCCCTTTTCTACGTACGGTCCAGAGGAAGTTCCCTGACATTGGATCTAGGTCAGGTTAAGTTTTCAGTCCGATCGGATTTGGAGATCAACCGTGGCGGACCAGTTTCAGTTCAACGGCCATCATCACTCGATCAGGGTCACAAGTACACTGACATGTGTTGGAAAATTTTCTTGATCCGAGGGTGTATTTGGGTCAGATTCTGACATTCAGAAATCTTAAATTTGACCTGCAAGTGAACGGCCCAAATCACTTAAATCCGAGTTCATTTTCTAATGGTATTCGCGTTTCTCACACACTTCGCTCTGGGTCTAAGTTATGCGTTTCTAGATACGATCTGGATCTGATTTCCAAGATGGTTGTCAAGTCCAGTAAGGCGGTCATAATCGTATAGCTTCACATTAATCAGACTTTTGACGTGCGGTCCAGGTCCGATGTGGAGTTTCATGATGCTCCCGAGAGCAACTGGGTTTTGAGATTGATCCCAGATTCCTGGGTAACGTAGCGTTAGTGATTCTGCTAGTTTTGAGTCTTGTCGTTCATATTTGAAGTGGTTAGTGCTAATTTCACAGCTAATCTAGGTTAGCACTTAGTACATTTTTGTCTAATTTCTAAAGGATTTGATCCTGAGTGATTTCTGCCTGAGGTGGTACTTGGGTCTTTGTAGGGATTTTTTCGAGACGTTACACGAGCAATGCCTTAGAGGGGCAGACGCAAGCTGCATTGTAAAGCGACTTGAAAAATCGCTACCATCCCAGCAGGAGGATGATCGGGTAATTCACTCAATAGAGGAAGACGAAGGATGATCGAGTCCGGGACATGATACCTGACTCTAATCCTATCCAGATCTGCCTCAGTTAAAACTGAGGGAATCGAACCCTTCTGCTCATCCTCAGCCTCCCCTCCATCAGTCACCGATTCAACAGCCTTCACTCATCTCCGAGTGGAGACCGACTCAATGGTTCTCGCCGACCTCCGCATGAAGACTGACTCACTGACCCCTTCTGCCTCCTCAGCCTCCTCATCCTCCTCCTCCATATCCTCCCCAGGAGGATTGGGTCTGCCATGGGCAGTCATCA
Source organism: Magnolia changhungtana (assembly GCA_030180095.1). Taxonomy (NCBI): domain Eukaryota; kingdom Viridiplantae; phylum Streptophyta; class Magnoliopsida; order Magnoliales; family Magnoliaceae; genus Magnolia; species Magnolia changhungtana. The sequence continues at coordinate 5,277,212 of JASAUF010000396.1, read as the reverse complement.
GTGATGCCTCTCCACGAGAAGGACCTGCAGAAGAAGGGTGCTCCGCTGAAGATCCCGTCATTCTTTCCGAATACCGGAAAGTTGCGTCAGCACTGACGACCATCTCCGCCAGTAGCGAGGGTGATTCCAAAACGTTCCAGAGGTGCCTCGTTTCGCCCTCATCACCAGAAGCTCCCTCCCGGGGGCTCTGAGAACCTCGCACTGCTATGAAAAATAAAAATGAGAGGGAGGGAGAGTGCTAAAACTCACCGGAGAGGCGAAAGGCACGCGAGCGTGGGTGCAAAACTGAAATGAAAATGGCGGAAGAAACGGGAATAGTGAAAACGAGATGGGAAAGAAGAGATAGGCGCGCGAGCGAAAATGAGGAAAGGGCGTCCCGCTCCTCCTTTTATAGCCCAGCCACGTGGCAGGGGCATTTAAGGAGTCCAATTGACGGTCGCGTCGACTCCCCCGCCCGACACGTGGCACACGCTGACTGATAGAGACGGTGCCTTTGGCACGCGTCCGATTCTGATAAGCCGAAGGAACGCTCCGATGGCTCTCCGCACGTGTGGCGAGTTTTTAAAATAGCTGTGAATTTTTTAAAAAAAAAATTGCCAGATTTGTTTGTATTTTTTTTTTTGAATCTTACACCTGATAGTCATTCAAAAAATAATTCACACGATTGTTTAATAATATCATAATCAATCAATGATTAAACATGTGCGTGCATGTTTCATCCAGTTAACATTCATCAAGACAATAATCAACACAATACCGATAAAACAGTTAACAGTCTATTTAATGTTTTCAGACTATAAATGCACATAAATGTCCATTTTCCATGCTACAAATGTTTATAGCAATACAACTTTCCATGCAGCCACATAGCCTGATATAGCCGAACAGGCAAAACCGTACAACTAATAAGCAACAATTTTTGGAAACATTTTACCTTTGAAATCCTTAAATCTGTTATGCCAAACTGCACCAACCGAGAACCTATCTCCAATATAATCCTTTCCTGGAGGCTAGCAGTTGTTCAAAAGTCTCCCTAGTAAATAATGTCAGCTTCAGGTGGAAATCCTTATTGAGGCATAATGTATCTGCGATGAAATGTCGCTTTGTGATTAACTCAACTTGTAACATGTACCAGACTGAATATCAATCTAAGAGTCCAAAATTTTGTATCTGATTCCTCTTTATGGAATTAGATCTGTTTCATATAGAAATTCTGTTTCATGCTAATTAATTGCAGACACCCCTACATTCACTAATTACACAAGCACATGAGAATCTTACCTGCATTTCAGCAGAGCTCATCGGATCAACGGTCTGTATTTCCCAACCTCCCAAGCAAGATTACCAATTGAGAACTAAGTGCTCGCAAATTCCATACACAATCCTTGGGGTTGAGAATGCTAAAACCTTCACAAAAATCCGATTCTAAGATTCCCAACCCATTTATCACAAAGGAGCAAGATGATCTTTGGCCTGAGCATATGTGCAGTGTACTAGGATTTTTCTCATAGAATCATAATTTTCCTTGATTAGCAGACCAACATTAGTTTTTAGCCCAGGGCATGTGCAAAGTGTATACTACTTGATGAATGAGCTGGATTTTTGACATGTATGCCATCCAATGGACAAAACAATGGTTCACTCATGTGTGGATGGATCCATTTCTGGATACATTTTGGTCCCCAGAGAGCAATCAACATACACAAATTAACCTCGATCATATAAATCATGGAGCGATCCTTGATTTTATTGTTCTTTTGCATACTTTGAATTATTTCCTAAATGCAATGCACATGCATTTTACTAATAGTATCTAGTTATGAATATTGACTAGAGGAAGGCGTAATACTTGCCTTATGAAGCTCAAGTTTTCCACCATTTTCTGTTTTAGAATATTTGCATGAAAGAGTCACTCCATGTTTGTCAAGCACCTACATTAAATAACAAAATCCTTTGAGCATTACAACATCTATTCAATAGAAACTAGTAACAAAGTAGCCACGGAGGCTAAAATAATACCTTCGCATGGTAATGCTCTTTCTCTAATGCATTACCAAATTCAGTCCTTGGGACAACCAGATCTTCAACAGCTTGCATATATTCATCAGGAACATCTGTATAAAATGTCTTCCTCACTTTAGCTTGAGCTGGAGAACAGTCACATTCCCCGGTGTCAATGGCAACCCCAAATCAACCTACATTGACGATGTTATCAGAAAGATGGAAATAAGAAATGAGAGTATCCGTGTCTATTTCCGAACTGAGTTAAGCTGATTTAGGCCGCTTTTGGATGCACAAGTGAATTGAATTCCAAACAAAGATTACTGCCATTGCCCATAGGTAAGCTGATAAGAGTCGCCAGACAAACCAAAAACAATAAGAAAGGATCCAGCCAAATCAGAATATTCAAGTGTCATTAAAGAGAAAGGAAGTCCCTGCATGGTTATAAAAATCACGCATTACCAACCAAGCATGTGGACAGCAGAAGTGTGGATGTAAAAAGAAATGCCAGTTCAAGGATTAAAAATGCCAAGTTTCATTGCTGTTTTGCTTGTAGTTTTCATCTTGTTAGCTCCTTTCTAGTTTTCCTTGGTCTAGTTTCAACGTTGTTTACCATTTGTTATGCAGGAAAGGCCTCACATGTTTCAATTTGTTCCTAACGGAATAGTGTTATATTGGATGACATAATACCACTGGATGAAGAAACAAAACATCCAGTGTATGCAATGGATGCAATTACATTATATGGAAGCAGTTATTGATGAATCAATGGCTTGATTTTGGCTAACAACTATTGTTTATCTAATGTCCATCTTACATAACAATTAGCTATTGGGTGTGCAATTAGCTATTGGGTGTGAATCTCAAGACCAGGTTCAATCCATGGGCTTCTAAGCTCAGCCTATACCCTGTCCAAAGTGGTTTGGACTCAGCCTCTAAGCTCATTCATTAGCTACAATCTCTCATTTCCTGTCATGGTTACCCAGAGTATACCGAATATCAATCATTAGAAAAAAATTCTGAATCCTAGGTAAATTTGGAATTGTCCAAAATACTCCTGTGAATGAAGAAAAGCTCCCCAAGTTAATGGGTGTAAGAAAAATCTTGAGGATCTATAGTCTACAACTGAGATCAATTGGAGGCTCAGAGGAGTTTGAATAATGGCCACAATTGCAAACTTAAAGCCGATATTCAAAAGAAAATTACAAATAAAAAAATAAATAGTTAGTTTGCAATCTCACACATTGAATAATGGTCATATCTGATTTGTATACAAATTTTTATTTTAAAAAAAAAAAAAAAAAAAAAAAAAAGGCTAAAGAAGTATTCTGTTATAGCTTATAACTGGCTTCTAAGACGGCCTCCAAAAATCTGGTTTATGAAGCTGTTAGTATGTGAAGATGAGGGCTCATCTTGCAGTTTCAAGCCCACGTAGAAACTGTGAAGCCTGTCTAGCATGCACTGGAAGAATTCATGAGCATCTTCCTGCCAGTATCTTTGTAAAGAAGAGGATTACAGGTGCGAAATTGGCTTCAAATCAGTTTTAAGAATTAAACTAGCACATACTCCAGCAAAACGAAAAACTGCAAAATTCACTACATGTTCTTAAACATAACAGATTGTTTAAATCAAGCTATAAGAATGCTTCTTAGTTTACAGCTACAAAATTGGCTTCAAATCAGTTTTAAAATAATCATATTTAGTTTAATTGAATCTTCATAATAGGATTGAAATTCAACTTGCAACAAGTTCTAAAATCACGAGATTGAGTTTAGATAAATTATTGGTACAGGTATAGATTATAGATTATAGAATGCAGACCAAACAAAAGCTCATGATATTTAATGATTAAGCAATCTAATATGGTGTAAATTTCATGATAGTTGGTCCAAATAAACACACCTGAGCAAGTGGGCTTGGATGGAACAATCTTTCTGCTAGAAATCATTCTACAATTAGCCACTAGATGTGTTATTGAAATTTAATCATGATTAAATATGGGTTTGAACTTCTGAAAATTTACTAATACATGCAGTTCATACTCAAAGGAATTAACGGAGAGATCCTATGACAGCCCAGCCCAAACCAGTGTTTCCAGACTTGGTAAACTGAGAATACAATCATCATTTCTGAAGACTGGGAGAATGCAGATCTTTTGAAAGTAACAGAGGAACCACTGGCTGATCTGATAAATGTATCAGAGGCTAATGCAACAGGGAATTTACTGGTTATCTTGGCAGAAGAATCGATGGGTAACCTGACCAAGGAACCAAACCTCGTAGAGCATGTAGCAGGAAGAAATATAAGAGTTGTAAACAATGAGAACTGGATAAGTGTGGAAGATGCTAGGATCCCAATTAGCCATGGAGGTACTGTTCTAGTGCCTGGCTTGACCCCTACTCCTGCTCCAAAGTCATCAACTGAGGAAGCATTTTTTAAATGAGTCACAAATGGCAGGGTCACCGACCCTTCTGTTGCAGCTGATGAAGCTACCAACTGTGAAATACGAATACCTGAGGTAACCATCTGAAGAGGCAAAGTTTTTCATTTTCGAGTTCGTTTCCTTAACAAGCAATTTGACTTCCCATGGCGCTCCCTTTAGCACAACTGAACTAGATATGGCATAGCTTTGTGTTTGTGTGTGTGTTTGTTTCTTTCAATCTTTCCCACCATTGATAAAACAGATACATCTCTGGTCATTGTCGTAACTATAGTTTTCATCAATATCAACAACGTGTAGATGATAATGGCCAGGGTGTTTCATGTTGTAATGCAACATGTGAATACAATAGTGGTCTTGGATCCTGCATCTTTGTTGAAATGAAATGTCTAGTTATCATAGATTGTCCAAGCACATTTTTTTAACAGACTAAAGCTCGGCTATCTTCTTTTCTCAACAAGATTGAAATCGATGTGGGCATTATAAAGCTCAGCTATCTTCTTTTTTAACAGACCCTGTTTTGTCATAGTGTTTCTTAACAAAAACTCAGTAGGGCTCTTGCCACACATTTCCAAAAGAGGCATGAACTTTTTTTTCTATTTGAGGTTTTTATATATATCTAAGCAGGTTGTTCATTAGACTCACTTTTGAATTGCACCGCTCCTAAATTTGACATATTTTGAAGAAAGTTGCTCATAAAAATTGAATTGGAAAGCATCCAAACAAGTATCAACTCACCAAATTTGGGGATATGACTACAACTTGTTTTTCCAATAGTGCTCCTGCAAATAGTGCCAAAACCTGAAAGATATATTCTTCAACTTAGTCTTGTGATTATATGTGCCGGAGAGTGTCTACCACCAAATTATAAAAGCATGTAATAATTACATAAATAAGAAAACGAAAAATAAAAGAAGTCGACACTTTTTCAGGAATTTCATCTAAAATTTGATGGCTAGAAAACAACTTCAAATTGTCGAAAACGGTTTCCAATCACTAGAAAACAACTTCTACTAAATGGGAAAGTGTTATAGCGACTGGAATTTAGTTCTTAGCAGCTGGAAATTAATTTCTCCAACAAGTTTTGTATTTCTATGATGCTTGGTACTACAATCAAACCCTGCTATCACCTATATTATTGGTTAAAGTTTATCGTGGGCCAGTTTAATATTGATGAGATTGTAGAATAGAATCAAAAGAGCCATTTATCCTTACATCACTCTACATCAGCGACAGAGATAGTACAAGCATAGGTCACTTATCTTGCATAAGGACATCTAAATAAAATATGCTAGATGCTACGAGGGTAATTGTTTTTTCATAGAAAAAGATATGGTAAGGCCAAAGAAGCATGAATATACTCAACATGTACATCAGCATCCACCACACTTGCATGGATAAATTCAACCTAAAGGAAGTGAAGTAACCCAATGGCACAGAAAGAGGTCCTCCTACAGAGAAATGTAAGAATGAGTGAGTCATAGTTGTAGCAAAACAACCATCCCAAGAGAATTGAGCTGCATACGAATTAAACTAGTATAAGTAGACCATGTGCCATCCGATTGTTGGATGTGGCCTACATTAACATCCAATTGGACTGTAGACCTACAAACCCAGTCAAATGGATGGCCTGGATAGCTAGTTTACTGATTCTGAGACCCACAGGTCCAACCGAAACTGAATCATACATCATTTATGTCATGCAATTGAATTATTATGTTTTGTATATCAATCATAGAGCCTTGAATAACCATACAATTGTATAAACACCCAATGCGCAAGATAAGAGCGTAAATTCAGAATTTTACTCATATATATGGCTCTACATCAACCACTTGCTAGTACATATATAACTGTACAACCTATATAGTCCATATGGTTGTATAAAATTGCCTACAATACTGTTATTTTAGGTAGCATACAAGGCCAACTACAAACATTTTTTTGGAAAGATGATGATAGGTAGCATGCAGGTTTTTGATGTCATTAACTGTATCTTGCCCGACAGAAGAATATTGATGACTTGGAAAGAAGAGAAGAAACACTGTGGGGCTCCACAATGAGTTCCCCAGTTATTAAACTTTCAAATCCCAAAAGCAGCATATGCATGAAGTTGGCAATTATCATTATTATAGTTTCTAGGAAGCTTTGTCAAAGAAATGTACCCACCAAAGATCATTTTTTTTTTTAAAGAGTACTTCAACTATTCTAACAGGCAGACATTGCTTAATTGAGAAAGAAGCAATATTTGTGCTGATCATTCTATAATTAAAAAACAGACATCCCACATCAGCCATCTATTATGGATGACAAACAAACATCCCACATCACCATTATAAAAAACTAAAAATAAAAAATGCTCTCAGTTGATTGGAGACACCGAACCTTGGTGTTATATGAAAAGTCCATGGAATAATCCGACACATCATGCTTTTGATCCCAATCTCCAAATTAGGGAACTGATAGCCACTCATTTTTCTGAAAAGCAAAAAGAAATGCTCTCCGTTTTTTTTTTTTTTTTTTTTTTTAATAAAACAGGGTGTATCCATCTCATCTCTGTCTATTATAGTAACCGTGGAAAGCAAAATCAGTAAATGTTGGCATATGCGGTACCATGAACACTAAATTAAAAAAAAATATATTAGTGGATGGGATTGACTCCAAAATCAGATTGGTGGAGAAATTCTAACCCATCTTTAACCATTGTGTAGAAAGCTCCCTAAGCCTGTGTTCAGATGCAACATTAAATTGAGTTGCAATGATTTGTTCAATAAAGTGGAAATGACCAAGATGTAAATAGCCCTTAGCCTTGATCTTGAGAGACAAGGAACTGAATTCCAGATATGTTACCTTTAAGTTAGACTTGAAAGGAACTCAACAGCGATTTGGGGCCTACCTTTTTTCATTATGAGTACTAGAAAACACCACTAAAATTTCATTATTCTCTTATAATTGAAATGAACATACACATTCCAAATCAATTGTGCATCCAAACGCACCCAAAATAGAATTTACAGTTTATAGCATCACCAACCAAGGGTTACAGTATCATAGGAAACAGGTACTTTATTCCCCATGCATTACCAGTTTCATATATAAATGATACGGCTGTATCAGCCCAACACGGGGCGATATGGACAAAAGAATCTGGTTTTGGTGGTGACCACCATAGCAACAATTTTCAAACCTTGTCACTGATATCACTCCCGAGCCAATGGTTCCAAACATAATCCTAACAAAGGAACTATATGTTAATGCATTGAACAAGGCTTTTTTTCGAAAAAACCAATTCATTTGGTACCCTATGGATCCATTCTTTTTCCTTTTCAAATATCAGCCCTTTGTCTCTCTGTTTTCACTTAGAGAATTCTTTGCAGATGGGCAGGGAAAAAAAGAAGAAGAAGAGATTCAAGAAAACACACGACACTTGAACAAATGCAATTCTCGATGACAAACAAATCGGACCAAATACATTCATCTTATGGAAACGGCGTTAGAATTTCCAACAACTAAAAACCACAAAATCAGATTTTACATTCGAAGCTGAATAAGAACAACCGCATTACCGGTGGTCCTTCCAATAACCAGGGACAGAAAAAAAGCCAAATCTCCGCAGCATTCCTATATCAGGACTTTATTCCTGAAAAGTCAACGCAGAAAACAGATGAAATTACAGAAATGCCATTGAATTCCATCCACAGATATCAGACTGCAGTAAATGCGATCCGACCGTGAGCAGAACTGGAATTCCACGTTGAATCCAAGAAAATGATCAATTAGATATAAGAAGAGAACAGAAAGCGAAAATGGCTGCACACCTACATCTGCTTGGAGTAGGAAGAAGCGGACGGGACCCGCTTGTTGCGGAACATCATATATCCGACGGGTGCAGCGGACATAGCTCGACCGTAGAGGGAGAGGGAGAGGCGTAGAGTGTCATGTGGACATGGGCTGGGTCATGGTCTGCATAAAGGGCCAGTTGTGGGTTGCTTATTATTTAATCTAGTAGAGTCCAAAGTCCAGTTGAGTTTGATTAGTTTGATTATTTGGGTCCAATAATTGTACGTGGGCATCAAGTTAAGACTTGTTCTTAATCCGTTGACTCACAGCCAAGTATTTTGGCTTAAGAATAGGTCTTCAGGTTGAGTTGTTAGCTGAATATCAGCGTGGTAGTTATGCTACTTTTATGGGTTGAGTCCTTGTAATCCGGTCAGTTGTTATTTCCAGTTGTATTTAAGTCTTTCATGTTAATGAAAAAGGCATGGAAAACAGTTGCAATCAGTGAGTATTGGAGGCTGTGGATTTCCTCAAATTAATCCAACTCTTTCTTCTAGCTTGAACCTGACAATTGGCATCAAAGTCGGTCATTCTAATGGCTGAGGGTACAGGTACCAGATATTCCCAGCTTGCAGAATCGTTGGCAGCTTTCAAACAAAATCAAGATCAGTATCAACAAAATCATAATTCCTCGCAACAAGTGGTTGAAGGGCTGGCCCATCAATTAGAAGTGGTTGCCTCGCATGTGGAGACATTGGTGCAGATGAAGACTAAGCATAATTCTGGTGATCCAGAAGGGTCTAAACGACAAGTGACTAACCCTCTTTTTGAAGATAGTGGGGGAATTCAGACTCGCGCAGTGCGGGTGGATTTTCCTAAATTCAATGGAGAAGACGCCAGTGGGTGGGTCTATCGAGTTGATCAATTCTTCAATTACCATCAAACCAATCCGCATCATAGAGTCCTATTGGCATCTTTCCATATGGAAGGGAAAGCCTTGGTTTGGTTCCAGGACATTGAAGCTGCAGGGGGAATTAATAGTTGGGAAGGATTTGTACGTGCACTTCAGACAAGGTTTGGATCATCACCTTATGAAGATCCCATGGAAGCTCTTATTCGGCTAAAGCAAACTTCAACAGTGGAAGATTATAAGAGCCAATTTGAGGCTCTTTCAAACCAACTTAGCGGACTGGCTGAGTCTTACAAACTCAGTTGTTTCCTAAGTGGGTTGCGGGAAGATATTCGGTTTATGGTACGTATGCTTAATCCTTCAAATTTACATATTGCCTTTGGTTTAGCAAAAATGCAAGAAGAGAATGTGGCTGCTCTTAGGAGAACTGCAAAGCTAGGACCTGTTCCTACTCGTTTGGCTTTTGGGCCTCCGAGTCCACCTGAAAAAAGGGCCATTGTTCCGATCCAAAGATTATCACCTAGCCAAATGAAGGAGCGACGGGATAAGGGACTTCGTTATAATTGTGATGACAAATGGAGCCCAGGGCATAAGTGCAAATCAGCCTGACTGTTTATTATGGAGTGTGATGAATCAAGTGATGATGAGGTGCCTGAATCTGAAGTTGCAGAAGGGAGTGCGAGCAAGTCTAAGGAGGAAACACCTATAGTGGAGCTAGAACCTGGAATATCCATCCATGCATTATTTGGATCACCCAACCCAAAAACAATGAGATTCTTGGGGCACATTTGTGGAAGGGCAGTAGTTATCTTGGTTGATACGGAAAGTACACATAATTTCATGGACCCATCTGTTATTCAAAGGGCTCACCTACCATCTAATCCAATGGAAGGGCTCTTTGTCAAAGTGGCGAATGGGCAGGCAGTTCGTAGTGAAGGGAGTTGTGCAGCAGTTCCTCTACATATGCAGGGTAATCTCTATACCATTGATTTTACATTTTGGCCCTAGGAAGATGTGATATTGTTTTGGGTGTTCAATGGCTTCGAACCTTGGGACCTATCCTTTAGGATTTCTCAAGACTTCAAATGGATTTCTCAATTTTGGACAAACCTCGAAGACTACAAGGTATGTCACCAACTGGTATCTCATTAGTAGAAGGAGAAAATTTTGGTAAAGTTTCTAGACAAAATAAAAGAGGATTAGTTATTTAGCTTATTGATTTTGAAAATTCCAGTTTGTTGTCCATTGAAAATTCTGTTGAGCCACCAATATATGACCTTGTTAACCAATATCCAGAAGTGTTTTCAGAACCCAAAGGATTGCCCCCTACTCGAAATCATGACCACCATATTGAATTACAGTAAGGTGCAAAACCAGTTTGCGTAGGGCCTTATAGATACCCTTACTTTCAAAATTTTGAAATTGAAAAAATAGTCCATGAAATGTTACAATCTGGTATTGTTAGACCTAGCCAAAGTCCATTCTCATCCCCGGTCTTATTAGTAAGAAAACATGATGGAAGTTGGAGGCTTTGTATTGACTATAGAGCCCTTAACAAAGAAACCATTAAGGTTAAATTTCCTATACCTATAGTTGACGAACTTCTTGATGAACTTCATGGATCAACCATCTTTAGTAAGCTGGATTTAAGGTCGGGATATCACCAAATCAGGGTCCACCCAGAAGATATACCTAAAATAGCCTTCCGTACCCATGAAGGCCATTATGAATTCTTGGTAATGCCCTTCGGGCTTACCAATGCCCCGGTAACCTTCCAAAGCCTTATGAATGACATCTTTAAACCTTATTTACGAAAGTTTATATTGGTTTTTTTTTTATGACATTCTTGTTTATAGTAAAAACTTTTCAAATCATGTTCATCATTTACAAACTGTTTTGGACATTTTAAAACAGCACCAGCTTTTCTAAGTGTTGTTTTGGATGTGCTAAAATTGAGTATCTTGGTCACCTAATCTCAAAAGATGGGGTACGAGCTGATCCTACCAAAATTGAAGCAATGCTTAACTGGCCATTTCCTACCAGCCTTAAATCCCTTAGAGGATTCCTAGGTTTAACTAGATATTATAGAAAATTTATCAAAGGATATGGACTTATAGCAGCCCCCTTAACAGCCCTTTTAAAAAAGAATTCCTTCCACTGGACCGAATCCGCAAAAGGGGCCTTTCAAGATCTCAAACATGTTATAACTAGCCCTCTTGTCTTAGCTTTACCAGATTTTTCTATTCCTTTTACTATTCAATGTGATGCTTCTGGTATTGGTGTTGGAGCTGTATTAATGCAACAGGGCAGGCCCTTAGCATACATGAGTCAAGCAATTCATGGGAAAGCCTTGCAACTATCTACCTACGAGAAGGAGCTGATGGCATTGGTCTTAGCAGTGAAGAAATGGAGGTCTTATCTTTTAGGACAACTTTAAGATACAGACGGACCAACAGAGTCTCAAGTACTTGCTGGAACAAAAGGTGGGTACTCCCCTTCAGCAAAAATGGATTACCAAGCTTTTGGGATATGAGTTTGTGGTAGAATACAAACAAGGGAAGGAAAATAAGGTTGCTGATGCCTTGTCCCGAAAAATGGAAGATCGGAAGGAAGGAAAGCTATCTGCTATTACTGCACCAACTAGCACTTGGTTGGAACAACTCAGAACCAGTTATGCTACAGATCCTAAATTGCAGCAGATTATTAAAAAGCTGGAACAAGGAAGTCTTGCATCCCAAAATTATAAACAGAGGGATGGATTATTATTTTACAAGGGAAGACTGTACATTCCAGCCTCAAGGGAGTTGAGAGAACAGATTCTTCAATTGCTGCATAGTAGCCCACAAGGAGGACACTTAGGATTTCACAAGACTCTTCATAGAGCTAAATCTGAGTTTTATTGGGAAGGAATGAGGAAGGAGGTCAGAAGGTTTATCAAGGAATGTGATATATGTCAGCAAAACAAGTCCGAGAATATCCACCCAGCTGGATTGCTGCAACCATTGCAAATTCCTACCAAGGTATGGACTGATATTTCCCTTGATTTCATTGAAGGATTACCGAACTCTGAAAGCTACAGTGTTATTATGGTGGTAGTGGATCGGCTGTCTAAGTATGCTCACTTTATTCCTATTTCTCATCCGTACACTGCTTCAAAGATTGCTCAGGTGTTCCTAGCCAATATTTTTAAATTACATGGGCTGCCTAATTCTATTGTTACTGATAGAGATCCTACTTTTACGAGTACATTTTGGAAGGAGCTCTTTAAGCTGCAGGGAACCACTTTGAAATTTTCATCAGCTTACCATCCTCAAACGGATGGCCAGACAGAGATTGTCAACAAGATGGTTGAGCAATATCTTAGGTGTTTCTCGGGGGACAAGCCAAAAGGATGGGTTAAATGGCTTCCGTTGGCTGAGTGGTGGTACAACACCAACATTCATGCCTCTACCAAATTATCCCCTTTTGAATCTGTCTATGGCTACCCGCCCCCAAAATTAATTCCTTATACGCCAGGAACCACACAACTCCAAGAAGTAGAAAATACCTTGAAGACCAGAGACGAAATCATCCGCATCCTTCGTGCGAATCTGCAGTTGGCACAGGACAGAATGAAAAAATTTGTAGATATTAAGAGGACTGAGAGAAGCTTCAATATTGGAGATTTGGTTTACCTTCGATTACAACCGTACAAGCAGCAGTCGGTGGTGCAAAGAAGGAATATGAAATTATCTCCAAGATTCTATGGTCCATATCGAGTGCTGGAAAAGATCGGTACCAGCTTGAGCTCCCTCCTGAGGCAAAGATACATCCGGTGTTTCACGTATCTTGCTTAAAGGAGAAGTTGGGAGAAAGACACCAACTGATAAGGATGGAATTATTCGACCGGAACCAGAAGTAATATTGCACAGGAGGTTGAAGAAGAAAAAAAAATCATGCGGTGACCGAAGTATTGGTGAAATGGAAGGGGCTTGGTGAAGAGGAAGCATCTTGGGTAGAATATTCTACCTTAGTCAACGAATTTCCAGACCTTGTGGACAAGATCATTTGGGGGGGGGCGGGGTGTCTTCAGGTTGGGTTGTTAGCTGAATATCAGCGTGGTAGTTATGCTACTTTTATGGGTTGAGTCCTTATAATCCGGTCAGTTGTTATTTCCAGTCGTATTTAAGTATTTCATGTTAATGAAAAAAGCATGGAAAACAGTTGCAATCAGTGAGTATTGGAGGCTGTGGATATTCTCAAATTAATCCAACTCTTTCTTCTAACTTGAACCTGACATAGAGAGAGAGGGAGAGGCGCAGAGAGAGAGAGAGATGGAAAGATGGAGGGAGAGGGAGAGGGAGAGGGAGAGGGAGAGGCGCAGAGAGAGACATGGATGAGAGAGGGGTTGGTTAGGGCCGGCGCCCTAATCAGTCCTCATTAGAAGTTTTTAACGGTGGTGTCACTCTCCCCGCTGTTTTCTCTGGTGGGGTCCACTGGAGCTTAGGATGTAACTCATTCTTTGGATCTTACCCTAAAATGATCTCTCCAGATGGATGGACAGCGTGGATACAAAACATACATCATGGTGGGCCTACAGAGCTTGGTGACGTCACTTCAGTAGCAGTCTCCCTACTCAACTTGTCAGTAGCCAATCCGCTCCCCAGAGAGAGGGGGCTGGGTGACATCAGCAAGTTCTGTCAGTCCTATCACGAGGTATGTGTTATATCCAAACCGTCCATCCATATGGTGAGCTCATCGTAAGGCTTGAGACAAAAAATAAGACAGATTTAACTATCAAGTGAACCACACGATCGAAAGCATGAAAACAATAGTGATTGGATATCCATCATTAAAATCCTCCTAAGGCCCACTGTACTGTTTATTTGACATCCAATCTGTTTATTAGGTCATACAAGCCTAGATGAAGGGGAAAAACAAAAGTCATCTTGATCCAAAACTTTTATGGCCCCCAAAATATTTTTAATGGTTGACACTCATTCAATACTGTTTTCCATAATGTGGTCCATTTCATATGGGGATATAACTCATTTTTGGTCTCATGCTGTAAGATGATCTTTAAAAATAAATGGACGGCATGGATGAAACACACATCATGGTGAGGCCCACAGAGTTTACTTTGGTAAGAGTAATGAGTAACTCACCTAAATGTAATGGAGAGAGGTTTCTTTAAAACATTCATAATCATATATTGGGCCTGCCTATATGTGATTCACATATCCAACCCACTCATTATGTGTGTCCCACTTGGATGAGGGGTCAGACCAAGTTTCAGCCGCAACCAAAACTCATGTGGGCCCCACCAAGTGCTTTTATATTTTTTAGGATGTCTTCACATGGTTTTAGATGGCATGGCCCACCTGAGTTTCATATACAGATGATTTTTTAAATATCTCATAACCTAAAGGGGACACATTAAATGCACTGTGTTGATGTTCGACACACATTATGATGAGGCCGACAAAACTTACTAACATCAATTCTTAGGTTCTCACGAGGTTAATAAGTTGGGTCACAATTTTGACTAGAATATTTGGTCCATTTTACATGTCTGGTCCATTCACTCTATTTTACTGATCAATGCTCAATTTGACTAGTTACTCATCCCTATTAGGTTACATATGAAAAAGATATTGGGCATACAAGATTGATCGACAATTTGAGTGAAATTTGATTTAAAAATCTAAAGTTATTTACTCTTCAATCTGGACTGATTAGATTGTCCAAAAATGGTTAAAGGTTCAATTAGTGGATGTGCCTAATAATTGAGTAAAAATTAAAAAAAATTTCACAGATAAATTTCAATTTCCATTTAAAAATAACATTTTTTCAAAATATATATATTTTTTATTCTTATTTTTTTTTTTTTGAAAACTTTTAACGAAATATCATTTTTATTATAAAATATTTCAAAAAAAATTAAATTGCAAATTCTGAAATTTTTTATTTCAAAATCTGAAAAAATTTCTCAAATTTTATTTTTTTTTTCCTCAAAAATTCCAAAATGCGGAATTTTTTTTCTTTAAAAGCATCATTTTGTTTTCAACTTTTCAATTTTCTTTTTTAAAATGATATATATATATATATTCAAAATCTCAATGTTTTTATAAATAACTTTTTCTTTTACTTTCAAATTTTGAACATTTTCAATTATTTTTCAAACATTGTTAAAATTTTTAAACTTCTCAATATTCTTTTTCATGTAATATTGCAAATCATTTAAATATTAGTTTTAATTTTTTAAAAAAAAATTCCATTCATTTAATATAAAAATAATTTATTTTTTTTTTTTGCATTCGATCAATTGTTAAAAAATAATCTTAGATACAAATATGTATAATTAAATTACTGAAATTCTAGTAAAAAATAATTCTTAGACTACAAAAAAACATAATTTTCCACCATATTCTAAAAAAAAATTGGAAAAAATTAATGTTTAAGGCAAAAGTCCTTTTACAAGGTTCAATCACACTATTTCCTGTGGTGTGGTCCACTTGAGCTTTGGATATGCTTCCTTTTTATTCTTCAGACCTCAAATTATCTGTTAACATAGATGAACAGAGTGAATAAAATAAATAAATAACGGTGGACCCCACAGAGTTTACTCAGTATACAAAGGGTAATGAGTAACTCACCTAAAGGGGTTTCCTTAAAACATTCATAATCATATATTGGGCTTGCCGAAATGTGATTCACATATCCAACCCACTCATTATGTGTGTCCCACTTGGATGAGGAGTCAGACCAAGTTTCAACCGCATCCAAAACTCATGTGGGCCCCGCCAAGTGCTTTTTTATTTTTTAGGATGTCTTCACGTAGTTTTAGATGGTATGGCCCACCTGAGTTTCGTATACAGATGATTTTTGAGATATCTCATAACCTAAAGGGGACACATCAAATGCACGGTGTTGATGTTCGACACACATCATGATAGGGCCCACAAAACTTACTAACATCAATTCTTGGGTTCTCACGAGGTCAATAAGTTGGGTCACAATTTTGACAGTAATATTTGGCTCATTTTACATGTTTGGTCCATTTAATCTATTTTACTGATCAATACCCTCAATTGAACTAGTTACTTACCCCGATCTGGCTACATATGAGAAAGATATTGGGCACACAAGATTGATCAACAATTTAAGTGAAATTTAATTTAAACATTTGAAGTTATTTACTCTTCAATCTAGACTAGTTAGATTGTCCAAAAACAGTTAAAGGTTCAATTAGTGGATGTACCTAATAATTTAGTAAAAAATATATTTTTTTTCACGGATAAATTTCAATTTCCATTTAAAAATAACATTTTTTTCAAAATATATTTTTTTTTTACTCCTAATTTTTTTTGAAAACTTTTAACAAAATATCATTTTTATTATAAAATATTTCAAAAAAATTTAAAATGCAAATTCTGAATTTTTATTTTTAAAATCTAAAAAATTTTCTCAAATTTTATTTTTTTCCTTATTTTCAAAATGCTGATTTTTTTTTTCTTTAAAAGCATCATTTTGTTTTCAACATTTCAATTTTCTTTTTTAAAATGATATATATATATATATATATATATATATATATATATATATATATATATATATATATTCAAAATAATAAATAACTTTTTCTTTTAATTTCAAATTTTTAACATTTTCAATTATTTTTCAAACATTGTTAAAATTTTTAAACTTCTCAATATTCTATTTCATGTGATATTACAAATCATATAAATATTAGTTTTAAATTAAAAAAAAAAATTTCACTCATTTGATATAAAAATAAAATAATTTTTTTTTGCATTCAAACAATTGTTAAAAAGTAATCTTACATAAAAATATATGCAATTAAACTACTGAAATTCTATTAAAAAATCATTCTTAGACTACAAAAAAACATAATTTTCCACCATATTCTTAAAAAAAAATGGAAAAAATTAATGTTCAAGCAACATTCCTTTTACGACGGACCATGAACCATCGCGAAAGCAACAGAAAACCGTCAACAATTAGTGTTTTGGGCAGGAAATTTGCCAGTTCACACATCCATCACTCTCTCTCTCTCCTTACAACCCTCTCTCTCTCATTTCTCAACACAACTCCCAAGCTAGCAAAAAAACGTATGTCCATGCATTTCAAGAGAGAAAAATGACTTTGTGTGGCCCACCTTTCCCATCCTAAAAACCTTCATCCTAGCCATTCAACTCTCATCACCCTCCATCAAAGTGAAGCACAAGGAGACCGGCGTTCCAACGGACCGAGAAGATCGAACAGTAGGTGCTTATTAGACTAGATTTGCATGTTTTAATGATGGGCCAAGTGAGGCCTACCGATGGATGGTATAGATCTCACTTTGGACCTTAGGTGTGGCCGATGGCCCACATGATCATTCCATGATGGGGCCATTCTCCATGGACCCCATCATGATGTTTATTTTCTTTACATGACTAGAGGTTATCTAGACCTTCCATTTTGGTGGAGAAGGAATCTCCACCGTTGATCTTTGATTTATTAGGCCCACGTGTTATGGGACCCACTTAATGTATGATTGTTTGCAAAGAAGGGCCCATAGTGTCGGGGTCCCTCCATCACACGTGTCCTTCTTTCCTTCTCTCTCTTCTTTTTTTTTTTTCATTTTTCTTTTGTGTGATGATGTAGTTGAGTGGCCCACTTGGACGGACCCCACCTTGGTGTATATCTTATCCACACCATACATGCATTTGGTGGCCCACCTGAGCAAGGCCCACCTTGTACATGTGTTCTGCCGGACCGTCCAGCATCTAAGGACGTCCAAGGTCCCTGGACGTGAAATGAAAACACAAATATAAGCTTTGTTTCAAAGCTTATTGGGTGGGTCACTCATGCAGGCCCCTCCTTGATGCATGTTATTAATCGACGCCGTCCATTCCATTCTCCAGATCATTTTACCCGTTCAGCCGAAAAATGAAGTTGATCCGAGTATCTGGTGGGCCATAGCATAGAAAATGGTAGTTTTCACCGTTAAAAAGTCACCTGATATTTCTACGCACCAAAACACATCGCATATTGGGCTCGTTTGGCTTGTCTTGAGCCATAGCGACCAATGGTTGGGTCGGATTCACCTGATGTAAGCCCCACGTGCGAAAAACCTTAGAAAACAGGTTTTTTTTAAAAATAATAAATAAATAAATATCAGCAGCGTTGCTGCGGCTGCTGGCAGAGGACGAGCAGCGTCCTCTTACTGCGCGTGCAATGGGCAAACGGGACTAGGGGTCCCCTACGTGGGCCCCACCATGTTGTGTGTTGAACATCAACACCGGGCATTTGATGGGTCCCCTTCATATATGGGGCGTCCCCGAAAATCCGCCACATCCAACGCTCCGGTGGCCCACATCACAGGAAATAGTGAGATTAAACGGTTGCCTTTAAAACCCTTTTCTGGGCCACAAAAATTTTGGATCAAGATGAAATTTGTTTTTCCTTTTCATCCAAGTCCCTGTGACCTTACCAATGGATTGGATGGAAGATGAACGTGCTGGTGGGCCCCACGTGAGACCCACAGTGATGTATGTGTTTCATTCACACCGTCCACTGACGGTGGACAGTGGAACCACCATGATTTATGTGTTCTATCCGCACCGTCCGCACTGGACGGTGGGACCCACCCCACGGCCGCACCTGTTGTGTGTGCGTGCGTGTGTGTGTGTGTGTGTGTGTGTATATATATATAATGTTATGTTATATTATATATAATGTACATGATGGTGGGCCTTCATGTGGACCCCCACCATGATGCATGTGTTGCATCCAATCTGTCCAGCCACTTTGAAAGCTCACTTTTGGCATGAGCTAAAGAATGAGTCAGACCCATGGTTCAAGTGGATCCCCACCGCTGAAAAATAGTAGGACAATGACATTCACCGTTCAAAATATCTTAAGGGCCACGGTAGTTCTGATCGAGCTAATGTTTTTGCTCTCACTCCATCTGTCTCCATGTTAACCTATGCATAGGTCGGATCTCCAAAATACATAACGGTGGGCCCTATAGGATTTTAACGGTGGAAATCATCGTTACCACTGTTATTTGGAGTGCGATACAGTTAATCTTTTGAGGTGATTCATTTGTATAAAAATTATATATCTTGATGCATTTGTGGCCCAGTGTTGAGGCCCACCTTGGTATATATATAAGGCCCAAGTGATTAGGCCCATCTTGTCATATTTATGGCTCGTTGTTGAGGCCCACCCTAATGTGTATGAGGCCGTTGTTGAGGCCCACCTTAATATGAATGTAAGCCCATGTTACGAGGCTTATTATGATGTTTTCAAAAGCCCATGGGATATGACCCATTGTAATGTACATAAGGCCCATTGATGCAGCCCACTTGATTTATATAAGGCCCATATGAGGCAGCACATTTGATGTATCTGAGGACTATGGGTCGAGGCCCAATGAGATGTATATAGGTCCATTGCAATGTATGATTCCCCATGGTTTGTGTAATGATATTTTATGGCGGGCCATGCCTTGGGAGCAATGTTGGTTTGACGTCCACATTGTAAGAATAATGTTGGTTTAATGTCCACATTATAAATCTCCCTAGGGCCCATTGATATGCCCATACAGGTTATGTGTAGGCCTTCTACGCCCATCTTCGGTGTAAGGATAGTTCATTACTTTATAACATGCTTAGTACACTTCCATGATTCATGCGCATACACATCATATGTATGTTTGATATGAGGAATGTTTGATCATAACATAAGCCGTTGGGCTAAGACATTTACGGGAATCCTTATGAGACGGAGTGCCCCACATGAGCGGGTGGTACGCGCGAGATTGTTGCATGACTGACGGTGTGACTCATGCATTTTGTATTGTGTGTCGTGATTCACTGCATGCCCTAGCGACATCGGGGTCGTGGCCTCTATAGGCACATCGTGGATGGTCGTATCAGATACCGAAAATATTGGCTCTAGCATTGTGGGCACTGGGTGAAAATTCCAGAACCTTTTTGGTACCAGGGGATGCTCCAACATCTAGACCGAGTGGATACACAAGCGCCCGAGTGCCGAATACCAGTAGGCCGCGTCTCCCACTGTGTCGTGGCCAGTTGGAAGCGGGTGTGGCCTTATCAGCCCGAGTGAGGGGACTATAAGCTAGACTGAGTTTGACCAGCTTACAAATGAGTCCGCTATGGACGAGCCGGGTAGGTATTAGCAAACTACTGGTCAGGCGGATAGTATGATTTCTTCCACTTGCTTGACTGTGCAGTTAGGGAGGAGGCAATCAGTGTGAGGTGTATTAGACCCCGGTGATATCCAGAGAGGAACTGTACTGATATGTATACTTGATGAGTACTGACACGCTTGTGTTGCATCTCGTACATGACATTTGGCTACATAAGCCTCGTATCGCATGGCCTTGGTATGGTCGATAACATTCATGCCTTGCATCATATAGCCTTGGTATGGCTGGTTGTGTTCATGGACTTACCGCATATTTTCGCATTACTCTGATATTATATATTTGACACTCGCCTTTTGCACACTCGTACACTACCCTCTAAGCTTTTGTAAGCTCATGCACGACTGTTGCGTGCAAGTAGCGTTGGACAGCAGCAGCGCTGAGGCAGGAGTGCGCATCTGACTATTTTGGAGTTCTTGATCACCTTGTATTTCCCTTTCCGCATTGCACTTAAAAATTTTTGATATAGTGAATATGTGGTGATGTTATTTTGTGACTTGGTTATGCTTGTGGTTATGCTCCATTACAAAAATAAAATAAAATTTCATATTGAAAATCCTCCTCGTAAGATCCCAGGATCGGAATATGGCATATGGGCGCTAGGAGCCGAAAATGGGGTACTACGGAGGCCGTCGGCACCAGATTCGGTGATCGGAAATTTTGTGAGCCCGTTTTCCGAGTTTGGGGTGTGACACGTTGCTTCACCTACAAATCAATGCCAAACAACGTAGCCAACCACATCCATCGAGAAGCCTGGTGTTGTGACACTGAGGGCTGTCTACGAGGATGCTGATTATTTTTATCTTATCACTGAGATGTGCACCGACTCTTCTTTGTTGGATGACATACAGAATAAAAGACTGGAATCGGAGAGGGATTGCCACAGTGATAAAGTAGATTGTATCCTCGTTGAAGTATTGTCATGAATAGGGAATCATCCACAGCGACATCAAGCCGCATAACATATTTCGAACTAGGTCAGGAAGGTTAAAGCTTGCAGACTTTGGTTTCATTGTGAGGACCTTAAAGGTAACTTCTCTTTTCTAGTCGATCTTACATGTTATTCTTGTTAGGGTGGTGCTCTGTAAAACTAATATTTGTCGGCATGTTATCATTCTTTTCTATCATCGATTGCAATCGTTATGGACATACAGCACCACCGATGCAAGTGGCAATTATGGAAAAGAGAGAGATCTAAGGGTTTTCAATACCCTAGTTTTTAAAACCATTAAGATGGGTTAGGGATCCCCTTCTACTCTTTTTCCATTTAGGGCAATAAGGTAATAAAAATAATTTTTAATATATATATATAAAGAGAGAGAGAGAGAGAGCTGGGCAGAATCTAACCTGATCCGGTGAATCCGACCCTATCCGGTGGATCCAACCCGATCCGAACCAAACCGAACCGAAGGCCTGGATCGGTGCGCATCGAGTAGGACCACTCAGATCCGATCGTACATCGGATCGAGTTCGTATCGTGGTTAATCCGGACTGATCCAATCCGAAATCCAAACGAACCCTAACCCTTCTTTCTCTACCCGAAGGAGGCGCCGTACCCACCCATCTCTCCTCCTTTCTCTCCCTCTTTCTCTCCCGATTTCCCTCCTCTCCTTCCTTCTCTCCTCCTTTCTCTCCTTCTTTCTCTCTCGATTTCTTATAGCTCCTTCTTTCTCTCCCTCTCTCTCCCTAGACTCAACTCGATCTGACTCGATTCAATTTTCCAGACCGAGTCAGACTCGATTCGAGTTAAGCCAGCAAGGATTCAGATTAGATCGAGTCAGCCCTGCTGGACTCGGTCCCGGATCGAATCGAGTTCGGGTCAAGTTCTTGAAAAATCGGATCGAGTCGAGTTGGACCCAATTCCGTCCGACTTGATGCCCACCTCTCTCTCTCTCTCTCTCTCTATATATATATATATATATATATATATATATAATATATATATATATAAGGAAAAGGTACAATGCGCTCAAGCTGATTTCAACGACCCATGAGGTCGAGCTGTGTGGGCCCCACCGTGATGCGTTTCGAACATCTACCCCATCGGTCAGATGCACCATTCCATCATGGGCCTAGATCTCAAAAATCAAGTCAATCCGTGACTTCTGTGGGCCACACCACATACAGAAGTGGAGAGGGGCCGTGCACCATTAAAACATTCATAATCATTTTTTGGGCCCACCGAGATGTGGTTTGCAAATCCAGCCCATCCATTATGTGTGTCCCACTTGAATGAGGGTTCAGACCAAGTTTCAGTAGCATTTAAAACTCAGGTGGGCCCCACCAAGTGCTTTTATATGTTTTTGGCATGCCTTCACATGATTTTAGATGGTATGGCCCACCTGAGTTCCGTATATGGCTGATTTTTGGGATATCCCATAATTTAAAAGGGACCCATCAAATGCACGGTGCTGATGGTCGACACGCATCACGGTGGGGCCCACACAGCTTGACCTCACGGGAGCTTATCGTCAGCTCAAGCGCATTGTACCTTTTCCCTATATATATATATATATATATATATATATATATATATATATATATATATATAATGTAGTTAGCAAAATCACCAAATACAATATACCCTCACTGTAACAAACTTGAATAAGCATTGCATATTCTTAGTTTAAAGGCAATTAAAATTAATAGAATTTTATTATTTTTCAACTACAGGTCATGAATTATCTGCAGTAGGTGGGACTCCTCGTTATATGGTCTCAGAAGTAATACAAGTAAAGGTTATAGAGAAATTTGATATATGGGCCGTCGGTGTCATCTTGCACAAGTTCTTGATTAAACATCATCCGTTCAAGGGGAAGTTTTCCCAAGACGTATGTGATGCGATAAGGACAGTAGAGATAGATTTCAATGATGAAAAACAGATGAATGGTGTGACTATAAAACACATCATCACGGTGGGCCCCACCGTCACGGATCCACCAAGCTCCATGGTCTCAAGATTGCTATAACCCTCTCTCATCTATGAACTGCAAGAAAAAGATAAGAGGATGATCACGTAGTGTGCTGAGTTCTAGGACATGGAGCCTACTGTGTTATTTGCACTTGTCGTGATAAAATCAAGAAAAGTTTGTTTGATGAAATCAGTGCCAAAGAACGCAGCCAACTGCATCAATCAAGAAAAAGAGATCATGCAGCACTTATGAGGCCATCCTGGTGTTGTCACACTGAGGGTTGTCTACAAGTATGCTTAATACTTTCATATTATCGTTCAGATTTGCGCATGCACTTTGTTGAATGACATCTAAACTAGAAGACTAGAGTCCGAGAGAGAGAGAGAGATCACCACTGTGATCCAAAACTTTTATGGCCCCCAAAAAAATTTTAATGGTCCACGTTCAGTCAACATTGTTTCTTATAATGTGGTCCACTTGAGATTGGGATATACCTTATTTTTGGGCTTATACCATAAAATGATATAGAAAAATAGATGGACAGAAGAAATGAAACACATACGTCATTGTAAATCTGCAGAAAAATAGGTCATCACTTCCTATTCGGATCTGCAAGAGAATAAGACATGACACCCTTAGCATACTTCAGGCAAATAAGAGAAGATGGTGCGCATTAAGACCCTTAGCATACTTCAGGCAAATAAGAGAAGATGGTGCACGATACGCCATTACTTCAGGCAAACCAGAGAAGATGTGCGCGATGGAAATCTTACTATACACACAAAGTTATTGTGCTATGATGCTAGTTGGGGCCTATTGTGATGTTTTTGAGAAATACACTCCGTCTATCCGTTTTTACTTATCAGTTTAGGACGAGACTAAAAATCAGATGGATCCGAAACTCAAGTGGGCATGCAAGAAGAAACAATTTTTTTCAGTGACCACTGTTGAAACATTTGTATGGCCACAAAATTTCGTATGAAGCTAAGGTTTTTGTTTTTTCAATTCATCCCCATGTGAATAACCTTATAAACTGTTTGGATGTCATATAAACATCAAGGTGGAGCCCAAGAAGATTTAAACAATAAGAAAATCTTTCCCCAGTTTTCCCTCTAGTATGGCTGCTTTGAGTTTTGGATACATTTTATTTTTAATAGATTGCCGTAAAATAATCCGGAAAAAATGGATGTAAAGAGTGGATTTCTCACAGGCATCACAGTGGCCCCACCACCTAGCATCACAACGCAGTAACTTCTTGCTAAAGGATTTTCCAGTCCCCTTTTTGTAAACTCTTATGTCATTTTTTAATGAAAATATGCATTAAATAGATACCATTTCAGTTTCCGATCTTAAAAAAATTACGATTCATTATCCAAAATCACAAGTAACTCTAGTAAACAAGATAAAAGCTAATATCACCTTAAAATATTCAAAGAAAATATGCATTAAAGAGATAATATTTCATTTTCCAGTATTTGCAGTTTACTCCAATATCTCAATTATCTTATGCTACTTTCAATTCCCATATCCTGAAAAAAAAAGTTGACAGAAAATATAAGCTAAGTTATTTTTATAAATGACTACTTAATATGCATATCTTTATCTAGGCAAATTGAAATCAATTACTGAATTTATCTTTTAAAAATTGTAATAAAAACTTTACCATACTCTTTATGAATTCAATACATGCCTAAATCTTGCAGTGAGAAATATGGCCGTATATAAGCTTGTATTAAATCAAACCACTTTATTATAATTGTTGAGTGAATGAGATAGGAAGTAGAACCAACCTTTGCAGGCAACTTGTATGATTAACATGACTACATAACACATCTAATGCATGTTTTACCAGTTAAATGTGATTGTTCTCCCGCACAAGTTTAAAAAATGAGCATGCATTATTCATGGCATAAACCATAGTCTGAAAAGGTGTGCAACTGGCTCAAAACTCAGCCAGATTAACTTGACTTAACAAGATTTTGAGCCAGGTCACCTCAAAACTTGCTTGTGAGTGTGACTTACTGAGTCATCAAGAATTAGCTTGCTGACTCAGTTAACCCATACCGACTGATGGTGACTCGAGTTATGATACGTAAAAAGGATAAGCAAGCATACCCGTACGCAGTAAAACTCGTGTAAACTCCACACATGTGCCAGTATGGCACATAGAGGTGCGATCCAATCCATGCATCAAGTTGAACCTTTTACATATTTCCCAAAAATAAATCCAATCCACTCACCATGGAAGACCTAATTTAACTATTTTGATATTTATTATACTATAAATATTTTCAATCTAAAAATTATTAAATATCAAGTCAAATTAGGGTTGCTTGAGTCACCCAACCTGAGTGGAGTGGGGCTCTCCTAAATTTCTTAGCCTTTTTCGTGTTATGCACTACTCCTAAAACTCAAAAGACCAAGAGCTATTATCGAACTATAACTTGTTATAAATAGTACAAACGAAATTAAAAACTGAACTAATGGAATCTCGTAAATTTGGTGTGGACAACTCGACTCTCGTAAATTTGGCATGGACAATTCGATATAGTAGGGTTGGTTGACTAAAGTAGCTTCTTATACCCCAAAATCATATATTATATGTCAAATAACTCATTCCGATTTGCGAGATACGCCTGCATTAGTGTTCTGAAGGTCCTGATCACTTTCGCCTCCAATCGGGCCTTCTATGCTCCATCTTGCCATGAAAGTATCCACAACCCACTCTACATCAATCCTCTCCACTTCAAAAGAACTTGTCCTCGAGTTCTTATCTCGCTTTGGTTCATGATACTTGGTCAGGCCTGCGAAGTTGAAAGTACGCGAGATCCCCATGTCATCTGGAAGATCAACAACATAAGTGTTGTCATTGATTTTCGGATGATCAATACCAATCCAATATTCTTGTTCTTCAACTTGTTATAAGTCCCGATCGGAAATCTCTCCTTACATAGATGTACCATAACTTAGTCGCTCACCTCGAACACTTTTTGTTGTCAATGCTTATTGGCTTGCTCCATCTACTTATCATTCGATACATGCAAGTTAGCTTGCACCTCCACATGAATGCCCATGATTCGGTTCATCATATATTCTGCTACAATGCTCATGCCCAAGAGCTTTGGCAAAGGGACCAAGTCAAGAGTGTATCGAGATACTCGACCATAAATAATTTAGAACTGGGACTTCCCTGTCGAGCGGTTCATCATGTTGCTAAATGCAAACTCCGCTTAAGACAAGGCAAAATCTCACTGCTTCAGTTTTTTTTACCTAAAATACATTAAAGGAGATTTTCCAACGTACAATTCATAACTTCAGTTTGTCCATCGATCCATGGGTGGTAGGCACTGCTTAACTGAAGTTGTGTACCGAATCGATTCCATAAAGTCTGCCAGAAATGGCTAATGAACTTCGTATCACTGTCAAAAGTAATGGTCTTGGGAACCTCATGTAGCCGTAAGACCTCTATGAAGAATAGATTCTTCACGTGTGTTGCATCGAGGGTCTTCTTGTATGAGAGAAAGTATGCCATCTTTGAGAAACGATCTACCACTGCGAACATTGAATCCATACACAATGTGTTCGTGGGGAGACCAAGCACAAAGTCCATAGATAAGTCCTCCCAAGGGCCGCCAGGCATCGGTAATAGGGTGTAGAGGCATGTATTATGAGAATGCCCCTTAGAGGTCTGACAAATATGACAATGTTATACGCTCTACACATGCTACGTACTAACTACGGCAAGCAATATCATTCTTCAACAAGAGTTGGTGTCTTGTCTCACCCAAGATGTCCACCATGGCCACCTCCGTGTAGCTTTTGAATAATCCGTTCCCTCAGAAAACTTTTGAGGATGCACAATTGATTCCCTTTGAAAAGGAAATCGCCTTGTGTATGTAGGTCACTAGGATGACCCTCTTAGCATATGATTCATCGTCCTTGGAGTCATTGTCATTGGTATATATGTCTTTGAGGCAATCGAACCTGACAACCTCATTGCTTATGGTGACTAATAAAGTTGCATGTCAGCTAAGTGCATCAGTCACTTTGTTCTGTTGCCTAGACTTATGTTTTAATATAAATGTAAATTCCTACAAGAATAAAATCCACCTAGCATACTCACGATTCACGTTAGTTTGGCTATTAATGAATTTGAGATCTTGATGGTCTGTGTAAAAAATGAACTCCTTCTGAATTAAGTAGTGTCGCCAATGTCGTAGTACTTCGACCATTGCGTACAATTCGAGCTAGTAGGTCAACCACTTTTTACGTGCATGACTAAGTTTTTCACTTTAGAAGGTTACTAACATACCTTTTTGAGATAAAATTCCCTCAATTCTAACATATGAAGCGTCACATTCGAGCTCAAACAGTTTGTCGAAGCTTCGAAGTACGAGAATCGGGATTATGGACAATCTGTACTTGATTTCAACAAAGCTCCTGTCAGCTTCATCTATCTACAAAATGATTACTTCTTCATTTAATCTATAACTGGTGACATAATGGTGCTAAAATTCTTCATGAATCAACGATAAAATGTCACCAATCCGTGAAAACTCCGTACTTTGTGGATGTTTGTTAAAACTGGTCATTCCCTAATGGCTTTCACCTTTTTTGTCATCCACCCGGATGCCCGTTGATGTCATGACAAAGCCCCAAAATAGTAGGCTATCGGTAAAAAAGTTACATTTTAAAAAAAATCAAGATACAACTTGTTTTCGGTGAGCACTTGAAGGATCTGTTTGAAGTGTTTCATATAGCTTTCTTCGTCCTGACTGTATATCAAAATGTTATTGAAATAAACTACTATGGAATGCCCAATGAATGACTTTATAACTTGGTTCATTAACCTCATGAATGTACTAGGCGCGTTCGAAAGACCGAAGGGTATGATCATCCATTCATACAAGCCTTCATTGGTCTAAAAATCTATCTTCCACTCATCACCCGACTGTATTCGAATCTGATGGTAGTCGCTCCTTAAATCCAATTTAAAAAATAATTTATCACCCTCAAGCATGTCTAACATATCGTCTAGCCGTGATATGATAAATCTGAATTTTATGATAATCTTGTTAATCTCCTAGTTATCGACACACATGCGTCAACTCTCATCTTTCTTATGAGTTAATAGGGCCAGTATGGCGCATGAGCTCATGCTTTATCAGATTAGACCCTTACGGATCAATTCCTCCACTTGCCCTTGCATAATATCGCACTCCTTTAGACTCATCTAATTGTGAGGACAATTGGGTAGGTTAGACCCGAGGACAAGGTCGATATGGTGCTAAATATCTCACATAGGAGGCAATCAGTTGGGAAGGTTATTGGACCAAATTTCTTTGAGTTTATACAGCAAGGATTTTAGTTTCTTATGAATGATGGTGGGCTCGAGTTCATTCCTCTTTACAATTAATGCATAAGCTTGTCCCATCTCTTTGAATTCCTCGACAAAGTCCCATATGATTAAGAGAAAATGTCCATCTACTTTAGAAGTTTCAGGTGGCTCTTCCATATCAATAGGGGATAGTATGGTTTTCCGGCCATCCTTGACAAAAATCTTACCCTTTTATGAGTAGTGTTATGATCGGATTACCACGGTTGACCAAGTAGAATGTGACGGGCCTCCATGTCAACGACATCACATACTATTTGGTCTTTATAATGTTTGTCAATTGAAAAAGATGTAATGCACTGTTCAGTTACCTTCATCTCGCTAACTTTCTTAATCCAACCGGGTGACGTTTGGTTTTCAGTTATAATTTCTCCACCATGACCTTAGAGACAATATTCTCGCCACTCTCACTGTCGATGATCACATCATAAACTTTTCGATTAACTGTACACCTATTTCGGAAGATGTTATGTCATTGTGGGTGTACCTCATTCCTTGGTGCATACAATAGTTGCCTCACAACTAGCGATTCACCATGATCCTATGGAACCTAATTTGTCTCATCCACTTCATCTTCTGCGGCCTACTCCAATCCATTAATATCTAAATCTTCATCGGAGTTTTCAGCACTACCATCATTGATGGCGAGGTTAGCCACTTGTTGTTAAGGGTAAGTATTTGATAGATGACCCGGTTGGCCACAACGATAGCAATGGTTGGGCCTTGGCTAACCATAGAAGTTCAAAATCTTACTTAGACCGCCAGCAGTCATTATGCCCCTTTGGGGCCTAACTTGTCCGCTTCTCGAATCTTGGTTCACAGGTGTAGGAGATTGGGTGTGCACTCCTATAAGTTCTTTCGCTTTAGTCTTTGAGTGTAACCTTGCACAACTAATCGTGCCTTGTTTCTGATAGTGTTTCCAAGTTTATCAGATTTATTTTAAAAAATCCACTTGATTCCAATCACATGTTTATCAGATAGTTTGAAAACAAGATATCATGCATCATTTCTTACAAACTGATTCAGTTTATCTTACGCATACAAAATCCAACTTTCATAAGCCAATGCCTCATTAATATTGGTCGGTTCTATTTGGAAAGTGAAGCAAACATAATTACAAATATTTTCTAACTATCTTCTGGTTTGAACATCAGTATGAGGGTTACCAAGTATTTTATCAGTTGGATGGTCTTTTAACAACCTTAACTCTGTAATATCTGATTTAGATGAGGGTTTACTTTGATTAATCAAAGAAATATCACTATCACCATCATCTTGGTTAAGACTGAGAATGATTGATTGATAGTCAATTACAATATTTATTGATTCTTGAATAACCTCAATTCTTTTATTTAAAACATTATATGTATGACTGTTTAATGCATATCCTAATAATATTCCCTCATCACTTTTTGTATTAAACTTATCCAAATTTTCACTGACACGTAAAATATAACATTTGCTTCCATAATTCATAATTGACTTTTTCTCAAATTATAATTCATAAGCTTTTTTTTTTTTTTTTTTTTTTGCTCTTGTGTAAACATGGTTAATTATATAGGTATTCATAGTTTCAACCCATAAATATTTAAGCAATTTCATACTATTTAGCATTACGCTAGCCATTTTGTATAGAACTCTATTTTTCTTCTTTCAGCAACTCCATTAATTTACAGACATACCATTGGCCGTACACTAAATGTCCACCAATAACCCAACACCTAGTACTCTGGCCGAGTACAACAGAAGTAGGCCAGGCCTAAAAGCCAACTTTATGTACATGTAATTTTGAAATGGCAAACACTTTGTACAAGGAAGGTGAAGACCAAAGAATGATGGATGGAATTCAATAGACACTACACCAAAATTGTTAAACTGGTACAGTTTGGATTTTGGTTCAGAAACGGCTTTAAGCCATTCCTGATTTGAAACGGTAACCAATCGTATTAGAATCGTTGCTATTATACATTGTTATTTCCACTATTTTGTTGGTGCGTCCCAATTGAGCGTTGGATCTTCTTATTTATTACGATTGTGTTTTATTGTTTTATTTTGAAACTGATGGATGAAATGGATTCGATTAGTAACCTCTGTGTGGACCCCACAAGGCCCAAGAGGTACATTGCATCCATCTGCCGCGGACTACCGATTATTTTTAACCTTTTCTTAGGCCAAAAGCCCTAAAATCCCTCATTTCGCATCCATCGCCGCCTCTGTCTCCCTCTCTCAATCTCTCTCTCTCTCTCTTTCGATCATCACTGCATGGTAAGGAATTACATCACAAATAAAACACTTTACAGAAAGTAGACTCTACCAGTTTGACTAACACTGTATTGTTGTTGCCTATTTTCAGGTATCTGTATAGGAGAGATTTGCTTCTTGCATCAGAGTTCAATATCATTAATGATTATATGTTGTCAAGTTTGTCAATTCAAGAGTTCAATATCATGTTGTTTATCTATTGATCGTTTGGCCTGAAACATCAGATTGCTTGATGGGTTTTGATTTTGGTGTGTTGTTATTATGGTTTTTTTGTCTTTATTAATAGCTTTTGTTTCTATGATCTTTAATAAATTTGCAGATTATTGAATCTTTGATAAATGGGGTGAATTTATCTGAAAAGGAGGCAGAAGCTTCTCTTGATTTTTTATTGAGTGAAGCTAATGAAGTTTTGATCAGTGCTTTTCTTGTTCTTTTTGTGAGGGCAATGTTCAAATGATTTTTTGATATATATTCCAGTTCCTTTTTAACAAGCAGCTTAAACTATATATAAGTTGTGCAAGTTCTGGCATACCTATACCTCTCCAAAGGTCACACTGATTGGATGATCTTAACTGTTTGAAATTGCTGTTGGATTTGGACCATTTTCTTTTTTACTATCCTGAGGAACTTTGAGTTGTACTATTCTTTTTAAACATCTATATGCCTCAATCTCCTTTGGTTTGCACTCAAACCTATTTTGTTAAAGGGCACATCTATTCTGTTGGGTAGAACACTTATTTTAATATCACAATGATTGGATAATCTCAACCATCTGATATTACCATTGAATTTAGACCATTTTCTTTTTGACCAAGGTATTGAGGAACTTTGAGTTGCACTCCTCTTTCTTAAACGTGTAGATTTTTTCTTAACCTCGAGTTGCACTCTTCTTCTTCTTCTTCTTCTTCTTCTTCTTCTTTTTTCTCTTCACGTTTACATGTTTTAATCCCACCTTGTGTATTGTAGGCCACATCCATTCAATTTGGTATAGATCCCTTTTGTTAATTTCACACAAGTACACATTTGTTAAAATATCATTGTAAAGCCTTTTCTTGTAAAAAAAAATCATTCTAAGAAGGCAGTGTTCACTATGATGGCACTTCATAGCATGCTTTTTATGATATGATTTCATTGTGAACAGGGAACTACAGTGAGAGTAGAATTTGGTGATTCCACCACTGCTGCAGATCCTTCTGATGCCCCCACGATCAACCGATCCTTTCCCCATACGTATGGTCAGCCTTTTGGCTCACTTCCTGAGAGCAACTGCGAAGGTCTTTGAGGCTCAAATCATAACAGAGCATCCACCAATGAAGTACGTTCTTCTTATTCACACTCTCCTCTTTCCTTTTTTCTTTTTATTTTATATTATCAGAATTTGAAAATCATAATGCTCTGCTTGTTAATTTTTTTAAATAAGCTTTTTCTATATTTGTGATTGCCAAGCTCAAAGCACACTTGTCTGGATCTACTGCTTGAATCTGATGCATTTTCATTCCTTTATGGGAAGGTGATTAGGCTAACTATTCAAGAAATGTTAAAGATCGCTAATTTAAGGCAATCTGGTGGAATATCTAAATCGAATAATTCTGCTGCTCCAAAATGATGCGCTTCCATGGCACATGACTAGGATGACATTATTTTTGAAGTTCTTCCTGTTCCCTGTTGCAGTTGCTTTTGATAAATAAGCTGTTGTCTAGCATAGCATATGACTAGGATGAAATTATTTTTGAAGTTCTTCCTGTTCCTTGTTGTAGTTGCTTTTGATAAATAAGCTGTCATGCTCCAGCGACACTGATACCTCCGTAAGCTAATGATGGCACCTGGTAGATATGGGGCCCACATGTATGCAAGCCATCCAATTCATTCATTAGAGGGTCACCTCATGCTACTGTATTCTAGGTTTTGATAGTGTTCTTTCAAATGTTCACCCTAACACTAAATTGCGCAGGTTATCATGGTTCGTGAGTGCTTTGATGATACTAAGGTTGCAGAAGAAACCTCTTATTCTTTTGATTTTTTTTTTTTTAAAGGATTTTGGATGTCATAAGTATGTTTATAAGTAGCTTTTCATCAATGTTTCACAGGGAGCTGCGCTGGTTAAAAGTTTGGCTGCCAAGGAACCATCTGCTCTTGCCTTGGATACTTATTACAAGTAGTATTATCTCTGTTTGGCTGCTGTTGCTGCTAGTATCAAATGGTAATCCAATTCTGCATGCATTTCAAGTTGTATGAATCAAATGGAATTCAAGCAAGGTGGAAGAATTGGGATGTTCCTCTAGAGACATTATCATCATCATTTGCCAATCAAACTAAAAGGAAAATCTTATAATATATTTATAGGATGATCTATGCTTTATGGTATTGGTTGTTGGACCGTTATGGAACAACATATATATGGAGTGACTGCAGCTGAAATGAGGCCATTGAAATAGATGAGTGGCAAGATTAGGACAACTAAAATTAGAAATGAATGAATTTGAGGAAATTTAGAGCAACATCGGTAAATATAAAGATAGGAAAATATAAATAGATGGCTTGGATATGTGCAACAAAGATTAAAATTTGCATTAATTAGAAAAAGTAAGTACAGGGGTCTCTCTAAAAATAGTTTGAATGATTTTTCACAAGGGTATTGTCCCATGCTCAATACAATACACAAATCACATTTATATTCCTTTCCCCTTCATGTAGCAAAGAAACACCATTAAAATTTTCTTCTTTAAAAGATTGGGGGTTTGTCATTGATAGAGTAGAATGGTATAATTAGCGTGCAAGAAAAAAAAATAAAAAAATAAAAATAAATAAAAAGAGGGAGAGAGAATAAAATTGTGAAAAATGATTCATGTAACCGGCCCTGATTAATTGAAATAAAGCTTAGATCATCATGATTCAAAATGCATCTAAGTTATGAATCACAACTTGGATAGTTTAATTTAAATTACTTCATTTTAATTATGCATTTTTTTAAAAATTACTTTCATATGTCATCTTTTTGAAGCATTCCTATCATTTGATAAATTCAAGTCCATGACCACTGTTGAGGTGTGATGTATATGTAATTTTTTTAACACAAGCACTATACCCTACATACACTCATGCCACAATGGGTATCCGGACCCATGACCTGTGTTGAAACTCCGTGAGTCTACCACGAGGCATGAGTAAGGACCCCATCAGTATAAAAGTATGTGGACCCAAGTTTATCAAACCATCCATTTGCACACAACTGATGCTACAGCTAATTTAGTGAGAAAGGACAACACTTTTGAGCCATGGCTTGTGCTTATAATAGCCCAACAGATCAACGGTTTCGCTCACCTTAGCCAATGGCCGCGCTCGCAGAGGATATGCCAGGAATGGGCGAACAATCATCTCAACACACCTCTGACATTGCTAGCAAACCTCCAGTAAAAAAAATAAAAAAATAAAATACAAATAAAATAAAATAAAATACTATATATACTGTACGATTTTAGAAGGAGCGTTATTACGGTGCCGCCAATCTTCTAATTCAGACCATTCTTTTAATGCAAAGTACAATGGTTGGATAATCCTAACTGCTTAGTGGTTAGATAAAATATATATAAATAAATAAAAACCCTCGTTCAACAGGCAAAAGGCCTCCAATCGACCGTGGGGCTCACAGTATGAATGGTTCAGATCATGGAACAGCTCATTTAATTGATTATTATTGGATGACTTGTAAGAGTATCATGTATTATGTAAAATTGGATAATCTTGAGGGCTTACTAAAATGGGATCATCATAGCCATCCAATCACACCAATTTTGCAAATTCAAGATCGGTTTAGTAATTTGGGGTGTCCCTGCGTGAGGAAGTGTTTTACTTCCACACGCGTGTGGAATTATCAAACCTTTTCAGATGAATCATATTTACACGGACGAAAACAAACCTGTTAAAAAGGTTGCCAGGATTCAGATACAGCTTGCGCCAGACTGGCCTGAAGGGTGGACAGGTTGGGCTGGTGACCCCAACACCAGCCACCGGTTTGGCTGGTCCACTTGAGCTTTAGATCTACCTCGTTTTGTGGTTCACGCCCAAAAATAAGCTGAAAAAATGAATGGATGGTGTAGATATGACACATACATCATGGTGGGGCTTATCCGAAGCACTCTTTGGTGTCCCATAAATATGCCTGGTTGGAACCTGTAGCCGCGTGTAGAGGTACCTGTGGAGAGATTAGTGTAGACTTAGATAAGGGTGGGCAGGGGCCGGGTAGCCCGCCTGAACCGATGAGCCCATCCCAGGCCGGGTTTGGACCCGATGGCGTTGGCCTTGACCTTGGCCCGATTAATTTTCTGCTCAAGCTTGGGCTTCAAGTCATTTTAGCCCCTCACAACCCAATTAGCGTAGCACAAAGCACCAACCTCCCCACTATGTGCTACTGAAAAAGCTCTTGTAAGGCCCACCATGATGTATGTATTTTATCCATATTATCCATCTATTTTGCCAGCCTCTATTAAAGCATGAGGATAAAAATCAGGCAGATCTAAATCTCAAGTGAACCACACCAAAGGAAAAAAGTAGTAATTGAATTCCCACCGTTAAAAGCTTCATAAGGATCACTGAAATGTTTATTTGCCATCTAACCTATTAATTAGGCCACACCAACCTAGACGAAGGAAAGCACAAATATCAGCAAAAAAAAATGTAGCTCATAAGATGTTTTTAACGGTGGTCATTCAATCACCACTTTCTCCTATGGTATAGTTCACTTGAGATTTGGATCTACCTTATTTATGGGATCATGCCCTGAATGAGCTGGAAAAATGGAGGTGGAGCCCAATAAGTTTTTCCAAAAGCATACATACATTACTAAGTAGTGCAACGTCATGATGGGCTTGAGCTAGGCCCAGGTTTTGAGTCTCAAGTCTTGGGCTGAGCCCGGGCTTAGCCTGACTGCCCAAACCTGGACTATTGCCGCCCCTAGACTTAGCCAAAGCGATGACTTCGAAGATCTAGAAAGAAAAGGTGATGTTGCTGAACCAAACATCAACATTCGATCTCATTAAACGTGGCCTAGGTATATCAGATCCGGAGCGCTCATTTTTTGGACCACAGATTAGATGACTTTTAAGGAAATACAGTTACCTGGTT
This sequence comes from Magnolia changhungtana, assembly GCA_030180095.1. Classification (NCBI taxonomy): domain Eukaryota; kingdom Viridiplantae; phylum Streptophyta; class Magnoliopsida; order Magnoliales; family Magnoliaceae; genus Magnolia; species Magnolia changhungtana. The sequence continues at coordinate 5,241,176 of JASAUF010000396.1, read as the reverse complement.
AGGAGAAAGTCTGACCAACTGCCGAAATTAAGCAGGAGTCCACTCGGCGGCTTGGATAAGGACCGGATTGCCTCCCAGGATATCCAACGTGGCAGAATTTGATTGGGCCACTTGTCAGGAAAAAAGAAAGGAACACACGCAAAGAACGTTGGAAAGTAATCAGTTCTCACCGCGCCATCAACTGGCCCAACCAAATCTCACCACATTGGTCCTGGGTGTCAGCGGGCAATCCGCTTCCCTTGGGTATTCTCAGGCGTGTGATTGTCATGCATTGCCGATCCAGCATGATAGAGAACAAATAAACAACCTGGATCAAGACCCGGCCTCACCCAAGACGGTAGGGCCCTTACCATGGGGCCCACTTTGATGTGTGTATACTGTATCCACATTATCCATCTGTTTTTCCAGATCATTTTAGGGCACAATCCCAAAAATGAAGATGATCCAATTACCAATTGGACCATACTCTAGGAAACGATGCTGATTGACCATTGACACTATTTCCTAAAGTATGGTCCACCTGATAATTGGATCTTCTTCAAAATTTCCCTGAATTGATATGGAAAAACAGATGGATGGGGTGTATACAGAGTACCCACATCAAGGTGGGCCCAACGGTAAGGGCTGCACCGTCTTGGGTGAGGCCTAGGTCTCACCTAATCTGCTCCCCTGCATCACCAGCATACGTCATTTCCACAGTGGCCGCATGTAGAAATAAATGGTCTGATGACCAGAACTATCCATGTTCTGTGCACTGTCCCAGTTTGGCTATTTTCATAAACTCTGATCCTTGTTCAATGGCTCACATCCATCACATCCATATCCGCCTTGATTCTATCCTCTAACCCTACTTGTGGCACATATGCACTAATAACATTGATTATCTCCTCTCCTAACACAAGTTTTATTAATAAAATCCTATCACTTACTCTCCTAACATCTAAAGCCTTATCCATTATATTTTTATCTACCACTATTCCTACACCATTTCAATTATTGTCCTTTCCTATGTGCCAAAGTTTATATGCATAAAAATGTTTTTTTTTTTTTAAATTATATCCATCAATTTCTCTAGTTTTGGTCCCTTTCACTTGGTTTCCTGAATGCAAGCTATGTTAATACTCCTTCATTTCAACGTATCAACTTATGAATAACCTGGTCATTTCCTTTTTATTGAACTGGTCATTGCAATTCAATTTAACAATGTATTCAAATGCAACCCTAGGCATCACCTTGAGATAGGATGATGTCAAGGGCCTTACATTCAAGCTTAGAAATTTGTGAGTTTCTCTCTCTATTGACATGGAAAGCTGTGGCCGTCCCCTTTAATCACTTCCTCTGGTTGGGGCTGGTAATCTTCACAGGCAGCTAGCTCACACCACATATTTTCCTGGGTGGACGATACACCTTGGGCTCCAGGCATAGGAAGAGGCTCTTCAAGCTTTCAACCTGATTTGCTAGGAATTTCAATCATTTAACCTGCTTTACTTGGATCAACTGCAATGCTTCTCTTCCTTGGTCTGAAGGAGATCTCTGGTTGAATAGGTTTACTTCAGATACTTTATAGTTATTACTAATTTTGGATCATTTCCACTTTGAAAAACTTCTGTTTGAAAAAGAATCAATAAAATATTTGTAATTATTTTCATCATGTTGGGTCTTAATCAATTGCTAATCGATCTGTACAATCAATCTAATTTGAAATTATTGTAATTAATATAGGAGAGCATATAATTATAATTTGAGTTTCCTGTACAAATTAGCACAATTGACATTTTTCTTACAATCAATTTTACATTATCCAGCTTTCTTTTGTGGTGACTGCCTTAAATTCTTGCTTTAGCAGATGGTTATCTGGCAGTGACTTGAAAAAGGTTGCCCTTTTTGGCTGCCCTACCATTGAAAGAAAAACCATTTTTGCGACCAAGGGTCTACGAACTTTCTTCAGCATCGAGGAAGATATCATAAGCAACTTTTTAATTTTAGGGAATTTTTTCATTATTCGTCTTGAAGCTATTCTTCATAAAAGGTTCAAATTTTGTGTACTTGGGAAGCTATTCTCAGGAATCCAGTTTGTGTTTAGATACTGAGAATGGGTCGGAGACAAAGGAGAGGAGGGGCTTTTTATCCATCTAAAAAATACGATTATTTGAGAATCCATTCCCCAAGATTTTGCAACCCATCTTCATAAAAGGTTCAAATCTTGGGAATTGGATTCCCATAGGAATTCATGTCCCACCCTTTTCTCAGGACCTCAACACAAATTCATCTCCTCGCTATAGAATCCATTTCCTAGGGCTGGATGCCTAGTGATGTTCTTCATCATTCATCTTGAAGATTGTTTTCCTCATTTTTCATGCACTTAGGTGTGCTGAATTGAAGAGCTCATGCAAATTCGTGAACCAAAGAGTAGAGAAAAAGGAGAAGGTGGATTTAGTGAACACATTGAGGGTCCTTACCGTGTATGCCTCAGACTCGCTGCCCCAGCAGCTGATAGTAACTGATGATATAAAGCTTTCTATCAACAAATTGCTGAAGGAGGTGGACAATCTCAGCAAATAATGGCTCAATCGAGGGTCCTGATCTTGATGTTTCTGGTATATTATAAGGTAGGTAAGTGGAAATGAAAGCCTAAGGTAAGGTCTTTGATTTATTTTATTTTTAACAAGATCTTACTCCGGAAATCTTGTTGTCGAAGGTGATTCTTGATGGGTTATTTTGACCCATCTTCGACCGGTCCAGAGCCCTGCTCGACTGGTCGAAGGCTGGTGGTCGACCGGTCGAAGATTCGAGTCAAAAACTTCGACTCAAAGTCCAGCGAGTAATTTTGCTGTTTTTTACTGTAGCTTGGACTGGTCGAAGGGATGTCTCAACTAGTCGAAGGTTACGCAGTTTGTTCCGCGATTTTGCGCGAAACTGCGGATTTGAGTCCTTTCGCAACTGGGATGCGGAAAGGAGTTTCCCAAAACTATAAAAGAGGTTGCCTAGGGTTTTTTCTAGGTATCACAAAATAGCAAGAGGGTTTTCTAAAGCTTTACAAGGGGTTTGCTAAAGGGTTTAGAGCTATCAAAGGTGAGAGAGAGGGAGAAAGAGAGAGAGGAAGCTTATAGAAGGGAGGTTCTGCTTGTGGAGGTTCTCTACTTTGCAATCTACATCTCAGCGCTTCTATATCCTCGTAATCGGTTAGATCTCTCCGTTTTTTCTATTTCTCATATTGTTTATCCACTCCTGCGTGAGTGAAGAAGATTGTAACGTTCTACCTCATAGTGAATTGTTGATCTGGACGAGGTCCCGTGGTTTTTACCTCTTTGAGGGTTTTCCACGTAAAAATCTCTTGTGTGGTGTGTGATTGATGCTTTGATTTATTTCATTGCTTTATTATCCATAATTCTGGTTTGTTTCGGAAGGCTAGATCCTAAGGTTTGTGCAAGGCATCCCAACAAAGTGGTATCAGAGCCAAGTTCATTGAACGGGTAGGATCGGTTTGGAATTACGGAAGGTGGCTCATCAAGGATGATCAGCCTCAATGGTTCTAACTGGACCATATAGAAGGCTAAGATGGAGGACTTGCTTTATTGCAAGGACCTATATTCTCCATCTCGGCATATCAAGAAAATCCAAGGATATGACTGATGATGATTGAAGAAGATGGACCAGAAAGGCGGTGGGGTTTATTAGTCAATGGTTGGATGATTCTGTGTTCCACCATGTGTCTACGAAAACCTCACCGAAAGCTATGGCTAAAATTACAAGGGTCGTATGAGAGGAAGACAAATGGTAATAAGATATTTCGATAAGGCGACTTATGAATCTCAAGTTCAAGGATGGTGGTTCTATGGCCGAGCATATGAATGAGGTCGTGAATATAGTGAACCAACTCACCTCTATGAAGATGGTCCTGGATGATGAATGAATTGCAGGCTTTACTATTGCTTAGTTCATTGCTCGACGGTTGGGAGACATTGGTGGTGTCTCTAAGTAACTCCGCGCTGCACGAAAAGATATCCATGGAACAGTAACCGATGTCTCTTCAATGAGGAGACAAGGAGGAAGTCTCGTCTCTTCTCTTATGACGTGAGGGGAGAGGAAGAACAGGAAGTCTCGGCCCGGAGATCTCACTCAAAAAAAGAGGTTTCTTTGAATTGTGGCATGAAGGGCCGCTAGCATGAATGTCGGGGAGAGAAAGAAAAGAGCATGAATTGGGCTTTAAGCTTAGTTCATTGCAGGCCCGGAGACATAAATCAAGAGGCAAAAGTCCATGGAACAGGTAACTTGAGTGAACAAGGAGGAAGTCTCGTGGGTCTACTCGAAGAAGAGGCTCTTATGAAAAAGAACAAGAGGTTGAATCCCGAGATAAATCAAGAGGCAAGTCGAGTAACGAATTGTGGCAAGAAGGGCCGCTATAAGCATGAATGTCGTGGTAAGAAAAACGACAAGAAAGGAAAAGAGAAGGAAGATGAATCTGATTCTACTGCAGTCGCTTCAGATGGCGACATGGTAGTTATTCTTTCTACGGATCACGATGTATGTCTCACGGCTACGAGTCAGGGCACCGACTGGGTAATAGACTCGGGAGCTTCTTTTCATGCGACTCCACATAGGGACTCCTTCACAAGCTACAATTTAGGTGACTATGGGACTGTGAAGATGGAAAATTCTGGCGTATCAAAGATCGTGGGAGTCGGTGATATTTGTGTGAAGACCGATGTAGGCTGCACATTGGTTCTCAGGGATGTGAGACATATCCCAGACCTTCGCCTTAACTTGATGTTGACGGGAAGGCTGGATGATGATGGCTATGAAAGCTGGTTTGCTGGTGGGTGATGAAAGCTCATCAAGGGTTCGTTGATCGTGGCTAGAGGAAAGAAATGTTGCACCATGTACAAGGCAAGTGTCAGTATGTGCAAGGATGAATTGAACGCAGTGGAAGATTCAGCTATTGACATGTGGCATAGGCGTCTAGGCCACATGAGTGAAAAAGGGCTTCAGCTACTAGCGAGGAAGCAGCTCCTTCCAGACGTGACAGGTATACCTCTAAAAACCTGTCTTGATTGTTTATCAGGGAAACAATATAGAGTTTCATTTATTAAAACTGTTTCTCATGTTAATATAGTGCGTGCATTAGATTTGGTTTACTCTGATGTTTGTGGTCCTATGAGGACAAAAACCTTGGGTGGGGCATTGTATTTTGTCACTTTTATAGATGATGCATTTAGGAGAGTTTGGGTTTATGCTTTGAAATCTAAGGACGAGGTCTTTGGTGTGTTTAAATTGTTTCATGCTATGGTCGAGAGAGAGACAGGTAGATCATTGAAGTGCATCCGCACTGACAATGGTGGTGAATACATTGGCGACTTTCATAAGTACTGCAAGTCCCAGGGTATATGGCATGAACAGATGGTTCCCAAGACCCCCCAGCATAATGGTGTAGCTGAGCGAATGAATCGCACCATTGTTGAGAGAATCAGATGCATGTTATCCCATGCGAAGTTGCCCAAGACGTTCTGGGGAGAAGCAATGTGCACGGCGGTATATTTGATAAACAGGTCTCCATCAGCCCCGTTAAATGGAGAAGTACCTGAGAAGGTGTGGACTGAACAGGATCCATCGTACAGTCATCTCAGGGTGTTTGGATGCAGGGCATCCATTCACGTACCAAAGGACGAGAGGTCCAAGCTCGATATGAAGATCAGGCAGTGTGTGTTCCTAGGGTACGGTGATGAAAATTTTGGTTACAGGTTATGGGATCCGACCGAGAAGAAGCTCGTCAGGAGCAGAGATGTGGTCTTCTTTGAAGATCAGTGTATCGAAGACATTGATAAGCCAGAGAAGAACCAGCCTAGTTCAGGTGAGCTAGAGGACATGGATCCGATTACTCCTCCCGTGGTGCCTGATGACGGGGGAGTACTGCAAGGTGTAGAGGACGAGGGAGTTCCTTCAGAAGATGGACCAGGGGAGCAGCCCCCACTTGATCCACCTATTGAGCCACAGGTGAGGAGGTCATCTAGGGACAGACAGCCGTCCAAGAGGTACTCGCCGCACGATTACATTATGCTAACCGATGGGGGAGAGCTAGAAGATTATTCTGAGGCCCTAGCCGACGAGCATAAGAGGGAGTGGTTGAAAGCTATGCAAGAGGAGATGGAATCCTTGCATAAGAACCACACTTATGATATGGTGAAACTGCCTAAGGGCAAGAAAGCTCTAAGCAATAAGTGGGTGTTCAGAAAAAAGATTGAGCAGAAGAATTCACAGACGAGGTTCAAGGCCAGACTTGTGGTGAAAGGATTTGGTCAGAGAAAAGGTATAGACTTCGAAGAGATATTCTACCAGTAGTGAAGATGACATTCATACGGGTGTTGCTTGGGTTGACGGCTAGCATGGATCTGGAGATAGAGCAGTTAGATGTTAAAACTGCCTTTCTCCATGGTGACCTGGAAGAAGAGATCTACATGCACCAACTAGAGGGGTTCGAAGTTAAGGGCAAGGAGCATATGGTGTGTAGGCTGAGGAAGAGCTTATATGGGCTGAAACAAGCTCTACGGCAATGGTACAAGAAGTTCGACTCATTTATGTTGAAACATGGGTATGACAAAACGGAGTCGGACGACTGTGTGTTCACGCGCAAGTTCTCAGATGGTGATTTCTTAATTCTACTGTTATATGTTGATGACATGCTCATCATGGGAAAAGACATCAAGAAGATTGACAGGCTAAAACAGGAGTTGGGCAAGTCTTTTGCGATGAAAGACTTCGGCCCGGCTAGACAGATCCTAGGAATGGAGATAACCCGTGACGAAGCGGCGGAAGCTCTGGGCATCACAAGAGCGGTATATTGAGAAAGTCCTAGAGCGGTTCAATATGAATGCAGCGAAGCCGGTCAGTACTCCACTGGATGGTCACTTCAGATTGAGCGACAGACAGTGTCCCAAGATGAAGGCAGAGGTGGAAGAGATGCAGAAAATACCCTACGCGTCAGCTGTAGGAAGTTTGATGTATGCTATGGTGTGTACACATCCAGATATAGCATATGCGGTTGGTGTAGTCAGCCGATATCTTGCCAATCCTGGCAAAGAGCATTGGGCAGCGGTGAAATGGATACTACGGTATCTAAGAGGCTCATCCAGGTTAAGCCTATGCTATGGTGACGGTAAACCTGTGTTAGAGGGCTACACGTGCGATATGGCGATGACATAGACTCAGGAAGTCTACATTGGGGTTCATGTTCACGTTTGCGGGGGAGCGGTTTCTTGGCGAGCAAGCTACGAAGGTCTTAGCATTGTCGACGACGAGGCCGAATACATTGCGGTCACAGAAGCATGTAAAGAGATGCTTTGGATGAAAAGGTTCCTACAGAAACTTAGCCTAAAGCAGGAGGAGCACGTGGTCTATTGCGATAGTCAGAGTGCTATACACTTGAGCAAGAATCCAAGTCAGCATTCTAAGTCGAAGCACATAGAGATTCGGTATCACTGGATCAGGGATACTTTGGAACAGAAGGTGTTACAGCTTGAGAAAGTCCACACGGACGATAATGAGTCAGACATGATGACCAAGGCTTTGCTCAAGGGCAAGTTTGAGGTTTGTAGAAACCTGGCTGGCTTGAAGAAGGTGGATCCCTCCTGGGTCAAAAAGGGGGAGATTTGATGGGTTATTTTGACCCATCTTCGACCGGTCGAGAGCCCTGCTCGACTGGTTGAAGGCTGGTGGTCGACCGGTCGAAAGTTCGAGTCGAAAACTTCGACTCAAAGTCCAGCGAGTAATTTTGCTGTTTTTTACTGTAGCTTGGACTGGTCGAAGGGGGCCTACGACTGGTCGAAGGGATGTCTCGACTAGTCGAAGGTTACGCAGTTTGTTCCGCGATTTTGCGCGAAACTGCGGATTTGAGTCCTTTCGCAACTGGGATGCGGAAAGGAGTTTCTCAAAACTATAAAAGGGGTTGCCTAGGGTTTTTTCTAGGTATCACAAAATAGCAAGAGAGTTTCTTAAAGCTTTACAAGGGGTTTGCTAAAGGGTTTAGGGCTATCAAAGGTGAGAGAGAGGGAGAAAAAGAGAGAGGAAGCTTATAGAAGGGAGGTTCTGCTCGTGGAGGTTCTCTACTTTGCAATCTACATCTCAACGCTTCTACGTCCTCGTAATCGGTTAGATCTCTTCGTTTTTTCTATTTCTCATATTGTTTATCCACTCTTGCGTGAGTGAAGAAGATTGTAACGTTCTACTTCATAGTGGATTGTTGATCTGGACGAGGTCCCGTGGTTTTTACCTCTTTGAGGGTTTTCCACGTAAAAATCTCTTGTGTGGTGTATGATTGATGCTTTGATTTATTTCATTGCTTTATTATCCATAATGCTGGTTTGTTTCGGGAGGCTAGATCCTAAGGTTTGTGCAAGGCATCCCAACAATTCTCGCAATGCAATCTCTTGGTAAGGCGATTCTTGTTGTTGAGGCTATTGTTTATGTTTGAGTTATCTGATTTAGTTTCAATTGATCACACGAGGGAGGGCGACAAATGATTGTCAGACACGTATGCAAAGGTCGGTCTGTGCAGAGTTTGTATATTGGGAATGCTTTCCTGCTTGTTTAGGTATTCGGCTTCTTCAATAATATATTCTGGCTATTTAGAGAAGGCCTCAAGTCCAACAGGTTGACCGTATGTTACCATCCACCCAACGAATAACTTCCAACCCTTCTAAAAGGTTGGCCCCACCATAAGGATCACTTTATGCAAAACTCAGTCCCATTTACTCATTTGATGGGCAATTTTGGTGTAGTGTGAGGAGGGTTGGATGTCACAAATACATGACAGGCTGGATGTTATATGCTGGGTGGATGGTAACTCTTGTCTAACCATATGGACTCAAGACCTCACATTGCAGTAACTTATGACATTAATCTGACAAGCCTTGATATCTACCCTCTCAGAAGATCCTTGCCATCAAATGGAAGGAACAACTACAAGCAGTGGTTCACCGTTAGCGAGGGTCAACTTGGATTGTTACAATCATGTGATGTGGGAAGATCTTGGGGATATCTCCAATCCACCTTTGGGCCTACCATGAATGATTCAAATCTCCAGGTGGGCTCCGCATGCAAACCCTAACACAAACTCAATTTAGCATTGTATGATACCTTCCAAATGCTTGATGATCTTCCATACTCATATCCAGTGTTTGGACTGGTCCATGTTATAGGTATATTCTTGTGTTCTTTTTTTTTTAGTAATGTATTATTATTAAGAGCATACCATCTGCATATACATTGCATTTTTATTTATCTGTTTTCGGTGATTTTTACACATCTTGAATTCCGTTGGGGAAAAATATGTTAAGTCCCAGAGACCCGGTTATGGAATGAACCAATTTTACTGATAAGGCTCGGGAGTTCGAGGCAATAAGCCCGACCGAGACAAAGCTGAAAAGCCTAAAGGAGAGACTTAACTCGGATCGCAGGAAGTAAATTCCGACCAAGGCTTGTAGAGTCATGAGCCATAGGCAAGATATATAAGGCGCATAAAGTTGACTCGGATAGCTAGGCAGCAACGTCTAAAGTGACCAATTAAGGTCCACAGCACAGAAGCCACCTGACCGACCATAAAACCAATCCATGTTAAGTCGGTTACAAAGTCGGCTATCGGATTAAGAGAAGGTATCTATATGAATTAGTTCCCTCTCATCTGACAGAAGGCATACTGCTTTCTCCTTGCAACTAGCCGAGACTTACTCTTTCTTAGAGTCGGTCAAGGCCGAGACAAGTAAGGAAGAGCCGGTGTAAATATAAATACCGTCTCAAAAATCTTGTGAAAGGATTCTCGACCCCGAAGATCTCGGGATCAGGTAGAATCCATAAACGGATTACAGCTACGGATTACAAGTAAATCAAATCTCCGAGACCCTTCCATTCCTATAAAAAGAGAAAACCTCCAAGCTTAAAGGTACGCAAAAAACTCTTCTCAAAGACCCTTCTCATGGTCATGTCGCTGACTTAAGCATCGGAGGGTCTCCGGCTCTAGCTAGGATCTTCTTTGTCTGTTTCTTATGCAGGTGGTGGGACAGGGGAGGGCGCACCAGTTTTTTGCACCAACAGATTAGCGCCATCTGTGGGAAACGGTACAAAAAGTCATTTTTCAGGCTCTATCCAGGAGCTTCAAATGAGTTTTAATGGCAAGAACCAGAAGAACTGTTCAAGATGAACTGAATGAGGTCGTTGTTACCAGACCGCCTACAACTGAAGGACCCCCAGGTATGATGTAACGTCTTGAAAAAATCTGTACAAAGACCAGAGTAACACCTCAGGCAGAAATCACTGAGGACCAAATTCTTTAGAAAAATAGACGAGAATTAACTAGGTGTTAAATTAGATTATCTGTGAAATTAGCTTTAACAACTTTAAATACGATCTGCAAGACCTAAAAGTAGCAAAATCGCTAACACTACATTACCTAAAAACCTAGGATCCATCTCAAAACCCAGTTGCTCTCGGGAGCATGACGAAACTCCGTATCGGACTTGGACCGCGTGTCTAAAGTCCGATTACCGCGAAACTATATGCTTATGACCGCCTTACTAGGCTTGACAACTATCCCGGGAATCAAATCCAGATAGTACCCAGAAACGCAGAACTTGAGCCCGGAGCGAAGTGTGTGAGAAACGCAAATATCTTTAGAAAATGAACTCAAACTTAAATGATTTGGGCCGCTTACTTGCGGGCCAAATCTAAAGTTTCAGACCGTCAAATTTTGACCCAACTATACCCTCGCATCAGAGAGATTTCCCTACACAGGTTAGTGTACTTGTGGCCCTGATCGAGTGACAGCGACCGTTGAACTGAAACTGGTCCGCCACGGTTGATCCACGAATTCGATTGGACCGAAAACTTAACCTGACGTAGATCCATCGTCAAGGAACTTACTCCAGATCGTATGCAAAAAAGGGGCCTCCAGATCAGCTCCATTGGATCAGAACAGTCACCCTTTGGCTATATCTTAAGTATACCATGGCCCTAGGGCCATTTACATTAGTTCTGGGCCTATATAAGTGCCTTAACCCACCCCTCTCTCATTCCATACGAATTTCAAACCCTAGGAGAGAGAAGAGAGGAAAAGAGAGAAGGAAAGAGAGAGAAAGTGGGAGATCGTTGTTGGCCTTCGATCCCACCGCTCCATGTGCCGAATCATCCTTCCTGTATCGCTATTTCGGCGATTCCGACTCCGTTCTTGGGTAAGAAATCCTAACCCTAATCTGTCTTAGGGATTTAAATAGAGTGAGGGATGAAATAACTAACCTATTTCATGCTATAGATTGTCGTTGTGCCGTAGATAAAGACTCCGTGTACAAACTGAGTTCGATACGTGTCTACCGGTAAAAGGTGCGGACTATAAACGTTTAGGTTATGGTTTTCAAGGCTTTCAATGTCAGCAATGATTTATGACTGACTTGATTGTTATCACATATGCTTAGATACGATGCTTTCAGTATATTACGCATGTATATAAACAATGTTGAGTTATAATGCTTTTCATGTGTTTATGGAAATGTTTGAATGAATATGGAATTTGGATTTGTGCTTGCCATGATTATTAAGTGTAAATATATGATGGTTGTATGTGTGACAACTCCTTTGTGAAGGGACGTGTCATAATATATGTTATAACTAATATATTACATGTATATGGATATGTGTAGTCTAAGTGTTTGATAAAAGGCATGAATGAGAAATGCTTGTTGTAATGTATTTAATGAGGGCATTGAGATAGGATTCTCAATTCCTTTGTCTATAGTTACAGTTTCCTTTATATAACCTATCTTACTACTTTGTGATTTATGGATGAAATGTCTATATATGGTAACATGTGTAGTATGTGTTTTGTTGAAATACTCAAATAAGATTTATATTTTGATTTGGTTGTCACATGCTGTCTTTGACTATTACATGTAAATGCTATTGTTCGGAGTGTGATTGGGACTACGATGTAGTCCAGGCAATCGGTAATGATTTACGATCGGTGGCCGAACTGTTTAGCCACGACGGATACGCCCGATGAATCCGAGTCGTACAGTGATTATCAACAGTGGTTAGGGTAAGAAGCCATTAGATGACCCATTGTTATTTAACTAGGACTCTTCTTCTTCCTTTTAAATGTCTTTCATGAACCCACTGCTCTTTCCGACTGCATTTTCCAACATATAGTCGATGCCATCAACTTCTTCGGTGTATGGGCACTACCAACAACTTCTACAGGCCTAAAATCAAATTTTATTTTTGCTCTAATTACTATATTTCTTAGAGATGGAAATCACTGATACATTAAGACATTTTGAATGAATTTTTTATTTTATTTTTAAAAAAAAATAATATTTTCTTAGAGATGGAAACTACTTTTGGTTGTGAATAGAAATGGATGATCATGGTTGTTCTCATGGGGAGTTGTGAGTATCAGAAGGGATTTGATGTGGAGAGGGATGTCATCACTGTCATGTGAAAGACAATGAATGAGATATAATCTAAATTTTGTAATATGTTGCCTTAGTTAAATATTTATGTCAACCTCGACCATTAACACATGCCAACCAAGGTCGAGGTTGTCATGTGTTATGAGACGAGTGTTAAGGGCCTAGGTCATGGTTGTCATATGTTAGGGGTAGAGGTTGTCATGTATTAAAGGCATGTGTTGTGGTTGCCATGTGTTAAGGCTCTGAGTCGTGGATGTCACATGTTAAGAGTCTTGCTTGTCATGTGTTATGGGTTTAGGTCATGGTTGTCATATGTTAAGGGTTGTGGGGCCCACTGTGTAATATATATCGAATCTACTCCATCCATTGGTTATGGACCCCAAAAGAAGGTAAACTAAAGGCTCAAGTGGACCACACCATAGGAAACTGTGGGAATTGAACTCCTAATGTCGAAAACTTCTTAGGGCCCACCGCAGTATCTATTTGTCATTTAGCATGTTCTTAAGGTCACGTAGACCTATATGAAGGTAAAACATAAATATCAGCTTGATCCAAAAATTGTACCCATAAGAAGTTTTTGATGGTAGGTTTTCAAATTCACTACTTTATGTTGTATGGTCCCCTCGAGCCTTTGATATGCTTCATTTTTGGGCTCATGCCTTATAACTATATTTTAAAATGGATGGACAATGTGGATAAAATACATGCCTCACCATAGGCCCCAAAGAGCACCTAACAAGACCATTGTCTCTAACTAGGTCATTCTACTTAATCCGTGTCACGTCCTATCACATGAATGCGAATTTCGAGTGAAAGCCTTTTGTAAGAAGTTCCTATCACCAGAAGCTATATTAGGCCCACTGTGGTGTTTGTGGGAAATTCACTTCGTCCATCTGTTTTAGAAGATCATTTAAGATATGAGACCAAAAATTAGATGGATCTAAAACTCAAGTGGGCCACACAACTAGAAATGGTGGAAAGGGGTTGCCTATTATTTAAACCTTTTTGAGCTCCACTATGATGTTTATATGTAATCCAAGCCGTTCATAAAGTGGCTCAAATGCTTATAAGGCCCTTACCATTGAGATGAACTAAAAGAATAAAAATACTGGCTTGATCCAAAGATTCTACAGCCCCATGAATGTTTCAACCATGGGTCTATGAACTCCACTATTTTCTATTGCATGACCCACTTGAGCTTTGGATCTACCTCATTTTTGGATACATGTCATAAAATGATTTGGCAAAACATGTGAACGATGTGAATTTCTCACGAACACCATAGTGAGCCCTCTAAAGTTTACCTTATACGCTTATGTAATACACAATCCGAATCCCTCCCGCATCATGCCCTGATGGGTGCTAGGCTTAAGGCACTAGGGCATATTTTGTCCCTTAAATCTTCCAATTACCATTAGAGGACAAAAAAGAAAAAAGAAAAAAGAAAAAAAAGAAGAAGAAGTTAAGGCTTTGTAAAGGGAGGTCATTTGCTACATTTAGCCATACCATAAGACCATTTTGATCAAAATTCCTTTATAGCCCCCAAAGTCCAATGCGAGCAGCTATATCATAACCCCCTATATCATTCAAAAACTTCTCCATCTTGGTACCTTCGAAGTAAATACATCACTTTCTTCTTTTTTTAATACAGAACCAGATGCATCACTAGAGTTGATTTATGCAACCAAAAGGAGACCTTTCAATTTTGGTATTAACATTTTCATTGCTTCAATGCTGGTTTCAACCCCTTTGCATGCTAACGCTATGAGAATTGTTATGACCCAAATGATTTAAAGAGCCTAGCTTGACACATTCCATCAATCTTAGTTTTTGGTGTATTGGTATCAGAGCCAACATCACATCCTACGAAACACCGAAGAGGTGCTATGTGAAAAGGGCAACTTGGACCAAAGTGAAAGTCGTCATGGCTTAGAAAAGGCTACTTGAACAAAGTAAACTATCAAGTGGAAAGGGCTACCTAGATAATCAAAGTGTCGCCCCCATACCCCAAAAAGGCCACCTAGAAAAGGGGTCAGAGTGAGTGTCATCGCAGAGTGGGCTACCGCGAATATCGGTTGCAGAGCGTTGGTGCAATATTACAATCCTAACAATTTAAAGAGCCTAGCTTTACGTGCTCTTTGACAAAGCAAAAACTTTTCTCGAAAAGATTTTAGCTAGTCACTAGCATGTGCTAGATTGGCACATGTGGTGCATATGAGATGCTTAAAGATAGATAGTGGCAACGTATGTGGACACTTAAAACTTATTTGTAGCACGCGTGTTACATGTGAGGTGTTTTAAATTGTACTGTGGCACAAGATATGCATCAACACATTTGACAAGTAGACACTCAAGGTAGATGATGACACCATGTACACATTGTCACCATTATTGACACATGGCATATTTGGAGAATTGAAGATGGACAATGACACGTTTGACACATTAGCGCACATGGTGTGCTTTGTACATTGTGGCAATAGTAAGATGAATAGTGGTACAATAGAACATGTGAGGTGCAAGAGAAGATGATGACGACATATGAGGCACATTAGCGCATTAGGGACTTTTTACAAGTGTGGGGCATAAGAGAATATGGTTGGTAAAAGACATGTGGCATAGTGGTACATGTGGGGCGTAATTGAAGATGAACAATATCTCGTTTAACACGTGTCACATGTGAGGAGATTAAACATGGATAGCAACATATTTAGACTTTAACTATTGAAAATCATTTTTTCTTCCAATGTTGGAAAATACATTTCTTGGGGAAATAGAAAGTGGAAAACAGTTTTTTTTTTTTTTTTTTTTGGGAAAATGCATTTTTAAGAATGGAGTTTATTTTTCTAAAAAGCAGGAAATGAGAAACGGTATTTTCCATAATTTTTCACAAAAAAAAACTTCATCAAACAATAGGAAACAATAGAAAGTAAGTTTCATAGAAAATACTATTTCATTCCTAATACTTTTCATGAACCTAAACAGGAAGTCAGGATGTGTGCACAGAATGAAATGCAGCGATGCACAGCCCTATTCATGCGTCCAAACACAATACATGGATGTCCATGAACAAATCCTGGACATGGCCATATTGTCTCGAGTGAGTTGTCCGCGCATCCAAACGAATCCTAACAGGGGTATTTCGGGTATTCCATTCAACGAGTTTCTTAAACCCAAAACGATGGAGAATTGCCAGCCTTTCGCAGGAAATCCCCGTCCCCCAGCGTCCTCTTCCTTTCTTCCATTACTCCAGAATCTCTTGAAAGCAAAAGCATGGAGATTATCAAGAGAACCCTTCGGGCCCATCATTTCTGCAAAATCCTCAAACTCCAAAACCCTTCGCGATCCCTTTCTCACACTCATTCTTCTCTTTTCCCGCTCGGACATCCCGATTCTCAGGTTTTCTTCTCTCTTCCTTCCATCTCTCGAACTATCTCATCTTCAGCGGCTTTTTCTCAAGAAGCTGTCGACATCACCGAAGAACGAATCGAAGAAACTGATTTGATCTATTTGGAGAAGAACCGCAGCAAGTCGGATGCAGTTGAATCGGCCTCAGAATCTCAAAATGCTGGGAAATCTATCAAGAAACAGAAAAGATCGGAGAAGAAAAAGAAGAATACGAATAGGAAGCCTCTGGATAGTTCAGCATCTCTGGAAATCAGAGAACTGAAGGAGAAGATACGGAATTTGGAGAGAGATGTGGAGATTCTGAAAGCCAATGGAAGTTCGCATCCCAAAACGGAGAAGAAAGATGGGTTCGGAACGACCGACCTAAATCTAACGGCCTGTATTCTCTCTTTGCGAAACCTTCGATTTCTGAGAAGAAATATGCTCCGCCCAGGGAAAAGAAGTCGAGTGATACTGTAGAATCGAGATATTTGGAAAAGGTACCAAAATAACTTTCGCCTGAGATGCTTTCATTCGTGAACTGTTTGCACGAGGAAGGATACCTGAGGAATGCTAATTTCTTGAAAGAGGGGCAGTTGGATCTCGAATGCTTCTCCAGCAGTTATTCCCAAAGCTTCTAAAGTCTGCCGCAGAAAGGTTAGGGTGCGACCATCAAGATATTGCAAAGTAAGCACTTTCACCTTAGGAAATTACAGTGTGAGGCCTTTTATTTTCATTTTCTTTTTGGTGTTTAGGATACTTCTGCGAGAAGGATTGATGATCTAGAGAATTCAATACCAAGCATTTTAGGTCTAGCTTTGTAAAGATGTTTTGGCTTGTTATAAAGATCAACTTGGAATATAATGATGTTGGAAAAATTAAGGATAATCTCATGGACGGCTAGGATTGAAACAAATCAGGCTAGAAAGTTCGATCCAAGGGACTAGCGCACATTTATAGCTTCCGATGGCTATAACTTTGCAACCAGTTATCTGTTTCGTGCATATGATATGTCATTGGAATGTTATCGACGAGCTCTACATGTTGGCCAATGCCAAAGGCCGTTGGCCCCTGAATTGTTTCCAAAAGACATGTCATTTTAGGGTTATTTTTTAGTTTTAAGTCATTTTTTACTATTTTCAGTAAGTTAGATTTTTACTATTTTTAGGGTTTCAAGAGTCCTATAATAACTTAAGTCCTTAGTCATGAGAAAGAGATTGAGTCAATTTGGAAGTCATTTACCATTTTTAACATATTTTGTGAAAGTTATGAATTCAGGGTTTAGGACTTATGTAAGTCATATGAGAGGCATTGTAAATAGATTTTCATCAATAATATTACTTTAAATTTCTCATTTTTTAGAGATTCCTCTCTCTTAATGGATTCAAGGGCAATTTTTTAGAAGTAGACGACGATGTCTTCTCTTTTATCGATGCACTTGCTATGTTATTTGGTATCAAAGTGAGGTCTTTCTTTAGATTGATTGCTTTCAACAAATAGGGTAGGAACAATTCTTCGAATAGTGTTCCAAAGAATCAACTCGTGACTAAGGCAGAGTTTGCAGCCGTGTGGAGAGCCATCTAGGAACCGCAACCAATGTTTGCTTAGTTGTTTGAGACCATGGGGCTCAACCAAAATAAGTGGTAATGAATGGCCCACGACCGGTGAAGGGGATTGCAATTGGCCAGTTCGTCATTCAACAGATCCAACACTTATGGCAAATTGTAGATTGCAAATTTTTGGTGCCAAGTCTAGCAATGAGGAGGTGGGTGATATTATCCTCCATCATAGAGGGTGAGAAGGCGTTGGACAGGATCAGGACTACTGACTTGAGGTAGATCTCCTTTCCTCCGATGGGCATCTTCACATCGAGGATTTCCTTGATTGGCTTACTTGGGCAGAGCTATTCTTTGATTACATGGAGATTCTTGAGGAGAAAAAAGTCAAGTTTATAATGTACAAGTTTAAGGCGTAGCGTCAACATGATAGGAACAACTCCAATTCTCGGGGATGCGATAATCAAAGGCACTAATAATACAAACCTGGCTGCAGATAAAGAAGTTGATGCAAGCACGATTCTGGCTAGCAAACTACCATCAAGTATTGTTCCAATAGTACCAAAATTGTTGCCAAGGAAGACGTACAGTGAAGGATAATATGGAAAAATTCTACTGCTTATCTTCAAGTAACGACTTAATAGAGACTGAATTGCAACAAGTTGCAAGATTTACCAGCAGACTGCAGATGGCTATACAAGATTATGTCATATGATGCGATCTGTTTGAACTTTTAATGAAGTTGTTAAGTTGGCAATTAGAGTAGAGACACAACTAAACAGACTTTTCGCGAGGGCCCGAGCAATAGGGAGGACCACTTCTAAGCCTGCACGGGCTACGATTCAGGTTCAAGATAAAGGGCCAGTCAGGGGATGGTCTCGACCTTTTGTTGCCATGAACCAAGATTTGAGGAGTGGACAAGCTACAAGCCAGGCAACAAGGAGGAGCACCCAACACTAGGAATGCTTATTAATTTAAAACCCCTATGCTCCACCCTAACCGGCCAACTGTTACAGTTGTGGTCAACCTAGGCATTGATCCAATTAATGCCCTCAGAGACAGGTGTCTAACCTAACTGCTAAGGGTAGGAGGATGAGGATCAGTCAAAACCTGACAATGAGGTAGAGGAAGATCTCTGGGATGAGGGCGAAGACGACGAGTGGACTTACAAAGATCAAGGGGCATCACTTGTCATGAGGAAACTACTGTATACTCCAGAGCAGGAACCAAAATCACAGCAACTGACATCTTCAGAATCAAGTGTACAGTCAATGAGAAAGTTTGACTTGATCATGGAATGTATTGGTGACAATAGTGAGAATATTATGTCCAAGGCCATGGTGGACAAGTTGTAGCTGAAGACAGAAAAACACCCTTCTCTATACACAATTAGCAGGATTTTTAAAAAAAAAGACCAGTGAAACCAAGGTAACGAAGATGCCAAATTTTGTTATTAATTGGTAAATATTATAAAGATGAAGTGCCATGTGATATGGGAGTTTGTCACATATTACTTGGAGGACCATGACAATACGATGTGGACTCTATGCATAGAAGTGTGGACAATATTTATATCTTCTTCAAAGTTGGGAGGAAAATACCCTTGCCCCTATAAGAGGAGGGAGCCAACCTAAAGCTTCCTTAGTAGAGCGGTAATCCTTCCTGCTTGTAAAAGATTTAGTAAAAGAGTCCAATAATATAGATGTATGCCTTGGTAGTGAAGGGTGAAGACATGGAACCTACGAAGATTCTGGAAAAGTTAACACTGTTGATAAGGGAATTTGAGGAGGTTACAACACCATGTTGACATCGTCCCAAGTGCTGGTTTTTCCAATCTTTCACATTACAAAATGAGCTAAAGGAGAATGAAATATTATAGGGCAAGATGAAGGAGTGCCTCTTGAAGATGAAGAAGAAGAAGAAGAGTGGGTACATGCAAATGGAGTTGCTCTCGAGGTAACCATTGTTGACTACTTAATAAATCCATGGATTGATCAATTGTTTCATATGTGCATCAACATATGTGGTCACTCCAAGAAGGATCCGCCGTTGGATCACTTGATGGATTTACAGACAGATTGACAATCAGTTAGAAAAGTTATGATTGAGTTAAAACCTCAGTTGGCGGATGGATTTATAAAAGGGATCGGTGGATTGATGGATACAAATGACTCAATGGTTAAGGAGATAAATACTTTTATGGTCATTTGGTCAAGCTCTAAGCAGATCATCACCCTTTTACCTTCTCCACAATAATCAAAGTGCATAACTTGAAAGCTAGTAGTGACAACAGCAACAATGTGGCCAGTTGACATTAGTCAAGAGTGACCAATCACAAATCCATTGTTAGAAAAGAGGTGGGAATTGACGTAACCGACATGAACATTGAAAGAAGTGGAAGGTAATGTTTCATTTTATAAAGTTCCACCATAAGTATAAAATTTCAATCCAGTGTGTAGGCTTTCAGCATCACTAGTTGCTAAAGCCAGAAAAGATGGGCTACAAAAGCACGTAATTGTGATGTGCTACAATCATTCTAAACTCGACGATGAGTCTAATTTTTCAAGTGTAGGGGTCTGATGTTAGACAAGTCAAGGAAAATTTCATCAACAGCTAGGATTGAAAGAAATCAGGCTAGAAAGTTCAATCCAAGAGTCTAGGGCACATTATAGCTTCCGACCATAAATTTGTGACCTCTTATTTGTTTAGAATCTATAGTATGTCATTTGAACGGTATCGACGGCCTCTACATGATGACCAATGCCACAGGCTATTGGCCCCTAAATGATTTTCTGAAAATAGGTCATGTTAGGGGTTTGAGGAAAGCCATTTTTGCTATTTTTATTAACAATTTTTACTATTTTTAGGGTTTTAGGAGCCCTATAATAGCTTAAAGTCCTTGTTTGAGATGTCAAAGAATTTGAATCAGTTTAGAAGTTGTTTACTACTTTTAGACTTTTAGTAAATTTATTACTTTATGAAACTTTACTATTTCAGGAAAGTTACGAATTTAAGGTTTAGGACTTATACAAGTCATGTGAGAGCGCTTTGTAAACAAACTTTCATCAATAATATCATTTCATTTCTCTCTTTTATTTTTAAAGATTTCTCTCCTTGTGGATTCAAGGGTTATTTTTTAAAAGAAGACAGTAATCTCCTCTTTTATCTATGCGCCTGCCAAGCAAGGCCTAAAGAGTTGGATAGAATTGTCTTTGTTGTTGTTGATTTTTGGTCTCTAAGAATTGCTTGGTTGAGTTTAGGCTTTCAACATTTCAACACTTTCATGCAGTAGTTTTTCAGTCAAAAGTCTACATCCGTTCCGTGTCTTGCCCCACGGGCACCCTTTGGACTTGCAACTTTCCATGGAGCCAATGTGCTGACATGGCAAGTGTTTGGGAAATCTGAGTGCATAAGGTGGCCCTCAAGCAAAGGTTTACATAAAAATCAGGCTGGTCAACTTTTGTGGTTGGCTAGCCATATATGAAAAGAATGGGAGGTTGGGAACAAACTTGCTAATTGTCCACATTCGACAAATATATATGCCTACCTAATGAGTATATCAGCGTGCTTTTTTTTTTTTTTTTTTTTTGTCTGTGTGTGTGTATAATCATCTTCGCAACAGGGGTCACCTTATGCATTTCGTACACGTCCTGAAAACTTCCATGTTGGCACCCGTGCTTCATGTTAAGGGCTCTCTTGTGTGCAACCTGGGTTTATATAGAAATCGGTAAAGTTCACTCACTATGGAATTACCAAAATACCATGCATGGAATGTACTGACCATATCCAAAATTATCAGTCACTACCTTGCTCATAAGTCATGATGGTTAATGGATAATAGCAATCATCCCACCATGGTTTAATGTCAGCCATTGATCATCATGATCTTAGCCTTACTGTAAAAATTTGGGTTGTGTTTTTAATACTGGATTTGCAAAAAAATTAAAATCAGTATCTTTGGGATGCAGTAATAGAAAGATTTGAAAGAAAGTTATCAGTGTGGAAAAGCCGGTATTTATCTCTTGGCGGTCAAATAACCCTCATTAAAGCCACTTTCTCAAATTTGCCTTTATACTTCATGTCATTATTCAGATGCCTGAAGTTAGTGTTGGCTAGGTAGGAAAGACTGAGGCACAAATTTTTGTGGTAGGGATTGGATGAGAAGAAAATGTTTCATTTGAGTAGTTGGAATGACGGAATGTGTATCATGGAGGGTGTTATAGCTTATCGATTCTAAATATGGATGCGCTGAAGGAGGGTGGTGGAGTAAAGATTCTTCCACATATAGAGCTTCAACAATTTAGATAGCATCTGTAAAGTTGAAATTCTATGAAGCGATTGGCTTTGTCTTTCAGAATGGGGAGAAGATTCGCTTTTGGGAGGCCATATGGATTGGGGAAGAGCCATTGCAATCTATGTTTCCAATAATGGCTCAGCTTGTTATGGTTTGCAATGTTTGTTTGAAGAGTTGTTTTTCCGTTTGTGGAGACGCCATTGTTTGGTCTCCTCCTTATCGTGATTTTATGAACGAGGATAAAGTGGAGGAGTTATTGAGGCTCCTAGATCACATCCATTTATGCATCTTGGTGATAAGAGAACAAGATAGGATGGTTTGGTGAATGGAAAAATCAGAGCTCTGCTCTGTTCAATCATTCTATGATGCGATTTGGAGCAACAGAGGGGAAGCCGGTTCGCTATAATGAGAAAAAATTGCATTTGAAAAGTTTGGAGTTTGTAAGCCTATAGAAGAGGGGGGAACAAGCATAAAAAAATTTGGGTTTGATGAGTAGTGCTATGTTGGGTAAATGGTTGTGGCAGTTTGGAATGGAGGAAGGTGCATTATGGAAGGAGCATGTAGCAAGTAAATATGGATGTGCTGAAGGAGGGTGGTGGACTAAAGATTCTTCCATGTATGGAGCTTCAGCAATTTGGTAAGTGATAGAATTCTGTAGTTGAAATTCTATGAAGGGATCAACTTTGTCCTTCCGAATGGGGAGAAGATTCGCTTTTAGGAGGCCATATGGATTGGGGAAGAGCCATTGCAATCTATGTTTCCGAGAATGGCTCAGCTTGCTACGGTTTGCAATGTTTGTGTGAAGCATTGCTTTTCCATTTGTGGAGATAACATTGTTTGGTCTCCTCGCCGTGTTCCATGAACAAGGATAAAGTGGAGTTATTGAGGCTTCTAGATCACGTCAATTTGTGCATCCCAGTGATAGGAGAACAAGATAGGATGCTTTGGCAAATAGAAAAATCAAGGCTCTTCTCTGTTCAATAATTCTATCATGCGACGGAGGGGGACTGATTTGCAATAACGATGCATGTGTGGTTCCTAACATTTGTCTCATGTGCATGGCAAATGCTGAATCAGTCGCTCACCTTTTTGTACACTATTCATTTGTTCATTGTATATGAGGTGGATTTAAGGTCTTTTCTCATTTCCTGGGATATGTTGTACTCAGTTGGTAGTCTTCTTTTGGCTTGGCACAGCGTAGGAATTAAGAAGTAGGATAGGGATATCTGGAGACTTAATGTCTCCTGGTGGGTCTTTGGGCAATTTGGGAGGAAACGAATGGGAGGTATTTCATAAATGCTAGTAGCAGTGTGGAGCACGTCTAGCTAAGGGCAAGGGATTTTGTAATTGAATGGACTTCTTCAATTGAGAGGCTTAAATATTGTTCTTTTCTATTTTAGTTTGTATTTAGTTCGCGCCAGCTCAGCGCTTTTTTTTAATGAATTTTTTTGTTACCTTTCAAAAAAAAAGTTTTAAAATCAGCTGTCCACCACACATTGACCCTCCTCTTTTACTCAGCCTCTTGGAACCAGCAATCGTAGAGGCTCACATTGACACCACTCACATGCCAACATGGTCCGACCTAGTATTATTGCCAATGAAACTATTACGCACTCCCCAAAGAGTGAGCAAGCAAAGTAGGGGCATAGAGAGGCAGTTTCTAGTCACCCACACATGTAATGTCATGCTTGAGTAGTTGACTAGGGAAATAGCAATGTCAACATGGTTAGACCCCACACTACCCTTTAGCACTACTATTATAATTTACACGCTACCCACAGAGGGAAAACAATTGATATATGGAGTATGTAGTATCAAACCAGTCCACTGAGCATGAATTGCACATAAATGTACCACCATAGGACCATAAGTGGAAAAGTAGTAATTGGCTTCTACACCTTTTATCAATCTCATTGTCTTAGTACCATCTGGTTATCGCTTTTAATGCATCATTTTGATCTAGGTTCCTACCCTTCCTCTATTTCATTTTTGAAAGTTTGAAGACATCTTCCTCACGTTTTCTTGTCCTCAATCTAGTATAAAGATCATCATAAGCCTTACGTTTAGCCTCACTACTTTCTTAGCAGTTTTTTTAGCATTTATATATTGTTCAAAATTTTCATCATTTCTATTCTCGTTTGCTCGGCTTTGAAGCATGAACGTTTCTTGTGAATAGCTTTTGTACATCGTCATTTTACCACCAAGTTTCCTTATGTGATTGGTTTTTTCCTTTAGATACTCCTAAAACATCTTTTGCCACTTCCTTAATACATTTAGCTATCTCATTCCACGTAACATATACTTCACACACACACACACACACACAACACACACACACACACACACGAGACTACTCCCTGCAGATGCACGCAACCACGTGCATAGGGTAATGCCGGGGAGGGGTACATTGTTTTCTCTTCTTTTAAATTCCACTGCCTAGTTTTTGGACACCTATTAATTTCACTCTCTTTTGCCCATCTCTTAATGTGAACATCCATAACCGTTGACATACATTGCACAGTGATGGGGACATCCGGCGCATGTCGTCCACACGTGAACGCATACCACCCCCCTACACTCGTACGCCAGGAGGGCCCCACCGTCGATCTGAATCGATGACGACGTCCAGGGAGGGCCTCCTAGCTAGAAGACGAAGTTTTGATTCAAAAGAGTAGACCCGTTAGTCAAGAAAAGCCCATCATGAGATCTCATGATCGTGGCCCACTAGTCGAATTGATTTCATATTTTAGGTTTTGCTTATTGCTATTATTTAGAACATCATGAACGCTTTGAATTTTTTTGTTTGGTTTTTATTTTAGTTTACTTCATCATCAAGTAATAGGTTGTGCACATGGCGCGAGTTTAGGGGTATAAGATTTTCCCTGTAAATAGGCACCCCTTGTAGTTCTTTTGATTCATTCAAGTTTAATAAAAATTTATGCTTTATTTTTCTGCTTTATTTTTCTGCTCTCTTCGTGAGTTGTGGAAGAATTCAAAAGTGGGTGCGAAGCTCTCTCTTCTTCGAAGGGCTAATTACTATAGTGTGAAACCACATCTATCATCATGTCCCTACCCTCTCCCATCCATATATCTCATCTTCTATCATCATTATTGCTTTGAATTTCTCAGTTTTTGTAGCTATTCATTCCCCTACAGCCAGTTTTCAGAATCTGGATCTGTAGGAGGGTTGAAACTTCAGCGGAGCACTACGCCTCGACCTTACGTCGGATCGTCGTCAAACTTGGAGGGATTGGAGGTCTCCCTTTGCTGACTAAGGCCTAGGTGTCACTTTGGGGAGACGGGCTTCCATCACACGTGCGGCCAGCCCACTAGTGCATGTGCGTCAGCCCCAGGTCACCATTTGCACACAGGAGCTTTTTCCGAGTCAGGTTTTTCTCTAGTTTTCCTCCTTTCATTCATATTTCCTAAACTCTAGCCTTAGTTTGCATTAGCCCTAATTTATTTGCCCCCCCCTTTGTTTTACCCTAGGGTTCCTTGAATTGAAATTATGGAATCCTTTGGATTAGGGACTGATTTTTATGTATGTGTGGTTGATTTCTATTTCCCTTTGACATCGTTTGGTTTATAATTTTTATTGGTCCAGTCCTAGCCTGTGTCGGCCTGGACCCGCATAGATTTCCCTTTTTAATTGAATGATTTGGATTGTCATATGGGATGTGGAATTTGTGTAACTGTTTCTGAATCGGTATAATCTAAGCCTGAATTCTTGGATCTCATACTTAAATTTCATGTCCTACATCAAATTTGGTATCAAAGCTTAGGGTTCTTATAGGGGAATACATTACTTGTTTAGGGTTAGTTTGTCTGAGTCCTTCATGCATCCAGTCCATCACATGTAGCTTTTAGGAGTTCATAGTCCCTGATATTAGTTGCTGAAATTTCTGTTAGCAGGAAGTTAGTAATTTACATGGTTGTAACTTTCTGTTATTCATTTAATTTGACAACTATATTACTGGATTTTAGTAGCACTGCATAGTTTCCCTCATATAGAGTCTCATAGGATCATTTAGTCCCATATAGACGTTGTAAAAAGTCCTTAGGTGGAGTTAGCAAGTTGTACGCCCACACATATGGGTCATGGTTTTGGCTAGCACCCTACACTAAACATAGAACAACTGCTAGAGTCACTAAAGAAGTTGTCCCAGCAGATCGAGTCTTCGGGTAAGTGCTTGGAACAAAGCATAGATCAACACCTTGACCAAATAGAGGCCTCCTTCAGGACAAACCCTACTATTAGGGAAGATGGCCAATCTCAGGCAGGTGGTCGGGAGGATAGACTAATGAATGGAGGTGGCCAAGGAATCAGTCATGGGCGTGCACCCGTACCCCCGCCCCATGAGGGACATCGAAACCATTATTTTGAGGGGTACAACATGTGCGGCCTCGTGGCTAGAGAGAGTGCACCAGATGCTAGTGTAAAGTTACCCACTGAGGCCATTCCGGTAGTGAATGAGTTTTGTGATGTTGTTCCTAATGATCTACCGGATGAGTCTCCCCCTAGGAGGGATATAGAGCACACCAAAACATGGAACACCGTAATACCTATAGCCGAGTTTACGTTTAATAGTTCTGTCGATAGGTCCACAGGTCTTAGTCTTTATGAAGTCGTTAATGGTTATAAACCTGGGAAACTTATTGATCTTATCCCTATGTCACTGTCCCATAGGCCGTCAAAGCATGTAGAGTTTTTTGCGCATCACATTCATTTATGGCATCAAGAAATCAAGCAGAAGATCATGACTAGTAATGAACATTACTCACTTTCTGCAGACCAACATAAATGTTTCAAGGAATTCAATGTAAGAGACTCTGTGATGATCCGCATCAGGCCAGAGCGGTACTCTCAGGGAGCCGTTCGAAAATTACACACGTATAGCGCTGGACCATTCAAAATTATAAAACGAACCGGTCTCAATGCGTATGTAGCAAATCTTCCACCCTCCATGGGAATTAGTTCCACATTCAATGTGGAGGATCTAGTTGCATTTCAAGGGGTTATTGATGCATTGTCCAGCCTTTCGCCTAACCATCCTGATTCCCCAGACATTTCCCTTGATCCATAGCCCCCTCCAGACCCATTTTCTCAGCGTCTACGTCTCATTCCTACCCGTCCCGACCAAGGTGTCCCATATCGGTATCGGTTGGCATAACGGTGCCCTCCGAAATCGATACGGATACGGGTGCGTAACGGCGATACGGGGGGCGTAGCGGCCTGTAACGGCGCAAAAAAATTATTTTGTCAAAAAAATATGAATTAAATCCGGAATATTCTAAGCATTCCAAATATGCATTCATTTATAAATTGGAACATTTTTATGGTGGTGTAACGGTCCACTCTTTGGTGAGAAGTTGTATCAGACTGTCTGATAAATTTATGAACCAGATAACCTGAATTTGACTACAAAATTCATATATTTAATTTTCTAACTATCTACTATCAATGATAGATATATTAGAATGAATGTAATATGAAAATATCTTACATTTAGGTGTTTGCAATTATTTTTAAGGCCAAAATTCATACGTAAATAGAAAAAAATATTTAAAAAAAATATAAAATGGCACCCCAAATATATAAAATGCACATTAACATGTTCTACTATGATTATCACATCATATGGCATCATTAAAACAACAAAAGAATTATTAAAAAATGATTTTTCGAATTTTCAAAAAAAGGGCCAAAATAAATGCGTAAATAGAAAAAAATATTAAAAAAATATAAAATGGCATCCCAAATATGTAAAATGCACATTAACATGTTCTACTATGATTAACACATCATATGACATCATTAAAACAACAAAAGAATCATAAAAAAATGATTTTTCGAATTTTCAAAAAAAGGGCTAAAATAAATGCGTAAATAGAAAAAAATATAAAATGGCACCCCAAATTTGTAAAATGCACATTAACATGTTCTACTATGATTCACACATCATATGACATGATTAAAACAGCAAAACAACTATTAAAAATTAATTTTTTCAAATTTTAAAAAAAAGGGGCCAAAATTCATACGTAAATAGAAAAAAATATTTTTTTAAAAAATATAAAATGGCACCCCAAATCTGTAAAATGCACATTAACATGTTCTACTATGATTAACACATCATATGGCATCGTTAAAACAACAAAAGAATCATTAAAAATGATTTTTCGAATTTTCAAAAAAAGGGCCAAAATAAATGCGTAAATAGAAAAAAATATTTTAAAAAATATAAAATGGCACCTCAAATCTGTAAAATGTACATTAACATGTTCTACTATGATTAACACATCAAATGGCATGATTAAAACAGCAAAACAACCATTAAAAATTGATTTTTCGAATTTTAAAAAAAGGGGCCAAAATTCATGCGTAAATAGAAAAAAATATTAAAAAAATATTAAATGACACCCCAAATCTATAAAATGCACATTAACATGTTCTATTATGATTAACACATCATATGGCATAATTAAAACAGTAAAACATATTCAAAAAAGTATAAATACCTATTTTTGACAAATTTCTGAAAAATGGCCCACCGAGCTTTGATTCAAGAAAATCCATAATATAATGTGTTTTTATCTCAAATACTTAGCCAATGGTGGTCGAAATTAGTAGTAGAAGGAGTGAGAAACAGTTTGGAAGCAAAAGGTTTCAAAAAAATATCAAAAACAGAGCTTAAAATGAAAAAAAAAAAGTAACCGTAATTCGGCCGATACGGGCCCGTTGCGGGCCTGTAACGGCCGTTGCGCCCCGTAATGGCCGATACGGGTACAAAATCGGGTGACGGCCGATACGACCCCGAAACGCGTAATGGTTCCAACCATTACCATTACGTATATGTAACCGTTTTGGCACACCATGGTCCCGATCCATTTTTCTAGCCTCTACCTCCCATACTTACTCGTCCCGACCCATTTTTCCAACCTCTACCTCCCATACCTACTCGTCCCGACCGTTCTTCCCAGCCTCTACCTCCCATTCCTACCCATCCCGACCCATTTTCCCAGCCTCTACCTCCCATATCTACTCGTCTCCGACCCATTTTTTTCACCTCTACCTCCCATACTTACCCGTCCCGACCCATTTTTCCAACCTCTACCTCCCATACTTACTCGTCCCGACCCATTTTTCCAACCTCTACCTCCCATACCTACTCGTCCCGACCGTTCTTCCCAGCCTCTACCTCCCATTCATACCCATCCCGACCTATTTTCCCAGCCTCTACATCCTATACCTACTCGTCCTGACCCATTTTTCCAGCCTCTACCTCCCATACTTACCCATCCCAACCCATTTTTCCAGCCTCTACCTCCCATACTTATTCGTCCCGACCGTTCTTCCCAGCCTTTACCTACCATACCTAACTTTCACACACCCAGAGAAGAAATAGAGGATATCCTGGACCATCAGATAGTTTCAACGTCGGACGGTGGGTTTCAGAAGTTCTTGGTCAAGTGGAAGTCACATTCAGCTTCAACCAATACGTGGCTCGCCAGGGAAGAGCTTTAGAGACTTGATCCTTACATCTCGGAGCGGTTCAGGAGTTTTATTTTTCCAATGGTGAAATCTTCACAGCTGGGGAGAATTGATGGGGACATCCCGGGCACATCATCCACACGTGCACGCACACCACCCCCTACACTCGTACGCCAGGAGGGCCCCACCGTAGATTCGAATCGATGACGACGTCCAAGGAGGGCCTCCTAGCTAGAAAACGAAGTTTTGATTCAAAATAGTGGGCCCGTTAATTAAAAAAAAGCCCATCATGAGATTTCATGATCATGGCCCACTAGTCGGATTGATTTCATATTTTAGGTTTTGCTTATTGTTAATATTTAGAACATCATGAACACTTTTGATTTCTTTGTTTGATTTTTATTTTAGTTTACTTCATCGTCAAGTAATAGGTTGCGCACATGGCGTGAGTTTAGGGGTATAAGATTTTTCCTATAAATAGGTTGCGCACATGGCGCGAGTAATAGGTTCTTTTGATTCATTTAAGTTTAATAAAAATTCCTGCTTTATTTTTCTGCTCTTTTCGTGAGTTGTGGAAGAATTCAAAAGTGGGTGCGAAGCCCTCCCTTCTTCGAAGGGCTAACTACCGTGGTGCAAAGCCACATTTATACCCATCCGTCCGTACCCTCTCTCATCCATATATCTCATCTTCTATTATCATTATTGCTTTGAATTTCCTAGCTTTTGCAGTTATTCATCCTCCTACAGCCGGTTTCCAGAATCTGGACCTATAGGAGGGCTGAAACTTTAGCGGAGCACTCCGCCTCGACTTTTCGTTGGATTGTCGTCAAACTTGGAGGGATTGGAAGTCTCCCTTGGCCGACCAAGGCCTAGGTGTCACTTTAGGGAGGCGGGCTTCCATCACACGTGTTACCAACCCACCTGCGCACGTGCGTCAGCCCCGGGTCACCATCTACACGCAGGGGCTTTCTCCGAGTTAGGTTTTTCTCTTGTTTTCTTATTTTCATTCATATTTTCTAAACCCTAGCCTTAGTTTGCAGTAGCCCTAATTTATTAATTTATTTGCCCCCCGCCCCCCTTTTTACCCTAGGGTTCCTTAAATTGAAATTGGGGAATCCCTTGGATTAGGGACTGATTTTTATGCATGTGTGGTTGATTTCTATTTCCCTTTAACATCGTTTGGTTTATAAAATTTATTAGTCCAGTCCTAGTCTGTGTCGGCTTGGACCCGCATAGATTCCCCTTTTTAATTGAATGACTTGGATTGTCATGTGGGATATGAAATTTGTGTAACTGTTTCTGAATTGGTATGATCTAAGCCTGAATTCTTGTATCTCATACTTAAATTTCATGTCCTGCATCACACAGTCAAACTCTCATGGTATAACCTTGCCAGCCTTATATATTGATGTTCACACCCCAAGTATAGGGTTGTGATGTAATAATAATCTCGGTAAGATCAAGGTCAAATCCACAGGGACTGAACCTTATATGTATTCTAAAAATAACTCGAACTAGAACTAGGCGAAGATGTAATCTAAATCAAAAAGAATTAAGAGAGTAATGGTGAATTATTAACTAAAACTTGGAAAATCTAAAGGTGGGAAACTAGATTGCCAAGGATCCACTTGTAGAAATCAGGGAAGCCACCTTGCAATGATTGAAGAACACAACTGGAGTCAGAGTCCCATCCTCATCCAGTTGGAAGGTATATCATTAAAAATCCAAATATGAACTTCCTTCGATCCAGTTTTTGAGAGATGAGAGGTATGAGAATTAGAATTGATTCCATCACAAAACTATGCTCATGAGACAAAGCAAACAACAGAATTTAGCCAATCCACAACCAATCAGAGAGAGTTATGAACATTAGGAAGGGTTCCGTCATCCAACCATGCCCAGGAGACGATGGTGAACAACAGGCTTCCCAAGTGCATAACCTCTATAATGGAAGGAACATACTCAAAGCTATCGCAGATCTATTGTAATTTAAGTCACAACAAACCATTAAAAACTAAAAGTATTCCTTCATAATTAAACTAGAATCCACAAGAGTTCGATAAAGCATGAATCAAAACAAAGCAACCATCCTAATCATGCTATAAGCTTAACCTCTTACCCCCGGCTAAGAGCTTTAACCAACCATGATTATGATTAACTAAAAACTCTTAACAAACATCACAGAAAAAAAAAAAAAAAAAAAAAAAAAGAAGAAAGGGAAGAAGACTGCTGCCCCTCTGATGGTGCCTCCACGACACAGCTAATGGATCACCTCTCACGTCCTTCCCTCTCTTTTATAGCAATAAGGTAGGTCGGTTGTGTCAGTGGGAGTCGGTCTCTAAATCTTTCTTGCTTAAGGTAGTTTATGCTTACGAAAGAGGGTTGGCAGACTTCTTTACGCATCCTGTTTCTGCGCAGGAGGAGTTGGCATGAGCTGCGACTCCTTTTCTCTGATTTCAGCCAACGTGGGTAGGGTCTAAATCCCATTCCCAAGCTTTTGAACGGCTCAGATCGAGGCCTGGATCCAATGCCTGATCACGTTAAAGCGAGGAAATCCTAGTTGTTCCGATTTCCTCGCTGGTTCCGTTTGCTGCAAACGAGGGCCCATCTGCGTAGTTGGTGGGGCCCACGATCTTGGATGTCTTCGAAATCCACTCCTTCCATTAGATTTGCAAGGTCATGCCCAGCAATGGCGTCAAATATGGGACAAATCTGCGTCTCAGGTGGGGCCACAACACATTTGACAATCCGACCGTATCAACGCTCTAACGTGCCTTTTGAGGCAACGTAACATTGTCACATATTGGTTGTAACATCAGGTGGAGTCCATTGTGATTTTTGGTAAGCAATCCACTCCGTTCACTGTCTTTGTCCTACTATGTTATGACATGGGGTAAAAGATGAGGAAGTTTTGCAAATAAGGTGAGTCACACCATCTAAATAAGTGGAAATTGACACTCACCGTTAAATCTGGTATCGGTTGACCAGTGCCCTGCATTGGTGCTAGTTTTATTTACAAAATTGTCATCAATTCCTCAATCACCTTCCGGCGTTAGTTATGTTATAGTACACCGTCCAAATACCTTGAAATTTAGCGGATATCCACCGTTTTTCATGTTCTTTCCATCGGTTCAGTTTGGGTCCCGATCTCTCAAGGATGTCTAAGATGCCTTCTTAATGGTTATTGTCTGATCTTGCCCATCGGTTCATTTATACACTGGTCCAAGGGCTGAATTTTGACATGTACGATTAATTTATGATCCTCAGGCCAGATATAAAGTTTCGAGCCGAACGGATGGTGAGAACCATGTGATCTTGCATTCTGAACGTCTTTCAGTCTCGTTTAAACTCCATCACTTGATCTTCTCGGATCTTTGGCGTGTAAATTCCTCGATCTTGGTCCTCTGGTGTCCGTCCCTTTCCTTGGTGATTTTAGAGCATTAAATTCATGTCTTTAATACCCTTTTCAGTCCAAGCTCTTTAAATTCACCTCACAACAAAAATACGATTAAAATAGGATGTTAAGCATTATCATGTTCGTAAAATCAGGTAATAATTGGGGTCTAATATGTAATATTTGACCCTCAACAATTGATTATCATGTTTTCTTAAGTTGAAAGAAATCTGTCTTGTATGTGATCCACTTTTGAAAGTAATTACATGTCTCAAACTTTTTAAAGTATGTGTTTGCTAGAGCTATGTTGTGTGTCATAGCGAAATTAAGGACAATATCCCACATCTCATTTCTTCTACCAAAACCATATCCTCCATGCATGCTCTCATATCCTTCACTTTCTTTTCTTCCATGATCATTTTAGTCTCCTACAAATACCCTCTCTCCCTTCGGAATTCCTTGCATCAGTCCATCCATATCGACCTTGATTCTATCCTCTAACCCTACTTGTGGCGCATATGCACTAATAACATTGATTATCTCTTCTCCTAACACAAGTTTTATTAATAAAATCCTATCACTTCTCTCCTAACATCTAAAACCTTATCCATTATATTTTTAACTACCACTATTCCTACCCCATTTCTATTATTGTCCTTTCCTATGTGCCAAAGTTTATATCCATAAAAATGTTTTTTTTTTTAAAAAAAAAAATTATATCCATCAATTTCTCTAGTTTTGGCCCCTTAATTTCACTTGGTTTCCTGAATGCAAGCTATGTTAACACTCCTTCATTTCAACGTATCTACTTATGAATAATCTGGTCATTTCCTTTTTATTGAACTGGTCATTGCAATTCAATTTAACAATGTATTCAAATGCAACCCTAGGCATCACCTTAAGATGGATGATGTCAAGGGCAGTACATTCAAGCTTAGAAATTTGTGAGTTTCTTGACATGGAAAGCTGTGGCCGTCCCCTTCAATTACTTCCTCTGGTTGGGGCTGGTATTCTTCACAGGCAGCTAGCTCACACCACATATTTTCCTGGATGGATGATGTACCTTGGGCTCAGGACATAGGAAGAGGCTCTTCAAGCTTTCAACCTGATTTTACTCGGAATTTCAATCATTTAACCTGCTTTACTTGGATCAACTGCAATGCTTCTCTTCCTTGGCCTGAAGGAGATCTCTGGTTGAATAGGTTTACTTCAGATACTATAGAGTTATTACTAATTTTGGATCATTTCTATTTTGAAAAACTTCTGTTTGAAAAAGAATCAGTAAAATATTTGTAATTATTTTCATCATGTTGGGTATTAATCAATTGCTAATCGATCTGTACAATCAATCTAATTTGAAATTATTGTAATTAATATAGGAAAGCATATAATTACAATTTGAGCTTCCTGTACAAATTAGCACAATTGACATTTTTCTTACAATCAATTTTACATTATCCAG
Organism: Magnolia changhungtana; assembly: GCA_030180095.1. NCBI lineage: Eukaryota > Viridiplantae > Streptophyta > Magnoliopsida > Magnoliales > Magnoliaceae > Magnolia > Magnolia changhungtana. The sequence continues at coordinate 5,207,142 of JASAUF010000396.1, read as the reverse complement.
CTTTCTTTTGTGGTGACTGCCTTAAATTCTTGCTTTTGCAGATGGCTATCTGGCAGTGACTTGAAAAAGGTTGCCCTTTTTGGCTGCCCTACTGTTGAAAGAAAAACCATTTTTGCAGCCAAGGGTCTACGAACTTTCTTCAGCATTGAGGAAGATATCGTAAGCAACTTTTTAACTTTAGGGAATTTTTTCATTATTCGTCTTGAAGCTATTCTTCATAAAAGGTTCAAATTTCATGTACTTGGGAAGCTATTCTCAGGAATCCAGTTTGTGAAAGATATGTTGTCTATGGTGTTTGGGTACTTAGGAAGCTATTCTCAGGAATCCAGTTTGTGTTTAGATACTGAGAATGGGGAGGAGACAAAGGAGAGGAGGGGCTTTTTCTCCATCTAAAAAATACGATTGTTTGAGAATCCATTCCCCAAAATTTTGCAACCCATCTTCATAAAAGGTTCAAATCTTGGGAATCGGATTCCCATGGGAATTCATGTCCCACCCTTTTCTCAGTACCTCAACACATCTCCTCGCTATAGAATCCATTTCCTAGGCTGGATGCCTAGTGATGTTCTTCATCATTCATCTTGAAGATTGTTTTCCCTCATTTTTCATGCACTTAGGTGTGCCGAGCATGTAAATTGAAGAGCTCACGCAAATTCGTGAACCAAAGAGTAGTGAAAAAGGAGAACGTTAATTTAATGGACGCATTGAGGGTCCTTACTGTGTATGCCTCAGACTCGCTGCCCCAGTAGCTGATAGTAACTGATGATTTAAAGCTTTCTATCAACAAATTGCTGAAGGAGGTGGTCAATCTCAGCAAATAATGGCTCGATTTTTATTTTTTTAACAAGATCTTACTCCGGAAATCTTGTTGTCAAAGGTGATTCTTGCAATGAAATCTCTTGGTAAGGCGATTCTTGTTGTTGAGGCTATTGTTTATGTTTGAGTTATCTTATTTAGTTTACATGTTAAACATTTCAATTGATCACACTAGGGAGGGCGGCAAATGATAGTCAGACACTTATGCAAAGGTCGGTCTGTGCAGAGTTTATAGATTGGGAATGCTTTCCTGCTTGTTTAGGTATTCGGCTTCTTTAATAATATATTCTTTTCAATCCTACTCAATGGATCTCCCAAAAGTTTCTTCAAGAGTTCGTGTGGCCTGCGCCAGGGGGACCCCCTGTCCCCCCTCCTCTTCCTGTTTGTTGCTAATGCGCTCTCATCTATGCTGAACAAAGGTCAAGAAGAAGGTCTCCTGCGGGGTATCCCTATGCCCGGCCTCCCCAACCCTATAACTCACATCCAGTTCGCGGATGACACTCTAATATTCCTGGAAGCTTATGAAGCAAACATTACTAATCTCCACATATCCCTGCGCTGTTTCGAAGCGGTTTCGGGCCTGCGGATTAACATGTACAAATCCAGGTTGCTGGGGACCAATATTCCCTCTCCCACTCTCCGGGCTTATTATGCTGATTCTATGGGCTGTAAGGTCGCATCCTTCCCTACTCACTTCCTTGGTCTTCCGCTTTGTGTGGGTCGGCCACCGAATTTCATGTGGGACAAGATCATTAATAAATTTCACAGATTTTTGGCCTCTTGGAAATGCCGTTACTTGTCTTTGGGAGGTCACCTGACGCTCATCAAAGCTGCCCTGTCCAGCCTCCCCCTCTTCTTTATGTCTCTGTTTAGGTGCCCTGCTCAGGTGCTGAAAACTATGGACAAGATCAGGAGGGATTTTCTGTGGTTCGGCAAAGATAATCAGCGGAAGTTCCACCTGCTCGATTGGAGTGAAGTCTGCAAGGTTTTTAGGGGGGGGAGGGCAATGTCAAGAACCTCAAATCGATGAATTCGGCGTTACTTGGAAAATGGGTCTGGCAATTTGCCTCTGAGAGGGAGGCTCAATGGGTGAAAATAGTCAGAGAAAAGTATGGTGTAGCTCCAGGGGATATGTGGCCCAAAGCATCGTCATTATATAAGGCCTCCCACATCTGGAAATGTATCCTTAGAGCCCAGAATCATGTTATCCAGCACAGTTGTTTGGAGTTGGGGAATGGTTCCACAATTCGTTTTTGGGAAGACCCCTAGCTTGGGGAGTTACCGCTCAAGATTCAATTCCCGCTTCTCTACCATCTGTCTCCGGAAAAGGATATCCGCATCATCAATTGCTACTCGCTCACGGCTGGCCGTATAGTTTGGGACATCAAATGTTTCCGAAACCTCAACGATTCCAAGGCTTTGGAGTTTCAGACTCTTATGGATCGCCTTCTCAGGGCTTCTCCCAATGCTGCTCAGAAGGATAGTCCGTTATGGCAACTAGAGAAATCTGAATGTTTCTCTTCCAAGTCCCTATATTCCACTCTCTGCCCTGGGCCCCGCCACGTTTTTGAGGCCTCCCCTTTCATCTGGAAATATCCGGTCCCCCCTAAATTCATTTGCTTCGCTTGGTTGGCCGGGTGTAACATAATTCTCACGGTGGACAACCTTATTAAGCGAGGCATGCAGATTGTAAATATCTGCCTTTGTTGTATGTCTGCTGCGAAATCAGTTAAGCACTTGCTTGTCCATTGCCCGTTCACGTCTACCATCCAGGATGAGTTTTCTCAAATCTTCTCCGCTAAGTGGCGCGTTCCAGTCTCGGCGGCTAGTCTCCTCTCGTCGTGGAACGGTTTCAAGTTGGGGAAGTTCGATTCTCTCATCCGGCGCATGGTCATAATTGCTATATGGTGGTCCATTTGGGAGGAACGAAACAACCGGTGTTTTGAAAATATTTCTTCCACGTCCTCGAGGGTGGGATCGAGGGTCAAAAACCTGGTGATCGAATGGGCTTCTAGTGTATAAGATTTAAGGTCTTTCGACTTTAGCATTTTGGGTGCCTAGGGGTCGTCTGCTATCTCAGCAGTGGTCCCCATTTTGGGTGCCTAGGGGTCGTCTGCATAAAGTGATCCTTATGGTCCCCTTAATGAAGCTCCAGTTATTATTATTATTTTTTTAAAATTAATATATTCTGGCTATTTAGAGAAGGCCTCAAGTCCAACAGGTTGGACCATAAGTTACCATCCACCCAACAAATAACTTCCAACCCTTATAAAAGGTTGGCCCCCCAATAAGGATCACTTTATGCAAAACTCAGCCCCATTTACTCATCCGATGGGCAACACCATAGAAGATGATGTCTAGCCACTGATAAATAACAAAATACAAGTGTGGTCCACCTAATGAGTGGATGCAGCTATTTTTCACACAAGGAAATGGTCATGACAGAGCTAACTTATTGGAGGGTTGGATGTCACAAATACATGACAGGCTGGATGTTATATGCTGGGTGGATGGTAACTCTTGTCTAACCATATGGACTCAAGACCTCACATTGCAGTAACTTATGACATTGATCTGACAGGCCTTGATATCTACCCTCTCAGAAGATCCTTGCCACCAAATGGAATGGACAACTACAAGCAGTGGTTCACCGTTAGGCGAGGGTCAACTTGGATTGTTACAATCATGTGATGTGGGAAGATCATGGGGATATCTCCAATGCACCTTGGGGCCTACCATGAATAATTCAGATCTCCAGGTGGGCTCCATGCAAACCCTAACACAAACTCAATTTAGCATTGTATGACACCTTCCAAATGCTTGATGATCTTCCATACTCATATCCAGTGTTTGGACTGGTCCATTTTATAGGTATATTCTTGTTGTTGTTTTTTTTTTAGTAATGTATTATTATTAAGAGCATACCATCTGCACATACATTGCATTTTTATTTATCTGTTTTCGGCAATTTTTACACATCTTGAATTCTATTATTTATATCTTGAGGCCAAGTTTAGTTTGTAGACGTGGAGCTCATGGTTGGTCTATCCAAGCCATTGATTTGACGGCCCCCATTATGGATGGACCATTCTCCCACATATCCTCTGATCTCTTTTATTAATCTACTAAGTTAACTAGAGATCATTTTGCCTCTTCTCTTATGCAGGAACTGCCCGTCACCTGTATAACTACCACTGGGCCCCATACTGAGATGGTCCAATGATTTGAAACATCTAGATTTTCGTTTCTATCACAACTCAGTCCTATGTTTATGTTTTAGTGATGATCGTTAACTTTGATTTTTAGAGTTAAATGAGAGCCAAAAAAATAAATGTTCCGATAGTGGCCAGAGGTTCTAAATTCATCTCCAGAGTGGAGAACCAAAATTTTATTTTCATTGTTCTATATTCATCTCTAGACTGCCAGAATCATTTGTTCAGAGTATCTCATGTTGGATTGTAGAGCATGAGTTCACAAGGTGGATGGTTCAGACCCTAGTGAGCGGGGACACATGCGGATGGTCACAACAGAGGTAAAAACAAACTCATTTAGCCAAGAGGTTTTACAGGATTAATTCTAGTGTACTAGCCTGATTTTGGCACATGTATTTTGACAGTGTATGCTACCTAGTAAGTTGCCCGGATTGCTAAGGCATGTCCCATCAGGGACCAGGCCCTGCATTCAATCAATTCCCTCCAAACAAATGTATCCTATCATTGGGACCAATGGTCAACGAAAATTTTTTTTTAAAAAAAAAGAAAATGGATTTTGGCCGCAAATTTCCTGAAGAATTTATATTTTACCAAATAATTTGAGGGAAATTATGAAAATATCCTCTTTTTTTTTTCTTTTTTTTTTTTTTTTTTTTTTTTTTTTTTAAATCTTTATAAAGCAGCGAAGGTATGCGTATGAAATCCAAACCATCAAACCCCACCATGATGGACATTCGTGGGAGATTTTTGTTCCCTGTTGAGGCCCATTATGTAAACGGCAGTTTTTCCTTCATCCAGTCTGAGTGACCTAATCTACAGGTTGAAGGGAAAATAAACATTACGGTGGGCCATAGGAATGCCTTAACGGTGGTCTTTCAATCACTACTGTTTCCTATGGTGTAGTCCACATGAGATTTGGATCTTATTAATTTTTGAGTAAATGCCCTAAATTGAGATGGAAAAACAGATGAATGGCTTGGATATAAAACACATACATCACGGTGGGCCCCACAGTCACGGATCCACCGAGTTCTAAGTTAGGATGGCTTAGGTTTTAGGAATAAAATCCACCATAAAATCGGACGGCTTACATTAGTTACTTACCCCACACGTGCCAAGGAGGAAATCTAGGACGTTCACCAGGTGGGATTGCTATGCAGCTCGCCCGAGCATCAGGATGGTCGTGTTGTTGAGTGACTGATAGTCAAGTTTGAATGGACAGAATCTGCGTAAAATCTACGAGTACGTAAATCTACCCCGTTCATCTGAGGGGGACCATTATTTTATATGTAAATACGAAATTTCAACGGACTAAAAAGCTTCAATGGGCCACACCAATGTGAACAATTTAGAACTGCTCCTCAAACCTAAAATTTCAGTCCCATTTTAGAGATGGACCAAAATGTGTGCAGATGCACGTGAAAATACTAAGGGTTTGGTCGGATTTTTCTCATCTATAAGATAATTTCATCCCTGAATTTCAATACTTATATCATTAATAGTAAAAAGGTAAATCAGGGCTATTACAAGTGTATAAGACTAACTTCCGGAACCAAACCACGGCTATTACAATGCAGATCCAAGACTCAACTGGGCCCCACCTTAGGAAATAATAGGGATGGGAACGACCACAGTTGGAAACTTCGGGAGCTAAATATCAGCCTCATGAAAACTACGGTTATTATGTTTAAATAGTGGCCGTTGTACTGAGTTACTTGTACGCTATTATCATACTGAGTAAACTCAGTTGGGTCTACCTTGAATGTCTTTGGTCTATCCACGCCGTCCATCCGTTTTTCCATCTAATTTAAGGGATTGAGTCCAAAATTGAAACATATCCAAAGATCAAGTGGATCATACCACAGGAAACAGTGGGGACAATGATTTCCACCGTTGAAACATTGCAAGGTCCCACGGTGATGTTTATTTGTCATCTAACCTGTTGATAAGATCATAAAGACATGGATGAACATAAAAAAAACAAATATAAGCTTGATCCAAAACTTCTGTGGCCCCCAAGAATTTTTCAACGGCAGATGTTCAATTCAACAGTTACCTGTAGTGTGGTATATTTGAGCATTTTATATGTTTCATTTTTGGGCTCAAGCCATAGAATTAAAATGGATGGACGGAGTGGATAAAAAAACATAAATCATGGTGGACGTCATAGAGTTTACTAAGTAGGCTAAGCGTAGTTAGTACGCAATCCGCTTCCCGCGCGTTAGAAACTTATAAAACACAAGGAAGATACATCAAGAAGACATTTCTCTGGAGATAATCGAGATGGTGAGTGAAAAGGGAGAGAAGGTTATCGAAAAGAGAGGATTGAAGAGGAGGTGTGGCTGCGTAGACATCGACGTCCACGTCGCAGATGAGATGGGCAAGAAAAGGATCGAAGATGATTATATAGCTGGTCCGGTGATTGGTTATGGAGGGTTTGGTGTTGTCCGGGCTTGTTATGATAGAATCAAGAAGCATTGCTTTGCCTGCAAATCAGTGGCGAAGATCGTAGCCTATGGCATCCATCAAGAAATAGAAATAATGCAACACCTATCTGGTCATCCAGGTGTTGTAACACTAAGAGCTGTCTACGAGGATGCCAATTATTTTCATCTAATCATGGAGATGTGCGATGGCAGTTCCTTGTTGAATGACATCCGTAATAGAAGATTCAAGTCGGAGAGAGAGATTGCCGCAGTGATAAAGGAGATTGTATCTTCGTTGAAGTATTGCCATGAATCGGGAGTCATCCACGGTGACATCAAGCCGCATAACATACTTCGAACTAGGTCAGGAATTTTAAAGATTGCAGACTTTGGTTTCTCTCTGAGGACGACGTTGAGAGGTAACTTCTAGGAGGTCTTTGCATGTTATTATTGTTAGGGTGGTGCTCTGTAAAACTAATATTTCACTTCTAGGAGGTCCTTGCATGTTATTATTGTTAGGGTGGTGCTCTGTAAAACTAATATTTCATTTCTAGGACGTCCTTGCATGTTATTATTGTTAGGGTGGTGCTCTGTAAAACTAATATTTCATTTCCAGGAGGTCTTTGCATGTTATTATTGTTAGGGTGGTGCTCTGTAAAACTAATATTTCATTTCCAGGAGGTCTTTGCATGTTATTATTGTTAGGGTGGTGCTCCGTAAAACTAATATTTCATGGCCGGCATGTTATCATTCTTTTCTATCACTGATTGCAATTGTTATAGCTACATGCAGTACATTGCAATTATGGAAAAGAGAGGGATCTTAGGGTTTTCAATTGGGTTATATTATGTTAGCTCCAGGGATAGGTTCTTATCGAGCTGCTTTATTCCATTTAATTAATGCCTTTCAAAAGCATTATTGTTCTTAGGATCCGGATTGAGTATTCATTTAATGGAACCGATTGTTGGATATTCTCCATATAAAAGTCAGAACATGGTTCTTATGGGGTGGTTTAACCAAATATGTGCCAATTACAAAAACTATTTTTTAATTAGGTACACTTTCTCTTTGCGGTATTCCACCTCTCACTTTCTCTTTGCGATATTCCACCTCTTGCTTGTTTTTTGTTCAAAGATGAAATTCTTAATGATGATTGGTTGTATTCACCGATTTTCACAGTAATAGCCTCTTCCACAGCAGGATTAACTGCATTTTATATGTTTTGGATGTATTTACTTACTTTTGAAGGGCATTTACATGTTCGGTTTTATTATTTTTCAACTACAGGTCAAGAATTCTCTGCACCTGGTGGGAGTCTTCGTTTTATGTCCCCAGAGGCAATACAAGGAAGGATTACAGAGAAATCCGACATATGGGGTGTCGGTTTGGTTTTGCACAAACTATTGGTAAAACATCATCCCTTCAAGGGGAAATCTTGCCAAGACTTACGTGATGCAATCACAACAGTCGAGCTAGATTTCAACGATGAGAAGTGGACGCGGGTCTCAGATTCTGCAAAAGATCTGGTGAAGAAAATGCTAAACAAGGATGTTTCTCAACGATTAACTGCAGAAGAAGTTCTAAGTAAGTTTTTTATTTAATAATTGACAATGATCTTTTATGATTGTCCAGCCTTGGGGCATAACTATTCTAATGATCTAAACTACAATGGGCACCCTTCCATGGATGAGTCGCCCTCTAACTCACACTGAATACACGCATGATTTTGACCATTGATTTGTTAATTGAATTTGGTCTACTGAAAAGAAAATTTGCAATGGTTTATGTCTTGAACTACACCAATCAATGGTCAGGATCTTTGGGAAATGCATAGCAGCCTCCAAAAGAGGGATGGTGTAAACCCATGTGACAAACATGCTTGTGAGGCTGAGTCATGCCTCATGCAGAGCTATTGATTCTTTTCTGTTGAATTATAATTTTTTTTTTCTTCTTTTTATATATCTTCATAATCTTGAAATTATCTGTTTATAATGTTTTCAGGTCATCCATGGTTACAAGAAGAGAAAAGCGAAATTGACTCCTTACTCCAAGAAATATTGGGCTTGCTTGTGTCTTTGAAGGCGTATACATGTTGAGGTATCTTTTGAGAAGATTGGTAAATTTTAAAATTTAAATTTGAAGTTTTTAATTTTTGAATTAGAAGTTTTTAAACATTGATTGAGTCATGATTTCACATGTCACACCTAGCTTACATTTCTAAAAGTTTTAGTATAATACTGAATTGTTAACTTGATGATTATTGAGAATGATAAGAACCAAACCTATGGAATTTGCCCATCATGTTCAATGAGAGGAAGAAAAAAAAAACCCCCAGCTATAAAAACAGTTGTCATCGAAAAAAACTACCTATCGAAGTTCCTTGAAAGGACTAAAATAGTGTGAAAGCCATCGATGGTAAAATCAAAAGCTGGAAAAATACCCAGCAAAAAAACAATTGTCGTCGAAAAGGGCTACCTATCGAAGTTCCTTGAAAGTACTGAAATAGTGTGAAAGTTATCGATGGAAAAATCAAAAGCTGGATGAATGTTCAATGAGAAGAAAAAAAAAAAAAAAAAATACCCAGCTAAAAAACAGTTGTCATCGAAAAGGGCTACCTATCGAAGTTCCTCAAAAGGACTAAAATAGTGTGAAAGCCATCGATGGAAAAATCAAAAGCTGGATGAATGTTTAATGAGAAGAAAAAAAAAAAAAAATACTCAGCTAAAAAACAGTTGTCATCGAAAAGGGCTACCTATCGAAGTTCCATAAAAGGACTAAAATAGTGTGAAAGCCATCGATGGAAAAATCAAAAGCTGGAGAATAGAAAGTTGAACTGTAAGGCAGGTTTTGGTTATCTTAAATGTTCTTTAGATTATCAATGTTAACATGAAAGTAGAAATCTAAAACCTTCGGTTAGTTTAAGCTTCACTATGCACTCATGGAACTCAATGTTTAGGATTGTTCTAATTATAAATTAATGCTTTGAATTTGATTAGGATATTTACCAAGTGTTAAAGTTTATGTATAAATTATGTTTTATATTAATATACCTTGGATTTCTATAATCTGTAATGTTTTGAGAATTGCTCGAGTTTATAAAAATATGTTCATTTAGTTTCAAAATATTTTTCACATGTTTCAAAATATCAAATAACTAGAATTCAAGTTTCAAAAATCATTAGCATTGGTATTATTTTATGTGTGGACCATCTAAATTTCAGCCCTCAATTTGGATAGTTTAATTCATAGTTCAACGTATCACCCTGTATTAATAGTTATCACCCTGAATGATATAGCTGCAGAAAAGCTTTTATATCATCTAAGTGACACTTAGGCAGTTTGATGTTTGGTACGACGGTGCTAAAGTTATACAGGCGGGATATATTTACTCAAATTAAGCCAATATCAAATTTCAGGACTTGTGTAAATAGGTCAATATTGGTTGAACAATCATAACCATTAATTTGCGGACATGCCGTTGACCATCCACTAAATGTCCACCAATGGCCCAACACCTAGTACTCTGGCCCGAGTACAATGGAAGCAGGGCAGGCCTAAAAGCTTAGTACAAGGAAAGTGAAGACCAAAGACTTGTGTATGGAATTCAATAGAAGAAAGTCTTGATTTATACATAACCTTTCCATGTGCAGTGTTTAAACGGTTCCACCATGGTTCGGTTACAGTGACTTTATATGTGCATGTACTGTAGTAGAAGTCATGAAGCCGACACGTTGGAGATAATTGGTGGGTCCAAAATACATCACCCACCATATCATATCCCTTTTCTTTTTTAACGAGTGACATTATTCGCTTCTGCAATGAAAAGCTTCGTCAATGCTGGTGAGACATCTCTTATCCATCAGTTGCACCAAATCATTTTTGAATGGGACTTTGAAACTTAGGTTAATAGAAAACTCAAGTAAGCCACAACAAATGAAACAGTGGGAATAAGAACACTCAACAGTGAGATCTGTTAGAGCCCACTCTAAATCAAGCTGTAGGTAAAAACCAAATATCAGTCTGATCCAAAACATCATTGCGCTTAGGAAGGTTTCAATGGTGTGCATATCCATCCTCTCTATTTCCTATTTTGTGCCCTGGCTTACTCGAGTTTTGGATCGACCTAATTTTTTAGCTCAAATTCTCGCATGATCTGCCACAAATGATGGACAGATTGGATGTCACACGTGCATCACGGTAGGCTGTGGGCCTGACAGAGCTTTTTGTTTCACACAATCCTAAGAAGGGAGGAACACATGCTCATTTTGAGATAGCCCATTTTCCCATTTTCCCAACAGCTTTTATTCAATAAGGAAATCAATTAGATACTTCGAAGTCCAATGATCAAAGGTTAGCCAATGAACGACTGAGGCCTCGTGGGATATTACATGGGTCAGGCCTGGAAATGCACAAGGAAAAGAGTAATCTGCAGGTTGGCATCATGTGATTGAGGTGGGCCACCTTTAATTGTTTGTTTGACTTGGAAAAGGGGGCCAGCGAGCGCTGCTATCATCACCATAAATTCATGATGATAATTGTCATCATCATGCATCCCACTTCAAATACAGAGATTGTTGTATCATTGATAAAATAATCACGATTTTATTTTTCTCAACTCTGCTACCCTCATGACTTTGAGAGTAAATTACTAAACCCCACCTTTTCCTCTGTTGAGACTCATGATGGAGTGTCTGTATCGTAGCCCACTGGGGCCCACTTGCTGAGTGGTCCAATCATAATTGGAGCTGACCATGTTTTGGACCCAAGCACACGCGCTACTGTAAGAAACTTACGCTAATGGATGATTGTGACCATCACTTTACGTAGATGAATTTAGAACAATGAAAAATGAAAAGTATATTTTCAATGATTCGCAATCAACTACTGTTGAAGTCACAGGTCAGGATCATCACTGAAGTGTCATTATGGAACAGAAGTTTACTTGTGAGAGTAGAGAGAATACCGATGGTTCAAAACATTGGACCATCTTGGCATGTGGCCCCAATGGGTAGCCATACGTTGGGTCCTGAATCGGGGGAGAGGCAACAACCACGCAGATGATCCATGGCTCAAAAAATAAATAAAATACATGGTTAGACAATCATAGCTGTTAGGTCGTCGTGAATTTCACATACTAAGTAAGAGGAGCTACATGATACTTAGGCTGCGTATGATGCTTGATGCACAGGCGCTCCCAACTGTTACACGTGGCATATGTTAACTCAAGTTAAAGCAATCAAATTATTGCTAACTCAGTGCAAAGATCGTATTAGTTGAACAATCTTGGCCTCTGATTCCTGGACACTTGATCGTGGAAACATGACCAACTGTGGGATATTTTTCATTTCACCGCCCATTAAATGTCCACCAATCTGATAGACTCGTAATTGGACGCGGATTGCCTACCGAAACTAACAGTAGTGACTCAGACGGTGCTCTGTGGACCCATCATGATGTATGTGTTTTATCCACGCCATTCATCCATTTTTCCAGCTCATTTTAGGGCATGATCCAAAAAATAAGGCAATCTAAATCTTATGTTGGTAACACCACAGGAAAAAGTAGTGATTGAATGTCCACCATTAAAAACTTCTTGGGGCCACAAAAATTAGGATCAAATTTATATTTGTGTTTTCTCCTCCTCCAGGTGTTTTTTTTTTTACCTAATCAATAGATTGGATGGTGTATATATATATATATATATATATATATATATATATATATATATATATATATATATATATATATATATATTACCGCAAGCCAAGGAAGTTTTTAATAGTTGGTGCTCAAACACCACCTTTCTGTGGTGTGATCCAATTGAGATTTGGATCTACCTCATTTTTTTAAGATCACGTGATAAAATAATTATCCAAAATGGATAAACAGTGCATGTATAAATTATATGCATTGTCATGGGTACATATGAACCGAGCCCTATTGAGGTTGACTTAGAGATATCAACAAGCAGAGCCTCAGATCGGTAGTGTCCGAGCCGAGCTTTGAATCGGTAGCGTCCGACCCGATCTGATTCCAAGTTCTTTGTTAGAAGTCATCACACATCCAACCCGTAGATTCCGACCAAGAGCAGTTCACTCATGAGCTCAGGCAGCCATGAGTAAAGCTCGGCTCGGATGAGAACGTTGCCGAAGAATGCGCTAAGTGATTAACTTCCTGTAATGCTTATCTGGAGCGTCATCCGCGCATGATCTCTAGGTAATGGCTGACAACAGCGCACGCGTAGCTCTCACATGATGGCGTAGACCGTGCCGAGATTATCGGACACGTTCATTTCAACCCAAAAATATATATAGAGGACATTGCAACAGAGAAAGGTACGCAATATCTCGCACCCTAAACCTACTCTACGAAACTTAGACCCAGTTTCCTAGTCTGACTTTGGTATCGGAGGGTCCCCTGCTCTAGCCAGGGTCTCCTTTGTCTTCCTTTTGTGCAGGACTCAGGGTTCGATCCGAGTACGTAGAGCTCGGTGGAGAGTGATCCAGATTTTAGCATCAACATACATCATTGTGGAGTCCACATAGTACCATCCAATAGCGATAGCGATGTTGCTGCTAGCTATGCCACTCTGCAATTTGCATCCTCAACAATTAAGTGGGTTTAATTTTCAATTCATGATTGCCATGGAATTCAAGCAAGGTGGAAGAATTGGAGATGTTCCTCTAAAGACATTATCATCATCATTTGCCAATCAAACTAAAAGGAAAATCTTATAATATATTTGTGGGATGATCCATGCTTTATGGTATTGGTTGTTGGACTGTTATGGAACAACATATATATGGAGTGACTGCAGCTGAAATGAGTACATCTGAATCGAGCCCTATTGAGGTTGACTTAGAGATATCAACAAGCAGAGCCTCAGATCGGTAGTGTCCGAGCCGAGCTTTGAATCGGTAGCGTCCGACCCGATTCGATTCCAAGTTCTTTGTTAGAAGTCATCACACATCCGACCCGTAGATTCCGACCAAGAGCAGTTCACTCATGAGCTCAGGCAGCCATGAGTAAAGCTCGGCTCGGATGAGAACGTTGCCGAAGAATGCGCTAAGTGATTAACTTCCTATAACGCTTATCTGGAGCATCATCCGGGCACGATCTCTAGGTAACGGCTGACAACAGCGCATGCGTAGCTCTCACATGATGGCGTAGACCGTGCCGAGATTATCGGACACGTTCATTTCAACCCGAAAATATATATATAGAGGACATTGCAACAGAGAAAGGTACGCAATATCTCGCACCCTAAACCTACTCTACGAAACTTAGACCCAGTTTCCTAGTCTGACTTTGGTATCGGAGGGTCCCCTGCTCTAGCCAAGGTCTCCTTTGTCTTCCTTTTGTGCAGGACTCAGGGTTCGATCCGAGTACGTAGAGCTCGGTGGAGAGTGATCCAGATTTTAGCATCAACATACATCATTGTGGAGTCCACATAGTACCATCCAATAGCGATAGCGATGTTGCTGCTAGCTATGTCACTCTGCAATTTGCATCCTCAACAATTAAGTGGGTTTAATTTTCAATTCATGATTGCCATGGAATTCAAGCAAGGTGGAAGAATTGGAGATGTTCCTCTAAAGACATTATCATCATCATTTGCCAATCAAACTAAAAGGAAAATCTTATAATATATTTGTGGGATGATCCATGCTTTATGGTATTGGTTGTTGGACTGTTATGGAACAACATATATATGGAGTGACTGCAGCTGAAATGAGTACATCTGAACCGAGCCCTATTGAGGTTGACTTAGAGATATCAACAAGCAGAGCCTCAGATCGGTAGTGTCCGAGCCGAGCTTTGAATCGGTAGCGTCCGACCCGATCCGATTCCAAGTTCTTTGTTAGAAGTCATCACACATCCAACCTGTAGATTCCGACCAAGAGCAGTTCACTCATGAGCTCAGGCAGTCATGAGTAAAGCTCGGCTCGGATGAGAACGTTGCCGAAGAATGCGCTAAGTGATTAACTTCCTATAACGCTTATCTGAAGCGTCATCCGGGCACGATCTCTAAGTAACGGCTGACAATAGCGCACGCGTAGCTCTCACATGATGGCGTAGACCGTGCCGAGATTATCGGGCACGTTCATTTCAATCCGAAAATATATATAGAGGACATTGCAACAGAGAAAGGTACGCAATATCTCGCACCCTAAACCTACTCTACAAAACTTAGACCCAATTTCCTAGTCTGACTTTGGTATCGGAGGGTCCCCTACTCTAGCCAGGGTCTCCTTTGTCTTCCTTTTGTGCAGGACTCAGGGTTCGATCCGAGTACGTAGAGCTCGGTGGAGAGTGATCCAGATTTTAGCATCAACATACATCATTGTGGAGTCCATATAGTACCATCCAATAGCGATAGCGATGTTGCTGCTAGCTATGCCACTCTGCAATTTGCAACCTCAACAATTAAGTGGGTTTAATTTTCAATTCATGATTGCCATGGAATTCAAGCAAGGTGGAAGAATTGGAGATGTTCCTCTAAAGACATTATCATCATCATTTGCCAATCAAACTAAAAGGAAAATCTTATAATATATTTGTGGGATGATCCATGCTTTATGGTATTGGTTGTTGGACTGTTATAGAACAACATATATATGGAGTGACTGCAGCTGAAATGAGGCCATTGAAATAGATGAGTGGCAAGATTAGGACAACTAAAATTAGAAATGAATGAATTTGAGGAAATTTAGAGCAACATCGGCAAATATAAAGATAGGAAAATATAAATAGATGACTTGGGTATGTGCAACAAAGATTAAAATTTGCATTCATTAGAAAAAGTAAGTTGGTACAACGGTCTCTCTAAAAATAGTATGAATGATTTTTCACAAGGGTATTTTCCCCTGCTCAATACAATACACAAATCACATTTATATTCCTTTCCCCTTCATGTAGCAAAGAAACACCATTAAAATTTTCTTCTTTAAAAGATTGGGGGTTTGTCATTGATAGAGTAAAATGGCATAAGCGTGTGCAAGAAAAAAAAAAAAACAAGAATAAAATCGTGAAAAATGATTCATGTAACCAGCCCTAATTAATTGAAATAAAGCTTAGATCATCATGATTCAAAATGCATCTAAGTTATGAATCACAACTTGGATAGTTTAATTTAAATTACTTCATATTAATTACTTCACAACTTGCATTTTTTAATAAATTACTTCAATATGTCATTTTTTTATTGGCATTGTACTTATCATTATTGCATTTTTTTTAAAGGATGACTACCCTTCTGTTGGCGGGGGATTACTGTCTTTTTGAAGCTTTCCTATCATTTGATAAATTCAAGTCCATGACTACTGTTGGAGGTGTGATGTATATGTAATTTTTTTAACACAAGCACTACACCCTACATACACTCATGCCTCGATGGGTATCCGAACCCATGACCTGTGTTGAAACTCCATGAGTCTACCACGAGGCATGAGTAAGGACCCCATCAGTATAAAAGTATGTGGACCCAAGTTTATCAAACCATCCATTTGCACACAACTGATGCTACAGCTAATTTAGTGAGAAAGGACAACACTTTTGAGCCATGGCTTCTGCTTATAATAGCCCAACAGATCAACGGTTACCCTCACCTTAGCCAATGGCCGCTTTCACAGAGGATGTGCCAGGAATGGGCGAACAATCATCTCAACACACCTCTGACATTGTTAGCAAACCTCTCGTAGGAAAAAAAAAAAAAACTATATATACTGTACGGTTTTAAAAGGAGTGTTATTACGGTGCCGCCAATCTTTTAATACAAAGTACAATGGTTGGATAATCGTAACTGCTTACTCAATGGAAGGCAGATGAGTGGTTAGATAAAATATATATAAATAAAAAAAACCCCTCATTCAACAGGCAAAAGGCCTCCAATCGACCGTGGGGCTCACAGTATAAAACGGTTCAGATCATGGAACAGCTCATTTAATTGATTATTATTGGATGACTCCTAAGAGTATCATGTATTATGTAAAATTGGATAATCTTGAGGGGTTACTAAAATGGGATCATCGTAGCCATCCAATCACACGAATTTTGCAAATTCAAGATAGGGTTAGTCATTTGGGGTGTCCCTGCGTGAGCAAGTGTTGAACTTCCACACGCGTGTGGAATTATCAAACCTTTTCAGATGCATCATATTTACACGGACGAAAACATACCTGTTAAAAAGGTTGCCAGGATTCAGATGCAGCTTGCGCCAGACTGGCCTGAAGGGTGGACAGGTTAGGCTGGTGACCCCAACACCGGCCACCGGTTTGGCTGGTCCACTTGAGCTTTGGATCTACCTCATTTTGTGGTTCACGCCCTAAAATAAGCTGGAAAAATGAATGGATGGTGTGGATACGACACATACATCATGGTGGGGCTCATCCGAAGCATGCTTTGGTGTCCCACAAATATGCCTGGTAAGGGTGGGCAGGGGCCGGTAGCCCGCCTGAACTGATGAGCCCATCCCAGGCCGGTTTTGGACCTGATGGCGTTGGCCTTGACCTTGGCCCGATTAATTTTCTGCTCAAGCATGGGCTTCAAGTCATTTTAGCCCCTCACAACCCAATTAGCAAAGCACCATGTAGAGGTACCTGTCTATTTTGGGCTTAGAGATTAGTGTTTGACTTAGATAAGGGTGGGCAGGGGCCGGTAGCCCAGCCTGAACTGATGAGCCCATCCCAGGCCGGTTTTGGACCTGATGGCGTTGGCCTTGACCTTGGCCCGATTAATTTTCTGCTCAAGCATGGGCTTCAAGTCATTTTTGAGTCTGAAGTCTTGGGCTGAGCCCTCAAAACCGGACTATTGCCCAGATTAGTGTAGCACAAAAGGTGCACCAACCTCCCCTCACTAAACTGCTACTGAAAAAGCTCTTGTAAGGCCCACCATGATGTATGTATTTTATCCATATTATCCATCTATTTTGCCGGCTTATATTAAAGCATGATTGTCAGCGGTCCTGGGTGTCAGCGGGCAATCCGCTTCCCTCGGGTATTCTCAGGCCTGTGATTGTCATGCATTGCTGATCCAACATGATAGAGAATAAATAAACAACCTGTATCAAGACCCGGCCTCACCCAAGACGGTAGGGCCCTTACCATGAGGCCCACCTTGATGTGTGTATTCTGTATCCACCTTGTCTATCTGTTTTTCCAGATCATTTTAGGGCACGATCCTAAAAATGAAGATGATCCAAATACCAATTGGACCATACTCTAGGAAGCGATGTTGATTGACCATTAACACTATTTCCTAAAGTATGGTCCACCTGATAATTGGATCTTCTTCAAAATTTCCCTGAAATGATATGGAAAAACAGATGGACGGGGTGGATACAGAATACACACATCAAGGTGGGCCCAACGGTTCGGGCTGCACCATCTTGGGTGAGGCCTAGGTCTCACCTAATCTGCTCCCCTGTATCACCAGCATACGTCACTTCCACTGTGGCCGCATGTAGAAATAAATGGTCTGATGACCAGAACTATCCATGCTCTGTGTACTGTCCCAGATTGGCCGTTTTCATAAACTTATGCCAAATGGATAAATCTGACCGTCAACTCTGATCCTTGTTCAACGGCTCATATTTAAGTTTACACATCAATTTCTAGGGCCATTCAATCATAGTTATTATTAGGGGTCGTTTGGCACCATGGATTTGGAGGGATTTTAGTTGTTTGGCACTACATAACCACCGTGGGTTTCAAATCCCATCAGGCAGGCAGTTGAAATCCATGATGAAAGTTTGGATTATACGGAAATTATTCCAAGCGTTGCATGTGTAACAAGTGTGTCAGTGGATTATTAATTTATTGGACACATGGCCCACAAATGATATCCCAAAATAATTAGATTATCAATTGCATCACTATAATTATTTTAATACGATTATCAATGCCGTCCAAACATTGTTCATATAAGTCAACAGTTAAAAACCGTTGGTTAGTCACTTGCACGTGAATCAGAATGCACTCCGCAGGCTTTAAAATAAAATTATATATATATATATATATATATATATATATTCAAATTTGTCTTGCATTCTCCTTTGTTGTGATATATGACACAACTTTTAACATGTGGCGCTTCTTTGAGCCTACTATCACTTCTAACATGTCGCACTTTTTCAAGCTTACCATGACTTGTGTATTAGATCCACACCGTCCATCAACTCTTTTATATCATTCTAGAATATGATCTCAAAAAATAGGCACATCCAAAATTAAAGTCAACCACATCACATAAGGCAGTGGGAATGAAACCATTACCTTCCCATGGTCCACTGTGTAGCTTATTTGTCATTTAATCTCTTCATAAGGTCACACAAACCTATCTAAAGGAAAAATACAAAAATTAACTTGATCGGAGACTTTTGTGATCCCAAGAAGTTTTCTATGGTAGGCACCCAGTTCTCACAGTTTCATGTAGTGTGGCCCACTTGAACCTTATATCTACATCTTTTTTGTCTTATTTCCTAAAATAATATGAAAAAATTGATGAACCGTGTGGATAAAACATATACATTGAGGTAGGCATAGCCCTTTGACAGGATCATTCGTCTAGGGCTAGATTGGTTTGGGTTAATGCGGAAGCTAAACTCCATTTGGGAGGAGGGGGATTTCCTGCTAAACCCTTTTGCACGAAGTTCCTGTTTTGTTAGCTCATTTGAGGACTAAGGGAAAAAAAAAATAATAATAAAAAATGAACCGGATCAAGTACACTAAGGTGGCTGAAAACGTGAGGATCAAACGTATACAGTTGAAATATTCGTGGGGCTACATAAGTTTTGAATTAGCCTAATACTTGTGTTTTCAGTTCATCTCAGTAGGAATGAAGTTATGAACGGTTTGGATGGCATGTAAACATCACTGTAGGCTCTAGGGAGGTTATAACGGTAGGAATTTCTCTACCCACATTTTCCTTTGGTGCAGCCCACTTGGATCTTGGATCCTGCTGACTTTTGATCTCAGGTCTTAAAATGAGCTCACAAAACGGATGGACGGGGAATTTCCCGTAAAAGGCTTTAGCAGGAAATCCCTGTCTGATTTGGGGAGCGGATGAGGTGAGACCCCGAACCACCAAGATGGGTCCTCCAAATTCCAGATGAACCATTGTACAGAAATAGTGGTGATTGACCATCAAAAACTTCCTGTGGGGTCAGAAAAGCTTTGGATCAAGATGATATTTGTGTGGTCTCTCCATCCAGGTGTTTGTGGCCTTACCAACATGTTGGATGGCAAATAAACATCCCGGTGGAATCCATGAAGTTTTTAATGCTGATGATTAAATCATGACTCTTTCCCATGATGTGGTCCACCTAAAATTTGTGTCAGATTTATTTCTTGGATATGCTCTAAAATGAAACTTCAAAATGGTTAGATGGTGTGAATTTAAGGTACACACATCACTGTGAGCTCCACTGTAAGGGTCCATCTAGGTCAGTGGATCCAGCGTCTCCTGGGGGGATTTTATGCCACACCCTTTTGCATGAACTTTCTGCGTTAGATGTTAGGTAAAGCCCATCGTGAGATGTTGGTGAGAAATTCATCCTATTCATACATTTTGTGAGCTCATTTTAGACCATGATACAAAAATGAAGTGGATCCAAAACTCAATTGGGCCACATGGGAGGATGGTTTTTTGTCCATGCAAGTTTTGTCAAATGGATCCAAAATAATGACCACCCTTGAAACATTAATATGGCCAACAAATTTTTGTTTCTGCCCAAATTTTTTCAAGAATAACTTCATTCCCGTGGTAATGGCCTTATAAATAGTTTGGATGGCATACAAACATCAAGGTGGAGCCCACAAAGGTTTCAACGGTAAACATTTCTTTATCTAATTTTCCCTCTCATGTGGCCACTCGAGTTTTGGATCTGCCTCATTTTTAATGGTGTATCCTAAAATTAGCTCAGAAAATGGATAGACAGGTGAATTTTTCACTAACATCATGATGGGCTCCCCCTAGCATTATAGCACGGGAGCTTCCTACCAAACCCTTTAGCTGCAAATCTGCATCCCACCCTTTCGTATGTGACTACATCCATGATGTTCATTCTTATTGAAAGCTCATTCTTGGACATTATCCAAAGCAGATCCAAATATCAAATGACCGTTAAAATAAAAAATAAAAATCTGGGCTACAAAAGCTTTGGATTAAGATGCTATTTGTCGTCTTTTCACCTTGGTCTTTTTGAATTTATTAACAGTTTGGATGACAAATAAACAGCTTGGTGGAATCCATGAAGTTTTAAATGGTTGGGATTCAATCACGATTAGTTACAGGTGCAAATGTGTCAAATCAATGTATTTCAAATAATTTCAATGTTTCTTAACAAACAGATTGTTCTAGATTCACAGCTAATTTTCTGGCTTCAAATTCTAACTTTAGATTTAGCTTATATTCAGACTCAGATTTAGCAAACATGCCCTAAGAATATGTAAGTGAGAAACTCTAATGTGAGAAATTGGTAACATCTCTGTACCAATTACAAATGAAGCATAATAAGGGGTCGTTTGGAAGCGTGAATCGACAGTAATTGGTGCGTTTGGTAGGAGTCTATTTTGCTGTGACTTAAAATTCTCTCTTTTTAAAATCACAGCAAAAGTATGTAACTACACTTAATTCTGATTATCACGGATTCGCAAGTCACAGTTCTCTGTCACTCTTTCTTCTAAATATAAGTTGACAGTCAGAATTTAGTGATTCCCATTGTAAAACAATCACTTTCTCTAAAAGCTCGAGCCATCATTAGAGAATGGTGTATCAATATATGGGAATATACTGGACAAAGGTGGAGGGACACACAACTCACACCATAAACAGCCTCCCATGGAAAAATATATTATGGTATCATATTTCCTACTTCTGGAATTCGAACACAAGATATTTTACTCTAATACCATGTTAAACAATCATTTTATCTAAAAGCTCGAGCTTTTAGAGAAAGTGACTTTAACAAACATTACCATTACCCGACTCTGCTAAATTCCAATTACAAGTTTCCAAATACAACTAGCGAATTCATTTCACACGAATTCTATGTTAATCAAATATAAGCTACCAAAAGAACTCTAACCTCTCATCTTAATTACGAAGTTTGCTTAACAGAAGTTTCATGCATCTCCCTCCTGACTTGACATGAGGCAAACATGTGCGGTCATCAAAACATGATATGGTTCTCCATCATTGTAGATGAGTTGTCGGCTAAGATTTTTAGTGATCGGAAGAATCCGATCATCCAATTGCAATGAGTTTTTAGCTTAACAAGGATAGTTTTCCTAACCATTCCTTTTGCAGGCCACCACTGATCGAATGGCTACCAATGTCCAATTACCTAGCCTTTTGATCATCGCTTATACACATGTCGTTCACGAGCAATACGCATGTTCGTCATGTGGACCACGAGCAGAGAGCTCCCTAGAACTATACGGGAATTGACGCTTGTTTTCACGCGACGCATGAAACCCTTAAGATACATGGGGCCACCATGATGTATGTGTGAAAATCCACTCTGTCTATCAGGTGAGAACCCTCATATTTACAGAAGTACACAAATGATAACAATGTGAGGTTGCGCTCAATGTGGCCCACCTGAAATTTGGATTAAGCTACTTTTACATATTCGGTGCATCCTATTGTACCTTATTTTTTATCCTTCTTGAGATAGCCAATTAGAAAAAAGACGCATGTCATTGCATGGGAAATATATAACTTACGAAAGATCTTTAGAGATATTTAAAGCACTTTTCACAAAGTTACAGCCGGCATTGATCTGATGAAACATGTTAGCTGCTGATAAGGCATAGCCGAAAAGTCCAATATGCGAAAAGCGGTCGAGTAGAAAAGAAATGTTAGAGGGACATATGTCAAGTAGAGGGAAAAAAAAAAAAAAAAAAGATCTATAAGACCATCGTGGCAACGCTTTAGTTGTCATAACCGTCAAATAAATGAAGAAACATCTAAAGAGAAGTCGCAATAAATATTTATAAACAGCGGAATAATTCAACAAAGCAAGTTATCTCATATCAAACCAACCAAATTATTTTTCCTTGTCATATCTTAGCTATATCCTAAGAGTAGCAGTAATCTTTGATAATAATCTTTAGCTGTAATCTAAGTTTATATTTTTGCAATGGATTATTCTCAATATTAATGTAATCAACTCATCTTTCATAAAGTCATTTTAAAGTTGTTTTTTGTGATCTACCATGAGTATTTTCTTTTTGTTTGAATATTTCCACTTACAAAAGTCATTTGGTATAGAAGACCAAGTGCAATCCATCTTTGAAAGAAGAACATCACTCTTCAACAATTATTTAGTTATCCTATCGCTATCTTGTAATTGGTTGAATGGATGACCGATCTTCTCCAGCCTGATCATATATAATCACATTCAAAGCATTCGTATCCACTTAGGGCCCATTTGGCCGAGTGGATTGGAAGGGAGTGAATGGTATTAGGGTGGATGGCATGGATTTCTAGGTAATGATGTTGTTGTCAGCGGATTGTCT
Source organism: Magnolia changhungtana (assembly GCA_030180095.1). Classification (NCBI taxonomy): domain Eukaryota; kingdom Viridiplantae; phylum Streptophyta; class Magnoliopsida; order Magnoliales; family Magnoliaceae; genus Magnolia; species Magnolia changhungtana. The sequence continues at coordinate 5,184,168 of JASAUF010000396.1, read as the reverse complement.
TGAGATCCATGGGATTGCTATATCCCTGGATTGATACATCCAGTCCGTTTGGCACGCCCGGCCAATCCGGAGATTAAAGCTTCCAATCACTTCCAATCCCACAAACGAAACACGTCACAGGCTTATTTGAACGGATTATGATGGATTGGATGGGATTTAAAGGTAATGATGGTGTTGTCAGTGGATTGTCTGAGGATCCATCTGATTTGGATCAGATCACCTACACTGTTTGGCACGCCCAGCCATTCCTGGGATTTACCATCCAATCCCTTCCACTACCATCTAATCCCTTCCAATCCAACTGGCCAAACGGGCCCTTATATTAATGCTTGGGGTCAAGTTGTTGGATTTGAATTAAGCCTCACAATTAATCATGACACACCCACCACACATACCACAGGCAACTAAAACCAAAAACCAAAACCAAAACCAAAACGAAAGCCAACACATCCCCGTAAGTCACACTTGGTGAACGGGTTTGAAGAACGACACATGCGGTGGCCACACACAAACGTAACGGTTGTCGTTCCATCTCATTGCTACTTGTGGTGGGGCCTATATGAGTTGTGTATCAGTATGATTTGTCGACAGGGCGTAAGATCAACGATCGTGAGGGACGGAGTAGAATTCACTTTCACAGTGGACCGGGATGTTGATTGCTGTACGCGGCGGGTAAAACAGGTGTTGCAGGTGAATCCGTTCCGAACTTCTGCCTAGCGCGCGGCACGTAGCACCTTTTTTCGGTATACGAAATATTAAAAGAATTTTCGTCTAAGGAGACTAATCCTCAGAGATTCGTTGTTCTCCGAAGCTTCTCGCTTGTTTCGGATAAACAGAAGGGTATTTCCGTAATATTGTATACCCTTTTGCTCTTTTCCGCTTTTTCTCCACTGCTCTGCCTCGTGGATGGCAAGCATATCGGTCAGCATGTGGCCCACCTCCACCGCTGACAGATGGCGTGGTCCCCACCCTACCGCAATCCATGCCGTTATCGCGTAAGGCCCGAGCTGGAAAGCGGCCGCAAACCAAAACTCCCCCGTCCGGTGGAGTTTTCCGCTGACCGGCTTCGCTTTTATCCTCGTGCACGTGGGGCCACGTACCGGAAATCGCACGGTGGGGCCCGCGGTCACGTGATGCGCGAACGTCCTGGACGCGGATTGCCTAGTGACGATGCCAACAGCGAGGTGGCTACTGAACAGTGCTCCGTGGACCCACCATGATACATGTGTTTTATCCCTCCTTTCATCTATTTTTAAAAAATATTTCAAGTCATGATCCCAACCATGAGACAGATCCAAATATCGAGTGGACCGCATTAGAAGAAACTGGTGATTGAACACCCACCATTTAAGACCTCTTGGAGGCCGCAAAAGTTGCTGATGGAGCTGATATGTGTGAGCTACTCAATAGGCTGGATGGAAAATAAACATTACGGTGGGCCCTGGACATTCACTCACCATTGTTTTCTTGTGGTGTGGTTCACTTTAGATTTGGGTCTACAACATTTTTTGGATCATGTCCTAAAATGATCTAAAAAATTGGATGGACGGAGGCGATAAAACACATACATCTTAGTGGGCCACATAGCACCAACCACAAGCCACCTGGCTAGTGGCAGCGTCACTAGCCAAACCGCGTCCTGTGCCACAAGGCTGACAGCGCCGCGCCTGCCTTCTCACGCTCGATCACGAGCGGTCCCACACCGTACTCGTGCGCCGAAATTCGACTCATGGGAAGCGGGGCCCCGCGCTGGCATAGACGGTTTTCGAAATCGGCTCTGACGCGTTCCACGTGGCCAGGAGCTTTCGCAGCAGGGAAGGACGTCCTTCTTTTGCATGCTCTCCTCTCCTTGGCTCTGGCCAATCGTGGCCTATATTAGCTAGCTGGTTGCTTGAGCCGCTTATTTCTGTACTGACTGAAATACCGTTATGATATGCTGGTAGAGTATGGGTATCCGTACACACTCTCATAGCTATGGTACACGTGCATGCATTTACGACATCTAAATCGTTCAAGTCGTTGGCCCACTATGTGGATGCTCACAAAGCAAATCGATTGGAAGATCCTAGTCTCGTGCCAGTGAAAATGTTTTTTTTTTAATTTTGTACCCAACCCTAATTTTCACTCAACCGTCTGTTTGTTGGCAACCCGAAGGAGGATTGCACCAATCCTCTGATCTAGCATAGTGGGCCTGAATATTTGGACATTTGGATTACCGTACATTACAGTCAGTGGTGATGTGCCTTGGTTTGAGATGGTTATGCTCTGGTCGAGTGATGTGGATGTTCATACTCCGCCCGGGTAACGTATGACTTTCTGCCCTTATCCTCGGGGGTGAGATTGTCTACTGAGGACCTTACCACCACGTGCCTGAGAAGACTCTACACTGCCCATCACGATTTATATGCTTTATCCTAACCATTCATCTTCTTTTATTTGGATTTTAATAAATTAGTACCTTATTAAAATGGTATTTTCAACTAGATATATTTTTAAATTATGTGTTCGTTAAGATACCTCATTAATTAAGTTATTAAGTTATTGTTAAAGGGGTACCTTTATTAGTTTTCTTTTAATTCTGTTATATTTTTTTGAAAATGACAAAAATGCCCACCAATTAATGATGATGCATACAAAATTAATAACCGAACTAAATGTAATTAAGGATTATGTTTTTTTGCAGATTACATTAGGAGGCAGCTACCGGTTGGTGTTACGTAGACCCACCCCTTATGTATGTGTTTTATTGATCTTGTCCATTCATTCTTTGTGATCATTTTAGGGCATGAGTCCAAAAAAATGAGATAGATCCAAATCTCAGGTGGACCATACCATAGGAAACATTAGTGATTGAACGCCCACCATTAAAATCTTCTTACGGCCCACCATAATGTTTATTTTTCATCCAACCCGTTGATTAGGTCACACAGACCTAGATGAAGGGAAGACACAAGTACAAATTTATCCAAAACTTTCATGGCCCCTCAAGAAGTTTTTAATGGTGATGGTTGAATCACCACTACTTATGGAGTTGTCCACTTAAGATTTAAATCCGTATCATATTAGACTCATGCCATAAAATGATCTGGCAAAATGGATTTGTGGTGTGGATAAAACACATACATCATGTGGAGCCCATACTACAGGAAATAGTGGTGATTGAATGTCCACCATTAAAAGCTTTTACTAGGCTACCAAAGTTTTGGATCAAGTTGATATTTATTTTCGCTGTCCGTCCATGTCTATGTCCTTATCAAGAGGTTGGATAGCAAATAAACATTATGTAGGCATTATAATGGGCCTCGTGAAGTTTTTAATGGCAAGGTTTTATTAGCAATATTTCCTATGTTATATGTTATGGTCCTTAGATCTAATTAATTTTTAGGTTCATGCTCTAAAGAACCGTGGAAAACGGATGGAAGACAAATATGTAATACATGCATCAGGGTGGGTCCTATGATGGGTCATATGACAAGGGTCACAGTGTTGGGTGATGCTAGGGTGTACCCAGTATGGAAATCCTTTAATCTGCTGCGCGAGCAAAGCCTTTAACTTGAATACGGTGGTTTGCATTATATGCATGCGTGCTCTGTGTACCCCACCTTGATGTATTTGTTTTATACATACAGTTCATTTATTTTGCCAGATCATCTTATGGCACGATACAAAACTGACACACACATTCAAATTGCAGATGAACCATACCATAAGAAATAGTGGCGATTCAATGCTAACCATTAAAAAAATAAAATTTTGGGGCCAAAAAAGTTCTGGATGAAGTTGTACCTGTGTTTTCCCTTCCCCTAAATTTGTCTGACATAATCAACACGTTGGATGAAAAATAAGGATCAGCTTGGGCGGTGGGATTAGGTGGGATTCATCTGGTCCTATGTCAATTTCACGAAGAATGGAAAAGCTTGGAATTACATTAAATGGAATTGCATTCGTCCGTGCCAATTTCACTCAATGTTTGGGAAGTTGTGTAGGTCCCATCATAATGTGCGGGCTATATCTACACCATCCTCCCATTTATCGAGATTATTTCAGAGCATGGGCCAAAAAATCAGGTAAATCTAAAGCTCAAGTGGATCCCACCATAGAAAGCAACATGGATTGAATACTTACCATTGAAAAGTCCTTTGGGGCTACATAAGTTTTGGATCTACCTCGTTTTTAGGTCCATCCCATAAAATGAGGTTACAAAACAAATGAACAGTTTAGATATAACACATGTGTTATTCTTAATAATTTCAAATGATGGTGGGTATATCCATTCAATATACCACCGTTTTATCAACAAAGCATGGCATTAATTTTATCCCATGGAATCAGGGGACAATCGCTGCAATGGGTAATAATTATGTTTTTTGAATCCCATCCCACCTAATGCCTTCTAATCCCACCGCCCAAACTGACCCTAAATATCGTGGTGCGCCGTGAAGTTTTTAATGGTGTGTATTTAGTCACCATTCTTTCCTATGGTGTGGTCCACCTTAAATTTGGATTTGGCTCATTTTTGGAGTCGTGCCTTAAAATGTTCTCAAAAAATGGATGGAGGGCATGGATAAAACACATACATCATGAGTGGCCCACATAGCACCAACGGGTACCAATTCGTATGCAACCTACCTTGGAGAAAAACTTTAAGATATTTTTTCATATTTTAAGTTATTTTTATATAATTACACCTCATTAATTGTATATAATTATACCTCATTAATGATCATTACATTTAGCTGAAAGCGGTTGAGTATTGCTAGCTCTATAGGGCCCACAATGCCGTATGAGTTTTATCCACACCATCCATCCATTTTTCCAATCACTTTAGGATACATGCTGAAAAATGATTAAGTTAAAAGGCTTAAGTGGACCATACATTGGGGATTAAACAGCTAAGGTTGAAAAATTTTGGAAGACAATAGAAGCTTCGGATAAAGTTGAAATTTGTTTTTTCCCTTAATCCATAGCCATATGACCTTATGAACAAGTTGGATGGAAAATTAACATCCCAGTGGCTCCTACAAAGTTTTAACATTGGGTGTCATTATTACCACTCTTCCCGTGGTGTGGTCCACTTGAGCCTTGGATCTACCTCATTTTATACCCTAAAATAATTTGTAAAAATAGATGGATGGCATGGATAAAACTATATATCATGGTGGTCCTACACAGCTCCTCCTTGGATGCTAAAATGACTTGTAAAGCATGGATAAAACCCATATATCACGGTGGCCCCACACATCCATTCTCTGGTCGTCTGTGTGGGGCAGGACGTAATCTGTTTTCCATCCAACTATGTTTTTAATTTTCATATGCAGGTAGGCTTTTTGTCATTTTATGAAAATTATAATGAATATTGTTGATGCAGAAATTTGGCTCACCCCCTCCGAGCTCCAAACACTTGCGCCGAGCCTTGTATGCCTGCACAGGAAGAAGACAAAGGAGACCCTAGCTAGAGTAGGGGACCCTCTGATGCCAAAGTCAGGCTAAGAATCTGGGTCTAGGTAATGTAGGTGGGGGTTTGGGTGAGAGATTTTGCGTACCTATTCCTATAGATATGTCTCTTATTTATACATTTCTCCTAAGATGAACATGTTCGTCATTCTCGAGACCATTCTTGCCATCGAGCGAGAATGGTGCACGCACTGATGTTGACTGTTACCCTGAGATCGTGCTCCGGATGTTGCTCCAGAAATGTATTACTGGAGTTGATTCCTGAGTGTAATTATAGGATACTCCTTCGTCCGAACCGATCCTTACAATCCGAGCCCGCAGTCAGGTTGGTCCTGGTCGCTTGCTAACAAGGGTCCGACTAGAGCGATCGAGCGAGGTGTGTAATGGCTTCTTCTGGATTCCAGGTTGATGTCAAAGCTTTACAAAAGAACTTAGAAGCTCAACCTCACAATTTGCTTGGCATTCTTCTCATCTTATAGGTTCGTACTTGAGCAGTGGGAAGTCCTATTTCGACGGGGACGACAGCCTCCGCGCCTATGAAAGGGAGAATGGGGTCTCTCTTATAGCTGATCAAGTTGTAGTTATGTACGCCCACAACGAACGGAAGTTACTCGACCCAATTGCCTTTAGCCTTCTCCAACTTAGTTTTGAAGTGATTCTTAATGATCTTATTCACGGCCTCCACTTGGCCATTGGACTGAGGGTGACGAGATAACGAGTAAGCGTTGATGATGTCGAGCCTTTGGCACATACCCTTGAATCTTTCGTTATCGAACTGCTTCCCGTTGTCAAACACAATGGTATGCGGGATGCCGAACCGACAAATAACGTTCTTCCAGATGAAATCCGTTATTTTCTGTTTGGTGATCTTTGCGACAGGCTCTGCTTCTGCCCGTTTGGTGAAATAATCCACCGCTACGATCACATATTTAGTCTGTCTTTACCCTAGGGCAGAGGCCCAATGATGTCGATCCCCCATTGAGCAAACGGCTACGGTCCGCTCATGGGGCTTAGTTCTTCCGCCGATTGCCTCAGGACAGTAGCAAATCTCTGAATTTATCGCATTTTCGGATAAAATCTTTGGAGTCTTCTAGGATCGTCGGCCAAAAGTATCCTTGACGGATTATCTCATGCATCGGGGCTCAGCTGCCAGAGTGATTCCCTCAAATCCCTTTGTGTATCTACCGGATCACGTATTCTGACTCATCGGGTCGTAGACATCTTAGATATGGTTGAGAGTACCCTTTTTTGTATAGAGTATCTCCTACAATTGTGTATCGCGCTGCTCTGACACTCAGACGTCGAGCCTCCAATTTATCGTCAGGAACCTCGTCGTCTATAAGGTACCTGACTATATGATCCATCCAGCTCATAATTGTCTGTATCGGGTGGACAGTTCCCTGGTTGGTAGGATCGATGCTCGGCTTATCCAGGATTTCCACCGGGACTATCCTCAGGATATTCCCTTCCGTTGCCAAGGCTAGCTTTATGAGGATGTCGACCCATAAATTTTCGGCTCTCGATATTTGACTTATGATACACTCTTTGAATTTCCTTATAATCTTTCATACCTCACCCAGGTAGGTTATCATCCTGGCTTCCTTGGCATCGTACTCTGACGACACCTAGTTTACAACAAGTTGAGAATCACATCGAACATCGATGAACTAGACTCCTAGGTTAACTGCTAACCTGAGCCCAACCAGCAGGGCTTCATACTCAGCTTCGTTGTTCGACGCTCGAAAGCCGAGCCTTATAGCGTACTGAATGGTTCTCGTATCTGGCGCGACCAAAATGATTCTCGCTCCTCCTCATTTTGAGTTGGACGACCTGTCTACGAATAAGGCCTATTTATCAATCTTTCTCATCTCCACTTCGGCATCCTCAGAGGGCGAAGGAACTTGGAGAATGGCAGGACTCGTCACTGAGCTTACAGGTGTATTTGGATCGAATCCTCTGAGCTCACCATCTTAAGTAGTGAACTATGTTGTGAAGTCGGCCACTGCCTGGCCCTTAATAGCAGTCTTTGGCCAGTACTGTATATCGAATTCTCCGAGTTCAACATCCCACTTGGTCAGGCGTCTGGATACCTTAGGCTTCTAGAGCACTTGTCAAAGTGGTGAATCGGTGATGACAATGATGGAATGTGCCTGGAAGTATGGGCGTAGTCGTCGCGCGGACACGACCAGAGCCAAGGCAAGCTTTTCCATGCTCGGATACCTCGCTAGGACCAACGCCTTGCTGGTACAGTAAACAGGATGTTGTTTTCCTCCAGACTCTCTGATAAGAGCCGAGCTGACGGCTGATGTTGAAATCGCCAAGTAAAGGAACAGAGGTTCCCCTTCCTCTGGTTTGGACAATAATGGCAGCAACCCTAGATATTGCTTCGGTTGCTCGAAAGCCTGCTCACAATCCGAAGTCCACTCCACCTTTTTGTGTCCTTTCAGCTACTGGAAGAAAGGAAGACACTTATCTATGGCTCTGGAGATGAATCGGCTGAGCGCAGCGACTCTTCTAGTGAGGCACTGGATCTCCTTCATTATCCGAGGCAAGATCATGTCAAGGAGGGCATTGATCTTGTCTGGGTTTGCCTCGATGCCTCTCTGGCTAACTTGAAAACTGAGGAATTTACCAGATCCTACGCCAAACACGCACTTGGTCGGGTTTAACCTCATACGATACTTCCGCAGGATAGAGAAGGTTTTCCCGAGGTCTGATATATGGTCGGTTGCCCTGATACTTTTCACTAGCATGTCATCGACGTAAACCTCCTTGGTTCGACCAATCTGCTAGGTAAAAATCTTGTTTACCAGCCTCTAATATGTTGCACCTGCATTCTTCAGGCCGAAGGGCATGACTCGATAACTATAAAGTCTCTTGTTTGTGACGAACGTTGCCTTTTGTTTGTCCGAAAAATGCATCGCTATCTAATTATAACCAGAGTATGCGTCCATGAAAGTGAAAAGCTCGTGCCCGGCTGTACTGTCAACCAGCCAGTCGATCCTGGGGAGGAAAAAGCTATCCTTAGGACAAGCTTTGTTCAGGTCTGAGTAATCCACGCAAACCCGTCATTTCCTATTGACCTTTTTTACGAGTATGACATTTACAATCCAGTCTGGGTAATGAACTTCTTCAATGAAACCAGCATCGAGGAGCTTAGCAACATCGTCGACGATTGCGGCATACCTCTCGAGCTCAAAGGCTCTTCTCTTCTGTTTGACTAGCTTATACTCTAGGTCCACATTCAGCCTGTGGACCATTACTTTAAGAGCAATGTCTGGCATGTCATGATGAGACCAGGCGAAAACGTCCTTATGATGCTTTAGAAAGTCTAGCATTTATGTCCGCTAATCGTTGGATAGCGATGATCCAAGCTGAACTGTCTTGGTTTGATCTGTATCATCAAGCGGGAAGGCTATGAGGTCCTCCATGGAAGAACTTTCTTCTGAGGTATCTTCTCTGGGGTCGAGCATGTTAATTATAAGGGCTTGTTTCACCGCGCCCTTCCTAACTGACATAGAGTAGCATTGTGCCTCCCGATAATCTCCTCGGAGATAATCGATTCCTCCCACCGCAGGGAACTTCATCATCAAGTGATACGTGGATACTACTACCCCCATAGAATTGAGGGAAGGTCGTCCGAGGATGACGTTATACGACGAGGGCGTATTGACTACCAAGAAGTCGACCAACAAGGTGACTTAGTTTTGCCCTTCTCCTGTTGTGACTGGGAGAGAGATTGCTCCCTCTGATATCACTTTATCACTAACAAAGCCATGAAGTGGGGTCTGAATAGGTCGGAGGCGCGATCTGTCGATTCTCATCTTATCGAACGCTTCCGAATACAAGATGTCAGTCGAGCTTCCTGTATCGACCAGAATGCGATACACCTTTCAATTAGCTATGGTCATCACGACCACTAGCACATCATCGTGGGGGTGTTGAATCCCCCGTGCGTCATCCTCTATGAATGTCAGGTTGCACGGACTCATCCGAGGTTCCTTGCTCAGCCTGTCAGTAAGGTGGATGTAATGCTCGGAGTCAGTACTATGGGCATGGGCTTTTCAAGCTTGGTTCTAATCCCCACCTCCTAACGAGCCCCCATATATTGTTTGAATCTCAACGGGGTCATCCGTTGCTTGACTCAAAGGTTCATCCTTCCAAGGTTGTTTCTCTTCTTTCACATATTGCCGTAAATGCCCTTTGCGGATAAGAGTTTCGATCTCTTCTTTCAAGTCAACACAATCGCTGGTATTGTTCCCGTGGTCGCGATGAAAGTGACAGTATCTATGCTTGTCTCACTGACCCGCTTTTGTCTTCATGCAGCTCGGACAATGCAACAACTTCTTGTCCCGAATGTCTAACAGGATCTGCTCTGGAGAGGTATTGAGGGGAGTATACGAGTTAAATTTGCTTTTCGGCCTCCTACTCGGCCTTTGATCACGGGAGGTACTTTCATTGGACCTTTTTTTGTTTACTTGAGACAGCGCTTCATCTTTCTGTTTCTTGTCTTTGGATGAATATTTCGAGCCTTGGTTATTCTTTCGCGAGTTGAAGAACTCTTCAGCGTTCAAATACTTCTGAGCCTGACTTATGAGTTCTCCAAGTGTAGTTGGTGGATTCTTCCCTATTGAGAAAAGGAATCTTCCATCCCGGAACCCAGATATCATCGCGGTTAGTGTAGTTTTATCAAAGTAATCATCTACTTACAGTGTCTCCTCGTTGAACCGTTGGATGTAATCCTTCAACAATTCCCCATTCTTCTGTTTGACAGTGAGTAGATGAGTAGATGGCTTGAGATACTTCTTACTGACGATGAATAGTGTCAGGAAGGCTCTGCTGAGCTCGGCAAACAGCCAATCAAATTCGGCTTCAGCTGTCGATACCAATTTCTTGCAGCTCCCTTGAGGGTTATGTTAAAGGCACTGCACATCGTCAGCTTCAAGGCTATTGAATCTGCATCCAGAAGCAGTAAGACTCCATGTGTTCGGTCGAATCTCCAGAACCGGAATACTGGATGATGGGGGGCATCCGAAACCTGGGGGCATGACTGCGCCCATAATGTCGCTTGTGAAAGGAGGCTTTGTCTCCTCCATCATTGCTTCAACTGCCGCGGGGGCCTGCGCCTGGTAATCCCGGCGCATAGTGTTGATCTGACCTCGAAGTTCCTCGAGTTGAGTTTCCCAAGGGTCTCTATTCTCAACTACTACTTCCCAAGCGTGATCAGGCTCAGGAGTCCCCCCAAGCCTTCTCTGTTCTAGCTCATGGCGAAGATTAGTCGAAGCCAATGCTAAGGTCTCAGAGACTTGCGTTAGGGCTCGAATCGATGGCTCCCGCGTTCATGTCGGGATCCGAGCAGATGTGCCTTGGAACGCTAAAGGTGTTAGACGTTCTGCAATCACCGGAGCATTCACCTCTTGATCAATAGGTGAATGTTGTCTATTCATCTGATGCCTTATCTGGCTGACCTCATTGACCAACATCTCCACCTGGTTCTGCAACACTTGATATTTGCCTCTTTAATTCCTAAATCGTTGAGTATGCTCTGTAGGTACAGACTTGATCTGTAACTCGGAAGTTGAATTCTGAGCTCTAGATGGCTCGAGGTCAGCTGCAACAGTCAATGCGTGTACTTTCTTCTTTTCTTTCGTCATTTCTCCTCGGTAAAATAAGAGTGGTTTTTTGTTTCTTTTCCTCAGACGACGCCAAAATGTTGATGCAGAAATCTGGCTCACCCCCTCCGAGCTCCAAACACTTGCGTCGAGCCCTGTATGCCTACATGGGAAGAAGACAAATGAGACCCTGGCTAGAGCAGGGGACCCTCCGAGGCCAAAGTCAGGCTAGGAATCTAGGTCTAGGTAATGTAGGTGGGGGTTTGGGCGAGAGATTTGGCGTACATGTTCCTATAGATGTCTCTTATTTATACCTTTCTCTTGAGATGAACCTGTTCGTCATTCTTGGCACGATTCTTGCCGTTGAGCGAGAATGGCGCATGCGCTGATGTTGGTCGTTACCTTGAGATCGTGCGCCGGATGTTGCTCCAGACATGTATTACTGGAGTTGATTCCTGAGCGTAATTATAGGATACTCCTTCGTTCGAACCGATCCTTACAATCCGAGCATACAATCGGGTCGGTCCTGGTCACTTGCTGATAAGGGTACGATCGGAATGATTGGGTGAGGTGTGTAACGGCTTCTTCTGGATTCCAGGTTGATGTCAAAGCTCTACAAAAGAACTTGGAAGCTCAACCTTGTTATGCCCAAGTCGATGTATGTGAACCATTACCGATCCGAGGCTCAGCTCAACTCATCGACCTTCGTCACCGAATCAGGCTTTCCTCAATAAAAGTCGGAATATATCTGTCTTGATGCAACTGCCCAATCCGTCGATCCAAGTTTACCTCTGTTGAGTTCGAGTTCGGCTCAGATTTTCCTATAACAAAAGTTAAGAAAAAATAACCGATGGTACCTCTATTCCCTGTGTGACAATAACTTGATTAACGAAGTATCTCATATGAAAACATAATTTAAAAAGATAACAGTATCTAAATACTAGACTAATGAGATACTGATTTATAATAAAATTTAAAAAAAAAAAAAAATCCATTTTTAGAGTTCATTTTAAGGTAAAGCTCGAAATTGTAGCATACCAAAAGCTTAAGTGGACAGCTCAATGGAAAATGGTGGGATAATGACATCAACCGTCGAAACCTTTCTAACTTTTGTAACTCCGATGAAGTTTTCAACGGTGGACGTTCAATTTCCACTGTTTCATGTGATGTGGTCCACTTCTAGCACGAGGTGGTCTATCTTCAGCATCTCTGTTATACACGTGGTACTCAGTCCTAGATTATCCGTGCCAACGGGCTATGGTGGCATGTCCTTTGCGTGGTTGGGACCCGGGAGCCGGCATATCCTATCCACTGATTTTGGACAATGCTTGTTTGGATGCAGCGAGATACTTGGGTTTTGGGATTCCCACCATTTGGACGCATGAGATCAAAAATCACCTACACATGCATTCACAGAATTGGGCGCTAATACCAAATAGGGCAGACATGCAAAGGACTCGGGTCCTAAGGTCAATGGCAATTTTGCCATTTCGACGAGGCTTCAAACAAAGCCGAGCCGAGCCGAGATCGTGTCAGCTCCCTTTTCCATTATTTTATTTCGGATAAGACCACTCACCAAAAACAGACTAGCGAGAGTTATTTGATACTCTGGCTGCTTCAGGTGTTTGATAGCCAGGCACTTGAAAATGGTACACGTGGCATGTATTCACTCCGTTAATCCGACTAAAATGTGTAACCTATAAGGGATAAGTTACAGTCCATAAATTACATTGGTTTAGTAGTATAACTTGTAATTCGTAGACACTGTTGAAATAATGCCATCTTTCATTTTTAGCCGTCCATTAAGTGTCCACTAAGTGGTCGGTTGGATGAGAGTAATTGAGAGAAATTGAGAGTAATGGAATAATAAGTTGCATTTGGATGGCAATAAATTGGGCAAATGAGATTGGGAGTAGATTTAGCTAAGTAAAGGTGTTCTTATACACATGTCATGTCAGTGGCAAGCTGAAGATGCTTCCAACTGTCTAATTATTAGCAGCATCACTAAAATCATAACAATAAAATGATTTAAACCATATAAATATTGGTCATCTAAGCAAATGGTTACAAGATAATGATATATTGCTTGTTGGTCATCCTTATATTTGTAGCCCAACCAGTACTTGAAATTCTTCATTTTTTTTTTCTGAAGTTTATGTTTTAATGGGCTTATGCAATCATTTAGTCAAGTATTACATATATATATATGTTAAATTTAAATATTAAAGATGATTTAGAATATTACTTACATTTTGGTCAATATATTGAAAAATTCTAATGCATTCGTATTTTTTTATTTGTTTCCATCAAACAAATTTTAATACATTTCATTGACTCTCATGTACATGCAACCGAGTAATCTTTAACACATGAAATGTGAGTAAAGTGTAAAGTAGATTCTAGTTGTGGCTTATTTAGTTTTTTAATTACAATGGTGAATAGTTGTGAGTTGGAAATGATTATTTACTCTTATAATTATGGGGTGGCATTGTTATCTAATGTCTTAAATTTGTCTATAACAGGGTTTGTCGATGTTATTAACCGGTCACTCAATCTTATTGAGCAAATGTGAATGATGTCGATGTCATTGACAGATGCTCGATCTCGTCGAGAAAATTTGAAAAAATCCTAATTGGTTACTGGACCGTTTTAGAAGTTGCTAGTCAATGGCATTGAAGGATCTTCGATGTTATCAAGTAGTCTTCGATGAGTATAAATGCCATCGAAGGCGCGTGTAGTTCTGTGTAAGTATACAATTCGTTTGCAGTAGTATATATACTAGGTGTAATCGGGATTAGAGTAAGATTAAGGGTTCTCTAAGATATTCCTAAGGATTCATGAGCATTTCTAGGGTTTCAAGGAGGGTGTTTTGGGTTGTTCTTATCAGTAAGTCCATTCATTTCTTATAATATTATTTCATGGTGGATTGTTGTCGCTTTATGTCGTGGTTTTTTCCTGTAAGAGTCTTTCTACATAAAATTTGTGCGGTCTCTACGTGTTTAATTTGTGTTTAATTTCCTCTTGTTTGATTGGATTCAAGTTTGCTTTCATGCGACCCCAACAGACATAACTTACATTTAACTGCAATGATAATTATGATGTGTTGTCTATTTCATTCAAAAGTGACCGTGAAAATGAAAATGTTGTAATGTAAAATTGTAATGATTATAGTTGACTTTACTTATTTATTTTATAAATGCATTGGACTCTCAGTTTATAGGCTATAATTTTTCTTTAAACCTAAAAATGATAATCTTGATTCATTTAACTTGCATTTCATGAAAAATTGAAACCAAACAAGCCCTTAGCTCCATTTACAAGCTCTTAAAACAACCTTTTAATTTGATATCATCATATTATCAAATATGCACAATTTTTTGTCCATAATATGTCTATGGTTACAAATAATCTGAACTGTTTTAGTTGACTTATGATATGTCAGGTGTGCAATCTTTAAGTAATTTTTAAGGGCTTGTGTGGCTTGAATATTTTGTATGTAATTTCTCTTAAATTAGCATTAAATGCATACGTCAAACAATACCATATGCTTTTGAAACTGAAGAGGGGTTAGCTCTCGTAGGATTTCATGATAATTTGAAGCCAAAGTTTAGAGGGACCCACCATGATATATGTGTTATATCCACTTCATCCATTCATTAGTATAGATTATTTTAGGGGATGGGCTACAAAATGAATTAGATTCAAAGATTAAAGGAACCACACTACATAAAATATTGGAGATTGAACACTATTCATTTAGATGTTCTCCCCATAATGTAGTCCACTTGAGCTTTGGATCTATCTCATTTTTGGAGGCACATCTTAAAATGATCTCGCCAAATGAGACCACTTGGATAAAACATATACATTATGGTGAAACCTATAGAATTCATCTAGTTTCTCCGTGCCTAAACGTTGTTGCTACCAGGTACTAATGTGGCAGCATTCCTTCCATCACAAATTCTTGAAGCATATAATTAATACTTAAAAATTGTAAAATACATTGCAATTCTCCTTAAATAAAATTATAAAATACATTGCAAATCTACTTAAATACATCCAACCAAACAGGCCCCAAGCGCATGCGTATGATCCTTCACTCTGCTAGAGTATGTAATACGAGGCGCGCTCTCTCTCTCTCTCTCTCTGACTTCTTCCCTCTTTCTCTCTCTATAACAGTCTCTCCCCTCGCCGTGTGATAATATCGACACTGTAACGAAATGCCTTTACTTTTCTATTATTAGCCAGCTAATGATAACTTAATCTCGTGCAGAACGACCGCACTACCCTTCCCATTCCCCATTTTGCCCTTACTCGGACCCGATACCTCACCGAAGTACTCTACGACCTGTTCCTCTGTCATATACTCATATCCTTCGAAAATCCACAGTGGCATTTTCCGTAGTTTCAGCAACAAAAGGTGGCTATTTTACTTTGCGTCCTGTATTTAACAAACCTCCTCCCAAACCCTTCATTTATTTGAGCGGTGCTTTTGCGATTGCGACTTCTTTTTGCTTTCTCGAACGGCTTGTCGGAAAATCTTCCACGCTTCTCCGTCCGAAACCGGTTTTCTGAGAGGTTTCTCTGTGGCTTTTCTTCTTTCCGATTGGTTTTATTCCCAAACGCGAGAGGCTCCGCAGAGATGAATCTAGTTTTCCGACTGGTATTTCTGAAAATCTCGAGAGGAATTCAACATTTCTAGTTTTCTGAGCGGTATCCGCATCGGGTTCCGGTTGATTTGTATTTTCAGGTGTTTTATAGGAGGATCTGTTGCGTAGAAGGTCGGATCTGTGATTTCGGAGTACTCCGGGTGGTTTGAGCTGCGGATTGCAGGGAAATGGTTTTCCGGGTGGTTTTATCAGCTCTGAGTTTCTGAGAAGCGATTTTCCTGTATCTCCTTTCGTCTCCGTTATTTAAATGAAAGATATAATGACGTCCGGAACGAGACTGCCGACATGGAAAGAGAGGGAGAATAACAAGAGAAGGGAGAGACGGAGGCGAGCGATCGCTGCGAAGATCTACGCCGGCCTGCGGATGTATGGAAACTACAAGCTTCCGAAGCACTGCGACAACAACGAGGTCCTGAAAGCCCTCTGCAAGGAGGCTGGTTGGACCGTCGAAGAGGACGGCACCACCTACAGAAAGGTAAAACTCCGATTCCGCATGCTCTTAAAAGAAAAATTCTCCCGGCGCACGATAGCACTTCCTTTCATAGGAAAACTAACGTGCGCTGTTAAAGATGAGAGGGCGGAATACCGACCTCATCTTGCAATTCCAGCGAGTCTGATCGGTCTAAGTCACCTCTCTCCGGGTGGGCGCCGGGGGTGCTCCGGCCCATTTATCGGCGCCCGTGGAATGGGTGGGGTTCGATAACATGCACGCTTCGGCACTTAGCACTTAGCAAGTGCCTTGTGATCTGTGCCGTTGGATCTACGGGGCAGTGATCCGGTGCCGCCGGGAAATGTTGCGATCACACGAACCGGTGGCACTTCCAATCCAACGGCTCAGATCTACCAGGTTTTCTTTCACGCGAGTAGCAAGATATTCGGGTCCGAGGCACATGATGACTGAAACCGCACAGAATATGGACGAAACTGCCCTCCTTATTCAAGAAAAGACCTTTCCGGATTCTGTCCGACTCCAGAAATCTTCCTTTTCGTAAGGGGTAATTTTGCCATATTTTGGGGCATTTCTGCCAAATCCTAGATTCAGTGGAGTTCCGTTTTGGATGATTATCTTTCTTTTCAGCTTCTGCCTTTTCCATTCACGTGATCCCGGCGACCGGATGCCCGTGAAAATTGAAGCTTTTCTCGGGGGCAATTACGTAACTGGACCACGCTTTTACATATTGACAAAACCGCCCCTGGGGAATCTGAAACCTAGTGCACAAGCTACCCAGACATGGAGGTTATATCCGTAATTTTGTGAGACCTCCATATTCCATTGTTAAAAGGAGGTACGACCATGGGATTATTTTAATATTTTTTTTTCTGAAGGGAGATTCCCGGACGAGGGATTCTAAAGTAATTTTCACCCAAAAGCAGCGAAATTTTCGGACTTCGTGTTGATTTTTTATTGGGGAAGAATCGCGCGCATGAGAACGCGATTCGATTCGTGCGTGACCGATACTTGCTCGGATCCCCCCCCTGGTTCGACTGCCGAGGGTTTACCTGGAATGGCGATAATCGCGTGACCAAGGTTAGTTAACATCTGGTTAGTTAATTCTAGGAATTTACGATCGTGCCCTGCCCTCTCTCGTTGTGGGAGAGCTACAGAATTTCTCCAGCCTTTGATTGCACTTTAGCACAATTCCGCACAAAACGGGTACTTTGTCGCAGCCATGTTTCGTACTCATGAATTCAGAAACTGTCGTACGGCATTTTTACTCAAAATCAAACCGTCCAAGTAGTTGGCCCACTCTAAGATGGCTCTGATCTCTGATTGATGGGCCTTTTGTGAATTTTGGCTGTTGGCTTTCTTTTCTTAAAACTGTCCATTCAATGGCCTTTGGATAGTTAGCATCATTCGGTCAAGTATAATGTTGTGTTTTATTTTTTACCCCAACTGCAATTGATCCACAACCTATAAAATGATAAATTCATTTGGCCCACTTCAAAAGTGGATTTGTGAATGTGTCTCCTCCACATTCTATAAACTACTGTAAAAACAAAGACGTAGGGTCTGGCGTGTCCCAATTGGACCAAACGATCCATTGGTGTAGGTGCATGAGTTTACTTCTCTTTAGTCATGTGTTTATGGTATGGTACTTGCCTTTCCAGTCTCCTCCTCTTCTTCTTCTTCTTCTGTTTTTTCCTTCTTAAGAGGATTGATCGAATACAGTTTGTTCGTATCTGATATAACCATTTCTTTCCTGCCAACGTGTCATATCTGCAGAACATCCGATCCTTGCAAAGTATGGGCCACATCATGATGATACCTTATATGAAAATCAAGCTGATTCACTCAATTTGTGGCCCACACCAGTACACTCAAAGTCATTCCATCAGCTGTGAATAGATTTTCATGGTATGCCCACGAATCAGCTTGATCTTCATACCAGATGACCATCATGCTGGCCACACATGGATCAGATATTCTTCACGTGACGCAATGCATTGCCGGGAAGAAATGAACGCATGTGATTTTTTTTTAAAAAATAATAAAAATAAAAAATAAAAAACTTTATGTTGGTCCATAACTCTTAATTTCTATGAATTTGGTAATATCTGTAACCGTCAACTATGGTTCCATGACTGGGACACTATCACACACTTCTGGTCTGAAATGAATCATGATCGTTTGAATGGGCGGGTGTTGCTATCACACCCTTCTGGTGGTCTGAAAGGGGGTGTTGCTAGCACACCCTTCTGATGGTCTGAAATAAGTCATGATCGTTTGAATTTGGGTGTTTCACGGAGTTCCTTTTTCTCAAGTGTCCATTTGGAGGCTGCCAATCAGACTGTTATGAGTGTCTGATATTTCGGCAATGGCCCATGCTAATTTGGATGGTCCAAATCAACATTGACCCAGCTGCATGGATGATGCACAACACTTGAACTCAAGTGTGTTAATCTTCATACTCGGCATAAACTTTGATCCATGGGTGAATCCCAACTCTCCACAAAGGCACACTACGCCCCAAAACTGCACTGGTCCTATCAATGAAACTTATCAACTGTACGTTGGCAGGTAACCAATTGGACGATTTGATTCTGGACTATGACCATCCATGCAGAGGCCCACAATTTTCCCATGGTTCTGCATGCATGCAGTTGCACGCACATACATGCATAGCCACACCTGAGTATCAGCACCGATACTTTTGAAGGCTTTTTTTGTTTTCTTTCTTCTCCCCTTTTTTTTTTAATTTAGAAAGATTGAAATAACTTTCAATTTCAGAGCTGATACAGTGCACTGGTTCTCGTACTCTATTTCAGGGATGCAAACCGATGGAGCGCATGGACATCATGAGTGGGTCGGTGAGCCCTTGCTCATCATACCAACCTAGCCCATGTGCCTCCTACAACCCAAGCCCACGTGCATCCTACAACCCAAGCCCAGCCTCGTCTTCCTTCCCCAGCCCAGCCTCCTCATCCTACGCCGCTAACACTAACACTAACTCTGACACCAATTCCCTCATCCCATGGTTGAAGAACCTCTCCTCATCCTCGTTGTCAGCCTCCTCCTCGAAGTTCCCCCACCACCTCTACATCCCTGGAGGCTCCATAAGTGCCCCTGTCACCCCTCCATTGAGTTCTCCAACTGCCCGTTCCCCCAGAATCAAGAATGACTGGGATGATGCTGCTGCTGCCCCATCATGGGGTGCACATAACTACTGCTTCCTGCCCGCTTCCACCCCTCCGAGCCCTGGGCGTCAGATCCATCCCGACCCTGGATGGCTCTCTGGGATTCGGATCCCGACTGGTGGGCCAACATCGCCCACCTTCAGCCTCGTCTCTGCCAACCCTTTCGGATTTAAGGATGAGGTGTTGGCAGGCGGCAGCTGCCGCATGTGGACGCCGGGGCAGAGTGGCACATGCTCTCCAGCAGTGACAGGAGCGCCCCTCCACACTGATGTGCATATGTCAGATGGGGCTTCAGATGAGTTTGCATTTGGCAGCAACAACACGACGGGGCTGGTGAAGCCATGGGAGGGGGAGAGGATCCATGAGGAATGCGTTTCGGATGAGCTCGAGCTCACACTCGGTAGCTCCCGTACCAGGAGTGCTGGAACCGACATGTGACAGGTGCTTGCTTGGTATGTTTTCTTCTCTATCCCTTGTCCTTCTATCTGTCATCTGTAATATGGAGAGAGAGAGAGAGAGAGAGAGAGAGAGAGAGAGAGAGAGAGAGAGAGAGAGAGGGAGAGAGAGAGAGAGAGAGAGAGCTTATGGTTTGTTGGTTTACCATCCTCTTCGTAGGGGAAATTGATGAGATGACTTCTGTTAATTGAATGTGTTGAGTTTGGGTGTTGTGTGAACCAAACGGTGAAAAAGATGGGGATTGAAGAAATGGTGAGGAAAAGGATGTGAGAGTAGCAGTTGTTCTTTCGTGTTTATTTTTAAATATCATGACATGTATCTGTGGGGTCCACCCATTTTTCTTCATACTAATGATGTTTGTATACCAGTCTCGTAGGCATTCCTTTGAATATTGGATGATCGTAACTGGTGGTTGAATTCAAACTAGGAGCTATTTGAATGCAGAAGATGCTTTTCTTCCTCCTTTTTCTAATTTTCTTGGTATTTGCGGTTGAACTTGGGGGTTGAATTCAACGGGGAACTGTTTGGTCGCAAATGAAGCTTCTCTTTAATCACATTTGGTGTTATGGATTCATTTTCCATGCGATGCAGATCTAGTTCCGACCCCAAAATAGAGGTGAGATGCCAGTTTTTGCAGGGATCTTCTTCACTCATGCTATACTCCAAATGGGGAGTTTATGATATGTGAAGAAGCTGCTAGCTTGCTGAAAAACTCCCACGACGGTGCCTTGCATGATAGGGGCTTTGAGTTATTCAAACTTCCTATACAGCTCTGCAACAGATATTTCCTTGCTTCAAAAGACTCGACTCGATCTGGATCCCGTGTTGACTTAACATCACCCTTTCACTATCTCCCGATGGGATGGCTCTATTAAACCTTGATCAAGGAATCAATTGCCAACTTCATGTGAAACTATGCAGTTGTGTTCGTTATATATATATATATATATATATATATATATATATATATATATATATATATATATATTCTGAAAGGGGCACCTCGTTGAGGAAGACAGCTACGTTGGAGGAAGATTGACATTGTACACGCCTGAGGAGTTTCTCTAAGAGGGCAGACAACGCTTGCTAGGAGCCACCCATGCCAAACCGGTCCTAGATTCAGAAAGTTTTCTTCCCGTTCAGATTGATTGTTATGACTTGCAGAAGCTAACTGCCCATCTGTTTGTCCAATCAGGCCTAGCAATGGCCCTATTGTCGGTAATTGTAGCGATGGTGGGCATCTGTTGCACTCATACCAAGCATATGACCACTTCCAAGATACACTAATTAGCTAGGGAAGTTGTTTCCTAGAATGTGGTTAGTTCCTGATGTTTTCCCATTATGTGGTCTGCCCTTATGAAATGCTCTATGTGATAAAATGTTGTTAATGATAACTAACCCCCCTCCTGCAAAAATAAATAAATAGTGTTAATGATTAAAGAAGGCCTTGCAGTCGTTAACATAGAAGCCTCCCTTTTCCCCTCACCACCTTAGTCCCTTTGGACCCAACTCAGGCTGGTTGGGTCTGAGAGTTAACCTTAGCCCAGCACAGCCTCAAGTTGACACGTCCCACAGGCCAACCCAACTAGAGTTCCAACCTGATCTCCATCATACTCAATCCTAAACAAACCCGGTCCCACGTGACCCGACTAAAATACAAGTGATTATTCCCAACTTGACCTAACCCAGCCAAAATTTGCTCAACCTGAACCGTACCCGATCTCAAAATTTTCAAACCCTTAACCCAACCCGAGGACCTTGACAAACCAACCCAAACCCAAGTGGCAGTCCAATCTCTAATCACAGTTTGAACAAGTGGGAAACCACCACTGGCTTCAACGCCAAACTGTTCCTTCTGAATCAACTACAAAGCAGATCTGAGAACTTGCGTGAGCTTCTACAGCAGGCTGATAGGGACTACAGTGACCCCACCCTTCAGAAAAGAGACGAGTTTTGCCGAATTAAACCAAAATTCAGATATTAATAGGGATAAGCTTCTCTCCCATTTCCGTCCGTCTGTGACCATAAAGTGGGCAAGCAGAGCTTTTCTTTTCCAATACATACAAAACCAACCAGGAAAAAAAAAAGGAATATGGGTCTGACAAAATAAGGATTTATAGAGTGATCCCTGCTTCAATCAGTGATTTTCCACAACCAATAGAAACTTACTGAACTATATCAGAGTCTTATATACAAACAGAGACTGCACGGCATGATTTGATGCAGTAAAATTCTCTTGCAATACCTTGACAACTGTCTATGTACAAATGAAATCACTTTTATTTGTGGAATTTCCTTTACTGTCACATACCAACTATTTACAACCAAAGAATTGAAATTGTGATTAGATGGAAACTCGGGTAACGAATCTGCACAGAAAGCTACAAGAAATTCAAGGGCTAGAGAGCACACCTTCAGTGGCAGTTCTTGAGCATAGACTCCGAGTCTAACACTGATCCATCACTCGTTCAACTTTTGAAATAGATCTGACAGGGCATGGTATAGAACAGCAGCTGCAGGCGGCCTAGGCAATGACCCAAGAAGAATATCCGATGCCTTGATGGATGGACTGCCATAGAAACGGGAGTTTACCGATGTACGGGTGGTTACCATACTTCCTTCAAGTGAGCATCCCACAAATGCACCTGAAAAATGAAACCAATCACATCGAATTTGATAGACCAAAAGGAAGCACTCGTGGTGCTGCCATCATATGGAGGGAGATGACTGCATGCATGATTTTAGAAACTGAAGAAGAGGTCTCAAATTGCAATTTGTGGGAAGAACTTGTGGTAAGGTAATATATGTACGCCCACAATCATCTCCAGCCCCACTGAAGAGCGTTCAACTTCTGCCTGCTTACAATATTCTTTTACTCTGTTTATAGGAATTGCGTCAGGGGTTGATGGAATCTCCTGTAAACCCTGTTTATAGGAAATTGGCATCCCTGATTGGCTATCCTATTCAGTTAGACTACCGGATTGCAAAATTAATATGCATGAATCAGTACAATGCACATCTGATTAAATGGTCATGTGGGATTTAATCAAGGTATGAATAGTGCAATAGTGCTTGTCCTGGAGGAAGGGAAGACAGACAATAGTGCATCAGTGTGATCTGTTGGTCGTTGTAGATGAAGGAGGAAGGACAAGGTATGCCGTATCGGTATCGGTTGGCGTAACGGTGCCCTCCGATACCGATACATATATGGGGGTGTAATGGCGATACGGGGGCGTAACGGCCCGTAATGGTGCAATTTTTATTTTTTTTCCAAAAAAATATGAAAAAATATGGATTAAATCCGGAATATTCTAAGCATTCCAAATATACACTCATTTATAAATTGGAACATATTTATGGTGGTGTAATGGTCCGCTCTTTGGTGAGAAGTTGTATCGGACTGTCTGATGAATTTATGAATCAGATAACCTGAATTTGACTACAAAATTCATATATTTAATTTTCTAAATATCTAATTTATATACTTAACAATTTGATATCATTTCTCCTAACAGTTCTTTAAAAAAATGAAATTAAATTCAGGTAGATGGTGTTGCCAATTTGGGGCTTACTTGGTGGACCAATCCATGCCCCAAATCAGCATCAAATTCATGCAATTTATTGGCATTATCCCACTTATGAATTGGTGGACATTTATTGGATAGTGAATCATGAAAAAAATCAAAAGGCCCTATTTAAAAAAAAAAAAAAAAAAAAAAAAAAAAGGGTCCACAAATTAACAATTAAAACCATTCAAACAATTTGATTTTGGCATTGTGAGTTAGCAATTACAGTCCATAATTTAATTGGTAAATTTTAAGTTAACACATGTGTGTGTACAATTTTTAAGGGCCCGAATTAGGTGGGACTCGGATTGTGAAGTGTAGCACACGAGTGTCAAAGTTTTTTGGGCCCCACCCGTGATGAATGTGTTATATCCACACCGTCCATCCATTTTGCCAAATAATTTTAGGGCATGGGTCCAAAAATGAGGCAGATCCAAATCTCAGGTGGACCACATCATAAGAAACAACAATAATTAAACGTCCACCATTAAAAATTTATTGGGGGTTACAAAAGCTTTAGATCAAGCTGACATGTGTGTTTTCCCTTCATCCACGTCAGTGTGACCCTATTAACAGGTTAGATGAAAAATAAACATTACAGTAGACCCTAAGAAATTTTTAAGGTATTAAAAAAAAAAAAAGGTAAATCCAATTCTTAGGTGGACCACTAGTGGGCCAGGCGGGC
Source organism: Magnolia changhungtana (assembly GCA_030180095.1). Taxonomy (NCBI): domain Eukaryota; kingdom Viridiplantae; phylum Streptophyta; class Magnoliopsida; order Magnoliales; family Magnoliaceae; genus Magnolia; species Magnolia changhungtana. The sequence continues at coordinate 5,160,089 of JASAUF010000396.1, read as the reverse complement.
CACCTCGATATATTTGTATATCCATGCCGTCAATCCATTTTGCCAACTCATTTTAAGACATGGTCCAAAAATTCAGGTAGATTTAAATCTTCAGTGGACCACTAGTGAGCATGCCTTTAAAAGTGGGGCCCACCTCAATGCATTTGTTGTATATCCATGTGGTCCATCCTTTTTGCCCACTTATTTCAGGGCATGGACCAAAAAATAAGGTTGATCCAAATCTTAGATAGATCACAAAATGGGCCTTAAGAAGATTTTAACGGTGGGCATTCAATCCCAACTGCGTGGTCCAATTGAGATTTTGATCCCTTTATTTCAAGGATCATGCTTTAAAATAAACTTGAAAAATTATGAATGGCATTGATTTACCATACATAAATCAAGGTGGGCCCCACCGCACGTAATAAAATAGTGAGTGTGCACTATGCAGCATGCACTGCAAATTATAAAAAATAAAAATAAAAATAAAAAAAACTGCGTGGCTGTGAAACAGCCACGCCATTCTGTTCGATTTTGCTGGAAAAAGAAAAGAAAAGAGAGAGGAAAATGAAAAGAAAAGAGGGAAAGCAGAGAGGGGACCGAACTGAGAGAGAGAGAGAGAGAGAGAGAGAGAGAGAGAGAGAAGAAGAAGAAGAAGAAGAAGAAGAAGGGCTGCCGCAAGCAACAGCAGCCGCAGCAGCAGGAGCAGCCCGCAGCCCCGTTGTAAGAAGAAGAAGAAGAAGAAGAGGAAAAAAAAAAAAAAAAAGGTATGGTTTTTTTTTTTTAAACCATTTTTTTTTTCATTTTTCTTTAGGGTTATGGACCGTAACAGCAGTTACGGTCACAGAAATCCGTAACGGCCGTTTCGACCCCGTATCGCGTAACAGGTCCCACCATTACTTACGGTCACAGAAATCCGTAACGGCCGTTTCGACCCCGTATCGCGTAACAGGTCCCACCATTACCGTTATCGGCCGTTACGGTCACAGAAATCCGTAACGGCCAATACGTAACCGATTTGGGATACTTTGGAGAAGGATGAAATTGAACTGAAAAATTATACATTCCTTTTTCTTTGGGTTAATTGTACCCACCTCCCCCCAGTTATATGACAATTATATATGCCTCCACTCTGTTTTGTATTATTACAGATACCACCCCTGCTTCAAAGATTCATTGCAAATTCCTCCATACCAGGAAACAAAGTCTGTTAGCACCTTTTATCTTCCAACAATTGACTGTTTCACCCCCCTTACCTCCAAAGATTCATTGTACATTCCTCTATACAAGCAAACACCCTGTAAGCACTTTTATCTTCGACCAATTGACTGTTTCATCCCTAGCTCAATGCGCAACTAGTTGTATCCATCAGCATTGGAAGCATTTACATATTTTTTCAAAAAATCATTATACAAAACGGTTTGGTACTCTCTCAAAGAAAGATTAAGTTATTTCTAACAGAATCCAATTTTTGGGATTTAAAATCCAATCAAACTCCTAATCCAATCTTGTGAGTAATTGAGTTTCCAGATAAAGTCCCCAATGAAATTAGGAATAAAACGCAATTACAAAGGTTCCCAGGATGTTTACATTACATCTCTACTTTCTACAAAGATCTTAGCTCTCAACGAGCAATTCGTCAGCAACGCCTTCAAAAGATACCCTATGAATGGATGATAGCCATTACCCAAGCAGTCCAAGAAATTAAAAGGAGAGTTAAAATTTTACCCAGTTTGCATTTAACTCATCCTGACTATTTCAAAATTGTGCAAACAGACACCTCTGAAAAGGGATGTGGATGAATTCTCCTACAGAAAAACTCCAAATGATCCCGAAAATTTTGTTTGATTCACATCATGATCGTGGAATAAAACTCAACAAACCACCTATGAACAAATCCTTATTCAAACCCATTCTGTTGAAATTACACACAGGTATCATTCCTAAGATATAGCCTTCTCCAAACTTAAAATCCTTAATGTTCTTTCTTCAAAAGACGGGACATAATTGGTTTATTCGATTCACATCATGATCGTGGAATAAAACTCAACAAACCACCTATGAACAAATCCTTATTCAAACCCATTCTGTTGACATTACACATACGTATTGTTCCTAAGAAGTAGCCTTCTCCAATGTTAAAATCATTAAATGTTCTTTTTTCAAAAGGCAGGGGACATAATTGGTTTTACCTTGACAAAATCAGAAGATCAAAAGGACAAACTATTAAATTTAGCTATTGTGATTACATGTCAGCACGGGATGCTATTCTCTTAACCCAAAACACCTAATCTCAAACATTTGTGGTTCATCCAGTTTGATGAAATTGACGCTGAAAAAAATATCCCAATATGGTTTTTCGAGCAATGGTGGACTATTTTTGGTGCAGCCATTCCCATCCTTCCAGAAGAATACTTGAAAATGTTCAAAGAATTTGAGAAGGTGGACCCTCCATTAGACTCAAAAGTATTCTCTCATGAAGTTCAATTGCCTCCTCGGCCTCCCATGGAGGGTCAAATGGGAATATACTTTAGAGAGCTTGCTTTTCCTCCTAAATTAGGAAGACGATTTTACCTAAAATGGTGGGACAAGTTTGAACTCAAAAATGCAAAATTTATATTTTGCCAAATGCCTAGGTGAGCTTGTCAAAATCCTCCATTCCCAAAGACTATGTATAAAAGAGCTCAGCTCCTTCATCTCCACTCTTAAGGACTTAAAATTCCTCATGAAGAAGTTCACCTCAAATCAGTTATTTCCAAGCCAGATCAAATGGAGGCCTCTTCAAAAGGCAATTCAGAAAATTCTTTTGATGACTTGATCGGTAGTCCAAGCCACAGCAAAGACAAGCCAACCTTCTCCCTATTCTAACATCTCAAGGCCCAACCGACTCCGCTAAGTTGACTCAACTCAACTAGAACACAACATGCCTGCATCCGCCATTCCAGAAGCCTCCGGATTTAAATCAATTTCAAATCTGTCTACTATTTGAAGTTTTCGTGTCTATCATGATCTCTGATAGAGTTCTGACAGTCAAAAAAGGAAACAGTAAAGATGCTCTCATCTGTAATGCCAAGTCTAAAGCTTCATCCTCGAGATGCTTCCAAACATTATTACTTCTGAAGTCCGCCCAGATTCGAAAACATTTGGAATCCATTTTTGCCACCTATACAAGATGTTTCCTCCTTGGCGTAAGGGGTGCGAAATTTTTTAAAGAAGGGTATGGTTGTACGATATTTTATTCCAAATTTGCAATATAATTCAATGAACTTCATTAAACAACTAAATTAAACTTGGAAAGGACAATGAATTGTGATAATATCAACTCAAGGTGTATTTGAACAGAGTGTACCTTTACTGCAGCTGTATGTATAAGAAGCTGCACAACCACCATCACCAGCACGTACATCAGCTTCAGCTGCTCGTCCAACAATGCCAACAGCTGCACTGAAACCTGCCCCCATTGAGAAATGCACATTTCCGCTAAATGTCTTGACAGCTTCCTTTGTCCTCAACACAATTATGAAGTCGGTCAACTCACCTCCACCCTGGGAACGAAAGAACCATTAGTAATATAAACCCAATAGGTGATTAACCTGTGGACATCAGTCCAGTGAAAGAGTGCTTCCTTCAAGAGCATGATGAAAGAGATTGGGACTGAAGGAGGCAAGTCAAAACCGGGTGGCAAAGTAGTTCATTTATGGACCCTAAGAGTCTTCCAGCCATTGTGGCAAACTGGCAAATGTCAGTCAATGTGAAACCAAAAAAAAAAAAAGGATAAGAAAAGAAAAGAGGAAAATGTTCTGGTACTCTCTTAAAATATCAAGATATCTAATACATAATTACTGTTAACTAAAATGAGAAGAACTCATTTTCTCCATCTACCAAACAGGGCCTTAGACATTGCTATAAAACCCAGTCGTTCTTAGACATTTTCCTAGAAAAAAGAGTGGAAATAAAATTCAAAGTTATTTCATACAAAACTAAAAATATAATCACATGCTCAAATTTTAAAATGCACATGAAAATCAATATCTCTTTTCTTTCTTTCTTTCTTTTTTTTCTTTTTTTTTTTTTTTTTCCCCTTTTTTTGAAGGATAAATCAAATAAGGAACTCATATTCTAAAATCCTAAATACTGAAGGATTCATGATTGGTGGTACATGTAATAAAAAGATGAAGAACGACTTTACCTGAGGCCCCCATCCAGCACCGAAAGAAGAAATGGCAGAAGGTGGGGACCATGACCCATCTTCCATGCGAGCAATAACAATCCCTGTTCCTATATTATAACTAGTCATCATTCCGAGCTTCACAATGGTAAGTATTGCAAGACCTTTTGCATCTCTGAGAATAGCATCTGGAATCGACCTCTCAGGTCGCCTGGAAACCACCTGATCACTGATTTGTCAGTTTTAACTCTACTGACAATGTAAATAAAGCGAATTTCCCAAGATGCAATTGATTGTGGTAAACAAATCCTTACTTTTTTGAAATGCCCTAGTTTCAAATAGTTTCAGAGGAAATATGTAAATCCCCTGATTTTCAAAACTAACACAATTGTGCCGATTCTTTGCATAATGCCAATATAAAAGAGAATTTTACTTCACAAGGTTAAAGCTATGAAGTGATATAAGTGAGTGGAAATTTCAACCCAAATTTTTGAACAGTTTATAAAAACCAGGGGTGTCAAATGGACAGGTTATGCTTTTAACAAACTGCCTTTCAACTGGAACTGTCATTTAAAAGGAAAATAAACCAATGGGTCTCAAAGATGTCCACATATCTCAACTATTTCTCAGTTCTGATAAACTGGAATAATTCAGTTGAAATCAAACACATCTTTCACACCTGAAAATCTAAGAACTATTGATGACTTCTTTAATACTTAGATTCTCTGAACTACGAATTAAACTCTCTTTTTTTGGTGTGAAAGCCAACTCTGAATTGAACTCATTTGTCACAAAACAAACAGAATTGAAAAGGATTGCATTGAAGGAGCAATAGCATTGTGCAAAATAAATGGCAAGAGCCGATAACTGAAAGTACAGAAACTATACCTTATTATAACCTCGAATTGTGTTTGTGGCCTTGTAAATCTCGTATTCCATTGACTGTCCCCATGGAAAGTTTACCCAAGATCTCAAAGTACTGAGGTCAGTCAGATCATGGGTAGGCAGTTGAGCAGCTGGACTTACTTGGTCCCTTAAGTCTGATTGAACGGACTCGAGCCTCACATAGCACACATCACAGACCCGCTGTGGATCCCCTGTGCGAAATTTCACTGGCAACAAGCTCCTTCCTCTCGAACACTCACTGCAAAATATCCCGCCACAAAACCGGCAATGATGCCGGGAGCACATGATCGGATGGAAACGCACACCACACAGCATGCAAGATGAAGCAGCACTGTCAGCCAACCATTTTGGTGGTTCCCTTTCAAGAATTTCCTTCATGTTACCAAAATTTGCTTCGGTGAGAGTCTGAGCCATCTCTTTCCAAGCTTGCTCAAAGAGAGCACCTGATATGAACGACATGCCATGCCTTTGAAGCTCACCAGAAGATATAGCACCCATTTTACCTCGGGCTGCAAGCAGCATCTCAATTAATACATCCCACATGGTCAGTTCCTTACCTTCTCCAACAAATTGGCTCCAACTCATTTCCTCTTCGGGGAAGAACCCGCCATTACACCCAAAGCCCTGCCTCCACTCCTCGTGATCGCTTTCCGACATAGGTGGAACAGAAACGGGTATCCAGATGCCGGTTTCTTCATAAAGCGGCGGGTCATAATAAAAGTATCTACCTTGCTTCCGATCGCCTGCATCTCTCTGTCTGTTATTGTCCACAAGTTCTTGCGGTATGCTGGTATTGCCTTCTTGGGCAGGAGTTGTTACTTGACTTGGTAAGTTAGAAATTGTCATGGACTGACCATCCTCACTTTGTTCCTCAACACTAGACAACTAAATTCAAACAAGGGCTAAAATATCAGAATCTAAGCACATATCAACCACCTCAGTAATGCAGGACATGAAAATTGGATATAATGTGCAAGATTTCAGGCTTTAGATCATAATAATTTAGAAACAATCACAATAATTCCACATCCCATATAAAGTCAAGCATTCAACAAGGGGAATCTACGAGGGTCCAAGCCTACACATGTTAGGGCTGAATCAATTAAAAATTATAGACCAAACAATGCTCAAAGGATAGTAGATTCATCCACACATGCAAATGATTATTTTCCAATCCAAGGGATTCTCACGTTTCAAAAGTAGAATAGAACTTCGGGATCTGAGATGATCTAGGGTTAGGGTTATAGAAACAAGGCGAAAGATGAGTGAAATAGAGACGAGAGGGAACCTATGATCAGCTCGTATGTGTGGACAACAAACCGGCCTAACGCACGTGCTTGGATGGCGGCCCACAGGTGCTCGGGGCCCACGAATCTGGAATCGGTCAACTAGGACCTGGTCGGCCAAGGATGGGCCACCTTCCCTCCAAATTTCAGGCCAAACGAATGATCGGTTTGAACACGGTGCTCCACCAAAGTTTTAGCTTTCCTGTAGGGTCAAATTTTGGAAATCTGTTGTAGGGGAAAGATTAGCTGCAAATGTGGGTGGATTTGATGAGGGGATGGCTATAAGAGATGAGGAATATTGAGGGTAGGAAATGGGGGCGATTTGGGATGGGCGAGGCTTCGCACCACGGTAGTTAGCCCTTCGAAAAAGGGAGTGTTTCACACCCAATAAGGTTTCCAAAACTCAGAGAATTAGAGACGTGGGAAAACGCGGAAGTTTATTAATCATCTTCAATGAAAAAAATCCCTACAAGGGGTTGCCTATTTATAAGAAAAACTTATACCACAAAAGTCGCGCCATGTGCGCATACTATTATTTAAAGACGAAATAATAAAAAATAACAACTAATTGATGCAATCTAAGCCGTTCATGATGTTCCTAATAACAGTAATAAGCAAAGCTCAAAGTCCTAGGTCATCTAGGGTAGTGGGCCACGATCATGAGATCCAATGATGGGATCTACATGATGATCGGGTCCACCCTAAGAAACTAAAACACAATCCTCTAACTAGGAGGCCCTCCATGGATGTCGTCATCGATCCAGATCGAAGGTGGGGCCCTCCTCCTTGCGTACGTGCGTAAAGGGGGCGTGCGTGTGTGCGAGATGTCCCCATCACAATAACTAATATTATATCAGATACATTGAATCATACCATGTAAATCATTTTTTTCTTGGAAAATACTACAGAAACTTTGAACGTGAACAGAAAAGAAGAAGTATGAGAAATGGATATAAAATAATAAGTAATATGCTTGTAACATAAATTTGGGACACATACACATGAAATTTTATGCATACATATTTTATGGTGATGCAGGCCATACAGTGTTCTTATGTACAACTAGTCCAAAAATCTGATAAGTATTTGTCCATGATTTCAAGCTTCGTGCAGCTCCCATTTTGTCATAAATGATGTGTGAAGCAAATCTGAAGTGACAACAAGGCACTGACCTTACATTAGCTCTTGCAAGGGCTAACAATTATTTTTCTCTAATTAATAAGTTAAGCTCGATATCGTACCATGTTTTATAAGTTGCTGCATTGCAACGAATGAGGTTCAAGCATTCGTTCGTTCTAGTACTGAAATCCAAAACCGATAAGAATCTCTAGCATTATATAATACTTCATACAAAACACCAAGAATTTCAAATTAAAATGTCTAGGATGATCTGATCTTGTAAAGAAAATGGGATTTTCTAATCTGGGTGCTGCACAAAAATAGGACAGGACAGACAGTAATAGAATGATCCAGACCACTCATCATGTGAGTGCCACCGTGGATGGGATGCTGTCTGTAAATTGAATGGATTGGAAAATCCTGCACGATCAATCGGTGGAATCAAATTTGATGCTAACTTTGACAGCATTTCTTCCCAGTTTCCACAGTCATTTGCAGTTCAATGGCCAGACATCCGACGATCAGCGAGATTTTCCTACCGTATCCCAATCAAAGCGGGCCCCAAATAGATGAATGGTCGGATGTCCAATTTTTTGTGCAGCAGACAAGATAACTTAAATATGAGCTCTTTTAATTGGTTAAAAGCCCCTTTATCGAAAGTAGAGAGAGAGAGAGAGAGAGAGAGAGAGAGGAAATTCCAGCACAGGAAAATCGCCAAATTTTAACTATTTTTCGAATCGAATAAAACATCCAAATGGAATCCCTTTTATTTAAAAGGGGAAGAAATCCCCAAAACCTATGCAAGAATTCCTACGAAAGATATTATATCAGATACATTGAATCATACCATGTAAATCATTTTTTTCTTGGAAAATACTGAAGAAACTTTGAACGTGAACAGAAAAGAAGAAGAAGAAGAAGAAGAAGTATGAGAAATGGATATAAAATAATAAGTAACGTGCTTGTAACATAAATTCAGGACACATACACATGTAATTTTATGTATACATATTTTATGGTGATGCAGGCCATACAGTGTTCTTATGTACAACTAGCCCAAAAATCTGATTAGTATTTGTCCATGATTTCAAGCTTCATGCAGCTCCCATTTTGTCATAAATGATGTGTGAAGCAAATCTGAAGTGACAACAAGGCACTGACCTTACATTAGCTCTTGCAAGGGCTAACAATTATTTTTCTCTAATTAATAAGTTAAGCTCAATATTGTAACATGTTTTATAAGTCGCTGCATTGCAACAAATGAGGTTCAAGCATTAGTTCATTCTAGTACTGAAATCCAAAACCGATAAGAATCTCTAGCATTATATAATACTTCATACAAAACACCAAGAATTTCAAATTAAAATGTCTAGGATGATCTGATCTTGTAAAGAAAATGGGATTTTCTAATCTGGGAGCTGCACAAAAATAGGGCAGGACAGACAGTAATAGAATGATCCAGACCACTCATCATGTGAGTGCCACCATGGATGGGCTACTATCTGTAAATTGCATGGATTGGAAAATCCTGCACAATCAATCGGTGGAATCAAATTCATTGCTGACTGTGACAGCATTTCTTCCCAGTTTCCACAGTCATTTGCAGTTCAATGGCCAGACATCCAACGATCAGTGCGATTTCCCTACCGTGTCCCAATCAAAGCAGGCCCCAAACAGATGAATGGTCGGATGTCCAATTTTTGTGCAGCAGACATGATAACTTAAATCTAAGCTCTTTTAATTGGTAAACACCCCTTTATTGACAGTAGAGAGAGAGAGAGAGAGAGAGAGAGAGAGAGAGGAAATTCCAGCACAGGAAAATCGCCAAATTTTAACTATCTATTGAATCGAATAAAACATCCATATGAAATTCCTTTTATTTAAAAGGGGAAGAAATCCCCAAAACCAACACAAGAATTCCTACGAAGGAATCGAATTACCGAGGGATGAGGAGAGATCTCGAGATCAGGTTGTCTTCCCATGGTTAGATGAGAAACCCTAGATTCCAGAGTCTCCAATTCTCCAGCTGGGATGCTAGGGCAGAGATTATTTTGCTCCATTGGCCAGAGAGCGTCGATCGAGGGACGAGGATAGAGGGACGAGATCATCTCATGGCGATGAGATTCGCCATCAGAGAGAGATGAATTTGAATTGAGAGGAGAGACGTGATGGAAATACTGTCGTAGAAGGAACGAAGATAATCCAGCTGGCGAAGGGGGATGTGGGTTTCTGTGAAATCCGCACCCTCGTGGGCTTGTGTGAAGAAATTCTATTACACGCAACCCAGTTAAAAGTCGGGCGTGTGTTTTCTGTTATAACAAGCTCGGCCCATTTTTCAGTAATCTACACCATTGGTATTTGTGCGTCCCACTGTCGTTGGACTATGCCTTAAAAAAAAATCAGGTTTTTTTTTTTCTTGCAAATAGAAGGTTATAAGAAAAATAAAACGACGGGACGAATCAATGGCCCACTTATGTGGAGAGTTGCGGGCCATGAACATATGATATTCGTTAGAAGAGATAGTCCTAATTTTTATCATTCATTTGGATAGTGCGAAATAAATCACTTGCCGAAATCAGAAAATAAGATACTTTTCTATTTACAACAGTAGATAAATGACTTATTTAGATAAGAACTCTTGGTTTATAATTAGTTGTAAGTAACTTAAAAAAAAAAAAAAAAACAAAACTTACTTAAGTTAAATTTTTTAGTTTTTCTAATTTTTCTTAAGTTGCTAAAGAGAAGCATAAAAGAGATAAAAGAAAGGTAAAACTGATACATATGTTGATCGCCAAACATACTTATTTCATAAATAATTAAAAATTAAGATAAGTTATTTGTGGTACAAGTAACTTATCTTAAGCAACTTATGATCCAAATAAGCCCTTAAAGACATATTTCCTTTGCAATTGAAAAATTGCATCAATTTTAAGTGTTTTTAGACATTTTAAATGAAGAGTGGACATTTTGAAAATTTGAAAGTGTCAAGTTTTAACAACTTGCTGTTAACAAATCATTTAGGGCCTGTTTGGTTTTCCATAATACCGATGAATTGCTGTAAATCACTGTTAAAAAGTAATTATTACATTCTTTAACAAGTTTGGAAAAGAGTGAGTAATTTCACTTGGGAAACTGGCCTAAAAATGTTGACTTAAATTCGTGGGCCCCACCATAATGTATATAATATATCCGTGTTGTCCATCTGTTTTATTAGAATATTTTGAAGCTTTATCCGAAAAAATTAGGAAGATCTAATATTCAATTGGCCCACATGAAAGGAAATAATGGACTTAATTTGTCCACCGTTGAAAGTTAACTCTTTTACTGAGCCCACGTTGAGGTTTATTCACCATCTAACCTGTTCATAGGGTCACATGGACATGAATAAGTAAAAAATCTAAATATAAGCCTGATCTAAAATTTCTAAGGGCCACAACAAGTTTTTAATGGTAGGCATTTAATTCTCATAATTTCGTGTAGTGTGGTCCACTTGACCTTTAGATTTACCTAATTTTTGGGCTCATGCCTTAAATTCATTTGGCATGATGAAGGGGCGGTGTAGATAAGCCACACACATTATGGTGAGCCCCATATTTATTTTACAAATTCCTCGAATTGGGTGCTTAAAAAGTAACTGGTCAATTCAGCATTGGAAAAGATGAAGGTAAATGAAGGTAATTATCTCGGTAAGTAATGATTACTCATTTACAAAACAATTACACTTGAGCCAAAAAACCAAACAGGCCCTTAGAAACCGCACTCAATGGATTAATAGAAAAAGTTGCAAACCTCATCACATATTCTCTCCTTAAAGCTAATTATTTCAAGTTAGATAGTCATTGAGCTAGTTTAACAAGTAAAAAAGCCATGCAGGTGGAATTTTCACAAGATGTACTCTATCCACAGGTAACATTGCCTTACTCTAACCATGGAACTAAAAATCATAATAATTCAAAACTCACCACAGTACCGTAGGAAACATTTGGCTAGGAATGCTCACTGTCAGTTTTGCATAAGGCCTACCATGGCGTTTATGTGTCATCCAATCCATATTTCTCTAATGCACCTCATTATGATGAAAGATTTACTCAATCTATTCTAAGAATTATATAAGTTATACCATATGAATTTATAAGTTTTAGTATATTTTCACAAGGTGGCCCACCTAATAGTTGAATCAGCCTAATATTTTTAGGTTCAAACAAGTATCATTCACCTGATGGACATCATAAATTTTTTATGAGTGGAGTTGTTTACCCCTATATTAGTAAAAGAAACCTCGATAAGTACCAACACGGTGTGCTTAATTGTTTTTGAACTTTCCCTCATCCAATCTCTCTCTTTCCTTCACTCCACATGCAAATAACTTCTAATAATTTTTCAGATTTCGCAATGATCTGAAATAACCAGTAAGCAGCAATTCTATTATACTGCAATTGGTGCATTGATATTTGTGGTGTTATTTCTTTTTGTTAGTTGGTCTCATTATATCAAAGCTACTCCAAAATTAACTTGCTTCCAAGGTAAAATCTAGGTTGAATAATCACTTAGTGGGGTTACTGATACTGAGGTCCCTTTCTTGAGTGAGACACCAATTACATATATCTTTACCAATTAAGCAATTTGTAAATGTTAAAGTGGATACTAAAGAGATACCCCTTCCTCTGAATTTATCTTAAATTATAATCTTTTAGTCCAACTTTATTATAGTTTTGTCAAGTGAGCAAAATCCCACTTTCCATTTTGAACTGGTCAAAATATACTAAATTTCTTAATTTTCATGGAGTTGATCTAGTAATTGGGGGCTTATGATTGACCAATATTGCACACCATCATTTAACTATTGCAGTTCTATTTATGATAGATGGTCACATGTACAAGACCAACTGAAGTGAGCCATATTCTCATGGTTAGAAGTATTTTAAAGGCTCATTAACCTAGGGAGCTGATTCTAACTACAGCATGGCACCCTCTATTATCTCTTACCTTAGCTACCACATATGACATGCCCCCTAATTTTAACTAGCAATACTTATGTATTAGAAATCTTGATATCTATTACATAATACATTGATATTAATGGATATTATGTATTAGATATCAAAATCTCTAATAAATAATTATTGTTAATTACAATAAAATGGAGTCACTTTTAAGGATATGCTAAACAGGGACAAGGGATTAAAAGTACAACTAACAATCTATACAAATATATCTGTAACATGATATTATGATTTGAAATAAGATAAACTCATTTTTCAATGGCAATCGAAAATGTCCTGAGCTTTGGCATAAGTCTGGCCTACCTTGAGGAGATTATGCTTGGCCTGGTCCAGCCCACTCACCTGTTTTTGTGCCCAGCCTGATATGATTAGATACACCCCACCCTGCATGTAGTATATATGTGGGATGCCCTTTAAAAACCTAGATGCCGGGCTAGGGATGGACCTGGCTGGTGGGCTTCTACACAACGCCCAAGTTGTAGTGCAATTAATAAATGGTTTGAATACTAGGCCCTGACTTGGCCCAAAGGACTGATAAACTAGCGTTAGCCCAGTCTAAACAGGGTGAAAGCCCGATGAGCCAACTTGACCATTGAAAGTCCCAGATGGCCAGATTTCTCTCCTTGAGTACAAGTACTGTCATGTGTATAATGTGAACTGTTTTGCATTTATATTTGAGGTGTGCAAGGACCGGGTGGGGGCCACCGCCATATTTTTGAGAAATTAACTCCCTTCATCTATTTTGCAAGGTCATTTTAGAACATGAAATTAAAAAATTGAAGTGGATTTAAAACTCAAGTGATTCATACGAGAAAGAAAATTAGGGAAAGAAATTTCTACCATTGAAACTTTTCTAGGATTAACTTTATATTTATATGTCATCCAAACTGTTTATAAGGTCATTGTTAATGGGATGAAGTCAAAACATTAAAAATAAAATTAGCTTGATACAAAACTTTTATGACCATAAGAATGTTTCAACAGTAATTCCCATTCTTTCCTCTCATGTGGCCCGCTTGAGTTTTAGATTCATCTCATTTTTCACCGCAAACTAAAATAACCTTTCAAAAAGAATGAAAGGGTTTGATTTATCAAAAACATGCCAGTTGGCCCCACCCAGCATCCACTGCCAAAGCCTTTCAAAGGAAATCCGCGTCCTTGACCTAAAAAAAAAAAGGCTGTGCTTGCCTTTGACAACATAGTACTCCACCAATTATATTTCGCCACGTAATCACACCACCACCGAAGGTGGTGCGGCCGACTACTTAGTCCATACCTCCCTTAACTGGCGAGTCACAACTTGACTTGCGACTAGAACCAGTTGGTCCGAGTCAGCTAGTCTCTTAAGCATGACTGTGGGCCTCGTATAGAATGGAAAATTTTTCCCTTGTTTTTATGGAAGAAAGCTCTACGCTCTTATCTCGTCTGCTATTGGAAAGATAGCTCGTGTCATCAACCCAAACCATGTAGAATATGGGATCCCTTTTTTATCGACTATTGGTAAAAAAAAGTCCTGCATCCATCTGATTGCCCCAACTATCTAAAAGATGGCCCGTTAGTTGGACGGTCAAATGGACAGGATGGTCAAGTGTCAACCATACGTCGAGGGCTCGGAAGCAAACCCGGGAGAATAAGTCAACATAAATACAAATAGGTCATCCCATTCCCATCACCATCCGATCAAAGATCAAACCCTCCTATCATCCAGTGTCCTGCCAGGATGCCCCCAAAGGGTGTCTTGCCCATCATCAATGTGAAAATGGCCCAGTGGTACAAAGATCTGAGACTTCCATCTGGTGGGCCCCAGCATGGATATTCGAGATGCAAAAGAGCGCACCTAACCATTCAATCAGTAGCCTACAAAACGGACAGTTAAAACAGCCCCGTTGATCAAGTGATTTTAAATGGGGTAAACTGAAATGAGCAAGATATAAGGCCTTATATATCATCTCTACTTGATCTTGATCGGACGGTACTGAGAATCTATCTTCAAGTTCATCTCTAGTCATCCATGTCCTCTTACAGACAAACTAGCATTTGAGCTCTTGGATGATCTTGATTGGGTTTTCAACGTCATAAGATTCTTTCGCGCCATTTGCTTATCTACAAAAGCATGCCTTATTTTACACGTTTACACCATTGTCACCTCATGTTTTAATAATTTTACTCAACGGACGTGGATTTTAAGTTCATGCGCAAGGATGCTGGGTGGGGCCTACATCAATATTTGTGAGAAATCCTCTCCGTACATCCGTTTTGGGAGATCATTTTAGGATATAAGAACAAAAATTAAGTGAATCCAAAACTCACGTGGGCTACAAGAGCGGAAACAGTGTTGATTCAGTGAGCACCGTTGAAACATTTTTATAGCCATGAAAGTTTTCTATCAGGTTATTTTTGGTTTTTTCACTTCATCCCATCTTGAATGATCTTATAAACGGTTTTCATGGCATATAAACATCAATGTATGACCTTATAAACGGTTTTGATGGGAGCTTAGGAAGATTTCAACTATAGGAATTTCTTTCCCCAATTTTCACTCTCGTGTAAACCACTGGAGTTTTGGATCCATCTAAATTTTTTGTCTAAAGTCCTAAAATGAGCTCGAAAAACGGATGGACCGAGTGGATTTCTACAAATATCAAGGTGGACCCCACCCATCATCATTGCGCAGTAACCTCTTGCGAAAGGCTTTTTGCAGGAAATCCGAGTCTGGCTCAACGGTCCACCACCGTAGAAAATCAATTAATTAATATAATAAAAAAAATCCATTCAGACGTTATTGGCAAAGAAACTACAAAAGCAGGGATTATTAGAGAACACCCATCAAACATTTGTACATGTGGCCACCTGTGCAGAGATCCGGTCCGTCCACTCGGTTCAACAGATGAGTCAGTGTCTAAAACTAAAGGATCACGGTATCCAAACCGGAAGATTAGTATCTATTTTATTGACAGAATATGGACGGTTTTCCTCGTCCGGTGAGGGATGCTATGGCGATTGGCCATTCGTCGGAGGTAATTTTGAAGAGACGAATCTAGTCATACGTGCCATCATGGCACAAGTGTGCGATACACGGGCCATTCATTAGGTGGGGCAGATGGTGCATATCACCAATGTACCCAACATGTGCCCGCGCTGGTGTTAAAAAATACATAAAAATGGTAATGAATCAGGACTCGACGGTGGAAGGAGTGTAGGAGATTCTACCGGACGTCATACATGTCAAACATCCGGCCATTCATGAGATGCCAAACACCCGTTGCACGCTCATCAATCAACCCCGCGATATTTAAGGAGGTACGCTCGTCAATCAAGCCTACCGTTGGGGTTTCCTAACCGTCCCTTTTTTTTTCTTTTTTTTTAAACGCAAGATCGACATGTCTGATCAGCTGCCAGCATTATTTTGAGCCTATGGCATGTTTACATGATACCCTACTGGATGAACGGCCCTGATACATGACACGTCTGCTCCCTCTTGTTGTGTTTTTTAAAATAAAAAAATAAATTTCAAAAATAAAAGTTATTTTTAGAAAGTAAATAAATATATTAATTATTTATCTAACATTCAAGACAGATTTTAACTCTTTTCACAATGGAGGCAATTCATTCCATTCAAGTTATGAACCAAGACTTTGTACGACTGGATCGTTTCGACGGTCAATTCTTCTCAAGATGGCAGCAGAAGATGCTTTTCTTTTGACTAACTCAAGTTATCTTATATCCTAGATGATGATCTGCCTTTTCTCGACCGAGCCAACCGACGATGACTCGGATCAAGTGAAGGCGAAACGGAAGAAAAGGAAGGAGGACGATTTTCTATGCAAAGGTCATATCTTAAACGCTTCTCTCTAATTCCATCTATAACTCATACCGTAAAATATCCTCTGCTCAAAGATCATGTGGACAAAATTAGATCAAAAATATAAAATCAAGAGATCAAAGACTCGAAATTTTTGATCGACAATTATGTCCACTTCAAGTTTAAAAATGATCACCAATTCTCTCCCAAGTAACCGAACTACGAACTTGGTTGATGAATTGAAGATTGGTGGTATAGATCTTCCCGAAGAATTCTGGTCGGTGTGGTAATTGCAAAATTACCCTCATCATGGTTTGATTATAAAAAGAAAGCGAAACATGATGAAAGGAAATGTACACTTTGAAGGGCTTCAACGACATCTTCGTATAGAAGAAGAGTCCGTAAACCGAGACAAGAAAGAAAGTGCTTCGGAAAATCATTCCAAAGCAAATATTGTAGAAGATGACAAGCCAAAATGCGTAACTCCAAATCTATTCCTCCAAAGAAAGATACTGAGTTTAAGAAAAAGGGAAAGAAAAAGGGTAAGTGTCATTCGCAATAAGCCTGGACACTACATAAAGGAATGTCGACACGGGAAGAAACAATCTGAAAGCTCAAGCTAACATGGCGAAGACCAACTTGTAGCAATGGTTACCGAAGCTAACACAAGTAATATCCGATGGTGGATGGTGGCTAGATCTTGGTGCAACCATTCACATATCGAAGGACCGAAACTTCTTCAAGACCTATGAAAGTATTACAACCGGACAAGAAGTAAAGATGGGTAATAACGTTCGTGCGAACGTTGTTGGAAAAAGGAACAATCGAGCTTGGTTTTCATCAGGCAAAAGATCGACACTAACAAATGTATTGCATGTACCTGACATGTCTAAAAATCTAGTGTCAGGCGATCTTCTCAATAAGAGAGGATTCAAAATGGTGATTGAATCTGATAAGTTGGTTATCACCAAGAATGGTATGTTTGTTGGTAAAGGATATTCATGTAATGGTATGATTAAACTGAATATTAATTATTTAAACTTTCCATAAATAGTGTGTATAGCCAGTCGGTAAGAGAAGGGGTTTTTGCTTATGCAACCAGGGTTCAAATCTCCTCGAGGACGGTCATGAAGCAAATCCCGCTTACATACCAAGCGCTTTTAGCGCTTTATTAGGCGCACTTAGCACTTCGCGCAATAAGAACCTTAGTCTTTTTAACACTCGGTTCAAATTTTTTGGACCATGGTACCCTGATGATTTATTACCTTTTTTATTAATTGAGAGTAATTGTGACATGATTGTACATGTGGCACTTATGCCATGTGTCGCTTATGTGGATACAGTTTTTCCTGTTGGATAACTGTTTCTGTCTGAATGGGTACAGAAATAACTGTCATAGGACAAAGAGTCATGTCCTTTCATGGAAGGCAATTATTTGCTGTGAATGGGTATGGATTTCTTGAAGAGGCACTTTTGCACCTCTTCAGGATGAAATCCATAACCTTTCAATTGATATAAATCCTGGATTCTATAATCCAGAAGAAATACTCAAAAATCATTAAATTAGATCATCTTCTGTGCAATTACTCTCGATTTAATCTCTTACCGAGTTTTCTCTGAACGTCTTAAGGCATATCGGTGTCAAAACTAGAGATCTGTGCAACACTTAAATGTGCAAATTTTCGTGTTGAAAATCGGATTGAGTGTTCATTGTATCCTCGAAGACAATTTGCAAACTTCCTTTGTTTGCACTTGTTGGAAATTCCGAAAAAGGGCAGCAAATCTGTCTTGAGAAATTGATTATAGAAGTCAAGCCTTGAACCTGACAGATCTGATCGTTTCGTTATCGTTTTCTTCTATCCTCCGTTGTGTATTATTTATCTAACACCTCTTGAGTGTCTTAAGGCGTTTCTGCCCCTGACACGTTGCATCATAAATGACCGTTCAAAAGGGGAGTGCAGCGTCGGTGGATATATCCTTGACTGTGGGGCCTGCTCCATGTATGTACATTACATCCATGTTAGCTATTCATTTTCCGGCTCATTTTAGACCATGATGGTAAAAATTAAGTAGATCGAAATCTGGGGTGGACAAGCCTACAAGAAACATTGATTAAATACCTACCATTAGATTTGTTAACAAAATAGACTTGCCATCTGCTTCAATTAAATAACTAGGTAATTAAGTAGCAAGTCTTTTTAGCTGATGAAACTGCCCTTCTCCTACTTCTGGATCCTCTTCTTTTTTTTCTTTTCTTTTTTTGAATAGAAGGATAAATACATGAATTAGAACATTACCAGTAAATACTTTCAATATCTTCTTATTCTTTATAATATAAAAATATCAAATAAATAAAATAATTTATCTTCTTCTTTTGTTATTCTTCTTTTTCTTTATCTTTTTTTTTTTCTAAAAAAATGACAAATTTATTAAAATAATAGACCTTTAATATCTTTTTTTCTTTATAAAATAAAACTAGAAAAAGAAAAAGACAATATAAATATCAAATAAATAAAATAACTTACATTCTTCTTCTTTTTCCATCCTCGTTTTTCTGGAAAAATAACAAATAAAATAGAAAATTAACTAACAAATAGAAAAAATATTCTTAATCTATTTAAATAAGAAAGATAAAATAAAAGTGAAAATAAAACTATCAAATAAATGAAGTAGTTTACCGTTGTCTTCTCCTTCTTTTTTTTTTTTTCTTTTTTTTTCTTTTTAATTTAATGAAAACTAACCCTCTAATAATCAACAGATATTTTGAGACTATTTGCTTTCAAGAGCAATTGCAAATTGTTACCCCAAAAGTCAAGAGATAACTAAAACCCTGTGCGGCCCTTGCGATCAAGGGAGAATTGAAACCATGTCCCTACAAGGGCAATTGCGATTTACAACACTAACACTCAACAGATAACTACGGCCTGTTATTGGGAACCGTGACTTTGACAAGGGGAAAGGGCAGACCGTACCCCTACCAAACAACAAAAGAAATACCACCCTTTCCTTGGGACAACATCCACATTCTAAGTGAGAATTGAGACCCCACCCATTGGAAGAACAGAGAACTACGGCTCCACTGGATAGGGTCTCGGTTTTTACTTTGGAGGTTGAATTGGGGCTGTAGTTTGCAGTTACTCTTGTAAGGTCAGGGTCTCAGTTCTTTGTTGAATGTTTGGGTCTCAATTCTCACTTAAATACTATGGTCACAATTCTTCGTTGGTTATTGAGGCCTTGGTGCTTCATTAACTGCCAGGGACTCAGTTCTCTATTGAGTATCAGGGTCTCAGTTTTCTATTGATTGTTAAGGTTTCAGTTTTCTGTTGACCGTTGGAGTCTCAATTTTCTGTTGAGTGTTAAGGTCACAATTCTGTGTTGATTATTGGGACTTCAGTTATTTGTTGATTGCTAGTAGGGCTGAAAGTTGGGCGGACTCAACCCGACCGACCCGTGATCGACCTGACATTGGGTTAGGCTCGGGCAAGATGTATCGAGTTCGATCTCAAGCTTGGGCTATACAAACACCAACCCGATAAAACTTGGGTCAGGCTTGGGTTGAGGTCTCGGGTTGCCTGACCCAACCCGAACCCGATCAATATGTAAGTTACTTATAAATTATAATTGAGTGTGGATCATCGGTGTTGAAGGCACAATAAATTCTAGTGCTGTCGAGTTTCATTGGTACATATAGATTGCGAGCCACACAACACGTTTTTTAAAGGAGTAATTATCTTATATTTTAGCTTGTTTGTTTAGAAAAAAAAAATGAATTTCTTTACAATAAATAACTACATATATAATTAATAAAATCATATATACAAAAAATAAGTGTGTATTGAAATATAATAGACGAATATAATAATAAAAATACTAGCATGTATCTACCCGACCGAGACCGCTTGGGTTGGATTTGGGTTGAGAATTTCCAACCTGAGGTTGGGTTAGGTTGGGTTAGGGTTGAGGTACAGGAACTTTGGGTTGGGCTAAGGGTTGAGCACCAACCTGACCCAACCCGCCCGACTTTCAACCCTAATTGCTAGGGTCTCAATTGCGTCTCAATTATTTGTTGAGTATTAGTGTCATGGTCTTCTATTGACTGTTAAAGTCTCGATCCTTTGTTGATTATCAAGGCCTTCATTTTTTGTTAATGGTTAGAGTTTCAGTTCTCTATTGATTGTCACTTAAGGTCTCAAATCTCTATTGATGGATAGAGTCTCAGTTAAGTCTTAATTCTTTGTTAATTGCTAGGGTCTCAATTTTTTTATTGAGTAATAAGGTCTTAGTTATCTATTGACCATTAGGGTTTCAGTTCTTTATTAAGTTCCTCAAGTATCCATTGACGGTTCAGGTATCAATTCTCTATTGGTTGTTTGGGTCTCGGTTCTCTATCAAATGTTAGGGTCTTAATTATATGTTAACTATCAGGATCTCAGCTCTTGTAAAAAAGAGGAAGAAAGCTATAAAAAGCTACAATAGATAAAGGAGACCCTACCAAATAGGGTTTCAGTTTTTACTTTGAAAGGTGCTTGTTATTCTAAGGATAGGGTCTCAGTTCGCAAATGTTATCATAAGGATAATGTTTCAGTTATCTATTGATAGTTAAATCTCATTTTTCAAAAAGAATGAGAAAAATAATAAGAAGAAGACAAAAGTACGTTATTTTATTTATTTGATATTTTTTATTTTCATTCACTTTTTTTATTTAAGAAGATTATTATTATTATTTATTTATTAGTTAATTTTTCCTATTTATTTGTTCCTTTTTTTTTTTTTTTTGAAAAAACTTGAAAGAAAAACGAAGGATTGAGATAAGTTTATTTATTTAATTGATATTTTTATTTTTATTTTCTCTTTTTATTTAAGAAAAATAAGAATGCCTTTTTTGTTTATTTATTAATTTTCTTATTTATTTTTATTTTAGAAAAAATAAGAAAGAATAACGAAAAGAAAAAGGTAAGTTATTTTATTTTAAAACAATACGAAGTTATCGAAGATAATTACAAGTATTTTTTTAAATAATTTATTTGCCTTTTTTTTAAAAAAAAAAGCATAAACAAAAACAAAAACAAAAAGAAGAAGCACAGGCATTTTCGCCCTATGAGATATTTTTTTTAAAAAAAGTTTTAAGAAGATTGCTTAGTTATCTAATTAAGCTAGACCTTGGGTCTAGTTTGTTCATAAACCCGTATTTATTTGTTATCCCACTTGTAATGTCAAAAGTACCTAAATGAAGGGACAACACAAATATAAACTTGATCGAATACTTTTCTAGCCCAACCTTTGTTTCCTTTAGTATGGTCCAGTTAAGACTTAGATCTACTTCATTGTTTTTTGGATCAAGCCATGAATTAAGCTAGCAAAATGGATGAACAGTGTGGATTTAAGGTGTATATATATCAAGGTGGACCCCACAATCATTTCGGTGGATCCACCGAAGCTGCGCGAGATCAAAAGGGTACCGCCGTATCTGTACTACCCTCGCCAGGACCTAGGTAGAGAGGGGTAGTCCTGCCAAGGGCTCAATGGAGCCATCATAGTACATGCGCTTTATCCAAGCCGTCCATCCATTTTGATGGATCATTTTAGGTCATAATCCCACAAAGGAGGTAGATCAAAGGCTATAGTAAACCACACCAGAGGAAACAGTGGTGAGAATGACGCCACCGTTGAAATTTTCGGTGGTGTTTATTTGCCTTCTCTAACCCGATGTATTTTTGCCATCTAAACAGGGTATGAGCCAACACTAGGCAAATCAAAGGCGGATCCACCTAGGTGGGTGGATCCTTGATTATGGGGTCCATCTTGACATATGTTTCTTACATCCACGCGGTTCATTTCTCCAACTCATATCAGGGTATGAGCCCAAAACTACAGTAGATCCAAAATTCAGGCGGGAATTTAATGCCCACCATTAAAACTACAAGTGGACCATCAAAACGTTTATTATTATTATTATTTTTATTTTTTTACACACGCGCACACACCCCACGCACTCACGTTGGTGGAATTTCACCACCTATGGTACTCGAACCCTTGAGGGAGAGTTGAAACTCCTAAGAGGCTTACGTTTATTTGCAATTGAACTTTATGACATGGTTACTAAGATGAAGGGACCACACAAATATTAGCTTGATTGAAAATGTTATAGTCCTAAGAAGTTTTTAATAGCAATCACTACTATTTCTTAAGGTGTGGCCCACCTCAGATTTGATAGCCCTCAAAAAGTCTTTAATAACAATCACTACCGTTTCTTGTGATGTGGCCCATTTGATATTTGGATCTACTGCGGTTTTGGACTCATACCTTAAAATAAGTTAACAAAACATATGAACAGTGTGGATGTATGACACATATATCAAGATGGCACCACGGTCACGGATCCACCCACCTCCAGATCCACCAAAGTGCCCTAAATCTAAAGCTCAAGTTGGCACACCATGGGAACATCGAGAATAATAATGCCTACATTTGAAACCTTCCCAAGGCTGCACCATGACATTATTTGCCATCCAACCGTTCATAAGGTGCATGAATGAAAAACACGAATATCACCTTAATCCAAAACTTTGTGGCCAAAAAAATGTTTTTAATGGGCACGCAATCCCCACTGTTTCACGTGGGTTGGTCCACTTGAGCTTCGGATCTGCCTCATAGTATGGCCCATGCCCTAAAATGAGAAAGTGAAACGGATGAACAGAGTGGATACAACACATGTTTCACGGTGGGCCCCAAAGAGCTTAGGGTTGCACTATCCCCGTGCAGCCAAATGGCATGGTGCCTCTGGTAGCCAATCATGTGGCCCATATTGAATTGTACTCTGATCATGGTTCAACCTCTACTGTGTTATTTCCTTTCACCTCAATCAATCATAGGTGTCCTTGGTGGCCAGATTGTCAATTCGTGTGATTTTGGGACACTGCCTTGTACTATGTAACCACAGGACGGCATACATGCCATGATCTGGGCCGTTCAACCAGAAATAGCACATAATGAACATGCCATGTACACGCCGTACACTCATTCGAGTCTATCTATTAAAAAGCATGGTGGTACTCTCTTCAATCAAGCCTGCACATTTGCATTGAACTGTCCATTTCTCTCGTGCATCTGATACAAGTTACGTGGGCACCACCGTGATGTATGTGTTTCATCCACGTGGTCCACCCATTCTTCTATATCATTTCATGGTATGAGCCCAAAAATGAAGTTGATCCAAATCTCAAGTGAACCGTACAATGTTGATTGAACACCCACCATTAAAAACTTCCCATGGCTACAAAAGTTTTGGAATAAGCTGATATATATTTTTTCCCTTCATCCAAGTCCGTATGACCTAATCAGTAGGTTAGATGTCAAATAACCATTACACCGGCCGTAGGAGGTTTTTAACGGTGGACATTCAATCACTACGTGTAGCTTTAGATAATTCGATTATGGAAAATGTGGGCTCTATGTTACTCACTAACCATGCTGAGGGACCGTTGATCGTGACTAGCTACCAACCAAGCCAACCATTTAGCTATGAATACGTCCCCGCCCAGCTAAACCCATAACATAGCTTGTTTTTCCTCTCGGAGATTTCAGTGTGTGCGTGCCGCCAACTGGAACCCACATCCTTAATATTCCAATGATCAGAGCTATTCATATTGTGGGGTCTGTCAAATACGGGCCAGCTTAAGAACTTATAATGAATGGGTGATTGTGATCGTCGCCATCTGAAGATGAATTTAGAGTAATGAAAAGAATATTTTCAATGGTTCATATTCAACTCATAGAATAAAAGGACAGGATCGTTACTGAGTTGTGATTATAGGACTGGATTTTATATGCGTGTTACTGATAATATGTCTGGTTCAAATCACATAACCATACGAGCATGCGTGCTTCGGTGGCAACCCACGCTGAATGCTGCTGTTGGGGAAGATGTAAGGTGCTGAACGTGGATTGCCTGTAAAAGCATTTCTTAGGAAATTCATATATCGGTGAGTTAGGTAAGGCCCACCGTGATGTTTGTGAGAAATCTATTTAATAATTTGTTTGACAATTATATTAAAACAAAAGCCCAAAACTAATGTAGATCCAAGAGTCAAGTGGACTATGATAAGGATTGAGTGAGCAGGGAAATACTTACAGTTGAAATCTCTCTGGATTTATTGTGTATGCAAGGTCATTCTCATTGGGATGAATTGAAAACAAATAAATATTGACCTGATCCAAAACTTCTATATCCCTATGAATGTTTCAAGGGTGGATGTTCAATTCTCAATGTTTCCTATCATGCAGCCCACTCAAGATTTGGGTCTACCTCATTTTTTAGCTCATGTGGTGGCATGATATGAAAAACCGGATGGAGAGGGTGGAGAGGGTGGACTTCTCACCAACATCATGGTGGATCCCACTTAGCTTTCCAAAGTTCCGCGGTGGCCTATTTCACGCCCATAGGTGCTCCCAAGAAGCCATGCTTCACGTGGTAGGGTAATCCTGCAACCAAAAATAAAAATAAAAATCTAGCTCTGTGTCGTTTTCTGTTCTCCTATCATTTTTATTTTTATTTTTAAAAAAATTATTTATCATATGAGGCATTAATTCCAACGGCCAATACACATTCCCTGTGGCCTACGATTGGACCATAAATGCTAACGTGATTTAGACGGTGCGCAGTGGCACGCATGCCAATGTGACGAATTTATGCATTCTGGACCACTTACCAAGATGCCTTTACGTGCAGCGGTCGTGTTTCAACGAGGTCTTCTAGACTCAAGAAAAAAGATCTAACGCGTTCATTAAATTGCGAACGTTTACAAGCGTCAACTAAGTACCAGAAATTGTGGAAATAAACTCATCAAGCTAGCCACGAGTGTATGACCTGCCCAGTCAGCCAACTAACACTGATTTCAGTTCATGGGATGCTCAGTGCACACTATTTGATAAATGGCCAGGCTCCCTCGTACGTCCTCCAACGCTTCACAAAGACCCGCTTATTGGCCCAAGACCCACTGAATACTGCACACCTAAGAAAATAATGGAACTTGGATAATCTACTGTGGATGAACATGACTTGTTCCTATAATGGAAAAGGCTTTGTAACAACATAGGTTGTAGAGATCCCATGTAACCTTAAGCTGGTGGGAGCCACCATAACATTTACGTTATTTCCATCCATTTTACTGACTTGTTAGGACGGTTGTCTAAAAAAAATAAGCTAACATTGGATCTTCTTGGGACGACGGAAGTTTTAGATCAAGCTGATGTCTAGGTCTAATTCCATGTCTCATTGGTGAATAAACTCCGTTTCAACAATGAGATTATGGGATCAAGTGCTCATATGGTGTGAGTGTGTGGGTTGTGTGTGTTAAAAAAATGTTGGTATTTATATTTTCACTTTAATTGAAGGATATTGTTTTGGAAAAATGTCCACACATGATTAATTAAGCAAAAGCCAAAATGTTTTTTTTAAAAAAAGGACCAAACCAAAGTTAAAAAGGCCAAATCAAAACAAGAAATATGAGACATGAAAATTTATGTGATTTGATAATCTACCTACTTCATGGGTAAAAAATAGAACTTAATTCTTCATTAAAATAAAATATGAAAAAAATACAAGGCTTACCTCTTTTTCACTCATGTAAAGAATTAATACATATAAAAAAAGCATTTCAAAAGATGAATTCAATATAATATAATACCTATACCTATCTATAGCTTTCTTTATACATACCACACTATGTTAGAGATTATAAAATCAAGCTCATCCAACTATGCTTCACCATACACAGCCATACGTACATATGAAAGCACATGAGAGATGTCATATATTCACCGTCACAATAGATATCACTTTATCTTGGTGGTCAGTATGCGAGTTCCCGTTGTGGGGTGATTTGCTTAGGTTTTGTATTTGCCTCATGTTTGGGTTATCTTAAAATAGATTGGTGAGATGGATGGACATGACGAAAATAGCATAGACATCACAATGGGCCCAATAAAGCTTAGGGTTACAAAGGAATCCTATCGTTACAAGTTATGAGCAACTCCATCTATTGAAAAAGTCATGTACATATGGTTGAGACTTGGGTAGGGGTGGCAAGGTTTAAATGCCCTGCCCAACTCAGATATCCCCTATCATGAAAAGCTAGGGCCTGGGCCATTAAACTTAGCCTAAGAGCTATGTTAGGGCTTAAAATCTAAGCTAAATGTTTTAGTCGAGTTGAGTTAGGCTAGGCTAGGGCCAATAATAAATGGCCTAGCCTATTTTCACATAATATACTATGTAACATATGCACATTAATAACAGTGACAATAGAATTTGTATACTAGCATGTATAATAATATTAAGAATTTTGATACAATAGTAGTAAATGAATGATGCACAACACTTATAAACTATCCAAATTGTGAACTTGATTCTATATGATAAATAATATATTGATACATTTTAAGTCCATATACATTGGGTAATTGAGTTGGGCATACATTTAGTTGATGAATAATCTTGTCAGACACAAGTGTGCCATGGTGAAATTTTGATAATTTGGAGGAGCGTGATAGTTCTTAAACATGTGCTCAAATAATTGTATACTGGTGCACACTATTATGTTGAAATAAGACCATCCGATTTATTTTATTTTATTTTATCGTTCAATAAATATATACTAATCGATAGTTAGATATTCGGTTGAGAGTAGATTTTGGTTACATATCCAGCGGATTGATAATTTGGACAGTCTAAATTGAGTTACATGCTATGTATGCAATTTCCAAGGGATCTTTTAGTGCATCTGCAGTATCCGTCACACTGCCAGAGTATCAAAAGTTCTTACTCTTTTTGTTTGTTTCTTTTTTTTTTAATCGCACGGTCAGTTCACATATAAAGCCCTGTTTGGGCAACTGGATTAGAAGGGATTAGGTGGGATTGTATTAAAAAAAACATCATTATTACCCATGGCAGGGATTGTCCCCTGATTCCATGGGATTAGATTAATGCTCTGCTTTGTTGGTAATATGGTGGTATATTGAATGGATATACCCACCATCATTTGAAATTACCAGAATAACACATATGTATTATATCTAAACTGTTCATTTGTTTAGTAACCTCATTTTATGGTATGAGCCGAAAAATGAGGTAGATCCCAAACTTATGTGGCCCCAAAGAAGTTTTCAACGGTAAGTATTCGATCCCCATTGCTTTCAGTGGTGGGTCCACTTGAGCTTTAGAATTACCTGATTTTTGGCCCATGCTCTAAAATAATCTCAAAAAATGGGTGGACGGTGTGGATATAGCCCACACATCAGGGTGGGACCTACACAACTTGCTAGCATTGTGTGAAATTGGCACGGGACCCAATGTAATTCCATCCGATCTAATTACAAGCTTTGCCAAACAAGGAGTGGAATTGGCACGGAACCAGATGAATCCAATCCCACCTAATCTCTTCTAATCCTGTTGCCTAAACAGGGCCTAAAGGGAAGCGGATTGCGTCCTAACCCGTCCGTCTCCAGCTGGGAACGGCCAGGAGCATTGAGTGGCCACGGTGACGTATGAATTTTATCCACACCGTGCATTCATTTTTTCGTATCATTTAATGGGGCAGATTCAAGCTTCAAGTGGACTACACAATGGAGATTAAACTTTTACGGTTGAAAACTTCTCAGAGGCCACAGAAATTTTGACTGGAGCTGATATTTATGTTTTCTCTTCATCCAAGTCTACGTGATTTTATGAATAGGTAGGATTGCAAATAAACATCACTGCAGGCCCTAAAAAAGTTTCAACGGTGGGAATCGTTATCACCGCTGCTTCCTGTAACGTGGTCCACTTGAGCCTTTCATCGGACTCATTTTTGGCTTACATCCTAAAATGATATGAAAAAATAGATGGACGGTGTGGATAAGACCCATACACTCAAAGCTCCTGCCCGTTCCCACCTGGAGAGGGGTGGGGTAGGACGCAACCCGCGTCCACAGATAAGAAGGCAAGGATAACCTCGTTGGTCCGGTTTCCAAATATCAGCATCCACCGGTCGTGATTGAAAGATAACCCTGCTGCATTTTCGGTCCAGATGCGTCCACCTGTCCTAAAATGCATTCTGCGCCCCTACCAAAAACACAGTAACTTTGATACTCTGGCAGAGCGTGATGGATAATACTAACTGTCCGAATTATTTTCCAATTTAGGTATACGATGAACTAAAGATTATCCTTATTGGCTTATCTGACCGTCTGATTTGTGGACGTTTATTTCATGGTTAAAATTAAAAAATACCCGGTGGACCCGTTTCAACAAACAATGGCCCATTAATTAGAGGTTAGTATTGTTCAAGCAAATTGATATCGGGACCATGATTAGCAACAGTGGGTCCCACAGTTTAGTCGGTTTGATTTCAGTTAATGCTTGCCACGTGTAAATTTTCCGAATGCCTGTGTATCAAGCGCCACACGCTATCCGAGCATCATACAACTTACCCAAACATGCGCACCCTGCGCATTCACGAACATTCTGGTACAACTCGATTCCTCTTTCGACACCGTACAACTGACTGCAAAAACTCGCCTCTTATCTGCTTTCCTGTCTCATCACACTTTTGACCCCTTCGCGACCAACTCTCTCTTCTCCTCGTTCTCGCAATTCTATCAACCTTCAAAGAGAAAAAGAAACCCTAATTTCCCTATCTCCTCACCACGATCTCACTCCTAGATATTAAAAAAAAGATGGAAAAACCCTAATTTCTCACTGCCGGGATCTCCTCCAACTCGTAGCTGAAAAAAAAACCCTAATTCATTTTCATCTGAGGGAGAAGAACCCTATTTTCTTCCCAATGTCGGTCGAAAGATCGTTCGAGGCTTGGGAAGAGATGCAGCGCCACGGCCACGATTTCGCGGACCGTCTTGCGCAGGGCTTCACTGGTCTGCTCCACTCTCATATGAACCCTCCTTCCTTCCCATGGCCCAATCATCAGAACCTCTTTGATGCTGATTTCTCGAGCCATATCTCTGGAAAACGGGATTTTAATCTGATGGCTGATAATTCGGGAATTAGCGGGGTTTCTGCAATCTTCGATATGGGGAACATGTTAGGACAGGCTGGGGCGGAGTTTGGGGCTTGCTTGAACGGTGTCGTTCAGCAGTTTTTCAGGCGGCTGCCGTCACCGTTCCGGCAGGACGAGAACGAGGGAGCGGCAGTTATGGTAGGTCTGGAGAGCAGGAAGGGAAATGACGTTTTTGATCAGCGGAAAGAGGTTTTTGGATTGGTGGGAGAGAGGGTTAGAGATTACGGGTTCGTGGGATCAACAGCTGTTTCGGACGAATTGGTGGAAGAGGAAAGTCTTGCCTTGAATCTGAAACCTTCGGGGCACTTTGCACGGCCGCAGGTAAATGATTAAAAGTCTGTGTTGTTTATTTTTCTTTCCAATAATATCCTGTCTATTCAGACTGTTATACTATATATTTACTATTAGATGCATAAAAGTTTATTCCTTTTGATGAAATCATGGTGAATGATGGATATCTGATGTAGGGAATTCCAAAATCAAATTGGAACTAAAGAATCTATTACTGAAATTTATCTACTAGAAAGGGGAGGACTGATAATTTTGAATAAAAGAAAAGGCTCTTGAAGGAAACAAGTGCCAGTAAAAAAAAAGCCCCTTTGCAGATGTTGCTTGCCTTAAAGGTTCACATTTCTCAATCTTGCCTTTTGTATTTTGCTTGCCTAAACACTAAGGTTGAAGGGTCCGTTTGGATGCATTGGTGGATCTAACTGCAATTAACAGTCTAATGAAGTGGAGCGACCAAATTCTGTTTTCCTTCATTAGCATTCATCTTTTAGGGTGCAGGCTCCTAATTGCAATTACAATACTTTGAAGTTGGACTTGAGAGAAATCTAACTGCAATTGGAGGGCTACTTTCTCATTATGATTGCTACAAAGCATCACAATTTTTTTTTTTTCTGGGTTTCTTCTTCTTCTTCTTCTTCTTCTTTCATTTCCTCTTGAGTAAGTTGAACACTCACAATCTGATTCATTTGTGCATCAAAGTGCAGCCTCAAAGAACCTTGTAAGCTTGTTTAATAAGAATTCAAGGTTTCTAATTAAGTTTAGCAACTTATAACCTTGAAGGACAATAAATAAAAGGGATATTTGTATATTCCCTCTTCATGTTTCTGACATTTGCAGATTCTCCTGCACTTTTTTATATTTGTATTTATCTTCCTTGAGGTTTTCTGAGAATTGTAAACGCCCCTTGCCATCAATCACCGTTAGCATCGGTGACCATGTAGCACTAATGTCATTAATGAAATGAGAAATGACTAAAATATCCTCTGAAAAGAGAAAGTGACCGCCACAATTTGGGAAGACTGACATGATTTGAAACATCGTCCATTCATCGATCCAGTGAATACCGCCCCACATGAGCGGGAGGCATGTGTGTTAGACATCCATGAACATGGTACATGCGTCACAAGTCCGGCTCACTCATCAGATATGGTACACAGTGAACATACCCTAGCATAAAATTCAGGCTAGTCTATTGATCAGTACGGCGCATGAATAAGTTGAATAAGAGCCATTTATTGATTTCACTTACCACCCAATTCATGTGTACAAGTGGGCCATATAATATGAATGCTATCATGTTTTTTTGTGTGTCCAAGAATCATAACAGCGGGATCCAACAGCTGAGGAGCTTGGATCTCTCACAAGTATTCAGAATTCACATGTTAGAGGTGATGTCAAAACTTATGTTATCGAGTTCACTTACCATTTCTTGTCGTCGTTTCTGAGTAAGCTAAGAACACCTATTGGTAGCAGAAGCCGGCATGGAACACCTATAAAGGTGAAAAAAAACTTTGATGCTCTGGAGAGCATGTTGTATGACATGCAGGCACTTGGAAAAATGTCTACATGGCACAAATTTATCTCAAATCAAACTGTTGAAATGCCACCTTAGATACTTTATGTAATAAAATTTATACTAAATGATGCCATAAAGATCAACTAATACGTAAAGACCAAATAAAATATAACTACAGGTTCAAATCCAACAAAAATGCATAGATCAAAACTTATGATATCTAAATGAACTACCTACATTGGTGTACATGATTTGGAAGGTTTGATTGATTAATATACCTACGATTTGTACCATTTCCAAGGGCCTGTGTATAATCTATGCCCTGCCAAAGTATCAAGTAATTCTCAAAATGTTATGGCGTTAGAGAGGAAAACTAGATACTTTACTAGAGTATGATCAATGATATGGGCACAAGTAAATTACTTAGAAATTACACATGTCGAGTGCATGCAAGTCAAATTAAACTGTTTAAATCATGATCTCCAATTTAGATGTATCTTGAACTAAAAGTTGTTCTTATTTGCTAATAAGAACATCGGATTAGTGGATGTTTATTGGATGATTAAAATGTAAAGTATCCAATGGTTCTATTTCAACAAAAGAGTATCCAAAAAATCAGAGGTTCTGTTCGTTCAACCATTCTTATTTTCAAAATGTGACATGTCAACAATGCGCTTCATAATGTTTTCAGTTCATTTCGAGTTTGTTTGTGCCACTCCTGCAAATTCTTAGTTCTCCAATATCAAGCAATACGCTGCTCGAATATCATGTAACTCCCTGACAGAAACTCCACTTTCACTCCTTTTCTTTTCTTTTTGCCTCTGTTGTGACTGAATCTGGATCTAGCATGTATTGCCACTTGTCAGGCCATGTGGTGATTGGTCCAGTGATATGAACTGTTCATTTTGTGGAGCATATGCAATACGACCTCCTTTAGCAAAATCTCTGAAAGGATGATTTATTATCACCATGTAGATCAATTTATAAGAGTGGAAAGAAAACATACCATGACTTGTATTTAACTGTAATAAGCAAGATTAGGATCACCATCGAATCCTCAGACCATCTTAATGTCTGGGAAAAAAGCTTCTTTCCATGCTTTTAACCTCTCTTGGAGAATAGAGAATGATCATGTACTTCCAACACTCGAAATGTGTAGGGGCCGCCTTGATATTTTAGTTCCTTCCAACCCGTTTGCTAGATGAGCCCACCCGTGTTAGGAATGTATGCATAGATATTAGATACCAAGATCCAGTTTGATACGTAACGCAGGTGGGCCAACACCAAAGGAAAATATGGGGGGACATTGGGAAATGCAGCATACATCATAGACTTTCAGATGAATTGTGGGGTCCAATGTATGCTTTATCTAACACCCAAACTATTCATCAGGTGGACCCCAGAAGGATGACGTGACACACCAAAACTCAGGCCAATCCAAAACTCAGGTGGGCCACACCACATGAATTAGATTTTAGGGGTGATCGTATATTGCTTGCTGTTGGGTGTCCCACCCAACTTTTGAATTGGGGTGATCCTTGGTTTGTTTGGTGAACTTGAGGAGCTGGACCTGATTCATGGTTTGGATTCCATATCCACATAATGAGTGAGCTCCAAACATCCCAGAATGTATGGTAAATACTGCACATTTGAACTTACATTATCATTAAACAGTCGCTTTCTGAGAAGACAGCTGGTATGACTTGTGAGGCTCATGTCAAAGACATTTTCATGAGGAGCTGTGCTGGTTTAACTTGCGCTAGGTATCTTCCGGGGTTATTGAGAGCCAGTGGGTGGAACTTTCATGAGGTCCTCCCCGTCTATCTGGTATGCTGCCTTATGTTAACCATTGAACCCAAAAATCATGATCATCCTATACTCAGGTGGGTTGCACCACAGCAAACAATTAAGATGGAATGCCAACCATCAGTTTTGTGTAGAACCCACCATGGTGTTTATATGCCATCCAATCGATCCTCATAATTTTGACCTCCCTCAGGCTTGGATTAAAATTATTTTTGGTCGAGATAACGTTCATGATATAGGCATGGAAGGCCCGGATCTGCAACACCCATGTTGTACGCATGGAGAATGACACGTGCGTCAACCGCTCATGTGTGTGATCATGTTCAGTTTTAAATGAAGTGAGTGCGAACGTAGAGGGCATTGTTTCTTCTCAATATTTGGTAATTTATCATCTCTTTAACCACAAAAGCTGCTTCAACAGTGACACTGCTAACAACGAGTGACAGTAGGGAGGCATTTACCCTTGTTAGAAACCTCAAGGTAAGTAAATTCAATATCAAAAGGTGAGGGAGGAATCTAAAAATTTCAGAAAGGTGAGGGGGGAATATACAAATATCCCTAAATAAAAATAGTTATCTATTCTAATTCACCTTTTTCACCCACAAGCTATGCATACAAAATATCGGTTTTCTAACCAGTCACTATACATGCGATAGTTAGAATTAATCTCAAACCTCTATTGCGCTTTTATAATAAGACAGCCTTCTCAACATTGAACATGCTGAGGGTGAGTCATCAGAAGTGGCCAACCTGTCAGCTAAAGGGTTCTTTCAAGGCAGGATCAGTGGCCTTGTGCCTTTCTTGGAACCACCCAATTCAGTAGGTGCCTGGTTACCAGCCTGGCTGCCTAGAGCCTTAGATTGCCCAGGGCATTTTTTCTGCACTCATTCTTTCAGGTAGGGGAAAAATGTCTTATTCTAGTCCATGGTAAAATGAAAAAAAAAAAAACTTCTTACTCTAGTTGAGGTGAAAGAAGACCAGGGTTATGACATTTCTGGTTCCACAGACCTAATAAAAATAGAATTTTCCCTGCAAGTCGATACTAGTTTTGATAAATGTGACATTGAATGGAATGCAAGGCTCTTAATTGTTATTGACAAGATATAGATTGAATGGGGTCAAATTCTACAAAGGTAGACGGTGTCATGCTGTCAGCTCTATCACGTAGAGCAGTGTGATTTTCATCTGATGGGACTGTAAGATTTGTTTCTTGGTGGCTTATTATTGTTAGCATCAATTCTCTGTTGAATGGATTCTCATTCTTCAGCTTTTCTCAATGTTCTAAAACCCGGACTGGGCTTGCGATATGTATAAATAATACCCCAACCCATCACATGTATAAATAAATAAAAATAATAGAAGCCAAGCAATAAAATCCTCTTGTTTAGTTGTTAGTGTGTTTTGTTTGTATATTGTTGATCTTGGTTTCGAATCAAACCCCACAAAATTTATCTTAAAAGATTTACTAACAAATAGTTGAATTGGACTGTTCAACCAGGCGAAATGCCGAACCCAGATCTGTGGACCAGTTGGACTGGATGGTTCAAACAGTATCTTGCCCAAAGTTGTTCTCTAGGTAACACAACCTGTTTCTGTGGTTGGTTCTGGACTTCCAGCCCAAACTGATCCAACTGTCTGTATGATCAGGCTTTTAAAGCATTGGCCGTTTCTGGTTTCAAATTGCTTCTTTGCATTCTTGAATTTCTTTTCTTGTATTTTTGGATGCAGACTTCCCATAAGTGATCTTTTTTTTTTTGGAGATGATGCATTATTATTGTTTCATTAGTGTGAAAGTAATTGGTCTTCTATGCTTTGCACAATAACTAGGAATGTTACGTATTAATTTGGGCAATAAGATAATTCTAAATTGTGCAGGGGAGCATTAATATTACATCAACATATGATAGTAGAACGAATGACATTGAGAGTTCATTAGTTGCAAAGGGGGACTTGTGGCGAGCGGAGGCATCGCATGGAGGTTCCACTTCGGGAAACGAGAATTCCCCCCTCTTCCTTATTCAGCTCGGACCACTGCTGTTTGTTCGAGACACAACACTTCTTTTGCCAATTCATTTATCAAAGCAACATTTGCTTTGGTATGGTTTTGATCGGAAGGTAATAACATTGCTTTGTTTTATCAGATGGTGCAAGTAGGGGTTTTCTATGTGCATAGATTTTTTTTTTTTTTTGCTGATTAATTTGCTTGTGTTAAAGGGAAACTGCATAAAATTGACCATACATTGTTTTAGCTGCATGTTAGCAGAAGTTAGTTTTGGCTCGCTATTGAACTTCAATTCTATGCTATGAAATTCAAGAGAGATGCTCAGTAGTTTTTATTTGTAACATTTGACTAAGTTGTGTATTGATGCCTTTTTTCGCCGTATATATTTGATGTAATCTCTGATGTTCAATGTTTTCTGGAGACAAGGGCATAGATGTAACATTTGAATGAGTAAAATGTTTTGCCATCATTAATAATTGATAATTCTTTTGTTTTTCCTTTCCTTTTGTTTTTTCTTTTTATTTTGACACATTGCTGTTGAGTTGGAGGCATGCTTCCAATAAGGGGGTTTGTCTTTGCCCGGCATGAGGATCAACATCGGTACGAGTTCTTGGATTGGACCTAACACCTACACCTCAGAGTGCTAACTGCATTGAATGTGCAATTAGCAGATCTCTGATGACTTGAAGGCATTCAGCAAAGGAAGAGGCAATCTGTAGCTTTATTCTATGATGGATTATTAGTTCTATATCAGAGATGCATGTATCATCAATTATTAATTGCTTCTCTCCAATCTGACAGCAGATCAATTCTGTGTATGATATTTGTCTCAGATAACCTTGATGCTTCTTAGCCCTTGACATTGTCTGCCGCACTACAATTGTCTTTGCTAAATTTTTGCCTAGGCATGTGACGTTTTCTTTGCTTCTGAGATATCTGGTAGCGACGGTTGACCATCTTTTTATCCACTGTCCTTTTATTTTAGACATTCGGTGGAGCGTCTGGCGTTTGGCATGTGTATCTTGGGTAATGCCTTCCAAAGTAGACCCCCTTTTCTGCTTTTGGCATGTGGAGGGCAGAGGGAAATTCGGCAAGAGGAAGTGGTGGGTTTTGTTGCTTGCTGTCTTTTGGGCGGTTTGGGCAAAGAGAAACAATGGTCTTCAGGAATCTTTCTCTGTCTTCTGCGGTGATTTTCTCCAAAGTCTTTATTCTATTCAGAGATTGGGTGTTGTAATCGGGTCTGCTGCTTGGGTTGGGGTTGGGGTGTAGCCTTTGTTTTCTTTCACTCTCGTCAGCTTCTTTTGTATGTTGGCTCCCTCTTTCCTTTTTTCTTTTCCCCCTTTTGTTTTGCTCTCTCTCTCTCTCTCTCTCTCTCTCTCTCTCTCTCTCTCTCTCTCTCTCTCTGCTTGTCTTCTTTCATGGGTTTTTTTGCCCCCTTCTAATAAAGTCGCTCATCTTTCATAAAAAAAAGTATTTAGTAGTCAAGCTCATCGATGTAGTAAGATTGCATCGAAATTGGTTGAAGAGAACTTGACTATGTACCAGTTTAGGGGATCAAATCCACCTCTAGATGCTACCAACTTGATTTCCAATTCAATTGCAGCAAAAAGTAGAGAAGGAAAATAAAAAAAGAAGGATAACTGAGTGGAATCTCACCACAAAATTACCTACAAATGAGTCTTATCCCTGGGTTTTCTAGAAGAGTCTCACCTCTAGAGGGTGTTTCCAGACACAGGAAACAAGAGAAAGCTTTTTCAGCAATTGAATAGTGTATAAATTTGCTGTCTTAGATCCATATGTATGGCTATATATAGCTTTCTTTACAATGAAAACACAATTAAATTCAGCCCATATACTTGAATCATATTGGTCCACACAACTTTTCCTAAATATACTCCTATACTAAAGGAAATAATTAAATAATTAAATGTAGATTGTACGATTGAAGAGCTGCTAGATGAATGGGGGAAAATAGTGTCGTACCTGTTTATAAGAAAAAGGAGACGAATGGAGTTGCAGTAACTATTGAGGTATTAAACTTATGAGTCATACTATAAAACTTTGTGAGAGTGATTGAACAAAGATTAAGGCATGAGATAGGTGTGTATTAGAAAATCAATTTGAATTGATGGCAGGAAGGTCAACCATTGAAGGTACATTCCTTCTTAGACAGCCGATGGTGAAATTGAGAGGAGGATCTCCGTATGGTCTTTATTGACTTCGAAAAAAATCATGCGATAGGGTCCCTAGAGAGTTAATTTGGTGGGTGTTGGAAATGAGTTTCAAGAGGATATATTGGCATATCTATGGAGATGCCTGAGGGAGTAGTAACAAACTTGAGGACTACTAGTGGAGGGTTAAGTGAGTTTCAAAATACCAGTTTTACACCAGGTCGGCATTGAGCCCATGTCCTTTTGCATTGGTTATGGATGGGTTAACGAGGTACTTAAAGAAGAGGTCCCATGGTATATGTTATTTGCATGTGACATAGTTTTAATTGACAATATGAGGGAGGGGATAAACACAACAAGAATTATGGATGGATATGAGGGATGCTTTAGAATCTAAATGTTTTAAAATTAGTCGGACTAAAAAGGCATATATGGAATGCAATTTTAGTAACAAAACAATAGGAGTGAAAATGAGGAATTAGTTGAGATTCATGAACACGAAGTGCCCTATAATGACCATTTTTGATATCTAGGGTTGATAATTGATGAGCATGGAGAGATTGAGAGGGACGCAACTTATAGAATTAGAGTTGAGTGGATGAACTAGAGATGTGCCTCTGGAGTTGTATGTAATTGCCGCATACCAATCAAGCTGAAGTGGAATTTTTGTTGGGTGGCTATTAGCCAATGCTTTATGGGACAAAATTTTGGGCCATTAAGGAACAACATATTCATAGGATGGGTGTAGCTGAAATAAGGATCTTGAGATGGATGACTAGCAGGATAAGGAAGGATAGAATTAGAATGGTATGCATTGAGGGAACTTAGGAGTAGCATCAAGTGGTTATAAGATGAGAAATGTAAACTCAGATGTTTGACCATGTGCAAAAAGGGGATCAAACCAGTTAGAAGAAGTGAGTTGTTTCAAATTCAAGGCTCTAAAAGGGTGAGGGGAAGGCCTAAAAGTAAGAAAAGACTTGGTGGCCTATGGTTTAACTGAGATGTGGTCCTTGATAGAGTGGGATGGCAGAA
Organism: Magnolia changhungtana; assembly: GCA_030180095.1. Taxonomy (NCBI): domain Eukaryota; kingdom Viridiplantae; phylum Streptophyta; class Magnoliopsida; order Magnoliales; family Magnoliaceae; genus Magnolia; species Magnolia changhungtana. The sequence goes on along the minus strand of JASAUF010000396.1, from coordinate 5,121,962 downwards.
TAAGATTCGCGTACCTGACCCCAATTAGTTGGGATATGGTGGTGATGATGATGATGATGATCCTAGAGACTCCAAATGATACTAAAAGACTGTGTATACAACTGTATGGCTTAAGGGCTGTATGGTTTATAGAACACCCCAAAATACATCACGTGGTTTGTATATAAACCCTAGAGAAGACCTCCATTTGGACTCATGGGCCCTGCAGTCCAATTGCTTCATATTGTTGGCCAACCGATTGGATCTGCGTGCCCCTCAGACGAATTGGACCATTGAATTGGCCCTGATCTTCAATTGGCTAGCAATGGAGTCCGCTTCTTGACCCTTTCAATGGTTGGATTGGTTCTGCATCACTCACTGCTCATTGGAGGGTGCTTTGCGTTTCACCCTCGAAGTTAAGAGTTTGATGCCAACTTACCCACTGAAAATAAGAAGTAATACATGATTCAAGTCTGACCTTCTTTTTCCACCTGCGCCAATGCCCTTAATTTTCCAGGATCTTAATCTTTACAATAGGATCAACATTTTGGAAAAGATTTATTATCTTCCCATCAAAATCTGTTACTTGAATAAGACCATGCCAAAATATTTGAACTGCATTGCTTAATTATTGATCATGTCTTGACTTGTAATTACTTATCGTAAATTGACTTCTGCTCTAATGCCTCTCACAAAATTAAAAAAAGAGGACTTTTGTTCAAAGTTCCCTTCCCTTGAATTATTTTCTTTTCTTTGACTCATTGAGATATCATCTTGATCGTTCTTTACAGAATGGAATGCATTCTCTCTGTCCAGCTGTATGGTCAAAGCACAGAAGATGGCTGTTGATGTCGATGATCTGTCTCAACCCATTGGCTTGTGTAAGTTCAGACATTTTATTAGTGTAATGGAACACACTGAAAGTTATATTTTATCGTGTTCACTAACAAGTTCAGCAGACTTTGAATCACGTTATTTGTTCTAAGGTCAATGTATTTTAGCTGCATCCTCTGTTTCTATCTGTTGCTAGCATCTTTAGTACAAGGAGAAAAATTAGTAGGAACTGCTCCGCTCCAGTGATGGAAACTGACTGACGAAGTCATTACACTCTAAGAAAGAAGAAAAATGAGAATAGCTCCAGTGATGGAAACTGACTGACGGGTCCTTGCTGTTACTCGGGTGGTAGACTCTCAGGAGTTTCAACACCTGGTTGAGGGTTCGAGTACCCATAGGTGGTGAAATCCCACTACCGTGTGATTGTGTGGTGGTGTGTGTGCGTGTGTAAAAAAATAAAAATAAAAAGAAAGAAGAAAAATGAGAATAGCTCTCAAGGTAGTTGAAGCCTTTGAAGGACATGGTGTTTCATCTTTAACTAGCTTGCCAAGTTGCTGTTGTTATAGGGCTGTTATTGAACTGAGTCGCTTGCTTGGAATTTATTATGCTATAATTGCTTTGATGATTTAATGGATTATATTACAATTACTTTGGAGATAATATAGATGCATTAGCAACCTAAGGGGATAAAATAGTTTCAGTCTCACTCTTCAATGATGACCACTTTTGATTCATCCATTGGTCTAATATCTCTTTAAGGAGAAGTGTTTCTCTTCTCATAATTTCTGTTTCAAGATTGTTAATCTGCTGGACTCTCTCTCTCTCTCTCTCTCTCTCTCTCTCTCTCTCTTTTGTGGGCCATTGCTTGAATACTCGAAATTGATGTTAGAAGTATGCCATGTTACACCACCAATGTGATTCCATGTGCTTGACTGTAGGAATATTAATGTAGGGGCATTTTCACACTGGGCTCGAGTGGGGTGGCCTGTGGGATGTGGGGGCACACTCAGGGCGGGTGACCTGTGGAACCTATGTGATTTGGGGCCCATGTGAGGTGGAACGCATGGATTTGGGGCCCACAAGAGGGTGCTGAGGACCTAACCCATGGATTTGGGGCCTGGGCTATGAGATAAAGGGATTAATTCGCCATTCTCTATCAGTTCGAGCTTTTAGAGCAAGTGGTTAATTGTCTTGCATCAAATTGGTATCAGAGTGGGAGGTCTCATGTTCGAGACTCCTCATCGGGGGTAATTAATGCGGGAGCACACTCGGGGTGGGCGGCATGCAGAATCCATGTGATTTGGGGCCCGTGTGAGGCGGAACCCATGGATTTGGGGCCCACGAGGAGGGTTCCGCCGAGGACCAAACCCATTAATTTGGGGACTGGGTATGAGATAAAGGGATTAATTCACCATGCTCTATTAGTTCGAGCTTTTAGAGCAAGTTGTTAATTGTCCTGCATTAAATATGCTCTCAAGGAAGCATGCGATTAGATGAGTCCTCAGAGCTATAGAAAGTTTGAATGACCTAAGTCTACATCTATAATAATTCTTGTCATTAAGTAACTTTTATTGTATTCAACTGGGAAAAACCAATGCCATGGCTACATATTTTTAAATGTTGATACTGCTAGTTATGGAGCTAAATTTTGTTTTTTGTTTTGGCATGCAAGTGACTAAAATGCGAAAGTATACTTGACAAGAAAGGCTTAAATTTCTGAAAATTGGGAACGTAATGCACATTGATTTTCTAAAACCACAAATTGGACATTGGTTCTAGATTCATTTATAACATGGTTCTCTTTTGAAGTTGGTGGGTAAATCTGAAGTTTGAACAGGAGTTTATGTTGCCCATTTGTTTCAAAATAGTGTTATTACAATGTATCTTTCACTATCATGTGGTTTATAGCTAAATTCAAGGATGTTATTTGGTTTTCATGATGTGTAGAACACGTAATAATCAAATAGGTCAGGAGGTTGAGGCATCATAAATTTGGGTTTGGTTATTTGAAAGTAAATAGAACCCCACTTCCTTGTGTTTGATTCAAAAGACATTTTATTCCAAAATGTTTAGCTTGATGTTTATATTTACAAAATCATGTCTCGGGGGACTGATTTGACTGTATATTTGATTTATTCTGAAATAAGAGCCACACTTTGTTTAAAATATCCCCAATATCATCAAAATATCCCCAATTTATCTTTATCTCCAGCCTGACGATACTGATAACACTGGTAGCGATACCGATAACACTAGTAGTATCAGAAATTTCAGGTATCATCAATGTATTGCTAATTATTGCCAATGTATCGATATTGCCAATGTATTGCCAATATTTTCAACTGTGTAAATTCCAGGTGTTGCTTGTGTTGTTATTGTATTGATATTGCCAATGTATCATCAATATTTTCGGCTGTGTAAATTCTAGGTGTTGCTTGTATGACAAGTGTATCGGCGATATTTAGATACTATCACCAATGTATTGATATCACCAAAAATCTATTTATTAAAAAAATTCCATTTCAAAATTTTTATGGGCACATGGTTGTATGTAGTGTTCAATTTGTCATGATAATATTGATAATATTTTGATATTATTGTTATTGCAACATGCGTGATCTCGAGACCACAATCTTTTGTTTCCTTTCTAGCTATTGATGATTTCTTGGCAAAATATCATGCATTGTCGATATTTTGAAATATCAATGGATGTTTGGATGGTTCAATGGGATGGTGTTGGATTAATCTCTTATGACGGTTCATGTTTTTAGGCCCCATTAAATGAAAACTTATTATGTATGCATTCTTTTTGCAAATTTTTTATTCATAAATAAGCAAATATGTGTATTTTAGCATCTCCTGAAGTTTCACTAAAAATTCCACCATTTTCCCCCATGTTTCTCCACATTTCCAGTTATCAGCGATATTATTGGAAATATCGATATTGTTTCCGTATCCCCGACCAGCAAAACTTGTAGCAATACCGATACTTTGAACATGGCATAGTAAATTGGCATAAGCAATTACTTGAAAGAATTTCTTTTTCTGCTCATTTTCTAGAATTCTCAAAAAATAAACCATAGTGGGTGTACTTGCAAGAGCATGATAGAGAGACCGAAGAAAGTTCATCCACGGAATTTCCAACCCTCCTACTAATAGATGGTTTCAACTATGGTGATCATCTCAGTCAGAGTTGCTGAATTTCAGCATGGGTATCCCGTATCCCTTAGTCTGATCACTGCTGATCAATAAATTTTTTGTTATCGTATCTCTCTCTCTCTCTCTCACACACACACACACAATGGTATTGAATTTCATTTGATTTAAGAGAATGAGCAGCAGCTTCAGCTGCAGTTGTAAGTTGTAATCATTTTGGCACAATGTCCTAGAAAGCTGGTTTGCCATGGCTATCCTGCCATGTATCTTTTTGTTGTTCTTTCTGATCACTGCTGATCAATAAATTTTTTGTTATCTTCTCTCTCTCTCTCTCTCTCACACACACACACACACACAGAGGGTTTTGCCAACGTCCCCTATCTTTTTCAATGGCACATGGGATGACCTATCATCGATCTGAACCATTCATTCATTTATACAACTAGGAACAAGCCATGGTGTACAATCATGCCAATTGGATGGTGCTAAGCGTCCGATCAATAGCATGGAAAATGGACATCCAAGATTGAATGGAGAAACAAAATAGCTCCAATCGTCATCTTGAAACATCTACTAGATAGATCCCACTTCGCATCGCTTATGATTCCAAAGTAGCAGTTTGGTTTGATTATTCTAACTGTGTGATGTATGGCTCGTAAACAATGGAAGGTTGTAACAAATTGGCCTTGTTCAAAGGGTTAGGGTCATCTGTTTGACATGATTTTTGCACCATGTCTTGCTCCCATTGTTAGTACTGAATGATCGATGATTGGGCATACCACATGTCATTCAAAAGGATAGGGGACATTGCTTACATCCCCATGAATGTGGGGATGTTAGAAAAACCCATATATGTGTGTGCGCGCGCATGTGCTCGCGTGTTCGTGTGTGGTCGCGTGTGCGTGTTCATGCGCGTACACAGAAAATGGGTATTGAATTTCATGAGATTTAAGAGAATGGGTTGGCATGTCCAAGAATGCCGGTTCGCGTGGTTATCTTGCCATATATCTATTTGTTGTTCTTCCATTTAAATGCATTTACTAATAATGTGGTATCCTTGGGTGCTCCAGGTTGCCCACTCTTTCAGTACTGTTTTCTTTAAGGTTCCTCGAGCAGCAAGAGATTGGTATTAACTGCGTGGAGATACTGCTCTGGTTGATCTGAATTTTATGCAAGTCTTCTTGTGACCCATGTTTCAATAAAAGAAAAAACAACACTTCTTGTGAAGCAAGCAATGACCTTTCTTGGATTGATGTGACCTGCTTTTTTTCCTCCTTGAGAGCAACGTAAATTATATTAAGAAAGAAAAGCTCAAAAAGCTGAAATTGCAAGCAAATATGATGAGAAATCATCTCTAAGATGAAGCTAGACCCACACCACAATCTTCTTGCTACCTATTTTAACCTTGCAAGGTTTTGAACCCCGACCGCTAACTTAGAACCCCGCCTGTAGCCTTTGCAATACCACCTCGTTCCGATCAGTTATATTATAGGATGTTCTGTTGCTGAGTTTCTTCCAAACCGACCTTAGTCCGTCAGCAGGGAAAGGCACCATAAGCACCTCCTCCTCCACTGTCAGATGCAATGCCATGAAAACCTTGGATCCACCTAGGCATCACCTAATCAATGGTAAAGGATTGCAGAATTTGCATAAAATGACTTGAAAATTTCCAGTGTAGGATCAGATGGTCCTCCATTTCCTCATTCTGAATACACATGAACTTTGGATCTGGCATGTGACCTGCTCATGAGATGATCTTCATAGGAAGATTTTTTATTTTATTCTTTACGTCATCCCATTAAGACTGAAGATGTTGCCTAGGCTGCAGGTACGAGGGGCGACTAACATAAATAGACAGATCATGGTGTTAAATATGCATACCTCAATTTATTTATTACTGACTGGATTTTGTAGACAGGTGCCATGCTGCACCTGTCTACAAAATCCAAGCTGATCACTTGACAGGCCCCTGCTTAGATGGGCTAGAGCCCAATCAGCCCAATCATATGGATTGGACAATCCTAACCATTTGTTTGGAGGACTTTGGAAGAAGATAAGAGATCGTTAAGTAGACCGACCGCCTATTCAGGCCCCATCCTCAGCTCACATAGCGGAAGCTTTATCTCTTTGGGAAGCTCTTGGCATTCAGGAGAGGAAGGCCTCATAGAAAGGTCATCATGGAGGTCATCATGGAGTACGACTCCAATGTCATTCAATGGGTGAAAACGGCTAGTTCAGAACTGTGGGATTTCATTATGTTTTCAATGAAATAGATTTCTCACCTCTTGGCTAAATATATTGTTTACTTGCGTGGGGAGAGGCTAACGATATAGCCGATGTATTGGCAAAAGAAGGGGTGGGCCACTTGGGCCATCATATTGGGAATTCTTCCCCCTTATCTCAATTCTATCGAAAAATTACATTCCTCACCTCTTGGCTAAATATATTGTTTACTCACATGGGGAGAGAGGCTAACGATATAGCCGCTGTATTGGCAAAAGAAGGGGTGGGCCACTTGGCCCTTCATATTGGGAATTCTCTCCCCTTATCTCAATTCTATCAGTAAATTTAGTAATTTTTTTTGTCGAATGGTGTCAATAAATTTAGTCGTCGATTTTTGAAAATAAGAAGAAAAAGAAGAGGGAGAGGAGGAAGAAGGTTCATGAAGGTTTTGTTGGGCAACCAACCATCGATTTTTTTTACAAAATATCCTCCAGTTGAAAGGTTAGGGTTTCATAATGTGAGATACAGCTGCTCTTTGTTTTGTACAACCAACCATCCAGTTCTTTTATAAAAATTCCTCCAGTTGAAGGGTTAGGGTCTCACTGTGTGAGATACAATTGTCATGTAGGGCTATTATTTTATGGCTCCTTAGTTTAAGTTTTGTGTTATTCTTTTCATTTCAATTCCAAAGCTTCTAGACTCATGATCAGGATAAACAGTGTCACCAAAAAACATTTTAAAAATAAAATAAAATAAAAAGTTATTGGATGTCTGTATTGAATGAAAAGGACCCTACTAGTGAGTTTTTAGTTGGTCTTTCTTTTATGGAAACAAATTTACAATGCTCTTGCAAAAGCTCTTGCTGTCTCTGGGCCTTTTAGTGTTTCTAACTTAATCTCTTGTTTCAGTCATTCATGGACTTGCAGTTTCCAAATGGGCAATTTACATATGTATCTGGTGAAGGTTTGACGACCAGTGCTTTCCTACCTGTTTTTGGTGGTCTGCTTCAAGCTCAAGGTCAATATCCAGGAGAAATGAGATTTAGCTTCTCATGCAAGGTTAGTGATTTGTAAAGATACCATATTCACCAAGTTAACATGACAGGATATTTTATGTTTAATAACTATGACGAGGACTATTCTGCAAATCTCTCACTGTTATGCCCTATGCTTGTTCTTTTATATATCACAAGCAGGTTTTAGTGTTTACTTCTCTTGCAGAATAAGCGGGGCACACGCATTACACCAATGGTGCAGTGGCCTGACAAATCCTTTTCGCTGGGACTTGTGCAAGCGTTATGTTGGCAAAGATCAGGCCTCATGGTGCGACCAACCATCCAATTCAGGTACCCAAGCATCCATCTTCTTCTTCTTCTTCTTCTACTTCTTTTTCTTGTGGGGATAGGTAAGCTGGGCTAAAACCTGAGACCTCAGTATTGCAACACACCCTAACCCAACCATCCATCTTTCCATTTGCTCACATTTATTAATTATTTATTTCAACCGATGCTTTAATACCTGGGCAGGATGCCACCTGTTTTTGTGGGACAGGCTGGTCCCAACCAGTTTGACTGCTGGTCCCACCAGGTCAACACGTGGCATCACGATGTGGTGTAATTGAATTAGTTACAATTGCTTGAAGTGGATGTACTAACAAGCTTTAGAAAAAAAAAAAAAATTGCTTAAAGAATCAGAAAGAAAAAGGTCTGCAAGTTCTAAACGAAATCCCCTGGGTCGAACAATTTGGTGGTTGGTCCAGAAAACCCATGTGACCTAGGTAGTACAAATCCAAAAGCAGCTCCTATAGAGACCCTGCTGGATCTGCTACTGGTTCTGGTCCGTACTGCTCTAACAAGCTGTTCTGATCCAGTTTTTAAAATATTGATGTCAATTGTGTATCCATTCCTTTGAACATAATAATCACTCAGATGCATAAAATACGGGGTGCAGTTGACTCCATTTGCTCAGTAGCAATGCGAACAGTACTTGTCATTTGCTTCCTGATTCCCATAGATCTCATTTGCCCATTCCTTGTTGCATTTTTGAGAGAGCATGAGCATAGATGAGAGTATCAACCCAACTTACAGAGCCAGCCACTCCAGTTTGTCATGAAACTGCAAAACACCTCTTAGTTTTAGAAATTTACTGAACTACCATCAAGTCGGGCCTCCTTTCCCTGCATCTGTGAAAAGCAATGCATGCTGAAATCATCATTTCTGTATTGATGTAAGCCCTTTTACACCCTTCTCTTGTATTAGTAAATTATAGTTGCTTCCAGTGTTTTAAGATCTAGACTGGAGCAGATGGTTGGACCAGGCCCTCCCGACGAAATTTGTTGCGCCACTAAAAGAGACCCATTCAGGGAAAGAAATCGTTCGAGCCAAGATATTCAATCTTCTTAGTTAGGTGGTTTCTCCGATCTAGTTGTTGACATCATCCATCCACAAAAGGGCTGGAGTACCGTGTTTTATAAAACACTGAATTCCTTGTTAGATTTCCACACGTTGCTACTGTCCCGCCTTCATCTTTGAAGAAATTAAGAACTTGCATGCCAATTAGGCTTACATTTTCTGTTTTTGTTACACTGGTCAGCATATGCCCCACGTTTGGTGGAAGCAATCCTGGGCTGCGGGCAGAACTCATCCATTCTGTGAAGGAGAAATTAAATCTAATTTGTGGTTGTGCCTACACAGCTCATCCTTCTGCATTCGCATCAATATCTGTAAGTTTCTCAGATAATGTGCTTGACACCTTGATGTGCTTATAGACATGTTTGTTCTAGATTTGGATGTCTATGCTAGTTTATGCTTGTCAGCACCTATTATTTTCTGGTGATGGTATGCAATTATAATTAGGGAGCAGATTCTCCCCATCTAAATGCACGACATTTTTGTGCCTCCAGATTGTGTACCACGCATGTGGAACATGTATGTGATGATCCAAACCATACATCCTGAGGGGTCAGCCATAGATTGACTCTTAACCATAGTTGTCTTTGATTGGTGGGAGCTGTTGCCGGTTTCTTGTCTCTTAGTGTCCATTTGTATGCCATCAAGCAAAGGGCAGATTTATCTTAAGATTGTGTTTTCTTTTTTGGACCACAGCCCATTAAGCAAGAAATGGACGGTTTCAATCTCATCCATGCATGCCATGTGTTCAAAATGATGTGGAGGCACAAAAATGCCATGCCTCCAGAGGCTAAGGATCTGCTACATCTATAATATGCATAACATGAGTAGTGTTCAGACATTTTTGCCCTCATAATTAGTTTCCTTTGGTAGAGAACTTTGATGATTTCAAGGACATGGGGAGACATTTTAAAGGAAAATACGGTTATCTAGGGTTGTTATCCAACTCATGGTTAGGATTTCATCCGCAAAAAGAGAGGAAAAGGCTTAAGATTTTAGCTGCAAAAAGCTAGCCTGGCTCTCTTATTATCTCTCCCCGATTTCTCCCTCTTGAATGCAAATTACATGGTACTCCACTATGCTAGCTCTTTGGGGGCCCACCTCGGATGTCCATTGACATCCACTCCCTTCATAAATTTTGGCAGCTCATATCAGGACATGAGACAAAAAGTGAGGCAGATCGAAAACTCAAGTGGACTACAATACAGGAAACAGTGGGATTGAATGCTCCCCATTGAAACCTTATCAGAGACCACATAAGTTTTGGATCAGGCTGATATTTGTGTTTTCCATTCATTGCAGTTTGAATAACCTTATGAACGGGTTGGATAGCATGAAAACCTCACGGTGGGTCCAGATAGGTTCCAACATTAAGTGTTTCCATTACTACCGTTTACTGTAGCGTGGCCCACTTGAGTTTTGGATCTATCTCACGCTTAGGGCAAGTCCTAAAATCAGCTGGCGTAACTGATGGATGGAGTGGGGTCACGTGGACATGACAGTATGTCCTACAGAATTTATGCCTTTCATGTATGCAGCAGGGGTTATTGGCATCACTCTCCCTTCCTGATTTCTCTCAATGGCTCTCTCTACATTTGATTGCACTACTCCTAGTATAATTATGTCTTTTATCTTTGCTTGGGGCAAAATTCCCATTTTCCCAAATTTGTGGGTCTACTCCATAAATTGTATTGAGCAATTTACATGGTATAAAATTCGTGTTTTACATTTAAATAATAATAATAAAAAATTGGTGAGCTGCAGCTTGGCAGGTCAAAGTGGAATGGGAATGTTGGAAGCTCAGGGTTTGTGATTAGAGTTGAAACACCTCTCAGCAATGTTGGCAGGACTTCTTTCTCTGTTCAGTTGAATACTGGTGTTGAGTTTTGATCTCACCCCCCCCCCCCCCCCCCTGTACATATGCAAGTGTATATACTCTCCCATATCTTCCAAAAATATAGATAAAAATTTCAATATATATCTATGACATAATGCTAATCCCCTCGTTTGTTGTTGGGGCCATCTCTTGGAAATCTTTGATAATTCCGCTAGGCTATTCAGCATGAAAAGGATGTTTCATCTGTTGCCTGTTTGCCACTGTTTCTGTAAAGCTGTTGATTATATTGGGTTTAATGAAAACTGGTATGGGCGTTTTAACTTGGTATGAACATGTCATTGAATGGGATTCCTTTAGTCTGCATGATACATGTTGGTTACCATCGAGGAGTTATTTCATACTCAGCAAAGTGTGATGGTTGATATGCTGCTGTAGTGAATTGTGTACCCAGGGTACATTTGACTCAAGTGAACCATCCAAATTGTGGAGACCAACTGTAGGTAGGTCATCATCCACTGATGGGTTTGCTATATATGAAAATCAGTGTAATCCACTGATTATGATCCATCTGAATTGGGGCTCGTGATTTGAATGGTTTAGCTCGAGCTAATTTTAGGCTGTATGATTTTATCCATATTTTGCCAAGGTTGTGATATTCTCAAAATCTCGGCAGTATTAAACTTTTGAGATTTTATCACAATTATCACAGTTAATGCAAAAACTTATCGGTTAAAATGTTTCATTTTATACGTGTATATCTAAAAAAAACTAAAAATTATTTGTTAATTTCTAGTAAATATTTTTATATTTTAATTTTGTTAAAAATTCTCCATTAGTGCTGTGGGAAGAATGTCAAAACCTGAAATTCTCCGGAGAAATTCTGGGGCAGAGAAATTGCTGAGAACAAAATTTGTCACTTGCCAGGTGAATCCAAGCCCAGCTCAAGCTGGCGAGGAGTGGGCCGGAGGTCCAAACCAACCCCTAGACGCAACCCAAGAAGGTATTGAATGCTCAACCCTAGCATAATTTGGGTTGGATTGGGTTAAAGCTATAACATAAAACATGAAATAAATATCATTGTAAGTGGTTCCTGTCAGAAAGCAAAAATGGTTCTTCCAACTCTTGAACCAAAAAAATATCATTGTAAGTGGTTCCTGTCAGAAAGCAAAAATGGTTCTTCCAACTCTTGAACCAAAAAAAAAATAAATTAGTTATAAAGAACATATTACTGATTAGAGAGAGTATTCAAAAGACATTCGATCATTCATGCTCTTTTGGCCTTATTTTTCACTCTTGGCCTATGATATTTGAGAAAAATAAATGGATGATTAACATGTACACTGCACCGTGGGGTGGGCTGTTGGTGTTGTACGGTCATGTTATCATCACATAAGCTTTGCAATCTCATGCCACATTTATCAACCCATGTGCCATGATCCATGACTGACATCCCACCATGGGCCTCTGCAAATGAACGGAAAGGATCAAAGATGATACGATGCCCATTTCCATGTATCAGGATCCAAAAAAGTCGTATTCTCAGGTTTAACGATAGCTTTTTAAATAACGCGCCGGAATGGATGTTGCTAGCATCGTACGTGCATTTTCTTTGGACTTCTCCGTCTACTTGCATCGAATCATCCACACATATAAACTATAATGGCATCTAGCGATTAGGGTTGATTTTGTACCATCTTTATGATTTGTGCGACTCACAAAATAGAAAAATCTAAAAGTCGAGCAGTTTTAAACTTTGTTTATGTTATAGAATAATCGTAATTGTCTTCATCACCCAACTTGGATCCCAAAATCAAAGAAAGATGGTATAACCCATGCAACATGTCTTTCAACTCTGCAACTATTTACTTAAAACAACCCCGCCAGAAATATTTTCCCAAAAGGCTTAATCATTATAGTTGTATTTGGGCTCTTTGTCATCCATCTCGTCCATGTCGATGGCCCATTAGATTCAGTCCACTCTTCTTCAGCTATTGTGCAGAAATCACAGCAATTGGATGGTCCTAAGCATTCATGAGTACTGGACCTATCTTCTCCGGACAATCTTGTCAATCCATTTTTTGCATGCCAGTGGACCAGACAATAATGCACGGTCCTGGCAGGTGATATGGGTGCCTCCACAGCTACAAATGCAACCGTGCGTAAGAAGAAGATTCCCATGCAATTAGCCCATATGTAAAAATTACGGTACAAATACTTATTTAAGGCCACGATAGTCATCTTTTTATCAAACCATAAATAACCATCTGCGTTATAAAACAAGACTAGTTACTTGATAGTCTGGCCGAATGAGATGGATGATACTCACGCATTTTCATTTGTACATGTGGCATAACGTAACTCAAATCAAACTGTAGATGTGCTGTAAACCTAAAATAATATTACTTGGACGATATTAATTTTGAATTTATTAAAAAATGTTTTTGAATTAGAACAGTTGATTAATATTCATATCAGCCGTTCATTTTGTATTAACTAATCAACCAGTAAAGGCAAAGGCATGTCTCATTATGATTGTTGTTTTATGAACCATCAAAAGTAGCTACCGCTATATTGACAGTTTGATTTGAGTTAGAGACTTGTTATGTATACAAATTCAAAGTGCCTGCGTATCATTCATCACCCTCTGCCTGAGTATCAAAGTTTTTCTAAGCACTGAGGAATGCCTGGCTTCATGACATTAATCAAGGACTTTACAAGTCATGTGCCAGTGTTATGTTATCTGGGACATTAATCAGGCTCTCCCACGATGAACATGCCGGGACCCAAAAAAAAAAATCAGTCGTTTACAAGAATCAGGTGGGCCACACGCATAGGTTGAATATGAGGGTTGGTCTATTTCTTCTAATCTGCCATATCTTTTGTAGATGTTGGACCATGTAGTGAGTAGATCGGCCTGATCTTTGGCCCAAGGAATCTTACTAGTTGTACTCGCCTGATGAGTGGCTAGATCTCCTTCACATGTGCCATCTTGCCACTTGTGAGAGGTTGCAATAACTGTGTTATTTTGTTATTGCGCCTTACTCTAGTGGAATTGTGGGCCCATCATTATATATGTTTTGTATCCACACCGTCCATCCATTTAGAGAGATCATATTAAGGTATTAGCTAATGAATTAGTCTGATCCAAAGCTCGAGTGGACTCCACCACAGAAAACAGTGGGAAGAGTGATGCCCACCATTAAAAACTTCAAAGGGCCCTTACAGTTTTCGATCAAGCTGATATTCGTGTTTTCCTTTCTTTCATGTCTGCGTTAACACATGAACAGCTTGGATCTCAGATAAACATCGTGGTGGACCTTACGAAGGTTATGCCGGTACGGATCACTTTCCCACTGTTTTATGTGGTGTGGTTCACTCCAGCTTTGGATCTCCTTCGTTCTTTCTATAATAACATAAAATGATCTCTTTACATGGATGGATAGTGTGGATGCTATACATACATCATGGTGGGTACATGGAACTTGATGACGTCACTTCAGTATCCAGTCTCGCTATTCAAACCGTCAGTGGCTAATCCGCGTCCTACTAGCTCCACAGGCGGACGCGGATTGCGTCTTGCCTCCACCCGTCTCTGGAAACGGATTGGCTACTCCCCCTGACACCTGCCCCGGAGCTGGTGGTCGGTGCTCTGTGGGCCCACCATGATGTATGTGTTTCATCCATTCCGTCCATCTATTTTTGTTGATCAATTTGTGGTAATGAAAAAAAACATGAGGTATATCCCAGTCTCAAGTAGACCACATTACAGGAAACAGTGTTTAATGAACTTCGACCGTTAAAAACTTTTTGGTGGCCATAAAAGTATTGGATCAAGTTGATCTTTGTTTTATCCCTTCATCTGGGTTTTTATGACCTAATCAACGGATTGGATGTCAAATAAACAGTACATCGGGCCTTAGGAGGATTTAAATGATTGATATCCAATCACTATTTTTTTCCTGTGGTGTGATCCACTTAAGATTTATATCCCTCCCATTTTTTGGATAAAAATATAAAATGATATTTAAAAATGGATGAACAAAATGGATGAAACACATACATCATGGTGGGGCCCACAGAGCACCGACCACCAGCTCCAAGGGGGGGAGTAGCCAATCCGTTTCTCCCGTCTCTAGCCCCGAACGGGCATTTCTGTGGGCGGGCCAGAAACGGATTGGCTACTCCCCTGACACCAGCCATTCGGTGCTCTGTGGGGCCCACCATGATGTATGTGTTTCATCCATGTCGTCAATATATTTTTACAGATCACTTTACGGTATGAGACCAAAAATGAGGTATACCCCAATGTCAATTGGACCACATTATAGGAAACAGTGTTGAATGATCCTCAACCATTATAAACATTTTGGAGCCATAAAAGCTTTGGATCAAGATGATTTTTAGTTTTTTCCCTTCATCTGGGCCTTTACGACCTAATCAATAGATTGGATGTCAAATAAACAGTACAGTGGGCCTTAAGAGGATTTTAATGGTGGATATCCAATCACTATTGTTTTCATGCGGTGTGATACACCTGAGATTTATATACCTCTCAGTTTTAGGATCAAGCCATAAAATGATCTTTAAAAATGGATGAACGGAATGGATGAAATACATACATATGGTGGGGCCCACAGAGCACCGACCATCAGCCACGGGGCTGGTGTCAGGGGGAGTAGCCAATCCATTTCCGGGCGGGCCCACTGTGATGTATCGGTTTATCGCCGCCGTCCATCCCTCCTCTCTGATCATTTTAAAGTATTAGCACATAAATGAGGCAGATACAACGCTCAAGTGGACCACACCCGATAATAAACTTAAGTTGCATTAAATGCAGAAAGCATTTAAATGCCAGTTGCATTAAATGTAGGGGTAATATCTGGTGTGGTCCACTTGAGCGTTGGATCTGCCTCATTTCTGTTCTTATGCTCTAAAATTATCTTAGAAGAAAGATGTACGGCGTGGATAAACCGATACATCACAGTGGGCCTGCCCACAGAACTGCCCCGTTCGTGGCTCGAGATGGGCGGGGTTAGGACGCAATCCATGTGACTGTTTTCATTAAATCTACTCTGACCATCATACATACCATCCCTCGTTTGCCAAATTTCCCAAAAATTAGGTCAATCTATTGTTCTGGTGGGCCACACGAGCAGATATAACTGGGAGGGGGAGGTCATACCATCTCAGAGTGGCTCATCTGAATCATGGATTGGTATGAATTTTGGGTCCATAGTCAAACACGAGAAATCGTGCATGATAGTCGGAGTGGATGTCATCAACATGGTGGAGCCACAGGGGTCATTTGCACCATGATTGTGGTGAGAACGTTTGCACTTCATTGTTTTTCCCTTAGCCGTTGATTCCTATAAATATCACAACATGTGACGGCTGAAATGAGTTGGGAAAAATACAAAGGTATCTAGCAAGGTTTTTGGCTCGATGGGTGACCATTTTCCAAATCCTACCTGCAAATCTGATGAAGGGTCCGGGTTCTATGATCTGAAGAGGCTTCAAGGTGAAATCCCACTACGGCGTGAGTGTGTGGGGGTGTATGTGCGTGTGTTAAAAAAACAAAAGAAAAAAAAAGAGGGATTTACTTGCTAAATTTCATTGGCAATGCCGATCACCGGTACGTGCATTTTACTCGTGTAGTACTTTGGTCGAGCAACACACGTGCTAACTCAGCACGCGTGTTTAAGATGCCAGTCGTTACTTTGGTAGGGCGCCCTCTGATAATACCATGGTCCCAAAGTCGGATCACTCCATCATGCAATGGTCCACTCAACTTATAAAAAAAACCAAAAACTAAAAAATAATAAAAATAAAATCTAGTAATTCTTATTTCTTATTCGCTTGTGGTACTGATGAGTGGGCTAATCTGAATTTTGGTCCATGAAATGCTTACAGTGTGACCCACCAGAGGAGTGGTTCGGATCCTGCACATCTATGCGAAGCTCACGTGTATACTACGAAGCACTTTATCCTTCTTACAAACACACGAAGTATTCCTCATCATGAGTGAACGTCGCACGTGCAAACTTGGTGGGTGCACAATTAATCTGCTTGGGTAACAGGTGGAACGGGTTTTGACACAGCAGGGGCCGGTTTCCACCCCCGGGATGCATCCTCAGATTGATCTGAACCGTTCATGTTCTAATTACTACCATATGGAAGCTATGATCTTATAATCATATTTCATTGATGATCCTGACCTTCGAATCTTGGATTTCAAAATGGTCCATTAAATATTCATCTTCATACACAATACTCGTTCAACAAACGTTTCTTGCTATTCTCCCAGTAGCATAGAATCCAGATGATGGACGGTTAATATCGAACTCTGGCGGTGGAAACTGGCTTCCGTATCGTACTGTGTAGGGGGACAACGTACCCTATCAAAACCTCAGGTGCGACGCACCATTCGATGATCTGGACAACATTAGCTAAGGCTGTTCAAATATTAGGATAGGTCATAAACTTCATCCATGTACAAAATTAGCTAAGGCTGTTCCACTATTGATTTTTCTAGAATACATTTTAAAATGCAAGTTAAGATTCTCACGCACCATTTATGGATAATAGAAGGTACGTGTTCACCAACTCTCAGTGGCCACTTGGTGAGAGATGTCAATGGGTCAGTTGGGCCCACAGCCAAGTGGCTCAACATGCTTGTGACCTACATTTAGGCCATGAGTAATGGGTTGGGCTTGGGTTAGAGAATGTGGTCCAATGAATAAATGGGTTGGGTTTGGGTTGAACCGTACCCAACCCAAACTTCCCATTTGCTTATTAATGTGCTGGGCTGGATGACTTGACCCGGTCCAGAACACCTGAAACAAATTAACAGGCATGATGTTACGTTTGTATGCATCCACTAATTGCGCTTGACCGGCGCAGAACGCCTTAAACAAATTAATAGACTGTAAGTGGTTGGTTAAGCCCGGTTCTATTAAATGGGTCAGGTCTAGGTCCAATGAATTTTAAGTGGGCTGAAGGTCTGGTTTGGGCTGGAATTCTTGGCCTGTTTAGTAAGTGGGTTGGGCTGACCTTGGCTGCAACCCAATCCATTGCCAGCATCCTCAAAGACTGGATTAGTAGGAACGGGGCCGTGGACCAGTGATCCAGACTGTTGGGTTGGGGTTGGGTATATTGGGACATGGTCTGTACGGATTGGATCAGATCAATTGGATGGATAAATCACATGGATGCCTGTGCATGAATGGTCCTACTTGGCCAAATTCAAGGCGAGAGGATACTCAGCACATTATCAATGATGTTCCTATGTTTTCTTGTTTACTTATATTAATGTGGGGATTGCAGAAGGAGATGTTCAAGAACACGGTATGGGAGGTTGAAAATGGTGGATTTGGTTTTGCAAGGATGTGATTACTTTGTTTTCTCTCCAACTTATTTTTCTCATGTCAAGTAGTCCAAATTAATGCCCTTTTATTTTTTCATTTACCATGTTGGTAAGTAGGAAATGTGTATGAACTGGCCCTTTGATTAAGTCGGAAATATAAATGCATTGATCCTCAGCTACTATGTTAAGTGGGGTCTATGAGCCCATGTTTTCATATATTCATGTTTGTTGGTCGGAAATTTTTATGCACTGGTACAATAATTAAGAAATTATCATAAATAATGGGGGTATGGCATGTGCAATGCATGTGGAGAGAGAAAAAGGAAAGATATGGAAGTAAGGTTGATAATAAGCCGGGTGGCCCGCACAACTCGATGGATTCGATTGAGCTTTGGGCCAAGCTTAGACCTATTAATATGGAAAATGGTCTTGGCTGGGGCCTTACATGCTCTAGAACAATTTTTGCGTTGGTCTTGGCTCATGTCATTTTAGCCCAACCAACATAAAATGCACGCGTGTTATATGAATATCCTACAAATATATAATTCTAAGCTTGGTTATGTAACCCATCCATTTTAAACACAGTTAGATGTTTTCATCTTCTAAAATGCTCATCTCTTTGTGCATGTGTGGGTCCCTTGATCAACCAATAAATTAGAAGCATTCATGGGAGAAAAAAAAAGGAGCTTATGGTAGGCTTAGGCCTAGAGTCTAAAGCATTAGGCTAGGCTTGGACTTAGCCTGAGCTTGGATCTGCTTTGCTAAGCTTATGATAGGTTTAGGCCTTGGGTTTTAAACATTAAGTTAGGCTTGGATCTCGCTTGATTTGGTCCTTCTATGTCTATTGCCACCCTTAAAGGAAAGAAACGGAGGAAGAGAGTGTAACTACACGTGTATGGTACATCCATAAAGGAAAAGAGAGTCCAAAATGTTTTATATCCACTTCATTTTTGTATGGCTATCTTCACGTGAAGTTAATATGAGGCAACTCAATAAATTTATGAAGTGAATGTCATATAGTTATCATGGTAAGCTTCTTAACACCTTTGTTACACTATTTTTCTAAAAAGAGGAGGAGAACGAAAGAGAAGCCACTCAGCATGATAAATAAAGTTAATGAATTGATAAAGTATAGGCCCGTGCACTTTTTATCTTCCGAGCCCCACCCATGATTGATTGCAGGGGTAAAATTAGCCAAATGCTACTGACGTGATATAAAGTAGAGATTAGGTTTTGTTACAGCTAATCCCTTAGTTTGTAAGGCAATTTTTCATACCTAACTTTTTGTTTGTTTGTATTTTTTTCTCACTTCTCAACTTTTTGTTTTTAAAAAATCAGAATACCTTTCCTTTTGTTGCCCCACGCGGCTACGCGGAGAGGGTTACAGGCATCACTCTGCATGTTACCAAATTACCCTCCCTTAGCGAGAAAGAAACTATTCAATGGTTTAGGGCCCACCCTGGTGTATGCACAGCATCCAACTTGTCCAGAAGGGATGCTCTGCCCTAAAATTGGAACACCCCCAAAAGTCAAGCTGACCCAACCCTCAGGTCTAGCCCGGCCTAAATTTGGAGGTGTTTTGGTGGCATCCCTTATTTTCTGTAGTGTGGCCCACCTTGATATTTTGGGCATCCAATTTTTATGGCAGAGCAGATGTCCAAAAATTCTGACCGATCCAATATCAGGTTGCCACACCAAAGAAAATAATTGACACCAAAAAGTGATGGGTTATTTTGACCCATCTTCGACCAGTCGAGAGCCCTGCTCGACTGGTCGAAGGCTGGTGTCGACCGGTCGAAGGTTCGAGTCGAAAACTGTAATTTTGCTGTTTTTTACTATAGCTTGGATTGGTCGAAGGGATGTCTCGACTAGTCGAAGGTTACGCAGTTTGTTCCGCGATTTTGCGTGAAGCTAGCGGTTGAGTCCTTTGGCCAACCACAGAATGGCACTTACCATTATACGGAAAGGAGTTTCCCAAAACTATAAAAGGGATTGCCTAGGATTTTTCTAGGGATCACGGAAAATAGCAAGAGGGTTTCCTAAAGCTTTGCAAGGAATTTGCTAAAGGATTTAGGGCTATCAAGGTGAGAGAGAGGGAGAAAGAGAGAGAGGAAGCTTATAGAAGGGAGGTTTTGCTCGTGGAGGTTCTCTACTATGCAATCTATATCTCAGCGCTTCTATGTCCTCGTAATCAGTTAGATCTCTCCGTTTTCTCTATTTCTCATATTGTTTATCCACTCCTGCGTGAGTGAAGAAGATTGTAACGTTCTACTTCATAGTGGATTGTTGATCTGGACGAGGTCCCGTGGTTTTTACCTCTTTAAGGGTTTTCCATGTAAAAATCTCTTGTGTGGTGTGTGATTGATGCTTTGATTTATTTCATTGCTTTATTATCCATAATTCTGGTTTGTTTCGGGAGGCTAGATCCTAAGGTTTGTGCAAGGCATCCCAACAAAGTGGTATCAGAGCTAAGTTCATTGAACGGGTAGGATCGGTTTGAATTATGGAAGGTGGCTCGAGGATGATCGGCCTCAATGGTTCTAAGCTGGACCATATGGAAGGCTAAGATGGAGGACTTGCTTTATTAGGGACCTATATTCTCCAATCTCGAGGCATATCGGCAAAATCGAGGATATGGTGATGATGATTGGAAGAAGATGGTGAAAAGCGGTGGGGTTTATTAGACAATGGTTGGATGATTAGTGTTCCACCATGTGTCTACTACGGAAACCTCACTTAAAAAGCTATGACTAAAATTACAAGAGTTGTATGAGAGGAAGACAAATCCTAGGTAATAAGATACTTACGATAAGGCGACTTGTGAATCTCAAGTTCAAGGATGGTGGTTACGTGGCCGAGAGCATATGAATGAGGTCGGAATATAGTGAACCAACTCACCTCTATGAAGATGGTCTAGATGATGAATTTTTAATTGCGGGCTTTACTATTGCTTAGTTCATTGCACGTGAGGTTGGGAGACAATGGTGGTGTCTCTAAGTAACTCCGCGCCCAGGACGGAAAGATATCATGGAACAAGTAACCGGTTGTCTCTTTAATGAGGAGACAAGGAGGAAGTCTCGAGGATCTACTCAAGCAAGAGGCCCATCAGTGACACAGAACGGGGAGAGGAAAGAACAAGAAGGGCGGGGAAGGCCCGAGATAAATCAAGAGGCAAGTCGAGTAACGAAAAGAGGTTGAATCTAGAAGGCGTGGCAAGAAGGGCCACTCTGACATGAATGTCGTGGAAGAAAACGACAAGAAAGGAAAAGGGAAGGAAGATGAATCGGATTCCACTGCGTTTCGTCAGGTGCATAAGCGCTTCGGATGACGACATGGTAGTTATTCTTTCACGGATCATGATATATGTCTCACGGCTCACGAGTCGGGGCACCGGCGGGTGATAGACTCGGGAGCTTCTTTCCATGCGACTCCACACGGGAGTCCTTCACAAGCTACAAGTCGGTGACTATGGGGTTTGTGAAGATGAGAAATTCTAGCGTATCAAAAAAATCGTCGTGGGAGTTGGTGATATTTGTGTGAAAAAGCCGATGTGGTACACATTGGTTCTCGAGGATGTGAGGCATATCCCAGGACCTTCGCCTCAACTTGATGTCGACGGGAAGGTTGGATGATGATGGCTATGAAAGCGGTTTTGGTGGGCGATGGAAGCTCATCGAGGGTTCGTTGATCGTGGCTAGAGGAAAGAAGTGTTGCACCACTGTACAAGGCAAGTGTTAGCATGTGCAAGGGTGGATTGAGAACGCGGAAGATTCGGCTATTGACATGTGGCACGGGCGTCTGGCCACATGAGTGAAAAAGGGCTTCGGCTACTAGCGAGGAAGCGACTCCTTCCGGACGTGACAGTACACCTCTCAAAACCTTGTCTTGATTGTTTATCGGGAAACAACATAGAGTTTCAGTTGTTAAAACTGCTTCTCATGTTAATAAAGTGCATGCATTAGATTTGATTTATTCTGATGTTTGTGGTTCTATGAGGACAAAAACCTTGGGTGAGGCATTGTATTTTGTCACTTTTATAGATGATGCATCTAGGAGGGTTTGGGTTTATGCTTTGAAATTCAAGGACGAGGTCTTTGGTGTGTTTAAATTGTTTCATGCTATGGTCGAGAAAGAGACAAGTAGATCATTGAAGTGCATCCGCACTGATAATGGTGGTGAATACATTGGCGACTTTCACGAGTACTGCAAGTCCCAGGGTATACGGCATGAACAGACGGTTCCCAAGATCCCCCAGCATAATGGTGTAGCTGAGCGAATGAATCGCACCATTGTTGAGAGAATCAGATACATGTTATCCCATGCGAAGTTGCCCAAGACGTTTTGGGGAGAAGCAATACGCACGGCGGTGTATTTGATAAACAGGTCTCCATCAGCCCCATTGAATGGAGAAGTACCTGAGAAGGTGTGGATTGGACAGGATCCATCGTATAGTCATCTCAGGGTGTTTGGATGTAGGGCATCCGTTCACGTACCAAAGGACGAGAGGTCCAAGCTCGATATGAAGATCAGGCAGTGTGTGTTCTTAGGGTACGGTGATGAAAAATTCGGTTACAGGTTATGAGATCCGAATGAAGAAGCTCGTCGGGAGAGAGATGTGGTTTTCTTTGAAGATCAGTGTATAGAAGACATTGGTAAGCGAGAGAAGAAGAACCGGCCTAGTTCGGGTGAGCTAGAGGACATGGATCGATTACTCCTCCGTGGTGCGATGACGGGGAGTACAGTGCCAAGTGCGAGGAGGGCGAGGGAGTTCCTTCAGAAGATGGACTAGGGGAGCAGCCCCCACTTGATCCACCTGTTGAGCCACAGGTGAGGAGGTCATCTAGGGACACACAGCTGTCCAAGAGGTACTCGCCGCATGAGTACATTATGCTAACCGATGGGGGAGAGCTAGAAGATTATTCTGAGGCCCTAGCCGACGAGCATAAGGAGGAGTAGTTGAAAGCTATGCAAGAGGAGATGAAATCCTTGCGTAAGAACCACACCTATGACATGGTGAAATTGCCTAAGGGCAAGAAAGCTCTGAGCAACAAGTGGGTGTTCAGAAAGAAGATTGAGTAGAAGAATTCACAGACGAGGTTCAAGGCCAGACTTGTGGTGAAAGGTTTTGGTCGGAGAAAAGGTATGACTTCGAGGAGATATTCTCACCAGTGGTAAAGATGACATCCATACGGGTGTTACTTGGGTTGGCGGCTAGCATGGATCTGGAGATAGAGCAGTTAGATGTTAAAACTGCCTTTCTCCATGGTGACCTGGAAGAAGAGATCTACATGCACAACCAGAGGGGTTCGAAGTCAAGGGCAAGGAGCATATGGTGTGTAGGCTGAGGAAGAGCTTGTATTGGCTGAAACAAGCTCCACGGCAATGGTACAAGAAGTTCGATTCGTTCATGTTACAACATGGGTATGACGAGCAGTCGGACCACGTGTGTTCACTCGTAAGTTCTCAGATGGTGATTTCTTAGTTCTGCTGTTATATGTTGATGACATGCTCATCATGGGAAAATACATCAAGAAGATTGACAGGCTGAAACAGGAGTTGGGCAAGTCTTTTACAATGAAAGACTTGGGCCGAAAGGCAGGCAAACGAGATCCTAGGAATGGAGATAACCCGTGATTTAGTAGCGAGGAAGCTCACAGGTCCTGAAGCGCGGTATATTGAGAAAGTCCTAGAGTGGTTCAATATGAATGCGGCGAAGCCGGTCAGGTACTCCACCGGATGGTCACTTGATTGAGCGACGGGCGGTGTCCCAAGACGAAGGCGAGAGGTGGAAGAGATGCGCAGAAAAAATACCCTACGCGTCGGTGTAGGAAGTTTGATGTATCTTTATGGTGTGTACACGCCCGGACATAGCATATGCGGTTGGTGTTGTCAGCCGGTATCTTGCCAATCCTGGCAAAGAACATTGGGCAGCGGTGAAATGGATACTACGGTATCTAAGAGGCTCATCCAGGTTGAGCCTATGTTATGGTGATGGAAAACTTGTGTTAGAGGGCTACACAGATGCAGATATGGCAGGTGACATTGACTCCAGAAAGTCTACATTGGGGTTCATGTTCACGTTTACAGGGGGAGCGGTTTCTTGGCAGAGCAAGCTACAGAAGGTCGTAGCATTGTCGTGCAATGACGGAGGCCAAATACATTGCGATCACGAAGCATGTAAAGAGATGCTTTGGATGAAAAGGTTCCTACAGAACTTAAATTTAAAGCGGAGAGGAGCACGTGGTCTATTGCCATAGTCAGAGTGCTATACACTTGAGCAAGAATCCAAGTCAACATTCCAAGTCAAAGCACATAGAGATTCGGTATCACTGGATCAGGGATACTTTGGAACAAAAGGTGTTACAGCTTGAGAAAGTCCACACGGACGATAATGGGTCAGACATGATGACCAAGGCTTTGCTCAAGGGCAAGTTTGAGGTTTGTAGAAACCTGGTGCGACTTGAAGAAAGTGAATCCCTCCCGGGTCAAAAATTGGGGGATTTTGATGGGTTATTTTGACCCATCTTCGACCGTCGAGAGCCCCTGTCGGTTTCAGTCGAAGGTCGGTGTCGGCCGGTCGAAGGTTCGAGTTGAAAACTTCGACTCAAAGTCCAGCGAGTAATTTTGCTGTTTTTTTACTGTAGCTTGAACTGGTCGAAGGAACCTTCGACTGGTCGAAGGGATGTCTCGACTAGTCGAAGGTTACGCAGTTTGTTCCGCGATTTTACGCGAAACTGCAGATTTGAGTCATTTCGCAACTGGGATGCGGAAAGGAGTTTCTCAAAACTATAAAAGGGGTTGCCTAGGATTTTTCTAAGGATCACAGAAAATAGCAAGAGGGTTTCCTAAAGCTTTGCAAGGGATTTGCTAAAGGGTTTAGGGCTATCAAGGTGAGAGAGAGGGAGAAAGAGAGAGGAAGCTTATAGAAGGGAGGTTACTGCTTCGTGGAGGTTCTCTACTATGCAATCTATATCTCGGTAACTTCTATGTCCTCGTAATCGTTTAGATCTCTCCGTTTTCTCTATTTCTCATATTGTTTATCCACTCTGCGTGAGTGAAGAAGATTGTAACGTTCTACTTCATAGTGGATTGTTGATCTGGACGAGGTCCGTGGTTTTTACCTCTTTAAGGGTTTTACGTAAAAATCTCTTGTGTGGTGTGTGATTGATGCTTTGATTTATTTCATTGCTTTATTATCTATAATTAGTTTGTTTCGGGAGGCTAGATCCTAAGGTTTGTGCAAGGCATCCCAACAAAAAGCTTCTAGATGCAGACGGTGGCATACATGATAGTAGGAACGACTTGATTTTTGAGACACCTAAATTTTATGGCGTGGTCATCCACCTCCACGATTTGGATGACATAAATGCACCATGCCAGGCCCCACATGTTCCTAGAACTAGTTGCCAACTACTCCCATGTTGGAGGCATGAGCCAAAAAATGAGGCTTATCCTCAAGTGGCCCACACCACAGGAAACAACGAGAATCGAACACTTACCATTAAAAACTTTTTGGAGCCCTTAAGAGCTTTGGATCAAGCTGATATTTGTGTTTTCCCCTTATCCATGTCTGTGTGACCCTATGAACGGGTTAGATGATGAAAAAACTTTAACGTGGGCCTAGTGAAGAAAATAACTTTCAATGGTGGACGAATTAAGGCAATTGTTTCCTTTCGTGTGGGTCATTTGAGTGTTGGATCTGCCTCATTTTGATTCATACTCCAAAATGTTCTAATAAATTAGATGGATGGTGTGGATATATCATTTACATTATGATGGGTCTACATATTTAAGTCAACACTTTTGTTTTGATTTTGGGCGTGGAATTACTCTCATATTTTCAAACAAGGAGAAAAGTAATAATTACTTATTTACCATGATTTACATGAAAAATCAAACAGGCGCTAACTTGCAATGATCTACAAGTATCGTAGCATTTCTTCCAGATTGGTTAGTTTTTAAAATTTAGAATAAGCTTCTATTAATAAGCATTTATTAATTGAATTTGGTTTGTTAATTTTTTAATCCATTAACTATCTTCTAACCAACTAATTAAAAAATTTTAAGTCATTGATATTAACATAATCAACCGTTAAAAAAATGATTCTTATGATGGCCCAGTAGCATCGACTACAGAATATGAACCGTTCTGGGAGTTGGAGTGGTAAGATGGTAGCATACTCTTCTAAAGGTTATTACGGGTCTCATAACTCATTCAGATGGTGAGTAAAAACTTCATGATGATTGTCGCATCCAATCCAACCAATCACTATGTTGTTATCACGTTAAAGAAAAATCTTCATTATTTCCCTTCTTGTACCTTGGATTCCATGTCTCAGAGCACGAGCTAGCTTAGGCTATCACTCATCTCCAGTGGGCCCCACAATTTAGACTATTTAAGTCGAGGGTCTTGTTTTCCATATGCATTATCCATGCATCTGTATCAAATAAACCGTCTTAAAAATAAATAAATAAATAAATAAAGCAGTGTGATGGATGACACCAAGAAATCTAAAAATTATCTATTATAAGATAAGCTACAAATCTACATATTAAAATCATGCCTAAAACTTCTAAAATCACATGTTGTGTCAACTTGAGTTTTTAGATGGCCTAATTTTTTAGTGTCCATTCATCTTTATATGATGCATCTTCTGAATGGATTAGATGGTATATACAAGACATAGTAGGGCTGAAAGTTGGGCGGGTTCAACCCGACCGACCCGTGACCGACCCGACATTCGGTTGGGCTTGGGCAAGATATTTCGGATCCGATCTTAAGTTTGGGCTATACAAACACCAACCCGATAAAACTTGGGTTGGGCTCGAGTTGAGTTTTCGGGTTGCTCGACTCAACCCGAACCCAATCAATATATAAGTTACTTATAAATTATAATTGAGTGTGGATCGTTTGTGTCAAAGACACACTAGTAATGTCGAGTCTCATTTGTCTATGCCATTTCCAAGGACTCAAGCTAACAAGATATGATGCCAGATTTCTCTCTCCCAAATAGACTTTATGCTATGCTACATGACTTTTAAAGGAGTAGTTGTCTTATATTTTAATTTGTTTTTTAAAGAAAAAAAATGAAGTTCTTTATAATAAATAATTACATATATAATTAATAAAATTATAGATGTAAAAAATAAGTCCTATATTGAAATATAATAAATTAATGTAATAATAAAAATATTAGCATATACTCACCGAGCCCGCTTTGGTTGGGCTTGGGTTGAATATTCCCAACCTGAGATTGGGTTGGGTTGGGTTAGGTTTGAGGTATAGGAATCTTAAGTTGGGTTAGGGTTGAGCACCGACCCGACCCAACCCGCCCGACATTCAGCCCTAAGATATAGTGGGACCCTAATACATTCTGAAAGGTTTTTAATGGTGTGGATCCCCATCATTTGTGGCCTACCTAAGCTTTGGATCAGCAAGATTTTTGGGTACCACCAGAAGCTTAGGAGGGCTCAGCTGATGGACGGATTGGATGTCATTATTACACCATGATGGTCCCACATTTTCAATCCATACCTTAAGCTTATCCTACAAATGTTTGCACCGATACGCTATGTTACCTAATAATTGAATCTGAGTTCGTATTAAGCTGCCCAAATTAGAAGTCCCACTTAGATGAATCACGAACCGAGAAGATGCTTTTGTTATTATCCATCCCATCGGTGGACATCTATTGAACGGTTAAAAGTAAAAATGTTCCAAATGGTTCTATTCAACAAACCAGAGTTCACCCCACGAGTCAGCGGTTTGTTTTACCTAACCAGGTTATTTTTGGAAGACTTAGCCGGTTTGATTTGATTTAACGTAGGCCACGCGTACAATTTCTGAATGCCCGCATATCACCGTCGTTCTCTGCCACAGTATCAACTACTCCCCAAAAAAAAAAATCAGCAAAACGTTATCTCGGGTCAGTGTCCCATGCGATCTTGATGGGATGGCGACGGGAAGACGTAAAGTCGCAAGTGTACTCGCTCGCGTCAGATCAAGGAAGAAACTTTCAGCACACGTGCCAATACGGAATGTCTGTCACAGATCCGAACCATTCATCGGGTAGTTAGCATTGATCATACTCTAGATGAAAATCAGGATGGTCCACTCATCAGGACCGTTTTGATTTGGACCAGAAAGACTTACGGCGCGGGGTTTGGACGATCTATATCTCGAGTGTCACTCTTGGCATTTCCGCCGCGAACCTCGTCTCGTCTACACCCTACGCCTATCTCTCGCTACAGACACGAACACGTAGACCTTCCTCGTTTCACAGACGTGGCGCAAGATTTCGGTTTGATTTGTGAGGTACTTTTTGATACTCTGACGGAGCATGGTAGTTCATAGTACGCACGCGTTGACTAATCTACATGTGTTAGTCGTAACTAAAGTAAACCGTCCAAATTACATCGCCCACTTTGGGTGGGCCAATTTATGAAAATTGGGAAGATTCGATTGGATCATCTGATGTAAGGGTAAGAATTCAATGGTCTGCATTCAATAAAAATATCCAGAAAATCAAAGGTTAGGATCTTTCAATCAATGTTTCTTGAGGTAGTGGCCTATCTACGATGAATTACAGGATGTGGTGGGTTTAGTTTCAGTTGGACTAAGATCATGTGCATTATTCATACTCCGCGGGAGTATCAAATAACTTGCTTAGACTACGAAGAGGAGACGCGGGATCATCTTGGCACATTAAACGTTGGTCTTGATGCTGAAAAGTGAGGCCTATGGATTGGTAATCTAGACCATTGATCTGTTGAATCACATCTCTGATGGATCATTTTTTTTTTTAAGTTTTGAATTTTTTGTACATTGAGGAAAAATAAAGATGATATTACGACATTTTCAGTTGACTTTGGACCGTTGTTATATTTCTCTCCTTTACTCTTAAACTGTGGGCTACAAATGAAAGTTTAAGATATTTCTATCAAATATATTCTATTTTATATTTCATTCACAGTCAGATACCACAAACTAATGGTATGGATTAACAAAAAAGGGTCCCACTGTTCAAACTGTAAACGCGTGTATACTGGAAAAATAGCACAGCCATGAATCATTAATTCCTCGCCGAGGATTTGCAGATCTTTCCCAGGAAATGTTAGAGTACAATCCATGTTAGTTCTCCACCATTTAATAACAAGCGTAACTCTTTGGACTTAACGCATTTCAAGGTTACCGACCAAATCTGATTCAACTGAGATGGGAGAAATAATCGAACAATTTCTCAGATAATATAATATTAACCATTTGAATGTTGGGATTTTTACCATATAAATACTTCCTATAACTGAAATTCCTTCATCATTTTTTAAGAAGAGAAATTAATTACTTCCCTCCTTTGCCTTTGCTTTACAATAATGTAGAAATTATAAAGCCGTGGGGCCCACTCGGTGCCTTCCGTTCAACAAATGTAGATTAGCATTATTGTGAGGCAATCCTAAGGTGTTCTAATTAATAAAAAATAATGTACGCCATTTAAAATACCATAAAATTACAGTACATACATATATACACTTACCCACTAGTCTTGAGTTTCAAGACATATTATAGAAAAAAGATTTAAATGAAGGTAATTGTATAATTTCATTTTCCACAAAATACATCTACCTAATTTCTATCCGTGGAGGCATTATTTGGTAAAATTTAGATATAAGTATTTTACAATAAAGATTTCTTGAGTACTCTATCATAGCAGGCTGGTACTTCTTCCGAGTGAGGTAATAAAATTTTATCATTCACAAGATTTTATTGTAATAATTATCTTAAGGTTGCTTGGCACCATAGATTTGAGAGATTTCAAATCCTCTAATTGTTTGCACCATAAAGTAATTGGGGGATTAAAAACCCACTGTGAAAGCTCGGATTACTTCTAAAATCTTTCTAAGAGTTGTTTATGTAATATGTGTGTTACCAGGTTATTATTTTACTAGGTACATGGCTCACTTTGGATATTCCAAAACAATTAGATTATCAATTGCATCACTATAATTACTTTAATACGATGATCAACATCGTCCAAACATTTTTCATGTAAATCAATAATTAAAATCGTTGGTTAGTTACTTGGACATGATCTTGTGCTTGTGGCCCATCTAAGACAGAGAATTTCATCATTTTCGGCAAAATATATATTTTAGTGGGCTTATTACAACTACTGTGTCAGACATTACATACGTTCACTAATTAGATATGTTAAAGTTAATTTAGTAATTAAATTCAAACCCCTGAAAATATACCATAAGTACTTTTGGATTAAAGTTGATTTCTAATATAAGAGGAGGATTTTAAATCTAGAGAATTATAAATCCAAGGGGTTCCAGATCCACACTCCCAAACAGGCATTAAGAATCTTAAGAAAATCTTCCTATGACCACTGCTTAAGTCTTGGAGGAATTAGACATTGGGTTTCTATTCGTCCTTCATTTACTCACCTTATAACCGGTTTGGATATCTCAGTAAGAGATTTCAATGGCTGGGAGGGGACACGTGTTACTGGATACCTAAGCGGCCCATGAAAGATTTCAATGGTCGAGAGAAAACACATGCAAATAGCATCTGAGAAGTCTCCTAAGCATGGGAGTGGATTAGGAGTGACCTGGCACCACGTTGTGGGTGTTGCCCTACCGTAGGGCCCACCTTAATGTATGTTTTCCATATGCACGTTGTCCACCCGTTTTTTTCATATCATTTTAGGGCATGAGCCCAAAAATGAAGCCGTTTGAATTCTCAAGTGGGCCATATCATGGAAACAGTGGTGGTTGAATGCTCTACCATTAAAAACTTCCTAAGCCCATCGTAATGTTTTTGTAATGTTTATTTACCATCTAACCTGTTGAAGAGGTCACATAAACCTGGATGAAAGGAAAACAGGAATATCAGTTCGATCCAAAACTTCTACGGCTCGTTAATGCTTAATCACCACTGTTTCTTACAGTAGGGTCCACCTCAGAATTGGATCTGCTTCACTTTTGGGATCATTTATAAAATGATCTGAAAAAATGGATAGACGGCATGGATATACAAAAAAAAATAAAAATAATCAAGGTGGGCCCCACACGGACTAATGTGTAACCCGGGCAACCTAATCCACTCAATGGAACCCATCACGTATTTCATGAGTCACCACCATTTTGAAATGGTGCAAAACTAACAAACGAGGCCGTTTCCCCCAGTCTCCCCCTCCCAGTGAAAAAAGAAAAAAAAAATAAAAAATAAAAAATAAAAATAAAAATCTACTAGTGTGGCCTCATTCCCTCGCTCTGTCTTCTCACCATTCAACCGCTTATTTTAAAGAATCTATTTCTTTCCACTTCATATCAGTGAGAGCATTTAGTTGGGATTGTGGTGGCGGAGAAGCCGAATTCGAGTCAGAATCCAAGTCATGGAAGATCAAATCGCGAGACGGAGGATGAACATCATCGCCAGTCATTTTACGGCAACGAACGAGGAAGCGTTATCCCCCAACCATATCTTTCCTTTGGTGAGCTCCTCTCTTTAATTTCTTTTTCTTTTTTTCCCTTCAGTTTTCCCTTTTAATTTGATAGCTCTGCTAAGTCATTTTACATGCATGTCAGATCCAATCCATCCATCAGGCCAAAACTGGCCACGCTGCTACAAATTAAAGAATGGCTTAGAAAAACTCTCCATTTGAGAAAGCTCTTGATAGTTATAAAACGATTTAATCAAGGGAGCTAATTGCTCTTCCCAAGTAATAATTCGTTGCCTGAATTTTGAAAAGATGGCGACACACGCATTATCGGAATTCAATTCGATGAGATTCCTAACACTTAATTTTTTTAAAAAAATTTTTAAATTTTATTTTTTTAAATTTTTTTAAAAGCAGATGTAAATTATTACTGTATCCAAACAGCCCCAAGTGTGACCAGAAATGCTTTAGGGACAGATTGAAGGGGTGATTCCCGGCACACGTGCCAAACTGTGGGAGTTCTGGGCCATTCATTAGGTGGGACTGACCATGAACATGCCTTGTCCCAAAATTCAGTTTGGTTGATTCATTAGTCTTGACTGAAGTTATGGCCCATGGTTGAATGGAAGGGCGGAATATGATTAGTAAAGCTGCCGGCCCCAATTAGTTGGGTTGAGGCTTAGATGATGATGAATGCCCATTTTCTTGAAACTCATGTGGCTCATCTGATATGTGGACTAGCCGTTCTTTTGGTCTAGCCCATGTTCTCAATGGGGCCCGCCCGATGAATGGCCTACATCTCATAGGCAAGTGCTAAGGTGGAAGTTGGGAACCTTACCATTTCTATTATTTCGCATACTTCACGTTGAAAAAGGATTATCAATGTTAGGCAATTTTCCTTCAGAAAGCATCCAGCTTTAAATGATGTTATTGAAGTTTATTGCTAAGCACTCATTCTCCCCAGACATGGAACATATGTACAAGATTTGGAATGTTTGTCTATTTTACCCTACCATCGATGGCCCAAATGCGGCAAAACCACATTATCAGATGATCCTAGCCATCATTTGGTGGATTCTTGTCCATTGTATGTCGACTGATCGTTAGACCTTTTTTTTTTCCCCTAACCATCCACTTGCAATCATCAGGAATCCTTTAATCAGTAGCGAGGATCACCCTACTGTGTGGTTTTTGGATTACACCCCATCCACAGTAGCCTCAATGGATGAAAGGTCCAGATCTCATACATGTGTACCTCATGTGCAAATGTTTTAACTTGGATAAATAGATATCACTGAATCCTCTTTCAACTATCAGATCAAATTTTATCCCAAATTTTATCACATTTTCTCTGATTTATCATATGGTTTTATTAGTTCAATAATCGATACTGAATAAACATTGGTGCGTGTGTGTGTGTATTTATATTTTCCTTTATCTTTATTGCATGCGTAAACCAATTCAATGGACTTCTTCTGCTTGCCACAGAACTGCAGCAGCGGTCTAAACTCCATCATCAGAAGGTGTGATAATAGAATGCTTTTTGCTCGCCAGGGGTCCATCTCTCAAGGTTGTTTTATGCGAGAGGTTTCGATCAAACAGGTGTGTAAACCTTTTATTACATTACTTGTGAACCAGGACTGAAGTAGTTGGGACAATGCTATGATGATGATAATTCAGCATTTGATATTCTTGCAAAGACTAACTCTTTTAAGTGCTATGAGTATCAGGAATTCGGGCACAGTAGCTCACTTCAGGAGGGTACGCCTCTCAAGTCCTCTGGCCTAGAAAATGAAAAAAACTCTTATGAACTTCCTGGGGCGCCCTTGTTTGCCAGACCGGCACAAACAGACGTGAATATCTCGCATGTGGGAGAACATCAACCTGTGAAACAAGAATGCGAATTATCTTCGATTGAGCCTCCTGTGTTTGCTAGGGCGAGTAAAGGGATGGTTGGACAAAAACAGCCTTCTGTCAAGATGATAAGACATGCTGCCTGTTGTGATGGTATGTGATTTTTTGAACTTGTAAACTGTCATTATTCGTGATTCTTCACATTTTATGCTCTTCTCCTCCCCCCTTGTCTCGTTTGTTTTGTTTGGATAATGTTACAGTGATGAGCATATAAATATACTTTTGAATTCAAATTTTAGAATTGGGAGTTTTATACTCAGGAGAGCGGTGATGGTTCATACACAGGCACTCAGATTTGTGCAGTGGTGGAGATTAACTGAAGAAACTGTCCAAATTGTGGAACCACTACAGATAGGTTGCCAACCTAAAATCAGATTGGTTGAACAATCTTAAACTTTGATTCGTGGATACTTGTTTGCCAAAATTCTGACTGTTGGCTATTTCTATCTCAGCCATTCAATAAGTGTTCTGCAACAGGTTAAGTAATCAAATTTGTGTAACTTTCTGTTTATTATCATCTAAAATTGGGCTCCCAATTTGGTGATTTACATTTGAGTTACTTATATGTCATGTGCAATTTCTTAGTTTTGCATGTCAACCATCACACTCTGCCTGAGTATGAAAGTTAGGACTCTCTTGGACACAAATCCTGCAAAACAGGGTTTCCCCCAAATTTGTTGGTTGATGGTTTTCGGTTTGTGGGCTTTTTAGTGCTTATTTCGTCGAGTGTGGGGTCAGAGGACATTTGCGAAAGTGCATCCAAACCCACAAACAAACTGGGGTTGGCATAAAATGGTGTTTTTGCATCAAACGCCCCTTTTGAGGGTGTGTTCAAATGGGCTCTTATTCTCTTTAAAAATTCCATGTCGCATGTATTGCCTAGTGTATTTCACAAATAAACATAGTTACAAAATTCTCCAGTTTCTAGAAAAAATTGTGGACTTCTTGGAAAATGTCTTTTTTACTGAGAATTTGTGAATGATTTATAGATTACTTCTTATTCACATATCCTCAAGTAGTTAAAAATGGCAAATTGATATTTACACCCACCATGATTGATCACAATACCGCTTTTCTACTTTGAGTCCCCTCGCCCCCTTGTGGCAAAATTGGCCTCGATTGCAATTAATTACCTCACTTATTTTTCCCAAATCTAAACCTTGTAATCATGCTCACAAGCACTTTCAAAGTGGTTATTGATACAAATTCATGTAGTTGATTATTGAGATTAGCATTTTGTAAGAAATAATTGCTCTATACAAAAGCTTTTGTTTCTATGTAGTTTTTGAATGAGAAGGTACTTGTGTACGACGGAGTCGAGCCTTGAGAGAGCTCGCATGGATAGAATATTTTGTGTCATTGTTCAATGATTTAATGAAGTTGAATGCAGGTTTCGAATGGTCACCACGAATGGACATTGCAGAGTCAGGGCGTAATTATGTTGTGACAGTAGAAATTCCTGGTGTCAGTATGGACGGCATAAGAGTGGAGGTGGACAGCCACAAGTAAGATCAGTTTTAGAATTTTCTATAACCCAAGCCCTCTTTTGACAATATTAATCTTTTACCGTATTTAAACTTATTATCTGATTAAGCTATATTGCTTTTTGATAGCCTGACTGTCACGGGTAAACGGTCGATTCAGTGGTGGAGAGTTGCAAATGTTTCAGTCAATTCAAACCCGACTTATCATCGAAGGGAGATTTTACAAGGTCCATACCAGGTTGTTTGGCCACTTCCTGATGATGTGAACAAGGATAGTGTCTCTGCAGAGTTTGTGTAAGTCATCTCTCCTTGTTATCATTTTCCTTCCTGCCGATTCCTTACGTGGGTTGCTTTGGATATGCTGTGAGTTTCAATAGTCTATGATGGATTTGATTTGCATCCTCAGTCATGGTAGTTTACAGGGCTGGAAAGTGGAAACTTGAATAGTGCAAAACATGATTGCAGTGTGTTTGGATGTATTACATGTGATAAGCATGATTACTTAGGCTGCGTTTGGTTGCACCAAAATATCAAGGACTTTCATGGGAAAAATATCATGAAATATCATGATATTTGGTTCAACCAAATGCAGTCTTATCCCCCCATTTTAAAAAAAGATTTGTTATGTCAAATGGACAAGTGTCAGAGACATCAATCAGTAAAAGAAGACCTGAATTTACTAACGTGTGTGTCTTATTGCATGCATGTGAATTCATCCGCTTTATCATTGGGCATATTTTTATGTGCTATTTTTTTGAAGGTTTATTGGGCCTAACTTCGGTGCACACTCAGTAGGATTTGCTGCCCACACATATCTCAAGATGGTGGGTAGGAATCCCAGCAAATTACAGAACAGGACTTAAAGTTTCTATTCAAATACTCATTGATTCCCGGACACGATTTTCAGACTGTGGGAGATAGGGGTGTGTACCGACCGTTAATGCATTTTGTGTGGACTGATCTTTCACCATATTTGTTTGCATCGATTTACATAGAAATCTTTTTTCTTATTATTGTATAATATAGCATAAATGTGCAATGATTTGGCTTTTGAAATCTGTTGTGCCTTATGCCAAGTAGATTAGTGGACACTTTGTTCGCTGAATTGGGACCATTTTGGCTATTATTCATTTCAACCATCCATTTGATCTCCATCAACTGACTAGTTATGGTTCACAATGGCGTAACAGGATTCTTGCAGCTGACCCCAATTAGTTGGGACAAGGCCTTGATAATAATGATAAATGAAATTTGGATGGTTTAACTTCAGTTGCTTGTATGCCATGTGTTCAATTTCTTTGTGCCTGTATATCAACCATCATATTTTTGCAGAGTATCAAACTTTTTCTCTTTTAATTTCAAGAACTAGCTTGCTTTTGTCTAATTTCTGTATCGACAACAAATTCATCACTGTTGAAATGTGCTTTTTGATTGTAGAATATCTTAAGATTCCCAAGTTATTCTAGCATTGATAGTTGATGAGTGTGTTTGGATGCACTGTCGAATTGAATTGCGATTATTTCTCTGATAAAATGGAAATTACGAAATTGTGGTTTCATTAACATTGGAAGCATTTGGGCCTCAAATTGCATTTACATTACTTCCCAAGATGGACCTGAGAGAAATGTGACTGCAATTTCGAAGGGATGTCAACATGATGAGCCTGTTTGGTCAGGGTCAGCCCCAGACCGACTTGATAATACAAGGCCCAAACCCAAGTCCAGGCCTGAAACATGCCATGTTTTCTAGGCCCAACCTCAACCCCATTAAGATATTGTCTAGCCCAATCTCTTTTTGCATTTTTATCAAGGCCCAGGCTTGGTCAGGACAAATCAACCCGATGGACCAATGACCATGACCTGAGCTCAGGTCCATTACTAATCAGTTCTGTACTTTTAGATTCAACCTGATCCAATTTTCTTGGCGTCTATGCCTGAGCCAGTGATGTTTCAGGCACCAACCTCAACCATCTGGATGGACCCGTCAACACCCGTAAATTTGAGGTCTACATAATAGGAATACTAGGAAACAACCAATTCTTGTCATTTCCTCTTGATGGAACTGAATGGCCACAATTCAATTCACTTGCAGTTCCAAACCCAGCCGATATGTGCTAATTGGTTATGGCTATGGGACAGTAGATAAGGTAGTTTGTTCATGCTGCATTACATCCATGATCGGTTTGTTTCACAACCATAGATCCATATGCTAGAAGGAAATTGTTGCCAAAGACTTGGGTGAAGATGTGGGTGACAATTCAATTGAAAGACCTATCAGTCTAGGAGAAGAAGATAAGGTGCAATTTAAGCTTGTTTGATCCATTCTTTCAACCATCCTATTATTTTGAGGTTATTAAGCTAGCATACTTCTAAAGTCTATTACGTAGAGGAAATGGTCAAGAAGCCCAAGAAAGAGGACGTGTCCTATATTTCCTCTCTGGACACATACTTCATTGTTTGATATCCTGCATCATCTGCATACGACATCAACTAGTCATCCATGTGTTATTTATACATGCACATATATTGGATACTTATGATTTTTAAAGGTGGCCTGATTGATTGAATGAACTTGGTGTGGTGGGTGCAGAGATGGGTTTCTTCAAATCACCCTTCCTAAACTCTGATCATATGAAAGGCGGTGGCGGATGCATATATATGAGTACTCTATTTCCAGCAACTATATAAGTTATGGTGATGTCTGCAAGTCTCTGTACGTAATAAAGAACCTTTCGAAAGGCCCTCTATTATAATTGCATGGGAACACAAAACTCGGGTTATGAGCAGATATAAAAGAGACATTAAGATGCACATGGTATGAAAATGTGCATTGTTTGTGGATGTGTAATAGCCTCTTTCTTCTCGGAAGCACTGGCAATGCTTTTGTCTCTAAGTTTGATACGGTATGGTATGGAGTGCAATTTTATCTTAGGTATACTCTGCTGCTAGCATGAAGGGAGTGTAGCATGTGCCATGCTGGGCCTGATTTGGCCTCGACTGGGAGACTCGTTGAGTCAAGTGAATGGCTCAGTCGACCCGACATGACTGGAACTGAGTCACTCCCCTTCTGAATGGGGATTTTACCAAAAATAAATATGTGCAAGTGGAATTTGAACCCCAGCATCGGCGGAGGTAAGCTACGCCCTTAAATCAGTGAGGTTAGAGTGTTGTTATTGGTTTTGAGTTATGTTCTATATTACTTAATTGAACTATTTTAAATCTATAATAAATCTCAAATATCTATTAAAACTCCTAATATTTTCAATTTACAATACTTAAATATTGAGTTGAGTTGGGTTGGTCTTTTAAGAAAAAGAGTTGAAAGGGTCAGGTAGGGTCTTCTATTTGACCCAACCTGTTTGAACATTGAATCGAGTTATCGGGTTTTTGAACTATATACACAGTGCTACATGCAGTGTTGTTGTTGGTTTTGAGTTATGTTCTATATTACTAAGCTTGTGAACATTTTTCTTTTATATCTAGCTTGTAATGCTAAAACATAGTTGTCATTATGCACACAGAAGCACCTGGCCTCAACTGCATCCGTTGTGTGAAGAGTGATGAGGATATTTCATCTGGGATGCCCACTAAATGGATGGGCCGCAGCACGAAAATACCATGACCAGACCATCTAAAATGTCTGATACTGGATATTTGCGTTTGATCTGGCTCTAGTTAGTTTTTATTAAAAGAGGTAGTGTTGACCAGGTATGTGACTCAGCTTGAGTTGCTACGAGTCATCTTGACTTAACTGAGTCATCAAACTGACTCGACGGGTGGAGACTCTGGGGTCCCACCTATGAATTTCCTAGTGTCTCGTCTTGGTTGAATTTCCAGACTTTTAGTCACTGAATTTTTGAACGATGGAGATGTATGGTACGGCCATCACTTCGCAGGGACGATTGTGGGGACCACTGTGATGTTTGTGCCTTACATCCATGCCGTCCATCCATTTTAAAAGCTGGATCCTAGAATTAAAGCAGATCCAAATCTCAAGTAGACCACACCGCAGGAAACAGTGGTGATTGACCTTTAAAAGCTTATTGTGGGCCGTAAGTTTCGGATCAAGATGATATTTGTGTGGTCCCTTCATCCAGGTCTTTGTGACCTTATCAACAGGTTGGATGGCGAATAACGTTCAGGTAGCCCTCGAGAAGTTTTTAATGGTGGGTATACGATCAAAACTGTTTATATGGTGTGGTCCACCTAAGATTTGGATCTGCCCCTTTTTGGGGATCATGCCCTAAAATGAGCTATTAAAACAACAGCGTGGATGAAAGGCACATACATCACGGTGGGCTCCACAGTCAGGAATCCACCCAGCTCCGTGGATCCCGGGATCCACCGAAGCCAAGCCACGCCACGCCACGCCACGCCATCTTTGCAGAGATGAATGGAGGCTTAGACCTGTGAATTGGGAACGTTCATTTAGTTTTCCCTACCATGGATAGAATATGGTCCTAAATGCAGATCAGATAATCCCAACCATACTATTGGTTGCCTCCAAAATCAAAGCACTTGTACCACATGTAAGTGTGGGAAAGTCAAGTGATGGATACGACAGTTAGATAGGCCTGATTTCTGATAGATAAGCCATCCATGATGGAACCAAACAGATGAACGGCCACGACCACATTTACTGTGGAGGAGAGAGAGTGGTCTGCCAAATTTAGTTTCTGCTGGCTCCACAAAGAGGAACAGTACCTGACAAATTCCTACATGTCAATCCAGACCGTCACACTCATGGATCTCATTGGGAATGTAGCATGGGCTGAGGTTCACGTTGATCAGAAGGTCCTGGCTACTAAATTGGCGGTCATCAGATGGACAGTTTAAAATTAAAAGAGCAAAAAGAAAAAAGAAAAATAATAAAAAAAAAAAAGTTCCAATAGTTGGGTTGTCAAAGTGGCCCAGTGGGTCCCATTGTTTAGGCCACCAGGAGTGTGACACCCCAAAAATGACACTGTTTGTAACCATTCCAAGGGAGTTTCTTTGAGCATCCAGTTTTTCCAAAGATAGTTGAATCAAAAGGATCGATCATTTGGGCGACTTTGTTTGAACCCTGTACAAATCTGCCACTTCAACCGTCCACTGCTTTGATTTCAGAAAGAAAACAAGAAGAAGAAGAAGAAGAAGAAGAAAAAACCAACTTGTTCTGCAACACTGCATGGTACTTAATCGTGTCCAGCAATGTAACCCAAGTGCTTACAGGTGGGCCCACTAGCCTCACTGTTCGAATGATGGGCCATCCCTTGAAAGTATCCATGGTAGGACCGTTATGGCGCCTTATTGCTGGCTAAGTAGATAGCAATTAAAAAAGAAGGCAATAGTTCTCATTGATTTGGAATGTAGACCCTGATGCTTGGATCAACATTGACTACTAGAAGAGAACCTAAATCACGTGTATTCTTTTAAGAGGAAACTCAGTTATCATGCATATTACTTCATTGGATTCCAAACATAAAACTCCACCATCCATGCAATAAAAACTTCTAACCATAGGAAAACATAAACAAACAAAATCTACCCACGCACATCTAATACTTAAAAAAATCCTATTCACGAGGGACTTCCAAAATCTCTTAAAATCGGACTTCTCAAATCTAATACTTGATTTATCATCTACGATCTTATAGATCGTCTTTGGACTGGCAAAACACAGGCTCCACTAGATCCTATCAATAGCCACAGTCATCATTGACATTTGGACTGATGCAAGAATTATATTTGATGACTACATCATCACGTGTTAAACTCACATTGTACCAAAAATTCAAACTAGTTTGTTTGAATCTAGTGGAGCCTAACAATCCGATGCCATGATTCCACTACAAATAATAATAATAATAATAATAAAACAGAATGTGAAGTCCTAATTGAATCATACATCAAGAGCCTGTTCAGACGCACTTCCTATAAGGGGAGTTTGTGAAAAGGGGATTTTGAATCCAGCTTTTTCAGTTGACTTTGCTGATTGCTGAGTTGGCATTTTAGCACTTTGCCGGGCTGGGTATGAGAAGGGGGTTAGGAAAGTGCATCCAAACGCACAGCATCAACTGCTGTTTGGATTAAAACGGTGTTTAGGGCTCAAAAATCCCTTCAGAGGGTGCATCCAAATGGGCCCCAGAATTAGATTCAATAATTACCAGAACTACAATACTAATAACACCAAATTGTGATAACCATAAACCTCAACAATATCTTGATAAAATCTAAATGAAACATAAGCAAATTCTGAAGAACATCATCAACGTTCAATTTCTTGAAATCAATTTCAGCAACTATGAAGAGTAAACTGTCAATTCAACCAAAAACTCAAAACTTAAGCCTTTACCAGACTTACTAATCCCAATGCAATACAATTATAGTTCAAGCAGACCAAAGGAAGATCATCCTTGGCGGATTGGGTTTGCGGTCTGACCCGGGCGAGGAGCTTGTCCTGGCTTAGCCACATCATCCTAAACAAGAAACAAACATGTAGAAACTGAAATCAATACCAAAGCGATCATAACAAAATGAAATTACAAACTGGAAAAGAAAAAAATATTGTACATATACCCTGCGTCTGAAGCGTTGAGGTGGCTCGCGGTTTCGGCGTGCAGTATGGGACCTGACACGGACCACATGGGAATGGATGGCGCATGACACACAATACTGCACTTTTGCATACAGCTTTGGAAGCATGTAGCCTAAACCAGATTCCAAAATGTAAAATCAAACTGAATAAAACATAAATTCAGAAAAGGAATAAGAAATGAATAAGAAAAGCTATAGAATTTAATAGTAAACATACCATCGTAGACACAGGCTTCTTGAACATCCCTAACAGCAGCCTGTTCAACAATGTTCCGGACTAGAAATCGCTTGATTGCCTTATCCTAATCACATGGAAAAATAAAAATAAATGAAGAAAGAACTAAATACGTTTTTAAGAGATCACATGCATCCCAATGCATGGGTCTATGTGGGTAGTCCAGTCCCGACCAATCAGAGAGACCTGTCGCAGCCTGGAAATGTAATTAACTTAAAATAATTAAAAGAGAAGGACTTGACAAGCACTCTGCTTGTGGCGTGGTGGTTATTAGTTAGGACCAAGGTACTCAAAAACAGTTATGTAGTGGCTACAATGGTAATGGTGGAACCCATTACGCAATACAGGAGTGTAATGCCTGATCTGAAAGAAAAAAGAAGAAGAAGACTGTAACGGACCTGTGACATCCATTACGTGCCCTTAACTCAGCAATACAAGGCCAAAATGTAGCCACTAAGGGCCCAAAATGGGCTGATATGGGGCCAATGCTTCTTTTTTTTTTTCCTTAAAAAAAAAATCGATCGTTACAGGGCAGTAATGGCCATTAGGGGGGCATATCTAACAGTCTTATGGCAGCCATTAAGCAAGCTGTTACCACTACTGAATACCCTGGTTAGGATGCTTGGTTGAAATACACACTAGCCCGGTGTGTACGAAAGCCATACTGTATGTGAACTC
The DNA here is from genome assembly GCA_030180095.1 of Magnolia changhungtana. NCBI lineage: Eukaryota > Viridiplantae > Streptophyta > Magnoliopsida > Magnoliales > Magnoliaceae > Magnolia > Magnolia changhungtana. Next base: position 5,079,835 of record JASAUF010000396.1, on the reverse strand, counting down.
TAACATACAGCCACGCCAACCTGTAACTTGTATAGAGCATCAAAGCCACGCCAAGGTGAGCCACACCACAAAGAACAGCTGGGTGAAAATCAGCATCTATCAGGCTACAATCAAAATCAATCAAAGGCAGATATTCGGATTGAACGGTGAGACCCAATATATGAGTGGATTGGCCCGATTTTCAGGTTGGGCAATCTTCATGAAGAGGCCCATCTTCTACATGTTTGGGGTGTTCTAGACACAAGACAACCTGATGGAAGCAGTATTATAAAGTCGTGATGCGTCGGAAAGTGAATAGTGTACTGACGCACCCATTCTGGGAGAGGGAACCCATGGTTTATTCATCCAGACCATTGACATCATGGGGATCACTGCAAATGAAAGATTAACCCAAAACCATCCCAGATCAGAATATCCTAGCCATCAAATCTTTAGCCTTTTTCCGGACCGTTGCCATGTGTCTTTTTTACCCATCTATAGAGGTGTACACAAACCGAGCTAGCTCAGTTAGCTCGCTCGACTCGACTCGAAAAAGCTCGATTCGACTCGGTTCGAAGCTGAGTTCGAACCAAGTTCGAACTGGCCCCAGCACGACTCGACTCGGATCGAACCCAGCTCAAATCCAACTCGGATAGAACCAGTTCGGTGACTCGGTTTCTTTGATATTGATGTTGCTCACCAAGTGTTTGATGAAATGACTCAAAGAAGTGTGGCTGGTGGCAAGGAAAGTATGTATATGAAACCAACACCCTTTTTTCTTGATTTTTTACGTTGCTTAGAAGGTGTTTGATAAAATACCTGTAAAACCATTGCTACTATCTCAAATATAGTGAGATTTTGAAGGTGCAGTCCAGGTGTTTGTGAAAATGCTGCAATGGCGAACTCGGCTCGATCTTGGCTCGAACTCGGCTTGAACTGGCCCGAGCTGCTGACCGAACCAAGTCAAGCTGGCCAGTCAGGCTCGAGGACCGAGCCGAGCCGAGTTCGAGCTGAGGTCAACAAGTGGCCGAGCCGAGTCGAGCTGAGGCCAGCTCGACTCGGTTCGACTCGATGTACACCCCTACCCATCTATCTGTGCCTGTGGGCATCTAGTCAGGGGTTAGGGAACTTCTCATCTGGGAATCTTATTGAACAGTCCCCCCCACGCAGTAAAGAGCATAAGGGGTCGTTTGGATGGTGGTAAATGGTTTATGTTGTAAATGATTTATCAGTAAATCACTTAAAGGCTGTAAACGATTTATCTGTTTGGCTTTAAGTTGTAAATGATTTACTAGTAAATCATTAGTGTTTGGATAGCCTGTAAATGGCAAATGAAATCTGCTTTATAGGCTTCCATTCAAAAAAATAGAGCCATTGCCATCTCCTCATTTACTGGTAAATGAAATCTTGGCTTTTTGCTAGTAAATGAGAAGGAGGCTTTGCTAGTAAATCATTTATAAGTAATAAATGATTGTAAATGACTTATTAGCAAATTAGAGCATCCAAACACAAGTAGTAAATGATTTGCTAGTAAATCATTTACCACTTGCCCCATTTACCAAATCTTTTGAATGGCACATGGAGTGACCTAACAACCCGCAAGATCAATGGTCTAGGACCAAAACATGGATCCCATTTATATATAGGTTTTGCCAACGTCCCCACCTTCATGAGGACAATAGCAACGTTCCCAAATCTTTTGAATGGCACATGGAGTGACCTATTGTCAATCTGAACCATTCATTCATTCACTACGAGCATGCCATGGTGCAAGAATCACACCAATCAGATAATTCTAACCCTCTTTGAATGGGGCCAATTGGTTACAACCTTCCATTGTACCCTCTTTGGATGGGGCCAATTTGTTACAACCTTCCATTGTTTACAAGACATGTATCAAATGGTTAGAATCATCAAATCAAAGTGTTACTTTAGAATCATAAGATATACAAAGTGGGATCTATCTACTAGATGTTTGAAGATGATGATTGGACATATTTCGTTTCTCCCGTCAATCTTGACTGTCCATTTTCATGCCATTGATAAAAAACTTAGGATCACCCGATTCGCATTATTTTTGCACCATGGCTTGCTCCTAGTTATATGAATGAATGAACGGTTCGGATCGACAAGCGGTCACTCCATGAAAGTGGTGAGGTTAGCAAAACCCTAGATATACAATCGTCCATCAGGACACAGCTTACATTCTGATGCATGCCTCTAAGCAATCATTTCCCATATGTAAATAAATGACATTTTCAAGCAAAATCGGAAGAAAAAATAAATCCTGAAAGCATGAAAGAGATTAGGTGTAGCGTACAACCGACTGTAGGAGAAGAGTACCTTAGGGCAGCATTTGCCGCAGTTGGAGCAGCGGATGAAGTTGACATGGCCTCTGCCGTGCTTATTTCTTCCTCCGTTTCTCCTTTTGAATGTCTTAATAAGAGTAGAACGAATTACGAATGCAAGAACAGAAATGGAGTGGTCAATATCAGATTTGAGGGGGGGAAAATATCAAAATATGAGGAAATCCAGCACATTAGCTGCTGCCTACCATTTTAGCTACGCCTTCTGAGATTGGATTCGCGGCTCCTCCTGCAGACGTCCAAGAAGAGGGAGAAAGCAGGCGTCTCTCAATGGGTTAGGGTTTTTCTAAGGAAAGGAATTTACGAAAAAGGACATTCGGCCTGTGATATAATACTCGGGCAGACTGTGAAGAATGATACGCGGGCACTAATAAATTGTACATACGGCCTGTGAGAAACTCAGATTAAAACGTCTAAACGGTGATCGCACTTTAGATGATTTATAAAACAATAATTATACTGAACCAATGGTTTGGATGCTCGAATAATAATAATAATTAATGGACGGTGAACATCAACGGTTCAAATTCAACAAACAGATCTTCATAAAGCAAAGATAAAATCAGTGAATTAATATAATTTTAGGCTTATAAACTATCAATAGTGGCTTTCATGATTTTGGACCGTCTAATTTAAGTCACACGTGCCACGTCTTCAAAAGCAAATGCCCGTGTATCATCCTTCGTAACTTTGTACAGTACACGGTTCGTGGGCCATGGTTTAATGATCCAAACCGTTGGTTGCATGTAAAACATAATCCTACAAAAGTAGATTGTGGATCATTGTAGTGAAATTCCACTGTAGATTGCGTGTGTAAATAATAATTAAAAAATAAATAAAATTTTAAAGTAGAGATGTCAATGGGCCGGGCTTAGATTGGCTTTGTTCCAGAGTTTTGCTTCGATAAGCCCAGCCCATTAACCGCCCTTCTGCTGATCATTATGACTTATTTGAGATTGGGTCTGCAACGTGCCGGGTGGGCCCACCAGCCAGCAGCCCCGACCTAATTTGTGGATGGCTTTGTACAAGTGGGGGCTACGGTGGTGTGATCTAATGCCGTGGTCTAATGCCGTGTGATCCAATTTACACTTTTGATGGGCTACGGTGGTGTGATCTAATGCCGTGTGATCTAATTTCCCACTAGTTGATGGCCCACCAGCCATCAACTAGTGGGAAATGAATTAAAGGATTTACGGACGGTCCATGTTCGGCCAAATAAAGGCCGGCTGAAAATTCGATAGCTAGAATATTGGGACATTCTTGGTTAATGGTTAATCTATGATTTGGGTTCAGATCAACAGCTTATATTGATGGACCATGGACCCCCACTTTTCAAACTAAAAACTATCCAGGCCTGGATTGCTGGGCCAGGGAGCTCACTTGTCAATTTGAGAACTATCTCCAAAACGCATCTACGTTATATGGGATTGTGCCATTGATCTCAATTAGCTTCCAATTTCAGCAGTGGACCACACACGACTGATAGGGCTCAACCGGGCTGGGCCTATTCGAATTTTAACAATGTTGAAGGTAGTAGTGGTGAATGCCGTATGAATTGACTTCCATGGTGATTAGCCATCCGTATGAAGGTCACTAATGGAGGCTCGAGTGGTGTTTGGATTTTGGTCCCATCATCAGGAGGTCTATTTTAATGGATTCTGCAGCTTTAAGATTGTATGGTCGATGAAAATGTTAAGTCTTGGATTACTGTACCAATCTTGAGTATTAGTTGAATGATCAATCAAAGCAAAAATATATGAAGCATATATGGACACATAGGCTATGAAGAAGATGGTAATCCAATCAATGAGGTATGGTGTTTCTAATATGCAGGGGTAGCAATGGGCTAGGTTTGTGCAGGACCAGTGCTTGGCCTGGCTCAACACTTAGTTGGACCCGATCTGGGCTTAGCCTGAAAAATTGATGAAAACCCTAATTCCCACTTGAATGTTGCAATCTATTCCTTGATCATGTGGATCATAAATGTACAAAGAAATAAACATTTTAGAGCAATGAAGCCAAGGTATACATTTAAGATGTGTAAATTGCTTAGTTGAGGATTAAAATGGTATATTTGTAGGAAATAACACATGTACATATAAAATAGGGCCGGGCGGATCTATGTTGGGTTGAGTTAAAATGACTAAAGCCCAAGCCTGACACAAAAAGTGATCATGCAATCCATGTGAGGCCCAAACCCGACCAATGAGCCAAGCTAGTAGGTCCACGCCCAAAGGCGGGCCAGGCTACCTGACCCATGGCTACCCTTGCATCCCATAGTCATTGGGAGGGTGATGAAGAAGATGATCATCATCTGAGTTTGTTTCTTCCTCTCCTTATTCACCTACATGTGTAATGCTTTCGCATGATGAATGAGATTCGAGACCAAAACTTCTAGTCTTTAAGTGGTAGTATTCTAATCAACGGGGTAGTTTTGAAACATGAAAACTCAACTCAACTCAACTCGATAGCTAGCTGGGTTGGTTGACTCAAAAGCTCAATTTGATATGAGTCGATATTTAACAAATACACTAGCAATTTAATCACACTAATAATAAACACTCGGAATATATGAATATAAAAGTATGCAATTTAAAATTTTTAGGAAGCTGTTGGTCGAGAGATAAAAGTTACTAATTCGGTTGAAATCATGAATTCACGTTACATTTGGCTGGTATAGTAAACATGGATGAACCAGTCTGGGCTGTTGATCAATGGTTAGGAGTGATTTTTGAAAGAGTTGTACAATGAAAGGCAGGCCCCACATTGATGGAGGGTTCAAAGAGGCGCGCGCGCACACACACACACACACGTATATATATAGGACATTTTTTAGTATAAAATTATGGGTTGTCCATTTCATATATCATTGTATCAAAGTGATTTTTGGGAAGTATGGGAATCTTGGTCCCATGTCATGGTTGGTCCTAATCACAACTGGACTTCTATTATAATCAATGTGAATTATCCATTTTCAAAATCGTTGTTCAAATGATTAGGACCACCATGACAAAGGTTTAGATTAATGATAAGAACTTCTCCATTATAAATTTATAATGGGTATAGACTGTCCAATTCTTGAGTCATTGGTCAAATGATTAAGAATAATCTGATCAAAGTGACTTTTGAAAGTGGCGAGCAAATGATGGTGGGGCCCACATGATGGACAGTCCAGATCATGTTTAAGATGTGGGTGATTCAAGGTGGGCCCACTGATGTGCGTATGTTAGACATTTCTATGATATAATAGATATGGATAATCTATTTTCTCCACATCAATTAGATGGTTTGAGTCATCCCATGAAAGTGAACTCATAAAAAACGTTTGACGACAAAAGGTTCACCCAATTGATAGTGCAGTCTGGATCACAGAAAAGTTTTTGCTACTATAATAAATTTAAACCGTCCATTTCCGTTAATTGGTTAGATGACAGGATCATCATATTGGAGGGTATTTAAACCGTCCATTTCCATTAATGTAATTTTGATTAGCTCAATCAAAGAGAACCTATCATAGAAAACAAATACAGGTATTTCCAATAACCACAGAACAGATGATCGATGAATCTCGACTATCCATCTCGTGGACCTCATTGTAGATGTCCCACTTCACAGAAATCAAGGCTGATGCAGCGATGCAGTATTTTTGTTAAATGGGCTTTTTCCCTTCTAGAAAATGACAAATGGATGAGATGTCCCACTTCAAATGTATACAGTGGGACACTTGATTAGTGAAATAGTCAATGGTACACTGACCGAACGGTCAGTCAATTTTTTGCAATGAGACAGGGTCCACCTGATGGACGATCGGGGACCCTAACAAAAAAAACCAAATTCCCCTTATAATGCGCACAGTGCGTAGTCTCGTTCCAGTAGAGCGTTTTGGTGGACAGTTCAGAACAAAACAGGGCAACGCACATCAAGCCTCATATGCATTATAGCGTATTAGCGTTCTTCTCTTATAATGCGCAGTGTGTAGTCACGTCTCAGGTCCAGCGTTTTGATTTAGAGAGGCCACTCATCACGCCCCATGCGCATTATAGTAATCCCCACTTATAATGTAAAGAGCGCGTAGAGTCTTCCTAGTCCACAGCGTTTTGGAAACGAGAGGCCAGCACAACACAGGGCAATGCCACAATGCAATCACGCCTCAGGCGCATTATAGAATTTTCCACTTGAGAGAGGGAGGGAAAGAGAGAGAGAAATTCAATAGTTTCAGGGAATTTAAAAAACATTACATTTATGATTCCCCTCCTGAAAGATAATACGCTACGGCATCTCTCATATCTTCAAAACAATCTGCGATTTCGAGGAATTTCATCACCCTTTCGAGCTCTTGATCTCCAAGATCGTCGATGAATGGATTCACCCGCACTGCATTTCCCGGCTGAAACACATAAGCGTTTGGATTATCATCGACAATCACAACCCGCTTCAAATCCCTCCCCAATTCCGACAAATCCTTGACGAATTTCCCTTCCATCTCTTTGCACGAATCACGGTACAGTCGGTGAGAAATCATCCCTTTCGGATCGAGCCGGTCGAGCACCAAAGACGCGTATTCCTCCAATCCTGCCGTGAACACCACAATCTCGAACCTCTTGCTGATCTCTTCCAGCAGCTTCTCGACCCCGGGCCTCTTCAAGACGTAGAAATTCAAGATCTCGCCGTCGATCATGGGCCGCACGACGAAATCGTACTTTTCGGGCGGTGGGTCTGTTTTGGAGTGGATGAGCGTCTCGTCAAGGTCTAGAAAGACCGTCTTCTTCTCGGGGTATGCCGATGGAGGGAGTGGCTTTTGGGGAATCGGACAAGCCGGGGCCGGCCCTTTCTCCTCGAAGGCCTTCTTCAAGAGCCGAAATCCATCTTTCCGGCGCTTCGGTGTGCCGATGATGGTGAGTTTCGTGAAGATTTTGAGAAGACGTCGTCGGCATGTGTAGATCGATCTGTTGATCGACGAGACGACGATAGCAGAGGCTTTGGCGACGCTCTTGAGGGGCGTCTTTCTCCGGCATCCGCTACTGCTGCGGTGATCTTTGGTGGGTTTTGTGGGAGTTCTCTTGATGCTTTTGGAGACCATTTTGGGGATTTTTCAGGGCATGAAACGGGTAGAGGTAAGAGCGAGAGGGATAGGAGAGAAATGGGGTTTTGTATTGAAGGCATCATTTTAGTTTTTGAACGGACGATCTTGATGAGTTCAGGGGAATCTTTTTGGACGGTAGCGATCGTGTGGAGGTTTTAAGTTAGGTTCGGTGTAACGGTCCTGAAATTTGGTTCGGTACCGAAGCTAGTCGTTACGCGGTTAGGACGCTGCCATTATGTGCGTTGCTTTTCCTTGATAGAATGAACTGTATCGGCTTTCTCTACTTTCAAGAAGGGCCGGTATGTCGGTAACGGACATTATAACGGTATCTCAATTGAAATAAACTAGACTACGATCTGCGTTAGTAACATTTTTTAAGTGGTGGCAGCTCATCGGCCACGAATCCGGAGCGTCCAAATAACAATTGAATGATTGTAAAGACCTTGTTTTGTCTGGCATTGATCGTATTGTTAGAAGTATTTGACGAGGTGACGCTTACGAGTCATGGGCAATTAAAGGTGGGGTCCACATGCGTAGGTTCAAATTAATGGACACGGTTTGCGGGTGGCTAGTAGTCAGTGCTATGTGGGCCCACATATGATGTATGTATTTTATCTATGCTGCCAATTCATTTTAAAATCATTTTAGGGTTTCATTTAAAAAATGAAGCAAATCTAAATCTCAAGCATCTCACGGTGAGAAAACACTAGTGACTGAATGTCCACTATTAAAACTTCTCACAATCCTTATAATGTTTATTTGATATCTAACCTATTGATTAGGTGATACAGAGAAGGAGAAAGAAATACAAGGTTGATCTAAAAACCGTTGCAGCCCTAAAAATCTTTTAATGATAGGTGTTCAATTAATGTTGTTTCATGTGATCTAGTCCTCTTTAGATTTGTTTCTACCTCACTTTTGGGCCCGCAACATGAAATGACGGGGAGAAATGAAGAGATGACATGGGTGAAATTCATACACCATGGTGGGGCCGCATAATACCAATCTGCTTCCCAGATGAATTATCATATGATTTATTGTATAATTGAATTTGTGCATCCATTTTCTTAGCAACTAATGAAATTAAATAAATATGATCATTTTCTCCGTAGCGTGGGTGGCTAACTGTGAAGTGTGAACTGACAGTGGGGTGTACTAACAAGCTATGAGAAAAAAAATAAAAAATAAATAGGATCATTTGATCAAAGTGAATCCTGATGCACGCACGTGATGAAAGGCAGGCCCATATGATGGATGATCTAGATCATTGATTGGACATTTTCCAAACTGGACCATCCACTTTCAATTTCATGGATATATATATTCCTGGAATCATGTATTCAAAATGATTTTTTTAGTGCATATGCAATCAAAGGTGGGGCTCACATGATTGATAGTGTAGAGTAATGACTTATCCTTACTAGAATAATTAATTCACACCCTGATCAAATGGTTAAAATTCTTTGATCAAAGCAGTTCTTGAGAGGAATTAACAAACGAAGGTAGGCCCCTATGATGGATGGCCTAGATCATCCAACCATTTCTAATACAATCAATTTGGTTCATGCTTTCTCTGCCATTGCTTGATGGTTTATATAATGCAATCAAAGCAATTTTTTATGTACAATTAATCAAAAGTGGACCCCATGTGATGGGCAATCTTAATTGATGACAAGATCTTTCATAGTGCCCATCAAAACCATCTATTGTCTTAGCCATCTATAGATGTACGGATCATCTAAAGATGTAGTGCATATGGAGGATGATCCAGATTGACGATTGGACTTTTCCAACATCATCAGTCAGGACCGTTCATTTTCATGGTCATCAATTGGGCAGTTCAACCATTGGATCAAAGTGATTTTTAAGATGCATGAAAATCAAAAGTAAGTCCAACATGATGGACAATCCAGATCGATGATTGAATGTTTTCTATTGTAATTAATCTGGGCCACACATTTTCAGCCATTAATCGAATGGATAGGAACGTCCAATGAAACTGCTTCTCGAGAGCTACAGGGAACAGAGGGTGGAACCAACACCATAGACAGACAAAATTGAAAAACAAACGTCTTTGCAATAGAGTTGACATCGATCATCTATTTTCCTAGCCATTAATTAAACGGTTAGGATCCTACTATAAAAGTGATTCTCGAGAGGCTCGGCCAAAATTCATGAATGGACATTTTATATAATTGATCTTGACAATCCATTCTCATAGCCAATGATCGGATGGTCAAGATCAACCTATAAAACTAACTTTTGAGTGGGATAGAAAACCAAAGGCGGGATCCATGTGATTTTTGATGGGTTTAGATGGTCTCATCAATCACCACAATCTCGTTCTTTCGAGTTCAAACCCACTTTTAAGGATACCAAATGAACACCTTATTCTTCTCCTTCCAAATAATAACTGGATTCATTTACGGAATCGATCGGTTCTGGATAAATCTCTACTAGATACTTTTCTCCCGGAATAATCTCACTCGAGAAAATGGGCTGGTCCAGTTCTCAAACAGCGAGAAAGGAACCAGCTAACCAGTAGAAATAGGACAGCTACGTCTGGTGGGCTCATCATATTTCTGTGACGGCCCAAAAATCAACATATATTCGTGGTTCCCATTCAATGTACATATGTATTTCATTTATATAATGTGACTCTTTGTTGGTAAGGATACCCTATAAGATTTTTTAAATTGAATGATTTCAAATCTTTAATTATTTTTACTCTTTTTCTTATTAGGCTGACCCTATGGCCTAGCTAAGTGAAGGCTTGTTTAGTCGGATAAGGAACTGGGGGATTAGGGTTGGGGTAAGTGAGTCCATCTGCTCATCAGGTATCCCTTTCAACTGTTTCTTGGTTTCATATACTTGTATGGTGGTCCACCTTTCTTTCAGTCTAGGGTCTTTTGGGGGCCATAGATGTGGCATGTTTGGGGTTAGGAGTATCTGGTCTTGGTAAGTTTCGCAGGGCTTGAGCGTGATATTGTAAGGATGAATGTACTCAGGCCCAGATTCGTGACTGATATCATATGAATAGTCCGGACAAAATCCAGGAGTTTATCTGGTTCCGTTGATGAAGAAATAAAAATAACGATATAACGAGCTCCATTCCGCAGCCTGCAGATTCCTGTAGTGAATTCACTCTGGATATTGGGCAACACGGATTAAGGATCAGAGCCGTTCAATGGGTAGATCCCCACATCAATAGGGGCACCTTTAAAATACCCAATTGCTACAAATAATCGTAGCCATTGGATCTTTGGACAGATAATATGATAGAAGAATTAACACTTCACCTTTTTTAAACGGTTAGGAGCATCTATAATGAAAGGACAGCCCATGTCCGATCAATAGTGGGGCCTAGCACGTGAAGTGGGTCTTCCACATGGTCCAGCTTAGGACTGTCAATAGGTTGGGTTGGTCCGTCCGGCTTCGGGCTTGGCCTGCTTTGGGAAGGGCTTGGGCTGAAAAACTAGGTCCAAGGGTTTGACCTGGTCCGAAATATAAGAGGTGGGTTCGGGCGTCCAAGAACCCATTATCCTGGCTCACTCTCAGCCTGGCTGGTCGGTTTAAGTTTCCAAGGGCAATTTTGTCAATATCATGCTTGATTGGTCACATATAACGAGCAGCCAATATCTTGCACAGAGGGTGCCGGGGCGGGCTTAGGCCCGATCGGGTTGGGCCATGAAAAATCATCACTGCCGGGCTCGGGTTGTTTGTTTTTAAGACCATTAGGCCCAGGGCTAAACTTGTGTCTGGGTTTTATTTCGTGGCTGAGCTTGTACAGACCTGGGCCCGGTCCAAACCCAGCTCGCTGACAGCGCTAGTCCAGCTAACGGTCTGGATTTCGGGAGCGGATTTGGTGCGCCCAGGTTTCACCCAACACAGTACAGCCCTGACCATGGGGTCCACCTTGAAGTATGTATTGTACATCCACGCCGTCCATCCGTTTTACTAGATCATTTAGAGTGTGCATCCAAAAATAAAGCAGATCTAAATCCAGCTGGACCACATCACATGAAACAGTGGTGATTATTAATTATTAAAAGTTCTTGTGGGCTTGAACAAATCTGATATTTGTTTTTATCCCCTTCATCCAGGTCTTTGTGACCTTATCAACAGGTTGGATGGAAAATAAACATCACGGTAGACCCTAGGAATTTTTTAATGGTGGAAATTCAATCACCACTGTTTCCTATGGTTTGGTCCTCCTTAGATTTGCATCTTGAGCTAATGTCTTAAAATGAACTATAAAAACGAATGGACGGCGTGGATATACAATACATACATCCACGTAGGCCCGCTGGTCAGGACCGCACCGTGTTGGGCAGCCTGGAGCCGCACCTAATCCGCTCCCCCGAGTTTTACGTCATTCGGATGAATATTCTGGGAAATTGACCACTGTAAATGCCACTTTTTACCCAGCGTCTTTTCAAAGCGCTCTCAAACTTTACTCTCCCAAAGTAAATCATACTGTACGGAACACTCTGTGCAGGCGAAAGTACCCTTGCAACCTATAGCTACGAATTATAACCATAGATATAGGTACTTAGCCACCGTGAATACAAGTGTATTTTCGTTTGCAAATAGTGTGTCCGTACAGTATGGTTTACTTTAAGAAAGCAAGGTTTGGGAGCGCTTTGAAAAGACGCTGGTAAAAGGTGGTATTACAGTGGTCAATTTCTCAATCTGGGTGTTGTTTGATAGTATGGTGGACGCTGATGCTTGGTATTCAGGCATCCAGAAATTCTAGACGTGGCATATATTAACTCAAATCAAATCGACTAAATTTCGAAACCTTTTTACTAATTCAGAATTCCGAAATCAGACTCATTGAGAAATCCTAATCTCCGAGGACCCTTGATTATTAAATTAGGTCCATCAGATATATTTCATTTTTAGTTGTCCAACAAATGCCCATCAATCCTATATTCAGATAATTAAATAATTATAATTTCACTTCATTATACACCTAAACTGAGGACAATAATTTGGACAATTTAATCTGAATTACTCAGAATGACACGTAAGCAGATTTAAGTAATTTATAAGTGCCAGAGTATCAAAGAAATGAACGGATAAGAAAGAAAGGCGTGCCAGCGTCCAAGCAAAGCGACAGCTGCTCCGTTTGTCCTTAATTAACAATGTTAAACAACTCACGTGTGTGATGAGACCGGCTCGTGGGTGATCCACTAGTTCAATTAGGGGTGTACATGGAAAGATAGAAAGAAAATTACCACAATTTTGGGTATTCACTTAATCTTGCTAGGTATATGCACTTTTCTTCTGGTACTTACAGCTCTTTATTTTGAGGCCTATATGATACCCGGGCTCCCTAATGAAGTGTTATATATGGTTATTTACTAAAATCCCGGTGTGATCTGGGTTGGGGTGAAATTGGAATCGAATTATTCTCAACAAAAGTATAACCGGAACCAGACCATTTACACCCTAGAACTTAATTGGAACTGGACCGTAAAACCCAATTTAGTTCTACAGTTTTGGGCATTTTATAATCCAACCCAATTGCATGGCTTTTCTTTATAGAGAATAATCTTGCTATGGTTTGTTTGTATGACACTTTTGTGTTCCTAAAATGATTTTGCTATTAATGTTTATTCATGTTGTGATCCATTTGATGATTGGTATAGTTTTTTATATTAAAAAATAAAATAAAATTTAAATATTTACTGACCAAGGGGTCCAATTCTAGGTTCAATTGGAACTAGTATTCGGTTATATGATTCGGCTTGCAGTTTGGTTCGATTCTATAGAACCCTGAGAGCCAAACTGAACTAATTAATTCTTTGATTTTCGGAATCAGAATCAGAACCCATGCACATTAGAACTAGACCAAACCGTGCGGTCTGGTCAATTCTGGTCTACTTTACTTATTCTACCAGTTCAATGTGCACCCTTAGATTCAATGCATACAAAAGTTGGCGAAGATGATGAGGTCACACCTGTAAACCTAATATGAACCGTTGGCTCATCTCTTAAACTGCCCATTTCTTTGTACATGCTTAGCCCATCTGATGATCATTTAGGCTTCGTATTTTAGACATGCCATCTAATTTTATAGGCCAGTTGTCGATATTTGTGGTTTCTTATCCAAATCTGGGTTCAAATGCAGGTCTACCCGTCAAGAAATTAGGTTGGATTTAAGTCTCACTTGGTAGGATCAAGTTAATTTTTGGTCTGATTAAGTTCAAACCAGGCTTATTAATTGGGGCATGGTTGAAACTAGGTTGGGATTGGGTCCACCTAACTTTGATGGTATTATTTATGTATTAAAAACATATTGATTATTCTAGTAATAGGATAAAATTTCATAAGCCATGCACATGTAAGAGAATCCATTTGTGCACCATGCACATGTCAAAGTGGCATGCTTGTGAGATTCAATCTATCTACAGAGCAGCCTAGCAAAAGCTCTTATTTGACTCAAATTCAACTAGAAACTTATGCGGGTTAGGTTCTTGAACCCAACTGGGTTTGGATCTTAAAAATGAGATACGGACCAGCAAGATCCAAGCTTGTTTATGCCAGATTGGTATTACGGGATCTGACCCTAACCAAATCCGTTGACAGCCCCATACTCTGATTAATCCAGCCCATTGATAGCCCTAGTCTTTCAGGATGGTAAATGGGTTGTTATTTTGGGTTGCATTGGTTGGAATTGCTAGCGAGATCCAATATTGTCTTTTGGTTTATTTGAGTTGCCTTATCTGATCAAGGCACATATCTATGGTTTGTCCACGACCATCGCTTGGATAATGGTGTCCATTTCAATAAAACTAAAGACAACTGTTTAAAAAAAAAAAAGGAAGTAAGCCACTTGTATACAAGGCGACGAATATATAATTAATTTCAGCTCATTTTTTGTTAAGTACATTGATTAGTAGCTATCTTTTGTGTATATGCATGCATAGGTGTTGCGTGACCCATAGCATACATGTAGACTTATTATAACTGAAATCGATTATCTTCAATAACCTCACATGTGTCACATGTAAGTCTAATAATTAATGAGTCTACTCGAAACTTGCACAAGCCAACTTAACCAGATTTCGAGTAGTCCCGTGGAAGTTTGTTAATTGGTGTGACGTAGTCATGTCATAAAATGGTACTCAGTCATAGGGGTGCACATTTAACCATTGGAACCATGTAACCGGACCGGAACCGTTGGATCGGTCCGGTTTGATCCGGTTACAGGGTGCTAACGGTTCAGTTCCGGTTCCCAAAATTTGAAAACTGTTGATTACGGATCGGTTCCGGTTTAGGGTCCTGTAGAACTGAACCGAACCGTTGATCCGAACTGTTAACCGAACCGTAGAACCAATCCGTGACAGGAACCATGGATCCGAACCGTTAAAGCGATGTATTTTTTTTAAAAAACCCTAAGTTGCCCAAGTCCACACCTTGCCTTCTCTCGCGCCGCACTCCCTGTCCCCTGCCCTCTTTCTCACCACACTCCCTGCCCTCTGCCCCTCTAAACCCTCATGATTTACCTCCTCTGCCACGCCCTCTACCAAGTTACCTCCACCATCACCGCCGCCATCTCTGTCGGTGACAAGCTGCCGGAATCCACCTTCTCCTACTTCGACGCCACCGGCGAGATCCAGACGATCACCGTCTCCGACCTCACCGCTAAGAAGAAGGCGATCCTGTTTGCGGTTCCAGGTGCCTTCATGCCAACCTGCTCGCAGAAGCACCTCCCGGGCTTCGTCGAGCAGGCGGCCGACCTCCGGTCCAAGGGCGTGGACACGATGGCGAAGGCTGTTGTGAAACAGGTTGCAGAAAACTACTACAGGCCAGATCTGAAGAATGTGGCGCTTACTAGGTTGAGTGTTGTGCGCAGGAGTCTTCGGGTTGCTAAGTCTGGAGTTAAGAAGAGGAACAGGCAGGCAGCTAAAATCCATGGTAGGAAGTGACTATAGCTGCAGCTAAAATCCATGGTAGGAAGTGACTATAGCTGCAACTAAAATCCTCGGTTTGCCCTCTTTTTTGAATTTCTAGAAAATCACTGCAGTAAGTGAAGGATATGCAGGTCTGTTAGAGCTAATTTGGGTTTGATAAATTTTTTTTTTAAAAAAAGAGACGTGGACACGATCGCCTGCATCTCTGTCAACAATGCTTTTTAAAAGCCTAGAACCATGGATCCAATCCGGGACCGAACCATTCTTCACGGGCCGATTCCGGTTCGGTTCTAGGGTGCTAACGGTCCGGTTCCGATTCCAATATTTGCAGAACCGTTAGGAATGGTCCGGTTCTGGTTTCACCCCAAAACTGGACCGAACCGACCCGTGTATAATAAATCCATTGAAATATATTTTTTGAATTATTTAATTATTTTTTTTTATCATACATTAAAATTATGTGTTTCATTTAGCTTCAATTTCATTTATTTTTAAATTTACACAGTTAAACAATATTTGAAAACCGAATGCACTTAAGTGTTGCAAATGAATATTTTTTCATTCCACGTTAGGCTTGGGAGACATTCTTATATAGACAAATGTATGAAAAGTACCGTATTAATAGAAATTTGAAGGTAATCAAATGGGCTGAGACTTAGCTTGGCTTGGGTTGATTTGACAGATAAATAAATTGCATCCTAGGAGCTGAACCTACATATGGATCCAGACCACGTTTGAATTCGACCAGGCCTGGCAGTCGTCAAATCGATCCAACCCATTGAGTTCTTATATTTGACCAAGATCAGATCGAAGGTTCCATGTAGCGTCCACCCAAGCCGTCCATTGTCCACCTTATCCGACATTGGAAAGACGTGAAAAACCGACCGGATAGAGAAAGAAAAAGGTGGGCCATTCACGGGGTCCTCACGTGCCTTTACAAAAATGATGATAAACACGATTTTCCACTGAAAAGGTGTTTCAAAAAGCAATGTGCATAGATTGATTTTGACCACGCAACGGATTTCCGCCCATTTCCCCTCAAACATAACTGCATAACTGGATATACATGCCTACTGAAAATCACGGGTCCGTTTTGCCACGTGGCAACTCCAGATCACCATCACGTGTTACCCAAGAGGCCCATATCCAGATCTAGTCTAATGATCAGAACCGTCCATCCTCTGGGAGTCACGCTGAAAAGATGATCACAGCCCATTAGCTCATGGAGTTAAACGTAGACTGCTGAACAACTTTCTTCCCAAAGATCCACATTCGACTATACCTCTCAGCGGTCAGCATCATCCGTTTAGAATATTTTTCTTACACTCAGACATCTAGATTACCGCCTTCAAAATGGACGGTTCTGATCATTGGATTATGTTTGAAAGTAGCCTCAATGGGATACGCATGACTCAAGCAAAAGCGAATTTGCCAAAAATCGATGAAAAATCCATGTTAACACGAGAGATGTGACGTCGTGTGAAAAATGAATTGTCAAAGATGGCGGATAATGGAAAGAATTTTAGAAATTAAAAAATAAAGAGAGCTTCGATACTCTGGCGGACTACAATGGATAGTACACAGGTATTTAGATATTGCATTTCTTACCATAGAGTCCGAATTATGGGTCCCATCTTAGATGTATCACATTCCAAAAATTAAGCTTATTTGTTTATCTGACTTTACATTAATTGGAGGGTTGAAAATGAATAAGATCCAGTGCGTCCCATTTTAATAACCAAGTATCCAAGTAAAGAAGGGTCACGGAATCCTCGTTCCATGTTTACTTTAATCCCTGCCGTACGACTTTTCCACACTTCCAATGTATGAATACAGGAGGTGGTGGAGTTGGACGAATTGTACAGTCACGTGGGGCCTATTGTTCTGTGAAAAATAAGGAATCGGATCGGCTACTCCCCCTGCCACCAGCCAATGGCTGATGGTCGGTGGTCTGTGGGCTCCACCATGATGTATATGTTTCATCCGTCCGTCCATCTATTTTTCTAGATCATTTTATAGTATGAGGTAAAAAATGAGGTACATCACAATCTCAAGTGAACCACATGAAAGGAAACAGTGTTGAATAAGCATTAACCATTAAAAACTTTTTGGGGGTCATAAAAGTTTTGGATCAGTCTGATCTCTGTCTTCATCTGGGCCTGTATGACCTAATCAACAAATTAGATGTTGAATAAACAGTATAGTGGGCCTGAGGAGGATTTTAATGGGGGATATCCAATCACCATTGTTTTCCTGTACACATGAGAATTTTATCCTTCTAATATTTTGTATCAATCTGTAAAAATGGATGAACGACATGGATGAAATACTTACATCATGGTGAGGTACACATATCACCGAGCATCACCCACAGGGATGGTGGCAGGGAGTAGCCAATCCGTTTCCGAAAAATAAATGTTGATCTGGTGGGCCCAACCTAGGAGACCACCCAGATGGGAGGATTTCAACCCTTTCTACAAATAGATAGTAATATATAAACTAGGGCACCGGCCCACGATTAAAAGAGAAAAGGACCAATCCAATAGGGAGACTTCCATATGTGTCCCCATGGAAGTTGTGGCCCACCGATCAACGGAGATCGAATGTGCTTGAAATGATGTTGGTCAGAAAGCACTAGGCTTCCATGATGGCTATAATGACCTTACAATTCCTCAGGAAGTGAAAGGGGGATGATAAATAAAGAAATGTTGCAGACCTATCATATCACTAAGTTATGATGATCTTAGTTGCATCAGTTCAGTTATAAAGTTCAATTGATTGATATGAACTGTCCGTTAAGTTCTGAACACATTTATAGGGATGCCATGAAATTTTTTTACTGATGAGATGATCCTATCCGTCCTTGGTTTGTCTTTATTTTCTATAACCATCCTTTTTCCAAGAGATGGTTGGGAAGGCTACGATTGCCAAACAAAAGTGCGTGTGTAGAATCATAAGCAATCCATGATGATAACTAACAAATAGATGTATAAAATTATTGATTGGACTTATTTGTTTAGTGCATTGTCTTGACCGTCCATATCAAAGACCTTGGATCGATGGTTGATATTTGTCAGATTGATGTGATGCTTCCATGGGTGCCCATGAAATGTGAGTTGAACCCAATGAACAGTCTAGATCAATGGATTGGATAATCCAAGTGTCCCAATGCAACTAAATGCAACACAAGTGATATGATGGCACTGAAGCATTTCTCTACTCAATGTATCATACCATGCTCGGTATGGGCAGGACCGGGCAGTTAACTGGTGGGCCCCCCTTCAGGAAATGACCATCCTTTGATATCTTCTGTATCTGACGGTCATGAATTTTGTGGATCGCCTGCCGACGTGATCCGGCACGTCTCCAATCCACCATGGGCCCACCATTTGAATAGAAAAATATCCTTCGATCCAAAACCACATGCGGGAGCATCAGGGGCGGCTCTAAGGGGTAGGCAGGTGAGGCAATCGCCTAAGGCCCCCTGATTATGAAGGCCCAAGATTATAGGAATAGGCTTTTAATACTCTGACAACGTTTGGTAATCTATACACATGCATTGAGAAACTGCAACCTTTGAACATTTTTAAATTAAATTAAATAGATATAAAAGTGGGCCCAATTTAGATGATTCATGAAAAACAAAAACAAAAACACACAATGGCTGGATCTCCTAACTAGTTGATTCTTGTATACTAAACAAATTATTTGAATTCAACATACAAATTCCCACTAATTGGAGGATGGAATAGTTAAATCAATAAATTTTTTGTAATTTAGCCTATGTAGAATGGATCACCTAATTTAGACGGTTTGGATGGAGTCAAAATATGCTATATTAATAATCTACGAGTGACTATTTGTTAACTGTAACACTGCCAGAGTACTATACAATTCTAAATTCATTATTCTCACAATAGACGCGGATTGCGGGCAGGCCACTTTAGGGATTCCTGTAGCCCTGAGCTCTGTGGGGTCCACATTATTATATGTGTTATATCTATTCCGTTGATCTATTTCTTCATCCCATTTTAGAATATTAGAAAAAACATGAAGCAGAACCAAAGCTCAAGTGGACCACAATGCAGAAGAAAAGTGGATATTGAATGCTCACCATTAAAAACTTTTCTGCAGGCGGTACAAATTTTGGATAAGCTGATATTTATGTTTTCCTTTCATCTATCTGGGATTCACCTTATGAACGGTTTAGCAATTTTATCCATCGAAATTGATTTATTGGGTAAACTTGAATACGAAAGTTTAATTAGTAATTTTGCATCTAAAAAGTCAAGAAGAAAATTTATGATTTAATTTTAAATTTATTAATATATTAAAAAAAAAAAAAAAAAAAACTAAAAAGCCTCATCTTTGTGACTTGCCTAAGGCCCTCAAGAATGTTGAGCCGCCCCTGGGGAGCATGTTGACCACATCTGGACGGTTCAAGACATCGGCCCACCCCACCATGCAGTGATCGGGATCATCGCTTAAAACTGTACTGAATTATCCTAGCCGTCCAATTTGAGGACCTTCGAGTGTCGAAGTTCAACTATAGGCCACTGACAAAACAGTTAGGATGGTTCGATTTCTGTGACTATTGAAATATAAACTCTCCAAAGTAGCGCCCACCAAATGGACGGTCTAGATCTCATCATGTGTACTACTATGTATTTTTGAACCAAGAGTAAAGAAGACTTTCACATAAAAAGGAAAGATTTGTTTTAAAAAAGGGAATCTTATGGATTTGGCCAGCTATATTCAGTTTTTTCTAAACGAGGTTTGCAAAGTCCACGCGTGTGTAGGGACCTGACATTCTATGTAAGCACACGTGCCAACATGACACATGTGTTTAAATCTAGCTTTCCATGAGATGGGAATGGGACACACTTATTAGATCTACAGACTAAAAAGAATTAGGCTACTTCAGTCCTCATGCAGGCCTCAACAAAAAAAAAGGATCGGATAGTGGACAACCAAGCTCGGTGGGGCCACCATATTGGGTTGCGTGTGCAAATTTCACCCTGTCAATTCAGGAATAACCCTCGTGATCACCGTGAATACAACGTATCAACGTCGTAAAATAATAATAAATAAATAAATAAATAAAAACTCAACGTCATAAAATAATAATAGTAAATAAATAAATAAATAAATAAAAACCCAAATTAGCTACAACAATGAGAATAATTGCTTACTCGTGAGTTTGCGTACACCTTCATCCATAGCTCAAGTGGTAGACTGAGTGAAACATACCTCGTTTCAACACAGAGGTCTTGGTATCGATTGCCTAGTGGGGGTGGCTAACACTTCAGCTAACACTGAAGTGTGAACTGACAGTGGGTGTATTAACAATTCAACGGTTTAGATATCGTGTAAACATCATGGGCGGCTGCAGGAAGGTTTCAACGGTGGAATTTTCCGTTCCGACTGTTTTGTGTCAAGTGGCCCAAAAAAGTTTTCTCTCTGCCTGATTTTTAGTTTTGTAAACTATTGTGATCTTTCAAAACTGATGGAAGGAGTGGATCTGTAAGAGGCATCTTTGTGGGATCCACGCAACTTCCGACTACAGGAAGCGTCCATCACACACGAATCAATAGTTAGCATCCCATTAGATTGTTTCCTATGGTGTAGCTCATTTGAGTAATGGATTTTGCTGATTTTTATTTTTTATTTTTGTATTTGGTCTAGAGGTGCTAACATCAGAGAGAAAACCGATGGATGGAGTAGATTTTAAAACATACAGCATGCTGGCTCCATGGAGAATAAGTGGTTTATGCTAAAGCAGCCGTTGGAGACGATTTGGGTTGGATTAGGAGACAAACGGACAGTTAAATTCATTTTCTTTAAATTATCACCCATATGTTTTGTATAGAATGGCCCACTTGCACACGTGTGGATGGGCTGGACTCCCTATGCTGGTTGTCTCTGGAGAATTTGGAAATGTATTATCTAGTCAAGCTATTGGTTGAGAAATGAAAATAAGTCTTTGGAGATTTCGGAAATGTATTATCCAGTCAAGCCGTTGGTTGAGAAATGAAAATAAAAACACAGGGTGAGCGAATAAGGAGAAAATGACAGGAATCCCCAAATTATTCGTAAGTATGGTTGCTTACCAACCACATTGGCCCACATATATGTTAAAACGGAAAATATATAGAAGTGGACCCCACCTTATTTGACAACCCCGGATAGATTTTAGTTTAACATGCACGAGGATTGACTTTTGGTCCTGCAAAACATAGATGATATATGTGTTTTATCTAAGTTGTTCATCCATTACCCGTGTAATTTCTAGACATGAGCTAAAAATGGAAACAAACCCAAAGCTAAAGAGGACCACACATATGAAATAGTGTGAATTAAACACTTGCTATTAAAATTTGTTTGAAGGTAATAGAAGTTTTGGATCAAGCTAACATTTACATTTTCCTTTCATCATGATTTATATGATGTTATGACCAGGTTAGATGGAAAATAAATATTATACCGGTCTACTGAAGGTTTTAATAGTGGCATCATGCCATAAAATAAGTTGGAAAAATGGATAATCAGTGGGCATAAAATAAATGAGTTCAAATACTCAGCTTGTCGCAAGCATGAATATCTTGTTTGTTGCAATGTAATCGGTCTTGGTCTATATCATCATTAACGTGTTAGCACAGCAGAAAATTTCAACTTGTAATAAGTAGAGGATCCAAATTCAAAACAAATACATTACAATGGGCCCCCCAAAATTAGGTAGGAGGTCACTGGATAACTGACGTCTCAAAATTCAATAGTGCCTGTGACTTTATGGTTAAAAAGAAACTACATCAACAGTCACTCTGCATCAAGGGAATGAGGGAAAGGATTGAATTGAGTGGAACTTTCCAATTTGAGAGATTCTACATCGGATATTATTTTTGCTTTCAGGGATTCTATGATCATACATTGACCATAGGTAGAGAGTCCAAATGTGGACCGTAGATGTCCTAAAAAAATATCTAATTATATGATCGTAACCATTCAAATATAGGCATGCAAAATGGATAGTGATATTCAAGATGGCCTTATCATACATTTTTCAGTCCTTCGAATGGCTGTTGTGATCATTCAATCTGTGTGATTGTGCAGTTCATTCGTTCTGACCACTATCCAATGGTTCACTTTGATAATAGGTGGGCCCACCTGGGCCACACATAGGAATTGTTACCATAGTAAGGTTATTGCTATCATGTCATACAAATGGGTGTTTTAATCATTTAACATTCCAAAAATCAGAAACTTTAAGGATTTTCTGTAAAAATCCCTCCATATAAATGATTTATCTCACAAAAACATTTAACACTTACTCTTAATGCTTCAATAATCATCAAGCAATTTCAGCCCTTGATCTCGGCTCACACTGCCCCATCCCTCTCCCCCAGGTGCATTGTACGCTCCAGATAACAATTTCAATGGAATCTGCTAACAAAGGTTTAAAATGATTAAATGAATGGTTAAGATGCGAGAATTGCCAGGGCGATTCGTGAGAAGAGAATGGGGATCGTTAGAAAAGACCACACGTCCGTTGAATATTAACATTTGGTGGTCTTTTCTGTAACTATCCATTTATCTAAGAAACGTAGCCCACATGATGAGTACCCGGTATGATTTTTTGGACAGTCATTTTCCAGTGTTGGCCCACCTGATGAACGTAGTGGATCTCGCATACGTGTGAAACGTGCCGCGAATCGCCTGCTTCAATCTCTCCTGCGCAATTCGGCCACAGGTGCGTTTTTCAACACACAATCCGTGAAATAGGACGCCGATTGCGTAATGAGGGGCTCACCCTCTTTGCCGTTGTGTGAAGACTTTATGTGGACCACAGAGACGTTTTTGTTTTATCCACACCGTCCATACGTTTTTCCAGCTCATTTTATGCCGTGAATTTAAAATTTAATCATATCCAAGTCTCAAAGGGACCACACGAGAGGAAACAGTACGGATAATGATGTTCACCGTTGAAACTTTCCTTTAGCCCACAGGGATGTTTATTTGTCATCCAAAGTTTTCATAAGATCACATACCCCTGGATGAAAGGAAAACAACAATATAAGATTAATCCAAAACTTACGTGGATCACAACAAGCTTTCAACGGTATGCATTAAATTCCCACTGTTTCCTGTGGTGTGGTCCACTTGGGTTTTAAAAATATTTTAATTTTGATCTTATTCCATAAAATGATCTACAAAAACGTATGGCCTGAGTGCATAAAACACATACATCTCTGTGGGACCACGGTAAAAGGGCATAAGTCCCTTGTACTCACTACCAATCTATAGTACAATCTCAACCGTCCAAAACGTGGGACCACTATGTATATAACATAATCCAGCCCTAAAGCTAATGAAAGAACATTTACTTGCTGATTCCAAACATCAGTTATTTTTCTTTCTATCCATCCATTTAATACACGCTGATCGAATAATCTGGACAGTACGATCAGAGCCTTGGCCCACCATTTGGACGTTTTGGCTTTAGTTCTCATGTGGATGCTATGTTCCATCATTCTCTCGCAGACTACGCTAAGATATTAATCAACGCCAGGTAATTCCAACGGAGAACCAAACGCAAAAAAGGATACTGCATTCATCCTATTTATGATGAGTTTACCTTTTGCTACAGTATCCGATAAAATGACTCGATAAAACCAAACTTCCAGAAGGCTAACACAAGCGTCTTTTAACAGGACGTGGGCCCATCGTAACGTACGGATAACATCCAATCCGTCCATAAGTTCGGACCACTTTATGTTAACTGATGTGCAAGAAACGATGACGTTCCAAAACAGGTTGGTCACACCACAGGGAATCATCGAGATGTGGATAGCCACCATTAAAAACTTTCAGACTGTGTGTGCGGTAAACGTGTTGTGTACATACCATCCAATCCATACAGAAGACGAGATACACTAGGATGAATTAAAATCCCAAAAATAATTTCATTTCAAATCTCAGGTGGGCCACACCATGTGATTCTAGAGGTTTAAGATCGTCTTTACATGGTATGGCCCACCTAGTTTTTTACTGCCTAATTTTTGGGATCCGAGAGAAAATAATGGGGCTCACGTGATTAACGGTTTGATTGGGTCCCATACGCTGTATGGTAAAATCCAACTTGAATAATCTACAACCGTTGCAGAGGAACGGACCTCAACTTGAAAAACTCATCATAAATCCAAGAGAAGAAATAGCATTTCTTTGTTTTCGAATATTGACATCCAAACGCTCTTCTTGTTTTCTGAATTTCTCGGTGGGTGGTTACAGCAGCTTTCAATGCATCCTTTTTCACACTTTTCAACCATATCGAATCCCTTCTCCCATCTATTTAAAGTCTCTTTCTCTCTAACTCTCGCCTACGAAAGAAAAAACAGAGCCAAGAGTCAATGAAAAGAAATCCCATGATTTCTCGTTCTTATATGACTGAATTTTGATCTGAATCTTTCAAATCTTTTGATTTGGGTTTCTTGGTTTTGATCATTTGGAGCTGAAGATAGTTTTTATTTATTTTATTTTTTTACTCTGGTTGTTAGCTCTGTTCCTCAATGTTTAGATGCAGCAGTTGAAAATCAAATCACCTGTTCTTTTGCTGTTGAACTAGCCATGTCTGAGATATCTGGAGCTAACGGAAATCACGAAAAGTCGATGGAAGAAGGAGTTATTGGGAATTCAAAAGAGGGCAGCGAGGATGTTCGTGTGGGAAATGGAGATTCTTCTACAGCTGAGTTGCAAAGAAACAGAGGAACCAACTTTCCGCTCTCTATATCTTTCCTGCAGAAGGTGACTTCTACTCGTTTTTTCATTTACCTTCCTTTGCAGATCTCCACAAAAACAAAAATGAACCCATAATTCTCTATGTATGGATGCGTGATATGAGTCCTGGAATTCTCCATCTTTTCATTTCTCACAATTTCTTATCAATACTAATGTGATTTTATTATTTTATTATTATTTTAATTTTTTATTCTTTTGAGTAGTTAATTGCAGAAGTAATCGGGACGTATTTTGTGATATTCGCTGGTTGTGCATCGGTGGTGGTTAACCTTAGCAAAGGTTCAGTGACATTTCCTGGGATTTGCATCGTGTGGGGACTCGCCGTGATGGTCATGGTCTATTCGGTGGGCCATATCTCTGGGGCCCATTTCAATCCAGCCGTTACCATTGCCTTCGCCACCTGCAGAAGATTTCCATGGAAACAGGTACTTTTTTACAATAAACTATGCGATGCTCTACATATAATTAATCATCCCGTGTATATGAACCGTCCACCTAAAGTCGTGTGGACCATTGATTAGAAATGGGCTATCAATGTGGATGGTCCATGGCTCAACAATCACACCAATCAGACAATCCTATCCGTCGCTTTCTGGCACTTCCCTGTGCGAATCACCATCATTTAAATTTTATTTAGATTTGAGATTTTGTGATGTTAATGTAACAGGTCCCAGCTTACATATCAGCTCAGGTGTTGGGTTCGACGCTTGCAAGCGGAACGCTTCGGTTATTATTCGGTGGAAAGCGGGAGCATTTTCCAGGAACGATTCCGGCAGGATCAAACCTTCAATCTCTCGTTCTTGAATTCATCATCTCCTTCTACCTTATGTTTGTAATCTCCGGCGTCGCCACCGATAACCGAGCTGTGAGTTTTCTTACATAAATTTCGTAAAACGAGTGCAAGCTCTCATCCACCACTGGGTGGTAATTCATGGTGGGCCTTGGATAGAAGGTGTACATTACTGATTGGACATGGCCCCAAGATCAGAGCCATACAAATAATGGCACTTGCAAAATGGATGGTGAGGCCATCTTTTCTGTGGTTGAAAAGGTCGTGTCAGATCATGTACCATCCAAAGTACATTCCTTCAATTCAATTGTCTACTCCAACTATATATGCAGAATCATAGAATGATTTAAGGTTTCTATTAGGTAGGTCGGCATGATCAACGGTTTGGATCTACCTCCATGAGTGATGGATAGTGACATCTTTTGGAAACTAAGTTAACAAATGATAGATTCCTTTGTTGTCACCATCTATGGCGATATTATACAATTATTAAGTGGGCCATGCTATAGAAAATGACGGAAAAAAAAATACTCAAAAACATCCAAATTCAGATAGTGGTCCACATGATGTCTGCCACCTATGATGATGGTGAGGTCCGGGTCCTCTGCAAGCCAGTGGATCCTTCATATTGAACGGTCCACAATAATAAAGCAAGCACCACAAGCTCCGAGGCGCGTAGGGGTTCGAGATCATACCCACATTTCAAAATTAGTTTTGCATCACCAAAAGTAGAAAATGAGGATCATGCATGAAAAAAGAAGGGTGTATATATCATTTTATTTTTTTTGTCTACGGCATGGCAGATTGGAGAACTTGCAGGACTTGCTGTGGGCGCCACCGTTCTGTTAAACGTGCTTTTTGCTGGGTAATTTCTGGTTTTTTTATTTTTAAATGTAGAAAAACGTTGATTCTCTTGCACATGCGCACAGAAATGGTGCCCGTCACACGTGGCATATGAGTAACTTAAATTGTACCGTCAAGATCATGAAAAAATCAATCTAATGAATATGCGAGGGTAGACGGCGGATTGGTGACAACTAATGGATGGTGGAAACAGCATATGGTTAACGGCCCAAATTCAACAAAGAAATTTCGTTAGCCTATTATCAGAATCAATTTGGTTTTGGAGCTATGCCACATCCACAGTCGATCCGATTATTTGGGCGGTTCAGATTGAGATACATCCATCTGCGTGTACATTTTTTGTGAGCATGCACGGAGCAAAACACTCTCTCCGTCAACAGCTTTCCTAAGCCCACACGTGTAGATGTTACAGATGGTGCATCGAGGAGGGACCCACACGCAATGTTTGTAAAATAAGCTTATCCTACAAAACATGCGTAGGAAGAAGATCCAGCAACAGAGCTGGGCACCTCTAACGTACGCATATTATGCGCGTTGTCTAATCCAACACCTTTGGTTTCTATCAAAATCGAATGCGCGTCCGTTAATGTGTGGTGTGTGTGCATTTTGACAGGCCTATATCCGGGGCATCCATGAACCCTGCAAGGAGCTTGGGTCCAGCGATCGTAGCCAACCGTTATGAGGGCATATGGGTCTACATTGTGGGGCCCATCTGTGGGACGGTGTTGGGTGCGTGGGCCTATAATCTCATCCGCTTCACCAACAAGCCTCTGCGTGAGATTACCAAGAGCGGTTCTTTCTTGAAAAGTGTAAGGACAAATGGCTCCAACTGAAAAAAAATACATATTGATTGGAAAACTCCATCTAACACCACCTATTTTCATAATACATCCCTCTTTCTCTTCTTCATACATCTCTCTCTAACGAATCTCTATGGGGGGCTGTGGGTATATAAAAAAAGGGGGTGTAGATTGTAGTATGTTGTAATGAAGGGAAATCTTCCGTTGTGGCGGGTCTTTCTGATTAAAAATGCTTTCTTCTGTTGCATACATACCTTATTCAAAAGTAGGTTCGTCTGTTGAATGGCAGACTCTGTTTTTTTTTTTAATGGTTTTCTTTGGCTTTTCCGGCACGCAAAAGTTAGGAAGATTCATTTATGCAGATATTTGGGAATCACAATCCAATTTTGACGTGTTTGAAGCTGACGTGGCAACGGATTGGGTTCGGGTCGAGCCCAACCGTTTACTAATTTGACCAAGAATTCTAGCCTGGCCTGATCCAACCCACAACCCATTACTCAGTGGCTTGGCCCGAGTCACTTAAAATTTAGCAAGCTTGACCGCTTTAATGGTAATTGAGTTGGGGTGAACTGACCCGAATTCCCCACCAAACCCAAGTCGGGTTTAAGAGTGGAATATAAGGCTAAGGGCCTGTTTGGTAGATGGCAAAAATAAGTTAATTTCATTTTAGTTAACAGTAACTATGGATTAGAGATATTGATATCCAATACATAATTATTGTTAAGAAGAGCTCATTATGTATTAGGGATCAACATCTCTAATACATTATTAGTTCAACCACTAGGGTAACATGGTCACTGCCCTATGATATTAGTTCAACTACTACACACTAACCACACGAGAAAATTTCAAACCTGTCCAGAAAAATAAAAAAACAAAAAAAACAGAGATGAAAAATGCTTTACGAATTACAACAACTAATACGAGAAAGCGTCAAACGTTATTATGTTTACATTAGCAAAATGGTCTGCAAAACAACGGCCAGGAAATCAAGTCTGACTTGGCCTTTCTGATCACCTTAACCAGCCTTAAAATTTGGTTGCAATTCCATCTCATTGCTTGAATCTTTTCAACCATCCATTTTCCAAACGCATGGGACCCACCTGTGGACACACATGTAGCAAGATCCCTCAGTCATCACTTTCCTTGAATCTTTCACAACTTTTATAGAATAGTAATCAGAGAAGAGAACGTCTTGATTTATTTATTTCAATAATTAAGAGCAATGAAATAAGAAAATTTCCTTAAAAAGAAGTGGAATATCAGAGGCACTGCAGATACCATAGCAAGGGCTTTTCCATATATTAATAGACATCATTTTCTAAGAAGCAGATCCCACACTTGAAGCACAATCTCAAGCAGTTGCCCTACACATTCTATTCCAAATTTTGTTCAGGTTCTTTGACTTGAATGAAGATCACCTAACAACTCAAAAGAGTTTCAACATGCCACTGCTCAAATCTCAGATAGAAGCACGCTGATGTCCACCATCCACCTGAGAAAAATCACCACCATATCATGCTTTTGATGTGTGGGTCCCACCAACTATGTAACCTAGTCAGCTCTTGTGGGAATCTAACTCATTCTGTGAATGTGAATTTGTAACCGCCACATGAACTACTCCCCTGTTGTCTATGCTGTCGTCTGATGCGTCTACTATCCAGGTACTGTTCTACAAGTTAAAAATACAAAAGCATAGAAATATGCACTAACGATGATCTCAATATCTTCACAATCTGAGTAGCAGCTGATGCACCCAATCTCACCATTCACCATTCTTTTGTCAAGGTACATAAAAAATGGCCACAATCTCGAGAATTTCACTAAATTTCAAACTCACAGTGACATTTTAATATGCTGCGAGGTATTCTCAATGGTAGACTCTTTGGAGTTTCAACACAAGGTCACGGGTTCGAGCACCCCTTGTGGTGCGAGTGTGAGTGTGTGGGTGGACAAAAATCATACTGATCTGGTTGTCCGAACTGCCCAGACAATGGCGTGCAAAAATGGGTGGACAAAATGCAGTTATTTTTAAAAATAAAATAGCAGAAGAAGAGAAGTCTGGACTGGATGGACAGTCTAGATAGGCAATGTGGATGCCAGGAAATCCAAATGCAGCTAGGTACATGGGAAGGTTTCCATACACTTAGCTCAATGGATAATTTTTCAAGAGTAAAATCACAAGAAATGGCAAACCAAGAAAGTACATGGAGCAGAAATCTCTGAGCCTTAAAAAAAAAGCACCAGCCTCACCGTGTAATCCAGCGCCTCCATCAGCACGGAATCGTATACTTTCATCTTCACTACCCCTTTTTCATTGTCTTTGTGGTACCACCACATTCTACCACTGACATGGATGCTGCAAACATTATTGTATCTGTAATACTCCAATTGTTTTCTTTGCGTCAACAAATTGAAGACGGCAATTTTCGTGGGCGACCAAGTGAGAAACTAAGTAATAGAAACCTCATTTGAGATTTGAATTAAGTTTCTTCTAACATCTTCAAGAAATTCGAGGCTTTAGATCAGAGGAACTAGTCCCATGAAACATCTCTGGCCTGTTTGGTTGCCACTTAAAAATGATTTAATCTCATTATAGTTAACAGTAAACAATGTATTAGAGATTATAGTTTATATAAATTATGGGTTATCAAGAGTATTTTTAATCTTTACCAAAATCTATAATTAATAGTTATTGTTAACTAAAATGAGAAAAACTCATTTTGAGTGGCAACCAAACAGGGGGATAGTAATAATGCCTAGATATTTAACCTTTGCCCAAATCATGATTAAGATAGCACATTTCTCTTATATTTGATAAACACCAACTTATGTATTTTTAATTAATCCTTAGATTTGTTAGTTGTGGTTTGAGTTAATTGTTGGTGGTTTGGTCTTTAGTCCACTTGCAGTTCTCTTACATTCTAGCTTCTTCTTCTTCTTTTTCTCTATTCTTTCTTTCTTTCTTTCTTTTTTTCCCCAAACATCTAGCATCACTAATTGGAAAAGCACACAAAGTCTTATGTTTGAGGAGCATGGGTTTTCATGATACCAAGGAACTACAAAAGAGGATTGGATAGAACTACAAATGGATAAAAGCCGTCTCATATCAAGGCCTCATCTGAGGCTCCTTCGGAGGTGCCAGCACCAAGTGTTGTTCTGCAGGAAGCAAGGAGCACAAAAATTACTCGTCTGTCAGAAATCGTGAAGAAGAAAGTTAACTTGAATCACTAATTAATCACACATTGATATGCATCTATATGTAAATAGACATAAATTACAAGTACCCCAACAAATTTCAGGAGAACCACAAGGCTGACTTCCTTGAAGTTATGGATGAGAACACTTCCATTCATCATTAAATCAGTTATCCTCGTGAAATATGTGGAATGGTTTTAAATTCAAGATCAAGAAACTACAGCAGGAAAAAAAAAGAAAAGAAGGGATAAACTGAAATAGAACTGCACTCGGACGCTTGATAACTTGAATTGGTAAATACTGGATGGTTCTCAACTGATTTACAAAAGATTTTATTATTATTATTTTTTTTAATTTTTAATTTTTAAAAAGGCTGTTTGAAACCTTGGAATGTCGATTTTATTTTCTTGGTTGACCTTGAAAATCTAGTGTTTGATGACAAGAAAGAATCACAATTCACTAACTGCAGCTAATGACATGAAACAAGGTTATCTTCATCATTTAAAAATGATATGACATGAAGATACCACAAAGCAATATTTGTTATTAACAATGTAAAACATGGCTGTCCACAATTTTAGAATGCTAGAGTAACTTTTCACACTACAAAGTTTCTAATGCTAGAATAACTTTTCACACTAAAAAGTTTTTTTGTTATTTTTCTCCAAATTAACCACTGGAGTGGCATATAAAAGTTAAGATTGCCATACCAAAAGAAATCAACTTAGACAGCTGTTAGTGCAACTTAAAATCAAGCATCTATGGTATCAAAAGAGTGCTGCTTTACTTCTTTATCAGTAACCAACATTTTATTGAAGAGAAAAGGGGTCACATAAATACAATAAGGCAATGCCTATGCCCTGGTACAAGCAGTCAGTCTTGAGACACCTTCCTCGGCAAGAGAACCCACTAAGGGATTGGCCTCATGCAACACATGCTGAAAAGAAATCTGCCAACTCACAACTTCAGCTGTAATTTTCATTTTACAAGGGAGTGCGTGCATACTTCCACAGCACATCACAACTGCCGGGTACTCAAGTAACAGCCTTCACCAACTCGTCTTTATCAATTCACAGATCACCAAGAGAGTCGAGAAATAAAATCAAGTGAAACGTTGACAGCCATCAATTCCACATAATTACAGTCTACCGTTCCCCACCGGGCCTGGAGAAAGCAAAGCAAAGCCTGCCTTCCTCGTCCCTAATCAGTAATCACCCCAGCCAGTTCCAGCACCACCTGCGATAACCCATGGAGCTACTGTCAATGTTCAATTTCCTCTAACCAGGAGGCAGTTCCCATAGGGCGGACTTCTTCAGGGCTTACCTTTCTCTTGGATGACCAAATGCCAGTTTCTGGTTACAATAAATGCATGCACACCCAAAAACTACTTGCCTCCTTGAAAGAGTGCCACAACTCAAATTAGAGAACTTGGTCTCCTCTTCCACAAAATAAACATGCAAGGAAGCGTTATGAAAAGTTCTCTGGTTATAGACCTTCCATATACCCCATATGATAGTGCGTGGGAGCATGCTCGAGACAACAGCGCCTCTTTCTTCTGAATTCAGGAGGAATTAAGGTATCTAAAACAACTGAAAGAAAAACTGCCAAATGTTCCACCACCCACTTTTTCATGTATCACAATAGTTGCTGTCCTACCCCAACTTGGGGTTTCCTGTTCAAACTTCAGATACTATGCTCTGTTAGCAGAACCTTCCCTTTGCCTTGGCCTTGGATTTGCCCTCGCCCTTGCCCTTGCCTTAGGAATAATAACAGGTCTACAACAGATGAGAATAAAAAATAGTTCCATTGTGAAAAACCCCAAACTAATCCAGATAAAGATTGTCTTCTTCCAGTTCCAAATGATCCTTTTAAACAGCGGAAGCTCAGACTCGAGGACCAAACTTGAAGCATAAATTTCAGGTATACCAGCACCGGTCCTGAATTCTGCTCGTTGTTCGAGGACGACCTTCAAACATGAAGTTGGATCAGTTCCTTCAGTAAAGCCTGTCATTCTTAGGTTGAGTAGTTGGGACTCTGATGAATAGCCAGCAAGGAGAGGACCGCTTTTAATGAAGGTCTCCAAGAGGCGGATAGCCAAGCTTTTGAACCGTAGCATGCACGGATGCCTTGAAGTGGCAGTGACTTTGCCATTCACAGACAGGAAATCCACCCTGACCTTAAGGCAGAAAAACCATTGCAGTTACAAGTCAGAACCATTTTCAATGTTTTATTAGACGCTGAAATGGGAATTTATCAACAGAGAAGATCAAATGATAAAAACAAAATGCACAATGAGTTTGACACGTGCAGACAGCACATGTACCTGACTTGGGCAACAAAACCAATGCAGTAACAAACCACAACCATTTTCATTAGAAGCAGACATGGAAAATAATCAGCGAATAAGAGAAGATGATAAGAAAAAGAGAAAATTCTAGATTATTGTCACTTACTTTTGCGTTAATTACCTCTGAATCTATCCTTTTATATGTGGTACGTGTACAAGGGTTTGAAGCAATGTTCAAATTTAAGTGTATCATATATTCATATTGCCACATAAAACTCCCACATACATTCATGATATAATACATACACTGTTACTAAAAAAAGAAATAATACATACACCCATACTATCAATCATGGTGTAATACTGACTTTCACTAGAATAACTTGGAGAGATGTATCCACTATACGTTCCAAGTTGTAAAACTCAATACAAACAATAATTTCCACTACATTGCCATATGGTGATACAAATGGTTTTTTGATGCATTCCTGGTACATACTGATTCAGCTACACACCCCTAGTTTCATCGCAACATGTAACATCAAAGAGTTGCCCTCTTGAGTACTCACAAGAATTCTCTTATACCCCCTCACAACAAGGTCATAAAGCCACAACCAATGACAACCTGTGTTCAAAAAATCATCTTCGGATAGAAAGACACTCCTAACACATCCGATACTTTGCTATTTTTAGTTCTTTCCATTCATTAAAAATAAAATCCTGAAGAATATGAAATAGCAGCTGAACAGTAGAAGCATTAAATCTTAATTTAAAGTTGTTTCCTTAGGACCTGTTTGGATTTGTAAAAAGCATGGGAAAGGACATAGTGTTTGTCAGGAAATTGTAGAAACGGAATTTAGTATTCCTTGTTTGTTTTCACAAGATTTTCCAAGAAAATTTGGACCGATTTTCAAAGTTTGTCTGGCAAAAGAAAATTTCTTGAAAAAAAAATCCTAATAGTTATTGCAAAATGTCAGGCTAGCACATTTAGCACATATGGGAATGAACATATGCACATGTGGCATACACAACATATGTGGGATACTTGAAGTTGAATTGTGGCACGTGTGACACATGTGAGGTGCTTGGAGCTGTATGTGTCACGTGCCATGAGAGACACATTGACACATTGACATGTGGGCACTTAAAGCTACAGAGTAGCACTTGTGTACATTGGCACATATCACATATATGGAGCAATTGAAGATGGACAAAGGCACATGTGTCACACAAGCATGTGGGGTGCAAGGGATGCGAATTGCCTAAAGCCCTCGGTTAAAGGGCTCCCCGTAACCCTTGACATTGAAAAGGCACCATGCATGTGCTATTAGATGTGGGGCCTATGGTGAAAAGCAAAGATTCCCCTATGTAAAATGACAATGTTATCCTTTACATTATGAGGCTCACATTTGACATGTGCACATGGCGTTATAATGGCATTATCCAAATCACGTAGCTTGTAATGGCAATGTCCATCTTCGTGCCATTACAAGGACTACCAAATGCGGGGGTTAGAGGGACCAAATGGCATGGTGGTGCATGTTACGTTATAATGGCATTGTCCAAATCACACAACTTGTAATGGCAATGTGGCAATGTCCATCTTCATGTCATTACAAGGATTGTCAAATGTAGGGTTACAAGGACCAAATGGCACATTGGCGGATGTGACGCTACAATGGCATTGCCCAAATCACGGAACTTGTAATGGCAATATCCATCTTCGTGCCATTATAAGGGCAACCAAATGCAGGGGTTTTACATTGACCAAATGACACGTTGGCGCATGTGACATTGTCCAAATCACTAACTTGTAATGGCAATGTCCATCTTCATGCCATTACAATGACTGCCAAATACAGGTATAGGGACCTAATCACACGTTGGCGCATGTGACACTGTAAACTTGTAATAGCATTTTCCAAATCGCATGAACCATATCAAGCTGGGGGTTACAATGGCAAATGTGGCACATGTGAGACTATTGAAAGTTGATGGTGGCACATTTGGGTTTAACTATTGAAAACTCATTTTCCATCCATCGTGGGAAAACACCTTTCTTAGGAGTCGTTTGGATTCCTGTAAAGTTTCAAGTTGTAAACACTTATTAGTGGTAATCTGTTTACGAGTAAAAAATTGTGTGTTTGGCTAACTTGTAAATTGTTTACAATGTATAAAGTAGTCATTCACACCATATGGAGCTTGAGGAAGTAAATCTCGCCAAAATTGGCAAATCATGTAAAAAAGGACTTGATTTATTATTATTATTATTAACCTTGGAGAGCATCAAAGCATGCACGCACTAGACAAATTGGATTTCATCCACCCATCACAGTGGGCCCCAAATGCAATCTGGAAGTTTTTAATGGCAGACGTCCCATCCTTCTCTCTCATGTGGTCCATTTGATGACTAATCAAGCTGTTTTTTTTTAGCCATAGGAGAGTATCAAGGGAAGCAGATGATGGATAGATTGGATGTACCACACGCATTACGGCGGGCCCCACACATCATGAGTGTGTATCAACCATTGTGTTTGATTATGTACAATACCTTTTTAGCTGTAAAGACTTGTAATATGAAACATAGCTTTTCGCTAGGTTTCATATTACAACTAAAAGCTATAATGTGTTGATAGCCTGTAAAGCCTTTGCAGCAAATGCAGGTGTCCAAACAGCCCCTACATTCTGATTACCTGTAATTAGTGTTTTAAATAACCGTAGCATGTTGCGTAACATTCAACCTTCTATAGTGTGTAGCATAAGTAGCGAAGTGTGTATTGTAAGCTACACGATACTCCTATTTTTTAATTTAAAAATATGAAAAATCTGATAAATAGTAAGAAAAAAAATTGCCAAAAAGATGATTACTTTTTTTCAAGTATAAGCATGTCAAAACAAGTTATTAATGATCATTTATCAAAAGCTAATCCACATATATAAACCAAATCAAATCATTATCGCATCAACAACTTTCTAACCAAACCACATTAATTAATAATGTCTAATTGAACCCATAGGTTATAACGACCTATGGATCAAGGTCTGTCCGAGCCTAAATCCGGATATGATAATCATGGCTGGAGTTGTTCACCTAGATGGGTTGATTTCTAAAGTTCAATCTTGGAATGAGTTTTCTTTGTTTGGCATGGAAGAGTTTTGGGTTCTTATCTGGGGGGTCCCCCTTGAGTTATGGTATGACGAGTTCTTTATCGAGGCCGCTTCCAAGGTTGGATCTTTCAATGAGTTAGATTTGAAGACGAAGCTTGGAGAGGAACTGGGTGTGATTCGCGGTAGAGTCAGAAGAAAGAAGGGCGACCCGATGCAGGCACAGATCCAAGTTCTCGTGGAAGGGAGAGTTGTAGACCTCCCGGTCCAAAGGGAACTGAAGGAGGAGCCCCATCCCTCTCCTCGGGAATCTTTGGTTTCAGTGACGGAGCACGAAGAACATCTGTATCCCTCAGGAGCACCGAAACCTCTCTCCACAGCTGGCGCTACTCACGTGAGAACAGGCGAGCATGTCGTGTCTCTCAGGGAGACGCGCGGTCCCAGTCAAGATGGCGTGCCCAACATGCGCCCTCAGTCCCTTTTCGATGGTTGTGTCTAAGATAGCCACAAACACCCGAACGTATGTACGCGCGAGGCCCGAGGACTATCCACATGCTATCGGAGGCGTCCACTCGGAGAGAAGAGATTATGCCACGCCAACTATGCCTTGAACCGAGTTTGAAAAAGGCGCCCCCGCATTCGATCGAGACACGTAGTGACCCTAGAAGCGAACTCAACTTCCCAAGCGACATATGTACCGCAATCCCTAGGCCCGTCTCAGGTTCAGAAGTAGGTTCGGGTACGGGCGGCTTTAATCTCAACCTTTTCCCCCTTCCTGACCCTCCTCTCGATCATTAGCCTAGTCCCCGTCCCAGCTGTGCCGGATGTTAGGCTTCTTCTTCACACGACCCTCTCTCGAGCGCATTTGAAGCAGATTGGGGTTGGAGTCCAAGCTCGCAAGGTTGCAGAAGCTGAATTCGAAGATCGCTCCTGGCAGTCGGATGGCCAGGATTCCCCGGTCTCCCAATATTCTGATCCTTTGTCTGTCAGTGACTCGCTGGCAGACCAGGCCTTGATCACTTTATTCCAGGAAGGTAATGGCGAAGACATTTTAGAGGCTGAGCCGCTTCAAATTCGCACAGGAGTCTCGCCTGTGATGGAGGGAGATCTCCTCAAGAAGATGGAAGACGAAGGGGCCAAAGCGAAACTGGTCGACTCCATCCACAAGAAGAAATGGATTCGTGACGCCATCGGCTATGTGGGAAGGGCTTTAGGCCTTTCGTTCGGAGACAGCACGAAAGACTTCATTGCTTTGTTCCAATGTGTCAAAACGAGAGGGAGACCTATGGCAGAGCTCAGATCTCCCAAAAAATAACTATCTAAACCCGGCAGCAATAGAGAACTCCAGCGTCTCTCTCAGAGTCCGGGATTTGGTTACAAAACAGAGCTAGGTGTAGCTCTCCGGGTTCCTCGAGGTAGTGCAATTACCAAATGAAGATAGTTTCGTGGAATGTTAGGGGCGTAGGTTCGAATCAGAAGAGAAGGCTAATTAAGGAATCGTGCAGGAACAGGAATCCGGATGTTATTTGTCTCTGGGAAACAAAAGTCTAGCATTTCAACGATTGGATCATGGGGTCGCTCTGGAAGGCAGTCGATGCTAATTGGATTGCTCTCGATGCGGTGGGATCTACGGGAGGAATCCTGCTACCTTGGAAGTCATCTCAATGGGTGTTGGAAGATAGTTGGACGAGCAAATTTTCATTGTTGACAATTCTGCAAGATAAATCTTCACCATTTAGATGCTTCATCTCCTCAGTGTATGGTCCTATTCAGGAAGCTAGTCGGCAAGAGTTTTGGAATGAGCTTAGCCTGTCTAAACAAAGATTTCTAGGCCCAGCCTGCTTTGCTGGAGATTTCAATGTCGTCAGATACGCGGAAGAAAAATCCCATGGGAAGGTCTCTCCAGCGATGCGAGCTTTCTCCAGGATCAATGATCAGGAGCTACTGGATCCCCCTTCTCGGTGCCAGATTCACTTGGACCAATGAGAGAGTCGATCCTACATTCTCTAGGCTGGATAGATTTCTGCTATCCCCGGAGTGGTTGGAAGCGCACCCTTTGGTGTCTCAGTCTGCTCTTCTTAAAACAACATCAGATCATTGTCCGATTTTGCTATCTGCTGAGGAGCAAAATTGAGGCCCGAAACCATTTAGATTCGACATCTCCTGGACCAACATTAAAGGCTTCTCTCAGCTGGTAGCAAACTGGTGGGATGAATTCATAGTTGAAGGTCACGCAGGGTTCAGACTATGCAACAAACTCAGGCTATTGAAGGGTAAAATAAGACAGTGGAAGCAGGAGGTCCTCTGTAACAGGGATCAGGAAACGGAATCTCTTCTAGCTGATCTGCAAGCTCTAGATGCAGGAGCTGAAGAGTGTATCAGATTCTCTGACTTCTTGTCCAGGCGTATTCAGCTCATCCAATCCTTATTAGCTAGAGCTCTAGAAAAAGAATTGGATTGGAAGCAAAGATCTTGGGGCAGATGGATAAAGGAGGGAGATAAAAACACAAAATACTTTCATGCCATTGCAAATATGCATGCGAGGAAGAACAGGATTAGCAGTATCGTAGTGAACGGCAGTCGGATTGAAGACAAGAAAAAATCGCTAAAGGGGCGATTGGGTATTTCAAATCTCTGCTCTAAGAAGATCATTGGGTCAGACCAAGGTTGGACCACTTACAAATGTTCAGTCTATTAGAGGAGGAGGCCAGAAATCTGGAAGAGCCATTTAGCCAGGACGAAGTGAGGAGGGCGATGCTAGCTATAAGTGGGGAAAAGGCTCCTGGCCCCGACGGCTTCCCCATAAGGTTCTTTCAAATTTTCTGGGACGTGATCAAGGCTGATATTATGGATTTCTTCAAGGAATTTCTTGATAGGGGTAGATTATCTAAAGGCCTTGGGGCTTCTTTCATCGCGCTAATCCCAAAATCTATAGGAGCAGCCTCGTTTAAAGACTTCAAACCGATCAGCCTGCTAGGTGGTCCGTACAAGATTTTAGCCAAAGTTCTAGCAACTCGTATGAAAAGGGTGATGGGTAACATCATTTCAGCCAACCAAAGTGCTTTCATCTAGGGGAGGCAGATGGTAGATTGCGCTCTTATTGCTAATGAATGCCTAGACTCTAGCCATAAATCTGGATCGAAGTATATGATGTGTAAGTTGGACATAGAAAAGGCGTATGATCATATCGATTGGGACTTCCTTCAGTACATGCTACGGAGCATGGGCTTCGGTGTCAAGTGGAGACAATGGATTGGAGAGTGTATCGGGTCAGCCCACTCATCGGTTCTTATAAATGGATCCCAAAAAGGTTTTTTCAAAAGTTCTAGAGGCTTGTGCCAAGGCGATCCTTTGTCTCCATTCCTGTTTCTAATAGTAGGGGAGGCTTTATCCAAAATGTTGTAAAAAGGGCAAGAAGAAGGCATTTTAAGTGTCATATGAGTTAGAGGAATGGACTCCAAAATTTCCCATATTCAGTATGCGGATGACACCTTAATTTTCAGCGAGGCAAGTCAAGATAAGGTGGATAACTTACACATCTCCATCCGTTGTTTTGAAGCAGTGTCAAGTTTGAAAGTTAATTTGGTGAAATCAAAGAGGTTTGGCATCAACATGGAGGAAGAGGAGACTTCGGAATACGCTAATCAATTTGGTTGCTTAGCGGCTACTCTCCCAACTTCATTTGTTGGCCTTCCATTATGTACCAGGAAGCCTCCTAAAGCTGCATGGGACGGGGTGATTAATAGGTTCGAGAATTATCTAGCTAAGTGGAAATGTCGATATCTCTCGAGAGGAGGTTGCTTAACCCTCATCAACACGGCCCTTTCGAATTTGCCCGTTCACCTCATGTCCCTTTATAGATGTCCGGGTCGCGTCCTAAATGTGTTAGATAAGTTAAGACAGAAGTTCTTTTGGAACGGTACGTCAGATAAGAAAAAATTCCATCTCGTGCATTGGCAGCAGGTGTGCAAAAGCTTCCAAGAAGGTGGCGCAGGTATAAAAAACGTCAAGCACATAAACTCTGCTCTCCTCGGGAAGTGGATCTGGAGATTGGGGACAGAAGACGACAATTTTTGGAACAAGCTAATCAAGGGTAAATACGGCACTGCGGAGGGCAGTTGGTGGTCTATGACTTCCTCCGCCTACAGGGCATCGGCCCTTTGGAAGGGTATTTCACAGATGAAGAATCAGGTTCTAAAGGGAGTTAGTTTCGTTCCAGGTAGAGGTGATAGAATCCGGTTTTGGGAAGATACTTGGTTGGGAGACTCTCCTCTCAAAGATGTCTTTCCTAACATTTTTCAGCTAGCCCCTAACAAAGATATTATGATAGACAGATGCTTTTCCCCATCAAGTGAAGATATTGTCTAGAATGTTCAATGCAGAAGGTTCCTTCAAGACTAGGAGGTGTCGAAATTTGCTGATATGCTCTACAGACTTCACCACTTCAAAATTGATCACCAGGCAGCTGATAGGCTTTCGTGGAGATCAGACAAAATTGGTGCTTTCACGGTAAAGTCTCTTTATCAGACGCTGGCTTCATCTTCGGCTTTAGAGATTCACCCGTTGTTCCTCATATGAAAATACAGGGCTCCTTCTAAAGTAGTAGTGTTCGGCTGGCTGGTGGGACAGAAAAAGATCCTCACGATAGACAATTTGAAGAAAATAGGGATGCCTATAGTCAACGTCTGTTTATGCTGTATGAAAGACGAAGAATCGATCGACCACCTTCTCGTTCATTGCCTGTTCATTTCTAAAATTTGGTCAGAGTTTCTTCAGTGTTTTGGAATAAGTTGGTGCAGCCCGGCCTCGGCAGATTCTCTCCTCTTTGCTTGGCACGGTGTCAGGATAGGCAAGCTCAAGAATCGGCTTTGGAGATTATCAATTCTAGCAGTTTGGTGGGCCGTATGGAAAGAGAGAAATTATAGATGTTTTGAAAACACATCAAACCCAGCAGAGGCAACCGTTTCTCAGGCTAAACGTATGCTGCTGGAATGGGTGGTCAACAAGGCCCGGGAGAAGGAGTCCAATTTTCTTTTTTTAGGAGCGTTGTAACGTCCGTTTCCTCAACGGACTGTTTAATTTGTTTTTTTCTTATTTCTGTTTCTGTTTTTTTTTTTTTCCCTCTTCTTTAATGAATCAAGTGATCTTTCAAAAAAAAAATAATGTCTAATTGAAACCACAAGTCAACCACAAGTCATAAGTATGGAAAGAAATTAAAATCCCACAGGCTGAGAGTATTAAGTAGAAAATACAAAATACAATTATCATTTATTTTTTTAAAAAAAGTAGTATACGCTACGTGTATGCTACGTACACTATAACGCTACATGCGCTACATGTACGCTACATACGCTACGACCCCTGTAGCTACAGGGGATTTACGCTATTTGCTAACACCACGTAGCGTCGTAGCTACAAACACTATTCAAAACACTACCTATAATCCCTTAACAACTTAAGGATTTTACAAGCATACAAATGACCCCTTGGGGGTGGAGACGAGAAAATTAGTTTAATGATTTCCCCCAAAAAAAGGTAACTAGAAAATTGTGTTTCTCATAAATTCCCACAAAAAAGGACTCCAGAAATAAAGGAGAGTTAGTTTCATGGGAAACAATGTTTCTTTTCCTTTCATTTCTATGAATCCAAACAGGCCCTTAATAGAAAAGGAACTTAAGGGCCTATTTGGGTGCCACTTAAAAATGAGTTCATCTCATTTTAGTCAATAGCAATTATGTAATAGAGATCATATTTGTTTATGGATTAAAAATAACCTTGATAACCAACAATCGTAATCTCTAGTGCATAATTATGATTAATGATAAAACATTTTAGTCAACAGTAATTATGTAATTGAGATCATATTTGTTTCGGAATTAAAAATAATCCTTATTAACAAACAATCATGATCTCTAGTGCATAATTATGATTAAGAATAAAATAAACTAAGATGAACTCATTTTTAAGTGGGCAACCAAACAGGCCCTTAGTGGAGGCATTATTCTTAAGGATATAGAATGAGAGGAAATGGATATCCAGATCCTTCGGATACTGTTCAATACTTTGTTCACATAAGCAGAGAAATCCATCTTGGCACATTTACAATATCATAGCAAAATTTTAATCATTTTAGCAATGCTAGCGCAAGGAAATGGATTTGGCACAAACTGAAAAAAAATAATAATAATGATATGAAAACATACCTGGAAAACGCCAAGCTTCCTGTTATAGTCAGACTCAGGTAACATCAAGGAGACAGTAACCTGCAGCTTATGATTAATAGGAACAACACGCCCTCCCACATGCTTCCCAACTTCGACCATCTCTTTACCCCCAAAACCACAACAAACACCATCACAGGGCATTACTGGCACGTAAGCAACAGGATTAGGCTTTGTGTAGTCGAAATTCAAATTCTCCTCCATGCGAATTGGCTCCTCAACAAAGTACCGCACGGCAATACCACCAACAACAAATGAAGTCACCAGAAAACCAAACAACACGAAAAAGACATAGAATGACCAGAAGAATCCCCAGCTGAATCTCACCACATATCTTCCAACCGAGTGTGGGCCCGTCAACTGTTTATATATCAAAGGACTCACCCTCGAAAACAAAGCACCAGAAATTCTAGACAGTTTCTCATACGAAAGGTTTTTAGCTCTTTTTACAAGTTGAAATGGATCAGTCACAAGCATGAAACACCAATGCAATAACCAGAAAGGAAAGGAAAAGAAGCTGATCAATAAGCTGATTTGAAACCCTATCGCTTTTATTATGAATCCTGCCAAAGCAATCAGGAAATTCGATGAAGATCCATCAAGGTCTTCGGTGGGACGATTGAAAGATGCCGATTTCTCATTTCGCACATGATTCTGATCGTATTTTGAGCTTATCTGATCCGAACCTGATTTGAGACGCGGAGAATCAGACAGCACCTTGTCGTGGTCTTTTAGCGATGATAGGATTTTATTACGCCGCTCCCGAGGAGTGATTGATTCCGATACCTGAATGACCTCAGAAATTGCGGACGAATCATCGAGGATTGAATCGTTTGCATCAACAATTGAGATTTTCCTGTGGCCGATCCTGATAGATGATCTGCGGCGGAGGGTGCTTGAAAGCGATGAGTCTGACGCGAGCGGCGACTTGATTGCATCGGCTTCGCCGTTCTCGACGGAATTGAGTCGAACGATCTGAGGAAGATCAACAGACTCTTCGGATTCGGGAACGGCAATCAGCTCGGATGGCGGGAAGTCGTCGATAGCATCAAAGAAATCATCGAAGCTAGAATCGTCTGGGATTTTCGTTTCTGCCATTGCAGGTGTTGAGATATGGATTAGGGCTAGGGTTTTCATTTGCGAGAAAGAGAAAAGAGGGTTTTATTTATTATTACTATTTTTTTTGCGAGTAGAGAGAGAGAGAGAGAGAGAGAGAGAGAGACGTGGAAGGAGAAACGGATGGGATTCGATGGAGAATGACGGGCTTGGGCTTTTATAGGTAGGCGATGACATGGCACGTCGGTCCCAACGCATTTGGGGCATGCTACGGTTCTCGCATCGAAGCGCGGGAACCCCATCAATTTAGGCAGGATGGAAACTTGAATGTGCGTTTTGGCACGCAACGCCATGTGGATTGGCAAGTTATCGACCGTACACGTGGCATCTTCCCTGGCAATCCAGACATCCATCAGGAGCGAACGATCGGACGGTTTTAATCGTGATTTCTCATGTGGAACTGG
This sequence comes from Magnolia changhungtana, assembly GCA_030180095.1. Lineage (NCBI taxonomy): Eukaryota > Viridiplantae > Streptophyta > Magnoliopsida > Magnoliales > Magnoliaceae > Magnolia > Magnolia changhungtana. Next base: position 5,035,908 of record JASAUF010000396.1, on the reverse strand, counting down.
GTATGGGACGCCAATTTCCTGCAAAGGCCTTTGGCACTTAATTCGTGCGTTGGAAACATAGGTGGGGCTACTGTAATGTTTGTGAGAAATCTTCACCGTCCATCCGTCCGTTTTGTGAGCTCATTTTATACTTGAAGCCAAAATTGTGCAGTATCGAGAACAAAAGTGAGCCGCACAGATATTTGACAGTGAGGAGAAGTTGAGTAGGGAAATTCCAACCGTTGAAACCTCCCTAGGGTTCTGTTTGAGCAGTGGGATTAGAACAGATTAGGTGGGATGGGATTCAAAAAACATAATTATTACCCATGGCAGGGATTGTCCCTTATTGCCATGAGATAAAATTAATGTCATACTTTCGTGATAGTACGGTAGCACACTATCATTTGAAATTACTTAGAATAACATACATGTGTTATATTTAAACTGATCATTTGTTTTTTAACCTCATTTGATGGCATAGGCCTAAAAATGAGGTAGAACCAAAACTTATGTGGCCCCAAAGAAGTTTTTAATGGTAAGTATTCAATCCCCGTTGCTTTTTATAGTGGGGTTCACATGAGCTTTAGATTTACCTGATTTTTTTGGCCTATGCTCTAAAATAATCTTGATAAATGAGTGGACAGTGTGGATATAGCCCACACATCATGGTGGGACCTACACAACTTCCCAAACATTGAGTAAATTTGGCACAAGACCCAATGCAATTCCATTTAACGTAATTCCAAGCTTTTCCATTCTTCCCCAACATGGAGTGGAATTGGCACTGGACTAAATGAATCTCATCCCACCTAATCACTTCTAATCCCACTGCCCAAACAGACCCTAAGTTGACGGTGATGTTTAAATGTCATCCATGCTTTTTTAAAACGCTCATTCCTACTGGATTGAACTGAAATCACAAATATTACCCAATTAAAAACTTATGTGGCCCCACAATATTTCAACTATCTTCGATCCTCATATTTTTGGCCCACTTGAGTAATTGATCCGGCTCATTTTTGGTACATGTCCTAAAATGAGCTAAAAAACGGTAGATTTCTCGCAAACATCATGGTGAGCCCAACTGGGTTCCAGCGCAGGAAATTCACGTCCCTTGTCTGTGTACCATTTCCGTCTTAACCATCAGTCCTGGGGCTGCAACTTCGGATGATAAGGATCTTCAAATAAGTGTCCTTCTCCCTATGCAATCCATCGATTGTGGTCTACAATTCTGAGAGTATGGATCCGTGTTAGTGTATGCCACGTGTACGGTAGATGAGATGCCAAGGTGAGTGAGCTGTGGCAGACGCACCTCGTAGTCGGAAATGGATTGGCTACTCCCCCTGCCACCAGCCCCGTGGCTGATGTTCGGAGATCTGTGGGCCCCACCATGATGTATGTATTTCATCCATGCCGTTCATTCATTTTTACAGATCATTTTAAGTCTTGATCCAAAATATTAGAGGGATAAAATCTCAGGTGGACCACACCACAGGAAAACAATAGTGATTGGATATCCTCCATTAAAATTCTCCTAAGGCCCACTATACTGTTTATTCAACATCCAATCTGTTGATTAGTTCATACAGACCCAGATGAAGGGAAAAAACAAATATCAGATTGATCCAAAACTTTTATGACCCCCAAAAAGTTTTTAATGGTCAATGTTTATTCAACACTGTTTCCTGTAATGTGGTTCACTTGAGATTGTAATATACCTCATTTTTGGTGTCATATCATAAAATGATCTAGAAATATAGATGGACAGCATGGATGAAACACATACATTATGGTGGGGTCCACAGAGCACCGACCATCAGCCATTGGCTGGTGGCAGGGGAGTAGCCGATCCGATTCTCTCGTAGTCGGTCCTTTCCAGAATATGCGGGACCCACGATCGGGTAACTGTTGGCGCGTTCTTTAACGATATCTGGATTTTAGCGCCCCGAGAGGAATTCCTTGGATGGCTAAAGGTAGCTCCATTGCACTCGTCAGGCGATCCTGATTATCCGTTTGGTGGCTTGCAAACGGACGGTTCCATTTCTCTTTCCGTTCGTAGGCTACCGATCGAACGGTTAGGATTGTGAAGCACTGGAACCTTGCCTCGTACATTGGGCCAATAGGTGGTCACCTTCATCTTAGGAATGCTCACGTGGAGGAAATTTTGAAGAGCTGATTGGCATGCCGACGTGGCATGTATGAAGATTCAGGCCATTCATCAGGTGGGACCCATCACGGACACATACTGCCTTGGTAATCAGGATGGTCCAAGAATCAAGTACACGCAGACGTGTACAAGATCCTGAATCTTGGGCCAGGCCATGTACAAGGACGGCTTACCTAATGAATGGTCAGGATCGCTTACACGCATGCCACGTTGGCAAGTGCTGAAAGTTGCCAATTCACTCATGCAAACCATAAATAGTTGCCGTGTCTTTGCACCCAGACCCTGTTTGGATTGGTGACAAGGAAAATGAGAGGAAACGCTTTCAAGGAACTAATTTTGTATTGTTTCTTTAAATGTTTATTTCAATTGCTGGAATTCTCATTTACTTTTATTAGAATATTAACAAATTTATTTTCTCAACTCTCCTTTAGGGTCAGTTTGGGCGGTGGGAATAGAAGGGAATAGGTGGGATGGGATTCAACAAAACATAATTATTGCTCATGGTAGGGGTTGTCCCCTATTACCATGGGATAAAATTAATGTCCTGCTTTGTTAATAATACGGTGGTATATTGAATGAATATACTCACCGTCATTTGAAATTACTGAGAATAACATGCATGTTTTATATCTAAACTGTTCATTTGTTTGGTAACCTCATTTTATGACATGGACCTAAAATTGAGATAGATCCAAAACTTATGTAGCACCAAAGAAGTTTTCAACGACAAGTATTCAATCCCTGTTGCTTTCTATAGTAAGGTCCACTTGAGCATTAGATTTACTGATTTTTTTAATTTGGTGGATGGTGTGGATATAGCCCATTGGGACCTACACAACTTTCCAGACATTGAATGAAATTGGCACAGGACCCAATGCAATTTCATTTAATGTAATTCCAAGCATTGCCATTCTTCCCAAATATGGAGTAGAATTGGCACAAGACCAGATGAATCCCATCTCCACCTAATCCCTTCTAATGCCACTGCCCAAACTAACCCTTAAAAAGGGCATTTTCCTACAATTAAGGAAAATGAAATTGCTCAAGAGGTAAAGACACTTGGTCCCCACATGTGAAAACATGCCACTTTCTCTTGTTTTTTTTTTTAACACACGGACGCCCACACGCCGTAGTGGGATTTCACCACCTATGGGTCTCAAACCCAAGACCTCGTGTTGAAACTCCTTATAGTCTCTACCACTGAGGTAAGGACTCAAACCCACAACATGCCACCTGTGCCATGTGTCTATGTGCACATGTGCCACCATCCACTTTCAAGTGCCCTTATACCTAATATGTGCCAATATGTCACTTGTATCACATCTGCTATCCTACGACTTCGAGCACCCCTCATGTGTAGTGTGCGACACCACTAAGCTTAAGCATACACACGTGCCATTATCATCTTCAAGTTTTTCATACGTGCCGTGTGTTAAACTAGCCTCAGAATTTTTTAGCGAAAAAAAAAGAAAAAAAAATCTTATTTAAAAACAAAGTTTACTTTCTCACAATTTCGTAGAAATAAGGTTTCTTGAGAGATAATGCTTCCTTTCCTGTGCTTTTCACAAACCCTAATAACTTCAGGACTTTCATTGGCTTTGTATAAATTTCTTCATTTCCATTTTTAGCTCTGCAAGAGGGGAATGACCTGTAAATCCTTGCCCGAGGACATGAGGTGTTCTTGTAAGTGGGTCCACAGTTCCACTGATCTAGACCATTGTTCCCACGGCCCCACCATCCATGAACTCAGCGCCCAAGAACACCATACATTTCCTGAGAAGGATAATAAGATTGCACTTTCAAATACTCTTTTTCATCTCAACATTCCATTTTCAAATTCTTTTACATTAGGATCTACACACCATACATAATTTCAATATTTTCAGCATTCCAAGAACTTTCAAACCCTAAAACTGAATGTAGTCACTCATCTTTGTAAGTTTGATTTAGAATGAGAATTGTTACTGCTGCTCAGGTTCATAACTCAAGCAAACAGGAATTTTGGACCATTTGTTTGTGCCGCATTCATGCAAAAGTTCACATTGTATTTATCAACCCTTAAGGCGCCTTCGGATAAACTACTGAATTGAATTGCAAAATTTTTGTTCAACTATAGAAGAAATATCCACTTTGCAGTTTCCATCCAAACCTCATATTGAGCGGCTCTAAACTGCAATTGCATAAATTTCAAGTTGGACAATATCACAATTTTGAGTGCTACCACCATCATTATACTAGGAAAAATTACTACCATTCATTGTTTCCTCTTTATTAGATGGAGCACTCGCAATTCATTTCAATTGTGCATCCAAACACAGCCTTATATTCTACAAAATGAACATAAATACAGCAATGTTTGAGAGAAGGTGGCTTAGTTAAGAGAAAATAAGGTATAATGATTTTCTTTCTCCGACTTTCACTACTAGATTTAACAGTGGTTTAATTAAAATGTTTTAGATAATACATTGCACTTGAAAGATCTGGATTGAAATGGCATCAAGTGCAAGCTAATTCTAGTAGTAGTAAAGGCATACTTAAATTTTAAAAAAAAAGAAGAAGAAGAAGAAGAAGATTGAAAGGTAAGCTAGGCACGAACCCGAAGACCCTGATGTTGAAACACAGAGTCTACCATTGAGCTACTGGCTCAGACCTGTGGATATATACATGATACGACTCACGAGTCATGACTGATACACTACCGTGTGTTCGGCAGAAAATTATGGCGCAGGTCACCTTGTATTGGACACAGGTCTGGAAACCGTGGGATAGGTGGGCCCTTGGATTATAAATGGCCTAAGAAACTTTACAGGATTTTGATTCAAACCACAGAATTGCATTGATTAATCCAAAAAAGGGATTCAAATCATTTGCCTAAGATTTACTCAAATTGTAAATTGTAAGTGGTAGGATTTTGATTGATACGGTTACAACCGATGCACTACTGTGCCTTCAGCAATAAATTATGGAGCGGGCCACCTTGTATCAGATACACAGGTCTAGAAACTGTCAGATGGGTGGACCCTGCCTTTGACTATCAATGGCCTAAAAACTCTTTGATGAAATGATCCCAACTTTATGGTTAATTGGACCGTTGTCTACTTTTACTGTCTATTTGCAACCTCTAGATCTGAGAGTTGGGATTTATCCACATCAGATGGAATTCTGGGCCACAGGCAATCCAACATGATGGCCACAAACTCAGTAAACCAACTACTGTTAGTCACGTGCAGCATTTCAGTCAACAAGATACACTTATCACAGAGCACTGCAAATATTCAATCAAAATCACTTTGTAAGCCTGTATATTTCTATCAATATTTGGACACACCCTATCTTGCAACTATTAAAAGAATAAGTTTATAAAAGCACACATACACAAACTCTTTACAAAGCCAATGAATACAAAATTTTAATGGCCAGATCCTGCTAGCTAGTGATCTGCTGCGTAATCTCAACTGTCTAATGCTAGCAATCCGAAGGGCACGCATCTACAGCAAGGCACAAGAATGCATTTAGTGACTTCTAAGAAACAATGAATTACAAACTGTGAACAAAGCAAGGGAAACAGAAGAAATTGGAAGCTCGCAGAAATTGGAACTGCTGTGCTGTTTCAGCACAACTAAACCACTTGCGGTTTGGGCTGGGGTGGGAAACTGGAACCACTTCCAGTCAATTGCAAATCGGGAAGAATAAACAGACTCGTAAGATAACATGAGGGATTGGTACTGTTTCTTACCTCTCATCACATGGTTCAATTTCTGCTCATATCAAGGCGATCAGGTAGAAGATTTTTCTTTGAGGACTGGCCACCTGTTTCTTCATCTTTACTCTGGAGAGACACCGATGAATCCATCCATGGCCCTTCCATTGAAATACTATGCTTTTGGCTGTCCTGAGAGAAGTGCTCAAAGGACTTGAACCTCCAATCCTCACTCGACGAAGCAGACTTCATGGTCGGGACTCGGATGACAGCTTGTCCCTCAAGCATGTGAACCACAGTAGACATAATGGGCCTGAGAGTAGGAGACGGGTTGGTGCACAGGAGAGCCAACTTCAGCATCCTCAATGCCTCTTCCTTTGAGTAGTCCGATCCAAGGACTGGGTCAACCAGTTCTAAGAGGCTTCCCTTCTCATGTAGGACATAGGCCTGCAGTTTCCACGCAGGAAAGCGTTACTATCATTTGATGATTATTTTCATTTTAGTTCAGCAGAAACCACAGAGACATTACAGGGGCATTTTGGTCTGTTTCGCATATCCCTATATTTCTCTTTCCTTTTCTTTTACTCAAGGGTTCAGTAGTAAATGTATATATTTCTAAGGGCATTTCGATCATTCATTTAACTAATTAACTTGTGTATGACAATTGGGCTAACCATGCCCCAACCTACACAATGCTCCTTGTGATTGAAATCTCTAGGATTTGTAATTGCAGAACATTGTCCAAGGACCCACCTGACAAGGTTCCTGAGCTGAGACTGATTCAGCAGTTGTCAAGTGAAATCAGGTGTCAACTAGTCAAGTCAAGTCTTTGGTTTTCATTACTACTTGTTTGGGGGTATTTTCAGGGGTTACTTCAGATCGAACCAGTGACCTCAGTGTTGTAACTACTACATCCTAACTAACAGAATGCCGTGTTCAATCCAAGTTACCTGCTTTATCAATCCTCTTGACTCAGCTGTTATTATAGGTGATGCAACTCACTAACCCAAGCCGGGTCAGTTTCAAGTGAGTCAGAGGCTGAATAAGCAAGTTCTAAATCAATAGTACAGGGAAAAAAAAAACTCCCGTGTGAGAGACATTGTCATAATCAACAACAAAGCAATGGTTCTAATAAGATTCATGATTCATAAAAAAATAAAAAAATACATAACAAGTAGGGTAAGCCTTTTGGGAGTCTTCAATTGGGCGAAATTGGAATGTCATGGAATGGGCGGGTGGATCCAATGTTATAGGCATAAATCAGTTTCCTGATTCGTGGCTTGAGTTTAATTGTTTTCTTTTCTTTTATTTGTATTCTTTGGCTCTGGCCCTTTATTAATAAAGTGATCTTCATTAAAAATAAATAAATAAATAAATAAATAAGAAAAAGAAAAAAAGAAAAGAAAAGAAGAAGAAGCAAAAAAATAGGATGAGCTTACCCAATCAAGAAGATAAACGAACTCCTCCTTGGGCCTATAGTTGGTGTTGCTCTTACCACTGACGATCTCTAGTAAAACGACTCCATAGCTGTAAACATCCGCTTTGTCTGTCAAGTAACCCCTCATTGCATATTCCGGAGCCATATATCCTCTGAAAGAAGAAAAACAACACCATCATAAATTAAATTACATCAAGCATAACAATCCAATGCAAGAATATGTGCCCATTCATCACCATAAGTAATCAAAACTTGTAAAAATAAGGCAAGTAAATGACGTATAATGCCTAAATGCCTTTTCTTTTCTTTCTTTACTTTTTCAATCATATATATTTTTATGCTTTATAAAAATTTTGCTTCTTTGTTTGCTTTCACTCATATGTTTCAAGAGCAATCCTTCATTGCGGGATCCATTAAATTAGTCATCCACTATGCATAATCATTAAATCCTACTTGGGTAACAGAAAAGAACAAATAAAACCAAACGAAAAAACTAGGCAATGCTACTCACATAGTTCCGGCTATTCGAGTGCTGATATGGGTGTTCTCCTCTTCATCAAGTTTAGCCAAACCAAAGTCAGATATCTTAGCATTGAGATCCTTATCAAGCAGAACATTGGTTGCCTTGATGTCTCTATGAACAATCTTCAGCCTCGACTCTTCGTGAAGATAGGCTAAACCCCTTGCTATACCCACACAAATCTTACGCCTTGTTGGCCAATCTAGTTTCAAGCGTTGATCCTCACGACCTACAAATTATCCCATTCACATTTAACCTTTGTGCTATAATCATCACTCAGGACAAAAGGAGGTCAACAAGGAAAGTTTTATGGCATGCTCATTTTCAAACCATAAATGGAGCATACGGGATCGAAAAGAAGGGTTACCAAATATTGCACGGGCAAGGCTGTTATTCTCCATGTATTCATATATCAGCAGCAACTGGTTCCCTTCAATACAGCATCCAAAAAGCTTCACAAGATTTGGGTGCTGCAAAGCAGAGATCATTCCTATCTCATTGACAAATTCACGGTTCCCTTGCTTTGACTTGGATGAGAGCTGCTTCACAGCGATTGTGGAGCCATCTGGAAGAGTACCCTGGAATTGTGCAACATGCACTTTGGGGTCAGATTTCATGAAGAAAATGGAACTTGAGAAAAAACAAAAGAAAAGAAAAAACTATTAGAAGACAAATTGAGAGTGAGAGACCAATATGAAAGACGTGCAAATCAGAGGTTCAAAATCCATACCTTATAAACTGGCCCAAATCCGCCTTCACCGATCTTATTTGTGGGATCAAAGTTATTGGTGGCAGCTTTTATCTGTCTTAAGCTGAAGTAACCTGTTTGTAACTCCAGGCCTCGAAGTTCTGCCAAAAGAATAGTAGTGTAAGTTCTGATGATGATTGGACATAATCTTTATGCAGAAAGCTACTTCATTTTATGGAAGATCTCACTATAGCACCTCTGTCAGAAAGGCAATCATGATCGAACAGAAATTTATCTTTCCCTCTTCATTGGAAAATTTTAAATGTTTGGTATATTTTTTCCAATGTCCTAATACACATCTAGATACACTTCATACTGAAAGAATTTATGGCAGCTGATATAAAAAACCTTATGACCTGTGGATCCTTTTGCATGCATCCGCTCAAGGTGCATCATGTTATTTTTGGACTAATGTGTCTAACCATGCCACTCCCATATTATAAACAAGGACGCATCGACTCATCATCTCACCTTCATTCACAAGGTCTTTTCCTCCTATGCAACCTTTCATCCAAAGAAATACCAAAATCAATCCGACAACAATGCAACAACCAGCTACGATGCCAACTATTGCTCCAGCGGATAGCCCACTGCCATCATCACCTGTATCAGGTACAAAGTCTACAAGGAGAAAAGACCAGACATCATGACAAGAAAGGCTATGAAAAGAGAAAAGGCTAAACCATTTAGAATATCTTACTTGGTGTCACTGTAATAGCTGAAATTAGAGGTCCATATACACCTCTATCTGGAATTGCAGTGGTCCCCTTCCCAGCCCAATATAAGTGAATCTCCAAAGTGTGGTTGGTCACAAGAGTACTAAAATTCCGAACAATTGCAATGCTGGCACCACCAGCTTGCTCTTTGATGTTGAAATCCTTCAATTTAATTTCGCCCTGCAGGAAATCAGAAGCACACAGGAATTGGATCGAAAGATTAATATAACTAGGCATTAAAAAAAAATGAAGACAAGTTAGAAGCTTAATAAAATTAGTAGAAAGCACAATAGACCAACACACGTGTATTGTGTGTGTGTGTACACATACATGCACACATGCAAGCGTGAACATACATACACATGCATGCATGCAAGCATGTACATACATGCACATACATATGTACATACATACACACATACATAGAGAGATGCATGGATGCAATGAGTGAAAAACTAACAAAATCAGCACATATTTTTAAGTGAATGCAATGTGACTAGAACTCTAATGCAGGGGCATTTTCACACTGGGCTCGAGTGGGGTCGCCTGTTGGATGCAGGGGCACACTCGGGGTTGGTGACCCATGCCATTTGGGGCTTACGGGGGAGGTCTCGTGTTCGAGACTCCTTACCAGGGGTGAGTAATGCGTATTTCACATCGGGCTTGAGTGGGGTAGCCCGTGGGATGCGGGGACACACTCGGGGTGGACAACCCATGTGATTTGGGGCCCATGAAGGGGGTTCAGCCGAGGTCCTAACCCATGAGATGTGGGGCTCGGGCTATGAGATAAAGGGATTAATTCGCCATACTCTAACAGTTTGAGCTTTTAGAGCAAGTGGTTAATTGTCCTGCATCAAACTCTTATGAATAGAAAATTATTTAATTCATTTTATAGGTCATTGGTTTGTTATGAGATGTCTTCAATTTGTACATGCAACAGTGGTTTGATCGATCGACCACCTGGTTGATCAATCGAATGAGCCCCGAATTATACAGATTGGTCTCTGGACAGTTTTGGTCAGTCTCAATCGATCGAACTATTAGGTTGATCGATCAACAGAATTCAAAAAATACTTGTAAACTCTCTGGACACTTTTGAACATATTCGAGCGATTGAACATGTGGATCTCAATCGATGCTTAGATTGACGGCACGCGCGGTTCTACGTAATTGCATGATTAGTTTCCTATTCCGGGTGTTATGCTATATATGGGTGTAATTGGGGGATTAGGGTACTCAAAGCAGGGTTAAAAGGTTTTTAGGGTGTGGAGAGGAGAAAACGAGGGTTTTTTAGATTCTAAGTGTTTCCATCTCTTGCATCTATCATTTTTCATAGTGATTGTTGCTGCTTTATGCCGTGATTTTTTCCTACGAGGGTTTTTCCACGTAAACTTTGTGTGCTTGTGATTGCTTTGTTGCATTCGTTTTTCGACAGTTTAATATGAATTTGAGGTTTGCTTCCGCATCTTTCCCATCAAGTGGTATCAGAGCTAACATTGGGATTCAAGTTTGGATCTAAGGCATGTCAATGAAAGGATCGAACATTAAGTATGAAACAGAGAAGTTCACTGGTAAAAATAACTTCAAATTATGGAAGGTGAAGATGAGAAGCCTTCTAGTTCAGCAAGAGCTGCAATATGCACTCTTTGGTGTTGAGAAGCATCCAAAGTCTATGAAATAAGAAGAGTGGGAAGAATTGGATGAGAGGGCAAAAACCTCGATCTAATTATGCTTGGCGGATGACATCATTTACAATGTCTTTGATCAAAAGACCACCACAGGACTTTGGAAGAAGTTGGACAACTTGTACAAGATGAAATCGTTGTCGGATCGTTTGTATCTGAAGAAGCAGTTCTACAATCTGAAGATGGCGGAATGGTCGGATCTTAATGATCACCTCAGTATGTTTAATTAATTACTTTACAAACTGAGGAGCGTGGAAGTGAAGATGGGCGAGACAGATCAAACCCCAATTATGTTGAACTCTCTTCCAGGGTTATATGCGAGCTTCATGGACACTATGTGCCACGATAGAGAGACCATTGATGTTGAGATTGTCATCTCAGCTCTTTAGTCGAAGATGTTGAGAAAGAAGGATAGCAACACAAGTTCCTCTATGGATGCATTAGTAGCTAGGGCAAGGAATTCTGAGCAGGAGAAGGTTAACTCATTGCGATCATGGTCCAAGTCTAAGGGCAAAGGAAAGATGAAATGCTGGAATTGTGGAAGATAGAGGCATATGAAGAAGAATTATTAGAATCCTAAGGCCCGTAAAGGGAAAAAAATCAAACGAAACGCCAAAAGAGGCCAACACAGCGGAATCCAGTGAAGAGGTAGAGGGTTATGACGTTATGACCGCATCCAAAACCGGACATCTCAACAATGAGTGAATTTTGGATTCGGGGGCTTTATACCACATAACTTTTCAGCGAGATCAGTTCACCAGTTACAATGAGTGCGATGGTGGATAGGTGTTTATGGGTAACGACTTTGCTTATAAGGTTATTAGAATCGGAACGGTGTGCATCATGATGTTTGATGGAACAAAGCGCATCCTGATGAATGTAAGACATGTTCCTGAGTTGAGGAAGAATCTGATATCCTTGGGAGCTCTCGATGCACTTGGGTGCAAATTCACCAGTTATGATCGTGTCCTAAAGGTTTCAAAGAGAGCACTCGTAGTGATGAAGGCAAAACGGATCTGTAACCTTTACAAGTTGATCGGGAATACCGTATCAAGTGGAGTTGCATTATCTGTAGTGGAATCCATGTTAGCATGCTTGTGGCATGCACATCTAGGCCACATGAGCAAGCGAGGTATGAAGGTACTTTCTAATGGTTACTTGGTTCATACATGTAAAAACATTGATTTAAATATATGTGAGCATTATATATTTGGCAAACAATTAAAGTTATCTTTAAGTCGGGAAAACATGTTAGTAAGGGTGTTCTTGACTATGTGCATTATGATGTATGGGGATTGTCGCCCGTAGTTTCTGGAGGGCGGTCATCATTCTTCATATAATTCATAGATGATTATTCTAGAAAGGTGTGGGTATACTTCATAAAATATAAATCAAACGTTTTCACAACCTTCAAAATGTGGAAGGCAATGGAAGAAAAACAGTTAGGACGAAAATTAAAAGTATTAGGGACAAATGACATTGGAGAATTCACTTCAAGTGAATTTAAACAATATTGTAAAGATGAAGGAATTGAATGGCATAACACAGGCAGCTACACACCAAAGCAGAATGGTGTGGCAGAACCAATGTATCGGACTCCCTTAGAGAGAACCCGAAGCATGTTGAGTAATGTTGGGTTAAGTAAAGAGTCATGGATTGAGGCAGTTAACACAACTTGTTACTTAGTGAATCGGTCTTCGTCTACGCCGATCGGTTGTAAAATTCCAGAAGATGTGTGGAGTGGTTATGATGTTGATTACTCAGGGTTGCGAGTATTTGGTTGCGATGCTTACTCTCATTTACTGTCAGTTGAGTAAGATAACTTAGACCAAAGGGCTAAGAAGTGTACCTTGGTGGGCTATGGTGATGGTGTGAAGGGATACAGGCTATATGACTAAGTCATATAGAAGATCATAATTAGCCGCAACATCAGGTTTGATTAAGATTCCTTGTTCTGTAAGGAAGAACACAAGGAACTAGAAAAATTAGCCGTAATCGATGTTGAAATTGACAAGGGTGAAACACGGGATAAAATTGAGTAGCAATAAGAGGTACAGGAGCAAGTGGAGCAACCGTCTCTGTGAAAAAATCCACATAAAGATTGCAGATTACCAGCGAGATACAGAGATGACTTGAACATAACATTCACTCTCATTATGGATGAGGGAGATCCATATACTTTCCAGGAAGCACTGGATGATCAAGATGCTGAGAAGTGGATGACGGCGATGCAAAACGAAATGGACTCTCTGTACAAAAATGAGACGTGGGAGCTGGTGGAGCTTCCAGTCGGGCGTAAAGGGACTGGGTGCAAGTGGATCTACCGTAAGAAACATGACAGATACAAGGTGAGATTGGTCACGAAAGGATATGCTCATAAAGAAGGCGTCGACTTCAATGAGATATTCACGCCGGTTATCAAGCATGTATCTATAAGGTTTGTGTTGGCGTTGGTTGCCCAATACAACCTATAACTGGAACAAATGGATATTAAGACTACTTTCCTTCATTGGGAATTGGAAGAGAATAATGTTTACAGGTTGAGAATGTTATTGTACGACCTGAAACGGTTGCCTAGGCAATGTTACAAGAAGTTTGATACTTTCACGGTGAATCGGTGGTTTACTAGAAGTGAATATGATCGTTGTGTCTACTTCAAGACACTGAGTGATAGAGAATCCATCTTACTAGTATTATATATTAATGGCATGCTTATCGTCAGTCATAACATGTCAAAAACCAACCTATTGAAGAGTCAACTATTAGGAACATTCAAAATGAAATATCCAGAGATTGCAAAGAAGATTCCCAGCATTGAGATACACATAGATATAGAGAGGAGCAAGTTACAGTTATCTCAAGTGGAATGCCTTGAGAAGATGTTACTCAAGTTTCGTATGGACAAGGCTAAATCACTTAGCATAACCCATGCTGCTCACTTTAGGCTTTCTTCGGAGCAATATCTCATTACAGATGAAGAAAAAAGGAATGTCTCGTGTACCCTATTCAAGCGCAATTGACAGTTTGATGTATGTCATGGTCTCTACGAGATCAGATATTTCACGTGCAGTCGGTGTTGTGAGCAGATACATGTCAAACCCCGACAAACAACATTGAGGGGTAGTAAAATGGCTACTTCGTTATCTATAAGGTATAGAGGACTACGTCCTGACATTCGAGAAATCAGAGGGAAAATTAATTGGTTATGTGGATGCCAATTATGCAAGGAATGTGAATGACAGAAGGTTGACTTTCGATTACTCATTTGTACTAACAAGTAGAGCGGTCAGTTGGATGTTGAAGCTTCAGTCTGTGGTTTTTCTTTCCACAACCGAAGCTAAGTATATGGTAGTGACAAAAGTATTCAAAGAAGGTGTTTAATTGCGAGGAATGATAAACGAACTCAGGCTTCAGCAGGAGGCCATGCCGGTTAATTGTAATAGCGAAAGCGCAATCAATTTGGTAAAGAATTCTGTTTACTATTCTAAAACTAAACATATTGATGTTCATCATCATTTTATCTAACAAGTGCTTGAGGAAGGCTGTGTCACTCTCGAGAAGATCCACAAGAGTGTGAATTTGGCGGACATGCTTACAAAGGTGGTTCCCGCAGAGAAGTTCCGATTGTGTTCGACTTCTTTGGGTCTGGCGAAAGGTTGATGAAGACGGAGAGTGCACGAGAAGCGACGACAATGGTGAAGCTACCATTGAAGGCGATTAGAGATGGAACTTGGAGCTATGGTTTATGATGATTAAAGCCATGGTGGAGATTATTGTGAGATGTCTTCAATCTGTACATGTAACAGGAGTTTAATTGATCAACTACCCTAGTCAATCAATCAAATGAGCTCCAAATTATACAGATTGGTATCTGGACAGTTTTGGTCAGTCTCAATCAACAAACTATCGGGTCAATCAATCAACAAATTTCAAAAAATACTTGTAAATTCTTTGGACACTTTTGAGCATGTCCAAGCGATCGAACATGTGGATCTCGATCGATGCTTAGATCGATGGCACGACCAATTCTGCGTAATTGCGCGATCAATTTCCCATTCCGGGTGTTATGTATATATATGGGTATAATTGCGGGATTAGGGTATTCAAAGGAGGGCTAAAAGGTTTCTAAGGTGGGGAGAGGAGAAAACAAGGGTTTTCTGGATTGTAAATGCTTCCATCTCTTGTGTCTTTCATTTTTCACAGTGATTGTTGTCGCTTTGTGCCGTGGTTTTTTTCCCATGAGGGTTTTTCCACGTAAAATTAGTGTGTGCTTGTGATTTCTTTGTTGCGTTCATTTTTTGATTATTTGATCTGAATTCGGGTTTGCTTCCGTGGCTTTCCCAACATGGTTTACATGTGAAAAACTCCCACAAAGACGTATGACGCTTTAACTTGTAGGTACCAATACAGAAACAGGAAATGCCTTTCAAGTCCAACACAATGTGGTCCGCATAATTCAAAGAAAAGTGATGATTGCATCGAAAGACATTTTTGAAGAAACCAATAGCAGTTCCACTTCAAATCGAAGTTGACAGGATCCAATTCTTGAGAGAATTATCAACTGATGGATCCTGTAAAAGGAACTACGCAAAATAGAATCAGATAACACATTAACTATGTAAGATCAAGATCATGCAGTTGACCATTCACCTGGATTGATACATCGAATATGCGCTTCCCGACACTGAGAAATGTTTGGTCATCTGTGAAGATTATTTCAGAGAAATGTAGTCCAACTGTATAATTTCCATTTTGTAAGCAAATCCCATAGTATTTGAGGGAGAGAGGTGCCAGGCGAGCTGTTGCATACAAATCTTGACTGGCAATAGATGTGTTTGTTGCAATGAATGGTGCTTTGTCATTGCCGGTAAAGTCCCCTGTACTGCTATATGCCCATCTATCAGTGGTGAAGAATGCGGATATCCCATTCTGTTGTGTATCAGCTTCGTATTCTTGTCCACCAACAGTCAGTGCCCCACCACCACAATTTATGAATAAGTTATAGTCTGCAAATGTATGGAATTCAGATTTATTTGCACGTACAATCAAAATATAAAGAAATTTCCCTCAGATACTGTGAGTAAAAATTATATAGCTCTATAATTTTGACAGACAAAAAACAGTTTCCAATTTCTACACTTACTCTGTGCATTTCCATAGCAGGGGTAGTTCCTTCTTAAGCATGCTGCAACCCTACGAAAAAAAAAAAAAAAAGGAAAAAAAGAAAAGAGAAAGGTATGAAATTTTAGATTCATGTATTCACATATTTTCTTAGCAAAGTGATCAGCAATCCTTGGCAATCTTAAATGAAAATTAGAAATAAGGATGCAGAAGGTTACGAATTGTCTTCTATAGATGAATAGCTAGCCACAAAATTCCTGCATATGAGTAGAGAGGAACATCCATGAAAGAGAAAAACTAAGGACATAGTACTCTGGGAAAAGGAAAACAAACAAAGTGTGGAAAATTATTGTTCTTACAAGTTTCCTGCTGAGCATTGGGTTATATCAGACCTGGTAAAATTGTTGTAAGATAAGTCCCTGCAAGACAGCATCATGCAATGCTATGTTTATGCCTTTTCAGGAGTGGAAAAAATAATAACCCAGTAGGAATCTGAAAGGCCTAAAGTAATCTCACAAGAGAGTTTAACAAAACATTAATATGCATGGAAAAAGAAGCCAGCAAATATACAGATCCTATTGCCAGTGAAATGTAAGTTGAGATTTACTGAGTAATACTTACAAGTTATGGTTGCTACCTCGGACCCAAGAGGGTATGACCCCAGTCAGCATGTTGCTAGTAAGATACCTACATTAAAAAAATAATATCATGAGACGGATTTCTAATTTGTGACAAAAATATCACCGAAGCGTCATTGAGGGTCCAAAAATTACAGAAGGATTGTCCATTTTCCTGAAGTATCTAGCAAGAGAATCAGTGAAAATTTGGTAATGAATGTCTATTTTCTTACATATAATCTAGCGCTGAGAGTCTTGAAAAGCTGCTTGGAATTTCTCCTGTCAAATTGTTAAAGGAAAGGTCTCTGCAAGAGAAAATTATCGTCAGAAAAAAACTGGGGAAGATTCTCCCTGAAATGAATTTGTAAGTTACATGTATTCAATGCGGGTTCTCATCCATAGCAGGCCATGAGATTGAAGAATGTAGTATATTGTAAAGAACACGGAATGCACAAAAGGATTTTCTTTGTCCGGTAGCATGATGGATTAGCCAGTACATGGCAAAATAAACATAGAAATGAAAGTGAAAGGCCAAATCACCATGAATTTGGCATTGAATCACTTCAGTTTTGCACTTCCCTTCCTGATGTAATTTCTTTCAAACCATGAAACAGTTGGCTGGACAGTGGTCGTGATTTGCATGTCAACTCATGGAGCTGAATCTTCAACTTTCATTTTATGTTTTCATCACTTAATTTAGAGTTGACCATCCAGACTTAAGAATATTGTGCACCTAACAATGCCTAGTCAGCACTCAATGTCATGGGAAAGAAATATATAAAGGCCATGTATAAAAGATTTGTCCAAAGTAACTTACAAGGATTTCAGATTTGTCATTGTCCCAATATATTGTGGGATTATGTCAGAAATCAAGCAATTTCTTAGTACCCTGCAGCATATGAGCAAGACAGACACTTCATGAACAAAAGAAGCAACGAACAATGATATATTTATGCCATCGGGGGTATATCCATTCAACTCACAATTTCTGCATTTTGGTCATATCCCCCAATGCAGGGAAAGGCATGCTCGATCCATTCAAATCAGATATCCTCCTGAAAATAAAAATATATTGGATTCAATAAAGTAATTCATATCATACTACTTCCAAGGCTGGGTATAAATCCAAGAAAATTCCAAGTAATAAAGCAGTAAGAAAAGAACATGGAATGTGCCCTCACAGTTCAGTTAGATTCACCAAGAAAGCAATGTTAGAAGGAATAGGTCCCGTCATAGACGTGCCTTGCATATCCCTGCAGTGATTCAGAATCACAGTTCATATAGATGTTCTCATATAGAAGCAAGAAGCAATTTACATTGAAAACATATCAAATAAAGTTCTTACAGTCTATTGAGTCGTGTCCAGTTCCCGATGAAGTCAGGGATCTTACCGGAGATAAGATTCCCATCTATCCTACTGCAAATATGAATGGACTTTAATAATTTATAATTTCTAAATGAAAAAGACAACCCCAGTGAGTAGTGAAGAATTGACATACAAGTCCGTCAAGTTTCTCAGGTTGCCGAAGGTAACAGGTATTTCTCCTGTCAAGTTATTCGAACAAGTAAGGCTGCACCAGTAATATATTGGATTATGTAAGGAAAAAAGTTGAAAAAAAAAAAACACCTATTGTTTATTATCACTATAGGCTGTATGCCAATCACTACCAACTGATCATGATCAGATGGTGGTGATAAGTGAGGCCCACACCTGCTACGCGGTGTGGACCCAGCAGGGCATTCCACTCCTTAAAATGGTTGTGGAGTCCTCTCAACACCACATATTGACCATCAACTGATAGTGTTGAATGGCATAAACACTTCAAAATTGGTTGACCCTCAGCCATTCTGTTCACCAATGCAACCTAACAATGGCCAGCGTATATTTACACACTAATCACATTTTCTATTTAATTAGGACATCGGAGGCAACCAGAACTAATAAATAAATAAATAACATTTAAATTTTAGAGATTCTCAATTCAGATCACAAATCTCAGCAGCTGCTCAAATGTAATAAAGATAAGGGTGACACTATTTGCACCTGCCCTGATTGATAAAGGCAACCTTCTTTCAACATTGGTAATACAACAGTACAAATTTGTACTACTGAATTACCAAAAGTAGAAAGAAAAGGTGCCAATGGAAAATATCAATCAAGATGAGTAAAGATATGAATTCCCTGAAAGATAACTATGAAATGAGAATTAGGTCACTATTTGAAAAAAGAAAAAAAAATGGAGTGGCAGAACAGAGAATCTTACAATCTCTCCAAGCTGCGCAAATTACCAAGCTCTGGAGGAAGAGGTCCTTCAACCTCGTTAACTTCAATGACTCTGCAAAACCACGAATTGCATGAATAATAGAAGCTAAACGCAATTTCATCTGCCTAATCTAATGAAAGTTGTGAATCACATACAGTGACTTGAGTGTCATGATGTTTCCTAGCTCCTTTGGAATTGTTCCAGAAATGCGATTTCCCAAAAGCGACCTGCAATGTTCAAACAATCTTTCAGGTGTCCCTCAGAGAGTGAGAGAGGAAGAGAGGGTTTTGTAGATTAGTCATAGAAGATTCCAGATGCTATTATGGAGGAGGACTTACAAATCGGTGAGAGGAAGGGAAGCCCATGCGGCAGGGATCGATCCGTTGAGATAGTTGCGAGAAAGATCGCTGTTGGACAAAAGCAGAAATTACGATCTAAGACCCCGATATTTGCTATGAGGCAAAATAAAATCCATCAGAATGAAGCATTAAGAGGTATTGGAGGGAAAGCCCATTCCAACTTATTCAAAAATAGGTTGCATTTACAAAAGAGTTCTGGCTCATCTCAATGAACTGGTCCTGGTTCATTGTCTCTAACTGTGGTATATACTCTATACACGTGGCTATTTATGTTGGTGGACCATCAGAGGTGGACCGATGTCTGATAATGATCACCTGATTAATGTTTTCCTATCAAGATCCACAGACATAAAGCCCCACCAGATGGACAGTCTTGATTTATCAACAGCACAAACGCATACACAGATGAGAGGTGAGTGGCAATGAACCAAAACCATCCCACCTCAATGGTTAAAGGGTCTCCAAAATCTGATCCTTATAGCAAACATACACATTAACAAACTGAGCTCTTGTCATCCAATTAATGAACCATCTCAAAGGATCATTTGGTGGAGAGCTGTCATAAACTTCTGCTTACCACCCCAAAGAAGGGTAATGATCAGCCACTTCAAACCATCCAGTTTGTGGTGATGTTCAGGCTGCATGACCCACTTTCCACAGTACAGATCATGTGAGCAAATTGGATGGTGGAGATAATTTAAACATATAATTCTATAGGCAAAATCACTCAAACTTCACATACTGGTCAGACTTATATGACGTGCACGTAATCACTTACATATTTTGTAGGAAGGTCAGGTTAGCAAATTCTGCAGGTAGAACTCCAGTTAGGTTCTGACCCTTTAGCACTCTGAAATTTCAAAAGAAAATAAAAATTTCACAAAAATAAGAAAGAAAATCAAATTTGCAACAAGGAAAAAAAGCATGAAGGGAAGCTGGCAAGACCCTACATGCTAACAACATGGCAAACCGTAGTGTTGCAGGAGCATGTAACGTTGTTACTGTAGAGACCCAATGGAGTCGTGATCCATGCGGTTGTCTGGTTGCAAGGATCTACATTGAAATCCCAATCTGTCTTCTTTAACTTCAGTGCAATTGCTCTAAGGGCGTTAACTGTTTAATAATAGGCAATGGTTAAGATGCATTAATCTATTTTTCTTAATTAAACAAAAGAAGAAAAATGTTGGAAAAGAACATTCTCGTGCTTCAGGATGGAAAATAACATTAGTATAGAATTCAGAAAATGGGATGCTCCTATCATCAGACCATCTCAGCATGTGGGCTGCACCCTAACTGGGGTAACACATCCTGAGATTCTAAGTTGCGATGGAGGCAAAATGACTCTCTCTCTCTCTTCTTTTTTTTTTTAAAAAAAAATGTTTTTATTGCTCCTTTTACCCTTTTATTTTTGCAATTTATTTATTTAACTAAAAAAATTATCTACAAGTGTCCCTGTAAGGACACCGAGGCATTTGGCAACCGTACCAAATTCTCAAGCAACACAGGATGTGGCCAATCCACGGCGGGACCCACTATATGAGTGGCTGTGATTTTGGGCTCGAGGCCCTTCTTTGGGCATCTCCTTGCATCTTCCCAATTTTCATGCCGTAATTTCTCAGCTCTCCAGATTCCAGAATAAAATAAAATTTAAAATTTAAAACAAGGACAGATTTTACAGACTATTTCCACCATTTCAAACATTTCAAATTTTAAAAGGTCAAAAAGACTGACCAAACAGGTTCTGCAAAAGAGACGTGCCTTGGTTCATTGAAACTCCTAGCGGATTTGAAAGATTGAACGATCTAAGCCGTCCAATTAATTAACTTGTCCCTTTTGAACATGGAAGTTGACCTTTTATGGTCTGCACCATTCATTTGGAGGCTAAACTCTCTTACAGCTAGGCTTGGCCCCATCTGTGTGGTGTCACTACCATGGGCGATGAATCGGCGGTAGGGTCCACAAGATGGACGAACTCCATTCACCAAACTAGATAAAATGAAGCAGTTTAGGATTCTTCTTCTTTTCTTTTTACAAATTCCTTCACAGGCTCAAGAAAGAAATTGAAGTAAAAACTAATAATCAGGGATTTCACGATAATCCTATCTCAATGGATCTTTTGAGAAATCCTGTGCAGATTCCCGAGAAAAAAATTGAAAATTTTGGCATTTCTACTGCCTCTGTATTTTCGAAAAATCACAAGAGGTACTCTGTCTGTGCACGCCAAAGAGATGTTTCATTCCAACACAAAGGGCCCCTTTTTGCAACTTTGATTGTAAAATCCTACTTAAGAGTACAAATCCAAAAATCTCGGCTTGTCAACAGCCATAGCCAAACGCGCCCTTAGCCAAAACGAACAAAATCACAAACTTCTAAACCAAAATCCACCGAAAAAAGCTACACGTTTAACAGAAACCATTGCATTTTCAGCTATTTTCCTCTTCTCCTTCAACAAAAACCTCCTAATTTTGAGATTTCTAGATCTCAAACTAAAAAAAAAAAAAAAAAAAAAAAAACATCAACTCAAGCAAATTCAAGAAATCCAGTCGATTTAAATCAACCGATTCATCAAAGGAAGCTTTTGCAGATATTCCATGAGCTATTTTCTATAAAACAAAGCATTTTAACTTTCCCGCCATTTCCGCGGAAAATCAAAGAAAACCTCATCAATTTCCAAATTTATTTATTTTTTTAAAATCCAAAGCATACCTTCTTCAGCAGCCAGCTGTTGAGCTTCGGATCCAAGCTCTTCAAAGCAATTCAACGCAAGAAAGAGAAGCAACAGAGCTGAGAAAACCTTCGTCATCTCAGGAAGAAGAAGTGCTCTCCCTCTCTCTCCCTCTCTCTGTCTCTCGCTCGTGATTTGTTCTGCAAATGAGAAGTCTGTTTCTTGGAAAGGAAACAATATACTATTAAAGAATAGAGCATGAAATGAAACACATGCTGGGATAAGCTATCTTAGTTAAAAGACTCTCTCTCTTTACAGGGTTGGATTTCTAGAGGGAGAAAGTGAGAGGGAGAATGCCGCAGCCACCATCAAAGCGAAGAACGCATAGAGGATCACATGCTACGCGACAACACGCATGTCTTTTCAGTTCGGACAAGTGGGTCCCGTTTTCTTCCAATCCAGACCGTTGGTTCATTGTGGCTTTGCGTAGCTGCAGTTTCTTTAAAATGTTATACATAGAGCTATATTAACGGTTGCCTGTGGCTGAAATCCATCGACGGTTCAGATTTAGATTAAAAGCGGTCCTCATATTGGCCCATCGGATTTTTCTGATGTGGGAGATTTTTAGAGCGTGATTCATCTAAATTCGTACTCCACATATCAATGGTTTGGATTATCTTCGATTCTCAGGATTGAAAGATGCGTGTGCTGTGAAAATACGTAGTCATGTTTCAAACAGTTTGTCTTTGTGGGGACCAAAATCCAAATCAGGTACAGGACGTTTGTCTTTCTTTCGTAGATAAAGCTAGAAAGACCGATGTACCCTTTGTTTTACTGTAATGACTGATGTACCTTTTATCTCAATTAGCACGTGTGCACGTTAATAAGCGAAAGCGACATACCTGAACTCGCTCGAGTGCCATTTGTAAGCGATCGCTTCACATGTGCGTAAAAGATCACTCGTGTGCGAGATCTCATCCACCCATTAGGAGGCTACGCTGTTTGGATCGTCCAAATGTGTTGAATTTGTACCTAGAGTTTTTAGTTGGTCAGGTTCTCTTAACCATTCATTCTTTACATACACGCGGCATACAGAAAAAACACATCGGCCTGATTTTGAGATATTTTATCCAAACGGTTAGGATCGTCCAATCCGTAGTAGAGCCAGTAGAAATGGGAAATGATATGGATATCCATGCACCACTCATGACACGGCGACGTATGAGTGGGACCATGCATCTTACGAGCCCTATTGTGGAAGGGTAACTGGTCCATATACACATAGAACGGATGAGGTTAGCCGTCGGATAAGTGGCTTTCTAAGCTATGAGGCAGATCCAAAACTCAAATGGACACCACGGCAGGAAAAGGTGGTTACGAAAATGCCTGCCGTTTGAAATGTCTTTGAGGTCCACCGTTATGTTTAGATGCCGTCCAAAACCTTTATAAGGTCATTCTCGGAATAAGCTGAAAACACGAATATTATCATGATCTCATCGAAAACTTATGTCACCCAACAAACGTTTCAACGGTGTAAATTCATTCCTACTGTTTCCTGTCGTACGGTGCACTTGGATTTTAGATCTGCTTATTTTTTATTCATTCATGTCGTAATATGATGAGTCGGCAAAAGGGGTGTACCAGGTGGATTTCATACAAACATCCCGTTGGAGCCCACCTAGCTTAACTTCCTGCGGTGGGGGTCGCAGGCAATCCGCGTCCTCGTTTTATCGACTGCGTACAACAGGTCAGAGATAGTCTCAGAATCCCAGCATGGGTCGCCCTGCGAAGGTCCGAAGGCTCGTATATCCGTGGACGCGGAGAGCGTCCTACCCCGCCCCGACGGTAATCAGTCCGGGCAGGGATATGTGAGGCTCACTGTGATGTAAGTGTGTTCATCGCTTTTCTATCACTTCAATGTACTAGCTTAAAATTGAAGCAGGTACAGGATTTAAGTGGACCACATTGGTATTGGACTTCCACTATTAAAAACTTCCTGAGAGCTGTAGAAGTTTCGATCAAGCTGATATTTGTTTTTTCACTTCATCCATGTCCACATGACCTTAAGAATATGTTGGATTGTAAAAAAAATATCACAATGGCTCTTAGAAAGGTTTCAATGGTAGATGTCATTATCACTTATCATACCTTAAAATGATCTGAAAAGCAATGAACGGCACGGATAAAACACTTACATCACAGTGGGCCGTACAGAGCCCTGCCTGGACGGATTACAGTCCGGGTAGGGTAGGACGCAATCCGCGTCTCATTTCCGATCCCCTGATTTAGAACCGTCCATGTGCTGGTGCTGGGTAATTGTACAAATAAGCGGACGCGGTTTGCCGCCAGAGTCTTTCGACAGAAAGTTCCTGCGCTAGTATGCTAAGTGGGGCCACCATGATATTTGTGAGAAATTATTCATTCGCTTTGCAAAATCATTTTAGAGCATGCAATCGAAAATGAGGTGGACTCATAACTCAAGTAAGCCACACCAGAGGAAATAGTGGGGATTCGGTGACACCATTGAAACATTTTTATAGCCATAAAAGTTGAAGTATCAACATAAATTTTTAGTGTTTTCACTTCTGCCCAGTGGGAGTAACCTCATAAACGGTTTGGATGGCATATAAACATCAAGGCGGAGCCCACGATGGTTTAGAAAACTCTTTTCCCACTTTTCAGTTTTCCCCACCCAGCATCCCAGTGAAGTAACTTCCAAATAATACTGGTAAGATTTTTGGAGTTGCTTTTCTAAAAGTTCATCCCAGATGATACTGTCACATTCATCCAATCAGTATAATCTTTTACAGTGACTGGAAACCAGAACGTGGATGGTTTTGATCGATATACCATCTCAGCATGTGGGCTCCATGGAGGCACGTGTTGGGATCCTGAGTTGTGACCGAGGCAAAATGAACTCCAACACTGAGATGGAATAATAACCACTATTCGCTAGTTATACACCTGTGTCCAAAACAACAAAATGTGTGGGCCTCACATCCCAGAAGGCCCCAAGCCACTCTAACTAGTCAGATTCGTGGCCATTGGGTGGGTGGTCTCAAAATAAATAAAAATAAAAAAACCAACGGTCCAAATTCAAGTTCAACATGCCAATCTCCATGGATCAGAGGTTAAGATTACAACCAATCTGATTTTGGGGCAACCCCTCTTCTACGATGGGTCTCAAGACTTGGACGGTTTGATTTGAAGCATAACGATGAAAAGGTAGGATAATCCATTCCTGGTGGCCCACCCACTGTAGGGCCATAAGATGAAAAGGCCAGAACTACATGTACGTTCATGTACGTTAGGAACCTTTTAAAGTTCCGTGAAAATGACAAAAATAACCCCTCAAAATTCTAAAGAACACGTTAAAAAAGGGTAAAATGAGCATTTTAAAGTAGTATAACGTCTGCCACGGTTGACTCTTGTGCAAGTCGCTGAAATTGACCATCTGGCGAGATTGGAACGAGCGGTCTGCGACTGCGAAAAAATCTATGTTCTTAAACAGCTGGTTCTACAACGTGTTGGAAACGTGTACGAATCATCACCGTTGGATGAAGCCCACACTCGTCGACTTCTAGAAGATGCATATCAAGCGGGCATTTTCAGATCTTGTTCGGACGGTCACAAGGGCTCCCTAGTAATACGATTCCAGTATGTTGGTGATGTCCAAAGATCGGCCAACCATCGTTTGGTTCTGCTGGGCTATAAAACCATCTCAGCCGTAGATTTGATTGCCAAATGGACGGTTTTAGAATTTTGTGGCAAAAGTGCCACCATCTTTTATTCGATAGGAGAACCTTCCAACCACGGAACCCGTTGGGTCGTCCAGTTAGTATTATTCATTGTGCTTGGCCCACCCACATGGACGCCTATCACATCAGCGGTTTCTATCATCGCCACCTGTCCAGTTCCAAACGAGGCTCGCGTACCTTGATTGAAAAAAGGACGTGGTTGGGAGGACTCCTTGAGGTTTGACCATGCACGTGTCGATTGTCTACCTAGCATGTGATGTGATTAATAAGGAATCCGCGTCCATTGATGAGCTTTGAAAGTTCTTGGCAGCGTGTGATTTCCTGCAAAAGCATTTAGCAGGAAGTCCTGCGGTGGGAACATATGTAGCTCATTTTAGGACATAAGGCTAAAGATGAGCCGGATCCAATCTTTAAAGTGGGCTGAAAACGTGAGGATTAAACGTCAGCAGTTGAAATATTCATGCGCCGTAGAAGTTTCCAATGATGCTAATGTTTGTGTTTTCAGTTAATCCCAGTGGAAATACATGTAAACATCACTGTCGACCCCAGGAGGTTTCAACGGCAGGAATTTCCCTACCCACATTTTCCTTTAGTGCGGCCCACTTGAGTCTTGCATCCTGCTCACTTTTTGTCTCTAGTCCTACAATGAGCTCAAAAAACGGATGGACGGGGTAGATTTCTTACAAAAATCACGATTGGCCCCACCTAGGTTTTCATCGCAGGAACTCCCTGCAAAGGTTCCGCGCGTCGTGATTTTACGTGTAACTTTTCAGTTAAAATGTCAAAAATATCCTCATTTGTTATTTTTCTTTAATTGTGTGCCATTATTACATCCAACCCGTCCAAATCGATGACTCACGATTCTAACCATGTAAACAGAAAAATAGGGCAATTCAGTCATCAAATGAGCCACGCCAAAAAAACAATATTACCATAGTCCATACATGGTAAGGAGAAGAGGTCTTTGAATTATATCCCTTAAATTAACAAAGATAAAAAAATCTCTAAAAGATGCGACATAAATCTCTAAAAGACGCTACATAAAGTTGATGTCATTGATGATAACTCATAGTAAATTTTTATTTACAATATCTCCTGTATAAGCCCCAGATCTTGATCCGGTAACTTTCTAAAATAGTAAAATGTTGTAAAATAGTAAATTGTAAAGTCTCTCAAACTCTTCTTGATGACTCTAATAATTAGTTTAAGTTGTTTTAAGACTCCAAATTCTAAAATAGCAAAATTTATTATTTATTACAATAATAAAATTTAAATTTAAACTCACAATTAATTTCTAAAATAACTCATATTTTAAAAACCATGTGAAAACAAATAGCTTTTAGTAGTGGTCGGCACATGTAGAAGCCTATTAAGAACTTTCTAACTACATACAATATACATGACACGGATAACCAATCATAATGTCATGACTATCGAAAGCTATAGTGCGAGCTAGACCCGGAATTGAACTTTGTAAGCTGTTTTAATTTCTTCAATACTGGCGGCCCACTTCAGTTTTTCATCGACTTTGTCCTACATGAAGCCCTTCTACTCAGAAAATTAAACTCATTCCTATTTTTACAATGGTTGTAGCCAATCGTAATGACTTCCACTTTTGTTGTA
This sequence comes from Magnolia changhungtana, assembly GCA_030180095.1. Classification (NCBI taxonomy): domain Eukaryota; kingdom Viridiplantae; phylum Streptophyta; class Magnoliopsida; order Magnoliales; family Magnoliaceae; genus Magnolia; species Magnolia changhungtana. The sequence continues at coordinate 5,008,548 of JASAUF010000396.1, read as the reverse complement.
TCTCATCTTTATCTTCCTCATGAAGCCTCGAGAATCTTCCCTCTTAGATTTAGGATTTTCACAATCCCTCTTCACATGTCCTTCCTTCCCACAATTCCAGCACTTTACCTTTCCTTTGCCCCTTGATTTGGATCTAGGCTGTCTCTGTATTTATGAACAATAACTTTTTGTGAAGGCTTACATGTCAATTTGAAATTATATATATAATGTAACTTTAGAAAATAAAATTTCACCTTATGTTTCTTTGCAATCCTTTGTACATGGGTTGTCAACTTCAACCTCTTTTATAATAATGAATTTGTGATTGGTTGCTCTCAATTAACATTAACCATGTTGTTGTTGGCATTACTATATATCAACCCTTCAATCTATGGACATTGATTGTTATAAAGAAAGTGGAAAGGTGACAATTTGCTTAAAGCTTAATGTTGGGAAATATTACTGGAAGCAATAGATAAATTTCACAAATATAAATTAAAAGCAATAAAAATTAAGTAAATAAAAGATAACTTATAGTATTTGAGTCAAGGTGTGATTGAGTCACTTGGCTTGAAACCAAATATGCTCTATTTGGACTGTGTTTCAAGTGTAACAGGAATCTTGACCAGTTGGTCTCCAGATTATAATAACTATGACTTGATCCCAATGATACACTCATTGTACACAGGCTCAAACCAATGAGCGGAAATTAAACCAAAGTGAGTTGACTTGGTGACGAATTCAATTAAAAATCGGAGAACCCTTTACGAGATAGATTTAAAGAATCGAGAAGAGAGAGAGAGAGAGAGAGAGAGAGAGAGAGAGAGAGAGAGAGAGAGAGAGAGAGAGAGAGAGAGAGAGATATCCCTTAAATTAACAAAGATAAACAAATCATTGGGTTTGAATGAATGAATTTGGAAAAGAACTAAATCTATTTATAGACTTTGATTGGGTGCTTAAAGCACCATTTCAAAATGGGTTACGTACATTGTGTTTAAACCCAATTGGTGCGATCGCCCAAAGAGATGAATATCTAGTTTGAATTTCATGCCGCATACATCACAAGGCCACATCTCGGCTCAACTTGGTGCGGACGTGTTCGTTGTAAGGAGATGGATCAACCCAAATGTTCATTCTTCCGTGATGGTTCAAGCCTTATAAATAACTTTTTGTGAAGGCTTACATCATTTGATATATATAAAATATATATATATATATATATATATATATATATATATATATATATATATATATATATATATATATATAGAAAGGGAAATGCTCATCTGGTGCATGTTGGGAAATATTACTGGAAGCAATAGATAACTTTTTTAAAAGAAAACCATCATACGTGATGTGGATCCAAAAATCTCTATTTGGAACCGTTCATGTTAGAATAATAACTATGACTTGATCCCAACGATACGTTGAAACCCCCAGGCCCAAAGTTTTACTTTGATTTAAAACTTTGATGGGCCATGAAAAGAGAAAGAGAGAGAGAGAGAGAGAGAGAGAGAGAGAGAGATCATCCCTTTTGATTTGCATTTCTTTTGCTAAAGCCCACTAAATTTTAGATCATTGGGTGTAAAAATTTGTTACACATAGGTTTCATGGTGCGATTCCACATTACATGGACCATTCAGATTAGACACTCGACTCAACTTGGTGCACGTGTGCATTGTAAAGAGATGGATCAACCCAAATGTTAGGTGCTTCAGTGATGCATGACTATAAACTATATATATATATATATATATATATATATATATATATATATATATATATATATATATATATATATATATATATATATATATATATAGGAAATGCTCATCATGCGCACTAGTTCGCACTTGAACTGGTGTGAACTTTTTTGAGAACCATCATACGTGATGTGGATCGAAAATCTGAACCATTCATGTGAAGCAGCACCTCGTGAAACCCCCCGAGCCCAAGTTTTACTTTGATTTAAAACTTTGATGGGCCATGAAAAATGAAAACAGCTTCCTCCCTTGATTTGCATTTCTCATTGCTATGGCCCACCAGAATTTTAGATCAGGATAAAATTTTGTCACATGGGGTTTCATGGGATTACGCATCACATGGACTATTCAGATTAGACACCCATGACACGTGTGCAAAGGTGCGCACATGCGTAGGTGTGCAGGTGAGCATGACTCTATATATATATATATATATATATATATATATATATATATATATATATATATATATATATTCAAATGCTAGTTGTGTACTTACCCAATTTTACTTTGTCGAAAACTTTGGTAGGCCATGGAAAAAGAAAACCATTTCCTCCCTTGATTTGTATCTCATAGCCCGCTAAACTTTTAGATCAAGATGAAAATTGGTCCTTGGAGGTTTCATCCATGACACGTATGCAAAGGTATGCACGTATATATATACACACGCACAATATATATGTGAGATTTTCTTTGGTTATTTATAATGTGAGACAGAGATATGCTAAAAGATGAAAAATAAAATAATAAATTTTTTTTAAAAAAAAAAACAAGAGAGAATTTTGAATTTTGAAAGACTTTTTTATTTTAAAAATTCTTTCTAAATGATGATCATAAAAGTATCAATTTCCTTAGTCATCGAGTTATCTATATTCATTAATTTATTAATCCCCAGTGCCAATCCATGTATCAATAATTTAGGTTTTTAACTTAAGTTGATTTTTTTTTTCTAGATTGACCATCAACCCATTTTTGGATCCATAAAATAATCCAATGATAGATCCCTCTGTGTGATGACATATCAAGAAGAATTCTTAATTTCATCTACATGTCCACTCTTCTTCGTCCTCTTAAGAGGTAATGCTTCATCTGTAGGTCCACTATTCTTTTTCATCTGTGCAGGATCACATCTCTTCTTTAGTATATGATTGATTAACTTCGCCTCTGCATTATTGTGGCCAATGATTTAGCATGGGTGTTGTATATCTCTTAGACTATAGATTGACTTACTGTTAGCTCCTTCAACGGTCATGGGTTATCATAATCATACATGCGAGCCCTTGTACTGAGTTTTACCTTAACTTTATCTCACGTCAACCATACACTACTCAAAACCATCCACAATTTAGCTTATCGGATGATTAGACAAACTAATTACATGATGTTGGATGGTCCTGCTCGACGGGTTAAATATCGTAAACACACTACTGGGTCCTTTGATACCTAACCCGGTCACTTTCCAAAGGATGAGGGCATCTTAGTCATTTTATTCTCAGAAGTCCCGGAAGTGGGTGCATGCAGTTATTTTAGCTATAAGGAAATAATAAACAAAAAAAGATGACAGCTGGGAGTGAGAAAGACAAGCATATGATCACTTGCAGGATCAACTAGGTAGTAGTCCTACACGACCCATGCGCCGCCGCAGCCATCCTGACTCGAGGTTGGGCAGCGGAGTGGACCGTTCTTCACTAGGAGTGACAGAAGGAAGAGATGGGGTTTCAGAGCCCGGCTGATAGCATCCGAAAGCACGTAGATGTGGTTTGGCCGAGGACCCAACACCACCCAGCTAACGGGTGTCAATGCTTGTTGACTCACCATGATGTATGTGTTTTATCCACACTGTTTATCCATTTTGCTGGCTCATTTTAAGGTATTAGCTTGTATAAAGCTTAAGTGGACCACACCATAAGAAAAAGTGGGAATTGAATGCCCGCTGTTGGAAATTTCTTTGGACAAATGGAAGTTTTGGATGAAGATTATATTTGTGATTTCCATTCATTTAAGTAGTGTGTTGCTTTATGAATTGGTCGGATGGCAAATAAATATTACCATGGCCTTAAAAAATTTTCAACAATAAGCGTTCAAACCCCATTGTTGCCTTTGATATGGTTCACTTGAACTTTGGATATGCCTGATTTTTAGGCTCATGCCTTGAGATTAAGCTGGAAAAATGGATTGATGTAGTGAATAAAACACGTACATCATGGTGGGCTCACAGAGCTTTGACACCAGCTAGCTGGCTGGTGTTGGGTTCACCGGCCAAATCGCATCCGATGGCTGCTGCAGGGTTGGGGTGTCGGTGTACTGGATTAGGTGCGGCCCAGACCTTACCCAAAACAATGCAGTCCCTACCTTGGGACCCACCTTGATGTATGTATTCTACATCCAGGCTGTCCATCCATTTTAATTACCAGATTATTTTTGTGTGTGAACCCAAAAATGAAGGAGATCTAAATGTCAGGGTGGACCATACTACAGGAAAAATTGGTGATTAAATGCTAAACTACCAAAAACCTTTTGATAAAGTCACACAAACCTGAAAGAAAGAGAGAGAAAAAACAAATATCAGCTTGATTGAAAACTTTTGTAGCCCATTAGTAGTTAATCATACCACCGTTTCCTATTGTATGGTCCACGAGTATTGGATTTTCTTAATTTTTGGGCTCATCCCTTAAATGATCAGGCAAAATGGATGGCTGGCATGAATGTAGAATACATACATCAAGCTGGGCCCCGCAGTTAGGGCTGCACCGTCTTGGGTGAGGCCGGGCTGCACCTAATCTGCTCCTCCAAGTCATGTACGTTATATGTGGGCATGTTTGGTCTGTGGAATTGAATGGTATTGAATTGTATTAGATGGGATTAACATATTATTTCATAATGATTTCATGTCCGGAAATACGATGGTATTGTAGCCATCCAATCTCATGTTTGGGATAAAATTTTTGCCATAAGAAAATTCCCGATTAAGCAAAATCATGTTTGGTGGACCATAGAATTGTAATCAACGAACCAAATTCACAACAGATTTTGTTCACTTGTACATATATATGACCAGAATGTTACGTGTAAACAATATATGCAGATAAACGGAATGGATAAACACATGCATCAATGTGGGGCCTACATGTATAGTGGATTTCAAAATCCACAAAATGCAGGGGACCAAATACAGTTCCATGGGACTAAATGCAATTCCATCCCACTTAATCCCAACCTTTACCCGGATCCATAGCTCAAGTGGTTGACAAAGTGAAAGATATATGGTTTCAACATTGAGGTCTTAGTATTGATTGATTCCCTACTGGGGTGACTAACAGTGAAGTGTGAATTCACAGTGACCGTACTAACAAGCTAACAAAAAAAATATAAAAAAATCTCAACCTTTCCCAATCTTTTCAAAAGCTGGATGGAATTGCACCAAAGGCAATTCCATCTAATACCCTGCGCCAAACGCCCTTGGTAGTATATATGTATTCATAAATCTGACAAGTAGGGCCCACGGTCAATAATCTAGACAGCTGATCTCTTAAACCTTGCCGTGGATGGACCATATACGTAACATCTTCTTGGCGGGGCAATCTCAGCCTTTCAATTTATATCCTATGAATAGATGGAGCTATATAGAAGTGGTCGACGTCCCACAACTCCAGTACAGCTGGCTAGGGTCTTCCCTTTTGTGAGATCTTGGAGTGTTGCCCATCTATTATTGGATGAAGTGGACAAAATGGTCTCCATCATCGGCTAGCTTTTAATATAATCTCTCTCTTCACGCTATCGTGGACGAGTGGCTATGCGTCACACATGATTAAGATCCTTGTGGACCACACCATAGGGATAACCACACTCATGGTGGAAGGTTCATCAGGTAATCCGCTTCTGACTTTTTATGGGAATAGTGGACACGGTTTGGCTAGTGACGCAGCCATCTGCCACGTGGCTAGTAGTGGGTGCTAAGTAGACCCGCTATGATGTATGTGTTTTATCCACGCCGTCCATCAATTTTGAAAGATAAATTTAGGGTTTGTTTCAAAAAATGATGTCGATCTAAATCTCAGGTGGACCACACCATGGAAAAAAAAAAGCAGTAATTGAGTTTCCACCATTAAAAACCTCCCAGGGCCTACTGTAATGGTTGTTTGACATCTAACCTGCTGATTAAGTCATACAGACTTGGATTAAGGGAAAAATATATATATCAGCTTGATCCAAAACTTTTGTGACCCCAAGAAAGTTTTAATGGTGGGCGTTCAATCAACACAGTGCGGTCCACTTGAAATTTGTATTAACCTCTTTTTTGGGCTCGTACCATAAAATGGCCTGGAAGAATGGGTGGACGGAATGGATGAAACACATAGATCATGGTGGGGCTCGCAGAGAACTGACCACTAGCCATTTGGTAGTGGGAGGGTGAGTAGCCGATCCGTTTCCGGAAATAGTACCGTGACAGATCCAAATGAAGGGACGCGGATTTCCTTCCAAAGCCTTCCGCCAGAAGTTCCTGCGCTGGATGATAGGTGGAGCCGGAGCCAACAGTAATGTTTGTGAGAAATCCAAACCGTCTATCCTTTGTGTGAGCTCATTTTAGTACAAGCTAAAAAAAACCTGAGATGAATCCAAAACTCAAGTAGGCCGGATGAGAGGGTAAACCCGGTAAATCATTTTCTACCATTGAAACCTTCTTAGGATCTACCTTGATATTTATATACCATCCAAACCGTTTATAAGGTCATTCCCACTCAGATGAAGTGAAAACACTAGAAACTTTGCCATATAAGAAACTTTGTGGCTATACAAATGTTTCAAACATTAGTCATTGAATCAACACTCTTTCCTCTCGTACAGCTTATTTGAATCTTCTTATCCTAAAAACTACCAAAACAAATGGACGGTGTGAATATATCACAAACATCACGGTGGGACCCACCTAGCATACCAAGAACTTTCTATAAAGGCATTCCCAGGAATTGCACGTCCCAAATTAAGTACCATGTGATGTTCCAGTCAAATGACAGGCCTCCAACGATATACACGCCTCTTAATCCATCTCTTAATACCCAAAAGTCAGATTATTTGGGTATTCAGATTCGTTGAACATTGATCTCCATTCTGCTTTAATTATTCGTGTAATGGATACTAACTTAATTGATGCTTCGAATCCCTCAGCCCCTGTAGGGCCCACCGCAATGTCTATTTGTCATATAAAAAGTGACAGATCCAAAAATAAGTAGTGTAAGCTGCATGAAACATTGGATATTGAACGGTCCCCCTTAAACCTAAGGGGTTACAGATGCATGAACGTTCTGAGTGGCATATATATGGTGGGCCCCAGGAAGGTTTCAGTGGCATGATGTGTGGCCTACTTTAATTTTGATGCTTTTACATTTTGGGTCATGTCCTAACATGAGCCTGCAATACTGACTGATGGAGTAGATTTCTCGTGAAATCATGGTGGCCCATGAAAGCATCTGCTACGTGGTATGATGTGTTTTGTCTAAGCCGTGTATCTATTTTATCAGATTATTGTAGAGCGTGATTCAAAAAATGAGAGATCCAAATCTCGAGTGGACCACACCACAAGAAAACAGTGGTGATTGGATGCCCACCATTAAAAACTTTGTAGGGCTCACTGTAATGTTTATTTGTCATCCAAACGGTTGATTAGGCAATGCACGCTTAGATGAAGAGAAAACACAAATATCAGCTTAATTCAAAACTTTGTGGCCGTTAATATGTTTTTAGTGATGAGTGTTGAATCACCACTCTTTCCTATGGTGTGGTCCATATGAGAGCTGTATCTACCTCGTTTTTGGGCTCATTCCATAAAATAGTCTGAAAAAATGGATGAATGGTGCGGATAGGACACATACATCATGCTGGGTCCCACAGAGCGCTGTCGGTAGCCATCTTGCAGGGGTCGTAGGAAAAAGTCGCGTCTCTTCTAATTCAGGTAAATGAGTGTCTGGTGAAGATGTGTGGTTCCCCATGAGTGCCATACGGCGTGGGTCCTACCCAAGTGTAGAATTTGGGCCCTTGCATACATGTGTGTACCATCGTCTCCACCAATACAAGGAAGCCGATTGCGTCCTGTCTGCAGGGGTTCTGTGGGGCCCACTGATGTATGGGTTTATCCACACCATCCATTCAATTTTTCAGATCATTTTAGACTACCACCCAAAAAATGAGGCAGATTCAATACTCAAGTGGACCACACATTGGGCATCGAAAGCTCCCCATTAACAACTTCTTGGGATCGGCAGAAGTTTTGGATTAAGCTAATATTTGTGTTTTACCTTCATTCAGGTGGGTGTGACTTTATGAACAGGTTGGATGGAAAATAAACATCACCTATGGGTGTTAGGATGGTTTCAACGGTCAGCATCATTATCACCGGTGCTTCAAAATGAAAGGACAGCGTGGATAAAATCATAAAACCCATATATAATGGTGGGCCATACAGAGCCTTTACCTGGACCATCTAACAGAGCAGGACACAATCTGCTTCCCTAAGTCGACAGTTGGGACTGCCAAATTTTCATTTTCTCCGGTCTCTTTTAAGATTAGAAATAAAATATTATCAGCTTCCCCAAGTCGACAGTTGGGACTGCCTAAATTTCATTTTATCTGATCTCTTTTAAGATTAGAAATAAAATATTATATTTTTATAATTTTCAATAGAAAATAAAAAGCTTGAAACGTAATGATGTAACACAATATTACTGTTTTCAACCTAATGATGTCTTTCCTTTGCATGTCATTTATAATTATCATTATTATTATTCAATCTAATCCTACCTTGCCATAAACCTGTCCAAATTGATTAAATTAAAATTAATTAGCTTGCCAACTTATATTAATGATTATATCATTAGACATAGGAAGATCTCTAGATCTTGAACGGATGATTAGTGGGGTCATCTCACCGCATGCTTAGAGATTTCGCCCAACCATCTCACCATAAAGTTTGATAAAAATGATGAAGCCCAGTCAATGGATGAATGAGTGGTCTTTCCACGGTAGCTTTTTCAACTGATCAAAGTTATAAATAGGAGAATTTAGTTTTTTTAAAAAAAAAAAAGAAAAAAAAGGAAGAAGAGGCTCATGTCAACTCAATTAAATCAAACATTATCTTTCAAAATTATCCTATCAATTATTAGGCAATTACATTTCATAGTGTAATTTTTTATGTTTTTCCTTGTAAGCAAATTACATTTTTTAATGTAATCCTTTTAATTTCAGCTCATTGTTTACAACCCACAGTGTAATTCGCAACATTAATCAAGTAGTTTATATTAGGCTTAATTTGAGTATTCTCTCGCATGCTGAATTCAATTCCTAAATTGAACAGGTGTTCCGCAGTTATTCTTCATGACCAACTGAGTAGGTAATCACTAGATCTTGGTTATACACTACGTATCTCCTTATGTGGGCACTTAGGGTCACTATTGTTTAGGAGAAATTTACAACTGTACGATCCATCTATGGCCCATTGACATTTGTAAGCCCATTTCTTTTTATCTTTCAAGAATAAACCCCATACTTACGGACGGCTTCCCAAAGGTCGAAAATGCCCCTCCTATATCAGACGCACCTTATTCATGCTGCCAGCCGCTTCTCCACCCAAAAAGCCTGGTTTTTTCTTCTTTCCTCTCCCTGATCCTTCATCGTAGCAGTAGATTATCATTTTCTGATTACTTCTCCCCCTCTGTGACTGTCCACCCTAGCAGTAAAACCCTCCTTTTACAGCTTTCTTCTTTCCCCTTTATCTGGTTGAGAATACACACCCCACACACGTCCTTTTCGACTTTTTTGAGCCCAAGATAGGACGAAAAATTGTCCCCCCAGCTAAGAAGCTTCGAATGGCAGATATATTCAAATCCCTGCTTTCGTTTTGTAGACCCCACTGTATATTAGACCATATATGCGCACAGTCCACAATCCATTTTCATTTTTTAAAAATATTGAGTTTTCTTTGAGTGGACCTCACTGTATATTATACTATATATGCCTACAGCCCCCAATCCATTTTCATTTTTAACAAATACTGAATGGTAAGGCATGTCCTGATAAATGAGCAAAATCAACACTTAAATGGCCCACATTGAGGGTTTTTTAAACAAAGAATGAAATGAGATGTGAAACTAAACGAAGACTGTGAAAGAGACCGAGCACCGACTGAGTTAACAGATCGAGGACCCACTGAGTTATTGATGAGGACCGTGAACTGAGCTAAAATGACTGTGAACTGAGCAAAAATGACTGTGAACTGAGCTAAAATCATTGTGAACTGAGTTAAAATCACCGTGAACTGAGTTAAATTGACCATGAACTGACTTAATTCCGGCCATTCCTCGTCATTTCATGGTCAATTCTCTTCACTTCACGGTCTTTTCCAATCATTTCATGGTCATTTTCAGCCATTCTCCTTCACTTCACGGTCAATTCCATGCATTTCATGGTCAATTCGCTTCACTCCACGATCATTTCCATGTTTTCACGGTCAATTCCCTTCACTTCACGGTCATTTCCAATCATTTAACGGTCATTTCCGGTCATTCCCCTTCACTTCACGGTCATTTTCATGCATTTCACGATCAATTCGCTTCACTTAACGGTCATTTCCATGCATTTCATGGTCAATTCGCTTCACTTAACGGTCATTTCCTTGCACTTCACGGTCAAATCCCTTCACTTCACGGTCAATTCCATGCACTTCACGGTCAATTCCATGCATTTCACGGTCAATTCCCTTCACTTCGCGGTCAATTCCATGCATTTCACGGTCAATTCCCTTCACTTCACAGTCATTTCCATGCATTTCACGGTCAATTCCAACAACTCTGCTTCACTTCACGGTCAATGTCATGCATTTCATGGTCAATTCCCTTCACTTCATGGACAATTCCATGCATTTCACAGTCAATTCCCTTCACTTTGCGGTCATTTCCATGCATTTCACTGTCAATGAAGGCGATTCCGCTTCACTTCATGGTCATTTTCATGCATTTCACGGTCAATTCCCTTCACTTCACGGACAATTCCATGCATTTCACCGTCAATTCCCTTCACTTCATGGTCATTTCCATGCATTTCACGGTCAATGAAGGCGATTCTGCTTCACTTCACTGTCATTTCCATACATTTCACGGTTAATTCCCTTCACTTCACGGACAATTCCATGCATTTCACGGTCATTTCCCTTCACTTCACGATCATTTCTATACATTTCACGGTCAATTTCGACGATTCCGCTTCACTTCACGGTCATTTCCATGCATTTCACGGTCAATTCTCTTCACTTCACAGTCATTTCCATGCATTTCACGGTCAATGAAGGTGATTCCGCTTCACTTCATGGTCATTTCCATGCATTTCACGGTCAATTCCATTCACTTCATGGACAATTCCATGCATTTCACGGTCAATTCGGGCCATTCCCCTTCACTTCACAGTCATTTACATGCATTTCACGGTCAATGAAGGCAATTTTGCTTCACTTCACCATCATTTCCATGCATTTCACGGTCAATTCTCTTCACTTCTCGGATAATTCCATGCATTTCAAGGTCAATTCCCTTCACTTTGCGGTCATTTCCATGCATTTCACGGTCAATTCCGACGATTCCACTTCACTTCATGGTCATTTCCATGCATTTCATGGTCATTTCTAGCCATTCCCCTTCAATTCATGGTCAATTCCATGCATTTCACGGTCAATTCCCTTCACTTCACGGTCATTTCCATGCATTTCACGGTCAATTCCCTTCACTTCACAGTCATTTCCATGAATTTCACGATCAATTCTGACAATTCCACTTCACTTCACGATCAATTCCATGCATTTCACGGTCAATTCCGACGATTCCGCTTCACTTCACGGTCATTTTCATGCATTTCATGGTCATTTCCCTTCACTTCACGGACAATTCCATGCATTTCACGATCAATTCCGACGATTCCGCTTCACTTCATGGTCATTTCCATGAATTTCACGGTCATTTCCCTTCACTTCACCGACAATTCCATGCATTTCACGGTTAATTCCCTTCACTTCACAATCCATTCCATGCATTTCACGGTCAATTTCCTTCACTTCATGGACAATTCCATGCATTTTACGGTCAATTCCCTTCACTTCACAGTCATTTCCTCTTCACTTCACGGTCAATTCCGCTTCACTTCACGGTCAATGCCATGCATTTCACGGTCAATTCCCTTAACTTCACGGTCATTTCCATGCATTTCACGGTCAATGAAGGCGTTTTCGCTTCACTTCATGGCCATTTCCATGCATTTTACGGTCAATTCCCTTCACTTCACGGACAATTCCATGCATTTCACAGTTAATTCCCTTCACTTCGCAGTCATTTCCATGCATTTCATGGTCAATTCCGCCGATTTCACTTCACTTAACGATCAATTCCATGCACTTCACGGTCAATTCCATGCATTTAATGGACAATCCCCTTCATGTCACGTTCAATTCCACTCATTTCATGGACAATTTCCTTCACTTCATGGACAATTCCATGCATTTCATGGTCAATCCCCTTCACTTCACTGTCAATTCCATGCATTTCATGGTCAATTCGCTTCACTTCACGGTCATTTCCATGCATTTCACGGTCAATTCCCTTCACTTCACGGTCATTTCCATGCATTTCACGGTCATTTCCCTTCATTTCATGGTCATTTCCATGCATTTCATGGCCATTGCCGGCCATTCCCCTTCACTTCACGGTCAATTTCATACACTTCACGGTCAATTCCGGCGATTCCCTTTCACTTCACGGTCAATTCCATGCATTTCATGGACAATCCCCTTCTCGTCACGTTCAATTCCACTCATTTCACGGACAATTTCCTTCACTTCACAGACAATTCCATGCATTTCACGGTCAATCCCCTTCACTTAACGGTCATTTACAATCCTTAGACGAATCCACTCATGGTCAATATCATGACGTTCTCGGCCAAAATGCAACATATAACTCTGAAAATTGACCCATAACTTAGTGAAATTGGTCGTGAACTTATTGAATGTGACCTATGAGTCGACCATTTGACATGGAATTCTTTAAATACTGAATGTTATTGTTGATTTAATTTCCAATTCATCCTTGCAGATGATAAACCCTTGCATAGGGGATTTGGCAAGTGTTCACTCCCCAAGTATAGGGTTGTGATGTAGTAATAAACTCGGTAAGACCGAGGTCGAATCCCAAGGGACTGTAACTTGTACGTTATCTGAAAATAACCAGATCTAGAACTAGGCTAAGATGAAATTTAAACTAATTATGATTTGAGGAATAATGGTGAAATAATAATCTAAAATTTAGAAAAAATCAGAGAAGGGAAACTAGGGATTCAGAGGATCCACTTGTAGAGATCAGGGAGAACTACACTTGATTCATGAAAATCCACTGAACTTCCTTTGATGTAATTTTAAAAAGATGAAAGGTATATGAATTAGAATGGATTCCATCACCAAACCATGCCCAGGAGACAAAGCAAACAACAGAATTAAACTAATTACCAACCAATCAATGTATGAAGGTTAGGAAGGGTACTGCAGGCATCCAACCATGCCCGGAGACGATGGTGAACAACGGGGCTTCACGACGTCATAAACATAAAGAGGAAAAGAACATGCTCAAAGCCATTGCGGACCCATTGTAATTTCGGTCTGTGAGACCATTAAAGACTGAAAACATTCCCTTAATTAAACCTACATCAATATCAGATCAGTCTAAACAAAAGGCAAGCAAAGAGTTCCCATCTCACTACAAGCTTCACCTCTTGGCCCTAGCCAAGAGGTTTAGCCACACATGAGTATGATGAGGCTAAACATCTTTAAAAAAAAACTAATAGAACAAGAAAACAAATAAGATAAAAAAAAACTCTACTCTACTTTCTCTCTCTGTCTGCTCCACAAGCCCAAGCTCCAAGCCAGATGATCCCCTTCACGTCAGCCCTCTCCTCTTTTATAGCTAAAAAATTCCGTCTGGGAGCTGCTGTGATAGCATCATAGATGAACTCTGCTGCGACAGAATTCCGCACTCCCTACGTAAAAATCATAACCTGACGTGCGTTTGAATTTTGTCTTGGCGAACAGATGACCAGATGCATGATCCAACCGGTCAAACTTCTTGTCCTTGGTTGGTTGCACCACAGGAGAAACTTTCCGCATCTTGATCACACCGAGAAAGTGGCCCATCGATCACCAAATAACCAGGATCCTCCAGTTAAAGAAAAGAATCGGTTTCCTTGCGATTGATCCTATGCACACCGTATTTTGTATGAATTCTCCAAAACTTGTATTTTTGTATAAAAATGGGCCCGAATACGATAGACGGTCCGGATCAGTCTTTTGAACCCTTGATAGTGGCCCACCAGCACGTCCATGACTCTGTTGTGAAACAGAGATTCGGTTTTCGCCACGTCAAGATTGGTGGGTCCCACAATGATATCTATGTAAACATCCACCCTGGTCCATTGAAATGCGATAAAAGCCGATAAAAAGGGGTGGTTTTGTAAGCTACGGCGTGGTCCGGTTTAAATCAACTCAGCGGCCGTTCATTCGTCGTTTAACGGTGAAAATCTCGTGATCGCGTTCTTAGGCCAAAAGGAAAGCTTGGCCGTGGGGATTTGCCACCCTTCGGAGCGAGATGGACAAAGACGGGATCATCGGAACGGGCAACGAGTGGGGCCCACTAAGAAGACCGGCGTCCAGGTTTTCCACGGTCATTGCTATGGCCGGAGTTGATTCCTTTCGCTGACGAAGTGGTGGGCTCCACTTCGATGTATTTTACCAAAATCCACGCCGTCCACTGTGCTCACGACGAAAAACCGTCCAGGAATAGCTGATTAATCTTTGATTTTAGTGTGGTCCACCAGCCGTTTTGGTCCACCGTCCATCTTCCGTTTGGACGGCTGGATTGCAATCCTCACTGTCTTCTAAGTTTCTTCCACCTAAGCGAGGGTAGTTACCCCCTTTTATCACCTTGGACGGTCCAGTTTTCACATTGCATGACGAGTGGGTCCCAGCGGTCGAGACTAGACAGCGGACGCAGTGCGTCCGCCTTCTTGTCTGGTGGGAAAGAGTCGGGTAAGCCGACTTTTGACTGAGGTTCCTGGTTCGGTGCGCCTCCAGCGAGATTGTACGTGGTGTACACTCACCTCAAGTGCGGAGTCCTCTATATTGCTTATGTGAAATCTGTTCCGTCCATCCTCTCAGGAACTTTATTAAACACATTGAGACAAAAATTGCGACATATCCAGATATCAGGCGGGCCCCACTTAAGGATTTAAGGAGCTGATCTGTCCATTGGGCCACTTCCACAGAGATCCAGGAGATTTTGTCTGACTTTCAGGCCACTTGAGCTTCAGTTTCTCGATTTCCGCGGATCTCTGCCGAGTAATTCCGTCAATCGTGGTCTGCTGGAGTCCGTCCCTTGCCTTTAGTGTCATCGGAGCATTAAATCTATGCTTTTATCATCATTTCCAGTTTAAGCTCCTAAATACATCCTGCATCGAAAACACGATTAAATCAAACCGTTAATCAATACTATGTTCGTAAATTCAGGCAATAAATAGGGTCTGATATGCAATATTTGACCCTCAACACAACCCCAACCAAAGATTTTGCTAGTCCCGAGCAAAATATGCGAAAATTAAGTTGAGAATTACGAGACAATTCTTGTGAAGCCGAGTGATATTTTGAAAAACAATCCAGATATGAGAAATCTTAAGATTCATGAATATTGATTATCAATTTCTCCTGGTCTCTAATGCACGGTAAATTTCATAATCAAGTTCAAATATTAATCCAATAAACTAGAATAATTTTAAACATTGAGTTCCATGGGTGTATAGTGAAATCTCAGCCTATCACCATTAAAAGATTCAATTCTCGATTTCATGATATCATTAGTAACCAATCGGAAAATTCATAACTACCGTCACCTAAACCAGTACTTTGCCTCATAGATCATTTTTTTTTTATTTCCAAACTTTTTTTTTTTTTTTTTTTTCTCAAGATGGGAATCAAATTTTTACTCATAGGGAGCAAACTATGGTGAAAATAATCCTTGACTACTGTCCTAACTTGATCAAATCCACACCTATAGGAGCAAACCCATGGTGTAATTCTCTTTATACCACGATGGCCAAATCTTTTAAAATTTGGTTTCTTTCATGCTCGGTGATTACCAAGTTAATCATTCAATATCAAACTGAAATCTCAATGTGTAAGTGAGATGTGACATGTGAAATCATGACTCAATCAATGTTTACAACTTCTAATCATGGATTAATAATTCCAACTTAACTGTGAAATCTACAAATAACTGAATCCAAAAGTCATGAATTACCAACATTACGTATCTTAGAATTCTAAATCCAGGATAACTGTCAAAATCACTTTGAAGTCACAAGGATTTCCAAAAAAAAAAAAATTAAAAATTTTCACAATTTTTGCTCAAGACGAAGAAAACACTGATTAGGTAACCTAATCTCCCACCCCCAACCTAAAATCTACATTGTCCTCAATGTAAAAGATATGAGCATGGAATGCACATGGGACAACGAAAGTAAAAGAGAAGTGATGGGAAGATAGTACCTGAATGATGAATCGTGAGAGACTTTCCAAGAGATCTCAACATGAGAACGGGTGAGCACGAGAGAAAAAAAATAACACAAAAATAACAAGAAATAAAATCCTACCTATACCACTTTCGCAGGTGCTCTCGATTGCATTTAGCATATGCAACAAGCCTTTAAACCCCTAGGTTACCCCTAGTGGACGAGTTGTAGTCTCGTGAGGGTTTGCAGTAATGTTACCCACAAACATTGAACTATCTAGCTAGATGAAATAAATGGAAAAGCTTGGGTTGCCTCCCGGGGCGCTAAGTTTAACGTCTTCAGCCAGACCAAAGCAACTAGTCAAGTCCTATGAAAGCAATAAACCTACCTATACCTCCATCAGACTAGGAGATCAGTCCTGGTAGACAGGATCAGTCAGAGGCATGGACATGTCCTCTGAATCAAATTTCTCGACAAATGGCTTTAATCGATGTCCATTTACTTTAAATTCTTTACCATTATCGGGATCTCTTATCTCAACGGCCCCATGGGGATATGCAGTAACAACAATGTAAGGGCCGGTCCAACGAGATCGAAGCTTACCCGGAAAGAGATGTAATCGAGAATTATACAAAAGGACTTTCTGGCCTGGCGTGAATGATTTTCGTAGAATATGTTGGTCATGAAACGCCTTCATCCTGTCCTTGTAAATTCTCGAATTCTCGTATGCGTCGTTCGGATTTCTTCAAGTTCATTTAATTGAAGTTTGCGTAGCAGCGGCGTTGTTCGGATTGAAATTTAAATTTTTGATCGCCCGATGGGCTCTATGTTCCAACTCCACGGGCAAGTGGCAAGCCTTCCCATAGGCAGTCTAAGGGAGACATTCCAATAGGAGTTTTAAAAGCGATGCGGTGTGCGCCCATAAGGCATCGGTCAATCGAATTGACCAATCCTTACTGTCGGGGTTAACCGTTTTCTCCAAAATGTGTTTGATCTCCCTATTAGAAATCTCGGCTTGCCCACTTGTCTGTGGTGGTATGGGGTGCTCACCTTATGAGAGATACCATATTTCTTCATTAAACTCTCGAATGGCCTATTACAAAAGTGTGAGCCCCATCACTAATGATGGCTCGGCGTTCCGATCGGGAAAGGATGTTTTCTTTTAGGAATTTAATGACCGTGCGATGGTCATTATTCCGACATGGAATCGCTTCGACCCATTTAGTGACATAGTCTACTACAGCAAGCAAAATATATAAATTTCCAAAAGATTGGGGAATGGTCCCATGAAATCGATGCCCCGGACAATCAAATGCCTCTATGATAAGAATGGGATTCAGGGCATCATATTTCGGCGGGACAATGCTCCCAATTTACGACAAAGCTCACAAGCTTTGCAAAACTCATGAGTGTCCTCGAACATAGTGGGCCAATAGAAGCCACCTTCTGAGAATCTTGGCCGTGGTCTTTTTCTGAGAAAAGTGACCACCACGGGCTGTGAGTGACAAAAGGAGATGACACTCGATGCTCATCGTCGGCACACACATCTCCTCAAGATTTGGTGCAGGGCAATATTTAAACAAGTATGGATCATCCCGGAAGAATTTGCGTACCTCGGTGAAAAATTTCTTCTTATCTTCTGTGATCCAATGTGTCGGTATGGAACACATAGCAAGATAATTAGCAATATCGGCGAACCAAGGTGAATGGGAGACTCGAACAGTTGTTCATCAGGGAACATGTCATTGATATGGGTCGCCTCAAGGGAATCAGAGGTATTAAGGCGAGAAAGGTGATCGGCCACTACGTTCTCTACTCCTTTTTATCTTTAATTTCTAAATCAAATTCTTGGAGTAGAAGGATCCATCGTATCAGCGGGGCTTAAAATCATTCTTAGAAAGAAGATACTTCAGCGCCGCATGATCTGTATAGATAATGATCTTAGATCCGATCAGGTAGGACCTAAATTTGTCCAAGGCGAACACTACGGCTAAAAGTTCTTTTTCCGTAGTCGAGTAGTTCACTTGGGCAGGATTTAAAGTCCTACTCGCGTAATGGATGACGCAGGCCTCTTATCTTTTCTCGGCCTAGAACCGCTCCAAGAGCATAATCGGGCGTCGCACATAAGCTCAAAAGGAAGGCTCCGGTCGGGTGGGCTGCATGATGGGTGCGATGGTTAACATGCCTTTTAGCTTGGTAAAGCTTCTGGCATTGCTCGGTCCACTCGTATGGAACATCCTTTTGAAGAAGATTACATAAGGACGAGAGAGGAGACTAAAGTCCTTTATGAATCGCTGTAAAATCTGCGTGTCCTAAGAAGGATCGCACGTCTCTGATGTTCTTGGGTGGAGGTAGGTTAGAGATAAGATCGATTTTTGCCTTATCTACCTCAATTCCCTTGGACGAGATGATATGTCCAAGGACAATCCCCTTATGAACCATGAAATGGCACTTCTCCCAATTAAGTATCAGATTCTTTTCTTCACACCTTTTCAGCACACATTTAAGACTTTCCAAGCACTTGCTGAAGGATGAGCCATAGACAGAGAAATCGTCCATGAAGACCTCTAGATATTGCCCCACCATATCAGAAAAGATACTCAACATACATCGCTGAAAGGTGGCGGGGGCATTACATAGTCCAAATGGCATCCTTCGGTAAGCAAAGTGCCGTAGGGACATGTAAATGTGGTCTTTTCTGGTCCTCGGGGCGATTTCAATCGATTGTAGCAATACCCGTCGAGGAAACGGTAATAGGAATGACCGGCTAGCCTTTCTAAGATTTGATCGATGAAGGGCGGGAGGAAAGTGATCCTTCCTTGTGACGGTATTCAACTTTCGTAGTCAATGCACATTCTCCAACCGGTAGTGACTCTGGTTGTACAGGTCATTATTAGCATTGGCTACGATGGTGATTCCGGACTTCTTAGGAACCACATGAGTTGGACTCACCCATTGACTATCGGATATAGGGTATATGATACCCACATCCAATAGTTTAAGAACCTCGGCCTTAACCACTTCCTTCATGTTTGGATTTAGTCTACGTTGTGGTTGCCGAGTAGTCTTTGCATTTTCCTCAAGATATATGTGGTGAGTACAAATCGAGGATCGATTCCTTTGAGGTCCGCTATCGTCCATCTAGGGCTCCTTTGTGCTCAATGAGAGTAGATATGAGCATACTCTCTGTTCTTCCTCCAGGTGGGCCGAGATCACCACCGGGTATGTCTCATCTTGACCTAAATAGGCATATTTCAAATCGAGAGGCAAAGGTTTTAGGTCGAAGCTTCGGTGCCTTGAGGTTAGGCGGTAGAGGCACTACATCGGTTGTGGCAATTTTTCAAATTGTGGCCTCCATAGGTTAACTTCAAGTACTGGTGCAGTATCAACAAGGCACACGTCTCCCTAATCATATCATCATCAAACTCATGGGAGTGGGCCAAGCACGTCTCTAGAGGATCAGAAGATAAGGTGAGGGGTGTCCTATCTTCCACGAAAGTATCAATCATGTTAATGTCGTGGACATCGTCATCATCCTCTGCGTTGTTCTGCCGTTATTGAAAAAGATGTTAGACTCCATGTCAAATTTCCAAAAGACATAGTCATGACACCATTCTGCAATTGATGATTGCATTTGATGTGGCAAGGAATGGACGACCAAGAATGACGGAATCGAGTGCTCATGTTGTTGATGGGTTCGGTGTCCAAGATGATAAAATCTACAGGGTAGTAAAATCTATCGACTTGGACTAACACATCCTCAATAATCCCTCTTGGTACACGAACAGTTCGATCGGCAAGTTGTAGTGTGGTTAGGGTAGGTTTTAGCTCCCCCAAACCTAACTGTTTGTATACCGAATAGGGAATTAGATTGACGCTCGCTCCCAAGTCAAGAAGTGCATGATCAATTTGATGATTCCCGATTACACATGATATGGTTGGGCTACCGGGATCCTTGAATTTCTGCGGTACGTCTTGCTTCAGGATGGCACTCACTTTCTCAGTCAAGAAGATTTTCTTTTGAATGCTTTGCCGTCTTTTGGTCGTACATAGGTCTTTCAGAAATTTGGCATATGAAGGAATCTGTTTTACGACATCAAGTAGAGGAATGTTGACTTTCACTTGTTTCAACACCTCGAATATCTGAGAGTTAGAAAGACGTTTTGGTGCAACCAACCGTTGGGAGAATGGAGCAATGGCTTCTCTAGAAGTTCCTAGTTCTAAATTTTGTGGGACATCACGAGATCCATCATTATTGTCCTCTTCTGGTTCTTGGGATTTTTCAGGCCTAACCGGAAGGGTTTTATCAATGATCTTCCCACTCCTAAGAGTGGTATGGATTTAGCGTGTCCCATTTGATTTGAAGAGCTGGGATCATTTATCTTGTATTGCGGTTTAGGATTGGGGAGCGGTTGTGCAGGAAGCATCCCCTTTTCTATAACCGTCATACGTGAATCTATTTTCTGCATAAGGTCACGCACTGCCTGAGTCAGCTCTTGTATGGGATTTGGAGCCGGTTCTTCTTGAGGTTTCCCCTGATTTTGGTTTTGATTAAAGAAATTTTGAGGGGTAGCAGTTTGTCCATTCCTCCAACTAAGATTTGGATGATTTCTCCAACCAGGATTGTATGTATTGGAGGTAGATCCATTGAAAGGTCTTTGATAGTTATTTACGGCATTAGCTTGCTCATTCAACACTCCTCGAAAGCGGATATGGTAGGACAATTTTCGGTTGTGTGAATGTTGCAATCACGATGCCACAAACAATTTCATTAACCTTCTCCTTCTTTCCTTCCATGGCCTCGACTCTTGAGTGAGATTAGTCACTTTAAAATTTACATCGTCCTCTTCTTTCGGGAGATATACTCCACCTTTCTCCTTAGATTGAGTTGGCTTAGGCGTGGTGTTTGATTTTGGGTAATGGTCCCATGATTGTGCATTCTCGGCAAGTCCATCGAGGTAATCCCATACCTCATCGACCTCTTTATTCATGAATTCACCATTACACATTGTCTCGACCGGTTAGCGCATGGAAGATGTCGAGTCCATCATAGAAGAAATTTGTAATGCGCCACATTCAAAACCGTGTTGTGGGCGAGGAAACGACAAGATCCTTGAACCTTTCCCAACATTGGTAGAATGTTTCATCTTCCTTTTGGGAGAAGTTCATGATTGCTTTTCGAGGGTAATCGTTTTATGGTGTGGGAAAAATTTCTTTATGAATTCCCTCTGCAAATCATTCCATGTGCCAATGGATCTAGGACGCATGATGAATGTAACCACGTCTTAGCCTTCTCTTTCGAGGAAAAAGGAAAGAGTTTCGGCTGATTGTATCCTCGGATACATTGGGAAAGTATAAGGTGGCTATAATCTCATCGAACTCTTTCAAATGTAAGTATGGGCTTTCGATTCAAGCCCATGGAATTTAGGAAGGAGTTGGATAACTCTGGCTTGATGTCCATATGTCCTGTGTTTTCGGGAAAAATCATGCATGAGGCGTGCTCACCCCATGCCGGTTGTAAATAATCTCGTAAGGTACGAGGCGGGGTGCTTGAAGCACCTCATTCTCATCATGTACTTCCTCATCCATCTGTTGAGGTAGTGCTTGAGGTTGATTTTCAGCCATAACCTCAATTAACTCGGGGAATTGAGCGGTGTCTAATCTGCGATGGACAGTCAACCCCTCAACTAACCCTCCTTCAGTCAAGAGACGTCGAGTGTCGTCACGGGCCCACTTGGGCATGAAACACTCGCAGCCCTCAATTAAATTCTAAACCTAATCCTAAGAAAGAAAATGAAAATCTAGAAAGAAAAGAGGGTTGGAAGGAGATTACCAAATTGGAGTCCCTAAGCTAAAGACCTGCAAAATAAAACAAAATAAGTTAGTTTCTAAATAGAAGAAATTTCTAAAGTAAATCAAATCTAAAGAGTTAGAGAATCTAGAAAATCAGAAAGAGTTTACCAAATTAGAAGTTCTATCTTAACAACCTACAGAATAAAAAATATGTTAGTTCTATGAAAAATAGAAAACAAAATTAAAAATTTAAAATTAGTAAAATCCTAATCTTAAACTAACTCTAAAACTAATTAATTTCAGAAAATCGTAGCCGTCAGTCCCCGGCAACGGCGCCAAAAACTTGTTCACTCCCCAAGTATAGGGTTGTGATGTAGTAATAAACTCGGTAAGACCAGAGTCGAATCAAGGGATCAGTAACTTGTACGTTATCGAAAATAACCAGATCTAGAACTAGGCTAAGATGAAATCTAAACTAATTATGATTTGAGGAATAATGGTAAAATAATAATCTAAAATTTAGAAAAAATCAGAGAAGGGAAACTAGGGATTCAGAGGATCCACTTGTAGAGATCAGGGAGAACTACACTTGATTCATGAAAATCCACTGAACTTCCTTTGATGTAATTTTAAAAAGATGAAAGGTATATGAATTAGAATGGATTCCATCACCAAACCATGCCCAGGAGACAAAGCAAACAACAATTAAACTAATTACCAACCAATCAATGTATGAAGGTTAGGAAGGGTACCGACATCCAACCATGCCCGGAGACGATGGTGAACAACAGGGCTTCCTGACGTCATAAACATAAAGAAAAAGAACATGCTCAAAGCCATTGCGGACCCATTGTAATTTCAGTCACAACAGACCATTAAAGACTGAAAACATTCC
This sequence comes from Magnolia changhungtana, assembly GCA_030180095.1. Lineage (NCBI taxonomy): Eukaryota > Viridiplantae > Streptophyta > Magnoliopsida > Magnoliales > Magnoliaceae > Magnolia > Magnolia changhungtana. The sequence continues at coordinate 4,985,535 of JASAUF010000396.1, read as the reverse complement.
CTTAATTAAACCCACATCAATATCAGATCAGTCTAAACAAAAGGCAAGCAAAGAGTTCCCATCTCACTACAAGCTTCACCTCTTGGCCCTAGCCAAGAGGTTTAGCCACACATGAGTATGATGAGGCTAAACATCTTTAAAAAAAAACTAATAGAACAAGAAAACAAATAAGATAAAAAAAACTCTACTCTACTTTCTCTCTCTGTCTGCTCCACAAGCCCAAGCTCCAAGCCAGATGATCCCCTTCACGTCAGCCCTCTCCTCTTTTATAGCTAAAAAATTCCGTCTGGGAGCTGCTGTGATAGCATCATAGATGAACTCTGCTGCGACAGAATTCCGCACTCCCTACGTAAAAATCATAACCTGACGTGCGTTTGAATTTTGTCTTGGCGAACAGATGACCAGATGCATGATCCAACCGGTCAAACTTCTTGTCCTTGGTTGGTTGCACCCTGGGAGAAACTTTCACAGTCTTGATCACACCCAAAGTGGCCCATGATCACCAAATAACCAGGATCCTCCAGTTAAAGAAAAGAATCGGTTTCCTTGCGATTGATCCTATGCACACCGTATTTTGTATGAATTCTCCAAAACTTGTATTTTTGTATAAAAATGGGCCCCGAATACGATAGACGGTCCGGATCAGTCTTTTGAACCCTTGATAGTGGCCCACCGGCACGTCCGCGACTCTGTTGTGAAACAGAGATTCGGTTTCGCCACGTCAAGATTGGTGGGTCCCACAATGATATCTATGTAAACATCCACCCCGTCCATTGAAATGCTGATAAAAAGCCAGTAAGAAAGGGGTGGTTTTGTAAGCTCTGGCGTGGTCCGTTTAAATCAACTCAAGCGGCCGTTCATTCGTCGTTTAACGGTGAAAATCTCGTGATCGCGTTCTTAGGCCAAAAGGGAAAGCTTGGCCAGGGATTTGGCCACCCTTCGGAGCAGATGGACAGCACGGATCATCGGAACGGGCAACGAGTGGGGCCCACTAAGAAGACCAGCGTCCGGTTTTCACGGTCGCTGCGAAGCCGAGTTGATTCCTTTCGCTGACGAAGCTGGTGGGCTCCACTTCGATGTATTTTACCAAAATCCACGCCGTCCACTGTGCTCACGACGAAAAACCGTCCAGGAATAGCTGATTAATCTTTGATTTTAGTGTGGTCCACCAGCCGTTTTGGTCCACCGTCCATCTTCCGTTTGGACGGCTGGATTGCAATCCTCACTGTCTTCTAAGTTTCTTCCACCTAAGCGAGGGTAGTTACCCCCCTTTTATCACCTTGGACGGTCCAGATTTTCACATTGCATGACGAGTGGGTCCCACTGATCGAGACCAGCGGACGCAGGTGCGTCCGTTGTCTTGGTTGGGAAGAGTCGGGTAAGCCGACTTTTGAGCCGAGGTTCTGGTTCGGTGCGCCTCCAGGCGAGATTGTACGTGGTGTACACTCACCTCAAGTGCGAGTCCTCTATATTGCTTATGTGAAATCTGTTCCGTCCATCCTCTCAGGAACTTTATTAAACACATTGAGACAAAAATTGCGACATATCCAGATATCAGGCGGGCCCCACTTAAGGATTTAAGGAGCTGATCTGTCCGTTGGGCCACTTCCACAGAGATCCAGGAGATTTTGTCTGACTTTCAGGCCACTTGAGCTTCAGTTTCTCGATTTCCACGGATCTCTGCCGAGTAATTCCGTCAATCGTGGTCTGCTGGAGTCCGTCCCTTGCCTTTAGTGTCATCGGAGCATTAAATCTATGCTTTTATCATCATTTCCAGTTTAAGCTCCTAAATACATCCTGCATCGAAAACACGATTAAATCAAACCGTTAATCAATACTATGTTCGTAAATTCAGGCAATAAATAGGGTCTGATATGCAATATTTGACCCTCAACAGCAAGTCGGCCCACACCATCTCATGCAGATGTTCTTTGACATGGTGGTTTGATAGTATGAAGAGTGGGTCGGAGAAGAATAACACTAGATTAAATATATTTAGGCAGAACCCCTTCTCATTTTTATTACACATTCCATCATTTAGGTTTATAGGAGCCATTTTTCACTCACTACAATGTCATCGGTTGTATATTTTCCCTACAAGTAAGGATTCTTTCCTTATCTGAGTGACCTTTTGTGATAAAATATATCGACATTTTGTGCAGCGATAAAATTTTTTCAGAGAGAGACTTGCAGCAATTCACTTCCAGCTTTAGGGAGTCAATAGTCTATAATTGCTTGAGTGACCTCAACATATGATATATTTGTCTTAGGCATGAGAGGAATCGAAAAATTTTGTGAAATGTTGTAAATTGTTGTAAATGATGTCCTGTAAAACATTCATGGTGAAATAATGTAAGTGATGTGTTGTATATTTTGTCAAAATTTTGTAGCAAATGATGTCTTCGTAATAGTGATTTCATTATGAATGGTGAAGACATCATTTTGCAGTAATTGATGTCTTCACTTCACGGTCAACTCCATGCATTTCATGGTCATTTTCATTAGCTTCACGATCAATTTCATGCATTTCATGGTCATTTCCGACAATTCCGTTTCATTTCACGGTCATTTCCATGCATTTCACAATCAATTCCCTTCACCTCACAGTCATTTTCATGCATTTCATGGTCAAATTCGCTTCACTTCACAGTCATTTCCATGAATTCCACGGTTAATCCCGACGATTCCGTTTGGATTCACGGTCATTTCTATGCATTTCACGGTCATTTTCCTTCACTTCATGGTCATTTCGATGCATTTCACGGTCAATTCATGTCACTTCACGATCATTTCCATGCATTTCATGGTCAATCTTGGTGATTCCGTTTGGATTCATGGTCATTTCCATGCATTTCATGGTCAATTCCCTCACTTCACGGTCATTTCCATGCATTTCACAGTTAATTCGCTTCACTTCACGGTCATTTCCATGCATTTCACGGTTAATCCCAGCGATTCCGTTTCATTTCACAGTCATTTCTATACATTTCACGGTCATTTCCCTTCACTTCACGGTCATTTCCATGCATTTCACGGTCAATCCCGACGATTCCGTTTCATTTCATGGTCATTTCCATGCATTTCACGGTCATCTTCCTTCACTTCACGGTCATTTCCATGCATTTCATGGTCAATTCGCTTCACTTCACGATCATTTCCATGTATTTCACAGTCAATCCCAGCGATTCCGTTTCATTTCACGGTTATTTCCATGCATTTCACTGTCTTTTCCCTTCACGGTCATTTCCATGCATTTCACGGTCAATTCGCTTCACTTCACGGTCATTTTCATGCATTTCACGATCAATCCTGGCAATTCCATTTCATTTCACGGTCATTTCCATGCATTTCACGGTCTTTTCCCTTCACTTCACGGTCATTTCCATGCATTTCACAGTCAATTCACTTCACTTCACGGTCATTTCCATACATTTCACGGTCAATCCCGGCGATTCCGTTTAATTTCACGGTCTTTTCCTTTCACTTCACGGTCATTTCCATGCATTTCACAGTCAATCCCGACTATTCCGTTTCATTTCACGGTCATTTCCATGCATTTCACGGTCTTTTCCCTTCACTTTACAGTCATTTCCATGCATTTCACAGTCATTTCCCTTCACTTCACAGTCATTTCCATGCATTTCACATCAATTCCGACGATTCTGTTTCATTTCACGGTCATTTCCATGCATTTCACGATCAATTCCCTTCACTTCACGGTCATTTCCATGCATTTCACAGTTCATTTTTTTTCTAAACAAACAAGCTAAAATATAGGACAACTACTCCATTACAAGTCGTATTTTGTATTATGCAATTTATTTGGGAGAGGAAAATCTGGCATATCTTGTTAGCTTGAGGTGAGGCATTGGAATTTCCTTTGCCTTCAATACAAATGATCTGCACCCAATTATAATTAATTTATAAGGAACTTATATATTAGTCAAGTTCGTTTTGGGTCAGGCAACCCGAGACCTCAACCCAAGCCCAACCCTAAGACCAAACCCGATACATCCTACCTAAGCCCAACCTAATGTCGGGTCGATCACAGGTTGGTCGGGTTGAATCCGCCCAACTTTCAACCCTAAAATCATATATGATACCTCAAGTAACTAATTTTGGTTTAGAAGATATTTTTGTTATATGAAAAAAAAAAGAAATTTTAAAAAAAGAGATAAATTTTTTTATATGCTTATATATAGATATTTATATAAATATGTGTTAGAGAAAAATGTAGGTATAATAAAATTCTCCATGTAAAAAAAAAAAAAAAGGAAAAAAAAAAGAAAAAAAAAAAAAGAAAGAAAGAAAGAAGAGAAGTGCATAGGGATACGACTATAGCCATGGTTATAATCCGTAGCCATAGATAACCGTAGCTTGGCCATTAATCACGGATAGGGCTGTACATGAACCAGGCTAGCCTAGTTAGCTCACTCGACTAGGCCCGAAAAAGCTCGACTCGGCCTGACCCGGAACCGAGTTCGGGTCGGGATGGGCTAATTTCCTCAGCCCGAAACTGAGTTCGGGCCGGGTTCGGATAGGCCCCAGTTCGGCCCGACTCGGTCCGAAACTCGACTCGATCGACCTGACCTGACCCGACTCAGCCCTACCTCAGGTTCTTACGTAAATGAGTGAATGTGGCTGATTCTTACGTAACATCATCCTCATGATGGGGCCAACCTACTAGACGGCTTGGATGTAGTATTGGAAGCTATGATCCAACCAACTAACGTGGGCATTCTCTAATTCCTCCCAAAAAAAAAAACAAAAACAAAAACGTCACCCACATGTTTTGATAGAAACACCCTGCTTCCAGCTTTTGGTAAAGAAAAGAAATCAAAAGGAAAAATATATAAAATAAAAAGGAATTTTTTACCAAATGATGCATAGGAGAGATGAAATGACCAAAATATCCTAACTATTTAGTTCTAAAAATCTGATAAACTTAAGAAATGTGGCGCCCACTTGGTATGTAGAAGACATCCAACCGTTCAAATCATAGGTGGGCCACCCCTCAAAACATCCAAATTCACTTATAGATAAGTTGGTCGGCCAAAATTTTGGGTTGAACAGGTTGTATATCAAAAAAAAAAAAAAAAACAACAACGTGGACCCACCACTACAAAAGAAACCATATAATCAAGGTCATTTAGTAATTTCTCATTCAAAAACCGGGCTAGCCCGAACTTACGTTCGAAACAGGCCCGAACTCGAAGGTTCGAAACAGGCCCGAACCCCGGGATTGTTCTTGGCCGGGTTAAAATTTGAACATGTTGGCTTGGTGACTAAATAAGCGGGTTCGCCCGAGCCGAGTGTGGTAGGTGATGGGGCCGTGCTGGGTTTGGCCCAGTTTGACTCGGATCGACCCGTGTACACCCCTAATCGCGGATTCCGCAATTCCACTGCAAGTCGCTGTCTCGATCGGCGATCAATCGCGGATTTCGCGAATCCAGCTAACTTGTTGTCCTGATCAGCGATCTATGGCTACGGATTATAGCCGTAGCTATAACCGTATCCCTATGCACTTCTTTCAAAATTTTTTTTTATTTATTTACATGGAGAATTTTATTCTACCTACATTTTCGTGGGGGCCACGAAAGTTTTAGATCAATCTTATATTTGTGTTTTCACTTCATCCATGTCTTTGTGATATTATGAACATGTTGGATGACAAATAAACATCACAATGGGCCATAGAAAGGTTTCAACGGTGAAAATCATCATTCCCACGGTTTCATGTGGTATGGTCCACTTGAACTTTAGATATACCTCAATTTTGGGCTCAACCACTAAAATGATCTCAAAACATGAATGGACAGTGGATAAGACAAATACATTCACGGTGGGCTCAACTGAGTTTACTCAGTGTGATAAGAGCATACTGAGTAACTCAATACGCAATCCGATCTTGCGTCAAGGAGAGAATGGAGTGAAATTGATATAGGAGGGGCATTTTCGACCTTTGGGAAGCTGTCCGTACATGCGGGGCTTATTCTTCAAAGGTAAAAAGAAGTGGGCTACAAATGTAAATGTGCCGTAAATGGGTCGTACAGTTGTAAATTTCTCATTGTCCAGTTTGAATTGAAGACACAATTTCAAATCTAGCACGCGTGCATACATGGTGTCGAAAACTAGTCAAACACATCTTTAGGTGTAATTTTTCAAGGTTCTGATTGATGTCGCCTCTCTATGTTTACTGTGGTGAGATGGCTCTACAATGTTCTGGTGCTACAAGTTCTACCGTATCAAATCCCTTATTTGGTAAATGCACTCAGGTTTTCTGTTTGCACAAATCAGGCTAAAATGGCTTAGCGATCGTGATTGAGATCACATCGTCTGCAGGCCCCACGGAACTGGGTTGTTTTACGGTTACGGACGCGGATTACCTACCACCCACGGCCGCAGTAAGTTCCTGGGAAGGAAGCTAGGTGGGGCCCACCGTGATGTTTGCGTGAAATCCACCCGTCCATCCGTTTTGGTAGGTCATATTAGGATACGATCCAAAATCCCAAACTGATCAACTGGACCATGCGACAAGAAAAGGTGGTTAGGGAAATACTTGCGGTTGAAAACTCCCTGGGGCCATCGTAATGTTTATATGCCATCCAAACCGTTGATAAAGCCATTACCATTGGGATGAGCAAAACACACAAACACTAGCCTGATCGAAAACTTATGTGCCCCACGAATGTTTCAACGGTGATAAATTCAATCCCTACGTTTTCCTATCGTGTGGCCCACTTAAGTTTTGGATCTGCCTCATTTTTGTGCTTCTGTCCAAACATAAGCTGAAAAAACGGATGGACGGGTGGATTTCAAGGAAACATCACAGGACCCCACCTAGCTTAACTTCCTGCGGTCGGGGGTGGCAAGCAATCCGCGTCCTTGTTATATCGGCTGCGTACAACCGGTGACGTATTGACTCAGAATCCCAGCATGTGTAGCCCCACCAAGGCCCATATCTGTCCCTTGATTTTGAACCGTCCATGTTCTGTGCAATTTCTCAAATAAGTTATCTTTCAAATATCACACTATAATGTTGACGTGACCTACGATTTTTGGAGTTGCATGTGAGCAGTTGAAAGTTCTTTTCAATGTTCTAATTTTCATCACAGATAATACTGGTCAGATTCATCCGATCAGTATTACTTTTTATAGCGGCTGGAAAATAGAACGTGGACGGTTTTGATCAATATACCACCTCAGCATGTGGGCCCATGGAAAGGCACGTGTTGGGATCGTGAGTTGCGATAGCGCAAGACGAACTCCACTACTTGGATAGAATGATAACCACGAATATAGCTACCATTTGCTAGTTATATATATGCACCTCTTTCCAAAACAAGTCAATTAATGCGTTGGCTTAAAGACTCTTATCAGGTGGGCCACATATGATCATTGATTTAAATTCAATTGTTGAATTGTTCAGATTAAATGATTCAGTGGGTCCCACTTTAGTTATGATGATTATAAATAAGTTTTGGGTGGGACACCTGAAGCACAGTCCTGTACTTGGTTATTATGAAGTCATATTAGAAATCTACGGTGTAGAAACCCTAAATATGAGATAGGTGATAAGTAAGCTTCTAGCCCTCTTCACTATATATATATATATATATATATATATATATATATATATATATATCTTCATTCCTTGCTAATACAATTGAGAAAACCCTAATATTAAAGGTTCTCTTAAGGATATGAGGTGTGGAAGATCAAGATTCCCATTAACGACATCTAAATATGGGATGTCTTCCTACTTAAGAATGCCTTAAGATTATTATGTTGAATCTCCTTTATTTATTGATGTATCCTTTGTATGAATTGGACATATTTCTCATTTCATTTTTAAAATTTCAGTGTAGTCCAATTATATGAAGGTTAGGATCATCCATTCTGGGTGGCCCATCCACCGTGGGGCCATCAGATGAAAGGCCAGAACTGCATGTACGTTGGGGCCATTTTATAATTAGTACCAACCATTTTTCATACGAAAAGAGAAAAAAGAACAGAAAACGAAACGATTCCTTCGTATTCTCCACGTGGAAAAAGCTTTGTCGCTAGAAGGATAAAATCGGTATTTTAAAGAAACATAACGTTGGCTTCAGTTGACAATTCTAAAAGTCACTGAAATTGACCTCGTCCTTGACGTTGGCGAGATTGGAACGGTCGCTACCTGGGTAACAGCTTAGTTAGTGTTACCCTTATCGCAGAGTCCACATTGATCACATGTTGTTGTATATCTGCTCCGTCCATACGTATTTACAGCTCATTTTAGGACATGATTGTAAAAATTAATAATATCCAAATCTCAAGTGGACCACACCACAAGAAACAGTGATGATGAATGCTTACCATTAAAAACTTCCCAAGGCGTCCTGTAAAAGATCTGTAACAACCCCCTTGATAAGGTAAAAAATAATTGAGTGAAGGTAAAATACAAAGATTAGCTTGATTCAAAACTTTTGTAACCTAAAAATAATCTTTTAATATCTATTCACCACTTTTTTCAATGGTGGGGCTCAACAGAGTTTTGGATCTCTTAATTTTTGGGATAACGTTGTTAAAGGATACGAAAAAACGGATGGACAACGTGGATATAAAATGCGCGCGGATTAGGTACTACACCCACGTGTTCTGAGGTCGGGAAAGGTGGAGACTCCGAGGGCCATTAAGGGTCCACCATGATGTATGAATTATATCCACACTGTCCATCCATTTTTTCATATCATTTTAGAGTACTGGAGATAAAATAAAGTATATCCAGTTTTCAATTGGAGCACACCACAGAACCAGCGTGGCTAAGGATGTCCCATTGAAATCTTTTTAGGGTCTACTCATGTTTTTTATTTGCCATCTAAGTCTTATACACGTGTGAGAATTGAAAAAATAAATATCATCTTGATTAAAAACTTCTGTAGTCTCCATGTATTTTTCAACGGTAGGAATTTAATCCACATTGTGTGGTCCATTTAAGCCTTTGTAGATATTTTAGGATTAATAATTTGAAATGATATGAAAAATTGGATGGCCGGTGTGGATAAAATTCATATATCACGGTAGCCCCTCAGTGGCCCTCGGAACCTCCGCCTGTCTCGAGCTCGGAACAGGCGGGGGTTGTACCTAATCCGCGCCCATATAAAACACATTCAACAAGGTAGGCCCCGCATGCTCATCCGCTCCCGATTGGAACAAGCCGCTCTGCGACTACCAAGAAATTCCAAGATCGTAAAACCGTCGGGTTTACTCCACGTTGGAAACGTGTATCAAGCATCACCGTAGGTGTGTTGTATTTTAAATTATTTTAAAATAATTTAGTGTTTCAAAATATCCATTGGTCATAGGTGCCCTTTGGATGTGTCTTTTCACTTAAGTTTGAAAGGTTGCATCCTTTCAATCTTTGTTTTGAAAAGTTGTGTCTTTTGAAGCCTAAGGGTCACACCACTTGGGTTTAAACCCAATAGTCACAACCCTTTGTGAAAGGGTGTCTTCACAAAGTCTATAAATAGACTTTTGATTTTAAGTTTTCATATAGATTAGAAAATCAGGTTTCCTCTTAAAAATGTGTTCAAGTATTTTCTAGTTCGGGTTAAGACTACAAGTGGTTCGAGCCCGTGTACAGTGAGTGCACCGCTGGGACCGGGTCATAGTCGTTGTATCCTGGAGGTCGATTGCTCTGGAAACCTGTTGCACTTGGGACGCTGTCCAAGGGGAGCAAATTCGATTTCAAGCCGAGTGACTCACGTCACGCCTCGACTTATACAAATTGATAAGTTTTTTTAACTTTCTTATTTTAATTTTATATAATTTAAATAGTTTTTCAAACTCCAATTTCCAACAATCTTGAAATCGAATTTTGGTTTGGAAAACTATTTAAGAATTACGGTTGCATCTATTTGGTTGGAATAGGCCAAAATGAAACCATCAACCCGATTTGTGGGCCATAACTCATATAATCTAGAGTTGTCATATCTCACATAATGGTCAAGATCTTATAGATACTTATTATGTAAGTTCTTTGGACCACATGTACAAAAGTGAACGTATGCATTGACTGAGTAGGATATACACTGATCTTAACATCCCTGTACAATAAAGATTAACCTATATAATCTAGAACTCTTATATACCATCTAATAGTTAGGATCTTATACATATTTGGTGTACATATTTTCTGGACCACTTGTGCAAATCATCTAAAATGGTTAAAGTTATGCACTGATGTTATAGGCTATTGATTGTTTTTATATTTATATCATTGACAATGTCAGTCTATCACACACAACAAGATCAAGTCATATGTGGTGCCACACCAAGTAGGTATCCACTAATATTCACCATTTGTGTACAATAAAGATTAATCTGGGATGTATATAAAACTAGGATATCAGGGTGGGACACAAGTATCAAGAACTTTTTCAACCACCATGTATGCATAAACAAAGGAGAGCCACTTTTATAGAGAATCTTTAAAACATAAATGGTGGGAGCCATGTGAACCAATGATGGTTTGTACACACGAACATTATCTTCATCAAGTGCAACACACAAAGAAAAATTCTGACTGATCAAATATTCTCAGCATGCACAACTTTCATTTGAAATTGCATTTGAAAGTTCTTTACAACCTGTAGTTTTTAACTCTTTTAGGACATATTGTGATCTACGGTATCATAAATATTGATATGTCTTGTTTATGGTGAGAATTATTAGAAGAATGTTCTGGATAATCATGTTGTGATATGGAAGTTGTTGAATATGATTTACAAGATCTTAATCCGTTTGCAATTATCTGCTATTTTGAGCACAACATCTTATGTCAATACTAAGATTCTCCAAAAATTCTATACATGGTATGATCCAACGTTCGAGTCAGGTTGTAGCTAATACATTACATCTCCAATTATGAATTTATTTCAATCTCTAATAATAATTGTGAATGTGGGGGGATCTAATGACTTTAAGGCCCTAAGATTTTAAAGAGAAAATAAAAGATTTCCTCATTTCTATTTTCATCACCAAGGTTCTGTACGATTAGGATTATTCTAATGTCTATCCTCTAGTTGTGTTTATTGTTGAACTTTTGCATGCACCAAAATTCTTGATGCTTAATATTCGTTACATACATCAAGTGTATCCTTTGATTTCATGTTATGGGGTCAAAATATCATGTTTGGATCTCTGGTTACTATATAATAAGAAACGGTTCATGTAATAAAAAAAATAAATAAAAAAAAAAAAAAAAGGTTTATCGATCGATGGCTGAGATTATTCTCTACTGTCCACCCATAAGAGTCCATTAAATGAACCATCCGAATCACTGGGGTGATGCTCCGTCTTTATAATATAATGCTATCTTGATCAGGAAACAGTGTTGATTCTTGTCGCGACTTTATATTAGGCACAAGGTTTATTAAACTTTTATCCTAAGAATTTTCAAATAAGCGGTCACGATCATCTCTTGGTGGGCAGAAGGAGCGAATCCCTTTAAAAGCAATATCTCCACAATTGTTGTTATAAACTGCTACATGAGTAGTGTACATTCTATTTAATTTAACATAATTTAAGTTATGTTGATGTTAACATGCAGTTGGGTGATGTTAAAATTTTCTTTGTTGATTAATTGAGAAATGCAACACTCTCAAATAGGGAAAGATTCTAAAAGTTCTCATGTTAGGACAATGCATGTGTAAGAGATCCCGACCATCTACCAAGTAGGGCTATAGATAAACAAGTTTTGTCTAAAAGCTAAACATGAACGCTGATAAGAAAGGCATTCTCTTACAAGTATATATGATAAGTGGATTGGCCGAATGGGACAACGCATTGTTTATAATCAAATGCATATATTGCATAGATCGGATCCCTCACACATGTGTGGCAAGTTATATGAAGTAGACATAACACTTCTCATTGCTGGAATAGTTTTCTATCACATGATTTCATGCTTACTTGGAATTATAATTTTAGATCATCTTTATGTCATCTATGGTGCCTACTGCATGTGTAGAATCCATGATCCAAAATATCAATTTTAATTATGTCATTTTTCATATGGTATATGTAGGAGTGAAAATATTATTTAGTGGGTTTTGCCTTTAATGGCCTAAATGGAGGGGAATTCATATCGAATACATGACACATGTAGATGATGCATCAATGCTAGTCATTGATGGAAGTGTTGGGATTTTTGGCCTGCGGAATCACACAGATCTAGATCTAGGATGGTAATCCAATGGCACCAAGCACACACAAGAAAAGAGAACACACAGATTTAACGTGGAAAACCCTTGCGGGAAAAAACCACGGCACAAAGCGACAGATCACCACTATGAAAGCATCAATTACAAAGAGAAGGACTTACCCGATTCGAACAACCTCGAATCTCACCCTTGCTACACCCTTTAGAAACCTGGAACCCTTTTAGAAAGCCTTAGCATTCATCACCCCTTTCCTAGAAAGACCCTAGAATACCTATTTATAGTTTAGAAACTTCCTTCCGCATCCCAGTTGCGAAAGGACTCAAATCCGCAGTTTCGCGCAAAATCGCGGAACAAACTGCGTAACCTACGACTAGTCGTAGCTCTCCTACGACTGGTCGTAGACCACCTATGACCAGTCCTAGCTACAGTAAAAAACAGCAAAAACTTGCTGGACTTTGAGTCGTACAAGGGCTCGAACCTACGACCGGTCGAGCGTCTCTTACGACCAGTCGAAGCTTCCCACGACCGGTCGAACGACCTCAAAACCTTAGATTTAAGACTTTTCTCAACAGGAAGTAGCATCATGTAAAGGAAAAAGGTCAAAAGGTGAATAATAAAATTAAAATAAAAATACTCTTATGGTTTTCAACTAAGGAAATTGGTTGGAAAGATTCACTAAGTGCATAGTCTGAATTCATCGTTAAATGACAATTGGATTATAGTTACAATTCATTTTAGATGTGGCTCATCATTGGTTGTTCTATAGAATGATGGTTCTCACATGTCTTGATTGAAATGACGTCAATGGATATGATCAGATCGATAATTAAGTCAATTAAATCATGAGACTAGTTATAACTGGTAGGATCCAATACTTTTTAGGAAAATATTATTTTCATCCAATCATATGTCAATCTAGAACACGTGTTAGATTTAGTCAATTCATATGATAGTTCCTATGAAATCTTCAAACTCAAAATTTGATTAATAGGTTTATCAGGTAGGCCATAGATATATCTATCTAGGCTAAATCTGAAATTGTGGGGGTGCACTTTAATGCATTTAAATAAACCACTTAATCTATGGAATACAAGTTTAGTCAATGAATATTTGATAAATAGATTGACATGAAGGTTGTACCTAGAAAGGTATATGATGAATGTTATAGATCAATATGCACATGTGTTACATTGGCATCATGTAGGTTTTAGAAACAAGATATCTGGAATCAAACTGATTACATGTTTTGATGATCTAATTGGTAGCCATCGAATAAATGGTCAGAAAGAAAATTGTTAGTGTTTTGAATTCAAAAGGTGATTGTTGGGTTAATGGGATTTTCAGGCTATATTTTATTCCCACTGGAAGCTAGTTTTGGACATTTGGAATTGGTATTCATATGAGACTATAAGTTCATTTGATGAACTATATTATTTTACCATCAACAAATGTATCTATTGGCTAAATTTATGCACCTATGGAGCCCATTGTTTAATCCATCGATCAAGATATTTGATAATGAACTTGAACGTTTCTCCTCCATATTCAGTTGCCAAACATCCATTGATTGTATTGAATTCTAATCTCTAATTGATAAATTGGCAAACTTTCATGTATTAGGGAGCATATGATAACATGATAATGTTGCGATATGATTACATGAAAATTATATTATATTTTAGTTGTCATATGTCTATGCATGACAGATTACTCCAGCTTCTTTGTATTGCAGATACAATAAGGTTAATTGACTTTACCACTAGTTAGTTGAATGGTGGGCTAGTGAAGTTGCTTGAATTATAAGAATACATTCAAAACTAAGAAAATTGGTTGTATTAAGAGCCAGTGATACAACAACTATCATAATAAAAGTGATGCCCAGTATCTGTTACTTGATGGAGTCATAATTGTTGACTCTGTGAGGTTAGAAATGAGTTCAGTATGCTTTGGCTTAAGATATGAATAATCAAAGAGGCTGCAATGGAATGTCAAAGACTTGATTGAGGAGCAAAAGGAGAAATCAGCATAGACAGAGGATCATTTATGAGTAGCTAGTTGGTGAGGCAATAGTTTGCCAATACGATGATCCCTAGCTGATCTGAAAGGATGATTAGCTACAATGGGACTAAGACGGATGGAGGTAAAAGGCCTACGGGTCATAAATCCTCTGACCAAGTGACTATTTAAAAGATTAGTCAATGATACATCGAAGGGAATGGGGCTGAGCCTAATATATGAGCTACCAGTGTTGGCAACCCAACCTATACGAGTAGAGATCCTATTAGATAGGTTCAATGGGTAAACAACAAGACACGAGGTAGACGATTGCACTGATGTAAATGAGCCCCTTCTATGGTGTACAGTGCGAGCAGCAACGCAGAAGGATGAGTTTTTAGAACTCTTAATGAATCCATAGCCATATATTTGGTGGTGTATCTGATTCTTTGCATACACTTGATGGAATTCACCTATATGGGTGTGGAGGTGGAGGCCGCTTCTATGAGAATCTAGGCGAATTCTGTAACTTAGAGCACTCATGAAATCCAGGTAATGGTGCATGGCCGAAACGCACCGAACCGCAGAATCACTTGTAGCGGAAAAGTTGTGTGAGTGGCATGTACTTGCGATCTACATCAAAAGGAATCAGGTTCAAGACTATGGTGTCACCTGATTCCTGTAGACCTGTCATGTTTACTCTAATGTCGGTTCAAGTCTATGGTGACACCGGCACTATTGCACAACTCTTCCATCTTAACCCGAAATGTCAAAAAATTTTGAAACATGTGGGGGATTGTTGTATTTTAAATTATTTTAAAATAATTTAGTGTTTCAAAATATCCATTGGTCATAGGTGCCCTTTGGATGTGTCTTTTCACTTAAGTTTGAAAGGTTGCATCCTTTCAATCTTTGTTTTGAAAAGTTGTGTCTTTTGAAGCCTAAGGGTCACACCACTTGGGTTTAAACCCAATAGTCACAACCCTTTGTGAAAGGGTGTCTTCACAAAGTCTATAAATAGACTTTTGATTTTAAGTTTTCAAATAGATTAGAAAATCAGGTTTCCTCTTAAAAATGTGTTCAAGTATTTTCTAGTTCGGGTTAAGACTACAAGTGGTTCGAGCCCGTGTACAGTGAGTGCACCCGGGACCGGGTCATAGTCGTTGTATCCTGGAGGTCGATTGCTCTGAAACTGTTGCACTTGGGACGCTGTCCAAGAAGCAAATTCGATTTCAAGCCGAGTGACTCACGTCACGCCTCGACTTATACAAATTGATAAGTTTTTTTAACTTTCTTATTTTAATTTTATATAATTTAAATAGTTTTTCAAACTCCAATTTCCAACAAGGTGAACCTTAATACTGTTTGGGTGAAACCCTTCTCTTCGACTTCTAAGAGATGTATATCAAGCGAGCATTTTCAGATCTTGTTCGGACGGTGATAATGGTTCCCTAGTAATAGGGTTCCGGTATATTAGTGTCCAAAACTCGGACAGCCATCGTTTCGTTACTATAAAGGACGCGGATTGCGTCCTACCACCGCCCGGACGGAAATCCGTCTGGGCAGGGCTCTGTGGGGCCCACCGTGATGTAAGTGATTTATCCATGCTGTTCATCGTTTTTCTCAGATCATTTTAAGGTGTTATCCAAAAAACGAGCAGGTCCACAGCTCCAGTGGAACACACCAAAGGAAGCTGCAGTGATAATGACACCCACAGTTGAAAACTTTCTAAGGGCTACCGTGATGTTTTTTTTAACCATCCAACCTATTCATAAAGTCATGTAGACATGGATGAAGTGACAACACAAATATAAGCTTGATCTGAAACTTCTCCATCTCCCAAGAAGCTTTTAATGGTGTATGTTCAATCCCCACTTTGTGGTCTGGTTAAGCCTTGCACCTGCTATTTTTGGATAATACTTTAAAATGATCCGGGAAAAGAACGTCGTGGATAAAACACTCACATCACAGTGGGTCCACAGAGCCCTGCCCGGACGGATTACCGTCCGTCCTGGCAGGGGTAGGAGGACGCAATCCGCGTCCTACTGTAAAACCATCTCAGCCGTAGTTTTGATTGCCAAATGGACGGTTTTAGAATTCTGTGGCAAAAGTACAACCATCTTTATTCAATGGGCGAACCTTCCAACCACGGACCCGGTTTGATCGTCCAGTTGGTATTCGTTATGCTTGGCCCACCCACACCAACGCCTACCACATCAGCGGTTTCTATCATCGCCGCGTGTCCAGTTCAAAGCCAGGCTCGCGTGGAAACGGATTGGCCCAGCCAATGGCTGGTGGTCGGTGCTCTGTGGGCTCCACCATGATGTATGCATTCATCCATGCCATACATCTATTTTTCTAGATCATGAGACCAAAAATGAGGTATATCCCTATCTCAAGTGGGCCACATCACAGGAAAGAGTGTCGAATGAACCGTCAACTATTAAATACTTTTTGGGGGCATAAAAGATTTGGATCAAGGTGATATTTGTTTTTCCCTTCGCATTTGAGTCTGCATGTCCTAATCAACAGATTGGATGTCAAATATATTGTAGGAGGATTTTAATGGTGGATATCCAATCACTATTGTTTTCCTGTGGTGTGGTCCACCTGAGATTTATATCCCTCTCATTTTTGGGATCAAACCCTAAAATGATGATACGTAAAAATGGATGAAACACATACATCATGGTGGGGCCACAGAGCACCGACTACCAGCCACCGGGCTGGTGGCAGGAGGAGTAGCCTATTCGTTTCCGGCTCTCGTGCCTTGACTGCAAACCTCTTTTGATCATAGACATGCGCTGGCAGGATTTCTCTTTCCTGGGTTTGACCATTGCACGTGCCGTCGACCTAACATACGATTACTAACCCTTACAAGCTCTTCAGGCTTCACAGCGGTGACTAAGATGATTCCTTTTTGGTTAAAATGACTAAAATATACTCAGTTATTAATTTTCTTTGAAAGACGTTAGTGTCTTGCAATCTATGCCTCTGCATTACATCCAATCCGTTCAAATCGTCTAATGACGATTTTAATCATACAACTAGAAAAGACATTGATGAAAAGTCTAAGTAAAGCCAATCTATAAAATCTCTCATGTAAACTCCTACTATGGCGTGGGTGTGTAAAAAAAAAAAAGAAGGTATAAATTCTTATTTTTTAAAAATAATAACAAAAAATGATTTCTAAACTTGAACCGTTTTTTATAACCGACACAATTATTTTAAGGCATTTCAAAACTCCAAACTCTAAAATACCTCAAGACAAAATTTGTAATGTACTAATAACAATAAATTTTAACTTTAAATTCGAGATTAACCTTTAAAATGATATATTTTTGAAAAACCATATGCAAGCCAGTAGCCTTGGACAGTGGTTATCATGTATAAGTTCGTCGATAACTTTCTAATAATATTTTATATGCATTAAATAGATAATTAATTGTAAGTCATGGCCATCACAATATTCCATACACATGAAATGGATAACCAACTATAAATCATGGCTGTTAGAAGCTATAAAGCACACCAGTCCTTGAATTGAACTTTCTAGACGACACTTGAAAAATTAAACTGGTGGCAGAGTTTAGAATGATAGTACTAGACCATTGTAATGACCCTCCCTTCCTAACGTTCCTTCTTTATCTTCAATAACAAGTTATGGTAATTAAATGTCTACATGTCAAATTGGAATTATATATAATAATTTTAGGAAATAAAATATTACCTTCTATTTCTTTTCAATCCTTTTCATTTGAGGATTTGACTTTTACCTTTTTTGTTATAATAGTTTTGGATTAACATCGATTGGCCATGCTGTTGCATGTTGCCATCACTATCAACATCATCCATATCTGTTGATCCACTAATTCCTTTTGCCTATACATAAATTGAGGTTTTAATTTAATTGAATCTTATTTTTAGGGTAATCATCAATTCATTCCTGGATCCATCAAGCAATCCAATGATGGGTCCCTCTTTGTATGATAGCATATGTCGATGCATGTATGAAATACTTGATTCATTCATAGATTCATCAAGCAATCTTACGATGGTTTTGTTGGGGTGCCTTGCACAAAACCTTAGGATCTAGCCCTCCAGAACAAACCGTCCATAATAAAGCAATTAAATCAAAGCATCAATCATCACACAATATTTTTACGTGGAAAACCCTCAAAGAGGTAAAAACCACGGGACCTCGTCAGATCAACAATCCACTATGTCCACTCGGAGTGGATGAACAATAAGATGAGAAAACGAAGAGATATTATGAGGACATAGAAGCGGCGAGATATAAATTGCAAAGTAGAAAAACCTCCCCGAAACAGAACCTCCCTTCTATCATTTGATAGCTCTCTTGTATTTTTCTCATCATTCAATATCTGTTCATAGAGACTTTTTATAGTTTTAGGAAACTCCTTTCTGCATTTGCGAAAGGACTTACGATGTTGTGAAAGGACTTTCGCATCCCGGTTCGAAAGGACTTTCATGCATCTCGATTGCTGAAAGGACAACGGGTCAAAGAAGAGGAATTCTTTTATCTGTATATGTCCACTCTTCTCCTCCATCCTTAAGAGACACTACTTCATTTGCATAGCTCTATTCTTCTTCTTCACTAGTTGATTGGTTGAAAAGCATATAATTACTTAACTTCGTTGGCATAGGATT
Source organism: Magnolia changhungtana (assembly GCA_030180095.1). NCBI lineage: Eukaryota > Viridiplantae > Streptophyta > Magnoliopsida > Magnoliales > Magnoliaceae > Magnolia > Magnolia changhungtana. The sequence continues at coordinate 4,966,663 of JASAUF010000396.1, read as the reverse complement.
GTGGTAAATGATTTAGCATGAGTGGTATATCTGTTACAACCTTAATTGATTGGTTGCAAGCCCTTTTGACTGTTATTATAGCCATTTATTGTCATGATTATATATGGGATCAATGGCCTCAGTCAATTAATCCTTACTCATAACTCCTGTATTGAATGATTGGATTTCAATAAAATGTCCCAAACTTCACACTCATCAATGCTTGATTTTCGATAATGTGGATCCTTTTGTCACCGCCCAATACACTATTTGACAACATTACTCGAGAAAATTACTTACTCTAATACCAAATAACATAGTGGGTGCATGGATAAAAAGAATAAATCACCATCTTCGTTTTAAAGATAGCTTTTGAATCAATAAGAAAAGATGAATTAAAAAGAAAAAGATAAAATTATATTATTAATGAAAAGTATGAATGAAATCTCTCTGCAAAGTACTTTACATAACTCTTTTTAATGACTCAAATAAATACTTTATTTCGAGTCTCTTTAAACTCTAAAATAGTAAAAACACTAATTTATTAAAAATAGTTAATTTTAATTTTAAATTAAAATTAATTTATAATCCCTAAAATAATTTAATTTTGAAAAATCATGCCAAAAATCATATATAGATCTTGTCGACATATAACTTTCAATAATATGTTATATGCACAAAACAGGCGACCAAATAATAAAGTTATGGCCGTCAAAAATTATAGCACATTGCGTTTGTCCTTAGCTTTGTCTAACATGAAGTATAGACCGCTAGAACCACCTCAAAGTTACATGTTGCCTGCCCGGTGTTTTTTCTGTCTTTTTAACCCATGCATATACTCATACGCTCATACCATAGTGGGATTTTACCACAATGGTACTTGAACCAATGACCTTATGTTGAAACTCTTGTGAATCTACTTCCAAGGCATGAGTAAGGACCACAGGATGAACCCATTGGATGCCGTGAACTGACTCGGATTCGGTGGTGACCCCTCCTATTATGAGGTTTCGACACTGCTGGTTGGTGCTGTGGGCCCAGATGTGTTGTATCCATATTGTTTATCTATTTTTTAAAACCACGTTTTAGGGCATTCGGATCCAAATCTCATGTGGATCACAATACAGGAAACAATGGTGATTAGACAACCATCATTAAAAACTTTCTAAAGCTCAATGTAATGTTTATTTGTCATCTAACCTGTTAGTTAAGTCACACAGACATGGATGAAGGCAAACACATATATCAGCTTGATCCAAAACGTTTGTGCCCTTAAGAAGTCTTTAACGGTGGCAGTTCAATCACCATCGTTTCCGTGGTGTGGTTCACCAGAGATATGAACTGCCTCATTTTTGGACTAATGCTTTAGATAATGGAGTTTTGATTGGACGAATTACATCGATATTATTTCAACGGCTATCAAATTTTACTGGTAAATAAAAAATTCGGCTGGTACGAGTGAAAATTCGGCGAGCTAAATCCTTTTAAAATCGGAATATTTTCATTGATGGAAACTTGACCCAATACACCTTTGAGCTGGCTGAACCTGGCATGGATAAAACTCATGCATCATTGTGGGCGCACAACACAGGTACTACTGGGTCACCATCGAATCCGAGTCCACGTTCTTAACGTTGCCACTTTTTCCAAAGCTATGAATTCATCGTAGTCGTTTCATGCCCCAAATCCCTCGTCTTTCAAATCAGGGAAGTCGTGGCATGCAATTATTTTTATAGACTTCGGAAGAGAGAGATGGCTGCGGATAAGGGTGGACTGTGGGCGTAGTTGTAGCTGTCCTGAGTTATGAGATACGTGGTCTACTTCCTTGAATAGTATACACGTCTTTATACTGACAAGTGGGCCCCATAGTCGGTAATCTAGACCGCTGATCCTTGCACCTTGCCGTCGATGGACTATATCCATAACATCTCCTTCGTAGGACAATCTCACCATTTCATTTTGTGTCCTATAAATAGACGGTTAAGAAGAGAAATATAGAAGTGGCCGACGTCCCACTGGAAAACTCCAGTACTGGTAGCTAGGATCTTCCCTTCTTTGAGATTTTGGAGTGTTGTCCATCCATAATGCAATGTAGTAGACCAATGGTCTGGATTACCGGCCAACCGGCACCAGCCGTAGCTTTTAACATAATTCCTCTGCTCCCTCTATCATAGACTAGGGCCATGCGTCACACGTACTAACGTCGCACACATGTTCAAGACCATGTCCATTGAGAAATATACGCGCGCTGAAAATGCCATATCCCAAAAATCAGACTGGCCCACTCATCCAATGACCCATAATGTAATGCTTCAAGGCTGAGCTGATCCCTCAAAGGGTTCCAATTAATATACGTTGAATTTGGAACTCTGGACAGTTTCCTTAGCTGGCTGTCTTTTTTATTATTTATTTATTTTTAAAAAAAAATATATTTATACTTGTGGCCCACTGTATTGCCAGATCAGACAGATTTTTGAGGAAGTGGAATCCCTAATGGCAGGTGCAGTGGGGCCACTGTGATGTATGTGTTTTATATAATTCACACAGTCCATCCTTTTTCCTAACTCATTTTTTAGTACGAGTTCAAATGGAAGCACATCTAAGGCTCCAATGAGCTGCACCATACGAAATAGAAGAGATAATAACCCCTGCCAATGAAACCTTCCGGTGGGAGACTGGCCTTGTAACGGTCCCCAGCAAACATGTTGGGACAGACAAACCGCAGCTGCACAGCATTAGCTTAAAAAGCCTGTACATGACATTTACGAGTGATTAAGTGCATGCAACCAAACAACTTTCAAATATGCTTTAATTTATATTACCCTTGACAATGACCTATATCCAATCAAATACCATCACATCATGCATTATCCTTGACAATGACCTATATCCAATCAAATACCATCACATCATGCATGCCTCATTGTCAGGGGTCAGGCAGAGCCGTGCCTAACCCTTGTCCACTTGCTAGGGATGTAGATTGCACGGTGATTCAAAGGAAGCATTTGGGTGTGTGGAATTAGATTGGATTAAGTGAGATGGAATTGATTTTTTTACAGTGATAATATGATGTTAGAGTTCCTTTACAAATCCCATGGTTTACTGGATAATCTATCCCATGCTTGGAATGTAAATATTAAAAATGTAAATTATAGAGTTTATTTAAAATCGCATCTGGATTGATCTATGAAATCAACCAAACCCACGTCCACCATGAAAGACACTATTTGAAAATGTCACAGGCTTTTCTATTGTCTTGGCATAAACAGGTTATGTGGGACCTACTATGATGTGTTATATCCGCACCGTCCATCCATTTTGCGTGATCCGTTTATAACATGTGCCAAAAAACAAAGAAGTTACATGGACCACCAGAAAACAATAGAGATAAAACCTTCTTAGGGTCCATTGTGATGTATTTTTACCCATTGAACCTATTCATAAGATCACATACACCCGGATAAAGGAAAAACACAAATATCAACTTGATCCAAGACTTCTGTGGCCGTCAAGAAGTTTTCAATGGTAGGCGTTCAATCTCTATTACTTTTTATGGTGTAGTTTATGTGGGCTTTTAATCTGCTGATATTTGGGTCCATGCCCTAAAATAATCTTGAAAAATGGATGGATAGTCTGGATATAGTCCATATATCATGGTGGGACCAGAAAACTTGTACGATCATCTACTTCTACTTATAAGATGAATCTGTACGGTCACAGACGGGATGGCCTATTGTATTTCAAATTTCAAATGGATTTAAAAATCCTCTATTACAAATTCCACGTTTCAAATTGATTCTTCATGACCATTCTCAACACACATTTTTCAAAGTATATAAACCATGCGATTGTTGAAGAAAAAAAAAGTGATGATGGAATTTAAATGGTGGTGTTTTCAATTCCATCCCACTTAATCACCACATAAATGTGCCTTCCACAGGGAGATGCATATTGCAAGCCTACTTGCCAATTCCGTGGTCTTCACCATGATGTGTGTCTTATCTATGTTGTCCATTCATTTTACCAAATCAATTGGCATTAGTCCAAAAGTGAGGCAGATCCAAATATCACAAATATCAGGTGGGCCTGCTACAGAAAACAGTGATGATTGAATGCCTACCCCTAAAAAAACTGCTTGGGAATTACAAAAGCAATGGTGATTGAATTCACCGCAAAAGTTCTGGATAGAGTTGATATTTGTGTTATGCTTTCATTGGGGCTTATATGACCTAATCAACAGGTTGGATGACAAATAAACATTACAGTGAATTTTAAGAAGTTTTTAATGATGTGCATTCAATCAACACTGTTTTCCAATGATATAGTCCATTCACTTATGATTCAAATCTGCCTATTTTTGAACTCATGATTTAGAATAAACTAAAAAAATTGATGGATAATAAGGATAAAACACATACATCATGGTGGGCCCACATAGCACAGACCAGCCAGGAAGTACTGACAGGGTCAGTATGCAATCCACGCCCTCATCAGAGACAGTGGTGACACTCATCCTAGGATTTGACTCGGCCAAGGGCTGCTGTCACAAATGCTGAAAGTTGTTGGGTGGTGTGGGTTGGAGTAAATGACTAGATCCATGTCTTGTCAGAGGTAAGTGGTGGTGGGAATAGACATGGATTCCCTTATTTGAAAAATTCAAATCGATGGGCCTTCACGTGACATAAAGATTGGTTGAACATTGACCTCCAAAGGTCCGATTCACTTTAATTTTCCATTTAATGGACACCAACTGGATCGTCAAAATCATTTCCTTAGAACGATTTTTGGTTTATGACACTTTTGTTTGCATTACGATGCTTTGAATCGGCCGCAAATTTCCTCACCCGCTGTGGGCCCACCCCAATGTCTGTTTGACATCTATCCATTCATCGGTGGGCATGAATTCAAAAATAAGGTAAATCCAAAAATCAAGAGGGGTTCCTTACATGAAATAGTGGAGATCGAATGCCCACCATTGAAACCTATGTGGGGTTATAGATGCATGAACGGATTGGATGGCATATAACATTTTGATTGCTTGGTGAAGATTTCAATGGCAGGGATTTCATCCCTCAAATTTCATTTCATGTAGCCGCTTGAGTTTGAATTTTCTGTATTTTTGGATTCATATCTTAACATGAATAGGCAAAATTGATGAAGGGAGTGAATTTCTCGTGAAATCATTTTGGCCAATATTCTAAAATTTCTTCATTTGCTTTTAAGATTAGAAACGAAATGTTACTACAAGATCCACCTATTGGAAACGTACACGGACCTGCAATAGGCATGATCAGGACCGTTGATTAGGACAGTACCAAAGTGTAATGCCATGGCTTAACAGTTCTACATCTAGACCCATTTTCTAAATGGCACCAACCATACAACCCTGCGCACGTGGTGATGTATCAAGATGATCCGATCAATGGGACACCACTACATCAGAACATAAGCCTGAAAAACCATGCCCACTGAAATTCTAAAATCGATCCATCACTTTTATAAGCTTCTAGGAGGTGGTAATATTGTATCTTAAGAGATTTGAATAATCGGTCATACAAATTTCATTGATTCTTTGTGGAGGCGTAACCAATTGTATTAGGCTATGTGTAGAGTGTATAAATACTCACACGCACGTTTTACTGTTGCAATAGCGTGCATGAAAGTTTACTAGAATTTCACATTAGAAATCTTGCATATGCAGATGTTACTTTTGGGGGGACTAATTATAATTATAATACTTGTAAAGATAATTAATTTGTAGAGAATTATTTTTGATATAACTGTAACATTTAATTCTTCCACGTGTGTACATCTCTAACTCATTTTTTTTTTAATTGATGTAAATCATACTTGACACCACTAACATATGACACATTCTGGATAGTTCACCATGACTAGGGCTATACAGGAACCGATTTAGCTCGGTTAGGTCGCTTGACTCGACTTGAAAAAGCTCGATTTGACTTGGTTTAAAATTGAGTTCGAGCCGAGTCGAGCTGATTGTTTGAGCTCAAAAAAATTTTGAATTGAGTTCGAGCTTGGCCGAGCTCGACTCGACTCGGATCGAACCCCAGCTCGAATCGAGCTAGTTAGGCAACTTGTTTACTTTGATATTGATGTTGCTCACCAAGTGTTTGACAAAATGACTCAACAAAGTGTCGGCTGGTGGCGTGGAAGGTATGTATATGAAACAAATACATTTTTTCTTGATTTTGATGTTGCTTACAAGATACTGAAATACCTGTAAAATCACTGCTGTCATGCTACATATTTAGAGATTTTGAAGGTGCAGTCTATGTGCTTGTGGAAATGCTGCATAGGGCTTGATATTGGCTCAAATTGGCCCCAGTTGCTAACCGAGTCCAGCCGACCAGTCAAGCTCGAGGACCGAGCTGGGCCAAGTTCAAGCTGGAGTCAGTTAGTGGCCAAGCCAAGTTGAGCTATGCCAAGCTCGACTCAAATCTACTAGCATACACCTCTAGCTATGACTTACAGGGTACAAAGAAAAATGAAGAAAATATCCAATAGTTTTACGTCAACAAACAAGCATACAAGGATCAAAGGTTAGGATTGTTCAACCAATTTTTGTATCCTAACTTAATATAGGTGGTTGCAGCAATTTATTCAGTTTGATTTGAGTCAATATATGCCATGTGTATCATTCATAAGTTCTTGCGTATATATTAAGCATCACACCTCAGCCAGAATATAAATAACTGCCCCGTAGAAAGTTCTTGTTTGTACGGGATGCGCCCATTGTTTAGTAGGTATGTCGTGTCATTTGAGTGGATGATGATGATGCAACAGGTGATGCTGAAAAAAAAGTTTTATTAGAGGTGGGACCACAAACCTGCATAATTTGATAATTCCTTTACGTGTCTTTTGCTAATGTGAAAAGATATTCAAACAGAATAGTTAGCTTTCACTTCCACTGATGTGGCAATGTTATCATCATGTACCGGTAAAAATCAGCACGTTGAATTGTAGGGTTCTGATGTGTGGATGAAGTCTTGATCTATTGGGACTATGGTTTGTTAATCTATTCCGTTTGATGATGAAAAAATAATAATAAAATCTTTTTGATTGGATGATCCAATCGGTCTGGTTTATGGCGATTTTTTATTTTACCTAATTACGTTCTTGAAAATTAGATTAATTTTATTTTCTAAGCTTTCTCTAAAAAATGGTGTCCTACACGTGGGAAGGAGGATTTCCTATATGCCATGTATGCCTAATTAACGGTGGCAATGGACCAGAAGAAGCTCACCGACCCAATGAGCTGATCTAGCCTTGGGCTGCACGCTTGTCTGTGGGTCGGGCTTGGACCTTCTGAAAAATCTTGTTAAAAGAAAAAAGTTAGAAGTTTTCTTTTCCTCATTTTCCGATCCTCCTTTTGTTTCCCTTGAACAGCTCCTGTATTTTTATGCCATGACGTTCTCAGGTCTACGGAATATTTTGGCCATTGATGGAGCAGACAACTTAGATATATATTAACGGTCTGAATCACTGATCCACGGCTCATTTCATAAGATGGGTGCCTTCCCTCACCTCTAATGAGGGTAGCCACTGTGAAAATCCTGAAGATATAAACTTATGGCTAAATAAAAAAAACAAACAAACAATAATTAAGGAAATGATATATATTTGAAGTATAAGTTCGATAATTTCACACGTGAGTGGAGTGATGCATGTACACATAGGGGCAGATGCGAAAGCATAAAACACGTGTTGGACATTAGCTTTCCATAAAATTCAGACAATTTGACCCTTCAGGCAGGCCACAGCATATAAAGTAAATTGACGGTATATGGACATTCTTTTGTTTTGATATGCCGTGGCCCACCTAAGTTGTTAGGTTTGATTTTATGCCAAAATATATAAACATTGTGACTCAAATCTCACACATGATACATCTTGACACGTGCCAATTTGTTTATGTGTGCTGAAGTGTATAACTAGCTAGCAAACTTCTTAAAGTACAATAGTTAACTTGCCAACAGTTTAAATTATTCTAATACAAGAGTTCTTTTTTTTTTTTCCAATCCCCCGTCTACCGTACGTGAGGCCCATCATATTAACTGTCTTAAATCATTAGAACAATAAGCACCAATGCAATTGTGGCAAACCTCTCCACCCAAGGTCATGTGTCCAAACCAATGAGGCTAAATCTGGGCCGTTCATCGGGTATACACCATATTGTTACTGTAGATGGGTGGCATAAAAAATCAGCTGATCACGGCGTTTACACTCTTGACATAGACTAATGAAAGGCCGCCATATGTTGACACTAACGAGATAGTATTGATGGATCCTACTCACACCTTAGAGTATTCTTGGTAAATCTTCCTCTGGGGCTACTGATTTTATTATTAATGCACAGACATGAGGCCTTACATATGTCTTTAGGGAAGAAAATAGCTAGATAGATGCCATGTGGCCACGATAAACATGCTAATTGATGAATTAGCATACTGAGCATGTATATGAAAGACCTGCCGAGAGAAATGTATCCTATTACATATCTGACTATGATACACTTGGGGAGCTCGTCTCTTACAATCTTTCCAAAATAAGAAATCTTTCCAAAGATATTTAAAGGGACCATTGCATTTGAAAAATGTTCCAAATATCGGAAGATCGGACCGCTATCCAAGTAAATTTGGCTACGGTTTGAACCCAAGTTAGAGAGACAAACACATCAAGGAGATTAGGGCCTAAGCCATACATTGATCGGAATTACAAGAATGGGAGAGATGGATGATCCAATCCTGTGGCCATGGTTGGGATCAAGAAAATGGAAGAACTAGATATGATCTCGTCTGATATCAGATCAATTTCAAGTGTCAAATCTCTCCAACATTCCAAACCATCGAGGAACAAGGTTAAATGTAGGAGGTGGTTTGATTTGGACCATGCAATATCTTGATTGGAAGTTTAGGAGGTCGGCCACCAGATGAGCAGTCATGATCGATTTGAGGTCCGGGATCAATCATTCCTCGATTAACCTCAAATTCGTTTAGTGGGTCACGAACATCTCCCATCAAATGGTCAGCTATGAGAAGAAGATCTAAGAAGCCAACAGTTCCGGATTTGTTTATGAGACTTTCTTATCCGGAGAGCATCCCATATATGCGAAAGATCCAAGATCCACAAAGAGACCTAGAGAGGAGTTTCCCACCTCGACAAATTATAAAAAGAGCAATTGAAGAAGAGCTCAAGGCCGTACGCCATACACATGTATCTACTTTTTAAATTTTCTTTTCATTTACCTTGCCTAGCTTAGTTTTATCATAGTTAGTTACTGCATAACATCTTTTACTACAGTATCATAGGAGTAGATTAAATGTTTACATCCTTAAGTTGCTGGATTCTGATCAACTGAGTCCTTATTCAGGCTATTGAATCATTTTGTTGGTCGCATCCTGCCTACCAATTGCCTCAATTGTCTGTTTTGATAGACGAATCAAGTATTTACTTTTAGTTCCTTTTTTATTTTTTATTTTTTTTATTGATCTATACTTTGTTGATTGTAATGGATCATGTATTCAAATATTAATAAAATGAACATTGTTTACCTTTCATTTTGTTTATTTGTTCATGCATCTTTATTCCTTTAAAAAATATCATGTGAAAATAATGTTGAAAGAACAGTTCCTTAACTCTATTAACACAAGGAAAAAAGTATCCATTCAGAAGCATTGCCCCTATTATTTCACAAATTGCTTGGTCGCTAATCATAATCGATGGTTGAGGGGATAGTTGGATCCTACGTCTGGTCTCTAATTAGACTGACTTGATGCAGGGTTTGAGAAGCGACAAACCCTCGACCTCTCTTTCATGCATACTTTGAGGGAAGGAAATTTAGTAGCAGATGCGCTTGCAAAAATGGCCAGTGAAGATTGCCCAAACAAGATCTATTCCAGAAAGATCGACCTTTCAGGGGATATTAGTGGCCTTTTAAATCTAGATAATGCATCAGGTCTCTTAGATGAACCAGAATTCAGAAGAGGGGAATGGGACAATCCATTTTGGGGTATCATGTTCCCCATTTCTCACAGGCAACTCTGTTTGCTGTCTTTGACTGCAGTTCTGCTTCTCCATGCGACAGACTTTTTGAAACCATTTAGCAGGTTTCCTTTCCACTCCTATTGTTAGTCAGTAAGAGTTTGGCTAGCTAGCAGTGAGGTTGTAGGGTTGCTCTATCTATTCTCTATTCTCCAATTTATTGTTTCCTCAAAAAAAAAAAAAAAAGTACTTCCTGTTACATATCTACTCTAGCCTATATTTGAGGTTACCTTGCTGCCTATTGGGTTGGTGTTGCTTGTGAATGGTATATGGATGCTGTGATTGTATGAGAAAAATAATCAGGTTATCAGGTCATCGTGCTGGCTCGGTCCTTATTGCTATTAAAAAAGATTTAGTCTATATATTTTCTTTTATTTTTGAGTTGTTCTTATTACTATGAGTAAGGCCCGATCCTTTTTGTGGTGCCTTTTTTTTTTTTTGGTACACACGCACCCGCCACACACTTATGCACGCCGTAGTGGGATTTCACCATATATGGGTTTCGAACCCAAGACCTTGTGTTGAACCTCCTTAGAGTTTACCACTCGAGCAAGGATTGGAACCCAAGAAATATTATACAGTGATTTTAAACTTTTAATTTTTTTTTTTACACACACATGCACATACCCCCACACACTCACACTGGGATTTCACCACCTGTGGGTGTAAGACCCGTATCCTAGACCGTACCGTTCCATAGGTTCCTGCGATCTTCCCGGTCAAATTCCAGCAACCTTCGACTCTTAACCGGTATTTGCGCGCGACCCTGATTCACACGCCGTCAACCCGAGACTTGTACCCTAGCGACCGCGCTGTCGCTATGGTTCGGATGCCACGACTCGCGCGCCGATCTGATACCTTGGTCAGGAGATGTGGGTCCGCGTTTGGTGTGAGGAAAACGCCGCGCGTGCAAATTCCGAGAGAATCTCTACGACTTATCACATCAATCAATCAATCAATCAATCCCATCGTGTCAAGTACATATCACCTCACACCCTTCCCCAAGCAACCTCCAAAGTCAAAAAGGTTCTTAGACACCCATACTTTTCTTACACCATCTATCACAAAAGTCAAAAAGTCTCTTACATATCCATCACCACCACATCCATCACCCATCTCTCTCTCTCTCTCTCTCTCTCTCTCTCTCTCTCTTTACAACCCTCTCTCTCATTTCTTAACCCATTTTCCCAAGCAAGAGAAAGCATCACACGTCCAAGCCATTCTACCTTCCAAGGGATTTGTGTGTGGTTCACTTCCTACCCCCTCATCTCCCATCTCAACCATCCAAACTCCATCTCTCCTCCGTTAGGATCAAAGCTAAGGAGCAAAGGAAGCCTAGGGAGTACTAAGAAGGAACGGTGGGTGATCTTGGATCTCCACTTATTTGTTGTTTTGTGATTTAAGGGCCCACTTGCGGTGGGACCCACCTTGATGTAGGCCTTGTATCAAAGAGGGGCCCATAGTGGTGGGGCCCCTCCATCTTCGCCGATGTCTCTCTCTCTCTCTCTCTCTTTTTCTCTCCCTCTCTCTCTTTCTTTCTATGGTTATGGCCTACCTATATATAATGTGTGTATGTCATCCATGCCATCTACCGGTGGACCCCATCCATGTGGGACACACCATGATGTTTATATGCCATCCCAACCATCCATAGGGGGCCCACCTTGGTGTGGCTGCCAGTGAAGTGTGATCTAACGTGGGCCCCAGCTCCATAGCTCACGTGGTAGGCTGAGTGTAAGATACCTTGTTTCAACGCTGGGACCCACCCAGCTCCATCGCTCACATGGTAGGTCGAGTGAAAGATGCCTCGTTTCAACACTGGAGGTCTTGGTATCGATCCCTATGGAGGTGGCTAACATGGAGTATGTGTACTGACATGGGTGTGGAGTACTGACATAGGTGTGGACGGGCATGGGTGTACTAACGTGGAGTGTGGACTGACAATGGGTGTACACTAACAGTGAAGTGTGTGCTAGCCGTGGGGTCCATGGGACCCACCCACGTGATCCGTCCATCCATTTGGAGTGGGCCACACCATTATGTGCGAGTGGTGTCCACCGTCCTTGGACGGTGGGATCCACCCCACGTGTGGGGCCCTCCTTGATGTGTGTGACTGTCCAGGCTGTCCAATGGCCTAGACGTCAGCATATATCATATGTATGTATTTTATATATTATATATACACACGTAAGATGGTGGACCCTACGTGGGACCCACCTACGTGTGATGTATGCACGTCCAGGGCCTGGACGTGGTTGGGGTATTAGATATAATATTAATATAATATATTATATTATATTAATATATAATAAAATATATTATATATTAATTATGATACAGTATACTTGAATGTAGTGATGGGCCCTACGTGGACCCACCTCTCCCTTTTAATACAGAAAAGCTGCATGTACATCAGCTGACTTTATAATATATATATATATATATATATATATATATATATATATATATATATATATATATATACACTTTATATCATATGAGGGTGGCCCTGCATGGGACCCACCTCTGTATCTTTAAGCAATTGAGGCTGCACGTCCAGCAACTATGTAGTTGTTCTTGCTCCCTTGGCGTCGGCTAGGTCCGTGGGACCTATTGTACATGTGGATACAATCCACACCGTCCAGTTCTATGGGACCCACTGCTATTCTACGTGTTGGCCCCACTAGGAAGTATGTGTTTTATCTTCACAACCCATTGTTTGGGTGGTGGGGCCCACCATGACGCATGTGTTGCATTTATACTATCCAACTACTTGTGATATCATTTTATGGCGTAAGCAAAAGGACGGGTCAGATCTAAAGTTCAAGCGGACTTCACCATTTAAATACTGGACAGTGACATCCACCGTTCAAACTCCTAAGGGCTAAGGTAGTTTCCAATTAAGTTGGTAATTGTTTTCATTTCATTTATCTCTTTGATAACTTATGAATATGTCAGATCTCAAATACATAAGGGTGGGCCCGATTTGATATTCATTTGGCCCATTTGACTCAGCCCATTGATTCGGCCATTTGACTAGGCCCAATGTGATGTACTTGGGGCCCAGTTGGTTAGGCCGATGTGATATACAAGGCCCATTGTTGAGGCCCACCTTGATATATATGAGGCCCATATGATTAGGTCCATCTTGATGTAGTTATGACTCATCCATTGAGGCCCACCTGATATACATAAGGCCCATGTTATGCGGCCCATTTGTTGTATCTAAGGCCCATGGGTCGAAGCCCAATTGGATGTACACAAGTCCATTACAATGTGTGACTCTACCATGGTTTGTGTAATGATGTTTATGACGGTCGTGCCTTGGGAGCAATGTTGGTTTGACGTCCACATTGTAAGAATAATGTTGGTTAAATGTCCGCATTATAATTCTCCCTAGGGCCCATTGTTAGGCCCATACTTGTAGGCCGTCTAGGCCCATCTTTGTTATGAACAACATCCATTACTATATAATATGTTTAGTATAGTTCCATGATTCATGATCATACGTATCATATGTATGCTTGATATGAGAAGTGACTGATCATAGCATATGCCTTCGGGCAGATTGTTTAGGGGCTCCTGGATAGGCGGTGTTGCCCTACATGAGCACACGATATGCGCAGGATTGCTGCATGACTGGATAGTACTGTGATTCATGCATTCGCATTGTGTGATATGGTACTATACACCCTAGCAACATCAGGGCCGTAGCCTCCACAGGCGTATCGTGGTTGGAAGGATTGGATACCAGAAACCTTGTTCTACATGGGGTGCTATAGATATCCCTGAGTAAAAGTCCCTAAACCCTTATGGTACTAAGAGGTTGCTCTAACGTCTAAACTGAGTGGATGCATGAGTGCCGAGTGCCGATTACCAGAGGGCCGCACTTTCCATTGTGTCATGGTCGGTTGGAAGGGGGTGCAACCTTACCAGCCCGAGAGGAGGGGGCAAAGCTAGGCTGAGTTTGACCAGCTCGAGGAATGAGTCCGCTATCGACGAGCCGAGTCTGATATTGACAGGCGGATAGCGAGGTCTTTTCCACTCACTTTGTTGCACATGATGGGGCGGTAATCTAGTTAGAGTGTACGAGACCCCAGTGATATTCCAGAGTAGAGCTGTATTGATATGTGGACTTAGATGAGGATTCATATGCTTAATTTGTATCTTGCATCACATAACCTTGGTATGGCTGAGATCATTCATGCTTTGCATCGTATAGCCTTGGTACGGCTAATGGTATTCATGGATTCATCAGTATGATCTGCATTACTCTGATACTGTATAACTGTATTACTACCTTGCGCACCACTTTCTAAGCTTTCTATTGGCTTGTGCACGACCGTTGCGTGCAGGTGACATTGGACCGCAGCAGCGCTGAGTTAGGAGCGCATAGCAGATCATCTTGAAGCTTTTTGTGCATTATCATTGTATTTCCCTTTATGCTCATTGCACTTATAAAGTTTTTGATCATAGTGAAAATGTGATGGAGTTCTTGATTGTTGTTTGTGGGTTATGCCTTTGGTTATGCTTATTACTAATCAAACTGATGTTGAAAATCCTACTCGTAGCATCCCAAAATCAGAACTTGGCGAATGGACACTGGGAGCCGAGAATGGGGTACTACGGAGGCTGTCGGCCCGGATTGGGCGATCAGGAATTTTGTGAGCCCAGTTTCCGAGTTCGGGGCATGACAATAGGTATTCTAACCCTTGACCAGGTGATGAAATTCCTTAAGAGTCTACCACTGGAGCAAGAGTAACCATGTTCAGCCTTTCTTTTCATTTAAATAAAGCTAGGTGGTGAGCTCTCACCTTTCCCCAAAAAAAACAAAACCTTAGGGGCACCAATGGTTTAATCAAACTTTGAGTTGAGTAAATTTTGACACGCTTGCATATTATACACACATAAAATCTGAATACATACATGGGCTCTCAATCACACATATGGCCTCATGTTTGATATATTGAATTGACACAACCCATAGGCCACAAAGGTGTTACAAATATGAAACCATTTTCAATCGCTTGTCACAGTCCATATTTTCACAATAGCGGCTAAGAATTTCCTAGTCCAAGCATTCTTGCATAAGGACGCGAGTTGACTACCCGTATCAAAGAGGACTCGGCAATTACACACTATCGTGTAAATAGAATGCGCCATCCCAGCCGTTTCCAAAGAGAATTTGCAAAAAACAAGCAGGTTTCCAATTCTGCCAAGTGGGGCCTTGCTTCCGTAATTAAGTCTGTTGGTCTGCTGTGTCCCACTGTGGATGGACCATGTCTGAAAAATCCCCCTGATAGGAAATCTGTTAGCTCGCAAATTTTCCTAAAACCATCTGGCTAAGAAGAACATTATTAATACAGAAGACTGAATAAAGTCATTTGGATCTTCTGATCCGGGAAATTTTGGATCATGGCCCATCCAAGGTGGCCCACCACAGAACAATGATTTAGTCCCCACTTGTTCTACACTTTATATATATATATATATATATATATAGCCAATGTTTTAAAACCCGAGTCCCTGATCATGGCTCAGTGGTAGATTAGGGTCATGGGTTCGAGTATCCATGCAGTACCCGTATAAAAAAAGTCTCGATCGAAACCTGAAAATGGGCCAGGCCCATTTTGAAATTTGAATTTGCTTGGCATGAGCCCAGCCCATTAACAAACCTAGAGATCATACTTTATATAAATAATTTTTAATCCTTACCAAAATATCTAATACATAATTATTGTTAACTAAGATGATATGATCTCAATTTTAATCTTTACCAAAATCTCTAATATATAATTACAGTTAACCAAAATAGATAAACTCATTAAAAATGTGGCAACGAAAAATGTCTAAGTTGTTAACATAGTGGCAACAAAAATAGAGCTCTTGGTTTTTAAGAATTCATGGATAAGGTGGGTGCATCAAGAAGGTACTCATACGCAACGCTTGTAAGATAAGCCTATTGTACCAACCTTGTTGAGGAGGATCCTGTGTAAGTGATGCAGAGGAGGACGTGAGGTTGAGCACTATCTTCCTCAAGAGGATAACTATTCCGAATCCACGGAACTTCTTTGGACTCCTCATAGAGACTTCGCAAACCCACGAGGAAAGAAAACAATAAAATATAAATAAATTCAAAATTAATTGATGAATGAAAAAAAAAAAAACGAGACAAAACCTTTAAATAAGGACACTAAGCAATGAGAGAGAAATCAGAATCAAACTACGACTAAAACTCCTAGAATTCGCGACTTACCATAAATAGTAAACTTATTATTTATAGAGGACGGTCGTGATGTCTACTAGTGCGCAAGGTTGTCGGCCAAAATAGTATTTGGCTTCACAAGCTGTTCTCATAATTTTTCTAATCTCTTTTTGTGTTGTACGTAACTCCTGGAGTCCAATGGATAAAGAGTTATAATCGGAATTAAAATAGGAAACGACCGTCCACCTAGTGGTACTTTGCAAATCCAGCTTGCATAGCTGGGTTGGGTGGCTAAAGTAGCTCATTCTACTCCAAAATCATATATTATACGTCCGATAACTAATTTCAGATTGCGAGATACGCCTGATTAAGGTCCGACAATCCGGATCACTTCTATCGTCGACGGGGCTTTTTCTGATCCATCTTGACCATGTAACTGTCTGAGACCCTCTCTACATCAGTCAGAGAGTGGATTAGGTGTGGCCCACCTTGATGTGTATTGTGTATATCCTCACCATCCATCCGTTTTCATATCAATTTAGGGCACAATCCCAAAAATGAAGCAGATCCAAATTTTAGGTGGACCAAGCCACAAGAAACAGTGGGAATTGACGGTTAAAATGAGCTGGCAAAACGGATGGACGGCATGGATATACAATAGATACATCAAAATACGCATATCATGCGAGGCAGGGGCTGGACGTAATCCGGGCCCTCCGCATCAGAGCTGGGTACCTCTAAAATACGCATATCATGCGCGTGGTCTAATCCAACACCTTTTTTTTTTTTTTTTTGGGTTTCATCCTATGAATGCGCGTGGTCTGTATTTTGGCCTATTTCTGGGGCATCCATGAACCCTGTGATGAGTTTGGCCCCCAGGGATCATAGCCAACCGTTATGAGGGCACATGGGTCTACATTGTGGAGCCCATCAGTGGGATGGTGTTGGGTGAGTGGGCCTATCACCTCATCCTTTTCACCAACAACCCCTTGCGTGAGATCACCAAAAGAATATTACTGTAAGTTCCAAGGAAAAATGGCTCCAACTGAATAGATAATAGATTTTGATAGGGATTCTATCCAAGAGGTACAATAGGTAGATGATTTACTTATAATATTACTTTATTTTCTTCCTTCCTTACCTAAGCTAATTTGCTTATTTTTAATGCTTCTTCACTTAATTTGAAGCGAAATGATCAATCAAAGACTCTCGAAGTTGCTATAACATATTCATATCTTAACAAACTTCGTGAACCATGCAAGCAGAGAGAGAGAGAGAGAGAGAGAGAGAGAGAGAGAGAGAGAGAGAGAGAGAGAGAGAGAGAGAGAGAGAGAGAGAGAGAGAGAGAGAGAGAGAGAGAGAGAGAGAGAGAGAGAGAGAGAGAGCTAAAATCCACGAGAAACCATTAAACAGAAACAAATAAAGAAAGAAAACAAAAGACAGATAAAAACAAATACGTTGCACTCCCATTTTATTCAAACATTTATGTAAGTAAAGAACTATATCTGGATACACCATAAATTACTGAGGGAGTTTATTGTAAGGGGGTGTGCTCTAGTTTTTCATTGCAAACTGCGATTGGAGATAATCAACTATTTTCTTGTCAACTTGGAATGCCTTGGCAAGAACATCATCTGAGATGGGCGGATTCGATCCAAACACAGCTTTTGCAATGGTGATGGTTCCAGGGTTCTGGCTGCCAAATCCTGCAATGGCTATGGCATTGGTGTTGCCGATGTTAAACTGGAAGTGAATGAGGCCTTCTGGGAAGACAAACACATCGCCTTTATGAAGGGTCTTTGTTATGAAGCGATTTTCAGGGTTGGAAGTGACGAATCCAACGTAGAGGGTGCCCTCCAATACTGTTAGGATCTCTGTGGCCCGCGGGTGTGTGTGGGGTGGATTGAGACCATAGGGTGCAAAATCTATCCGAGCCAGGGAGACGCCGAGGGTGTTGAGTCCAGGTATCTGGGCTACATTCACTGGGGTCACAACGGACCCATCCTTGTTATCCGTGTTGCCTGGTTTGTCCAGTCCCGTGTAGAAGAAATCATCAGCTTGAACTTCCTTTGGGTCCTTGCACACAAATCCATTCACCAACACTGCCATCATATAATACAAAAAAACAAAGAAAAAAAGAAAAAAAAAAGAGAGAGATTGTAAGCAGTATATTCTTTCAAGACCTATTAAACCAACATAAAGGTGACCCATCACATGAATCCTTTTAAGTGGATTGCATTCCTATGAAACATTTGCAGCATTGATGCAATTACTTGACATGGAGTGAACATACCTTTGCTGTTGTTCAAAGCAACGCAGAAATCCTGTAAAGGGCTGGGATCGGATGCAGCGGCAAATGAGAAACTAAATGCAAGGAATGTTAGGAGAAGAAAGCCAGTGGCCATCTTGAAAATATTTGGGAGTGTTTATGTATGTAAGCTAGGAAACCCTGAATCTTATAATGAGGAGTGTTTTTTGCCTGTGGATTTTGTAAGAAGATTAAGCTAGTATTTATAGAGTTAAGGAAATGTTGATCACTGAAATGGTCTTATTACTTTAGAAGCAATGAGGGTTTATTTATTGTTATTTTTTCGAATCCAAGACTTGTTCCTATAGTCGACTCTGTATAAGAAGGAATTGGTTGAGTCAGTTGCTTGTAAAAAGAAAAAAGTCATTTGTTTAGTAAGTCTAGATTTCATATATGCTAACCACTCCGATTTGACTTTGAGGGATGCAAAATAAGTGAAAGAGATATGCTAAGCTCAGTCGTCCAGTGATATCTCATGCCATGGTTGTGAATGGGTCGCGTTATTGCTTGGGAGCGGATTAAGTGTTTCCTGGGTAACACGTTAGTGGGTGTTACCCTGACCGTAAGGGTTTACCTTGATGAATGTGTTGTCTATCCATGTGGTCCATCCATTTTTCCATCTCATTTTAGGATTTGATTCCAAAAATTAAGCAGATCCAATTGTTAGGTGGACTACTGTTAGGTGGACTACATTACTGGAAACTGTGGTCTTTGACCATTAAAAACTTATCGTGGGCCATCAAAGTTTTGGATCAAGCTGATATTTGTATTTTCCCTTCAACAAGGTCGGTTGGACCTTATCAACATGTTGGATGGCAAATAAATATAACCATGGGCCCTAGGTGCTCTGTAAGTAGTTTTTAATGGTAGGCATTCAATCACCACTGTTTCTGTGTTGGGGTCCACTCGAGATTTGCATCTATATAAGTTTTGGGGCCACATCATCATATGATCTAGAAAAAAATGGATAAAATGCATGGATATACAACACATTCATCAAGGTGGGCCTCACAGTCACGGTACACCCACTAAATAACTGTCCTATTCACAAATGGTTGCACGATAAATAGTGGTTGATTGGACGACAATGGTGCTGGTGATATTTACAGGTTTTATTAGAGGTGGGACTACGAAAGGTGCCTGCTCCGTAGAACTTCAGGCTTTTCTTTACATGTCTTTTTCTAATGTTTGAGAAAAATACGCTGCGGATTTCCAGCGAAAGCCCTTCCCAAGAAGTTCCTCCACTGGAAAGCTAAGTGGCACCCATGATGATGACTTTTCTTCGCATGTCTTTCTCTAATTTAAAAAAAAATCACGCTGCCGAATTCCTGCAAATGCCTTTCGCAGGAAGTTCCTGCACTGAAAACCTAAGTGGAACCCACCGTGATAGTTTTGAGAAATCCAATCTGTCCATCTGTTTTATGAGATCATTCTAGGACATGCATATGAAAATTAGCCGAAACCAATACTCAAGTGGGTTGAAAATGTGAAGATTGAACTTACACAATTGAAATATTCGTAGGTCACATAAGTTTTGAATGGTATAGATGGCATGTAAACATCACTGTCGACCAAGAGGAGGTTTCAATGGTAGGAATTTCCCTGCTCCCTTTTCCTTCGGTACGCTGTATCGAGCTCACTTTTGGTCTCAAGTCATAAACTAAGCTAAAAAAAAATAGATGGACGGGCTAGATTTCTCACAAACATCATGGTGGACCCCATCTAGATTTCCAGCAAGCTTAGCAAGATCCTGGACATTTTAGAGGCGGATTGCGTGCTTCATTAGGGAGGTAGTTACCGAAGAATGTGGATTAGCTATTGATAAGTTGAGTAGCGAGACTAGCTAATGAAGTGACGTCACCAAGTTCCGTAGGCCCACCATGATGTATGTTCTATATCCACGCCTTCCATCCATTTGGTGAGATCATTTTAGGGCAATATCCAAAGAATGAGTTAAATCCAAAGCTCCAATGGACCCAGCACAGAAAATAGTGGGAACTGACGTCCACCATTAAAAACTTCTAAAGGCTACAAAAGTTTTAGAACAAGGTGATATTTGTGTTTTCCCTTATTTCATTACTTTTTTAACTTTTGAACTGGTTAGATTTCAAATAAACATTATGGCGAGCCTTAGGATAGTTTTAGTGGTGGGAATCACTCTTCCCCCTGTTTCTGTGATGGGTCCACTACAGATTTTCATCTCCCTCATTCTTTGACTCATGCCTTAAAATGATATTTCAAAATGGATGGACAGTGTAGATACAACACATAAATTATAGTGGCCCCCACAGAACTTGGTGACATCACTTCAGTGTGGGACTTGAGTACTTAACCTATCAGTATCTAATCTGCAAACATTTGCCCGTCTTTGGGAACGGGTGGGAGCTTTAAGTGGCCACCGTGATGTATGGGTCTTATCCACAATGTCCATCCATTTCTTTCGTCATTTTAGACTATTAGCTCAAAAATGTGGCAGATCCAAGATAGATGTGGGCTACAGTGGGGATTAAACCCTTACCCTTGAAAAATTCATGGGGGCCAAAGAAGCTTTGGATGGAGCTGATATTTTTGTTTTCTCTTCATCCAGAGCTATGTATAACTTTATGAATAGGCTGGATGGCTAATATAAATAACAGTGAGCCCTAGAAAATTTTCAATGGTGAGGATTATTATCACCGTTGCTTTCTACGAAATCCTTTCTCGCACTGGAAACCTAGGTGGGGCCCACCATAATGTTTTTGAGAAATCTACCCTGTCTATCCATTTTTTCTTATCATTTCAGGGCATTATCCCAAATCTGAGGTAGATCCAAATCTCAAGTGCACCACACCACAGCAAGCAGCGGTGATAATGATTCTCATCGTTAAATATTTTTTACGGCCCACCATGATATTTACTTGACATCCAACCTATAGATTAGGTCATACAGACCTGAATGGTGGAAAAAAAGCAAATATTAGCTTGATCCAAAGATTTGGTAGCCCTAGGAAGTTTTTAATGGTGAGTGTTTAATCAACACTGTGTGGCCCACTTGAGATTTTGATCTACCTCAGTTTTGGGTTCATATCATAAAATTATTTTTTTAAATGTATGGACGGCGTGGATTTACAACTAATATCTTAGTGGGATCCACCCAGCATCCTAGTGGAAGAATTTCATGTGAAAGGCAACTACCGCATCCTTCGGAAAGTTAGAGAATTCGGTGAAGAGGCGTGCTAGAGAAGGAAACTCTCTCTTTCAAACTTGTGCATAAGAGCGCCTTCATCCAGACCGTCTACCTTATTCGACGGTGGATAGAAAGGTTCGCACGTAATGACGTGCGAACTGGTGTGTAGTTGAGCGTTTCTACACTTCTACATATGTTGATGGGTAAACTAATATGATGAATTGTAGGGTTCTGATGTATCAAATAAGTCCTGATTGGATGATTGTAGATGTTTGGTTTATGACATTTGTTGACCTAACTATTCCTTGGTGTTGTGTAGTCTCAGTGAAAATATTTCAGAAAATTGGGTAATTTTTTTCCCAACTTATAGAAAAGGAGGATTTCCTACATGCCATGCTAATAACCGGTGGAAAAGGAGGAAATTATTTAACACATGAAATGGGGTGGTTGGTTTGAATTGACCCCAAATGGGAGCTCCCTGCTTTGATGAAGACACAATTGCATGAGAAAGTAAACTGGGAGAACAATTCCTGACCTTAATCAAAGGTTCATTCCATCTTAGCTTAAATCCCCTTTAATACAATTCTAATCAAGAGAGCTTTAAGAATAACTTACTGTTTTGAAATTGACTTATATAACTCGGTGATAGAACTCGATCCCCTACTGCACTTGATCAGGATTCGCCTCGCCTAAGTCCTTTAAACGCTGTTGCCCATCAATCTAAACCCGATTAGTTCTACCTCAGCCCTAGGTATATAAGTTACCGAGTCAACAAACCGTGACTCACTAATTCAAGACAGTAACTTGTATGAGAGGGCTTACCTCGGACTGGGTTGTATGTGGGTCTGACTCAACTATTGTGTCGAGGAATCGGATTTACTCTGTACTGTGCTGCGGAATCGGATTTACTGGTTTTTTGGTCCAGTGCATAGTGGGTGCACAAACTCCACGTGCACCGCACTTTAAAGTGGGGTCGTAGTGATTTTTGGATGAAATCCACTCTTTTCATTCGATTCTAAGGGTGTAATTGGTGCCATTGACCAAAGATGAGGCATATACAAGTCTCGAGTGGGCCATACTTTTAGATTTGAGCTCTTCACTTATGGAATTATTTCGATCTGATTTTCGGATCATTCCAAATTTGAACATCAACGGTCAAAAGGGTCCTATGGCCTATTTAAGTGATTTTCAACAGTTTATTCAGTTATTAGAGGTTGGGGCAAGGATGATCAAATAGTGGGTTGTGAAATCATGTGTTGTAGGCCTAATAACGTTGGATCGGCGAATTGGATCCAAATCTTAAGATGATTTAAGGTCTGGGCCTTCCATAGTCCATATTAAATAGTTCTAATGGTTTCTAGGGTTGTCTAATTGCAACATAAAGATTGATTTTATAATCCGATGATTGAATTAGGGAAATCAAGTGTTAGAGCGATCGGCGGAATGTTGTGGACTTGATGAATGGTGGATCTTGTGATTCAAACTTCCAAATCTAAGACGAATGGTTCGATTTATATATCTAAAAGATGGAAATCTGAAAACAGGTTTCTTCATTAATGTGCATATCCATCTTGAACATCAATAGATTGGATGATTTAATTATGGATGAAGATCACTCCCTAAGGATTGATTTTATCGTCGATTAAATGAACTATCCAACCCATGGTGAGATTGAAAGATTGTACAACTATTCATGATGTACTCTATGTTGAGATATCAAAGGCTTAATTAAGGGCGAGTTGTTCTCAAAATGGCAGATGCGTTGTGGTTTGACAAAGTCCAAAATTTGATGGTTAAGATGGTAACTTTATGTATCATCGAAATGATGGATCATAACAATTTTCACACACACAAGTGCCTAACTAGGTCTCCCTAGTAACGCCTGAGTATGAAAAAGTACAGGGTGTTACATGACATTTTTGGATGTTATCGATTTGATTGACAGAGGCGTTGATTCGATCGATGGTTTGTCGAGTCTCGTTGATTTGATCGACAGTTAGATCAACAGTGCACACAAGTTCTACGTAAGTGCGTTTATTATTATTTTTATTTATTATTATTTTTTTTAAAGGTGTACGCCACCTACTATGTATTGATGTAAGCAAGATGTACAATTGGAGATTTAGGTTGACACCACAAGGGTTGGCCAAACCTATCATATGGAAGAAGAACAAAGAGCAAAATTTACAAGGAGAATGCAGGATATTGGAGACGACAAGTGCAAAAGGCTGAAGCAAACAATACTACCAGGCAGAGATGGAAGGACCTCCCAAGATCAAGGGAAGTTGCACAGAAACACATGGCAGTGACCGCCTCCATTGTGATGGGAAGGCAAGAATTGCATAATGCCAAGATCAACTGATCCCAGTTTTGGGCTTGGAAAGCCTAATCTGGCTAAGATCAGATTTATCTAAAAGCATTGATCCTACAAGGTGTTGAAATACCAGTAAAACCGCTGCTGTCATGCTACATATAGTGAAATTTTGAAGGTACAATCCATGTGTTTATGGAAATGTTGCACTCGTGAAATCGGCTCGATCTTGGCTTGAATTTGGCTCGAACTGAGCGAGCTGCTAACTGAACCGAGCTAAGTTGGCCAATCAGGCTTGAGGACCGAGCCGAGTTCGAGCTAGGGTCAGCTAGTGGCCAAGCCAAGTCTAGCTGTGCCAAGCTCGACTCGAATCGACTAGTGTACACCTCTAGCCATGACTTGATGTTGTAGAATTTTTCACTGCTGGTTGCTGGACAGTTTTTTGGTCCTTTCAATATGATTGAGAGACTTTCGGATCATATTGAGGCTGTCATCGAGAGTGGCTCGATGGCATCAATAATTGTTGGAATTTTCACCCCTGGTCACTGGACAGTTTTGGTCCTGTGTCGATATGATTGAGAGACTTTCAGATCATATCGAAGCTATCATCGAGAGTGGCTTGATGACATCGACGAGTTCTGCAGATGCGATTGCGGAAACGCAGATTTTGAGGATTTTATTTCCTATTTTGGTTACACCTCTTTCTATTCTTATATATATGGGTGTATCCAGGATTGGGGTGTATTCGGTTTCCTAAAGCTTTGCTTAGGGTTATCAAAGGTGAGAGAGAGAGAGAGAGAGAGAGAGAGAGAGAGGGGAAGCTTGTGGAAGGGAGGCTATGCTCGTAGAGGTGATCTACCATATCTTAGCGCTTCCACGTCCTCGTAATCGGTGAGATCTCTCCGTTTCTCTTTTATTTCTCTTATTGTTTATCTACTCCTGCGTGAGTGAAGAAGGTTTGATCTAAGCGATGTGTGCATGTGAGCGGTTGTAACATTCTTCTTTATAGTGGATTGTTGATCTGGACAAGGTCCCGTGGTTTTTACCTCTTTGAGGATTTTTCACGTAAAAAATCCTTGGTGTGATGTGGTTTATGCTTTAATTGTTTTTCATTGCATTATTATTCCATAATTCTGGCTTGTTTCGGGCGGCTATATCCTAAGGTTTTGTGCAAGGCCCCCAACATGACTGACTAGGTATAAAGAAAAATGATGAAAATAGGTATCCCATAGTTTTACGTCAATAAACAAGCATACAAGGATCAAAGGTTAGGATTGTTCAACTAATTTAAGTTTTGTATCTTAACTTAATATAGGTGGTTGCAGCAATTTATTCAGTTTGATTTGAGTCAATATATAACATGTGTATCATTCATAGGTGCTTGCATATTAAGCATCACACCCTAGCCAGAATATAAATAACTGCCCCGTAGAAAGTTCTTGTTTGTACAGGACGCGCCCATTGTTTAATAGGTACGTATTGTCATTTGAGTGGATGATGATGATGCAGCAGGGGATGCTGAAAAAAAAGTTTTATTAGAGGTGGGACCACAAACCTTCCTAATTTGATAATTCCTTTACGTGTCTTTTGCTAATGTGAAAAGATATTCAAACAGAATAGTTAGCTTTCACTTCCACTGACGTGGCAATGTTATCATCATGTACTGGTAAAAATCTGCTCGTTGAATTGTAGGGTTCTGATGTATGGATGAAGTCCTGATCTATTGGGACTATGGTTTGTTAATCTATTCCGTTTGATGATGAAAAAATAATAATAAAATCTTTCTGATTAGATGATCCAATCGGTCTGGTTTATGGCGATTTTTTATTTTACCTAATTACGTTCCTGAAAATTAGATTAATTTTATTTTCTAAGCTTTCTCTAAAAATGGTGTCCTGCACGTGGGACGGAGAATTTCTTATATGCCACGTATGCCTAATTAACGGTGGCAATGGACTAGAAGAAGCTCACCGACCCAATGAGCTGACCTAGCCTTGGGCTGCACGCTTGTCTGTGGGTCGGGCTTGGACCTTCTGAAAAATCTTGTTAAAAGACCAAAGTTAGAAGTTTTCTTTTCCTCATTTTCCCCCTTTTGTTTCCCTTAAACAGCTCCTGTATTTTTATGCCATGATGTTTTCGGGTCTATGAGATTTTTTGGCCATTGATGGAGTAGACACTTAGATATTAACGGTCTGAATCACTGATCCACGGCTCCATTTCATAAGATGGGTGCCTTCCCTCACCGCTAATGTAACGCCCTGAAAATCGAGGGTTGAGCAGGAGCTCAACTCCCAAGTTCCAACGCATCACTTATGCAACATAGATAGTGATGATTAAATGTTATCTTTATTAGTACATTAAACATGTAGGAGATTAAACCAAAACATCATATCATACTCCAAAGACGATTAAGTTAAGCAACCGGAAGACTGTGATAGATATATAAAATGTATAAGTAATCGTAGGTCTTCTGAGTATGATCATGTTACCAGGTCAAAAATTTACATGTAAAGTTTCAAAATATACAAAATGTGTAATGTCATCTAATCATCAACCCTGCAAGCCCCGTCGATCAGGCCACAGTTCACATGAACCCGCCCGAGAACTTCATATAGGAGAATGCCTCCTCGTCATTCTCGAAGTCTGGCTCCGCCTCGTAGGCATCACCACCACCTGCAGCTAAGACAGAGTCTGGTTGGTATGTACAACACCGTCCGAGAATGTGGGAGTGAGTGATCAACTCAGTGGAGCTATAAAGCAAAGGTTAACATGTTATCAATTCAGTCACGCAGTAATAATAACGCAATACAACAATCAGGTCCTAAGTACTCTTGTTAATGCAAGGATGATATGAAATAATGATGCATGCCCTCGCCTATGCTCCCTCAGCGACTTCATCTCACGATCACGGCATGCAACCCTTCCTTAGTGCTTGACCTGCTACACCAAAGACACACGTAATGTTGTGCATACTTGTGATTAGCCAGTTTCTTACTTAGGTTTATTCATACAACAAGAATAGGAAGCTAAGATACCTCCCTTATATCAATGCCCAAACAATGATCCATTCTAGGGTTGTCAGTCTTATACGATATTGCGGTTCTAGGTCACTACAAAGGGCTCGTCACCTGATCAGTGTAGGCCTAGTTTA
Organism: Magnolia changhungtana; assembly: GCA_030180095.1. Classification (NCBI taxonomy): domain Eukaryota; kingdom Viridiplantae; phylum Streptophyta; class Magnoliopsida; order Magnoliales; family Magnoliaceae; genus Magnolia; species Magnolia changhungtana. The sequence goes on along the minus strand of JASAUF010000396.1, from coordinate 4,939,478 downwards.
TACTTTAGCTGCTACGGAAAGACTCGTCGCCTCAACGCAGTCTCAGAGTATGCTCGAGGTCACTACAAATGGCTCGTCACCTGATCAGTGTAGGCCGACAGCTCGAATACAATGTCCCATATTATCGTATTCGGCTCACAAGGAGGTGTTGCTCACTGGTCACTACGGGGAGGCTCGTCGCCCCAACGTAGGCTGACAGCTCAACCACGGTGTCCCATACCACCATGCCCAGCTCGTGAGTCATGGCGGATCGAGGTACCAAGGTTAAATGGGCTTTCTACTGGTAAGTTTGGTACCTTAGATTCAAGCAGTAGCGTCCATACATGGTGAACATACATTGGGCCAATCGGGTTGTTAGACAAGCTCGACTAATATGAGCGCACGTTGATTTGATTGACATAGAGTGCATAAGTATTCCGCGTGGCCTAACCACTGTCGTCAAATGACGTACGACTCGGATTCATCGAATGCATCTGTCGTGGCTGAAACTAAGACAGCCACTCAGTCGGAACCAGTTACCGATTGCCTGGACTACACCGTAGCCCCAAACACACTTCAAATACGATAGGAATACATATGTGCTAGTAAAAAAAAACATGTAGCAACCAACATAAATATAAGTCTCATTTGAGCATTTCAACAAACACATAGTGTACATGTTATTATACATAGGCATTTCGACCATACAGCATGTAGTAGTAATATAAGTTACATAAAGGAAACTACAACCATATCTAAGGGGGTTGAGAATCCTATCTCAACACCCTCATTACATGCATTTTAACAGGTATATCCTCATTGAGGCAATTTATCAAACACTTAGACTACACATTCCAATATACATGTATTAGGCTAGTTATAACACATATCCTGGCATGCCGTTTTACAAAGGAGTTGCCATATACACAACGAGCATATATTCATAGTTAAGAATCATGGCAAGCACAAATCTAAATTCCATATCCATTCAGACATTTTTACAAACACTTAGACTACACACTACAACATACATAACGTATGTTCACGATAATAGGAATTAGGACAAATCCTTTCACCAAGGAGTTGTCACACGCATAACAGCTATATATTCATGATGAATAATCATGACAAGCATGAATCCAAATTTCGTACTTATTTAGTCATATTAACAAATACATGGAATACACTATACTCAACGTAGTTCATATATATCTGTAAAGTGAAACAGGCATTGTATTTAGTATGTGAAATGATACCCACATCAGTTATAAATCATTAACCGGCATTAAAAGCCTTGAAAACTATAACCTAAACGTTTATAGTCTGCAGCTTTCGTCGGTAAACGAGCAATAGACTCAGTTCGTATACCGAGTCTTTGTCTATGGCACAACGGCAACCTATATCATGAAATGGGTTAGCTATTCCATCCCTTGCTCAATGCGGAAAACAACAACAGACCATGCGGTGGACCAAATCTGTTGTTAATTTGATTTTGGCACAAATTCACAATTTTGGCATAGTGTGGCACATAAGAGAGCTAAATTCAACATCCACAATGCCTCTTCCTCATAGTAGTCCTACCTGAGACTCGCGTCTACCCGTTCTAGGGGATTTCCTTACTCTTGTTGCACATGGGCTTGAAATCACACAGACAAATGTTAGGATGCTAAAATAACAATATGCCCTTTTTTGATAGAAGTGCCCTCTTTATGTTTGGTAATGCAATAGTACTAATTTGTGCCACAAATTTACCTAAAAAAAGGAATGCATCCATCAATAGGGGTGGTTTTTGATGGAGCTCGATGTGGTCAGAATGGATAGCTAAAATATGCCGACTATAAAAATATGCATATTCTTGAAGACAATTCAGATTGAGGTGATTCAAAAGAAAAATAAAGCTTGATGACTCTAGTTTAAAAAAAAAAAAATTAAAAATAAAAATAAAACTAAAACTCAAATAAAGCTGATTTTAAGACATTTAGGAACTGCAGAAAAATTTATCGATTTAAGGCAACTGGTACTTCTAGAATTTTAATTTTTTTTTGGAATTTAGAATTGAAAAAAAATTTATGGGACGAAAGTACATTTGATAATAAATCACCAAAAAAATTATAAAAACAATTCAGTAACTACAAGTGTGCAATTAACTTGTTGAAACTAAAGATTTCTACAACTACAAGTTGACAATGAACTAGACAAGTAGCCGATGAACCAGGAATTACTCAACTAGCATGGATTAGAATTACTCATAACATTGATCATTGTCATTACAAAGACCATTTGCAACCAACTCTCATAAGTGCATTAATAATAATTATGGCTTCTCATGTTGCAAGTTTTTAAGACAAATTAAATACAAGTTTCTAAACCATAAAAAAAAACACTTTTCTAAGACACACACACACACACACACACACACACACACACACACACACATATATATATATAGAGTCATGCTCCCCTGCGCACCTATGCATGTGCGCACCTTTGTACACATGTCATGGGTGTCTAATCTAAACGGTCCATGTGATGTGGAATCCCATGAAACCTTATGTGACAAATTTTCACCCCGATCTAAAATTCTGGTGGGCCATAGCAAAGACAAATGCAAATCAAGGGAGGAAACTGTTTTCATTTTTCATGGCCTATCAAAGTTTTAGATCAACGTAAAACTCGGGCCCGGGGGGTTTCACGAGTTGCTGCTTCACATGAACGATTCGGATTTTGGATTCCCATCACGTATGATGGGTTCTCAAACAAGTTTGTACGTATTATGTACGAACTGGTTCGCAGGTAAGCGTTTCTGTATATGAGTCATGCTCCCCTGCGCACCTACGCACGTGCGCACCTTTGTACACGTGTCATGGGATATTTCTGCAAATGCATAAACTCGTTGGAATGTTGAAAAACCATAACATTTTAGAGCTTCCTCCTACTACCAAATTGTCAGGAAAAGAAGAAAACTTCCTCGCCCAGTCTCTAATTGCAGCTTCTGCTACCAATGGGACTAAGAAAAAATCCATTTAGATATCTTGGTTATCGTCTCTAAGGACTCCTCCAATGTGTACATAACTGAAGAACTCATCCGACTTGAAACAAAAAAAAAAAAAAAAACTTGTAGTGCAGTTTTAGGTTAAAAAAAAAAAACCGAATCAAAGAATTCATCTTTTCGTTGTCACAACCAAAGGTGCGTGTCTTCTACCCTTTTGTGTTAAATCTTGTGCCATTTTGATAACCTTCCACAGGAAGAGAGGGCCAGAACCATAGTTCAAAACCCAAAAACTCAACTCGACGTCCATTTGGGTCAGGTCAACTTGAAGATTTGAATGAGTCTTCAGACGACTCAAGTCGAAATAAATAAATAAATAATATAAAGGATATTTTAAGTTGTCAAAACTGATACACATGTTAAATAAGCACTGTTGGGGATTTTGGCCTGCGGAATCACACAGATCTAGATCTAGGATGGTAATCCAATGGCACCAAGCACACAAGAGAACACACAGATTTAACGTGGAAAACCCTTGCGGGAAAAAACCAAGGCACAAAGCGACAAATCACCACTATGAAAGCATTAATTATAAAGAGAAAGGACTTACCTGATTCGAACAACCTCGAATCTCACCCTTGCTACACCCTTTAGAAACCTTGGAACCCCTTTAGAAAGCTTTTGCATACATTACCATTCCCTAGAAAAACCCTAGGAACACCTATTTATAGTTTAGGAAACTTCCCTTTTGCATCCCAGTTGCAAAAGGACTCAAATCTGCAGTTTGGCGCAAAATTGCGGAACAAACTGAATAACCTATGACTAGTCGTGGCTCTCCTACGACTGGTCGTAGCCCACCTTCGACCAGTCATAGCCGACCCTCGATCAGTCCTAGCTACAGTAAAAAATAGCAAAAACTAGCTGGACTTTGAGTCGTGCCAGGGCTCGAACCTACAACCGGTCAAGCGCCTCCCACGACTAGTCGAAGCTTCCCACGACCGGTCGAACGACCTCAAAACCTTTCGATTTAAGACTTTTCTCAACAATCTCTACCAAGTCTTCAATCTTCAACTGTGTAGCTCCTTGACCTCTTCTCTTATCTCTGCTTCACATCATAGCTCAAGATCACACTCCGTCCTTCTTTTCCACCATCGCCGAGCCCAGAGAAGTTTCACAGAACTTGAACTTCTCTACAGGAATTTTTTGTTGATCATGTCTGCCGGATCTAAATCCACATGCCCAACCACCTTTGCTCCTGTCTTCACAAAAGAATGACGTAGTCTTCTTACCATCTCACCGCTACCCAATATTGCTGCCGGGGTACTTGCTCACAACACTAATAGCCTGTGAAATAACCGTTCTAAACCAGACCATGGCATATACTGCCCACCGCATTCGAATAAGGCTCATGAGATATCCTGCTTTTCCTTATCTGTTTTGGGACATGTCCTGAGGAAAACTTGAGGAGAGACACGTAGGGAACGCTCTCCGGCTTTACTTGGCCCATCACATCCTGGATCAATACCTACACACAAGGTATTTCTCCTGTGATTGCCTACTCCTCCTTCAGTCTCAATACCGAGAACCATCTTTGCAGCCCCCCGATCCTTCATCCTGAACGTCCCACTTAACCGAGTCTTCAGTACATTGATTTCAGACATGTCATAATTGGCGATCTACATGTCATCAATTCCTGACTCATCATGAAGGAATCAAACCACTGCTTAGGCGACAGGTCGAACTACGACCTCCTGCAAAGTCTTTTCTCAGCCCCTTTAACTTCGAACCGCTCTGGTTGCTTCATGTAGATCTTCTCTTCACTTTCCCTTACAGAAGTGCAGACTCCACATCCATCCTTTCAGCTCAAGATCACGTTGGCCAACCAGCTCCAAACACAGATTTAATAGACACATGTTGTACTGTCGGCGTGAATATCTCTGAGAAGCAGATCCTTTCTCTCTGAGCATAACCCTTCACTACCAACATCACCCTGTATCTATGCTGTATCCTCCTGAAGATCCACTGCATCCAACCGCTCACCGGCCCACTAGAAGCTCCACCAGCTCCCATATGTCGGTCTGGTATAACAAATCCATCATATCGCCCATAGTCACCTTCTACTTCTCAGCACCAGGCTCACCTAGAGCCATCTGAATAGAAGATGAATCCTCCTGCGATATTGGAGTCGTCCATGCACCTCACCGATATCCCGCGATCATGCCGTGTGATTCTTCTCACAGGTGGCTGCTCCACTTGCTCTGTATCCCAGTCCACACGTTTCAGCCTTCCTGCCCTACCCGCTCATGTGGCCATGCCCATCATGCCACACACGTGCAGAAGTGGAATCCACTACATCCACTATAGCTCCACCGTTTGAAGTGCTCTCGATCAACCTGTACAAGTTATCGAGTTGTTGCGCTTTCATGATTACCCGTGCCCCCTTGGATACTTTAAGAGCACCATCAATACCTGTGTACTTGCATCCTTTTGCCTTAAGCACACCAAGAGAAATCAGATTCTACTTCAAATCAGGAACGTGTCTCACATCAGTTAAGGTATGCTCCACCCCATCAAACATCTTGATGCGCACCGTACCAACAGCCACAACATTACAGGCAAAGTCATTGCCCATAAACACCTGTCCACCATCGCACTCACTATAGCTGGCGAACCAACTCCGATGAGGAGTCATGTGAAAAGATGCCCCTGTGTCTAGCATCCACTCGTCCTTACGATCATCGTATGACCGTCTGAGCGAAGACACAGACAAAACATCACCATCACATCCATCTGACGTGGCAGCGTTGGCCTCCCTGCATGAAGCCTCAGAATCTTCCCTCTTCAATTTAGGATTTCTACAATCCTTCTTCACATGTCCTTCCTTTCCACAATTCCAGCACTTTACCTTTCCTTTGCCATTGCCCCTGGATTTGGATCTAGAACCAGAAGAACCTGTACCTTGTTCAGAATTCCTACCCAATGTAAACAGTGCATCAGAAGACGTCCCTATGTCGCTATTTAGTTGTCTCATAGCCTTCCCTTGAAGGGCCGAGATAACTGTATCGACACTCAGGGTTTTATTCGTGCTGCACATAGTGTCCTTGAATGCCTCAAAAGACGCTGGGAGAGAATTCAGCAACATACATGCCTGTTCTTCATCTTTCATTACTTCTTCTATATCCAGCAATTTGCAAACCAATTTATTAAAGTTGCTGATGTGAGCCTATAGATCTCCACCCTCTGCCATCTTGAAGTTATACCACTGCCGCTTCAAGTGCAGGCGATTTTCAGAGGATTTCTTCGCATAAACATCCTCTAACTTCGCCCATAACTTAGTTGCAGTTTTCTCCCTCATGACGTTATAGAGAACCTCATCCGTGAGACATAAACGGATCGATGATAATGCCTTCTTATCCAGAGTATTCCAATCACCATCAGTCATAGTGGACTTCTGCTCCTCAAGAGCACCATCTTCGCCTTGCTTGATTAAGGAACTCATCATCTTGATCTTCCATAACTCAAAATTATTTTTCCCTGAGTACTTCTCAATATCATACCTAGCGCTTGCCATTATTACTAATCCCTCAGATTTAGATCTGTGCCCCAACCGATTGCTCTGATACCACTTGTTGGGGAATTTAGCCTGCGGAATCACACAGATCTAGATCTAGGATGGTAATCCAATGGCACCAAGCACACAAGAGAACACACAGATTTAACGTGGAAAACCCTTGCGGGAAAAAACCATGGTACAAAGCGATAGATCACCACTATGAAAGCATCAATTACAAAAAGAAAAGACTTACCCAATTCGAACAACCTCGAATCTCACCCTTGCTACACCCTTTAGAAACCCTGAAAACCCTTTAGAAAGCTTTTGCATACATTACCATTCCCTAGAAAAACCCTAGGAATACCTATTTATAGTTTAGGAAACTTCCCTTTCGCATCACAGTTGTGAAAGGACTCAAATTCGCAGTTTCGCGCAAAATCGCGGAATAAACTACGTAACCTATGACTAGTCGTGGCTCTCCTACGACTGGTCGTAGCCCACCTTCGATCAGTCGTAGCTGACCCTCGACCAGTCCTAGCTACAGTAAAAAATAGCAAAAACTCGCTGGACTTTGAGTCGTGTCAGGGCTCGAACCTACGACTGGTCGAGCGCCTCCCATGACCAGTCGAAGCTTCTCACGACCAGTCGAACGACCTCAAAACCTTCTGATTTAAGACTTTTCTCAACAAGCACAACAAATGCTTGTAGCCTGCTGGTAATGCACTTGCTCCTGTCTCAATGAAGTTGTGTCCAGCTCTCACAGGTAACTTTTTGCGCTTTAACAGCACTCGGAAGTTGACAGGGCACTTGACTAGGAATGGGCTGTATACCAAGAGTTGTGACTGGGTTGGGCTTTCTCCTTGAATTGGGCCTGCATCAGTTTTAAATAGCGGTTATTTTGAAATATATGTTTAGCATAAAAAGAACAGAGGATTTCATTTCTTCTGTTTGAATAAGCTTAGCCGCAATATGATTGGTATATTCATGATCATGTTATTTTAGTATATTCATGATCATGTTATTTTAGCCACATAACTGGTTCACATACTCTTGTATACATGGTTTTAAGACTCGGTGACTTATACCAACTCATTTGATACTGAGTCCAGTTGTGACTCGGCTGAGTTGGTGACTCTATTTTTTATTTGACTAATGGTGTTGAACAGGACCAGTTTGACCGAGTCTGAATTGATTTGAAACAACTTGCATGGGACTCGTTTGGGTCTTAAGACATTTGAGGCATTTGAGACCGAGTCCTCCAAATGCCGGGGTTGAGACAACTAGAAGCTAGTGAGTATCAAGTTGGGTGATTGATGTAGCCGGATGATGTAACAATGGACCACGATGGATATATTGAAGTCAAAAAGGTATATATTCTTGAACACAACTCTATCAGAAGTGATTCAAAAGCTAAAATAAACCTTGATGAGTCTAGTTATAAGAAAAAAGTAAAGAGAGAATAAAACCCATATTCAAATGTGATTGATTTTAATTAGTTTTGAAACAATCCAGAAATTCATTAGTTTTAGGTACTTAGTACTTGAAGAGTTTTAATAAGAATGGAGAGAGATTTTATTGAATGAAAATAAGCTTGTAATGAATTACCAAAAAATATTATAAAAATCATTAATTAGCTAGAAGTGCCAAAAACGTCACAAACAACTAACCTATAGAACTGAAAATTTTTGTAATCACAATTGTTGATGAATCAGGAATCATTCGACCAGTATAGGTTGAACTCACTCACAACCAAAAATGAATCACACAACTCCCTCTTCTACCTGAAATTTGTAAGTAATAATATATTTGTTATAAATTAAATAATAGAATTCATTCTCATTACAGAGGAGTTCTTATATATTTAAACTAATTCCAACAACATCTCATAAATACATTAATAAGAACCAAGAGTTTCCAGTGCACACTACAACAAATGGGGCTTTTACTGGTGCTCAAGAGCGTAAGATTAATAAATAAATCAATAAAGAAAATTAACCAAAGCAAGCACTAAAGCTGGGTAAAGGCATTTGTGGGCCCATCTACTTGGTGTGTGATGCTCTGCATATAATCAATCATCCGATGTATATGAACTGTCCACCTAAAGTCGTGTAGGCCATGGGCCATCAATGTGGATGCCCTTTGTAACTCTTTTTTTTTTTTTTGAATGGAATTTTTCCATGAATCAGCAAAAGTTACAGGTCTTCAGGAGGGTCTCAACAAAAAGACTACAGACCACTCCTATCGTGTCTCCCCTCTATCTTTTTTAAGATACCTTGGTTCGGGAGGGCAACCACAAAAAACGGGCCTCTCCTATCATATGCTCTACAAAATGAAACAAGGAAACCAAAATTAGCACCCCCATTAAGCACGCAAGGATCTCAGGGCCCCTAAACCAGCCCTATCCAGACAGATCGAGTAGCCGCCGCAATTGCCAGTGGAGGGTATTATGATGAACATGGAAGGAGGCCTCTTGGGTCTCGCTGCCCAAGCGTGTGTTGAGGGTCAAATATTGCATATTAGACCCCATTTATTACCTGGATTTACGAGTATGATACTGTTTAACACCTAGTTTTAATCGTATTTGTAATGCAAGGTGAATCTAGGAGCGTTAACTGGAAAGGATGATAAAAGCTGAGATTTAACACTCAGAATTCACGAAGGCATGGGATGGACTCCAGAGGACCAACATTGACGGATTTACATGCCAGAGATCAGAGGAAATCAAGTCGTTCACATTAAACGGGCTCGAAAACCAACCAGAATGCAAGATCACAGGGTTTTCGCCATCCGATTGGCTTGAAACTTCATACAGGGCCTGAGAAACGTAAATTAACCGTACATGTCAAATTTCAGCCCTCGAATCCCTGTGAAAGTGGCCCAACAGACAAAATAGCCCATGAATCTGTGATTTAGGGCCCACCTGATTCTTGGATATGCTTCAATTCAAATCTCAACCCATTAAATGAGCTGGAAAAGTGGATGGAAGGAGCAGATTTCTAGAAACATCATGGTGGGACCCATTTACATGGGATGAGTGTGCATAGCACATGTGCACTGGAGGTGCACTGAATGTAAGGTCGGGTCAAACCGACTTTGACCCGCGCCCGCCCGAGTTTCAAACAGAGAACGGAAGTCTCTGTTTCCGTTTTCGCAAGGGCCGTCCGCTGATCTGTCAATGGCCCACCATCATCGTGCAACTCGATGATCTGAGTCGTTCATCATCTCTGGAGGGGGGCTGTGACCCTCACCTAGGTGGAAGTTTTCCAAGAAAAAGCATGTAACAGATTTTAACCGTTCGGACGCAGGATGAACGGTCGGTTGATAATTCCGTGGGCCACACCATAATCAATATAAAACTGACTACTCTCGACTGGTTTTTCGAGTAGAGCACAATGGACGGTGTGGATTTGTTATCCAACTCTGTTCATGGGCCTCGCCAACATCACAGCGTAAGCTGTTTACGCAGGCCCTGCTTCTGCGTTCGAAACTAACTGATTTCAGGGTGGTTGTACGCCCATCGTGATGGTTGAATGACCGATCTGAACCGTCCATCATGCGGGTCTGCCCATAACGCCCCAAGAGACGTTATTCTTTTGGACAGAATCAAAGGAAGAGGGGAGTTGGGAGGCTCCGTTTTTGGTTGCGTAAGGAGGGCTGCGCAACACTCCAAACCGACTCCACTACGCACGGTTTTACGTAAAGACCTCCAGCTGTCTCTACCGTCCGGATCTCTACGCACTCCTCTCCACCGCCCTTTCACAGCGGCTATAAAGAGAAAGGGAGAAGAGAGAAGCCAGGGAGTTTTTTTTGGAGGAAGGGGAGAGAGATAGCATAGTATTTTCTTTTTTTTTTTATTATTATTTTGTTCTTGTTCAAGGGATCCAGCCTATTCATGTTGGGCTGAGCCTCTTGGCTAGGGCCAAGAGGTGAAGCTTGTAGTGTGATGGGACCGATTCTACGGCGTTGATTTATGGTTATGAATTGATGTTTGATTCTAGTTTGATTAATTGAAATATTCATAGTTTTTAATGATTTGTTGTGACTTAAATTACAATAGATCTGCGATGGCTTTGAGTATTTCCTTCTTCCTCATATTTTGATTGTGAAATCAGGAAACCCTGTTGTTCACCATTACCCCTTGGACATGGTTGGATGATGGAATCCTTCCTAACATTCATACATCTTCTGATTGGTTATGGATTGGTTTAAGTTATGTTGTTTACCTTGTCTCATGGGCATGGATTTGTGATGGAATCATTTCTAATTCTTATACCTTTCATCTATTTGAAAACTAGATCAAAAGGAAGTTCACATTGATTTTCAGGTTATATCTTCCAACTGGATGAAGATGGGACTCGAAGTCCAGTTGAGTTCATAAATTGACCGTAGATCTCCCTGATCTCTACAAGTGGATCCTCTGAATCCCTAGTTTCCTACCTTTAAATTTTACCAGTTTAGATTAATATTTTCACAATTATTCCTTCATATTCACTTGATTTAGATTGCATCTTATTCTAGTTCTAATTCTGGTTACTTTCAGATTACGTACAGGTTTCAGTCCCTGTGGATTCGACCTCGGTCTCACCGAGTTTATTACTACATCACAACCTTATACTTGGGGAGTGAACAGCGTGCCATGTCATCCGCAGGTCCGTTCCCCTCCCTAAAGATATGAGAAAAGGAAACTGTACATCCTTTAAGCAGGGAAAGAAGCCGCAAGATCTAATGTCTCATATTCCACGGGGTACAAGTTTTCAGTTGGATGAGGCTTAGGGCGAATTCGGAGTCAAATTCGACCACAATATGCTTTAATCCTCTCGAACAACAGTAGTAAATGCCGTCATGCATAGCCCTCACCTCTGCAATATTGTTGGAACACACCCTGTAGCCAGAAGAGAAGGCAAAAATCAGATTACCATTTTCTCCCCGGCAAACACCCCCACCTGCTGCCAACCCCGGATTGCCTCTCGAAGAACCATCCACGTTAAGCTTAACCCACCCTTTTGGCAGTTTGTTCTACCTAATAATATAGCAATTCAACGATGTAGTCCTTGGCGGGGGCAAATCCAAACTCTGATTGCTCCGCCAATCCCTCTCCCTCAATCTGTCAGCCTCTTCCATATGCAGAATTGAAACAAACCACCATTTTATCTGAGATATGGAAGAGGCTAACGTCATCTTTTGGCCCTCAAATTTTGCTGCATTTCTTGCATGCCAAACTTCCCAGCAAATTAGAATAGGAAGTATGTACCTGATATGAGCTGGCGCGTCATCCGAAGCGAGACGCCACTACATCAACCTCCCTTCCACGGTCTGATTGGACATGATAGGAATGCCACAACGCCTGCCAAAATGAGCCCAAAGAGCAGCCACATGCTGTCAAAAAAGGAACAGATGTTCTAAAGACTCAGCATTATGAAGATCGCTATGGTCGTCTGTAGAGCAACAAGAACAGATTGACGCCAAAGAAATTCCTCTAGACTGAACTCGTTCGTCCACCACAATTGCCCCATTAGAAGCCTCCAGCAGAAAATGGAAATTTTTGGTGGAATTCCTTTGTACCAGGGCCAGCTATTCCATTTGATGACTGGGGAGGAAGCTTGGCTCACCTTCCAAGCTGATTTTAGCATGAATTTGCCTGAAGGATCAAATGGCCAGAAACGTTCATCCACACCATCGTCTGAGATTGCAAAACCAACATTAAAGATGTGTGCAACAACCTAATCTGGGAGAAGATTGAGGGCTGACGACGGAGGGAGGGGGCTTGCTACACCTAGCAGGTCTCGAACATTTAGGCCCCTCAGCTCAGCTGGAATTTGGATGGAGAGGAGACGCATAATTGGGCCTAAACCAGACCAATTTTCCGTCCACAGGTTAATATCCCGGCAACCCACCTTCCATTGGGCATTGGAATTGAGGAATTAGAAGTGCTGCCTGATTTTCACCCACAACTGGGAATCGGACGAAGAAATGTTGGGCGAGGGATCCTCACTCAAGTCCCTACAATGCTGGGCCGCATAAGGGAGACCCAGGGACTGACATTTTTCCTAAACAGAACTTCTCAAGCCATCTTCATCCTGAGCACACTCAAAACTTCTGAAAGCCGTCTTATCCCTAACCCACCTTCCTTGGTCGGCCTAGCAATTCTGTTCCATGCTACCCAGTGAAGTTTATTTTTGCCATTTGCCCAACCCCAGAAGAAACTAGCAAAGAGTCTTTCCAATATACCGATAACCTTACCTGGAACATGCATCACAGACATTGTATGAATGGGGATAGATCCCATGCTTAATGAGGGTCAATCTTCCAGCCTGAGATAGAAACTTTGACTTCCAACTAGAAACTCTTCGCTTGATTTTATCGACAAGAAACTGAAAATCAGCTGCTTTGGTTCTACCTTGTTGAAGAGGCACTCCCAGATACTTTACTCCAGCCACCACCATTGGGAAACCCTTTGTAACTCACCAGATACTTTACTCCAGCCACTGCCCTTTGTAACTCCAGCCACCGCCATTGGGAAACTCTTCGCTTCCAACCAGAAACTCCAGCCACCGCCCTTTGTAACTCCAGCCAGAAACTCTTCGCTTGATTTTATCGCAAGAAACTGAAAATCAGCTGCTTTGGTTCTACCTTGCTAAAGAGGCACTCCCAAATACTTTACTCCAGCCACCGCCATTGGGAAACCCTTTGCATCATTCTAGATACTTTACTCCAGCCACCACCCTTTGTAACTCACCATCATTAAAATGTTTTATATATATATATATATATATATATATATGTTAAAAAGTTTGTATAAAAATTTGATTTTTTTTTTGTGTGTTTTGGAAATAATCCCATATTGGAAAAGAGAGAAGAAAATATTGTGTTTATACCTAATTATTTACTTCGTTGATCCGTGGAGTATAGGACTAACACGCGAACGGGCACGGTCTCGGTGCAAGGGCATGGGTATGTCAGGCAGTGTGGCCATAGAGGTTTAATTGCACATGTAGCATTAAATCAAATCATGCAAAAACTGCCACATGTGGTTAGCCCAACGGTTATAAAACGGCTACACAATTATTATAAACGGCTAGCATGCTAGTTTTTTTTATTTTTTATTTTTTATTTTTTAAATTTATTTTTATTTTTTAACTCTTTTTTTTTTTATTTTTTATTTTTTTACTTCATTCGAACTTCATGTACAACAGGGAACTCCAAAACAAAAAATCAGGAGACCCTACCAGAAAACGGCAAAATACTTACAGGGAAACACCACCTGGAATCACACCAATCTAATAGATTCCAAACCAACTTTGTCTAGAAAAATGAAACCATGCACCTGACGGGGAAGCGCTGCAAGATTGTCGAAAATAACATTAGACTGAGAGGCACTTCCTTGGCGAGCCAGACAATCTGCTGGAGAGTTTCCTTCCTGGAGGATGTGCACAACTCTGGTCGTACCCCTTCTCCTCAACTGATTGATCCTAGACAACCAAGCTTTCCATTTCCAACCTGATTGAGCTACACCATTGATCAGGTCAACGACCATCTGCGAATCCAATTCAATAATAGTGTGGTTAAAGCCTCTCTGAAGACCGAACGCTAGGCCATCGTGCACCGCGTGCAGTTCAGCAACAATATTTGAGCCAAAACCATAGCCAGTCGAAAAAGTAAAAACGAAATCTCCCCTTTCGTTTCTACAAATGCCACCACCACCTGAATTCCCTGGATTTCCTCTGGCTGAACCATTTACGTTAATTTTGACCCATCCGCTTAATGGCCGCTCCCACTTTATCACCAGAGGCCGGCCTACATCTGGCTCTCCCCTCCAGGATGAGCAGCCTCCACTGTTTGGCCCGTTGAGCAGCGTGTTCCACCATTTGATTTTTTGAATCAGACGAACCGAGGACACTGGTCTGCTATCAAAAACAGCTGCATTTCGAGCTTTCCACAGTTCCCAAATAATGATGCAGGGAATCAACATTTTGTTTTCCGATCTTTGCTGCATGGAAGAAACAGTTACCCACCACTGATGAAGCCGAGCTTCAATCGAGATGGCTGGCATGACACTGATCCCCATCCAAGATCCAATAGTCAACCATATAGTCTGCGCTAGAAAACTATTAACAAAAAGATGAAGGGGCGTTTCGATGGCAAATGGATGAGAGATCTGGAACCTGCAGCAGACACACCTGGATGCAAGTTGCACTCCCTGGGATTGGATTGCGCTATCCATCGGGATTGCATTTTGGAGCACTTTCCAAACGAGCAGTGAAAGTTTTGGGGGAAGTTTCGTATGCCATACCCAACGAGACCAACTCCGACTCGAATGGGGGACCCTGGTGATCGATCAAGCTGATTTGACAAAAAACACCCCTGAAGGCGTGAACGGCCAGAAAGGCAAATCCGCTTCCTTAGATATACAGTATCCTGACTGAAAAATGTGATCAATGACCCTCTGCGGAAGGAGAAGATAAACAGCTGAGGGGGGCAGGGGGCCAAGCAGTCCCACCACGTCACATACTCGGGCGTCTTGCAAACCGATTGACACTTCTACTTCAGCCAGCAGATGGAGAGGACCCAACCCAGTCCAATTCGACCTCCAGAAATTGCATTTACCTTCACCAATCTGCCATTGAACACGGGAATCCACCATAGGAATAAGCTCCCTAATTTGCTTCCACAGGGGAGACGCGAGCCGGCGTGACGAAACTAAACCTTCTGACGACACGTCAAGAGGATGCTTCGCCGACATAAATGATTTCCAAACATTCTCCTCCTTCCCGTATTTGACAGTCCAAGCCATTTTAAGGCGAAAGGCCCTCATTATGTCTGTAAGTTTTCTAATACCAAGACCCCCCTCCTCCTTCGTTGTAGTCAGCAACTTCCAAGCCTTCCAATGACACTTCTATTTCCCCTCTGTCCAACCCCAAAAGAAATTCGCCATATGCCTCTCTATTGAGTTTAGCACCTGAGCATGAATGTGGACCGCCGCCATAGAGTGAACAGGAATACTAGCGAGGACGTGCTTTATGAGAACCACTCTTCCTGCCTGGGATAGGATACGAGCCTTCCACCCGTTAATTCGCCCTACAACTTTATCCACCAACGGCTTAAACACACTTGCTTTAAGACGCCCTTCCGCTATTGGAAACCCCAAATAATTTAACGCAGAAGACGACTTGCTGAAACCGAGAGTACCTTCAATTGATCTGAGACGAGAAAGCGACATCTTGTTGGAGCAATAAAACGAACATTTTCGATGATTAATTCTTTGACCCGATGACCTTTGGTATGCATCCAGGAATTTTTTGATCTCTTGCAGAGATGCTTTGCTTCCATTTGTGAAGATTAACGTATCATCAGCATATAGAAGATGAGAAATAGGAGGACATCCTCTACATGACGCAAAAGGTCGGCAAACGTGACTGTTTATCATGCTTTTGATTCCCCTGCTAAGGACCTCGGCTAAAATAATAAACAAACTTGGAGAAATCGGGTCCCCCTGCCTTAAACCTCTTGAAGACTTAAAGAAACCAGCCATTTCACCATTTATAAGAATTGAGAACCAACAGTTCGCCCAACATTTTTCGACTATCTCAATCCAAAGCCTGCTGAAACCAAAGCGGCTTAAAACCTGTGTTAGAAAATTCCAACTAACTCTATCATAGGCTTTATCCATATCTAACTTTAAGACAATGTTTCCCCCACGTACTGGGAAATTCAAATCCCTAAACAATTCTTGAGCTAAGGCAATATTCTCAGCAATCGATCGGCTATGCACAAAAGCCCCCTGCTCCGGCGAAATAATCAAAGGAAGAAGCTGACTAAGTCTAGATGCAACCACCTTGGAAAAGATTTTGTATAAACAGTTGCACAAGCTGATTGGCCGAAAATCAGAGAAACGATTAGGAGAGGCTGATTTCGGGATTAAACAGATAATCGAAGATGTCACTGACCTTAGGAGATTTCCGCCTTGGAAGAAGAAGGAGACCGCTCTATGAATATCCTGACCAACCACTTCCCAGCGAGATTGAAAAAACCAGCTGAAAAACCATCTGGCCCTACAGCACTATCTGTCAGGATGGATTGAAAAACAGAGTGAACCTCCAGCATTGTAGGAAGTTGCATCAACTGGTCATTATGCACCTGCGTTACCAGATTTGGAATGTTTTGCAGGATGTTTGTATCAATCTGGCACGGCTCAGCATCGAAAATGTGTTGGAAATGAGCTGCTTCCAGAAAATTTCCTGCCTAAGTTCCAAAGATGCTAACCTTGCTGAAATGGTACTTAGCTCCTGTTGAATTCTGACAAGCTGATCTGTCGGCCCTGAAAAATCCTGAATCGCGGGTGCTTAGCTCCTGCTGAAATGGTGCTTAAGCATGCTAGTTATCCCACATGCATAATGGTAAAAAAAAAAAGTTAATAACGACCAGTTTCTCAGAAACAACCATAAAATAATGGCAAAAAGTTATGAACATGGGTGGTTCATACATATAATACTTCATTTTCTTCCTTCTTACCGAAGTTATAATGCTTCTTTTTAACGCTTCTTCAGTTTTTTCTTTTTCTTTATTTATTTATTTATTTATTTTTTTAAACCAAGCATTTTTTCCATTGAAAATGTTGAGCATTTTTTTTAACGCTTCACTTAATTTGAAACAAAATGATCAATCAAAGACTGTCGAAGTTGCTATATCGTATTCATTACATCTTAACAAACTTCGTGAACCATGCAAGCACACACACACACAGAAAGAGAGAGAGAGAGTTACGTAACAAGCCAAAATCCACGAGAAACCATTAAACAGAAACAAATAAAGAAAGAAAACAAAAGACAGATAGAAACAAATACGTTGCACTACTCCCATTTTATTCAAACATTTATGAAAGTAAAGAAATATATCTGGATACACCATAAATTACTGAGGGAGTTTATTGTAAAGGAGCGTGCTCTAGTTTTTCATTGCAAACTGCGATTGGAGATAATCAACTATTTTCTTGTCAACTTGGAATGCCTTGGCAAGAACATCATCTGAGATGGGCGGATTTGATCCAAACACAGCTTTTGCAATGGTGATGGTTCCAGGGTTCTGGCTGCCAAATCCTGCAATGGCTATGGCATTGGTGTTGCCGATGTTAAACTGGAAGTGAATGAGGCCTTCGGGGAAGACAAACACATCGCCTTTACGAAGGGTCTTTGTTATGAAGCGATTTTCAGGGTTGGAAGTGACGAATCCGACGTAGAGGGTGCCCTCCAATACTGTTAGGATCTCTGTGGCCCGCGGGTGTGTGTGGGGTGGATTGAGACCATAGGGTGCAAAATCTATCCGAGCCAGGGAGACGCCGAGGGTGTTGAGTCCAGGTATCTGGGCTACATTCACTGGGGTCACAACAGACCCAACCTTGTTATCCGTGTTGCCTGGTTTGTCCAGTCCCATGAAGAAGAAATCATCAGCTTTAACTTCCTTTGGGTCCTTGCACACAAATCCATTCACCAACACTGCCATCATATAATACAAAAAAAAAAAGAGATTGTAAGCAGTATATTCTTTCAAGACCTATTAAACCAACATAAAGATGACCCATCACATGAATCCTTTTAAGTGGATTGCATTTCTATGAAACATTTGCAGCATTGATGCAATTACTTTACATGGAGTGAACATACCTTCGCTGTTGTTCAAAGCAACGCAGAAATCCTGTAAAGGGCTGGGGTCGGATGCAGCGGCGAATGAGAAACTGAATGCAAGGAATGTTAGGAGAAGAAAGCCAGTGGCCATCTTGAAAATATTTGGGAGTGTTTATGTATGTATAAGCTAGGAAACCCTGAATCTTATAATGAGTATTTTTTGGCTGTGAGTTTTGTAAGAAGATTAAGCTAGTATTTATAGAGTTGAGGAAATGTTTATCACTGTATTTTTTCAAATCCAAGACTTGTTCCTGGTGGACTCTGTATAAGAAGGAATTGGTTGAGCCAGTTGCTTCAGGAAAATATAGTCATTTGTTTACCAAGTCTGGATTTCATATATGCGTGAGAACTAGCCCACCTTGTCTTTCTTAATATGATAGGAGGGCCGGCCCCTTTTGTTGCAGGCCCTCCCGAAGCGTGTTGATGTATAGCCCGAGACTAATTTACTCATTAATACAAATTTCCTTTGTTAGAAAAAATAAAATAAAATAAAATAAAAATGCTAACCACTCCTACTCGAACACGAGAGGTATGTAAAATAAGTGAGAAGAGATATGCTAAGGTCCGTCGTGCTGTGACGTCTCATCATATGGTCGAGAATGGGTCCGGGTATTGCTTGAGAGCGGATTAAGCGGTACCTGGGTAACATGTTAATGGGTGATACCCTGACCTTATGGGCCTACCTTGATGAATGTGTTGTATATCCATACTGTACATCTGTTTTTTCATCTCATTTTAAGACCTGATCCTACAATTTAAGTAAATTCAAATCTCAGGTGGACCACACTACAGGAAACTATGGTGATTGACCATTAAAACTTATTGGGGCCATACAAGTTTTGGATGAAGCTGATCTTTGTATTTTCTCTTCACCAAGGTCTGTTTGACCATATCAACAGGTTGGATGACAAATAAACATAACGGTTGTCCCCAAGTGAGCCCTAGGTAGTTTTTAATGGCGGGCATTCAACCACCACTGTTTCTTGTGTTGGGGTCCACCAGAGATTTGGACCTGATTAAGTATTTAGGAAGACATCCTAAAATGCTATAGAAAAATGGATGGACGGCATGGATATACAACACAATCATCCAAGTGGGCCCCACAGTCAGGTAACATCCACTAATGTGGATTTCCCGTCTAAAGAAGAGGGCCACTTTGAGGATCTCCTCCACGCAGAGAGATGCCAATGGATTGGTGGATGGGCTGGCCAAATTAGGTTGCGATGTCTAATGTCGGACACCGTTGCGGACTTTTTTTATAGCTGTAGGATAGGTTGGCCTGTCAGGTTGGGTTGAGGCAGAAGGCAGTCCGTGGACTTTTTTTTTTTATAGCTGTAGGATAGGTTGGGCTGTCAGTTTGGGCTGAGGCAGCAGGTAGTCTCTGCATTTTTTTATAGCTATAGGATAGGTGAGGTCTTCGCCTCTTTTTATAAGCCCACCCGAATTACTGGTATGTTTCTCCACATGAAAAAAAAAAAAAAAAAACACCAAAGCACTAAAGCTAGGTAAAGGCAACGGTGAGCCCATCTACTTGGTTACAGTAGAGTATGTGATGTTCTGCATATGATAAATTGTCTGATGTATATGAACTGTCCACCTAAAGTCGTGTAGGCCGATGAGAAATGGACCATCAATGTGGATGGCCCATGGCTCAACAAGCACACCAATCAGACAATCCTACCCGTTGCTTTCTGGCACTTCCCTAAACCCAATGTGGTCTTATACCAGCCTATGTGACTCACCATCATTAAATTATTATTTGGATTTCAGATTTTGCATTGTTAATATTTCAGGTCATAGCTTACGTATCAGCTCAGATGTTGGGTTCGACCCTTGCGAGCAGAACGCTTCACTTATTATTCGATTGAAGATGGGAGCATTTTCCAGGAGCGATTCCAGCAGGATCAAACCTTCAATTCATCTCTCCTTTTACCTCACGTTTGTAACTTCTGGCGTCCCCACCGATAGCCGAATCGTGAGTTTTCTTAGATAAATTTCTCAAAATGATTGCAAGCTTACATTCACGGTAGGTCAGGTGTGGTGTTTCTCCCTGACTGTGGGGCTATCTTGATATATGTGTTATATATCCGCACTATCTATCAGCTTTTACAGCTCATTTTAAGTCATAGTCCAAAGAATGAAGCAGATCCAATTCTCGAGTCATAGCCCATCTTGACCGTTAAAAAATTCTTGTGAGCCACAAAAGTTTTGGATCAAGTTGATTTTTTGTTTTCCCTTTATCCACATCTGTATGACCCATTAACAGATTGGATAATATATATATATATATATATATATATATATATATATATATATATATATATATATATATATATGGAAAAGGTACTATGCGCTCGAGCTCATGATAAGCTCCCATGAGGTCGAGCTGTGTGGGCCCCACCGTGATGCATGTCAACCATCAACACCGTGCATTTGTTGGGTTCCCTTTAAATTATGGGATATCCCAAAAATCAGCCGTTTACGGAACTCAGGTGGGCCATACCATCTAAAATCATGTGAAGACATGCCAAAAACATATAAAAGCACTTGGTGGGGCCCACCTGAGTTTTGAATGTTGCTGAAACTTGGTCTGAACCCTCATCCAAGTGGGACACACATAATGGATGGGATGGATTTGCAAACCACATCTCGGTGGGCCCAAAAAATGATTTTGAATGTTTTAATGGTGCACGGCCCCTCTCAACTTTTGTATGTGGTGTGGCCACACAAGTCACGTATTGACTTAATTTTTGAGACCTAGGCCCACGATGGAATGGTGCATCTAATTGATGGGGTAGATGTTCGACACGCATCAGAGTGGGGCCCACACAGCTTGACCTCATGAGACGTTCTCATCAGCTCGAGCGCATAGTACCTTTTCCCATGTGTGTGTGTGTGTGTGTGTGTGTGTGTGTGTGTATATATATTACACTAGGCCTAAAGAAGCTTTTAATGTCGGGTGTTCAATATAACTACCTTTTCCTGTGTTGAGATTTGGATTGGTACAATTTTTAGACCCTAACATAAATGTAGTAGACAAATTGATGGTAGCGTGGACATATAATACATACATCTAGGTGAGTGCCACAGTCAAGGAAATACCCACTACAATGTTAACTGGGTAACCCTTGATCATAACACCCGATCCACTCGCCTCATTCATCGGTGGGTGCGAATTTATATATGGGGGAAGACATGGCCCACCTATGTGTTGGGAACGTTGCATAAAAACCTTAGGATCTCGCCTCCCAAAAGACTGGAATTATGGAATATAATAAAGTGATGAAATAAATCAAAGCACAAACCACACGACACAAGAGATTTTATGTGGAAAACCCTCGAAGAAGTAAAAACTACGGGACCTAGTCCAGAGCAACAATTCACTATGAAGTAGAACGTTACAACCAATCACAAGCACACACCGCTTGGATCAAACATTCTTCACTCACGTATGAGTGGGTGAACAATAAGAGAATAATGAAAACGAAGAGATCTCACCGATCACGAGGACATAGAAGCGCTGAGACGTCGACTGCATAGTAGATCACCTATACGAGCAGAGTCCTCCCTTCCATAAGCATCATCTCTCTTTTCTCTTTCTCTCTCACCTTAGTCGTGAAAATGCCTTAGCATACCCTAGAATAGCCCTAAGGACCCCCTATTTATAGTTTAGGAAACTCCCTTTCTACACCTCTACGAAACCAACTCAAATTTACGCAATCCATACAAAATCCGTGCAGAATCTGCGTAACCCTCGACTAGTTGAGTAACAAAAAACACAACCGCTGGACTTCGAGTCGAGCAGACCTCGACTGGTTGAGCAACTCCCTTCGACCGGTCGAGCTGCCCACTCGACTAGTCAAGCAGCGCGATGAAATAAGATTTAAGACATCATCAATTTACACTCTTAACATACACTAATGAAAGGCCACCATGTGTTAACACTAATGAGTTAGTATTGATGGATCCTACTCACACATGAGAGTATTCTTCGTAAATCTTCATTTGGGGCTACTCATTTTATTATTAATGCATAGGCATGATGCCTTACATATGTCTTTAGGGGAGCAAATAGATAGATGCCATGTGGCCACGATAAGCGTGTTAATTGATGATCCAGCATACTCAGCATGTCTATGAAAGACCTGTCGAGAGAAATGTATCCTATTACATATCTGATTATGATACACTTGGGGAGGTTTTCTCTTGCAGTCTTTCCAAAATAGGAGATCTTTTCTAAGATATTTAAAGGGTCTATAGCATTTGAAAATGGTTCAGAATATCGAAAGATCATACCGATATCTAAGTAAATTTGGCTACGGTGTGAACCTAAGTTAGAGAGACAGACACATTAAGGAGATTAGGGCCTAGGCCATACATTGATCGGAATTACAAGAATGAGAGAGTTGGATGATCCGATCCTGTGGCCATGGTTCAATTAGGATCAAGAAATGGAAGAACTAGATATGATCTCGTTCGATATCAGATCAATTTTAGGTGTCAAATCCCTCTAGCATTCCAAACCATCGAGGAACAAGGTTAAATGTAGGAGGTGGTTTGATTTGGGCCATGCAATACCTCGATTGGAAGTATAGGAAGTCGGCCACCAGATGAGCGGTCATGATCGATTTGAGGTTCGAGATCAGTCATTCCTCAATTAACCTCAAATTCAATTAGTGGGCCACGAACATCTCCCATTAAATGAATTGGCTAGAAGAAAAAGATCCAAGAAGCCAACAGTTCCATATCTGTTTATGAGACTTTCTTATTCGGAGAGTATCCCAAATACTTGAAAGATCCAAGATCAATAAAGAAACTTAGAGATGAGTTTACCACCTTGACAAATGATAAAAAGAGCAATTGAAGAACTTCTCAAGGCCCTACGCCATACACATGTATCTATTTTTTAAATTGATCTTTCGTTTACCTAACCTAGCTTAATTTTATCATAGTTAGTTACTGCATAAGCATCTTTTACTCATAGGAGCATATTAAATGTTCACAACCTTAAGTTGTTGGATTCCGATCAACTGAGTCCTTACTCAGGCTATCGAATTCTTTTATTGGTTGCATCCTATTTACCAATTGCCTCAATTGTCTATTCTAATAGATGAATTAAGTATTTATGTTTCGTTCATTTATTTATTTTTGATTGATTTATATTTTGTTGATTGTAATGGACCATGTATTCAAATATTAATAAAATCAACACTGTTTAGCTTTCATTTTGTTTATCTGCTCACGCCTCTTTATTCCTTTAAAAAATATCATGTTAAAATAATATTGAAAGTGTAACGCCCTGAAAATCGGGGGTCGAGTAAATACTCAACTCCCGAGTTTCCGGTGTTATATATCATACATTTATGGCTTTATGATTAGTCGATTTAAATTGCGCAATTTGGAACAACCTGGAACATGAAGCACAACCACAAGTCTACTGAAATGGAAGGAAATAACATAAATATCTATACACATGTCCAAAAGAATGAAGGGGCGCATATAGCGCCACCCAACAAAATTACAAAAAAATAATATCAAGTCCAAAAGAATAGGGCTAGGCCCTCAACTCAGCGACCCCTCGACTCATCTACGGGTCCGATGCAGCTCCGCCCATCAACTGAAAATAGGAGCACTCCTCCTCCTCATCCAAACTCACGCTGCCAGTCTCCTCCTGATCATCGCCACCTGCATCTATGGAAGCGTCTGGTTGGTGTTTTAAAATACCGTCCCAGAGTGGGAGTGAGTGATCAACTCAATGTGAACTATTAATCTTAAGTTATAACATGCATCAATTAATATATGGATTTAATGAAAAGCAGTCAATCAACAACACCTACAACTCTTATTAAATGCTCATGCAATGCGATGATATGATGCATGCCCTCGCCTCAACGCTCCCTCGAGCGACTCCATCTAACGATCGCATATGGCAACACTCCCTCAGAGCTACCTCGACTGCCGAGTCACCACCCTAACTAATGCGATGCGATGCGATCGTGTTAGCCGAGTTATTAGTTAAGTCCATTCATCCAGCAGGTTGGGGATTCTGATTCACCCTACATGTCACTGCCCTAAGCTGGTTGCGAGGCCAAGGCCCCATCAACGCGTGAGGCCGAGTCCTGGCGGTCCGTGATCCCGTCGGGGTCCTCATCCCCGACTCCGAGCACATGAGGAGTGCCGATAGGGGAGGGATCGCTCGCGGTCATTACGGGGAGGCGCGGTACCCCAACGTAGGCCGACAGCTCGGACACAGTGTCCCATTCCACCATGTCTGGCTCACGAGACTGTGGACCAGTTGTGTTCTAGTTATCAATGTGCCACAAAGGTTGTAGGGTGCATCAGGTTCCATACATATGTGGGCGAACATGGTTAACAAACAGGGTTGATCAGGTAGTAGGCTAGTCCGCACAAATCAGGCGAGCATGAGATGAATGACCTCGGGCACAAGGGTCCCATGTAGTCGAACTACAGCCACCCGAACACTCCCGCACAATCCGCGGGTCTAGCCCTAGCGTAGTCCTACCGATGGGACTACCCTCTCTCGTCAGGTTCCTGATCATCCCAAGAGAGTGAAAAGGGGATCTACAGCATGCCCACTACTCATATTATCAACTAGTACATCCATATCATATTCTCATGCATCCTAACCATACAAAACAAATACCTTTAACAAGCAAGCAAGTATCATCATAAAATTAAGGTGCATGTGAGTGTGTGGGTTGTGTGAGGAAGTTAACACTTCCTCCATCTTGAGAAATCATGAGCATAACGGTAAATAATCACACACACAATAAAGCACCACATATGAGGGAAATGAATCAACAACCACAAGCATGTTATCATCCAACATAATATCATGTGAAAGGCACAATCTATATCACATTTGAGAGTTAAACATGCACATTCTAACAATTTCAACAAACATGAAATCCCTCGGGTTTTCTCTAGAATTTCAATTATGACATCCAAGCACTCAAAATCATTAAACCCACACTAAAATTAGTGCTAGGCCACCTAAGAGCAATAGTCCGCACCTATGGATCGTTGGCGACTCGAAAGACATCCTAGGAAAGAGGCTTTCGGGACGACCGGCTGAAATCCCTAAACCAAACTTTTGCATGTTAGCTTCCCAAGCCAATATCTCTTTTATTCATGGATTTTCAAGCATGAGAGGTGAAGGATCTTACCTAGACAGCCCACAGACGAATTTGGGGTTTGTGGCGGAGGGTTTCTTCTTGGAGGAGGGATAGGGAGTTGAAAGGGTTGAGTTTCCTTGGCCCCACCTCGATTTAGGGTGCTCCTTTGCTCGACTTCACTCTCTTTACTCTCCTTGGTCGTTGGAGATGGTTGGAGTTACTAGGGAGAGAGATGGGTTGTTGGAGTTTGGAAGAGGTTTGAAGGAGAGCTTGGTTGTTGGAAAATGGTGGAGTTATGAGGAAGGGAAATTGGTTGTTGGAGGTTGGATGAAGTGATGAGGGAGAGAGAGAGCTTGTTGGAAAATGGAGAAGGGTTATGAGGAAGAGGGCATTAGGGCTTTATTCTCTAGACTTCGCCCCTTTGGCCCCAAGCTTCCAAAATTCCCAAAATAGACCTATGGGGCTCCTTTTGGTGTTGGGGTGGCCCTAACGCCCCTCTGGCAACCAAATTCGGCGTGTAGTTGTCTTATGGCCCGACTAGGGTTCATGCAAAAATTGAGGACGAACGGATGAATGGATATATGATTTAAGCAAGCACTTTCGTCCCATAAATGGCCCTATGGGGGCCAATCTGGTGATCGGGGCCGTTCTGGCGGCCCTCTGGCCATGAAACTTGTAGGGTAAGTGCTCTATGACCCGATGAAGGGCCATGCAAAGTTTGAGAACGATTGGATACGGGGTTTGGTCGCACGAGTCTGATTTGCGATCAACGGTCACCGTTCCACGATCAGGTCCCAGATTTGGTGGACGGGAGTAGAAAAATATATTAAACCGTCACCACAAATTTGGAAGGAATCCGACGGCTGGAACGCCTGGTATTCCGATTTCATTTGTAAGTGTCAGATTCCAATTTTGGCATTGGTGGGGTGCATTCGGCTAGTGCCAGATCCCAGTTCTAGGTATCTACTGGGTCCGCTGTCCGCGATGGACCACAAGCTCAGTGAGATCTATGATTTCCTGAAGTTTTAGATTTTTCTGACCATCCTCGGTCACTGAGTGGCCAACACGGGCTGTTGTCAAGTGCAAATGGCCATCAGACTTGGCGGGCCACGCCAGGTCCCATCATGGCCAACCTAGTCTGTTCTAATGAGCTAATCCTAGGTTAATCTTACTGGTGGTACCTCACCCTGAGCAGTTTAAACGGATGGTCTTGCGGCAAATCCGACGTGGACGCCCCAAGATACTGTGCTGGTTGGACGGGACGTTACAGAAAGAATAAGTCCTTAACTCGATTGACACGGGACAAAGTATCCATTCAGAAGCATTGACCCCTATTATTGCACAAATTGCTCGGTCGTTGATCATAGTTGATGGTGAGGGGATAGTTGGATCCTGCATCTAGTCTTTAAGCAGTTTGACTCAATGCAGGGTATGAGAAGCGACAAACCCTCGGCCTTTCTTTTGTGCATTCTTTGAAGGAAGAAAATTCAGTAGCAAACGCCCTTGCGAAAATGGCCAGCGAAGATTGCCGAAGCAAGATCTATTCCAGAAAGAAGTACCTTCCACGGGATATCCATGGCCTTTTAAATTTGGATAATGCAGGCATCGGGTCTCTTATCTAGACTAACCAAAATTCACACGAGGGGAATGTGATAATTCTTTTTGGGTATCCTGTCCCCCATTACTCACAGGCAACTCTGTTTACTATCTTTGACTGCGGCTCTACTTCTCCATGCGACAGACTTTTCGAAACCGATCAGCAGGTTTCCTTTCTGGATGGGCAGTGTTTTTCTATTGGGCGTGAGGAGATAGGCTTCCTTCCCACTCCTATTGTTAGTCAGTAAGAGCTTGGCTGGCTAGCAGTGAGGTTGCAGGGTTGTTGTTATCTATTCTCTATTCTCTAGTTTATCGTTTGCTCTAAAATAAAAATTTTTTTTAAAAAAAAAAAAAAAAAACCAGGTACTTCCTGTTACATATCTACCTTGGCCCATATTTCAGGCTACCCTGCTACCTATTGGGTTGCTGCTGCTTGTGAATGCTATATGGATGCTGTGATTGTATGGGATCTGTTGTAATCGGTATGCAGTTTAGGTTCTACAGCGGAAAAATAATCAGGTTATTGGGTCGTCGTGCTGGCTGCCTGTGGTTGTTCTACTATTCTCTACCTTTTGTGCTGGGATGCTATGTCTTCAGAGTGGTGTGTAGATTGAGGGTGTGGCTATCTGCCCTGTTTTCTTGATCTTGTGGTAGATAAGTTCTGTTTTTAGAGTCTCAGTCTGTATATTTTCTTTTATTTTTGAGTTGTTTCTTCTTGCTATGGGTAAGGCCCGATCCCTTTTGTGGTGCCCTCCAATCCATGTTCAGCCTTTCTTTTCATTAAAATAAAGCTCAGATGGTGAGCTCCCACCTTTAAAAAAAAAAATTAAAAAAAAAAATGAAAAAAAAATGCCAGGGGCAGCAGTGGTTTGATCAAACTTTGAGTTGAGTAGATTTTGACATGACCGGACACGGATTGCGTCCTACTCCCATCCTAACGGTAATCCATTCTGGCGGGGCTCTGTGGGGCCCACTGTGATGTAAGTTTTTTTTTTTTTTTTTTTCCGCTGTTAATCGATCTTCTCAGATCATTTTAAGGTATGCATGTCAAATTGAAGCAGTTCCATAACTCTAGTGTATCACACTGGAGGAAGCTGCAGTGATAATGACACCAACCGGTGAAACCTTTCTAAGGGCCGACGTGATGTTTTTTTTTTTTAATTTTTTTTGTATTTTATTTTTTTATTATTATTATTTTTTTTTATCATCCAACTTATTAATATGGTTATGTAGACTTGGATGAAGTGAAAAAACAAATATTAGCTTGATCTGAAACTTCTCTGGTTCTCAAAAAATTTTTAATGGTGGACATTGAATCCCCACTTTGTAGTCCACTTAAGCCCTGTACCTTGGTCAGTGTTTGGCTCATACATTAAAATAATCTGAGAAAAGCAATTAACAGCTTAGATAAAACACTTACATCACGTACGGTGGCCCCACAGAGCCCTGCCCAGACGGATTACTGTCCAGGCGGGGGTAGGACGCAATCCGTGTCTGACATGACTGCATATCATGGACACATAAAATCTGAATACATAAGGGGCTTTTGATCACACATGTGGCCTCATGTTTGACTGAATTGACACAACACATGGGCCACAAATGTGCTCAGATGTGGAGCCATTTTCAACCGTTTGTCGTGTCCATATTTTCATAATGGCGTCTAAGAATTTCCCAGTCCAAGCATTCTTGCATGAGGACACGAGCTGACTACCCATATCAAAGAGGACACAACAATTACCACCACCGTGTAAATAGAATCGGTGATCCCAACCGTTTGCAATGAGAATGTGCAAAATACACGCAGGTTTTCATTTCTGACAAGTGAGGCCTTGCTTCCGTAATCAAGTCTGCTGGTCTGTTGTGTCCCACTGTGGATGGACCATGTCTGAAAAATCCCCCTAATAGGAAATCTGTTACCTTGCAAAATTTCCTAAAACCATCTGGCTAAGAAGAACATTATTAATACAGAAGACTGAATAAAGTCATTAGGATCTTCTAATCTGGGAAATTTTGGATCATGGCTCATCCAAGGTGGGCCACCACAGAATGATTTAGTCCCCACTTGTTCTACACTATTTTTATTATTATTAAGAAAATCAATATAAAGCAAATGTTTTAAAACCTGAGTCCCTGCTCATGGCTCAGGAGTAGACTAGAGTCATAAGTTCAAGTACCGATGCAGTGTGCCCATGTCAAAAAAAGTCTCAAAACCTGAAAATAGCCTAGGCCCATTTTGAAATTTGATTTTGCTTGGCATGAGCCCAGCCCATTAACTAACATAGAGATCATACTTTATATAAATAATTTTTAATCCTTACCAAAATCTCTATACATAATTATTGTTAACTAAGATGATATGATCTCAATTTTAATCTTTACCAAAATCTCTAATATATAATTACAGTTAACCAAAATAGTAAGGGCCTGTTTGGTTTTCCATAATACCGGTAAATTGCTGTAAATCACGGTAAAAAAATACCTGTAAATTACTGTAAATCACGGTAAAAAAGTAATTATTATATCATTTCACGTGTTTGGAAACGAGTGAGTAATTTCACTTGGAAAATCGGTCCAAAAATGTTGACTTAAATTCGTGGGCCCTACCATACTGTATATAATATATCCGTGTCGTCCATTTGTTTTATTAGAATTTTTTGAGGCTTTATCCGAAAAAATTAGGAAGATCTAATGTTCAATTGGCTCACATGAAAGGAAACAATGGACTTAATTTGTCCACCGTTGAAAGTTGACTCTTTTACTGGGCCCACGTTGAGGTTTATTCACCATCTAACCCATTCATAGGATCACATAGACATGAATAAGTGAAAAATATAAATATAAGCCTGATCTAAAATTTCTAAGGGCTACAACAAGTTTTTAATGGTAGGCATTTAATTCTTATAATTTCGTGTGGTGTGGTCCACTTGACCTTTGAATTTGCCTAATTTTTGGGCTCATGCCTTAAATTCATTTGGCATGATGAATGGGCGGTGTGGATAAGCCACACACATTATGGTGGGCCCCATATTTATTTTACAAATTCCTCTATTTGAGTGCTTAAAAAGTAAAAGGTCAAGTCAGCGTTGGGAAAGATGAAGGTAAAGGAAGGTAATTACCTTGGTAAGTAATGATTATTCATTTACAACCCAATTACACTTGAGCCAAAAACCAAACAGGCCCTAAACTCATTAAAAATGTGGCAACGAAAAATGTGCAAGTTGTTAACATAGTCATTAGAGCTCTTGGTTTTTAAGAATTCATGGATAAGGGTGGTGCATCAAGAAGGTACTCATACGCAACGCTTGTTAGATAAGCCTATTGTACAAACCTTGCCGAGGAGGATCCTGCGTCAGGGAGTGGATTAGGTGCGGCCCACCTTGTTGTGTATTGTGTATATCCACGCCATCAGATCAATTTAGGGCACAATCCCAAAAATGAAGCAGATCTAAATCTTAGGTGGACCAAGCCACAGGAAACAGTGGAAATTGACCGTTAAAATGAGCTGGCAAAACGGATGGATGGCATGGATATACAATAGATACATCAAAATACATATATCATGTGAGGCTGGGGCTGCAGGTAATCCGGGCCCTCCGTATCAGAGCTGGGTACCTCTAAAATACGCATATCATGAGCGTGGTCTAATCCAACACCTTTTGTTTCATCATATGAATGCGCATTTTGACAGGCTTATTTCAAGGGCATCCATAAACCCTGCAAGGAGGTTGCCCCCCAGGGATCATAGCCAACCGTTATGAGGGCACATGGGTCTACATTGTGGAGCCCATCAGTGGGATGGTGTTGGGTGAGTGGGCCTATCACCTCATCCTTTACACCAACAACCCCTTGCGTGAGATCACCAAGAGAATATTACTGTAGGTTCCAAGGAAAAATGGCTCCAACTGAATAGATAATAGATTTTGATAGGGATTCTATCCAAGAGGTACAATAGGTAGATGATTTACTTATAATATTACTTTATTTTCTTCCTTCCTTACCTAGGCTAATTATGCTTATTTTTAATGCTTCTTCACTTAATTTGAAGCCAAATGATCAATCAAAGACTCTCGAAGTTGCTATAACATATTCATTACATCTTAACAAACTTCGTGAACCATGCAAACGCAGAGAGAGAGAGAGAGAGAGAGAGAGAGAGAGAGCTAAAATCCATGAGAAACCATTAAACAGAAACAAATAAAGAAAGAAAACAAAAGACAGATAAAAACAAATACGTTGCACTCCCATTTTATTCAAACATTTATGTAAGTAAAGAACTATATCTGGATACACCATAAATTACTGAGGGAGTTTATTGTAAGGGGGTGTGCTCTAGTTTTTCATTGCAAACTGCGATTGGAGATAATCAACTATTTTCTTGTCAACTTGGAATGCCTTGGCAAGAACATCATCTGAGATGGGCGGATTCGATCCAAACACAGCTTTTGCAATGGTGATGGTTCCAGGGTTCTGGCTGCCAAATCCTGCAATGGCTATGGCATTGGTGTCGCCGATGTTAAACTGGAAGTGAATGAGGCCTTCTGGGAAGACAAACACATCGCCTTTATGAAGGGTCTTTGTTATGAAGCGATTTTCAGGGTTGGAAGTGACGAATCCAACGTAGAGGGTGCCCTCCAATACTGTTAGGATCTCTGTGGCCCGCGGGTGTGTGTGGGGTGGATTGAGACCATAGGGTGCAAAATCTATCCGAGCCAGGGAGACGCCGAGGGTGTTGAGTCCAGGTATCTGGGCTACATTCACTGGGGTCACAACGGACCCATCCTTGTTATCCGTGTTGCCTGGTTTGTCCAGTCCCGTGTAGAAGAAATCATCAGCTTGAACTTCCTTTGGGTCCTTGCACACAAATCCATTCACCAACACTGCCATCATATAATACAAAAAAAAAAAAAAAAAAAAAAAAAAAAAAAAAAAAAAAGAGAGAGATTGTAAGCAGTATATTCTTTCAAGACCTATTAAACCAACATAAAGGTGACCCATCACATGAATCCTTTTAAGTGGATTGCATTTCTATGAAACATTTGCAGCATTGATGCAATTACTTGACATGGAGTGAACATACCTTCGCTGTTGTTCAAAGCAACGCAGAAATCCTGTAAAGGGCTGGGGTCAGATGCAGCGGCAAATGAGAAACTGAATGCAAGGAATGTTAGGAGAAGATAGCCAGTGGCCATCTTGAAAATATTTGGGAGTGTTTATGTATGTAAGCTAGGAAACCCTGAATCTTATAATGAGGAGTGTTTTTTGGCTGTGGATTTGTAAGAAGATTAAGCTAGTATTTATAGAGTTAAGGAAATGTTGATCACTGAAATGGTCTTATTACTTTAGA
The DNA here is from genome assembly GCA_030180095.1 of Magnolia changhungtana. Classification (NCBI taxonomy): domain Eukaryota; kingdom Viridiplantae; phylum Streptophyta; class Magnoliopsida; order Magnoliales; family Magnoliaceae; genus Magnolia; species Magnolia changhungtana. The sequence goes on along the minus strand of JASAUF010000396.1, from coordinate 4,907,200 downwards.
AGCAATGAGGGTTTATTTATTGTTATTTTTTCGAATCCAAGACTTGTTCCTAGTCGACTCTGTATAAAGAGGAATTGGTTGAGTCAGTTGCTTGTAAAGAAAAAAAAGTCATTTGTTTAGTAAGTCTAGATTTCATATATGCTAACCACTCCGATTTGACTTTGAGGGATGCAAAATAAGTGAAAGAGATATGCTAAGCTCAGTCGTCCTGTGATATCTCATGCCATGGTTGTGAATGGGTCCGTTATTGCTTGGGAGCGGATTAAGTGTTTCCTGGGTAACACGTTAGTGGGTGTTACCCTGACCGTAAGGGTTTACCTTGATGAATGTGTTGTCTATCCATGTGGTCCATCCATTTTTCCATCTCATTTTAGGATTTGATTCCAAAAATTAAGCAGATCCAATTCTTAGGTAGACTACACTACTGAAAACTGTGGTGTTTGACCATTAAAAGCTTATCGTGGGCCATCAAAGTTTTGGATCAAGCTGGTATTTGTATTTTCCCTTCAACAAGGTCGGTTGGACCTTATCAAGATGTTGGATGGCAAATAAATATAACCATGGGCCCTAGGTGCTCTGTAAGTAGTTTTTAATGGTAGGCATTCAATCACCACTGTTTCTGTGTTGGGGTCCACTCGAGATTTGGATCTATATGAGTTTTGGGGCCACATCATCATATGATCTAGAAAAAAAATGGATAGAACGCATGGATATACAACACATTCATCAAGGTGGGCCTCATAGTCACGGTACACCCACTAAATAACTATCCTATTCACAAATGGTTGTGCGATAAATATTGGTTGATTGGAAGACAATGGTGCTGGTGATATTTACAGGTTTTATTAGAGGTGGGACTACGAAAGGTGCCTGCTCCGTAGAACTTCAGGCTTTTCTTTACATGTCTTTTTTTAATGTTTGAAAAAATTGCACTGCGGAATTCCAGCGAAAGCCCTTCGCAAGAAGTTCCTCCACGAGAAAGCTAAGTGGCACCCATCATGATGACTTTTCTTTGCATGACTTTCTCTAATGTTTAAAAAAATCACGCTGCGGAATTCCTGTTTGTAGGAAGTTCTTGCACTGGAAACCTAAGTGGAACCCACCGTGATGTTTTTGAGAAATCCAATCCGTCCATCTGTTTTATGAGATCATTCTAGGACATGTGTACGAAAATTAGCCGAAACCAATACTCAAGTGGGTTGAAAATGTGAAGATTGAACTTACACAGTTGAAATATTTGTAGGTCACATAAGTTTTGAATGGTATAGATGGCATGTAAACATCATTGTCGACCCAAAGGAGGTTTCAATGGTAGGAATTTCCCTGCTCCCTTTTCCTTCGGTACGCTGTATCGAGCTCACTTTTGGTCTTAAGTCATAAACTAAGCTAAAAAAAATAGATGAACGGGCTAGATTTCTCGCAAACATCATGGTGGGCCCCATCTAGATTTTCAGCAAACTTAGCAAGATCCTGAACATTTTAGAGGCGGATTGCGTGCTTCATTAGGGAGGTAGTTACCAAAGAGCGTGGATTAGCTATTGATAGGTTGAGTGGCGAGACTAGCTAATGAAGTGACGTCACCAAGTTCCGTGGGCCCACCATGATGTATGTTCTATATCCACGCCTTCCTTCCATTTGGTGAGATCATTTTAGGGCAATATTCAAAGAATGAGTTAAATCCAAAGCTCCAGTGGACCCATCACAAAAAATAGTGGGAACTAATGTCCACCATTAAAAACTCCTAAAGGCTATAAAAGTTTTAGATCAAGCTGATATTTGTGTTTTCCCTTATTTCATTACTTTTTTAACTTTTGAACTGGTTAGATTTCAAATAAACATTATGGCGAGCCTTAGGATAGTTTCAGTGGTGGGAATCACTCTCCCCCCTGTTTCTGTGATGGGTCCACTGCAGATTTTTATTCGCCTCATTCTTTGACTCATGCCTTAAAATGATATTTCAAAATGGATGGACGGTGTAGATACAACACATAAATTATAGTGGGCCCCACAGAACTTGATGACATCACTTCAGTATCGGACTTGAGTACTTAACCTATCAGTATCTAATCTGCATGCATTTGCCTGTCTTTGGGAACGGGTGGGAGCTTTGAGTGGCCACCGTGATGTATGGGTCTTATCCACACTGTCCATCCATTTCTTTCGTTATTTTAGACTATTAGCTCAAAAATGTGGCAGATCCAAGACAGATGTGGGCTACAATGGGGATTAAACCCTTACCCTTGAAAAATTCATGGGGCCCAAAGAAGCTTTGGATGGAGCTGATATTTTTGTTTTCTCTTCATCCAAAGCTATGTATAACTTTATGAATAGGCTGGATGGCTAATATAAATAACAGTGAGCCCTAGAAAATTTTCAATGGCGAGGATTATTATCACCCCTACTTTCTACGAAAGTGTAACATCCTGAAAATTGGGGGTCGAGTAGTAACTCAACTCCCGAGTTCCAGAACATCACTTATGCAACAAAATGAATGATGATTGAATGTTGTCTGTATTAGAGTAGTGAACATGAGTGAGATTAAGCCAAAACAGCATATCATACTCCAGAGACAGTTAAATTGCAAGCGGAAGACTGTGATAGATATATATAATATAAAAACAGTGGTGAGTCTCCAGAGTGTGATAATGTTACCAGGTTAAATAATTAGAAAGAATTAGAGTGATCCAAGTTAGTTTCTAAATAGAAGAAGTTTCTAAAGCAAACCAAATCTAAAGAGTTAGAAAATCTAGAAAATTAGAAAGAGTTTACCAAATTAGAAGCTTTATCTTAACAACCTACAGAATAGGAAATATGTTAGTTCTATGAATCAAATAGAAAACAAAATTAAAATTAGTAAAATCCTAATCTTAAACTAACTTTAAATCCAATTAATTTCTCAAACCCTGATAGTTTGCTACAATTTATTTCTTTACCTATTTGGAGTCTTGACGACAATCCCCAACAATTTAGAGTAAGATAGCTGTTTTCAATGTTTGACCAACACGGAGAGACGGTTATAGTGGGCTCGATCCCGATACATCGATCATCTACCGGGCCAGGGTAGAAAGCTCATCGTATCCCTTCTGAATCCTGGTGGATCCTGGTCTTCTGCTCGTCAACACTGAGTCCATTGGTAGTCGCCTAGGATTGAGAATTGGGTCAAGCCACGAATGTTTCGCAGTTGATATTTCAGCAACTCCGTAGTCCGATCACCCTAAAAACGTAGGGAATGTCCATCATTGAAAAGCTCAAATGTCATATTCCTTGGGTTGCCCATTGGTCTAAGAGAGTCCTGGTTATTATCTATGTCCAAGGAAATGGCGAATCAAATCTTACTAGATCATCCTAAAACGGTTTCTCATAGTAGAACTTGCTAGGGCTTCTATAATGTTTGTATTCAACGAGCACAATTTCGATCCTGGGCCAGTGGGGTAGGGTCCACCACGCTTCCGCTGCGCCACCCAGATCAAGGAGGTGTATTGATTTGACCTAGCTACATCTATCGGTCTCTGGCCTTCTCTAATGTATCCGGTAGTCTAGTCTTAATTTAGGTGTAGTCCAAAGTCTATGCTCATACGCTAGATGATTTCACATTATGTCTAATACAGGAAGGGTTTTATCACTTAGGGTCAAAGTTGTCTAATTTGGAATTGAGTCGCCCGAACTTAAATTTAACTATGCTCGAGCACTACACACATGCTCATACCAGCTAAGAGGGTCTTAAGGTTCACATTATAAATTGTTGGATTTCCTACACGGTCAGGCCTGTCGAAATCTATGACCACCGCTCTAGGTCCAAAACTCTAAGGGCCTATTTGTTAAACCACTATTTACTCTAAAATCTTAAACGGCCAGAGTGTGGTGGGTTAATGTATATCAAGGGACTTTATCACTTCAACATTATTTGGCCAGTGGTCTTAAGTTATATTAAATGAGACTGTATTACTAATCCCTCCTCGAGATTGGGAGTGGCATGGTTGGTAGGAGAGTGGGTGGGGATTAATTTTATAGGCCTTGGAAAATGAGTCTGGTGTTGGAAAAGTGTGAGATGGGATTTTCAAACCCCAGGATGAGGAATTTTTAAGTATAATTTGAAAGGAAAACACGAGATTTACGTTTAACTGCCTACATTCCAAACATAGTATGGATGATTAGGCCTCCAAGAAAATGGCCGTACACGCTCGGATAGAGCCATGGAAAATGAGGATAAGGGAAAATGGGGGGTTGGAGTTTTTGGTTCTTCACGGATTGGAGTCTCAACAGACGTCGTAGAGGCCCAATAGACAGGGTTTGAAGGAGGAAAATGAATAGATGGGATGAGTTGAGAGCTTACCCGAATTTGAGCTCCAAGTGGGGCATGTAAGTGTTCAAATGAGAGAGAATGGAGAGGGTAGGGGGTAGGTTATGTTGTAAACGTTGGAGGAGGATGAGTTAGGCAGGAAATAATAAAATGAGTGATTAGAGGGAAGGTTTGAGAGGGAAACAGTAAGTCGAAAGAGAAAGGTGGGCTTGGAGGGGCGTTTGAGAGAGGGGGGGCGCAAAACTACGCCAAATAGGGGTCCTCCCGCAATTTCGCACGCACCACATGTGCCAGGGAGTCAGGCCGACCAGGCCCAGACGCGGCCCAACCCGAGCTGGCCAACCTGACCGCGGCGCGCCGCGGTGACCGCGGTCCGCCTTGCCTGGCACCGCACCACCGCAACTAGGTGGTGTTCTCCACCCTCCCAAGGTGCCAAATGCACCCTGGGTCCACTTGTTTTCCCTCCGGATTGCATTGTGTGGCCCCCGACTCCGTTTCTAGTCGTTTCGGATCAAGTCGGACGTATCTCGCAATCTGGAAAGACTTATCTGACGTATAATATATGATTTTGGAGTAGAACGAGCTAATGAAGCCAACCAACCCAGCTATGTGAGATTGCGCAGCCTGAAATTACGAAAAACCCCTCGTTCGATGGTCATTTCCCTGTTTCAATTTCGTTTTACTAAAAATAGTAGTTTTAGTTTGATTACTCTTCATCCATTGGGCTGTAGGAGTTACGCCCAACGCGAAAAGAGCTTAGAATAATTAAGAGAATGGTTTAGTGAAGCCAAATAGGACACTATTTTTTTTAGCCGAAAACCTTGCGCACTGGTAGACATCATGACCTTATAGTAAGTCGCGAATTCTAGGAGTTTTAGTTGTAGTTTTGTTTCTGATTTCTTTCTCATTTCTTAGTATCCCTATTTTTGACGGCTAGGAATGTTTCGAGGTCGACCCGTGCGACCATGGTTGAATACAGACTCGATTTCGGCGTTCGTTTTCAGTGAACTTTGCCAATTGGCGAAATCGGGATACCTATGACTGTTTCTACATTCCGTCGCTCCCTCCTAAGTCAGAGTGCGTCAGAGTGCGTCGTATGACCATAACCCAAGTCCGGTTTAATCCAAATCATGCTCTGATACCAACTGTAACATCCTGAAAATCGGGGGTCGAGTAGTAACTCAACTCCCGAGTTCCAGAACATCACTTATGCAACAAAATGAATGATGATTGAATGTTGTCTGTATTAGAGTAGTGAACATGAGTGAGATTAAGCTAAAACAACCTATCATACTCCAGAGACAGTTAAATTGTAAGCGGAAGACTGTGATAGATATATATAATATAAAAATAGTGGTGAGTCTCCAGAGTGTGATAATGTTACCAGGTTAAATAATTACAAGTACAGTTCTAAAATATACCAAAATGTGAGGAAGTGTAATGTCTCCTATCTCAAGTACCATAGCCCCATCAATACAATAACAGGTCTTTATTGACCTACTAGAGAGATACAGATAGGAGATCTCCTCCTTATTGTTCACTCCCTAAGTATAGGGTTGTGATGTAGTAATAAACTCGGTAAGACTAAGGTCGAATCTACAGGGACTGAAACCTGTACGTAATCTGAAACTAACTAGGGCTAGAATTAGAATAAGATGAATTCTAAATCAATTGTGATTTGAGGAATAATTGTGAAATTATTATCTAAAACTAAAGAGAAATTCAGAGGAGGAACACTAAAGATTCAGAGGATCCACTTGTAGAGATCAGGGAGATCTACACTTGATTCATGAAAATCAACTGAACTTCCTTTGATGTAGTTTTGAAAAGATGAAAGGTATATGAATTAGAATGGATTCCATCACCAAACCATGCCCAGGAGACAAAGTAAACAATAGAATTAAACTAATTACCAACCAATCAATGTATGAAGGTTAGGAAGGGTACCGTCATCCGACCATGCCCAGGAGATGATGGTGAACAACAGGGCTTCCTGACGTCATAAAACATAAAAGGAGAAAGAAATACTCAAAGCCATCACAGACCCATTGTAATTTCAGTCACAACGAATCATCAAAAACTGAAAGCATTCCCATAATCAAACTAAAATCAAAAGGAATCTGTTCAATCTAACATGAATCAGAGCCATACGATTGTTCCCATCACACCACAAGCTTCACCTCTTAGCCCTAGCTAAGAGGTTTAGCCCATCATAGATGGACTATCTCTCAAACAAATATAAAAAATAAATAAATAAATAAATAAGAAAATGAAACCAAACTCTCAATCTCCCTGCCTCTCTCTCGCTGTTGACGTCCCAAAGCTCCCAGCTGTTCTCCCTTTGAATCATCGGATGCTCTCCTTCCTTTATAGCCTCACTGACGGTGGAGAGAGTCGGCAACAGCTTCCTTTACGCAGGGAGACAAGTCAACTTGCGTTGGATGCTTGGTGGACCCATATCCTGTATTTACCGAAGAATCAGGTCCATCCATTAGCTTCGTAGTGTCGGTGTAGGCCAGTATTCCAATATTGAAGTTGACTCGAGTTCTGGGTGGACCACACCATAAACTGACGTGGTGACTTTTCCTTGCCATTGTATTCTTGAATGTTTGTATGATTCTATAAGCTTGGCATGAGTTTGTACAGTTTCATCATATGAACTCACTGGACGGACCAGATCATCCATTTGAAGTGATCTTGGTGGCCCACTAAATCGTCCGCAGGCTCTGTTGCGAACAGAGCCTTCCGTTCTTCCGCTGCGATGGTCGGCGAGACATTTTCCGATGCCAGATGAAAAATCTACTCCGTCCAATAGCTTTAGGATGAAAAACCGTCCAGAAATGAGTGTTTTTAGAGTTAATTCGGTGTGGTCCACACAATCTTTTACTCCACCGTCCATCCTGCTTTTGACCTGATAGGGACCCATTCTCGCTGTTTCATCTCATTCCGTCACCTAGGCTAGGGTCTTGGCCACCTTGTGAGTCTTCTGGACGGTTTAGATCGTCGAATATATCGTGATATGAGCCATGCAACTCCCCAGAAAATTTCAGTTTTCCCGGACGCGAAATAGAGCCAGCGCTTCTTGCGCTGGCTGTTGGTGGGGCCCACTCCTTCCAATATCTGTGAAATCCACTCCGTCCAATGGAACGTTCTCAAAAAACCGTTCGGGAGTGTCAAGTTTGGGTTGATTTAGGTGTGGTCCACCAGAGATATCACCCGACCGTTCGTCTAGTGTTTGAACGGTTGGAATCTCGCACATGCTTCTTCTTAGAGATTTTTCACCTAGTTGTAGGTCAAGGCCATCCTCTAGATCATATGGACGGTGCTGATCCTCCAAAGAAATGGTGAGTGGGGCCCACAATCACAACCGAATGTCGGCCGTGAAGACGCTGTGGCGTCTTTTGCTTTTGAAAGGAATCGTCGGTCAGCGTAATGCTGACCGACATCCATTGTTCGGTGTTCGGCGTCCATGCGGGTGCTGTGCACATGCACGATGTAAGGTGGGCCCCCCTTCAATGGATGTAAACAATCTGCTCCGTCCGTTCTTTTCCTCATGTAATTTAAGCGGTTGGGACACAAAATGACGTATATTCAGATACCAGGCGGACCCCAGTTCACCAATCTATGGGCTGATCTGTCTGTTATCCCACTTCTGTAGGGATCTAGGAGCTAAAATTTGAGGTGTACGACTCAATTGTGGCCTTCAGGTCCTGTATGAAGTTTCGAGCTGAACGGATGGTGAGAACTCTATGATCTTGCACTCTAGCTGACATTCAAGTCATTTGAGCTTCAGTTTCTCGATTTTCTCTGATATCTGGCATGTAAATCCGACGATCTTGGTCCCATGGAGTCCGTCCTTTGCCTTTGGTGTCATCAGAGCGTTAAATCCATGCTTTCAGCACCATTTTTCAGTCCCTGCTTGTAATTACACCTTGCATTACAAATGTGATTAAAACGGCCGTTAAACAGTTATTATGCCCGTAAATCCAGGCAATACATGGGGTCTAGTATGTAATATTTAACCCTCAACACTTATCATCATAGAAGTAGTCCGGCTTTGCTTCATAAGCATTGCCATCACCTGAAACTCAACAAATCTGGTTAGTGTGTACAACACCGTCCCGTAACGTGGGAGTGAGTAGCTAACTCAGTGGAACAATAAAGCATAGGTTAACATGTTATCGACTCAGTCAAGCAGTAATGATAAAGCAGCACAATCAAACACTCCTAACTACTCTTATTAATGCAAGTATGAATGACATGATGTATACCCTCATCGACATACTCCCTCATGCGACACCCTCTTCGTTTGCAGCATGCTTTCATCCCTCAGTGCTCCACATCTTCCAGGCACATGCAATGCATGATGAGCATGATTACCGAGTTGTTATTATTTCATTTCAAATAGCAGGATTGGGAAACTAAGGTACCTCCCTTATATCATTCCCAAACATGATCCATTCTAGGGTCATCAGTCCTAGTTAATCTCAGACGACGGTGTGTTTTCTAGGTCACTGCAAGGGCTGCCAGGGCTGTTACGCAGAATCATTGCACCACTCCCCCATCACCTTATCATACAGGCCTAGCTTATACTCTGTTACTACGGGAAGACTCGTTGCCTCACCGTAGATTTAGAGTATGCTCGAGGTCACTACACCGGATACGGTCAGGGCTACCAGGGCTGTTACACGGAATCGTTGCACCACTCCCCCATCACCCATCAAGTAGTATAGGCCGACAGCTCGAATATAGTGTCTCATACCAGCATAATTGGCTCACGAGTGTGGTTACTCACTAGTCACTACGGGGAGGCATGTGGCCCCAGCGTAGGCCGACAGCTCGACCACAGTGTCCCATACCACCATGCCCGGCTCATGAGTCTTAGCGGATCGAGGTACCATGGTTAAAGGGGATTCACTGGTAAGTTTGGTACCTTAGGTTCAAGTAGTAGCGACCAAACATGGTGAACATACATTAGACACATCGGGTTACTTGACGAGCCTGACTAGCTCGAGCGCACAATCAATTAGATGACATGAAGTGCATAAGCACTTCGCGTGGCCTAACCACTGTCACCAACTAACGTACGACTCGGGTTCGTTAAACACATCCCACGTGGCGACATGAACCTCAGCCACGATCTCAAATCTGGTACCGACTGTCTGGACTATAGACATAGTCTCAAACTCAATCAATTCTCATCCATAGCATGTGGAGTAAAGCATGATAAACAAAGTAATTCAAGCATGCTAGTAGGCATGTTATAAGGCATGTTATAAAGCATGATATAAAGCATGTTGCAAAGCACTACATCAGTAGGAATACAAACACATATATTGCAAATAAGCTGTTTAAGTAGACAACCTCACGGAGGTAATCATGTATGTCTCTAGGGTAGTTGAGAATCCCATCTTAATACCCTCCTAAGGCATCAACATCCAAACACTTGCTCACACAAGCATTTCCACAAACACATAACATACACTATTTCAACATACTTAGTGTATGTTAGCAAACATGTAGTAAGGCGAATCCTTTCGCCAAGCAAATATTTTGTGCACACATAATATATTTATACAATAATTAATCATGGCAAACACATCTCTAAATTATACATGTATACGGTATTTCTCACAATACAGTATTTCTACATACATAGTGTATATTAGTAAAACATGTATTTAGGCAAATCCTTTTGCCAAATAAGTATTTTATCCATATATTGTATATCCATACAACAAATAATCATGTCAAATACATTTCTAAAAAATATACGTATACGGTATTTTCTACGAATACCTAGAATATGTAAAATTTCATATTTTACATCTTTAATCAAAACAGAAAACAGAAAGCACTTTGTACATGTGCAATTGCATGCAGATCATGAATATATCATTATCTGACATTGAAAGCGTTGAAAATCATAACCTATACACTTAAAGTCCACACCTTGTGTCGTAGAATCGTAACGGAGTCGATAGGTTTGCTAAGCTTCCGTATACGGGAGTTTGGCAACCTATAGAATGAAATAGGTTAGCTATTTCATAACCTACAACTATCACATCCCAAAACAGATTTAGGGTTAGGGTTTCTTATCTAGAAACGGAGCTGGAATCGCCGGGAAAACGATTAGAACGGAGTGGTGAAGCATGGATAGCAACAGGGAAGAAGGGTAGGGAGACTCTCCCACATCTCCCACACTTTTTCTCTCTTTTCTCTCTCTCAAATCCAAATTCGTATGACTGAAATGGGAGAGGGTTTAAGGTCCTTATATAGCCTAAAACTTCACCGAAATAGACCTAAGGTCAAGGTATACTTGGGTTATAGCCAAAGCGGAGTGATTTTTCACCAACCGAGGACTTCTGGCGGGCCTCTTTGAGCCAAAAGTTGGACTTAAGCTCACTAACACTGAATCTACGTTTAGTTAAGTTTTTATTTCAGTCGGATTTCCAGATCACGCGTGGCGGACCAGTTTCAGTTCAACGGTCAGCGGATCTAGATCCGAAATTCTGAGTACATGTAAATGTTTATGAAATTTTTCCTGATCCTAGGGTGTAATTTGGTCAGATTCTGACAGTTTGGTTGCTTAATACTGATCCGCAAGCGACGAGTCTCAAATTACTATTCAAGATATTTATTTTGTAAAGAAACAAGTGTTTTTACACTCTCTCGCTCCGGACTCAAGCGAACAGCTGTGGGACACTGGCTGGATTTAATTTCCGAGATGGTTGTCAAGCCCAGCGAGGCGGTCCTAATTCCTTAACCTCGTATTATTCGGACTCCCGATGTGCGATCCAGATCTGATACGGAGTTTCAACATGCTCCCGAGAGCAGTCGGGTAATGAGTTTGATCCTAGATTTTAGGGTAACCTAGCGTCAATGATTCTACAAGTTTTGGGTCTTGCAGATCGTATTTAAAGCGATTCAAACGGATTTCGTAGCTAATCTAGTTTAGCACTTAGTTACTTTGTCTCATTTCTAAAGGATTTAATCCTAAGTGATTTCCGTATGAGGTGGTACTTAGTCCTTTGTAGTTTGTATATAGAGTGATCCAAGTTGTACTACTTAGCTAGTTTAAGATAGTGTCTAGGCTGAAAGTGCTTAGAAAAATTAAAAAATCAAGGTGGTGAAGGGTGGGATTTGTGAAGGAAATGACTCCAGAAGTGGTTTTAGACTTTGGGATTGAGTTCTGACAATTTAATAAGGTGTTAGGATCAACCCATTGCCTAAGGACATCTAATTCCAGGTTGGGAAAAATCCGGGCTGTTACAGAAAGCCTTTCTCGCACTGAAAACCTAGGTGGGGCCCACCATAATGTTTTTGAGAAATCTACCCTGTCTATCCATTTTTCCTTATCATTTCAGGGCATTATCCCAAATCTGAGGTAGATCCAAATCTCAAGTGCACCACACCACAGGAAGCAGCGGTGATAATGATTCTCATCGTTAAATATTTTTTACAGCCCACCGTGATATTTATTTGACATCCTACCTGTAGATTAGGTCATACAGACCTGGATGGTGGAAAAAAAACAAATATTAGCTTGATCCAACGATTTGGTAGCCCTAGGAAGTTTTTAATGGTGAGTGTTTAATCAACACTATGTGGCCCACTTGAGATTTTGATCTACCTCAGTTTTCGATTCATACCATAAAATTATTTTTTAAAATGTATGGACGGCGTGGATTTATCACTAATATCTTAGTGGGACCCACCTAGCATCCTAGTGGAAGAATTTCATGTGAAAGGAAACTACCGCATCCTTCGGAAAGTTAGAGAATACGGTGAAGAGGCGTGCTAGACAAGGAAACTCTCTCTTTCAAACTTGTGCATAAGAGCGCCTTCATCCAGACCGTCTACCTTATTTGACGGTGGATAGAAAGGTTCGCACGTAATGACGTGCGAACTGGCCTATTTAAGTGAACATCATTCCAAATTTGAACATCAACAGTCAAAAGGGTCCTATGGCCTATTTAAGTGATTTTCAATGGTTTATTCAGTTACCAGAGGTTGGGGCAAGGATGATCAAATAGTGGGCTGTGAAATCATGTGCTGTAGGCCTAATAACATTGGATCGGTGAATTGGATCCAAATCTTAAGATGATTTAAGGTCGGGGCCTTCCATAGTCCATATTAAATAGTTCTAATGGTTTCTAGGGTTGTCTAATTGCAACATAAAGATTGATTTTATAATCTGATGATTGAATTAGGGAAATCAAGTGTTAGAGCGATCGGCGGAATGTTGTGGACTTGATGAATGGTGGATCTCGTGATTCAAACTTCCAAATCTAAGACGAATGGTTAGATTTATATATCTAAAAGATGGAAATCTGAAAACAGGTTTCTTCATTAATGTGCATATCCATCTTGAAAATCAATAGATTGGATGATTTAATTATGGATGAAGATCACTCCCTAACGATTGATTTTATCGTCGATTAAATGAACTATCCAACCCATGGTGAGATTGAAAGATTGTATAACTATTCATGATGTACTCTATGTTGAGATATCAAAGGCTTAATTATGGGCGAGCTGTTCTCAAAATGGCAGATGCGTTGTGGTTTGACAAAGTCCAAAATTTGATGGTTAAGATGGTAACTTTATGTATCATCGAAATGACGGATCATAAGAATTTTCACACACACACAAGTGCCTAACTAGGTCTCCCCAGTAACGCCTAAGTACGAAAAAGTACGGGGTGTTACATGACATTTTTGGATGTTATCGATTCGATTGACAGAGGCGTTGATTCGATCGACGGTTTGTTGAGTCTCGTTGATTTGATAGATAGTTAGATCAACAGTGCACACAAGTTCTACGTAAGCGCGTTTATTATTATTATTATTATTTATTTTTTTTTTAAAGGTGTACGCCACCTACTATGTATTGATGTAAGCAAGATGTACAATTGGAGATTTAGGTTGACACCACAAGGGACTTATCATATGGAAGAAGAACAAAGAATAAAATTTACAAGGAGAACGCAGGATATTGGAGACGACAGGTGCAAAAGGCTGAAGCAAATAATACTACCAGGCAGAGATGGAAGGACCTCCCAATATCAAGGGAAGTTGCACAGAAACACATGGCAGTGACCGCCTCCATTGTGACGGGAAGGCAAGAATTGCATAATGCCAAGATCAACCGATCCCAATTTTGGGCTTGAAAAGCCTAATCTGGGTAAGATCAGATTTATCTAGAAGCATTGATCCTACAAGGTGCTGAAATACCTGTAAAACCGCTGCTGTCATGCTACATATAGTGAAATTTTGAAGGTACAATCCATGTGTTTATGGAAATGTTGCACTTGCGAAATCGGCTCGATCTTGGCTTGAATTCGGCTCGAACTGAGCAAGCTGCTGACTGAACCGAGCTAAGTTGGCCAATCAGGCTTGAGGACCGAGCCGAGTTTGAACTGGGGTCAGCTAGTGGCCAAGCCAAGTCTAGCTGTGCCAAGCTCGACTCGAATCGACTAGTGTACACCTCTAGCCATGACTTGATGTTGCAGAATTTTTCACTGCTGGTTGCTGGACAGTTTTTTGGTCCTGTCGATATGATCGAGAGACTTTCAGATCATGTCGAGGCTGTCATCGAGAGTGGCTCGATGGCACTCTCGATGGCATCGATAATTGTTGGAATTTCCACCCTTGGTCCTGTGTCGACATGATCGAGAGACTTTCAGATCATATCGAAGCTGTCATCGAGAGTGGCTCGATGACATCGACGAGTTCCACAGATGCGATTGCCGAAACGCAGATTTTGCAGATTTTGTTTCCTATTTGGGTTACACCTCTTTCTATTCTTATATATATGGGTGTATTCGGGATTGGGGTGTATTCGGTTTCCTAAAGCATTGCTTAGGGTTATCAAAGGTGAGAGAGAGAGAGAGAAAGAGAGAGAAGAAGCTTGTGGAAGGGAGGTTATGCTCGTAGAGGTGATCTACCATATCTCAGCGCTTCCACGTCCTCGTAATCAGTGAGATCTCTCCGTTTCTCTTTGATTTCTCTTATTGTATCCACTCCTGCGTGAGTGAAGAAGGTTTGATCTAAGTGGTGTATGCTTGTGATCGGTTATAACATTCTGCTTTATAGTGGATTGTTGATCTGGACGAGGTCCCTTGGTTTTTACCTCTTTGAGGGTTTTCCACGTAAAAAATCTCTGGTGTGATATGGTTTATGCTTTGATTGTTTTTCATTGCATTATTATTCCATAATTCTAGTTTGTTTCGGGCGGCTAGATCCTAAGGTTTTGTGCAAGGCCCCCAACATGACTGACCAGGTATAAAGAAAAATGATGAAAATATGTATCCCATAGTTTTACGTCAATAAACAAGCATACAAGGATCAAGGGTTAGGATTATTCAACCAATTTAAGTTTTGTATCCTAACTTAATATAGGTGGTTGCAACAATTTATTTAGTTTGATTTGAGTCAATATATACCATGTGTATCATTCATAGGTGCTTGCATATTAAGCATCACACCCTATCCAGAATATAAATAACTGCCCCGTAGAAAGTTCTTGTTTGTACGGGATGCACCCATTGTTTAGTAGGTACGTATTGTCATTTGAGTGGATGATGATGATGCAGCAGGGAATGCTGAAAAAAAAAAGTTTTATTAGAGGTGGGACCACAAACCTGCCTAATTTGATAATTCCTTTACGTGTCTTTTACTAATGTGAAAAGATAATCAAACAGAATAGTTAGCTTTCACTTCCACTGACGTGGCAATGTTATCATCATGTACTGGTAAAAATCAGCAAGTTGAATTGTAGGGTTCTGATGTATGGATGAAGTCTTGATCTATTGGGACTATGGTTTGTTAATCTATTCCGTTTGATGATGAAAAAATAATAATAAAATCTTTCTGATTGGATGATCCAATCGGTCTGGTTTATGGCGATTTTTTTATTTTACCTAATTACGTTCCTGAAAATTAGATTAATTTTATTTTCTAAGCTTTCTCTAAAAAATGGTGTCCTGCACGTGGGAAGGAGGATTTTCTATATGCCACGTATGCCTAATTAACGGTGGCAATGGACCAGAAGAAGCTCACCGACCCAATGAGATGACCTAGCCTTGGGCTACACGCTTGTCTGTGGGTCAGGCTTGGACCTTCTGAAAAATCTTATTAAAAGACCAAAGTTAGAAGTTTTCTTTTCCTCATTTTCCCCCTTTTGTTTCCCTTAAACAGCTCCTGTATTTTTATGCCATGATGTTTTTGGGTCTACGAGATTTTTTAGCCATTGATGGAGCAGACACTTAGATATTAACGGTCTGAATCATTGATCCACGGCTCCATTTCATAAGATGGGTGCCTTCCTTCATTGCTATTGTAACGCCTTGAAAATCGAGGGTCGAGCAAGAGCTCAACTCTCGAGTTCCAACGCATCACTTATACAACATAGATAATGATGATTAAATGTTGTCTTTATTAGCACATTAAACATGTAGGAGATTAAACCAAAACATCATATCATACTCTAGAGACGATTAAGTTAAGCAAGCGGAAGACTGTGACAGATATATAAAACGTATAAGTAATCGTAGATCTTCTGTGTATGATCATGTTACCAGGTCAAAAATTTACATGTAAAGTTTCAAAATATAAAAAATGTGTAATGTCATCTAATTATCAACCTTGCAAGCCCCGTCGGTCAGGCCACGACTCATATAAACTCGCCCGAGAACTTCATATAAAAGAATGACTCCTCGTCATCCTCAAAGTCTAGCTCCACCTCGTAGGCATCACCACCACCTGCAGTTAAGATAGAGTCTGGTTGGTGTGTACAACACGGTCCCAGAACGTGGGAGTGAGTGATCAACTTAGTGGAGCTATAAAGCAAAGGTTAACATGTTATCAATTCAGTCACGCAGTAATAATAACGCAATACAACAATCAGGTCTTAAGTACTCTTGTTAATGCAAGGATGATATGAAATAATGATGCATGCCCTCGCCTATGCTCTCTTAACGACTTCATCTCACGATCACGGCATGTAACTCTTCCTCAGTGCTTGACTTGTTATACCAAAGGCACACATAATGCTGTGCATGCTTGTAATTAACCAGGTTCTTACTTAGGTTTATTCATACAACAGGATTAGGAAGCTAAGATACCTCCCTTATATCAATGCCCAAACAATGATCCATTCTAGGGTCGTCAGTCTCATACGATATTGCGGTTCTATGTCACTACAAAGGGCTCGTCACCTGGTCAGTGTAGGCTTAGTTTATACTCTAGCTGCTACGGAAAGACTCATCGCCTCAACGCAGTCTTAGAGTATGCTCGAGGTCACTACAAAGGGCTCGTCACTTGATTAGTGTAGGCCGACAGCTCGAATACAGTATCTCATACCATCGTATTCTGCTCACGAGGAGGTGTTGCTCACTGGTCATTACAGGGAGGCTCGTCGCCCCAGCGCAGGCCGACGGCTCGACCACAGTGTCCCATATCACCATGCTCGGCTCGTGAGTCTTAGCGGATCGAAGTACCAAGGTTAAACGGGCTTTCTACTGGTGAGTTTGGTACCTTAGATTCAAATAGTAGCGTCCATACATGGTGAACATACATCGTGCCAATCGGGTTGTTAGATAAGCTCGACTAATACGAGCGCACATTGATTTGATCGACAGGGAGTGCATAAGCATTCCGCGTGGCCTAACCACTGTCGTCAAATGACGTACGACTCAGATTCGTCGAACGCATCTGTCGTGGCTGAAACTAAGTCAGCCACTCAGTCGGAACCAGTTACCGATTGCCTGGACTACACCGTAGCCCCAAACACACTTCAAATACGATAGGAATACATATGTGCTAGTAAAAAAAAACATGTAGCAACCAACATAAATACAAGTCTCATTTGAGCATTTCAACAAACACATAGTGTACATGTTAGCATACATAGGCATTTTGACCATACAGCACGTAGTAGTAATATATGTTACATAAAGAAAACTACAACCATAGCTAAGGGGGTTAAGAATCCTATCTCAACACCCTCATTATATGCATTTTAGCAGGTATATCCTCATTGAGGCAATTTATCAAACACTTAGACTACACATTCCAATATACATGTATTAGGCTAGTTATAACACATATCTTGGCATGCCGTTTTATAAAGGAGTTACCATATACACAATGAGCATATATTCATAGTTAAGAATCATGGCAAGCACAAATTCAAATTCCATATCCATTCAGACATTTTTACAAACACTTAGACTACATACTACAACATACGTAACGTATGTTGGCGATAATAGGAATTAGACAAATCCTTTCACCAAGGAGTTGTCACATGCATAACAGCCATATATTCACGATGAATAATCATGGCAAGCACGAATCCAAATTCCGTACTCATTCAGTCATATCAACAAACACATGGAATACACTATACTCAAAACACTACAAGAAAAATGGTTTTTACCTACGAAAATATTTTTCTTAGGTAAAGATGACTTTTACCGACGAAAAATATTTTCGTAGGTAAAAGCCAACTTTTACCGACGATATTACTTTTCGTAGGTAAAAGACATCTTTACCTACGAAAATTTTCGTAGGTAAAGGCTGTTTTGCCTTTTCCACCCACCCAACAATCGAAAACTTTACTTTTACCTACGAAATATTATTTCGTAGGTAAAACCCATATTTACTTACGAAAATTTTCGTAGTTGAAGGGTCTTTTAAAATAAACCCATCTTTACCTACAAAAATATTCGTAGCTAAAGGGTCTTTTGAATATTAAAAAAAAAAAACAAAAATCAAAAATATTCGTAGCTGAAGGGTCTTCTGAATTCATAAAATTGAGAACGTTATCTTTACCCTTACTTTTACCTACGAAATATTATTTCGTAGGTAAAACCCATCTTTACCTACGAAAATATTCGTAGCTGAAGGGTCTTTTGAATTTAAAATATCGAAAACATTACTTTTACCAATTTTGTAGGTAAAACCCATCTTTACCTACTAAAATATTCGTAGTTAAAGGGTAATTTCAATTTTTCAAAAAAACAAAAAATCGAAAACTTTACGTTTATAAAACTCATATTTACCTACAAAATTATTCGTAGTTGAAAGGACTTTTGAACATTTTAAAACAACCAAAAAGTCGAAAACGTTACTTTTACCTACGAAAGATAATTTTGTAGGTAAAACTCATCTTTACCTACGAAAATATTTGTAGCTGAAGGGTCTTTTGAATTTTTCATACTTTTACCTATGAATTCTAATTTCGTAGGTAAAACCCATCTTTACCTACAAAAATAGTCGAAGCTAAAGGATCTTTTGAATTTTTTACCAAAAAATCGAAAAACAAATTTTCATGGGGCGTTGTAAATGGTGGTGGTAAGACTTTTACCAACGAAAATTTTCGTCAGTAAAAGTGTCTTTCCTAAATCCTTTTTCCGACTGCTAAAAACCGTCAGTAATAATGTAAAAATGTTTTAATTTTTTAAAATTTTTGTCTACAGCCTAAATGTGTGTGTGTGTGTGTGTGTGTATGTGTGTGTAGTTTTTATATCATATGAATGGAATTTTTTATACATATATAATTAAAAGGTAATATTTAAATAATTTATAATATCACATGAAAAAGAATATTGAAAAGTTTAGAAATTTTAAATTTGTTTAAAAAAATTTTTGAGAACAAAATAATGCTTTTGAAGAGAAAAATTGGCATTTTTAAATTTTTGAGAAAAAAATTAAAATATGAGAAATTTTTTGAGATTTTACAAATAAAAATTCAAAATTTGTATTTTAAATATTTTTGAAATATTTTATAATAAAAATGATATTTATTTAAAAGAGTAAAAAAAATATACCTTTTGAAAAAAAAATGTTAAATTTATTTGTGAAAAATAAATTTACTAAATTATTAGGCACATCCACTAATTGAACCTTTAATCGTTTTTGGACAATCTAATCAGTTTAAATTAAAGAGTAAATAACTTCAGATGTTTAAATCAAATTTCACTGAAATTGTTGATCAATCTTGGATGCCCAATATCTTTCTCATATGCAGCCTGATTAGGTGGTGGCCCCAAAAAAGTTTTCAACGGTAAGTATTCAATCCCCGTTGCTTTCTATGATGAGTCCACTTAAGCTTTAGATTTACCTGATTAGGTGGCCCCATCCCACCTAATCCCTTCTAACCCCATTGCCCAAACACCCCCTAAGGGTATTGATTAGTAAAATAGAGTGAATGGACCAGACATGTAAAATGGGTTAAATATTCTGGTCAAAATTGTGACCTAACTTACTGACCTTGTGAGAACCTAAGAATTGATGTTAGTAAGTTTTGTGGGCCCCATCATGATGTGTGTCGAACATCAACACCGCGGATTTGATGTGTCCCCTTTAGGTTATGAGATATATCAAAAATCATCTATATACGAAACTCAAGTGGGCCATACCATCTAAAACTATGTGAAGACATCCTGAAAAATTTAAAAGCACTTGGTGGGACCCCACATGAGTTTTGGATGCCGTTGAAAATTAGTCTGACCCCTCATCCGAGTAGGACACACATAATGAGTGGATTGGATATGTGAATCACATTTAGTCAGACCCAATATATGATTGTGAATATTTTAAGGAAACCCCTCTTAATTATATTATGTGGTGTGGCCCACCCAAGTCATGGATTGACTTTATTTTTAAGCTCTTGGCCCACCTAAGTCATGGATTGACTTTCTCCATACCGTTCAACGGTTTTCTCAGATCATTTTAAGATATTAACCAAAAAATGGGGCGGTTCTAAAGCTTAAGTGGACTACAAAGTAGGGATTGAACTTCCACCATTAAAAATAACATTCATAGAAGTTTTGGATCAAGCTAATGTTTATGTTTTCTCTTCATTTATATCCTTTTGTTTTGGGATTTGATGGTTTTTTGTCCATCTGGATATGGGTGTTTGGGTATCACATTCCTTTTTTTTTTTTTTTTTTTTTTTCCAGTTTTGATGTTGAAATCTCTTTTATAATTCGGATTTCTCCCTTTGTTTGTAAAATTTTAAGGAATCCTGTTCCTATAAAAAAAAAATAAATAAATAAAATAGAAAGATTTACTCATTCTTCGTGGTTATGAAGTATCTGCCCTTGTTGCAGCAGTAGTTGAACTTGTTGAACATTGTCTCTTGAAGAAGAATTATAGTCTCCATGTAAAAAAAAATAAAAAAAAAAAATAGTATAGTTGGCCTTACGACGATTTTAATGATGGATAATCAATCACTATTGTTTTCATGTGGTGTGGTCCACCTGATATTTGAATATGATTCATTTTTGGGCTCATGTCCTACAATGAGTTGGCAAAACAAATGGATCATATGGATATACAATATATAAATCAAAGTGGGTCCACATCTACCCTATCAGTCAGATGCACCATTCCATGGTGGGCCTAGGGCTTAAAAATCAAGTCAATAAGTGACTTTTTTGACCCACACCACATACAAAAGTTGAGAGGGATTACCCTCCATTAAAATATTCATAATCATTTGTTAGGCCCACCGAGATATGTTTCACAAATCTAGCCCATCCATTATGTGTGTCCCACTTGGATGAGGAGTCAGACCAAGTTTCAAATGCATAAAAATTTCAGGTGGGCCTCACCAAGTGCTTTTATATGTTTTAGGCACCCCCCTAAGTTCTGTATACAGTTGATTTTTGGGATATTCCATAATTTAAAGGGGGCAGCCAAGAGGGTTTCAAGGCACATTGCATCCTACCATGCCGTATCCAATTAGCAATGGCACAGTGAATGTATTTGGTTTATCCACTCTGTCAATCCATTTTTTCATATCATCTTAGTGGTTGAGCCCAAAATTAAAGCATATCCAAAGCTCAAGTGGACCATACCATAGAAAACCATTAAATGTGTCAACCATTAAAAACATTTTGGTAGCCATAAAAGTTTTGGATCAAGCTGATTTTTGTTTTTTCCCTTCATTTGGTCCTGTATGACCAAATCAACAGATTGGATGTCAAATAAACAGTACAGTGGGCCTTAGGAGGATTTTAATGGTGGACGTCTAAGCACTAGTGTTTTCTCATCGTGTGGTCCACCCAAGATTTATTTCAGGTTCAGTTTTTGAGATCAATGACAAAATGATGTGGAGAAATGGATGGACGGCGTGGATGAATCAAATCAATCATGGTGGCGCCCATAGAGCCATGTCCAAAGCTAAGTTTAACGTTTTTTTGTTTCTCGTTTTCACGCAAGTTTTGTATTTAATGTAAAATAGTGGTAACTTGTTTATAATAATATTGGCTAAGATATAGACTTATCCAAACCATCTAAAGAATTAGTATAGTTGTAAATGGTAAATATTTATATATTTTTATTATATAATATAATTTTAACCATCTAGAAACCGTTCCCATGCATGTACGACTGTCAATAGATTTTGTGATATTATTTAGTTGAAAACTCATAACATACGGATTTAAAAATGTTATCTTATTTGAAAGAGGATTCCAGATCCATCCCAAATCCATCGGGCGCCTCTTTTCCCTCTTTTACTCTTTTCCCTACTTCATCTTCCATCGACAAATCCTCTATCGAGCGTCGTTCAAACGGCCCCTTAGATTTCCTCTCTCTCTCTCTCTCTCTCTCTCTCTCTCTCTCCGGCAAACTCTCCGGCATCACTGGAGCAATCATCCCTGGCTGCCCTGAGTCCTTCCAATCCTTCCAACAATCAGAGGGCAGGGCCAGCGCTAGATCGGTGTTGCTATGCCAACTGTGGTTAGGGTATCATCTTCCCAACAAACACTGATGAAGATATGCACCTAAAAAATTATGCTTTCAGCTATGTTGGTTGGCTGGGTAGGGTTGGCAACCCATGGTACATGGCTGCGAGCGCGGCTCCGACGAAGGGGCCCACCCAGAAGATCCACTGCAATCAAAACAGCAACAAGTTATGGTCAATGGAGATTGTTTGGAAACTCATGCGAACCGGATGATCTCAAGGCCCAGGAAAATTCAAATAGGCCCGACCCAAATCAATTCAAAAGGTATAGCCCAAATCCAATCCAGGAGGAGCAAACGTGGATCACCAATCGTATGCTGATAGGGGCACCTAAGAACAGGGTGGCCGAAATCCATGCATATTGATCAAAATATCCCTCTAGATGCACTTCTTTACTTAGGTGGGCAAATCAATACAGTTCAAATTTGATTTATTTATTTATTTATACTATCAGTTCATTTGCATCCAGTATGGCTCTACTGTTTTTACGTGGTCTGGAAACCTTACCACCTCAGAGGACCAGGAGCTTGTTGAAAGACAGCTAGATCTGATAAAGGTTTGTTCTTTGTAATAGCCACTTGACTATCTTCAAACGGCTGATTGCATACCGAGTTATTTTCTTTGCAAAGTGAACTGGTCACTGGACATGGTTTGCTGAATACTGAATACATGTTTTTTTTTTTTTCTTGCGGAACTACCACTCATTATATACAATTGTGCAAGGATTGTCACTGTTTAGTGATTCATTTCAAAATAAAATTGGGGTGTGTACTCATGCAAATCACATTGTCCACTCAGCTGACGACTATTCGGGAGTAATTTTGTCTGTTAAGTCTGGAATTTCTGGATTCTCTGTTCTGTAGTTCAGGCAGTCCATTTGCGTTCTATTTTACAATGGCTCTGAAAATTTGTACTAATGATCGTCATCCAGAACTCTAACTTGTAGCATCCCTGTCATTTCTATTCCATTGCTATTGCCTTCTCATATTTGTTGGTTGTTATGCTATGTAATATCCTTTTCTATGGTTACTTTGAGTAATATCCTTGTCAATCTTTTGCAGCCTAATGTACAGGCCAAACCACAAAAGGAGGGTACAGAAACTGAACAGTTCTGGAATTTGCTTGGAGGTAAATGGAATACCCCAGCCAGAAGATTAACAAAGAAGCAGAAAGTGATCCTCACTTGTTTTCTTGCACTTTCTCGAAAGGTAGGAAGAGTATAAACTGTTAATGACCTTCATTTGCTTTTTTCCTTCAATGGCAGCTGTTAATGATCTTCATTTGCCTTTTCTTTCAATGGCCTTATTTTATTTTATGCTCCATATATGAGTCTAATGCATGTGGTGTTTCATTGAAACAATTTGCTATGTAGGTATTCGTGGAAATGCAGGCAATTTAAAGGTGAGTAATGTGGAAGTTCTGACATTTTTCTGCTCTTTAGTAGATTCTTTAACCACAAGTAAATAACCCTAAAAAGTAAATAATGATAATTATGTACCTCTCTTTGTATATGCCCGTATCGGTGGTTCTTCTCGCTCTTGGTACTGAACATAGTTGCCACTACAGGTGACAGAAATATTCAACGTCACCCAAGATGATTTGATGACGGAAGATATATTCATTTTGGACTGTCACTCGGATATATTTGTTTGGGTTGGGCAGCAAGTGGACTCTAAAGGCAGAATGGAAGCTTTGAATATTGGGGAGGTAGATCCATTAAAAAAATTTCTTGTTCTCTATGCTATTTTCTTGGTCAGGCTGCTAACACCCTTTTCTTTTCCTTTTTAACAGAAATTTCTTGAACGGGATTTTCTTTTGGAAAGATTATCTCGAGAGACTCCAATCTTCGTTGTTACTGAAGGGAGTGAGCCACCCTTCTTTACACGCTTCTTCACTTGGGACTCTGCAAAATCAACAGTAAGAAACTAGATGTTTCAAGAGGAACCACACACATTTAAATGATATGATTGTGTATTCCTGTTCCTTCTCTGCAATTTTCCCATCTCATTATACTTTTGTATTCTCTGAAAGACAACGGCCCCGCAATCAGAGCATACTCTTCTTTTCCCACTTGGGTTGGCAGCAAATGTGATCAATCTTTTATGAAAAGAAGCCCCATCATTGGCCATGTATGGCATCTTGCAGGCATGGCCCGCTGTAGGATGATGGTGATGATGCTTTTTAAAAAAAAAAAAAAAAAATTATCAATGCTTTCAATAGTGTAATGTAGGGGTAACTTTCATCCGTTTTTTTTTTGGTAAAGTGGGTCACAGTGTAAAAAGAAAAAGTGATAAGGTTCCCATTTTCAATTGGGAAATCTTAAATCTCGAGGTAGGGTAGCCCATGACTATATGTTGGACCTAATGAGCAGTCTAGATCAATGGACCCGACTGTATATGTGTCCCAATGTAACTGGGAGCACTGTAACTGCATATGGATATTCCAGGCACAGATTCGGTTGGCTTTGCCAGGCATCATTCATACTATAAATTATCTGTTACCTACTCGATGCCATGCTTCAGTCTTTTGCTTACTGCATATGGATATTCCAGGCACGGATTCGGGTTTTGGCCCTTATTGCAAAGCTCTTCTCAATTTCTAGCTCTGTGGCATCAGCAGTTTATCACTCTAATCTCCTTGGGTTATTGGAAGCAGAAGTTAATGACACAAATGATATGCTTATGACTTTGAGTGCTTTCGAGCTCTTGTATGAGGTAATGAGTTAAAGTAGGCTCATCCATCATAAGGTAGGCCACATGTGTTTGTTGACTCTGGGTCTGTGTTAAACATTTTAAGCTGTCAATTCTTTTGTAGATGTGTGGTCTACCTGATGTTGATAAGCCTGATTTTGGCCAAGTTGGAAGTGTCCCGTATCGGTATCGGTTGGCGTAACAGTGACCTCCAAAACCGATACGGATACGGGGGCGTAACGGCGATACGGGGGCGTAACGGACCGTAACGGCGTGAAAAAAAAATTTTTTGCCAAAAAAATATGAAAAAATATGGATTAAATCCGGAATATTCTAAGCATTCCAAATATGCATTCATTTATAAATTGGAACATGGTTATGGTGGTGTAACGGTCCACTCTTTGGTGAGAAGTTGTATCGGACTGTCTGATGAATTTATGAACCAGATAACCTAAATTTGACTACAAAATTCATATATTTAATTTTCTAACTATCTACTATCAATGATAGATATATTAGAATGAATGTAATATGAAAATATCTTACATTAGGTGTTTGCAACTATTTTTGAGGAACTTCTCGAACATACCTGTGCTACACATTAACATTTTCTACTATGATTAACATATCACATGGTATGATTAAAACAGCAAAATAACCATTAAAAATTGATTTTTCGAATTTAAAAAAAAAGAGTCAAAATTCATGCGTAAATAGAAAAAAAATATTTAAAAAATATTAAATGGCACCCCAAATCTGTAAAATGCACATTAATATGTTTTAGTATGATTATCACATCATATGGCATGATTAAAACAGCAAAACAACCATTAAAAATTGATTTTTCGAATTTTAAAAAAAAGGGTAAAAATACATGCGTAAATAGAAAAAAATAATAAAAAAATATTAAATGGCACCCCAAATCTGTAAAACGCACATTAATATGTTCTACTATGATTAACACATCATATGGCATGATTAAAACAGCAAAACAATCATTAAAAATTGATTTTTCGAATTTAAAAAAAAAAGGGTAAAAATACATGCGTAAATAGAAAAAAAATAATAAAAAATATTAAATGGCACCCCAAATCTGTAAAATGCACATTAATATGTTCTAATATGATTAACACATCATATGGCATGATTAAAACAGTAAAACAACCATTAAAAATTGATTTTTCGAATTTTAAAAAAAAAGGTAAAAATACATGCGTAAATAGAAAAAAATATTAAAAAAATATTAAATGGCACCCCAAATCTGTAAAACGCACATTAATATGTTCTACTATGATTAACACATCATATGGCATGATTAAAACAGCAAAACAATCATTAAAATTTGATTTTTCGAATTAAAAAAAAAAGGGTAAAAATACATGTGTAAATAGAAAAAAATAATAAAAAATATTAAATGGCACTCCAAATCTGTAAAATGCACATTAATATGTTCTAATATGATTAACACATCATATGGCATGATTAAAACAGTAAAACAACCATTAAAATTTGATTTTTCGAATTTTTAAAAAAAGGGTAAAAATACATGCGTAAATAGAAAAAAATATTAAAAAAATATTAAATGGCACCCCAAATTTGCAAAATGCACATTAATATGTTCTACTATGATTAACACATCATATGGCATGATTAAAACAGCAAAACATGTTAAAAAAAGTGTAAATACCTATTTTTGATGAATTCGGAATTTCTGAAAAATGGCCCCCCGAGCTTCGATTCAATAAAAGCGGCAATACAATGCGTTTTTATCACAAAAACTCAACCAAGGTTGGTCGAAATTGGCAGTAGAAGGGGTGAGAAGTACTTTGGAAGCAAGAAATTTGAAAAAAAACAGCAAAAAGTAGCTTAAAATGGAAAAAAAAAGGCCGTTTTTCGACCGTTACGGGTCAGCCCGTTACGGGTCGACCGTTACGCCCCGTATCGGCCCGATACGGGCTTGTATCGGCCGATACGGGTGCAAAAAATCGTATCGGCTGATACGACCCCGTATCGCGTATCGGTTCAGGTCGTTACCGTTACGTATCGGCCGATACGGCCGATACGTAACCGTTTTGGCATACCTTGAGTTGGATACACATTAGCTTCTGCTTGATTCAGGGATGTTAGCCCCTAGAGGTGGGTATGGGCTTACCATGGGGATGGAATTTTGATTCATGCTCTATAAGTGTTGTTTGACTTTTAACACTCAGATTTATTTGCAAATATGAAGAAGAATGATTTATTGTGCACTTGAGTTATTGTTGCTGACTTGGTTTGGGTATAGCTTGATCTTACAATTTTCCTTACTAAAAAAAGCAAAGGATCTTGCGGGGGTTAAAGTTCTTCATGGGCTTGATAAGGTAATTGAGGGTGGAGCAGTTGTTCTGACCCTCAAAGATCAGAATATACTTGCTGATGGTGACATCAACAAAGGTAGGTGGTTATTTTCTTGAGAATATAGTGAGTATCTTTGCATGGTTTCCAGATTTGCCTAAATTGAAAATGCATTCTATACCACAGAGATTGACGTGCTTCAATTTAAAAAGCCCAAAAAGAAGAAATCCCTGCAGAAGAAAGAGAAGCTGGATTTGGATGCTCTCGAAGCAGAAGCCATCTCTGCTGGATTGGGTGTAGGGGATCTTGGTTCTTGAATGAAGGGAAGAGACAGACTGCCAAAGAGGAACAAGAGAAAGCTGATGCTGAAATGAGGAGTAGTGCATATGAGGCAGCGTATGCGAAAGCAGAGGAGGCATCAAAAGCGCTCCGTCATGAGCAGACTCTCACCATCAAAGATGAGGAAGATGACAACCTTGTCTTTGGAGATGTAGACGACGATCTATACAGGTCAGTGGAAAAGGCTAGAAAATTAGCGCTTAAGAGGCAGGATGAGAAAGCAGCTTCTGTTCCTCAGGCAGTTGCGCTTTTAGCTATTACCGACAATGAAACAGAAGAAAGCCAGAACCTCATGTCTGGAGACCCACAAGAAAAGAGGCTTGTCTTCACCGAGATGGAAGAATTCGTGTCAAAAATAAAGCTTGATGAAGGTAATCCTTCTCTCTCTCTCTCTCTCTCTCTCTCTCTCTCTCTCTCTCTCTCTCTCTCTCTCTCTCTCTCTCTCTCGGTTGTATGGTTTGTTAATGTCACATGCTTATAAATCTTTGCCTCTATTGCCATGCAGAACATCCTACCTGTCCATTAGTTGGGCCGCACCATGTAGATGCCTTGGCCCAATATTGGGCTGGTCTAGCCAAGAGTTGGGCCACAATGTTTCTGTCTTGATTTTATTCTCCTCCTCAATGTAGCTATTTTGATAAGGAGTAATCTTAGCACCTAGTGTTGACACTTACAAGGAGGAAATGCACATAAGATCCACACCATCCATCAAGTGCATTGACTTATGCACACCCTCCATCCAAAAAATAAAAAATAAAAATCAAGATGATCTAGAAATTAGATAGCCCACACCATCAAGAATAGTTGCAGTAGAGACACCCACCAGTTGTTGTTCATGGGTGCACCGTGCTGTTTATATGCCATCCAATCCATAAAGAATTAGGCCATTCAAAAACTATGGTGGGCCCCATAGCATGAATTTAGTGATTATATGCATGCTTTTAAACTCCCTATAGTTTAGCCCACTTGGTTTTAATCAATCTGATTTTTGGGATCAGATCTAAATATGGCCCACACCCCTGGTTGAGAGCTTTGGATCTTATGCTCATAAGTCATTCCCCTTAATCATAGCCATTGCTTGTAGTCATGGCCATATGTTAGGACGTCAGCACTATAAATAATGAGAAAAGAGTATTTTAGTGTTAGGTGGAGTGCGATGGTTGATACACATGCAGTCACTAAACTGTAGATGTGTCATGATGATTGTTGTATATCCAAACCGTTCAAATCACCGAAACAATTACAGGTGGATAATAGCCGAACATTTCACCTGCCTCTCACACATCTGGTGTTGTGAGAAAATGTGTGGTATGAAACACTCTGGACTATTCATGTAAGCATATACCCATTCATGCAAGCATATGCTTAATAAATTTGTAGTTTTGCATTATTTAAAAAATGATGGTGACTCTTTAGATATTCAGCACGACATAGTTGTAGGGAAATCTAAGACAACTAACCAACTTTGGAAATTGCCAAAAACTAATAGCTTTGAACCTTTCTCAAAATAACCTTAATGGTACAATCCCCAAACAGCTCCTTAGCCTGTCGTCTCTGTCAATTTCTCTCAACTTAGCTAGAAACTTTTTGATAGGGCCCCGACCCATGGAAGTGGGTGGCTTGATAAATATTGAGGAACTTGATGTTTCTGAGAACAAATTGTCTGGCGAAATTCCTGGAACGCTAAGCAGTTGCCAGAGCTTGGAACGCTTGTACATGGAAGGTAACGCCTTTCAGGGAACCATTCCGGAGTCTTTGAGCACCTTGACAGGCATTCAAGTGTTGGATTTCTCACGAAATAACTTGAGTGGGCAAATTCCAAAATATTTAGAGAGTTTTACTTCATTACAGAAACTCAATCTTTCTTTCAATGATTTTGAGGGCCAAGTCCCTATCCAAGGGGTGTTTGAAAATGCAAGTGGGATTTCTGTCATTGGAAACAGTAAACTCTGTGGAGGTATACCAAAACTAGGCCTACCCAAATGCCTTGTTCTGAGATCCAAATCGCAAAGGTCTTTAAGCATGAAAGTAATCATACCAGTCATTGTCGTTGTTGTGTGTTTGATTTCATTATTGTTGTGTTTCGCTCCTCTTCTTTGGAGAATAAAATCAAGACAGAAGCATTTGCAAGATGCCTTGGCCCAATATTTGTCATTTGTTTTATTGTATTCCTGCATTCAGTTTACAATACATTTTGTTCCCTATCTCAGATGTCCATAAGCCTGAAACTGAAAATGTTTTTGAGGAGGAAGATGATGCACCGAAATCCTTTGACCAGGAAAAAGATGAAGGTGGTGGTTGGATGGAGGTAAATGAAACTGCTAATGATGAATTGCCTGTTAATGAGGAGAAAGAGGACCTAGTTCCAGATACCACTATCCATGAGCCTGCAGTTGCGAAAGGATTATCAGGTGCACTTCAGCTGCTTAAAGAGAGAGGAACACTCAAGGAGACTGTAGATTGGGGTGGCAGAAACATGGACAAGAAGAAGAGCAAACTTGTTGGTATTTATGGAAACGATGGGCAGAAGGAGATTCGAATTGAGAGAACAGGTGAGTTTGGTCGGATTGTAAGTTCTCTTTCAAAGAATTATTTTGCTAATAATCAGGAGTATTATTTAGATAATAATTCTTGTTTTTTGTTTTCCCAAACCCTAAGAGAACATTTGGATGCACTACCAAATTGAATTGGTGGTGTTAGTTGCATACGGTTGGAAAAAAATTGCTTGATTTTCCCATTAAAATACTGCCCACATTCGACTTGCACCATCCAACCGGATGGGGGACCCATCTAGCCAACTTAACTGCTGGTTTGTTGCCTTGATTAATAACATCATATCAATTATTTAGCAAGTTTGAGGTTGAGAGTTGAGTCTCCCTTAGATCTTCATCGTTTTGGCCCATTCAATAAGAGAAAATTTGATTTTCTCAATTCCTTATTTCTGAAGGACAGGTTGTTTGAATTTTCTTATGTTCCTTTCCTTCGATATACCCCACATGATCATGTGAGGGAGCAATTTCCACAAGATTTGGCTGCGCCATTTAAATGTAGCAACTTTCAAGCTTTTGAAGAGATCTTCCATGCTCTTGACACCTCTTAGGTTATACCAAAAAGGTGGAAGAAGGTGTGCCAATTACTTAGGGCCATCTTGCCATGGAGTTGCCATGGAGGAATAGGTGATTGGCACTCCTCATCATTTCTACTTTTCTACATAAGATGCAAATATTTGGGAGAGCCTAGTTCTTTAAGTTGTCTAGATATGTTTTTATGGCTCGTTTAGAGAGCACACCCCATCAAGCATTTCCAATAATTCTTCAACTAGTTGGATCTCATGATCCCGCAGGCTCCTTTCTGAATTCCATACCAATTTATCCCCACAGAGTTTATAATGCTCCTTGATCTTGGTAAGTTTTGGGGAGCGGCTTAGATGATTGTTCGTACTCGGTAATTTACTAATTATTTTAATAACAATAGAATGAATTCTATTTTTTATTTTATTTTGAGCAAGCGAGGACTCTCCCACCCATTTGTCCTCCCAAAGCCTGAAAATTTCCCAATGGCCTACTAAGAACTGCACGCAATGGAGGGCTGGACTGACACCATTTCAGACCACCAAATTTAGAGATATCCTTCCACATGCGGGAACCCTTAGTTACCTCTAATGGAGCCGTCTGACACCCAGCCTTCTGCTGTAGCTTCTTATTTGTGAGCTATACACACGCCCGTGCACACACACAGGAAAAAGGTACTAGGAGGTCAACCTCATGGGAGCTTCCCATGAGGTTGAGCTCTATGGGTGCCAATGTGATGTGCGTCAGACATCCACACCATCGATCAGATTTCACCCATCCATGGTGGGCCATGGGCCTAAAAATCAGTGCAATCCATGACTTAGGTGGGCCACACCATGGATGACAGTTGAGAATAGATGCCCACCCATTGAACCCTTCCTGATTGTTTATAGGGCTCACTGAGATATGGTTCAGATATCCAGCCATCCGTTGTGTGACCCACTTGGGTGAGGGGACACCAAATTTTAGGCCATCCCAAAACTCAGGTGGGTGGTTCAGATATCCTGATTGTTTATAGGACACTTTATCTTTTTTTCTTTTTTTTTTTTTTTTTTTTGTATGCATCCTATTTCATCAGTCAGTAGGAAGTGATGAAAGGGGTTAAATTTGTTTGCAGCTCATCTAACCTTTGTTTGATTTATCAGATGACCCCAAAGGAGGCGTTTCGGATGATTTCTCATAAATTTCATGGCAAGGGTCCAGGAAAAATGAAGCTAGAAAAGCATATGAAACAATATCATGAAGAGTTGAAGTTGAAGCAGATGAAGGCTTCTGACGCACCATCACAATCAATGGAGAGAATGCGGGAAGCACAGGCTCGGCTAAAAACTCCTTATCTCATTCTCAGTGGACATGTTAAACCAAGGTACATTTTATCTGTTATACTTTGTCAGTGCCTTTTTTTTCCCCTCCTAGGTCTATCTCTGAATTTTGGGTGATGATAGTAAGTAAAACTTTTTATAGAAAAAAAGGAAGAAGAAAAACTAAACGAAGGCATGTTTCCAATATAAAGTGGAATTCTCCTACACCTTCAGCAAGCTCCATTTTCTTCCTTTTTATTGAACAACAATGACTTACTGAACAAAGAGACAGAGAATAAGAAAGCAGTACAAAGCGCACAAGAAGATTCAAAATAAGGGTACCTAAAATCTAGACTGTGCTCCCAAATGTCCTTCAAGTTCTTTTTTTATTGCAACAGGAAAATGATTTTAAACACAGCCCAAGCTGACACTTTCCTTAAAGCCTTTGGAATTATAACCTATAACTTAAACCTAAACCTAAACCTTAACCAAAACCTATAACCTAACCTAAACTTAAACCTTAACCTTAACCTTAACTTAAACCTAAACCTAAATCTAAACCTATACTTATAAATCCTAATTTATTTGATAAAAGTTCATTTGCATTTTATTTATGTTTCCGGCTCTCGCCGCACGCTTACCCGTTGATGCCCCACTACCTTCGCCTTCATCTTTGTGATTTTTTGTATTTTATTTATGATGTTAAACTTATATGTATTTATGCATGATGTAGTTTATGTTTGGATAGATTTATTTATGTACTTTGGAGTTAAATGGATGTGAATGTGAATATGATGAAATATATTACATAACAGGTGTATATCAGGAAATATATTGTAACAGGTGTATAATATCAAGAATTTTGGGAGGTGAAGAGGTTTAAAAAGAAAAAGTCTCATCGAAGTTTTTACCTACGAAATTTTTCGTAGGTAAAAGTCTCATCCATCCGTAAATATTTTTAGCTACGAAATCGTTGGTAGGTAAAAAGTCTTATAAATATTTTTAGCTACGAAATTATTGATAGGTAAAAAGTCTCGTAAATAATTGTTTTTCCTACGAAAAATTTCGTCGGTGAAAGTCTTACCTTTGCCAACGAAATTTTTACCTTTGCCAACGAAATTTTTTTTTCGTGGGTAAAAGTTTCTCCCCGGACTTTTAGCAAGGAATTTGGCAACGAAAATTTTTGCGGGTAAAACTTTTTGCCTACGAAAATAAGACTTGCCTACGAAAATTTTCGTTGGTAAAAGTGGCTTTTCTTGTAGTGACATAGTTCATATATATCTGTAAAGTGAAACAGGCTTCTCATTTAGCATGTGAAATGACACCCACATCAATTATAAATCAGTAATCGACATTGAAAGCCATGAAAACCATAACCTAAACGTTTATAGTCCGCACCTTTCGTCGCTAAACAAGTATTGGACTCAGTTTGTATACCGAGTCTTTGTCTACGGCACAATGGCAACCTATATCATGAAATGAGTTAGCTATTCCATCCCTTACTCGATGCGGAAAACAACAACAAACCATGCGGTGGACCAAATCTGTTGTTAATTTGATTTTGCACAAATTCACAATTTTGGCATAGTGTGGCACATAAGAGAGCTAAATTCAACATCCACAATGCCTCTTCCTCATAGTAGTCCGACCTGAGGCTCGTGTCTACCCATTCTAGGGGGTTTCCTTACTCTTGTAGCACATGGGCTTGAAATCACACAGACAAATGTTAGGATGCTAAAATAACAATATGCCCTTTTTTGATATAAGTGCCCTCTTTATGTTTGGTAATGCAATAGTACTAATTTGTGCCACAAATTTACCTAAAAAAAGGAATGCATCCATCAATAGGGGTGGTTTTTGATGGAGCTCGATGTTGTCAGAATGGATAGCTAAAATATGCCGACTATAAAACTATGCATATTCTTGTTCTTGAAGACAATTCAGATTGAGGTGATTCAAAAGAAAAATAAAGCTTGATGACTCTAGTTTTAAAAAAAAATTAAAAATAAAAATAAAACTAAAACTCGAATAAAGTTGATTTTAAGACATTTAGGAACTGCGGAGAAAATTATCGATTTAAGGCAACTGGTGCTTCTAAAATTTTTATTTTTTTTTGGAATTTAGAATTGAATAAAATTTTATGGGACGAAAGTACATTTGATAACAAATCACCAAAAAAATTATAAAAATAATTCAGTAACTACAAGTGTGCAATTAACTAGTTGAAACTAAAGATTTCTATGACTACAAGTTGACAATGAACTAGACAAGTAGCCGATGAACCAGGAATTACTCAACTAGCATGGATTAGAATTACTCATAACATTGATCATTGTCATTACAAAGACCATTTGCAACCAACTCTCATAAGTGCATTAATAATAATTATGGCTTCTCATGTTGCAGGTTTTTAAGACAAATTAAATACAAGTTTCTAAACCATAAAAAAAATAACACTTTTCTAACACACACACACACACACACACACACACACACACATATCTATAAATTTCTGCAAATGCATAAACTCGTCGGAATGTTAGAAAACCATAACATTTTAGAGCTTCCTCCTACTACCAAATTGTCAGGAAAAGAAGAAATTTCCTCGCCCAGTCTCTAATTGCAGCTTCTGCTACCAATGGGACAGAGAAAAAATCCATTTAGATATCCTGGTTATCGTCTCTAAGGACTCCTCCAATGTGTAAATAACTGAAGAACTCATCCGACTTGAAACAAAAAAAAAAAACTGAAGTGCAATTTTAGGTTTTAAAAAAAAAAAAAAAAACAAAACTGAAGAACTCATCTTTTCGTTGTCACAACCAAAGGTGCGTGTCTTCTACCCTTTTGTGTCAAATCTTGTGCCATTTTGATAACCTTCCACAGGAAGAGAGGGCCAGAACCATAGTTCAAAACCCAAAAACTCAACTCGACGTCCACTTGGGTCGGGTCAACTCGAAGACTTGAATGAGTCTTCAGACGACTCGAGTCGAAATAAATAAATAAATAATATGAAGAATATTTTAAGTTGTCAAAACTAATACACATGTTAAATAAGCACAACAAATGCTTGTTGCCTGCTGGTAATGCACTTGCTCCTGTCTCAACGAGGTTGTGTCCAGCTCTCACAGGTAACATTTTGCGCTTTAATAGCACTCGGAAGTTGACAGGGCACTTGACTAGGAATGGGCTGTATGCCAAGAGTTGTGACTGGGTTGGGCTTTCTCCTTGAATTGGGCCTGCATCAGTTTTAAATAGCGGTTATTTTGAAATATATGTTTAGCATAAAAAGAACAGAGGATTTCATTTCTTCTGTTTGAATAAGCTTAGCCGCAATATGATTGGTATATTCATGATCATGTTATTTTAGTATATTCATGATCATGTTATTTTAGTCACATAACTGGTTCACATACTCTTGTATACATGGTTTTAAGACTCGGTGACTTATACCAACTCATTTGACACTGAGTCCAGTTGTGACTCGGCTGAGTTGGTGACTCTATTTTTTATTTGACTAATAGTGTTGAACAGGACCAGTTTGACCGAGTCTGAATTGATTTGAAACAGCTTGCATGGGACTCGTTTGGGTCTTAAGACATTTGGGCATTTGAGACCGAGTCCTCCAAATGCCAGGGTTGAGACAACTAGAAGCTAGTGAGTATCAAGTTGGGTGATTGATGTAGCCGGATGCTGTAACAATGGACCACGATGGATATATTGAAGTCAAAAAGGTATGTATTCTTGAACACAACTCTATCAGAAGTGATTCAAAAGCTAAAATAAACCTTGATGAGTCTAGTTATAAGAAAAAAGTAAAGAGAGAATAAAACCCAGATTCAGATGTGATTGATTTTAAGTAGTTTTGAAACAATCCAGAAATTCATTAGTTTTAGGTACTTAGTACTTGAAGAGTTTTAATAAGAATGGAGAGAGATTTTATTGAATGAAAATAAGCTTGTAATGAATTACCAAAAAATATTATAAAAATCATTAATTAGCTAGAAGTGCCAAAAACGTCACAAACAACTAACCTATAGAACTGAAAATTTTTGTAATCACAATTGCTGATGAATCAGGAATCATTCGACCAGTATAGGTTGAACTCACTCACAACCAAAAATGAATCACACAACTCCCTCTTCTACCTGAAATTTGTAAGTAATAATATATTTGTTATAAATTAAATAATAGAATTCATTCTCATTACAGATGAGTTCTTATATATTTAAACTAATTCCAACAACATCTCATAAATACATTAATAAGAACCAAGAGTTTCCAGTGCACACTACAACAAATGGGGCTTTTACCGGTGCTCAAGAGCGTAAGATTAATAAATAAATAAATAAAATTAACCAAAGCAAGTACTAAAGCTGGGTAAAGGCATTGGTGGGCCCATCTACTTGGTGTGTGATGCTCTGCATATAATCAATCATCCGATGTATATGAACTGTCCACCTAAAGTTGTGTAGGCCATGGGCCATCAATGTGGATGCCCTTTGTAACACTTTTTTTTTTTTTTTTTGAATGGAATTTTTCCATGAATCAGCAAAAGTTACAGGTCTTTAGGAGGGGTCTCGACAAAAAGACTACCGACCACTCCTATCATGTCTCCCCTCTATCTTTTTTAAGATACCGTGGTTCGGGAGGGCAACCACAAAAAATGGGCCTCTCCTATCATATGCTCTACAAAATGAAACAAGGAAACTAAAATTAGCACCCCCATTAAGCACGCAAGGATCTCAGGGCCCCTAAACCAGCCCTATCCCGACAGAGTAGCCCCCACAATTGCCAGTGGAGGGTATTATGATGAACATGGAAGGAGGCCTCTTAGGTCTCGCTGCCCAAGCGTGCCATGTCATCCGCAGGTCCGTTCCCCTCCCTAAAGATATGAGAAAAGGAAACTGTACATCCTTTAAGCAGGGGAAGAAGCCGCAAGATCCAATGTCTCATATTCCATGGGGTACGAGTTTTCAGTTGGATGAGGTTTAGGGCGAATTCAGGGCGAATTCAGAGTCAGATTCGACCACAATATGCTTTAATCTCCTCGAACGACAGTAGTAAATGCCATCATGCATAGCCCTCACCTCTGCAATATTGTTGGAACACACCCCGTAGCCAGAAGAGAAGGCGAAAATCAGATTACCATTTTCTCCCCGGCAAACACCCCCACCTGCTGCCAACCCTGGATTGCCTCTCGAAGAACCATCCACGTTAAGCTTAACCCACCCTTTTGGCAGTTTGTTCCACCTAATAATACAACAATTCAACGGTGTAGTCCTTGGCGGGGGCAAATCCAAACTCTGATTGCTTCGCCAATCCCTCTCCCTCAATCTGTCAACCTCCTCTTCCATATGCAGAATTGAAACAAACCACCATTTTATCCGAGCTATGGAAGAGGCTAACCTCATCTTTTGGCCCTCATATTTTGTTGCATTTCTCGCATGCCAAACTTCCCAGCAAATTAGAATAGGAAGTATGTACCTGATACGAGCTGGCGCGCCATCCGCAGTTGAAGCGAGACGCCACTGCATCAACGTCCCTTCCACGGTCTGATTGGACATGATAGGAATGCCACAACGCCTGCCAAAATGAGCCCAAAGAGCAGCCGCATGCTGTCCAAAAAGGAATAGATGTTCTAAAGACTCAGCATTATGAAGATCGCTATGGTCATCTGTAGAGCAACAAGAACAGATTGACGCCAGAGAAATTCCTCTAGACTGAACTCGTTCGTCCATCGCAATTGCCCCATTGAGAAGCCTTCAACAGAAAATGGAAATTTTTGGTGGAATTCCTTTGTACCAGGGCCAGCTATTCCATCTGATGGCTGGGGAGGAAACTCGGCTCACCTTCCAAGCTGATTTTAGCGTGAATTTGCCTGAAGGATCAAATGGTCAGAAACGTTCATCCACACCATCGTTCGAGATTGCAAAACCAACATTAAAGATGTGTGCAACAACCTAATCTGGGAGAAGATTAAGGGCTGACGACAGAGGGAGGGGGCTTGCTACACCTAACAGGTCTCGAACCTTTAGGCCCCTCAGCTCAGCTGGAATTTGGACGGAGAGGAGACGCAGAATAGGGCCTAAACCAGACCAATTTTCCGTCCACAGGTTAATATCCCCGCAACGCACCTTCCATTGGGCATTGGAATTGAGGAATTGGAAGTGCTGCCTGATTTTCACCCACAACTGGGAATCAGACGAAGAAATGTTGGGCGAGGGATCCTCTCTCAAGTCCCTATAATGCTTGGGCTGCATAAGGGACACCCAGGGACTGACATTTTTCCCAAACAGAACTTCCCAAGCCATCTTCATCCTGAGCACACTCAAAACTTCTGAAAGCCGTCTTATCCCTAACCCACCTTCCTTGGTCGGCCTAGCAATTCTGTTCTATGCTACCCAATTAAGTGTATTTTTGCCATTTGCCCAACCCCAGAGAAACTAGCAAAGAGTCTTTCCAATATACTGATAACCTTACCTAGGACATGCATCACAGACATTGTATGAATGGGGATAGATCCCATGCTTAATGAGGGTCAATCTTCTAGCCTGAGATAGAAACTTTGACTTCTAACTGGAAACTCTTCGCTTGATTTTATCGACAAGAAACTGAAAATCAGCTGCTTTGGTTCTACCTTGTTGAAGAGGCACTCCCAGATACTTTACTCTAGCCACCACCATTGGGAAACCCTTTGTAACTCACCAGATACTTTACTCCAGCCACCGCCCTTTGTAACTCCAGCCACCACCATTGGGAAACTCTTCGCTTCCAACCAGAAACTCCAGCCACCGCCATTGGGAAACCCTTTGTAACTCACCAGATACTTTACTCTAGCCACCGCCCTTTGTAACACCAGCCACCGCCATTGGGAAACTCTTCGCTTCCAACGAGAAACTCCAGCCACCGCCCTTTATAACTCCAGCCAGAAACTCTTCGCTTGATTTTATCGACAAGAAACTGAAAATCAGCTGCTTTGGTTCTACCTTGCTGAAGAGGCACTCCCAGATACTTTACTCCAGCCACCGCCATTGGGAAACCCTTTGCATCACTTCGGATACTTTACTCTAGCTACCACCCTTTGTAACTCACCATTATTAAAATGTTTATATAATATATATATATATATATATATATATATATATATATATATATATATATATATATATATGTATGTATGTATGTATATGTTAAAAAGTTTGTATGAAAATTTGATTTTTTTTTTTTTTTTTTGTTTTGGAAATAATCCCATATTGGAAAAGAGAGAAGAAAATATTGTGTTTATACATGGGGTGTGGAGTAACTAATTATTTGCTTCGTTGATCCATGGAGTATAGGACCAACACGCGCACAGGCACGGTCTCGGTGCAAGGGCATGGGTATGTCAGGCAGTGTGGCCATAGAGGTTTAATTGCACATGTATCATTAAACCAAACCATGCAAAAACTGCCACATGTGGTTAGCCCAACGGTTATAAAACGGCTAGACAATTATTATAAATGGCTAGCATGCTAGTTTTTTTTTTTTTTTTTTTTTTTTTTTTTTTTAACTTTTATTTATTTATTTATTATTATTATTATTATTATTATTTTTTACTTCATTTGTACTTCATGTACAACAGGGAACTCCCAAACAAAAAATCAGGAGACCCTACCAGAAAACGGTAAAATACTTACAGGGAAACACCACCTGGAATCACACCAATCTAATAGATCCCAAACCAACTTTGTTTAGAAAAATGAAACCACGCACTTGACAGGGCAGCGCTGCAAGATTGTCGAAAATAACATTAGACTAAGAGGCACTTCCTTGGCGAGCCAGACAATCTGCTAGAGAGTTTCCTTCCTGGAGGACGTGCACAACTCTGGTCGTACCTCTTCTCCTCAACTGATTGATCTTAGACAACCAAGCTTTCCATTTCCAACCTGATTGAGCTACACCATTGATCAGGTCAACGACCATCCGCGAATCCGATTCAATAATAATGTGGCTAAAGCCTCTCTGAAGACTGAACGCTAGGCCATCGTGCACCGCGTGCAGTTCGACAACAGTATTTGAGCCAAAACCATAGCCAGCCTTTCGTCTCTACAAATGTCACCACCACTTGAATTCCCTGGATTTCCTCTGGCTGAGCCATCTACATTAATTTTGACCCATCCGCTTAATGGCTGCTCCCACTTTATCACCAGACGCCGCCCTACATCTGGCTCTCCCCTCCAGGACGAGTAGCCTCCACTGTTTGGCCCACTGAGCAGCATGTTCCACCATTTGATTTTTTGAATTAGATGAGCTGAGGACACTGGTCTACTATAAAAAACAGTTGCATTTCGAGCTTTCCACAGTTCCCAAATAATGATGCAGGGAATCAACATTTTGTTTTCCGATCTTCGCTGCATGGAAGAAACAGCTGCCCACCACTGATGAAGTCGAGCTTCAATCGAGATGGCTGGCATGACGCTGATCCCCATCCAAGATCCAATAGTCAACCATATAGTCTGTGCTAGAAAACTATTAACGAAAAGATGAAGGGGCGTTTCGATGGCAAAGGGATGGGAGATCTGGAACCTGCAGTAGACACACCTGGACACAAGCTGCACTCCCCGGGATTGGACCACGCTATCCACCGGGATTGCATTTTGGAGCACTTTCCAAACGAGCAGTGAAAGTTTTGGGGGAAGTTTCGTATGCCATACCCAACGAGACCAACTCCGACTTGGATGGGGGACCCTGGTGATCGACCAAGCTAATTTGACGGAAAACACCCCTGAAGGCGTGAACGACCAGAAAGGCAAATCCGCTTCCTTAGATATACAGTATCCTGACTGAAAAATGTGATCAATGACCCTCTGCGGAAGGAGAAGATACACAGCTGAGGGGGGCAGGGGGCCAAGCAGTCCCACCACGTCACATACTAGGGCGTCCTGCAAACCGATTGACACTTCTGCTTCAACTAGCAGATGGAGAGGACCCAACCCAGTCCAATTCGACCTCCATAAATTACATTTACCTTCACCAATCTGCCATTGAACACGGGAATCCACCATAGGAATAAGCTTCCTAATTCGCCTCCATAGGGGAGACGCGAGCCGGCGTGACGAAACTAAACCTTCTGACGACACGTCAAGAGGATGCTTCGCCGACATAAATGATTTCCAAACATTCTCCTCCTTCTTGTATTTGACAGTCCAAGCCATTTTAAGGCAAAAGGCCCTCATTATGTCTGCAAGTTTTCTAATACCAAGACCCCCCTCCTTCGTTGTAGTCAGCAACTTCCAAGCCTTCCAATGGCACTTCTGTTTCCCCTCTGTCCAACCCTAAAAGAAATTCTCCATATGCCTCTCTATTGAGTTTAACACCTAAGCATGAATGTGGACTGCCGCCATAGAGTGAACAGGAATACTAGCGAGGACGTGCTTTATGAGAACCACTCTTCTTGCCTGGGATAGGATACGAGCCTTCCACCCATTAATTCGCCCTACAACTTTATCCACCAACGGCTTAAACGCACTTGCTTTAAGACGCCCTTCCGCTATTGGAACCCCCAAATAATTTAACGCAGAAGATGACTTGTTGAAACCGAGAGTACCTTCAATTGATCTGAGACGAGAAAGCGGCATCTTGTTGGAGCAATAAAACGAACATTTTCGATGATTAATTCTTTGACACGATGACCTTTGGTATGCATCAAGGAATTTCTTGATCTCTTGCAGAGATGCTTTGCTTCCATTTGTGAAGATTAACGTATCATCAGCATATAGAAGATGAGAAATAGGAGGACATCCTCTACATGACGCAAAAGGTCGGCAAACTTGACTGTTTATCATGCTT
This sequence comes from Magnolia changhungtana, assembly GCA_030180095.1. NCBI lineage: Eukaryota > Viridiplantae > Streptophyta > Magnoliopsida > Magnoliales > Magnoliaceae > Magnolia > Magnolia changhungtana. The sequence continues at coordinate 4,865,577 of JASAUF010000396.1, read as the reverse complement.
TTGATTCCCCTGCTAAGGACCTCGGCTAAAATAATAAACAAACTTGGAGAAATCGGGTCCCCCTGCCTTAAACCTCTTGAATACTTAAAGAAACCAGCCATTTCACCATTTATAAGAATTGAGAACCAATAGTTCGCCCAACATTTTTCGACCATCTCAATCCAAAGCCTGCTGAAACCAAAGCGGCTTAAAACCTATGTTAGAAAATCCCAACTAACCCTATCATAGGCTTTATCCATATCTAACTTTAAGACAATGTTTCCCCCACATACTGGGCAATTCAAATCCCTAAACAATTCTTGAGCTAAGGCAATATTCTCAGCAATCGATCGGCTATGCACAAAAGCCCCCTGCTCCGGCGAAATAATCAAAGGAAGAAGCTGACTAAGTCTAGATGCAACCACCTTGGAAAAGATTTTGTATAAACAGTTGCACAAGCTGATTGGCCGAAAATCAGAGAAACGATTAGGAGAGGCTGATTTCGGGATTAAACAGATAATCGAAGATGTCACTGACCTTGGGAGATTTCTGCCTTGGAAGAAGAAGGAGACCTATCTAGGAATATCCTGACCAACCACTTCCTAGCAAGATTGAAAAAAACCAGCTAAAAAACCATCTGGCCCTGCCGCACTATCTGTCGGGATGGATTGAAAAACAGAGTGAACCTCCAGCATTGTAGGAAGTTGCATCAACTGGTCATTATGCGCCTGCGTTACCAGATGTGGAATGTTTTGCAGGATGTTTGTATCAATTTGGCACGGCTCAGCACCGAAAATGTGTTGGAAATGAGCCACCGCAACATCTTTTAAATCATCTTGATTTTCCGCAATTTGCCCAGATTCCAGCTCCCCCTGCCGAATGTTAGCATGCCTCTGTTTTTCCATCACAGTAGCATGGAAAAACTGTGTATTTCTGTCCCCCTCCGTCAGCCAATCCACCCGCGATTTCTGCTTTCAAAAAATTTTCTGCCTAAGTTCCAAAGATGCTAACCTTGCTGAAACGGTGCTTAGCTCCTGCTGAATTCTGACAAGCTGATCTGTCGGGCCTGAATAATCCTGAATCGCGGGTGCTTAGCTCCTGCTGAAATGGTGCTTAGCATGCTAGTTATCCACATGCATAATGGTAAAAAAAAAAAAGTTAATAACGACTAGTTTCTCACAAACAACCATAAAATAATGGTAAAAAGTTATGACCATGGGTGGTTCATACATATAATACTTTATTTTCTTCCTTCCTTACCGAAGTTATAATGCTTTCTTACCGAAGTTATAATGCTTCTTTTTAACGCTTCTTCAGTTTTTATTTTTATTTTTATTTTTAAACCAAACATTTTTTCCATTGAAAATGCTGAGCATTTTTTTTAACGCTTCCACGAGAAACCATTAAACAGAAACAAATAAAGAAAGAAAACAAAAGACAGAGAAACAAATACGTTGCACTACTCCCATTTTATTCAAACATTTATGAAAATAAAGAAATATATCTGGATACACCATAAATTACTGAGGGAGTTTATTGTAAAGGAGCGTGCTCTAGTTTTTCATTGCAAACTGCGATTGGAGATAATCAACTATTTTCTTGTCAACTTGGAATGCCTTGGCAAGAACATCATCTGAGATGGGCGGATTCGATCCAAACACAGCTTTTGCAATGGTGATGGTTCTGATGTTCTGGCTGCCAAATCCTGCAATGGCTATGGCATTGGTGTGGCCGATGTTAAACTGGAAGTGAATGAGGCCTACTGGGAAGACAAACACATCGCCTTTTTGAAGGGTCTTTGTTATGAAGCGATTTTCAGTGTTGGAAGTGACGAATCCGACGTAGAGGGTGCCCTCCAATACTGTTAGGATCTCTGTGGCCCGCGGGTGTGTGTGGGGTGGATTGAGACCATAGGGTGCAAAATCTATCCGAGCCAGGGAGACGCCGAGGGTGTTGAGTCCAGGTATCTGGGCTACATTCACTGGGGTCACAACGGACCCAACCTTGTTATCCGTGTTGCCTGGTTTGTCCAGTCCCATGAAGAAGAAATCATCAGCTTTAACTTCCTTTGGGTCCTTGCACACAAATCCATTCACCAACACTGCCATCATATAATACAAAAAAAAGAGATTGTAAGCAGTATATTCTTTCAAGACCTATTAAACCAACATAAAGGTGACCCATCACATGAATCCTTTTAAGTGGATTGCATTCCTATGAAACATTTGCAGCATTGATGCAATTACTTGACATGGAGTGAACATACCTTTGCTGTTGTTCAAAGCAACGCAGAAATCCTGTAAAGGGCTGGGATCGGATGCAGCGGCAAATGAGAAACTAAATGCAAGGAATGTTAGGAGAAGAAAGCCAGTGGCCATCTTGAAAATATTTGGGAGTGTTTATGTATGTAAGCTAGGAAACCCTGAATCTTATAATGAGGAGTGTTTTTTGCCTGTGGATTTTGTAAGAAGATTAAGCTAGTATTTATAGAGTGTTGATGTATAGCCCGAGACTAATTTACTCATTAATACAAATTTCCTTTGTTAGAAAAAATAAAATAAAATAAAATAAAAATGCTAACCACTCCTACTCGAATACGAGAGGGATGTAAAATAAGTGAGAAGATATATGCTAAGGTCCGTCGTGCTGTGACGTTTCATCATATGGTCGAGAATGGGTCCGGGTATTGCTTGAGAGCGGATTAAGCGGTGCCTGGGTAACATGTTAATGGGTGATACCCTGACCTTATGGGCCTATCTTGATGAATGTGTTGTATATCCATACTGTACATCTGTTTTTTCATCTCATTTTAAGACCGGATCCTACAATTTAAGTAAATTCAAATCTCAGGTGGACCACACTACAGGAAACTATGGTGATTGACCATTAAAACTTATTGGGGCCATAAAAGTTTTGGATGAAGCTGATCTTTGTATTTTTCTCTTCACCAAGGTCTATTTGACCATATCAACAGGTTGGATGACAAATAAACCTAACGGTTGTCCCCAGGTGAGCCCTAGGTAGTTTTTAATGGTGGGCATTCAACCACCACTGTTTCTTGTGTTGGGGTCCACCAGAGATTTGGACCTGATTAAGTATTTAGGAAGACATCCTAAAATGATATAGAAAAATGGATGGACGGCATGGATATACAACACAATCATCCAGGTGGGCCCCACAGTCAGGGTAACATCCACTAATGTGGATTTCCCGTCTAAAGAAGAGGGCCACTCTGAGGATCTCCTCCACGCAGAGAGATGCCAATGGATTGGTGGATGGGCTGGCCAAATTAGGTTGCCATGTCTGATGTCGGACACAGTTGCGGACTTTTTGTTTTTTTATAGCTGTAGGATAGGTTGGGCTGTCAGGTTGGGCTGAGGCAGAAGGTAGTCCGTGGACTTTTTGTTTTTTTATAGCTGTAGGATAGGTTGGGCTGTCAGGTTGGGCTGAGGGAGCAGGTAGTCTCTGGATTTTTTTATAGCTATAGGATAGGTGAGGTCTTCGCCTCTTTTTATGAGCCCACCCGAATTACTGGTATGTTTCTCCACATGAAAAAAAAAAAAAAAAACACCAAAGCACTAAAGCTAGGTAAAGGCAACGGTGGGCCCATCTACTTGGTTACAGTAGAGTATGTGATGCTCTGCATATAATAAGTTGTCTGATGTATATGAACTGTCCACCTAAAGTCGTGTAGGCCGATGAGAAATGGACCATCAATGTGGATGGCCCATGGCTCAACAACCACACCAATCAGACAATCCTACCCGTTGCTTTCTGGCACTTCCCTAAACCCAACGTGGTCTTATACCAGCCTATGTGACTCACCATCATTAAATTATTATTTGGATTTCAGATTTTGTATTGTTAATATTTCAGGTCGTAGCTTACGTATCAGCTCAGATGTTGGGTTCGACCCTTGCGAGCAGAACGCTTCACTTATTATTCGATTGAAGATGGGAGCATTTTCCAGGAGCGATTCCAGCAGGATCAAAGCTTCAATTCATTTCTCCTTTTACCTCACGTTTGTAACTTCTGGCGCGCCACCGATAGCCGAATCGTGAGTTTTCTTAGATAAATTTCTCAAAACGATTGCAAGCTTACATTCACGGTAGGTCAGGTGTGGTGTTTCTCCCTGACTGTGGGAGCTATCTTGATATATGTGTTGTATATCCGCACTATCTATCAGCTTTTACAGCTCATTTTAAGTCATAGTCCAAAAAATGAAGCAGATCCAATTCTCAAGTCATAGCCCATCTTGATCGTTAAAAAATTCTTGTGAGCCACAAAAGTTTTGGATCAAGTTGATTTTTGTTTTCCCTTTATCCACATCTGCATGACCCATTAACAGATTGGATTTTATATATATATATATATATATATATATATATATATATATATATATATATATATATATATGGAAAAGGTACTATGCGCTCGAGCTCATGATAAGCTCCCATGAGGTCGAGCCGTGTGGGCCCCACCGTGATGCATGTCAACCATCAACACCGTGCATTTGATGGGTTCCCTTTAAATTATGGGATATCCTAAAAATCAGCTGTATACGGAACTCAGGTGGGCCATACCATCTAAAATCATGTGAAGACATGCCAAAAACATATAAAAGCACTTGGTGGGGCCCACCTGAGTTTTGAATGTTGCTGAAACTTGGTCTGAACCCTCATCCAAGTGGGACACACATAATGGATGGGATGGATTTGCAAACCACATCTCGGTGGGCCCAAAAAATGATTTTGAATGTTTTAATGGTGCATGGCCCCTCTCAACTTCTGTATGTGGTGTGGCCCACACAAGTCACGTATTGACTTAATTTTTGAGACCTAGGCCCACGATGGAATGGTGCATCTGATTGATGGGGTAGATGTTCGACACGCATCAGAGTGGGGCCCACACAGCTTGACCTCATGAGACGTTCTCATTAGCTCGAGCGCATAGTACCTTTTCCCATGTGTGTGTGTGTGTGTGTGTGTGTGTGTGTGTGTGTGTGTGTGTATATATATATATATATATATATATATATATATATATATATATTACACAAGGCCTAAAGAAGCTTTTAATGTCGGGTGTTCAATATAACTACCTTTTCCTGTGTTGAGATTTGGATTGGTACAATTTTTAGACCCTAACATAAATGTAGTAGACAAACTGATGGTAGTGTGGACATACAATACATACATCTAGGTGAGTGTCACACTACAATGTTAACTGGGTAACCCTTGATCATAACACCCGATCCACTCGCCTCATTCATCGGTGGGTGGGAATTTATATATGGGGGAAGACATGGCCCACCTATGTGTTGAGAGCGTTGCATAAAAACCTTAGGATCTCGCCTCCCAAAAGACTGGAATTATGGGATATAATAAAGCAATGAAATAAATCAAAGCACAAACCATACGACACAAGAGATTTTATGTGGAAAACCCTCGAAGAAGTAAAAACTACGGGACCTAGTCCAGAGCAACAATTCACTATGAAGTAGAACGTTACAACCAATCACAAGCACACATCGCTTGGATCAAACATTCTTCACTCATGTATGAGTGGGTGAACAATAAGAGAATAATAAAAACGGGGAGATCTCACCGATCACGAGGACATAGAAGCGCTGAGACGTCGACTGCGCAGTAGATCACCTATACGAGCAGAGTCCTCCCTTCCATAAACATCATCTCTCTTTTCTCTTTCTCTCTCACCTTAGTCGTGAAAATGCCTTAGCATACCCTAGAATAGCCCTAGGGACCCCTATTTATAGTTTAGGAAACTCCTCTTCTGCACCTCTTCAAATTTACGCAATCCGTACAAAATCTGTGCAGAATCTGCGTAACCCTCGACTAGTTGAGTAACAAAAAATACAACCGCTGGACTTCGAGTCGAGCAGACCTCGACTGGTCGAGCAACTCCCTTCGACCGGTCGAGCTGCCCACTCGACTAGTCGAGCAGTGCGATGAAATAAGATTTAAGACATCATCAATTTACACTCTTAACATACACTAATGAAAGGCCGCCATGTGTTGACACTAATGAGTTAGTATTGATGGATCCTACTCACACATGAGAGTATTCTTCGTAAATCTTCATTTGGGGCTACTCATTTTATTATTAATGCATAGGCATGATGCCTTACATATGTCTTTAGGGGAGCAAATAGATAGATGCCATGTGGCCACGATAAACATGTTAATTAATGATCCAGCATACTCAGCATGTCTATAAAAGACCTGTCGAGAGAAATGTATCCTATTACATATCTGATTATGATACACTTGGGGAGGTTGTCTCTTGCAGTCTTTCCAAAATAGGAGATCTTTTCTAAGATATTTAAAGGGTCTATAGCATTTGAAAATGGTTCAGAATATCGAAAGATCAGACCGATATCTAAGTAAATTTGGCTACGGTTTGAACCTAAGTTAGAGAGACAGACACATTAAGGAGATTAGGGCCTAGGCCATACATTGATCGGAATTACAAGAATGAGAGAGCTGGATGATCCGATCCTGTGGCCATGGTTCAATTGGGATCAAGAAATGGAAGAACTAGATATGATCTCGTTCGATATCAGATCAATTTTAGGTGTTAAATCCCTCCAGCATTCCAAACCATCGAGGAACAAGCGGTTAAATGTAGGAGATGGTTTGATTTGGGCCATGCAATACCTCGATTGGAAGTATAGGAGGTCGGCCACCAGATGAGCGGTCATGATCGATTTGAGGTCCGAGATCAGTCATTCCTCAATTAACCTCAAATTCAATTAGTGGCCACGGACATCTCCCATTAAATGAATTGGCTATAAGAAAAAGATCCAAGAAGCCAACAGTTCCATATCTGTTTATGAGACTTTCTTATTCGGAGAGTATCCCAAATACTTGAAAGATCCAAGATCAATAAAGAAACTTAGAGATGAGTTTACCACCTTGACAAATGATAAAAAGAGCAATTGAAGAACTTCTCAAGGCCCTACACCATATATATGTATCTATTTTTTAAATCGATCTTTCGTTTACCTAACATAGCTTAATTTTATCATAGTTAGTTACTGCATAAGCATCTTTTACTCATAGGAGCATATTAAATGTTCACAACCTTAAGTTGTTGGATTTCGATCAACTGAGTCCTTACTCAGGCTATCGAATTCTTTTATTGGTTGCATCCTATTTACCAATTGCCTCAATTGTCTGTTCTAATAGATGAATTAAGTATTTATGTTTCGTTCATTTATTTATTTTTGATTGATTTATATTTTGTTGATTGTAATGGACTATGTATTCAAATATTAATAAAATCAACACTGTTTAGCTTTCATTTTGTTTATCTGCTCACGCATCTTTATTCCTCTAAAAAATATCATGTTAAAATAATATTGAAAGAATAAGTCCTTAACTCGATTGACACGGGACAAAGTATCCATTCAGAAGCATTGACCCCTATTATTGCACAAATTGCTTGGTCGCTGATCATAATTGATGGTGAGGGGATAGTTGGATCCTGCATCTAGTCTTTAAGCAGTTTGACTCAATGCAGGGTATGAGAAGCGACAAACCTTCGGCCTTTCTTTTGTGCATTCTTTGAAGGAAGAAAATTCAGTAGCAAACGCCCTTGCGAAAATGGCCAGCGAAGATTGCCGAAGCAAGAACTATTCCAGAAAGAATTACCTTCCACGGGATATCCATGGCCTTTTAAATTTGGATAATGCAGGCATCGGGTCTCTTATCTAGACTAACCAAAATTCACATGAGGGGAATGTGATAATTCGTTTTGGGTATCCTGTCCCCCATTACTCACAGGCAACTCTGTTTACTGTCTTTGACCGCAGCTCTACTTCTCCATGCGACAGACTTTTCGAAACCGATCAGCAGGTTTCCTTTCTGGATGGGCAGTGTTTTTCTATTGGGCGTGAGGAGATAGGCTTCCTTCCCACTCCTATTGTTAGTCAGTAAGAGCTTGGCTGGCTAGCAGTGAGGTTGCAGGGTTGTTGTTATCTATTCTCTGTTCTCTAGTTTTTCGTTTGCTCTAAAATAAATTTTTTTTTTTTTTTTAAAAAAAAACCAGGTACTTCCTGTTACATATCTACCTTGGCCCATATTTCAAGCTACCCTGCTACCTGTTGGGTTGCTGCGGCTTGTGAATGATATATGGATGCTGTGATTGTATGGGATCTGTTGTAATCGGTATGCAGTTTAGGTTCTACAGCGTAAAAATAATCAGGTTATTGGGTCGTCGTGCTGGCTGCCTGTGGTTGTTCTACTATTCTCTACCTTTTGTGCTGGGATGCTATGTCTTCGGAGTGGGTTGTAGATTGCGGGTGTGGCTATTTGCCCTGTTTTCTTGATCTTGTGGTAGATAAGTTCTGTTTTTAGAGTCTCAGTCTGTATATTTTCTTTTATTTTTGAGTTATTTCTTCTTGCCATGGGTAAGGCCCGATCCCTTTTGTGGTGCCATCCAATCCATGTTCAGCCTTTCTTTTCATTAAAATAAAGCTCAGATGGTGAGCTCCCACCTTTAAAAAAAATAAAATAATAATAAATAAATAAAAAATGCCAGGGGCAGCAGTGGTTTGATCAAACTTTGAGTTGAGTAGATTTTGACATGACTGGACACGGATTGCGTCCTACTCCCATCCTAACGGTAATCCATTCGGACGGGGCTCTGTGGGGCCCACCGTGATGTAAGTGTTTTTTTATTTTCTTATTTTTTCGCTGTTAATCGCTCTTCTCATATCATTTTAAGGTATGCATATCAAATTGAAGCAGTTCCATAGCTCTAGTGTATCACACCGGAGGAAGCTGCAGTGATAGTGACACCCATCGGTGAAACCTTTCTAAGGGCCACCGTGATGTTTTTTTATTTTTTATTTTTTTTTGTATTTATTATTATTATTATTATTATTTTTTTATCATCCAACTTATTAATATGGTTATGTAGACGTGGATGAAGTGAAAAAACAAATATTAGCTTGATCTGAAACTTCTCTAGTTCTCAACAAATTTTTAATGGTAGATATTGAATCCCCACTTTGTGGTCCACTTAAGCCCTGTACCTTGCTCAGTGTTTAGCTAATACCTTAAAATAATCTGAGAAAAGCAATTAACGGCTTGGATAAAACACTTACATCACTTACGGTGGCCCCACAGAGCCCTGCGTAGACGGATTACTGTCCAGGCGGGGGTAGGACGCACTCCGTGTCTGACATGGCTGCATATCATAGACACATAAAATCTGAATACATACAGGGGCTTTTGATCACACATGTGGCTTCATGTTTGACTGAATTGACACAACACATGGGCACAAAGGTACTCAGATGTGGAGCCATTTTCAACCGTTCGTCGTGTCCATATTTTCATAATGGCGACTAAGAATTTCCCAGTCCAAGCATTCTTGCATGAGGACACGAACTGACTACCCATATCAAAGAGGACACAACAATTACCACCACCGTGTAAACAGAATCGGTGATCCCAACTGTTTGCAAAGAGAATGTGCAAAATACACGCAGGTTTTCAATTCTGACAAGTGGGGCCTTGCTTCCGTAATCAAGTCTGCTGGTCTGTTGTGTCCCACTGTGGATGGACCATGTCTGAAAAATCCCCCTAATAGGAAATCTGTTACCTTGCAAAATTTCCTAAAACCATCTGGCTAAGAAGAACATTATTAATACAGAAGACTGAAGACTGAATAAAGTCATTAGGATCTTCTAATCTAGGAAATTTTGGATCATGGCCCATCCAAGGTGGGCCACAATAGAATGATTTAGTCCCCACTTGTTCTACACTATTTTTATTATTATTAAGAAAATCAATATAAAGCAAATGTTTTAAAACCTGAGTCCCTGCTCATGGCTCAGCAGTAGACTAGGGTCATAAGTTCAAGTACCGATGCAGTGTGCCCATGTCAAAAAAAGTCTTAAAACCTGAAAATGGCCCAGGCCCATTTTGAAATTTGATTTTGCTTGGCATGAACCCAGCCCATTAACTAACATAGAGATCATACTTTATATAAATAATTTTTAATCCTTACCAAAATCTCTACACATAATTATTGTTAACTAAGATGATATGATCTCAATTTTAATCTTTACCAAAATCTCTAATATATAATTACAGTTAACCAAAATAGTAAGGGCTTGTTTGGTTTTCCATAATACCGGTAAATTGCTGTAAATCACGGTAAAAAAATACCGATAAATTGCTGTAAATCACGGTAAAAAAGTAATTATTATATTCTTTCACGTGTTTGGAAACGAGTGAGTAATTTCACTTGAAAAATCGGTCCAAAAAGGTTGACTTCAATTCGTGGGCCCCACCATACTGTATATAATATATCCGTGTCGTCCATCTGTTTTATTAGAATTTTTCGAGGCTTTATCTGAAAAAATTAGGAAGATCTAATGTTCAATTGGCTCACATAAAAGGAAACAATGGACTTAATTTGTCCACCGTTGAAAATTGACTCTTTTACTGGGCCCACGGTTTATTCACCATCTAACCCGTTCATAGGATCACACAGACATGAATAAGTGAAAAATATAAATATAAGCCAGATCTAAAATTTCTAAGGGCCACAACAAGTTTTTAATGGTAAGCATTTAATTCTCATAATTTCGTGTGGTGTGGTCCACTTGACCTTTGAATTTGCCTAATTTTTGGGTTCATGCCTTAAATTCATTTGGCATGATGAATGGGCGGTGTGGATAAGCCACACACATTATGGTGGGTTCCATATTTATTTTACAAATTCCTCTATTTGAGTGCTTAAAAAGTAACAGGTCAAGTCAGCGTTGGGAAAGATGAAGGTAAAGGAAGGTAATTACCTTTGTAAGTAATGATTACTCATTTACAACGCAATTACACTTGAGCCAAAAACCAAACAGGCCCTAAACTCATTAAAAATGTGGCAACGAAAAATGTGCAAGTTGTTAACATAGTCATTAGAGCTCTTGGTTTTTAAGAATTCATGGATGAGGGTGGTGCATCAAGAAGGTACTCATACACAACTCTTGTTAGATAAGCCTATTGTACAAACCTTGCCGAGGAGGATCCTGCGTCAGGGAGTGGATTAGGTGCGGCCCACCTTGATGTGTATTGTGTATATCCACGCCATCAGATCAATTTAGGGCACAATCCCAAAAATGAAGCAGATCCAAATCTTAGGTGGACCAAGCCACAGGAAACAGTGGGAATTGACCATTAAAATGAGCTGGCAAAACGGATGGATGGCATGGATATACAATAGATCCATCAAAATACACATATCATGTGAGGCTGGGGCTGCAGGTAATCCGGGCCCTCCGTATCAGAGCTGGGTACCTCTAAAATACGCATATCATGAGCGTGGTCTAATCCAACACCTTTTGTTTCATCATATGAATGCACATTTTGACAGGCTTATTTCAAGGGCATCCATGAACCCTGCAAGGAGGTTGCCCCCCAGGGATCATAGCCAACCGTTATGAGGGCACATGGGTCTACATTGTGGAGCCCATCAGTGGGATGGTGTTGGGTGAGTGGGCCTATCACCTCATCCTTTTCACCAACAACCCCTTGCGTGAGATCACCAAGAGAATATCTGTAAGTTCCAAGGAAAAATGGCTCCAACTGAATAGATAATAGATTTTGATAGGGATTCTATCCAAGAGGTACAATAGGTAGATGATTTACTTATAATATTACTTTATTTTCTTCCTTCCTTACCTAAGCTAATTATGCTTATTTTTAATGCTTCTTCACTTAATTTGAAGCGAAATGATCAATCAAAGACTCTCGAAGTTGCTATAACATATTCATTACATCTTAACAAACTTCGTGAACCATGCAAGCAGAGAGAGAGAGAGAGAGAGAGAGAGAGAGAGAGAGAGAGAGAGAGAGAGAGAGAGAGAGAGAGAGAGAGAGAGAGAGAGCTAAAATCCACGAGAAACCATTAAACAGAAACAAATAAAGAAAGAAAACAAAAGACAGATAAAAACAAATACGTTGCACTCCCATTTTATTCAAACATTTATGTAAGTAAAGAACTATATCTGGATACACCATAAATTATTGAGGGAGTTTATTGTAAGGGGGTGTGCTCTAGTTTTTCATTGCAAACTGCGATTGGAGATAATCAACTATTTTCTTGTCAACTTGGAATGCCTTGGCAAGAACATCAACTGAGATGGGCGGATTCGATCCAAACACAGCTTTTGCAATGGTGATGGTTCCAGGGTTCTGGCTGCCAAATCCTGCAATGGCTATGGCATTGGTGTCGCCGATGTTAAACTGGAAGTGAATGAGGCCTTCTGGGAAGACAAACACATCGCCCTTATGAAGGGTCTTTGTTATGAAGCGATTTTCAGTGTTGGAAGTGACGAATCCGACGTAGAGGGTGCCCTCCAATACTGTTAGGATCTCTGTGGCCCGCGGGTGTGTGTGGGGTGGATTGAGACCATAGGGTGCAAAATCTATCCGAGCCAGGGAGACGCCGAGGGTGTTGAGTCCAGGTATCTGGGCTACATTCACTGGGGTCACAATGGACCCATCCTTGTTATCCGTGTTGCCTGGTTTGTCCAGTCCCGTGTAGAAGAAATCATCAGCTTGAACTTCCTTTGGGTCCTTGCACACAAATCCATTCACCAACACTGCCATCATATAATACAAAAAAAAAAAGAAAAAGAAAAAAAGAAAAAAAAAAGAGAGAGATTGTAAGCAGTATATTCTTTCAAGACCTATTAAACCAACATAAAGGTGACCCATCACATGAATCCTTTTAAGTGGATTGCATTTCTATGAAACATTTGCAGCATTGATGCAATTACTTGACATGGAGTGAACATACCTTCGCTGTTTTTCAAAGCAACGCAGAAATCCTGTAAAGGGCTGGGGTCGGATGCAGCGGCAATTGAGAAACTGAATGCAAGGAATGTTAGGAGAAGAAAGCCAGTGGCCATCTTGAAAATATTTGGGAGTGTTTATGTATGTAAGCTAGGAAACCCTGAATCTTATAATGAGGAGTGTTTTTTGGCTGTGGATTTTGTAAGAAGATTAAGCTAGTATTTAAAGAGTTAAGGAAATGTTGATGACTGAAATGGTCTTATTACTTTAGAAGCAATGAGGGTTTATTTATTGTTATTTTTTCGAATCCAAGACTTCTTCCTAGTCGACTCTGTATAAGAAATTGGTTGAGTCAGTTGCTTGTAAAAAGAAAAAAGTCATTTGTTGAGTAAGTCTAGATTTCATATATGCTAACCACTCCGATTTGACTTCGAGGGATGCAAAATAAGTGAAAGAGATATGCTAAGCTCAGTCGTCCTGTGATATCTCATGCCATGGTTGTGAATGGGTTCCGTTATTGCTTGGGAGCGGATTAAGTGTTTCCTGGGTAACACGTTAGTGGGTGTTACCCTGACCGTAAGGGTTTACCTTGATGAATGTGTTGTCTATCCATGTGGTCCATCCATTTTTCCATCTCATTTTTGGATTTGATTCCAAAAATTAAGCAGATCCAATTCTTAGGTGGATTACAGTACTGGAAACTGTGGTGTTTGACCATTATAAGCTTATCGTGGGCCATCAAAGTTTTGGATCAAGCTGATATTTGTATTTTCCCTTCAACAAGGTCGGTTGGACCTTATCAAGATGTTGGATGGCAAATAAATATAACCATGGGCCCTAGGTGCTCTGTAAGTAGTTTTTAATGGTAGGCATTCAATCACCACTGTTTCTGTGTTGGGGTCCACTCGAGATTTGGATCTATATAAGTTTTGGGGCCACATCATCATATGATCTAGAAAAAAAATGGATAGAACGCATGGATATACAACACATTCATCAAGGTGGGCCTCATAGTCACGGTACACCCACTAAATAACTGTCCTATTAACAAATGGTTGCGCGATAAATATTGGTTGAATGGAAGACAATGGTGCTGGTGATATTTACCGGTTTTATTAGAGGTGGGACTACGAAAGGTGCCTGCTCCGTAGAACTTCAGGCTTTTCTTTACATGTCTCTTTTTCTAATGTTTGAAAAAATTGCACTGCGGGTTTCCAGCGAAAGCCCTTCGCAAGAAGTTCCTCCACGGGAAAGCTAAGTGGCACCCATCATGATGACTTTTCTTTGCATGACTTTCTCTAATGTTTAAAAAAATCACGCTGCCGAATTCCTGTTCGCAGGAAGTTCCCGCACTAGAAACCTAAGTGAAACCCACCGTGATGTTTTTGAGAAATCCAATCCGTCCATCTGTTTTATGAGATCATTCTAAGACATGTACAAAAATTAGCCAAAACCAATACTCAAGTGGCTTGAAAATGTGAAGATTGAACTTACACAGTTGAAATATTCGTAGGTCACATAAGTTTTGAATGGTATAGATGGCATGTAAACATCACTGTCGACCCAAAGGAGGTTTCAATGGTAGGAATTTCCCCGCTCCCTTTTCCTTCGGTACGCTGTATCGAGCTCACTTTTGGTCTCAAGTCATAAACTAAGCTAAAAAAAATAGATGAACGGGCTAGATTTCTCGCAAAAATCATGGTGGGCCCCATCTAGATTTCCGGCAAACTTAGCAAGATCCTAGACATTTTATACGCTGATTGCGTGCTTCATTAGGGAGGTAGTTACCAAAGAGCGTGGATTAGCTATTGATAGGTTGAGTGGTGAGACTAGCTAATGAAGTGACGTCACCAAGTTCTGTGGTCCCACCATGATGTATGTTCTATATCCACTCCTTCCATTCATTTGGTGAGATCATTTTAGGGCAATATCCAAAGAATGAGTTAAATCCAAAGCTGCAGTGGACCCAACACAGAAAATAGTAGGAACTGATGTCCACCATTAAAAACTTCTAAAGGCTACAAAAGTTTTAGATCAAGCTGATATTTGTGTTTTCCCTTATTTCATTACTTTTTTAACTTTTGAACTGGTTAGATTTCAAATAAACATTATGGCGAGCCTTAGGATAGTTTCAGTGGTGGGAATCACTCTCCCCCCTGTTTCTGTGATGGGTCCACTGCAGATTTTTATCTGCCTCATTCTTTGACTCATGCCTTAAAATGATATTTCAAAATGGATGGACGGTGTGGATACAACACATAAATTATAGTGGGCCCCACAGAACTTGGTGACATCACTTCAGCATCGGGCTTGAGTACTTAACCTATCAGTATCTAATCTGCACACATTTGCCCATCTTTGGGAATGGGTGGGAGCTTTGAGTGGCCACCGTGATGTATGGGTCTTATCCACACTGTCCATCCATTTCTTTTGTCATTTTAGACTATTAGCTCAAAAATGTGGCAGATCCAAGACAGATGAGGGCTACAGTGGGGATTAAACCCTTACCCTTAAAAAATTCATGGGGGCCAAAGAAGCTTTGGATGGAGCTGATATTTTTGTTTTCTCTTCATCCAGAGCTATGTATAACTTTATGAATAGGCTGGATGGCTAATATAAATAACAGTGAGCCCTAGAAAATTTTCAATGGTGAGGATTATTATCACCGCTGCTTTCTACGAAAGCCTTTCTCGCACTGAAAACTTTGGTGGGGCCCACCATAATTTTTTTGAGAAATCTACTCCGTCTATCCATTTTTCCTTATCATTTCAGGGCATTATCCCAAATCTGAGGTAGATCCAAATCTCAAGTGCACCACACCACAGGAAGCAGCGGTGATATTGATTCTCATCGTTAAATATTTTTTACGGCCCACCGTGATATTTATTTGACATCCAACTTGTAGATTAGGTCATACAGACCTGGATGGTGGAAAAAAAACAAATATTAGCTTGATCCAACGATTTGGTAGCCCTAGGAAGTTTTTAACGGTGAGTGTTTAATCAACATTGTGTGGCCCACTTGAGATTTTGATCTACCTCGGTTTTGGGTTCATACTATAAAATTATTTTTTAAAATGTATGGATGGCATGGATTTATCACTAATATCTTAGTGGGACCCACCTAGCACCTAGTGGAAGAATTTCATGTGAAAGGCAACTACCGCATCCTTCGAAAAGTTAGAGAATACGGTGAAGAGGCGTGCTAGAGAAGGAAACTCTCTCTTTCAAACTTGTGCATAAGAGCGCCTTCATCCAGACCGTCTATCTTATCTACGGTGGATAGAAAGGTTCGCACGTAATGACGTGTGAACTGGACTGGTGTGTAGCTGAGCGTTTCTACACTTTTACATATGTTGATGGGTAAACTAGTACGATGAATTGTAGGGTTCTGATGTATCAAATAAGTCCTGATTAGATGATTGTAGATGTTTGGTTTATGACATTTGTTGACCTAACTATTCCTTGGTGTTGTGTAGTCTCAGTGAAAATATTTCAGAAAATTGGGTAATTTTTTTCCCAGCTTCTAGAAAAGGAGGATTTCCTACATGCCATGCTAATTACCGGTGGAACAGGAGGAAATTATTTAACACATGAATTGGGGTGGTTGGTTTGAATCGATCCCAAATGGGAGCTACCTGCTTTGATGAAGACGCAATTGCATGAGAAAGTAAACTGGGAGAACAATTCCTGACCTTAATCAAAGGTTCATTCCATCTTAGCTTAAATCCCCTTTAATACAATTCTAATCAAGAGAGCTTTAAGAATAGCTTACTGTTTCGAAATTGACTTATATAACTCGGTGATAGAACTCGATCCCCTACTGCACTTGATCAGGATTCGCCTCGCCTAAGTCCTTTAAACGCTGTTGCCCAACAATCTAAACCCGATTAGTTCTACCTCAGCCCTAGGTATATAAGTCACCGAGTCAACAAACTGTGACTCACTAATTCAAGACAGTAACTTGTATGAGAGGGTTTACCTCAGACTGGGTTGTAACTATTGTGTCGAGGAATCGGATTTACTCTGTACTGTGCTGCGGAATCGGATTTACTGGTTTTTTCATCCAGTGCATAGGGGGTGCACAAACTCCACGTGCACCGCACTTTAAAGTGGGGTCGTAGTGATTTTTGGATGAAATCCACTCTTTTCATTCGATTCTAAGGGTGTAATTAGTGCCATTGACCAAAGATGAGGCATATACAAGGCTCGAGTGGGCCATACTTCTAGATTTTAGCTCTTCACTTATGGAATTATTTCGATCTGATTTTCGGATCATTCCAAATTTGAACATCAATGGTCAAACGGGTCCTATGGTCTATTTAAGTGATTTTCAACGGTTTATTCAGTTACCAGAGGTTGGGGCAAGGATGATCAAATAGTGGGCTGTGAAATCATGTGCTGTAGGCCTAATAACGTTGGATCGGCGAATTGGATCCAAATCTTAAGATGATTTAAGGTCGGGGCCTTCCATAGTCCATATTAAATAGTTCTAATGGTTTCTAGGGTTGTCTAATTGCAACATAAAAATTGATTTTATAATCTGATGATTGAATTAGGGAAATCAAGTGGTAGAGCGATCGGCGGAATGTTGTGGACTTGATGAATGGTGGATCTCGTGACTCAAACTTCCAAATTTAAGACGAATGGTTAGATTTATATATCTAAAAGATGGAAATCTGAAAACAGGTTTCTTCATTAATGTGCATATCCATCTTGAAAATCAATAGATTGGATGATTTAATTATGGATGAAGATCACTCCTTAAGGATTGATTTTATCGTCGATTAAATGAACTATCCAACCCATGGTGAGATTGAAAGATTGTACAACTATTCATGATGTACTCTATGTTGAGATATCAAAGGCTTAATTAAGGGCGAGCTGTTCTCAAAATGGCAAATGCGTTGTGGTTTGACAAAGTCCAAAATTTGATGGTTAAGATAGTAACTTTATGTATCATCGAAATGACGGATCATAAGAATTTTCACACACACACAAGTGCCTAACTAGGTCTCCCTAGTAACACCTGAGTACGAAAAAGTACAGGGTGTTACATGACATTTTTGGATGTTATCGATTCGATTGACAGAGGCGTTGATTCGATCGATGGTTTGTTGAGTCTCGTTGATTTGATAGATAGTTAGATCAACAGTGCACACAAGTTCTACGTAAGGGCGTTTATTATTATTATTATTTATTATTTTTTTTAAAGGTGTACGCCACCTACTATGTATTGATGTAAGCAAGATGTACAATTGGAGATTTAGGTTGACACCACAAGGGTTGGCCAAACCTATCATATGGAAGAAGAACAAATAGCAAAATTTACAAGTAGAACGCAGGATATTGGAGACGACAGGTGCAAAAGGCTGAAGCAAATAGTACTACCAGGCAGAGATGGAAGGACCTCCCAATATCAAGGGAAGTTGCACAGAAACACATGGCAGTGACCGCCTCCAAGATCAACCGATCCCAGTTTTGGGCTTGGAAAGCCTAATTTGGCTAAGATCAGATTTATCTAGAAGCATTGATCCTACAAGGTGCTGAAATACCTGTAAAACCGCTGCTGTCATGCTACATATAGTGAAATTTTGAAGGTACAATCCATGTGTTTATGGAAATGTTGCACTGGCGAAATCGGCTCGATCTTGGCTTGAATTCGGCTCGAACTGAGCGAGCTGCTGACTGAACCGAACTAAGTTGGCCAATCAGGCTTGAGGACCGAGCTGAGTTTGAGCTGGGGTCAGCTAGTGGCCAAGCCAAGTCTAGCTGTGCCAAGCTCGACTCGAATCGACTAGTGTACACCTCTAGCCATGACTTGATGTTGCAGAATTTTTCACTGCTGGTTGCTGGACAGTTTTTTGGTCCTGTCGATATGATCGAGAGACTTTCAGATCATGTCGAGGCTGTCATCGAGAGTGGCTCGATGGCACTCTCGATGGCATCGATAATTGTTGGAATTTCCACTCCTGGTCAGTAGACAATTTTGGTCCTGTGTCGATATGATCGAGAGACTTTCAGATCATATCGAAGCTGTCATCGAGAGTGGCTCGATGGCATCGACGAGTTTTGCAGATGCGATTGCCGAAACGCGGATTTTGCAGATTTTGTTTCCTATTTGGGTTACACCTCTTTCTATTCTTATATATATGGGTGTATCCGGGATTTGGGTGTATTCGGTTTCCTAAAGCATTGCTTAGGGTTATCAAAGGTGAGAGAGAGAGAGAGAGAAAGAGAGAGAGGAAGCTTGTGGAAGGGAGGCTATGCTCGTAGAGGTGATGTACCATATCTTAGCGCTTCCACGTCCTCGTAATCGGTGAGATCTCTCCGTTTCTCTTTGATTTCTGTTATTGTTTATCCACTCATGCGTGAGTGAAGAAGGTTTGATCTAAGCGGTGTATGCTTGTGATCGGTTGTAACGTTCTGCTTTATAGTGGATTGTTGATCTGGACAAGGTCCCGTGGTTTTTACCTCTTTGAGGGTTTTCCACGTAAAAAATCCTTGGTGCGATGTGGTTTATGCTTTGATTATTTTTCATTGCATCATTATTCCATAATTCTAGTTTGTTTTGGGCAGCTAGATCCTAAGGTTTTGTGCAAGGCCCCCAACATGACTGACCAGGTATAAAGAAAAATGATGAAAATATGTATTCCATAGTTTTACGTCAATAAACAAGCATACAAGGATCAAAGGTTAGGATTGTTTAACCAATTTAAGTTTTGTATCCTAACTTAATATAGGTGGTTGCAGCAATTTATTCAGTTTGATTTGAGTCAATATATACCATGTGTATCATTCATAGGTGCTTGCATATTAAGCATCACACCCTAGCTAGAATATAAATAACTGCCCCGTAGAAAGTTCTTGTTTGTACAGGATGCGCCCATTGTTTAGTAGGTACGTATTGTCATTTGAGTGGATGATGATGATGCAGCAGGGGATGCTGAAAAAAAAGTTTTATTAGAGGTGGGACCACAAACCTGCCTAATTTGATAATTCCTTTACGTGTCTTTTGCTAATGTGAAAAGATATTCAAACAGAATAGTTAGCTTTCACTTCCATTGACGTGGCAATGTTATCATCATGCACTGGTAAAAATCAGCAAGTTGAATTGTAGGGTTTTGATGTATGGATGAAGTCCTGATCTATTAGGACTATGGTTTGTTAATCTATTCCGTTTGATGATGAAAAAATAATAATAAAATCTTTCTGATTGGATGATCCAATCGGTCTGGTTTATGGTGATTTTTTTATTTTACCTAATTACGTTCCTGAAAATTAGATTAATTTTATTTTCTAAGCTTTCTCTAAAAAATGGTGTCCTGCACGTGGGAAGGAGGATTTCCTATATGCCACGTATGCCTAATTAACGTTGGCAATGGACCAGAAGAAGCTCACCGACCCAATGAGCTGACCTAGCCTTGGGCTGCACGCTTGTCTGTGGGTCGGGCTTGGACCTTTTGAAAAATCTTGTTATAAGACCAAAGTTAGAAATTTTCTTTTCCTCATTTTCCCCCTTTTGTTTCCCTTAAACAGCTCCTGTATTTTTATGCCATGATGTTTTCGGGTCTACGAGATTTTTTGTCCATTGATGGAGCAGACACTTAGATATTAACGGTCTGAATCACTGATCCACGGCTCCATTTCATAAGATGGGTGCCTTCCCTCACCGCTAATGTAACGCCCCGAAAATCGAGGGTCGAGCAGGAGCTCAACTCTCGAGTTCCAACGCATCACTTATACAACGTAGATAGTGATGATTAAATGTTGTCTTTATTAGCACATTAAACATGTAGGAGATTAAACCAAAACATCATATCATACTCCAGAGACGATTAAGTTAAGCAAGCGGAAGACTGTGATAGATATATAAAACGTATAAGTAATCGTAGGTCTTCTGAGTATGATCATGTTACCAGGTCAAAAATTTACATGTAAAGTTTCAAAATATACAAAATGTGTAATGTCATCTAATCATCAACCCTGCAAGCCTCGTCGGTCAGGCTACGGCTCACATGAACCCGCCCAAGAACTTCATATAAAAGAATGCCTCCTCGTCATCCTCGAAGTCTGGCTCCGCCTCGTAGGCATCACCACCACCTGCAGCTATGATAGAGTCTGGTTGGCGTGTACAACATGGTCCCAGAACGTGGGAATGAGTGATCAACTTAGTGGAGCTATAAAGCAAAGGTTAACATGTTATCAATTCAGTCACGCAATAATAATAACGCAATACAACAATCAGGTCTTACGTACTCTTGTTAATGTAAGGATGATATGAAATAATGATGCATGCCCTCGCCTATGCTCTCTCAGCGACTTCATCTCACGATCACGACATGCAACTCTTCCTCAGTGCTTGACCTGCTATACCAAAGGCACACATAATGCTGTGCATGCTCGTAATTAACCAGGTACTTACTTAGGTCTATTCATACAACAGGATTAGGAAGCTAAGATACCTCCCTTATATCAATTCCCAAACAATGATCCATTCTAGGGTCGTCAGTCTCATACGATATTGGGGTTTTAGGTCACTACAAAGGGCTCGTCACCTGGTCAGTGTAGGCCTAGTTTATACTCTAGCTGCTATGGAAAGACTCGTCGCCTCAACGCAGTCTTAGAGTATACTCGAGGTCACTACAAATGGTTCGTCACCTGATCAGTGTAGGCCGACAGCTCGAATACAGTGTCCCATACCATTGTATTCGGCTCACGAGGAGGTGTTGCTCACCGGTCATTACGGGGAGGCTCGTCGCCCCAGCGTAGGCCGATGGCTCGACCACGGTGTCTCATACCACCATGCCCGGCTCGTGAGTCTTAGCGGATCGAAGTACCAAAGTTAAATGGGCTTTCTACTGGCGAGTTTGGTACCTTAGATTCAAGTAGTAGCGTGCATACATGGTGAACATACATCGGACCAATCGGGTTGTTAGACAAGCTTGACTAATATGAGCGCACATTGATTTGATCGACATAGAGTGCATAAGCATTCCGCGTGGCCTAACCACTGTTGTCAAACGACGTATGACTCGGATTCGTCGAACGCATCTGTCGTGGCTGAAACTAAGTCAGCCACTCAGTCGGAACCAGTTACCGATTGCCTGGACTACACCGTAGCCCAAAACACACTTCAAATACGATAGGAATACATATGTGCTAGTAAAAAAAAATATGTAGCAACCAACATAAATAGAAGTCTCATTTGAGCATTTCAACAAACACATAGTGTACATGTTAGCATATATAGGCATTTCGACCATACAACACGTAGTAGTAATATATGTTACATAAAGGAAACTACAACCATAGCTAAGGGGGTTAAGAATCCTATCTTAACACCCTCATTACATGCATTTTAACAGGTATATCCTCATTGAGGCAATTTATTAAACACTTAAACTACACATTCCAATATACATGTATTAGGCTAGTTATAACACATATCCTGGCATGCCGTTTTATAAAGGAGTTACCATATACACAACGAGCATATATTCATAGTTAAGAATCATGGCAAGCACAAATCCAAATTCCATATCCATTCAGACATTTTTACAAACACTTAGACTACACACTACAACATACGTAACGTATGTTGGCGATAATAGGAATAAGGACAAATCCTTTCACCAAGGAGTTGTCACATGCATAACAGCCATATATTCATGACGAATAATCATGGCAAGCACGAATCCAAATTCCGTACTCATTCAGTCATATCAACAAACACATGGAATACACTATACTCAACATAGTTCATATATATATATATATATATATATATATCTGTAAAGTGAAACAGGCATCACATTTAGCATTTGAAATGGCACCCACATCCGTTATAAATCATCAACCGACATTGAAAGCCTTGAAAAATATAACCTAAACGTTTATAGTCCGTACCTTTCATCGGTAAACGAGTATTGGACTCAGTTTGTATACTGAGTCTTTGTCTACGGCACAACGACAACCTATATCATGAAATAGGTTAGCTATTCCATTCCTTACTCGATGCGGAAAACAACAACAGACCATGCCGTGGACCAAATCTGTTGTTATTTTGATTTTGCACAAATTCACAATTTTGGCATAGTGTGGCACATAAGAGAGCTAAATTCAACATCTACAATGCCTCTTCCTCATAGTACTCCGACCTGAGGCTCGTGTCTACCCGTTCTAGGGGGTTTCCTTACTCTTGTTGCATATGGGCTTGAAATCACACAGGTAAATGTTAGGATGCTAAAATAACAATATGCCCTTTTTTTTATATAAGTGCCCTCTTTATGTTTGGTAATGCAATAGTGCTAATTTGTGCCACAAATTTACCTAAAAAAAGGAATGCATCCATCAATAGGGGTGGTTTTTTATGGAGCTCGATGTGGTCAGAATGGATAGCTAAAATATGCCGACTATAAAAATATGCATATTCTTGAAGACAATTCAGATTGAGGTGATTCAAAAGAAAAATAAAGCTTGATGACTCTAGTTTTTTTTTTAAAAATTAAAAATAAAAATAAAACTAAAACTCAAATAAAGTTGATTTTAAGACATTTAGGAACTGCGGAGAAAATTATCGATTTAAGGCAACTGGTGCTTCTAGAATTTTAATTTTTTTTTGGAATTTAGAATTGAATAAAATTTTATGGGACGAAAATACGTTTGATAATAAATCACCAAAAAAATTATAAAAATAATTCAGTAACTACAAGTGTGCAATTAACTTGTTGAAACTAAAGATTTCTACAACTACGAGTTGACAATGAACTAGACAAGTAGCCGATGAACCAGGAATTACTCAACTAGCATGGATTAGAAGTACTCATAACATTGATCATTGTCATTACAAAGACCATTTGCAACCAACTCTCATAAGTGCATTAATAATAATTATGGCTTCTCATGTTGCAGGTTTTTAAGACGAATTAAATACAAGTTTCTAAACCATAAAAAAAAAAATAACACTTTTGTAAGACACACACACACACACACACGTGTGTATATATATATATATATATATATATATATATATATATATATATATATATATATATATATATATATATATATATATATATATATATATATGTTTCTGCAAATGCATAAACTCGTCGGAATGTTGGAAAACCATAACATTTTAGAGCTTCCTCCTACTACCAAATTGTCAGGAAAAGAAGAAATTTCCTCGCCCAGTCTCTAATTGCAGCTTCTGCTACCAATGGGACTAAGGAAAAATCCATTTAGATATCCTGGTTATCGTCTCTAAGGACTCCTCCAATGTGTAAATAACTGAAGAACTCATCCGACTTGAAACAAAAAAAAAAAAACTGAAGTGCAATTTTAGGTTTTTTTTTTTTTTTTTTTTTTTTTTTTTTTTTAAATTTAAAAAAAAACAAAGCTGAAGAACTCATCTTTTCGTTGTCACAACTAAAGGTGCGTGTCTTCTACCCTTTTGTGTCAAATCTTGTGCCATTTTGATAACCTTCCACAGGAAGAGAGGGCCAGAACCATAGTTCAAAACCCAAAAACTCAACTCGACGTCCATTAATTTGGGTCGGGTCAACTCGAAGACTTGAATGAGTCTTCAGACGACTCAAGTCGAAATAAATAAATAAATAATATGAAGAATATTTTAAGTTGTCAAAACTGATACACATGTTAAATAAGCACAACAAATGCTTGTTGCCTGCTGGTAATGCACTTGCTCCTGTCTCAATGAGGTTGTGTCCAGCTCTCACAGGTAACTTTTTGCGCTTTAACAGCACTCGGAAGTTGATAGGGCAGTTGACTAGGAATGGGCTGCATACCATGAGTTGTGACTGGGTTGGGCTTTCTCCTTGAATTGGGCCTGCATCAGTTTTAAATGGCAGTTATTTTGAAATATATGTTTAGCATAAAAAGGATAGAGGAATTCATTTCTTCTGTTTGAATAAGCTTAGCCGCAATATGATTGGTATATTCATGATCATGTCATTTTAGTATATTCATGATCATGTTATTTTAGTCACATAACTGGTTCACATACTCTTGTATGCATGGTTTTAAGACTCGGTGACTTAGACCAACTCATTTGATACTGAGTCCAGTTGTGACTCGGTTGAGTTGGTGACTCTTTTTTTTTTTTTTTTTTTTGACTAATGGTGTTGAACAGGACCAAGTTTGACCGAGTCTGAATTGATTTGAAACAGCTTGCATGGGACTCGTTTGGGTCTTAAGACATTTGGGGCATTTGAGACCGAGTCCTCCAAATGCCGGGGTTGAGACAACTAGAAGCTAGTGAGTATCAAGTTGGGTGATTGATGTAGCCGGATGCTGTAACAATGGACCACGATGGATATATTGAAGTCAAAAAGGTATATATTCTTGAACACAACTCTATCAGAAGTGATTCAAAAGCTAAAATAAACCTTGATGAGTCTAGGTATAAGAAAAAAGTATAGAGAGAATAAAACCCAGATTCAGATGTGATTGATTTTAAGTAGTTTTGAAACAATCCAGAAATTCATTAGTTTTAGGTACTTTGTACTTGAAGAGTTTTAATAAGAATGGAGAGAGATTTTATTGAATGAAAATAAGCTTGTAATGAATTACCAAAAAATATTATAAAAATCATTAATTAGCTAGAAGTGCCAAAAACGTCACAAACAACTAACCTATAGAACTGAAAATTTTTGTAATCACAATTGCTGATGAATCAGGAATCATTCGACCAGTATAGGTTGAACTCACTCACAACCAAAAATGAATCACACAACTCCCTCTTCTACCTGAAATTTGTAAGTAATAATATATTTGTTATAAATTAAATAATAGAATTCATTCTCATTACAGATGAGTTCTTATATATTTAAACTAATTCCAACAACATCTCATAAATACATTAATAAGAACCAAGAGTTTCCAGTGCACACTACAACAAATGGGGCTTTTACCGGTGCTCAAGAGCGTAAGATTAATAAATAAATAAATAAATAAATAAATAAAATTAACCAAAGCAAGTACTAAAGCTGGGTAAAGGCATTGGTGGGCCCATCTACTTGGTGTGTGATGCTCTGCATATAATCAATCATCAGATGTATATGAACTGTCCACCTAAAGTTGTGTAGGCCATGGGTCATCAATGTGGATGCCCTTTGTAACTCTTTTTTTTTTTTTGAATGGAATTTTTCCATGAATCAACAAAAGTTACAGGTCCTCAGGAGGGTCTCGACAAAAAGACTACCGACCACTCCTATCGTGTCTCCCCTCTATCCTTTTTAAGATACCTTGGTTCGGGAGGGCAACCACAAAAAACGGGCCTCTCCTATCATATGCTCTACAAAATGAAACAAGGAAACTAAAATTAGCACCCCCATTAAGCACGCAAGGATCTCAGGGCCCCTAAACCAGCCCTATCCCGACAGAGTAGCCCCCGCAATTGCCAGTGGAGGGTATTATGATGAACATGGAAGGAGGCCTCTTGGGTCTCGCTGCCCAAGCGTGCCATGTCATCCGCAGGTCCGTTCCCCTCCCTAAAGATATGAGAAAAGGAAACTGTACATCCTTTAAGCAGGGAAAGAAGCCGCAAGATCCAATGTCTCATATTCCACGGGGTAAGAGTTTTCAGTTGGATGAGGTTTAGGGCGAATTCGGAGTCAGATTCGACCACAATATGCTTTAATATCCTCGAACGAGAGTAGTAAATGCCATCATGCATAGCCCTCACCTTTGCAATATTGTTGGAACACACCCCGTAGCCAGAAGAGAAGGCGAAAATCAGATTACCATTTTCTCCCCGGCAAACACCCCCACCTGCTGCCAACCCTGGATTGCCTCTCGAAGAACAATCCACGTTAATCTTAACCCACCCTTTTGGCAGTTTGTTCCACCTAATAATACAGTAATTCAACGGTGTAGTCCTTGGCGGGGCAAATCCAAACTCTGATTGCTTCGTCAATCCCTCTCCCTCAATCTGTCAGCCTCTTCCATATGCAGAATTGAAACAAACCACCATTTTATCCGAGCTATGGAAGAGGCTAACCTCATCTTTTGGCCCTCAAATTTTGCTGCATTTCTCGCATGCCAAACTTCCCAGCAAATTAGAATAGGAAGTATATATGTACCTGATACGAGCTGGCCCGCCATCTGCAGTTGAAGCGAGATGCCACTGCATCAACCTCCCTTCCACGGTCTAATTGGACATGATAGGAATGCCACAACGCCTGCTAAAATGAGCCCAAAGAGCAGCCGCATGCTGTCCAAAAAGGAATAGATGTTCTAAAGACTCAGCATTATGAAGATCACTATGGTCGTTTATAGAGCAACAAGAACAGATTGACGCCTGAGAAATTCCTCTAGACTGAACTCGTTCGTCCACTGCAATTGCCCCATTGAGAAGCCTTCAACAGAAAATGGAAATTTTTGGTGGAATTCCTTTGTACCAGGGCCAGCTATTCCATCTGATGGCTGGGGAGGAAGCTCGGCTCACCTTCCAAGCTGATTTTAGCGTGAATTTGCCTGAAGGATCAAATGGCCGGAAACGTTCATCCACACCATCGTTCGAGATTGCAAAACCAACATTAAAGATGTGTGCAACAACCTAATCTGGGAGAAGATTAAGGGCTGACGACAGAGGGAGGGGGCTTGCTACACCTAGCAGGTCTCGAACCTTTAGGCCCCTCAGCTCAGCTGGAATTTGGATGGAGAGGAGACGCAGAATAGGGCCTAAACCAGACCAATTTTCCGTCCATAGGTTAATATCCCCACAACGCACCTTCCATTGGGCATTGGAATTCAGGAATTGGAAGTGCTGCCTGATTTTCACCCACAACTGGGAATCAGACGAAGAAATGTTGGGCGAGGGATCCTCTCTCAAGTCCCTATAATGCTTGGGCCGCATAAGGGACACCCAGGGACTGACATTTTTCCCAAACAGAACTTCCCAAGCCATCTTCATCCTGAGCACACTCAAAACTTCTGAAAGCCGTCTTATCCCTAACCCACCTTCCTTGGTCGGCCTAGCAATTCTGTTCCATGCTACCCAATTAAGTGTATTTTTGCCATTTGCCCAACCCCAGAAGAAACTAGCAAAGAGTCTTTCCAATATACTGATAACCTTACCTAGGACATGCATCACAGACATTGTATGAATGGGGATAGATCCCATGCTTAATGAGGGTCAATCTTCCAGCCTGAGATAGAAACTTTGGCTTCTAACTGGAAACTCTTCGCTTGATTTTATCGACAAGAAACTGAAAATCAGCTGCTTTGGTTCTACCTTGTTGAAGAGGCACTCTCAGATACTTTACTCTAGCCACCACCATTGGGAAACCCTTTGTAACTCACCAGATACTTTACTCCAGCCACCGCCCTTTGTAACTCCAGCCACCGCCATTGGGAAACTCTTCGCTTCCAACTAGAAACTCCAGCCACCGCCATTGGGAAACCCTTTGTAACTCACCAGATACTTTACTCTAGCCACCGCCCTTTGTAACTCCAGCCACCGCCATTGGGAAACTCTTTGCTTCCAACCAGAAACTCCAGCCACCGCCCTTTGTAACTCCAGCCAGAAACTCTTCGCTTGATTTTATCGACAAGAAACTGAAAATTAGCTGCTTTGGTTTTACCTTACTGAAGAGGCACTCCCAGATACTTTACTCCAGCCACCGCCATTGGGAAACCCTTTGCATCACTCCAGATACTTTACTCCAGCTACCACCCTTTGTAACTCACCATCATTAAAATGTTATATATATATATATATATATGTATATATATATATATATATATATATATATATATATATATATATATGTTAAAAAGTTTGTATGAAAATTTGATTTTTTTTTTTTTTTTTTTTTTTTTTTGTGTTTTGGAAATAATCCCATATTGGAAAAGAGAGAAGAAAATATTGTGTTTATACATGGGGTGTGGAGTAACTAACTATTTGCTTGGTTGATCCGTGGAGTATAGGACCAACACGCGCACAGGCACGGTCTCGGTGCAAGGGCATGGGTATGTCAGGCAGTGTGGCTATAGAGGTTTAATTGCACATGTATCATTAAACCAAACCATGCAAAAACTGCCACATGTGGTTAGCCCAACGGTTATAAAACGGCTAGACAATTATTATAAATGGCTAGCATGCTAGTTTTTTTTTTTTTTTTAATTTTTTTTTTTTAAAACTTTTATTTATTTATTTATTATTATTATTATTTTTACTTCATTTGTACTTCATGTACAACAGGGAACTCCAAAACAAAAAATCAGGAGACTCTACCAGAAAACGGTAAAATACTTACAGGGAAACATCACCTGGAATCACACCAATCTAATAGATCCCAAACCAACTTTGTCTAGAAAAACGAAACCACGCACCTGACAGGGCAGCGCTGCAAGATTGTCGAAAATAACATTAGACTAAGAGGCACTTCCTTGGCGATCCAGACAATCTGCTGGAGAGTTTCCTTCCTGGAGGACGTGCACAACTCTGGTCGTACCCCTTCTCCACAACTGATTGATCCTAGACAACCAAGCTTTCCAATTCCAACTTGATTGAGCTACACCATTGATCAGGTCAATGACCATCCGTGAATCCGATTCAATAATAATGTGGTTAAAGCCTCTCTGAAGACTGAACGCTAGGCCATCGTGCACCGCGTGCAGTTCGGCAACAGTATTTGAGCCAAAACCATAGCCAGCCTTTTGTCTCTACAAATGCCACCACCACTTGAATTCCCTGGATTTCCTCTGGCTGAGCCATCTACATTAATTTTAACCCATCCGCTTAATGGCTGCTCCCACTTTATCACCAGAGGCCGGCCTACATCTGGCTCTTCCCTCCAGGACGAGCAGCCTCCACTGTTTGGCCCACTGAGCAGCGTGTTCCACCATTTGATTTTTTGAATCAGACGAGCCGAGGACACTGGTCTGCTATCAAAAACAGCTGCATTTCGAGCTTTCCACAGTTCCCAAATAATGATGCAGGGAATCAACATTTTGTTTTCCGATCTTCGCTGCATGGAAGAAACAGCTGCCCACCACTGATGAAGCCGAGCTTCAATCGAGATGGCTGGCATGACGCTGATCCCCATCCAAGATCCAATAGTCAACCATATAGTCTGCGCTAGAAAACTATTAACGAAAAGATGAAGGGGCGTTTCGATGGAAAAGGGATGGGAGATCTGGAACCTGCAGCAGACACACCTGGACGCAAGCTGCACTCCCCGGGATTGGACCACGCTATCCACCGGGATTGCATTTTGGAGCACTTTCCAAACGAGCAGTGAAAGTTTTGGGGGAAGTTTCGTATGCCATACCCAACGAGACCAACTCCGACTCGGATGGGGGACCCTGGTGATCGACCAAGCTGATTAGACGGAAAACACCCCTGAAGGCGTGAACGGCCAGAAAGGCAAACCCGCTTCCTTAGATATACAGTATCCTGACTAAAAAATGTGATCAATGACCCTCTGCGGAAGGAGAAGATACATAGCTGAGGGGGGCAGGGGGCCAAGCAGTCCCACCACGTCACATACTCGGGCGTCCTGCAAATTGATTGACACTTCTGCTTCAGCCAGCAGATGGAGAGGACCCAACCCAGTCCAATTCGACCTCCAGAAATTACATTTACCTTCACCAATCTGCCATTGAACACAGGAATCCACCATAGGAATAAGCTCCCTAATTCGCTTCCATAGGGGAGACGCGAGCTGGCGTGACGAAACTAAACCTTCTGACGACACGTCAAGAGGATGCTTCGCCGACATAAATGATTTCCAAACATTCTCCTCCTTCTCGTATTTAATAGTCCAAGACATTTTAAGGCGAAAGGCCCTCATTATGTCTGCAAGTTTTCTAATACCAAGACACCCCTCCTCCTTCGTTGTAGTCAGCAACTTCCAAGCCTTCCAATGGCACTTCTATTTCCCCTCTGTCCAACCCCAAAAGAAATTCGCCATATGCCTCTCTATTGAGTTTAACACCTAAGCATGAATGTGGACTGCCGCCATAGAGTGAACAGGAATACTAGCGAGGACGTGCTTTATGAGAACCACTCTTCCTGCCTGGGATAGGATACGAGCCTTCCACCCATTAATTCGCCCTACAACTTTATCCACCAACGGCTTAAACGCACTTGCTTTAAGACGCCCTTCCGCTATTGGAACCCCCAAATAATTTAACGCAGAAGACGACTTGTTGAAATCGAGAGTACCTTCAATTGATCTGAGATGAGAAAGCGGCATCTTGTTGGAGCAATAAAACGAACATTTTCGATGATTAATTCTTTGACACGATGACCTTTGGTATGCATCCAGGAATTTCTTGATCTCTTGCAGAGATGCTTTGCTTCCATTTGTGAAGATTAACGTATCATCAGCATATTGAAGATGAGAAATAGGAGGACATCCTCTACATGACGCAAAAGGTCGGCAAACCTGACTGTTTATCATGCTTTTGATTCCCCTGCTAAGGACCTCGGCTAAAATAATAAACAAACTTGGAGAAATCGGGTCCCCCTGCCTTAAACCTTTTGAAGACTTAAAGAAACCAGCCATTTCACCATTTATAAGAATTGAGAACCAACAGTTCGCCCAACATTTTTCGACCATCTCAATCCAAAGCCTGCTGAAACCAAAGCGGCTTAAAACCTGTGTTAGAAAATCCCAACTAACCCTATCACAGGCTTTATCCATATCTAACTTTAAGACAATGTTTCCCCCACATACTGGGCAATTCAAATCCCTAAACAATTCTTGAGCTAAGGCAATATTTTCAGCAATCGATCGGCTATGTACAAAAGCCCCCTGCTCGATCCGGCGAAATAATCAAAGGAAGAAGCTGACTAAGTCTAGATGCAAACCACCTTGGAAAAGATTTTGTATAAACAGTTGCACAAGCTGATTGGCCGAAAATCAGAGAAACGATTAGGAGAGGCTGATTTCGGGATTAAACAGATAATCGAAGATGTCACTGACCTTGGGAGATTTCCGCCTTGGAAGAAGAAGGAGACCTATCTATGAATATCCTGACCAACCACTTCCCAGCAAGATTGAAAAAACTAGCTGAAAAACCATCTGGCCTTGCCGCACTATCTGTCGGGATGGATTGAAAAACAGAGTGAACCTCCAGCATTGTAGGAAGTTGCATCAACTGGTCATTATGCGCCTGTGTTACCAGATGTGGAATGTTTTGCAGGATGTTTGTATCAATTTAGCACGGCTCAGAACCGAAAATGTGTTGGAAATGAGCCACCGCAACATCTTTTAAATCATCTTGATTTTCCGCAATTTGCCCAGATTCCAGCTCCACCTGCCGAATGTTAGCATGCCTCTGTTTTTCCATCACAGTAGCATGGAAAAACTGTGTATTTCTGTTCCCCTCCGTCAGCCAATCCACCTGCGATTTCTGCTTTCAAAAAATTTTCTGCCTAAGTTCCAAAGATGCTAACCTTGCTGAAATGGTGCTTAGCTCCTGCTGAATTCTGACAAGCTGATCTGTCGGGCCTGAAAAATCCTGAATCGTGGGTGCTTAGCTCCTGCTGAAATGGTGCTTAGCATGCTAGTTATCCCACATGCATAATGGTAAAAAAAAAAGTTAATAACGACTAGTTTCTCACAAACAACCATAAAATAATGGTAAAAAGTTATGACCATGGGTGGTTCATACATATAATACTTTATTTTCTTCCTTCCTTACCGAAGTTATAATGCTTCTTTTTAACGCTTCTTCAGTTTTATTTTTATTTTTATTTTTATTTTTAAACCAAGCATTTTTTCCATTGAAAATGCTGAGCATTTTTTTTTAACGCTTCACTTAATTTGAAACAAAATGATCAATCAAAGACTGTCGAAGTTGCTATATCGTATTCGTTACATCTTAACAAACTCCGTGAACCATGCAAGCGCGCGCGCACAGAGAGAGAGAGAGAGAGAGAGAGAGAGAGTTACGTGACAAGCCAAAATCCATGAGAAACCATTAAACAGAAACAAATAAAGAAAGAAAACAAAAGACAGATAAACAAGTACGTTGCACTACTCCCATTTTATTCAAACATTTATGAAAATAAAGAAATATATCTGGATACACCATAAATTACTGAGGGAGTTTATTGTAAAGGAGCGTGCTCTAGTTTTTCATTGCAAACTGCGATTGGAGATAATCAACTATTTTCTTGTCAACTTGGAATGCCTTGGCAAGAACATCATCTGAGATGGGCGGATTCGATCCAAACACAGCTTTTGCAATGGTGATGGTTCCAGGGTTCTGGCTGCCAAATCCTGCAATGGCTATGGCATTGGTGTTGCCGATGTTAAACTGGAAGTGAATGAGGCCTTCCGGGAAGACAAACACATCGCCTTTATGAAGGGTCTTTGTTATGAAGCGATTTTCAGGGTTGGAAGTGACGAATCCGACGTAGAGGGTGCCCTCCAATACTGTTAGGATCTCTGTGGCCCGCGGGTGTGTGTGGGGTGGATTGAGACCATAGGGTGCAAAATCTATCCGAGCCAGGGAGACGCCGAGGGTGTTGAGTCCAGGTATCTGGGCTACATTCACTGGGGTCACAACGGACCCAACCTTGTTATCCGTGTTGCCTGGTTTGTCCAGTCCCATGAAGAAGAAATCATCAGCTTTAACTTCCTTTGGGTCCTTGCACACAAATCCATTCACCAACACTGCCATCATATAATACAAAAAAAAAGAGATTGTAAGCGGTATATTCTTTCAAGACCTATTAAACCAACATAAAGGTGACCCATCACATGAATCCTTTTAAGTGGATTGCATTCCTATGAAACATTTGCAGCATTGATGCAATTACTTGACATGGAGTGAACATACCTTTGCTGTTGTTCAAAGCAACGCAGAAATCCTGTAAAGGGCTGGGATCGGATGCAGCGGCAAATGAGAAACAAAATGCAAGGAATGTTAGGAGAAGAAAGCCAGTGGCCATCTTGAAAATATTTGGGAGTGTTTATGTATGTAAGCTAGGAAACCCTGAATCTTATAATGAGTGTTTTTTGGCTGTGGGTTTTGTAAGAAGATTAAGCTAGTATTTATAGAGTTAAGGAAATGTTTATCACTGAAATGGTCTTATAATTACTTTAGAAGCAAATGAAGGTTTATTTATTGTTATTTTTAAATCCAAGACTTGTTCCTGGTCGACTCTGTATAAAGAAGGAATTGGTTGAGTCAGTTGCTTCCGGAAAATATAGTCATTTGTTTACCAAGTCTGGATTTCATATATGCGTGAGAACTAGCCCACCTTGTCTTTCTTAATATGATAGGAGGGCCGGCACCTATTGTCGCGGGCCCTCCTGAAGCGTGTTGATGTATAGCCCGAGACTAATTTACTCATGAATACAAATTTCCTTTGTTAGAAAAAATAGAATAAAATAAAATAAAAATGATAACCACTCCTACCCGAATACGAGAGGGATGTAAAATAAGTGAGAAGAGAGATGCTAAGGTCCGTCGTGCTGTGACGTCTCATCATATGGTCGAGAACGGGTCCGGGTATTGCTTGAGAGCGGATTAAGCGGAACCTGGGTAACATGTTAATGGGTGATACCCTGACCTTATGGGCCTACCTTGATGAATGTGTTGTATATCCATACTGTCCATCTGTTTTTTTTATCTCATTTTAAGACCTGATCCTACAATTTAAGTAAATTCAAATCTCAGGTGGACCACACTACAGGAAACTATGGTGATTGACCATTAAAACTTATTGGGGCCATACATGTTTTGGATGAAGCTGATCTTTGTATTTTTCTCTTCACCAAGGTCTGTTTGACCATATCAACAGGTTGGATGACAAATAAACATAACGGTTGTCCCCAGGTGCACCCTAGGTAGTTTTTAATGGTGGGCATTCAACCACCACTATTTCTTGTGTTGGGGTCCACCAGAGATTTAGACCTGATTAAGTATCTAGGAAGACATCCTAAAATGATATAGAAAAATGGATGGATGGCATGGATATACAACACAATCATCAAGGTGGGCCCCATAGTCAGGGTATAACATCCACTAATGTGGATTTCCCGTCTAAGGAAGAGGGACACCTTGAGGATCTCCTCCACGCGGGAGATGCCAATGGATTGGTGGACGGGCTGGCCAAATTAGGTAGCGATGTCTAAGGTCGGAGACAGTTGAGGTCGGACACAGTTGAGGTCGGACACAGTTGCGGACTTCCCCCCTTGCTCGGGGTTCACTTTTCCTTGACAGGGTGGGGCTCGGCGCTGCCAGGTTGGGCTGAGGCAGCAGGTAGTGTGTGGATTTTTTTTTTTTATAGCTATAGGATACGTGAGGTCTTCGCCTCTTTTTATGAGGCCCACCCGAATTACTTGTATGTTTCTCCACATGAAAAAAAAAAAAAAAAAACACACCAAAGCACTAAAGCTGGGTAAAGGCAATGGTGGGCCCATCTACTTGGTTACAGTAGAGTATGTGATGCTCTGCATATAATAAGTCGTCCGATGTATATGAACTGTCCGCCTAAAGTCGTGTAGGCCATGGATGAGAAATGGACCATCAATGTGGATGGCCCATGGCTCAACAAGCACACCAATCAGACAATCCTACCCGTTGCTTTCTGGCACTTCCCTAAACCCAACATGGTCTTATCCCAGCCTATGTGACTCACCATCATTAAATTATTATTTGGATTTCAGATTTTGTATTGTTAATATTTCAGGTCGTAGCTTACGTATCAGCTTAGATGTTGGGTTCAACCCTTGCGAGCAGAACGCTTCACTTATTATTCGATTGAAGATGGAAGCATTTTCCAGGAGCGATTCCAGCAGGATCAAACCTTCGATTCATCTCTCCTTTTACCTCACGTTTGTAACTTCTGGCGTCGCCACCGATAGCCGAATCGTGAGTTTTCTTAGATAAATTTCTCAAAACAATTGCAAGCTTACATTCACGGTAGGTCAGGTGTGGTGTTTCTCCCTGACTGTGGGGCTATCTTGATATATGTGTTGTATATCCACGCTATCTATCAGCTTTTACAGCTCATTTTAAGTCATAGTCCAAAAAATGAAGCAGATCCAATTCTCAAGTCATAGCCCATCTTGACCGTTAAAAATTTCTTGTGAGCGACAAAAGTTTTGGATCAAGTTGATTTTTTGTTTTCCCTTTATCCAGATCTGTATGACCCATTAACAGATTGGATAATATATATATATATATATATATATATATATATATATATATATATATATATATATATATATATATATATATATATATATATATGGAAAAGGTACTATACACTCGAGCTCACGATAAGCTCCCATGAGGTCGAGCTGTGTGGGCCCCACCATGATGCATGTCAACCATCAACACCGTGCATTTGATGGGTTCCCTTTAAATTATGGGATATCCTAAAAATCAGCTGTATACGGAACTCAGGTGGGCCATACCATCTAAAATCATGTGAAGACATGCCAAAAACATATAAAGGCACTTGGTGGGGCCCACCTGAGTTTTGAATGTTGCTGAAACTTGGTCTGAACCATCATCCAAGTGGGACACACATAATGGATGGGCTGGATTTGCAAACCACATCTCGTTGGGCCCAAAAAATGATTTTGAGTGTTTTAATGGTGCACGGCCCCTCTCAACTTTTGTATGTGGTGTGGCCCACACAAGTCACGTATTGACTTAATTTTTGAGACCTAGGCCCACGATGGAATGGTGCATCTGATTGATAGGGTAGATGTTCGACACGCATCAGAGTGGGGCCCACACAACTTGACCTCATGAGACGTTCTCATCAGCTCGAGCGCATAGTACCTTTTCCCATGTGTGTGTGTGTGTGTGTGTGTGTGTGTGTGTGTATTACACTAGGCCTAAAGAAGCTTTTAATGCCGGGCGTTCAATATAAACTACCTTTTCCTGTGTTGAGATTTGGATTGGTACAATTTTTAGACCCTAACATAAATGTAGTAGACAAACTGATGGTAACGTGGATATACAATACATACATCTAGGTGAGTGCCGGCAGTCAAGGAAATACCTACTACAATGTTAACTAGGTAACCCTTGATCATAACACCTGATCCACTCGCCTCATTCACCAGTGGGTGAGAATTTATATATGGGGGAAGACATGGCCCACCTATGTGTTGGGAGCGTTGCATAAAAACCTTAGGATCTCGCCTCCCAAAAGACTGGAATTATGAGATATAATAAAGCAATGAAATAAATCAAAGCACAAACCACACGACACGAGATTTTATGTGGAAAACCCTCGAAGAAGTAAAAACTATGGGACCTAGTCAAGAGCAACAATTCACTATGAAGTAAAACGTTACAACTGTTCACTCCCCAAGTATAGGGTTGTGATGTAGTAATAACTCGGTAAGACCGAGGTCGAATCCACATGGACTGAAACCTGTACGTTATCTGAAATTTACCAGAACTAGAACTAGGCTAAGATGAAATCTAAACTAATTATGATTTGAGGAATAATGGTGAAATAATTAAACTAAAATTTAAAAGAATTCAGAAGTGGAAAACTAGGGATTCAGAGGATCCACTTGTAGAGATCAGGGAGATCTTATGCCTGGATTAAAAATCAGGAAAATTAACTGAACTGCCATTGATATAGATTTCAAGAGATGAAAGGTGTATGAATTAGAATGGATTCCATCACCAAACTATGCCCAGGAGACAAAGTAAACAACAGAATTAATCTAATTACCAACCAATCAACATGTCATGAAGGTTAGGAAGGGTACCGACATCCAACCATGCCCAGGAGACGATGGTGAACAACAGAGCTTCCAATCAACATGCCATGAAGGTTAGGAAGGGTACCGACATCCAACGATGCCCAGGAGACGATGGTGAACAACAGAGCTTCCTGACATCATAAACATAAAGAGAAAAGAACATGCTCAAAGCCATTGCAGACCCATTGTAATTTCAGTCACAACAGACCATTAAAGACTGAAAACATTCCCTTATTTAAACCCAAATCAATATAAGATCAGTCTAAACAAAAGGCACAAGCAAAGAGGCCTCCCATCACGCTACATGCTTCACCTCTTAGCCCTAGCTAAGAGGATTTAGCCACTAAACATGATTAGGCTAATCTCTTATACAAAAAGAAAAAAAATAAAAAGAGAAACTTTACTCCCTCTCCTCTGTCTCTTTCTCTCTCCTTCCAGCCGTTCTCCACGCCCTGACCTCCCAGCCGTGATATCCCCTATGTAACCCTCTCTCTCTCTGTTTTATAGGTGTCAGGAGCAGTGGAGAGAATCTGCTTGGAAAACGGACTCCACACTTACGCAGCACGCAGCAGCGTGATGTGCCTGCATTCAGCCCATGAATACCTTAAATATTATATCCAAGCCATTTAAACTCCTTGAACTTGATCGGTGGTCCCCTGGGTTGGATTTGGACAGTCAGAATCGTCGGACTGATCCTGTCAATGGTTGCTGAATGGCTCGGATCAACCGGGTCTCGGACGCAGTTGTCGCAAGTCACTTACGCT
Source organism: Magnolia changhungtana (assembly GCA_030180095.1). Lineage (NCBI taxonomy): Eukaryota > Viridiplantae > Streptophyta > Magnoliopsida > Magnoliales > Magnoliaceae > Magnolia > Magnolia changhungtana. Next base: position 4,827,283 of record JASAUF010000396.1, on the reverse strand, counting down.
GATGCTTGGTGTGGCCCAGAATAAATTGTCAGACCATAAATCCATTCCGACCATTGGATTGGTCTCGCAAAACCGGTTGGGATTGATGTTATTCGGGTCACATTTAGTATGGTCCATCAAAAGTATCATTCTACCGTTCGAACTGCATTTGATCTAGATTCTTCTGAGTGTGTGTGCATGGGTTTGGAGAAACTCCTTTTGTACGGTCGGTTCAACCTTCTGGAACGAATGGGCGGTATAGATTGATCAGTTGATCAAAGATGGTGGCCCACACGGTCGGTCCGCAACTCCCTGTTGCGAAACAGAGATCCGATTTCCGCACCGTCAAGATTGGTGGGTCCCACATTGAAATCTATGTAAAAATCCACCCCGTCCATTGAAATTCTGGCGAAAAACTGTTCAGGACTGACGAGATCGGATTGATGAAGGTGTGGTCCACGCAACTTTTTCTGTCTGCCGTCAATCATCCGATTAAGTACTCATATACATGCAATGTTTTCATGGAGCAAAACGCCACCTAGGCGAGGGTTATACACCCCTAATGATCATAATGGACGGTTCAGATCATCACTCCGAGTGTCGAGTGGGGCCTACTGGTTGTCGCAGTGTCAGACGGCGTTGGACGCTGTCTCCTGGCGCAAGAAGAAGACGGGTCAGCCGTTTGGCTGACCGAATTCGAGTCCGGTGCGGCTCGGGAGTGCACCACATGTGCACTCGTGCACCCCCATGTGGGGTCCACTGTAATGTTTATGAGAAATCCGTTCCGTCCATCCGATTTGTCACCCAATTTAAGGAGTTGAGACCAAAATTGAAGCATATCAAGATCTCAGGTGGGCCCAGAATCAGAGTTTTATGGGCTGTTCTGTCTGTTGGGCCATTTCCCTACAGATCCATCGGCTGAATTTTGACTTGTACGGTTAATTTATGCTCCTCAGCTCATGTATAAAGTTTCGAGCAGAACGGATGGTGGGAACCCTGTGATCTTGCATTTTGTCTAACTTTCAGGCCACTTGAGCTTCAATTTCTCGATTTCCGCGGATCTCTGGCGAGTAATTCTGTCAATTTTGGTCCTCTGGAGTCCTTCCCTTGCTGTGGTGATTTCAGAGCATCAAATATACACTTTTAGCACCTTTTTGTAGTCCCCACTTGCAAATGTACCTTGCATTACAAACACGATTAAATTAGGATTTTAAACGATATTATGTTTGTAAATCCAAGCAGTAACTAGGGTCTGATATGCAATATTTGACCCTCAACACAACCCCCAACCAGCATTTTGCTAGTCCCGAGCAAAATATGCGAAAATTAAGTTGAGAATTACGAGACAATTCTTGTGAAGCCGAGTGATATTTTGAAAAACAATCCAGAATGAGAAATCTTAAGATTCATGAATGTTGATTATCAATTTCTCCTGGCCTCTCATGCACGTGAAGTTCATAATCAAGTTTAAATATTAATCCATAAACTAGAATAATTTTAAACATTGAGTTCCATGGGTGTATAGTGAAATCTCAGCCTAACATCATTAAGAGATCAAATTGTCGATTTCATGATATCATTAGTAATCAATCAGAAAATTCATAACAACCATCACCTAAACCAGTACGTTGCCTCACAGATCATTCTTTTATTTTCTAGATTTTTTTTTTTTTTTTTAAAAAAAAAAAAAAAAAAAAAAAACCAAGATAGGAATCAAATTTTCACTTATAGGGAGCAGACCTATAGTGAAACTAGTCGCCCAACTCTTTCTAACTTGTTAATCATGAAAAATTGAATCCACACCTATAGGGAGCAAACCCATGGTGCAACTCTTTTTTATACCCTGATGGCCGAATCTTTTAGGCTGGTTTCTTTCATGCTCAGTGATTACCAAATTAATCATTCAATATCAAACTGAAATCTCAATGTGTAAGCGAGATGTGACATGTGAAATCATGACTCAATCAATGTTTATAACTTCTAATCATGGATTAACAATTCAAACTTAACTGTGAAATCTAACAGATACTGAATGTAAGAGTCATAAATTTCCAACATCACGTATCTTAGAAATTCTAAATCCAAGATGTCTGTCAAAATCACTTTGAATTCACAAGAAAGACCAGAAAAAATTTAAAAATTTTCACAATTTTTGCTCAAGACGAAGAAAACACTGATTAGGTAACCTAATCTCCCACCCCCAACCTAAAATCTACATTGTCCTCAATGTAAAAGATATAAGCATGGAATGCACATGGGACAACGAAAGTAAAAGAGAAGTAATGGGAAGATAGTACCTGAATGATGAATCGTGAGAGACTTTCCAAGAGATCTCAACATGAGAGCGGGTGAGCACGAGAGAGAAAGCCACACAAAAATAACAAGAAATAAAACCTACCTATACCACTTTCGCAGGTGCTCTCGATTGCATTTAGCGTATGCAACAAGCCTTTAAACCCCTAGGTTGCCCCTAGCGGACGAGTTGTAGTCTCGTGAGGGTTTGCAGTAATGTTACCCACAAACATTGAACTAGCAAAATGAAATGAATTGAAAAGCTGGGTTGCCTCCCAGGAGCGCTAAGTTTACCGTCTTCAGCCAGACCAAAGCAACTACCCTAATCCTATGAAAGCGATAAACCTACCTATACCTCCATCAGACTAGGAGATCGATCTGTAAACAGGATCGGTCAGAGGCATGGACATGTCCTCCGAATCAAATTTCTCGACAAATGGCTTTAAGCGATGTCCATTTACTTTAAACTCCTTGCCATTGTCGGGATCTCTTACCTCGACGGCCCCATGAGGATATGCAGTAACAACAATGTAAGGGCCGGTCCAACGAGATCGAAGCTTACCCGGAAAGAGATGTAATCGAGAATTATACAAAAGGACTTTCTGACCTGGCGTGAATGATTTTCGTAGAATATGTTGGTCATGAAACGCCTTCATCCTGTCCTTGTAAATTCTCGAGTTCTCGTATGCGTCGTTCCGGATTTCTTCAAGTTCATTCAACTGAAGTTTGCGTAGCGAGCCAGCGTTGTTCAGATTGAAATTTAGATTTTTGATCGCCCAGTAGGCTCTATGTTCCAACTCCACAGGTAAGTGGCAAGCCTTCCCATAGAAGAGTCTAAAGGGAGACATTCCAATAGGAGTTTTAAAAGCAGTACGGTACGCCCATAAGGCATCGGTCAATCGAATTGACCAATCCTTATGGTCAGGATTAACCGTTTTCTCCAAAATGTGTTTGATCTCCCTATTAGAAATCTCAGCTTGCCCACTTGTCTGTGGGTGGTATGGGGTGCTCACCTTATGAGAGATACCATATTTCTTCATTAAACTCTCGAATGGCCTATTACAAAAGTGTGAGCCCCCTACGGTCAGGATTAACCGTTTTCTCCAAAATGTGTTTGATCTCCCTATTAGAAATCTCAGCTTGCCCACTTGTCTGTGGGTGGTATGGGGTGCTCACCTTATGAGAGATACCATATTTCTTCATTAAACTCTCGAATGACCTATTACAAAAGTGTGAGCCCCCATCACTAATAATGGCTCGAGGCGTTCCAAATCGGGAAAGGATGTTTTCTTTTAGGAATTTAATGACCGTGCGATGGTCATTATTCCGACACGGAATCGCTTCGACCCATTTAGTGACATAGTCTACAAAGAAGCAAAATATATAAATTCCCAAAAGATTGGGGGAATGGTCCCATGAAATCGATGCTGAAAGAATCAAATGCCTCTATGATAAGAATGAGATTCAAGGGCATCATATTTCGACGGGACAATGCTCCCAATTTCGACAACGCTCACAAGCTTTGCAAAACTCATGAGTGTCCCCGAACATAGTGGGCCAATAGAAGCCACATGAGAATCTTGGCCGTGGTCTTTTTGCGAAAAAGTGACCACCACAGGCTGTGGTGACAAAAGGAGATGACACTCGATGCTCATCGTCGGCACACATCTCCTCAAGATTTGGTCCAGGCAATATTTAAACAAGTATGGATCATCCCGGAAGAATTTGCGCACCTCGGTGAAAAATTTCTTCTTATCTTCTGTGATCCAATGTGTCGATATGGAACCCGTAGCAAGATAATTAGCAATATCACGAACCAAGGTGAATGGGAGACTCGAACAGTTGTTCATCGGGAACATGTCATTGATATGGGTCGCCTCAAGGGAATCGAGAGGTATTAAGGCGAGAAAGGTGATCGGCCACTACGTTCTCTACTCCCTTTTTATCTTTAATTTCCAAATCAAATTCTTGGAGTAGAAGGATCCATCGTATCAAGCGGGGCTTAGAATCATTCTTAGAAAGAAGATACTTCAGTGCCGCATGATCTGTATAGATAATGATCTTGGATCCGATCAGGTAGGACCTAAATTTGTCCAAGGCGAACACTACGGTTAAAAGTTCCTTTTCTGTAGTCGAGTAGTTCACTTGGGCAGGATTTAAAGTCCTACTCGCATAATGGATGACGTAAGGCCTCTTCTCTTTTCTCTGGCCTAGACCGCTCCAAGAGCATAATCAGAAGCATCGCACATAAGCTCAAAAGGAAGACTCCAGTCGGGTGGCTGCATGATGGGTGCAGTGGTTAACATGCCTTTAAGCTTGGTGAAAGCTTCCTGGCATTGCTCAGTCCACTCGTATGGAACATCCTTTTGAAGAAGATTACATAAAGGATGAGACAGGAGACTAAAGTCCTTTATGAATCGCCTGTAAAATCCTGCGTGTCCTAAAAAGGATCGCACGTCCCTGATGTTCTTGGGTGGAGGTAGGTTAGAGATAAGATCGATTTTTGCCTTATCTACCTCAATTTCCTTGGACGAGATGATATGTCCAAGGACAATTCCCTTATGAACCATGAAATGACACTTCTCCCAATTAAGTACCAAGTTCTTTTCTTCACATCTTTTCAGCACACATTTAAGACTTTCCAAGCACTTGCTGAAAGATGAGCCATAGACAGAGAAATCGTCCATGAAGACCTCTAGATATTGCCCCACCATATCAGAAAAGATACTCAACATACATCGCTGAAAGGTGGCAGGGGCATTACATAGTCCAAATGGCATCCTTCGGTAAGCAAAGGTGCCGTAGGGACATGTAAATGTGGTCTTTTCCTGGTCCTCAGGGGCGATTTCAATCTGATTGTAGCCCGAATACCCGTCAAGGAAACAGTAATAGGAATGACCAGCTAGCCTTTCTAAGATTTGATCAATGAAGGGCAAAGGAAAGTGATCCTTCCTTGTGACGGTATTCAACTTTCTGTAGTCAATGCACATTCTCCAACCAGTAGTGACTCTAGTTGGCACGAGTTCATTATTAGCATTGGCTACGATGGTGATTCCGGACTTCTTAGGAACCACCTGAGTTGGACTCACCCATTGACTATCAGATATAGGGTATATGATACCCACATCCAATAGTTTAAGAACCTCGGCTTTAACCACTTCCTTCATGTTTGGATTTAGTCTACGTTGTGGTTGCCGAGCGGTCTTTGCATTTTCCTCAAGATATATGTGGTGAGTACAAATCGAGGGATCGATTCCTTTGAGGTCCGCTATCGTCCATCCTAGGGCTCCTTTATGCTCAATGAGAGTAGATATGAGCATACTCTCTTGTTCTTTCTCCTGGTGGGCAGAGATCACCACCGGGTATGTCTCATCTTGACCTAAATAGGCATATTTCAAATCAGAGGACAAAGGTTTTAGGTCAAGTTTCGGTGCCTTGAGGTTAGACGGTAGAGGCACTACATCAGTTTATGGCAATTCTTCAAATTGTGGCCTCCACCGGTTAACTTCAAGTACCGGTGCAGTATCAAGTAAGGCACACATCTCCCTAATCATATCATCATCAAACTCATGGGAGTGGGCCAAGCACGTCTCTAGAGGATCAGAGGATAAGGTAAGGGGTGTCCTATCTTCCACGAAAGTATCGATCATGTTAATGTCGTGGACATCGTCATCATCCTCTGCGTTGCTGCCGTTATTGAAAAAGATATTTGACTCTAATGTCAAATTTCCAAAAGACATAGTCATGACGCCATTCCTGCAATTGATGATTGCATTTGACGTGGCAAGGAATGGGCGACCAAGAATGACGGGAATCTGAGTGCTCATGTTGTTGATAGGTTCGGTGTCCAGGATAATAAAATCTATAGGGTAGTAAAATCTATCGACTTGGACAAACACATCCTCAATAATCCCTCTTGGTACACGAACAGTTCGATCTGCAAGTTGTAGTGTGGGTTTTAACTCACCCAATCCTAACTGTTTGTATACCGAGTAGGGGATCAGATTGACGCTTGCTCCCAAGTCAAGAAGTGCGTGATCAATTCGATGGTTCCCGATTACACATGATATGGTTGGGCTACCGGGATCCTTGAATTTCTGCGGCACGTCTTGCTTCAGGATGGCACTCACTTTCTCAGTCAAAAAGATCTTCTTTTGAATGCTTTGCCATCTTTTGGTCGTGCATAAGTCTTTCAGAAATTTTGCATATAGAGGAACCTATTTTACGACATCAAGTAGAGGGATGTTGACTTTCACTTGTTTCAACACCTCCAGAATATCCTGAGAGTTAGAAAGACGTTTTGGTGCAACCAACCGTTGGGGAACGAGCAACGGCTTCTCTAGAAGTTCCGGTTCTAAATTTTGTGGGACATCACTAGATCCATCATTATTGTCCTCTTCTAGTTCTTGAGGCTTTTCGGGCCTAACCGGAAGGGTTTTATCAATGATCTTCCCACTCCTAAGAGTGGTGATGGATTTAGCCTGTCCCATTTGATTTGAAGAGCTGGGGTCATTTATCTCGTATTGCGGTTTAGGATTGGGGAGCGGTTGTGCAGGAAGCATCCCCTTTTCTATAACCGTCATACGTGAATCTATTTTCTGCATAAAATCTGTAAGTCCACGTACTGCCTGAGTCAGCTCTTGTATGGGATTTTGAACCGGTTCTTCTTGAGGTTTCCCCTGATTTTGATTTTGATTAAAAAAACTTTGAGGGGTAGCAGTTTGTCCATTCCTCCAACTAAAATTTGGATGATTTCTCCAACCAGGATTGTATGTATTGGAGGTAGATCCATTGAAAGGTCTTTGATAGTTATCTACGGCATTGGCTTGTTCATTCAACACTCCTCGAAAGGCAGATATGGTAGGACAATTTTCAGTTGTGTGAATGTTGCAATCACACAGATGCATGCAAACAATTTCATTAACCTTATCCTTCTTTCCTTCCATGGCCTCGACTCTTCGAGTGAGATTAGTCACTTTAAAATTTACATCGTCCTCTTCTTTCGGAGATATACTCCACCTTTCTCCTTAGATTGAGTTGGCACAGGGCGTGGTGTTTGATTTTGGGTAATGGTCCCATGATTGTGCATTCTCGGCAAGTCTATCGAGGTAATCCCATACCTCATCGACTTCTTTATTCATGAATTCTCCATTACACATTGTCTCGACCCGGTTGGCGCATGGAAGATGTCACCATCATAGAAGAAATTTGTAATGCGCCACATTTCAAAACCGTGTTGTGGGCATGAACCGACAAGATCCTTGAACCTTTCCCAACATTGGTAGAATGTTTCATCTTCCTTTTGGGCGAAGTTCATGATTGCTTTTCGAGGGTAATTGTTTTATGGTGTGGGAAAAATTTCTTTATGAATTCCCTCGCAAATCATTCCATGTGCCAATGGATCTAGGACGCAGTGAATGTAACCACGTCTTAGCCTTCTCTTTCAAGGAAAAAGGAAAGAGTTTCAGCCTGATTGTATCCTCGGATACATTGGGAAAGTATAAGGTGGCTATAATCTCATCGAACTCTTTCAAATGTAAGTATGGACTTTCTGATTCAAGCCCATGGAATTTAGGAAGGAGTTGGATAACTCCTGGCTTGATGTCCATATGTCCTGTGTTTTCAGGAAAAATCATGCATGAGGGCGTGCTCACCCCCATTGGTTGTAAATAATCTCGTAAGGTACGAGGCGGGGGTGCTTGAAGCACCTCATTCTCATCATGTACTTCCTCATCCATCTGTTGAGGTAGTGCTTGAGGTTGATTTTCAGCCATAACCTCAATTAACTCAGGGGAATTCGAGCGGTGTCTAATCCTGCGATGGACAGTCAACCCCTCAACTAATCCTCCTTCAGTCAAGAGACGTCGAGTGTCGTCACGGGCCCACTTGGGCATGAAACACTCGCAGCCCTCAATCAAATTCTAACCCTAATCCTAAGAAAGAAAATGAAAATCTAGAAAGAAAGAGAGGGTTGGAAGGAAGTTACCCAATTGGAGTCCCTAAGCTAAAGACCTGCAGAATAAAACAAAATAAGTTAGTTTCTAAAGCAAACCAAATCTAAAGAGTTAGAAAATCTAAAAAAAAATTAGAAAGAGTTTACCAAATTAGAAGTTCTATCTTAACAACCTACAGAATAGGAAATAGGTTAGTTCTATGAATCAAATAGAAAATAAAATTAAAAATTAAAATTAGTAAAATCCTAATCTTAAACTAACTCTAAAACCAATTAATTTCAGAAAATCGTAGCCGTCAGTCCCCGGCAACGGCGCCAAAAACTTGTTCACTCCCCAAGTATAGGGTTGTGATGTAGTAATAACTCGGTAAGACCGAGGTCGAATCCACAGGGACTGAAACCTGTACGTTATCTGAAATTTACCAGAACTAGAACTAGGCTAAGATGAAATCTAAACCAATTATGATTTGAGGAATAATGGTGAAATAATTAAACTAAAATTTAAAAGAATTCAGAAGTGGAAAACTAGGGATTCAGAGGATCCACTTGTAGAGATCAGGGAGATCTTATGCCTGGATTAAAAATCAGGAAAATTAACTGAACTGCCATTGATATAGATTTCAAGAGATGAAAAGTGTATGAATTAGAATGGATTCCATCACCAAATTATGCCCAGGAGACAAAGTAAACAACAGAATTAATCTAATTACCAACCAATCAACATGCCATGAAGGTTAGGAAGGGTACCGACATCCAACCATGCCCAGGAGACGATGGTGAACAACAGAGCTTCCAATCAACATGCCATGAAGGTTAGGAAGGGTACCGACATCCAACCATGCCCAGGAGACGATGGTGAACAACAGAGCTTCCAATCAACATGCCATGAAGGTTAAGAAGGGTACCGACATCCAACCATGCCCAGGAGACGATGGTGAACAACAGAGCTTCCTAACATCATAAACATAAAGAGAAAAGAACATGCTCAAAGCCATTGCAGACCCATTGTAATTTCAGTCACAACAGACCATTAAAGACTGAAAACATTCCCTTATTTAAACCCAAATCAATATAAGATCAGTCTAAACAAAAGGCACAAGCAAAGAGGCCTCCCATCACGCTACAAGCTTCACCTCTTAGCCCTAGCTAAGAGGATTTAGCCACTAAACATGATTAGGCTAATCTCTTATACAAAAAGAAAAAAAACAAAAAGAGAAACTTTACTCCCTCTCCTCTGTCTCTTTCTCTCTCCTTCCAGCCGTTCTCCACGCCCTGACCTCCCAGCCGTGATATCCCCTATGTAACCCTCTCTCTCTCTCTCTCTCTCTCTGTTTTATAGGTGTCAGGAGCAGTGGAGAGAATCTGCTTGGAAAACGGACTCCACACTTACGCAGCACGCAGCAGCGTGATGTGCCTGCATTCAGCCCATGAATACCTTAAATATTATATCCAAGCCATTTAAACTCCTTGAACTTGATCGGTGGTCCCCTGGGTTGGATTTGGACAGTCAGAATCGTCGGACTGATCCTGTCAATGGTTGCTGAATGGCTCGGATCAACCGGGTCTCGGACGCAGTCTTTGCAAGTCACTTACGCTGATGCTTGGTGTGGCCCAGAATAAATTGTCAGACCATAAATCCATTCCGACCATTAGATTGGTCTCGCAAAACCGGTTGGGATTGATGTTATTCGGGTCACATTTAGTGTGGTCCATCAAAAGTATCATTCTACCGTTCGAACTGCATTTGATCTAGATTCTTCTGAGTGTGTGTGCATGGGTTTGGAGAAACTCCTTTTGTATGGTCGGTTCAACCTTTTGGAACGAATGGGCAGTCTGGATTGATCAGTTGATCAAAGATGGTGGCCCACACGGTCGGTCCGCAACTCCCTGTTGCGAAACAGAGATCCGATTTCCGCACCGTCAAGATTGGTGGGTCCCACATTGAAATCTATGTAAAAATCCACCCCGTCCATTGAAATTCTGGCGAAAAACCGTTCAGGACTGACGAGATCGGATTGATGAAGGTGTGGTCCACGCAACTTTTTCTGTCTGCCGTCAATCATCCGATTAAGTACTCATATACATGCAATGTTTTCATGGAGCAAAACGCCACCTAGGCGAGGGTTATACACCCCTAATGATCACAATGGACGGTTCAGATCATCACTCCGAGTGTCGAGTGGGGCTTACTGGTTGTCGCAGCGTCAGACGGCGTTGGACGCTGTCTCCTGGCGCAAGAAGAAGACGGGTCAGCCGTTTGGCTGACCGAATTCGAGTCCGGTGCGGCTCGGGAGTGCACCACATGTGCACTCGTGCACCCCCATGTGGGGTCCACTGTAATGTTTATGAGAAATCCGTTCCGTCCATCCGATTTGTCACCCAATTTAAGGAGTTGAGACCAAAATTGAAGCATATCAAGATCTCAGGTGGGCCCAGAATCAGAGTTTTATGGGCTGTTCTGTCTGTTGGGCCATTTCCCTAAAGATCCATCGGCTGAATTTTGACTTGTACGGTTAATTTATGCTCCTCAGCTCATGTATAAAGTTTCAAGCAGAACGAATGGTGGGAACCCTGTGATCTTGCATTTTGCCTAACTTTCAGGCCACTTGAGCTTCAGTTTCTCGATTTCCGCGGATCTCTGGCGAGTAATTCTGTCAATTTTGGTCCTCTGGAGTCCTTCCCTTACTGTGGTGATTTCAGAGCATCAAATACACACTTTTAGCACCTTTTTGTAGTCCCCACTTGCAAATGTACCTTGCATTACAAACGCGATTAAATTAGGATTTTAAACGATATTATGTTTGTAAATCCAAGCAGTAACTAGGGTCTGATATGCAATATTTGACCCTCAACAACAACCGATCATAAGCACACACCGCTTGGATCAAATATTATTCACTCACGTATGAGTGGATGAACAATAAGCGAATAATAAAAACAGAGAGATCTCACCGATCACGAGGACATAGAAGTGCTGAGACGTCAACTGCGCAGTAGATCACCTATACGAGCAGAGTCCTCCCTTTCACAAGCATCATCTCTCTTTTCTCTTTCTCTCTCACCTTGGTCGTGAAAATGCCTTAGCATACCCTAGAATAGCCCTAACGACCTCCTATTTATAGTTTAGGAAACTCCCTTTCTGTACCTCTACGAAACCACCTCAAATTTACGTAATCCGTACAAAATCCGTGCAGAATTTGCGTAACCCTCGACTAGTTGAGTAACAAAAAACACAACCACTGGACTTTGAGTTGAGCAGACCTCGACTGGTCGAGCAACTCCCTTCGACCGGTCGAGCTGCCCACTCGACTAGTCGAGCAGCGCGATGAAATAAGATTTAAGACATCATCAATTTACACTCTTAACATATACTAATGAAAGGCCGCCATGTGTTGACACTAATGAGTTAGTATTGATGGATCCTACTCACACATGAGAGTATTCTTCGTAAATCTTCATTTGGGGCTACTCATTTTATTATTAATGCATATGCATGATGCCCTACATATGTCTTTAGGGGAGTAAATAGATAGATGCCATGTGGCCATTATAAACGTGTTAATTGATGATCGAGCATACTCAGCATGTCTATGAAAGACCTGTCGAGAGAAATGTATCCTATTACATATCTGATTATAATACACTTGGGGAGGTTGTCTCTTGCAGTCTTTCCAAAATAGGAGATCTTTCCTAAGATATTTAAAGGGTCTATAGCATTTGAAAATGGTTCAGAATATCGAAAGATCGGACCGATATCTAAGTAAATTTGGCTACGGTTTGAACCTAAGTTAGAGAGACAGACACATTAAGGAGATTAGGGCCTAGGCCATACATTGATCGGAATTACAAGAATGAGAGAGTTGGATGATCCGATCCTGTGGCCATGGTTCAATTGGGATCAAGAAATGGAAGAACTAGATATGATCTCATCCAATATCAGATCAATTTTAGGTGTCAAATCCCTCCAGCATTCCAAACCATCAAGGAACAAGGTTAAATGTAGGAGGTGGTTTGATTTGGGCCATGCAATACCTCGATTGGAAGTATAGGAGGTTGGCCACCAGATGAGCGGTCATGATCGATTTGAAGTCTGAGATCAGTCATTCCTCAATTAACCTCAAATTCAATTAGTGGGCCACGAACATCTCCCATTAAATGAATTGGCTATAAGAAAAAGATCCAAGAAGCCAACAATTCCATATCTATTTATGAGACTTTCTTATTCGGAGAGTTTCCCAAATACTTGAAAGATCCAAGGTCAATAAAGAAACTTAGAGATGAGTTTACCACCTTGACAAATGATAAAAAGAGCCATTGAAGAACTTCTCAAGGCCCTACGCCATATACATGTATCTATTTTTTAAATTGATCTTTCGTTTACCTAACCTAGTTTAATTTTATCATAGTTAGTTACTGCATAAGCATCTTTTACTCATAGGAGCATATTAAATGTTCACAACCTTAAGTTATTGGATTCCAATCAATTGAGTCCTTACTCAGGCTATCGAATTCTTTAATTTATTGGTTGCATCCTATTTACCAATTGCCTCAATTGTCTGTTCTAATAGACGAATTAAGTATTTATGTTTCGTTCATTTATTTATTTTTGATTGATTTATATTTTGTTGATTGTAATGGACCATGTATTCAAATATTAATAAAATAAACACTGTTTAGCTTTCATTTTGTTTATCTGCTTACGCATCTTTATTCCTCTAAAAAATATCATGTTAAAATAATATTGAAAGAATAAGTCCTTAACTCGATTGACACGGTACAAAGTATCCATTCATAAGCATTGACCTCTATTATTGCACAAATTGCTTGGTCGCTGATCATAATTGATGGTGAGGGGATAGTTGGATCCGGGATCTAGTCTTTAAGCAGTTTGACTCAATGCAGGGTATGAGAAGCGACAAACCCTCGGCCTTTCTTTTGTGCATTCTTTGAAGGAAGAAAATTCAGTAGCAAACACCCTTGCAAAAGTGGCCAGCGAAGATTGCCCAAACAAGATCTATTCCAGAAAGATTTACCCTCCACGGGATATCCATGGCCTTTTAAATTTGGATAATGCAGGCATCGGGTCTCTTATCTAGACTAACCAAAATTCACATGAGGGGAATGTGATAATTCGTTTTGGGTATCCTGTCCCCCATTGCTCACAGGCAACTCTGTTTGCTGTCTTTGACCGCAGCTCTACTTCTCCATGCGACAGACTTTTTGAAACCGATCAGCAGGTTTCCTTTCTGGATGGGCAGTGTTTTTCTGTTGGGCGTGAGGAGATAGGCTTCCTTCCCACTCCTATTGTTAGTCAGTAAGAGCTTGGCTGGCTAGCAGTGAGGTTGCAGGGTTGTTGTTATCTATTCTCTGTTCTCTAGTTTATCGTTTGCTCTAAAATAAAATTTTTTTTTTTAAAAAAAAACCAGGTACTTCCTGTTACATATCTACCTTGGCCCATATTTCAGGCTACCCTGCTGCCTGTTGGGTTGCTGCTGCTTGTGAATGGTATATGGATGCTGTGATTGTATGGGATCTGTTGTAATCGGTATGCAGTATAGGTTCTACAGCGGAAAAATAATCAGGTTATTGGGTCGTCGTGCTGGCTGCCTGTGGTTGTTCTACTATTCTCTACCTTTTGTGCTGGGATGCTATGTCTTCGGAGTGGGTTGTTGATTGAGGGTGAGGCTATCTGCCCTGTTTTCTTGATCTTGTGGTAGATAAGTTCTGTTTTTAGAGTCTCAGTCTATATAATTTATTTTATTTTTGAGTTGTTTCTTCTTGCTATGGGTAAGGCCAGATCCCTTTTGTGGTGCCCTCCAATCCATGTTCAGCCTTTCTTTTCATTTAAATAAAGCTCAGATGGTGAGCTCCCACCTTAAAAAAAAAAAAATAATAATAATAATAAAAAAACGCCAGGGCATCAGTGGTTTGATCAAACTTTGAGTTGAGTAGATTTTGTCATGACTGGACGAGGATTGCTGTCCTACTCCCGTCCTAACGGTAATCCATCCGGGTAGGGCTCTGTGGGGCCCACCGTGATGTGAGTGTTTTTTTTTTTTTTTTCTTCATGCTGTTAATCGCTTTTCTCGTATCATTTTATGGTATTCATATAAAATTGAAGCAGTTCCATAACTCCTTCGTACCACACTGGAGGAAGCTGCAGTGATAATGACACCCACCGGTGAAACCTTTTTAAGGGCCACTCGTAATGTGTTTTTTTTTTTTTTTTTTTCATCATCCAACTTATTAATATGGTCATGTAGGCGTGGATGAAGTGAAAAAACAAATATTAGCTTGATCTGAAACTTCTCCAGCTCTCAAAAAGTTTTTAATGGTGGACATTGAATCCCCACTTTGTGGTCCACTTAAGCTCTGTACTTTGCTCAATGTTTGGCTCATACCTTAAAATAATCTGAGAAAAGCTATTAACGACTTGGATAAAACACTTATATCACGGTGGGCCTCACAGAGCCCTGCCCAGACGGATTACTGTCCAGGCGGGGGTAGGACGCAATCCGTGTCTGACATGACTGCATATCATATACACATAAAATCTGAACACATACAGGGGCTTTCGATCACACATGTGGCCTCATGTGTGACTGAAATGACACAACACATGGGCCACAAAGGTGCTCAGATGTGGAGCCATTTTCAACCGTTTGTCGTGTCCATATTTTCATAATGGCGTCTAAGAATTTCCCAGTCCAAGCATTCTTGCATGAGGACACGAGCTGACTACCCGTATCAAAGTGGACACAACAATTACCACAACCGTGTAAATAGAATCGGTGATCCCAACCGTTTGCAAAGAGAATGTGCAAAATACACGCAGGTTTCCAATTCTGACAAGTGAGGCCTTGCTTCCCTAATCAAGTCTGCTGGTCTGTTGTGTCCCACTGTGGATGGACCATGTCTGAAAAATCCCCCTAATAGGAAATCTGGTACCTTGCAAAATTTCCTAAAACCATCTGGCTAAGAAGAACATTATTAATACAGAAGACTGAATAAAGTCATTAGGATCATCTAATCTGGGAAATTTTGGATCATGGCCCATCCAAGGTGGGCCACCACAGAATGATTTAGTCCCCACTTGTTCTACACTATTTTTATTATTATTAAGAAAATCAATATAAAGCAAATGTTTTAAAACCTGAGTCCCGGCTCATGGCTCAGCGGTAGACTAGGGTCATAAGTTCAAGAACCGATGCAGTGTGCCCATGTCAAAAAAAGTCTCAAAACCTGAAAATGGCCCAGGCCCATTTTGAAATTTGATTTTGCTTGGCATGAACCCAGCCCATTAACTAACATAGAGATCATACTTTATATAAATAATTTTTAATCCTTACCAAAATCTCTATACATAATTATTGTTAACTAAGATGATTTGATCTCAATTTTAATCTTTACCAAAATCTCTAATATATAATTACAGTTAACCAAAATAGTAAGGGTCTGTTTGGTTTTCCATAATACCGGTAAATTGCTGTAAATCACGGTAAAAAAATACTAGTAAATTACTGTAAATCACGGTAAAAAAGTAATTATTATATTCTTTCACGTGTTTGGAAACGAGTGAGTAATTTCACTTGGAAAATCGGTCCAAAAATGTTAACTTAAATTCGTGGGCCCCACCATACTGTATATAATATATCCGTGTCATCCATCTGTTTTATTAAATTTTTTTGAGGCTTTATCTGAAAAAATTAGGAAGATCTAATGTTCAATTGGCTCACATGAAAGGAAACAATGGACTTAATTTGTCCACCGTTGAAAGTTGACTCTTTTACTGGGCCCACGTTGAGGTTTATTTACCATCTAACCCGTTCATAGGATCACACAGACATGAATAAGTGAAAAATATAAATATAAGCCTGATCTAAAATTTCTAAGGGCCACAACAAGTTTTTAATGGTAGGCATTTAATTCTCATAATTTCGTGTGGTGTGGTCCACTTGACCTTTGAATTTGCCTAATTTTTGGGCTCATGCCTTAAATTCATTTGGCATGATGAATGGGCGGTGTGGATAAGCCACACACATTATGGTGGGCCCCATATTTATTTTACAAATTACTCTATTTGAGTGCTTAAAAAGTAACAGGTCAAGTCAGCGTTGGGAAAGATGAAGGTAAAGGAAGGTAATTACCTTGGTAAACAATGATTATTCGTTTACAACGCAATTACACTTGAGCCAAAAACCAAACAGGCCCTAAACTCATTAAAAATGTGGCAACGAAAAATGTGCAAGTTGTTAACATAGTCATTAGAGCTCTTGGTTTTTAAGAATTCATGGATAAGGGTGGTGCATCAAGAAGGTACTCATAGGCAACGCTTGTTAGATAAGCCTATTGTACAAACCTTGCCGAGGAGGATCCTGCGTCAGGGAGTGGATTAGGTGCGGCCCACCTTGTTGTGTATTGTGTGTATCCACGCCATCAGCTCAATTTAGGGCACAATCCCAAAAATGAAGCAGATCCAAATCTTAGGTGGACCAAGCCACAGGAAACAGTGGAAATTGACCTTTAAAATGAGCTGGCAAAACGGATGGATGGCATGGATATACAATAGATACATCAAAATACATATATCATGTGAGGCTGGGGCTGCAGGTAATCCGGGCCCTCCGAATCAGAGCTGGGTACCTCTAAAATACGCATATCATGAGCGTGGTCTAATCCAACACCTTTTGTTTCATCATATGAATGCGCATTTTGACAGGCTTATTTCAAGGGCATCCATGAACCCTGCAAGGAGGTTGCCCCCCAGGGATCATAGCCAACCGTTATGAGGGCACATGGGTCTACATTGTGGAGCCCATCAGTGGGATGGTGTTGGGTGAGTGGGCCTATCACCTCATCCTTTTCACCAACAACCCCTTGCGTGAGATCACCAAGAGAATATTACTGTAGGTTCCATGAAAAAATGGCTCCAACTGAATAGATAATAGATTTTGATAGGGATTCTATCCAAGAGGTACAATAGGTAGATGATTTACTTATAATATTACTTTATTTTCTTCCTTCCTTACCTAGGCTAATTATGCTTATTTTTAATGCTTCTTCACTTAGTTTGAAGCGAAATGATCAATCAAAGACTCTCGAAGTTGCTATAACATATTCATTACATCTTAACAAACTTCGTGAACCATGCAAGCACAGAGAGAGAGAGAGAGAGAGAGAGAGAGAGAGAGCTAAAATCCACGAGAAACCATTAAACAGAAACAAATAAAGAAAGAAAACAAAAGACGGATAAAAACAAATATGTTGCACTCCCATTTTATTCAAACATTTATGTAAGTAAAGAACTATATCTGGATACACCATAAATTACTGAGGGAGTTTATTGTAATGGGGTGTGCTCTAGTTTTTCATTGCAAACTGCGATTGGAGATAATCAACTATTTTCTTGTCAACTTGGAATGCCTTGGCAAGAACATCATCTGAGATGGGCGGATTCGATCCAAACACAGCTTTTGCAATGGTGATGGTTCCAGGGTTCTGGCTGCCAAATCCTGCAATGGCTATGGCATTGGTGTCGCCGATGTTAAACTGGAAGTGAATGAGGCCTTCTGGGAAGACAAACACATCGCCTTTATGAAGGGTCTTTGTTATGAAGCGATTTTCAGTGTTGGAAGTGACGAATCCAACGTAGAGGGTGCCCTCCAATACTGTTAGGATCTCTGTGGCCCGCGGGTGTGTGTGGGGTGGATTGAGACCATAGGGTGCAAAATCTATCCGAGCCAGGGAGACGCCGAGGGTGTTGAGTCCAGGTATCTGGGCTACATTCACTGGGGTCACAACGGACCCATCCTTGTTATCCGTGTTGCCTGGTTTGTCCAGTCCCGTGTAGAAGAAATCATCAGCTTGAACTTCCTTTGGGTCCTTGCACACAAATCCATTCACCAACACTGCCATCATATAATACAAAAAAAAAAAAAAAAAGAAAAAAAGAAAAAAAAAGGAGAGAGATTGTAAGCAGTATATTCTTTCAAGACCTATTAAACCAACATAAAGGTGACCCATCACATGAATCCTTTTAAGTGGATTGCATTTCTATGAGACATTTGCAGCATTGATGCAATTACTTGACATGGAGTGAACATACCTTCGCTGTTGTCCAAAGCAACGCAGAAATCCTGTAAAGGGCTGGGGTCGGATGCAGTGGCAAATGAGAAACTGAATGCAAGCAATGTTAGGAGAAGAAAGCCAGTGGCCATCTTGAAAATATTTGGGAGTGTTTATGTATGTAAGCTAGGAATCCCTGAATCTTATAATGAGTGTTTTTTGGCTGTGGGTTTTGTAAGAAGATTAAGCTAGTATTTATAGAGGTAAGGAAATGTTTATCACTGAAATGGTCTTATTACTTTAGAAGCAATTAAGGTTTATTTATTGTTATTTTTCAAATCCAAGACTTGTTCTGGTCTCTGTACAAGAAGGAATTGGTTGAGTCGGTTGCTTGTAAAAAAAAAAGTCATTTGTTTACTAAGTCTAGATTTTATATATGCTAACCACTCCAATTTGACCATGAGGGATGCAAAATAAGTGAAAGAGATATGCTAAGCTCAGTCGTCCTGTGATATCCATTGCCATGGCCGTGAATGCATGGGTCCCGTTACTGCTTGGGAGCGGGTTAAGTGTTTCCTGGGAAACACGTTAGTGGGTGTAACCCTGACCGTAATGGTCTACCTTGATGAATGTGTTGTCTATCCATGTGGTCCATCCATTTTTCCATCTCATTTTAGGATTTGATTCCAAAAATTAAGCATTTCTAAGTCTTAGGTGGACTACACCACTGGAAATTGTGGTGTTTGACCAATAAAAACTTATTGTGGGCCATCGAAGTTTTGGATCAAGCTGATATTTGTATTTTCCCTTCAACAAGGTCTTTTGGACCTTATCAACATGTTGGATGGCAAATAAATATATATAACCGTGGGCCCTAGAAGCGCCCTAAGTAGTTTTTAATGGTAGGCATTCAATCACTACTGTTTCTTGTGTTGGGGTCCACTTGAGATTTGGATCTGTACAAGTTTTTGGGCCACATCATCATATGATGTAGAAAAAAAAAGGATAGACGGCATGGATATACAACACATTCATCAAGGTGGGCCTCACAGTCAGGGTAACACCCACTAATTAAATAACTGTCCTATTCACAAATGGATGCACTATAAATATTGGTTGATTGGACGACGATGGTGCTGGTGATATTGACCGGTTTTATTAGAGGTGGGATCACGAAAGCTACCTGCTCCTTAGAACTTCAAATTTTTCTTTGCATGTCTTTCTCTAATGTGGAAAAACTCCAAACCGAACTGTCACTTCTACGTAGAAACGCTCAGCTACGCACGGGTTCACACTTCCTTGCTATCCACCGTTGGATAAGGTAGACGGTCTAGATGAAGGTGCTCTTATGCACAAGTTTGAAAGAGCGAGTTTCCTGCTCTGGCACACCTCTTTACTATATTCTGTAACTCTCGAAGGATGCGGCGTTGCCTTTCACATGAAATTCTTGAGCAAGGATGGTAGGTGGGTCCCACGAAGATGTTAGTAATAAATTCACTCCATCTATACAGTTTTAAAAATAATTTTATGGTATGAACCCAAAACCGAGGTATATCAAAATCTCTAGTAGGCCACATAGTGTTGATTGAACTCTCACCATTAAAAACTTACTAGGGCTACCTAATTTTTAGATCAAGCTGATATTTGTTTTTTCCCATCATCCAGGTCTGTATGACCTAATCTATAGGTTGGACGTCATATAAATATCACAGTGGGCCATAAAAAATATTTAACGGTGAGAATCATTATCACCGTTGCTTCCTGTGGTGTGGTTCACTTGAGATTTGGATCTGCCTCAATTTTGAGATAATGCATTGAAATGATAAGGAAAAATGGATGGATGGAGTAGATTTCTTAAACATTATGCTAGCCCCACCTAGGTTTCCTGCACTAGAAAGACTTTCATGGGAATTGGACGTTGGAAAAAACCGCACAGCGGATTTCTTGCGAAAGCCTTTCGTAGGAAGTTTCTACACTGGAAACCTAAGTGGGACCCACCATAATATTTTTGAGAAATCCAATCCGTCCATCCATTTTATGAGATCATTTTAGGGCATGTGTTCAAAAATGAGTAGAAAATAATACTCAAGTGGGCCGAAAACGTAAAGATTAAACTTACACAGTTGAAATATTGGTAGGCCACATAAGTTTTGAATCAAGATAATATTTGTGTTCTCAGATAATCCCAGTTAGAATGACGTTATGAATGATATAGATGGCATGTAAACATCACTGTCGACCCAAAGGAAGTTTCAACGATAGTTTCAAGTGCGATATTGAATTTCAAGTCATAAACTGAGTTCAAAAAACAAATGGGTGGGATAGATTTCTCACAAACATCATGGTGCGCCCACCTAGATTTCCAATGAACTTAGCAAGGTCCTAGAGGCCTTAGAGGCAGATTGCGTGCGTTATTAGGAGGTAATTACCATGCAGCGCGAATTAGCTACTTAACGAGTTGAGTAGTGAGTGTAACTACTGAAGTGACGTCACCAAGTTGCATGGGCCCACTATGGTGTATGTTTTATATCCACCCCTTCCATCCATTCGGTGAGATCATTTTAGGGCAATATCCAAAGAATGAGTTAAATCCAAAGCTCCAGTGGAGGCAGCACAGAAAACAGCGGGGATTGACGTCCATCATTAAAAACTTCTAAAGGCTACAAAAGTTTTAGATCAAGCGAATATTTGTGTTTTTCCTTATTTCATTACTTTTTAAACTTTTGAACTGGTTAGATTTCAAATAAACATTATGGCAAGCCTTAGGATGGTTTCAGCGGTGGGAATCACTCTCCCCGCTGTTTCTGTGATGGGTCCACTACAGATTTTTATCTGCCTCATTCTTTGGCTTTTGCCGTAAAATGATATTTCAAAATGGATGGACGGTGTGGATATAACACATAGATCATAGTGGGGCCCATAGAACTTGGTGACGTGACTTCAGTATCGGACTTAGTACTCAACCTGTCAGTATCTAATCCGCGTACATTACCGAGAGACGTAGATTACGTCCTACCTGTGCCCGTCTCCAGGAACAGGCGGGAGCTTTGAATGGCCACGGTGATATATGGGTTTTATCCACGCCGTCCACCTATTTCTTTCGTCATTTTAAGCTATCAGCACAAAAATGTGGCAGATCTCCAAGACAGGTGTGGGCTACAGTGAGGATTAAACCCTTACCGTTGAAAAATTCATGGGGGCCAAAGAAGTTGTGGATGGAGCTGATATTTGTGTTTTCTCTTCATCCAGAGCAATGTAACTTTATGAATAGGTTGGATGGCAAATATAAATCAATAGCTGTGAGAATTATTATCACCGCTGCTTTCTGCAAGAGCCTTTCTCGCACTAGAAACCTAAGTGGGACCCACCATAATGTTTTTGAGAAATCTACCCCGTCTATCTGTTTTTTCTTATCATTTTAGAGCATTATCTCAAATCTGAGGCAGATCCAAATATCAAGTGGACCACACCACAGGAAGCAGCGGTGATAATGATTCTTACCATTAAATATTTTTTATGGCCCATTGTGATATTTATTAGACATCCAACCTATAGATTAGGTCATTCAGACTTGGATGATGAAAAAAAAATATATCAGCTTGATCCAAAAATTTGGTAGCCCCAGGAAGTTTTTAATGGTGAGAGTTCAATCAACACTGCGTGGCCCACTTGACATTTTGATCTACCTTAGTTTTGGGTTCATATCATAAAATTATTTTTAAAAATGTATGAATGGAGTGAATTTATCACTAACATCTTGGTGGGACCCACCTAGCAAACTCACTCTTTCAAACTTGGGCATAAGATCGCCTTCATCCATACCGTCTACCTTATCCGATGGTGGATAGCAAGGTTCGCACGTAATGTACGTTGGGCTTTTCTACACTTCTACATACGTTGATGGGTAAACTAGTATGATTAATTGTAGGTTCCGATGTATTTAATAAGTCCTGATTGGATCATTATAGACGTTTGGTTTATGACATTTTTTGACCTAACTATTCCTTGGTGCTGTGTAGTCTCAGTGAAAATATTTCAGAAAATTGGGTAATTTTTTTCCCAGCTTCTAGAAAAGGAGGATTTCCTACATGCCATGCTAATTACCTGTGGAAAAGGAGGAAATTATTTAACACATGAAACAGGGTGGTTGGTTTGAATCGACCCCAAATGTGAGCTACCTACTTTGATGAAGACAATTGCCTAAGAAAGTAAACTGGGAGAACAATTCCTGACCTTAGTCAAAGGTTCATTCCATCTTAGCTTAAATCACCTCCAATAGAATTCTAATCAAGAGAGCTTTGAGAATAGCTTACTGTTTCGAAATTGACTCAACTCGGCGAAAGAACTTGATCCCCTACTGCACTTGATCAGGATTCGCCTCGCCAAGTCCTTTAAACGCTGCTGCCCAACCAGATTAGTTCTGCCTCAGCCCTAGGTATAAGTCACCGAGTCAACAAACCGTGACTCACTAATTCAAGACAGTAACTCGTATGAGAGGGCTTACCTCGGACTGGGTTGTATGTGGGTCTGACTCAACTATTGTGCCGAGGAATCGTATTTACTCTGTACTGTGCTGCGGAATCAGATTTACTCGGTTTTCCGGTCTAGTGCATAGTGGGTGCACAATCTCCACGTGCACCGCACTTCAGAGTGGGGTCCATAGTGATTTATGGATGAAATCCACCCCGTTCATTCGATTCTAAGGGTCTAATTAGTGCCATTGACCAAAGATGAGGCATATACAAGGCTCAGGTGGGCCATACTTCTAGATTTTATCTCTTCACTTATGGAATTATGTCGATCTGATTTTCGGATCACTCCAAATTTGAATATCAACTGTCAAAAGGGTCCTAGGGCCTATTTTAGTGAGTTTCAATGGTTTATTCAGTTACCAGAGGTTGGGGCAAGGATGATCAAATAGTGGGCTATGAACTCGAGTGTTGTAGGCCTAATAACGATCCAAATCTTAAGATGATTTAAGGTCGGGGCCTTCCATAGTCCACATTAAATAGTTCTAATGGTTTCTAGGGTTGTCTAATTGCAACTTAAAGATTGATTTTATAATTCGATGGTTGGATTTGGGAAATCAAGTGTTAGAGAGATCGGCGAAATGTTGTAGACCTGATGAATGGTGGATCTCGTGATTCAGACTTCTAAATTTAAGACGAATGGTTAGATTTATATATCCAAATGATGGAAATATGAAAACAGGTTTCTTCATCAATGTGCATGTCCATCTTGAAAATCAATAGATTGGATGACTTAATTATGGATGAAGATCACTCCCTAAGGATTAATTTTATGGTCAATTAAATGAACTATCCAACCCATGGTGAGATTGAAAGGTTGTACAACTATTCATGATGTACTCTATGTTGAGATATCAAAGGCTCAATTAAGGGTGAGCTGTTCTCAAAATGGCATATGCGTTGTGGTTTGACAAAGTCCAAAATTTAATGGTTAAGATGGTAACTTTATGTATCATTGAATGACGGATCATAACAATTTTCACACACACAAGTGCCTAACTAGGTCTCCCTAGTAATGCCTAAGTACGGAAAAGGACGGCGTGTTACATGACATTTTTGGACGTTATTAATTTGATTGATAGAGGCGTTGATTCCATCGATGGTTTGTCGAGTCTCGTTGATTTGATCGACAGTTAGATCAACAGCACACACAAGTTCTATGTAAGCGCATGTTTTGTTTCTAATTATATACGGAAGTTTTAAATACATTTTGTTTTCTGTTTTTGTTTTTTTTTTTTTTTTTTTTTTTTTGGTTTTTTTTTTTCTTGTTTTTTATTTTAGTTTTTATTTTTTAAAGGTGGAAGCCACGTACTATAAGCAAGATGTACAATTGGAGATTTAGGTTGGCCCCACGAGGGTTGGCCAAACCTATCGTATGGAAGAAGAACATAAGGCAAAATTTACAAGGAGAACGCAGGAGATTGGAGATGACAGGTGCAAAAGGTTGAAGCAAACAAGGCTACCAGGCAGAGTTGGAAGGAATTCCCAAGATCAAGGGAAGTTGCACAAAAACACATGACTGGTAGTGACCACCTCCATTGTGACGAAAAGGTAGGAACTGCAGAATGTCAAGATCAGCCGATTCCAGTTTTGTGCCTAGAAAGCCTAATCTAGCTAAGATTAGATTTATTTAGAAGCATCGAGCCTACAAGGTGCTGAAATACCTGTAAAACTGCTGCTGACATGCTACATATAGTGAAATTTTGAAGGTACTGTCCATGTGTTTATGGAAATGTTGCACTGGCAAACTTGGCTCGATCTTAGCTCGAATTCAGCTCAAACTGGCTTGAGCTGCTGACCGAACCGAGCCAAGTTGGCCAGTCAGGCTCGAGGATCGAGCCGAGTTTGAGATGGGGTCAGCTAGTGGCCGAGCCAAGTCTAGCTGTGCCAAGCTCAACTCGAATGGACTAGTGTACACCTCTAGCCATGATTGACCGGTTAGAAAGAAAAATGAAAAAAAAAAAATATATCCCATAGTTTTATGTCAACAAACAAGCATACAAGGATCAAAGGTTAGGATTGTTCAACCAATTTAAGCTTTGTATCCTAACATAGGTGGTTGCTGCAATTTATTCAGTTTGATTCGAGTCAATGTATGCCACGTGTATCATTTATAGGTGCCTACATATTAAGCATCAAACACCAGCCAGAATATAAATAACCGCCTCGTTGAAAGTTCTTGTTTGTATGGGACGTACGCGATCATTGTTTAGTAGGTACGCCGTATCCTTTATGTAACAACCCTAAATTTTGGTGCATTAAAAAAATTAAAATAAATATTTAAAATTTTTATTTTTAAATAAAAAATAAAAACAAGTCAATAGTCGAGTTGGTAAAGACATTCCTAATTGAGAGAGAGGTTTAAGGATCAATTATTGGAGTAATAATAATAACTTTTTATCAACTGTAAAAAAAAAATTCAAATTTATGATAAGGGAGGATGTGCTCATCCTATTTTATAAGAATTTTCTTTAAAAAGGAATACAGAAGATTTCTGCATTAAAAAAAAAAGAAAGAAAGATAGGAAGCCCTAAAGTAAAAGGAAGAGGAAATTCTAAGAAGGCTCGATCAGGTAAGTTCTAATCGTTAAATCTTTTTAATTTTTTATTATATTATTAATTTATTCTTGATCTATACAATGGATGGTGTGGATATCATATAGGTGTGTAGAGTCAATTTTAATGAAATGATGTTTTTATGATTTTAGATCTAGTTAGTAATATTTTAGGAATATATTAAATGGATGAAATTTGATTACGCTAAAATAGATCTGTACGGATCATATGATCCTTAAGGCCAAAATATACAAGGGCTATAATTTTTAGATCAATCTGATAATTAGATAGGCCACATTAGTCAGATCTAAAAGTATTTAATAAATGAATCGTAGATTTTTGCGCAAGTGTTAATATCATTTGGCGTAGAAGGTCGAGATGGGCCATCGGTGTATGTGTGGTTAAATCCACACCATCCATCTAATGTGTAGAGACAAAACATGATAATACCTCAAGAATCTGGATGATCCAATCATCTGGTGGGCCACCCCGATTAATTATTTAAAATTCAATTTTCAGGATCTTAAAAAGAAAATCTAAATCTTGATAATTAAATTTACATAAACATATAATTTTAATTATTTGATTATTTAAGATTTGGCCACCTAGGATGTATATCAAAGGTGGGCCCCACCACGTAATAAAAATATATGAATAATAATGTTGTTGATATAACTGATAGGATCTCTGTATTCAAACCAACCTAATTACCTTGTAGATTCTATACTACAAGACTCAGGTGAGTAACCCAACTTGTCTTATAATTAAAATAAATCGTTTGTGATTATTTGATTGATTGATATACTGATTTAAGTATTTTGTTATGATAATTGTATGCTAAATTCATATGTAAATATTTTAATCCAGACAACTATGCCAAATATGAAAACGATATATTCATACACTATCCATCATTCATTACATTTACATGATGCATGGTCGATCCTAAGGGCCCTCCTTGGAAGAAATGTCGATCCTGGTAGAGCGTTACTAGTACCGAAAGGTGGAAGCCTACCCAGCGGATGGATGTGGGTTGATGACCTCCAACCCAAGCAGATGGACGATCACCTCATCTGATGCATTCATATATCATTTGCATCCATATAATTTTACATCCACTTTTATGTTATTTTAATTGCTATGATTATGAATCATGCTGAGTTATTTCACTAAGATTGGCCAACTTACCTTTTTATTGATGAAAAAACCGTACAGAGGAGCTATTAGCAGATGATGTGACGCAAGAACCAGAAGGATGTACCTTACCTGAACATAACCCATGTGAAACGTGACCATACTTATTTGAAGATAAAGTGGCAACATTAAATAATTTCTAATTATGTAATTTTTTTGTTAGCATAGTTTGATTAACGTGTAATGTACATTGTTATTGATTTTGAGATTTTAATGAATTATTTAGATTTATTTCATTGAAACAATATTAGAATGGAATAAACATAATTATAGTACGATGATATAATAAATGATTGATTTTGAAGTTTTATTTTATTTTAAGGGTTGTCAAGATTTATATATGTCTGGTTGATTGGTATCAGATGTTATGTATATGTGATTGAGATTATGGTGGAACTTAAATTGAATATAATTATCAGCTCTGATTAAACTGATTAAGGAATTAAATTAGTACACTTTGTATACGAGTTACGAACTGAAACTCGGGTCTGAGGGTGCACACTCTGTACCCGGATTTTGGGGCGTGACACTTTGAGTCACTACAAGAAAATAGGCCTTTAGCCACAATTTTTTAGCCTCAGTTGAAAAAATGGAGGCTAAATGTGTCTTTTAGCCTCAGTTACTAAGAAACTGAGGCTAAAAGTTCATCTTTCGCCTCATTTGCATAGGAACCGAGGCGAAAAGTCTACCTTTTAGCCTCAGTTAGATAGGAACCGAGGCAAAAAGTCTACCTTTTAGCCTCAGTTGCATAGGAACTGAAGCGAAAAGTCTACCTTTTAGCCTCAGTTGCATAGGAACTGAGGCGAAAAGTCTATTTTTTAGCCTTAGTTGCATAGGAACTAAGACGAAAAGTTTACCTTTTAGTTTCAGTTGCATAAGAACCGAGGCGAAAAGTCTATTTTTTAGCCTCAGTTGCATAGGAACCGAGGCAAAAAGTCTACCTTTTAGCCTCAGTTGCATAGGAACCGAGGCGAAAAGTCTACCTTTTAGCCTCAGTTACATAGGAACCGAGATGAAAAGTATACCTTTTTGCCTCAGTTGCATAAGAACCGAGGCGAAAAGTCTACCTTTTAGCCTCAGTTGCATAGAAACCGAGGCAAAAAGTAACTTCTCGCCTCAGTTACATAAGAACCGATGATGATGCGGTAGGCGATGCTGAAAAGAAGGTTTTATTAGAGGTGGGACCACAAACCTGCCTAATTTGGAAATTCCTTCACGTGTCTTTTGCTAATGTGGAAAGATATTTAAACAGAACAGTTAGCTTTCACTTCTACTGACGTGGCAATGTTACCATCATGTACTGGGAAAAATCAACACGTTGAATTGTAGGTTTTTGATGTATCGCCGAAGTCCTGATCTATTGGGACTATGGTTTGTTAACCCATTCCATTTGATGATGAAAAATAATAATAAAATCTTTCTGATTGGATGATCCAATCTGTCTGGTTTATGCCATTTTTTGACCTAATTAAGATTCCTGAAAATTAGATTAATTTTATTTTCTAAGCTTTCTCCTAAAAATAGCGTCCTGCATGTGGGAAGGAGGATTTCCTATGGACGCGGATTGCATTGTACCCTCGGCCGGACGGTAATCCTTCCGGGCAGGGATCTGTGGGGCCCACTGTGATGTAACTGTTTTATCCATGCCGTTAATCATTTTTCCTAGATTATTTTAAGGTATTAATGTGGAAATTAAGTAGGTCCACAACTCCAGTGGACCACGCCAAAGGAAGCTGCAGTAATAATAACACCCACCGTTGAAACCTTTAAAATAATAATAAAAAATAATAAATAAAAAAAAAAGCTCTGATATTTTGTTAGTCTCTTACCTTTTGTCCTTGAATGTTTGTATTATTGTCAAATCTGATTTTCCTTTCCTTTTTTTTTTTCTTTTCAAAAAGGTATATTCATTCCAGAAAACTATATGCTATACACGTATCTGCACAAAAGAAAACAGCCACAACCAAAAAAACGACCAGCCCTTGAAACAAAAAAGACAAGTGGGTCATAAGAGATTTGTCCCAGCCGATCACCAAACAGCCTGAAGCGTCTAGAAGTGCAATAACAGGCGATCGGTCTAGGTGGTCGATCTGAGCACACCAAGACCGACCTTATCCAAAAAGATCATACCGTGGATAGCAGGAGGAAGGGACCTGGGATGAAGATGGATCGTGGACTGTTAAAGGCAGCTCGCCAAACCATTTGCTGGACCGTTACCTTCTCTGAGAATGTGAACAAAATCAAAATCACCCAACTGGCGTAACTGATTGATTCTATTCAGCCACGGTCTCCACCTCCAATGGACGATGCCGTGATTAGTGAGGCATTGAATCATGACTTTAGAATTAGACTCCACAATAACCTTGTTCAAACCCTTTCCCAAGCATAGCATCATCCCGTCGTGAATAGCGTGGAGCTCCACCATATTATTAGATTCAACCCCATAGCCTGAAGAGAAACGAAAGGGAAATTACCGTTTTCATTTATGCAGATGCCTCCCCCACCTGAAGGTCCTAGATTTCCCACTGCTGATCCATCAACATTTAATTTGACCCATCCCGGGGTTGGCTGTTTCCATTTTACTAGGGAGGGGGCGTTACGACTCTGAACAACTATCGAAATCTTTGGTCTCACCTTGCACTTCCAGCCTATTGCTTCCATTAAATCTTCGCCGAGCAACATGTTCGCCCACCATCTGATCTGAGTTGCTGATGTCCCAATAACCATCGGAGAATTGTTGAAAAGAGCGTCATTTCTGGATCGCCAAATCTCTCAGAGAATAAGGATAGGCAGTAGAAAATGCACCGAGCTATGCGCTGCTCCAGTGGCTGACGCGGACCTCCAATGGCTCAGCCTACCTGCTATAGAACTGTGTAACAGCGGAGGGATGCCACACACTAAGCCGAAAAAGGCCCAAAGGCCCTGCGCGTGCCGGTCAAAAAGAAAAAGGTGGGAAATAATTTCCGACTGGGGAGAATCATTCGTACCTAGGAGACAGCATTTGCACCTAGAGGCCAAGGCGACGCCTTTATCTTGAACTCTACGGTCGACGGGGAGTGCATTTTGCAGAATTCTCTACATGAAGATGGAGAAGTTTGGGGGGAGAGATCCTAGCCAGATCCAACTCGCCCACTAGATAGGCGAGAAATGAGGACGCAACAGATGCCAGGCTGAACGAACAGAGAATCTGCCTAACTTCTCGTGAGGCCAGATGCATTCGGGAGGGTCATCAGAAGTACAGTATCCACCGCTGATAATCTCTTCTGTAAGATGTTGAGGAAGGAGTGAGAAGACCCGGGAAGGAGGGAATGGACTAGCATGACCAAGAACATCACTCACTCTCAGCTCCCGAAGCTCAGTTGGGACTGGACATGCTAGCAGGCGGTGGAGGGGGCCCCTACCCATCCAGTTATTAGACCAGAAATTTAGAACACCATTTCCAATTGTCCATTGAGTTAACGTCGAAAGAGTGGGGAAAAGGGAACGAACTTTCTTCCATAGAGGTGATGGATTTGAAGCGGAGGACCCTTGGACATTGGCATGAATATCCCTGCCATGTTTGCTTTTCATCAGCCTTGCCCATGGGCTGGGAGGGTCCCCATACTTGATCGACCAAGCTAATTTGAGCCGCAGGGCTTCCATTATATCTTTTAGCCTTCTGATGCCTAACCCGCCTTCCTCATTGGGTCTGGTAACTTTTTTCCAGTCCAACTAGTGGTGTTCCCTCTTTCCATCAGACCAACCCCAAAGGAAATTCGAAAAATTGCATTCTAACTTATCGATCACCTTGCACGGGATGTTCATAGCTGACATGATATCATGTGGATGGGAAGACTGCTTAGCGCATGACGTATTAACGTGACTCGTCCTGCTTGAGAAATCAGCCTTCCTGCCCAACCCAACGCTCGCTTGTCCACCTTGTCCACTAGAAACTGAAATGCCGCCGGTCTGATTTTTCCATTGCAGAGGGGGGCACACAAGTAGATGGTGTCGTCCCTAGCTTGCTGGAACCCCACAATACGTTCAATGGACCTGATCCTGGCTGGAGTTAGGGCTTTAGAACAGATGAACTTGCTCTTTGAATTGCTGATTTTTTGGCCTGTGACTGACTGAAATAAAGCCAAAAACTGATTGAGTTGAAGGAGAGATTCCTTCTTCCCGTTGGTGAAGAGAAGAATATCGTCGGCGAAGAAAAGATGGGATGGGCTGAGGCTTCCCCTACGGATGGCAAACTGCTGACACCCACCAGTGGTGAGCATAAGGTTGAGATTTGCCGAGAAAGTCTCCATCGCGCGCAATGATGAAGATCGCCGGAGAAAGGGGGTCCCCTTGACGTAAACCCTTGTATGATTTGAACTAACCTGTCGGTTCCCCGTTTAGAAGGATGGAGAACCAGTTGTTCCCCCAACAACTTTCCAAGATCTGGATCCACCTCTGGTTGAAACCAAACTTGAATAGAACTTGTTTCAGATAATTTCAACTCACCCGATCGTAAGCTTTTTCGAGATCAAGGGCCAAAGTGATGGTTTTTTTACCATCCAACCTATTAATAAGGTCATTTAGACATCGATGAGGTGAAAAAACAAATATCAGCTTGACCTGAAACTTCTTTAGCTTCCAAGAAATTTTAATGGTTGAAGTTAAATCCCCACTTTGTGGTCCACTTAAGCCATATACCTGCCTCATTTTTATTTTTATTTTTAATAATACCTTAAAACGATCTAAGAAAAACAATTAATGGCGTGGATAAAACACTTACATGTTACAAAACACGCTAAAATCCACTAGATACCATTACACAGAAAGAAAACAAAAGACAGATAAAAACAAATAGGTTGCACTCCCATTTTATTCAAACATTTAAGTAAAGAACTATATCTGGATACACCATATATTACTGAGGGAGTTTATTGTAAGGGGGCATGCTCTAGTTTTTCATTGCAAACTGCGATTGGAGATAATCAATTATTTTCTTGTCAACTTGGAATGCCTTGGCAAGAACATCATCTGAGATGGGCGGATTCGATCCAAACACAGCTTTTGCAATGGTGATGGTTCCAGGGTTCTGGCTGCCAAATCCTGCAATGGCTATGGCATTGGTGTCGCCGATGTTAAACTGGAAGTGAATGAGGCCTTCGGGGAAGACAAACACATCGCCTTTATGAAGGGTCTTTGTTATGAAGCGATTTTCAGTGTTGGAAGTGACGAATCCGACGTAGAGGGTGCCCTCCAATACTGTTAGGATCTCTGTGGCCCGCGGGTGTGTGTGGGGTGGATTGAGACCATAGGGTGCAAAATCTATCCGAGCCAGGGAGACGCCGAGGGTGTTGAGTCCAGGTATCTGGGCTACATTCACTGGGGTCACAACGGACCCATCCTTGTTATCCGTGTTGCCTGGTTTGTCCAGTCCCATGAAGAAGAAATCATCAGCTTGAACTTCCTTTGGGTCCTTGCACACAAATCCATTCACCAACACTGCCATCATATAATACAAAAAAAAAAAAAAAAAAAAAAAAAAAAAAGAAAAAAAAAAAGAGAGATTGTAAGCAGTATATTCTTTCAAGACCTATTAAACCAACATAAAGATGACCCATCACATGAATCCTTTTAAGTGGATTGCATTTCTATGCATTTCTATGAAACATTTGCAGCATTGATGCAATTACTTGACATGGAGTGAACATACCTTCGCTGTTGTTCAAAGCAACGCAGAAATCCTGTAAAGGGCTGGGGTCAGATGCAGCGGCAAATGAGAAACTGAATGCAAGGAATGTTAGGAGAAGAAAGCCAGTGGCCATCTTGAAAATATTTGGGAGTGTTTATGTATGTAAGCTAGAAACCCTGAATCTTATAATGAGTGTTTTTTGGCTGTGGGTTTTGTAAGAAGATTAAGCTAGTATTTATAGAGTTAAGGAAATGTTTATCACTGAAATGGTCTTATTACTTTAGAAGCAATGAAGGTTTATTTATTGTTATTTTTTAAAATCCAAGACTAATTCTTGGCCTATGCACAAGAAGGAATTGGTTGAGTCAGTTGCTTGTAAAAAATATAGTCCTTTGTTTACTAAGTCTAGATTTCATATATGCTAACCACTCCGATTCGGCTATGAGGGATGCAAAATAGGTGAGGAGATGTGGTAAAGCTCAGTCGTGCTGTGCCCTCTCATGATATGGTCGAGAATGGGTCCCGGTATTGCTTCGGAGAGGATTAGGCGTTACATGTGTGTAACACGTGAATGGGTGTTACCCTGACCTTATGTGGCTTACCTTGATGAATGTGTTGTATATCCATACCGTCCATCCATTTTTCCATCTCATTTTAAGACTTGATCCTACAGTTTAAGCACATCTAAATCTCAGGTGGACCACACTACAGGAATCGATGGTGATTGACCATTAAAACTTATTGGGGCCATGGAAGTTTTGGATGAAGCTGATCTTTGTATTTTTCCCTTCATCAAGGTCTGTTTGACCTTATCAACAGATTAGATGGAAAATAAACATTAAGGTGGGAAATAGGTAGTTTTTCATTGTGATCATTCAATCACTACTGTTTACTGTAGTGTGGTTCACTTGAGATTTGGATCTACTTAAGTTTTGGGATCATTTACTAAAATGATCTGGAAAACTGGATGGACGGCATGGATATTCAACACATTAATCAAGGTGGCCCCACAACCAGGGTAACAACCACTAATGCGTGCAGCCTCTCTACCAATCACCGTTCAGGAGATTTGAAGAAATCAACAATCACAACAATTAGAAAAGGCAATGGTGGGCCCATCTACTTGGTTACAGTAGAGTATGTAATGCTCGGCATATAATTAATCGTCCAATGTATATGACCTGTCTACCTAAAGGTGTGTAAGCCATGGATGAGAAATGGACCATCAATATGGATGGCCCATGGCTCAACAAGCACACCAATCAGACAGTCCTACCCGTTGCTTTCTTCAATTACTCTCTCCTTCTAACTCATGCTTGTAATCGACCTGGCATCACCACCGATGGCCGAATCGATAGTTTTCTTAGATAAATTTCTCAAAACGATTGCAAGCTCGCATTCACGGAAGGTCAAGTGTGGTGTTTCGCTGACTGTGGAGCCTATCTTGATATATATGTTGTATATCCAAACCATCTATCAACTTTTACAGCTCATTTTAAGTCATGGTCCAAAAAATGAAGCAGATCCAAATCTCAAGTGGATCACACCATAGGAAAATGTAGCAATTGACTGGTAAAAACTTCTTGTGGACCATAAAAGTTTTGTATCAAACTGATTTTGTATTTTCCCTTTATTTAGATCTACGTGACCCATTAACACATTGGATAAAAAATAAATATTGCAGTAAACCTTAAGAAGTTTTTAATGATGGGTGTTCAATAACCACCTTTTCCTGTGTTGAGATTCGGATTGCTTCATTTTTTAGTCCCTACCATAAAATTAGTGGACAAACTGATGGACGGCGTGGATATACAATACATACATCAAGGTGACTGCTACAGTCAAGGAAACACCTGCTACAATGTTAACTGGGTAACTCCTGATCATAACACCCGATCCATCACTCGCCTCATTCACTGATTGGTGGGAATTTATATGTGGGGGAAGACACGGCCCACCTATAAACACGGTGGACTTTGGACAAAGGTATCTATAACTGATTGCACATGGCCCAAGACTAGCTATTCATGTAATGGCACTTGCAAAATGGCTGGTAAGACCATTTTGTTTTTTGGGCGAACGGCAGATAGGACTTTGCAGGCTTCGCTGTTAGAGTTAGTGTTCTGTTAAACGTGATTTTTGCGAGGTATTTTTCTTTCAAAGTAGAAAAACATTAATTCTCTTGCACATGCGCACAAAAATGGTACTCTTGCACGTGGCATATGAGTATGTTAAATGTACAGTCAAGATCATGTCCCAAATATATGTGGATCGTGCTAAAATCAATCCACTGAACATACAGTCATAAGAGGGCTGATCCATGACATCTAATGGATTTTCAAAACAGCAAATAGTCAACATCCCAAATTCAACTAACAAATATCCATTAGTCTATGATCAGAATGGTTGGATCAATATTATT
Source organism: Magnolia changhungtana (assembly GCA_030180095.1). NCBI lineage: Eukaryota > Viridiplantae > Streptophyta > Magnoliopsida > Magnoliales > Magnoliaceae > Magnolia > Magnolia changhungtana. Next base: position 4,792,629 of record JASAUF010000396.1, on the reverse strand, counting down.
TTGAAACTAAGCTACATCTAAAGTCGATCTCACTATTTGAGCTGTTCAGATTGACGTCCATGCATGAATGGAGCATAACACTCTCAATCAGGATCTATGCCAAACCGACTTTAGTGTACGAGTCAGCTAACCTTATATGCCAGCGTGGCAGACAGGTAAAATATTCCACTCATCCATCAAGTGGAACTCATTGTGTAGATGTCACTCTCGGAATCAATAGGCTGGTTTGGCCCATTAGGCTTCCCAGTAGAATGGCTTGTGTTGGAGCACTAGGCCCGAGGGCCTGCTTGGGCTTAAAAATCCAGCCTGTTTCAAAGTCGGACTGGGCTTGGATGTAGATGGGCGAAAGGCCATTAGCCCAGCCCGTTACGGTTTTGATTTTTTTTTTTTTCCTTTTTCTTTTAAAAACACACTCATATTTCTATGGAATGATAGGCCCTTTGTTGATGTTGTTTGCGTTAGGCAGTCTTGAGAACGCTTGTTAAAGGCTTTGAACCTCCAATTATCACTCCTTGGAACTGTGCTTCACAAACAGGGCCTGCACTTCTATTTTCAAGCATGCTAATCACAGCAGACATCGCTTGCCTCATGCTGAGAGATGGGTTGGTACCACGCCAAAATTGCAAATTTACGATGGATTTTGTCTGTGGCAAAAAAGGCTTGGTTTAATGACGGACTTAGTCCGTCTCGCGTAACTTGTTTTACGGAAATAGTAGTGGTCGAAAGTGGCGGGATTTAGTCCGTCGCTAAAATAATCTTTGTGACGGATTTAGTCTGTCACAAGTTAAGATTTTTCGATGGATTTTGGTCCGTCGCAAAGTACCCGCCTCTAGCGACGGATTTTATTTGCTTTTGCGATGATTCATTGTCTGTCGTAAATGGCCTTTTTCCCCCTTTTTTGTTTTTGTTTTTTCTTTTTACAGAATATGGTGGTTAATTGTTTTATTGTAGTTTAAGAAGTGTTTTTTAATAAAATTTCACTTCTTTAATTGTATTAATTTGTATCTAAGATTATTTTTGTAATAATTGATTGATGCAACAATTTTTTATTTTTTTTTATATCCATGGCATAGGGTGGGTATGGACAGCGGGCGTAGATTTCAGCCCGGGCTCGGTCATTGGGGGAAGTGGATTAGGTGCGCCTCTAGCCTCATACAACACGTTGTAGCCCTGACAAGGGGCTCATCTTGATATTTATATCCACTCCATCCATCCGTTTTTCCAGATCATTTTACATCATGAACCCAAAAATGAAGCAGTTTCAATTTCAGATGGACCACACCAGATGAAACAGTGACGATTGGATCTGCTTTGTTTTTGGGCCCGTGGCCTAAAATGAGCTGGAAAAATGGATGGACGGAGTGAATATGAGTTGGGATCCTCTGTTATCGGGTCAACAGGATTTTCCTGTTACCCTAGTGGTTTGGCGTCCGAAGCTTTTTTTTTTTATTTTTTCTGTGAGTGTTGACGTGGACCAATGATTTTTAGGGTATTAGGAATTCTCTGTTGACCTGGTAACAGAGGATCTGGACTCAGTGAATATACAATACATACAGCATTTGTGGGTCCGACAGTCAGGGCAGAAACATGTTGGGTGATAGTGTTGTTTATTGGATACCATACACATGCGGGCTCTTTCACTTGTATCTTTCTCTGAACCCCTCAGATATGTCGATCTGTATTCTTTGGTGGCCTCAGGTTTTCTAGGACATCTTTCTATTTCACAATCTGCAGAAATGGCTGGACTACCCTTTTGAAGCTGTTGTGGATGCTGCAAATGTGCGTTTTTTCAGCCAAAAGGCGATCCTTACTATCTAAGGTGAGTTATATCAGGCGGCTTTATGGGATGTATCTGATTCTTGAACAGTTCCTCTAATCTTTTGTGGTTTTTTTTTTTTTTTTTTTTTTTTTTTTTTATGATTAAAATATTCAGGTAAATGTTGTTGACAATGGTATACAGCAGAAGCTTCCATCAAAGAAATGGCCACTGATTGTGGTACATCACAGGCGCATCAGTGGAGGCAAGATGGATGAACCACCAAACAGGCAGTCGATCGAGAAGTGGAAAAACGCAGATGCACTTTATGTGACTCCTACTGGGACGAACGATGATTGGTGAGAAATATTTCTTTGCTCAAATTATCATTATTCTTATTATTATTATTATTATTATTTTGAAAGATGACAACTTTATTAAAAATTGCAAAGCCCAAAGAAAACGAACAACAAACAAAAAAAAAAAAAATAATAACAAACAGAGAAAACAGAAAAATTACAAAGGCTGCAGCCCAACCCAAAGAACTGCATTAGCAAGGGCTGAAGAGAAAACACTCATGGAGGAACCACACTCGTGTAAAGTAATCATCAATCAAGTTTACATCAAGTGTCAGTTGATCTATCATCTTTGAAAATACTGGTAAAAAAAAAAATGGTCCCTTTTTTTTAAAAAAAAAAAAAAAAAATTTAAGGAGAAGGCGTTGCCTTCGATTCATTGAATATCAACAAGAACCTGTACAGCCCTTCGGACAGTCTCCTACAAAAAGCTAGGGAGATTGCCTATCATATACCACCATACAGACTAGACAAAGCAAAGCAAAAAGACAGCGAGGCCGAGAAACAGACAGGCCTGGAAACAGCTCCAAAAGCATCCAGGCCGGGCCCAACACTTCAGACTCTCAGGTTTCCACTCGGCCCTATCCAAAACCAAACAACCCCTAATGTGCCTAGGGAGCTCGAAAGAAGAGAGAAAAATAGAGTTAGTGCAACCCTCGCTAGCCGCTCTGGCTAAAGCATCGGCCACAAAATTCCCCTCCCTATAGATATGGGAAAAAGAAATGGCTAGAGCCTGACGGAATTGGTGAATGGCCCCCATTCTATACCAGATATTCCAAGGGCACTGGCTAGAAGGGTCGGCTGCTGCTTCCACAACTACCTTCGAATCCGATTCAACTGCAATGTTTGAAAGGCCCAGACGACTACAGAGGATGATACCGTCCAGCATGGCCTAAGCTTTCGCTGTCATGTTCGTAGCGGTCCCATAATATCTGTGAAAATCAAAAATAAACCGGCCCTGAGAGTCTCTGCAAACCCCCCCTCCACCACTCTCCCCCGGATTACCTCGAGAGGAGCCGTCCACATTCAGCTTGACCCACCCCAACGGGGGACGCTGCCACTTGACTAGTAGAGGCTTGTCGCTAGGGCAGACCCTGCTGGACTGAATTTGAAGGGCATTGATGGATGCAGAGTCCATGAAAGAGGGTGATTTGGTGACTGGTAACAAATTTCCAATTTCCCGCAACCAGCTTGTGACCCAGGCAATGACCTGACAGGCCGACATCCCAATCCCGTCGAAACGAAAGGCATTCCAACTGATCCAAAGCTCCCAAGAAACGATGGCAGGGGTGAGGCCAAGCAAGAGCTTGAGACACGAGTAAGAATAGGCTCTCGAAGACCAATAATTGACTCGCTGCTGGATAGCGTGAGATGGGATAAGGGGAACATTGAAAATTCTGTGGAAATGGGCCCAAACATCAATGGCAGTGGACCCGAAACAGAGCAGGTGATCCAGGTCCTCATTAGTGACTGCTCTGGAATTGGCGGCCTGAAAATGCGAGGTTACATGGACCTGGGGTGGGGTTGTCTAGGACAGAACCAAAGGGAGCTGAGACGGGTTAGCCTCGCTAGGAGGAAGACTCCCATCCAGAGCAGGGCTAGCCAAATCGGGCAGGGTCTGGTCATCGTAAACAGGGGGTAGCGACCTACCGCTAGCGTGAGCGGGATCAAGCACCTGCACACGTGGATAGCTACCCACCGATGAAACAGGAACAACACCGCAACACTCTCAACGAGAAGCAAGACTTACCCCAAAATTTTGAACTACAGCGTCCACAAGAATGGCCTTGAACATGATCTTCCAAAGGAGAATGCCAATTTTCGGCGGAAGGGCATTATTCCAGGCCCACTGTGCCCACCCGGCCTTTTGTCTTCTCCGGCGAACCCCCTGCCAAGCAGACTTAACAGTGAACCTCCCAGACGCCGCTAAATCCCAAGCTAAGGAGTCTTCCCTGCAGGACAATGGAGCCGAGCAATCTCTGAGCGATCGGTAGATGTCCGAAGGGAGGATGGCGCTAATGTCTTGCAGAGAAAACTTGGCTGATGGCGCAAAGAAGTCTTTAACTAAAGCATCCCTCATGTGGATCGGAATCGAGCCTTCAGCCATGGCTGCCAGAAACCCTTCACCACTCCAATTTTGAGTCCAGAAGTTAACACGACCCTCATTAAGAAGCCATTTAGAATGCAGCATTGTGAATGGGAGCGTCTTCAGCATATCCTTCCACACAGTCGAATTCACAGTTGAGTTCGAGCCCCTAGAGTGGATGAGTTTGGCGTTGTACTTAGCCGACATGAGCCTCGCCCACAGAGTTCTCCCCTCCAGTAAGTTTTTGCTCATTTTGATCCTAAACGCGGTCATTATGTCATCCATACTTCTAAATCCCAGGCCTCCCTCTTGCAGGGGGTAACACATCTTCGTCTATTTAATCAAATGCTTCTTGTTCTTACCCTCCGCATTCCCCCAAAAGAAATTGGCCAGGCCCGATTCAAGCAGCCTACACGTAGCTTTAGGGATGCTCACCGCAGACAAACATGGATAGGAATGCTGGATAAGACGTGTTTAATGAGAACCATACGAGCTGCAGGGTTCAGGAGTCTTGCTTTCCATCTGGCTATTTCCCGCAGAATTTTCTAAACTAATGGAAGCATGAGGTGGGCCCGGATCTTACCTCTCATCAGAGGGATGCCCAAGTAATTGTAGGGTAGCTCGGCCTGCTTGAACCCCATCAATTCCCTGATTTTTCGGGCCCTAGCTATCGGCGCCTTCTTGGGAAGGAAGAAGGAAGTCTTGTTGAAGTTCACTTTTTGGCCAGAAGCCTTTTCATAATCTGCTATAAACATGAGGAGAGCACGCAATGTTCTAAGCCTGCCATTCAAGAATAAAATAGCGTCATCTGCAAAAAAATAAGTGGGTTAGCAAAGGGCAATTTTGGGGCAGCTTGAATGAAAGACATGCTCCAGATAAGAAGATATTGCAAATGCCTCGGCTGAAGACCTCGGCAGCTATGATGAAAAGCAAAGGAGAAAGGGGATCCCCTTGCTTGAGGCCTCTAGACGACGGGAAGAAACCAAATGTCCTACCGTTAATGAGGATTGAAAACCAGCTTCTCGACCAGCAACGCTCCGCTTGGAGGATCCAGCTTTAGTGGAATCTGAACTTCTTGAGCACCTTTGATAGGAACTGCCATTCGACCCTATCATAAGCTTTTTCCATATCGAGCTTCATGATCATATTGCCTCCAAACACTTTACAATCCAATTCGTGGGTCAATTTCCTTGCAATTGAGATGTTCTCTACAATAGATCTCCCTTGAACAAAAGCCTCTTGCTCTTCAGAGATGATGGAAGGGAGGATGGAGGCAAGCCTTGACGTCAAGAGCTTGATGAAAATCTTCATGATGCCATTACATAGGCTTATGGGGCGGAAGTCAGCCATGGTTTTCGGGTTGCTTTTCTTTGGGATTAAGCAAATGTGAGTGCATTGGAAAGATCTAGGCATGGGCCCCCTTGCAAAGAAGTCCTGCGCAGTAAGGAAAATGTCTTCGCCAATGATATCCTAGCAAGAGGAGAAGAAAGCTCCCCCAAAGCCATCCGGGCCAGGAGCATTGTTAATAGGGATAGATAGAGCAAAAGCCTTTACCTCCTCGATCGAGATTGGGGCCATTAAATCGGAGTTCGTTTGATTGGAAACAAGCCTTGGGACACACGAGAAAATGGCGTCCGAGTCAACCCTCACTTGAGAAGAGAAGAGGTCCCTAAAGTAATCCATAGCCACCTTGCCAATATCATCTGTGGTCTCCGCCACCTCCCCCGATGAAGTTTTTATTCTATTAATTGACATTCAAGATCGCTTGTCCATCACCAAATCATCCCATTCTTTCAGCCATTTAATTCTCGATTTCTATTTCCAAAAAAGCTCTTGCTGGAGAAGAGCCAATTGGAGGTTCGCCTGAGTGGCGTTCATCCTGTCTATCCCCTCATCAGTTGTAGAGGAGAGGAGTGAGGCCTCGGCCCTTGTAATCTCATCCTTCGCCTTCTGGATATTACTTTGTACATCACCGAACGTCGATTTGTTCTACTCATAGAGGGTCCGTTTCAGATTCTTCATCTTAATCATCACTGAATGTCGATCTTCCAGGCTTTCGAGATAACCCTCTTGAAGTCAGCATGAGTGGTCCACATACGTTGGAAGCAGAATGGCCTAGGGAAGTTTGAAGATTCATCCTTGAAGCTCATAAGGATTGGAGAATGGTCCGAAGAGTCCCGCATAAGGTGGTCAATCTTAAACGACGGGAGATCGCTGATCCACCTCGTGTTAACAAGCATTCGGTCAAGTCTGGCCCACCTTCGTCCCCTGCCAGCTCGGTTGTTGCACCAAGTGAAGATAGAACCAGCAAACCCCAGTCTATCAGACCGGAATCGTTTATGACATCCTGGAATTTAGTCATCGATGCTGTGAGGGAAGGGGTCCCACCCAGTCTCTCGTCCAAGCTCACGGTAGCATTAAAGTCTCCGTAGGCCAGCCATAGGCCGCTGGCAAGAGTCGCAATCAATCTGAGTTCATCCCACAGAACCTTTCTCAGCTCCCTGTCACAGCTAGCATAAATGGTTAATATCATAATAGGAGTATAGGTACCACATGAAAGTAAGAATGAGCTGCATTGCCTAGACGCACAGACCGAATGCACCTGAATACCATGTTTCGTTAGGACCCATATTCTGCCATCAAAGGCCGCATCCATAAAATGGTGCTTGAACCCCAACTTTGCAGCCACATGGTCTTTTTTACTTTCCCTAATCAGAGGCTCCTAGAGGATGAGAACTGCCACCTTATGCTTCTTGATCATCTGCTTCAGATGACGAGTTGTTTGAGCATTACCTGCTCCTCTCACGTTCTAAGAGAGAATGCTAAACATCTGACACCCATCCTATTTTCTCAGCCCGTCTACGGATGCTTCTGAACCTCTGAGACTTCCTTTTAATGATGGAGGAAACAGGCCCGCTTCTCCTTTTTACTTTCACTGCTGGATTGACGGGCAGTTTCTGCCATACGACCTGATTGTAGAGGTTTTGAATCACCAGATTCATCAGCAGCAGCCTCCACATCAATGTCAACCCACAATGAGATGCCTCTGTCATAATTGTAGGGATCTTGGGCTACCTGATCTGCTTGCATAGGGCCCACATTATAAATGATGCTACGGCCAGGATTTGTAAAGCAATTTTCTGAGATTCCCTGCTTTGTGTAAGGACCTTGATTGATTTCGTTAACTAGATCGATGGGTTCCACACTACGGGTGGTAAACTTGGGACGATTATTGATTTAGAGTGGGTCGCAGACAGTTTCATGGCCAAGATGGATCAGAAAAGGCCCGGTCGACGACAGAAGTGATCCGGATTGTCAGACCTTAGATCGGGCGTATCTCGCAATCTGGAATGAGTTAGCTAACGTAAAATATATATGATTTTGGGGTAGAACGAGCTACTTTAGCCAACCAACCCAGCTATGTAGGTTTGCGATGCCCAGAATTGCAAAAAAACCTAGATCGACAGTCATTTCCCTGCTTTAAATTCGTTTTTACTATAAATAGTAAGTTTTAGTGATTATAACTCTTCATCCGTCAGGCTTTAGGAGTTGTGCCCAACGTGAAAAGAGATTAGAATAATTAGGAGAATGGTTTGGTGAAGCCAAATAGGACACTTACTATTTTTGGCCGAAAACCTTGCGCACTAGTAGACATCACGACCGTCTATAAATAGTAAGTTTACTATTTATAGTAAGTCACAGATTCTAGGAGTTCTAGTTGTAGTTTGATTCTGGTTTCATTCCCATTGCTTAATATCCCTATTTAAATGGTTGTGAACTCATTTTTAGTCATTAATTAATCAGTTCTGAATTTCTTAGAATTTATTTCTATTTTCTGCTTTCTTTCCTCGTGGATTCGAGAAGTCTCTGTGAGGAGTCCAGAGAAGCTCCGTGGATTCGGAGTATTTATCCTCATCACGTTCATCTCTGCGTCAATTATCCTTGGTTCTAATAATCAGGCTTTCATCAAAGTTAAGATGAACAGGGCCTGCCAGACTGAGAGGGAGAGGTTTGGAAGTCGGCATCCCCGACCTTTCTTTAAACAACTGTTGGACACCTGACAGCTGGCCCTCCCAATCTTCTCTAGCGTCGTTATGAATATTGAATCGGGGGAGGTCCGATTGTGTAGTGGGAGGAAAAGGTGTGGAGCTAGGGTGAGGGGGGGAAAGGAACGGGTTAGTGGAAGCCATTGGGTCCAAGGGGCTGGGCGCCTGATCAAGGGGAAAAGAAGGGGTAGGGTGACAAAGGGGGTTAACTGCGGAAGGATGCATTAGGGTGGGCAGTTGAGTTGGGTGATAAACCAGGTTTTGGTCCTATAGTTCCACCTGGGTCCTATCCCCCTGCAACATGTTAACACTTGTGGGAGAGTGTAGATAATGGCAAGCAGGAGAGGTCTGAGCAGAGGACGCCTGGTTGACTGATGAAGCAACTACCTTGGAGTCTTGGCCTCCAGCACCTTGAGTTTGGAATAGAGTATGGGCTTGGTTCAGTCCAGCCATACCAGCGTTAGACCCCCTGGCATAGGCCAGTTGCTCCTGCCGATGAGACTGATTATCCAGATGTAATGAAGTATTCAGTGGGATATTCGAGCGAGCAGTTGGAGATCCTTTGCCCTGATATGGTTGGTTCGTTTCTTATATTGCTGGATCCCTTCCCACTTCAAGTTGGGCTTCTTACTGATGATTACCAAATCTTCTTATGACCCATTGCCTTGTTCCTTCGTTCTGAGGTTCATTACGTGTCTCTATCACCTGAAGAGGGTTAAGGAAGACGAGGACAGGATGAGACCTCCCTTCCACCATGATGTTAAATTTTGTGCAGAAGGGAATGTCCTGTAATGGCAATATCCTCGCCTTGGCGTACCACCTGTTGTGGTTCATCTGTGGCGACGAGTCTATTTCTAACACTTTCCCAACTTTTTTCGTAATTTGACTGATCGTTTGCTCACACCAAGCATGTAATGGGATTCCCTCAATCCGGATCCATGTTCCCCTGCCTGGGACCTACATAGCTGGATCCTAAGGTCTAACATTGGCAAGGCCCAACTTACCATGAAGAATCGTATCACGTGAAAATGCAATGACCGCTTCCCTAGTACGAAAGTTTAGAGCAAAAGCTTGCGCTGTAATCTGGAAAATCTCCACCTAGGAGGCCTTAAACATAGAATCGTGGATCCCACTACGTAGGGATTGGGGAGATGTTGTAGCATTTAGAGATTCCCCAACTAGAGCGTAAGCCAGATCTGCTCTGCCCTTATCAGATATCCATTTGGGGATAATGACATTCCGGCCAGTGGGCTGCAGCGGAGGCGGAAGAGATGTGGCCTCCGTATAGGATCGGCCAACGTTTCGATTGTTGTTGCTGGCTCTGTTAGGGAGTACCCTGCACACATCGGATTGGATCCAGGAGGAAGAGGGAGGGACAGTGAGGTGGGGTGGGTTTAGGTGTACCTTGGTGACCGATTTCCTCGTTCTGCTGCCTCCCTCTCCATCAAATAGGCCGTATGAGGTTCTGTTGATAGCTTCACTGATGGACATTCTGCGTCGCCCCAGGAAGTGTCCATTGAGGAGCTCCATGGCCGATTTCGCATCCTCCCGACGCTTGAAAGTGACAAAAGCGAAACCCTTGCTTCTCCCGGATGCAGGAAAGGAAGGGATGAATACGTTCGCTAGGGCACTGAATTGTCCAAATCTGGCTCGAATGTCGTCGAAGGATGCCGAAAATGGGATGTTACCAATAAAAAGTCTGCTATGCCCTTTAGGGTTCTTGCATCGCACCTCCTTCCACTCCCCTTTCATACTTTCAATGGCAGTCTCCACCTGACCCATACGTCCGCTCGCTTGGCAAAATTTGTCTCTTCTCTTTGTTGACTTGTATGCAAAGACACACTCCAGTGAATGAGTTATTGACCAGACTAATATACCACAAGCGGGACAACTGACCTATCTCCTGAGGAATCACGCCATGAAAGTTGTTGGCTTCCTCAACATGTTCATGTTAACAAGACCATATATGAGTGATATAATGTCTTACTTCTATGAAATTTATATGCTTATAAGACTCATGCAGATAATTATAAGCCCGTGACCATCCTGCTAGTGTACTTCAAAAGAAAAATAAAAGAACAAGTAATTTAAAATTCACAATAAAAAACAAAATGGTCCTCCTTGTAATGATGTTCGGTTTTCACAATAATGGTACTATGAAATGCCTCCAATATACAACATTGTTTAGTATTAGCATTTTCTTATAATGTAGGCCTGCTTTACTTTTCATATAAAATATATTGCCATCTTGTCATTAGAATTTCATCAATATACTTTTACTTATGCAGGGCAATTTTACAGGACAAGATCTTTTGGTCTGGTTCTAATCTCCCGACTGAAGCTACTGGCTATGGATTGGTACTTCTCTTGAAATCTAATGCCTGCTAATGTTTTTCATATGTAAAAGATTCACTGCCATTGTTCACTTGCTGTGTTTCTGTTTAAGCCTCAACATCAATAGTTTCTAGACCAACGTTTTCTTCCTAAGACATGGCTTGCAATCTCATGAATACATGTGCCTTTTCTGCATGTTCTCATCTTATACTTGGAAAAACAAATAGAGAAATCAAAGGATTAAGGTTTCTTACTTTATCTTAAGAGCTTATACAAAAGGAGATAGATGTAGTACTACATGGTTATTCTAGTTTAAAAACACATGGTGACTGTTTTTATATCGTTAATGGTGTATTTGATCTTGTTCCTTTCAGACATTCTATAAACAGGTTACTTTCTAATTGGATCGTATGAATTTCTTTCATAATGGTTGTTTAATTGCAACCTATTCTAGCATCTGATTTGGGTTGTTTAATTGAATATGCATTTTTTATATACTATATATATAAAGTCAAAAATTAGTGACGATTTTCAGTTTGTTTCCTTTTCTAAGTGTAGCAATGGACCTGTGAGAGTTGTGAACTCATTGCCACCCTTACACAATATCTATCATATAGAGATTCAATCTTTTAATTGTGTAATGGGATGCTCTTTTGTAATTACTGAAACTTAAAGAGTGTTGATGTCATTTGATATACGGGCACATATTGGATCTTTATTCGCAAACTTGGTTCGTGTTGATAGTTAATGCACTGAGTTTTCCTTAAGAAAGTTTGCATGACCAATAAATTGTGTTTTGAGGAGATTTACATTGACCTAACCTTCTTATTCTACATATTTTACTTTGAGCTTCTACAAGTTGGGAGGATGGATGATTGTCTTATATTTTTCTTCCCTTTGACCCTTCCATTGCTTTTCTCTTTGCCTTACCACATTTTTGATCCATTAATAAACACGTTACATTTATTCTTCTATGCATGAGAAGAATTGTGTTTGACATGTTTCGATATGGATTTGGGTGCGGTGTGGGAAACCTATGTCTTACGTGAACACTACGTGAAAAATGGAAAAAAATGATGGATTTAGAGACAATTCTGGACCGTCTCTAAAATTGCTTGGTTTAAAGACGCTTTAGAGACGGTCGTAAACCGTCTCTAAACTTTTAGACGGCCCTTGACCGTCCTTAATATTGTCTTAAAAATTTGAACGTCTATAAATCATTTAAGATGGTAAAAAATCGTCGTTAACTGCGGATAAAAGACGGCTATTGACCATTTGAAATAAGAGACAGTCTCTGACCGTCTTATATGCAGCCATTTGAGATGGTCAAAGGCCGTCCGTATTAGAGACGGTCATTGGCCGTCTCTAACTGGTAATTTGAGAATGTGAAGGACCGTCTCAATTAGAGAGGGTCATTGGCCGTCCTTTCTTGTAATCTGAGACTGTAAAAAATAGTCTGTATTAGGGATGGTCCTTAGCTGTCTTCATTTGACACTGTCAAAGACGGTTATTAGCCATCTTATAGTAGTCATTTGAGACTGTCGAAGACCGTCTGCATTAGAAATGGTCCTAAACCGTCTCTAATGCTCAGGTCAAAAATTAAGAGCAAAAAAATATATGAATTTTGAAAAAAAAAAAAGTTAAAAAGCTTAGAAAAGTAATTAACAATGTTTAAGAAAAAAATTTAGATTTTGAAAAAAAAAATGTAATTTTATAAAAATCTAGATTTTGAAAAAAGAAATTAAGAACTATGAATAATGTTGATAATTTTGAAAAAAAAAAAAAGATTTCGATAAAAAAATGATATTTTGAAAAGGAAAATTTATAAAATTAAACAAAATTGTGAAAAAATTGACAAATTATAAAATATATATATATATATATATATATATATATATATTTTAAAAGGAAAACTAGATTTTGTATTTTGACAAGAAAAATTAAAAAGTTATATAACAAGATTTCGATAAAAAAATGATATTTTGAAAAAGAAAATTTTAAAAATTAAACAAAATTGTGAAAAAATTGATAAATTGTAAAAAAAAATATATATTTTTTGAAAAAGAAAACTAGATTTTGTATTTTGACAAGAAAATTCAAAAAGTTATATAACAAAAGTGAGATTTAAAAAATGATATTTTGAAAAAGAAAATTTAAAAAATTAAACAAAATTGTGAAAAAATTGACAAATTGTAAAAAAATATATTTTTTTAATAAAGAAAGCTAGATTTTGTATTTTCACAAGAAAAATTGAAAAGTTAGATAACAAAAGTGAGATTTTGATGATGTGTTGTATATTCTTACTGCCCCTATATTTCTCCAACCCATTTTTGGGCCAGGTATAAAAAATTATGTAGATTTAAATCTTAAGTGGACCACACCACTAGAAAGAATGATAATATAGTACCTCGTCATTAAAAATTATAAGGAGCCCATCGTAAGGTTTTAGTAATGTTTATTTGCAATCCAACTTGTTGATAATGTAAAGAAGATCTAGATGAAGGTAAACTACAAAGATCAAATTGATCCAAAACTTTTGTGGCCTTCAAAAGGTTTTTCATAGTTATTCATCATTGTTTTGATTGATATGGCCCACCTGAGATTATTGAGTTCTTATGATTTGAAATCACATCCTAAAATATGATGGAAAAATATATGGACGGTGTCGATATACATAAAATATATCAAGTTGGGCCCTACACGGTTAGAGTAACACCCATAAAGGAGTTACCTAAAATAGTGAAATGGTACTATAAGGTCACCTCATGAGAACTTCCCATGAGGTTAATCTGTGTGCACTCCACCATGATGTGTGTAGAACATCAACACCATGATTTGATGTGTCCCCTTTAAGTCTAAAAATCAGTCGTATACGAAACTCAGGTGGGCCATAGCATCTAAAACTATGTGAAGACATCCTTAAAACATATAAAAGCATTTGGTGGGGCCCACATGAGTTTTGGATATGAATGAAACTTGGTCTGACTCCTCATCCAAGTGGGACACACATAATGAATGGGCTGGATCTATGAACCACATCTAGGTGGGCCCAATAAATTATTATGAATGTTTTAATGGGAGGGTAACCCTCTCAACTATAGTATGTGGTGTGGCCCACCCAAGTCATGGATTGACTTTATTTTTAAGCTTGTGGCCTACCATGGAATAGTGCATCTGACTGATGGGGCAAATCCAAAGTTCAAGTGGACCCACACCATAGAAAAGAGTGGGATAGTGACACTGACTATTGAAACCTTCTTAGGGCCCACTGTGATGTTTATTTGAGATCCAACATATTTATAAGTTAATATAGACATGGATGTGGTTGAAACTTGGTCTGACCCCTCATCCAAGTGGGACACAGGATATGTGAATCACATTTAGGTAGGCCCAATATATGATTATAAATGTTTTAAGGAAACTCTTCTCTACTACATTTAGGTGAGTTACTCGTTACTCTTACCAGAGTAATTAAACTCTGTGGGGTCCACTATTATTTATTTATTTTATCCATTCCCTTCATCCATGTTAACAGATAATTTGACGTCTAAAGAACAAAAAGGAAGCATATCCAAAGCTCAGGTGGACCACACCATAGGAAATAGTGTGATTGAACCTCTACCGTTTAAAATTTCTTGGAGGCCATAGAAGTTTTGGATCAAGCTGATGTTTGTGTTTTTTATTCATTCATATATTTTTGATATTATGAATGACCCTTAACCATTTTTGGACAATCTGATTAGTCCAGATTGAAGAGTAAATAACTTCAGATGTTTAAATCAAAATTCAGTCAAATTATTGATCAATCTTGTTTGTCCAATATCTTTCTCATATATAGCATGATCGAGGTGAGTAACTATAATGATTAGTAAAATAGAGTGAATGGACCAGACACGTAAAATGGGTCAAATATTCTAGTCAAAATTGTGAGCCAACTTATTGACACCCTAAGACTCTAAGAATTAATGTTAGTAGGTTTTGTAGGGCTCATCATAATGTGTGTCGAACATCAACACCATGCATTTGATAGAGTTTTGGATCAAGCTGATGTTTGTGTTTTCCCTTCATTCATATCTTTTTGATATTATGAACATGTTAGATAACAAACATTACTATGGGCCCAAGGAAGGTATCAACGGTGTAAATCATTATTTCACACTGTTTTGTGTGGCACGGTCCACTTAAGTTTTGGATTTACCGAAAATTTGGGATCAACACACACCATTCATCCATTTTTCGAGATCATTTTATAGAATTATCTAAAAAATGAATCATATTCAAAGATTAAATGGACCACGCCACAAATAAGGGGAACCGATTGGCTACGCCCCCTACACCATCCAATGGCTAGTGGTCGGTGCTATGATTTATGGCCCCACGACCATTTTTTTTTAAAAAAACTTTTGAACCAGTTGGATTTCAAATAAACATTACGATAGGCCTTAGAATAGTTTCAACGGTGGGAATCACCCTCCCATTGTTTTCTTTGGTGGGGTCCACTACAAATTTTTATCTGTCTCATTCTTTGGCTCGTGACTTAAAATGATGTCTTAAAATGGATGGACGGTATGGATATAACAAATACATCATAAATATTTATATTTTTAAAATATTATATATATATATATGGAAAAGGTTCTACAAGTCGAGCTCATGGGAACTCCCCATGAGGTCGAGCTGTGTGGGCCCCACCATGATGTGTGTCGTAAATCAACACCGTGCATTTGATGGGTCCCCTTTAAATTATGGGATATCCCAAAAATCAGCTGTATACAGAACTCTGGTGGGCCATACCATCTAAAATCATGAGAAGACATGCTTAAAACATATAAAAGCACTTGGTGGGGCCCACCTGAAATTTGGATGCATCTGAAACTTGGTATGACCCCTCATCCAAGTGGCACACACATAATGGATGGGCTAGATTTGTGAACCACATCTCTGTGATCCCAAAAAATAATTATGAATGTTTTAATGGAGGGTAACCCCTCTCAACTTTTGTGTTCGGTGGTCCGTGGGGCCCACCATGATGTATGTGTTTCATCCATGCCGTCCATCTATTTTTATAGTTCATTTTATAATATTACAAAAAAATGAGTTATATCCCAATCTCGAGTGGACCACATTACAGGAAAATGTTGAATGAATGTCGACCATTAAAAACTTTTTGGGAGCCATAAAAGTATTGGATCAAGCTGATCTTTGTTTTTTCCCTTCATCTGGGCCTTTATGACCAAATCAACAGATTAGATGTCAGATAAACATTACAGTAGGCCTTAGGAGGATTTAAATGATAGATATCCAATCACTATTGTTTTCCTGTGGTGTGGTCCACCTAAGATTTATATCCCTCTTATCTTTAGGACAAAGGCCTAAAATGATCTTTAAAAATGGATGAACGGATTAGATGAAACATATACATCATGGTGGGGCCCACAGAGCACCGAACACTAGCCACGGGGCTAGTTTTAGGGGGAATAGCCAATCCGTTCCACCCTAAAAATCATCCCGCGCGTGCCCACAACCCAAATCCATAAATCTCTCTCTCTCTCTCTCTCTCTCTCTCTCTCTCTTCTCTCTCTCTCTCTCTCTCTCTCTCTAGCTAATCCGCGTCCCCCTCTCTCTCTCTCTCTCTCTCTCACCCTCCTCTTCTCCCTCCCTCTCTCTCTCTCTAAACATGTCAGTAGCTAATCCGCGTCCCCCTCTCTCAACCTGTCAGTAGCTTATCCACGTCTCCCTCTCCTCTCTCTCTCTCTCTCGCCCTCCTCTTTCTACTCCAAACCCTAACCCATCATCCACCGACGATGTCCATACTCTTCCCCATCGGCGAAAGCAGCGGATCAAGTCCCAATGCATGGCCGCCCAACCTCCATCAACGACAGCTACCGTCAAATCAAAGGTACTCACTCTCGATCTCTCTTACGTCATCTCTGTCTATCTCACTTCCCCTTTCGATTTGGGGATTTTAGGTCTTACAGATTTGGGGATTTTAGGGCTTACAGATTTAGGGATTTTAGGGCTTATAGATTTTAGAGATTTTATGGCTTACAGATTTGAGGATTTTAGGGCTTACAGATTTAGGAATTTTAGGGCTTATAGATTTGGAGATTTTAGGGCTTACAGATTTTAGGGATTTTAGGGCTTACAGATTTGGGGATTTGAGAATCAGAGTCGTTGGCCTGATGGAAAGCTTGGATCTAATCAGAGTTGTTGGCTTGATGGACAGCTTGGATCTTGCACAAGTGTGCCAAGTCTGCGTATAGGGTGTTGGGGTGGTGGAAATGGGTGGCCTGATCTAGCTATCTACATACCAGGTTCGAACTTTCAATGAAAAGAGAGAGAAGAACACTTCTGTTTTGGAAAAGGACTTATATTTTCTTTCTTTCTTTTTCTTTGTTGATTTTAATTTGGGTTGTAGAGATCTAATATATATAAAATGTGAGTGATCATATATATATAAATTTGAATGATTTTCGACTGTTCTTGGATTTTGATTTTATTTTTATAGCATGATGATATTCTGTTGAGGTTGAATCATTAAGAGTCTGATGCAATAGATGTGAATATGTCCTGATTTAGCCATACTCTACAAGTGTTGTCCATGGTTCATTGACCTAGACTGTTGTGCTAGAGGCATCTCCTGCTCACTTGGAAATCACATCATCAACCTCTTGAGAGGTGAAAATTTCTCTGACTTGCAACTCTGCCATTGATCGGTCAAATTTCCGTATACCAGATCAAGATGCAGTTTAAAAACTGGTCAAGGATAAATGTCTCAGACCGTACAAATCTATTAAGCACACTTTTTCAGTCATGGAAGTGATGAAAGAATTATGCCAATGCTTTTTAAATCTATCATCCAAGAAAAACTAACCACCCCATCTATTTTTAAGTACTTTAAATGAAAAAACAACCATTCATTTCTAAATTAGTGGATCTCTTATCTTTATAAATAGCCATTTCTTCCTTTATTTCATCGTTCAGCTGTCCAAACATACATATAAGAAAGAGAGAGATGGGATGTTTATAATAATATTAAAAAAATCAGTTTATATAAAAAAATTTCCATTTGATTTTTTTTGTATGGATGCATCATGCATGGTTTTATGATAAAACACATGTATGTATAAAACAAATTATTTGTTCTAAACAGGACATTTATGATAAAACAAATTATTTGTTACAAACAGGACATTTATCAAAGGAGCACTATCAGGTGATATTTAAGATTTTCATTATAAATAGATTAAGAGCCAATGATAATTATAAGTAGACTTGCAGCCAAAAATAAAGAATTTAATTTTTTTCAAAACATGGAAAGACTAATCAGTCCTACTTCTTGTGACTTTAGCCACTACTTCAAATGGAGGGACTGCATAGATTTGGTTAGGGAGACTACTGATGGTGAACTAGCAGCTGCAACAAATATGAGAGTTATAAAGGTGAAAAGAAACATAAGGCGGTCGGTAAGATAAGTTGCATGATTTTCCTTTTCAACTGTTAGTCATAGATTGACAGTACTTGTTTCAATTTTCTTGGATAGATGATGAATGTATTTGGGAATGTAAATGAAAATAAAAAACTTATAATATATATATGTTATCAATGGAGGATACCTTGTTTAGGGGGACATGAAATTCTTATAGCTTATGGTATGGTGTCCCAATATTGGTTGTATGTTACTAGTATGTAGTAGATAATACTAGGTTCAATAGTAGATAATACTAGAGACTTCCTAAACCTAAACCTACACCTAATCCTAATCTACTCCTTAACCTAAACCTAAAATTGAAAACCCAAACCTAAATTCGTACATAAACCCGAACCCGAACCCGATTTCTTAAACCTAAACCTTAACCTATTCTCAATTCCCTAAACCGTAACCTATAACCTAACCTAAACCTAAACCTATAACCTACACTTATAACCTAAACCTAAACCTATAACCTAAACCTGTAACCTTAACCTAAACGTAAAACCTAAACCTAAACCCAAACCCGATCCCGAACCCAAATCAAATCCCTAAACCCTTAGCCTAAACCTAAAACCCAAACTTAAACCCGATCTCGAACCCGAACCTGATTTCCTATACCTAAACCTTAACGTATTCTCAAATCCCTAAACTTAAACCTACACCTAATCCTAATCTCAACTCCCTAACCTAAACCTAAACCTAAACTTGAAAACCCAAACCTAAAGCCGATCCCGAACCCGAATCTAAATCCCTAAACGCTTAGCCTAAACCTAAAACCCAAATGTAAACCTGATCTCGAACCTGAACCCAATTTCCTATACCTAAACCTTAATGTATTCTCAAATCCTTAAACCTAAACCTACACCTAATCCTAATCTCAACTCCCTAACCTAACCTAAACTTGAAAACCCAAAACTAAACCCGAACCCAATCCCGATTTCCCAAACCTAAACTTATGACCTTAACCTAAACCTATTCTCAAATCCCAAAACTCGTAACCTAAACCTAAACCAAAACCTATAACCTAAACTCGAACCCATTCTCAAATCCCATAACCTATAACCTAAACCTAAACCTTAACCAAAACCAAAACCAAAACCAAAACCTATAACCTAAACCCAAACCTAAACCCGAACCCGAATTCCTAAACCTTAACCTAAACATATAACATATAACCTATAACTTAAGCCTATACCTAAACCTAACCTTACTTATAACCTAAAACTATTCTCAAATCCTTAAACCTTAACCTATAACCTAACTTAAACCTATACTTATAACTTAAAACTATTCTCAAATCACAAAACCTATAACCTAAACCCGAATCCAAACCCGAACCCGAACCCGATTTCCTAAACCTTAACCTAAACATATAACCTATAACCTAAGCCTATAACTTAAACCTAAACCTAAACCTATAACCTAATCCTAAACCTATAACCTAAATGTATTCTCAAATCCCTAAACCTAAACCTACAACTAATCCTATATTTATGTTGTTTTTAAATGTATTAGCTCGAAATTGATGGAGCAGACCCGGATGTGTGTCGGAGCTATCCGGATGTTGAGAGAGGGTCCCTGGAAGGTGAGAACCGCTGTTATAACCATGATGAAGTTGTTCATTTCCTATGGACAGCATTGGAGGGGCCTGACCATTTGGATAGGCTGTGTTTATGTATTTGCTTGAAATTAATGGAGCAAATCCGGATGTGCGTCAGAGCTATCCGGATGAGCGGGGGTCCCTGGAAGGTGAGAACCGCAGTTATGACTATGATGAAGCTATCTATTTCCTATGAATAGCATTGGAGGGGCCTGACCATTTGGACAGGCCGTGTCTATGTATTTGCTTGAAATTAATGGAGCAGACCCGGATGTGCATCGGAGCTATCCGGATGAACGGGGGTCCCTGGAAGGTAGGAACAGCTGTTATGACCATGATGAAGCTGTTCATTTCCTATGGATAACATTGGAGGGGCCTGGCCATTTGGACAGGCCGTGTTTATATCTGTATTTGCAGGGACTACACCCTTAACCTAAACCACACCCTAAACCTATAACCTAAACCTATTTTCAATTACCTAAACTTATAACCTATAACCTAAACCTAAACCTATAACCTAAACCTATTCTCAAATCCCTAACCTAAACCTCAACCTAAACCTAAACTTGAAAACCCAAACCTAAACCCGATCCCGAACCCGAACCCGAATTCTTAAACCTAAACCTTAACCTATTCTCAATTTCCTAAACCTAAACCTAAACCTAAACTTATAATCAATAACCTAAACCTAAACCTAAAACCTAAATGTATTCTCAAATCCCTAAACCTAAACCTACACCTAATCCTAATCTCAATTCCCTAATCTAAACCTAAACCTAAACTTGAAAACCCAAACCTAAACCCTATCCCGAACCCGAACCTGATTTTCAAAACCTAAACCTTAACCTATTCTCAATTCCCTAAACCTATAGCTTATAACCTAAACCTTAACCTAAACCTAAACCTAAACCTATAACCTATAACCTAAACCTAAAACCAAAATGTATTCTCAAATCCCTAAACCTACACCTACACCTAATCCTAATCTCAACTCCCTAACTGAAACCTAAACATAAACTTGAAAACCCAAACCTAAACCTGATCTCGAACCCGAACCCAATTTTCAAAACCTAAACCTTAACCTATTCTCAATTCCCTAAACCAATAGCTTATAACCTAAACCTAAACCTTAACCTTAACCTAAACCTAAACCTAAACTGTTGAGGGTCAAATATTGCATATTAGACCCTATTTATTACTTGGATTTACGAGCATGATACAGTTTAACGGTCGGTTTTAATCGTGTTTGTGATGCAGGTTATATTTGAGAACATGGACTGCAAAAAGGTGCTTAAAGCATAGATTTAATGCTCTGACGTCACCAAGGCTAGGGAAGGACCCCAGGGGACCAAGATCGATGGATTTACACACCAGAGATCCGAGGAAATTAAGCCGTTCACATTAAAGAGGCCCGAAAATGGTCCAGAATGCAAAATTATAGGGTTTCTGCCATCCAATTGGCTTGAAACTTCATACATTTACTGAAGGACATAAATGAACCGTACATATTAAATTTTAGCCACTGGATATCTCGGGAAGTGGCCAACAGACAGATCAGCACCTTAATTCATTAAGTGGGGCCCACATGCTATCTGGATATGCTTCAAAATTGGTCTCGGCGGGTTAAATAATATGAGAAAAGATATAGACGGAACGGATTTCTCATGACCATCATGATGTGGCCCATGAGCATCATGTGTATAGAGAGTGTACACGCACTCAACGTGCACCGGATGAGGAAACCCGGTCAAAGTCAGTGTTGACCGAGCTCTTACGCAAAAACGGCAACTGCTGTTACAGTGACCATTCGCATCAGCCATCGGTTGATATTGTGGGCCCCACCCATTGTCCATATGGACAATCCAAACCATCCATCAAATTCGTAGAAGCCCGCTCACCAAGTCCTAGGTGAATATTTTTGAGGAAACAAGGAAGATGGTATCAGTTTCGTTAAAACAGAAGATTGATGGTGCAACGAAACCATCCATGGGCAACATCGAATTTGATCTGCAACCAATCAATCCCACCTGGTTTTTCGATCTGCAACGAGTGGACGGTTTGGATTTATCATCAAATCCCGATAATCGGCCTCGCCATCATCTCAGCGCAAGAGTGGAAGCTCTGTTCGCGCGTCCGTGATTTCCGGCCGCTGTGGGCCTCATTGTGTTCGTGACCACCGTCGGATCAACAATCCGATCCGTCTATCAGGTGCATAGGAGGGTCATGATCCCAACCAAGGAGCCAAAACCAAGCAAGGGATAGTCAGCCATCCTAAAAAAATCAGTCAAACGCAAGGCAGTTTGCGTTCCTGCGCAAACACAAACAGCATTCTCCTCTGCTGCGTAGATGAGTTTCGCACCAACTCCAGTTGTGCAGCGACCACTCCACCATCCGCACAGTTATAAAGGAAAAAAAAAGAGAAGGATTGAAGTTTTGGGGGTCGGAAACGTGAAAGCAAACGGGGGAGGCCAAGTGCAAGAGAGAGTTTTGTTTTTAGTTTTTCTGTTTTAGTTTTTCTTTTATTTTCTTTTGAAGATTAGTTAATCATGTTTGTGGTTAGCTAACCCCTTAGCTAGGGCTAAGGGGTGAAGCTTGTGGCGTGATGGGACTGATTCTATGGCGTTGATTTATGGTTATGAACTGATGTTTGATTCTACTTGATTAATTAAAATATTCATAGTTTCTAATGATTTGTTGTGACTTAAATTACAATAGATCTGCGATGGCTTTGAGTATTTCCTTCTTCCTCATATTTTGATTGTGAAATCAGGAAACCCTGTTGTTCACCATTGCCCCTTGGACATGGTTGGATGATGGAAACCTTCCTAATTTTCATACATCTTCTGATTGATTGTGAATTGATTTGAGTTCTGTTGTTTACCTTGTCTCATGGGCATGGATTTGTGATGGAATCATATCTAATTCTTATACCTTTCATCTATTTGAAAACTAGATCAAAAGGAAGTTCACATTGATTTTCAGGTTATATCTTCCGACTGGATGAAGATGGGACTCGAAGTCCAGTTGAGTTCATGAGTCGACCCCCAGCAACTATAAAAGGGAGGGACGTGAAGATAGGAGGGAGAGAAAGACAGGAGAGAAGGAAGAAGTTTTTGTTTTTGTTTTTTTTTTTTTTTTTTTTTTTTATGCTTTTCTTCTCAAATTTCTGATGAGATCTAGGCTAGATCTCATCAGAAATTTGAGAAGAAAAGCATAAAAAAAAAAAACTTCTTCCTTCTCTCCTGTCTTTCTCTCTCTCCTGTCTTTCTCTCCCTCTTGTCTTCACGTCCCTCCCTTTTATAGTTGCTGGGGGTCGACTCATGAACTCAATTGGACTTCGAGTCCCATCTTCATCTAGTCGGAAGATATAACCTGAAAATCAATGTGAACTTCCTTTTGATCTAGTTTTCAAATAGATGAAAGGTATAAGAATTAGATATGGTTCCATCACAAATCCATGCCTATGAGACAAGGTAAACAACAGAACTCAAATCAATTCACAGTCAATCAGAAGATGTATGAAAATTAGGAAGGTTTCCATCATCCAATCATGTCCAAGGGGCAATGGTGAACAACAGAGTTTCCTGATTTCACAATCAAAATATGAGGAAGAAGGAAATACTCAAAGCCATCGCAGATCTATTGTAATTTAAGTCACAACAAATCATTAGAAACTATGAATATTTCAATTAATCAAGCTAGAATCAAACATCAGTTCATAACCATAAATCAACACCGTAGAATCAGTCCCATTACGCCACAAGCTTCACCCCTTAGCCCTAGCTAAGGGGTTAGCTAACCACAAACATGATTAACTAATCTTCAAAAGAAAATAAAAGAAAAACTAAAACAGAAAAACTAAAAACAAAACTCTCTCTTGCACTTGGCCTCCCCCGTTTGCTTTCACGTTTCCGATCCCTAAAACTTCGATCCTTCTCTTTTTTTTTCCTTTATAGCTGTGCGGATGGTGGAGTGGTCGGTGCATAACTGGAGTTAGTGCGATACTCCTCTACGCAGCAAAGGAGAATGCTGTTTGTGTTTGCCCAGGAACGCAAACTGCCTTGCGTTTGACTGATTTTTTTGGGATGGCTGACTGTCCCTTGCTCGGTTTTAGCTCCTTGGTTGGGATCATGACCCTGATCCTATGCACCTGATAGACAGATCGGATTGTTGATCTGACGGTGGTCACGAACACATTGAGGCCCACAGCGGCCGGAAATCGCGGACGCGCGAAAAGAGCTTACGCTCTTGCGCTAAGATGATGGCGGGGCCGATTATCAGGATTTGATGATAAATTCAAACCGTCCACTCATTGCAGATCGAAAAACCAGGTGGGATTGATTGGTTGCGGATCAAATTCGATGTTGCCCATGGATGGTTTCGTTGCACCATCAATCTTCCGTTTTAATGAAACCGATACCATCTTCCTTGTTTCCTCAAAAATATTCACCTAGGACTTGGTGAGCGGGCTTCTACGAATCTGATGGATGGTTTGGATTATCCATATGGACAATGGGTGGGGCCCACAATATCAACCGATGGCTGATGCGAATGGTCACTGTAACGGCAGTTGCCGTTTTTGCGTAAGAGCTCGGTCAACACTGACTTTGACCGGGTTTCCTCATCCGGTGCACGTTGAGTGCGTGTACACTCTCTATACACATGATGCTCATGGGCCACATCATGATGGTCGTGAGAAATCCGTTCCGTCTATATCTTTTCTCATATTATTTAACCCGCCGAGACCAATTTTGAAGCATATCTGATAGCATGTGGGCCCCACTTAATGAATTAAGGGGCTGATCTGTCCATTGGCCACTTCCCGAGATATTCAGTGGCTAAAATTTAATATGTACAGTTCATTTATGTCCTTCAGTAAATGTATGAAGTTTCAAGCCAATCGGATGGCAGAAACCCTATAATCTTACATTCTGGACCATTTTCGAGCCTCTTTAATGTGAACGGCTTAATTTCCTCGGATCCCTAGTGTGTAAATCCATCGATCTTGGTCCCCTGAGGTCCTTCCCTAGCCTTTGTGATGCCAGAGTGTTAAATCTATGCTTTAAGCACCTTTTTGCAGTCCATGTTCTCAAATATAACCTGCATCACAAACACGATTAAAACCGACCGTTAAACCGTATCATGCTTATAAATCCAGGTAATAAATAGGGTCTAATATGCAATATTTGACCCTCAACATAAACCTATAACCTATAACCTAAACCTAAAACCAAAATGTATTCTCAAATCCCTAATCCTAATCTCAACTCCCTAACCTAAACCTAAACCTAAACTTGAAAACCCAAACCTAAACCCGATCTCGAACCCGAACCCGATTTTCTAAACCTAAACCTTAACCTATTCTCAATTCCCTAAACCTATAGCTTATAACCTAAACCTAAACCTTAACCTAAACCTATAACCTTAACCTAAACAAAAACCTATGACCTAAAACCTAAATGTATTCTCAAATCTCTAAACCTAATCCTAATCTCAACTACCTAACCTAAAGCTAAACCTAAACTTGAAAACTCAAACCTAAACCCGATCCCGAACCCGAACCCGATTTCCTAAACCTAAACTTTAACCTATTCTCAAATCCCAAAACCTAAACCTATACCTAATCCAAATCTCAACTCCCTAACCTAAACCTAAACCAAACTTGAAAACCCAAATCTAAGCCTCGATCCCGAACCCGAACCCAATTTCTTAAACCTAAACCTTAACCTATTATCAGTTCCCTAAACCTATAGCTTATAACCTAAACCTAAACCTTAACCTAAACCTAAACCTAAACCTTAACCTAAACCTATAACCTTAACCTAAACCAAAACCTATGACTTAAAACTTAAACGTATTCTTAAATCTCTAAACCTAATCCTAATCTCAACTCTCTAACCTAAACCTAAACTTGAAAACCCAAACCTAAACCCGATCTCGAACCCGAACCCGATTTCCTAAACCTAAACCTTAACTTATTCTCAAATCCCTAAACCTAAACCTACACCTAATCCTAATCTTAGTTCCCCTAACCTAAGCCTAAACCTAACTTGAAAACCCAAACCTAAACCCGATCTCGAACCCAAACCCTAACCTGATTTCCTAAACCTAAACCTTAACCTATTCTCAATTCCCTAAACCTTAACCTATAACCTAACCTAAACCTAAACCTATAACCTACAGTTATAACCTAAACCTAAACCTATAACCTAAACCTAAGCCTAAAACCAAAACCTATGACCTAAAACCTATATATATATTCTCAAATCCCTAAACCTAAATCTACACCTAATCCTAATCTCAACTTCCTAACCTAAACCTAAACCTAAACTTGAAAACCCAAACCTAAACCCGATCTCGAACCCCAACCCATTTTCCTAAACCTAAACCTTAACCTATTCTCAATTCCCTAAACCTATAGCTTAAAACCTAAACCTAAACCGAAACCTAAACCTTAACCTAAACCTACAACCTTAACCTAAACCAAAACCTATGACCTAAAACCTAAATGTATTCTCCAATCTCTAAACCTAAACCTACACCTAATCTTTATCTCAACTCCCTAACCTAAACCTAAACCTAAACTTGAAAATCCAAACCTAAAACCCGATCCCGAACCCGAACCCGATTTCCTAAACCTAAACCTTAACCTATTCTCAAATCCCTAAACCTAAACCTACACCTAATCCTAATCTAAACTCCCTAACCTAAACCTAAACCTAAACTTGAAAACCCAAACCTAAACCCAATCCCAAACTCGAACCCGACTTACAAACCTAAACCTTAACCTATTTTCAAATCCCTAAACCTAAACCTACACCTAATCCTAATCTCAACTCCCTAACCTAAACCTAAACCTAAACTTGAAAACCTAAACCTAAAACCCGATCCCGAACCCGATTTCCTAAACCTAAACCTTAACCTATTCTCAAATCCCTAAACCTAAACCTACACCTAATCCTAATCTCAACTCCCTAACCTAAACCTAAACCTAAACTTGAAAACCCAAACCCAAAATCGATCCCGAACCCGAACCCGATTTCCTAAACCTAAACCTTAACCTATTCTCAAATCCCTAAACCTAAACCTACACCTAATCCTAATCTCAACTCCCTAACCTAAACCTAAACCTAAACTTGAAAACCCAAACCCAAAATCTCGATCCCGAACCCGAACCCGATTTCCTAAACCTAAACCTTAACCTATTCTCAAATCCCTAAACCTAAACCTACACCTAATCCTAATCTAAACTCTCTAACCTAAACCTAAACCTAAACTTGAAAACCCAAACCTAAACCCAATCCCGAACCCAAACCCGAATTCCTAAACCTTAACCTTAACCTATTTTCAAATCCCTAAACCTAAACCTACACCTAATCCTAATCTCAACTCCCTAACCTAAACCTAAACCTAACTTGAAAACCCAAACCTAAACCCGATCCCGATTTCCTAAACCTAAACCTTAACCTATTCTCAATTCCCTAAACCTTAACTTATAACCTAACTTAAACCTAAACCTATAACCTAAACCTATAACCTAAACCTAAACCTATAACCTAAACCTAAGCCTAAAACCTAAACCGATGACCTAACCTAAACCTATAACCTAAACCTTAACCAATAACCTAAAACCTAAACCTAAACCTAAAACCTAAATGTATTTTTAAATCCCTAAACCTAAACCTACACCTAATCCTAATCTCAACTCCCTAACCTAAACTTAAACCTAAACCTAATCCTAATATCAACTCCCTAACCTAAACCTAAGCCTAAACTTGAAAACCCAAACCTAAACCCGATCGCGAACCCGAACTCGATTTGCTAAACCTAAACCTTAACATATTCTCAATTCCCTAAACCTATAGCTTATAAGACCTAAAACCTTAACCTTAACCTAAACCTATAACCTTAAAACCAAAACCTATGACCTAAAACCTTAACCTATAACCTATAACCTATAACCTAAACTTATAACCTAAACCTTAACTAATAACCTAAAACCTAAACCTAAACCTAAAACCTAATTGTATTCTCAAATCCCTAAACCTAAACCTACACCTAATCCTAATCTCAACTCCCTAACCTAAACCTAAACCTAAACTTGAAAACCCAAACCTAAACCCGATCTCGAACCCGAACCCGATTTCCTAAACCTAAACCTTAACATATTCTCAATTTCCTAAACCTATAGCTTATAAGACCTAAAACCTTAACCTTAACCTAAACCTATAACCTTAAAACCAAAACCTATGACTTAAAACCTTAACCTATAACCTATAACCTAAACTTATAACCTATAACCTAAAACCTAAACCTTAACCAATAACCTAAAACCTAAACCTAAACCTAAAACCTAAATGTATTCTCAAATCCCTAAACCGAAACCTACACCTAATCCTAATCTCAACTCCCTAACCTAAACCTAAGCATAAACTTGAAAACCCAAACCTAAACCCAAACCCGAACCCGATTTCCTAACCCTAAACCT
This sequence comes from Magnolia changhungtana, assembly GCA_030180095.1. Classification (NCBI taxonomy): domain Eukaryota; kingdom Viridiplantae; phylum Streptophyta; class Magnoliopsida; order Magnoliales; family Magnoliaceae; genus Magnolia; species Magnolia changhungtana. The sequence continues at coordinate 4,764,489 of JASAUF010000396.1, read as the reverse complement.
TAACCTATTCTCAATTCCCTAAACCTAAACCTTAACCTAAACCTAAACCTTAACCTAAACTTAAAACCTAAACCTAAACCTAAACCTATAACCTAAAACCTAAACATAAACCTAAAACCTAAATGTATTCTCAAATCCCTAAACTTAGACCTACTCATAATCCTAATCTCAACTCCCTAACCTAAATCTAAACTTGAAAACCCAAACTTAAACCCAATCCTGAACCCGAACCCGATTGTTATAATAATGTAGCCCAATCATATGACAACAAACAAGAATGTATCCCTTTTAACACATGCCCCTTTTTACAAAGCTTTAATTTTTGTTGTTGTTTCTATTAATTGAAACACTTTTTTGCATTTTTACTCGTATTAGTTTTATTTTAATGATTAGTTTTATTTTAAAAAAGTGCCCACTTTTTTGAAAGAAGTTTATGCAATTCTTCATGATTCTGAATTACAATGTTTTGTTGGTTGAATATTTTTTTATTAGATGAAAGACACAAAAAGAAAATTGTTGCTAATTTTTTTTCCTTTTTTTTACTTATGAAGTTAAACTTATATGTATTATGCGTGGATGAATGTAATGTGGATAAGATTGTTTGTGTTTGGATGGATGTAGTTTATGTTTGGATGGATTTACGTAGTTTGAGTTTAGATGGACGTGAATGTGAATGTGATGAAATATATTGTATAACAGGTGTATATCAGGAAGAATACGATGAATGTAAAAGGTCAAATTTGAAAATTTTAAGGGTCATAAGAGAAGGCCCGTAGCAGTCCTTTGAAGGCTCATAAGAGACGGTCCATGACAGTCCTTTTAAAGCACAGGACATGGCCGTCCTTTGAAGGCTCATAAGAGATGGTCCATGACAGTCCTTTTTCAGGACGGTCTATGACAGTCCTTTTAAAGGACGGTTCATGGCCGTCCTTTAAAGGCTCATAAGAGACGGTCCATGACAGTCCTTTTAAAGGATGCTCCATAGCCGTCCTTTTAAGGCTCATAAGAGACGGTCAATGATAGTCTTTTTTAAGGACGGTCCATGACCGTCTTTTTTTTTTGTCAATAAGAATAACGGTTTTCAACCGTCCTTTAAGTAATAGGACACATCAAAATTTGACAGCCAATGCGACGGTCCATGACTATCCTTTTTGGTCATTTGAGATGGTTTTGGACCATCCTTTTTTTCACTGTTTTGGCATAGTGGAAATTAGTACTATGATGGCATATATGTTGGCCTGTTAAACTGTCTTGTGATTATGTGGACAGAAACTTATGTTTCAGCTGAAATTATACAGGTTCATGCTCAATTACTTCTCTATTTCTATAAAAATGCATAATCTACTCTTTATAGACTTGAATCATTTGGATTATTGTGCTTTAGGAGTGCGATGGAGATACACACAGGGTATTATCAAACATGTAGGCAATGGAGTAGCTGTTAATAATGCAAGACGAACACTACCTCAAATGGCATCCTTTTTTAAAGTGTAAATCTTACTAATTATATTCAATATGTGCAGAGAAAAGCAGTTGGATAGCACGTACTTAGGAACAAACCTGCTAATGTTTACAGAGAAAAGCAGTTGTATAGCACATGACTTTTCCTTTTTGTTTATAACCATCTTTTGAGATGGTTGGCTCAGTTGTTTTTTGTTGCATTGAGTGGTTGGTGTAGACAACCCATCGTGGTCTAAGATGAAGTCTTAGCCAATAGGTTGGGCCTTATTCCCATCAAAGCTGACCCAAGGCTGTTTGAATATGTTTCAGGTTGACAGTTCGTTGACTTTTTATTTTTATTTTGGCTTTCATTAACTTGAATTGGGCTTATTTGTACATTGATTTTTATTTTTATTTTTTTTTAATGTATGTATTAGGTACTTCTTCAAGGTCTTTCTTCAAGGGATTTGATATGTGGAAGGAAGAAACTGTAATGAAGGTAAAAAATCAAAGATAATATGGTTTGCTAAATTTGTTTCAGGCATATGAATTACTAAAGAATAAGCGAAGAATTGTGAAATCTGAATGTTTGAACTTTTTAACTGTCAAAATGCAAAAGGTTGTCCCTCCTAAAAGACTTTTCAATGATTTAGATTATGGTAAATGATTTCCTTAGTCAAGGAAGGTTTCTCGATTATCTTTTGTTGTTTGACAAGAGCCTGAATGTTGACCATGAACAAAGCCTTTTAACTAAGCTCAAACAACAATGGGGTGGCCAACTTATGTTGTAGATGGAAGGAATGGTCTGTCATATACTAACTACTTACCTGAGCTAGTTGCATGCGCCCGTGTGTTTTCTTCTTGGTGGTGTTCTTTCATGTTTTTTTTTTTTTTTTTTTGGCAATGCAGGTTATTGATTTTCCATTAGCAAGGGAGAATCAACAGAATGTTTTGAAGCTCCATGCCCATTTCCATCTTTATATTGCTAACAGAATATCCTTTACCTTCACTATGGTTTTATTTAGGATGATGGTTTTCATATCTTTTCTTTTCTTTTTCAAACTATTCAACAGTCTATGTTTGTAGCTTGCTCAACTCCAAGATACATACATGTTGCATCGTATTCTAATTAGACCAAGCTATTCAGGATGATGGTATTTTAATTAGACCAAGTTATTTGTGACAAGAGGTCTTGTGAAAAAGCTAATTGTTTTGCTAGATGTCAAATGTGCGTAGGTATGCTCGTGATTTTGTTCTAACATCTTTTGAGAAAAGCTATTGTGTTTTATTATACCTTTCAAAAAAAAGGCTCTTGCGATTTGTTTTGCCAATGTGTATAGATGTATGCTAAGTGCAGTTGTGTGCTCTGTAGAAGCCAGCCCAAGAAATGTGCTGATTGGCCCCATGTGTACTATTGCTGTGTTGAGTGGGAAGATGCTATTTCTTTCAATATTGCCACTTTTGACATACCTGCTCATATTCTTTTAATCTTTTTTTTTAGCAAATAATTTGGGGATTTTCCATATATGTTTGGTTGTTGCTTGTTAGGTGACTTTTGCCTCACCTTTGTTTGCAGGTCAGCTTACCTACATTTCACAGATGGTGATAGTTTCTCCAAGGCCTTAGAACTTAACAGTTCGGAACTTGGGGACTACGCCTTGATGAGGAGGCAAGGCCAAGAAGTGACAACCATGAAGGTGGTGGTAGGAGCGGCGGTGGTAGAGGTGGGAGAGATAGTGGTGGCTGATTTGGAGACTGACGTGGAGGCGGCCGAGGCGGTGGTCGCTTTGGTGGTGGTGGTTTTGGCAGTGGCAGGGGACGTGGAAATAAACCAAGCATGGGCACAGCTAGTACAGGTAGGTCATGAAGTCTCATTACTTGTTAGCCAGTGTCGGGAATAGATGAATTTTATGATCCGCAACCCGAGGATGTTGTGTAATATCTTAGTTCCTACAAGCTGAGCCCATTAGCGTGAATAAATGTGAATATGATGAAATATATTATATAACAGGTGTATATCAGGATGAATATGATGATTGGCCCATTTCCATCATCATATTGTAATAGGTGTATATCAGGAATTTTGTGCTGGATTTTTTTTTTTTTTTAAAAGGGACTTTTACCTACGAAAATTTTCGTAGGTAAAAGTTTTGTAAATATTTTTACCTATGAAAATTTTCGTCGGTAAAAGTTTTTTACGTATTTTTTAGCGACGAAAATGTTCGTCGCTAAAATTTTTATAATTATTTTTAGCAACGAACAATATCGTCATTAAAAGTTTAATATCTATTTTTTTACCGATGAAAATATTCGTCGCTAAAAGTTTTGTAATTTTTTTAACGACGACAACTATCCTCGCTAAAAGTTTAACATTTATTTTTTAGCGACGAAAATGTTCGTCGCTAAAAAGTTTTGTAATTATTTTTAGCGACAAACACTATCGTCGCTAAAAGTTTAACATTTATTTTTTAGCGGCGAAAATGTTCGTCGCTAAAAGTTTTGTAATTATTTTTAGCGACGAAAACTATCGTTGCTAAAAGTTTAACATTTATTTTTTAGCGACGAAAATGTTTGTTGCTAAAAATTTTGTAATTATTTTTAGTGACGAAAATTATCGTCGCTAAAAGTTTTTTTAGTGACGAAAATATTCGTCGCTAAAAGTTTTGTAAAAGTTTTTTAGCGATGAAACAATTCGTCGGTAAAAGTTTTTTTAGCGACGAAAAAATTCATCCCTAAAAAGCTTGCCTTTGCCGACGAATAAAATTTTTCATCAATAAAAACCTTTTGCATCGGTCTTTTAGCGACGAAAATTTTCGTCGCTAAAACTTTTTAGCTACGAAAAATTGGCTTTTAGCGACAAAAATTTTCGTTGCTAAAGGTGGGATTTCTTGTAGTGAGAGATTCCTACCGATTTCTTTCCGGCACTTCCCTAGACCCGATGTAATCTTATCCCAACCTTTGTAACTCACCATCATTAAAATGTTAATAATTTGGATTTGAGATTTTGTATGGTTAATATTTCATGTCCTAGCTTACGTGTCACCTCAAATGTTGAGTTCGACCCTTGCGAGCAAAAGGCTTCACTTATTATGCAGTTGAAGATGGAAGCATTTTCCAGGAACGAATTCAGTGTGAAAATATTGATATATATATATATATATATATTTATGTTAAAAAGTTTGTATGAAAATTTGAAATTTTTTTATTTGTCTGTTTTGGAAATAATCCCATATTGGAAAAGAGAGAAGAAAATATTGTGTTTATATATGGGGTGTGGAGTAACTAATTATTTGCTTGGTTGATCTGTGGAGTATAGGACCAACACGCGAACGGGCACGGTCTCGGTGCAACGGCATGGGCATGTCAGGCAGTGTGGCCATAGAGGTTTAATTATACATGTAACATTAAACCAAACCATGCAAAAATTGCCACATGTAGCTAGCCCAACGGTTATAAAACGGTTAGACAATTATTATAAATGGCTAGCATGCATCAACTAGTTATCCCACATGCACAACGGTAAAAGATAGTTAATAATGACTAGTTTCTCATCAACAGCCATAAAATAATCATATTGAATTATGACCATGGGTGGTTCATTGTACCATCACGAACAACACGAACCACTCTCACATAAGATCCACCAAGAACAACATTATAATCTGATCAAGTTAGCAAGGTTCTTATTAACCTTAGCCAGAAGTCCTCAAGAAATAGACCAAAGTAGTGGTCTAAACCAACTATAATTTTCTAATCTTCTTTCTAATCAGGGATTTTTCTTTTGTTTATCTGTTAGATAAAATTGTGTATACAGAGATCCATTCGTGGTTCTTTTTGTTTGCTAAACACAAAACCACATACAGGCTTGTCATATCCTAAAAACGATTTGCCTACAACCTATCAATATTCTTAATTAATTACTTTGAGAATGGGTGAATAACTATTTAATGACAGCGTGATCACACATGCTTCAACTTGTCCTTAACTTCTTTGGTTTCTTTATTATTTTACATAAATTATAAATATGTAATTTGCGCTAACATCTAGCCGGATCTAATCTTCGATTCATCTCTCTTTCTACCTCATGTTTGTAACCTCTTGCGCCGCCACCAATAGCTGAATCGTGAGTTTTCTTAGATAAATTTCTCAAAACGGTTGCAAGCTCGCATTCATGGGAGGAGGTCAGGTGTGGAGTTTCCCTGACTGTGGGACCCATCTTGATGTATGTGTTGTATATCCACACCATCTATCAGCTTTTACAACTCATTTTAAGTCATGGTCCAAAAAATGAAGCAAATCCAAATGTCAAGCGGATCACACCACAGGAAAAGGTGGTGATTGACCGTTAAAAACTTCTTATGGGCCACAAAAGTTTTGGAAGCTCGCACCCAAGTTGGATTTGGAGGCATTGGTTGAAGAGGATTGGTGACCTAAGGAAAAGAGGGTCATTCTCCTTTCGTCGTATCCTGAGGGAAGGGAATGCCCCCGCGGACGGCTTGCTCGCATTGGTAGTGACTCTCAGATAAATTCAATTTTCTGGTGTTCGGCTCATCTCCCACATCAGATCAGGGGGCTCTTCCTTTTAGACAAAGTGGGGTTGAGATCCATTAGGAAGAAGTAGTAGGGGGCAGGTTGTTGTTTGGGCCTCTGTATGTGTTTAGTCATATGATAGGCTGCCCCTTCTTAATTGAGTCAGGGGTGCCCGAATACCTGTCCAGTTCGTGTAAAGTTTATACGTGAAGTAAATATCTTTTCAAAAAAAAAAATTTTAATAAATATTATGGTAGGCCTTAAAAAGTTTCTTATGATGGGCGTTCAATAAATACCTTTTCCTATGTTGAGATTTGGATTGCTTTTTTTAGACCCAACCATAAAATTAGATGCCTTCAAGCAGACACCTATTCGGATGCCTTAAAAAATAATATGCTTGTCTCCAATCCTGCTCTCCAAGCAGACACCTGTTCAGATTGTTCACTCCCCAAGTATAGGGTTGTGATGTAGTAATAACTCGGTAAGACCGAGGTCGAATCCCAAGGGACTGAAACTTATACGTTATCTGAAACTAAGTAGAAATAGAACTGGAATGAGATGAAATCTAAATCGATTGTAATTTGAAGAATAATGATGAAATATTAATCTAAAACTTAGGAAAAATCAAAAGAAGGGAAACTGGGGATTCAGAGGATCCACTTATAGAGATCAGGGAGATCTTATGCCTGTATTATAAATCAGGGAAATTAACTGAACTGCCTTCGATTTAGTTTTCAAGAGATGAAAAGTATATGAATTAGAATGGATTCCATCACCAAACCATGCCCAGGAGACAAAGCAAATAACAGAATTAATCTAATTACCAACCAATCAACGTGTTTATGAAGGTTAGGAAGGGTACCGACATCCAACCATGCCCAGGAGACGATGGTGAACAACAGGGCTTCCTGACTTCATAAAATATAAAAAGAGGAAAAGAACATGTTCAAAGCCATTGCAGACCCATTGTAATTTCAGTCACAACAGACCATTAAAGACTGAAAACATTCCCTTAATTAAAATTAAATCAAAATCAGATCAGTTTAAACAAAGGCACAAGCAAAGAGGCCTCCCATCACGCTACAAGCTTCACCTCTTGGCCCTAGCCAAGAGGTTTAGCCAGCCATGAATGGCTGGAACTCTCAAAAATAAAGAAAAAGAAATAAAAACAAATAAAAAGAAAGAGAAAAAAAACTCTCTCTGTCTCTCTCTCTCTCTCTACGTCCAGCCTTCCTCCAGATTGCCCGTCCTCTCTCTGTATTTGTTTTATAGAGCTTAAAAAATAGTTTCCGTACGCAGCAAGGAGATCAGCCACGTATTATTGAAAGCCAACTTGCGCTGAAGCAATGGTGGGGTCCATTTCAGTTGCCAGGCAGGAAATCCACTCCATCCATCAGCTTCTCCTCACAAAAACGGTCAGACCTGGTTAGTTTTAGATCAGATTTGTAGTGGCCCACCGGATTTTCACCCAGCCGTCCATCTTGAAGTTGAACGGATCTTTCTTGTGATTAGATGCATGGGACCAAAAGGTCACCTAGGCATTATTTTTGGACATCTTCTGAGACAATTTAATGGTCCAGATTAGCGAAACGGGTGGAGAGTGGGGCCCACAACTTCCGTGAAATTCCGGTTTTCCCGGATGTTCGCGAGACAGGGACGGCGTAAGAATTACGTTCGATCTTAGTGGGAGCCCCGATCAAACTCTGATGAGAAATCCACGCCGTCCATCGAATTCCCCTCGGAAAACCGGTCGACCACGATCAGTTTTGGGTCAACTTCATTGAGACTCAACGCGTTTTTCTTGTGACCATCCAACCTGCGTTGAAGCCTTCATCTTCCTGTAACATTCACGGAAATCCGGAATTTCGTAGGAGTGTGGTCGGTTTGACCCTCTGATTACAATGAGCGGCTTGGATCTTCACTTTGTGTGATGATGGTGGCCCACTGCTCTTCGTCCGCAACTCCCTGTTTTTGTATTCGCAGCAGGAATTCATTGTGCGTAACCTGTGGAGCCCACATGCCCTGGTATTTGAAGAATCAGAGTCGTCCATTGCATTCACAACAAAAAACCATTCAGAGATGGTAGGTTTTGGATCGAGTTAGGTGTGGCCCGTTGAAATATACCCCAGCCGTCTATTAGATGTATTGACGTTGTTTCCATTCATACTCGTGCATGAGCCTGAACGGACACCTAGGCGCGGTGTTTTTTCTCTCTCAGGGCTCAATAGACGGTTCAGATCAGTCGGAAGGGTTGTAGTTGGGGCCCACTAACAACGCTCGGTCGGACGCGTAAAAGACGCTGTTCGGTTTTTAAAAAAATCTGAAATTTTTATCGGTCAGCGTTGCGCTGACCGATTCAGGTGGTGCGGTGCACGTCGAGTGCACTTGTGCACTGTGCACTGGCACTGCTAGTGGGGCCCACTCATGATGTGTGTACAAGATCTGCACCGTCCATCTGTTTTAGAACCTCATTTAAGGGGTTGGGACTAAAAATGAAGTATATCCAGATTTCAGGTGGGCCTAAAATCGACCATTTATGGGCTGATTTGCTCGTTGAGACACTTCCACATGGATCCACCAGCTCAACTTTGAAATGTACGGTTAATTTATAGTCTTCAGGCCCTGAATGAAGTTTCGACCCGATCAGATGGTGATAACCCTGTGATCTTGCATTCTGGCTGACTTTCAGGCCACTTAGCTTCAGTTTCTCGATCTTTTTCCGGATCTCGGCTATGTAAAATCGTCGATCCTAATCCCCAGGAGTCCGTTCCCTGCTTTTGTGATTTCAGAGCATCAAATACACACTTTTAGTACCCAATTTCAGTTTTAGCTCCAGATTGCATCTTGCAACAAAACACAATTAAAATCGGCCGTTTAAACAGTATCATACCCGTAAATCCAGGTAATAAATAGGGTCTGATATGCAATATTTGACCCTCAACACAGATGCCTTCAAGCCCAAGCCAGGATCCTCTTCCTAATCTCCCTTCTGGGGCAATGCAGCAGTCGGATAAAACCTCTGCCCTTCCCCCTGATGTGGGCCTTGATGATCTGGAGCAAAGGAGCCGAGGTCAGCTCTCACCACACAATAGAGCAGACTTGCCTTTGTCTGCTGAGAAGCAAGCGCCAGATCCCAGTCAAAATTGCATCATTATACCATGGCTTCTCCTCAAGACAGGCAGAGAATCAGCCCTTATCCGAGGATCACACTTAAAGATACCAGAAAGACGACTGGAGGCTCCCGCTCAGTGGGCAATTCCTCGATTAAATTTCAGGATGATCACCTCGCACCCAGTCCAGCATTCAAACGCAGAAGCCTCCCACATTCTTTTAAGCAGCTTATCCGTGATGTGGAACTGGTCCCACCTAAATCCTTTGTTTCTTCTGATACCAGAGAATTCTCTCCGCCCCTAGTTCTGGAAGTGGATTTAACGCCATACAAACTCCAAGCTGGGGATAATATCCTCGAAGCTCCTGATGGAACAGAAGGCAGCGACAATGTCTCTATATATTCCCAGGAGTTTCAGCCTATCTTCAACCCAAACAGTCAGGATACTCAGGATGACTGCCAGGGAACCGGAATCATTCCACATCATCTCTCAAAACCCCCACCTAAAAGAGGAAGAAAAAGATTGGTCATCAGGAGAACAATCAAACCAGGAACAAGGCACAAGCAGGAACAATGGGGAGAGAGACTAAGACGACTTAAGAAGAGGGACATCAATTCAGGTGAAAATTTTCTTGATGGATAGTGCAATCATTTAGAATGCTCGTGGGGTAGCAAATTCCACTACCCTCAGATCAGCGGCTAGGATTGTGAAAATCCATAAACCTCTCTGTCTAGCACTTTTGGAACCTATGGCTAGAGAGCATAATCGAACCTATGTGGGGTTCAAATTGGGTTTTCATTTATCTCTAACAAATGTGGATGAAGATGGGAAGATCTGGTTCTTTCACAATAGCAACCTCAGCGTCTCAGTTATACACAAATCCAATCAGGTGATAACTATCCAACTGCAACTTTTAAATTCAAATTTACTATTCCATCTTTCTATTGTATATGCAAAATGCTCTAGAATGCAGAGGAGATCGCTATGGACAGATCTCATATCCATGGCCACGCGCATTCCGGGCCCATGGGTAGTGGGCGGCGACTTCAACACTATCATATCCACTGTAGAAAGGCTGAGTAATAGGAATCAAGATTTGGGCAGCTACACGGAATTCGCAGATGCTATGGAATCTGCAGGTTTGATGGATGCAGGCTTCAGTGGGAATAGGTTTACTTGGAGTAATAATCAAGCAGGAAATTCCCAGGTTTGGGCTCGCCTAGATAGGGTCTTATGCAATGGCTCTTGGATTAATGTTTTTCCTTGCTTCCAAGTCAAGCATCTCCCACGTGTCAATTCTGATCATTGTCATTTGCTTCTTCTTTTTCCTCCAGTCTCACAATTCTCTCTGAAGCCTTTTCATTTTTAGCGAATGTAGACCTTACATCAGGAGTATCCAACTGTCATATTGCAGACCTGGAGGGCAGGTCTCTCTAACCAACACATTATTAACCTTATGCTCAAATTGCAGAAGGTTAGGAATTATCTGAAAGAATGGAATAAATCAGCTTTTGTCAACATTTTTCAGCAAATCAAATCGGTGAAACAGTCCCATTGCTTGTATGGAGGAACAGGCTCAACAATTATAGGATTTCAGTCAAGAGGAGCTGGTTGAAGCCAAAAAATGCCTTGATCGTTTGGAGTTGGCCGAAGAGATTTTTTGGAAACAAAAGTCCCACAATAATTGGCTGATTGAAGGCGATCAAAATACTAAATTCTTTCACATGTCTGCAACTGATAAGATAAGGAGAGCTCAAATTGATGAAATTCAGTTGGAATCTAGTGAAAAAATTTCTGATCCCACGCAAATTCAACAGGCGCAGCAATTCGATTTTTCTCCTCGCTGTTTCAATTGGAGCTTAAATCGATTCAAGATAGCATCTTCGATTCCATCCCGTCGTCTATATCTGATTCAGACAATGAATTCTTGATGAGTTACCCTTCATTGGCGGAAGTTAGAAGTGCCATCATGTCTATGCCAACAGACAGTGCTCCCGGCCCCAATGGTATGTCTGGGGCTTTCTTTGCTAACAGCTGGGATATTATTAGACCGAATGTCCATAGAGCTGTGATCAATTTTTTCCACGATGGAAATTTGCCACGTTCTTTCACAGCCTCTCTTATTTGTTTGATCCCTAAGAAGGCGGCCCCTAAGGCCTTTTCTGATTTCCATCCTATATGCCTTTGCAACAGTGTTTACAAGATCTTTGCTAAAATCATTGCTGACAGATTGGCGCTTATCCTTTCCCAAGAGCAAGGGGCTTTCGTTCGAGGGCGTTCAATAGCGGAGAGTGTTGCTTTGGCTCAAGAAATGGTTAGGGAAATTGATCGAAAAGTCAGAGGTGGTGATGCAGGGGAGGACGTGAGGTCGAGCACCGTCTTCCTCAAGAGGATAACTATTTTGAATCCACGGAACTTCTCTGGACTCCTCACAGAGACTTCTCGAATCCACGAGGAAAGAAAGTAGAAAATAGAAATAAATTCTAATAAATTCAAAATTGATTAATGAATTGAATAAAACGAGTTCACAACCCTTTAAATAGGGGAACCAAGCAATGGGAAAGAAATCAGAATCAAACTACAACTAAAACTCCTAGAATCAGCGACTTACTATAAATAGTAAACTTACTATTTATAGATGGTCGTGATGTCCACTAGTGCGCAAGGTTTTCGGCCAAAAATAGTAAGTGTCTTATTTGGCTTCACCAAACCGATCTCCTAATTATTCTAAGCTCTTTTCACGTTGGGCGCAACTCCTAAAGCCCGATGGATGAAGAGTTATAATCAAACTAAAACTTACTATTTATAGTAAAAACGAAATTAAAGCAGAGAAACGACCGTTGATCCAGGGGTTTTTTACAATTTCGGGCATTGAAACCCGGCATAGCTGGGTTGGTTGACTAAAGTAGCTCATTCTACCCTAAAATCATATATTTTACATCAGGTAACTCATTCTGGATTGCGAGATACGACCGATCTAAGGTCCGATGGTCCGGATCACTTCTGTCGTCAACCGGGCCTTTTCTGATCCATCTTGGCCATGAAACTGTCCGCGACCCACTCTACATCAGTCCCCTCCACTTAAAAAGAACTCATCTTCGAGTTCTTATCCTGCGTTGGTTCATGATACTCGGTCAGGTCCGCAATGTTGAAAGTCCGTGAGATCGCTATTTCATCTGGAAGATCAACAACATAAATGTTGTCATTGATCTTTCGGATGATTGGTACCGGTTCAATCTTTTTATTCTTCAACTTATTGTACGCTCTGGTCGGAAATCGTTCTTTGCGCAGATGGACCATTACTTGGTTGCCCACCTCAAACACTTTTTGTCACTGGTACTTGTCCGCTTATTCTTTGTACTTTTCGTTCAAGGCATGTAGCTTAGTTTGTACCTCCGCATGAATGCCCATGATCTTGTTGGCCATATGTTCTGCTGCAATGCTCATGCTTGGGAGCTTGGGCAGAGGGACCAAGTCTAGTGTGTGGCGAGGTACTCGTCCGTAAATAATCTAGGATGGGGATTTCTCTGTCGAGCGGTTCACCATGTTGTTGAATGCAAACTCGGCTTGAGACAAAGCCAAATCCCACTGCTTTAGTTTTTCTCCTGAAATATATCGAAGGAAGTTTCCCAACTTGCGATTCACAACCTCAGTTTGACTATCAGTCTGTGGGTGGTAGGCGCTGCTGAATTGAAGTCGTGTATCGAATCAAGTCCAAAAAGTCTGCCAAAAGTGGCTTATGAACTTCTTGTCATGATCAGAAGTAATAGTCTTGGGAACCCCATGTAGTCGCATAATTTCTATGAAGAATAGATTCACCACGTATGTTGCATTGTGTTCGTGGGAGACCAAGCACAAAGTCCATAGATAAATCCTCCTAAGGACCGTCAAGCACAGGTAACGGGGTGTAGAGGCCCGTATTATGAGATTGCCCTTTAGAGGTCTGACAAATATAACAACGTTGGACTGTCTTTCCCACATCACGTACCAATTGTGGCCAGTAATACCATTCTTCCACAAGAGCTCGCGTCTTGTCTCGCCCAAGGTGTCCACTGAGGCCACCTCCTAGCTCTTGGATTATTTGTTCCCTTAGCGAACTGTTCGGGATGCACAGTCGATTTTCTTTGAAAAGGAACCTGTCTTATATATGTAAGTTGCCAGGGTGACCTTCTTGGCATCTAACCCATGCGTTTTTAAAGTCGTCATCATCGGCATATATGTCTTTGAGGCGCTTGAACCGAACAACCTCATTGCTCATAGTGACTAAAAAAGTCACACGGTGACTCAGTGCGTCAACTACTTTGTTCTGTTGCCCAAACTTGTGTTTTAGTACGAACGTGAATTCTTACAAAAATGAGATCCATCTAGCATGCACACGGTTAGTATTAGCTTAACTATTAATGAATTTGAGAGCTTGATGGTCCATGTAAAGTACGAATTTCCTTTGAATCAAATAATGTCGCCAGTGCCGCAGTGCCTGGACCACCGCGTATAACTCGATCTCATATGTAAATCACTTCTTGCATGCATTGCTAAGTTTCTCACTGTAGAAGGCTACCGGCTGATGTTTTATTTAAACCAACATGATTTAAATGATTTTTAAACTCGCAAGTATACGAATCAGATGTAGATATGGTACGTATTACGAGATCGTTCCCACGAGGACTGATCGTCACAACTCAAATCTATGACTCTCCTTAACTAATCCAACAGATAATGGAATGAACTACTAAGCACAAATCTAGGAAAAAAAATAATTAAAAACAGGGAAGAAAATTCAATCAGAGAGAGAGTACTAGGACTTTCGAATCCACCCCTAAGTATCCTAACCCTTGTTTTGTCTGTTGATTCACCTTGATCTAGATTGATACCACTTAAATAGAGAAAGCACAATCTGTGTCCTTAATCAGGCATACAGACTATCTAATTCCTTTAAGCAATGCCATGAACAACATATCCCATATCCTTGGTCGGGCATATGGAATGTACATTCATTAAAGCACCCTGTTTCTTCCTCTATAGGAAACTTGTTCTTGATCAGACACAAGCACCTGTAATAAGCATCTAAACAACATCCGTATATATACTTTGGTCAAGTTCATAGATGGAGAAGTATAGAATTTAAACCCATAAAGCCCACTTAGAGAAAGAAACAAATTAATTAATATTCAAAGTAAATCAACCAATACAAGAGCTAATCAAATTAGGGGCTTCATCTCAAATACTAGTGAGAGATTAGTGACCCATAAAATCCATAAAAAATATTAAACGAAATTCATAAAAATAAAACACCAAACCACTCGATCTCTCTCTCTTCTTCCTTCTCTTTCTTCTCTCCCTAGCTCTGAATCTCGAATTCTCTGGTTCTGAATCTCGAATTCCCTGGTTCTGAATGCCTTTCCCACGTCCAAAACTCCCATTTTATAGCTGCTGGATGGCTGGGGTCGGTGGCAGAGTCGTAGAAGGATTCAGAATACAAATTTTCGCAACTGTGATCAGTGGGCCCCACAGAGGTATTTTCTAGAAAATCCACCCCGTCCATTGGATTCAGGACGAAATTTCAGTCAAGAATGAGTGCTTTTGAACGTCCATTAACGCGGCCCACAGAAGAAATCTCAATAAAAATAGTTTTGAATGTTACAGAGCAATCCGTTTGTGGCCTCTGTACCGCACACGTGTGTACGCATGAGAGTGAAATATCAGCATGGTTTTGAAGCTCTCGAGCCACTCTACAAGATGGACGACTCAGATCGACCGGAAGGACGACGTACGGGGCCCACTAATTTCTGCAAAAATCGGCAGCGGAAGACGCTACGCGGACGGGAATCCGATGGCTGTGGCGATGGTGGGTCCCACTTCGCAGGTGCTTTGAGAAATCTACTCCGTACATTAGATTCAGCTCGAAAAATAAATAGGAATTGACTGGTTTTGGGGTAGATTCGGTGCAGCCCATGCTGCTTTCTGTCTTGCCGTCCAACCTGCGTTTGAACGGCTGGGAACTGATCTTTGCTTTCATTTTAATTTTTACCACCTAGGCAATGTTAATGGTCACCTAAGGAAGCGGATGGACGGCTTAGATTGTCCATTTGGACAACGAGTGGGACCCACAACCGACGACCGCACGTCGTCTTCGCAGACACTAGGTGGCCGACGCGGTTTGGAGAAGACGGGTGCGGGTCAGCGCTTAGCTGACCCGTCTTTGCATTCGGTGCACTTCCAGTGCACGTGTGCTGTGCACGCTCAGGCCATGTAAATGGGTCCCACCGTGATGTTTCGAGAAATCTGCTCCGTCCATCCTCTTTATCATCTTATTTAAACAGTTGAGACCATATTTGGGGCATATCCAGATATCAGGTGGGCCCAGAATCATGATTCTGAGGGCTGATCTGTCCGTTGGACCACTTTTCGAGATCCTCAAGGGCTGAAATTTAATATGTACGGTTAATTTATGGCCCCCATCACATGTATGAAGTTTCGAGTTGATCGGATGGCGAGAAATATGTGATCTTGCATTTTGCACCAATTTCAGGCCTCTTTATCGTGCTTTTCTCAGATCCCAGGTGTGTATATTCTTCACCATTGGTTTTCTGGAGTCCATCTCATGCTCTGGTAATTTTGGAGCGCCAAATCCATGTTTTTAACATCATCTTTCAATACACACTCCTGATTTCATCCTGTAATAAAAACACGAGTAAAATCTGGCATTAAACATTATCATGTATGTAAAATCAGGTAATTACTGGGTCTAATATGCAACATTCGACACTCATCACAACCCCCAACCGGCATTTTGCTAGTCCCGAGCAAAACATGCAAAAAATAATTTCAGAAATAAAAGATAATTCCTGTAAACTTAAGTGACTTGTGAACAGATAGCTGAGATGTGAAAATTCTAAGATTCATGATCGGTGTGTAGAATTTTTCTCTTGGAATAAAGCTCTCGGCAGATTTCATAATCAAGTTTAAAATATTAATCCATTAATTTGAACAATTTTAAACGTTGAGTTCCATGAGTGTATAGTGTAATCTTAGCTTACAATTATTAAGAGATCCAATTGTCAATTTCATAATATCATTAGTAATTCATGACAACCAAGCTTGAAACCAACACTTATCTCACAGATTAACTTTTCATCTTACCAAATTTTAGATTTTTTTTTTTTTTTTTTTTTTTTTTTTTTATGAACAGTAACGCAAATGAGGGGAATCAAATTCTCACCTATAGGGAGCAAACCTATGGCGAAAACTTATCTCCTAACTTTATATATATATATATATATATATATATATATATATATATATATATATATATATATGTCAACTATGGAGAATCAAATCTGCACCTATAGGGAGCAAACCTATGGTGAGGATTATGTGACTTAGCCTTTTAATTCTTCTTTTACCAAGTTAATCATTCAGTTATCGAACCAAAACTTAATGTGTAAGCGAGATGTGATATGTGAAATCATGGCTCAATCAATGTTTACAACTTCTAATCATGGATTAACAATTCAAAATTAACTGTGAAATCAAGCAGATGGCCGAATCCAAGAGTCATAAGTTACCAACATCACAAATCTTATGTTGTTAAAATCACATCACAACTATCCTTCAAAATCACTTTGAATTCAACAGAAATTCCAGAAAAAATTTTAAAATTTCCACAAATTTTGCTCAAGACCAAGAAAATACTGATTAGGTATCCTAATCTCCCACCCCGGGACGTTAAAAACTGATCTTTTTGTGTTTTCTTCTCTGGGCCGCGTCAATGGATGTTCAAAACCACCCATTCTTGACTGAAATTTCGTCCTGAATCCAATGGACGGGGTGGATCTTTAATATGTACGGTTAATTTATGGCCCCCATCACATGTATGAAGTTTCGAGTCGATCGGATGGCGGGAAACATGTGATCTTGCATTCTGGACCCTTTTCGGGCCCCTTTTGCTTGCTTTCCTCAGATCCCAGGCGTGTAAAATTTTCATTATCGGTTCTCTGAAGTCCATCCTGTGCTCTGGTAATTTTGGATCATGAAATCCATGCCTTTAATATCAATTTCCAATTAACGCTCCTAATTTCATCCTGTAATAAAAACACGATTAAAACACTCCATTAAACCTTATCATGTACGTAAAATTAGGCAATTACTGGGGTCTGGTATGCAACATTCGACACTCATCACAACCCCCAACCAGCATTTTGCTAGTCCCGAGCAAAACATGCGAAAAATAATTTCAGACATGAAGACAATTCCTGTAAACTCAAGTGACTTGTGAACAGATAGTTGAGATGTGAAAATTCTGAGATTCATGATTGGTATGTGGAATTTTTCTCTTGGAATCAAACTCTCGGCAGATTTCATAATTAATTTCAAACTATTAATCCATTAATTGGAACAATTCTGAACATTGAGCTCCATGAATGTATAGTGTAATCTCGGCTTACAATCATTAAAAGATCCAATTGACAATTTCATGATATCATTAGTAATTCATGACAACCAAGCTTGAAACCAACACTTATCTCATAGATTAACTTTTCATCTTACCAGCCTTAGATTTTCTTTATGAGCAGTAACGCAAATGAGGGGAATCAAATTCTCACCTATAGGGAGCAAACCTATGGCGAAAACTTGTCGCCTAACTTTTTTTTTTTTTTTTTTTTCATATGTCAACTATGGAGAATCAAATCTGTACCTATAGGGAGCAAACCTATGGTGAAAATTTAGCCTTTTAATTCTTCTTTTTACCAAGTTAATCATTCAGTTATCGAACCGAAAACTTAATGTGTAAGCGAGATGTGATATGTGAAATCATGGCTCAATCAATGTTTACAACTTCTAATCATGGATTAACAATTCAAAATTGACTGTGAAATCAAGTAGATGGCCTAATCCAAGAGTCATAAGTTACCAACATCACATATCTTATAATGTTAAAATCACAACTATCCTTCAACATCACTTTAAACTCAATAGAAATTCCAGAAAAATTTTAAAATTTCCACAAATTTTGTTCAAGACCAAGAAAATACTGATTAGGTATCCTAATCTCCCAACCCCAACCTAAAATCTACATTGTCATTAATGTAAAAGAAATAAGCAAGCAATGCACATGGGACAATGAGAATAAAAGAAGAGTGATGAAAAGATAATACCTGGATGGAGAATCAAGAAGCTTTCTCAAAAAAATTTCAACGTAAAAGTGAGTTAGCACAAGAGAGAAATCAACAGAAGAAAAAAAATAGCAAAAGAAAACAAAAGAAGATCCTACCTATACCACTTTCGCAGGTGCTCTCGATTGCATTTAGCGCATGCAACAAGCCTTTAAACCCCTAGGTTACCCCTAGTGGACGAGTTGTAGTCTCGTGAGGGTTTGCAGTAATGTTACCCACAAACAGTGAACTAACTAATTAAGAAAAAGCAATACAATAAAACAAAAGGCTGGGTTGCCTCCCAGGAGCGCTAAGTTTAATGTCTTCAGTCAGACAAAAACGGACCATGAATGAAATAATCTTTATAACCAGGGTCTGCCATAGAAATTACCTCAACACCTTGATTAACCAATCCCAGACAGGTGATGTGAGTTCCCATGAACTGTGCTATCTGAAAGGAGGTAACTGACACTGTCGTCAAATAATTTAAGGACTTCTGCTCGAACGACTTCTTCCATGTTAGGATCACGCTTCCTTTGCATTTCACGCGACATTTCCACAGCATGATCCATATATACAGTGGGGCATACTCCCTGTATTTCTGCTATCTTCCGTTCAATTCCTGCCTTATATGCTCTAAGAAAATTAGGCAGCCTGCTCGCCTTTGTCTCCTCAGAGTCCGAAACTGTGCTGTCAGGAGGCGTCTCAGAGGGATGAAGAGGTTCCACTTTCGCTCTCCATTTTTCAGTCTCCAATATAGGAGTAGAGTCGAGCAGTGCACTGACTTCGTGGATGGGACTATCGATGTCAAAGTCCATGCCATATTGTGCTAAGCAGGTCTCAAGAGGATCTTCAAAAGATTTACGGAAGGAGTCCTGCACTAGACTCTCGATCATGTCCACTTCAGATATGTCATCCAAATCTGCAGATTGTTGTCCTGCATTAAAAACATTGAGTTTAATATTCATGTTACCAAAGGACAATTTCATAACTCCATTCCGGCAATTTATAATAGCATTAGATGTGGCCAAAAATGGACAACCCAAGATGACTGGGATCTGACTATGAAGATTCTGGACAGGCTGAGTATCTATAACTATGAAATCCACTGGAAAATAAAATTTATCAACCTGAATTACAACATCTTCAATAATACCCCGGGGCACCTTGACAGATCTATCGGCTAGTTGTAATGTTACCTTAGTCGGTTTCAACTCACCAAGTCCTAGCTGCTCATAAACCGAATAAGGTAACAAATTGACGCTCGCCCCTAAATCAAGCAATGCCTTCCCGATCTTATGATCTCCCATGCCGCAAGAAATGGTGGGGGCTCCTGGATCCCTAAATTTAGGAGGGGTGTTATGTTGAATCATGGAGCTGAGCTGCTCTGCAATGAAGACCTTCTTATGAACATTTTGCTTATGCTTTTGAGTGCATAAATCTGTAAGAAACTTAGCGTAAGCAGGGACTTGTTTGATAGCGTCAAGCAACGGGATGTTGACTTGCACTTTTTAAAACACATCCAAGATTTCATCAAAGTTATTTCTTTTCTTTATTGGTGCCAGACGTTGAGGAAAGGGTGCTTTGGGCACGTAAGGTGGCACATTAGTGGCTCCTGGAGAGTCAGAGAGCTTTTGAACTTTGGATGCATTGGTGTGACTCTCTGTTTCATCTCGATCTTCTGCTTTAGAACTTGATTCATCCCCAGGCATCTCTATTCTGTTATCAATCTGCTTGCCTGACCTAAGGGTAGTGATCGATTTGGCCTGTTCATGATATTGCCCTTGGTTGGAATTAGAGCCAATCTCATACTGTCCCTTTGGGTTAGCCTCAGGTTGGCTAGGGAACTTGCCCTTCTCTCTCTCACTCAATGTGGCAGCTAGCTGACCCATTTGTACTTCCAGCTTGGCAATGGATTGTGCATTTGCATGTAAGCTTTGCTGGTTGGCAAGTAAGGTTTGTTGGGTGTCTTTTTGGAATTGGAGAGAGCTCTGCATAAAAAGATGGAGTGTATCCTCAAGAGATGGTTTCCTTGATTGTGTAGGCAGTTGTTAATATTGCAGAAACTGTTGAAGTTGCTGACTGCCAACTTGGAGGTGCGGTTGCATGGGAGGATTTCTGGATGGTCCTCCTTGTTGTAGTCCTTTTGCCCAAGAAAAATTTGGATGTCTAGCCCACCCTAGGTTGTATGTGTTCGAGTAAGGATCATTCCCAGGTTTTTGAAAAGTGTTCATAGCCTGTACTTGTTCAGAGAAAAGTTCTGGGGATGCTGCACCAGATGGACAAGACTGCATGGGATGGGCAGGACTAGAACATGTGGCACATGCCTCCACTTGAGCTGTTTGTGGAGGTCCATTATTTGATACCAGAGCATCAACTTTCTTTGTCAGGTATCAAGTTTGGCGCACAGCTCTGGCACGACTCCTATCTCATATATACCACCTCTCTTTTGTGGTTGGGGACTTCTGTCACCTCTATTTGAATGGTCCCATTGCTGGGAATTTTCGCACAAGGTTTCAAAGAATTTCCACGCTTCGACTTCACTTTTGGTCATGAATGACCCTCCACTGCTGGCATCAACCATGCGACGGTTCTAGGGTGTCAGACCATCATAGAAGTATTGAACTTGTTGCCACTTCTCAAAACCATGATGATGACATTTAAGAAGCAAGTCCTTCCATCTTTCCCAACATTCATGAAAGTGCTCGCCCTCCTTTTGTGTGAAGTTAGTAATTTCTCTACGAAGGGCATTGGTTTTGTGAACGGGGAAGAACTTGTTTAAGAACTTCTTAGACAGTTGGTCCCATGTAGTGATAGATCCAACTTCTAGAGAATTCAACCATGCTTTCGCCTTATCCTTCAAAGAAAAAGGAAACAGACGTAGGCGGATCGAATCGTCTAAGAAGTTTTGAAACTTAAAAGTGGAGCAAATGTCTAGGAATTCTTTCACATGATGATATGGGTCCTCCTTGTCCAATCCATAAAAGGATGGCAACAATTGTATGACTCAGTTTCGCTTCAAAAGGCCTAGTAGTGGTTGGCAATACTATGCATGAAGGCGCATTAAATTGGACAGGAGCTGAATAATCTTTGAGAGCCTTAACTTCAGTCTCATTTGCCATTTCAACAGAATTATTTCTCAATCTTTCACGCAGTGTTCTTTCTATTTCAGGATCAAACGGTGCTAGTTCTATATTCAGAGATCTACGTCCTAGCATAAACTATGTTATTGTAATGGAAGAAGGAAAACTAAACTAAGATGCAACCTAAAAGAAATAAAACTAGACCTAGAAACTATGAGATTCTAAAACAAGTTAAAACTATGTAAACAAGAATGGGAAGAAAGAACCCGAGAAAGAGATGCTTGATGTCAGAAAATTTAAGAAGTTACTCCTTCACTTAGTAGCTTCCTTCCTCAATTCCTGTAAACAAAAAAAAAACCAAATTAGGTTTCCTAAAATAATGATAGAAAAATCCTAAGCAACGGTTAATTTCTAAAAATAAAATAAAATTAAAATTAAAATAAAATAAAAACTTTAACCTAAGTTAGTAAAATCCTAAGACTATGAATTATGATAAGAGAGAATCCTAAATTCAATTTGGAACAAATTGATCCCCCAAGAATGTATAAAAAACTTGATGTTTTATTTAAACCAACATGATTTAAATGATTTTTAAACTCGCAAGTATACGAATCAGATGTAGATATGGTACGTATTACGAGATCGTTCCCACGAGGACTGATCGTCACAACTCAAATCTATGACTCTCCTTAACTAATCCAACAGATAATGGAATGAACTACTAAGTACAAATCTAGGAAAAAAATAATAATTAAGAACAGGGAAGAAAATTCAATCAGAGAGAGAGTACTAGGACTTTCGAATCCACCCCTAAGTATCCTAACCCTTGTTTTGTCTGTTGATTCACCTTGATCTAGTTGGTTCCCATTAAAATAAGAAAAGCCAAATCTGGGCCCTAAATCGGGAAAAATGACGTCTAATTCCTTTAAGCAATGCCATGAACAACATATCCCATATCCTTGGTCAGGCATATGGAATGTACATTCATTAAAGCACCCTGTTTCTTCCTCTATAGGAAACTTGTTCTTGATCAGACACAAGCACCTGTAATAAGCATCTAAACAACATCCATATATATACTTTGGTCAAGTTCATAGATGGAGAAGTATAGAATTTAAACCCATAAAGCCCACTTAGAGAAAGAAACAAATTAATTAATATTCAAAGTAAATCAACCAATACAAGAGCTAATCAAATTAGGGGCTTCATCTCAGCCCTAGCTGAGAGATTAGTGACCCATAAAATCCATAAAAAATATTAAACGAAATTCATAAAAATAAAACACCAAACCACTCGATCTCTCTCTTCTTCCTTCTCTTTCTTCTCTCCCTGGCTCTGAATCTCGAATTCCCTGGTTCTCAATCTCGAATTCTCTGGTTCTGAATGCCTTTCCCATGTCCAAAACTCCCCTTTTATAGCTGCTGGATGGCTGGGGTCGGTGGCAGAGTCGTAGAAGGATTCAGAATATAAATTTTCACAGCTGTGATCGTGGGCCCCACAGAGGTATTTTCTGGAAAATCCACCCCGTCCATTGGATTCAGGACGAAATTTCAGTCAAGAATGAGTGGTTTTGAACGTCCATTAACGCGGCCCACAGAAGAAATCTCAACAAAAACAGTTTTGAACGTTACAGAGCAGTCCGTTTGTGGCCTCTGTACCGCACACGTGTGTACGCATGAGAGTGAAATATCAGCATGGTTTTGAAGCTCTCGAGCCACTCTACAAGATGGACGGCTCAGATCGACCGGAAGGACGACGTACGGGGCCCACTAATTTCTGCAAAAATCGGCAGCGGAAGACGCTACGCGGACGCGAATCCGATGGCTGTGGCGATGGTGGGTCCCACTTCGCAGGTGCTTTGAGAAATCTACTCCGTACATTAGATTCAGCTCGAAAAATCAGTAGGAATTGACTGGTTTTGGGGTAGATTCGGTGCAGCCCACGCGGCTTTCTGTCTTGTCGTCCAACCTGCGTTTGAACGGCTGGGAACTGATCTCTGCTTTCATTTCAATTTTTGCCACCTAGGCAATGTTAATGGTCACCCCAGGAAGCGGATGGACGGCTTGGATTGTCCATTTGGATAACGAGTGGGACCCACAACCGACGACCGCACATCGTCTTCGCAGACACTGGACGGCGGACGCGGTTTGGAGAAGACGAGCGCGGGTCAGTGCTTAGCTGACCCGTCTTTGCATTCGGTGCACTTCCAGTGCACGTGTGCTGTGCACGCTTAGGCCATGTAAATGGGTCCCACCGTGATGTTTCGAGAAATCTGCTCCGTCCATCCTCTTTATCATCTTATTTAAATAGTTGAGACCATATTTGGGGCATATCCAGATATCAGGTGGGCCCAGAATCATGATTCTGAGGGCTGATCTGTCCGTTGGACCACTTTCTGAGATCCTTAAGGGCTGAAATTTAATATGTACGGTTAATTTATGGCCCCCATCACATGTATGAAGTTTCGAGTTGATCGGATGGCGAGAAATATGTGATCTTGCATTTTGTACCAATTTCAGGCCTCTTTATCGTGCTTTTCTCAGATCCCAGCCGTGTATATTCTTCACCATTGGTTTTCTGGAGTCCATCCCGTGCTCTGGTAATTTTGGAGCGCCAAATCCATGTTTTTAACATCATCTTTCAATACACACTCCTGATTTCATCCTGTAATAAAAACACGAGTAAAATCTGACATTAAACATTATCATGTATGTAAAATCAGGTAATTACTGCGTCTAATATGCAACATTCGACACTCATCACCGGCCTACCCTCTTGAGACAAAACTCTCCCAATTCCAACATATGAGCCATCACATTCAACTTCAAACAGTTTATCGAAATTGGGAAGTACAAGAACCGGGGTCGTGGATAATCTACGCTTAATTTCAGCAAAGCTCCTGTCGGCTTCGTCAGTCCACTGAAACTACCTTTTCTTCATTCAATCTGTGATTAGTGACACAATAGTACTGAAAATTTTCACGAACCGATGATAGAATATCGTCAGTCCATGAAAGCTTCGCACTTCGTGAATATTTGTGGGAACCGGGCATTCTCTGATTGTCTTCACCTTTTCTTCATCCACCCGAATGCCCGTGGATGTTATGACAAAATCTAGAAACAATAGGCTATCAGTCATGAAGCTGCACTTTTTTAAATTGAGATACAGTTTATTTTTAGTGAGCACTTGAAGGACCTTCTTAATGTGTTCCATATGGGTGGTTTCATCTTGACTGTATATCAAAATATCATCGAAATAAACCACAGCGAACCGCTCAATGAAAGGTTTCAGAACTTGGTTCATCAATCTCATAAATATGCTAGGGGCATTCGAAAGACCGAAAGGCATGACCATCCATTCATATAATCCTTCCTTGGTCTTAAAGGCCGTTTTCCACTCATCACCCTGCCGTATTAGAATCTGATGGTAGCCGCTCTTTAGGTCCAATTTAGAGAATATTTTTGCACCCTCCGGCATGTCCAGCATATTGTCTAATCGTGGTATAGGAAACCTGCATTTTATGGTGATTTTGTTGATGACTCGGCTGTCGACACACATACGCCAACTTCCATTTTTTTTTGGAGTTAATAGAGCTGGTACAACACATGGACTCATGCTTTCTCGAATAAGACCCTTATGGATTAACTCCTCTACTTGTCTCCGTAGAATATCGCACTCATTCGGACTCATTCGATAATGAGGACGATTAGGTAAACTGGACCTAGGGACAAAGTCAATATGGTGTTGGATATCCCGCATGAGGGGTAACTCATCGGGAAGGTCCTCGGGCCATATTTCTTTTAATTCATGTAGAAGGGGCCTTAATCTTTCAGAGATGATGGTAGGCTCGAGTTCTTTCCCTTTTATAATTAATGTAGAAGTCTATCATATTTCTTTGGATTCTTCCACGAAGTCTTGTATGGTTAAGAGAAAATGACCCTCCACTTTAAAAGTTTCAGGTGGTCCCTCTGGATCCATATGGACCAATATGGTCTTCCGGCCATCCTTGACGAAAATATATATATTATCTCGCCCTTTATGAGTGGCGTCGCGGTCAGATTGTCAGGGCCGACCGAGTAGTATGTGACATGCTTCCATGTCGACCACGTCGCATACTCTTCATCCTTATAATGTTTGCCAATTGAAAAGGATATGGTGCACCATTCAGTTACCTTTGTTTCGTTGACCTTCTTTATCCAACCGATTGTATATGGAAAGAGATGATGCTCTGTTTTCAATTGTAATTTTTCCACCATGACCTTGGAGATGATATTCTCGCTGCTCCCACTGTCATTGATCACATCACAAACCTTTCGATTCACCGTACACTTAGTGCGGAAGATGTTATGCTGCTGTGGATGCACTTCTTTTCTTGGCACATATAATAGTTGCCTCACGACGAGCGACTTACCGTGATCTTTCTGAACCCAACCTGAATCTGCCTTGTCCTCGGTGGTATGATCCTGTTCTTCAATATTTGGATCTTCATAAGCGTTATCAGCACTACCATCATTGATGGCGATGTTTACCACTTTTCGTTGGGGACAAGTATTTGATAGGTGGCCCAGTTGGCTACAACAATAGTAGTTGTCAGGCCTTGGCCGAGTATAGGGGTTGGAGATTCTACTTGGACCGGCAGCAGTCGATACGCCCCTTTAGGGTCTAGCTTGCTTGCTTCCCTGATCTCGGTTCTTAGATGTAGGAGGTTGAGTGTATACTCCTACGGGCTCCTTCCCCTTGAACTGTGCAGTTCCCTGAGGCGGACTTACCACAGGAATCCTTGCAGTAGGATAGGTCCGTGTGTTAGGACGTCTAAGCTGCACTTCTACCCGAGTAGCTAACTTGATCACACATTCATCATCCAAATGGACTGTATTTGGACTCGATCCTGGATAGCCATACATAATCCACCGTTGAATATGGCGACTTACCGCGATTCAGTCTCGACTAAATCGTTACGCGCCGTCATGCGGTAAAATTCTTCGGCATATTCTCTCACCGACCGACTACCCTGTCGATAATTTTGGTATTGTTAGAATAATACTTGATCGTAATCGCTAGGGAGGAATCGGACACGTAGTAGCTGCTTCATCCGCTGCCAGGTGCGGATTGGTGCTTTCGTCTGCCTGGTTCGCGTGAGTTGCAGTTGTTCCCACCAAGCTAAAGCTCCTTCTTTCAGTTTGTAGGCCACAAGCTTGACCTTCTTTACTTCAAGGATGTCCATATAGTCAAAAAATCGCTCAACTTCAGAAAGACAATCGAGGAAATCCTTAATGTTTAGTTGGCCATTAAAGATAGGAATATCAACCCGCATCTTGAATTCTCGATCCAATCGATCTACTCGATCGCCGCCATGTCTGGGGTGTTGGAAGATTATGTTGTTGATTTCTTCCTCACTGGAGCCCCCTTACTCAGGAATGACCCTTAGATGCACTACCGGTACTATCCTGCGATCAGGGCGATTACGAGTTTCAGCAATTGGCGGTGGAGGATTATCACCAGGAACACGGAGTTACCTTAGGTTTTCCGCCAAGAGATCCGCTATGCGGTTGATGGAAGCCTGTAGCCCTTGCATAGCTTACCGATTCTATTGTTGCACTACTTCGAAAGCTGCCACCGTTAAAGGTAAATTCCCTGGAGCACTGCCTATGGGATTGTTGCCCGACCCGTCGTTAGAAGCCATCGATCCAAGGAGAAACTTCGCTTTGATACCAAACTGACGCAGGGGAGGACGTGAGGTCGAGCACCATCTTCCTCAAGAGGATAACTATTCCGAATCCACGCAACTTCTCTAGACTCCTCACAGAGACTTCTCGAATCCACGAGGAAAGAAAGCAGAAAATAGAAATAAATTCTAATAAATTTGAAATTGATTAATGAATTGAATAAAACGAGTTCACAACCCTTTAAATAGGGGAAGCAAGCAATGAGAAAGAAATCAAAATCAAACTACAACTAAAACTCCTAGAATCCGTGACTTACTATAAATAATAAACTTACTATTTATAGACGGTCGTGATGTCTACTAGTGCGCAAGGTTTTCGGCCAAAATAGTAAGTGTCCTATTTAGCTTCACCAAACCGTTCTCCTAATTATTCTAAGCTCTTTTCACGTTGGGCACAACTCCTAAAGTCCGACGGATGAAGAGTTATAATCAAACTAAAACTTATTATTTATAGTAAAAACGAAATTAAAGCAGAGAAATGATTGTCAATCCATGTGTTTTTCACAATTCTGGGCGTCGCAACCTAGCATGGTGGGGTTGGTTGGCTAAAGTAGCTCGTTCTACCCCAAAATCATATATTTTACGTCAGGTAACTCATTCCGAATTGCGAGATACTCTCGATCTAAGGTTTGACGGTATGAATCACTTCTGTCGTCGACCAGGCCTTTTCTGATCCATCTTGGCCATGAAACTGTCCACGACCCACTCTACATCAGGCGGGAATATTATCCTGAAGTTAGATATGGAAAAGGCGTACGACCGCTTAGAGTGGAATTTCCTGACAATGGTACTGTAGCGCTTTGGATTCTCTCATAGTTGGATTCACTTGGTGGAAAAGTGCTGGAGTAACAGTTGGTTTTCAGTCATTATCATTGGCTCTAGTTGCGGTTTCTTCAAGTCGACTAGAGGTCTCCACCAAGGGGAGCCTTTATCCCCGAGCCTATTCATCCTTGCAGCTGAGGTTTTGAGTAGAGGTTTCGCCAAGCTGTTTCTTAGTCCCAGCTGTATTCTGTTCAAGTTAAAACGAGGATGTGATCAGATCACACACCTTATTTACGCCTACGAGACAGTTCTTTTCCTCAATGGTGGCAGCCAAACTATCAGAGCTGTGACAGATTTCTTATCCACATACCAAATGGTGTCGGGACAACGCATCAACTTCCACAAAAGCTGCACTCATCTCCCTTCTGCAAGGCCAGTCAATCGAATTAGAAGTATCCAGAGGCAAATTGGTACCCCCACTTCCTCAGCGCCCTTCATTTACCTCGAGATCCCTCTCTTCAAAGGTAGGACAAGCATCCCTCTGTTTCGCCCTCTGTTGGAAAAAATTAAGAAGAAAATTCAAGGATGGTAGGCTCGGATTCTTTGTCAGGCGGGCAGATGTACGTTTATCAACCATGTCCTCTATGGAATTCCTATTTACGCCATGTCGGCGGCCTTAATTTCAGCTCAGATCCTGCGGCAATTGGAATCTAACTTCTCCAACTTTTTTTGGGGTTGACAAGATGGGAAAAACAGATGCCACTGGATAAAGTGGAACAAAATCTCTATGCCTAAAGAGGAAGGTGGCTTGGGTATCAGAAAACTCCGAGATGTTATGGCTGCGCTCAGACTGAAGATGGCCTGAATAGCTAAAGTTCATCCAAGTAGCAGTTTGTGGGTGGCTTTTATTGCGTCGAGATACAGCCCTCTATCAGATGTTTCGCCAGGCACATCCACGCCTTCCCTCTCCCCCATGTGGAAACATATTCTGGCATTATTTCCGGTTCTAGATAGCCACATTCTATGGAAGGTGGGTCGTGGCTTCTTGAACTTATGGCATGAAAATTGGACAGGGAAGGGGCGACTAATTGATTTGATTGATCGTCCAATTCCCAGTGACCTATTACACATGACAGTCAACAGTCTGATCTCCAAAGATGGCATCAATCTCCGATCGCCGGCTTTCAACCTGCTTCCATCAGGTATCAAGGATCACATTATCCACTCAGGGATATGCACATCGAACCAGCCAAATCACCGTATATGGCCACTCGATCGGACCGGCTATTACTCAGTTAAGTCCGGATGGACGGTCTGCAGATCTGCTGGCTAGGTTCTTGATTGGGCCAAGCGAATCTGGCATCCAAAACTCCCCAATAAAATCTCCATTTTCACTTGGAAGTTGTTTCATTGGGTCGTTCCCACGGATGATAAGATTCAGTCAAAGGGTATCTCCCTTGCTTCCAAGTGCTTTTGCTGCATCAGTGAGCAAAATTTCTCTCCTTAGCCGGAGACGCTAGACCACCTTTTTTATACTGGGGCGATTGCCACCACCGTCTGGATAGAATTCATGCATATTTTTGGTATTCACCTTTCTTCTCCTTTTTCAACTGCGGAACTATCCTCTTCATGGTGGAATCCCTCTCAGTCTAGCAAAAAATCTCATCTTATTTGTCGCTTAACTCCGTGCCTCATTGTTTGGAAACTCTGGAAGATGAGAAATTCAGCCAAGTTTGATGGGACAATCCCTTCTCGTAATAAGGTCATCAGCAATGTCAAATGGCTACTAGGAAGGATGTTCTATGATTCCCATGTGCCGAACCCGATCGCCCTCCACCTTGGTCTCTGTCACAAACCAATGGCGCCTTCCTCAAGTCTTGTTGTTAAGTGGTCTAAACAACAAGTAGGCAGGGTGGAAGTTAACATTAATGGGGCTACAGCTGGTAATCTCAGCCCGTGTGGGGTGGGGGCATTTGCAGAAATGACAAAGGCAATCTCATTTTTTCGTTCTACTCGGGCTACGGTCAAGCTTCAAACAACATGGCCGAACTTCGAGCCCTTCACGATGCGATGCAGCTTAGTATAGCGCGGGGTTTGCAGGATGTGCACATTGAGTTAGATTCCTCCTTTGTGGTGGATGTGTTTAAGGGGAAGTCGGTCCTTCACTGAAAGTGGGATTATTGGTTATCGAGAATAAAAAATTTGCAAAAGGAAGGTAAATTTTCCATCTCTCTTACTCTTCGGGAAATCAATGGTATGGCTGATGGGCTAGCTCGTTTGGGAGCGACCAATCAGGATCTTTTTGGACAGATAGGTGGGCTGACATCCCTAGGCTGATCAGGGGGCTCTGTTTCCTCGACAAAGCGGGTATAGGAGCATTAAGAGAGAGATAATTTCTGACTTATTTTCCTTTGTTCTTTTGTATAGCCACACGATAGGCGGTATAGGGCCTCTTTTTGTCTACCCGTGTGCGCCTGAAATCCTTGTCTGTGTATTTTTTTCATGTTATGAATGGATTAATACTTTGATTCAAAAAAAAAAAGAAAAAAAGAAAAGAAAAAAAAAGTGATAGACAGCGTGGATATATACAATACATACATCAAGGGGAGTGCCACAGTCAAGCTTGTATTAGGTGGGCCCCAATGATTAATGGTTTGAATCTATCTTTCATGACTGATGCATAATGTAATATTTTACTCCACATATTAAATTAATAAAAACTAGTACTGAATCTCAGCTCACTCCGGGGGAACTAAAATATTGCACATTTGGTAATTTTGTATCACCAAAAGTGGAAAATAAGGATGATGCATGAAAAAAACAAAGGTATTAATTAATATCCTTTATAAATGAGAAATTTGCGACTGTACGACCCATTTATGGCCCATTTGCGGGACTAAGCCCACCTTATTTTACCTTGCAAGAATAAGCCCCAGCTGTACGGGCGCCTTCCCAAAGGACGAAAATGCCCCTGCTTTTTCCTTCAAGTGGGAAGACGAGCGCTGACGCTCTTCGAACTTCGAGTTGTACGAATGGTTCAAAAGCGAGCAGCGTTACATGGGCCCCACAGTTATGTATTTATTATATCCACAACGTTCATCCAGATTTTGAGATAATTTCGGAGCATTATCCAAAAAAATAAATAAAAATCATATCCAAAGATCAACTGGACCACACCATAAAGAGCAGCAAGAAAATTGATTTTCACCGTTAAAAATTTTGTAGGGCCCACCAAAACATTTATTTTCCATCCAATCTATTCATAAGGTCACAAAGACCTAGATGAGGAGGAAAAAAAATGCATAATGATCCAAAACTTCCGTAACCCCTACAAGGGTTTCAATGGTAGACGTTCAATTCCTCACTGCCTTTTACCGTGTGGTCCACTTAATAGTTAGATCCGTCTTATTTTCGTCTCAAGCTTAATATGAGCTCACCAAATAGATGGACGGTTTGGATATAACACAGACCTCATGGTGGGACCCACAAAATCAACGAAAATTCCACAGCCAAAAAATAATAATAAAGACTTTCGAGGCCAATACGATTATAGCTACGGTTATAATCCGTAGCCGTTTGTCTGAAACGACGATGATTCACGGATTCCACGATTCCATCGCAACTCGCTGTAAGATTTGGGGATTGATAGCAAAATCCACGATTCATCGCCAGTTTAAATAAAAGGCCACAGTTATCTTTTGCTACGGATTATAGCCGTAATTGTAGCCGTATCCTGATAACTAGCTACAAATTATAACCTTAGCTATGGCTGTATCCTGTGCACTTTTTTTTTTTACATGGAGAATTTTATTCTATCTACATTTTTCTCTAACACATATTTATATAAATATGTATATATAAGCATAAAATAAAATAAAATTAGTTGATGTACCCTATATAAAATTTTGTTTCTCTTTTTTCATTTGACAAGAATATCTTCTAAACTAAAATTAGTTACTTGATGTACTCTATATGATTTTGGGGTAGGAGAAGCTACTTTAACCAACCAACTTGGTTATTTTCCAAGATTCCATCAGGTCGATGGTTGAAAATCCATTTCATTCACTTAGCGGTAATTTCATTGATGACCGTGAAGTGAAGGGGCATGACCGTGAAATGTGCCGAAATGACAGTGAATCAACACGGAATAGGCAGGAATGACTGTGAAATGCATGGAAATGAGTGTGAAGTGAAGCGATTGGACCGTGAAATGCGCGAAAATGACCGTGAAGTGAAGGGGCATGACCGTGAAATGCGTCGAAATGACCGTGAATCAACACGGAATAGGCGGGAATGACCGTGATATGCATGGAAATGACCGTGAAGTGAAGCGATTAGACTGTGAAATGCATGGAAATGACCGTGAGGTGAAGGGGCATGACCGTGAAATGGGTCAAAATGACCGTGAATCAACACGGAATATGTGGGAATGACCGTGAAGTGAAGCGATTGGACCATGAAATGCATGGAAATGATAGTAAAGTGAAGGGGCATGACCGTGAAATGCGTAGAAATGACCGTGAACGAACACGAAATAGGTGGGAATGACCGTGATATGCATGGAAATGACCGTAAAGTGTAGTAATTGAACCGTGAAATGCGTGAAAATGACCGTGAAGTGAATGGGCATGACTGTGAAATGCGTCGAAATGACCGTGAATCAACACGGAATAGGCAAGAATGACCATGATATGCATGGAAATGACCGTGAAGTGAAGCGATTGGACTGTGAAATGCGTGGAAATGACCATGAAGTGAAGGGGCATGACCGTGAAATGCGCCGAAATGACCATGAATGAACACGGAATAGGCGGGAATGACCGTGATATGTATGGAAATGACCGTGAAGTGTAGCGATTGGACCGTAAAATGCATGGAAATGACCGTGAAGTGAAGGGGCATAACCGTGAAATGCGTCGAAATGACCGTGAATCAACACGGAATAGGCGAGAATGACCGTGATTTGCATGGAAATGGGGTTGAAGGGAACCGATTAGACCGCGAAATGCACAGAACTAACCGTGAAGTGAATACGCGTGACCGCGAAATGTGACAAAATCACAGTGAATCAACACGGAAAAGGCGGGAATGACCATGATATGCATGAAAATGGGGGTGAAGTGAAGCGATTGGACCATGAAATACGCGGAACTGACCGTGAAGTGAAGACGCGTGACAGCGAAATGCGTCGAAATTACCGTGAATCAACACGGAAAAGGCGGGAATAACCGTGATATGCATGGAAATGGGGGTGAAGTGAAGCGATTGGACCGTGAAATGGGCGGAACTGACCGTGAAGTGGAGACATGTGAGCGTGCAATGCGTCGAAATCACCGTGAATCAACACGGAAAAGGCTAGAATGACCATGATATGTATGGAAATGGGGGTGAAGGGAAGCGATTGGACCGCGAAATGCGCGGAACTGACCGTGAAGTGAAGACGCATGACCGCGAAATGCGTCGAAATCACTGTGAATCAACACGGAAAAGGCGGGAATGACCGTGATATGCATGAAAATGGGGATGAAGGGAACCGATTGGACAACAAAATACGCGGAACTGACTATGAAGTGAAGACGCGTGACCGTGAAATGCATCGAAATCACTATGAATCAACACGAAAAAGGTGGGAATGACCGTGATATGTATGAAAATGGGGGTGAAGGGAAGCGATTGGACAGCTAAATGCACAGAACTGACCATGAAGTGAAGACGCGTGACCGCGAAATGTGTTGAAATCACCGTGAATCAACACGGAAAAGGCGGGAATGACCGTGATATGTATGGAAATGGGGGTGAAGTGAAGCGATTGGACCATGAAATGCTCGGAACTGACCGTGAAGTGAAGACGCGTGACGGTGAAATGCGTCGAAATCACAGTGAATCAACACAGAAAAGGCGGGAATGATCGTGATATGCATGGAAATGGGGTTTAAGTGAAGCGATTGGACCACGAAATGCGCGGAACTGACCATGAAGTGAAGATGTGTGACCGCGAAATGCGTCGAAATCACCGTGAATTAACACGAAAAAGGCAGGAATGACCGTGATATGTATGGAAATGGGGTGAAGGGAAGCGATTGGATCACGAAATGCGTGGAACTGACCGTGAAGTGAAGACGCGTGACCGCGAAATGCGTCGAAATCACCGTGAATCAACACAGAAAAGGCGGGAATGACCGTGATTTGTATGGAAATGGGGGTGAAGGGAAGCGATTGAACGCATATCACGTAGTGACAAATGCGCTTCACTTCACGATCATTTTCATGCATTGACCGTGAAATGCATGAAAATGACCATGAAGTGAAGCGCATTGACCGTGAAATGCATGAAAATCACGGTCAGTTCCACGCATTTCGCGGTCCAATTGCTTCCCTTCACCTCCATTTCCATACATATCACGGTCATTCCTGCCTTTTCATGTTGATTCACGGTAATTTCGACGCATTTCGTAGTCACGTGTCTTCACTTCATGGTTAGTTCTGTGCATTTCGCGGTCCAATCGGTTCCTTTCACCTCCATTTCCATGCATATCACGGTCATTTCCACCTTTTCTGTGTTGATTTATAGTGATTTCGACACATTTTTCAGTCACGTGTCTTCACTTCATAGTCAGTTTTGCACATTTTTCAGTCCAATCACTTCCCTTCACCCCCATTTCCATACATAACACAGTCATTCCCTCCTTTTCCGTGTTGATTCACAGTGATTTCGACGCATTTCGTGGTCACGCGTCTTCACTTCACAGTCAGTTTCGCGCATTTCGCGGTCCAATCGCTTCCCTTCACCCCCATTTTCATACATATCACGAACATTCCCGCCTTTTCCGTGTTGATTCATGATGATTTCGACGCATTTCGCGGTCACGCGTCTTCACTTCACGATCAATTCCGCGCATTTCTCGGTCCAATCGGTTCCCTTCACCCCCATTTCCATGCATATCACAGTCATTCCTGCCTTTTCCGTGTTGATTCACGGTGATTTTAACGCATTTCGCGGTGACGCGTCTTCACTTCACGGTCAGTTTCGCGTATTTCACGGTCCAATCATTTCCCTTCACCCCCATTTCCATACATATCACGATCATTCCCGCCTTTTCTGTGTTGATTCACGGTGATTTCGACGCATTTCGCGGTCACACATCTTCACTTCACGGTCAGTCCGCGCATTTCGGGGTCCAATCGCTTCACTTCACCCCCATTTTCATGCATATCACGGTCATTCCCGCCTTTTCCGTGTTGATTCACAGTGATTTCGACGTATTTCGCGGTCACTCGTCTTCACTTCACGGTCAGTTCCGCGTATTTCGCGGTCCAATCACTTCCCTTCACCCCCATTTCTGTACATATCACGACAATTCCCGCCTTTTCCGTGTTGGTTTATGGTGATTTCAACGCATTTCGCGGTCACACATCTTCACTTCACGGTCAGTTCTGCGCATTTCGTGGTCCAATCGGTTCCCTTCACCCCCATTTCCATGCGTATCACAGTCATTCCCGCCTTTTCCGTGTTGATTCACGGTGATTTCGATGCATTTCGCGGTCACGCGTCTTCACTTCACGGTCAGTTCCGCGCATTTCGCAGTTCAATCCCCTTACACGGTCATTTCCATGCATATAACGATCATTCTCACCTATTCCGTGGGTTGAATTTATTCAGTCTTATCTTTACGGTGGTTAAATTAATTCAGTCTTATCATATAGGGCCTGTTTGGCTGCGTAGATTGGATGGGATTGGAAGATAGATCCTAGGATTGGCTAGGCGTGCCAAATAGACACGAGATCCTGATCCCAGAGATAGCAATCCCATGGATCTTAAGACAATCCACTGACATCACCATCATTACCTTTAAGGCCTGTTTGGCCGAACCAATCCCATGGTATTAGGAGGAATGGGATCGCGAGATCCCAGGATATGCATGATGAGCCAAACAGACCTTGTGAACTTGTCCCGTGATATAAGCAATCCCATGGATCTTAAAACAATCCACTGACATCACCATCATTACCTTAAAATTGATCCCATCCCTTGGTTGGAAGGAGTGGAAGGTAAAATCCCAGGATATGTCCGGCATGCCAAACAGACCCAGTGAACTTGTACCGGGATATAGCAATCCCATGGATCTTAAACCAATCCACTGACACCACCATCATTACCTTAAAATCCATCCCATCCCTCCTAATCCCATGGGATTCGCCCAGCCAAATAGGCCCTTAAATCGCATCCAATCCACCCTAATCCCTTCAAAAATGCCTGGGACGTGTTTGGTTTGGGGGATTGAAAGGGATTGGAAGGTTTAATCCCGGGATTGAAGTGAAGCGAATTGATTGTGAAATGTATGGAAATGACTGTGAAGTGAAGGGGCATGACCGTGAAATGCGTCGAAATGACCGTGAATCAATACGGAATAGGCGGGAATAACCGTGATATGCATGGAAATGACCATGAATCAAAACGGAATCGCTGGGATTAATCGTGAAATGCATGAAAATGACTATGAAGTGAAGCGAATTGATCGTGAAATGCATGGAAATGACCGTGAAGTAAAGGGAATTGACCGTGAAATGCATGGAAATGACCATGAATCAAAATGGAATCACTGGGATTGACTGTGAATTGCATGGAATTGATAGCGAAGTGAAGCGAATTGACCGTGAAATGCATGGAAATGATCGTGAAGTGAAGGGAATTGACTGTGAAATGCATTGAAATGACCGTGAATCAAAACGGAATTGCCAGGATTGATAGTGAAATGCATGAAAATGACTGTGAAGTGAAGCGCATTGACCGTAAAATGCATGGAAATGACCGTGAAGCAAAGGAAATTGACCGTGAAATGCTTGGAAATGACCGTGAATTAAAACAGAATCATCGGGATTAACCGTGAAATGCATGGAATTGATCACGAAGTAAATGAAATGAGCGAAATTGACCGCGAACTGATTGAAATTGACCATGAAGTGAATGAAATGGATTTTCGACCATCGACCTGATGGAATCTTGAAAAATAACTAGGTTGGTTGGCTAAAGTAGCTTCTCCTACCCCAAAATCATATAGGGTACGTCAAGTAACTAATTTTGGTTTAGAAGATATTCTTGTTAAATGAAAAAAGGAAGAAAAAAAAAAAAAAAAGAGAGAGAAAAAAAATTTATATGCTTATATATACATATTTATATAAATATGTATTAGAGAAAATTGTAGGTAGAATCAAGTTCTCCATGCAAAAAAAAATTTTAAAAATAAAAAATAATTTTTTTTTTCATCGATTGGCACATATTACAGTTATGGCTACGGTTATAATCCGTAGCTATAGGGGTCGTTAGATGGGCGTAGCCCCGTCGGATAGGTCAGCGAATGGCGCAGGCACCCTAGTTCGGCGCGCTCACCCCGGACAGGCTCCTTTGGTTACGGATTTTGGTAGGTATAGCCGCGGTTACAATTAGTAGCCAAATCACTGGATACAATAATATATATATATATATATATATATATATATATATATATATATATATATATATATAACATCAAATCTTTGTTATTTTTTGGGTCCCATTATGAGGTCTATGTTATATCCAAACCGTACATCTAATTGCCGAGCTCATATTAAGGCTTGAGAAGGAAAATAAGACAGATCTAACTATCAAGTGGACCACACTTTAAAAGGCAGTGGAGAATTGAACGTCTACCATTGAAACCCTTTTAGGATTACAGAAGTTTTGGATCATTATTTTCCCTCTTCATCTAGGTCTTTGTGACCTTACGAATAGATTGGATGGAAAATAAATGTTATGGTGGGCCCTACAAAAGTTTCAACGGTGAAAATCAAATTTTTTCTGCTCTTGTGGTGTGGTCCAGTTAATCTTTGGATATGATTTTTTTTTTTTTTTTTTTTTGGGATAATGCTCCGAAATGATCTCCAAATATGGATGAACGTTGTGGATATAATAAATACATAACTGTGGGCCCACGTAACGTTGATCTCTTTGAACCGTTCGTACGGCTCGGAGTTCGAGGAGCGTCAGCGCTCGTCTTCGAGCACCAGCCGATGCGCTTGAAGGTAAAAGTAAGGGGCATTTTCGACCTTTGGCAAGTCGTCCGTACAGCTGGGGCGTATTCTCGCAAGGGAAAATGAGGTGGGCTTGCTCTCCTAAATGGGCCATAAATGGGTCGTACAGTCGTTAATTTCTCTTTATAAATTTGTTTTTTTGGCCGAACGGCAGACAGAACTTTACATGCCTCGCTGTTAGAGCTAGTGTTCTGTTAAACGTGCTTTTTGCGAGGTATTTTACAATTGTGGATGATTTGATTGGATTTTACAACTGTGGTTGCTGATTGGGATGATGTGCACTGTACATTTGGCACGCTCCAAGGTAGTCCTTCTAATGGACAGTTTGGAATTTCAAGAGAACCATTTTAAGTGGATAGTTTTGAACGAACGATTCAAGTGAATCGAGGGTACAGATGAGTGGTTGGATGGCTAATCCAGATGACGTGTGGATGGCTATAAATCATACTTAATGGTCAGTTCAGATTGGTGTGTGAGCAGGTCTTGATGGTTGATTAGAATAGACGATTAAGGGGGTTATGGTTCAACTTATGTTTCCTTCTCTTTACAAACATAGTGAGGCACTACACTTATAACAAGGCTAGGGATGTCCAAAGCTCTTTATAGGTCTCATGTGATATGTGTTTGCTCCCACATGAAACTAATCCGGTACATTTGATATGGAACGTGTAGACCATGCGATGAACTATTAGAATTGGTCTACACCTGACTGTGTTGGGTGCAGCTGGGGCTGCACCTAATTCGGGCCCTCCGCATCAGAGCTGGGTACCTCTAAAATACGCATATCTTGCGCGTGGTCTAATCCAACACCTTTTGTTTCATCATATGAATGAGCGTGGTCTGCATTTTGAGAGGCCTATTTCCAGGGCATCCATGAACCCTGCAATGAGCTTGGCCCCCAGCTGGGATCATAGCCAACCGTTTGTGAGGGCACATAGGTCAACACTGTGGAGTCCCAAAGAGATGGTGTTGGGTGAGTGGGCCTATAACCTCATCCTCTTCACCAATAAGCCCTTGCGTGAGATCACCAAGAGAAAATTACTTGGAAGTAGAGGAAAATGGCTCCAACTGAATAGAAAATAGATATTGATAGGGAGTCTATCCAAGAGGTACAATAGGTAGATGATTTACATATAATATTACTTTATTTTCTTCCTTACCCAAGCTAATGCTTCTTTTTAACGCTTCTTCACTTAATTTGAAATGAAATGATCAATCTCAGACTGTCGAAGTTGCTATGTCCTATTCATTACATCTTAACAAACACTTAATTTGAAATGAAATGATCAATCTCAGACTGTCGAAGTTGCTATGTCCTATTCATTACATCTTAACAAACTTCGTGAACCATGCAAGCAGAGAGAGAGAGAGAGAGAGAGAGAGAGAGAGAGAGAGAGAGAGAGAGAGAGAGAGAGAGAGAGAGAGAGAGAGCATGCCAAAATCCACCGGAAAGCATTAAACAGAAACAAATAAAGAAAGAAAACAAAAGACAGATCAAAACAAATAGGTTGCACTCCCATTTTATTCAAACATTTACTTAAGTAAAGAACTATATCTGGATACACCATAAATTACTGAGGGAGTTTATTGTAAGGGAGCGTGCTCTAGCTTTTCATTGCAAACTGCGATTGGAGATAATCAACTATTTTCTTGTCAACTTGGAATGCCTTGGCAAGAACAATATCTGAGATGGGCGGATTCGATCCAAACACAGCTTTTGCAATGGTGATGGTTCCAGGGTTCTGGCTGCCAAATCCTGCAATGGCAATGGCATTGGTGTTGCCGATGTTAAACTGGAAGTGAATGAGGCCTACTGGGAAGACAAACACATCGCCTTTATGAAGGGTCTTTGTTATGAAGCGATTTTCAGTGTTGGAAGTGACGAATCCGACGTAGAGGGTGCCCTCCAATACTGTTAGGATCTCTGTGGCCCGCGGGTGTGTGTGGGGTGGATTGAGACCATAGGGTGCAAAATCTATCCGAGCCAGGGAGACGCCGAGGGTGTTGAGTCCAGGTATCTGGGCTACATTCACTGGGGTCACAACGGACCCAACCTTGTTATCCGTGTTGCCTGGTTTGTCCAGTCCCATGAAGAAGAAATCATCAGCTTTAACTTCCTTTGGGTCCTTGCACACAAATCCATTCACCAACACTGCCATCATATAATACAAAAAAAAAAAAGATTGTAAGCAGTATATTCTTTCAAGACCTATTAAACCAACATAAAGGTGACCCATCACATGAATCCTTTTAAGTGGATTGCATTTCTATGAAACATTTGCAGCATTGATGCAATTACTTGACATGGAGTGAACATACCTTCGCTGTTGTTCAAAGCAACGCAGAAATCCTGTAAAGGGCTGGGGTCGGATGCTGCGGCAAATGAGAAACTGAATGCAAGGAATGTTAGGAGAAGAAAGCCAGTGGCCATCTTGAAAATATTTGGGAGTGTTTATGTATGTATAAGCTACGAAACCCTGAATCTTATAATGAGTATTTTTTGGCTGTGAGTTTTGTAAGAAGATTAAGCTAGTATTTATAGAGTTGAGGAAATGTTTATCACTGAAATGGTCTTATTACTTTAGAAGCAATGAAGGTTTATTTATTGTTATTTTTTCAAATCCAAGACTTGTTCCTGGTCGACTCTGTATAAGAAGGAATTGGTTGAGCCAGTTGCTTCTGGAAAATATAGTCATTTGTTTACCAAGTCTGGATTTCATATATGCGTGAGAACTAGCCCACTTGTCTTTCTTAATATGATAGGAGGGCCGGCCCCCTTTTGTCGCAGGCCCTCCCGAAGCATGTTGATGTATAGCACGAGACTAATTTACTCATTAATACAAATTTCCTTTGTTAGAAAAAATAAAATAAAATAAAATAAAAATGCTAACCACTCCTACTCAAATACGAGAGGGATGTAAAGTAAGTGAGAAGAGATATGCAAAGGTCCGTCGTGCTGTGACGTCTCATCATATGGTCGAGAATGGGTCCGGGTATTGCTTGAGAGCGGATTAAGCGGTACCAGGGTAACATGTTAATGGGTGATACCCTGACCTTATGGGCCTACCTTGATGAAATTGTTGTATATCCATACTGTACATCTGTTTTTTCATCTCATTTTAAGACCTGATCCTACAATTTAAGTAAATTCAAATCTCAGGTGGACCGCACTACAAGAAACTATGGTGATTGACCATTAAAACTTATTGGGGCCATACAAGTTTCGGATGAAGCTGATCTTTGTATTTTTCTCTTCACCAAGGTCTGTTTGACCATATCAACAGGTTGGATGACAAATAAACCTAACGGTTGTCCCCAGGTGCGCCCTAGGTAGTTTTTAATGGTGGGCATTCAACCACCACTGTTTCTTGTGTTGGGGTCCACCAGAGATTTGGACCTGATTAAGTATTTAGGAAGACATCCTAAAATGATATAGAAAAATGGATGGACGGCATGGATATACAACACAATCATCCAGGTGGGCCCCACAGTCAAGGTAACATCCACTAATGTGGATTTCCCGTCTAAAGAAGAGGGCCACTTTGAGGATCTCCTCCACGCGGAGAGATGCCAATGGATTAGCGGATGGGCTGGCCAAATTAGGTAGCGATGTCTATTGTCCGACACAGTTGCGGATCCTTCCCCCCTTGCTCGGGGTTCACTTTTACTTGACAGGGTGGGGCTCGGTGCTGTCAGGTTGGGCTGAGGCAGAAGGTAGTCTGTGGACTTTTTTTTAATAGCTGTAGGATAGGTGAGGTCTTGGCCTCTTTTTATGAGGCCCACCCGAATTACTTGTATGTTTCTCCACATGAAAAAAAAAAAACACCAAAGCACTAAAGCTGGGTAAAGGCAATGGTGGGCCCATCTACTTGGTTACAGTAGAGTATGTGATGCTCTGCATATAATAAATCGTCCGATGTATATGAACTGTCCACCTAAAGTCGTGTAGGCCATGGATGAAAAATGGACCATCAATGTGGATGGCCCATGGCTCAACAAGCACACCAATCAGACAATCCTACCCATTGCTTTCTGGCACTTCCCTAAACCCAATGTGGTCTTATCCCAGCCTATGTGACTCACCATCATTAAATTATTATTTGGATTTCAGATTTTGTATTGTTAATATTTCAGGTCGTAGCTTACTTATCAGCTCAGATGTTGGGTTCGACCCTTGCGAGCAGAATGCTTCACTTATTATTCGATTGAAGATGGAAGCATTTTCCAGGAGAGATTCCAGCAGGATCAAACCTTCAATTCATCTCTCCTTTTACCTCACGTTTGTAACTTCTGGCGTCGCCACTGATAGCCGAATCGTGAGTTTTCTTGGATAAATTTCTCAAAACGATTGCAAGCTTACATTCACGGTACGTCAGGTGTGGTGTTTCTCCCAGACTGTGGGGCTATCTTGATATATGTGTTGTATATCCACACTATCTATCAGCTTTTACAGCTCATTTTAAGTCATAGTCCAAAAAATGAAGCAGATCCAATTCTCAAGTCATAGCCCATCTTGACCGTTAAAAATTTCTTGGTGAGCCACAAAAGTTTTGGATCAAGTTGATTTTTTGTTTTCCCTTTATCCAGATCTGTATGACCCATTAACAGATTGGATAATATATATATATATATATATATATATATATATATATATATATATATATATATATATGGAAAAGGTACTATGCACTCGAGCTCATGATAAGCTCCCATGAGGTCGAGCTGTGTGGGCCCCACCGTGATGC
The DNA here is from genome assembly GCA_030180095.1 of Magnolia changhungtana. Lineage (NCBI taxonomy): Eukaryota > Viridiplantae > Streptophyta > Magnoliopsida > Magnoliales > Magnoliaceae > Magnolia > Magnolia changhungtana. The sequence goes on along the minus strand of JASAUF010000396.1, from coordinate 4,721,874 downwards.
ATGTCAACCATCAACACCGTGCATTTGATGGGTCCCCTTTAAATTATGGGATATCCCAAAAATCAGCTATATACGGAACTCAGGTGGGCCATACCATCTAAAATCATGTGAAGACATGCCAAAAACATATAAAAGCACTTGGTGGGGCCCACTTGAGTTTTGAATATTGCTGAAACTTGGTCTGAACCGTCATCCAAGTGGGACACACATAATGGATGGGCTGGATTTGCAAACCACATCTCGGTGGGCCCAAAAAATGATTTTGAATGTTTTAATGGTGCACGGCCCCTCTCAACTTCTGTATGTGGTGTGGCCCACACAAGTCACGTATTGACTTAATTTTTGAGACTTAGGCCCACGATGGAATGGTGCATCTGATTGATGGGGTAGATGTTCGACACGCATCACGGTGGGGCCCACACAGCTTGACCTCATGGGACGTTCTCATCAGCTCGAGCGCATAGTACCTTTTCCCATATGTGTGTGTGTGTGTGTGTGTGTGTGTGTGTGTGTATATATATATATATATATATATTACACTAGGCCTAAAGAAGCTTTTAATGTCGGGCGTTCAATAATTACCTTTTCCTGTGTTGAGATTTGGATTGGTACAATTTTTAGACCCTAACATAAATGTAGTAGACAAACTGATGGTAGTGTGGATATACAATACATACATCTAGGTGAGTGCCGCAGTCAAGGAAATACCCACTACAATGCTAATTGGGTAACCCTTGATCATAACACCCGATCCACTCGCCTCATTCACCGGTGGGTGGGAATTTATATATGGGGGAAGACATGGCCCACCTATGTGTTGGGAGCATTGCATAAAAACCTTAGGATCTCGCCTTCCAAAACACTGGAATTATGAGATGTAATAAAACAATGAAATAAATCAAAGCACAAACCATACGGCACAAGAGATTTTATGTGGAAAACCCTCGAAGAAGTAAAAACTATGGGACCTAGTTCAGAGTAACAATTCACTATGAAGTAAAACATTACAACCGATTACAAGCACACACCGCTTGGATCAAACATTCTTCACTCACGTATGAGTGGATGAACAATAAGAGAATAATGAAAACAGAGAGATCTCACCGATCACAAGGACATAGAAGCGTTGAAACGTCGACTGCGCAGTAGATCACCTATACGAGCAGAGTCCTCCCTTCCACCAGCATCATCTCTCTTTTCTCTTTCTCTCTCACCTTAGTCGTGAAAATGCCTTAGCATACCCTAAAATAGCCCTAGGGACCCCTATTTATAGTTTAGGAAACTCCCTTTCTGCACCTCTACGAAACCACCTCAAATTTATGCAATCCGTACAAAATCCATGCAGAATTTGCGTAACCCTCGACTAGTCGAGCCAATTCCTCGACTGGTCGAGCGGACCCTCGACTAGTTGAGTAACAAAAAACACAGCAGCTGGACTTCGAGTCGAGCAGACCTCGATTAGTCGAGAAACTCCCTTCGACCGATCGAGCCGCCCACTCGACTAGTCGAGCAGCTCGATGAAACAAGATTTAAGACATCATCAATTTACACTCTTAACATACACTAATGAAAGGCCGCCACATGTTGACACTAATGAGTTAGTATTGATGGATCCTACTCACACATGAGAGTATTCTTCATAAATCTTCATTTGGGGCTACTCATTTTATTATTAATGCATAGGCATGATGCCTTATATATGTCTTTAGGGGAGCAAATAGATAGATGCCATGTGGCCACGATAAGCGTGTTAATTGATGATCCAGCATGCTCAGCATGTCTATGAAAGACCTGTCAAGAGAAATGTATCCTATTACATATCTAATTATGATACACTTGGGGAGGTTGTCTCTTGCAGTCTTTCCAAAATAGGAGATCTTTCTTAAGATATTTAAAGGGTCTATAGCAATTGAAAATGGTTCAGAATATCGAAAGATCGGATCGATATCTAAGTAAATTTGGCTACGGTTTGAACCTAAGTTAGAGAGACAGATACATTAAGGAGATTAGGGCCTAGGCCATACATTGATCGGAATTACAAGAATGAGAGAGCTGGATGATCCGATCCTGTGGCCATGGTTCAATTGGGATCAAGAAATGGAAGAACTAGATATGATCTCGTCCGATATCAAATCAATTTCAGGTGTCAAATCCCTCTAGCATTCTAAACCATCGAGGAACAAGGTTAAATGTAGGAGGTGGTGTTGAGGGTCGAATATTGCATATTAGACCCCATTTATTACCTGGATTTACGAACACGATACTGTTTAACGCCCGATTTTAACTGTGTTCGATGCAGGATGTGTTTGAGAACATATGACTGGAAAGGACGATAAAAGCATGGATTTAACGCTCTAGCATCACCAAGCCAAGGGATAGACCCCAGGGGACCAAGATCGAGGAAATTACACGCCGAAAATTAAAGGAAATCAAGCTGCCCACGTTAAACGAGCCTGAAAGTCAGCCATAGTGCAAGATCACAGGGTTTTCACCATCCATTTGACTTGAAACTTCATATGTGGCCTGAGGACTATAAATTAACCGTACAACGCGAGTTTTGGCCCTTGGATCCCTATAGAAGTGGCCCAATGGATAGATCAGCCTATAAAATGGTAAAGTGGGGCCCACCTGATATCTGGATCTACTTCACTTTTTGTCTCAACGTCTAAAAAGATATGATAAAACGGATGGACGGAGCGGATTTCTCACAAATCATCGTGGGACCCACACACGCAACGCGTGTGCATAGTGCGTACACGCATTGGACGTGCACCGGACGGTCAGCCCGGTCAAAGATGGGCTGACCCGTCTTTCTTCTTGCGCAGGAACAGCGGACGCACCAGCGTCTGCTAAATCTGTTCAGTGGGGCCCACTCCTCATCCAGATCATGAATCTGGACCGTTCAAGATATCCACGGAGGGGGTATTACCCTTGCCTAGGTGGCGGAAATACAGAACAAAGTAAGGATCGCAATCTATCCATCCAAATGGAAAATGGACGGTGGACTGAAATCGCTTGTGGGTCACACCGAAATCAAACTTATCTTGCCCTTCGTGGACGGTTTTTCGTCCTGAAACCATTGGATGGTGTGGATTTTCATCCTGAAATCACTTAGTGGGGCGCCGACCATCACAGAGCTGCTGCGTCGGTTCTGTTTCGCAATTAGGTTGCGGTTGATCTTTATGGGGTCCCACAGGACAGCATCAGTTCGATCCGGACCATCCATCAGAAGCTCATGCTCCATCTCATCCAAGCCTAGGCGGCCATCTATTCCCATGAGCGCTAGCACGTATTAATCATGATCAAAAGAATGATGGACAGCGGAATGAGTTCTTCCTTGGGCCGAATCTACAGATAGCTAAAACCGGCTGTCTCTACTGAAATTTCGAGGAGAAGCTGGTGAACGGAGTGGATCTCTCCGTCGAACTCAAGAATGGGTCCTAGAGAGCATCAGCGTAATTCAATTTGTCTCCCACTACAACAGGGAGTGCGTAACCTGCTACGCACTTGCTGGGTTCTATATAAGAGAGAGGAGCTGGGAGCTGGGAGGGGGAGCTTTGGAGCTGGATGTGAATCCTTGGGGGCAGCGGCTGGTAGTTCGGTGTGGACGTGGATCAACAGTCAGAGAGCAATCTTTGAGTTATTTTTTTTTATTCATTATATGTTTTATTCTTATTTCTATTTGAGAGATGTTTAGCCTCCCCATGTCGGGCTAAACCTCTTAGCTAGGGCTAAGTGGTGAAGCTTGTGGCGTGATGGGAGCTTCTACGACTTTGATTCATGCTGAACTGATTTAATTCTGGTTTGATTATAAGGAATGCTTCTAGTCTTTAATGGTTTGTTGTGACTGAAATTACAATGGGTCTGCAATGGCTTTGAGCATGTTCTTTTCCTTTTTATGTTTATGACATCAGGAAGCCCTATTGATCACCATCGTCTCCTGGGCATGGTTGGATGACGGTACCTTTCCTAATCTTCATGGCATGTTGATGGATTGTTCAGTTAATTTCCATGATTCGTGAAGCAGGCGTATGATCTCCCTAATCTCTACAAGTAGATCCTCTGAATCCCTAGTTTTAATTCTTTGAAGTTCTCCTAAGTTTTAGATAATAATTTCACAATCATTCCTCAAATTACAAATCAATTTAGATTTCATCTCATTCTAGTTCTAGTTCTAATTACTTTCAGATTACGTACAGGTTTCAATCCTTGTGGATTCGACCTCGGTCTCACCGAGTTTATTACTACATTACAACCCTATACTTGGGGAGTGAATAGGTGGTTTGATTTGGGCCATGCAATACCTCGATTGGAAGTATAGGAGGTCGGCCACCAGATGAGCGGTCATGATCGATTTGAGGTCCGAGATCAGTCATTCCTCAATTAACCTCAAATTCAATTAGTGGGCCACGAACATCTCCCATTAAATGAATTGGCTATAAGAAAAAGATCCGAGAAGCCAACAGTTCCATATCTGTTTATGAGACTTTCTTATTCGAAGAGTATCCCAAATACTTGAAAGATCCAAGATCAATAAAGAAACTTAGAGATGACTTTACCACCTTGACAAATTATAAAAAGAGCAATTGAAGAACTTCTCAAGGCCCTACGCCATATACATGTATCTATTTTTTAAATTGATCTTTCATTTACCTACCCTAGCTTAATTTTATCATAGTTAGTTATTGCATAAGCATCTTTTACTCATAGGAGCATATTAAATGTTCACAACCTTAAGTTGTTGGATTCCGATCAACTGAGTCCTTACTTAGGCTATCGAATTCTTTTATTGGTTGCATCCTATTTACCAATTGCCTCAATTGTCTATTCTAATAGACGAATTAAGTATTTATGTTTTGTTCATTTATTTATTTTTGATTGATCTATATTTTGTTGATTGTAATGGACCATGTATTCAAATATTAATAAAGTCAACACTGTTTAGCTTTCATTTTGTTTATATGCTCACGCATCTTTATTCCTCTAAAAAATATCATGTTAAAATAATATTGAAAGAATAAGTCCTTAACTCGATTGACACGGGACAAAGTATCCATTCAGAAGCATTGACCCCTATTATTGCACAAATTGCTTGGTCGCTGATCATAATTGATGGTGAGGGGATAGTTGGATCCTGCATCTAGTCTTTAAGCAATTTGACTCAATGCAGGGTATGAGAAGCGACAAACCCTCGGCCTTTCTTTTGTTCATTCTTTGAAGGAAGAAAATTCAGTAGTAAACGCCCTTGCGAAAATGGCCAGGGAAGATTGCCCAAACAAGATCTATTCCAGAAAGATTTACCTTCCACGGAATATCCATGGCCTTTTAAATTTGGATAATGCAGGCATCGGGACTCTTATCTAGACTAACCAAAATTCACATGAGGGGAATGTGATAATTCGTTTTGGGTATCCTGTCCCCCATTACTCACAGGCAACTCTGTTTGCTGTCTTTGACCGCAGCTCTACTTCTCCATGCGACAGACTTTTCGAAACCGATCAGCAGGTTTCCTTTCTGGATGGGCAGTGTTTTTCTATTGGGCGTGAGGAGATAGGCTTCCTTCCCACTCCTATTGTTAGTCAGTAAGAGCTTGGATGGCTAGCAGTGAGGTTGCAGGGTTGTTGTTATCTATTCTCTGTTCTCTAGTTTATCGTTTGCTCTAAAATAAAATAAAATAATTTTTAAAAAAATAAAATAAAAATACAGGTACTTCCTTTTACATATCTACCTTGGCCCATATTTCAGGCTAGCCTGCTGCCTGTTGGGTTGCTGCTGCTTGTGAATGGTATATGGATGCTGTGATTGTATGGGATCTGTTGTAATCGGTATGCAGTATAGGTTCTACAGCGGAAAAATAATCAGGTTATTGGGTCGTCGTGCTGGCTGCCTGTAGTTGTTCTACTATTCTCTACCTTTTGTGCTGGGATGCTATGTCTTCGGAGTGGGTTGTAGATTGAGGGTGTGGCTATCTGCCCTGTTTTCTTGATCTTGTGGTAGATAAGTTTTGTTTTTAGAGTCTCAGTCTGTATATTTTCTTTTATTTTTGAGTTGTTTCTTCTTGCTATGGGTAAGGCCCGATCCCTTTTGTGGTGCCCTCCAATCCATGTTCAGCCTTTCTTTTCATTAAAATAAAGCTCAGATGGTGAGCTCCCACCTTAAAAATAAAATAAAATAATAAATAATAAAAAAAACGCCAGGGGCAGCAATGGTTTGATCAAACTTTGAGTTGAGTAGATTTTGACATGACTGGACGCGGATTGCGTCCTACTCCCGTCCTAACCGTAATCCATTCGGGCAGGGCTCTGTGGGGCCCACCATGGTGTAAGTGTTTATTTATTTATTTATTTATTTATTTCACGCTGTTATTCGCTCTTCTCATATCATTTTAAGGTATTCATGTCAAATTGAAGCAGTTCCATAACTCTAGTGTACCACACTGGAGGAAGCTGCAGTGATAATGACACCCACAGGTGAAACCTTTCTAAGGGCCATCATGATGTTTTTATTTATTTATTTATTTATTTTAATCATCCAATTTATTAATATGATCATGTAGACGCGGATGAAGTGAAAAAACAAATATTAGCTTGATCTGAAACTTCTCTAGCTCTCAAAAATTTTTTAATGGTGGACATTGAATCCCCACTTTGTGGTCCATTTAAGCTCTGTACCTTGCTCAGTGTTTGGCTCATACCTTAAAATAATCTGAGAAAAGCAATTAACGGCTTAGATAAAACACTTACATCACAGACCCCACAGAGCCTGCCCAGACGGATCACTGTCCAGGCGGGGGTAGGACGCAATCCCTGTCTGACATGACTGCATATCATAGACACATAAAATCTGAATACATACACGGGCTTTCGATCACACATAAAATCTGACTGCATATCATGACATGACTGCCTCACGTTTGATTGAATTGACACAACACATGGGCCACAAAGGTACTCAGATGTGGAGCCATTTTCAACCGTTTGTCGTGTCCATATTTTCATAATGGCGTCTAAGAATTTCCCTGTCCAAGCATTCTTGCATAAGGACACGAGCTGACTACCCATATCAAAGAGGACACAACAATTACCACCACCGTGTAAACAGAATCGGTGTTCCCAACCGTTTGCAAAGAGAACGTGCAAAATACACGCAGGTTTCCAATTCTGACAAGTGGGGCCTTGCTTCCGTAATCAAGTCTGCTGGTCTGTTGTGTCCCACTGTAGATGGACCATGTCTGAAAAATCCCCCTAATAGGTAATCTGTTACCTTGCAAATTTTCTTAAAACCATCTGGCTAAGAAGAACATTATTAATACAGAAGACTGAATAAAGTCATTAGGATCTTCTAATCTGGGAAATATTGGATCGTGGCTCATCCAAGGTGGGCCACCACAATGATTTTGTCCCCACTTGTTCTACACTATTTTTATTACTATTAAGAAAATTAATATAAAGCAAATGTTTTAAAACCTGAGTCCTGCTCATGGCTCAGCGGTAGATACCGATGCAGTGTGCCCGTGTAAAAAATAGTCTCAAAACCTGAAAATGGGCCTGGCCCATTTTGAAATTTGATTTTGCTTGGCGTGAGCCCAGCCCATTAACAAAGATCATACTTTATATAAATAATTTTTAATCCTTACCAAAATCTCTAATACATAATTATTGTTAACTAAGATGATATGATCTCAATTTTAATCTTTACCAAAATCTCTAATATATAATTACAGTTAACCAAAATAGTAAACTCATTACAAATGTGTCAACGAAAAATGTGCAAGTTGTTAACATAGTCATTAGAGCTCTTGGTTTTTAAGAATTCATGGATAAGGGTGGTGCATCAAGAAGGTACTCATACGCAACGCTTGTAAGATAAGCCTATTGTACAAACCTTGCCGATCGAGAAGGATCCTGCGTCAGGGAGTGGATTAGGTGCGGCCCACCTTGATGTGTATTGTGTATATTCACGCCATCAGATCAATTTAGGGCACAATCCCAAAAATGAAGCAGATCCGAATCTTAGGTGGACCAAGCCACAGGAAACAGTGGGAATTGACCGTTAAAATGAGCTGGCAAAACGGATGGATGGCATGGATATACAATAGATACATCAAAATACACATATCATGTGAGGCTGGGGCTACACGTAATCCGGGCCCTCCGTATCAGAGATGGGTACCTCTAAAATACGCATATCATGCGCGTGGTCTAATCCAACACCTTTTTTTTTTTTTATTTGGATTTCATCATATGAATGCGCCTGGTCTGTATTTTGACCGGCCTATTTCTGGGGCATCCATGAACCCTGTGATGAGTTTGGCCCCCAGGGATCATAGCCAACCGTTATGAGGGCACATGGGTCTACATTGTGGAGCCCGTCAGTGGGATGGTGTTGGTGAGTGGGCCTATCACCTGATCCTTTTCACCAACAACCCCCCTTTTTTTTTTCACCAACCACCCCTTGCTTGAGATCACCAAGAGAATATTACTGTCAGTTCCAAGGAAAAATGGCTCCAACTGAATATATAATAGATTTTGATAGGGATTCTATCCAAGAGGTACAATAGGTAGATGATTTACTTATAATATTACTTTATTTTCTTCCTTCCTTACCTAAGCTAATTATGCTTATTTTTAATGCTTCTTCACTTAATTTGAAGCGAAATGATCAATCAAAGACTCTCGAAGTTGCTATAACATATTCATTACATCTTAACAAACTTCGTGAAACATGCAAGCAGAGAGAGAGAGAGAGAGAGAGAGAGAGAGAGAGAGAGAGAGAGAGAGAGAGAGAGAGAGAGAGAGAGAGAGAGAGAGAGAGAGAGAGAGAGAGAGAGAGAGAGAGAGAGAGAGAGAGAGCTAAAATCCACGAGAAACCATTAAACAGAAACAAATAAAGAAAGAAAACAAAAGACAGATAAAAACAAATACGTTGCACTCCCATTTTATTCAAACATTTATGTAAGTAAAGAACTATATCTGGATACAACATAAATTACTGAGGGAGTTTATTGTAACGGGGTGTGCTCTAGTTTTTCATTGCAAACTGCGATTGGAGATAATCAACTATTTTCTTGTCAACTTGGAATGCCTTGGCAAGAACATCATCTGAGATGGGCGGATTCGATCCAAACACAGCTTTTGCAATGGTGATGGTTCCAGGGTTCTGGCTGCCAAATCCTGCAATGGCTATGGCATTGGTGTTGCCGATGTTAAACTGGAAGTGAATGAGGCCTTCTGGGAAGACAAACACATCGCCTTTATGAAGGGTCTTTGTTATGAAGCGATTTTCAGTGTTGGAAGTGACAAATCCAACGTAGAGGGTGCCCTCCAATACTGTTAGGATCTCTGTGGCCCGCGGGTGTGTGTGGGGTGGATTGAGACCATAGGGTGCAAAATCTATCCGAGCCAGGGAGACGCCGAGGGTGTTGAGTCCAGGTATTGGGCTACATTCACTGGGGTCACAATGGACCCATCCTTGTTATCTGTGTTGCCTGGTTTGTCCAGTCCCGTGTAGAAGAAATCATCAGCTTGAACTTCCTTTGGGTCCTTGCACACAAATCCATTCACCAACACTGCCATCATATAATACAAAAAAAAAAAAAAAAAAAAAAAAAAAAAAAAAAAAAAGAGAGAGATTTTGTAAGCAGTATATTCTTTCAAGACCTATTAAACCAACATAAAGGTGACCCATCACATGAATCCTTTTAAGTGGATTGCATTTCCATGAAACATTTGCAGCATTGATGCAATTACTTGACATGGAGTGAACATACCTTCGCTGTTGTCCAAAGCAACGCAGAAATCCTGTAAAGGGCTGGGGTCGGATGCAGCGGCAAATGAGAAACTGAATGCAAGGAATGTTAGGAGAAGAAGGCCAGTGGCCATCTTGAAAATATTTGGGAGTGTTTATGTATGTAAGCTAGGAAACCCTGAATCTTATAATGAGTGTTTTTTGGCTGTGGGTTTTGTAAGAAGATTAAGCTAGTATTTATAGAGTTAAGGAAATGTTTATCACTGAAATGGTCTTATTACTTTAGAAGCAATTAAGGTTTATTTATTGTTATTTTTCAAATCCTAGACTTGTTCTGGTCTCTGTACAAGAAGGAATTGGTTGAGTCGGTTGCTTGTAAAAAAAAAAAAGTCATTTGTTTACTAAGTCTAGATTTTATATATGCTAACCACTCCAATTTGACCATGAGGGATGCAAAATAAGTGAAAGAGAGATATGCTAACCTCAGTCGTCCTGTGATATCCCATGCCATGGTCGTGAGAGCCGGTTAAGTGTTTCCTGGGAAACACGTTAGTGGGTGTAACCCTGACCGTAATGGTCTACCTTGATGAATATGTTGTCTATCCATGTGGTCCATCCATTTTTCCATCTCATTTTAGGATTTGATTCAAAAAATTAAGCATTTCTAAGTCTTAGGTGGACTACACCACTGGACACTGTGGTGTTTGACCATTAAAAACTTATTGTGGGCCATCGAAGTTTTGGATCAAGCTGATATTTGTATTTTCCCTTCAACCAGGTCTTTTGGACCTTATCAACATGTTGGATGGCAAATAAATATATATAACCGTGGGCCCTAGGTGCACCTTAAGTAGTTTTTAATGGTAGGCATTCAATCACTACTGTTTCTTGTGTTGGGGTCCACTTGAGATTTGGATCTGTATAAGTTTTGGGGCCATTATCATATGATCTAGAGAAAAATGGATAGACGGCATGGATATACAACACATTCATCAAGGTGGGCCTCACAGTCAGGGTAACACCCACTAAAACTGTCCTATTCACGAATGGATGCACTATAAATATTGGTTGATTGGACGACGATGGTTCTAGTGATATTGACCGGTTTTATTAGAGGTGGGACCACGAAAGCTACCTGCTCCTTAGAACTTTAGATTTTTCTTTGCATGACTTTCTTTAATGCGGAAAAAATCCAAACCGAACCGTCACTTTTACATAGAAACGCTCAGTTTGAAAGAGAGTTTCCTGCTCTGGCACGCCTCTTCACCATATTCTGTAACTCCCCTAAGGATGCAGCGGGTGCCTTTCACATGAAATTCTTACATTGGGATGGTAGGTGGGTCCCACCAAGATGTTAGTAATAAATTCATGCTGTCCATACATTTTTAAAAATAATTTTATGGTATGAACCTAAAATTGAGGTAGATCAAAATCTCAAGTAGGCGACACAATGTTGATTGAACTCTCACCATTAAAAACTTCCTGGGGCTACCTAATTTTTGGGTCAAGCTAATATTTGTTTTTTCCCATCATCTAGGTCTATATGACCTAATCTACAGGTTGGATGTCAAATAAATATCATTGGGGGCCGTAAAAAATATTTAATGGTGAGAATCATTATCACCGCTACTTCCTATGGTGTGGTCCACTTGAGATTTGGATCTGCCTCAGTTTTGAGATAATGCCCTAAAATGATAAGAAAAAATGGATGGATGGAGTAGATTTCTGAAAAACATTATGGTGGGTCTCAACTAGGTTTCCTATGCTTGAAAGGCTTTCCCAGGAATTCGCAGTAGATTTCTTGCGAAAGCCTTTTCTAGGAAGTTCCTACACTGGAAACCTAAGTGGCACCCACCGTGATGTTTTTCAGAAATCTAATCCGTCCATCCGTTTTATGAGATCATTTTAGGACATGCGTTCAAAAATGAGCCGAAACCAATACTCAAGTGGGCCGAAAACGTAAAGATTGAACTTACACAGTTGAAATATTGGTAGGCCACATATGTTTTGAATCAGGATAATATTTGTGTTCTCATATAATCCTAGTAAGAATGATGTTATGAATGAAATAGATGGCATGTAAACATCACTGTGGACCCAAAGGAGGTTTCAACGACAGGAATTTCCCTGCCCCCTTTTCCTTCAGTACACTCTATCGAGCTCAATTTTGGTCTCAAGTCATAAACTGAGCTCAAAAAACGAATGGACGGGATAGATTTCTCACAAACATCATGGCGGGCTCCATCTAGATTTCTAACGAACTTAGCAAGATCCTATATGTCTTAGAGGCAGATTGCGTGCGTCATTAGGGAGGTAATTACCATGGAGCGCGAGCGTCATTAGGGAGGTAATTACCATGGAGCGCGAATTAGCTGCTGACAAGTTGAGTAGTGAGTCTAGCTACTGAAGTGATGTCACCAAGCTCCGTGGGGCCACTATGATGTATGTTCTAAATCCACGCCTTCCATCCATTCGGTGAGATCATTTTAGGGCAATATCCAAAGAATGAGTTAAATCCAAAGCTCCGGTGGACCCAGCACAGAAAACAGTGGGGATTGACGTCCATCATTTAAAACTTCTAAAGGCTACAAAAGTTTTAGATCAAACTGATATTTGTGTTTTCCCTTATTTCATTACTTTTTAAACTTTTGAACCAGTTAGATTTCAAATAAACATTATGGCGAGCCATAAGATAGTTTCAGCGGTGGAAATCACTCTCCCCACTGTTTCTGTGATGGGTCCACTACAGATTTTTATCTGCCTCATTCTTCGGCTTATGCCTTAAAATGATATTTCAAAATGGATGGACGGTGTGGATACAACACATACATCATAGTGGGGCCCACAGAACTTGGTGACGTGACTTCAGTATCAGACTTGAGTAAACCTGTCAGTATCTAATCCACGTACATTACCGAGGAATGCAGATTACGTCCTACCTCTACCCGTCTCTAGGAACAAGCGGGAGCTTTGAATGGCCATGGTGATATATGGGTCTTATCCATGTCGTCCATCTATTTCTTTCGTCATTTTAAGCTATTAGCACAAAAATGTGGCAGATCTCCAAGATAGATGTAGGCTACAGTGAGGATTAAACCCTAACCCTTGAAAAATTCATGGAGGCCAAAGAAGTTTTGGATGGAGCTGATATTTGTGTTTTCTCTTCATCCAGAGCAATGTTGGATGGCAAATATAAATCAACAACTGTGAGTATTATTATCACCGCTGCTTTCTGCAAGAGCCTTTCTCGCGCTGGAAACTTTGGTGAGACCCACCATAATGTTTTTAAGAAATCTACCCCATCTATCTGTTTTTCCTTATCATTTCAGGGCATTATCCCAAATCTGAGGTAGATCCAAATCTCAAGTGGACCACACCACGGGAAGCAGCGGTGATAATGATTCTCACCATTAAATATTTTTTATGGCCCATTGTGATATTTATTTGACATCCAACCTATAGATTAGGTCACACAGACTTGGATGATGGGAAAAAAAAAAAAAAAAAACAAAAAACAAATATCAACTTGATCAAAAATTTTGGTAGCCCCAGGAAGTTTTTTATGTTGAGAGTTCAATCAACACTGTGTGGTCCACTTGACGTTTTGATCTACCTTAGTTTTGGGTTCATACCATAAAATTATTTTTGAAAATGTATGGACGGAGTGAATTTATCACTAACATCTTGGTGGGACCCACCTAACATCTCAGCAAAAAAAATTCATGTGAAAGGAAACCGCCGCATCCTTTGGAGAGTTAAAGAATACGGTGAAGAGGCGTGCCAGAGAAGGAAATTCACTCTTTCAAACTTGCGCATAAGATCGCCTTTATTCAGACCGTCTACCTTATCCGACGGTGGATAGCAAGGTTTGCACGTAATGTGCGTTGGGCGTTTTTACACTTCTACATACGTTGATGGGTAAACCAGTACAATTAATTGTAGGGTTCCGATGCATCAAATAAGTCCTAATTGGATCATTATAGACGTTTGGTTTATGACATTTTTTGACCTAACTATTCCTTGGTGTTGTGTAGTCTCAGTGAAAATATTTCAGAAAATTGGGTAATTTTTTTCCCAGCTTCTAGAAAAGGAGGATTTCCTACATGCCATGACAATTACCTGTGGAAAAGGAGGAAATTAATTAACACCTGAAACAGGGTGGTTGGTTTGAATCGACCCCAAATGTGAGCTACCTGCTTTGATGAAGACACAATTGCCTAAGAAAGTAAACTGGGAGAACAATTCCTGACCTTAATCAAATGTTGATTCCATCTTAGTTTAAATCACCTCTAATAGAATTCTAATCAAGAGAGCTTTGAGAATAGCTTGCTGTTTGGAAACTGACTCAACTCAGCGATAGAATTGTGGGACTAAAACTATATGCGGAATAGTTCCACCGATCGGTCTGTGCATAGAACATGGAGATCAAGGGGTCGAATGACATACCTAGCTGTGACGCCATAGGAACCTGATAAGAATACCAATACCAGAATACCGATAAAGCTAAGATCTTCCTTTCCTTCACACCCTTTCTGCGAAACACTAGATGGGACTCGAATTTCTGCCTTGGTGTAGGATTGGGGACCCAGCTCTCTTTTATAGAGATTGTGGAGAGAGTTTGAAACCCATCAAAACTCTCTCTCTCCCATGCTCCACATCATTGAGTCCTAGTTCGACTCAAATTACCTTACATAAGGCTATAACATTCAACCCAAATACGCAGTGCTGCGCACATTAAATTGCGCAGCGTATCACCTTAAGTGGGGTCCACTGATTAACTCAATCAAATAGTCCAACTAGAATACAATCCAGATCGTTGATCAGTAAAGGCCCACCACATAGAGTTCTTACATTCTCCCACTTGGGCCTCATTGAGCAACATCAATGATTGTCATAAAATTTTGAAATCAAGTTTTGATATTAAGAAAACATCTGAATGGTTAACCAATGAAATAGTTGGACATTATGAGTAATGCTATTCAATCTGGTCCATCAAGACTGTCAGTATCGAAAAGCGGTAGTCGTCACAACATTTAATTTAGGCGAAGTGAGACTAAGCGCGATCACAAGTACTTTCAATCTTAACGACATAGATTACGAACCAGGAAATGTGGTATAAGGATTACACACTTTAGTGTGATGATATGTGTCTATCCTTAAGAGGTCCTGAAGCTTTTACATGTCTCCAACGAGACACGTCTATAGTTCTACTTACTCAAAATTTTGCGCATATATATATAGAGAGAAGCGGAAATAAATCTTTATATCAAAATCATCCAAATAAGCTGTATAAAACGAGATCTCTAAGTGTCTGTGAAAATTAAAATACGCTCATCTCCCACTAACTGAAAACATCTATGGGATCAATGACTCCCATGGATGTTACATGCTCCAGAAATGACGTGATAGGGAGCCCTTTAGTGAGCGGATCTGCAATCATCTGCTTAGTGCCGATGAATTCCACGGACACTTGATGATTCTGAACCCTTTCCTTTACAACAAGGTACTTGATGTCGATATGTCTTGACCTTGACGAATGCTTGTTGTTACTAGAGAAGGAAATAGCAGCCGAATTATCACAAAATATTCTCAGTGGTTTCGGATATGCTCCAGTGCCCGCAAACCTGAGAAGAAACTCTGTAACCATAGTGCCTGATTTGATGCCTCATGGCAGGCAATAAATTCAGCTTCCATAGTGGATGAGGCTGTAGTAGATTGTTTCACGCTTTTCCATGACACAGCTCCTCCTACCATCATGAAGATGTACCCTGAAGTAGACTTCTTAGTGTCAACGCAGCCTGCGAAGTCTGCGTCTGAATATCCGATCAACTCCAACTGATCAGATCTTCTGTATGTGAGTCCGAAGTCTTTTGTTCTCTGAAGGTACCGTAACACTTTCTTTGCAGCTATCCTGTAACATCCCGAATTTTCACAGCCAGAGTTTATACTCGTGCCCGAGAAAACCGGATGTTAATAATGAATAAACTGGATGCTCTGAAATCGCACCCTATTTTATTTCCATTTATTTAATCACATCCAGATACATTCATGAAGGTAACATTCACAAGAGAGAAATTAACTGTATTGATCATATATCATTAGTGTAAAAATGAATAATCAAGGCCTCATAATGAGAGGTTTATTACAACATCAGAGTTCATAGCGGAAGTATAAAATTAAGTAAATAATTTATCTTCACATTCTTTCAGCGTAATCTTCTATAGGGAAGTAACTCTCTAAGTCTTCACTCTGTACGTCACCTGCATCAACTGTACGGTTGGGAGAGGGTCAATGCCCTACTCATAGTGAAGGTTACCCTTCAAGATTAACAATAATTCAAGAGATTCATAACAGGTAAAGTAAGGGTCTGATACGTCCCGTGCTCCACTGACACGAGGGTATCATCATGCACAAACAACCTACGTGAGATGCATGCCTAGCATAGTGTGTGCGGCTCATCATACGTAGTGATCGTCACAATGTGGAATATAATTCATAGGAAACCCGGCTCGACCCGCATCCCATAACTACGGATATTCGCCGGCATGGCCAACGCTAACGTGGATTTATGCGAACATCTCAAGGCAACACAACACGCGGTTGGGGGATTTACGTAACACGATGTGTTCATGGAGCGACTAATTGCGACATCCAATCCCGAAAAGTTGATGTAACACGTATGCCGATTTACATACATCGATTGTGCACCACGCCAACCAACCCACGGAATTACGTGCCGACCAAGAGGGCCGCTACCCGTAACGCATTACGTCCATGGTAAGATAATCGATTCACTAGTTGTGATACCTCATAACACATCACTTGCACTTATAGAAAATATAGCTGAATCATGAAGAATATAAACTGAATCATGGAGGTTCTGGAATAACAAAACACATGCCCATGCCTTTAAAGATAGACGGCACAAGGCCAATATAATAAAGAGAAGAGTGACAATGGTCAACTCAGCGGAAGTGGCAATGGCCAACATAACAAGAGGAGAGTGACAATGGTCAACTCAAAAAGAAGAGTGGCAGAGCCAACTCAAATAAAGAGACGAGTGGCATAACCAACTCAAATATAAAGACGAGTGGCAGAGCCAACTCAATAATGGATAAGGCAGGACAAGGCTTGTACCCATGGCCTCACATAAATTCAGAGAAATTCTCTTGTATTTGACATCAAGTCATAATCCCAAAAAGGGCCAATAGTTGTAATGATATTAAATAAACCAATTAGATATGATAATTCCCAGAAAAACATGTAATCATGAAAGGCATGATAATCCATAACATCAAAGGCATAAAAAGGCCAGATAAAATAACAGGAATGTGATATAAGACAAAATAATTAAATCAACTTAAATTACTGTAAGCTTTAAAGGATAAAACCCTCACCTTTTTAAAGTTGAATCATCTTCATCTGTTAACTAAGAACTTGTACACATGTTGTGGACTTCGGCTTCATCTACAGGTTACACGGTTTATCTAGTTAAGGATTAAATTAGGGTATGGTCCATCATCTTTATCTAAGTTAGCATATTTTATCTATTAACTAGGAAAACTTATTATACGGTGTTGCATGGATAGGAAACTTTGCCTCTTACCTGTACCCATCTGGGTAGCCACTCAGTGAGTTTGACTCATCGCCGTACACTTCGCCGCACAAGCTCTCTTTCCCTCTTTTCTTTCTTCCTCCTTCTCTTTCTCTTTCTCTTTCTCTTTCTTTCTCTTTTCTTTTCCTTTCCTTCCTTCTTTTTCTTCTCTTTTCTTTTCTTCTTCTTTTCTTTTCTTTTTTTTTTTTTTTCTTTGCTGGATGGTTGTAGTACCAGCGGACGGAGCCTCTCTCTGCTACTGTTTGGCTGAAGTGTCTCTCTTGTTCCCGTTCTTTCTCCTCTGGACGTTGATTAGGAGCTTACTTATAGGGATGGGGACCTTCTAGGCCCTTCCTGCGTAAACTTGTTTATGCAGCAGGAAGGAAGGCGTAACACTTACGCACTCTGTTTCGCAGCAGAGCTGCGTAACCGGCAGACAGTGATTTTGCAATCACAATTTTGTTATAACCTTTGATTTGATTGACTCTTTGTAGGGATTTTCTTTGATGGAGGCCATCAGATGGACGTTTTGATGGTCAGGATTGAGTTGGGGCAACATCTAACGTCACACGTTCCCTTGGGAAGGATGGCCCTGTTTCTGATAGAATTTCTTGCTGCCCAACTTCCAATCCCGATCGACCCTCTGGATGGTCTGAATCTGTTGTTAAGTGGCCTGGGATCGGAACTCCTTCCAGTAGAGATTGGACGGTTTGGATCTTGCACAAGGAGCTTGAAGTCAGTGTTCCAATGGGAGATCCCGGCTGTCGTGCTTTCTCCAGACGCTGTTACAGCGTGTCTTGGAAATCCGACTTCGGTTCGGTTTGTGGGATCGGTTGGGTCCACTTGTGATGTCGGTTAGGAAAATCCATTCCCTTCATTAGGACGAGCAGATCGTGTTGTGCCATGGGTCAAGAGATGGAGTAGATCCAAGTCTTTAGTGGGCCACTATACACGTGGTAGGTAGACGCTTCTTAACGGCTAAAGATTCCTGAATCCACGTAACAAAAGTTACGTGATTGACTGTGTATCATGTGGGGCCCACATACATGTTTATTTTGAGGATCCGTTCCGTTTATCCGGTTTGTTTCACCATTTTAGGACACCACGTCAAAAATGAATTGGTTCGGTTAATCAGTTGTTCCACAGAGTTCAACCGAAATTCATGAACATTCACCGTTAAACTCAATTGAAATTCTCCTCCACAGTGCCATGCATCATCTTATTTACAAATTTACCCTTTCTTTTATCTAACCTTCTGCCATCCGTAACTCACAACTTCATCGTCCAAATAAAGTGAAATTTGACATGTGGTCATTATTTTTCTCTCCCTCTCAGTGGGTTAAATTTGAGCCCTGATCCATTAAGGATGACCAAGATGCTCCTTTAATGGCTAACACACTTTAAAATTTAAAATAACATTTGTACACCTCTGATTGATAAGCTGTCGGGTGGTTTGGACCTAGACCCTGAGATCTTCGTGATGATCGGTTTACCATGATGTTCGTGTGGCCCGTTTGGCGGATCCAAACATGACGGATAGTCAGATGACTCACTAAAAATAAGGAAGCTTGATTATTAGCATTCTGACATTGTATATAGGTGGATGTACGGACAGTTCCGTAAGTGGATGGACATAAAGTGGGTTTCTGAAGTAATTAGGGGTAGAGCATATGTATAGTCAGATTAAAGCGTCTTATTTACGTGTGTGAGTTTCTCAGATCATAGTTCTAATGGTGGGTTAAACATATTCATAGGTGACAAACAAGATGAACGGATCTGAATTTTGATCTGATAAGTACACGAACGGATGTAGAGGTCAAGTAGTAAATCTACTATGATCTAAGGGCTGAAACTTGATGTGTACGGTTAATTTATGATAATTAGGCCTGGTATAAAATTTCACATAAAACAGAAAATGAGAACTATGTGAATTGAAATTCAGGGGTACAGGTCAATGGCATTTCTGTAATTATTGCTGATCTGTGAGTTTTGGGAAATCCAATGGGTCCACATGGTTATGGGCACATCTCTAAGAAATTCTTATGAATGCATGTATATCTAATTCACTACGGATAGGGAGTTATTCGTCGTGTCCTTCGTGGGAAGGTACTTCGTCAAATCATGCGATGGATGGTCCTTCCTGGAAATCAACGGTTAGATGGCTTAATCTATAAATGAGGGGTCATTCCTAATGGTTAGGTTTGTGTCAGGGTGAGGATGTAAGGCTAGGATTGTCGAATTGGTATCGTACACATGCACATATAAATAAAATTTCAGGTAACGCTCGAGAACTTTCAATACTCGAGTATTGAAAAGTTCGGGGTGTTACATATCCAATGTTGTAGTCCTGGATTAGATAGATATCTTCCCAACATTCCAGTGACAAAGGCAATGTCCGGTCGTGTACAGACTTGAGCATACATGATGCTCCCTACTACTGATGCGTACGGAAATTCTTTCATTCGATTCTTTTCCAAATCATTCTTTGGACACTGAAATAAACCAAATTTGTCGCCCTTTACAATGGGCGACTTTCCTAGAGCAATTTTGCATGCCATACCTTTCGAGTACTTACTAATGTAGGCCCTTCAGGATAGTACCGAAAGTCCAAGTGTTCAATCTGTCACGAATCTCAATCTCAATGCCGATGACATAAGAAGCGTCACCAAGGTTTTTCATTTCAAACTTTTGAGATAAGAATTTCTTGGTGTCGCTCAACATCCTGATATCACCGCTAGCCAACAGAATGTCATCAACATATAAAATCATCATAACGAACTTACTCCCATTGGTTTTAATGTAGATGCATTCATCTGCATTGTTTTCTACAAAGCCATATGAGGAAATTACTTCATGAAACTTAAGGTACCACTGTCGCGATGCCTGTTTCAACCCATAGATGGACTTCTTAAGTTTGCAAACCAAATGTTCTGAGCCAGTAGTTACAAAACCTTCGGGTCACAGAACATGTATACATTCTCATTTAGATCCCCATTGAGAAATGCAGTCTTTACATCCATCTGATGTAACTCTAAATCCATATGAGCTACAAGAGCCATTATAATCCTGAATGAGTCTTTCTTAGATACTGGAGAGAAAGTCTCCTTAAAGTCAATGCCCTCACGTTGGTTAAAACCCTTGGCAACAAGTCGGGCTTTATACCTTCGACATTACCTTTGGAATCCCTTTTGGTTTTAAATATCCATTTGCAACCAATCGGCCTTATTCCAGTAGGTAATTCTACAAGATCCCATACTTTATTGTCCTGCATGGATTTCAACTCATCTTTCATGGCATCAAACCAACGAGAAGGATCAGCACTTTGTTTGACTTGTGTAAAGGATTCAGGATCCTTTTCCACCCCTATGTCAAAGTCGTGTTCCTGTAAGTATACGATGTAATCGTCTCGATTTACAGGCCTTCTCTCTCTTTCAGATCTTCTTAATGGCTCAACATGCTGGGTCTGATATTGATTTTCCTCATCAGTGGTTTGTATTTGAGGTTCTACGTGATGTTCTGCAGTGATTGCAGAATCGACTGCACCATTAATGTTCACGTGATCTGGATTGACTATGACTGGAGTCACAGTTCTTTGTTCCTCAAATACAAAATTTCTTATGTTCGTGCTCCCACTGTTTTCAGTGTCCTCAATGAATCTAGCATTCTCAGTCTCAACAATCATAATAGAGTGGGAAGGACAGTAGAATCGATAGCCTTTTGATCTTTTTGGATATCCAATGAAGAAACAACTTACGGTTCTAGGATCAAGCTTCTTTTCATGCGGGTTATAAACTTTGGCTTCAGCAGGACAACCCCAAACATGTAGATATCGGAGACTTGGTTTTCTCCCATTCCACAACTCAAAAGGAGTTTTGTTAACTGCTTTGCTGGGAACCCTGTTTAGTATATGAACTGCGGTTTTGCTTGCATCACCCCACAGAGATTCTGGCAATGTCGAATTGCAGACCATGCTTCGCACCATATCCATAAGGGTGCGATTGCGTCTCTCAGCTACTCCATTCTGCTCTGTGAGTACCGGCATAGTGTATTGAGCGACAATGCCACAATCCTGCAGGTATCTAGCGAATGGCCCTGGATTGCGTCCTGATTCGTCATATCTACCATAGTATTCACCACCACGGTCAGATCTGACAACTTTAATTCTCTTATCGAGTTGATTTTCAACTTCGGCCTTATAGATTTTAAAAGCATCCAGGGCATCTGATTTCTCACTGATAAGGTATAGGTACCCGAAGCGAGAATAGTCATCTATAAAGGTGATAAAATATTTGTGGCCACTCCATGAGGCTGTAGGGAATGGTCCACAGATATCTGTATGTATAACCTCTAATAGACCTACACTCCTAGTTGCACCTTTCTTTCTCGTTCTAGTCTGTTTCCCTTTTATGCAATCAATGCATACTTTGTAGTCAGAGAAGTCTAGAGAATGTAAAATTCCTTCTCGCACAAGCCTGTCTAATCTCTCACGAGATATATGACATAGCCGCCTGTGCCACAACATGGAGGAATTCTCATAATCTAGTCTTCGCTTGGATCCCACTTTATTTCCATGCAAGGTATTAATATTATAGACGTGAGAGGCAATCAAGTCTAACTGGTATAAGTTGTTTACTATAGAGCCGGTTCCAACTTTAATCGAATTAAAGTAAATACTAAAACTTTTATTTCCAAAATGGAATGAATATCCTAACTTGTCCAAACAGGAAATTGAAACTAAATTGCGCCTTATAGATGGCACACAGAATGTATCTACTAAATCCAAAAATTGACCAGACTTTAACTTAAGCCTATAGACTCCTATTGCCTCCACGTCTACCTTGACACCATTGCCTACGTATACTGAGCGCTCCGCATCAGTTGGTGGCCTGGCCTGTAGTAATTCCTGCATAGAAGTGCATATGTGAATAGTAGTTCCTGAATCTATCCACCAGGAATCCGCTGACACATCAGTTAGATAAGATTCAAAACAGACAAGAACAGAATGATTACCTTTCTTTATGAGCCAATTCTTAAAGCCTTCGCAGTCTTTCTTGAAATGACCCGCCTTATTGCAAAAGAAGCACGGTTTGCCCTTAACCCGTTTTCGTTTAGATCCATTTTCAGATTGATTCTCATGGTTTCCAGATGGAGGACCAGAGAATCCATTATTAGAACCTTGTTTCCTCTTCTTCTTACCTTTATTCCCTTGCCCATGCCCATGACCTGAGGTCACCATATTAACATTTTGAACTTTAACCACCTGCCTGATCCTGTCTTCTTCTTGGACACACTGAGTGATAAGTTCATCCAATGTCCACATGTCCTTCAGAGTGTTATAGTTCACCAGGAAAGTGCCGAATTGGGGAGGTAGGTTATTCATGATCAAATGAACTAGTTGATCATCAGTGAGTACAAGTCCTAGAGCACGGATCTTAGAAACTACCTCGATCTGCTCTACAATGTATTCACGGATGTTGCCTTTTCCATCGTAGGACGAGCGAGTTAATTTATTCAGAAGAATGCCCACCTCAGACTTATCAGATTTCTTGAACCGTTTTCCCATTTCAGTCAGGAAAGTTTTGGCATTGTCTGTATCAGGCATAGCGCCCTTCATGGATTCAGAAATCGAATACTTAATTACTTTCAGGCATGTATCATTTGATCTAAACCATGCAACCCATCGATTATATTCAGCTTCAGTGGCATCATCAGATGGTTCTGGCGGTTCTGGTGTTATCAGGGAAAGATCTAATTGAAGACAGCCCAGTACAACTTCAATGGCGTTCTTCCATTGAGCGTAATTAGATCCATTAAGGGCAGGGACTTGATGCGTATTAGTTGGAATTGAGACTGAAAATAGAAGAGACACAATATACTCACATTAGTTGATAATTTCACAAATTAATTTCGTGAATGTAAACAAAATATCAGGCTAAATGAATTAATTCAGTTGTTTAAGGGAGGCATCAACTGAATCATCCAAGATAACGATGGGCCCAACCATCTCATCCTGGTAAGAATCTGTTACATCATCATCATTCCTCCTGTGGGAGGCAATAATAACATGCTAGTGATCCTCCTGAATGTGAAGTTAAGTGATGTCAGTGGTGTAAATCTGAGACACTCAACACCTATGGGTGAGATGAGTGTTTCAAATTTACATTACCTACACCATTTACTCCACCCGTTTACGTTTCTGTCAAACGGTAATCGTCTGTGTTTTCGTTACCATACGCATAAAAACGTGAACGCAGCTATATGCAATCCTCCTAATCCCATTGTTAAGTCTGTACTTGTAAAGTTTTCATCAATTGAGGTCACTATGGTGGCTAACACAACCGAATCCAAAACTACAAATATAGACTTTAGGATTACTATTATAATCCTGCCTCTCTATGGATTATATCTAAATTAGTCTGATGCGGCCCACAAGATGGTCGGTATAGATCATTGGAAAATATAGGAATCTTAAAGAGAAACTTGCTGATAATTTTCATATTATTTATTCCAATGGTCCATATCAACACTTAAGGATGGGTAATGGGTCCAAATATGGGCTTCATCAGAACTCAATTCATATTATCTATACATCATCCTTAAGGCATTCATTATCAGATTTGAATTATCATAAGATGGGCGGTAATAATCAACAATCCATTTGGTTTAATTATAGTGTATTCACACCCTTGATCCCCACCTAGTGAATATATGAGATGCCCACAGAATACAGCATGGATGGTTTAAATCTATTAATCAAGGTCCAAAACATAACGTTTACAATGTCAACTACATGCGGGTTTGACCCATCAAACGTATGAAAAACTAGGCCCATAACGGTCATGAAAAATCAGGCCCATGAATGTCTATAGAAGACCAATGGCACAAATACACAGTGGAATGGGCCCAAGGTTCAGAAATGGGCTTATACATCACGTCAGGCCCAGTTCAAAAGATCCAGAGAGCGGATCCGTTTGAACTGGAGCCGGGTCCAGAGGATGGGTCCGATTAAATTGAAATCGGGTCGGAAGACCCATCTCCTTATAAGGTCGATTTTCGACCTAATATCAGTTCTGCGTGAAAAGAAAAAAAAAAAAAACACAGGTCGGTTTTCGACCCGATGTCTGCGGCGAGAAAGGAGGCGGTCGATCTCGACCCACTGTAAGTATCCTCGGAAGAAGGAAGAAAGTGAGATGAATCTCATCCGTTCTCCTTTGTCCGCCCGATCAGATGAGGAGAAGGTCCTTTGTCTGCTCGACCAGATGAGGAGAGGATCGACGATGGCATCTCCCTCGATTCCAACTAGCTAAGACGCAAATTTCTCCAAATTCGTCGGACACAGTCGTGGCTGAACGATGTGGCTAGCACAAAACTACAACAGCCATGGATGGAGGTGGATCTAGAGAAATTGAAGTTTCTCAGACAGCTCCAGTAGAAGAATCGTTCATGGCTACCTCCACTAATTCATAGGTATGGGTATATAAATCCCTAGCTGATGATTTGGGGCTCAAAATCTGAAATCCCCAATTTTGGATTTAAAAAAAAAATCCCTAATTTGATGACTGGATTTGGGGATTGAATCCAGAAAAATTTCTAATTCTGAATCTGGGAATCTTAAATTGGAATCCCTAATTTGCGGATTTGGGGTTTTGAATCCAAATCCCTATTTTTAATTGGATTTAGGGATTCGAAATCAAAAATCTGAATTATTTGCAGAATAAATGGATTCTTAATCCCTAATCTTAGCTGGATTTTTGGGGTTTTGTAGACTGAATTCCCCAATGTTGGATTTGGGATTAAAATCCCTAAACATAAATACAGCTTCGAATTTGGGAAGAAAGAAACCCTGATTATCTATATGGGTTTAGAATCTGAAATCCCCAATTCGAATCTGAACATGAAATAGATGAACCTGATCATCTATGCCTTTGCACAGATGGCTTTGATACCAAATGTGGGACTAAAACTATATGCAGAATAGTTCCACCGATCGGTCTGTGCATAGAACATGGAGATCAAGGGGTCGGATGACATACCTAGCTGTGACGCCATAGGAACCTGATAAGAATACCAATACCAGAATACCGATAAAGCTAGGATCTTCCTTTCCTTCACACCCTTTCTGCGAAACACTAGATGGGACTCGAATTTCTGCCTTGGTGTAGGATCGGGGACCCAGCTCTCTTTTATAGAGATTGTGGAGAGAGTTTGAAACCCATCAAAACTCTCTCTCTCCCATGCTCCACATCATTGAGTCCTAGTTCGACTCAAATTGCCTTGCGTAAGGCTATAGCATTCAACCCAAATACGCAGTGCTGCGCACATTAAATTGCGCAGCGTATCACCTTAAGTGGGGTCCACTGATTAACTCAATCAAATAGTCCAACTAGAATACAATCCAGATCGTTGATCAGTAAAGGCCCACCACATAGAGTTCTTACAAGAACTTGATCCACTACTGCACTTGATCAGGATTCGCCTCACCAAGTCCTTTAAACACTACTGCCCAACCAGATTAGTTCTGCCTCAGCCCCAGGTATAAGTCACCGAGTCAACAAACCGTGACTCACTAATTCAAGACTGTAACTCGTATGAGAGGGCTTACCTCGGATTGGGTTGTATGTGGGTCTGACGCAACTATTGTGCAGAGGAATCGTATTTACTCTGTACTATGCTGCGGAATCGGATTTACTCGGTTTTCCGATCCAGTGCATAGTGGGTACACAATCTCCACGTGCACCACACTTCACAGTGGGGCTCATAGTGATTTTTGGATGAAATCCACCCCGTTCATTTGATTCTAAGGGTCTAGTTAGTGTCATTGACCAAAGATGAGGCATATACAAGGCTTGGGTGGGCCATACTTCTAGATTTTATCTCTTCACTTATGGAATTATGTCGATCTGATTTTCGGATCACTCCAAATTTGAACATCAACGGTCAAAAGGGTCCTAGGGCCTATTTCAGTGAGTTTCAATGGTTTGTTCAGTTACCAGAGTTTGGGGCAAGGATGATCAAATAGTGGGCTATGAACTCGAGTGTTGTTGGCCTAATAACAATCCAATTCTTAAGATGATTTAAGGTCAGGGCCTTCCATAGTCTACATTAAATAGTTCTAATGGTTTCTAGGGTTGTCTAATTGCAACCTAAAGATTGATTTTATAATCCGATGGCTGAATTAGGGAAATCAAGTGTTAGAGAGATCGGCGAAATGTTGTAGACCCGAAAAATGGTGGATCGCGTGATTCAGACTTTTAAATTTAAGACGAATGGTTAGATTTATATATCCAAATGATGGAAATATGAAAACAAGTTTCTTCATCAATGTGCATGTCCATCTTGAAAATCAATAGATTGGATGACTTAATTATGGATGAAGATCACTCCCTAAGGATTAATTTTGTGGTCAATTAAATGAACTATCCAATCCATGGTGAGATTGAAAGGTTGTACAACTATTCATGATGTACTCTATGTTGAGATATCAAAGGCTTAATTAAGGGTGAGCTGTTCTCAAAATGGCAGATGTGTTGTGGTTTGACAAAGTCCAAAATTTGATGGTTAAGATGGTAACTTTTTGTATCATTGAATGATGGATCATAACAATTTTCACACACACAAGTGCCTAACTAGGTCTCCCTAGTAAAGCCTAAGTACAGAAAAGGATGGCGTGTTACATGACATTTTTGGATATTATTAATTCAATTGACAGAGGCATTGATTCGATCGATGGTTTGTCGAGTCTCATTGATTTGACCGACAGTTAGATCAACAGCACATACAAGTTCTATGTATGCGCGTGTTTTGTTTCTAATTATATACGGAAGTTGTAAATATGTTTTTTTTTTTTTTTTGGTTTTTTTTTCTTGTTTTTCTTGTTTTTTATTTTAGTTTTTATTTTTAAAGGTGGAAGCCACCTACTATAAGCAAGATGTACAATTGGAGAATAAGGTTGGCCCCACGAGGGTTGGCCAAACCTATTGTATAGAAGAAGAACATAAAGCAAAATTTACAAGGAGAATGCAGGAGATTGGAGATGATAGGTGCAAAAGGTTGAAGCAAACAAGGCTACCAGGCAGAGTTGGAAGGACCTCCCAAGATCAAGGGAAGTTGCACAGAAACACATGACTGGTAGTGACCACCCCCATTGTGACAAAAAGGCAGGAACCGCGGAATGTCAAGATCAGCCAATTCCAGTTTTGGGTCTGGAAAGCCTAATCTAGCTAAGATCAAATTTATCTAGAAGCATCGAGCCAACAAGGTGCTGAAATACCTGTAAAACCGCTGCTGACATGCAACATACAATGAAATTTTGAAGGTGTTGTACATGTGTTTATGGAAATGCTGCACTGGCGAACGCGGCTCGATCTTGGCTCGAATTCATCTCAAATTGGCCTAAGCTACTGACCAAACCGAGCCAAGTTGGCCAGTCAGGCTCAAGAACCGAGCTGAGTTTGAGATGGGGTCAGCTAGTGGCCGAGCCAAGTCTAGCTATGCCAAGCTCGACTCGAATGGACTAGTGTACACCTCTAGCCATGATTGACCGGTTAGAAAGAAAAATGAAAAAATATATATATATATATCCATAGTTTTATGTCAATAACCAAGCATACAAGGATCAAAGGTTAGGATTGTTCAACCAATTTAAGCTTTGTATCCTAACATAGGTGGTTGCTGCAATTTATTCAGTTTGATTCGAGTCAATGTATGCCACGTGTATCATTTATAGGTGCCTGCGTATTAAGCATCACACCCTAGCCAGAATATAAATAACTGCCCCGTTGAAAGTTCTTGTTTATACGGGACGTACGCGTCATTGTTTAGTAGGTACGTCGTATCCTTTGTGTAACAACCCTAAATTTTGGTGCATTAAAAAATTTAAAATAAATATTTAAAATTTTTATTTTTAAATAAAAAATAAAAACAAGTTAATAGTCGAGTTGGTAAAGACATTCTTAATTGAGAGAGAGGTTTAAGGATCGATTCTTGGAGATCTTATCTTATGAGAATTTTCTTTAAAAACGAATACGAAGGTTTTTGCATTAAAAAAAAAAAAAGAAGAAGAAGAGGAGATACGAAGCCCTAAAGTAAAAGGAAGAGGAAATTCTACGAAGGCTCGATCAGGTAAGTACTTCTAAACGTTAAATCTTTTTAATTTTTTATTATGTTGTTAATTTCTTCTTGATCTATACAATGGATGGTGTGGATCATCCACACCATTATCATATAGGTGTGTAGAGTCAATTTTAATGAAGTGATGTTTTTATGATTTCAGATCTAATTAGTAATATTTTAGGAATATATTGAATGGATGAAATTTGATTGTGCTAAGATAGATCTGTATGGATCATATGATCCTTAAGGCCAAAATATACAAGAGCCATAATTTTTAGATCAATCTGACAATCAAATAAGTCACATTATTTAGATTTAAAAGTGTTTAATAAAGGAATCGTAGATTTTTGTGCAAGTATTGATATCATTTGGCGTAGAAGGTTGAGATGGGCCATCGGTGTATGTGTGGTTAGATCTACACCATCCATCTAATGTGTAGAGGCAAAACATGATAATACCTGAAGAATCTGGATGATCCAATCATCCGGTGGGCCACACCCCGATTAATTATTTAACATTCAATTTCAGGATCTTAAAAAGAAAATCTAAACTTGATAATTAAATTTACATAAACATATAATTTTAATTATTTGATTATTTAAGATTTGGCCACCTAGGATGTATATCAAAGGTGGGCCCCACCATGTAATAAAAATATATGAATAATAATATTGTTGATATAACTGATAGGATCTCTGAATTCAAACTAACCTAATTACCTTGTGGATTCTATACTACCTGACTCAGGTGAGTAACCCAACTTGTCTCATAATTCATTAAAATTAAAATAAATCATTTGTGATTGTTTGATTGATTGATATATTGATTTGAGTATTTTGTTATGATAATTGTACGCTAAATTTATATGTGAATATTTTGATCCAGACAACTATGCTAAATATGAAAACGATATATTCATACACTATCCATCATTCATTACATTTACATGATGCATGGTCAATCCTTGGGGCCCTTCTTAGAAGAAATGTCGATCTTAGTAAAGCGTTACCAGATGTGGGTTATGCCCAAGCCTACCCGGCTGGTGGATGCAGGTTGACGACCTCCAACCCAAGCAGATGGACGATCAACCCATCTGATGCATTCATATATCATTTGCATTCATATCATTTTACATCCACTGCTATGTTATTTTAATTATTATGATTATGAACCATGTTAGGTTATTTCATTAAGCCTGGCCCAGCTTACCCTTTTTATTGATGGAAAAACCGTACAGAGGAGCCATTAGCAGATGATGTGGTGCAAGAACCAAAAGGATATACTGTACGTTAACACAATTCATGTGAAACGTGGTCATACTTATCTGAAGATAAAGTGGCGGCATTAGACAATTTCTAATTATGTGATTTATTTGTTAGCATAGTTTGATTAACATGTAATGTACATTGTTATTGATTTTGAGATTTTAATGAATTATTTAGATTTATTTCATTGAAACAATGTTAGAATGAAATAAACATAATTATAGTACGATGATATAATAAATGATTAATTTTAAAGTTTTATTTTATTTTAAGGGTTGTCAAGATTTATATATATCTGGTTGATTGGTGCTAAATGTTATGTATGTATGATTGAGATTATAGTGGAAATTAAATTGAATATAATTATCAACTCTGATTAAACTGATTAAGGAATTAAATTAGTACACTTTGTGTACGAGTTATGAACTGAAACTCGGGTCTGAGGGTGTACACTCTGTATCCAGATTTCAGGGCGTGACACTTTGAGTCACTCTAAGAAAATAGGCCTTTAGCCACAATTTTTAAGCCTCGGTTGAAAAAATTGAGGCTAAATGTGTCTTTTAGCCTCGGTTGCTAAGAAACTGAGGCTAAAAGTTCATCTTTCACCTCATTTGCATAGGAACCGAGGCGAAAAGTCTACCTTTTAGCCTCAGTTGCATAGGAACCGAGGCAGAAAGTCTACCTTTTAGCCTCAGTTGTACAGGAACTGAGGCGAAAAGTCTACCTTTTAGCCTCAGTTACATAGAATCTACCTTTTAGCCTTAGTTGCATAGGAACTGAGGCGAAAAGTCTATTTTTTTTAGCCTCAGTTGCATAGGAACCGAGACGAAAAGTCTACCTTTTAGCCTTAGTTGCATAGGAACCGAGGCAAAAAGTCTATTTTTTAGCCTTAGTTGCATAGGAACCGAGGCGAAAAATCTACCTTTTAGCCTCAGTTGCATAGGAACTAAGGCGAAAAGTCTACCTTTTAGCCTCAGTTGCATAAGAACCAAGGCGAAAAGTCTACCTTTTAGCCTCAGTTGCATAGAAACCGAGGCGAAAAGTCTACCTTTTAACCTCAGTTACATAGGAACCGATGATGATACAGCAGGCGATGCTGAAAAAAAGGTTTTATTAGAGGTGGGACCACAAACCTGCCTAATTTGGAAATTCCTTCACATGTCTTTTGCTAATATGCAAAGATATTTAAACAGAACAATTAGCTTTCACTTCTACTAACGTGGCAATGTTACCATCATGTACCGGGAAAAATCAACACATTGAATTGTAGGGTTCTGATGTATTGACAAAGTCCTAATTTATTGGGACTATGGTTTGTAAACCCATTCCGTATGATGAAAAAATAATAATAAAATCTTTCTGATTGGATGATCCAATCGATCTGGTTTATGCCATTTTTTGACCTAATTAAGATTCCTGAAAATTAGATTAATTTTATTTTCTAAGCTTTCTCCTAAAAATAGCATCCTGCATGTGGGAAGGAGGATTTCCTATAGACGGGGATTGTGTCGTACCCCCGCCCGGACGGTAATCCATCCGGGCAGGGATCTGTGGGGCCCACTGTGATGTAACTGTTTTATCCACATCGTTAATCATTTTTCTTAGATTATTTTAAGGTATTAATGTGGAAATTAAGCAGGTCCACAACTCCAGTGGACCACGCTAAAGGAAGCTGTAATGATAATGACACCCACCGTTAAAACCTTTTTTTTTTTTTTTAAACTCTGATATTTTGTTAGTCTTTTACCTTTTGTCCTTGAGTGTTTGTATTATTATCAAATCTGATTTTCCTTCTTCTTTTTTTCAAAAAGGTATATTCATTCCAAAAAACTATATGCTATACACAGATCTGCACAAAAGAAAACAACCACGACCAAAAAAATGACCGGCCCTCGAAACAAAAAAGACAAGGGGGTCATAGGAGATCGGTCCCAGCCGATCACCAAATAGCCCGAAGCATCTAAAAGGGCAAAAACAGGTAATCGGTCTAGGCGGTCAATCTGAGCACACCAAGACCGACCTTATCCAGAAAGATCATACCGCGGATAACAGGAGGAAGGGACCTGGGATGAAGATGGATCGTGGACTATTGAAGGCGGCTCCCTTCCCATGCCAAACCATCTGCCAAACCGTTACCTTCTCTGAGAATGTGAAAAAAAAAAAAATCAAAATCGCCCAACTGGCGTAACCAGTTGATTATATTTAGCCACGGTCTCCACCTCCAATGGATGATGCCGTGATTCGTGAGGCATTGAATCATGACTTTAGAATCGGACTCCACAATAACCTTGTTCGAACCCTTTCCAAGCATAACAACATCCCGTCGTGAATAGCGCGGAGCTCCGCCATATTATTAGATGATCAACCCCATAGCTTGAAGAGAAACCGAAAAGGAAATTACCGTTTTCATTTCTGCAGATGCCTCCCCCACCTGAAGGCCCCGAATTTCCCACCGCCGATCCATCAACATTTAATTTGACCCATCCCGGGGTTGGCTGTTTCTATTTCACCAGGGAGGGGGCGTTACGACTCTGAACAACTACCGAAATCTTTGATCTCACCCTGTGCTTCTAGCCTATTGCTTCCATTAAATCTGTGCCGAGCAACATGTTTGCCCACCATCTGATCCGGGCCGCTGATGTCCCAATAACCATCAGAGAATTGTTAAAAAGAGCGTCATTTCTGGATCGCCAAATCTCCCAGAGTATAAGGATAAGCAGCACCGAGCTATGCGCTGCTCCAATGGCTGACGCAGACCTCTAATGGCTCAGCTTACCTACTATAGAACTGTGTAACAACGAAGGGATTGCGCACACTGAGCCGAAAAAGGCCCAAAGGCCTTGCGTGTACCGGCTAAAAAGAAAAAGGTGGGAAATAGTTTCCGACTGGAGAGAATCATTCGTACCTAGGAGACAACATCTGCACCTAGAGGCCAAGGCGACGCCTTTATCTTGAACTCTACTGTCGATGGGGAGTGCATTTTGCAGAATTCTCCACATGAAGATGGAGAATTTTGGAGGGAGAGATCCTAGCCAGATCTAACTCGCTTACTGGATAGGTGTGAAATGAGGACGCAACAGATGCCAGGCTAAACGAACAGAGAATCTTCCTGACTTCTCATGAGGCCAGATGCATTCGGGAGGGTCATCAGAAGTACAGTATCCGCCGTTGATAATCTCTTCAGTAAGATGTTGAGGAAGAGTGAGAAGACCCGGGAAGGAGGGAATGGACCAACGTGACCCAGAACATCACTGACTCTCAGCTCTCGAAGCTCAGTTGGGACTAGACATGCTAGCAGGCGGTGGAGAGAGCCCCTACCCATCCAGTTATCAGACTAGAAATTTAGAACACCATTTCCCATTGTCCACTGAGTTGACGCCGAAAGAGTGGGGAAAAGGGAACGAACTTTCTTCCACAGAGGCGATGGATTTGAAGCGAAGGACCATTGGACATTGGCATGAATATCCCTGCCATGTTTGCCTTTCATCAGCCTTGCCCATGGGCTGGGAGGGTCCCCATACTTGATCAACCAAGCTAATTTGAGCCACAGGGATTCCATTATATCTTTCAGCCTTCTGATGCCTAACCCGCCTTCCTCAATGGGTCTGGTAACTTTTTTCCAGGCCAGTCAGTGGTGTTTCCTCTTTCCATCAGACCAACCCCAAAGGAAATTTGAAAAACTGCTTTCTAACTTATTGATCACCTTGCGCGGGATGTTCATAGCTAACATAATGTCGATGGGAAGACTGCTTAGCACATGACGTATTAACATGACTCGTCCTGCTTGAGAAACCAGCCTTCCTGCCCAACCCGACACTCACTTGTCCACCTTGTCCACCAAAAACTGAAATGCTACCGGTCTGATTTTTCCATTGCAGAGGGGGGCACCCAAGTAGATGATGTCATCCCTAGCTTGCTGGAACCCCACAATACGTTCAATGGACCTAATCCTAGCTGGAGTTAGGGCTTTAGAATAGATGAACCTGCTCTTTGAACTGCTGATTTTTTAGCCCGTGACTGACTGAAATAAAGCCAAAAACTGATTGAGTTGAAGGAGATCAGATTCCTTCTTCCCGTTGGTGAAGAGAAGAATATCATCGGCAAAGAGAAGATGGGACGGGCTGAGGCTTCCCCTACAAATGGCAAACTGCTAACACCCACCACTGGTGAGCATAAGGTTAAGATTTGCCGAGAAAGTCTCCATCGCAATGATGAAGAGCGCCGGAAAAAGGGGGTCCCCTTGACGCAAACCCCTATACGATTTGAAGTAACCCGTCAGTTCCCTGTTTAGAAGGATGGCGAACCAATTGATCCCCCAACAACTTTCCAAGATCTGGATCCACCTCTAGTTGAAACCGAACTTGAATG
This sequence comes from Magnolia changhungtana, assembly GCA_030180095.1. Classification (NCBI taxonomy): domain Eukaryota; kingdom Viridiplantae; phylum Streptophyta; class Magnoliopsida; order Magnoliales; family Magnoliaceae; genus Magnolia; species Magnolia changhungtana. The sequence goes on along the minus strand of JASAUF010000396.1, from coordinate 4,687,788 downwards.
GAACTTGTTTCAGATAATTCCAACTCACCCCATCGTAAGCTTTTTTGAGATCAAGGGCCAAAGTGATGTTTTTTTACCATCCAACCTATTAATAAGGTCATTTAGACATGGATGAAGTGAAAAAACAAATATCAGCTTGACCTGAAACTTCTTTAGCTTCCAAGAAATTTTAATGGTGGAAGTTACATTCCCACTTTGTGGTCCACTTAATCCATATACCTGCCTCAATTTTATTTTTATTTTTTTCTAATACCTTAAAATGATCTAAGAAAAACGATTAATGGCGTGGATAAAACACTTACATGTTACAAATTAAAACATGCCAAAATCCACTAGATACCATTACACATAAAGAAAACAAAAGACAGATAAAAACAAATAGGTTGCACTCCCATTTTATTCAAACATTTAAGTAAAGAACTATATCTGGATACACCATATATTACTGAGGGAGTTTATCGTAAGGGGGCATGCTCTAGTTTTTCATTGCAAACTGCGATTGGAGATAATCAATTATTTTCTTGTCAACTTGGAATGCCTTGGCAAGAACATCATCTGAGATGGGCGGATTCGATCCAAACACAGCTTTCGCAATGGTGATGGTTCCAGGGTTCTGGCTGCCAAATCCTGCAATGGCTATGGCATTGGTGTCGCCGAGGTTAAACTGGAAGTGAATGAGGCCTTCTGGGAAGACAAACACATCGCCTGTATGAAGGGTCTTTGTTATGAAGCGATTTTCAGTGTTGGAAGTGACGAATCCGACGTAGAGGGTGCCCTCCAATACTGTTAGGATCTCTGTCGCCCGTGGGTGTGTGTGGGGTGGATTGAGACCATAGGGTGCAAAATCTATCCGAGCCAGGGAGACGCCGAGGGTGTTGAGTCCAGGTATCTGGGCTACATTCACGGGGGTCACAACGGACCCAACCTTGTTATCCGTGTTGCCTGGTTTGTCCAGTCCCATGAAGAAGAAATCATCAGCTTGAACTTCCTTTGGGTCCTTGCACACAAATCCATTCACCAACACTGCCATCATATAATACAAAAAAAGTGATTGTAAGCAGTATATTCTTTCAAGACCTATTAAACCAACATAAAGGTGACCCATCACATGAATCCTTTTAAGTGGATTGCATTTCTATGAAACATTTGCAGCATTGATGCAATTACTTTCTTTTGTTTTTTTGATGCAATTACTTGACATGGACTGAACATACCTTCGCTGTTGTTCAGAGCAACGCAGAAATCCTGTAAAGGGCTTGGGTCGGATGCAGCAGCAAATGAGAAACTGAATGCAAGGAATGTTAGGAGAAGAAAGCCAGTGGACATCTTGAAAATATTCTGGAGTGTTTATGTATGTAAGCTAGAAACCCTGAATCTTATAATGAGTGTTTTTTGGGTTTTGTAAGAAGATTAAGCTAGTATTTATAGAGTTGAGGAAATGTTGATCACTGAAATGGTCTTATTACTTTAGAAGCAATGAAGGTTTATTTATTGTTATTTTTTCAAATCCAAGACTGATTCTAGGCCTATGCACAAGAAGGAATTGGTTGAGTCAGTTGCTTGTAAAAAAATATAGACATTTGTTTACCAAGTCTAGATTTCATATATGCTAACCACTCGGATTCGGCTATGAGGGATGCAAAATAGGTGAGGAGATATGGTAAAGCTCAGTCGTGCTGTGACCTCTCATGATATGGTCGAGTATGGGTCCCGGTATTGCTTCGGAGAGGATTAGGCGTTACATGTGTAACACGCTAATGGGTGTTACCTTGACCTTATGTGGCTTACCTTGATGAATGTGTTGTATATTCACACCGTCCATCCATTTTTCCATCTCATTTTAATACCTGATCCTACAGTTTAAGCACATCTTTTTTTTTTTTTTTTTTTTTTTTTCAAAAAATTTCTCATTAAACAGGTGCACAGCCAAATTCCGAGACCCAACAAAAAAGAAATTGATGGCACATCTAAATCAGGTGGACCATACTACAGGAATTGATGGTGATTGACCATTAAAAACTTATTTGGGCCATGGAAGTTTTGGATGAAGCTGATCTTTGTATTTTTCCCTTCATCAAGGTCTGTTTGACCTTATCAACAGATAGATGGAAAATAAACATTAAGGTGAGAAATAGGTAGTTTTTCATTGTGATCATTCAATCACTACTGTTTACTGTAGTGTGGTTCACTTGAGATTTGGATCTGCTTAAGTTTGTGACCATTTACTAAAATGATCTGGAAAACTGGATGGATGGCATGGATATTCAACACATTAATCAAGGTGGGCCCCACAACCAGGGTAACACCCACTAATGCGTGCAGCCTCTCTACCAATCACCGTTCATCATGAGATTTGAAGAAATCAACAATCACAACAATTAGAAAAGGCAATGGTGGGCCCATCTACTTGGTTACGGTGGAGTATGTTATGCTTGGCATATAATTAATCGTCCAATGTATATGACCTGTTCACCTAAAATTGTGTAAGCCATGGATGAGAAATGGACCATCAATATGGATGGCCCATGGTTCAACAAGCACACCAATCAGACAGTCCTACCCGTTGCTTTCTTCAATTACTCTCTCCTTCTACCTCATGTTTGTAATCGACCTGGCATCACCACCGATAGCCGAATCGATAGTTTTCTTAGATAAATTTCTCAAAACGATTGCAAGCTCGCATTCACGGGAGGTCAAGTATGGTGTTTCGCTGACTGTGGAGCCCATCTTGATATATGTGTTATATATCCAAACTATCTATCAACTTTTACAGCTCATTTTAAGTCATGGTCCAAAAAATGAAGCAGATCCAAATCTCAAGTGGATCACACCATAGGAAAATGTGGCAATTGACCGGTAAAAACTTCTTGTGGACCATAAAAGTTTTGTATCAAGCTGATTTTGTATTTTCCCTTTATTTAGATCTACATGACCCATTAATACATTGGATAAAAAATAAATATTGCAGTAAACCTTAAGAAGTTTTTAATGATGGGTGTTCAATAACCACCTTTTCCTGTGTTGAGATTCGGATTGCTTCATTTTTTAGTCCCTACCATAAAATTAGTGGACAAACTGATGGACGGCATGGATATACAACACATACATCGATGTGACTGCTACAGTCAAGGAAACACCTGCTACAATGTTAACTGGGTAACTCCTGATCATAACACCCGATCCATCACTCGCCTCATTCACTGATTGGTGGGAATTTATATGTGGGGGAAGACACGGCCCACCTATAAACACGGTGGACTTTGGACAAAGGTATCTATAACTGATTGCACATGGCCCAAGACTAGCTATTCATGTAATGGCACTTGCAAAATGGCTGGTAAGACCATTTTGTTTTTTGGGCGAACGGCAGATAGGACTTTGCAGGCTTCGCTGTTAGAGTTAGTGTTCTGTTAAACGTGATTTTTGCGAGGTATTTTTCTTTCAAAGTAGAAAAACATTAATTCTCTTGCACATGCGCACAAAAATGGTACTCTTGCACGTGGCATATGAGTATGTTAAATGTACAGTCAAGATCATGTCCCAAATATGTGGATCGTGCTAAAATCAATCCACTGAACATACAGTCATAAGAGGGCTGATCCATGACATCTAATGGATTTTCGAAACAGCAAATAGTCAACATCCCAAATTCAACTAACAAATATCCATTAGTCTATGATCAGAATGGTTGGATCAATACTATGCTACATCTATAGTCGATCTCACTATTTGGGCTGTTCAGATTGAGATCCATGCATGAATGGAGCATGACACACTCTCAATCAGGATCTTTGCCAAACCGACTTGAGTGTACAAGTCAGCTAACTTTATATGCCAGCGTGGCAGACAGGTAAAATATTCCACTCATCCATCAAGTGGACCTCATTGTGTAGATGTCACTTCGGAATCAATAGGCTGGTTTGGCCCATTAGGCTTCCCAGTAGAATGGCTTGTGTTGGAGCACTAGGCCCGAGGGCCTGCTTGGGCTAAAAAATCCAGCCTGTTTCAAAGTCGGACTGGGCTTGGATGTTGATGGGCGAAAGCCAATTAGCCCAGCCCATTACGGTTTTGATTTTATTTTTTTTTCTTTTCTTTTCTTTTTTCCTTTTAAATACACACACTCATATTTCTATGGAATGACAGGCCCTTTGTTGCTGTTGTTTGCGTTAGGCCGTCTTGAGAACGCTTTTTTTTTTTTTTTGAAGAAACACAAAATTCACATACCAGCTACCAGCAAGAAAAATCCGCATCAACCCGCAAAAGATAACACATCTTCGCCAGAAACTAGGAGTATGCTAAAACAGAAGGAGAAAACAGTGAACTTAGATAGAAGAAAACAAAATTCACAATCAGTCTTCCTCTTCCCCCTCATTCTCTGCAATGTTGAAGTAGCGCAGCTCGTAGACATTGCGATCTTTGTTGGATGAAATCACACGTAGCCAGTCTGGCACGTTGTGCTTCTTCAAGTACTTCTTTGTTAAGTACTTCAAATAGCGCTTTGCGAGAAGGCACCATCGGAAGTGACAGTGATCTTGTTCTTGTCGTGGGCGACGGTAACGGTGTCGCCGAGAGCTCTGGCCTTGCCGCCGACCTTGATCCTCTCCTGCAGGAATTTCTCGAGGGATGCGATATCCATGATCTTGTCCTCCACCGGCTTCGCGCAACTGATCGTGAAAGTCACTCCCTTCTTCTTCCCCTTGGGGCCTGCTGCGCTCCCTCGGCTCATTTTAGCACCTCTCCCTCTCTCTATCTCTGCCTCTTCGGAAACTTTCTTTGATCCCCGCTCGGGATCGTGGCTCGCCGTCGCCTGGGGAAGATGGGTCTTGAGAACGCTTGTTAAAGGCTTTGAACCTTCAATTATCACTCGAACTGTGCTTCACAAACAGGGCCTGCACTTCTATTTTCCCTTCAAGCATGCTAATCACAGCAGACATCGCTTGCCTCACGCTGAGAGATGGGTTGGAATCACGCCAAAATTGCAAATTTACGATGGATTTTGTCTGTCGCCAAAAAGGCTTGGTTTAACGACGGACCGTCCATCTCGCCTAACTTGTTTTACGGAAATAGTAGTGGTCAAAAGTGGCGGGATTTAGTCCGTCGCTAAAATAATCTTTGTGACGGATTTAGTCCGTCACAAGTTAAGATTTTGCAACGGATTTTGGTTCGTCGCAAAGTACCCGCCTCTAGCGACAGATTTTATTTGCTTTTGTGACGATTCATTGTTTTTTTTTTTTTTGTTTTTTCTTTTTACAGAATATGGTGGTTAATTGTTTTATTGTAGTTTAAGAAGTGTTTTTTAAAAAAATTTCACTTCTTTAATTGTATTAATTTGTATCTAAGATTAATTTTGTAATAATTGATTGATGCAACATTTATTATTATTATTATTATTATTATTATTATTATTATTATTATTATTATATATATATATATATATATATATATATATATATATATATATATATATATAATATATATAGGTAGGGGTTGTTCACTTCCCAAGTGCAGGGTTGTGATGTAGTAATAAACTCGGTAAGACCGAGGTCGAATCCCAAGGAACCGATACCTGTACGTTATCTGAAACTAACTATAACTAGAACTAGAATGAGATGAAATCTAAATTGAGTTTGTGATTTGAGGAATAATGGTGAATAAATTATCAAAAACTTAAAGAAATCAGAAAAATGACACTAGGGATTCAGAGGATCCACTTTTAGAGATCAGGGAGATCTTATGCCTGTTTCAAGAATTCAACTGGACTTAGATTCCTATCTTCATCCAGTTGAAAGGTGTAATTATAAAACTGAACTTTCTTTGAGATAGTTTTTAAGAGATGAAAGGTATATGAATTAGAGTGGAGTCCATCACCAAACCATGCCCAGGAGACAAAGTAAACAACGGAATTAAACTAATTACCAACCAATCAATCATGTCATGAAGGTTAAGAAGGGTACCGTCATCTGACCATGCCCAAGAGACGATGGTAAACAATAGGGCTTCCTGACGTCATAAACATAAAAGGAAAGGAACATGCTCAAAGCTATCGCAGACCCATTCTAATTTCAGTCACAACAGACCATTAAAAACTATAAACATTCCCATTAATTAACTAAAATCCACATCAGTTCAGCTTAAACAAAAGTTACAAGCACAGGTCTTTCCATCACGCTACAAGCTTCACCTCTTAGCCCTAGTTAAGAGGTTCAGCCAACCATGAAGGGGCTGGATCCCTTAGACAAAACAAAATAAAAAATAAACATAAAAAAATAAACAACTCCCTTGTCTTTCTCTCTCTCTACCTCTCCCGTCCAAAGATGCCTGGTCTCTCCTTTTCTTTTCCTTATATAGAGCAAGGAGGTCGGTGCGGATGCGTAGAGGTTGCTGAAGTCGGTGGCTGCCACATATGCAACAAGTTTTACACAGTGCAACACGTTTCGCGGCCAGAACATGCAATAACGCAAGACAACCTGCGGTTGGCTCGAAATTTCGGAGCAATGAACATATTTTAATTCGAGATTCCTCCATTGTTAGGGTCATCTGGAGACTGGGCGTCATCTGGACGGTTCAGATCATCGAAACGAGCAATGATAGTGGCCCACAACTCCCCCGAATTTCTGGATTTTCCGGACGCAGGGGCTGCGTAAACAGAGTACGCTGCGATGCTCGGTGGGCCCCTGATCGGCCCTGAAGAAAAATCCATTCCGTTCATTGAATTTCTGGTGAAAAACCAGTTGGTATGGAGTAATTTTTATCTAATTTTAGTGTGGTCCACTATATCAAACCAATCACTGTTAATCTTGCGTTTTTCGACGATCCACGTTTATACACGTGTATAGGGTCAAAAGGACAACTAGGCGAGGGTAATGCCCGCCCTTTAGAGTGAATTAACGGTTAGGATCATCTAATATACTGACAGGTGGGGTCCACTAGCCAAAAACGGCGAGTCCCAGTGAGGACGCTGGGACTTTTTTTTTTCTTTTTAGAAACTATCGGTCAGCTGTAGGTTTGACCAGACTCTCTGTCCAGTGCACTTCTCATGCACGTATACCCTATGTACATTCAATGTACATGTGGGGTCTATCGTGATGTTCATGAGAAATCCTCTCCGTTCATCTACTTTGACACCTCATTTTAAGTGCTGAGACTAAAATTTAAGCATATCCAAAGATCATGTGGGCCCTACTCAATGAATTAAGGGGCTGATCTGGCCGTTGGGACACTTCCCGTGATATGCAATGGATGAAATTTTATGTTTATGGTAAATTTATGGATCCTAGGCCATATATGAAGTTTCGAGCCAATCGGATGGCGGTAACCCTGTGATCTTGTATTTTGGGACAAATTCAGGCCTCTTTAATGTGAACGGCTTGATTTCCTCGAATCTCCGACGTGTGAATCCTCGATCTTGGTCCCATGGAGTCTCATCCAATGCCTTGGTGAATTCTAAGAGGTAAATCTCAGCTTTTAGCACCTTATTTCGATCCAAGCTCCTAGATTCACCTTGTATCACAAACACGATTAAAATAAGCCGTTAAGCAGTGTTATGTTCATTAATCCAGTCAATAATTGGGGTTTAATATGCAATATTTGACCCTCAACAGGGGTGCACATTTAACCGTTGGATCCGTGGAACCGGACCAGAACCGTTGGATCGGTTCGGTTTGGTCCAGTTCCGGTTCCCAAAATTTAAAAACCATTGATTATGGATCGGTTCTGGTTTAGGGTCATGTAGAACCGAACTGAACCATTGATCCGAACCGTTCTTCACCGTCCACTCTCTCCCATCCATCATCATTCATGACCATGACATGACCCGCATCCATCCATGCATGAATGCATGCATACATAGATCACCCACCACAACAACCGCTCTTCTCTGTTTAATCCCAAACCCTCCTCGTATCTCTCTCCCGATCAAAACAAAAGTTGTGCGAACGATGGGTGAGGTGAGCTGATCTCCCGATTAATCGCCGCCATAGCTCCAACCTTCACTCTTCCTTTAATTTCCATTTGTGAAATAATCGCTGGTTCTTTTGCAGAAGGACGGTGAGAAGAAGGGCGAGGAGAAGAAAGGCGATGGAGGGAAGAAGGAAGACGGAGCGATCACCGTCGTTTTGAAGGTTGACATGCATTGCGATGGATGTGCGAAGAAGATTATAAAATCCGTCAAAGGTTTCGAAGGTAAATAATAACAAATCTTTTTCTAGAAAATCTTTTTTCAGATTTTCTAAAAATGAAACGTAGAAAACAGAATTTTATTTTCTAGAAAATCATTTTCCCTTTTCACCTTTCAGAGAATGATATTTACACCCTCAGATTTTGGTATCTGTACCAACCTTTTTTCCTCGATTTTGCACGACTTTTTTTTTTTTTTTTTTCAAATCAATTAACTGGGCTGGATTTTTAAAAGCCCAGAACCGTGTATCCAATCCGGGACCGAACCGTTCTTCATGGTCCGGTTCCGGTTTGGTTCTAGGGTGCTAACGGTCTGGTTCCGGTTCCAATATTTGCAAAACCGTTAGGAACGGTTCGGTCCGGTTTTGGTTCGGTTCCGGTTTCACCCCAAAACCGGACCGAACCGACCCATGTGCACCCCTACGCATAGGGTGGGTATGGACAGCGGGCTTAGATTTAAGCCCGGGCTCGGTCATTGGGGGGAGTGGATTAGGTGCGCCTCTAGCCTCACGCAACACGGTGTAGCCCTAACACGGGGCTCATCTTGATATATGTATTGTATATCCACTCCATCCATCCGTTTTTCCAGATCATTTTACGTCATGAACCCAAAAATGAAGCAGTTTCAATTTCAGATGGACCACACCAGATGAAACAGTGACGATTGGATCTGCTTCGTTTTTGGGCCCATGGCCTAAAATGAGCTGGAAAAATGGATGGACGGAGTGAATATACAATACATACATCATTTGTGGGTCCCATAATCAGGGCAGAAACATGTTGGTTGATAGTGTTGTTTATTGGATACCATACACATGCGGGCTCTTTCACTTGTATCTTTCTCTGAACCCCTCAGATATGTCGATCTGTATTCTTTGGTGACCTCAGGTTTTCTATGACATCTTTCTATTTCACAATCTGCAGAAATGGCTGGAGTACTCTGGGCCTTTTGAAGCTGTTGTGGATGCTGCAAATGTGCGTTTTTTCAGCCAAAGGGCGATTCTTACTATCTAAGGTGAGTTATCAGGCGGCTTTATGAGATGTATCTGATTCTTGAACAGTTCCTCTAATCTTGTGGGTTTTTTTTTTCTTTCTTTTTATGGTTAAAATATTCAGGTGAATGTTGTTGTCAACGGTATACAGCAGAAGCTTCCATCAAAGAAATGGCCACTGATTGTGGTGCATCAAAGGCACATCAGTGGAGGCAAGATGGATGAACCACCAAACAGGCAGTTGATCGAGAAGTGGAAAAACGCAGATGCACTTTTTGTGACTCCTATTGGGTCGAACAATGATTGGTGAGAAATATTTCTTTGTTCAAATTATTATTATTATTTTGAAAGATGACAACTTTATTAAAAATTGCAAAGCCCAAATAAAAAGAACAACAAACAACAAAAAAATAACAAACAAAGAGAAAACAGAAAAATTACAAAGGCTGCAGCCCAACCCCAAGAACTACATTAGCAAGGGCTGAAGAGAAAACACTCATGGAGGAACCACACTCGTGTAAAGTAATCATCAATTAAGTTTACATCAAGTGTCAGTTGATCTATCATCTTTGAACATACTGGTAAAAAAAAAAAATGGTCCTCTTGTAATGATGTTCGGTTTTCACAATAATGGTACTATGAAATGCCTCCAATATACAACATTGTTTAGTATTAGCATTTTCTTATGTAGGCCTGCTTAACTTTTCATATAAAATATATTGCCATCCTGTCATTAGAATTTCACCAGCATACTTTTACTTATGTAGGGCAGTTTTACAGGACACGATCTTTTGGTCTAGTTCTAGTCTCCCAACTGAAGCTACTGGCTATGGACTGGTACTTCTTTTGAAATTTGATGCCTGCTAATGTTTTTCATATGTAAAAGATTCACTGCCATTGTTCACTTGCTGTGTTTCTGTTTAAGCCTCAACATCAATAGTTTCTCTACCAACGTCCAAAAACGTCATTTAGGAACGGTTTTAAACCGTTCCTAAATTCCTTAGGAACGGTTTAAAACCGTTCCTAAAAGAGGCGTCTTATATAATCTGGAACGGTTGAATACCGTATCAAGTACCATTTCAAAATTTAAGAATAGACTCTTGGGAACAGTTTTAAACCGTTCGTAAGTTTGCAAACGGTCAATTTCAAATTTGAGGAACGGTTTTAAACCGTTCTCAATGGGCAAATTTTAAATTTTTGGACCGGTAATTTTCATTATTTCGAATGGCTAATAAAAGTTGTACATTTTTTTTTATATTTAAAAACCAAAGAATATTATATACAATTAAAAATTAAATATTGAACAAATTGCTTACAACTTTATAATAAAAAATCATATATATTTGCAACAATAAGTTTACAATTGCATGAATACAATAAAAATAAATAAAAAATCCTCCAAGATGTGCTCCAAGAAAGCACATGGTCCTTTGTGGTTGCACCATGACTTGCAATGACACTCTGAAAGAGGAACTGTTTGTAAGTTTTGAAAGCAGGGCTTTCCAGTATAAAAAGAAATGGCCTGACCAGACAAAAGTATCTACGCTGCCATACATCTTCCCTATTTCCCATACCCTATAGAATAGTGGAAGAGGGTTAGAGAACTCAATCCAACAATATATTTCTTTTAAGCAAATGTGAAAAATGGACCTTCCATGCAAGAGCAAACAACCATCCCTCAAAATCAACTTGATTCCAAGGTTTAGGAAAATCCGAGGTCTCACTGTCATCATTTTGAAAGATCTTTGCAACTTGCAATAGTCGATGGTAACAAATAGGAGAAAAATGAAATCCCAGAGAAGGCAGATGAACAACAAGTCTTGTTGATGGATAGAGAGGATATTCTGATCGAATCTATATGATAATGTTAAACACACAAGATTAGAGCAGAGATTAAGATTTTGTCACTCTCTCTCTCTCTCTCTCTCTCTCTCTCTCTCTCTCTCTCTCTCTCTCTCTCTCTCTCTCTCTCTCTCTCTCTCTCTCTCTCTCTCTCTCTCTCTCTCTCTCTCCTCCAAATAATCTAGTGGCGTGATGCTCCATAAGATTTTTTGTGGTGTGATTCCACATATTTATCAATCTTCCTTTTATTTTATTTTATGCTGCAAGTGAAGTAATCTGTTTTGTGGGATAACCTTAGAGGATTTAATCATTAAATTGATACGCGTATTCTTCTAATTGATTCTTTCAAGTAGTGTTACATCATTTACTCACTGTTGGTAAATGGAAATTGAAATATACAGAGGAAATATATGGTTGGTTAATCTGCAGGTAATCTCAGAGTTTAGTTGGCTGTAGATTCTGATGAGAATGAACATCTCTCTCAGATGCTGTTGTTTCTCTTATCGCACCATCAGTTTCGAGTAGCATTGGTTTCCTGCAATTCTTGTATCTGTTGGGGCTATTAACTTCAATTGCCCATCAATTTTCTACATGATTCAAGTGGTAGGTTTATATATCATAGTTTTGAAAAATATATATGTAAGGTTTTAAGACTTGTGTTAGTGCCAAACTGCCTACTTGGTTGAGCCATATAAATCCTTTGGAGCTTTTCCATGTGTAAGCATGATTCAGGTTCACCTGCTGTTAGATCTTTTGGCACAGCAACATTTTTAGAATTTGTACCGCTGCCAACTCATCCAAGTTGTGTTAAGCCATTTCATATTTTGGAGAATAAAATAGATAGAATATGAAAGTAGGGAAAAATATCGTAATTTGAGATATCAACCCTATAATGGTCCATCTGCACATCCAATCAGCTATAAAGACTTCGTATTGGACGATTCAGCAAGTTTGATTATGCTGAATCATGATGGTTGCCTGTAGCATAGCGACTCACAGTAATCACAGATACAGAGTCAGGTTGACAGAGTTGTTTCCTATAGATCTTGTCTTTGAACCACATGTGCACTCATGATAAAAGAAATGTTTAAGTATATAAAGAAATAACTTAATCATCAACTTGGGAGATTGCAATCGCGATACATATTCCTACCTGAAACATTTTTGAAGAGATTAACATTATTTGTAGAAAAGTGCAATTGCTAGGGAAATTAACAAATTTCCCTTCACTAGCAGCTCCTTGAATGCTAAAGTTAATCAGCAGAGAAACTATTTTGTCCTTTCTACAGGCTCAATGGGTCATGTTGATTCTGAATTTATTGGTTTTTTGCGTAGATATTACACAAATCAAAGCACACTACAAGAGCCAAAAGTTTTTTTTTTAAAACTAAAATTGGATGGAATGTGTTATGTACTTGCCTTCAACCTATCATGTAGTGTCTCAGGATTCTCAATGTCACTAGCTAATTCAGAAGAAGCCATTGATGCCACAGCAAGATGTCCTACATAATCCTCGAACAGTTCACTTCCAAAAAGAAGGGCAAAGACAGTAGTGGCGTCTAGCATGGTCTCCCTGCAAAGTATGGAAATTTAGCTATTAGAAACAAAAGACATTCTTGTAAAAATAAAAATAAAAATCAACATATAAATTTTTTATCACAAGGACGATATTTGATAGATAACATATATTTAAGCTGCAGATGAAGAGAAGAATTCATTTTGCTGATATAGTGACCATTCCAGTTACATGTCCATGCACCCACTGCAGCTGCTACTAACCATCTTCCAGTTAAACAGCTTAACACAAACTAATGCAATGTTCAATAGCTCAACTTAGGAGTTAGGACCCATTTCTTATTTAAAAGAAATACTGCAATGGAGAACCTCATCTAAAAGAAATCCTGCAATGGAGAAAATTACCACAGACTGATGTAATGTGCTTAATATGTTGCTGTTCACTGCTTACCTAGAGATGCAATACTTTCCATTCCCATCATATGCCTGCCTTTGCACCGGGTCACTTAAAACCTGATAAGCTTCTCCTAATACCTGCTAAAGCAGTTCAGGTTTAATCATTCAAGAGTCAGGAGCACCCAATAGTGATCCAACTACATCACAAATATGACATAAAAAATGGCCTCTTCAAATGTGTTGAAATAAAAAGAGACCTTTCAAAGAAATTTCAATTTTTAAATAATTTACCAGTCCAGATCCAATACAAAGGTTTATACTTTAAAGCTTAAGCTTAACACACAATGTGCATCTAAGTACATTTAAGTGCATGTACATAAATTACACTTGGATGGACTAAGATGGTCTTACAAGTCCAAATTTGGTAGGAATGGTAATCTTAGGAGCTGCAATATCCAAGTCCAGCAAAAACCTAGCAGCAAATGAATGTAAGATAAACAGAACTCCTGATATTGCATCAAACCAAAAAAAAAAAACATGCATATTGGATATGCTTAGATCTGTCCAAAACCAGCTTGCATGCACACAAGCAAAACCACCAGAGGAAATAATTGTGGAGACCAATATTTCAAGCATGAGGAAGGTTCCCCTAGATTGATTTTATTCTCATGTGCACATGCATATTGGATCATGCTTAGATCTGTCCAAAACATTCCAGAAAATAGCTAACATATAAGGATATGTAGCCATTTCCAACACAACATTAACTATCCTGTATTGGTTCTGGTTGATCTGAGAGTTGCTCCCAACATTTCTGCTCTTTCAGTGGATTGAAAAGGATTTTTTTTTAAAGACTTAAATATAATTGATACAGTCAAGTCCCAGGCCACACGTGTGTACCGGAGAAGGCCACAGCGTGACATAGGAGGATATTGGTGACTGGCTAGCAACCGGCAAGTGCGCTGTCGCATAATGTAGCCCTCAGTCTCTTCTTCTTTCGATCATTCCCTGTAAGTTCTCAAATATTCCTGGAGATTGATGAGCAGCAGATCTGGTATGTGAATCCTCTATTCCTGCAATTAGGATTTCTACCATTATGTCTTTCTTGCATCATTAGAATTTGTGGCCTTACAAGCCTGTGCCCACTTCTTTGTGTTCATGTGTAGCTTGCACAACAGGACCATTCAATAAAAGTTATGTGGGGCCTACCATGATGACTATATAGTATCAAATTCATATATCTATTGTGCTACATCATGTTAGGATATCAGTTCAAATAACAACTCGATATTAAACTTGAGTGGTTCAGGAAAGTATATAAAAGATGGAAGTTAGGCATAATGGTAGACAAATTTTACACTGGGTATGTAATTTCTATTTTTTTTTTTATTATTATTTTGAAAGATAGTGGGTATATAAAATGAAGTGTATAAAAGATGGAAGTTAGGCATAATGGTAGAAAAATGCATGTATGCGCCTTATTATTTCTAGTTATCCCAAATGAAGTAGCTTGATACCGTAGGGTCTCACTCCCTGCCATGGAATCACTCTTACTAATCAGAATCCATGAGGGGTCTAATTTTTTATGCAAAAAAATCTAGTAAATAGCATAATTTCTAGCCTCTCAAAATACCTGCAAGAGAACAAGCTCAATTCCTGTCCCCTTCTTCAACTGATTAACAAGATATTGGAAATGACCTCTTAGGTCCATTGAAGGGTACTTCTTACACCTACAACAGACAACAACTCCAGTGTTAAACGAATCTTCATAACTAATATGCCAAAATTGCTGCTTGTTCCCACCTCCATTAGTTGCATATAAACATTGAGTAATGACCTAGTAAGCAAGTTCAGCCCCAGAACGAATCTTAAAAAAAATTATATTTAGAGAGAGAGAGAGAGGGTAAAAAGGGAATTGAAAAAATAGGCTTAGATTCTCCTTCTTTCAGACATGCATTTGGGCGCAACCTCTACCATGGCTGCATGTATTGGTTGCCTGAAATCACAAAGAACAAACCCTCCAAACATGCCCTGCCATGAAATGCAGAGAATGCATTTCCATAAATTTCTAAGTATTAAGAGAAATTTCAAGAATCATCACTGCCTGTATAATACACCCAAGGTTTCTCGGGACCCCAAAATAGGGAAAAATCCCTCATGGAGAAGAGAAGCAGAAAAGGAAGAAGAAGAAGAAGAAGAAAAATCCCACATACTGAAACCTTGCTGCTTGAACCACTTATATTATTTCCATCTCTGCTAACATACTTTGAATAGACCCCTACACAAACCAAGAACAAAAGAATAAAAAGCATGATCAAAATCTCAAAGCATATGCAGAAACTAGATTATGAAGAGATTTTGGTACTGAAAAACCTAAGATAATCAAGGAGAAGAAACAGAAAATCAAAAGTGGCAGATCACTGAATACAATTTCATCAATCTCCCTGAATTGATTCTTTCTTCATTCCTTGAGAATGTTCTTCAACAATTTCATCTTCACACTAATCTTCTGCATGCATTGCCAGTGGGATTATATTAACAAGTATAAACATCCAGGAAGCAGGAGCGGGACTGCAATTCAAAGCATTGTGGATGTCCAAATTGTATGCCCCATTGTGGATGTCCAATCAAAACATACAATCCAAAAAGGTGAATTGCCAAAAAAGTGTTAGACTATTGTCCCTAATCGGTGAACTCAATAAAGCAAGAATGCCATGCAACAAATGAGCCAATTCTCATACATATAAAAGGAAAACAATGAGAAAGAAGAAAGATATAAAGAGACAAAACACATCTGTGTATAAACTTAAGATATTTGTACCCCTCTCCACATCACCTTTAGCACACATGCAACATGGCAAATGTGTCCAACATCTGAGAGGTGCATAAGGCAGCCCCCAGCATGAAGATGACAATAGGAAAAAATCAGTCAGGCCACGAAGCGTATGTTGAATATGGACTACTGGCAATTTTATTTAAACCATGCAAACTTTTCATACATTTGTAGCCCACTAAATGACTAGATCAGCCTCAATTTTGCGCATTATCAATCTACACATCATAGGCCACATAATGCTCAGTTCAGATGTCCCACAAACTTGGCAGATTGCCATGTGTGCTAAGTGGAAAGGTTAATGTGAAGAAGCTATGTGGAGCTAATGAACCTGTTAATTACATCATATATTATTTTTTATTAGATAGAGTCAGATGGGCTAGACCAGCTAGCTCCAAAAATGAATTAATCAATCATTTCTTAAAACAATGACACCAATAGAAGCAAACCCAAAACAGAAATTCAACTTTCAGTTAAGAAAACAAGTTATTTACCAATCAATCAACTAGATATCAATCGGAAATTGTCCCATCCCCATACAACATAAAATCTAATTATCAACTCAAATACAAATATATTTATATATAATCGGAAGCGTTGATCTCAGCTATACAGTTTTTGGTTTTGGTTCCATTTAATGTGGCTATTGCTGCATTTCTTTTCTGAACTCTCTATCTAGAGCTACCACTCAAAAGGTCAGAATTTTCATTCTCAGGAGCTTTTTGGAGTATCCCAACTCCTCAGTCCAGGATGGGACCATCAGATCAACGGTCTCAACAATAGGACCATGCGCTCCTACAAACTGAAGCCCCAGAGATAGTACAGATATCTTTGGACAAACTATATTGTTCCTCATAGTCCATAATGCATATGGTAGTCTGGTTTGCATTCAAGACTGAACAAATGCTGACAAATGAGCATAACAGAACAGATTTCAGATCATATAAACCTTATGATAATATAAACAACTTCAACCCCATTAAATGAACAGATTTCAGATCATAACAGAACAGAATCACTCAATTTCTACAAGAATAAGCTCAAAACCTTCAAAGCCAATAATCGAAATGGTAAATCAAGCTAAACAGTAGATCGGATGAATAAGATTAATGCATTGCAGTCCAATTCAAAAATCTACTATCGACTTACTTTAAAAACTTCAAACGTTGAGCAAAAACCTTCAAATCAAGCACCAAAATCTTCTAAATCCACTCACTTCAACTGCATTTCCAATGTTTCACTGATGAAACTCGATTTTTGCAAGGGAAAGCACTGAAACGCATCCAATCCACCAAATTACTTACATTCTTTCCATATCTAGACAAAAGGATAACTCGTTTCTGAGAAATTACCGAAATTGCCCAAACGAGCAGCTACCAAAGAGAAACGAGATCCACACACGTCACCAAGCTCTTTAGATCGAGATTAAGAGAGAGGGTTGAGATCGGGAAAGGGAGATCAAAACAAAGGGATATTGAGAGAGGGAGAGGGAGATGAGAGAGGGAGACGGAGGCGCGGTCTGTGAAACGGAGGTTTTAAGGCTATTAGCATAAGAAAATAGGTAAAATCCATCGGTAGTCTGCGATACATATAGAGCAATGTACCTCTTGGGCCTTGTGGGGTCCACTTAGAGTTATCTAACTGAATCCATTCCATCCATCTGTTTTAAAATAAAACAATAAAACAACATCATAAAAACTAAGAATATCCGACCCTCAATTGAGACACACCAACAAAACAGTGAAAGTAACCAAATAAAGTAGTAGTACGGTTCATAATTGGAGTACAACTCAGAACCGTTTGCGATCAGAAATGGCTTAACGCCATTTTTTAATCAAAATCGTACGTGTTCCAGTTAACCGATTTTGGTGTAGTGTTTTCTACCTAAGACATGGCTTGCAATCTCATGAATACATGTGCCTTTTCTGCATGTTTTCTTTGCTCATCTTATACTTGGAGAAACAAATAGAGAAATCAAAGGATTAAGGTTTCTAACTTAATCTTAAGAGCTTATACAAAAGGAGATAGATGTAGTACTACATGGTTATTCTAGTTAAAAAACACATGGTGACTGTTTTTATATTGTTAATGGTGTATTTGATCTCGTTCCTTTCAGACATTCTATAAACAGGTTACTTTATAATTGGATTGTATGAATTTCTTTCATAATGGTTGTTTATGTGCTCATTTGGGTTGTTTAATTGTTGATTTTTAACTATACCCACATGAGGTCAATGCGCTCAAGTTGATTTTAACGCCCCATGAGGTGATGCACCGTGATGCGTTTCGAACATCTACCCCATCAGTCGGATGCACCATTCCATCATGGGCCTAGGTCTCAAAAATCAAGTCAATCTGTGACCTGTGTGCGCCACACCACATACAGAAGTGGAGAGGGGCCGTGCACCATTAAAACATTCATAACCATTTTTGAGGGCCCATCGAGATGTGGTTTGAAAATCCAGCCCATCCATTATGTGTGTCCCACTTGAATGAGGGTTCGCACTAAGTTTCGTGCACATGCAAAACTCAGGTGGGCCCCACCAAGTGCTTTTATATGTTTTAATGGTGTCTTCACATCATTTTAGATGGTATGGCCAACCTAAGTTCCGTATACGGATGATTTTTGGGACATCCCATAATTTAAAGGAGACCCATCAAATGCACGGTGTTGATGGTCGAAATACATCACGGTGGGGCCCACACAGCTCGACCTCATGGGAACTTATCGTCAGCTCGATCGCATTGTACCTTTTCCCTATATATATATATATATATATATATATATATATATATATATATATGGGAAAAGGTGCTATGCACTCGAAATGCGTAGCGATCATCCGTGAGGTCGAGCTGTGTGGGCCCCACCGTGATGCCGTTCGAAGATCCACACCGTCCACCGATGCGTGAGCCTATGGTGGGCCCACACGGCCCAAAATCATCCGTCCATGTAACTCAGGTGGGCCATACCATCGGCAAACATAAGTATACATGCAAAAACATGTAAATGCACTTGATGGGCCCCACCTGAGTTGTGGATACCACTTGAAACTTGGTCTAAAATTATATTCAAGTGGGACACACATGATGGACGGTGTTGATCATCAAAAAACGTCTCGAAAGGTCCCCAAAAATGGTTTTGAATGTTTCAATGGTGCACAGCCCCTCTCAACTTCATGTACGTGGTGTGGCCCACAAAAGTCACGGATTGACTTGATTTTCAACCGTGTGGTCCCCTCTCGGAATGGTGCATCTGGTGGACGGTGTGGATTTTCGAATGGCATCACGGTGGGGCCCACACCGGCTCGACCTCACGACGACCGCTTTACGCTCGAGCGCATAGTACCTTTTCCCTATATATATATATATATATATATATATATATATATATATATATATATATATATATATATATATATATATATATATATATATATATATATAAAGTCAAAAATTAGTGACGATTTTAAGTTTGTTTCTTTTTCTAACTGTAACAATGGATGCCACCCTTACACAATATCTATCATATAGAGATTCAATCTTTTAATTGTGTAATGGGATGCTCTTTTGTAATTATTGAAACTTAAAGAGTGTTGATGTCATTTGATATACGGGCACGTATTGGATCTTTACTTGCAAACTTGGTTCGTGTTGATAGTTAATGCATTGAGTTTTTGTACTTATTATGCTCGGATGTATTTTATCTTTCATCTTCTTTCTTTGAGCAGGTTGTTGTTGTAAAATTGGATGGAGATGGGCTCCAAGGAAATAGAGAATTTTTTATGGAGGTTCTCATTGGAAGACCATCTTCATGACTGATAACTTCGAGGAATTTATGGCAAAAAAGCCAAGTAAACAACTCAAATCTTGGGATTGCATTTATCACTTTATCAAAAGTGTTTATATAAAACTAATACAATCTCTCATGTTCAAGAGGACTATCATGCTAGCAGGCATGATGCAACATCAATTAATGGAAGCAACTTGTAGGTCTTATCATCTTTACCATTTCTCTTTTCTTTCAATTGTGTTATGTTTCATTTGGATGTTTGTAGAAATATTGAGAAAGTATCTCCTGGATTTGTATTTTAACTGGTGGGATACGATTATGATGATCATTTATTTAATTTTTAGGGAAGATATTCTTTGCATTACCTTATTTCATTAGTAACTGACCCAATGTTGGCTATTCACTATATATTTAGTTCATTTTGCTGTTTAGGTTAATTGAGCATCCAAACATGCCCAAAATGACATTTAGTCCACTTTCATATTCAGCCCAATCCTTTGAATTTAGTGAATGGGTTTCTTATCAAAAAATCATGTGAATTTTTTTTTGGATGACTATTAGGAATAACACTGATATGCATGTCATTTGCAGAAATTTTAGCGACAGACCATATCCGTCACTAATTTCTGAACAAGACGAATTCGAGGTCGGACCATATCCGTCGCAAACTTTTATAATGACAATTCAGGTGGGTTTTTTGATAGATCAGCGACGGAGTAAATCCGTCGCAATGTTGTGACGAATCCCAATTATTTAATTTTTGCGATGCGGAAAATAGCAACAGACCATGCGGCAGACCAAATCTGTTGTTAATTTGATTTTGTGCAAATTCACAATTTTGGCGTAGTGTGGCACATAAGAGAGCTAAATTCAACATCCACAATGCCTCTTCCTCATAGTAGTACGACCTGAGGCTTGCGTCTACTCGTTTTGGGGGATTTCCTTAATTACTCTTGTTGCACATGGGCTTGAAATCACACGGACAAATGTTAGGATGCTAAAATAACAATATGCCCTTCTTGATAGAAATGCCCTCTTTATGTTTGGTAATGGAATAGTACTAATTTGTGCCAGAAATTTACCTAGAAAAAGGAATGCATCCATCAATAGGGGTGGTTTTTGATGGAGCTCGATGTGGTCAGAACGGATAGCTAAAATATGCCGACTTTAAAAATATGCATATTCTTGAAGACAATTCAGATTGAGGTGATTCAAAAGAAAAATAAAGCTTGATGACTAGTTTTTGAAAAAAATTAAAAATAAAAATAAAACTCAACTCAAATAAAGTTGATTTTAAGACATTTAGGAACTGCGGAGAAAATTATCGATTTAAGGCAATTGGTACTTCTAGAATTTTAATTTTTTTAATTTTTTTTTTGGAATTTAGAATTGAATAAAATTTTATGGGATGAAAGTACATTTGATAATAAATCACCAGAAAAATTATAAAAATAATTCAGTAACTACAAGTGTGCAATTAACTTGTTGAAACTATAGATTTCTACAACTACAAGTTGACAATGAACTAGACAAGTAGCCAATGAACCAGGAATTACTCAACAAGCATGGATTAGAATTACTCATAACATTGATCATTGTCATTACAAAGACCAATTGCAACCAACTCTCATAAATGCATTAATAATAATTATGGCTTCTCAATGCATGTTGCAGGTTTTTAAGACAAAATACAAGTTTCTAAACCATTAAATAAAAAATAAAATAAAATAAAATAAAATAAAATAAAATAAACACTTTTCTAAGACATACTTTTCTTTCTTTTTTTTTTTTCTGCAAATGCATAAACTCGTCAGAATGTTGGAAAACCATAACATTTTAGAGCTTCCTCCTACTACCAAATTGTCAGGAAAAGAAGAAAATTTCCTCACCCAGTCTCTAATTGCAGCTTCTGCAACCAATGGGACTAAGAAAAAATCCATTTAGATATCCTGGTTATTGTCTCTAAGGACTCCTTCAATGTGTAAATAACTGAAGAACTCATCTGACTTGAAACAAACAAACGAAAAAAAAAAAAACTACTGAAGAACTCATCTTTTCGTTGTCACAACCAAAGGTGCGTGTCTTCTACCCTTTTGTGTCAAATCTTGTGCCATTTTGATAACCTTCCACAGGAAGAGAGGGCCAGAACCATAGTTCAAAACCCAAAAACTCAACTCGACGTCCATTAATTTGGGTTGGGTCAACTCGAAGACTTGAATGAGTCTTCAGACAACTCGAGTCGAAATAAATAAATAAATAATATGAAGAATATTTTAAGTTGTCAAAACTGATACACATGTTAAATAAGCACAACAAATGCTTGTAGCCTGCTGGTAATGCACTTGCTCCTGTCTCAATGTGGTTGTGTCCAGCTCTCACAGGTAACTTTTTGCGCTTTAACAGCACTCGGAAGTTGACAGGGCACTTGACTAGGAATGGGCTGCATACCAAGAGTTGTGACTGGGTTGGGCTTTCTCCTTGAATTGGGCCTGCATCAGTTTTAAATAGCAGTTATTTTGAAATATATGTTTAGCATAAAAAGGATAGAGGGATTCATTTCTTCTGTTTGAATAAGCTTAGCCGCAATATGATTGGTATATTCATGATCATGTCATTTTAGTATATTCATGATCATGTTATTTTAGTCACATAACTGGTTCACATACTCTTGTATACATGGTTTTAAGACTCGATGACTTAGACCAACTCATTTGATACTGAGTCCAGTTGTGACTCGGCTGAGTTGGTGACTCTTTTTTTTTTTTTTTTGACTAATGGTGTTGAACAGGACCAGTTTGACCGAGTCTGAATTGATTTGAAACAGCTTGCATGGGACTCGTTTGGGTCTTCAGACGTTTGGGGCATTTGAGACCGAGTCCTCCAAATGCCGGGGTTGAGACTACTAGAAGCTAGTGAGTATCAAGTTGGGTGATTGATGTAGCCGGATGCTGTAACAATGGACCACAATGGATATATTGAAGTCAAAAAGGTATATATTCTTGAACACAACTCCATCAGAAGTGATTCAAAAGCTAAAATAAACCTGGATGAGTCTAGTTATAAGAAAAAAGTAAAGAGAGAATAAAACCCATATTCAAATGTGATTGATTATAAGTAGTTTTGAAACAATCCAGAAATTCATTAGTTTTAGGTACTTAGTACTTGAAGAGTTTTAATAAGAATGGAGAGAGATTTTATTGAATGAAAATATGCTTGTAATGAATTACCAAAAAATATTATAAAAATCATTAATTAGCTAGAAGTGCCAAAAACGTCACAAACAACTAACCTATAGAACTGAAAATTTTTGTAACCACAATTGGTGATGAATCAGGAATCATTCGACCAGTATAGGTTGAACTCACTCACAACCAAAAATGAATCACACAACTCCCTCTTCTACCTGAAATTTGTGAGTAATAATATATTTGTCATAAATTAAATAATAGAATTCATTCTCATTACAGATGAGTTCTTATATATTTAAACTAATTCCAACAACATCTCATAAATACATTAATAACAACCAAGAGTTTCCGGTGCACAGTTACAACAAATGGGACTTTTACCGGTGCTCAAGAGCGCAAGATTAATAGTAATAAATAAATAAATAATAACCAAAGCATGCACTAAAGCTAGGTAAAGGAAATGGTGGGCCCATCTTTTTTTTTCTATTTTTTTTTTTTTTTCATTTCATAAAAGATAGACTTACAGAGCAATACACAGAAGAATTTCGCATCCCTTGTCAACCAAAAAATAAGTTGAGGGGACCTATCATAAGGGGCACTATATGGCCCATCTACTTGGTGTGTGATGCTCTGCATGTAATTAATCATCCGATGTATATGAACTGTCCACCTAAAGTCGTGTAGGCCATGGGCCATCAATGTGGACGCCCCATGGCTAAACAAGCACACCAATCAGAGAATCCTACCGATTTCTTTCTGGCACTTCCCTAAACCCGATGTAGTCTTATCCCAACCTTTGTGACTCACCATCATTAAAATGTTAAGTGAAAATATTGATTAATATATATACACACACATATACGAAAATGCTCACTTGCGAGCCAATTCGCACATACTACCTACGAACTTTTTTGAGAACTCATCATACGTGATGAGTCTCGAAAATCTGAACGGACCACGTGAAGCAAAGCCTCATTAAACCCCTTGGTACCAATTTTTACTTTGAACCAAAACTTCAGTGGGCCAAGAAAAATGCAAACAGTTTCTTCCCTTAATTTGCATTTCTCTTTGCTATGGCCCAAAAGAATCTTAGATCAGGATGAAAATTCATCCCTTGGGGATTCATGAGATTCCTCATCTTATGGACCGTTTGGATTCGACTCCTATGACACGTGTGCAAAGGTGCGCACGTGCATAGTTGCATAGGTGAGCATGCCTCTCTCTCTCTCTCTCTCTCTCTCTCTCTCTCTCTCTCTCTCTCTATATATATATATATATATGTGTGTGTGTGTGTGTGTGTGTGTGTGTGTGTGTGTGTGTGTGTAAAAAGTTTATATGAAAAATTGATTTTTTTTATTTTTTTGTGTTTTGGAAATAATCTCATATCGAAAAAGAGAGAAGAAAATATTGTGTTTATATATGGGGTGTGGAATAACTAATTATTTTCTTTTTTAATCGGTGGAGTATATGACCAACACACGCACGGGCACGGTCTCGGTGCAAGGGCATGGGCATGTCAGGCAGTGTGGCCGTAGAGGTTTAATTGCACATGCATGTAGCATTAAACCAAACCATGCAAAAACTGCCGCCTGTGGTTAGCCCAATGGTTATAAAACGGCTAGACAATATTATAAACAGCTAGCATGCTAGTTATCCCACATGCATAATGGTAAAAAATAGCTAATAACGGCTAGTTTCTCACCAACAACCATAAAATAATCATATTGAGTTATGACCATGGGTGGTTCATACATATAATATTTTATTTTCTTCCTTCCTTACCAAAGTTATAATGCTTCTTTTTAACGCTTCCTCACTTTTTTTCTTCTTTTTTTTTGGTTTTTTTTTTTTTTATTGCAATTTTTTTCCATATTTTTTCACATCATTTCGGGCCGGCCCCGACAAAAAGATTCGGGCCTGACCTATCATTTAGAGCTCAACCAAAATACTTACAAGAAGCCCCACCTGTAATCAAACCCGTGTAAGCGATCCTAAACCGACTTTGTCAAGAAAAATCATACCTCGAACCTGACGAGGGAGATCAACTTGATTCGTGAAAGAAGTCGATTCTGAGAAGCGCTACCTAAGCGGGCCATAAAATCTGCCTGGCGAGTTTCCTTCCCTAAGGACGTGCACCACTCTTGTATTGCCCCACCTCCTGAGCTGGTTGATCCTCCGCAACCACATCTGCCATTTCCAACTTGGCTGAGCCGCTCCATTGAGTAGGTCAACAACCGACGCGAATCCGTCTCAATAATGATATTACTAAGACCCCTCTCAAACCGATGTTCAACCCATCATACGCCGCACGACCCTCTGCAACGTGTTAGTACCAAAACCGGCCACCGAGAAGGCAAAGATGAACTCACCCCGCGGCCCTCTACTGATTCCCCCTCCACTCGAACTACCGGGTTTCTCTTGCGGACCCGTCAACATTTACTTTAACCCATCCGGACAACGGTCTCTCCCCACTTGATGAGAAAAGGCGGTCACCACTTGTTCTATGGATCGGTGCACTTCTTGGGCACAAATGCCTAATCCCACTATTAAGATCACTATCGAAAGGACGGCCGCCCACCATTTGATCTTTGTCACCACACGAACAGAAAGCGGCGCTCCTCCCTTCAAAAATCGCACCATTTCGAGCTTTCCACGGCTCCCAAATAATCAAACAGGAATTGACCTCAACTCTATGCCTTCGCGCGTTGCATAGAGTCAACAACCGCCCACCATTGAGAAAGTCTTGCCGTGTGTTGCGGGCATGACGGTGATGCCCGACCACTACCAATAGCCGACCAAGCGATTTCGCCAAAATACGTCAACGAACGGATGTAGAAAATGTATCGATGGCAAAAATTTGAGAGGCCCTACTATTGCAACAAACGCACTGGATGCGAGGTGGACACCTCGAGACCGCACAAAGACAATCGACGGGGCCGCATCTTGAATCACCTTCCAAACGAGAAGAGAAACTTTGGGAGGGAGTTTCGTATGCCACACCCACCTAGACCAGCTCAGACTTGGGTTGGGGGCCCTGGACAACGACCAACCTGATTTAACAGAGAAATTCCCTGATGGCGTTAACGGCCAAAATGGAGCATCCAAGTCCTCTGAGGTACTGAATCCAGACTGAAACACATGGTCAATAACCTGCTGTGGAAGAAAGAGGAGAGCGGCTGACGGGGGAAATGGCCCAAAGGGGCCAAGCACCTGGCGAACTTTAACTTCCTGCAGCCCAACCGGCACCTCTGTATCAGCTAGATGGAGAAGAGGGCCCAGCCCCGTCCAATTCACCCTCCAAAAATTACAATTACCTACACCTATTCGCCATTGTACATGAGATTCCACCGTAGGAATAACGTCCCTAATACGTTTCCACAATGGAGAAGACAGCCGGCTTGATAAAGCTAACCCACCTGGCAAGTCATGGATATGGTACTTTGCCGTCATAAAGGATTTCCAAATATTTTCCTCCTCGCCAAATTTAATCGTCCAAGCCATTTTAAGGCGAAACGCCTTCATAATGTCTGCAAGCTTCCTTATCCCAATTCCCCCCTCCTCCTTAGGCGTGGTCAACAACTTCCAAGCCTTCCAGTGATACTTCTGTTTTCCTTCAGACCATCCCCAAAAGAAATTAGCCATGTGCCTCTCAATATCCTTGAGCACCTGAACATGAATATGGACCGCCGCCATCGAATGCACCGGGATACTTGAGAGGACGTTCTTGATGAGGACCACACGCCCTGCTTGAGATAAAATACGAGCCTTCCACCCATTAATTCGGCCCACTACTTTGTCCACCAAAGGCCTAAACGCACTAGCAGTGAGACGTCCTTCCGCAATAGGGATCCCCAGATAAGTTAAAGACGAAGAAGATTTGCGGAAACTAAGAATCTCTTCAATACTTCTGAGCCGAGATGTAGACATCTTTTTGGGGCAATAAAAGGAGCATTTTCGCTGATTAATTCTCTGCCCTGAAGATGCTTGGTATGACTCCATGAATTTCTTGAACTCTTGGAGAGAGGATTTGCTCCCATTCATGAAAATTACTGTATCGTCGGCATAAAGTAAATGTGATATAATAGGGCATCCCCTACTAAGCGCAAACGGCCGACAAATGCCTAAATTTAACAAATTTTTAACACCCACTGCTAAGCACCTCGGCAAGCAATAATGAACAAGCTAGAGAGAGAGGGTCCCCCCGCCTCAAACCCCTAGAAGACTTGAAGAAACACATATTAATTAGCACAGAGAACCAACTATTCGCCCAACAATTCTCGACCATCTCAATCCAAGCCCGACTAAAACCAAAGCGATGTAAGACCTGAGTAAGGAATTCCCAGTTGACCCTGTCATATGCCTTGTCCATATCAAGCTTCACAACAATATTTCCCCCACGCACTGGCCTGTTCAACTCCCGGAACAATTCTTGTGCTAACGCAATATTCTCAGCAATCGAGCGGCCCTGCACAAAGGCCCCCTGTTCTGGAGAAATAATCAGAGGAAGAATCTTGCTCAGCCTTGAAGCGACCACCTTTGCAAAAATTTTATACAAACAGTTACACAAGCTAATCGGCCGAAAATCTGAGAACTTTTTGGGCGCAACTGATTTCGGGATCAAGCAAATAATCGAGGAAGTCACAGCCCTAGGGAGCTTCCCTCCTTGGAAAAAGAAAGAAACAGCGTTATGAATGTCTTTACCAATCACCTCCCAAGAAGACTGAAAAAAACTAGCTGAAAAGCCATCTGGCCCCGCCGCACTATCAGCCGGGATTGAATGGACTGCAGAGTGGACCTCGGAGATGGAAGGAATCGCCATCAACATCTCATTGTGGGCCTGCGTGATCAAATGGGGAATGCAATGGAGGAGATTTTGATCCACCCTCGTCGGCTCAGCAGAGAAAATTTGCTGAAAATGGGCTACCGCCGCTGCCTTTAGATCAGCCTGATTGTCAGCAACCTGCCCTGACTCGAGGTCCACGTGATGAATGGCAGTGCGCCTCTGCTTATCCAAGGCAGAAGCGTGAAAAAACTTAGTGTTTTTGTCCCCCTCCTTCAACCAATCCACCCTAGATTTTTGCTTCCAATATATTTCCTGTCTAAGCTCCAACGATTCTAACCTGGCTGAATTGTTGTTTAGCTCCTGCTGAAGGCTGAAAAGCTGATCTAACGGTCCTGAGAAATCTTGCATCTGAGCCTCCAGCTCCACCACACGACGCTCAGTAGACGTGATCTGCTCAAAGATGTTCCCAAATTCCTCCTTGTTCCAAACCTTGAGAAGCCACCATTTAACGCTTCCTCACTTAATTTGAAACAAAATGATCAATCGAAGACTGTCGAAGTTGCTATATCGTATTCATTACATCTTAACAAACTTCGTGAACCATGCAAGGAGAGAGAGAGAGAGAGAGAGAGAGAGAGAGAGAGAGAGAGAGAGAGAGAGAGTTTTACCTAACAAGCCAAAATCCACGAGAAACCATTAAACAGAAACAAATAAAGAAAGAAAACAAAAGACAGATAAAAACAAATACGTTGCACTACTCCCATTTTATTCAAGCATTTACGTAAGTAAAGAAGTGTATCTGGATACACCATAAATTACTGAGGGAGTTTATTGTAAGGGAGCGTTCTCTAGTTTTTCATTGCAAACTGCGATTGGAGATAATCAACTATTTTCTTGTCAACTTGGAATGCCTTGGCAAGAACATCATCTGAGATGGGCGGATTCGATCCAAACACAGCTTTTGCAATGGTGATGGTTCCTGGATTCTGGCTGCCAAATCCTGCAATGGCTATGGCATTGGTGTTGCCGATGTTAAACTGGAAGTGAATGAGGCCTTCTGGGAAGACAAACACATCGCCTTTATGAAGGGTCTTTGTTATGAAGCGATTTTCAGTGTTGGAAGTGACGAATCCGACGTAGAGGGTGCCCTCCAATACCGTTAGGATCTCTGTGGCCCGCGGGTGTGTGTGGGGTGGATTGAGACCATAGGGTGCAAAATCTATCCGAGCCAAGGAGACGCCGAGGGTGTTGAGTCCAGGTATCTGGGCTACATTCACTGGGGTCACAACGGACCCAACCTTGTTATCCGTGTTGCCTGGTTTGTCCAGTCCCATGAAGAAGAAATCATCAGCTTTAACTTCCTTTGGGTCCTTGCACACAAATCCATTCACCAACACTGCCATCAAAAAAAAAAAAAAAAAAAAAAAAAAAAAAAAAAAAAACAGAGAGAGAGATTGTAAGTTGTATATTCTTTCAAGACCTATTAAACCAACATAAAGGTGACCCATCACAAGAATGGCCTTTTAAGTGGATTGCATTTCTATGAAACATTTGCAGCATTGATGCAATTACTTGATAGAGTGAACATACCTTCGCTGTTGTTCAAAGCAACACAGAAATCCTGTAAAGGGCTGGGGTCGGATGCAGCGGCAAATGAGAAACTGAATGCAAGGAATGTTAGGAGAAGAAAGCAAGTGGCCATCTTGAAAATATTTGGGAGTGTTTATGTATGTAAGCTAGGAAACCCTGAATCTTATAATGAGTGTTTTTGGCTGTGGGTTTTGTAAGAAGATTAAGCTAGTATTTATAGAGTTAAGGAAATGTTAATCACTGAAATGGTCTTATTACTTTAGAAGCAATGAAGGTTTATTTATTGTTATTTTTTCAAATCCAAGACTTGTTCCTGGTCTCTGTACAAGAAGGAATTGGTTGAGTCAGTTGCTTGTAAATAAAAATAGTCATTTGTTTAGTAAGTCTAGATTTCATATATGCTAACCACTCCGATTTGACTATGAGGGATGCAAAATAAGTGAAAGAGATGTGCTAAGCTCAGTCCTGTTATATCTCGTGCCATGGTCGTGAATGGGTCCCGTTATTGCTTGGGAGCGGATATAGTACTGTTTCCTGGGTAACACGTTAGTGGGTGTTACCCTGACAGTAAGGGTTTACCTTGATGAATGTGTTGTCTATCCATATGGTCCATCCATTTTCCATCTCATTTTAGGATTTGATTCCAAAAATTAAGCAGATCCAAGTCTTAGGTCGACTACACCACTGGAAACTGTGGTGTTTGACCATTAAAAACTTATTGTGGACCATCTCAAAGTTTTGGATCAAGCTGATATTTATATTTTCCCTTCAACAAGGTCTGTTGGACCTTATCAACATGTTGGATGGCAAATAAATATAACCGTTGGCCCTAGGTGCGCCCCAAGTAGTTTTTAATGGTAGGCATTCAATCACCACTGTTTCTTGTGTTGGGGTCCACTCGAGATTTGGATCTGTATAAGTTTTGGGGCCACGTCATCATATGATCTAGAAACAAATGGATAGAGGGCATGGATATACAACACATTCATCAAGGTGGGCTCACAGTCAGGGTAACACCCACTAAATAACTGTCCTTTTTTTTAAAAGGAGAATCTGCAACCATTTCATTAACAAATGGTTGAGTCAGTTGCTTCTACAAAATATAGTCATTTGTTTACCAAGTCTGGATTTCATATATACTAACCACTCCGGCTCGAATGCGAGAGGAATGTAAAAATAAGTGAGAAGAAATATGCCAAGGTCCGTCGTGCTGTGACGTCTCACCATATGGTCGAGAATGGGTCTGGATTTTGCCTCAGAGCGGATTAGGCGGTACCTGGGTAGCATTTTAATGGGTGATACCATGACCTTATGGGGCTACATTGATGAATGTGTTGCATATCCATGCTGTCCATCTGTTTTTTCATGACATTTTAAGATCTGATCCTACAATTTAAGTAGATTTAAATTTCAGGTGGACCACACTATAGGAAACTATGGTGATTGACCATTAAAACTGATTGGGGCCATATAAGTTTTGGATGAAGCTGATTTTTGTAATTTCTCTTCACCAAGGTCTGTTTGACCATATCAACAGGTTGGATGACAAATAAACATAACGGTTGTCCCCAGGTGTGCCATCGGTAGTTTTTAATGGTGGGCATTCAATCACCACGGTTTCTTGTGTTGGGGTCCACCAGAGATTTGGACCTGATTAAGTTTTAGGAAAACGTCCTAAAATGATCTAGAAAAATGGATGGACGGCATGGATATACAACACATTCATCAAGGTGGGCTCCACAGTCAAGGTAACATCCACTAATGTGTTACCAGTAACACCTAATCCGCTCTTTCATGGCCTCTCTACTAATCATCGTTCATGAGATATCCCTTATCGCATGACTAGAAGTATTCAATCGTATCTAAGAAAATTAACCAAATCATTAAAGCTGGGTAAAGGCAATGGTGGGCCCATATACTTGGTACAGTAGAGTATGTTATGCTCTGCATATAATTAATCGTCCGATGTATATGAACTGTCTGATGGGTTTTTTGACCCGTCGTCGACCGGTCGAAGGCTGTGGTCGACCAATCGTGGAAGACGAGTCGTAACACAACTCAAAGTCCAACAACTGTGGACTATTTTTCTCCGAGGTGCTCGACCAGTTGAAGGATGTGCTCGACCGGTCAAAGGTAGCTCTCGACCGGTCGTGGACTCGGTTCGACCAGATGAGGTTACGCAGATTCGTTCCGCGATTTTGCGCAGATTTCATGTCGCAAGTCCTTTCGCAACTGGGATACGGAAAGGAGTTTCCTAAAACTATAAAAAAGGAGTTCTTAGGATTTTTTAGGAATAACAAGAGGGTTTCATAAAGCTTTACAAGGGATTTGCTAAAGGGTTTAGGGCTATCAAAGGTGAGAGAGAGAGAGAGAGAGAGGAAAAGAGAGAGAAAGAGGAAGCTTATAGAAGAAAGATTATGCTCGTGGAGGTTATCTATTGTGCAACCTATATCTCAGCGCTTCTATGTCCTCGTAATCGGTTAGATCTCTCTGTTTTTCTTTTGTTTCTCATTGTTTATCCACTCCTGCGTGAGTGAAAAAGGTTGTAACGTTCTACTTCATAGTGGACTGTTGATCTGGACGAGGTCCCGTAGTTTTTACCTCTTTGAGGGTTTTCCACGTAAAAATCTCTTGTGTGGTGTGTGATTGATACATTGATTGTTTTCGTTGCTTTATTATCCATAATTTTGGTTTGTTCTGAAGGGCTAGATCCTAAGGTTTTGTGCAAGGCCCCGAACAAAGTGGTATTAGAGCTAAGTTCATTGAACAGGTAGGATCGGTTTTGAATTATGGAAGGTGGCTCATTAAGGATGATCAGTCTCAATGGTTCTGACTGGAGCATATGGAAGGCTAAGATGGAGGACTTGCTTTATTGTAAGGACCTATATTCTCCAATTTTAGGCAAATCAGCAAAATCTAAGGATATGACTGATGATGATTGGAAGAAGATGGACCAAAAGGCGGTGGGGTTTATTAGACATTGGTTGGATGATTCAGTGTTCTACCACGTGTCTACGGAAACCTCAGCCGCTAGCCTATGGCTGAAATTACAAGGGTTGTATGAGAGAAAGACAGTTGGTAATAAGATTTTTCTGATAAGGCGACTTGTGAATCTCAAGTTCAAGGATGGTGGTTCTGTGGCCAAGCACATGAATGAGGTCAGCAATATAGTGAACCAACTCACCTCTATGAAGATGGTCCTGGATGATGAATTGTAGGCTTTACTATTGCTTAGTTCATTGTCTGACAGTTGGGAGACATTGGTGGTGTTTCTAAGTAACTTCGCGCTAGACGGAAAGATATCTATAGAACAGGTAACCAGTTGTCTCTTCAATAAGGAGACAAGGAGGAAGTCTTAGGAGTCTACTCAGCAAGAGGCTCCTGTAACATAGGAATGAGGGAGAGGAAAGAACAGGAAGGGCGGGAAAGTCTGAGAAAAATCAAGACGCAAGTTGAGTAACAGGAAAGATGTTGATTGCGGAATTGTGGCAAGAAGGGCTACTACAAGCATGAATGTTGTAGTAAGAAAAACGACAAGAAAGGAAAAGGGAAGGAAGATGAATCAGATTCCACTGCGGCCGCTTCAGATAGCGACATTGTAGTTATTCTTTCTGCAGATCATGATGTATGTCTCACGGCTACGAGTCAAGACACCGACTGGGTGATAGACTCGGGAGCTTCTTTTCATGCGACTCCACGCAAGGACTTCTTCACAAGCTACAAGTCAGGTGACTATGGGACTGTGAAGATGGGAAATTATGGCGTATCGAAGATCTTGGGAGTCGGTGATATTGTGTGAAGACCGATGTGGGCTGCACATTGGTTCTCAGAGATGTGAGGGATATCCCAGACCTTCGCCTCAACTTAATGTCGACGGGAAGGTTGGATGATGATGGCTATGAAAGCCGATTTTCTAGTAAGCGATGGAAGCTCATCAAGGGTTCGTTGATCGTGGCCAGAGGAAATAAGTGTTGCACTCTTTACAAGGCAAGTGTCAGTATGTGCAAGGGTAGGTTGAACACAGCGGAAGATTCATTTATTGACATGTGGCACAGGCATATGGGCCACATGAGTGAAAAGGGGCTTCAGGTACTAGCAAGGAAGCGGCTCCTTCCAGACGTGACAGGTACACCTCTCAAAACCTGTCTTGATTGTTTATCAGAGAAACAACATATAGTTTCATTTGTTAAAATTGCTTCTCATGTTAATAAAGTACATGCATTAGATTTGGTTTATTCTGATGTTTGTGGTCCTATGAGGACAAAAACCTTGGGTGGGGCATTGTATTTTGTTACTTTTATAGATGATGCATCTAGGAGGGTTTGGGTTTATGCTTTGAAATCCAAGGACGAGGTATTTGGTGTGTTTAAATTATTTCATGCTATGGTCGAGAGAGAGACAGGTAAACTATTAAAGTGCATCCACACTGACAACGGTGGTGAAGACATTGGTGACTTTCATGAGTACTGCAAGTCCCTGGGTATACGGCATGAACAGACAGTTCCCAAGACCCCCCAGCATAATGATGTAGCTGAGCGAATGAATCGCACTATTGTTGAAAGAATCAGATGCATGTTATTCCACGCGAAGTTGCCCAAGAAGTTCTGGGGAGAAGCAATGCACACGGCAGTGTATTTGATAAACAGGTCTCCATCAGCCTCGTTGAATGGAGAAGTACCTAAGAAGGTGTGGACTAGACAGGATCCATCGTACAGTCATCTAGGGGTGTTTGGATACAGGGCACCCGTTCACATACCAAAGGACGAGAGGTTCAAGCTCGATATGAAGATCAGGCACTGTGTGTTCTTAGGGTACGGTGATGAAAAGTTCAGTTACAGGTTACGGGATCTGACCGAGAGGAAGCTCGTCAGGAGCAGAGATGTGGTTTTCTTTGAAGATCGGTGTATAGAAGACATTGGTAAGCCAGAGAAGAACCAGCCTAGTTCAGGTGAGCTAGAGGACATGGATCCGGTTACTCCTCATGTGGTGCCTGATGACGGGGGAGTACAGCAAGGTGCAGAGGATGAGGGAGTTCCTTCAGAAGATGGACCAGGGAAACAGCCCCCACTTGATCCACCTGTTGAGCCACAGGTGAGGAGGTCATTTAGGGACAGACAACCGTCCAAAAAGTACTCGCCACATGAGTACATTATGCTAACTGATGGGGGAGAGCCAGAAGATTATTCTGAGGCCCTAGCCGATGAGCATAAGGAGGAGTGGTTGAAAGCTATGCAAGAGGAGATGGAATCCTTGCATAAGAACCACACCTATGATATGGTGAAATTGCTTAAGGGCAAGAAAGCTTTGAACAAAAAGTGGGTGTTCAGAAAGAAGATTGAGCAGAAGAATTCACAGACGAGGTTAAAGGCCAAACTTGTGGTGAAAGGGTTTGGTAAGAGAAAAGGCATAGACTTCGAAGAGATATTCTCACCTGTGGTGAAGATAACATCCATACGGGTGTTGCTTGAGTTGGTGGCTAACATGGATCTGGAGATAGAGTAATTAGATGTTAAAACTGTCTTTCTCCATGGTGACCTTGAAGAAGAGATCTACATGCACTAACTAGAGGGGTTCGAAGTCAAGGGCAAGGAGCATATGGTGTGTAGGCTAAGGAAGAGCTTGTATAGGCTGAAACAAGCTCCACGGCAATAGTACAAGAAGTTCGACTCCTTTATGTTGAAACATGGGTATGACAGAACGGAGTCGGACTACTGTGTGTTCACGCGCAAGTTCTCAGATGGTGATTTCTTAGTTCTGCTCTTATACGTTGATGACATGCTCATCATGAGAAAAGACATCAAGAAGATCGACAGGCTGAAACAGGAGTTGGGCAAGTTTTTTGCGATGAAAAACTTGAGCCCGGCTAAACAGATCTTAGGAATGGAGATAACCCGTGATGTAAGCGGCGGAAGCTCTGGGCATCACAAGAGCGGATATTGAGAAAGTCCTAGAGCGGTTCAATATGAATGCAGCGAAGCCGATCAGTACTTCACTAGATGGTCACTTCAGATTGAGTGACAGGCAGTGTCTCAAGACGAAGGCAGAGGTGGAAAAGATGCAGAAAATATCCTACGTGTCAGCGGTAAGAAGTTTGATATATGCTATGGTGTGTACACGCCCAGACATAGCATATACGGTTGGTGTTGTCAGCCGGTATCTTGTCAATCCTGGCAAAGAGCATTGGGCAACGGTGAAGTGGATACTGCGGTATCTAAGAGGCTCATCTAGGTTGAGTCTATGCTATGGTAACAGTAAACCTGTGTTAGAAGGCTACACAGATGCAGATATGGTAGGTGACATAGACTCCAGGAAGTCTACATCGAGGTTCATGTTCACGTTTGCAGGGGGAGCAATTCCTTGGCAAAGCAAGTTACAGAAGGTCGTGTGTCGACGACAGAGGCCGAGTTCATTGCAGTCACAGAAGCATGTAAAGAGATGTTTTGGATGAAAAGGTTCCTACAGGAACTTAGCTTGAAGCAGGAGGAGTACGTGGTCTACTGCGATAGTCAGAGTGTTATATAATTGAGCAAGAATCCAAGTCAGCATTCCAAGTCGAAGCACATAGAGATTCGGTATCACTGGATCAGGGATACTTTGAAACAGAAGGTGTTACAGCTTGAGAAGGTCCACACGGACAATAATGGGTCAGACATGATGACCAAGGCTCTGCTCAAGGGCAAGTTTGACGTTTGTAGAAACCTGGCTGGCTTGAAGAAGGCAGATCCCTCTTGTGTCAAAAAAGAGAAGATTTGATGGGTTCTTCGACTCGTCGTCGACTGGTCGTGAGCCTTGCTCGACCAGTCGAAGGCTATGGTCGACCAGTCATGGAAGACGAGTCGTGGCACAACTCAAAATCCAGCGACTGTAGACTATTTTTCTCCGGGGTGCTCGACCAGTCGAAGGAGGTGCTCGACCGGTCGAAGGTGGCTCTCGACCAGTCGTGGACTCGGTTCGACCAATCGAGGTTACGCAGATTCGTTCCGCGATTTTGTGCGGATTTCGTGGCACAAGTCCTTTCACAACTGAGATGCAGAAGGGAGTTTCCTAAAACTATAAAAAGGAGTTCCTAGGATTTTCTAGGGATAACAAGTGGGTTTCTTAAAGCTTTACAAGGGATTTGCTAAAGGGTCTAGGGCTATCAAAAGTGTGAGAGAGAGAGAGAGAGAAAAGAGAGAGAGAGAGAGAGAGAGAGAAAGAGAGAGAGAGAGAGAGAGAGAGAGAGAGAGAGAGGAAGCTTATAGAAGGGAGATTATGCTCGTGGAGGTTATCTACTGTGCAACCTATATCTCAGCGCTTTTATGTCCTCGTAATTGGTTAGATCTCTCCGTTTTTCTTTTGTTTCTCATTGTTTATTCACTCCTGCGTGAGTGAAGAAGGTTGTAATATTCTACTTCATAGTGGATTGTTGATCTGGACAAGGTCCCGTGGTTTTTACCTCTTTAAGGGTTTTCCACATAAAAATTTCTTGTGTGGTGTGTGATTGATACATTGATTGTTTTCATTGCTTTATTATCCATAATTCTGGTTTGTTCTGGAGGGCTAGATCCTAAGGTTTTGTGCAAGGCCCCCAACACTGTCCACCTAAAGTCGTGTAGGCCATGGATGTGAGAAATGGACCATCAATGTGGATGGCCCATGGCTCAACAAGCACACCAATCAGACAATCCTACCCGTTGCTTTCCAGCACTTCCCTAAACTTGACGTGTTCTTATCCCGCCCTATTTGACTCACCATCATTAAAATGTTTTTTGTATATAAGATTTTGTATTGTTAATATTTCAGGTCGTAACTTACGTATCAGCTCTGTTGGATTCGACCCTTGTGAGCAGAACCCCTCACTTATTATTCGATTGAAGGTAGAAGCATTTTCCAAAAACGATTCCAACAGGATCAAACTTTCAATTCATCTCTCCTTCTACCCCATGTTTGTAACCTCTGGCGTCTCCACATATAGCCAAATCGTGAATTTTCTTAGATAAATTTCCCAAAACGATTGCAAGCTTGCATTCACAGGACAAGGTCAGGTGTGGTGTTTCCCAGACTGTGGGGCCCATCTTGATATATGTGTTGTATATCTCACTATGTATTAGCTTTTACAGCTCATTTTAAGTAATGTTCCTGTTTCCCTGACTGTGAGATGAACGGGGCATGCCTTAGGATTGGAGCCTTCTATGAATTCTTCTTTCTCATCTCGTCTTTCCCATTCAATGTAAGCTTTTTTCAGGTATTAGGATAGGGTCGGGCCTATACAAACATTTTGGATCGGGCTCAGGCCAAACCATTTTGGCCCGTTATGGGCCAGGCCGGGTTTTAAGTATAATCACGTTCAACAATATGCATCGATGAGGGACCCATTCGCAATCTTTGTAAGATAAGTTTATTGTAATAAAATAATAATAATAAATCTTAATGTACAAATCATGCGGAGGAGGATCCCACATCAGAGCTGCGTACCTCTAAAAAAAGTATCATGCGCATGTTCTAGGCCAACACCTTCTGTCTTTTCATATCAATTCGCATTATCAGCTCAAGTTTATATATATATATAGGAAAACGCTCACCTGCGAACCAGTTCGTACGTAGCACGTACGAACTTTTTTGATGACCCATATATATATATATATATAAACCTTATAGTATATTTATATATATATATTTTATATATATATAAAAGTTTTATAAAAGTATTTCATATATATATATTCATTTTGATCAACATCATGTATGATGGGTTCTCAAAAAGTTCGTATAAATACGTACGAACTGTGTGTGTGTGTGTGCGCGCCATTTTGACAGGCCTATTTCCATGGCATCCATGAACCATGGGAGGAGCTTGGGCCCAGTGATCATATGGGCCTGTATGTGGGGTCCATCTGTGGAACGGTGTTGGGTGCGTGGGTTTATAACCTCATCTGCTTTACCAATAAGCCCTTGAGTGAGATTACCAAGAGCTCTTCTTTCTTGAAATTTCTTTTAGTTCTAGGAGAAATGGCTCCAACTGAACAGGAAATAGATATTGACAGGGAAACCATCTGATAGACCCTTATTTTTCATGACACATCCCCCGTCCCTCTCTCTCCGTTGAAAAACTTGTGGGGCTCACTATGTTGTTTGTGACAAATCTACCCTGTCCACCAGTTTTGCCATTCTCTCTCTCTCTTTCCAATTTCTTAAACCCCACCGTTGAAAAAATCGTGGGGCCCACCATGATGTTTTTGTGAAATCCATTCCATCTACCAGTTTTACCAGGTCATTTTAGTGCCTAAAGCAAAAAATGAGGCATATCCAAAAATCAAGTGGGCCACGCAGCAGGAACAGCAGATATTGAATACCTATAGTTGAATCCAAAAATCATGGGACCGACATTTTGTATTTGAGAATCCACCACATCCATCAGTTTTACAATCATTTTAACTCGTGAACCAAAAAATAAGCAGATCCAAAGCTCAAGTGGGCCACATGGCAGGAAACAAAAGCCCACCGTTGAAACTCTCGTCTATTATCTGATTTCATGGACCAGACAACTCACGGCCCACCTTGATGTTTGTGACAAATCCATCCTGTCCACCAATTTTTACATATCATTTCGAAGGTGAGCCAAAAATTGAAGCAAATCCAAAACTCAAGTAGGTCACATGGTAGGAAACAGGGGTTATTGAATGCCCACCATTAACACACTCGTGGGTCACAAAAGTTTTGGATCAGGTTACTATTTTAGTGTTTTCAGTTCATCCCAGAGGAAGACCTTATGAACAGTTTGGATGGCACATAAACATTACGGTGGACCCTTGGAAGGTTTCAACGGTAAGCTCAATCCCCTCTCCGCTTTTCCTGCCTCATTTTTTATTTTTTATTTTGGCTCACCACCTAAATTGATATGGCGAAACTGATGGACGAGGTGGATTCGAAACAAACGTCATGAGGGTGGCCCCACCTAGCTTCCACAGTAGAATGAAAAGACCCACAAATAGACATTAGTGATCCAAAGGGCATCCCTTGGACACAATCATGTATATAAGTGAGTTTTTAGAAACGATGAATTACAAACCGTAAACAAAGCAAGGAAAACAGAAGAAAATGCACGTCTAACTACCCAATTGGAAGTTCCCAGAAATTGCAACTGTTTGTGCAGTTTCAACAGAACTAAACCCACTTGCGTTTGGGCTGGGTGGGAAACTGGAACCACACCCAATCCATTGCAAATCATGGAGCATCCAAACAGTCTCCTAACATAAAACGAGGTATTGGTGCTTTTTTATTTTTTAAACCTCTCTTGGCATGGATCAATTTCTGCTCATATCAAATGAGATCAGGTATAAGTTTTCTTGTTGAGGACTCTGCTTCTTCTTCCTTACTCTGGAACGACACCGATGAATCCATCTGCGGCCCTTCCATTGAAATGCTATGAATTTGGCTGTCCTGAGAGAGCGTCTCGAAGGACTTAAACCTCCAACCGTCACTTAATGAAGCAGGCTTCATGGTCGGGGCTTGGATGACAATCTGTCCCTCAAGCATGCTAACCACAGAAGACATAATGGGCCTGAGAGAAGGAGATGGGTTGGTGCAAAGAAGAGACAAGTTCAGCATCCCCAATGCCTCTTCTTTTGAGTAGTCTGATCCGAGGACTGGATCAACCAGTTCCAAGAGGCTTCTC
The DNA here is from genome assembly GCA_030180095.1 of Magnolia changhungtana. NCBI lineage: Eukaryota > Viridiplantae > Streptophyta > Magnoliopsida > Magnoliales > Magnoliaceae > Magnolia > Magnolia changhungtana. The sequence goes on along the minus strand of JASAUF010000396.1, from coordinate 4,648,027 downwards.
TTCTCAAGGAGTACATAGGCCTGCAATTTCCACACAGTATAACATTACTATCATTTGATGATTATTTTCGTTTTAGTTAAGCAGAAACCATATAGACGTTGCAGAGACACATTTTGGTATGTTTCACATGTTCCTGTATTTCTCCTTCTTTTATTTAAGCATTTGCTAGTAAATATATAGACATTTTAAAAGGTATTTCGGTCATTCATTTAACTAACTTGTGTATGACGATTGGGCTAACCATGCCCAACCTACAAAATGCTTCATGTGATTGAAATCTCTAGGATGTTGCTATTTCGGAACATTATCTAAGGACCCACCTGACAAGTTTCCGTTGTCGGATGTCTTCAATCTGACCGAGATCAAGGATTGGTCGATGCCATCAACACCACTTGATGCCATCAAGAAAATCCGGAAAAATCTCTGCTGGACAGTTTTGGAGTTACTACTCAATGCCGGTCAAACCTTTATTTGCTTTTCATTACTATTTGTTTAGGATATTTTCATGGGAAACCTTAGATCGAGCCAGTGACCTTGAAATTACTGTTGAAACGTCCAAACCAAATGGACGGTTCAGATGCTGCAGTTTCATAGCATTTGAAACAGCCACAAATTTCACATTTTCCACGTGGTGTGGCTGGTGAGTTTCAAAATGTTTGGAACTACTATAGTAAATGTAGTTAATGTAGTAAGGGTATTGTAGTCATTTTACAATAGGTGCAAGAGCTTATAAAAGGCATACTATGTATCCTGTCATAGCAAGTGTGTGCAGCAACCGTGTAAGCAAAGTGAAAAAGAAAAAGTAAAAAGAAAATAGCAATACAAAAGTTTTCATTCTTTGTGGTGTGTACGGTCCGAGGCTTTGTAAAGCCGATAAATTTGGTTTGTATAGCCAACAAATTGGTATTAGAGCGAGACGATCTCGTGAGACCGGGTATAGTTTGAAAGTTCAGATCGTGTGATCCAGGTGTTGCCACTATTACGTTAAAAAAAAAAAAGGCTTTGTTGATCCGTAGTGTGAAAAAGTGATGGTGTCCTCGATCAAATTTGTTATCCAAGGATAACTATGAAAACTGGTGCATCCAGATGAAAGCACTATTTGGGTCGCAAGATCTATGGGAGTTTGTTACCGATGGGTATGTAGAACCCACAACGGAAGAAGAAGCTCTCTACACCGCTGATCAAAGGGCGGTCCTCAAAGATCAAAGAAAGAAGGATAAGAAGGCTCTGCTTTCTTGTCTATCAAGGGTTGGAAGAGTCCACATTTGAATGGATCGTTGCAAGCAAGCATGGGAGATTCTTCGCACAATCTTCAAAGGAGTTGATCGTAGAAGAAGGTTCGTCTCCAAACTTTTAGAGCCGAATTAGAGACCTCACACATGAAGGAAGGTGAGACTATTTTCGATTTCTTTTCAGGTTACTTGTTATTGTTAACAACTTGAAAAGAAATGGTGACAAGATAAAAACGTTGTTGAAAAATACTGATCCCTCACAACCAAATTTGAACATGTGGTTGTTGCTTACATAGAAGAATCAAAGGACTTAGAAAATCATCCATTGAAGAATTGATGGGCTCGTTGCAAGTGCATGAGCAACGAATGCAAAAGAATGCCGGTTCAACGCTTGAATATGCTTTAGAGTCTAAGTTGACTCTAAATGAACAAAAGAATGACCATATACAACGAGGCGGTCGTAGCACTAGCAATCGTGCAAGAGGCAGAGGGCGTGGATATCATCCAAGCCAATCACAAAATCAACAAAAGACTATCAATTTCCGTGGAAGAGGAAATGGTAGAGGTCGGGACGTGGAAATATAAAAATATTCAATGTTACAATTGCAACAAGTTCGCCATTATGCTTCAGATCATTGAGCAAACCAAGAAATCAATGAGCATGAGCATTCTAATTATGCAAAGCATCAAATCATGAAAAAGAAGACTCCACACTTCTTCTTGCACAAGAAAAAGCATGTGATCAACATGACGTATGGTATCTCGACTGCAGTAGAGTAACCACATGTGTGGAAAGAAGGAGCTGTTCGTGGAACTGGCAGAAGATACTCATGGCAATGTGAGTCTAGGAGACTCATCAAAAGTTCCTATGAAAGGTAAAGGAAAAGTTAAAATCTATCAGAAGAATGGTGTGCCGAATTTTATCTCCAATGTGTATTACGTATCAAACATGAAAAGTAACATCCTCAGTATCGGCCAACTCCTTGAGAAGGGGTATGTCATACACATGGAAAACCATTCTCTCTATAAAGATGCACACAAGAGACTTGTGGCTCAAGTCCAAATGGCGAAGAATCGCATGTTTCTCGCTCCATATTAACACAAAGGCCGAGAAGTGCCTCTATGGACTCGTGAAGAATGATTCATGGAGATGGCATCTTGCTTGGGCATCTCCATTTCAAAGGCCTTTAGACTCTTATCCTCATCAAGCATGGTGCATGGCTTGCCGACTATCAAGTTCCGAACATGTGTGTGAGGCGTTTCTAGCAGCAACAAAGGAACTCCTTTCCAAGTGGAGTGTCTGAAGAGCAAAGGAACCACTGCAGTGGTTCACACCGACATCTCATGGACCATTCAACCATCTTCTTGAGGTAATAAATACTTTATTACCTTCATTGACGATTTCAATAGAAAATTGTGGGTGTATGTAATCAAAGAAAAGTCTCTGCTTTTACTATTTTTAAAAATTTTAAGGCCCTTGTTGAAAAAGAAAGTGGTCTTAAAATCAAAACCCTTAGATCTAACAGAGGTGGAGAGTACACCTCAAATGCCTTTCGAGAGTATTACAGGGAACAAGGCATCAAACAGCAATACACTGCAGCCTACACGCCACAGCAGAATGGCATTGCGGAACGAAAGAATCGCACCATCCTCGACATGACAAGAACCATGCTCAAAGAAAAGGCATGTCAAAAGCTTCGGGCGAGGCAGCTTGCATGTCTTTGCCTTACTTGCTCAATCCTGTCCAACCAAGAGCGTAAGAAACATGACACCACAGAGGCATGGAGTGGCTACAAACCGAGTGTGGCGCATCTAAGGATCTTTGGGTGTATCGCCATGCTCAAGTTCCGAAGCAAGAAGAAAGAAGCTTGATGATCGTGGCGAGAAGTGCATCTTCATCGGCTACAATGAAGTATTGAAGGCGTACAAGCTCTACAACCCACTAACCAATAAGGTGGTGGTAAGTAGAGATGTTGTATTCTGCGAGGAAGAAGCCTGGAAATGGAACGAGGAAGATTCAGCCAAAGAAAATCAAGTCGATGTTGAAGAACATGAAGAAGATAAGCATGAGAACCAGAATATACACCTGCAACACCCTCTTCCGTCAAACATCTGCACGCAGAAGTCCAGAATACGTTCCATCTCCTCCGGAAGTATTGCATCAAATCAAAATTCACCAAAGACATCATCATCCAGCCTCTTCACCCTTAACTCCTATTAAAATGAGGAGCCTTAACGATATCTATACTTGAAACCGAGGAAGTAAATTTGTTCTCCAGCTTTGTATGCGGACCATGAGCCTCTTACATTTGAGGAGGTCAGAAGAAGAATGCTTGGAGGACTACTCTCCAGGCCATTGAGAAGAACAATACATGGGATCTAACTTTACTACCTCAAGGTCAAAGAACTATTGGCGTCAAATGGGTATACAAGATCAAGCAAATGTCGATGGTGAGATCGATCGTTACAAGGCAAGGCTCGTAGCAAAGGGTTACAAACAAGTACGGAGTAGATTATGAAGAAGTCTTCGCTCCCGTTGCTCGCCTTGACACCGTAAGGATGATTGTCTCTCAGCATTTCATCACGCTGGATGATCTACCAACCGGATGTGAAATCTGCATTCCCGAATGGAATTCTCGGAAGAAGAGGTTTATGTTGACCACTGAAGGTTTTGTTGTTCAAGGGAGGAACACAAAGTGTATCGACCGAAGAAAGCCCTTTATGGGTTGAAGCAGTGCTCCTCGTGCTTGGAATACACGCATCGACAACTATCTTCAAGAGAACGGCCGCCAATGTCCGTATGAGCATGCAAATATATCAAGAAAATGCTCATGGCGACATCCTCATAAGATGCCTATATGTTGATGATCTCATTGTTCACAGAAATCAATCAATATTTGAAGAATTCAAGCATGCTATGTTCAATGAATTCAGATGACTAATGGTGGATTGATGTCCTTCTTCTCGGCATTGAAGTAAAACAACAAGTCGGCGGCATTTATATATCACATAAAAATATGCCAAGGAGTTGCTTGAAAAGTTCAAGATGGCAGACTGTAATGCCGTGAACACGCCTGTAGCAACGGGCCTGAAGCTGACAAAAGAAGGAGAAGGAAGAAGCGTGGACTCGACTATATTTAAGAGTCTGATTGGAAGCCTAAGGTATCTCACAATCACAAGGCCAGATATCGCTCACGTGTTGGACTTCTAAGCAGGTATATGGAAGCGCCAAAAGAATCACACTCTAGCAGAAAAAAAAGAATCCTGAGGTACGTCAAAGGAACAATGGAATTCGGTCTTTTCTATCCATATGAAGATGAAGCAATACTGTATGGATATTCAGACAGTGATTGGGGAGGTGACCAAGATGAAAGGAAAAGAACCACGGGATATGTTTTCTATCTGATCGATCGCTTTCACATGGAACTCAAAGAAGCAAAATGTGGTTGCTTTGTCCACATGTGAAGCAGAGTACGGGCAAAGATCGTCCACCGTCCTCGTAAAACAATATGGTTGAAGAACATGCTAAAAGAGTCAAACATCCACCGGAGGAATCCACTGTTATATATGTGGATAATAAGTCAAGCAATTGAACTTGCCAAAATCCGGTGCAACATGGAAGGAGCAAGCACATCGATACTAGGTATCACTTCTTACGAGATCAAGTAAGAAAATAGTGAAATTGAGTACTTCACACACCATCGAATGTGTCGCGACATATTCACCAAGGCATTACTGATCGATACATTCAACGACTAAGGTCAATGCTTGGAATGAAACCGGTTTTGGTTTGAAGGGAAGTGTTGAAACGTCCAAAACCAAATGGACGATTCGATGTCATAGCTTTTCATAGCATTTGAAAAAATGACCACAAATTTCACATTTTCCACGTGGTGTGGTCATGAGTTTCAAAACGTTTGGAACTACTATAGTAAATGTAGTTAATGTAGTAAGGGTATTGTAGTCATTTTACAATAGGTGCAAGAGCCTATAAAAGGCATACTATGTATCCTGTCATAGCAAGTGTGTGCAGCAACCGTAAGCAAAGTGAAAAAGAAAAAGTAAAAAGAAAATAGCAATACAAAAGTTTTCATTCTTTGTGGTGTGTACGGTCCGAGGCTTTGTAAAGCCGATAAATTTGGTTTGTATAGCCAACAATTACTGCATCCTACCTGGTCGAGCTGTAAGAATTCTATAATGTGGGTTTTATTGATCAACAGTTTGGATTGCCCTAAGGGTTGGATAGTGTGATCGGGAATACCAGTGGACCCCACTCAATTGTGATACATCTAAAATCGTGTAAGGAGTGGTTTGGTTTGCTACAACTCTATCACACACAGTGTTCAAGTTGGACTAGGATTACCAAATTCGAGTGGAACCTTAGGGAGAGGAGTTTTGATGGTTCCAAACTCCTCAAGCCTCTGAACTATATAAACAGTGCTCCCCAAGCCTAGCGTACAACAAAAGCTTTTATTCCCAATCAGGTAGGTCATTTATTCAAGTTATTTGATCTCCATATTCGATGCATAGCACGGTCCTTTGCAATTTCGCATATAGTTTTACACTTTATCAATTCTCTCAACTCTGGCGTCATTATAGGTGATGTAATTCACTAACCCAAGCTGGTCAAGTCTCCATTGAAGTGGAGGCTGAATGAACATGTTCAAAATGGATGGTCCAAAAAAAAAACAGAGAGAGAGAAATTCCATGCATGTGACATTGTCATAGCCAAAAACCAAAAAAAAAAAAAAAAATGATTCTAATGAGATTCATTATTCATTAAATAAAAATAAAAGAAAGAAAGAAAGAAAGAACGAAAGCAAGCAAGTAGGATAAGCTTACCCAATCAAGAAGATAAACGAACTCCTCCTTGGGCCTATAGTTGGTGTTGCTCTTACCACTGACAATCTCTAGTAAAACGACTCCATAGCTGTAAACATCCGCTTTGTCTGTCAAGTAACCCCTCATTGCATATTCTGGAGCCATATATCCTCTGAAAGAAGAAAAACAACACCATCATAAACTAAATTTCATCACCATAAGTAATAAAAACTTGTAAAATAAGGCAATTAAATGACATATAATGCCTCTTTTTTTTTCTCGATCATGTATATTTTTTTGCTTTATAAAATTGTTGCTCTTCGCTTGCTTTCACTCGTATGTTTGAAGATATTCATTAAACTATTATCCACCATACATATTATTAAATCCTACAACAGAAAGATTTAAAAAGAAAAAAAAAAAGAAGGCAATGCTACTCACATAGTTCCAGCTATTCGAGTGCTGATGTGGGTGTTTTCCTCTTCATCAAGTTTAGCCAAACCAAAGTCAGATATCTTAGCATTGAGATTCCTATCGAGCAGAACATTCGTCCCCTTGATGTCTCTGTGAACAATCTTCAACCTCGACTCTTCGTGAAGATAGGCTAAACCCCTCGCTATACCCAGGCAGATCTTACGTCTTGTTGGCCAATCCAGTTTCAAGCGCTGATCCTCACGACCTAAAGATGATCCCATTAATATTAATAACCTTTATGTTATAAATCATCAGTCAAAACCAAAGGAGGTCAATGATGAAATTTTCATAGCATGCTCATTTTCAAACACAAATGGAGCATATGGGATAGAAAAAAGGGTTACCAAATAGTGCACGGGCAAGGCTATTATTTTCCATGTATTCATATATCAGCAGCAACTGGTTCCCTTCAATACAGCATCCAAAAAGCTTCACAAGATTTGGATGCTGCAGAGCAGAGATCATGCCTATCTCATTGACAAATTCACGGTTCCCTTGTTTTGACTTGGATGAGAGCTGTTTCACTGCGATTAAGGAACCATCTGGAAGAGTACCCTAGAATTGTGTAACATGCACTTTGGGGTCAGATTTCACATAGAATAAAACTTGAGGGGAAAAAAAGAAGAATAAACTATCAGAAGACAACTGGAAGGTGGCAAACCAACATGAAAAATGTGCAAATCAGATATTCAAAATCGATACCTTGTAAACTGGCCCAAATCCACCTTCACCTATCTTATTTTCTGGATGAAAGTTATTGGTGGCAGATTTTATCTGTCTTAAGCTGAAGTAACCTGTTTGTAACTCTAGGCCTCGGAGTTCTGCCAAAAGAGAAGTGGTATAAGTTCTGAAGATGATTGGACATAATCTATGGAGAAAGTTGCTATTTCACTTTACGGAAGATCGCAGTGTAGGACAAGTGTCGGAAAGGCAATCATGATTGAAGAAAATTTTATCTTTCCTTCTTCATCGGAAATATTTATATTTTTTCTGATGTGCTGATGCATGTCTAAGATACCCTTCATATTTTATAAGATTGGACGCGGATAAGGTGGTTTTGCCCACACCATCCCAAGCAGTGGTGTGGTGATGTGTTGGGCGCTTTGTGGCCCACTGTGATGTATGTGTTATATATTTATATGGTCCATCCATTTTGCCAACTCATTTTAGGGCATGAACCCAAAATTGAACCCTAAAAATGAAGCAGATTTGAAGCTCAACTGAAAAACACCATAGGAAACAGTAGTAATTGAATGCCCAACATTAAAAACTTTTTGGAGGCCAAGAAAGTTTTGGATCAAGCTGATATCTGTGTTTTCCCTTTATTGTGGACCGTGTGACCTAATCGGCACGTTGGATGGCGAATAAACATTATGGTTGATACTAGTAAGTTTTTAATGGTGTGCACTCAATCAACAATGTTTTCCTGCGGTGTGGCTTACATGAGATTTGTAGTTTTTGGGCTTATGCTTTAAATGAGCTGGAAAATATATATATATATATATATATATTGGATGGACAGTGTGAATATAAAACATATACATCACAATGGGCTCCACAGCACCCAACACTATCACCACACCACCTAATTTGACAAGGAGGGACGTGATGAGGTCAATCACCATCTTCCTCGGGGAATAACTACTCTGAATCTACGAAGCTCTCTGGACTCCTCACATAGCTTCCTCGAATCCACGAGGGATAAAAGAAGAAATAATTTCTAATAAATTCAAAATAATTCAATTGGTGATTAAAAAAAAAAAAGAAATTACTACTCTTTAAATAATGAGCTCAACCCTAGGATAGAGTTTTAGACTTAGAATCCAACTCAAACACCCTAAAAATGTGACTTACTATTAATATTAAAGATTTAATAACCTCTATTCCTACTAGACGTTTTCGGCCAAAATTAATAAGTTTTCAATTTAGCCGTTCTCCTAATTTTTCGAAGCCCTTTTCATGTTGGGCAAGACTTCTACAACTTAAAGGATCAAAAGTTATACTCGAACTAAAACTTACTATTTGTAGTAAAAATGAAACTAAACGGAACTTTTGATCATTGATAAGATAGAATCTTACAAATCCAGCGTGGGCAACCCAGCCATGCCGAGTTGGTTGACTTAAGTAAGTTCTACCTAAAATCATATATGATATGTTGAAAAACTCATCCCGGTTTGCGAGATATGACTGATTTAAGGTTCTGACGGTCCGGATCATTTCCGCCTCCGATTAGGCATTCTTTGGTCCATCTTTGCCATGAAAGTGTTTGTGCCCGCTCTAGATCATAATCCATTTCCTAAGCTTTTTGCTCAACTTCACTGAATTGCTTGGATAGGAAAATGAATGAAGGAAAGAAAGAAAAAATTTTAAATGTATTTAAACATGGTGCAATCGGTGAGGTGGACATCACAAGGGTGATACAAGCCTACAACTAATCCACTTTAAACATGGTATGCATGCAATTTTGGATATTCCAAATTGTAGGCCTCATTGTGGACCGGGCATAGCATGAAAGTCACACAGTTGACAAAATTAACCATCTGATTTTGCCCAGTTGATTTGGACCCTTGGTCATTTCCTTTTTAGCCGTTCATTTGATGGCACCAATTTGATGGTTGAGATCACCAAATCATTGTGATTTTTGGGTCATACACTATCCGCAATGTGGTCCATGATTTAGCTATCCAGATTGGTATGCATATATGTCACATCAATGTGTACAAGAATACGCTGCAGCACCCAAGTGATTTCATTTATTAAAATTCTCTTTCTATTATTTCCTATGATGTCTGAAAAACAATGTAAAATAATATGATCGTGCTACAGTCCTAAAGATGACACATGAGCCAAGGTGAAAGAGGGACAAGGAGCTCCAATGACCCAAAGAAAAATCCATATAGCTTAAAAGGGAAATATGGTGAGAACTATCTGACCGCAGAAAAATAAAAACATGGTCCAACAGGAACTGCACATATCAAACTGAAAGAATTTATTTAAAAAACGTTATGACCTATGGATCCTTCATGCATCCATTGGAGGTGCATCATGTTAGTTTTGGTGTAATGTGTCTCACCACGTCACCCCTGTATTATAAACAAGTAGACCTTCATTCATCATCTCACCTTCGTCCACAAGGTCTTTTCCTCCTAAGCAACCTTTCATCCAAAGAAATAGCAATACCAATCCAACAATGGTGCAACAACCAGCTACGATGCCGACAATTACTCCAACAGATAGTCCACTACTGTCACCTGTATCAGGTACAAAGTCTACAGGCAGAAAAGATCAGACATCATGACAGGGAAGGCTCCGAAAAGAGAAAAGGCTAAACCATTTAGAATATCTTACTTGGTGTCACTGTAATAGCTGAAATTAGAGGTCCATATACACCTCTCTCTGGAATTGCATTGGTCCCTTTCCCAGCCCAATATAAGTGGATCTCCAAAGTGTTTTCAGTCACAGGAGTACTAGTAAAATTTATAACAATTGGAATGCCAGCACCACTAGCATTCTTTGCGATGTTGAAATCCTTCAATACAATTTTGCCCTGAAGTCAAAAGTACACAGGAATTGGATCCAAAGATTAATATCCTAGGAATAAAAAATGAAGAAATGCTAGAAGCTAAATAAAATTAGTTATTATATTGTAAATCCGTACAAATCTGTAGTTTGGTCTTGATTAGTTTTGATTAGATTCTAGGATTTATGATTAGCAATTGTACAACTAGTCTTAGATTAGGAGTTTGATAAAAAATAGTTTGTATATTTCCTGTCAATGCAAATCATCAAGGAAATTTCTCCCACTTTACATTAGTAGAAAGCCCAATGGACCAACACACACGTGTGTGTGTGTGTATGTGTATATATACATACATGCATGCCTACATACATACATACATACAGGTGCAATGTGTGAAAAACTTACAAAATCAGAAATCATAGCACCCATATATAACTAAAAGCAATGTGACTTGAACTCTTATAAATAGGAAATTATGTAATTCATTCTATGGGTCGTTGCTTTACATGTGAAAAAACTCGTACAAAAACAGGACATGCCTTTCTAATCCAACACAATATATATAGTCTCACAATAACTAAAAGAAAAGTGATGATTGTATCGGAAGACATTTGAAGAGAAACCAATAGCAATTCTACTCCAAATCGAAGTTGACAGGATCCAATTCTTGAGCGGATTATCAACCGAAGGATCCTGACAAAATAGAATCAGAGGAAACATTAACTATGAAAGATCAAGATAATGCAGTTGACCATTCACCTGGATTGATACATCAAATATGCGCTTCCCAACACGAACACTTCTAAATGTTTGGTCATTGGTGAACATTATTTCAGAGAAATGTAATCGGACTGTATAATTTCCATTTTGTAAGCAAATCCCATAGTATTTGAGGGAGAGAGGTGCCAGGCGAGCTGTTGCATACAAATCTGGATTGGCATTGGATGAAACTTTTTCAATGAAATGTGCGTTGGAATTTCCTATGTAGTCCCCTGTACTGCTATATGCCCATCTATCAGTGGTGTGGAATGTGGACGTCCCACTCACATCTTCATCAGCTTCGTATACATTTTCACCATCAGAGTCAGTCAATGGCAGTTTCCTTCCACCGCAGTTTATGAATAACTTATAGTCTGCAAATGTACGGAATTCAGATTTACTTGCATGTACAATCAAATCATAAAGAAATTGACTTCTCTCCCACACTGTGAGTAAAAAACAAAAGCCACATGCAGTTTCTAATTTCTGTACTTACTCTTTGCTTTTCCATCGCAGGGGTAGTTCCTTCTGAAGCATGGTGCAACCCTATACAAAAAAAAAAGTATGAAATTTTAGCATCATTTATTCACATATTTTCTTAGCAAAGTGATCGGCAATACCCAGCAATCTAAAATGCAAATTAGAAGGATGCAGAAGCTCACGAATCTTTTTCTGTAGATGAAAAGCTAGCCACCAAATTCCTGCAGGTGAAAAGAGAGGAACATCCATAAAAGAACAAAACAAAGTGCCTGGTACTCTGGAAAAAGGAAAGCATACAAACAGTGGAAAGTCCTGTTCCTACAAGTTTTCATCTTGGCATTCGGATGGAGCGGAACCGTTAAAATTGTTGTAGGATAAGTCACTGCAAGACAGCATCATGTTGGATTATGTTTATACCTTTTCAGGAGTGGAAAAAATAACGAAGCGGATTGCATGGTGTGACACACACACAACCGAGTTATGCGGCCACACCACGATGTGTGTTATATCCACACTGTCCATCTATTTTGCAAATCGTTTCAAGGCCTGAGCTAAAAAATGAAGCAAACCCAAGTCTCAAATGGACCACACCGCAGAAGGCAGTGGGGATTGAACGCTTAACATTGGAAATTTTTTGAGGGCTACGAAAGTTTTGGATCAAGCTGATATTTGCGTTTTCCCTTCATCCAGGTCTGCGTGACCTCATTAGCAGGTTGGATGGCAAATAAACATCATGGTGAGCTGTAGGAATGTCTCAACGGTAGGCATCAATGTCCCCACTGCTTTCTGTGGTGTGGTCCACTTGAGGTTTGAATCTGCATCATTTTTGGGATGAAGATCTTAAATGATCTCACAAAATGAATGGACAGTGTGGATATAACACATACATCATGGTGGGCCCCACAGAACCTCGCCTTGGTGGTGTGTGGCACACCACGCAACCCCACTTCCGAATCTAAAAGGCCTGAAGTAATCTCACAAGAGAGCTCAACAAATTATTAATATGCATGTAAAAAGAACCCAGAAAATATATAGCTCCTGAAGTGTAATTGAAGACTTATTGAGTAATACTTACATGTTACGGCTGCTACTCAGGATCGAAGGGGGTATATTCCCAGTCAGGCTGTTGCTAGTAAGATACCTGCATCAAAAAATAATATGTTGAGATGGATTTCTAATTTGTGAGTATCACTGAAAGTGTCATTGAGGAGGGTCTAAAAACTACAAAATAAGAAGGATTGTCAATTTTCCTTAACTATCCAGCAAGAGCATATTTGAAAATTTTAGTAATAAATGTCTATTTTCTTACATATTATCTGGCAATGACTTGTCCGTAAAGCTGTTTGGAATTTCTCCCGTCAATTTGTTAAAACTAAGGTCTCTGCAAGAGCAAATTATGGTCAGAAGTGAGTGAATGTTTTCGGTATTGATATTAACAAATGTATGGCGTCCTTGGGATACGAAAACATATCAATTATATCATATGTGAAATATTGGATGTATCATCTAATATCTTATCGTTTTAAGGAAAAGTTAGAAATTGATAGAATTTTTCAATGGAACTTTAGAAAATGTTAAAAATATATATATAATATTATATACTTCAAAGAAAAAAAAAATAATTACAAAAAAATAATTAAAAAAAATAAAAACAATACACATAATAAGTTTCTTTTATATGAGGTTCTAAACAGTGTGCTATCTAATGAAAGTGATGCAATTAAATTCAAAATCAATTCATATAATTTATAAATGATAGAAGACATGTATGAAAATACAACTAGTTAATTATTTTTAAAAATTGCACATGTGGTATATAAATAATTGAAGCTAAATTGTCTAAATTATGTCTCGTAACTTAAACATTAAGTTTATTTCATTGTCTGGATGAAATTGGTAGTTATTTATTGGACAATTAAGAATGAAAAATATCTTATAATCCCATTTCAACAAACAAATGCCACAAGTCAAAGGTTAAGATCGTTCAAAACAATCTGATTTTGGGATTGTGGCTTAATAACAATAGGTTCCACAATTTAATTGGTATAATTTGAGTTAATATATGACCCGTGTACAATTTCTAAGGCCATGTGTGTTATACATGTTGCGAGCAAGGGATCACGGCTTAGGTGGACTCCACCATGATTTTTTATGTGAAATCCACACCAACCATCAGGATATATATCACCCCATGTTAGGTCCAAGGCCCCAAAAATCAGCCCCATCCATGATTCAGGTAAACAATACAATTGGAAATAGCATACAAGGCAACACTCACCCTCTAAATTGTTTTCCTCATTGGGGTTCGATCACTTGAATCACAGATGGGCCTATTTTTAGGGGCCATGCCTACATTTTGGTGTGGCCTCTAATGGCTAGAGTGTATTTCATATAATCATCATGGTGGGCCAATAAAAACCAAGGGTTGACATCTCCCTACAACATGCTTTTTGTGTGGCCCACTTGAATCACAAGCCAACCTGGTTTTTTGGCCCTAGGCCTAACTTGGGATTACAAATTTAATGGTCAAAGTGAATCTCACATATACATCAAGGTATTTATTTTTTATTTTTTAATAGCATTAATGGGTTCTTCTTGTTTTCTACCTCTTATGCTAAAATGGGCTTGTTTAAGAAGAAAATGAGAGGAAATGAGATAAGAAAGAATAGTAAAAAAATTAGTTTTAGAAATTTGATGCTGGCCCAATTCAAGAAAAAAAGCCCAACCCATGAATCAGGCTCAAGTCAGGAAATCTAGACCATAATTTTCAGCCCAAGTGCATTTGTAATGCATGACTTTGGGACCATGTTACATGCATAGAAAAGAGAAGAAATTGAAATTAAAGGTTGTTCTGGGAATGTCTTCAGCATGATTTTAAAAGTTGTATTTTATTTTTCAAAATTGATAATGTGTATTGGGATTCATAGTTGTTCTGAAATGCAGTTAAAAGGGGTTGGTGTAATTGGTCTATATAAGCTCCTATTTTGTAATGAGAAAGAATTTCAAATTTCTAATATATATATATATATATATATATATATATATATATATATATATATATATATATATATATATATATATATAGTTTTTCTGCAAATCTGCAGTAGAAGGAAGAGCTGAGAGATTCCTCTTTGGTTATGAGGGAGTCCAACCCATACTGATCGGGTGATTCCCAGTTCATCGGCCACTCGTACAGTTCATCAACGACTTTTAGTTGAAGAAATTTTCAATTCTAACAGTCCATTGCAACCACATCAGGTTATATAAAAAAATGGGTTCTTCTTTCTTTAAAAGATTTTTGCCAAGAAACAAAGAGAAGAAAAGACGAGATAGAAAAATCTCCACTTTTAGAATATGGGTTCCATTTCTTTATTAAAAAATTTTGCTTAGATGGGTCTACTTGAGAAGAAACTATTCGCTAGCATGTACTATTTGTGAGTTGAACATTGGGACCACTTTTGAGAAGTCTAACATTGTCCAAATGAATTGATTTCAATCATATTCAAAATTTCTTTGAATTATCTTTCCAAATATCCTAAGATCACCCAAATTCGACTTGTAATGAAGAAGTTATGACTGTTTATGTGCAATCGTGCAATATTGAAAACAAGAGAAAACATGAGCTGAACTTTGAGTCTATTTTTAAAAGATCAAATAGTATCCAAATGAGATGATTATAGTCTTATTTGAAAACTTGTCTAATTATCTTTCCAACAAACTCATGATCACAGGGTTCTCACCATCCGTTCGGCTCGAAACTTTATATATGGCCTGAGGAAAATAAATTAACCATACACGTCAAATTTCAACTATTGGATCCTTATGGAAGTGGCCCAATGGACAGATCAGCCCATAAAATGCTGATCTGGGGCCCACATGATATCTGGATATGCTTCCAATTTGGTCTCGACTCCTTGATTGGGGTAACAAAACGGATGGACGAAGCGAATTTCTCACAAACACCATGCCGAACCCCATACGTACACTGCATGTACATGGAGTGCACGTGCAATGGACGCGCACTGGATCGTGTTCTTGGTCAAAGGGTCTTTGATCCGTTATTTCTTTAAAAATCAGATTTACCACCAATGGATGCGCAGCGTCCATTTTTGGCTAGTGGTGCCCACCCATCATCCATTATGATGATCAGACCTGTCCATTGTGTCTCTGGGGTAGGGAAGACCCTCGCCTAGGTAGCCTTTTGGCCCCATGCATGTGTACACATGGTGAATTCATCCAAAACGCAAGATGGATGAAGGGAACAAAGATACAGTGGGCTGCACCAGAACCTAAACAATACCACCCATTCCTGACTAATTTTTCATCAAGAATCCAATGAACGGGATGGATTTTCGCTGAAGACATCATTGTGGGGCCCACCGAACACATCAGCGCAACTCCTGCATTAATTTTACGCACGGACGAGCGTCTGGACGTCATCGGCTTCTCCGGCCGTTGTGTGATCTTGATGATGGTTGGATCAGTGATCCATGATGGTCGGATCAGTGATCCAGACTGTCCAAACTCATCAACAGGGGGTGGTCACAACCATCACCAAAAAGGCCAAAACGAAGATGGGATGGCTATCCATCCTAAAACGTCTCCAAAACATAAACTGTTTGCGTTTTTCTTTCGCACGCAGGTCGGTTGCTGCGAAAATTCTTACGTAAGCCTCTCCACCGACTCCAACACTGCCACTTGCTACCTATAAAAGGAGAGAAGGCCATGAAATCATCCATTTTTGGATGGGAGCAACCGTGGAGGCACAATCTTGGATGTGTGGAGCGTGGCATCATCTAGAGTTCTTTCCTTCTTAGTTTTTCTTTTTTTCCTTTTATTCTTTCTTTTAAGAGATTAATTATTAGTTTGATTATGCCAGGCTAATTAACCTCTTAGCTAGGGCTAAGAGGTGAAGCTTGTAGCGTAATGGGTTGTGCCTATGATTTAATTCATGTTTTAATTAAACTCTCTTTTGATTCTAGTTTAATTAATAGGAATGCTTTTAGTTTTTAATAGTTTGTTGTGACTTAAATTACAATGGATCTACGATATCTTTGAGCATATTCTTAGCATTATAAGGTTTATGAATTTGGAAACCCTGTTGTTCACCATTGTCTCCTAGGCATGGTTGGATGATGGAATCCTTCCTAATGTTCATAATCCTCTCAGATTGGATGTAGATTGGTTAAATTCTATTGTTTGCTTTGTCTCGTGGGCATGGTTTTATGATGGAATCAATTCTAATTCTCATACCTCTCATCTCTTGAAAACTGGATTAAAAGAAGTTCAGATTAATTTTTAATGAAATATCTTTCAACTGGATGAAGATAGGACTCTGATTTTAGTTGTGTTCGTGAATCAAGCATAGATTTCCCTGATCTCTATAAGTATATCCTTGAAATCCCTAGTTTCACACCTTTGAATTTTACAAATTTGAGTTAAAGTGTTTCGCTATTATTCTCTTAATTCTCCATAATTTAGATTGCAGTTTCACCTAGTTCTGGTTCAAGTTACTTCTAGATTACGTACAAAGTTCAGTCCCTATGGATTCGACCTCAGTCTTACCGAGATTATTACTACATCACAACCCTATACTTTTGGTGTGAACAATTCCCTCCGACCACCAAATTTGTAAGATTTGTAATCTTATTCTAATTAAAGATTCAAAATATCAAGGTGATATTTGATTAAGTAGGCCATACAAATAGAACAGTTGATGCAAAGATGCCCCCCTTAATTTTTATAGGGCCCACATTTATTGTTATGTGAAATCCACTCCAGCCATTAGAGGCCACACCAAAAGCCATGTGTGGTAACAAAATATCAGGGCCCACATTTATTGTTATGTGAAATCCACTCCAGCCATTAGAGGCCACACCAAAAGCCATGTGTGGTACCAAAATATCATGCTTACACGTGATTCAAATAGGCCCCATCAAAGGAATCATTTTGAATGGTGAGATTTTTTTTTACACTATTTTAAATTATGTGGTCCACTTGGGGCTAATTTTTGGACCCAAAGTCTAACACCAGGTGACATGCATGATGATCTGAGAAATTTTCACATTAACATCATCATAGGTCCCATGACTTTTGATCTTTTTAAAATAAAAGTCTATTAAAAGCCACCGAGAAACTACCGTCTCTCTTTCTAAGCATTAATTAGCATTAATTAATCAAACTAGTTGGACGGTCCAACTTGTTGTGTGTGAGATATGAGAAATGCTCACACACAACTAGTTGGACGATTCAAATTGGTCCAACTAGTTGTGTCATTTAAGGAGCAGTTAATGTTAATAAATCTTTCCCTATAATTGATGAAAATAAGTTGTTTGTTTGGGTGGGGCCCAGTGTAGCATTAATGTGAAATCCGCTCAATCAGTAGGTGAGTTACTTAATGTTAGATCTAGTGCAAAAAGACCAGCCCCATCCCTAGTTCACGTGAACCACACAATTGGAAAAAGTATGGTAGAAAGCTTACCTTCCAAATTCTTTCTCATGGTGTGGCCCACTTGAATTACTTATGGTCCTGATTTTTAAGTACGAGGCCTAAAATGTGATGTGGCAACTAATGGTTGGAATGAATTTTACATTCTCTGGGCCTTGTAAAAATCAAGGTTGGACGTCTCTCCCAACTGTTTCAATTGGTATGACCCACTTAAATCATTGATTAGCTTGATTTTATTGTTTTTTGCTCTGAGCTCAACATGGCATTAGACATCCAATGATTGGAGTGGATTTCTTGAACACATCACAGTGGGCCCTTTAAAAAATTGAAAGTCGACGTCCATCAAACCATTGTCAAGTGGAACACACCACAGGAAATAATGGATATTAAACACTCACCATTGAAACATTCCTAGGGTTACGATGATTTTTATTTTCCATCCAACCTATTCATAAGGTCATACATACCTGGATGAACGGTAAACAAAAATTTATACTTGATTCAAAACTTCTATGGCCCCCGAGAAATTTTCAATGGCAAGCTCTCAATCCACGTTAATTTCTATGGTGTGTGTGGTTCACTTGAGCTTTGGGTGTGCCTTATTTTTGGGCTCACAATATAAAATTGTCTAGAAAAATGGATGAACGGTGTGAATATAGCACATACGTTATATTGGGCTTACAAAATTTTGCCACGTCAACCTAATTTATTCTGCCGCCCAAATGGAGTCCAAGCAGCAGTGACACTTCACCATGCTTCGGGAGTGGATTAGGGGCGGCTAGCCTCACCCAATATGGTGCGTCCCGACCAAGGGGCCGACCTTGATGCATGTGTTGTATATCCACGCCGTCCATCAATTTTCTCAGGCACTTTATGCAATAAACCCAAAAACAAGCAGTCCATCAATTTTCTCAGGCACTTTATGCAATAAACCCAAAAACAAGCAGGTAAAAATTGTAGAGTGGCCCTTCAAGGGTTTCAACGGTGTCAATATACCTGCTGCTTCCACCGGTGTGATCCACTTGAGCCTTAGATTTGCCTGATTTTTGAAAATTTATCTTCAAATTATATATATATATATATATATATATATATATATATATATATATATATATATATATATATATATATGTGAAGCGCTCACCTGCGAACCAGTTCGTACGTACGAACTTTTTTGAGAACCCATCATACGTGATGTTGATCCAAAATCTAAACCGTTCATATGAAGCAGCACCTAGTGAAACCCCCCAGGACCAAGTTTTACTTTTATCTAAAACTTTTATCCATACTGTCCATAGCAAAGAGAAATTCAAATCAAGGAAATAAGCAGTTTACATTTTTCATGGTCCAGCAAAGTTTCGTATCAAACTAAAAATTCATACTAAGGGGTTTCATAAGGTTCTGCTTCATCTGAACCGTTCAGATTTGCGAGATTCATCATGTATGATGGGTCATCAAAAAAGTTCGTATGTACTACGTACGAACTGGTTCGCAGGTGAGCATTTTCCTATATATATATATATATATATATATATATATATATATATATATATATATGTGTGTGTGTGTGTGTGTGTGTGTGTGTGTGTGTGTGTGTGGAAAAGGTACTATGCGCTCGAGCTCACGATAAGCTCCCATGATTTGCCTGACCTGCTGCTTCCACCGGTGTGATCCACTTGAGCCTTAGATTTGCCTGATTTTTTAAAATTTATCTTAAAATAATATATATATATATATATATATATATATATGTGTGTGTGTGTGTGTGTGTGTGTGTGTGTGTGTGTGTGTGGAAAAGGTACTATGCGCTCGAGCTCACGATAAGCTCCCATGATGTCAAGCTGTGTAGACCCCACCGTGATGCGTGTCGACCATCAACACCGTGCATTTGATGGGTACCCTTTAAATTATGGGATATCCCAAAAGTCAGTCGTATACAGAACTCAGGTGGGCCATACCATCTAAAATCATTTGAAGACATGCCAAAAACATATAAAAGCACTTGGTCGGGCCCACCTGAGTTTTGAATGCTGCTGAAACTTAGTTTGAACCCTCATCCAAGTGGGACACACATAATGGATAGGCTGGATTTGCAAACCACATCTCGGTGGGCCCAAAAAATGATTACGAGTGTTTTAATGGTGCACTACCCCTCTCAACTTCTGTATGTGGTGTGGCCCACACAAGTCATGGATTGACTTGATTTTTGATACCGAGGCCCATGATGGAATGGTGCATCTGACTGATGGGGTAAATGTTCAAAACGCATCACGGTGGGGCCCACACACCTCGACCTCACGGCACGTTCCCATCCGCTCGAGCGCATAATACCTTTTCCCATATATATATATATATATATATATATATATATATATATATATATATATATATATATATATATATATAGGAAAAGGTACAGTGCGCTCGAGCTGACAATAAGCTTATCTTGAGGTTGAGCTGTGTGGGCCCCACCGTGATGTGTGTCGACCATCAACACCGTGCATTTGATGGGTACCCTTTAAATTATGGGATATGCCAAAAATCAGCCGTATATAGAACTCAGGTGGGCAATACCATCTAAAATTATGTGAAGACACTGTTAAAACATATAAAAGCACTTGGTGGGGCCCACCTGAGTTTTGCATGCGCCTGAAACTTGGTCTGAACCCTCATTCAAGTGGGATACACATAATGGATGGGCTGAATTTGCAAACCATGTCTCGGTGGGCCCTAAAAAATAGTTATGAATGTTTTAATGGTGCACGGCCCCTCTCCACTTTTATATGTGGTGTGGTCCACACAAGTCACGGATTGACTTGATTTTTGAGACCTAGGTCCACGATGGAATGGTGCATCTGACTGATGGGGTGTGTATATATATATATATATATATATATATATATATATATATATATATATATATATATATATATATATATATATATATATGGACTGGGCAGATCTAATCCACGTTGCTGGGCAGCCACGAAGGCGTCCGTTTCTAATGGACACTGATTGCGATCAAAGCGGTCTGCGGAACTTCTTTCAACGGGAAGCTAGGTGGGGCACACCGTGATGTTTTTGATAAATCTACCCCGTACATCCATTTTTTCCAGATCATCTTAGGGTGTGTGTCCAAAAATGAGGTAGATCCAAAACTGGTGTGGGCTGCATGACTGGAAAACATGGGTGGGGGAATTCCTAACGTTGACACCTCCATGAGTCCACTGTGATGTATAATTGCCATCCATATATAATTCATGAGGTCATTTCTACTGGGTTGAACTGAAATTATAAAAAATAATAATAAATAAATAAATAGCTTAACATAAAAGTTTTAACAGTAGAAGTTCAATCCTCACAATTTCTTGTCATGTGGCCCACTAGAATTTTAGATCTATATCATTGTTGAGTCCATGTCCTAACATAATCTAGCAAAACTGATGGGCAGGATAGATTGATAAACATCGCGGTGGCCCCACCTTGCTTTGGGTTGCAACCAGACTCCGCTTTGTTTCCAATGACACAAAAGCGAAGCGAGAGAGCACTAATTCAGGAGGTACGGATTAAATGAAGAGGGAACGAGATGAGGATAAGAAAGCTTGTTTTAAAAGAAAATGAAATATTTAAAGAAGTTATACACTGGTGATATATTGGGGCTCTCTATCATATGTGTAAGAAATCCAGTCAGTTAAACAGTTACAGTCCATTACAAGCATATAAGCATATGTAACATATAAAATATTATTTTTCTATAATTAACTGTAAGATATTCTCTAACAAGAAAATTGGGTTGTTAGAAATTCATTCTAACAATCCAAATTCAACTTGTATAGATAAAATTAAATTAGTATTTCTTATTTGATAAACGGATTGGATATGTGACACATATTCCCATTGTACCAAATATAAAACTTGATGCCATGTACCCTCTCATGAGGAGGCATTGCATGCGAATAAATAATGTAATTTTAATGTCTAGTTGGACCAATTTGAATCGTCCAACTAGTGTGTGAGCATCTCTCTCTCTCTCTCTCTCTCTCTCTCTCTCTCTCTCTCTCTCTCTATATATATATATATATATATATATATATATATATATATATATATATATATATATACACGGTACTCTGTGTGTGAGCGTGCGTGTGTGTGAAAGATTCGTCCATAGTAACTTACAGAAGTTTCAGGTCTTCTAATTCCCCAATATATGGTGGGATTGTGCCAGAAATCGAGCAATTTCTTAGTACCCTGCAGCATACGACCAGGACAGAATTCATGAGCGAAAGAAGCAACAAACATTGACATATTTATGCCATCGGGGTTATATCCATTCAACTCACAATCTCTTCATCTTTTTCATTTTCTCCAGATGAGGGAAAGGCATACTTGGTCCATCTAAATCAGATATCCTCCTGAAAATCTAAACATATTGGATTCAATAAAGTACTTCATATCATACTACTTCCATGGCAGGGAATATATCCAAGAAAATTCCAAGTAATAAAAACAACAAGAAAAGAACATGGAATGCGTCCTCACAGTTCTGTTAGTTTCTCCAAGAAAGCAATGTTAGAAGGAATAGGTCCCGTCATAGACGTGCCTTGCATATCCCTGAGGTGGTTCAGAATGACAGTTCATATCGATGTTCTCATATAGATGCATTTTATGTTGAAAACAGATCAAATAAAGTTCTTACAGTCTGCTTAGTTGTGTCCAGTTCCCGATGAAATCGGGAATCTTACCGGAGATAGGATTCCCATCTATCCTACTGCAAAATACGAATACGAACGGACTTTAATCGTTTATAATTTCTAAATGGAAAAGACAACCCCGGTGAGTAATGAAGAATGGACATACAAGTCTGTCAGGTTTGTCAGATTGATGAAGTTCCCAGGTATTTCTCCGGTGATGTCATTCGCAGAAATAAAGCTGCACCAGCAATATATTGGATTATACAAGGTAAAAAATAACCACCTATTTGTAATGCAGGACATTTTCACATCAGGCTTGAGTGAGATGGCCTGTGGGATGCAGGGGCACACTCGGGAGTGAGCAGCCCGTGTGAGGTGGGTGGCTTGTGTGAGGCGGGCTCCACCCATGTGAAGCGGGTGGTTCGTGTGAGGCAGTACCCATGTGAAGTGAAGCCCACAAAAGGTTCGGCCAAAGTTCTAATCCATAGGATGTGGGGCCTAGGATATAAGATAAATGGATTAATTTGCCAGGCTCTGTCAGTTCAAGCTTCTAGTGTTGACTAGCATAAACACTACACAATTGGACGACACTCAACCATTCTGTTCAATTCACCATTGTAACTTAACAATGGCCAGCATTTATTTACACACTATTCACATTTTCTATCTAATTAGGAGGCAACAAGAACTCAGAAATAATAATAATAATAATAATAAAATCAACATTTAAATTTTAGAGATTTTCAATTTAGGTCAGAAATCTCAGCAGCCGCTCAAATGCAATAAAGATAAGGGCGCCACTGTTTGCAACTGCCCTGCTTGATAATGGCAACCTTCTTTCTACTTTGGTAATATAACAGTATAAAGTTTGTTTTACTGAATTACCAAAAGTAGAAAGAAAAGGTGCCAATAGCTAATATCAATCAAGATGAGTAAAGATATGAGTTCCCTGAAAGATAACCATGAAATGAGAATTAGGTCTTTATTTGGAAAAAAAAAATGTGGCAGAACAGAGAATCTTACAATTCCTCCAAGCTGATCAAATCACCAAGCTTTGGAGGAAGTGGTCCTTCAATCACATTATTTTCGATGACCCTGCAAAACCCCGAATTGCATAAATAATAGTAGTTAAACGCAATTTCTTCTGTCTAATCTATTGAAATTTGTGAATCGCATACAATTTCTTGAGTGTCTTGATGTTTCCTAACTCATCTGGAATTCTTCCAGAGATGCGATTTCCCAAAAGAGACCTGCAAGGTTCAAACATTTTTCAGGTATGTCCCTCAGAGAATGAGAGGAGAGGGTTTCCTAGATTAGTTATAGAAGATTCTAGATGCTATTATGGAAAAGGACTCACAAATTAACGAGAGGGAGGGTAGCCCATGTAGCAGGGATTGATCCGTTGAGATAGTTGCGAGTGAGATCGCTGTTGGACAAAAGTAGAAGTTACGGTCTTAGACCCTATATATGCTGCTAGGCAAAAGAAAATCCATCGGAATGAAGCATTGAGATTGGAGGGAAAGCCCGTTCCAACCTATTCAAAAAGAGGTTGAATTTATAAAAGAGTTCCTCTGGTTCATCTCAATGAATACACGTGGCTATTTATGTTGGTCTACCTCATGGACCCTATCTTGGATCGTCCCACACACAGAGAGATCTCTATGGTTGAACGATTACAGCCTTCCAACTATTCCCCTTTGAATGTGGGCCATCAGCTGCTGCCCATTTGAAGACCCATGTCTGATAACCATAATTGCCTGATTAATTAGGTTTTCCTATCAAGGTCCACAGACAGAAATTCCCACCAGATGGACAGTCTTGATTTATCAATCGCACAATGACATTCATGAGTGGCAATGAACCAGAAACAGCCTGCCTCAATGGTTAAAAGGGAACTCTGCAATCTGATCCTTGTAGCAAACATACACATAAATAAACTCAGCTCTGGTCGACCAATCAATGGATCCGTGGAGAGCTGTCACAAGTTTCTGGTTACCACCCCAAAGAAGAATAATGATAAGCTACTTCAAATCATCCATTACAAAAAACACGTGCCTAATAATGGATTCCCAAGGAGATTAATAGATTTGTGGCCATTTTAAGCTGCATGATCTCCTATTTTTAACAGTCTGGATCGTGTAAAAGAAATAAAAAAATGGACGGTGGAGATAGCTCTGTTAGAATTTCTCAGTTGGCTAAACACCAAATTTAAACATACAATCCTATATGCCCATTAGTCTATAACAACTCCTTAAACTTCATATATCAGCTAGATTCATATGATGTGCACATAATCACTTACAGATTTGCTAGGAAGGTTAGATTTGCAAATTCTTCAGGTAGAACTCCAGTTAAGTTCTGACCCTTAAGCTCTCTGAAATTTCAAAAAAATATTGAAATAAAATGACAAAAAATAAAAATCAAATCAAATCAAATTAGAGTAGGAGGGGATGCTAATAAAAGGCCATACACGCTAACGACATGGCAAACGGTCGAGCTGGAGTTGCAGTTGCATGAAACATTGTTTGCGTAGATGGACTTCGGCTTCGTTTCCTCGACCCACGAACTTGTCTTGTTACAAGGATCTACGTCGAAAATCCAATTGCTCTTCTTTAACTTCTTTGAGATTGCTCGAAGCGCCTCAACTATTTCACAGGACGCAATGGTCAGATGCATTCATCGATTCTCTTAATCGCATATAGACTATAACTTCGTACTATCAGTGAACCTTATCATAGTGATGCTTAGTGGGGCCCACTTGTATCTTGTAGGGCCCACTTCCTAGAATTACTGTGGTGCTTCGCATCAGATCATGTCTTTATTCAGTTATTTATTCGGTTATGGTAAATGAGGAGTTACTGAAACCTCAATATGATAACTTCATTTTATTTTTCAGTTTTTACATGTGGGACCCATGTCACTGGTCTGTAGATGGACCACGCCCTTAAAATCTTCCGGAATGGAATAATCTTATCCTTTTAACTTTTTTGCTTGCAAATAGACGGTCAAGAAGAAACTAATTGGGGCCCTCTGTGCCTAAGAATGCCTTAGAAGACAATCCCAACTGCTCGCTTAAAAATGGATGATTCAAGCATAGAGCATGGGCCAACGTTCAACAAGTAGAACTTTTAGATGGAATGGTTAGGATCATCTGATTGGAGCAATGGTCTTCTACTTCTTGAGTTTTCATGGTGCAGACGCTCCAGGGCATTGGAACACAACTAGAGTTGTACACGAGTTGAACCGAGTCGAGCTTGGCACAGCTCTGCCAGGGGCTGACCCCAGCTCAAAGCTCAGCTCGATCCTCGAGTGTGACTAGCCAGCTCGGCTCAGTTGGGTCAACAGCTCAGGCCAGTTCGAGCTCAGCTCGGTCCTCGAGTGCATCTTCAATTTCTCACGGAATAGAAAACAAATATCAGTTATTTATAGGTATTTCATCAAACATCAAACACTCGGCAGGCAGCATCAAAATCAAGATATGAAGTTAGTTTTATGATGTAAAGCTTCTTTTTTGTAGTAATTTGTTTTGTATATATTCCTTCCTCACCACCAGCTGATCTCGTGGAGAATATATGCACCCAAAACCACATTTCGTTGAGTCATTTCATCAAACTCTCGGCCAACAGCATCAATATCAAAATAACCGAGTCACCGAGTCAATTCGAGTTGAGGTTCGATCCGAGTCGAGCTCAGGCAAGCTCGAACTCGGCTCAAAATTTCTTCGAGGTCCAAGATCTAAGCTCAACTCGGTCGGAATCCAATTTCGAGCCGAGCAGAGCCGAGTCGAGTGAGCTAACCGAGCTGGCGAACATGACACCCGTTTGGCAAAAGGGATTAACTGGTATTAATGGGATGGAATTTCAAATTCCCTAGTAAAAAAAACTCATTCCAGTTCCTCGTATCAAAGAAAGAGTTTCCAGCGTAGGTCCTGACATAATACGAATGATGGAGTAACAAGGGATTTCCGCAGAGATTACATCCACTGCAAGTCACCATTTTCCGAATCCTTTGGATTTTGTGAAAGCCTTTCACAGGTTCTTGTAAGGTGGGTCTACCTTGATGTTTGTAAGGAATCCACCCCATCAATCCGTTTTTCTAGATCATTTTAGGGCATGTGACCAAAAATTGAGGTGGATCCAAAACCAAAGTTAGCCACACGAGAGGAAACACCAGGGATTGAGGGACGACCGATGAAACATTCATATGGCCACAATTGTTTTGTATCACACTGTGGGTTTTTTGTTGTGTCAGTTCATCCCAACATGAATGACCTTAAAACGGTTGGCATTGCATATAAACATCAAGATCGATGGAGCCTGGGAAGGTTTCAACGGTGGGAATTTCTCTTCCCACGGTTTCCTCTCGCATGGCCTAGTTGAGTTTTGGATCCACTCCACTTTTGGTTGCATGTCCTAAAATGATCCTGCATAACGGATGGACGGGGTGGATTTCTCACAAACATCAAGGTGGTCCCACCTCTTCCAAGCGTAGGTTTCCAAACACGTCTGGGGATTGTCAGTTGTTTTCCACATCAACTAAACAGTATATGAAATCAAAACAAGTATTTATGCTACACTGTAATGTAACGACGCAAACACTGAAGTGGATAAGTTCACTCACATGGGAATATGGCATTAGGAGATAATACACTTGCCAATGCCAAAAAGGCAATTCCATCCCACTTAATACTAGCTAATCCCTTACACCCTGTTGGGGTTTTTGGCCTGCGGAATCACACAGATCTAGATCTAGGATGGTAATCCAATGACACCAAGCACACAAGAGAACACACTGATTTTACGTGGAACTTGCGGGAAAAAACCACGGTACAAAGCAACAGATCACTACTATGAAAGCATCAATTACAAAGAAAAAAGACTTACCCGATTCAAACAACCTCGAATCTCACCCTTGCTACACCCTTTAGAAACCTTAGAACCCCTTTAAGAAGCCTTAGCATACCCTAGAAAAATCCTACGAACACCTATTTATAGTTTAGGAAACTTCTCTTCCATATCCCAGTTGCGAAAGGACTCAAATCTACAGTTTCTCGCAAAATCGCGGAACAAATTGCGTAACCTACTGCTAGTCGTAGATATCCTACAACTGGTCGTAGACCACCTACAACTAGTCGTAACTCTCTTACGACCAGTCGTAGCTACAGCAAAAAACTCGCTGGACTTTGAGTTGTGCCAGGGCTTGAACCTACGACCGGTCGAGCGTCTCCCACGACCGGTCGAGGCTTCCCACGACCAGTCGAACGACCTCAAAACCTTCAAATTTAAGACTTTTCTCAAAAATCTCTACCAAGTCTTCAATCTTCAACCGTGTAGCTCCTTGACCTCTTCTCTTATCTCTGCTTCACATTATAGCTCAAGATCATACTCCGTCCTTCTTTTCCGCCATCGCCGAGCTCAGAGAAGTTTAACAGAACTTGAACTTCTCTATAGGAATTTCTTGTTGATCATGTCTGCCAGATCTAAATCCACATGCCCAACCACCTTTGCTCCTGTCTTCACAAAAGAATGACGTAGTCTTCTTACCATCTCACCACTACCCAATATTGTTTGCCGAGGTACTTGCTCACAACACTGATAGCTTGTGAAATAACGGGTCTAATCTAGACCATGGCATACACTGCCCACCGCATTCAAATAAGGCTTATGAGATATCCTGCTTTTTCTCATCTGTTTTAGGACATGTCCTGAGGAAACCTTGAGGAGAGACGCGTAGGGAACGCTCTCCGGCTTTACTTGGCCCATCACATACTTTATCAATACCTACACACAAGGTATTCCTCCTGTGATTACCAAAACCTACTCCTCTTTCAGTCTCAACGCCGAAAACCATCTTTGCAGCCCCCCGATCCTTCATCATGAATGTCTCACTTAACCGAGTTTTCAGTACATTGATTTCAGACATGTCATAATTGGCGATCTATATGTCATCAATTCCTGACTCACCATGAAGGAATCAAATCATTGCCTAGGCGACAGGTCGAACCACGACCTTCTGCAAAGTCTTTTCTCAGCCCCTTTAACTTCGAACCACTCTGGTTGCTTCATGTAGATCTGCTCTTCACTTTCCCTTATAGAAGTGCAGACTCCACATCCTTCCTTCCAGCTCAAGATCACGTTGGCCAACCAGCGCAAATCACGGATCTAATAGACACCTGCTATACCGTTGGTGCGAATATCTCTAAGAAGCCGATCTCTTCTCTCTGAGCATAACCCTTCACTACCAACATCGCCCTGTATCTATGTTGTATCCTCCTGAAGATCCACCTGCATCCAACCGCTCTCTAGCCCACTGGAAGCTCCACCCGCTCCCATATGTCAGTCTGGTACAACGAATCCATCACATCACCCATAGTCACCTTCCTCTTTTCAGTACTAGGCTCACCTAGAGCCATCTGAATAGAAGATGAATCTCCTGCGATATTCGAGTCGTCCATGTACCTCGCCGATATCCTGCGATCATACCGTGTGATTCTTCTCATAAGTGGCTGCTCCACCTGCTCTGTATCTCTGTCCGCACGTCTCAGCCTTCTTGCCCTACCCGCTCATGTGGCCATGCCCAACATGCCACACACGTGTAGAGGTGGAATCCGCTACATCCACTGTAGCTCTACCGTTTGAAGTGCTCCCGATCAACCTATATAAGTTACCGAGTTGTTGCGCTTTCATGATTACCCGTGCCCCCTTAGATACTTTAAGAGCACCATCAATACCTGTGTACTTGCATCCTTTTGCCTTAAGCACACCAAGAGAAATCAGATTCTGCTTCAGATTAGGAACATGCCTGACATCAGTTAAGGTACGCTCCACCCCATCAAACATTCTGATGCGTACCGTACCAACAGCCACAACATTACAGGCAATGTCATTGCCCATAAACACCTGTCCACCATCATACTCCCTGTAGCTGGTGAACCAACCCCAATGATGAGTCATGTGAAAAGATGCCCCTGTGTCTAGCATCCACTCATCCTTACGATCATCGTATGACCGTCTGAGCAAAGACACAGACAAAACATCACCATCACATCCATCTAACGTGGCAGTGTTGGCCTCCCTGCATGAAGCCTCAGAATCTTCCCTCTTCGATTTAAGATTTTCACAATCCCTCTTCACATGTCCTTCTTTCCCACAATTCCAGCACTTTACCTTTCCTTTGCCCTTACCCTTAGATTTGGATCTAAAATCTGAAGAACTTGTACCTTGTTCAGAATTACTACCCACTGTAAACAGTGCATCAGAAAACGTCCCTATGTTGTTGTTTAGTTGTCTCATAGCCTTCCCTTGAAGAGCCGAGATAACGGTATCGACACTTAGGGTTTTGTTCGTGCTGCACATAGTGTCCTTGAATGCCTCAAAAAACGCCAGGAGAGAATTCAGCAACATACATGCTTGTTCTTCATCTTTCATCACTTCCTCTATATCTAGCAATTTGCAAACCAATTTATTAAAGTTGCTGATTTGAGCCTCCAGATCTCCACCCGCTGCCATCTTGAAGTTATACCACTGCCGCTTCAAGTGCAGGCGATTTTCAGAGGATTTCTTCTCATAAACATCCTCTAACTTCGCCCATAACTTAGCCGCAGTTTTCTCCCTCATGACATTGTAGAGAACCTCATCCGTGAGACATAAACGGATCGATGATAAAGCCTTCTTATCAAGAGTATTCCAATCACCATCAGTCATAGTGGACTTCCGCTCCTCAAGAGCACCATCTTCGCCTTGTTTGATTAAGGAACTCATCATCTTGATCTTCCATAACTCAAAATTATTTTTCCCCGAGTACTTCTCAATATCATACCTAGCGCTTGCCATTATTACTAATCCTTCAGATTCAGATCTGTGCCCCAACCGATTACTCTGATACCACTTGTTGGGGTTTTTGGCCTGCGGAATCACACAGATCTAGATCTAGGATGGTAATCCAATGACACCAAGCACACAAGAGAACACAGATTTTACGTGGAAAACCCTTGCGAGAAAAAACCACAGCACAAAGTAACAGATTATCACTATGAAAGCATCAATTACAAAGAGAAAGGACTTACCCGATTCGAACAACCTCGAATCTCACCCTTGATACACCCTTTAGAAACCTTAGAACCCCTTTAAGAAGCCTTAGCATACCCTAGAAAAACCCTAGGAACACCTATTTATAGTTTAGGAAACTTCTCTTCCGCATCCCAGTTGCGAAAGGACTCAAATCTACAGTTTCTCGCAAAATCGCGGAACAAATTGCGTAACCTACTGCTAGTCGTAGATGTCCTACGACTGGCCGTAGACCACCTACGACTAGTCGTAGCTCTCCTACGACCAGTCGTAGCTACAGTAAAAAACAACAAAAAACTCGCTGGACTTTGAGTTGTGCCAGGGCTCAAACCTACGACCGGTCGAGGCTTCCCACGACCGGTCGAACGACCTCAAAACCTTCAGATTTAAGACTTTTCTCAAAAATCTCTACCAAGTCTTCAATCTTCAACCGTGTAGCTCTTTGACCTCTTCTCTTATCTCTACTTCACATTATAGCTCAAGATCATACTCCGTCCTTCTTTTCTGCCATCGCGGAACCCAGAGAAGTTTAACAGAACTTGAACTTCTCTACAGGAATTTCTTGTTGATCATGTCTGCCGGATCTAAATCCACATGCCCAACCACCTTTGCTCCTGTCTTCACAAAAGAATGACGTAGTCTTCTTACCATCTCACCGCTACCCAATATTGCTTGCCGAGGTACTTGCTCACAACACTGATAGCTTGTGAAATAACTGGTCTAATCTAGACCATGGCATACACTGCCCACCGCATTCGAATAAGGCTTATGAGATATCCTGCTTTTTCTCATCTGTTTTGGGACATGTCTTGAGGAAAACTTGAGGAGAGACGCGTAGGGAACGCTCTCCGGCTTTACTTGGCCCATCACATACTTTATCAATACCTACACACAAGGTATTCCTCCTGTGATTACCAAAACCTACTCCTCTTTTAGTCTCAACGCCGAAAACCATCTTTGCAGCCCCCCGATCCTTCATCATGAATGTCTCACTTAACCGAGTTTTCAGTACATTGATTTCAGACATGTCATAATTGGCGATCTACATGTCATCAATTCCTGACTCACTATGAAGGAATCAAATCATTGCCTAGGCGATAGGTCGAACCACGACCTCCTGCAAAGTCTTTTCTCAGCCCCTTTAACTTCGAACCGCTCTGGTTGCTTCATGTAGATCTGCTCTTCACTTTCCCTTACAGAAGTGCAGACTCCACATCCTTCCTTCCAGCTCAAGATCACGTTGGTCAACCAGCGCCAATCATGGATCTAATAGACACCTGCTATACCGTTGGTGCGAATATCTCTGAGAAGCCGATCTCTTCTCTCTGAGCATAACCCTTCACTACTAACATCGCCCTGTATCTATGTTGTATCCTCCTGAAGATCCACCTGCATCCAACCGCTCTCTAGCCCACTGGAAGCTCCACCCGCTCCCATATGTCAGTCTGGTACAACGAATCCATCACATCACCCATAGTCACCTTCCTCTTTTCAGCACCAGGCTCACCTAGAGCCATCTGAATAGAAGATGAATCTCCTACGATATTCGAGTCGTCCATGTACCTCGCCGATATCCTCCGATCATGCCGTATGATTCTTCTCATAAGTGGCTGCTCCACCTGCTCTGTATCTCTGTTCGCACGTCTCAGCTTTCCTGCCCTACCTGCTCATGTGGTCATGCCCAACATGCCACACACGTGTAGAGGTGGAATCCGCTACATCCACTGTAGCTCCACCGTTTGAAGTGCTCCCGATCAACCTATATAAGTTACCGAGTCGTTGCGCTTTCATGATTACCCGTGCCCCCTTAGATAGTTTAAGAGCACCATCAATACCTATGTACTTGCATCCTTTTGCCTCAAGCATACCAAGAGAAATCAGATTCTGCTTCAGATCAGGAACATGCCTGACATCAGTTAGGGTACGCTCCACCCCATCAAACATTCTGATGCGCACCGTACCAGCAGCCATAACATTACAGGCAATGTCATTGCCCATAAACACCTGTCCACCATCGTACTCCCTGTAGCTGGTGAACCAACCCCAATGAAGAGTCATGTGAAAAGATGCCCCTGTGTCTAGCATCCACTTATCCTTACGATCATCGTATGACCGTCTGAGCGAAGACACAGACAAAACATCACCATCACATCCATCTGACGTGGCAGTGTTGGCCTCCCTGCATGAAGCCTCAGAATCTTCCTTCTTCGATTTAGGATTTTCACAATTTCTCTTCACATGTCCTTCTTTCCCACAATTCCAGCACTTTACCTTTCCTTTGCCCTTGCCCTTAGATTTGGATCTAGAATCTGAAGAACTTGTACCTTGTCCAAAATTACTACCCACTGTAAACAGTGCATCAGAAAACGTCCCCATGTCGTTGTTTAGTTGTCTCATAGCCTTCCCTTGAAGAGCCGAGATAACGGTATCGACACTCAGGGTTTTGTTCGTGCTGCACATAGTGTCCTTAAATGCCTCAAAAAATGCTGGGAGAGAATTCAGCAACATACATGCTTGTTCTTCATCTTTCATCACTTCCTCTATATCCAGCAATTTGCAAACCAATTTATTAAAGTTGCTGATTTGAGCCTCCAGATCTCCACCCTCTGTCATCTTAAAGTTATACCACTGCCGCTTCAAGTGCAGGCAATTTTCAGAGGATTTCTTCTCATAAACATCCTCTAACTTCGCCCATAACTTAGCCGCAGTTTTCTCCCTCATGACATTGTAGAGAACCTCATCCGTGAGACATAAACGGATCGATGATAAAGCCTTCTTATCAAGAGTATTCTAATCACCATCAGTCATAGTGGACTTCCGCTCCTCAAGAGCACCATCTTCGCCTTATTTGATTAAGGAACTCATCATCTTAATCTTCCATAACTCAAAATTATTTTTCCCTGAGTACTTCTCAATATCATACCTAGCGCTTACCATTATTACTAATCCTTCAGATTCAGATCTGTGCCCCAACTGATTGCTTTGATACCACTTGTTGTGATTTTTGGCCTGCGGAATCACACAGATCTAGATCTATGATGGTAATCCAATGACACCAAGCACACAAGAGAACACACAGATTTTACGTGGAAAACCCTTGCGGGAAAAAACCACAGCACAAAGCAACAGATTACCACTATGAAAGCATCAATTACAAAGAGAAAGGACTCACCCGATTCGAACAACCTCGAATCTCACCCTTGCTATACCCTTTAGAAACCCTATAACCCCTTTAGGAAGCCTTAGCATACCCTAGAAAAACCCTAGGAACACTTATTTATAGTTTATGAAACTTCTCTTCCGCATCCCAGTTGCGAAAGGACTCAAATCCGCAGTTTCGTGCAAAATTGCGGAACAAACTGCGTAACCTACGACTAGTCGTAGATCTCCTATGACTGGTCGTAGACCACCTACGACTAGTCGTAGCTCTCTTACGACCAGTCGTAGCTACAATAAAAAATAGCAAAAAACTCGCTGGACTTTTGAATCGTGCTAGGGCTCGAACCTACTACTGGTCGAGCGTCTCCCACGACCAGTCGAGGCTTCCCACGATCGGTCGAACGACCTCAAAACCTTCAGATTTAAGACTTTTCTCAACACACCCAACATGTCCTAAAACCTCTTGATTTTGTCACGGAGTGTGGTGTTTCTTTCTAGATGATGAACTCCTATTAGAATATGAGTGGACCGGTAATCTAAACCCTTCATCCGAGCTAGTTTTATTGTTAAATTGGAATCGAATATCATTTTATCTTCCTTTTACGCAGACTGCATCCCCCCTGATTATTAGAAGGGAGAGGTAGACTTCTCAAGCAATATGCCAGGACTTGCCTAACTATGTACTAAAAATGATTTGAGAACATGAAAACTCTACTAGAATTGAGTTTCGTTTGCGAGTCGAAAACATGTGAATTATTCAGTTTCTTGTCGGTTTTGAAGGTAAGCATAGACAAAGAGACAATATCACTTTTCGTGGGCCACAGCATATAAAGTAAATTAATAGTTGAAAACTTCTTTCTCTACTCAACTCTCAGCCACTTGATGCAGATTGCGTGGTGTGCTCACCAGGGTGTATGTTGACGTGGCAAAGTTTTATGGCCCCACATGATGCAGGTGTTATATCCATGCTATCTATCCATTTTGCAAGATATATTAGAGCATGAGCGAAAAATACAAGGTACGTGGATCCAAAGCTCAAGTAGACCACACCGTATAAAGCAGTGGCAAAAATGAAGAAATCCAAAGCTCAAATATACCACACCTCACAAGTTAGCGGGGATTGAACTCCTGCCATTGAAAACTTCCTTGGCGCCCGGATGTTTTGGATCAAGCTGATATTTATATTTTCCATTCATCCGGGTATGTATGACCATCAATAGGTTGTATGGAAAATAAACGGGCGCACTAGAAAGGTTTCAACAAAAGGCTTCACTGGCTCACTGCTTTTTGTGATGTGGTCCACTTGGGCTTTAGATCTGCCTGATTTTTTATTTTTTTTAATCTCATCCCTTAAAATGAACCTGTAAAATGGATGAACGGTGTGAATATAACACATACATTATTTAACACACAAGTGTTGTCGGTAGTGTGTGCCACACTACACAAGGAGAGTGGAAGCGGATTGCGTACTAAGTAAGCTTAATGTGTTACTATGTGGGTCCACACTGGTTTATCTATTTTATCCGCTCCATTCATCCATTTTAATACATAATTTTATTACTTGAAAACAAAATGAAGCATATACAAAGCTAAAGTGGACCACAATATATGAAACAAAGTTAATTGAACATCTATTGTTGAAAAATACTTAGGGGATATAGAAGTTTTGGATCAAGCTGATATTTGTTTTTTTCTCTTCATCAATATCTATGTGATCTTATGAACAGGTTAGATTACAAATAAACATAATTATAAGCCCTATAAAATTTTCAACGGTGGAAATTACTATTACCACAGTTTCTATGATTTGGTCGACTTGAGGTTGGATATGCATAAATTTTGTGGTCAACCTGTAAAATGATCTGGAAAAATGATGGACTGCGTGGATAAATGACATACATTCACGCTGGGCATAATAGAGTTTACTCAGTCTGGTAAAAGTGTCTGAGTAACTCAGGCTGGAGTACTAGCTGGCGTGGATAGCGCTCCTCGAGCTCCGATTTGTGCGTACGGTTCAAAGGAGATCAAAGTTATATGTGCCCGACAATGATGTATTTATCATATCTACACTGTTCATTCATTTTTTGAGATCATTTTAAATCTTTGTTTCAAAAAATGACAAATTTCCAGGACTCAAGTGGACCACACCACAAGTAGCAGTGGGGATAATGATTCTTACCTTTACTACATTCGTGGGCCCATCATAACGTTTAATTTCCATCCAATGTGCTTGTAATCATGTCCCACGGACCTGGATGAAAAGAAAAAACAAATATCTTATTGATTCAAAATATCTGTTACCCCAAAAGCGTTTCAATGGCAGGCATTCAATAACCCACTGCTTTTTACAATGTGGTCCACTTGATTTTTGGATCTGTCTTATTTTCAGGATCAGGCCTTACGATGAGCTCACCAAGTGGACGGACGGTTTGGATATAACTCATACCTTATTATGGGACCCACAACTTGGTGACGTCAACACACCAGCCACACCGGTGGCGTGTGATACACCATCCAAACCGCTACCGATTAGGTGATACCCCGGCCGGACGTGGATTTCCTGCGCTGAGAGCCCAAGTGGGGCCCACTGTGATGTTTTGGAGAAATCATGCCCGTCCATCCGTTTTTTAATTTCATTTTACAAATGATGCCAAAAATGAACCATATCTTATGTTTAAGTGAGCTGTAATAAAGGAAAAGATGGTTAGGAAAATTCCTACCGTTGAAACCTCCCTGGGTTCGATGGTGATGTTTATATACCATTTATACCGTTAATAATGTCTTAATTTCATTTCAGGACATGATGCCAAAAATGAACCATGTCCCATGTTTAAGTGAGCTGGAATAAAGGAAAAGATGGTTAGGGAAATTCCTACCGTTGAAACCTCCCTGGGTTCCACAGTGATGCTTATATACCATCCATACCGTTGAAAATGTCATTCGGACCAGTATGAAATGAAAACACAAATATTAACATTATTCAAAACTTCCATAGCCCCGTGAATATTTCAACAGTGGATGTTCAATTATTACATTTTCAATTCACTTAAGCATTCGATACGGTTCATTCTTGGTATCATGTCCTAAAATGAACTCATAAAACTGATGGACATGGAGGATTTCTCACCAACATCACACTAAGTCCCACCTGAGTTCCCAAGAGCAGGAACTTCGTGTGAAAGGCTTTAGTAGGAAATCCTCGTCCACCCGGGACTCACCCAAGGGGACTCGGATTGCGTCCTAACCCCGCTCGGATGGTAATCCATCCGGGCAGGGCTCTGTGGGGCCCACCGTGATGTAAGTGTTTTATCCGTACCGTTCAATGCTTTTTTCAGATAATTTTAATAAGATGTAAGTGTTTTATCCATGCCGTTCAATGCTTTTTTCGGATAATTTTAATAAGTGAACCAAAAAATGAGGTGGATCCAAAGCTTAAGAAAACCACAAAGTGGGGATTGAACGTCCACCATTAAAAGGTTCTTAGGAGCCGGACAAGTTTCGGATGAAGCTGATATTTGTATTTTCACTTCATCCACATCTACATGATCTTATGAATAGGTTGTTTGGTAAAAAAAAACATCACGTTGGCCCTTAGAAAGGTTTCAACGGTGGGTGTCATTATCAATGTAGGCTCCTTTGGTGTGGTCCACTTAAGCCTTGGACCCTCCTCATTTTTTGGTTCACAAATTAAAATTATCCGAAAAAAGCGTTGAACAGCGTTGATAAAACATTTACATCACGGTGGGCCCCACAGAACCCTGCCTGGACAGATTAATATCCGGGCGGGGGTAGGACGCAATCCGCGTCCCACCCAAGGGAAGTGTGCTGGCTAGCGTACCACACACCAGCTATATAGCTGGTGTAGGTAGGTGTCGCGCGAAGAAGAGGGCGGACACTCCTCCAGCTCCCAGTTGTAGTAACGGTTCAAAGGAGATCAAAGTTACATGAGCCCTGCAGTGATGTATTTATTATATCTACATTGTCCATCCATTTTTTGAGATCAATTTAGAGTATTACTTAAAAAATGAATTATATCCAAAAATCAACTGGACCACATCACAAATAGTAGTGGGAGAATGATTTTCACCGCTAAAAAATTCAGAGACCCAATCATAATGTTTATTTTCCATCAAATCTGTTCATAAGGATACAAATACTTGGATGAAGATAAATATTAAAAATAAAAATTAAAAAATAAAAAAAATAAATTTATTGGTCCAAAACTTCTGTGACCCTAAAAGGGTTTTAGTGGTAGACGTTTAATCCCCCACTTCTTTTTATAGTGTGGTCCACTTGATATGTAGACCGGTCTGTCTTACTTTTCTTCTCAAGCCTTATGACGATCTCACCAAATGGATGGACAATTTAGATATAACACATACCTCACGATTAGACCTATAAAACTTACGACATCACTACATCAGCTATATAGCCGGTGTGTAGTACACTAGCCCATCCACTTCCTCACCCAAGACGAAGAGGCCCTTATCGTCAGGTTATTGTGGGGCCCACCTTATGTATATATTATGTATCCATGTTGTTCATCGGTTTTCCCATACCATTTTAGAGGATTATCCCAAAAAATGAAGCGGATCCAATTATCAGGTGGACCATATCATAAGAAACAGTGATGAGTGACCATCCTATCATTAAAAACTTCTTAGGGTCCACCTTAATATCAACATACTGTTTATTTACCATCCAATCTATTGATAATGTCACATAAACCTGGATGAAGGGACAAAACAAATAAAAGCTTGATCCAAAACTTTTGTGGCCTATTAATAGTCATTCATCGCTTTTTCCTATGGTGTGATCCATAATTGATTTATATCTGCTCAATTTTTATAACGTACTTAAATGAGATGAAAAAAATGGATGGGCAGTGTGATTATGAAACAAATTCATTAAGATGGGCCCCACACGGTAAGGGTACTAACACCCACTAAGCTGCTAATCCGCTCCCCTATTTTATTTTTTTATTTTTATTATGACAGAAAATCAAAATAAGGCTATATGGCTGCTGTGTGCCAATCCGCTTCCGGTATGGCTGGTGTACGACACACCAGCTATATAGCTGAGTGTCGTGCGAAGACGAGGGCTCACGCTCCTCGAACTCCGTGTTGTACTAACGGTTCAAAAGAGATCAAAGTTATGTGGGCTCTACAGTAATTTATTTATTATATCCACACCATATACCAGCCAATCTGCTTCCGGCTTACATGATGGAGAGAACAGATCACACGCGTGTCACGACCTATGTACCTGCGTGTGAGGTTCGAAATATACATCGCTTTATTTCACTAACAAAAGGGTAAACCAAACTCACGCCGTATTTTTATTACAACGTCCTTAAATAAGCTAAAAAAACAGATGGTCGGCGTAATTATGAAACACATTCATTAAGGTGGACCCCACACGATAAAGGTAAGGCCGACTAAGCTGCTCATCCACATCCTTTTTCTTTTTTTAATGCCAGAAGATCAAAATACGGCGTGGCTTACACGATGAAGAGAACAGATCAGACACGTGTCAGTACCTATGTACCTGAATGCGAGGTTCCGAATTTACATCGCTTTATTTCAGTCACAAAGGGTAAACCAAAACTCTCAAACCTAAACCAACAAAAACCATTTCATTTTCGAACCGAGGGTGGGCTAACAGAAGTTTTGAATCATGCTAATATCTGTGTTTTCAATTCATCCCAGTAAAAATGATGTTATTAACGGTATGGATGGCATGTAAACATCACTGTCGCACCGAGGGAGGTTTCAACGGTAGGAATTTCCCTAACCACCTTTTCCTTTAGTACGGCACACTTGACTCTTGGATCCTGCTAAATTTTGGTCTATTCTCTTAAAATGAGCTCACAAAACGGATGGACGGAGCGGATTCCTGACAAACATCACGGTGGGACCCAACTAAGTTTACAGCACCGGAACTTCCTGCGAAAGGCTTTCGCAGGAAATCCGCGTCAGTTCCAAATATGCATCGCTCTATTTCACTCACAAGAGGGTAAACCAAACTTACAAACCTCTATACCAAATCCCACCCGCAAAGGCCGTAATAGACAAAAACTATTTCATTTTCAGATATTGTCCGTTTCTCCTTCAACAAAAACCTCTTAATTTAGAGATATTCGAGCTCGATCTCAAACAGAAAAAATACATCAACTCAGGAAAATAAAGAAATCCAGTCGATTTAAATCAACCGATTCATCAAACGAAGCATTTGCAGATATTCCATGAGCTATGTTATACCAAACAGAGTATATTAACTTTCCTTCATTTCCCCCAAAAAAATTAAAGAAAACTGCATCAATTTCAGAAAAAAAAAAACATATAAAAAAAAATAAAATCCCCAATGCATACCTTCTTTAGCATCCAGCCGTTGAGCTTCAGATCCGAGCTCTTCAAAGCAATTCAACGTAAGAAAGAGAAGAAACAGAGTTGAGACAACCTTCGTCATCACTGGAAGAACAACTGCTCTCTCTCTCTCTCTCTCTCTCTCTCTCTCTCCCGTAAATGAGAAGCCTGTTTCTTGGGAAGGGGAACAATATACTATAAAGAATAGATCATGAAATGAAATACATGCTGGGATCAAATACTCTCTGTGGAGCTCTAGAGAGAGGGTTGAATTTTCAGAGCGAGCGACTGAAAGAGAGAGAACGCAGCAGCCGCCGTTAAAGCGAAGAATTCCAAGTGTATCACATATACGTGACCACACACACGTCTTTTCAGCTCTGACAAATCAATCCCATATTTTTCCAATCCAGACCGTTGGTTCGTTTTGGCTTTGCGTAGATGCACTATAACTTAAAAATTTTCACATATAAAGCTATATTATCTGTTCGGTTTGTCGCCGAAATATTACGACGGTTCACATTGATACTAAAAATGATCCTCATATTAGCCTATCGGATATTTTAATCTGGGCCATTTTTAGACTATGTTACATCTAAAGTCGTACTCGACATACCAACGGTTTGAATTATCTTCTATTCTCTGGATTGTGAGATGCGTGTCTGCTATAAAAATATGAGCCCAACTGCCATGTATCTAAATATGGTGCATGACGATTAGATTTTTTTTCGTTCATTTTAACGTGCACGTGGCACATAGATAAACCATATTGGCTGGTTTTGAGATATTTCATCCAAACGGTGGAGGATCGCCCAATCCGTAGAGCCGGTAGAAATGGAAAATGATATAGCCATCCGTACATCACTCATGCCACGGCGACGTATGATTGGGACCATTCATCTTACGAGACCTATCGTGGAAGGGTAACTGCTATAAATACGCATAATTCCTATGATGTTAGCCGTCTCATAAGTGGCTTTAAGTCATGTTAAAGTGTTGAAAAGGAAACGTAATGCTTTAGATCGATCTTCTTTATAAGCCCTTTTCATGTTGGGGCAGGTCTCCTACCACTCAAGATATCGAAAGTTATAATTGAATTAAAATTTATTATTTATAGTAAAAATAAAAATAAAATAGACTTTTAACAGTCCATCTAAAGGAGTCTTACAAATCCGGCGTGGGCAATCTGGCATAGCAGTGTCAGTTGGCTGGTTGGCTAAAGTAGCTTCTCCTACCCTTAAGTTATATATGATAAGTTTAAAAACCCATTCCGATGTGTGAGATACCACTGTTTTAAGGTTCGGACGGTCTTGGTCATTTCCATCTCCAATCAGGCCTTCTTTAGTCCATCTTTGCCATGAAAGTATCCGTGACCAGCTATACATCAATAGTAAATCAGTCTGAGGGTACTCGGCTGTGAGTCCCATTGCTAACACTGCATACAGCCTACCAACTGCATTCCACCGAGTTGGGTGAGCACCGAGGTGGGTGATGCAAGCTTCACCACCCAATCCGAATCCATGGATCAGAACCGACAAAGCCCCAAGCCACTGCAACTACTCAGATTGGTGGACAACGAGTGGATAGAATGAAAAAACATACCCAACGGCCCAAATTCAAGTACAACATGCCAATCTGGATGGATCAGAAGTTTGGATGGCAACCGATCTGATTTTGGGCCAACCCTCTTCTACAATAGATCTCAAGGTTAGGATACTGATCCAGTGGCCCCTACCTCCGATTTCCCAGCTGCATGACAAAAAAATATCTTATTGGCCAGAATTATCCCCTGAAAAGACTTTGTACGAATTGACCCATTTCTCATTTCGTTTTTCAAATTTCAGAGTGCTGGCCCAATTATACGAAGGTTAGGAACATCCAATCCATGTGGCCCATCCACGGTGGGGCCATAAGATGAAAAGTCCAGTACTGCATTACGTTAGGATCCTTTTTATATTCCCACACCAGCCTTTTTTGACCATACAAATAAAAAGAAAAGGCAAAAAAGAAAAACTCAGTGTTGACAAATTGACCCCTTTAAATTCTAAAGAAGGCGTGCAAAAAGCTTCATAACTAAAAGGGTAAAATGGACATTTTAAAGTTCAATGGACATAAGCTCGAAAAACCGTGCCCACCGGAAATTCTGAAGTATTCCATCCATGGTACGTTTTTGTATGGCAGAGAATTAGAGAAACAAACCCAAAAAAAATGCCTCGTTTTCATAAGTTTAAGCAGTGGTCCGTCAATCAGTTTACATGGACTGATCTAACCTAAGCGCAAATAAGATTATGGCATCTCCAGTCTGAGACCCACCAGTTAAACGATCCAGATAACGTTGACATTGTCAAAAAATTCTCTCTCTCTTAGTTGTTTAGCTCATGTCAACAATTCTCTTGGTTGTTTACAATGCTAAAATCTCTGTAGGTTGTTTAGTTCACTCCAACAACTTTACTAGTTGTTTACAGCTCACGCCAACACTCCCCTTCAAGTTGATGCATAGAGGTCTCGCATGCCCAACTTATCAAAGCTTTTGTAAGGATGTCCGCCAACTGATCTTCAGATTTCACAAATGGAAACTTAATTATTTTTGCTTCAAGATTCTCTTTGATGAAACGTCGATCTACCTCCACATGTTTAGTACGATCATGTTGAATAGGATTGTGAGAAATGACAATTGCAACTTTGTTGTCATAGAAGAGATCCATCTTGGAAGTGGGGGCAAACCCGATTTCAGTGAGTAGCTTTCTTAGCCAAAGGAGTTCACAAAGACCCTTAGCCATTCCCCTAAACTCAGCTTCAGCACTTGACAAAGCTATCACTTTTTGTTTCTTGCTTCTCCAGGTTACAAGATTTCTCCCAACAAATGTAAAATATCCTGAGGTGGACTTTCTGTCAGTGATATTACCTGCCCAATCCGCATCCGTGTATCCATAAACCATCCGTGTATAGTTAGGGTTGTAATACAGGAAGTCAGAACTCGTTTGTCTCTGATACCATGTCAAAAAATTCTCTCTCTCTTGGTTGTTTAGCTCATGCCAACAACTCTCTTGGTTGTTTACAATGTTAAAATCTCTCTAGGTTGTTTAGTTCACTCCAACAACTCTATTGATTGTTTACAGCTCACACCAACCGACATCACATGCATGGACCATATCAAAGGATGTACTCGGGAATGTCCAGGATAGGTGCAGCTCATAGCATGATATCGTGCTTTGGGGAGATTTGTGAAAGATTTATTGGTCATTATTCAAAAGAGAAAATTTTGATACTCTTGCAGAGTGTGATGTTTGGATATGATAAGCAGGGCACCTAAAAAAGTACTTAATAAGTGCATAAATGCAATATAAAAAATTCAAATTAAACTGTCTTGTATGTGTACTAGTTTAAAATATCATAACCCAAAAATTAAGCATTTTTTATTATTAAACTATCAGATTGGTGGACATTTATTGGATATTATCAAGGAAAATATTCAATGGTCTTATCTCAACATACAAGTATCCACGGATCAAGGGTTAGAAATGTTCAACCCATCTGAGTTTTTGACAGTTACTTCACAAGTGATTTCCACATTTTATTCTGTTTGATCTGAGTCAATAAATGCTACATGTACCATTTTCAAGTGTCTGCGTATCAAGCAACATTCGTAACCAGAGCATAAGTAACTGCCTTGTTCTGAAATAGTTGCATTATAAACACGTTTTGTTTGTACAGGACATATGTATGATTGTCATCTTTTAGCATGAATGTTACTGTCCACTGGTTGAATGATGATGAAGTTGGTCATATTTACACGTTTTATTAGAGGTAGGACCACGCCTTCGGAAGTTTAGAATTTTCTTTGCATGCACTACCAAAAAACAGGGCAACGCCGACGGCTAAAATCCGTCGGACGGTCCGTCGGGAAAAGGGGCGTGGGCGTTGCTCGCCGACGGTTTTTAGCCGTCGGTGATTCCGACGGCTGAAACCGTGGGCGTTTCCGACAACTGATGACGGTGAAAACCGTTGGCATTATCGACGGCGAATAGCCGTCGGTGTTTATCATAAATTATTAAAAAAATAAAATTAATTACCTAATCGACGCACATATCCAAAACTAGATATACCCATTTCTCAGGCCCTAAACCAACCAACCAAGGTATTTGAGAAGGTAAGTCTACAAAAAAGAAAAGGAAGAAATCAATGGTGTTTATGTTGATCCACTGGTTCATTGATGATTCCATTATAGCTGGTATATTCCATTCAATGAACACCCAAGACTTGAGGAAAAAAAATATGGGTTTTTAAAATAACATGATTTGGTTAATTGTTTGCTAAATTAGCTAATACATATGAACATTCGAAATTGCGGCAGTTATTGCCCACCTTCAAAAGAAAATAATTAGAAAAAGTAGTCTCGTATCAAAACCATGTCTCCTAGTATGGAAACC
Organism: Magnolia changhungtana; assembly: GCA_030180095.1. Classification (NCBI taxonomy): domain Eukaryota; kingdom Viridiplantae; phylum Streptophyta; class Magnoliopsida; order Magnoliales; family Magnoliaceae; genus Magnolia; species Magnolia changhungtana. The sequence continues at coordinate 4,603,582 of JASAUF010000396.1, read as the reverse complement.
AGTACGTATCACACAAAACGTACCATTTTCTGAGAATATTTTTAACTTTGGATACCAACGAGGAGAATAGAAGATATTTATTTACCTTGCAAGCCATGCAACTTAGCCTATCTGCATCCTTGACAGTCTCATCCATCGCACTACTCTCAAGATCAGTAGTGGTCAGCTCATGACAAACAACTTTTATGCCTGCAATTGACTGCACCAAATAAAAATAGGAAGAAATTGTGTTCAAATTCTTCACATGAACAATTAAGAGAACACTTGAGAGGCCTAGCTAATATAATTCTTTTCTCATGCAACAAAAGATAGAATATTGGAAAGAAAAAAGAAGAATATAAAATGACTAAATCAAGTATACAATCTGCTTAGGAGAACCCAAGGAAATAACATCCAAAACTTCAGTCCAGTCTGTGGGGCCATTTGCACAGCTTTCCGTAGGGGCAAATATTTGCATCAAACAAGAACATTAGAAAATAAGGGTATCCATATCATGAAAGAAAGCATACTAAAAAACAACTAAATTTCCTCAAAACATAGAGGTTTCTTTTAGTTACCGTGATTTCCAAAGAAATGTAGAATGGTCAAAATGGTCAAAAAGTGATATTTATCTCTCAGAAAGTGTGGCTATGCAAATTAAGATAGTTTTCCACATGCTACTTTATCATTGAGGAAGGCCCTAAAAAATTTCAAAAAGGCTCACCATTAGCAGGAACGCAGCACTTTCTTCTTTTTCTTCTTCCCTGTATAGAAAAATAGAAAATGGAATACCATTAGAAGACCCTTAGTATTCTCATTACAATCTCATTTTGTAAGTTGTCATTCAGGCCAAAGCTACCTATGTGGATACAAAGTGAGTCACAACCAAAAGAATGCGTGCATGAGTAAATATCATTTCTAAAAATAGAAAGGAAAAAAAAAGTGTTAATATTATTTACAAAGTTTACAACTCATTCACCTGGATCACTGCCAGGCGGGTTCTGCTGAACTTCTTCCTTAGCCAATGGACCACTCCCCTGTGATACTGGTTCCCTAACGCTCATTGACTCTAGTACCGCTTCAGATACATCAACATTTTTGGTGGCCCTACTTCTCTCCAAAGATGGCTGCAGGACATCGACAGCAGCCTTACCTTCATTCACATTCTCCTTTATATTATGAGTATGATCTTCACGATGATCTGTCATAGTTTCCTCTTTGGCAGTGGCAGAAAGAGCAGGGGATGGAGCTTTAGGCAGAGAACACTGAGCAGAGTCATTATCCAAAGAAAGCAGGTTAGATCACTCCACTGATATGAAATGTTTGATTTCAATGCACTAAACAAGATTGTCATCACCAGCTTACAAACCTTACAAATGTAATACACTTCTAGCATTTTCTGCACTACTGGTAGTTGACTCCAGGATGCGGTTGATAGTTTCCCTAAGCGTCTTATTCAGTAACAAGTCATCTGCAAGTATATTTGTAGCTCCACATACACACAGACTTTGAAATTATGTGGTCTTGGATACCTGATTATATGCAAGACAATGCGAATAACAACCATCAGTTTCCGCTGTGATGTCCCTGTTTTGATTTCTAAAAGCTAAGGGCTTGTTTGGTTGCCGCTTGAAAATGAGTTTCATCTCACTTTATTTAATTACAATTATATATTAGAGATCAATTTTATTTGTATGGTTTAAAAATATAACCAATGTGTAATCGATATTAAATAAAATGATATAAACTCATTTTCAAGTGCCAACCAAACAGGCTGTGAACTAACCAAACAAGTTTTAAATCCACTGTTATACCCAGAAAGCATGGCATCTCTGACATGGAAGGGTTACAAAAGGCAGTTTATCAGCTCTGAAGAACAGACCAAAATAATGAGAGACTGGGAAATTCAAAAGAAGTGATTTGGAGCAAGAAAATTAGATGAGCAGACTTCTGCAACTTATCTAGCTCAGGCCAGCCAGGAAAATTCTCAAACAAAAAGAGCTTAATTCAACTGCATCATACAAACCACACAACAGACTCCCAGCTGAATAGACACACAAAACAGCAAATTCGATATTCTTCAAGTGAGAAAACAAGAAAAATCCTGTTGCGACTAGAACAATCCACTTCAAAATCGAGCTTATGTAAACCAAGACAGTCATAACAGAAAGAAACCACACAAATCCAAAAACAGGCTAAGACATAATGTGAGTTGTTATTTGCAGAGTAACAAAACAAGAAAATACTTTGATAAATCAAATTTAAGTTTGTGCATGCAAGCAGAAAGGGTGTTACCAAACCAAGCAGCCCTGTTTTCAGAAGGTCCAATGGTTAACATGCTATAACCTAGCTCCAATGACAACTTGAAGAAACCATCTACAATATAAAGATATCATCTTACTCGTTTGGTTTAAGAACAGCAACAACTCCGCTTGGCAATGCATAGGAGCCATCTGGAGTTGCCATCAACATAGACTTTGGTTTACCCGTTGGATGTTTCACCCTTTTAATATCATAATTAGGATCGCCATTCGTGGGGCAATGCTGAATGAAGTGCCCTGGACAGTACATGGTCAGATCATAAGCAAGGTCAGACTTGATTTCAAAAAACAAAGGGACTTGTGAAAACCACAGGATCATCAACATACCGGGCACTTTGCATCTGTGACAGATATAGCCTGGCGGAGGTGTCTTGCGTTCCAAACAACCACCACCATAACCTTCAATTAAAGGAATTCATACATGTCAGAACCAGTAAGTATGAATACAATAGACTTTCAAAGAAACTGTAAGCCCAGACCAAAATCCCGGAGATAAATAAAAACAATATTGAAAAACTTGTTGAGTTAGAAGAAAACTAGGTTGACCCTGTGAATAGTTGAAGAAACAGAACTGAGGATTTTAAGAATCTGCAAGGGCCATCTCAAAGTCTACTCGCCCACGTTTCATGTTCACAACAAGGAAAATGGGCCGCATTATCCGTATGGTTAGCAACTGATATTGGTCCACTTCACTAGGCAGAATACACTCATACAAGAAAAATGGGTGGTTACGAAAAAGCCCATTCGACTTCTCCTACACGCAATTGCCTATCAGGTGCGAGGCTCGATGCCAGGGGCATTTTCGTCTTTGCAAGTTGGTAGAGGAACCTGGCCACCCTTGTAAGTGCATAGGCTACCGTCACATTTGTCTTAGGGAGACACTAGTCCACTCTCTTGAGAGTTTGAAGACCTATAGGATTTTATCTATGGAATGGATATGGTATACTCAATTGAATCAAAACAACTCTAATTGGAACTCAAAATCAGATTTGATGTAGAACTCAGTTAAACACAATTTTCTAATCTAGAATAGTTCTGAAACATGTTTTGGGAAGCAATGTGCTGTCTTTTAATTGAAATTAAATGGAAAAACACTGACCATCATGTCTCTATATCTTCCATTTAAGGTATAATTTCACTTTATTTATTTGTTTATGATCCATCGAAAGTGGGCCCATAGGGACAGTTTAATTTCAAGTTAAATATTTACCTTGTGGATTTGTGGGTGAACAATTAATATGTACAAAGATCATTATAATGATCATTGTCGTTGTCCTTGTCATTGTCATCGTTAGGACTGTCAATGGGCTAGGATGAGCCTTGAAAGTGCATATGATGGGCCAAAACAAACAGTCCCAAGACAAGCTGTCCACTTCTGTGCAAGATCCGGTCTGTTCATTAGGTGTGTCCCATCATTCATGATACAGTACAACAATGGGTGGTTATGAAAAAGTCCAACAGTCCAAACTAAAAATATATGCATCAAGAACACCCAATCTCTATGGAACCCACAGTGAAGTATTTGTAATTAACATCTCTACTTTATCCATCATACATAACAAAATCATATAGATCAAAATCTTAGGTGAGTCCCACCTTGTGAACAATGTAAAATCAGGACTAAAATTTATAAACTCACTTCATGTGGCCCACCTGAGTTTTTTATAAGGCTGATTTTTGAGATGTACATTTATCATTGTGGGGATCACCCGACCAAAGAGGAAAGGGATTGGCTTAGTACAACAAATTTATCCAAGTTTTGCTTACTTGGAGGGAAATGAGAATACTTGAAATAGATTGCCCATGTGTCATGGAAATGTACAGCAAGCTTCTCAACAGAGACAACAGCCATCACAGCTTCAAGCATTGGAACCATTGTGCCTGCAACACAAGAAAGAAGCATGTAAAGAAAAAAAAAAAAACCAGAATGTGTACCTGGATAGGCATGCTAAGATCTTAATTATCATGCATTCAATCTCAGTCAACAAAGCATTTCCGGACCTTCCATTGTTGGGCCCTATGACATATGGGGCACAGGCCAAAAATCACATTGGTTGGGTGATCCAAGCCACTGATTGGATGCTTTTGAGAATTACACCTCCAGCCAAATATTGTCAACATTAGATAAGAATTATGTCCCTTAATCAGCGGCTAGGAACATCCGATTTTTGGAGTATGGCACATTCAAGGCAAGGACAACAGATGAACAGTCCAGATCTCATACAAGGTTTCATCAAAATCCCATTGCATGTCATGATGTTTTAAAACTATGGAAGAGAATTACCAAAGCCATGTCCCACCATCATCCTACCACCCATCCCACCCCTTCCAAAACCTCTTCCAGGGCCAAATGCTTCCTGATTTTTCCTGCAAAAGACCAATCTAAACCAATCAGAGAACAATACAGAAATCACAACCCAAAATCATATTAGAGCATCAATGAAAGGGAGATGCCTCACCGTGGCCAATCCAGAGCAGGAGTATCAATTAAGGCCTTGATCTTGCTATCCTCTTTTCAATGAGTCTGAGTCCAGTTCAAGTTACGTAACCAAAAGAAGGTTACATGACATGTGAATAGCAGGAGAGGCCCCAACAATTTATTTTTTACCATCACCTAATTTTCATGCTTGCAACACCATACACCTAATTTTCAAGCTCATTCCATCAATAGCAGTAATTACACCATGAAGATAGAACAGTACCAGTTCCTTCATAATCATACCTGCATCTGTAGTAAGATATTCAGTGTTTCATGAACTACTAAGGATGCATGTGCTTAAGTGTGGCACCTAGTGCTTGAGCACTAGTTTTCCAAACAGGGGCAACAACCTGATCAGAAACATAATCACCAAAACTGCATCAACAGATCAAGGAAAAGATTTACTAAATCAAAATCACTCAACAAAAGAAAGAGAGCAAGAACATAGACAAATGCAAGAGCACTTTAATAAGAATGAATCAAAGCAGGGAAAAAATAAACATTTGAAAAGCTCCACTCAAACCATGAAAGTAGCATTAATTATGGTTCTTTCCTTTATATTTTCTTGGAGAGAGAGAGAGAGAGAGAGAGAGAGAGAGAGAGAGAGAGAGCATTAGTGACATGCAATGGGATTTCAATAGAGAACTGCGAGTTAAGGTTTTGGGTATAGGAAAATTAAGCCAATGGCATGCTAAAACATGCTCATCACTAAATTCACTTAGTATGGTACCCTTTTTTTCTTTCTTTCTTTTTTACTTTTTCATTTTAGCAATATTGAAGTTTGGAGAAGTTGTTAGATGACAACAGTGATCAAGGTTATTATGAAAGACGGTGGGAGCTAGCCTGTCTCTTACTATTTTGCATGCATTCTCGTTGCTGCCTAGGCATCATATCCACTTGGAAGTTGGAAAACACAAACAATAATAATATAATTCCAGAACTTATTGTATATCGTATCATTTGGATGCAAACTCTAACTGACTAATTATCTTTAAACATAAACAAACCTATGAATTCCCCATTTTCTAGGGAAAGTAGTGGACAGAAGGAAGCATGGATGATGTGCACCCAAGGAGCTAATTTGAGCGAACAACGGAGGGTCAAATAACCTTGTATCTCCAATGCAACACTACAGGAAATGACATTACAACATTACAACATTAGCCAACAAAGAAAAGGTACGGTACTGCACAGTTGTGATTGGAGACTTGTGCTTACTACTGCTTCGATTGCGGTGCGTCCTGGATAGTGCTCCTGTGTGGGAGTTCATATTGACAATGTGTATATGCATCCCTGTAAATTCCACTCATGTTACTACAAATGCTGATATGTGATTTCTCAAACTAATAGAGTGCATAAATGAATGAATAAGCACACACCTAGGCATCACCACAAAAAATAAGCTGACCAGTATGATCATTGTCCATGGCAGTGATCTCATTCTCAAAGAGAACTTTGTTAATGAAGCAACCAATGCTAAAATTGATCACCTGGAGTCAAATATGTTTTTCACAAACATGGGCAAAGGAGGCAATTAGAACTCAATGATGTAACGAAAATACACTACCTTAATCTCTCACAATAAACGCATGCAGTTTTCATTGTTTCTGTCAAGTCCTGGATGAAAAGTTTAACTGACACAACAATACAGAAAAAAGCAGCAAATTTACAACCAAATTCCTGAATCAAGAGTGAGAGAACAATGCCAATGATCTTTGATTTACCTGTGTCAAAAGAACAATCTTGCAACCCTTTCTCGAATCATCACCATCTTTAAGGTTGTTCCTGGGCTAGTTTCTATCTCCACATTCAATCTATGTATGGTAGCCTTAGAAATCTGTTCCAAGTCTTCACAAGAATATTTATGCTCGATTTGAGCAGTCTTTGAGCTACGAAAGGCGTGTGGAGGTCTGTGGTGGTAAGAATTCCCTGAACGGTATTAGCAGGGTTCTCTCAGTGAAAATTCTTTCATTTGTATGGCAATGCATTCATTAAGGCACTGTCCGATCTCGGCATGAAGATGGTTTCTCTAATTTATATGGATTTTTATTTTATTAAAATTATAGGTGCAGTGACTGAAAGGCATAAGCTACTGACATCAGCCCAAACCATGGCTAAGGCTTCAACTTGGGCCAAGCTCAAGCCAATCCCACTTGCCTAACCTGATTCTTCCAAGGTGGGGATATTTAATTCTCTATCAATGCCCTCAGTTAACTTGAGTTGGGTTAGTTGGTCTGGGATCGAGGTCCTAGCACATGCCAACCTAACCCAGTTTTCAATCTTAATCAGTGAGCTATGGAATCGAGATTTGGATAGGCCCAGTAACCAAATACACAGCCCACATTAGTTAAATAAGGCCATTGAGGCCATCCCCAGTCAACTATTTTGCCTGGAACTGAGGCACAAATGCAGAGACCACATGGGGCCTAGGCAATGCAAACCCAAAACTTTGAAAATGCAAAGCCTGCATGTGGGGCTGGCATCAGTTCAATATATGGGCCAGCCTACTTGAATTGAAGGTTTTCCAGTAAGTATCGGTTAGGCGTCATGGGATTTGGACTGACGCGATGGGATTCATCCAATACAGCATTGTGAGGGCCCACATTATTATTACAGGAACCGGACGCCGATTTCCTGCTAAAGACTCTCGCAGGAAGTTCCTGCTTAGGGATGGTGGGTGGGTCCCATGTTGGAGTTTGCGAGAAATCCACACATCCCGACAGGCCTTTGGCAAGCCCGATCCCCTGATCTATGCTTTCATCAACCCAAGCATTCAAACTGATCTACGCAGCATGAGGCTTATACTGATCTATGCTTTCATCAACCCAAACCCAAACGTTTGTGAGCTTGCAACATCACAAGAAGAAAAGAGAAAAAGCCATGACAGATGGAAGGACTTCTGGAATAAAAACAGCAAGAAGAGGAACAATCGGCGAGGAAAATAGGGGATTTCGAGAGAAGCTCACCTATTTGAGATGAATCTTCAAGGATTCAGATCTCTGGCGAGGAAGATTGCGCCGTTCGAAAGAGAGGAGCTCTCGCAAGGAAGATCGCCCATTCGAAAGAGAACAGTCGTGCGTTTGGAAATCCCTCATCTGAAATGAGGAGATAATTTCAAATCCGTTAATTGTGTGTTTACCATCATTTATAACATATACATTATTACCATCCGTACATGTAATGGACCATTTACTGGATGGTTACGATAGTTTTATATAATAAAATATATACACATTACCCATCTACAACTAGACCCATTATTTGGCTGGTCTGGATAACCCTATATCATTACCACTATTGATATAAACAAGTCACCACATTTTTACAGAAAATGAAAAACCCACATACATTTACAGTTATAAAAAACGCTACCTTGAGCATAGGATCTGGTAGGGCTCTGTGGGCCCCACCATGATGTTTTTTCTTCATCCACACCATACATCATTTTCTAAATATTCTTTTAAGAATTATGTTAAAAAATGAAATCTAAATAAGTCTAGGTTGAACAACACCACGGGCTTAAAGTAGCGTTTGGACGTCCACCATTAAAAAAGTACAGTTTCGCTACGGATTTAGATAGTTTTAGCTACGGATTTTATCCGTTGGAATTTCCGACGGATTTTATCCGTAGCTGAAACCACCCCAAATCCGTCGGCTTTGCCCAATTTTTTGGTAGTGATGTCTTTTGCTAGCGTGGAAAATTTCCAAAGAAATGTTTAACCAGTCAAGTTTTGGACTATTTAACTTAACAGCAGTGGTTTACGCAATTTAATATGGCCGGAGATGTGTGCGGCTTTTATTAGAGGTGGGGACCACGAAAGGTGCATGCACCTTCATAATTTAGATTTTTCTTTGTTTATCCTTTGCTAATGTGGAAAAATATCTAAAGAATGTTCAACTTGTTTGTGCAATTATGAAAGTGGGGCATGCCAGCATTTACTTGACTCGATATTTGATTGAATGCTAATGACTTGTGCTGAAACAACTACATTGGATCGGATTTAGAAATCTAGTTATCGAGTTAGCTACCGGTTGTCATTAGTGATTAGTTGATTTGCGAAAGGATTGGAATTAGTCTTTCTTGATGAATTCTTTTTACCTTATAACTTTAGGACTCTTTTTTTTTTTTTTTTTTTTTTTTCACCACTAGTTGCACCAACAATATTTCTCAAAGGAACAAAGATAAATAGGTAAATAAAACAAAAGCTAAAAAAACGTCAATCTTATTAATACGTGATTGAAGTTCATTACATGGATATGGTAAAAATAGTTAGAGACAGAGAAAGTTAATACCTAATTTGTCTATGAGAACAAATGATCCAAGCAAATGGTTAACGAGATGCAACCGAAAAGGTGATTGTCCAAATAAAAACTCAATTGATTGGGATTCGGCAACTTAGGATTGTGGATGTTTAATACAATCCTATGGTACTGTAGCGATGGCTTTGGACAACAATAACCTTTGTTCTTTTTTTGGGTTAGCTTGTTAGTACACACCCATGTCAGTACACATACTCCATGTTAGCCACCCCCACTAGGGATTGATACCAAGACCTCAAGTGTTGAAACGAGGTATCTATACTCGATCAGCCAATTGAGCTATGGATCTGGGTGTTGGACAACAAAGAACCTATTCTAAGACGAGGCTAAGCTATGTATACTATGTTAGGATAAATGTAAAGATGGATATAAAAGAAAGATAAATTGTATTTGACGTTGGTCTCGAGCTTTTCATCGCGTGCTCATTTATAGGTTGTTGAGACGGAAAAACCCTCGCTGGGTTTCCTTGTTAGTTTAGAATCTTTCGCAGTTACAACATACATTAATTCCAAATAGGTAGATTCGTGTAAATTTGAAATCGTTGGTTTTCATATCTTTAGATGTTTTCATATTGAAGACCTTCATGACTTACAACAATTAGATTTGTGATCAATTAAGGGAACCTCTACTATGCATTTTGGACTTTAAATCAATCATGGTCATGTATCCGAATGACCCAATCAAACTACCTCCTTCAAACCCAGATCTCTTGCTCCCCTCTAATTGAACTAGTAGGATTAATGGGTATTTACCAGATCCTGATCTCTCCCATATTCCAATCAATGCACGGTCATAAATCGGATCATATTGGACACATTTAAGACAATATTGCATAAAAAGTAGCTTGGTCGAAGCTATCTCCACATTGTCCATTAGTTTTTTCAAATAATTCTAGAGCATGAGCTTAAAAGTGAGGTATATCCAAAACTCAAATGGACCATACCATAGAAAGAAGGTAGATTTGTGAGGCTTATTTTCCATCGAAGGTGTTCGCAACGTCACACAAATATGGATGAAGGTTAAACACAAATATCAACTTAATAAGAGCCTTTAGTGGCCCAAGAAGTTTTCAATGCTAACATCAGTTCCTACTGCTTTCTGTGGTATGGCCCACTTTAGCTTTGTGGCCCCACTTTAGCTTCGGATCTGCCTTGTTTTTCAAATCATGTCTTAGAATGATTTAAAAGAATGGATGGACAGTGTAGATCTAAGAAATATATCATTGTGGGGCCATGCAAATTTCACACATCAAGAAATTCACTGACTGCTGTGTGGTGAGCGCTAGAATTCCAGCGAGAGAGAAATCAGGAAGTGTTGATATGGGGAACTTCTGCAGGTGTCATCATGGTGTATGTATCATATCCTAATTGTTCATCCATTTTTCCATTCCATTTAATGGCAGGAGACCATAAACAAGGCAGATCCAAGGATCAAGTCTGCCAAATTGCAGGAAACAACGGAAATTGATGCCAACCACTGAAAATATTTTGAGACTATAGAAGGTTCTGATCAAGCTGATATTAGTGTTTTTACTTCATTCTGGTTTGTGTGACCTCATGAAGAGGTTAGATGGCAAATAAACCTCATAAGTGGAGGTTAGGAAGATTTCAACGGTAATCATTCAATCAATGCTGCTTCATGTGGTGTGGTCCACTTGAGCACTGTATGTGCCTCATTTTTTAACTTATAGTTTAGAATGATCCGTAAAAATTGATAGCCAGTGTAATAAATAAATTACGGGAAGCAACCGAAGTTTCATTCGTTAAAAGTTGTGTTGTGTAATGGACGGTCAATTCAAGAGACGCGAAAATGGTATTTTGAAACACAGTGGCATGGATGGTGACATTGACCAATGAGAAGGGACATCGCTGACTTTACCTGTGCCTTCAACATAGAGGATCCTCTGCAGTGTTACAGGTTTTATTAGAGGTGGGACCGCAACAGTTGCTTGCTCTTTGGAATCTGATTTTTTTTTTGGTCTTTTGCTAAATTATCCAGAGGATTAATGTTCAACCAGTCTGAGTTTTACACTGTAACTTAAAAACAGTGTTTTCCACAGTTAAGTCCATTTGACCATTTGAGTCAATATATACTACCGTACCATTTCTAGGTGCTGTGTACCAAGTGTCACATGCAACTAGAGTATAAACAACCGTCTTATTCACAAATGGTTGCACGTAGACATGTCCTGTTTGTAGTTCATGTATGTGCTCATTTTTTAGCATGTACGTCACAGTCTGTTGCTTGGACGATGATGGTGCTGGTGATATTTACAGGTTTTATTAGAGGTGGGACCACGAAAGCTGCCTGCTCCTTAGAAATTCCGACTTTTCTTTGCATGTCTTTCTTTAATGTGGAAAATATCCAAACTGGACGGCTAGGTTTCACTTCTACAGCCGTCGCAATGTTACCATCATCTGGTGGGTCAACCGGTATAATGAATTGTAAGGTTCTAATGCATCAAATAAGTCCTAGTTCACTCCTGCCATAATGAATTGTAAGGTTCAAATGCATCAAATAAGTCCTAGTTCACTCCTGCCATAACAATGGGACCATGCTTTGTTAATCCGTCGTTGGATAAAAAAAAGATAATAATAAAGTCTTCCTAATTGGATGATTATAGGCCTCTGGTTTATGACATTTTTTGACCCAACTATTTCTTGGTTTTGTGTAGTCCCAGTGAAAACATTTCAGAAAATTGGGTTATTTTTATTTTTCTCAGCCTCCTCTAAGAAATGGCAACCCGCACATGGGAATGAGGATTTCCAATATGCCATGCTGATTAACGATGGCAATGGACCGAGTAGTTCGCCAACCCAATTAGCTGACATGGCCTCAGGCCGCCTTAGACCTACTAGCTTCTCCGTTGGTCTGGTCAGGCTTGGACTTCTGAAAATTCTTGTTAAAAGACATGTTAGAAGGAAATTTTCTTCTACCGTTTCCCCCACCCTTAGTTTCCCTTAAAATAGCCCCAGTATTTGTATGCCCTGATATTTTCCAAACTATGAGATTTTTAAGCCATTGATGGAGTAGACCACTTAGGGCCCATTTGGATACCACCAAATAAGTTACTTTTTCTACTTACAACATTAGATAAGTAAGCTTGGTTTATGATTATAGTTATAAGTAATTTTTTTACTTAAAAGTACTTAATCACTTTAATTAGGTTTTTTTTTTAATCTTTTCAAAATAGGTTGTTTATCAAACATACTTATCTTCTTAATAAGCATAAACTAAGACAAGTTACAAGTGGCATAAGTAAAACTTATCTTAAGCAACTTACGATCCAAATGGGCCCTTAGATTCACAGTCTGAATCACTGGGCCATAGATTTGATGAGATACACAGGTAGTGGTGGCCGCAGTGAAAATCTTGAAGATTTTATATAAACTTATGGCCCAAAAAACAATGGTTTAGGAGATGATTAATATTCAAAGTAAGAACTCTGTTAATTTCATACGTGAGTGGAGTGATGCAGATCCACACAGGGGCACCCTTGCAAGCATAAAACACGTGTGTTAAGCTTTCAGTAAAATCAGAAACAATGCTTAGATCTTCTGCATAAAACTTAATGCAATTTCACCCTTCGGGCTGGCCACAACGTAGAAAGTAAATTGGCCGCTAATGTTTTATAGCCGTTCTTTTGTTTTGATACGCCATGGCCCACCTAAGGTGTTAGGCCTGATTTTTTTTTTTTTTTTTTAATTATAGTTTTTCTTCTTTTCATTTTCTTTCATTTAATGCCAAAATATATAAACAGTGTAGCTAAGATCTCACACGTCGAAGGTCGTGCCAAACAACTTACTCATGGTAGTCGGACACCGGTGCTCTTCCCACGCACGCCATTGTGGCATGTGAGCAAGAGATCCGGGCCGTTCATCAGGTACACACCACATTTAGATGGGTGGCACAAAAAATCAGTTTGATCATGGTCTTGAAAGGCGCTCGGATGTGTAACCATTTTCAACCACTTGTCACTATCAATATTTTCATATACGTGGTTAAGCATTTCCCAGTTAGGCATTATTGAATAAGGCCATGACCTGACCACGCATGTCAATGAAAAACCCACAGGCAGGGAAGCGGATTGCGTACTGAGTAACTCAGTACGCTACTGACTGAGTAAACTCTGTGGGGTTCACCATGATCTATGTATTTTATCCATTCTGTCCATCAATTTTATCAGATAATTTTATGATATTGATAAAAAATTTAAGGATATCTAAAGCTCAAATGCACCACACCACATGAAACAGTGTGAATTGAACTTATACCGTTGCAAACTTCTTGAGTGCCACAGAATTTTTGTATTAAGCTTATATTTGTTTTTTTCACTTCAACCATGTCTTTGCGATATTATTAACAGCTTGGATGACAAATAAACATTACTGTACGGCTTAGGAAGGTTTCAACGGTGTAAATCATTATTCCCACTGTTTCCTGTGATATGATCTACTTGAGAGTTGGATATGCTTCAACTTTGAGCTCAACCCCTTACATGAGCTGAAAAAACGTATGGACGGTGTGGATAAACCACCTATTTTCACGGTGGGCCCAACTGAGTTTACTCAGTACGATAAGAGCGCACTGAGTTACTCAGTACGCAATCCGATTCCTACAGGCAGCGATTTCACACCAACTTGTAAGCAGAATGCGTGATCCCAGCCGTCTGCAAGGAGGAGAATTTACGGGATCCTTGAAACAAGGCTTTGAACTAGGACTGGGAGAATAGAAGACAGCACCGACGTGGTTGGTACTCTTATACGTACCTTTTAGAACCTTTTAATGGTGGGTGTCACTTCCCCACTGTTTTCTGTGGTGGGGTCCACTAGAGATTTAGATCTGACTCGTTATTTGGATGATGCCCTAACATGAACTCTCCAAATGGATGGACCGTATGGATACAAAACATACATCATGGTGGGGCCCATAGAAGTTGGTCACGTCACTTCGCTAGCAAGTCTCGCTACTCAACGTGTAAGTATCTAATCCGCGTCCGTTTAATACTCTCTCGCGGAAGCGGATTGCGTGGTGTGTCACACACCACCAATGTCAGTGGTGTGTTGACGTCACCCAGTTCTGTGGGGCCACCCTGATGTGTGTATTATATCCGTACCTTCTGTCCATTTGGCGAGATCATTTTGGTGTATGATGCAAAAAATGAGGCAGATTCAATGCTCAAGTGGACCACACCACAGAAAACAGGGGGATAATTATTCTCACCTTGAAACCTTACTAGGCACACCATGATGTTTATTTGCCGTCCAACCTTTCATAGGGTCACAAAGACATGAAAGGGAAAAAACAAAAATCAGATTGATCCAAAACTTATGTAACCCGAGGGAATTTTCAATGGTATACGTTCAATCCAATTACACTATGTGACGTGGTCCACTTAACCTTTAGGTGTAGCTCATTTTTATGCTAAAGCTATAAAACAAAGTTTTCAATAATAGACGTCCAATCCTCCTCTCTGGAGCTCGAGACAAGTGGATCCCATGTGTTTCTAATCCAGGCCGTTGGTTCATCGTGGCTTTGCATATTCGCTGTGGCTATGCGTAGATGCGCTATAACTTAAAATTTTCACCTAGAAGCTATATTACCAGTTCGGTTATGGCTGAAATATAATGACGGTTCACACTTAGATTTAAAATGTCCTCATATGTGCTTATCGGATTTTCTGATCGGGGACATTTGTATAGCGTGTTTCATCTAAAGTTATACTCCACAGACCGACGGTTTGGATTATCTTCAATTATCAGGATTGAGAGAGATACGCGTGTGTTATGAAAATACGTGCCCATGTATCTAATAGTTTTCCCTCGCACGGCACCAAATCAAAATGAGGTGCATGTGTTTTACAAGCCAACATGAGAGTTAGACGTGGTATTGTACGGGAGATAAGAAGTGGATAAAAAAGTTTCGTAGAATTTGAAAAGCTTTTTATGAGCTTACAATTGGTGTAAGTCTAATTCCACGTGTAAGTAGATAATCAATGAAATGTTATATATGGTCGATATACAAGAAGTCCGGTCAAGCTGTTATAGATATAAAAAGTCATCGAGGGCAACCAAAACATAATCGTGACAAACTCTATTTTCGGCAATATTGAGAAAGCCAATTGGAGAGTGACATGTCGCATTGGATAAGAGATAGGAAGTAGATAAAAAAAGAAAAAAATCTTTAAAGATTTGGAGTATTTTTATAGGCTTACAACTGGTATAAGTCTAATATTTTTACACGTTAGTGGATGATCGACAAAATGTTATGGTCAATACACAAGAAGCGCGGTCAAGATATTAGAGATATAAAAGGTGACCTGGGGCAACGAAACATAACTGTGACCGACGAGAGAGAAGCAAGTGGCCGAGAGACTTAGAAGATGAATGGCCACAAAAGAGAAACGTACTTAAAGAAGAATCCAGATGAGATAAGAATCTAAAAAAACTTTTTGATTATCGTAACCATTGTAATAATGGAAGAAGGATCTGAAAGAATAAACTAATGCAGACATCTATAAATAGCATATGAATTCAACAGCAAACGATCAACTTAACTAATCAAAACACAATAAACAAACAAGCTTATCTTATCAATTTATCTTTTCTCTCATCTTATCCTCGGAATAACAATAATCCAGTAGCGGTAGTTCTTCGGTATAATCTTTAATTGTAATAATAAGTTTATTTATATATGTTGTATTTATTCTTTATCCAATATTAAGTAGTTCTTTTAAGAGACACATTCTTGTAACTGCTCCTAGTGATCAATTGTGAGTTTTTATTTATTTATTTATTTATATTAGTATTGTTTAAGTCTTTTTTTTTTTTTTTTGTAAAAGGCATAAAGTAATCATCTTATGAGGAAGAACCCTATCCTCTAATTATCACCACAAGTGGTTGAGTAAGTGACCGATCTTCTCAGAATCTGGTCACATGCGTTCGTATATATTAATTTTCGTGCTTGGGGTTAAAGTTGATCCGTTTAGATTGAGCCACTGACACACTTACATAATTAAAAACAAACCAATCAGCAAACAACATAACCGCTAGAGTTTTTTTCCTTTATTCTTTAGGTACACATGGCAAACTGATAAACGGTGAGCATCACCAAATTCACGGAGAAAGGGAATGCATGGTGT
The DNA here is from genome assembly GCA_030180095.1 of Magnolia changhungtana. Taxonomy (NCBI): domain Eukaryota; kingdom Viridiplantae; phylum Streptophyta; class Magnoliopsida; order Magnoliales; family Magnoliaceae; genus Magnolia; species Magnolia changhungtana. Next base: position 4,587,342 of record JASAUF010000396.1, on the reverse strand, counting down.
GCCACACACCACCGACCTAAGATGCATGTGTTAATGCATGTTTTATATCCACACCGTGCATCCATTTTATGATGTTGTTGTAGGGCATAGGCTAAAAAATGAGGTAGATACGAACATCAAGTGAACTTCACTGTAGAGAGCAGTGGTGACAATGATGCCTACCATTGAAACTTTCCTTTAACCCTTTATGATGTTTATTTGTCATCACCTCCAAGAGACCTAGATGAAGCGTAAAAAGACATCAGATTGATCTAAAACTTATGTGGCCCAAGAAGTTTTAATTGGCAGACGTTCAATCCCTACTGCTTTTTATGGTGTGGTCTAGTTGAAGTTCCGATCTGCCTCATTATTGTGTCATAGCTTAAAATGATTACGTCAAATTGATGGAGAGTGTATATATAACAAATACATCATAGTTAGCCCACATAACTTGGTGACGTCAACCGACGGCGTAGGTCGGTGGTGCTGCGCGGCACACAACGCAATCTGCTTCCAATCCGTAGACCTGGCGGAAATGGAAAATGATATAGCCATCCGTACAGCACCCATGGCACGGCGGCAACGTATGACTGGAACCATCCATCTCACGAGACCTATTGTCAGTATTGTGGAAAGGTTACTGCTTACTGATTAAAATACGTATAAAGTGGATGAGGCTAGCCGTCGAATAAGTGATTTTCAAATGTGTCTGCTTTCAAATGAGTCGTTGCGTGGAAGTAGTCAAAGGCAGGCGAGACGGGTAATAGTCTTGGGACGCGGTTGGGCTGATGACTACAGCACCAGCCAGCTAGCTGGTGTCAAAGATGTGTGGGCCACACCATGATGTATGTGTTTTACCATGCCGTAAATCCATTTTACCAGCTTATTTTTGCAGATTCAAATTTCAAGTGGACCATACAACAATAAACTCTAGGATAATGACACTCACCGTTGAAACTTTCCCAGGCCCACCATGAAGTTTATTTGCTATCCAATTTGCTCATTATACCACATGACCTGGATGAAAGGAAAAACACAAATATCAGCTTGATCCAAAACTTCCATAGCCTCTATGAAGTTTTCAATGTGGCAAGCGTACGATCTCTACTCTTATGTGTTCTACTTAAGTTTGGGAACTGCCTCATTTTTGGGCCATTCTGTAAAATGAGCACGGCTAGCATCATAAAATGAGCTGGCAAAATGCACAAACAATATGAATAAAACACATACATCTAGGTGGGGTGAGAAGCTTTGACCCAAATATCAACTTAATTTAAAATTTCCTTAGACCATTAAGAGTTTTCAACGGTAAGTGTTCAATTATTTCCAATAGTGTAGTCCTCTTGACCTTTGGATCTGCATACATCCACCACAGAGCTTTTCTACCAGCTAGCTGAGTGGTGTTGGGGTCACGGCTTGGGCTCCGGAGTTATGTAATCCGTGGCCCATTTCCTTGAATAGTATACAGGTCTTTGTAAATCTGACTAGTGGGCCATGGATGATAATCTAGACTGCTGATCTCTTGCACCTTGACGTGTATAGACCATATCCATAACATATCCTTGGTTAGACAATCTTAGCCTTTCATTTCTTTTCCTATATATACATAGATGGTTAAGATGAGAAATATAGAAATCGGACGTCCAACTGAAAAAATCAGTACTGGTGGCTAGGATCTTTTCCATGCAGTTAGATCTTGGAGTGTTGTCTGTTAAGGTTCCTTATATACACTGACATGCCATCTTCTAATGGCTCAAGTATTTAAAACAACTAGCTGTTTGAGCAGCCGATATATATATTAACATGTTATTATCATCTAATAGCTGGAACTTTTAGATCAACTGGTTGCTAGACACTTATCTACCATTAGAAGTAGAAAAGGTAATTTATTTGTTGGTATTCAAATGGGCTCTTATATATTAACATGACATTATCTTATGGCTTGAGCTTTTAGAGTAATTGATTGTTAGACACCTATCTACAGCACAACTGTAAGTAAAATAATAATAATAATAATTGTTGCGTGGCACGCCAACAACGCAGTGAGTTTAGATCCAATCTCAGGCCTCACCCACAAACGATAAACAAGAAGAAATATAAACTAGAAATAAATCAAAACAATCCAAACAAATCACGAGACAAAATATACGTGGAAAAACCCCAAACTAGGGTAAAAAAAACTACGGATGCAAACTTCCACTATGAAAAACGAAGATTACAAGGCAATATACTAACCTCTTCCTTAGAGATACAAAGAAAACCCTTTTCCCACACCTTAGAATAGCTCACCAATATTTACCTTAACCCTAGGGACCCCAATTTATAGTTTTGACAACTTCTCTTTCGCATCCCAGTTGCGAAAGGACTTTTGACATGAAATCCGTGAAACTCCTTTCCACATCCCAGTTGCAAAAGGACTTGCGACACAAAATCCGTGAAACTCCTTTCTGTATCCCAGTTGCGAAAGGACTTGCGACACGAAATCCGCGCAACCTCAACTGGTAGTGGGCGGCCCCAGATGTGGCTCCACTTCTCAACAATCTCCCACTTGGAGACACATCGCCATAAACATTTATCTTCTTCATCCGGAGTACACCACCTCCCCGTCTTCAAGCCTGAAGACCAATCAAAGCTGAACAGAGCTTCAGCTTCTCCCTTGTGACCTCCTTGGACAGCATATCTGCAGGATTCTTACTTGTATGAATCTTCTCCAGAGCAATCGATCCATCTTCCAGTAACGAACGTATGAAGTGATATCTGATGGCAATATGCTTGATCCTTAAATGAAAGGCTGAATTCTTAGCCAAGTGTATTGCACTCTGACTGTCACTGTACAACTTGCAATCTACTTGCCTCTTACCCAACTCTTCCATAAAACCTTGCATCCACACCATCTCCTTGCATGCTTCAGAAGCATATTAACATATTCTCGCTTCGTCGATATAGATACTATCTTCTATAACTGATAGACCCAACTGACTGCAGCACTTCCCAGAGTAAAGACATAACCTGTAGTGCTTCTTCTGCTGTCGATATCTCCTATCAAATCTGAATCCACGTAGCCTTGTAGCTTGATTTCTGATCCATCATAGCACAGTCTTACATCCTTAGTACCTACCAAATATTTAAGGATCCACTTCACAGCTTCCCAATGTTCCTTCCCGGGGTTGTTTATGAACCTACTAATAACTCCCACTGCTTGAGCAATGTCTGGCCTCGTGCTCACCACAGCATACATGAGACTCCCAATAGCTGCTGCGTATGAGACTTTAGCCATGTAGTCTCGTTCCTCCTGCGTCTTTGCCCCTTGTTCCTTAGATAGCTTGAAGTGGTTGACTAATGGAGTGTTAACCGGCTAAGCACCTCCTATATTGAATCGGTCAAGTACCTTAGTTATGTACTCTGTCTGTGACAAAACCAGTTTCTTGTTTTCCCCGTCACGTTTTATCCTCATGCCTAGGATTTGTTTTGCAGCTCCTAAATCCTTCATGGCAAATTCTCTAGACAGTTGTCTTTTGAGATCTGAGATGTCCTTCATGCTTGAACCGGCCACAAGCATATCATCAACGTACAGAAGAAGGATGATGTACGACGTATCAAACTTCTTCAAGTAACAATAGTGGTCTGCATGACATCTCCTAAAACCGTTTTCTGACATGAAACTGTCGAAGTTCTTGTACCACTGCCTTGAAGCCTGCTTCAGGCCATATAAACTCTTTTTCAGTTTACACACCTTGTTCTCCTTTCTTGGTGTCACGTATCCTGTCGGCTGATGCATATATATATCTCTTCTTTAAGGTCCCCATGAAGAAAGGCTGTCTTAACATCTAGTTGCTCTAGATGTAAGTCCTCTGTAGCCACTATACTTAAGACCATGCGAATCGTAGACATTTTCACTACAGGTGAAAATATTTCAGTGAAATCGATACCTGCCTTTTGTTGAAACCCTTTCACAACTAATCTGGCCTTGTACCGTTTCGAATCATCGTGTTCCTCCTTCAGTCTGTAAACCCACTTGTTATGAAGAGCTTTCTTACCCTTGAGTAGAGTGACTAGCTCCCATATACAATTAGACTCAAGAGAGTCCATCTCATCATCCATGGCCTGCTCCCAATTAACCCGTGTATCTGACTGTAGCGCCTCTTCAAAACATTCTAGTTCACCATTATCTGTCAGCAGTAGATAATATAAGGAGGGTGAGTATCGGACCGTGGATCTCCTCTCCCGAGTAGACCCCCTCACAACCGGTGTATGTAGCTCTGCCTCATAATGCTCCTGCGCATGATCAACCTATGGGGCTGTAACACCCGTGTCCGGTAACTCTTCTAAATTTACGAATTCTTTTTCATTGGCCTTATTTTCTTGTACACTGTCCTTATGCATCACTTTTTCATTGAAGACTACGTCCTTGCTTCTGATGATTTTTCTATTTTCTGCATCCCAAAACCTGTAGCCAAAATTATGTTACTCGTAGTCTATAAACGTGCACCTCCTGGACTTCGCATCCAGCTTGTTTCTGTGCTCTGCATCAATGTGAACATATGAAGTACAACAAAACACTTTGAGATATGCAAGGTTCAATTCTTTTTCAGTCCACGTTTCTTCTGGTAGCCTACCATCCAATGATGTTGAGGGACTTCTATTGATGAGATATGCGACAGTATTCACAGCATCTGCCCAAAAAATCTTGGGCAACCCTGCATGTAACCTCATGCTCCTGGTGCACTCAAGGATGGTCCTGTTAATGTGCTCAGCCACACCATTCTATTGTGGTGTCCTTGAAATCGTTTTTTGATATTTGATTCCATTTGTTGCACAATACTCTTCAAACCTCTTATCACAATACTCTCCCCCATTATCAGATCTGAGACATTTTACTGTTTTACCTGTCTCATTTTTTACCATAACTTTTCACTTCTTAAATACATCAAATACATCAGATTTATGCTTTAAGAAATAGACCCACAATTTTCTACTAGCATCATCAATAAAAGTAATAAAATAACGTGAGCCATCAAGAGATAATACCTGTGCCGGTCCCCACACATCAGTGTGTATAAGCTCCAACAGATGCGTTTTTGGAGCGCGTCCCATCTTCTTGAAGCTTACCCTCTTCTGCTTGCCATATACGCAGTCTTTGCAGAATTTCAAGTCAATAGACTTTAGCCCTGGTAGCTTCCCTTTAGACAATAGCACTTTCATCCCCTTCTCATTCATATGTCCCAACCTCTGATGTCATCACTGCCCATTCACTCCAGATGATGCGACTGCGAGTGAACTATAAGATCCTGAAGTCACGTACAAAGTATCTTCCTTCTTACCTCGAGATATTACCAAGGCACCTTTTGTAATCTTCCAAGAATCACTGGTGAATGTCGTCACATAACCGGTATCGGCTAATTGCCCCACAGAGATCAAGTTACGTTTCAAACTCGGTACATGTCTGACATCCTTCAATTTCAAGACCGTTCCGTCTTTCTGATTTACATGAACATCCCCCTTTCCAACAATACTACACGGCTCATCATCACCTAGGTAGACTCTCCCAAAGTCACTTGACACATAATCATGCAGAACTTCCTTACATGAGGTGGCATGAAACAAAGCACCCGAGTCTATAACCCAAGACTCATTCCTCGTATCAAGAGACAAGATCAACGCCTCTGCGTCACTCTCCTCAAATAGATTCACTAAATCCTTCCCGCCTTGAGAGCTTCATTCTTGTTTCTTAAGCGACCTGTAATCACGTTTCATGTGCCCCTTCTTACCGCAATGCCAACACATGTCTTTGTCTTTCGGTCCCTTGGACTTCTTTATCACTTAGAACACCCGTGTTTATTACCTCCTTTGTTCAGCGATCTTCATTTTCCTTCAACGTTTAGAGCATTCCCTGAATCCCCTGAAACTCCTGATGCCTTCCTTCTAGATTCTTCACTGAGAATTAGATCGGCCACATTATCAAATTTCAAATTGTTGACTCGACTCGAGGAATTGCTCACAAAGAATCACCAAACCATCCCAATCGTCCAGTAACCGAATAAGATCGATAACGCATACGACCTCATCCTCAAAAACAATGCCAACGGATTCCAACTGACTCGTGACTGTATTGAACTCGTTTAAATGTTCAGTCACGCTCCCACCATCTGACATCTTCATGTTGAATAGTTGTTTCATAAGATGAACCTTGTTGGATGCAGAGGGTTTTTCATACATGGTGGCTAGGGCTTCCATTAATTCTTTTGTAGTTTTCACCTTGGATATATTAAAGGTGACGCTCTTAGATAAAGAGAGTCGAATCGTTCCTAAAGCCCTCCTATCCAGTAAAAACCATTCATCATCTGTCATCTTTTCTGGTTTCTTCTCTTTTCTTCCTAGAGGAATATAGAGGTCCTTCTGTTATAGATAGTCCTCCATCTGCATCATCCAGAAGGCAAAGTTTGAACTATCAAACTTCTCAAATTTAGTTTTCCCTTCTTCTGCTATCACTCCAAATAGAATTAAACCAATAGCTCTGATACTAATTGTTGCGCAGCACACCAACAACGCAGTGAGGCCTGAGATTGGATCTAGGCTCACTGCGTTGTTGGCGTGCTGCGCAACAACAATACTTATTTGATAGTATCCAAATGGATGATTAACAACAGTGGTTTCCGCATTTTAGCCCATTTGATTGGAGTCAATATATGACATGTGTACCATTCTAGGCGGCTATATATCAAGCGCCAAAATTAATACAAGTTTTGGACTGTTACTTAGTGACTGTGGTTTCCACAATTTAGTTGAGATGGTGATATTACTGGCTTTATTAGAGGTGATCAGGTCACGAAAGCTACTACTCCTTTGGAAATTGGAATTTTCTTCCCATGTCTTTTGCTAAAGTGGACAAGTACTTGAAAGAATGTTCAACCAATTTGAATTTTGAACAGTAGTTTCCACAATTTATTCAGTTTGATTTGAATCAAAATAAGCCATGTGTACCATTTCCAAGGTGCCTGCGCAAGCCTTATACACAACCAGAGTATAAATAACTACCCTATTGGGAACTGGTTGCGAGATAGACACGTCTTGTTTGTATATATGACTTGGGGAAGAAGGCGGCGATATGGTCAATCACTTTCTTCCGGGGTAAATACTCTGAATCCAAATTCATGGAGCTTCTCTGGAATTCTCACAAAGATTCTTCGAATCCACGAAGGATGCAAACAGAAATAATCTCTAATAATTCAAAAATAAATTTATTGATAATAAAAACGAATTTACAATCTTTTATAGACACGCGGTCATGAATCCTACTGGACTAGGTTTTTGGTATTAAAAAAAATAATAATAAGTGTCCAATTTAGCCTAACCACCTTATTCTCCTAATTTTTCTAAGCCCTTTTCATGTTGGGCATGCACGACTCCTAAAACTCAAAGGATCAAAATTTATGATCGAATTAAAACTTACTATTTATAATAAAAACATAAATAAAATGGACTCTCGACTGTTGATCTGATAGAGTCTCGCAAATCCGGCATCGGCAACCCGACATAGCGGGGTTGGTTGGCTAAAGTAGCTTCTCTTACCCCAAAATCAAATATGTTTTGTCGATTTGTGAGATAGGATTGTTTTGAGATTCTAATGGTCCCAATCACTTGTACCTTCAACCGGGCCTTCTCCGGTAAAGCGTCCGCCACCCACCCTACATCAGTATAGGGCATGTCCTGGTCATTATTTAGTGTGTATGATGAGGATCTTAGAGGTGACCTTCGGAATATGGAATTTTCTTTGCAGTTTTTCTTTCTGTTTTTTTTTTTCTCTAACGTGGAAAAATATCCAAACGTAGGTTCAATTAATCGGGCGCGGTGGATACCCGAGTTGTGTGTACCCCTGACTGTGGGGCTCACAGTGATATATGTGCCTTAAATCCACACTGTCTAACCATTTTGACAGCTCACTTTAGGGTATGATGCCAAAAATGAAGCTGACCTAAATCTTAGGTGGACCACACCACAGGAAACATTTGTGATTGAATCCCCACCATTAAAAACTTCATGGATTCAACTGGAATGTTTATTTGCCATCTAACCTGTTGATAAGGTTGCAAAGACCTAGATAAAGAGACCACACAAGTATCATCTTGATCCAAGGCTTTTGTGGCCAACAAGAAGTTTTTAATGGTCAATTACCACTGTTTCCTGTACCATGGTCCATCTGGGATTCGGATCTGCTTCATTTTTTGGATCATGCCCTAAAATGAGCTTTCAATACAGATGGATGGCATGGATGTAATCATATACATCAAGATGGATGGCATGGTTGTAATCATATACATCATGGTGGGCCCCACAGTCAGGGTCCCACCCACCTTGATGGACGGGGGTTCCACCAAAGCCTCGCCCAACCAATCGGAGTTTTGGACTGTAACTAAAAAACAGTGGTTTCCGCAATTTAGACCATTTGATCTGAGTCAATATATGCCAAATGTACCATTTCCAGGTGCCTGCGTATCAAGTATGATACGCAGCCAGAGTAGAAATAACTGTCTTAATCCTCTGTTTGCCAAAAGCACGACTTTCCTGCTTTTTTTCCTCGTTTACTGACTAGCGATTGGCCCATCTCAACACCGATGCAATAACACAATCACACGGTCCAGTTAAATTGCTACAACCGTAATTTTGCTGCTTGACGCAAACAGAGGATCCGTATTCGTTGAGCAATGGTTGCACGATAGACACGTTTGTACGGTCTCACTTGAGTATTTATGTCGTTGTCGGCTGATTGGTGATTGTACGATGATGATGGGGAGATATTCATAGATATAACTAAAGGTGAGACAACGAAAGCTGCCTACTTAGAATTTTCTTTGCATGTCTTTCTCTAAAGTGGGAAAATATATCCAAACAGAGACTGCCACGGACGTGGCACTGTTACCATCATCGACTGAGAAAAATCATAAGGTTCTGAAGTATGGATGAAGTCCTGATCCAGTCGCGTCGTTGCATAACAATGGGACCATGCTTTGTTAATCCAGCCTGATGGATGATAAAAAGATAATAATAAAGTCTTCCTATGGATGATAAAAAGATAATAATGAAGTCTTCCTGATTGGATGATCCTAGCTGTCTGGTTTATGACATTATTTTCCTTGATTATTCCTTGGTTTTTTTTTTTTTTTTTTGTCTCAGCGAAAATATTTTTGAAAATTGAGATCTTTTTATTTTCTCAGCTTCTTCTAAGAAAGAGCGTCCTGCACGGGTAAAAGGATTTCCCATATGCCACGTATGCTAATTAACAGTTGCAATGGACCGGGTAACCGGCCGACCCAATGAGTTAACTTGGTCCTGGGCCGCCTTGGACCTACTAGTCTCCACGTTGGTCGGGCTTGGACTTTAGAAGGAAGCTTCTAAAAGACAAACATTAGAAGGAAGCTTCCTTTTCACCATTCCAAACCAACCCACCACTGGTTTCCCCAAATAGCCCCACATATTTGTTTGCACTGATGTTTCCCAATCTACATAATTTTATAGCAGTTGATTTGATGAGTTACACAGGTAGGAGGTGGCTGCGCAGTGAAAATCCTATTTATTCTAGACGAGCCTGCTTCGAAAATATTTAAAGTATTCTGCCCATCATTTTGTGCTGTTTTTTATATAACCGTCTGGCCTAGTTTGCCCTTTATTTGAGACAAGTAACGTTGTAGTGAGAGTGGTCATCAATGTCCTGGCATCTGAAGCTAGGTGGAGCCACCATGGTGTTTGTGAGAAATCCACCTTATCTACATGTTTATCCAAATCATTTTATGGCATGAGCCCAAAAAATGAGGCATATTCAAAGCTCAGGTGGGTCACACAACAGAAAACAGTGGTGATTGTATGCCTCTGTTGAAACATTCATGGGGCACATAAGATTTGGATTATATAGGTGCTATGTGGATGGGGTGGTTGTTCATTGTTTTCTATAGTGTGGCCCACCTGATACCTGGGGCATCCCATTTTGATGGTCGAGCGACCTTGTTGAACTGGTTGGATGTCATACAAACAGCACAGTGGTCCCGTTTACAACTAGCATGTGAGCATTTCTTCATTTCTGTTGATGTGGAATGTAGGACATCTGGTGCTCGCTCCAACCTCTCATCCTAGCGTCACTCAGTTTTCATCACTATCCAAGTGATGGAGGAGAGGCTTGACCGTTGAATGATGGACCCCACTCCCTCCCTCCATGCTATGAAGAGATCCCAAGGAATAAAGAGATGTGCCATCCATTGATGCGCTGTGTGTTTGGTTGTCATGAGGGAGCTTCTCAAAGGCCTTAAACCTCAAATTCTCACTCCTAGAACTCCGCTTCACAAGCGGTGCCCGCACTTCTATTTTCCCTTCAAGCATGCTAACCGCAGCAGACATTGCTGGCCTCAGGCTAGGAGACGGGTTGGTGCATAAGAGAGCCAAATTCAGCATCCTCAATGCCTCTTCCTCAGAGTAGTCTAATCCGAGGCTCGGGTCTACAAGTTCTAGGAGACTTCCCTGCTCTTGTAGCACATAGGCCTGAAATCATACAGGGAGAAACATAACTGTTAGGATGCTAAAACAACAATCTGTCCTTTTTTATACGAATGCGCTCTCTCTATATTTGTGAATGCAGTAGTACAAATTTGTGCCAGAGTATTACCCAAAATACAAAAAAAAAATAAAATGAGTGCATCTATCAATGGGAGTGGTTAGTAGCAATTCCTATGAAAGAGATGTAAAGTCAAAAGAGGGTAGATAAGTTTATTTCTTTTGTTTGAAAAAAGAAATAGGACTTTTTTTTTTTTTTTTCACCATTAGTTGCACCAACAATATTTCTCAAAGGAACAAAGATAAATAAGTAAATAAAACGAAAGCTAAAACAATGTCAATCTTATTAATACGTGATTGAAATTCATTACATTGACATAGTAAAAATAATTAGAGACAAAGAAAGTTAATACCTAATTTGTCTGTGGGAACAAATGATCCAAGCAAATGGTTAACAAGATGCAACTGAAAAGGTGATTGTCCAAATAAAAACTCAATTGATCGGGATTCGACAACTTAGGATTGTGGATGTTTAATACAATCTTATGGTATTGTAGCGATGGCTCTGGACAACAGCAACCTTTTTTGTTTTTTGGGTTAGCTTGTTAGTACACACCCATGTCAGTACACACACTCCATGTTAGCCACCCCCACTAGGGATCGATACCAAGACCTCAAGTGTTGAAACGAGGTATCTCCACTCAGTCTGCCAATTGAGCTATGGATCTGGGTGTTGGACAACAACAACCTATTTTAAGACAAGGCTAAGTTATGTATACTATGTTAGGATAAATGTAAAGATGGATATAAAAGAAACATAAATTGTATTTGATGTGGGTCTCGAGCTTTTCATCGCGTGCTCATTTATAGATTGTTGAGACGGAAAAACCCTCGTTGGGTTTCCTTGTTAGTTTAGAATCTTTTGCAGTTACAACAAACATTAATTCCAAATAGGTAGATTTGTGTAAATTTGAAATCGTTGGTTTTCAGATCTTTAGATTTTTTCATATTGAAGACCTTCATGACTTACAACATTTAGATTTGTGATCAATTAAGGGAACCTCTACTATGCATTTTGGACCTTAAATCAATCATGGTCATGTATCTGAATGACCCAATCAAACTACCTCCTTCAAACCCGGATCTCTTGCTCCCGTCTAATTGAACTAGTAGGATTAATGAGGATTTACCTGTTAAGATGTGGAGCCACATTTGAGACAGTCCTCAACCGGTCGTGAGCCATGCTCGACCAGTCGTAGGGTCTGGCTCGACCGGTCGTGGACCGACTCGACTCAAAGTCCAACGAGCACTGTTTTTTTATCCCGAGGTGCTCGACCGGTCGTGGTCCATTCACGACCGGTCGTGGTCCATTCACGACGGGTCGTGGGGTCTTCTCGACCGGTCGTGCAAACTGCACGACCAGTCGAGGTTACGCAGATTCATTCCACGATTTTGTGCGAATTTCGTGTCACAAGTCCTTTCGCAACTGGGATGCGGAAAAGGGAGTTACCTAAACTATAAATAGGGGTTCCTAGGGTTTTTCTAGGGATTGTAAAAGCAAAGAAAAATTATTCTAAGGTGTGGGCAAAGGGTTTTCTATGTGCTTTCCAAGGGAGAGGTTAGTATATTGCCTTGTAATCTTCGTTCTTCATAGTGAAAGTTTGCATCCGTGGTTTTTTACCCTAGTTTGGGGTTTTTCCATGTACATCTTGTCTTGTGGTTTGTTTTGAATGCTTTGATCTATTTCTAGTTTATATTTCTTCTTGTTTATCATTTGTGGGTGAGGCCTGAGATTGTATCTAAGCTCACTGCGTTGTTAGTGTGCTCAACAACCGGTATCAGAGCTATTAGTTTAGTTCTATTGGGAGCGATGACAGAAGAAGAGAAAACTAGAATTAAGAAGTTTGATGGTTCAAACTTTACCTTCTGGAAGATGCAGATGGAGGATTATCTGTATCAGAAGGACCTCTATATTCCTCTAGGAGGAAAAGAGAAGAAACCAGAAAAGATGACAGATGATGAATGGTTTTTACTAGATAGGAAGGCTTTAGGAATGATCCAACTCTCTTTGTCTAAGAGCGTTGCCTTCAATACATCCAAGGTGAAAACTACAAAAGAATTAATGGAAGCCCTAGCCACCATGTATGAAAAACCCTCTGCATCTAACAAGGTTCATCTTATGAAATAGCTATTTAACATGAAGATGTCAGATGGTGGAAGCGTGGCTGAACATCTAAACGAGTTCAATACAGTCATGAGCCAGTTGTAATCCGTTGGCATTGCTTTTGAGGATGAGGTCAGGACATTATTGATCTTGTCCAGTTTGCCAGACAGTTAGGATGGTTTGGTGATTGCTGTGAGCAATTCTTCAGGGTCGGCAAAGCTGAAATTTGATAATGTGACCAGTCTAATTCTCAGTGAAGAATCTAGAAGAAAGGCATCAGGAGTTTCAGGGGATTCAGGGAATGCTCTAAACGTTGAAGGAAGAGGAAGATCGCTGAACAAATGAGGTAATAAACACGAGCGTTCTAAGTCGATGAAGAAGTCCAAGGGACTGAAAGACAAAGACGGGTGCTGACATTGCGGCAAGAAGGGGCACATAAAACGTGATTGCAAGGCACTCAAGAAACAAGAAGGAAACTCTCTAGGTGGGAAGGATTCGATGAATCTATCTGAGGAGAGTAACACAGAGGCGTTGATCTTGTCTCTTGATATGAGGAGTGAGTCTTGGGTTATAGACTCGAGTGCTTCGTTTCATGCCACCTCATGTAAGGAAGTTCTGCGTGATTATGTGTCAGGTGACTTTGAGAGAGTCTACCTGGGTGATAATGAGCCGTGTAGTATTGTTGGAAAGGGGGACGTTCATGTAAATCAGAAAGACGGAACGGTCTTGAAATTGAAAGATGTCAGACATGTACTGAGTTTAAAATGTAACTTGATTTCAGTGGGACAGTTGGCCGATACCGGTTATATGACGACATTCACCAGTGATTCCTGGAAGATCACAAAAGGTGCCTTAGTGATATCTCGAGGCAAAAATGAAGGTACTTTGTACTTGACTTCAGGATCGTATAGTTCACTTACAGTCGCATCAATTAGAGTAAATGGACAGTTATGACATTAGAGGTTAGGACATATGAGTGAGAAGGGGATGAAAGTGCAATTGTCAAAAGGGAAGCTACCAGGGCTAAAGTTTATTAATTTGGAATTCTGCGAGGACTGCGTGTATGACAAGCAGAAGAGGTGAGCTTCAAGAAGACGGAACGCGCTCCAAAGACGCATCTGTTGGAGCTTGTACAAACTGATGTATGGGGACCGACACAGGTATTATCTGGTGGCTCACGTTATTTTGTTACTTTTATTGATGATGCTAGTAGAAAACTGTCGGTTTATTTCTTAAAGCATAAATCTAATGTATTTGATGTATTTAAGAAGTGGAAAGTTATGGTAGAAAATGAGACAGGTAAAATAGTAAAATGTCTCAGATTTGATAATGTGGGAGAGTACTGAGATAAGAGATTTGAGGAGTATTGTATAGAAAATGAAATCAAACATTAGAAAATGATTCCAGGGACACCACAATATAATAGTGTGGCTAAACACATTAACAGAACCATTCTTGAGCACGCCAGGAGCATAAGATTACATGAAATGTTGTCCAAGACCTTTTGGGTAGATACTGTGAATATTGCTGCCTATCGCATCAATAGAAGTCCCTCAATACCATTGGATGATGGGCTACCAGAAGAAACGTGGACTGCGAAAGAAGTGAAACTTGCACATCTCAGAGTGTTTGGTTACACTTCATATGTTCACATTGATACAGAGCATAGAAATAAGCTGGATGCGAAGTCCAGGAGGGGCACGTTTATAGGCTACGGGCAACATGATTTTGGCTACAGGTTTTGGGATGTAGAAAACAGAAAATTATCAGAAGCAAGGACGTAGTCTTCAATGAAAAAGTGATGCATAAGGACAGTGCGCAGGAAAATAAGACCAAGGAGAAAGAATTCGTAAACATGGAAGAGTTACAGGACACGGGTGTTGCAGCTAGAGGTGGGCATCGAGTCGAGTCGAGTCGAGGTGGGCCAAGCTTGGCTTGGCTTGGCTTGTCCATGATGTATTCGAGTTCGAGCTCGAGCTCGAGCTTGGCCTCAAGCTCGACATTGAAGCTTGGCTTGTTTGCTAAAGCTGTCGAGTCGAGCTAGTGGTTCGAGTCGAGTCAAGTTTACCTCAAGTCGAGCTCGAGCTTGTTGGGTGAGAGAGTAATGGATTTTGTTCTTGATCCTCCGCTATTGATGAAAAATTCAAAAATCTTAAGAGAATTAAAGCAAAACCTGATGAAAAAAATCAAACAAAGCTTCGAATCAGATGAGGAAACCTGTAAGAACTGATCTATTCTTGATCTTCTTCCACCAGCAGAAATCCAAGTACTAGAAAAGAAATAGAGCAGAACACAGATCAGAAATCCAAGTAAATAGCTCTAGCCAATCAGATCATTGTATTTCCTTGAAGCTCTAACAAATCTGAGAAGAACTTATCTCAAATTTATTGGGTTTCTCACCTAAGAAGTAGATCTCAAGAGATTGAAATCATACTATTGTGGAGCTAAAATGAAAACTGGTGGTAGTGGTCGAGGCGGGCGTGCGGCTGACAGTGGGCAGAGAAAGAGAAGAAAGGGAAAGGGAGGGGGGTGCGTGTGGTCGGGTAGAGACTCTAGGGTTTATTTTTTTATTTTTAAGTTTAAACATAAAATTTATATTAATATATATATAATATTTAATATATTTATTAATCGAGCCGAGTCGAGCTCGAGTTCGAGCTTCGAGTCGAGTCGAGTTGAAATGCCCCCTGGTCGAACTTGGCTTGAACTCAACTCGAGCTTCAAATAATTAGCTTGGCTTGGCTTGAATCGGCCATTCAAGTCGAGTCAATCCGAGCTTACTCGAGCCGAGTTAAGCGAGCTTTTCGAGCTAGCTTGACTCGTGAACAGCCCTAGTTGCAGCGCCACAGGATGATCATGCACAAGAGCATTATGAGGCAGAGCTGTATACACCGGTTGTGAGGAGGTCTACTTGGGAGAAGAGACCCACGGTCCGATTCTCACCCTCCTTACATTATCTATTGTTGACAGATAATGGCGAACCAGACTGTTTTGAAGAGGTATTACAGGTGTATACACGGGTTAAATGGGAGCAGGCCATGGATGAGGAGATGGACTCTCTTGAGTCTAATCGTACATGGGAGCTAGTCACTCTACCTAAGGATAAGAAAGCTCTTCATAACGAGTGGGTTTACAGACTGAAGGAGGAGCACGATGGTTCGAAACGTTACAAGGCTAGATTAGTTATGAAAGGGTTTCAACAAAAGGCAGGTATTTATTTCACTAAAATATTTTCACCTGTAGTGAAAATGTCTACGATTCGCATGGTCTTAAGTATAGTGACTACAGAGGACTTACATCTAGAACAGCTAGATGTTAAGACAATTTTTCTTCATGGGGACCTTGAAGAAGAGATATATATGCATCAGCCGATAGGATACGTGGCATCAGAAAAGGAGAACAAGGTGTGCAGACTGAAGAAGAGTCTATATGGCCTCAAGCAGGCCCCGAGGCAGTAGTACAAGAATTTCGATAGTTTCATATCGGGAAACGGTTATAGGAGATGTCATGCTGACCACTGTTGCTATTTGAAGAAGTTTGATACGTCGTACATCATCCTTCTTCTGTACATTGATGATATACTTGTGGCAGGTTTAAGCATGAAGGACATCTCAGATCTCAAAAGACAACTGTCTAGAGAATTTGCTATGAAGGATCTAGGAGCTGCAAACAAATCCTAGGCATGAGGATAAAGCGTGACAGGAAAAATAAGAAACTAATTTTGTCACAGGTAGAGTACATAGCCAAGGTACTTGATTAATTCAATATGGGAGGTGCTAAGCCAGTTAACACTCCATTAGTCAACCACTTCAAGCTATTTAAGGAGCAAGGTGCAAAGACGCAGGAGGAACGAGACTATATGGCTAAAGTCCCATACGCGTCAGCTATTGGGAGTCTCATGTATGTTATGGTGAGCACGAGGTCAGATATTGCTCAAGCAGTGGGAGTTGTTAGCAGATTCATGAACAACCCCAGGAAGGAACATTAAGAAGCTGTGAAGTTGATCCTTAGATACTTGGTAGGTACTAAGGATGTAGGGTTGTGCTATGGTGGATCGGAAATCAAGCTACAAGGCTACGTGGATTCAGACTTGGCAGGAGATATCGATAGCAGAAGAAGCACTACAGGTTATGTCTTTACTCTGGGTAGTGTTGCAATCAATTGGGTCTCTCAGTTACAGAAGATAGTATCTATTAATACGACAGAGGCAGAATATGTTGCGGCTACAGAAGCGTGCAAGGAGATGGTGTGGATGCAAGGTTTTATGGAAGCATTAGGTAAGAAGCAAGCGGATTGCAAACTGTATAGTGACAGTTAGAGTACAATACACTTGGCTAAGAATTTAGCCTTTTATTCAAGGACCAAGCATATTGCCATCAGATATCACTTCATACACTCGTTACTGGAAGATAGACCGATTACTCTGGAAAAGATCCATACAAGTGAGAATCTTTCGGATATGCTGACCAAGGCGGTCACACGGGAGAAGCTGAAGCTCTGCTCAGCTTTGATTGGTGTTCAGGCTTGAAGACAGGGAGGTGGTGTACTCCGGATGAAGAAGACAAAGGTTTAAGGCGATGTGTCTCCAAGTGAGAGATTGTTAAGATGTGAAGCCACATTTGAGACTGTCCTCGACCGGTCGTGAGCCATGCTCGACCGGTCGTAGGGTCCGACTCGACTCAAAGTCCAGCGAGCACTATTTTTTGATCCCGAGGTGTTCGGCCGGTCGTGATCCATTCACGACCGGTCATGGGGTCCTCTCGACTAGTCGTGCAGACTGTACGACCAGTCAAGGTTACGCAGATTCGTTCCGCGATTTTGCACGAATTTCATGTCACAAGTCCTTTCGCAACTAGGATGCGGAAAGGGGAGTTACCTAGACTATAAATAGGGGTTCCTAGGGTTTTTCTAAGGATTGTAAAAGCAAAGGAAAATTATTTTAAGGTGTGGGAAAAGGGTTTTTGTAACATTCCGAAGTTTTACTGTTTTGAATTTTCAAAAAAAAATCCTTAAATTAATTTTTTTTAATGTAATTAACTTATATTATCACTTATTAACCATTAACACTCAATGCTAGCTTATACACGAGTGGTTACATGCGTCACGATCGGACCATGTGACAACGGCCGTCAAGCAGTGCAGCCCGATTACACTTAGTGACGGCTGTGAGCGCCCAAGCGACCGAGGAAGGTCAGAAAAATCTAAAAATTTAGAAAATCTTAGATCTCACTGGGCTTGTGGTCCATCGCGGACTACGGACCCAATGGACACCCAGAAGTACCATCTGGCGCTTGCCCAATGCGCCCCACCAATGCCAGATTAAAATCTGGCACTGACAAAAGAAACTGAGACTCCGGGCCTTCCAGCCGTCGGATTTCTTCCAAATTTATGGTGGTGATTTAATATATTTTTCTACACCCGTCCACCAAATCTGGGACCCGATCGTGGCACGGTGACCGTTGATCGCAAATCGGACCCGTGCGACCAAACCCCGCATCCGTTCGTTCCCAAATTTTGTAAGGCCCCTCATCGGGCCATGGACCACTTATTCTATAAATTTCATGGCCAGAGGGCCATCAGAAATGCTCCAATCACCAAAATGGCCCCCACAGGACCACTTAAAGGTCAGAAACGCTTTCTCAGATCATATATCTGTTCATCCGTTCGTCCTCAATTTTTACATGGGCCCTAGTCGGGTCATAAGGCACCTACACGCCGAATTTGGTGGCCGAGGGTGTTAGGGCCACCCCAACACCAATAGGGAGTCCCATAAGTCTATTTTAGAAATTGTGGAAGCTTAGGGCCATTTCCACCAAATTTGGCATTATAAAAGGGCCTCATTTGGGGCACCCTCTCTCTCCATACGAATTTTACCCTAGAGAAAGGGAAGAGAGAAGAGAAAAAAAAGGGAGAAGAGAAAGAAGAGAAAGGAGAAGAAAGAGAGAAGGAAGAAGGGTAGGGTGGACCTTAGATCGTGGTGGGGCCCAAGGAAATCAAACCTCACATCTCCCTACCTTATCTCCAAGAAGAAATCTCATCCGCAACCGCCCTTTTCATTCCGTTGATCGCCTAGGTAAGATCCAACACTCATTCTCCTTGAAACCCTTATGATAAGAAGAGTTTTGCTTGAGATTCTAACATGCAAATGTTATTTTAGGGATTCCAACCGATTAACCCCCAAAATCCACCCTCCTAGGGTGTTCCCAAGCCTTCAACGAATCCGAAGGTGAGGACTATTGTTCTTAGGTGGCCTAGCACCAATTATAATACTAGCTTAATGATTTTGGATGCTTGATTGGTACATTTGAAAGCCTAGAGAATCCTAGGAATTATAGGTTCTTGAAATTGTATGGATGCACATGATGTTCTTCATAATGTTATTGTTGTTCACATGATTTTCATGAATGGATGATAATATGCTTATGCCATGTCATTCTTTCATATGTTATTGATCCATGTCGTGTATGCTTCTATTACCCTTATGTATATGATGGCTTGAGATGGAGGAAGTGCGTAACTTTCTCACCACACCCACACACCTCACATGCACTATATTACTTGATTTCTTGCTAGGAACATCTAATTCGTATGACTGAGATGCGTGGAGTATGATGATGACATACTAGTGATAATCTGTATAGTTGGCTTGTTAAGGTTAGCCCTCACTACATTGGGTTGGTCAGGAAACATGAGGAGAGCGAAGGTGACTCCAAGGGTAGGACCGCCTCGAGGCTAAACCAGTGAGTTTGGACGGGTGTGTTTGGGTGGCTGTAGTTTGACTACATGGGTCTCTCGTGCCCGAGGTCGCTCGTCTCACGCTCGCCTGGCTCGTGCGGTCCTAGATCAACCCTATTTGTTAACCCTGTGTGCCCACATATGAATGGAATCTAAACCACCCTGCAACCGTTGTAGTCCATTGAAAATTCACTTGAAACTGGTCCACAGCCTCGCGAGCCGGGCATGGTGGAATGGGACACTATGTCCGAGCTGTCGGCCTACGCTGGGGTACCGCGCCTCCCCGTAGTGACCGCGAGCGATCCCTTCCTTTCGGCACTCCTCATGTGCTTGGTGTCGGGGATGAGGAACCCGACGGGATCACGGACCGCGAGGTCTCGGCCTCACGCATTGATGGGGTCTTGGCCTCGCAAACCGCTTTAGGGCATTGATAGATGGGTGAATCGAATCCCCAACTTCTGGGATGAATGAACTTAATTAATAAATCGGCTAACACGATCGCATTGCACGCATTGTTAGGGTGGCGACTCAAGTCGAGGTCGCCTCCGAGGAGTGTTGTCATATGCGATCGTTAGATGGAGTCGCTTGAGGGAGTGTTGTGGCGAGGGCATGCATCATATCATCCCGCATGCATGCATTTTAAATAAGAGTTATTAGGTGTTGATGATTGTCTGCCTTTTTTCATTAAGTTCATATTACAATTGATGCCCGTTGTAACTTGAGACCAATAGTTTACACCGAGTTGATCACTCACTCCCACTCTGGGACGGTGTTTTAAAACACCAACCGGACCCATTCATAAATGCACTGGTGACTCAGGGCACGAGGAGCCCCGCGGCAGGCGAGCTTGGACGAGGAGTATGAGTGTACTTTTAGTTGATGGGCGGCTCTCCATCGACAAAGTGAGGGATTGGACCGCCGAGTTGTGGACTCACTTTATTCTTGTGGACATATCATTTTATTCTAGATTTTGATGGGCAACGCCTTATGCGACCCTTTTCATATTCTTTGGACTTGTATATGTATTTGAACTTCTTTCATTTCAGTAAATCAGTTATGATTATGTTTCATGCTCCAGGATATTCCAAATTGTGCATTTAAGTTTGATTAACCATAAAACCATAAAATGTATGATAAGTGATGCTCGGGAAGTCGGGAGTCGAGTCTATGCACGACCCCTGATTTTCCGGGGCGTTACAGTTTTCTATGTGCTTCCAAGGGAGAGGTTAGTATATTGCCTTGTAATCTTCGTTCTTCATAAGCTTCATGATCGTTACCAACCCCTCAGATCGTGAAGCCTTTATCTTCCAAACCTTGGGTATTAATGTCACAACTCTATCTATAGGTGTTACAACTCGGATAGTCAAATGGCAGAGACCTAACAATGGATGGCTAAAGCTTAATATTGATGGCTCGGTCAGAGAAAACCTGGGAGTAGGTGGAGGTGGGGGTATATGCAGAGACCACCAGAGATCTCTGATCTTCGCCTTCCACAATTACTACGGGCTAGTCACGAATACAGTAGCGGAAGCTCAAGCAATGGTAAGACGGTCTGAAGATTTGTAAAAACTTGAGGTTTTCAAACATAGTGATTGAAATTGACTCCTAGGTAATCTTTGAAACGACATCTAACCCGCTTTCCCTGGGCAGCTGGAACATCTGGTATCCGATGGGCTACATCCAGTCTCACTGACCAGCTCAACCTTCGTTTCTCTCACACCCCCGCGAAGGCAATTTAGTAGGAGATGCCCTTACCAAAGTTGCAAGTAGGGGTGCACACGGGTCGGTTCAGTCCGATTTTGGGGTGTAACTGGAACCGAATCGTTCCTAATGGTTCTGCAAATATTGGAACCGGAACTGAACCGTTAGAACCCTAGAACCGAACCGGAACCGGACCGTGAAGAACGGTTCGGTTCCGGATCGGATCCATGGTTCTGGGCTTTTAAAATTTTAGGTTTTTAATCATTGTATTTCATCATATGTAATTGTAGGGTTTCTTCAGTGTATATCCTCAGAAAATGGAGGGCAAGACCTATAAATTCCTGTAAATATACCTAGGGCTTTGTTTTTCCTTAATTAGTTTCTAGCAGCTTTAGATTTACATATGGAAACCATTAATTTAGTTAAAGTGAAGAAGCGGAAGCGGTCAATCCGCTGCGATGGTTATGTCGCCGATGTATAGTCTAAGTTCCAGTGGGTCGGTGCGAAGAATGGACACTCGTCCTGTCCCTTTGATTCAAAATCCGTTATCAAGAACTACTTGAACTTTATCAAGAGTGGATCGCCCTAACGTATGATGTTCTTCAATTGTGGAGAATGGATTGATTTTCCAGAAAATGTTATTGCTTTGATTGTTGATGCTTTTAGGTTTAAGAGATCAACTATTGAGATTTTGATGAGAAATATGAACTATCTTGTTGATTCTGTCTACATGGTTATGACTGAACTGAAAACCAATTCACAGCGATCAATTGCTTGGATCGATGAAATGGGGAAATGCTTCTTCCCAGGTGTTTACGTGGAGGATGATGATATTTGGAGTGATGGTGATAAGATTGTGGTTGAGGTTGATGTTGGTATTGGTGGGGCTTGCAGTTCTGGGCCTAAAGAATGCAATTCTCGGTTAGAGGAGACCAAGGTGAGTTCACATATAAACATCGGATCGACGGTTCGGATCCACGGTTCTTGTTACGGATCGGTTTTACGGTTCGGTTAACGATTCGGATCAACGGTTCGGTTCGGTTCTACAAGACCCTAAACTAGAACCGATCCGTAATCAACGGTTTTCAAAATTTGGGAACCGGAACTGGACCATTAGCACCCTGGAACTGGACCAAAGCAGACCGATCCAACGGTTTCGGTCCGGTTACACGGTTCCAACGGTTAAATGTGCACCCCCGGCTGCAACTGGAGGAAAGCCCGACACATTTTTCCACTCCTCTACCCTCCTCCCAGTCTCGACAAGGGGCTCTTTAGTTTTGGATCAAGCAGGAGTTAGCCTTCTTAGGCAGAGTTTCTATAAGAAAGGCATGGGATGAATCTCTCCTCAGCCCCGGCCTTTGTTTTAGTCCTATAACATAGTCTCTTCCATCTTCTTCGGCATCCATCACCCCGCAGCTTTTTTTCTATCTCGTGTTGCTATGCCAATTGATGCTCTCCTTTTTCTTTTTTTTTTTTTTCTGTCAGGATTACGCCGAGGAAGTTTTATCTGGGGTGCTTAATCTAGGCAGATAATCAGAGGCCGTGGGGGAAGGGCAACCTAGCTGAGTTTTATTTTTATTTTATTTTTTGTTTTAATGCGACTTACGGTTTTCTGTCTCGAGATGGACCACCGCTAGCCGTTACTGTTTGAAGCTAGCCCTGCGTGGGGTCTGCTTCAGAAGCCCATGATGATTCGGTGAAGTTGTGGATGTTTAGGCTGAGATTTTTCTGCTGTGGGTGGGAAGTTTTTAACTACCAGTGTGGCTACTAGTTTGGGTCTTTGGATTTGAAGACAGCAAGTTGCCTTTGCATATCACGATAAGGAGTCGTCTCTGCTATCTGCGTGGTGGCAGCTTGCAATCTCATCGAAGGGAGGAGCAGGGGTTGTTGCAATTGTGTCGGTTTTTGCTAGTTTGGAATGGCCGATTGTTGCTCTTCAGGGTGGGAGCTGGCTTGCTGAAGCTGGTCTGGATTGTTTGGGTCGATCATGATGGAGGTTTCTGTTGCGAGATGTCTTAAATCTCAGTCCTTTCGCAACTAGGATGCGGAAAGGAGTTTCGCGGATTTCGTGTTGCAAGTCCTTTCGCAACTGGGATGCGAAAGAAGTTTTGCGGATTTTGTGTTGCAAGTCCTTTCGCAACTGGGATGCGAAAGGAGTTTCGCGGATTTTGTGTTGTAAGTCCTTTCGCAACTGGGATGCGAAAGGAGTTTTGCGAATTTTGTGAGGCAAGTCCTTTCGCAACTGGGATACGAAAGGGAAGTTGCCAAAACTATAAATTGGGGTTCCTAGGGCTATTCTAATATTATTCCAAGACTTCCTAAAGGTATTCTAAAGGGTTCTAGGGTTATCAAAGGGTGTAACAAGGGTGAGATTCGAGGTTGTTCAAATCGGGTAAGTCTTTTCTCTTTGTAATTGATGCTTTCATAGTGGTGATCTGTCGCTTTGTGCCGTGGTTTTTTCCTGCAAGGGTTTTCCAAATTAAATCTGTGTGTTCTCTTTTCTTGTGTGTGCTTGGTGCCATTGGATTGCTATCCTAGATTTAGATCTGTGTGATTCCGCAGGACAAAAATCTCAACAAGTGGTATCAAAGCAATCGGTTGGGACACAGATCTGAATTTGAGGGATTACTAATAATGGTGAGCACCAGGTATGAGATTGAGAAGTACTCAGGGAAAAATAATTTTAAGTTATGGAAGATCAAGATGATGAGTTCCTTAATCAAACAAGGCGAAGATGGTGCTCTTGAGGAGCGAAAGTCCACTATGACTGATGGTGATTGGAATACTCTTGATAAGAAGGCTTTATCATCGATCCGTTTATGTCTCACGGATGAGGTTCTCTACAACGTCATGAGGGAGAAAACTGCGGCTAAGTTATGGGCGAAGTTAGAGAATGTCTATGCGAAAAAATCCTCTGAAAATCGCCTACACTTGAAGCGGCAGTGGTATAACTTCAAGATGGCAGAGGGTGGAGATCTGGAGGCTCACATCAACAACTTTAATAAATTAGTTTGCAAATTGCTGGATATGGAGGAAGTGATGAAAGATGAAGAATAAGCATGTATGTTGCTGAATTCTCTCCCGGCGTCCTATGAGTCATTCAAGGACACTATGTGCAACATGAATAAAACCCTGAGTGTCGACACTGTTATCTCAGCCCTTCAAGGGAAGGCTTTGAGACAGCTAGACAGCAACATGGGGACATCTTCTAATGCACTGTTTACAGTGGGTAGGAATTCTGAACAAGATACAGGTTCTTCAGGTTCTAGATCCAAATCCAAGGGCAAGGGCAAAGGAAAGGTAAAGTGCTGGAATTGTGGGAAGGAATGACATGTGAATAGGGATTGTGAAAATCCTAAATCTAAGAGGGAAGATTCTGAGGCTTCATGCAGGGAGGCTAACACTGCCACGTCAGATGAATCGAGTGGATGTGATGGTGATGTTTTGTCTGCATCTTCGCTCAGACGGTCATACAATGATCGTAAGGACGAGTGGATGCTAGATACAGGGGCATCTTTTCACATGACTCCTCATCAGAGTTGGTTCACTAGCTACAGGGAGTACGATAGTGGACAGGTGTTTATGGGCAATGGCTTTGCCTGTAATGTTGTGGCTGTTGGTACGGTGCACATCAGGATGTTTGATGGGGTGGAGCGTACCTTGACAGATGTGAGGCACGTTCCTGATTTGAAGCAGAATCTGATTTCTCTTGGTGTGCTTGAGGCAAAAGGATGCAAGTACATAGGTATTGATGGTGCTCTTAAGGTATCCAAGGGGGCACGGGTAGTCATGAAAGCGCAACGACTCGATCATGTTTACAGGTTGATCGGGAGCACTTCAAAAGGTGGAGCTACAGTGGATGTAGAGAATTCCACCTCTGCACGTGTGTGGCATGATGGACATGGCCACATGAGCGGGCAGGGCAGGAAGGCTGAGACGTGCGGACAGGGATACAGAACAGGTGGAGCAGCCACCTGTGAGAAGAACCACATGGCATGATCGTAGGATATCGGCGAGGTACATGGACGAGTCCAATATTGTAAGGGATTCATCTTCTATTCTGATGGCTCTAGGTGAGCCTAGTGCTAAGAAGTGGAAGGTAACTATGGACGATGTAATGGATTCGTTGTACCAGACCGACATATGGGAGCGGGCGGACCTTCCAGTGGGCCGGTGAGTGGTTGGATGTAGGTGGATCTTCAGATGGATACAGCATAGATACAACGAGGTTGGTAGCGATGGGTTATGCTCAGAGAGAAGGGATCGGCTTCTCAGATATATTCGTGCCGACGGTATAGCAGGTATCTATCAGATCCGTGATTGGCACTGGTTGGCCAATGTGATCTTGAGTTATGATGTGATGCAGAAATAAGAGAAAAAGTCAAGAAGCTACACGGTTGAAGATTGAATACATGGTGGAGATTGTTGCGAGATGTCTTAAATCTAAGTCCTTTCGCAACTAGGATGCGGAAAGGAGTTTCACGGATTTCGTGTTGCAAGTCCTTTCGCAACTGGGATGCGAAAGGAGTTTTGCGGATTTTGTGTTGCAAGTCCTTTCGCAACTGGGATGCGAAAAGAGTTTCGCGGATTTTGTGACGCGAGTCCTTTCGCAACCGGGATGCGAAAGGAGTTTCGCAGATTTTGTGTGATGCGAAAGGAGTTTCGCGAATTTTGTGAGGCAAGTCCTTTCGCAACTGGGATACGAAAGGGAAGTTGCCAAAACTATAAATTGGGGTTCCTAGGGCTATTCTAATATTATTCCAAGACTTCCTAAAGGTATTTTAAAGGGTTCTAGGGTTATCAAAGGGTGTAGCAAGGGTGAGATTCGAGGTTGTTCGAATTGGGTAAGTCTTTTCTCTTTGTAATTGATGCTTTCATAGTGGTGATCTGTCGCTTTGTGCCGTGGTTTTTTCCCGCAAGGGTTTTCCACGTTAAATCTGTGTGTTCTCTTTTCTTGTGTGTGTGCTTGGTGCCATTGGATTGCTATCCTAGATTTAGATCTGTGTGATTCCGCAGGACAAAAATCCCAACAGTTTCTTCAAAAAAAAAAAAAAAAAAGCGGAATGGACGTTGGCACATCTACGCTAATTCTACAACTTTGAAAGTATAGAGCATCTCCGGCACAACAAATGGACCAGTTAAAACCCACCACGTTGGGTCACCAAGGACGTCTGTGGTGGAGGAGTCAACATGCAATCCGCATATGAAGAGGTACAATAGGTAGATGATTTACATATATTACTTTATTTTCTTTCTTACCGAAGTTAATTCTTCTTTTGATCGCTTCTTCACTTAATTGTTCCTTCTTCTTTTTTCCTATCCATGTAACATGATCCCAAAGCCATGCATCATGAATGCATTTGAGATAGAAATAATGGGCTGTACACCAAGAGTTGTGACTGGGTTAGGCTTTCTCCTTGAATTGGGCCTGCATCAGTTTTAAATAGCGGTTATTATGAAATATATGTTAAGCATAAAAAGGATAGAGAAATTCATTTCTTCTGTTTGAATAAGCTTAACCACAATATGATTTGTATATTCATGATCATGTTATTTTAGTATATTCATGATGATGTTATTTTACCTACGTAACTTTTTTTAATTTTAACTTTTTTTAAAAAAAGGAAATCTCTGCTTTTTCATGAAATTAATGGAGCTCAAAGGCTGTACAACCGTATACTTCTTGGGAAGGGCCAATCCACAAAAAGAGTTAGGGCCCCCCTATCATATGGAGAGACAAAAGGAGAGATAAAAAAAAAAGCCATGTAACTGGTTCACATACTCTTGTATACATGGTTTTAAGACTCAGTAACTTGGACCAACCCATTTGATACTGAGTTGAGTTGTGACTCGGCTGAGTTGGTGACTTTTTTATTTTTTTATTTTTATTTTTTTTTATTTGAGTAATGGTATTGAGCAGGACTAGTTTGACCGAGTCTGAATTGATTTGAAACAACTTGCATGGGACTCGTTTGGGTCTAAAGACATCGGGGGCATTTGAGACCGAATCCGGCTCCAAATGCCGGGGTTGAGACTACTAGAAGCTAGTGAGTATCAAGTTGGGTAATCGATGTAGCCGGAAGCTGTAACAATGGACCAGAATGGATATATTGAACACAACTCTATCAGAAGTGATTCAAAAGCTAAAATAAACCTTGATGAGTCTAGTTATAAGAAAAAAGTAAAGAGAGAATAAAACTCATATTCAAATGAGATTGATTTTAAGTCGTTTTGAAACAATCCAAAAATTCATTAGTTTTAGGTACTTAGTACTTGAAGAGTTTTAATAAGAATGGAGAGAGATTTTATTGAATGAAAATAAGCTTGTAATGAATTACCAAAAAATATTATAAAAATCATTAATTAGCTAGCAAAGAGCAGGTCTAGATGAAGCTGCTGCAAGAGGATGGAGCTGCGTGGAAGATGTTTCAGCTCTGTTTTCAGCCCTGCTCTTTGCTAGTGATGTTTTGGGAGGCATGCCTGTCAGTGACATATGATACATGGTGGTGGTTATATCACAAACTAGCTCATCAATCATCATTGATATTGTATACATTTCCTTCATTCTGCTCATTGTTGCTACTTTGGCTAATAGGTAAAAGTCATTTGCTTCTAAAAGACTGGGGAACGTGCTTCTCTGTTCTTGCGGAAAGCTGCTAAGGACTACTAAGCTTATGCCTCTTTTGCATTCGTGCTATGGTGAGAAGAGGAATCTTCTATATGGTGGAACTTGTAGGTCCCAAAGTTGGCAACAACTGAATCTGCATATGATTTCATTATCCATTTAATCTTTTGCAGTTCCTAGTTGAAAACTTTTGACAAGCATAGTGAATTATCATCCTCATATTTCAACAGAGTTTTCTTTCCAAGCATCACACTTTCTTCATCAGGGGTGACATACTTTGCTGATCTTCTGTTCCGAAGAAAATCAGGTTGATTCACTCATCAGATGTGGCCAGCATATAAAACTAATGTGTAGCTAGAGAGAGATTTTTTTTCTTAGCAATCCACTATTTTGTACACTATGAACCACCTTTTCTGTGCTATTTTCGTGCTCATCCATGAAAAATGAAATAAATCATTGAGTTTCCTTGTTCAGATACACTGTAGAAGCCCTGGAGATGCTATTGTTGCCCATGCAAAAGATGGTACCGAGGCTCTTGGCTCAATGGGAAATGATGCTCCTTTGGCTGTGATGTCCAACAGAGAAACTTACATTTGAGTATTTCGAGTAGATGTTTGCTCAGGTTACAAATCCACCGATTGATCCGATCTGAGAGAAAATAGTCACGTGGAAGGGGACCTTACTGAAACAGTTCATGTGGAAGGCTATGTGGCAGTTTGTTTGTTTTGAAAACTTTAAATAGATCATTAATTGTTTTGTTGGTATTGTGCTGATTGTTGTCTTGATGGATGTTAAATGGGTGAAACGTGCACAGGTTCAATCATTGGTTGATTATAATATTGTTAGCTTTTGTTGATAGAAACTAGATTTAACCTCGGTTTTTGATAAATGATGTTAAAAATTGAATTTAGCCTAGTTGATGCCAACAAAGGCTAAATCTATCTTTAGTCTCAGTTTTGCCTTTGTTACCTAAACTAAGACTACAACTCTCATGGCTAAAGGCTTTAGCCTCTGTTGTTGAGAACCGATGTTAAAAATAGATTTAGCTTCGGTTGGAGGCAATTGAGGTTAAAATTTAGATTTAGTCTCAGTTGGAAATAATGGAGGCTAAAATTTAGATTTAATCTCACTTCGAGAAAACTGAAGCTAAAAAGGTTTTATTATCCTCACTCGAAGAACCGAGGCTATAAAAGTCATTTTAGCCTCGGTTGCTAAAACTGAGGCTAAAGCCTTTAGCCATGGGGGTTTCAACATCGGTTTGGATAACTGAGGCTAAAGGCTTTAGCCTCAGTTTTTAACCTTCCTAGCCATAGTAAAGCCCCCTTTTTCTTGTAGTGGCAGCAGCAGCCTGTCTGTCACTCAGTTTTTGCTTCTTCTTTTTTGGAGTTTTGTCCTGCTTACTGGATTGGTAGTACTCTGATGCCCTGTTGCTTCATCAGATGATGATGCCACGTTTCATGGACACTCCAAATTTGGTTTCTTTTTCTGTTTTTCATGTTAAGCCATGTGTAGGAGTTATATATGATAGGCATGGTCCGGAACCATTTTGTTGGGACCTGCCCGAATGGCTGTACATTCCAGTTTCACATTAATAAAGTGCAGGTGGAATGATTCCACCTTCCCTAAAAAAAAAAAAAAAATTTAAATGCCAAAAACAGGGCAAGCAACTAACCCATAGAACTGAAATTTTTTGTAATCACAGTTGCTGATGAATCAGGAATCATTCGCCCAGTATAGGTTGAACTCACTCACAACCAAAAATGAATTACACAACTCCCTCTTCTAACAGAAATTTGTAAGTAATAATATATTTTTTATAAATTAAATAATAGAATTCATTCTCATTACAAAGGAGTTCTTATATATTTAAACTAATTCCAAAAACATCTCATAAACACATTAATAACAACCAAGAGTTTCCAGTGCATGAAACATTTTTCTTACCCAAAAACACAAGCTTCAAAATCATGCAAAATACCTTTTCAAGAAATGTTTCAATTTCAAATTCTTCCTTATTTTATGCATGTTATGGGATCTCAAAGCCATGCATTATGAATGCATCTGGGCTAGAAATAATAGACTAGATTTCTTGGCTTAGGCCTGATTCATGGGCTAGGCTTTTCTCTTGAATCGAGCTAATGAATGTGCATAGTAACTGTTGCTTTTGTCAATTGAATTTCTGTTGAAATATTGTACATTTTCTGGGCGTGCATGCATGGAGCATAACTCACTCTCAATCAAGGTCTTTGCTAAGCCCATGCACACAGGCGTCTACAAGCCAGTTAATACACTAGCTGCCTCATATGCCAGTGTAGCAGAGAGGTGAAATTTCTAATTAACCTACTCATCAGGTGGACCTCACTGTGTAGATGCTACCCTCCAACGATAAGGGTGGTGCATCAAGGAGGGACCCATACGCAACGCTTGTAAGATAAGCCTATTGTACAAACCTTGCCGAGGAGTGTCAGGAGTGGATTAGGTGCGGCCCACGTTGATGTGTATTGTACATCCACGCCATCCATCCGTTTTCAGAACAATTTAGGGCACAATCCAAAAAATGAAGCAGATCCAAATCTTAGGTGGAACACGCTGCAGGAAACAATGGAATTGACCATTAAAATGAGCTAGCAAAATAGATGAACGGCATGGATATACAATACATACATTAATGTGGGCCCCAGGGTCAGGGCCTAACCGTGTTGGGTGAGTCTGGGGCTGCACGTAATCCGGCCCCACTGCATCGGAACTGGGAACTTCTAAAATACGCATATATATCATGAGCGTGGTCTAATCCAACACCTTTTGTTTCATCATATGAATGCGCGTGGTCTGCATTTTGACAGGCTTATTTCAAGGGCATCCATGAACCCTGCGAGGAGGTTGCCCCCCAGTGATCAAGCCAACCGTTATGAGGGCACATGGGTCTACATTGTGGAGCCCATCAGTGGGATGGTGTTGGGTGAGTGGGCCTATAACCTCATCCTTTTCACCAACAACCCCTTGCGCGCGTGAGATCACCAAGAGAAAATTACTGCAAGTTAGAGGAAAATGGCTCCAGCTGAATAGAAAATAGATATTGATAGGGAGTCTATCCAAGAGATACAATAGGTAGATGATTTACATATAATATTACTTTATTTTCTTCCTTCCACTACACCTAAACTACTGTTTAGGAACAACTATAGTTTTGGTTCAGAAACGAGAAACGGTTTTAAGCCGTGTCTAATACAGAAACGGTTTCGAACCGTACCTGAGTGCAGTGATAGAGCTCTTTTCTAAACACTTGAATTAAGATCAGGCCCACCATGATGCTTACGGAGAGATCCACGCCGTGCATCTGTTTTGAGAGATCATTTTAGAGCATTAGGCTAAGATTGAGTTGGATCGAAAATTCAAGTGGGCCTCACGGAAGGAAATGTGGGGATTGAGTGACCACCGTTTGAAACATCGTACGGCCACCAAGTTGATTAGTCAGGAACAAAAAAAAACAAAAAAAAAAAACAACGGACTTCTCCTCTCCCTCTCTCTCTCTCTCTCACGAACCCTCTCCTCTCCAAAACCTCCCCTCACGAATCGTCAAATATTTCCTTCAGCGCCTCCTCTCTGCATCCCGCTTGCAGAAGAAACCCTAGAAATCTAGGTTTTACCACTATTCCCTTCTATATGCACTAGATTCAAGGCATTCTCTTCTTCCAACCAAATAGACCAAAGCCTTAGAATCAATCCTTCTAGAAATCAGCAACGCAAAACTAGAGAAAATCATGAGCACTAATGAGATCATCCTCTGCATTATGAAGTCGATGTGGTATCGTGGTGGGCTCGGAGAATCCAAGCTTGGGCATTGGTTGCTGCCGAACTTTGAAACCATGTGAACGGTGCATCACCTATAGAATGTTCAGTTTCAATGTCTTTTATTATTATTATTATATATGAATGGATTAATAAATATGTATGCAAGGTGTGAGGATTTGGCACATGCCCATAAGCTATTCGACAATATGCCTGACAGGAACATTGTCTCTTGGACTGCATTTTTTTAAAAAATATTTCTATGGTGTGGGCCATGTGATGGTTGGATAGGCTTGATTTTCTTAGGTGGCTCACAGCTGGCCGTTGTTTTCTACAATGTGCAGGGGGTGGTAGCATGGCATGCAACCCATTCAACTATTACGTGGGCAGAGTGCACTCTAGATGATTGTAAAAATGTCATAGTGAATAGGGAGGTGGAAAAGCATACAGAATGTAGTCCAAATAGAAATGAGACAGTCTCAAGATTGACATTCCTAGAATCCTGAAAAGGAAGTCTCTGATTACTGCTATGGAAGCTGCAGATGTGAAGAACAAGTGGGAGAACAGCTCATGGGGCCGAAAGCTGATTGTGCAGAAGAGGAGCTTCTCTCAATGACTTTGATAGGTTCAAGGTAATGCTGAGTTGGTGCAATCAGGCAAGAACTCGCTAAGCTGAAAAAACAGGCTGTAGCTTAAATAAAATCTCTCAAGACTCCCTTGATTTTTGTTACAGATCTGTCGTAGTTGTGATTTTGGTACTGTTATTTCCATTAAGTTTTGTTTTAAGTGCGATTAGGTTTCACCTTTTTCTGTCCGACGGTATTTGAAGTAATCTTTGAGAGACATGCATTTAAAGGTCAAGTGCAATGAACTGTGTTGATTAAAAATAAATAAATAAAATAAATAAATAAATAAATAAAAAGAAGAAGAAGAAGAAGAAATGAGACAGTAGCAGAGACTGTTCTTAATTCCTTTCCCAAGCTAACGCTTATTTTTAACGCTTCTTCACTTAATTTGAAGTGAAATGATCAATTGAAGACTGTCGAAGTTGCTATATTATATTCATTACATCTTAACTAAATTCGTGAACTATTCAAGGAGAGAGAGAGATTACATAACATCCTAAAATCCACGAGAAATCATTAAACAGAAACAAAACAGAAGACAGATTAAAACAAATACGATGCACTTCCACTTTATTCAAACATTGACGTAAGTAATGAATTATATCTGGATACACCACATATTAATGATGGAGTTTACTGTAAGGGGGCATGCTCTAGTTTTTCATTGCAAACTGCGATTGAAGATAATCAATTATTTTCTTGTCAACTTGAAATGCCTTGGCAAGAACATCATCTGAGATGGGTGGATTCGATCCAAACACAGCATTTGCAATAGTGATGGTTCCAGGGTTCTGGCTGCTCAGTCCTGCAATGGCAATGGCATTGGTGTGGCCGATGTTGAACTGGAAGTGAATGAGGCCTATCGGGAAGACAAACACATCACCCTTCTGAAGGATCTTTGTTATGAGACGATTGTCAGTGTTGGAAGTGACGAATCCGACGTAGAGGGTGCCCTCCAATACTGTTAGGATCTCTGTGGCCCGCGGGTGGGTGTGGGGTGGATTGAGACCATAGGGCGCGTAATCTATCCGAACCAGGGAGACGCCGAGGGTGTTGAGTCCTGGTATCTGGGCTACATTCACTTGGGTCACATTGGACCCAACCTTGTTATCTGTGTTGCCTGGTTTGTCCAGTCCCATGAAGAAGAAATCATCAGCTTGAACTTCCTTTGGGTCCTTGCACACAAATCCATTCACCAACACTGCCATCATATAATACAAAAGAGATTGTAAGCAGTGTATTCTTTCAGGACCTATTAAGCCGACATAAAGGTGGTGTGTCCCAC
The DNA here is from genome assembly GCA_030180095.1 of Magnolia changhungtana. NCBI lineage: Eukaryota > Viridiplantae > Streptophyta > Magnoliopsida > Magnoliales > Magnoliaceae > Magnolia > Magnolia changhungtana. The sequence goes on along the minus strand of JASAUF010000396.1, from coordinate 4,553,899 downwards.
CCATCACATGATCCTTTTATGTGGATTGCATTTCCATGAAACATTTGCAGCATATGCAATTACTTGACATGGAGTGAACATACCTTCGTTGTTTTTCAAAGCAACGCAGAAATCCTGTAGAGGGCTGGACTCGAATGCAGTGGCAAATGAGAAACTGAATGCTAGGAATATTGTTAGGAGAAGAAAGCCAGTGGCCATCTTGAAAATATTTGGGAGTGTTTATGTATGTATATATGCTAGGAGACCCTGAATCTTATAATGAGGAGTGTTTTTTGGCTGTGGGTTTTGTAAGAAGATTAAGCTAGTATTAATAGAGTTAAGGAAATGTTTATCATTGAAATGGTATTCTTATTGCTTTAGAAGCAATGAAGGTTTATTTATTGTTATTTTTTCAAATCCAAGACTTGTTCCTGGTCGACTCTGTATAAGAAGGAATTGGTTGAGTCAGTTGCTTCTAGAAAATATAGTCATTTGTTTACTAAGTCTGGATTTCATATATACTAACCAATCCGACTCGAATATGAGAGGGATGTAAAATAAGTGAGAAGAAATATGCTAAGGTCCGTCGTGCTGTGACATGTCATCGTATGGTCGAGAATGGGTCCGGATTTTGCTTGAGAGCGGATTAGGCGGTACCTGGGCAACATGTTAATGGATGATACCCTGACCTTATGGGGCTACCTTGATGAATCTGTTGCATATCCATGCTGTCCATCTGTTTTTTCATCACATTTTAAGTCCTGATTCTACAATTTAAGTAGATTCAAATCTCAGGTGGACCACACTACAGGAAACTATGGTGATTGACCATTAAAACTTATTGGGGCCATATAAGTTTTGGATGAAGCTGATCTTTGTAATTTTCTCTTCACCAAGGTCTGTTTGACCATATCAACAGGTTGGATGGAAAATAAACATAACGGTTGTCCCCAGGTGCGCCATAGGTAGTTTTTAATGGTGGACATTCAATCACCACCGTTTCTTGTGTTGGGGTCCACCAGAGATTTGGACCTGATTAAGTTTTAGGAAACGTCCTAGAATGATCTAGAAAAATGGATGGACGGCATGGATATACAACACATTCATCAAGGTGGGCTCCACAGTCAGGGTAACATCCACTAATGTGTTACTACTAACACCTAATCCGCTCATGCATGGCCTTTCTACTAATCATCGTTCATGAGATATCCCTTACCGCATGACTAGAAGTATTCAATCGAAGATAAGAAAATTAACCAAAGCACTAAAGCTGGAAAAGGCAATGGTGGGCCCATATACTTGGTACAGTAGAGTATGTGATGCTCTGCATATAATTAATCGTCCGATATATATGAACTGTCCACCTAAAGTTGTGTAGGCCATGGATGCGAGAAATGGACCATCAATGTGGATGGCCCATGGCTCAACAAGCACACCAATCAGACAATCCTACCCGTTGCTTTCCGGCACTTCCCTAAACCCGAAGCGTTCTTATCCCGCCCTATGTGACTCACCATCATTAAAATGTTATTTGGATATGAGATTTTGTATTGTTAATATTTCAGGTCGTAACTTACGTATCAGCTCTGTTGGGTTCGACCCTTGCGACCAGAACGCCTCACTTATTATTCGATTGAAGATGGAAGCATTTTCCAGGAACGATTCCAGCAGGATCAAACTTTCAATTCATCTCTCCTTCCACCCCATGTTTGTAACCTCTGGCGTCACCACATATAGCCAAATCGTGAGTTTTCTTAGATAAATTTCTCAAAAGGATTGCAAGCTTGTATTCACGGGACAAGGTCAGGTGTGGTGTTTCCCTGACAGTGGAGCCCATCTTGATATGTGTTGAATATCCACGCTATGTATCAGCTTTTACAGCTCATTTTAAGTACTGCTCCTGTTTCCCTGACTGTGAGATGAACGGGACATGCCTTAGGATTGGAGCCTTCTATGAATTCTTCTTTCTCATCTCGTCTTTCCCATTCAATGTAAGCTTTTTTCAGGTATTAGGCTAGGGTCGGGCCTATACGAACATTTTGGATCGGGCTCGGGCCAAACCATTTTGGCCCAATACAGGCCAGGCCGGGTTTTTAGTTTAATTACGTTGGACAATATTATGCATCGATAAGGGACCCATTCGCAATCTTTGTAAGATAAGCTTACTATAATAAATATTAATGTGCAAATCATGCGGAGGAGGATCCCACATCAGAGCTGCTTACGTCTAAAATAAGTATCATGCGCATGTTCTAGGCCAACACCTTTGTCTTTTCGTATCAATTCACATTATCAGCTAAAGTTAATTTGTATATGTGGTGTATCTGCCATTTTGACAGACCTATTTCCAGGGCATCCATGAACCATGCGAGGAGCTTGGGTCCGGTGATCATATATATGGGCCTGTATTGTGGGGTCCATCTGTGGAACGGTGTTGGGTGCGTGGGTTTATAACCTCATCCGCTTCACCAACAAGCACTTCAGTGAGATTACGAAAAGCTCTTCTTTCTTGAAATTTTTTTAAGTTCAAGGAGAAATGGCTCCAACTGAACAGGAAATAGATATTGACAGGGAAACCATCTAATAGACCCTTATTTTTCATGACACATCTCCCGTCCCTCCCTCTCTCCGTTGAAAAACTTGTGGGGCTCATGACAAATCTACCCTGTCCACCAGTTTTGCCATTCTCTCTCTCTCTCTTTCCAATTTCTTAAACCCCCACCGTTGAAAAAATCGTGGGGCCTACCATGATGGTTTTGAGAAATCCATTCCGTCTACCAGTTTTGCCAGATCATTTTAGTGCCTAAACCAAAAAATGAGGCAGATCCAAAAATCAAGTGGTCCACACAGCAGAATAGCAGATATTGAATGCCCATGGTTGAAACAATCATGGGACCAACATTTTGTTTTTGAGAATCCACCACATCCATCAGTTTTACAATCATTTTAAGGCGTGAACCAAAAATAAGCAGATCCAAAGCTCAAGTGAGCCACATGGCAGGAAACAAAAGCCCAAGCCCACTGTTGAAACTCTCCTCTCTTATCTGATTTCATGGACCAGACAACTCACGGCCCACCTTGATGTTTGTGACAAATCCATCCTGTCCACCAATTTTGACATATCATTTTGAGGGTGAGCCAAAAAATGAAGTAAATCCAAAACTCAAGTAGGTCACATGGTAGGAAACAGGGGTTATTGAATGCCCACCATTAACACACTCGTGGACCACAAACGTTTTGGATCAGCTTACTATTTTAGTGTTTTCAGTTCATCCCAGAGGGAAGACCTTATGAACAGTTTGGATGGCAAATAAACATTAACGGTGGACGGATCCTTACTCTTGCTGCGGTGGTAGACTCTCAGGAGTTTCAACACCCGATCAAGGGTTCCAGTATCCATAAGTGGTGAAATGTGTGTGTGCGTGTGTAAATAAATAAATAAAAATTGCCCAATTTAGCTTTGAATCTGCCTCATTTTTTATTTTTTTTATTTTCGCTCACCACCTAAATTGATACGGCAAAACTGATGGACGAGGTGGATTTGAAACAAACGTCATGAGGGTGGCCCCACCTAGCTTCCACATTAAAATGAAAAGATGCCACGAATGGACATTAGTAATCCAAAGGGCATCCCTTAGACACAATCATGTATATATAAGTGAGTTTTAAGAAACCATGAATTACAAACCGTAAACAAAGCAAGGAAAACGGAAGAAAATGCACCTCTAACCACCCATTTGGATGTCCCCAGGAATTGCAACTGTTTGTGCAGTTTCAGCAGAACTAAACCCACTTGCGTTTGGGCTGGGTGGGAAACTGGAACCACACCCAATCCATTGCAAATCACGGAGCATCCAAACAGTCTCCTAACATAAAACGAGGTATTGGTGCTTTTTTATTTTTTAAACCTCTCATGGCATGGATCAATTTCTGCTCATATCAAAATAAATAAATAAATAAATAAAGGTATTAGTTTTCTTGTTGAGGACTCTGCTTCTTCTTCTTTACTATGGAGAGACACTGATGAATCCATCCGCTGCCCTTCCATTGAAATGCTATGAATTTGGCTGTCCTGAGAGAGCGTCTCAAAGGACTTACCTCCAACCATCAGTCAATGAAGCAGGCTTCATGGTCGGGGCTTGGATGACAATCTGTCCCTCAAGAATGCTAACCACAGAAGACATAATGGGCCTGAGAGTAGGAGAAAGGTTGGTGCAAAGAAGAGCCAAGTTCAGCATTCCCAATGCCTCTTCTTTTGAGTAGTCTGATCCAAGGACTGGATCAACCAGTTCCAAGAGTCTTCCCTTCTCATGTAGGATACAAGCCTGCAATTTCCACATAGGATATATAACATTACTATCATTTGATGATTATTTTCGTTTTAGTTAAGCAGAAACCACAGAGACATTGCAGAGATGCATTTTGGTTTGTTTCACATATTCCTGTATTTCTCTTTCTTTTACTCAAGGAGTTCCCTACTAAATGTACATATTTTTAAGGTTATTTCAGTCATTTAAGTAATTAACTTGTGTATCATTATTGGGCTAACCATGCCCCAACCTACACTATGCTTCTTGTGATTGTAATCTCTAGGATGTTGCAATTTCAGAACACTGTCTAAGGACCTACCTGACAAGGTTCCCGAGCTGAGAATGACTCAACAATCATCAAGTAACTCCGGTGTCAGCTAGTCCAGTCAAACCTATATTTGGTTTTCATTAGTATTTGTTTGAGGGTATTTTCAAGGGTAACTTCAGATCTAGCCAGTGACCTAAGTGTTGCAATTACTTCATCCTAACTAGTAGATCGAGCACGTTGTTCAATCCACGTTACCCTGCTTTATCAATATACTCTTGACTCAGCTGTCATTATAGGTGATGCAACTCACTAACCCAAGCTGGTCAGTTTCAAGTGAGTCAGAGGCTGAATGAACAAGTTCAAAATAGACAGTCCAGAAAAAAATAAAAATAAAATAAAATTTTAATAAATAAAAATCCATGCACTTTTGTCATAATCAACAACAAAGCAATGGTTCTAATAAGATTCATGATTCATAAAAACTAAATAGCAATAGGACCAGCTTACCCAATCAAGAAGATAAATGCACTCCTCCTTCGGCATATAGTTGGTGTTGCTCTCACCGCTCACAATCTCAAGTAAAACAACCCCAAAGCTGTAAACATCCGCTTTGTCTGTCAAGTAACCCCTCATTGCATATTCTGGAGCCATATATCCTCTGAAAGTAGAAAAACAACACCATCATAAACTAACATCAAACATAGCTATCTGATGCAAGATTACGTGCCTATTTATCACCATAAGTAATCGAAACTTGTAAAATAAGGAAATTAAATGACATATAGTGCCTTTTTTTTTAATCATGTATATTTTTATGTTTCATAAAAATTTTGTTTCTTCACTTGCTTTCACTCATATGTTTCAAAAGCAATCCTTCTATGTGGGATTCATTAAACGAGTTATCTACCAAACATAATTGTTAAATCCTACAACGGAAAGATAAAAGAAAAAAATAAAACCCCAAAAAGCAGAAAAAGAAAAAAGAAAAAAAAAAAAACAACTCAATGCTACTCACATAGTTCCAGCTATTCGAGTGCTGATATGGGTATTCTCCTCTTCACCAAGTTTAGCCAAACCAAAGTCGGATATCTTAGCATTGAGATCCTTATCAAGCAGAACATTGGTTGCCTTGATGTCTCTGTGAACAATCTTCAGCCTTGACTCTTCGTGCAGATAGGCTAAACCCCTCGCTATACCCAGACCAATCTTACGCCTTGTTAGCCAATCTAGTTTCAAGCGTTGATCCTCAGGACCTAAATCGATGATCCCATTCATATTAACCATTGTGCTATAAATCATTGGTCAGGTTAAGAGGAAGTCAACAATGAAATTTTCGCAGCATGCTCATTTTCTAGCCACAAATGGAGCATATGGGATCGAAAAGAAGGGTTACCAAATAGTGCACGGGCAAGGCTATTATTTTCCATGTATTCATATATCAACAACAACTGGTTCCCTTCAATACAGCATCCAAAAAGCTTCACAAGGTTTGGGTGCTGCAAAGCAGAGATCATGCCTATCTCATTGACAAATTCACGGTTCCCTTGCTTTGACTTGGATGAGAGCTGCTTCACTGCGATTATGGAACAATCCGGAAGAGTACCCTAAAATTGTGTAACATACACTTTGGGGTCAGATTTCATTAAAAAAAAAAAATACGAAATTGGAGAAAGGAAAAAAAAAAAAAATTAAAAATCAAAAGATAACTTGAGGGCGACAAGCCAACATGAAATATGTACAAATCAGAATTTTAAAATGGATACCTTGTAAACTGGCCCAAATCCACCTTCACCTATCTTATTTTCAGGATCAAAGTTATTGGTGGCGGATTTTATCTGTCTTAACCTGAAATAACCTGTTTGTAACTCCAGACCTCGGAGTTCTGCCAAAAGAGAAGTGTAAGTTCTGAAGATTAGACATAATCTCTATGGAGAAAGTTATTTCACTTTGTGGAAGATCTCACTGTAGGGAAAGTGTCAGAGAGGCAATCATGATTGAATAAAAATTCTATCTTTCCTTCTTCATTGGCCATTTTTATATTTTTCTAATGTGCTAATACGTGTTTAGATATGCTTCATATTTTATAATTTTGGATGTGGATCAGGTGGTGCTGCCCACACTACCCCTAGAGTTGGTGTGGTGATGTGCTGGGCGCTGTGGGGCCACCGCAATGTATTTGTTTTATATCCATGTTGTCCATCCATTTTCCTAGTTCGTTTTAGGGAACCCAAAAATGAAGCACATCTAAAGCTCAAGTGGGCTAAACTATAGGAAACAGTAGTGATTGAACACCCACCATTAAAAACTTCTTGTGGGCCACAAAAGTGTTGGATCAGGCTGATATTTGTGTTTTCCCTTCATCCAGGTCGGTGTGACCTTATCGGCAGTTTGGATGGCAAATAAACGCTACGATGAGCCCTAGGAAGGCTTCCACAATGGGTTTCATTATTCCCACTATTTCCTGTGGTGTGTTCCTCTTGAGCTGCATATATGCTTAATTCTTGGGCTCATATCTTAAAACGATCTGGCAAAATATATGGATGGCTTGGCTATAAAACATATATATCACGATGGGCCCTACATTATTGTCAAATATCTGCAATCTGACTGGAATAGGGTCTGTTGATGCCATCAACAGACCGAGAAAATTCCGAATTTTACATTTTGCTTGCCGGACAGTTTTTTAAGCATTTTTCGATCCCATTGAAGGTGGCTTCATTCCCATCGATAGGCCTCGATGGCAGTCGATTCTATCGAAGGTCCTATCAGCTGTGCACACGGTTTTGCATATGTCCGTGATTTGTTTCTTGTTTCGAATGCGACACTATATATATATATATATATATATATATATATATATATATATATATATATATATATATATATATATATATATATATATATATATATCGGTGTAAATGGAATTAGGGTGAATTCCAATCGAAGGCTAAATGTTTCTAGGGTTTGGGGAGGTGAAATCGAGAGTTTTCCAAGCATTGTAAGTAATTCCATCTCTTGTACTTTTTTACTTTCATAGTGATTCTATGTCGCTTTGTACATTGGCTTTTTCTCACAAGAGTTTTTCCATGTAAAATTGGTGCGTGTTTGTGATTGCTTTCTTTACATTTGCATTTGCTTATGTGAGATCCAAATTCATAGTTTGCTTTCGCAAATTTCCAACACACATCACAACACCACCTAATCTGCATCCTATAATTTTTACTCAAGTTGCTGAATTGCTCAGATAAGAATATGAATAAAGAAAAAAAAAATGACAATGCATTTCAACATGGTATTATTGATGAGCTGGACATCACCAGGGTGTTACAACCAATCCACTTTAAACATGGGATGCATGCAATTTTGGAAATTCCAAATTGTGGGTTTCATCGTGGACAGGGCATAGCCGGAAAGTCACAGTGGACAAAATTAACCATCTGATTTCACCCACTAAATTCTAACCATCTGATTTTGCTCACCGAAATTGGACCCTTGGACCATTTCCTTTTTAGCCATTCATTTGATGGCACCCATTGGATGGTTAGGATCACCCAATCAGTGTGATTTTTGGGCTATATTCCATCCACAATGTGGTCCATGATTTGTATCCAGATTGGTATGCACGTATGCTACATCAATATGTTGCAGCACCCAAGTGATGGCCATGTGAACGTTTTAAAATTTTCTTTTTAATATTTCCCAAGATGTCTGAAAAAGAATGTAAAATAATATGAATGTGCTATAGTCCTAAAGAATGACATATGAGCCGAGCCAAAAGAAGCCCAAGGACCTGTTGAACAGTGACCCAAATCAAAATCCATGTAGATTAAAGGGAATGATATGATGAGAATAGTCTGAACGAAAAAAAATAAAATAAATGAAAACATGGCCCAGCAGGATCCACACATATCAAACTGAAAGAATTTATGTAAAAAAACATTATGACCTGTGGATCCTTCTCCATCATGTTATTTTTTGTCTAATATCTCTCACCATATCACTACCATATTATAAACAAGCACACATTGACTCATCATCTCACCTTTGTCCACAAGGTCCTTTCCTCCTAAGCAACCCTTCATCCGAAGAAATACCAAAATTATCAGTCCAACAATAATGCAACAACCAGCTACGATGCCGACGATTGCTCCAGCAGATAGCCCACTGTCACTCCCACTGTCACCTCTATCAGGTTCAAACTCTACAAGTAGAAAAGATCAGACATCATGACAAGGAAGGCTACGAAAAGAGAAAAGACTAAACCATTTAGAATATCTTACCTGGATTCACTTCAATAGCTGAAATTAGAGGTCCATATACACCTCCCACCGGAATTGCATTGGTCCCTTTCCCAGCCCAATATAAATGGATCTCCAAAGTATTGTTGGTCACAGGAGTGGCACGAAAACTGATAATAGTTGGAATGCCAACACCACTAGCATTCTTTTCGATGTTGAAATCCTTCAATACAATCTTTCCCTGTCAGGAAGTCAAAAGTACACAGGAATATCGTATCCAAAGATTAATATACCCAGGCATAAAAAATCAAGAAAAGCTTGAAGAAAAATAAAACTAGTTATTAGATTGTAAATCTGTACAAATCTGTAGATTGGTCTTGAATAGATTCTAGGATTTATGATTAGAAATTGTGCAGCTATTCTTAGATTGGAAGCTTGCTAAAAATAATTTGTATCTTTTCTAAAAGAGGACCATTCCTCTATCAATGAAAATCATCAAGGAAATTATTCCCACTTTACATTAGTAGAAAGCCCAATAGACAAACACACACGTCTATATGTGTGTGTGTGTGTACATACATGCATGCATGACTACATACATACATACGTATATATGCACATACATAAATACATTGATAGAGAGAGAGAGAGAGAGAGAGAGAGAGAGAGAGAGAGAGAGAGTGCATGGATGCAATGTGTGAAAAACTTATAAAAATAGAAATCATAACACCCATTTATAACCGAAAGCAATGTGACTAGAACTCTTATGAATAGGAAATTATGTAATTCATTCTACAGGATATTGGTTTACATGTGGAAAAACTCGTACAAAGATGTATAACACTCCTAACTTGTAGGTACCAATCAGTGTTTTAAATAGTGGTAGTATGATACGTAGCGCTCAACCCTCTATAGCATGTAGCGTAAATACGTAGTGTGTAGCATAAGCTACACGATACTTTTATTTTTTAATTTAAAAATATGACAAATATAATAGATAGTGAAAAAAAAAAAAAAAACATAAAAATGCCTAAAAGATGATTCATTTTATCAATTATAAGTATGTTCCAAAAAGCTATTAGTTATCATTTATCAAAAGCCAATCCACATATATAAGTTAAATCAAATAATTATCACATCAACAACTCTCTAAGCAAACCACTTTAATTAATAATGTCTAGTTGAAACCACAAGTCACAATTATGAAAAGAAATAAAATCCCATAGGTTAAAAGCATCAAGCATAATATAAGTGCGCATTCCTCAACATTAGAAACAAAGAAAACATAAAAAAAAATACTAAAAAAATAAAATAGTAAAAAAATACATTGTCGCTTGCGCTACGGACGCTACGCGTTACGTAGCTGTAGCGTACGCTACTAGGAATTTACGCTATTTGGGACGATGTAGCACTACGGCCACGCTACGCTACGTAGCGTACGCTACGGGCACTATTTGAAACACTGGTACCAATACAGAAACAGGAAATGCCTTTCAAGTTCAACACAGTGCAGTCCCAATATGATGACCCAAAGAAAAGTGATGATTGCTTCGAAAGACATTTGCAAAGAAACCAATAGCAATTCTACTCCAAATCGAAGTTGACAGGATCCAATTCTTGAGAGAATTATCAACTGAAGGATCCTGTCAAGTGAACTAGGCAAAATAGAATCTAAGGACACATTAACTATGAAAGATCAAGATAATGCAGTTGACCATTCACCTGGATTGATACATCAAATATGCGCCTCCCAACACTGCTAAATGTTTCGTCATTGTTGAACATTATTTCAGAGAAATGTAATTGGACTGTATAATTTCCATTTTGTAAGCAAATCCCATAGTATTTGAGGGAGAGAGGTGACAGACGAGCTGTTCTATACAATTCTTGATTGGAAATAGATGTGGTTTTTGCAATGAACACTTTGTCGCCGCCGGTAAAGTCCCCTGTACTGCTATATGCCCATTTATCACCATAGGAGGAGAATGCAGACTCCCCATCGTTATCTGTATCAGCTTCGTAATTTTCCCATTTCCCACCGCCACAATTTATGAATAAGTTATAGTCTGCAAATGTACGAAATTCAGATTTATTTGCATGTACAATCAAAACATAAAGAAATTTCCCTCAGATATTTCGAGTAAGAATGATATAGCTCTATAATTTTGACAGACAAAAGACACAGTTTCTGATTTCTATACTTCGTGCTTTCGCAGCAGCGCAGGGGTAGCTCCTTCTTAAGCATGCTAGAACCCTACAAAAAAAGGTATGAATTTTTTTTCACATATTCATATATTTTCTTAGCAAATTGATCGGAAACCCTCAGCAATCCAAAATTCAAAATAGAAGAATGTGGAAACTCACGATTCGTTCTTTATAGATGAATAGCTAGCCACAAAATTCCTGTAGGTGAAAAGAGAGGAACGTCCATAAAAGAGCAAAACGAAGGACCTAGTATTCTCAGAAACGGAAAGCATACTAAGTGTGGAAAATTATCGTTCTTACAAACTTTTATCTCCGCATTCGTTTGGAGGAGGGAGCCCAGTAAAATTATTGTAAGATAAGTCCCTGCAAGACAGCATCATGTCGCACTATGTTTAAACCTTTTCTGGAGTGGAAATAATGATAACCCCAATAAGAGCCTGAGAGGCCTAAAGTAATCTCACAAGTGAGTTTAACAAAACATTAATATGCATGTAAAAAAAACCAATCCACCAAATATACAGATCCTATGGCCCGAGAAATGTATTTTGAGACTTTTTTTTTTTTTTTTTTTTTTTTTTTTTTGTAACTTTTTTTTTTTTTTTTTTTTTTTTTGAGTAATACTTAAACTTTTTCATTGTCGAAATTATCGTTTTTCGGAGGGTGATCGTCAGATAGGAAGCTAAAACTTAGAGGCGTGTAAGAACCTAAGAGGCGAAAAAAATTTCTAAGTTATACAAAAAAATGCGCCTAAACCATCTTCTAGAGACCCAAGAGGTCGGCCGTATGTGGAATAACCCCAAATCCACCTTCACCTATCCATTGTTGGCCTCTCTATTGGGAATATAGTTGATGGAGATTGAATGCGAGGCCATGAGGGAAAGAAACCGGTTCTTCCAATAAAATGCGATCCAAGGTAATTCCCCGCATTGGAAAGGGGAGTCGACCACCGCCAAAGAGTCGCTCTAACCTCGATGGCGAAAAGAAATCAAGACAAAATTGAGTCCTTTGTCAACCATCGCCTCACTTAGGCCAAAAGCTGATCCCTGAAAGGCACCATTTAGAGGCGAACCCGAAGACCCCTTTATCATCTCTACAAACGCCTCCACTACATTGAGGGGCCCGGTCCAACCTTCCCTGGGCGGTTTGGACCATTTCACTACCTCCAAAGGATGTTCACACCCCACTACCATGGGGGTTCGGAGCTCGGCCATCACATCCCTATCTTCCTAGACTTGGCCGGAGGGAACGGAAAGGAAGAACAAAGCATGAAAATCCGGGACCGCACCGGAGATCGGAAGAGCGAGCACAGGAGTGTCGTCATAACGGTGACTATTAAACTGCCTTCCGTTTCCCGAGAATCAACAAAAGTGTTAGATCGTGATACCTTTGAGGAGCCCCGAAAGAATTACCTTTTGAAATAGCCCACCATTGGGGCCATCCTACCCCTCGTGTCCGGTTGAGAGAGAAGCGCACGGCCAGCAATGGCCCCAAGTCGCTTTGGCGAGATCCCCATCAATGAAGAGGTTCCTGGATTCCACCTCCCTATTGGCTAGGTAGATGCTTAATGGTTGAGGCGAGTATCCCTCTCGCATCAAATCGACGGGGGACGGCTTGTTATAAAACATTTCCAAGAGAAAATGGCTATTTTTCGAGGGAGATAGGGGTGCGACGTCCATCTAGTCCAAGCTCTTGGATGGCCCCTAGACCGGATCAACTTCCATGCCGATTTGGTTGTGAAATTTCCCAGTTTCTCCTTTGTCCAGATGATGCGATCTTCACCCTGATTCAGTGCTAAACCCTCATCCTGGACGTGATGTATGACGGCGTCTGGCAAGGAAGCAGGGAAAACTGCGTTGTGGCGAAGGCCGGCTGAGTCAAGGACGTCTCTGATTTTCAGATCTGGCGGGTGTAAAGCCGCCCCGTCTAGAATCCAGTTCTTTAGGGGGCCCAGGCAGTCCGATTCTGGTCCAAAATTACGTCCCATCTCCCGACACTAGAATTAGCGAGAAGGATAGGGTGTAGGATCCTCGCCGTTCCAAATGGGGGAATCAGTGTACGTTACGGGGCATCCCCGAATAATTGGCAACGTATTTTGAGTGCATAAATCTCGCCCGGAGGCTGGATTGGTAGCCAAGAAAATTGTCCGAGCCCTCTTCATTCTCAAGGCCTTGTAAGAAACCTCTCCCGCATGGCCTCTTGTCCGGCCACCCTCCTTCGCCGGAGTCGCAATATGCTTCCAGCGACCCATTGACTCTTTTTACCCTCTCGACCACCCCCGAAAGAAGTCGCAAAACCTCTTTCAAGTAAAGACAAACTTTCTCGGGGCCTCTATCGATGCTAGGTGTGAATGGGAATGCTCGAAAGGACATGCTTAATGAGCGTGATCCTAGCAAGATTTCCATCCACAAATACGAGCCAAGAATCTAGCACATAAAGGAAAATCAAGATGTAGTCCTTCCCCCGTCAATACACCCCAAGGTAAATGGAGGGGACGATCTTGAAATACCCGAAATTCTTTCCACGCTCCTTACCCCGCTATCTGTCATCCTAGAGGAGACAATGAGGCTATGGTCCTATTGATGTTGATCAATTCCTTGAAATGTCCAGAATTGTTAACGGGTTTCGATGGAAGGGGTGCTACCATTGATGAAATCGTCGTATCGTCCGCGAAAAATGTGAGAAATTTGTAGGCATCCTCTCTCGTGTGAAAGGGTTGGCATAAATTGTCTCAAACATAAACTTTAGACCCTGTGAGGATTCCATCATCAAGATAAAGAGGCCGGGAGAAAGAGGGTCGCCTGCAATTAGCCCTCTCTCGATTTGAAGTAGCTAAGGCACCCCGTTGATAAGAACCGAGAACCACGATCCCGCCCAACCTTTTTTCAACCAAGCCGATCCAGGTCATTACGAAACCAAACTTACAGCACCGCTTTGAGGAATGACCACCCACCATTGTCCAAGTCGATCTTAAGATTGTTGCCGCCCTAACTTTTTTGTCGATGTCCCTAAACTTCTGCGCCAAAGAGATGTTGTCAGCAATGATTAATCCACGAAGGCCATAAATGGAGACCAACCTTGGCAGATGGACCTCACTCCAAATCAGAATTACTTTGGAAAAAACTTTGTAGACACGCTACAAAGACTAATGGGGCGGAAATCGAAAAGGACCTAGGCGCGGGATCTTTGGGATAAGACAGTAGCAAAGACGAGGAGAATGCTCTAGGAATGTTACCTCCTTGGAAAAGGAATTTGGCTGCACGATGAAGGTCCTCACCAATAATGCTCCAGCATGCAGAGAAGAAAGATCCAGAAAAACCGTCTGGGCCGGGAGCGCCATCCACTGGAATGGCGAAGACTGCAGATTTAACTTCATCCAACGTTGGCTGGGCCATGAGGTAGGTGTTGTCATCCGCGGTAATGAGTGAAGGGATCGGGGATAAAAATTCGCCTGATGGGGCAACCTCCTCTCAGGAGAAAAATACCCTTGAAGAATTCCACCGCAGTCCAATCCGAGGTTGGTCTTGGGTAGAGATCCCGTTCAAGCGTAATTTCCCTAATGTGAGCTCTTCATTGGTACAGAGGCGTGGAAGAACTTTGTGTTTCTATCTCCTCCTTTAGCCATCAATTCAAGGACTTTGCTACGAAAATCCATGAGCTCTAACTTAAGAAGAAGCCTACCTGGCACCCGTATTGGACGAATCGCCGCCGATGGGGGCAGGTAATCGATTCTGTTGCAGCCTATCAACCCCGCGCCGCCGAGGCCTTGACCGATAGAAGATGTTCCTAGGGAATCCCGATTCCATTCTTTCGGGGCAACTGCTTGGTATTCTTCGACTTTGCACATACACCATAGGATGAATAAAGACCTCGAATTCCATGCGTTGGAGACGACCATCCGAAAGGATCGTGGAACATCCTTTGGAAGCGAAACGGACGGGGGCGGATGGGGGGCTAAGGGCGAGGAAAGGAGGAGAGGGGAGTGATCGGATATGATTCGGGAAGGTGCTTCACGTTGAAGGAAGGGAAAAGCAGATAAATGGAAGGGGAAAAATCCTGTCCAACCTTGCCCATTTTCTAAAGAGGCCCGAATCATTGTTGCACCAAGTGAAAGCAGCCCAAGAAACCCCGCATCAATGAGGCCGCCTTAGTTGATTGCATCCGAAAACTCGATGTGCTAGTCACGACAAGGAATTTCCTCCCATACGCTCCGCTTGGGACGAGACAGGCGTTGAAGTCCCCACAAACAATCCAAGGACCTGCCACCCTATTAGCTTATGAGTGAGAAGATCACCCACAAACATCTCTGCGCGCAATAGATAGATTTAGCATACACACATGTGAAATGAAGAGGAGTGCCGATGCCCGGATCAAAGCCCCGAAGGCCGAGAACCGATTAGAAGCCGACAAAGAACATCCATGGAGATCGCAGAGTGATGGAAGACCCAAATCTTCCCGCCGCCAATTTAGACAGGAGCAATGAAACCCCAACTTTAGCCCAATACTAACTCTCCGGAATCAGCAATCATAGGCTCAAGGAGGATAACAATCGAAGGTTTGTAGAACTTGATAAGACGCTTCACGTGCACAGTCGATTGCCAATACCCCGCATTCCATAGAAGGATACTATCCATCCGAAACGTTGCTTTGAGTTAATGGCCCCGATGTTCTTGATAAACCTCCCGCCACTTCGAAATTGGGTAAGCCTTGCCGACTTCGCATCATGATCACAACACGATCCCCGGGTCTTGTTAAGCTATCTATTTGAAGGTGGAGTAGTCCGGAGTTTCAAAAATAGGCCATCGAATCGTCGGTCTCGAAATCGAAGGCCACTATGAGAAGAATTTAGGATGGACGTGGCTATCCCGATTATTTGAGGATACTGGTTTGAGCATCATTGAGGGAGGAAGTAGGGAGACAGTCAACGTGTAGCTGACCCGCCACATCCTGAGGTGCCATAGCCTTGATTACTTCCTCCAATCTTGTGGGAGAGCCAGCACCTGCATCTTGGAGGCAGGTGGCATAGATTCTCGGTATTGAAAAGAAATAAAATCCTTGATTGAGTGATCACCGCGTCACAAGTGATAATCTTCTTCGGCCTGCCTGTGCGTTCTGTGGGTGCTTTCTGCTGAGGAGAGGAGCGCAGGGGACCTTCGAGCGTATGATGGAGTTCCTTAGGGGCAACTTGGGGAAGATGGGGTGATAGGGTAGTTTGGTTGATGTCCAGGACCTGGGTCTCGGCTAAAACTTGGCGGCGCCCTATCCAAGTGGGTGAATTGTCGTTCTGCAGGGAGGAGTTTGCCTGATTTTTGCTAGGAGGCATACTATTATGATCAGAACCCATCGAAGGGGGGGTACGGCTGCGAGTGTGGGGAGAACGGGGTGGCCGGAACCACGTAGTCGCCTTGAGAGGGGGAGAGAGAGCCGCCATTTGAGCGTGGTTTGGATTGCGAGCGGACTGTGATTGCAACTGGAGTCCGCCTTGAATGTGGGTAGGAACTTGGTCGGTAGAGACATATTGACAAACAGTTGGGGGGCCTTTCTGGAGGTCTTCTCTGTTTGGATAGAAGGATTGTGAGACCCATTGTTTTGTGTTTTGAATCTTCCAGGGAGGAGGGGTATTGGCTGAGGAATGGAACTTGTGAAGATCTTCCACGGACACAATAATTGCTAGAATGGGGTAGGAGTCCAGGACCCACCTTCAACCTCCACCACTTTGAAAAGATCTCTCCGGCAACACTGCGACGAGCACCTTAATTCTAGCAAACACCTGGAATAGACCAAACCTAGACACGGAGTCGATCTCAACCACCTTGCCATAGTGATGGCCAATGTCTACAATCACCGATTCCATCTAGGCATGGGCTGGAATACCATACAACCGAATCCACACTCCTTCGCGTCCGAGGACGGCATTGGGATGCCAGGGCTCAATCCTGTCCAGGCCCAAAGTTGAAATGAGGTGACTATCATCAGTGAAGTCCTTGAGCTCCTCCTCAGATCTGAATTGGATAAGGAAGGCATCATGTGCTATTCTGTTAACATCTACCGCTGACGCCGCAAATCTAGAGTTCCGGAGAGTCCTGATTAGGTGGATGATTGGAGTTGTATTGCAACTTACATATCCCACCAGGGACAGAGATAGACCCTGGCACCTCTGTTCGACCGCAGCTTTGTCGGCCGTGACCGTGAAGGACTCGGAGGCCTCTGGGGAGGAGGAAGCGTTTGGGGGCCTCTGTTTTACGATGTTGCTGTAAGAGTTGAAGATTGTGGGGGTATGATTCAGCTGTTGGGGAACCCTCTGCTTCGTCTTCTCTCGAGATCCTGACTTCCGGAATGCGGGTTGGACAGTGACGACTCTCCCATCCAGACGTTTTCCATTTAAAACCCCAATCGCGGCTCTTGCGTCATCCTCGTATGCGAAGCGGACGAAGGCATACCCTCGCGATTTGAGAGAACCTGGAAATCTGGGCTGATAGACTTCCATGACCTTGCCGTATTTCCCAAAAATGGTATGAAGGTCCTCCCTGGAGCAATTAAAGGGGAGATTCCCTATAAACGCTGTGAAGAAATCATACCTTGGTTGTGCCGTTGAGGGATGGTGTGGGAACTGACCACGCTTGTTCAATCTATCCGTCTTGGATGGATCGCGGGGCAAATCCCTAAATGGAGGACGTCCTCTGCGTTGCTCTCTTCGACGATCTGGGGAAAGGTGATTATCTGGAGGGCGCAGGTGGTGAGATGAGGACCGAAGTTTCCTCATGAGGGTTCAGATCGGCATGGAAGTTGAGGGTTCCAGCTTCGGAGTTGTTGCCCTAGAAGATCAGACTCCCCTTTGCTTGTTTGGTACTTGTTCAAAAAATCCGTATTTTGAGACTTACTGAGTAATACTTACAAGTACTTATCGTTGCTACCTTGGACCCAAGAGGGTATGTCCCCCGTCAGCATGTTGCTAGTAAGATACCTACAGCAAAAAATAATATCATGAGGTGGATTTCTAATTTGTGATTTAAAAAAATATATCACCGAAAGCATCATTGAGAAGGGTCCAAAAACTACAGAAAAAGGAATGTCGGTTTTCCTTAAATATCTTGAAAGAGCATAGGTGAAAATATGGTAGTGAATAACTATATATTCTTACATATTCTCTAGCTGCTTGAGTCCTGAAAATCCATCTGGAATTTCTCCTGTTAATTTGTTAAAGCTAAGGTCTCTGCAAGAGCAAATTATTGTCAGAAGTCAATGATGTTTCCAGTTTCGGTATCAACGGATGTGCATCCTTAGGTTATAAAAACATCAGTTATGGAAAATATTGAATGTATCACGGAATGTTTCATTGTTTTTGGAGACTTTTAAGTAATTGATCAAAATTTTAAAGAAACTTCAAGAGAAGTTAAAAATGACATCATTACATGCTTAGAAATAATAATAAAAAGAATTATAAAAACAAGTGCACATAATAAAGTTCCTTTATATAAGGTGCTACACTATACCATATCTTACAAAAATGCAACTATATTAAAAACCGATTCATATAATTTATAAGTTATAGAAGATGTATAGAAAAATAACAAATTAATTATTTTAAAAAATTGCAAACGTGGTAATTGAAAGTAAATTGTCAAAATTATATCTCGTGACTAAAAGTTAACTTTATTTCCTCATTCAGATGAGATTAGTGGACATTTTTTGGGCACTGAAGAATGAAAAATATTCAATGTTCCCATTTCAACAAATAAGTGTCCGTGAGTCAAAGGGCTAAACAATCTGATTTTGGGACCGTCACTTTGTTACATTGAGTTCCACAATTCATTGGTTTAATTTAAGTTAATATATGATACGTGTACAATCTTAGAGAGCATGCACATCTAAATGTGGCGAGCAAGGGACTATGGTTCAGGTGGGCCATATGATATTTATGTAAAATTCACCTTGACCAATAGATGTGTCACCTTATGTTCAGCCCAAGGTTTAAGAATCAGCCTAATTCGTGATTAAGGTGGACCATATAAATGAAAACGGTGTTTGGAATAATAATCAGCCTCAAAACTGTTTCTTTTCATGTAGCCCACCTGAATCATAGGTCAACATGATTTTTTTAGCCTTACACCTAACATGGAATTACACATCTAATGGTTAGAGTGGATGTCACATACACATCATTGTAGGTTTCGTTAAAAAAAAAATAATAATAAAATAAAATTAAGGGTGTGTTCTGTAAGTTGTTATTATTATTATTATTATTATTATTATTATTATGTTAGCCTCTCATGAGTAAAGTGATACCCACCCTTGATCTTGCTGTTGTTGTATGTGAAATCCACTCCAACCATTAGAGATGTATATTCTCACCTTAGGCATTGGACTAAAAAAATCAGGTGACTTAATTCAAGTGGGCAAAGGAGACAATTTGGAGAGAGACATCTACTCTTCATTTTTACAGGGATCACTGTTACATGAAATCCACTTGAACCATTATATGCCACAGCAAAATTTAGGCATTGATGAAAAAATCAGGCTCAAACATGATTCAAGTGAGCCACACCAAGAGAAATAGTTTGAAGGGTGAGAGATGCATTGTTCATTATCTAGTTGATGTAGAGCGGGTCGTGGACAGTTTCATGGCCCAGTTGGACCAGAAAAAGCCCAATCAGAGATGGAGGTGATCCGGACTGTCAGAGCTTCAAGCATACGTATCTTGCAAACTGGAATGAGCTATAGGGCGTACCGTATATGATCCAGACTGTTATTGTTCACATACTACTCGGTCGACCATGGTAATCGAATCGTGACGTCACTCATAGAGAGCGAGATAACGTGTATATTTTCATCAAGGATGGTCAGAAAACCATATTAGTCCATATGGATCCAGAGGAACCACCCAAGACTTCTAAAGTGGAGGGCCGTTCTCTCTTAACCGTACGGGACTTGATAGAAGAATCTAAAGAAATGGAGCAAGTCTATGTTGGGGGCCTTGCACAAAACCTTAGGATCTAGCCCTCCAGAATAAACCAGAATTATGGATAATAAAGCAATGAAAACAATCAATGCATCAATCACACACAACACAAGAGATTTTTACGTGGAAAACCCTCAAAGATGTAAAAACCACAGGACCTCGTCCAGATCAACAATCCACTATGAAGTAGAACGTTACAACCTTCTTCACTCACGCAGGAGTGGATAAACAATGAGAGAAATAGAGAAAACGGAGAGATCTAACCAATTACGAGGACATAAAAGCGCTGAAATATAGATTGCATAGTAGATAACATCCACGAGTAGAACCTCTCTTCTATAAGCTTCCTCTCTCTCTCACATTTTGATAGCCCTAAACCCTTTAGCAAATCCCTTATAAAGCTTTAGGAAACCCTCTTGCATTCTCTTGTGATACCTAAAAAACCCTAGGCAACCTCTTTTATAGTTCAGGAAACTTCCCTTTCGCATCCCGGTTGCGAAAGGACTCAAATCCGCAGTTTCGCACAAAATCGCGGAACAAACCGCGTAACCTTCGACTAGTCGAAGCCTGTCCACGACCAGTCGAAGCCCATCTTCGACTGGTCCTGGAATTCCAAGACTGGTCTTAACCTCCGAGAAAAAATAGTACGAACTCGCTGGACTTTGAGTCGTGCCAGGGCTCGAACCTACGACCGGTCGAGTGCCTCCCACGACCGGTCGAGCGGGGCTCAGGACCGGTCGAAGACAGGGAAAAAATCCCATCAGTCTATGTATTAATCGTAAAAGGGGAAGAACTTGAGCCTACCGTCATCCCTAAGAGACTAAAGCCCTTGTTGCATGAATTTAATGAAATTTGGCATAATGACCTTCCCGATGAGTTGCCTCACATGTTAGATATTTAGCACAATATCGACCCTGTCCCTGGGTCAAGTTTACCCAATCGTCATCACTATCAGATGAGTCCAAAGGAGTACGATATTCTACAAAGACAAGTGGATGAACTAATCCGTAAAGGTCTAATCCAAGAAAGCATGAGCCCATGCATTAAACCAACCCTATTAACTCCAAAAAAAAAAAGGGAGTCAGCACATGTGTGTCGACTGTCGGGCGATCAATAAGATTATTATAAAATACAGGTTTTTCATACCACGGTTGGACATGTTAGATATGCTTAAGGGTATGAAATTATTTTCTAAATTAGATTTAGGGAGCGACTACCATTAGATTCGGGTATGGTTGGGTGATGAGTGAAAAATAGCCTTTAAAACTAATGAATGATTGTATGAATGGATGGTCATGCCCTTCGGTCTTTCGAATGCGCCTAGCGCATTCATAAGATTGATAAACCAACTTCTGAAGCCATTCATTGGACGGTTCATTGTGGTCTACTTTGATGACATCCCGATATACAATCAGGACAAAGCAAGCCTTATGGAACACCTCAAGCAGGTCCTTTAAGTGCTCACTAAAAGCAAGTTACATCTCGATTTCAAAAAGTGAAGCTTTTTGACTAATAACCTTTTTGTTTTTAGCTTTGTGGTGATGTCCACGGGCATTCGGGTGGATGATGAAAAAGTGAAAGCCATCAGGGAATGGCCGGTTCCAACAAACATCCACAAGGTACGAAGTTTCCACGGATTGTCCACAGAGCTAGCATCGGTTCGTGAAGAATTTTAGCACCATCATGTCACCAATCACAGATTGCATGAAAAAGGAGCCATTTCAATGGACTGACAAGGCTGACAAGAGCTTTGTTGAAATCAAGTATCAGTTGTTCACGACACCAGTCTTGGTTATTCCTAGTTTTGACAAGTTGCTGGAGGTTTAGTGTGACACCTCATATGCCGGAATTGGAGGGGTATTATCGCAGGAAGGCAGACCGGTAGCCTTCTATAGCGAGAAGCTCAGCGAAGCCCAAAAGAAGTTGTCAACATATGAGCTTGAGTTGTATGCAGTTGTTTAGGCACTGCGACATTGACAGCATTATCTGATTTAAAAAGAGTTTGTTCTGTATACTGACCATCAAGCATTAAATTTTATTAATATTTAGGCTAATGTGAATTGTGTGTATGCGAAATGGGTTCATTTTTATAAGAATTTACATTCGTTCTAAAGCACAAGTTAGAACAGTAGAATAAGATGGCTGATGCACTTAGTCGCCGTACATCACTACTCGTTATAATGAGCAATGAGATGGTCAGCTTTGATTGTCTTAAGGAGATGTATGTTAAGGACAAAGACTTCAAAGATGCATAGTTGAAGTGCCAAGAAGGTCATCCCAATGACCTACACATGCAAGACGGTTTCCTCTTCAAAGTGAATCGATTATGCATCCCGCCAAAGTTTTTTAAATGAGCAGATTATTCGGGAGCTACATGGAGGTGACCTTGGCGGACACCTTGGGTGAGACAAGTCGCCAACTCTTATAGAGGACCGATATTACTGATCGCAGTTAGTACGTGATGTGGAAAAAGCAGTGCTACATTCTCATGTTTGTCAGACAGTCCTTGGGATAATTTATCTATGGATTTTGTGCTTACTCTCTCACAACACAACGTGACATAGATTCGGTGTTCATGGTGGTATATTGTTTCTCAAAGATGGCGCATGTTATCCCATGCAAGAAGACCCTTAATACAACACATGTGATGAACCTATTCTTCAGAGAGGTCATGCGACTACATGGGGTTCCCAAGACTATCACTTATGACCATGACACGAAGTTCATTAGCCACTTTTGGCAAACTTTATGGACTCGATTTGATACACGACTTCAGTTCAGCAGCGCTTACAACCCACAAACTGATGGGCAGACCGAAGTTGTGAATCGTACGTTGAGAAACCTCCTTCGATGAATTTTAGGTGAAAAATTGAAGCAGTGAGATTTGACCTTATCTCAAGCGGAATTTACATTCAACAACGTGGTAAACTCCTCGACAAGGAAGTCCCCGTTCCAGATTATTTACGGTCGAGTGCCTCACTACACACTTAACTTGGTCCCTCTGCCCAAGCTCTCAGGCATGAGCATTACATTAGAATATATGGCAGACAAGATCATGGGCATTTATGTAGAGGTACAAACTAAGTTACATGCTTCGAACGACTAATATAAAGAGCAAGCCAACAAGCATCGACGATAAAAGGTGTTCCAGGTGGGTGACCACATTATGGTCCATCTATACAAGGAGAAATTTCTAACTGCGACGTACAACAAATTGAAGAATAAAAAGATTGGACCGATACCGATTCTCCGTAAGATCAATGACATTGTTTACGTTGTTGATCTTCCAGATGACATGGCGAACTAGCATATTTTCAACATCGCAGACCTGACCAAGTATCATGAACCAAAACAAGATGAGAACTGGAAGACGAGTTCTTTTGAAATGGAGGGGACCAATGTAGAGAGGGTCATGGACAGTTTCATGGCCCAGATGGACTATAAAAAGCCCGATCGGAGATGGAGGTGATCCAGACCGTTAGAGCTTCAAGCATATCTCATAAACTGGAATGAGCTACAGGACGTACCATATATGATTTTTGGGTAGGACGAGCTACTTTAGCCACCCAACCCACTATGTCGGGTTGTGCACGCTGAATTTGCAAAATACCATTAGGTCGATCGTCAAATCCCTGTTTTAATTTTGTTTTTACTATTTATAGTAAGTTTTAGTTTTGAGTATAACTCTTCATCCGTTGGGCTTTAGGAGTTGTGCCCAACATGAAAAGTGCATAGAATAATTAGGAGAATAGCATGGTTGAGCCAAATAGGACACTTACTATTTTTGGCCAAAAACCATGAGGTTTAGTGGAAATTACGACCGTCTTTACTATTTATAGTAAGTCACGATTTCTAGGAGTTTTAGTTGTAGTTTGACTCCGAAACTTCTTCCATGGCTTAGTATCTCTATTTAAATGGGTGTAAATTTGTTTATTCAATCATCAATCAATTTATGAATTTTTTAGAATATTATTTCTATTTTCTTACTTTTTCCTGGTGGATTTGAGAAGTCTCCATGAGGAGGTAGTTATCCTCGAGGAAGACGATGATCGACCTCATCATATTCATCCCTGCGTCACTTAATCACACATAGAACTAATTTTTGGCTCACTGATTCACTTGATGGTCGGAGTGGATTTCCATATACATCACGTTTCGGCTCATCTTTCAAATATAATGGAAGAAAGAGACGCCACCAGGCAGCTTTTTCATTTTGAAAAGATGGGTGCAGTCTACAGCGGCAGGACAAGTGAAAAGACAGGGTGCAAAGATGGGTGCAAGCTACAGCGGCAGGACAAGTGAAAAGACAAGGTGCAAGCTACAGCGACAGGAGAGCAGGTGGAGAGAGAGAGAGAGAGAGAGAGAGAGAGAGAGAGAGAGAGAGAGAGAGAGAGAGAGGGGGAGTGAGAATGAGAAGGAGGAAGAACATTGGGGGGGGGGGGATGGGGGGGGGGGGGAGGGATGGGGGAGATGAACGTAGCAAAGGAAGGAGGAGAATGAGAAGAGGAAGAAACGAAACCCCTTTCTCTCATAGATGAATGCATTGACACCAAAAAGGCCGGGTAGTTTTTTAGGGTTTCATATCGCCAAAGTGCAATACCAAAAATATCGGCCGATATCTCTTTGTGCTGACGATATCATTGACACCAAAAGTACGGTTGAAAGTCGGGCGAGTTGGGTCGGGTTAGTGCTCAACTCTAACCGAACCCAAGGTTCCTATACCTCAACCCTAACACGTTGGGTTGGGAATTCTCAACCCAAGCCCAACTTAAGCGGGTTCGGTCGGGTAGATATATGCTAATATTTTCATTATTACATTAGTTTATCATATTTTCAATACAAGTTTTATTTTTTATACCTATAATTTTATTAATTATGTATGTAGTTATTTATCATAAAGAACATTTTTTTTAAACAAACAAGCTAAAATATATGACAACTACTCCTTTAAAAGTCGTATTGTGTATCAAGCAATCTATTCGGGAGAGAGAAATCCGGTGTATCTTGTTAGCTTGAGTCATTGGAAATGTCGTGGACCAATGAAACTCGACGGCATTGGAATTTCCTGTGCATTCAACGCAGACGATCCCCACTCAGTTATAATTAATTTATGAGGAACTTATATATTGATCGGGTTCGGGTTGGGTTGGGCAACCCGAGACCTCAACCCAAGCCCAACCCAAGTTTTATCGGGTTGGCATTTGTATGGCCCAAGCCGAGACCAAACCCGATACATCTTGCCCAAGCCCAACCCAATGTCGGGTCGGTCACGGGTTGGTCGGGTTGAACCAGCCCAACTTTCGGCCCTAACCAAAAGGCAGGGTACTTTCTGGAGGTTTTATATCGCTGAGATGCGATATCGAAAATATGGCTGATATATCAGCCGATATTATTGATATCGCAAACATGATTCAAAACAAAACTGGGGAAAATTCTCTCTAAAATGAATTTGTGAGCTACATTTTATTCCATGCATGTTCTCCTGCATAGCAGGCATGCAATTGAAGGTTGTAGTATATTGTAAAGAAAATGGAATGCACAAAAGGATTTTTCTTGTCTGATGGTATAATGGATTAGCCGTTACACGAGAAGATAAACATATATAGAAATAAAAAGGAGCATTTTCTATGTAACCACTTGCCTAGATTATTTCTTGAAAAATGTCCGCTTTCAAAATATGTAAAGCAAACTGCCGTTAGACATCCGGACGCTAACGTGGTAGTATCCGTTTTGGTTACAAACGCTTCTTAAAACGTATTAATAAAAAGGCAAAACTACCCTCTATTTAAAAGGGAACTATGGCACAGCCAGGGGTCGTCAGCGTCCGAAGCTAGTGGGGCCACCATGGTGTTTGTGAGAAATTCACCTCGTTCATATATAAGTTTTACATCATTTTAGTGAGCCACGTAATAGAAAAGAGTGGAGATTATATGCCCACGTAAAAGCTTTGTATTATGCTAATATTTTTGTTCTTTCAGTTCATCAGAGTGGGAATGACCTTTTGAACGGTTGAGCCACTTTTTAATAGTTTGGATTATATAAAATTATTATGAGCCTAAAAAGGTCTGAACGGTAAACAATCCTTTTTAACTGTTTCAAGTATCCCATTTGAATTTTCAGATCCTCCTGATTTTTGTCGTGTCTTAATAGGAGCTGCCAAAATGGAAGGACGGGTGGATTTCTCCCGAACATCACAGTGGGCTCCAGTTGAGGTAGGGTCAGCGATGGCTAAGTCATTCAAACATCGTCAGCAAAGAGGAGTGGATTAGGTGCGCCCCGGCTACACCCAACATGGTGCGACCCTGATGACTGTAGGGCACACCTTAATTGATAAAGGTCTTGTACATCCATGCGGTCCATCCGGTTTTGCAGAACATTTTAGGGCATGGTCTCAAAAAACGAAGCATATCCAACTCTCAGGTGGACCAAAATAAAGGAAAAAGTGTTGATTGACCGTTAAAATCTTCTTGTGGGCCATGAATTTTTATTTTTTATTTTTATCTAGCTCATATTTATTTTTTCCCTTCATCCAGGTCCGTATTACCTTACCAATAGGTTAGATTGCAAATAACCATTATGATAGGCCTGGGGATTTTTTAACGGTGGGCCTCTAACCACCACTATTTCCTATGGCGTGGGCCTCTTGAGTCGTGGGCCTGCTTATTTTTTGAGCTCATGTTCTAAAATGAGCTGGTAGAATGGATGTATGGCGTGGATATACATTACATGGGGGCCCACTGTCAGGGTTGCACCATGTTGAGTGAGGCAGGGTCATACCTAATTCGCTTTCTAGAAGGAGATGGGCTGTCTCGGGGTTGAAACTAGGTGAGGCAACCACCGTGTTTTCGAAAAATCCAGGATCTTTGTATATTTTTTTCTAGATCATTCTAAGCTACAATCCCAAAAATGAGGTAGATCTAAAACTAAAGTGGGCCACATGATAGAAACCAATAATTTGTATGCCCATTGTTAAAACATCCATGAGTTATAGAAGCTTTGGATTAGGCATATTTTTTTTTTCATTCAATTCATCCTATTGAGTAAACATCATGGTAGAGCCCATAAAGGTTTGAATAGTAAGTGACCTATATTCATTATTTTCGGTCACGTGTCCACTTGAATATGGGACCCCTCTTTTTTCTTTTTTCTTTTTTTGTCTCATATCTATTATATCCTCTTTTTTTTCTGTCATTTCTAAAGGATAGTATGCGGAAAGATCTTCAAAGATATTTGAAACACTTTTTACAAAAGCATAGCTCATGCTGAGATGGATAGTACACATCATCTGATTACAAGGTGCGACTAAGAAGTTCAAGGGGATAGAAAGCGGTCGAAAGAAGAAGAATGGTTAAAAGAATACACAAAGGCAGAAGAATTTGAAAGACTAACGTGGCAACAATTCAACTATCATAACTATTGAAATAAAGAATATAAATGGATGCAGAGTATC
Source organism: Magnolia changhungtana (assembly GCA_030180095.1). Classification (NCBI taxonomy): domain Eukaryota; kingdom Viridiplantae; phylum Streptophyta; class Magnoliopsida; order Magnoliales; family Magnoliaceae; genus Magnolia; species Magnolia changhungtana. Next base: position 4,526,493 of record JASAUF010000396.1, on the reverse strand, counting down.
TATATAACAGGGATTCTTATAAATGAAGGAAAAATTAACATAACAAAACGTCTCATACTAACTAAACAAACCATTCAACTTATCTTCCCTTATTTTATCTTTAACTTTATCTTAGGAGTAGTGATAATCTTTAGTGATAATATTTAGCTGTAATCCAAGTCTATGCTCATACGCTAAACTATTTTAGGTTCCAATACAAACATTTTTACTTTCAAAAAAGCATTTTACAATTGCTCCATACAACCGATTGTGAGTCTTTCCTTCGTGTTTGGCAGATCTCCTAATTAAAAAGTCCTTTAGTACGGAAGTCAAAGTAGAACCACCCCATTCAAATCATATTATAACAATCTTGTGTGGTGGCTGAATAGGCAATTGATTTTCTCAAGTCTCAATTATATACACATTCAATATATCTGCCTATCTCTGCACTCTAGGTCAAAGTTGTTCGGTTTGAATTGAGCTGCGCAATCGTGTGGTGGCATACCCGCACACACCACACCTAACCAAAAAAAAAAAAAAAACCGAGAGGCAACATTGTCTTAACAAGAGCTACCAAACCGATAGATGGGGTGGATTTTGACAAACATTATTGTAGGACCACCGCAATTGGTCATCCAAGCCTCAAGTTGTAATTGCGAAGAGAGATGGGTTGTGTGTACCTGGGTCTTAGGTGGGGCCACTATGGTGCCCATTCATTTTGCAGATTATTTTATGTCATGACCCAAAAAATGAGGCAGTTCCAACGCTCAAGTTGACTACACAAGTTAGATCCATTTAATGGTTTAGAGATTGCCCACCATTGAAACCTTCATAGGGCCAGCTGCAATTTAGATCTTACTCATTTTTGGGCTCATGGCCCAAAAAGAGATGGAAAAATGGATGGACTGCGTAGATTACACACAAGGTTGGTCCCCTCAAATCTTCTACGCGCCCACATCCTTCAAATGGGATAAAACGGACAAATTCCACATTTAAACACCTTAACAGAACATTTCAGTCATTAATAGTTGTTGAGGTAAAACAGTCAGTTTTTTTGCCGAATTCGCAAACATGAGGCGTTTTGCTTGAAATATTTTGAAAGCATACGTTGTTTTTTTTTTTTTTTTTTTTTTTTTTTAAAGCTTAAAATACAGCCGTTACATAGAAAATTTTTTTTTTTAATAAAAATAAAATAAAAAGTGAAAGTCCAAATCACTATGAATTTGGCGATCAATCACTTCAGTTTTGCACTTCTCTTCCTGATTTAATTTCTTTCAAACCATGAAACAGTTGGCTGGACAGAGGTCGTGATTTGCATGTCAAATCAAGAAGCCGAATCTTCAATTTCATTTTATGTTTTCATCCAGACTTAAGAATTTTGTGCACCTAACAATGCCTAGTCAGCACTCAATGGCACGGCAAAATAAACATATAAAGCTCATGTGTAAAAGCTTAGTCCAAAGTAACTTACAGGATTTTCAGGTCTGTCATGTCCTTAATATAATCTGGGATTTTGCCAGAAATCAAGCAATTTCTTAGTACCCTGCAGAACACGACCAAGACAGATACTTGATGAGCAAAAGAAGCAACAAACATTGATATATTTACCCGTCAGGGTTATGTCCATTCAACTCACAATATCTGCATTTTGGTCATATCCCCCAATGCAGGGAAAGGCATGCTCGGTCCAATCAAATCAGATATCCTCCTGAAAATAAAAATATACATGATTCAATAAAGTAATTCATATCATACTATTCCAAGTTTGGGTATAAATCCAAGGAAATTCAAGTAATAAAGCAGCAAGAAAAGAACATGAATGCGCCCTCACAGTTCAGTTAGATTCGTCAAGAGATAGATGTCAGAAGGAATAGGTCCCGTCATAGACGTGCCTTGCATGTCCCTGCAGAGGTTCAGAATGATAGTTCATGTAGATGTTCTTATATGGGGACACCATAAGGTGGTGTTGTCATTTTTTGGGGCAGTTTGGGGCCATATTGATGTAATGTTTTATATCCACGTGTACATCATTTAAGGGCATACACCCAAACTGGAAGTAGACCCAAAGCTCACGCTGACCACACAGTAGTGATTGAATGTCCACCGTCAAAAACATCTTGGGAGCCACAAAAGTTTTAGATCAAGCTGATATTTATGTTTTCCCTTCATCCAGGACTGTGTGACCTCATCAACAGGTTGGATGGCAAATAAACATTACCGTGAGCCCTAGGAAGGTTTCATAGGTGGGTGTGATTATTTCCCTTGTATTTTTTTAATTTTTTTTTAGTGCGGTCCACTTGAGCTTCTGCTCTGCTTCATTTTTGGGTTCATGTCCTAAAATTAAGTAGTAAAACAGATGGATGGCATGGATATAGAACACATGTACATACATCATGGTGGGCCCCACAGTGCCCAACACATCACAACACTACCGCTCCACCTAATATGCGTCGTATTGAAGTAATTTATGCTGAAAGCAAATCAAATGACTTACAGTCTTTGGAGTCGTTTCCATTTCCCGATGAAATCAGGAATCTTACCGGAGATGGGGTTCCCATCTATCCTACTGCAAATATGAAAAATATGAATGGACTCTAATCATTTATAATTTATAAATAGAAAAGACAGCCTCGTTGAGTAATGAAGAATTGACATACAAGTTGGTCAGGTTTGTCAGGTTGCTGAAGGTAAGGGGTATTTCTCCTGTGAAGTTATTCGAACAAGCAAGGCTGCACCAGTAATATATTGGATTATGTGAAAGAAAAACGTTCAAATTTTTATTTATTTATTTTCACCATAGGGCATTTCTACTCCTTGAAATGGTCGTGGAGTCCTCTCAACCCCACATTTTGACTGTCAACTGATAGTTTTGAATAGCATAAATACTACACAATTGATTGATCCTCAGCCATTCTGTTCACCAATGTAACCTAACAATCACCAGCATATATTTACACACTAATCACATTTTCTATTTAATAAGGAGCCACTATTTGCATCTGCCCTGATTGATAATGGCAACCTTTTTTAAACGTTGGTAATACAACAATACAAATTTGTACTACTGAATTACCAAAGGTAGAAACAAAAAGTGCCAATGGCAAATATAAATCAAGATGAGTAAATATATTAATTCTCTTAAAGATAACCATGAAATGAGAATTAGGTCATTATTGGAAGAGAAAAAAAAAAAAAAAACAGTGGCAGAACAGAAAATCTTACAATTCCTCCAAGCTGATCAAATCACCAAGCTTTGGAGGAAGAGGTCCTTCAATCTCATTATTTTCTATGATCCTGCAAAACCCCAAATTGCATAAATAATAGTAGCTAAACGCAATTTCATCTGTCTAATCTATTGAAGTTTGTGAATCGCATACAATTTCTTGAGTGTCTTGATGTTTCCTAACTCCTCTGGAATTCTTCCAGAGATGCGATTTCCCAAAAGAGACCTGCAAGGTTCAACAATTTTCAGGTATGTCCCTCAGAGAATGAGAGGAGAGGGTTCCGTAGATTAGATATAGAAGATTCTGGATGCTATTATGGAAGAGGACTCACAAATTAACGAGAGGGAGGGAAGCCCATGTAGCAGGGATTGATCCGTTGAGATAGTTGCGACTGAGATCGCTGTTGGACAAAAGCAGAAGTTACCGTCTTAGACCCTATATATGCTGCTAGACAAAAGAAAATCCATCGGAATGAAGCATTGAGAGGTATTGGAGGGAAAACCCGTTCCAACCTATTCAAAAAGAGGTTGAATTTATAAAAGAGTTCTTCTGGTTCACCTCAATGAATACACATGGCTATCTATGTTGGTCTACCTCATGGACCCTATCTTGGATGGTCCCACACAGATATCTCTATGGTTGAACGATTACAGCCTTCCAACTTTTCCCCTTTGAACGTGAGCCATCAGCTGCTGTCCATTTGAAGACCCAATGTCTGATAATTAACCATGATTGCCTGATTAATGAGGTTTTCCTATCAAGGTCCACAGACAGAAATTTGTAGGTTATTGCGGAAGGTGAGCCCTCAAGATCTGACGGTCTACACGAAATTTGGAACCCTTACAAAGCAGAAGAACAGTGCTCCAATGGCCCGCCTATCTACTACTGGAGCAGATCGAACTATTCACACCTCTGATCCTACGGTATATAGTGGCCCCGGATTGCTATGGATGGATCAGATCGTCCTAAGGACAAGCTAATATGGACAGACTATAGGATACTCTCTTCCTCTCTATATTCTCTCCGTGTTTCGTATGAATCGATTGCCTTTCATGAGAGAAGCGCACTCCTTATATAACAGAGGAAGGAGAGTTTAAGTGAGATTGTGATATGGCCACATGAGTCGATCACATCCCTAACAAAAGAAGGAGAGTTTGGATGGGATTTGGGATAAGGCCACATCATCCGGTCTTATCCCTATCTCCTATCATAAATCAAATTCAAAATTGAATTTGAAATATAATAGAAGAGGAAAGAAGGCCGTAAGAAGCCAAAGACAGTGGGACCCACCCACTAGTGATTGCTCACCAGTGGGCCTCACTGGCCCACGTCCAACATCTCCCACTCAATCACATTGTGGGATAGGCACATAAATCTGTCCAATTAACTTGCCTTATAACAATCAAATACTAAACATCGCGATCAAAAGAATCGAGGCGTGGGACCAAATTGGATCACCATAATCTTCTCACAGGTGTTTAAGTACTAAGTGACCACCTAACTAGTACTCAATAACCCAAGCTTTGCAATGCCTGTCCTAGTCCGCATGACCACACCGGATGGAGTTAACTCCCGATCTGGAGTACTCGGCCAACATACGCACTTATCCAACTTATCGAGTTATTCTGAAAACTTGATTTTTCACAAACTTCGACTAAAAGTAATTCAAAGCAATACTTATATATATATATATATATATATATATATATATATATATATATATATATGCTTTTTAAGAAAAATACTGTTTGCAAAAAGTGTAATTAAAAACAACTCGATACTGCCGGCGGATAAGTCTTCAAGTGCGTATTAATAGTTCTAGAAACTTGGTGTAGCTGTCATGGGATCTTCCCCACGCAAATGTGTAATTTGGAATTAATCAAGCCGCTTTCCTAGCGTAACCGAGTCTGGCCAATCAAGGACCTTTCGTCATTGTACACTAAAGTAGCGACACTCAATCTCATCCTCATATACACAAGAGGAGGGTCGCTAAGGACACAAAGAGTCACCTACGGGACTGGCTACTCGCACGTTGCAATGATTAGATCGAATCAAAACAATCTGTAGGTAAAGGGTCCCTGCATGTGGCTACAATCCACATCGTAAGGTAGACAATACTAGGTGTATGTCGGGTCTACGATACGCAGGTTATTCTACATGAGGTAGGACTCATCTCATAACCCCATAACCTGGCTTTAATTTCAGGCTATAACATTGATCGCATGTAAAGGAATGGTGCGATTATGTTATTCGACTTTATCAGTCTCATCTACAAATCTTTATAGGATTGTAGGCGGATATGACTCACTCATATTCTCATCCTTTATTATTCACAATAAAGGGAAGTTCATACCTCAATGTATAAACATGACCCCAAATGTACCTCTCTTGTATATTTAAGGTTGATCAACCCGTACGAGTGGGTGACCGACCTGCCGACAAAAAATAGAAATCCTACATGATCTCAAGGTAAATGCTGATGATCTTCATACCTAGTTATATTAGTGTTCAATACTGAATAAATGGAATGTATTATTCATGAAAGATCAAAGGTATTACAAAACAAGTACATCAGTCAAGTTTTCCTCAATCCCATCTGCCTGACGTGAACCTGAAATAGATCTCTGGCTATAGGTTTCGTCATGGGATCAGCCATCATCTCCTTAGTAGGAATATAACTGAGGACGACCTTCTTATCTCTCACTTGATCACGGACGTAATGATACTTGATCTCAATGTGCTTAGATTTCTGGTGGTGTTTAGGGTCCTTTGCCAAGTCAATAGCAGAAGTATTGTCTATCTTCAGCGATATTGGCTGACGAACACTCGGTACAATACCCAGACTCAATAGAAATCTGCGAACCCATACACACTCCTGAACTGCAGCACAACATGCAATGTACTCGGCCTCCATAGATGAAAGAGCTGTGGATGTTTGTTTCTTACTCGACCAAGAGATAGCTCCTCCTCCAAGTAAGAACACATACCCTGAAGTAGACTTTCCCTCGTCGGCGTCATTACCCCAAGCAGCATCAGAATATCCTTTGAGCTGGAGGCTTGTGCCTTCATAACATAACATTAGGTCTTTTGTTCCTCTGAGATAGCGGAATATACGTTTGACGGCTTGCCAATGAGACTGTCCCGGTTACTCTGATAACGGTGACTATGCCAATTGCATAGCTAATATCCGATCGGTACAAAGCATAGCATACATTAAGCTCCCTACTGCGCTTGCATAAGGTACTGAGGACATAGCCAATTTCTCGGCTTCAGTCTGGGGACACGATTTCCTGTCTAGCTTGATAGCTTTATCCATAGGGGTTTCAACAGCTTTTGAATTTTCCATCCTGAACCGCTCTAAGATCTTTTGTATATAGGTTGCTTGAGACAAACCTAAAAATTTCTTTGGGCGATCCCTGATGATTTTTACCCCAAGGATAAAGTTGGCTTCACCGAGGTCTTTCATCTCAAAGTTCGAGAATAGCCAATCTTTAGTCAATGTCAACAATTGCATATCATTTCCAGATAACAGGATATCGTCTACATATAGAGATAGTATCGAAAAGATCTTCCAGACCGTTTCATGTATACACAATGATCTTCTTCACTCATTGTGAATCCAAAAGTGGTGATGGCCAAGTGGAACCTCATGTACCACTGTCTTAAAGATTGCTTCAGCCCATAGATAGATTTCAACAATTTGCAGACTTTCTTTAGATACTTTTTGTCCACATAACCCATGAAACATTGCATGTATATCTCTTCATCCAAGTCACCATTTAAGAATGCGGTCTTAACATCCATCCGATATAACTCTAAGTCTAAACTTGCGACAATGGACAAGATCATGCGGATTGAGAGAACTTTCAAATGGTGAAAAGGTCTCCTCGTAATCAACGCCTTCTTTTTGTGTAAAACCTTTAGCAACTAATCGTGCTTTATACTTGTCCACCGTACCATCCGCCTTTCTTTTGATCTTTAGTACCCATTTGTTACCAATCGCTTTGCGATTGAAAAGGCGATCAACAAGTTCCCGGACTTTATTTTTCTCCATGGAAGCGATCTCTTCGTCCATAGCATTCACCCAATCGGCCGAGTTAGAAGATAATAATGCATCCTGATACGAATCAGGTTCATCATCATCAACTGCAACACAAGAGAATGTTTGCCCCTCAATATCGAAGTATCTTCGAGGGAATCAATCCTCTTTCGCTTCGACGTAACTCAGGAGTCACTAAAGATGTCCTCCCACTGTCCTGACGAACTATAGGAGCATCATCATCTTGAAAAGCAGAATTCCCACTCTCCTGAGATACATCGGGTATTTCAAAAAGTTGTATTGGAACCTTTTGCTTCTCTCGGCTTGGGTATCTATCTTCAACGAAGGTCACGTCTCGGGATTCTATCTCAATCCATCGTCCATGGTCCTCATAAACTAGAATGTATCCCTTTGAATGCATAGGGTACCTAATGAACACGCATTCAATGGTTTTACTATCAAGTTTACCTCTATGCGGAGTAGGTAGCAAAACATATCCCAAAGATCCCCAAGGGCGTAGGTTGGCTAGAGAAGGAGTCCTCCCAGACCACATCTCATATGGAGTCTTAGGAATAGATTTGGATGGGACTCTATTTAGGACGTAGACAGTACATTAGCAGTGCGTCTCCCCGTAATGAATGTGATAGAGAGATTGGCTTGAGCCATCATCGATCTAACCATGTCCAATAATGTCCTATTCTTTCTCTCTGCAACACCATTTTGCTGTGGTGTGTAAGCCATTGTGTACTGCCGAACAATGCCAACATTTTCGCAATATGATTTAAACATTTCAGACGTATACTCGCCACCTCTATCAGATCGAAGGATTTTAATCTTTTTCTCAAGCTGATTTTCCACCTCAGCTTTATATTTAAGAAAACAATCAAAAGCCTCAGATTTGTGTGAGATGAGATACACATATCCATAACGCGAGTAATCGTCAATGAAAGTGACAAAGTATTGACATCCGTTTCTGGCATGTACATTAAAGGGTCCACAGATATCTGTATGGATTATCTCTAGTGTGCCCTTTGACCTAACCGCTTTGGGAAATGGTTTCTTCGAAGTCTTCCCGGACACACAATGTTCACAAAATGACAAATCAACTTTGGATAAGGAGTCTAATAGACCAGAACGTACTAGTCTTGTCATACGATCCTTTCCGATGTGACTTAACCTCGCGTGCCATTTTTGAGATTCAGATACTACAGTTTCATTCGACATAGCAGACAAAGCAAGAGGTGCATTATCACATTCTACGTCTAGAATAAATAAATCTGAAATTAAATTACCCCAAGAAAAGATGAGGTTATTCTGTCTCAAAGAAACTCTTGTCCCAGAAAAACGAATATCAAAACCATCAGCTAATAACCTAGAAACAGAAATTAAATTCCGACGCATCCCCGGTGCATATAGAATATCACGGAGTATTATTGTTCGCCCTATGCGCGTACGAAGATGGAAAACGCCAATCCCTTGTACGTCTTCAACAGCGTTATTGCCCATGTACAGCTTGTAACTCCCCTTGGGTACATGCCGGAATTCCTCGAGTCCTCGACGACTACTTGTCACGTGCTTTGTTGCGCCTGAATCCAAAATTCACTCGTTAGATATAGTATCAACGGAAAGGATTTCAGAACAAACGCCTACAAACAAAGTATTTAGTGACTGAGAAATTACCGTTTTTTTATGGGCGCACTGTCGAGCATAATGGCCGAATTTCCACGACAAAAGCAGACTACATTTGTCTTTTTCTGTTTTTTCTTTCCGTTCCCCTTCTTGAGATTTGGAGCAGGTGCTGTGGTCTTCTGTTCTTGGTTATTCTTTTTCGCCTTCTTGCGAGCTTTGTACCGTTTATTGTTAGCTTTCCGCTTATGGGTCTCTACTACAAAGGCCTTAGCCGAACCTGGCTGAATAGCATTCATTTCAACCTCACGTACCAAGTAGCTACAAAAGTCTCTGAACGTTGTGATTGAATCAGTATGGTTCAGAATTTTTTTGATTTGGGCCCAAGATTCAGGCAAGGAACGGTGCATGGCTATAATCTTCTGATTTTCAGTCAATTTACACCCAACATTCCTAAGGGCACCTATCATTTGCTCCATCTTACGAATATGATCTTTGATGGGGCAGCCGACAGGCATCCTATACTCTTGGAATTCTAATTCCATTGCCCTAACTCTCGCATCTGACTTCTGCGCATAGGCATCTTTCAGTGCTTCCCAGATTCCCTTAGCGGTTTCATGCACTTCATACGTAGGTATGAGTTCTTTGTGCATAGTGCTAAGAAGAACATTACGGGCTGAACGATTTTGTTTTCGCCACTTATTGTAGCGAGTCATCGCAACCCTATGTTCTTGTAAATTTCCGTTTTCAGCCAAGATGGGTTCCTCTTGAGCTCCATCCAGTGTGTGCGATATATCGTCCTCGTCTAGAAGGCATCGCACCGCGCGGGACCAGTCTTCGTAGTTGTTGCCGTCAAAATGTTGTCCTTTCAGCTGTTCAGCGATCAACGCTTTGGTGGCCATCTCTACATTGCATGAGTATCACTACTTAGCTAAGATCTAGGGTATTGACACTAATCATCAGCATTTCTACGTGTTACATCAATTTTCATAATATAAAAGTAGTCAACACATCTTAACGAGATCTGAAAGTCCACATACCCGAATGGGCGGTGTAGAACAATCAAGTTCTCAAATTAAGATGAAATTGGTATTTTTATAAAACTATAATTGTATAACATGCAACCTTCCATTATTTGGTTGCATACATCATTTGGTGGAAGACATTTAACTCCCACTCAGGTTATGCACAACCTTTAGTTTTAGGGAGGATTCTAGCACTAAGTTTTTCTATATGTTCAAATGAAAAATAAGGAGGGCTTAGATCTAAACACATCAAGCCTAATTATTTCACAAATGTAAACATCATAAAAAAAAAAGGCTAAATATAAAGAGAGGATAATCTTCACTTGTGATCATGACCATTAGAGATAGATTCGATCATCACCGTTAATGATCATTGTTGATGATGGATCCTTTCATCAACATTGATCATCATGGTGAATGATCGTTTCAATCACTAATGAGTTTTAAATCAACAGTGAAGAAGTTATATTAAAGGAAACATGAATTCAACAAATATTTGCATTTATCTTTCAACACATCTACTCATGTGGAAATAGTAAAACTAAAACATAGTAGTTAATCTAATCCATCACGTGAACACATATTGGCATAGTTGTACACGTTTCATATTGGCATACATGTAAGAAGTACTATAACATTTCTTAGATATAATTTGTTGTACATGTACTTGTGAATTACAGTATATCACATGGATATCATAGATGTTATTGTACATCAATGGTATGAAAAAGCAATGTGTACAACTATGAAACAGAATCATTTATAGCAACATGTGCAGCAACGTGTACAGCAACGTGTACATGAGATCACCACCATGTGAACACATGAGATCACCACCATGTGACGATCACAGCAACGTGTACATGAGATCATGTGCAGCATACATGTACAGCAAATTTTTATCTTGCATACACGTATATTTTGGACATATACATGATGGTGTACATATCCGTGTACAGTTGCATATATACCATGACATATTGTACACGTTGCAAATATACCATGACATATAGTTAATAGGAAGCATCAGAATATCTTGCATATACACATGTACACGTATACTCAGTTGCAAATATACACATGTACACGTGTGCTATCTTGCACAGATTTTGGACACATGTACACGTTAAAAAGGATTTATGTACACATTAACGTGTCTTCTAACAGGAGAAGTGTGCAGATTTAGGACACATGTACAGTTGCAAATATACATATGTACACGTGTGCAAATTTTGTATATAACGTGTGCACAAAAGGATCCATCATCAAGTGTGCAGATTTTGTATATAACGTGTGCACACAAGGATCCTTCATCAAGTGTGCAGATTTTGTATAGATTTTGTATATAACGTGTAGCAGCCACTGTGTTGCTTGTAGGCAATGTACATGTGTTTAGAACTTATCACTTCTAAAGAGTCTTAAAAATCTGAACGGTCCACATGAAGCAGAATCTCATGAAATCCCCTTGGTACCAATTTTTTACTTCGAACCAAAACTTTGGTGGGCCAAAAAATTCAAACAGTTTCTTCCCTTGATTTGAATTTCTTTTTATTATGGCCCACTATAATCTTAGTTCAGGGTGAAAATTAACCTTTTGAGGTTTCATGGGATTCCGGATCTTATGGATCGTTTGGATTCGATATCCATGACATGTGTGTTCAGATGTACATGTATTCAGATGCGTAGGTGAGCATGCCTTTATTAAAGTGGAGAAGTTCAATACAACTACTATACGGCTGGAATGATGCACATCAGTTAATCCGCAGCAAGTTATGCTTATTTCACATGTGTTATTCCACACGGTCACACATGAAAATAGGTCACAATATCATACATCTATGTACAGAGTCACATGTGCACACATCTATGTACACTGATATGAAATCATTCAAAAGCCGGGAGCTTGATTTCAATTAATTTAAAAAAAAAAGGGGGCCACTTACCTTTTAGATGAAAATTATAAATCGGAGATCCGTCGTAGACTGCTCTGATACCACTGTAGGTTATTGCGGAAGGTGAGCCCTCAAGATCTGACGGTCTACACGAAATTTGAAACCCTTACAAAGCAGAAGAACAGTGCTCCAATGGCCCGCCTATCTACTACTGGAGCAGATCGAACTATTCACACCTCTGATCCTACGGTATATAGTGGCCCCGGATTGCTATGGATAGATCAGATCGTCCTAAGGACAAGATAATATGGATAGACTATAGGATACTCTCTTCCTCTCTATATTCTCTCTGTGTTTCGTATGAATCGATTGCCTTTCATGAGAGAAGCGCACTCCTTATATAACAGAGGAAGGAGAGTTTAAGTGGGATTGTGATATGGCCACATGAGCCGATCACATCCCTAACAAAATAAGGAGAGTTTGGATGGGATTTGGGATAAGGCTACATCATCCGGTCTTATCCCTATCTCCTATCATAAATCAAATTCAAAATTGAATTTGAAATATAACAGAAGAGGAAAAAAGGCCGTAAGAAGCCAAAGACAGTGGGACCCACCCACTAGTGATTGCTCACCAGTGGGCCCCACTGGCCCACGTCCAACAAAATTCCCACCAGATGGACAGTCTTGATTTATCAATCGCACAATGACATTCATGAGTGGCAATGAACCAGAAACAGCCTGCCTTAATGGTTAAAAGGGAACTCTGCAATCTGATCCTTGTAGCAAACATACACATAAATAAACTCAGCTCTGGTCGACCAATCAATGGATCCGTGGAGAGCTGTCACAAGTTTCTGGTTACCACCCCAAAGAAGAATAATGATAAGCTACTTCAAATCATCCATTACAAAAAACACGTGCCTAATAATGGATTCCCAAGGAGAATAATAGATTTGTGGCCATTTTAAGCTGCATGATCTCCTATTTTTAACAGTCTGGATCATGTAAAAGAAAAAAATAAATAAATAATTGGACGGTGGAGATAGCTCTGTTAGAATTTCTCAGTTGGCTAAACACCAAATTTAAACATACAATCCTATATGCCCATTAGTCTATAACAACTCCTAAAACTCCATATATCAGCTAGACTATATGATGTGCACATAATCACTTACAGATTTGCTAGGAAGGTTAGATTTGCAAATTCTTCAGGTAGAACTCCAGTTAGGTTCTGACCCTTGAGCTCTCTGAAATTTCAAAAAAATATTGAAATAAAATGACAAAAAATAAAAATCAAATCAAATCAAATTAGAGTAGGAGGGGATGCTAATAAAAGGCCATACACGCTAACGACATGGCAAACGGTCGAGCTGGAGTTGCAGTTGCATGAAACATTGTTTGCGTAGGTGGACTTCGGCTTCGTTTCCTCGACCCACGAACTTGTCTTGTTACAAGGATCTACGTCGAAAATCCAATTGCTCTTCTTTAACTTGTCTGAGATTGCTCGAAGCGCCTCAACTATTTCACAGGACGCAATGGTCAGATGCATTCATCGATTCTCTTAATAGCATATAGACTATAACTTCGTACTATCAGTGAACCTTATCATAGTGATGCTTAGTGGGGCCCACTTGTATCTTGTAGGGCCCACTTCCTAGAATTACTGTGGGGCTTGGCATCAGATCATGTCTTTATTCAGTTATTTAAACCTCAATATGATAACTACATTTTATTTTTCAGTTTTTACATGTGGGACCCATGTCACTGGTCTGTAGACGGACCAAGCCCTTAAAATCTTCCGGAATGGAATAATCTTATCCTTTTAACTTTTTTGCTTGCAAATAGACGGTCAAGAAGAAACTAATTGGGGCCGTCTGTGCCTAAGAATGCCTTAGAAGACAATCCCAACTGCTCGCTTATAAATGGATGATTCAAGCATAGAGCATGGGCCAACGTTCAACAGGTAGAACTTCCCAGATGGAATGGTTAGGATCATCTGATTGGAGCAATGGTCTTCTACTTCTTGAGTTTTCATGGTGCAGACGCTCCAGGGCATTGGAACACAACTAGAGTTGTACACGAGTTGAACCGAGTCGAGCTTGGCACAGCTCTGCTAGGGGCTGACCCCAGCTCAAAGCTCAGCTCGATCCTCGAGTGTGACTGGCCAGCTCAGCTCAGTTGGGTCGACAGCTTGGGCCAGTTCGAGCTCAGCTCGGTCGTCGAGTGCATCTTTAATTTCTCACGGAATACAAAACATCGGCAGGCAGAAATCAAGAAATGAAGTTAGTTTTATGATGTAAAGCTTCTTTTTTGTAGTAATTTGTTTTGTATATATTCCTTCCTCACCACCAGCTGATCTCGTGGAGAATATATGCACCCAAAACAACATTTCGTTGAGTCATTTCATCAAACTCTCGGCCAACAGCATCAATATCAAAATAACCGAGTCACCGAGTCGATTCGAGTTGAGGTTCGATCCAAGTCGAGCTCAGGCAAGCTTGAACTCGGCTAAAATTTCTTCAAGGTCCAAGATCTAAGCTCAACTCGGTCGGAATCCAATTTCGAGCCGAGCAGAGCCGAGTCGAGCGAGCTGACCGAGCTGGCGAACATGACACCCGTTTGGCGAAATGGATTAACTGGTATTAATGGGATGGAATTTCAAATCCCTTGTAAAAAAAACTCATTCCAGTTCCTCGTATCAAAGTAGGTCCTGACATAATACGAATGATGGAGTAACAAGGGATTTCCGCAGAGATTACATCCACTGCAAGTCACCATTTTCCGAATCCTTTGGATTTTGTGAAAGCCTTTCACAGGTTCTTGTAAGGTGGGGCCTACCTTGATGTTTGTGAGGAATCCACCCCATCAATCTGTTTTTCTAGATCATTTTAGGGCATGTGACCAAAAATTGAGGTGGATCCAAAACCAAAGTTAGCGACACAAGAGGAAACACTGGGGATTGAGGGACGACAGATGAAACATTCATATGGCCACAATTGTTTTGTATCACACTGTGGGTTTTTTGTGGTGTCAGTTCATCCCAACATGAATGACCTTATAAACGGTTGGCATTGCATATAAACATCAAGATGGAGCCTGGGAAGGTTTAACGGTGGGAATTTCTCTTCCCACGGTTTCCTCTCGCATGGCCTACTTGAGTTTTGGATCCACTCCACTTTTGCTTGCATGTCCTAAAATGATCCTGCATAACGGATGGACGGGGTGGATTTCTCACAAACATCAAGGTGGGTCCCACCTCTTCCAAGTGTAGGTTTCCAAACACGTCTAGGGATTGTCAGTTGTTTTCCACATCAACTAAACAGTATATGAAATCAAAACAAGTATTTATGCTACACTGTAATGTAATGACGCAAACACTGAAGTGGATAAGTTCACTCACATGGGAATATGGCATTAGGAGATAATACACTTGCCAATGCATTTATTGCAAAAAGGCAATTCCATCCCACTTAATACTAGCTAATCCCTTACACCCAACATGTCCTAAAACCTCTTGGTTTTGTCACGGAGTGTGGTGTATCTTTCTAGATGATGAACTCCTGTTAGAATTTGAGTGGACTGGTAATCTAAACCCTTCATCCGAGCTACTTTTATTGTTAAATTGGAATCGAATATCATTTTATCTTCCTTTCACGCAGACTGCATCCCCCCTGATTATTAGAAGGGAGAGGTAGATTTCTCAAACAATATGCCGGGACTTGCCTAACTAAGTACTAAAAGTGATTTGAGAACATGAAAACTCTACTAGAATTGAGTTTTTGTGGCCACGTTTGCGAGTCGAAAACATGTGAATTATTCAGTTTCTTGTCGGTTTTGAAGGTAAGCATAGACAAAGAGACAATATCACTTTTCGTGGGCCACAGCATATAAAGTAAATTAATAGTTGAAAACTTCTTTCTCTACTCAACTCTTAGCCACTTGATGCAGATTGCGTGGTGTGCCCACCAGGGTGTATGTTGACGTGGCAAAGTTTTATGGCCCCATATGATGCAGGTGTTATATCCGTGCTATCTATCCATTTTGCAAGATATTTTAGAGCATGAGCCCAAAATACAAGGCAATACAAGATATTGTTCCAATCTTAAAAAGAGACTACTCTCTGTTTCTCAATTTACTGCTGACCACAATTGCTGTTTTGTGTTCTATCCATGGGGCTTTCTGATAAAGGACCTGAAGATCAGACAGGTGATATTTAAAGGTTTCGTTGATGCTGGTTTATACCCGTTACGTGCCATCCCAACCTTTTCCAATCCAGTTGCATTTCAAGCTACAAAGGTTTCCAGCACCATTTGGCATGCACATTTGGGCCATCCCAATTCAAGAATCCTTAAGCTTTTACTTTCTTGTTTACCTACTTTAAATAAACATGTTGCATTCTGTGAAAGTTGCACTCTTGGAAAATCAAAGAAATTGTCTTTTTATACTCGAACTACCTATGCTAAAACCTTTTTACATATTCTTCATATGGATGTTTGGGGACCTGCTCCAATACCTTCTTATGATGGTTTTCGATTTTATTTAGTTGTTGTAGACGAATTTTCTCGTTACATATGGCATTTTCCCATGGCACGTAAATCAGATGTCATCCATATTCTTCCTGCATTTTTTAAAATGCTAGAAACTCAATTTCAAACTCAAGTGAAAATTGTTCAAAGTGACGGGGGAGGTGAGTTTGTAAATACCTCATTAAAACATTATTTTGCTTCAAATGGGATCCTCCATCGATTATCTTGTCCCGGAACTCCGGAACAAAATGGCTTAGCTGAACGCCGCCATCGCCATATTGTCGAGACTGGTCTCAGTTTAATGGCTCATGCTTCTATTCCATCAAGATTTTGGACTGCAGCATTTACCACAGCAGTTTTTCTCATCAATAGGCTACCCACTCCTATTCTTCATGGAAAATCTCCCTATGAGCTCGTTTTTAAATCCCCACCATGTTATACATCTTTACGAATTTTTGGTTGTGCATGTTACCCATATTTAACTCCTTTTGGCAGTTCTAAACTCGATTTCAAAACCACTAGATGTGTTTTTCTTGGGTACTCTTCAAACCATAAAGGTTATTGTTGTCTAAATCTGACCACAGGCCGTGTGTTCATCTCCAGACATGTTCTTTTTGATGAGACAACTTTTCCTTTCTCCACACAACAAAATTCCTATGATTCCCTTGCCCAGCTCTTCAAGCTTCGGCATCTACCCAAAATTCTTCACACAATACCTGGCCAATATTCTCGTGTAATAAATACCAACTCAGAAAATGTCCCCTTGCCAATTGCACCAGAACCTCCTGCTTCACCTGCTTTAGACTCCTCTCCTATTTCACCTCAAGTTCACATGCCTGCAGCACCAATTCATACTCATCCAATGGTTACACGGAATCAGGATGGTACTCGAAGACCCAAGGTATTCTAGCTACAAGGCATCCCATTCCCACTTGTTTTATGACAGATCTGATCAGTCAACCGAAGGAGCCTCAAAGCTACAAACATGCCCTCAAAGATCCTCTTTGGACACAGGCCATGCAATCTGAATTTGATGCTCTCCAAGCCAATCACACATGGACTTTAGTTCCCAAGACAGATGATATGAACTTGGTCAGTAGTAAGTGGGTATTTAAAATCAAGACCAAGGCTGATGGATCTATTGAAAGGTATAAAGCTCGTCTTGTAGCACGAGGCTTTACTCAACAACCGGGTCTTGATTACGATGAGACCTTCAGCCCCGTTGTAAAACCGGCAACAATTCGCTTGATTTTGAACATGGCACTTTCTCAAGATTGGCCTTTGAAGCAACTTGATGTGAATAATGCTTTTTTGCACGGTGACTTACAAGAGAGAGTATATCTTACTCAGCCACCTGGCTTTATGGATCCTAAATATCCAGACTATGTTTGTCATCTACACAAGGCACTTTATGGCCTTAAGCAAGCTCCCCGAGCATAGTATATGAAATTCAGCTCCTATATCCAGCAAATGGGCTTTCAATGATGTCCATATGATAATTCCCTATTTTTTCGTCGTCAAGCTACGGATATTATTATTCTCCTAATTTATGTTGATGATATTGTTATAACTGGCTCTTCCATTTCTTCTATCAATACTTTTTTATCTCATATGTCTAAAGTGTTTCACATGAAGGATCTTGGAGACTTGCACTATTTTCTTGGAATTCAGGTCACACGGGATAGAACCAACATTACTCTCAGTCAGACACGGTATCTACTCTCTTTATTGCAGAAATTCGAACTTGATGGTACTAAATCAGTTTCAACCCCTCTTGCATCTAGCGTGCAACTCTCTACAAATGATGGCATTCCTCTCAAAGACCCAACTATTTATCGGCAAATGGTTGGCTCTCTACAATATCTCACCCTCACAAGGCCGGACATCGCCTTTGTTGTCCATTATGTCTGCCAGTTTATGCAAACTCCTTGTGAACCTCATCTTATCGTGGCCAAAAGAATTTTTCGCTACTTAAAAGGAACTATCAATGTTGGTCTGCATTATGTTAAAAGTCCACTTGCAACTATCTCAGGATATTGCGATGCAGATTGGGCAGGTTCTCGCGATGATCGTAGATCGACTACTGGTTTTGCAATTTTTATTGGTCCTAATCTCATATCTTGGGGGGCAAAGAAGCAAGCCACAGTATCAAGATCAACTGCTGAAGCCGAATACAGATCCCTTGCTTCCACCACAGCTGAGCTCATGTGGTATGTCAATTTGTTCAAAAGTCTTGGCCACTCTGTTCCTATTCCTACGCTACATTGTGATAATAAGAGTGCTATTAATATTGCAAAGAATCCAGTTTTTCACCATCGGACCAAGCACATCGAAATTGATGTTCACTTCGTCCGTGAACAAGTAGCTCGTGGCGTGATCAAACTTGCACATGTCTCGGGTGAGGACCAGGTTGCCGACATTTTCACAAAGTCCTTATCCAGTCCCAAGTTCCTACCAAACCGTTGCAAGCTCTGCGTAGGACCAATCCCTCCTTGAGCTTGAGGGGGAATGAAAAGACATATCAGCCATAACGCTATAACTCCATGATTTTCTCCTCAGATCTCTCCTGTAACAGCTGCTGATTTCTTTCTTATTTTAAGCATACGTTAGTCTCGTATTACTGTAAATAGCATTGACGTAGGATTCTTTCACAGCTGTATAGTTTCCATCTTTATTTCTTGCACAACTGTAAACCTCTGTTTTGGTATCTTGTAAATTCTATATAAATGAAATACGAGCCATGCATACAAGCAGGGCCTGTTTTACTCATTCTTACAGATCCAAAGCTCAAGTAGACCACACCGTATAAAGCAGTGGCAACAATGAAGAAATCCAAAGCTCAAATATACCACACCTCACAAGTTAGCGGGGATTGAACACCTACCATTGAAAACTTCCTTGGCGCCCGGATGTTTTGGATCAAGCTGATATTTATATTTTCCATTCATCCATGTATGTATGACCATCAATAGGTTGTATGGAAAATAAACGGGCGCACTAGAAAGGTTTCAACAAAAGGCTTCACTGGCTCACTGCTTTTTGTGATGTGGTCCACTTGGGCTTTAGATCTGCCTGATTTTTATTTTTATTTTATCTCATCCCTTAAAATGAACCTGTAAAATGGATAAACGGTGTGAATATAACACATACATTATTTAACAGACAAGTGTTGTCGGTAGTGTGTGCCACACTACACAAGGAGAGTGGAAGCGGATTGCGTACTGAGTAAGCTTAATGTGTTACTCTGTGGGTCCACACTGGTTTATCTATTTTATCCGCTCCATTCATCCATTTTAATAGATAATTTTATTACTTGAGAACAAAATGAAGCATATACAAAGCTAAAGTGGACCACAATATATGAAACAAAGTTAATTGAACATCTATTGTTGAAAAATACTTGGGGGATATAGAAGTTTTGGATCAAGCTGATATTTGTTTTTTTCTCTTCATCAATATCTATGTGATCTTACGAACAGGTAAGATTACAAATAAACATAATTATAAGCCCTAGAAAATTTTCAACGGTGGATATCACTATTACTACAGTTTCTATGGTTTGGTCCACTTGAGGTTGGATGTGCTTAAATTTTGTGGTCAACCTGTAAAATGATCTGGAAAAATGATGGACTGCGTGGATAAATGACATACATTCATGCTGGGCATAGTAGAGTTTACTCAGTCTGGTAAAAGTGTCTGAGTAACTCAGGCTGGAGTACGAGCTGGTGTGGATAGCGCTCCTCGAGCTCCGATTTGTGAGTACGGTTCAAAGGAGATCAAAGTTATATGTGCCCGACAATGATGTATTTATCATATCTACACTGTTCATTCATTTTTTGAGATCATTTTAGATCTTTATCTCAAAAAATGAGAAATTTCCAAGACTCAAGTGGACCACACCACAAATAGCAGTGGGGATATTGATTCTTACCTTTACTACATTCGTGGGCCCATCATAACGTTTAATTTCCATCCAATCTGCTTGTAATGTCCCACAGACCTGGATGAAGAGAAAAAACAAATATCTTATTGATTCAAAATATCTGTTACCCCAAAAGGGTTTCAATGGCAGGCATTCAATAACACACTGCTTTTTACAATGTGGTCCACTTGATTTTTGGATCTGTCTTATTTTCAGGATCAGGCCTTACGATGAGCTCACCAAGTGGACGGACGGTTTGGATATAACTCATACCTTATTATGGGACCCACAACTTGGTGACGTCAACACACCAGCCACACCGGTGGCGTGTGATACACCATCCAATCCGCTACCGATTAGGTGATACCCCGGTAGGACGTGGATTTCCTGCGCTGAGAGCCCAAGTGGGGCCACTGTGATGTTTTGGAGAAATCATGCCCGTCCATCCGTTTTTTAATTTCATTTTATGAATGATGCCAAAAATGAACCATATCTAATGTTTACGTGAGCTGTAATAAAGGAAAAGATGGTTAGGAAAATTCCTACCGTTGAAACCTCCCTGGTTCAACAGTGATGTTTATATACCATTTATACCGTTAATAATGTCTTAATTTCATTTTAGGACATGATGCCAAAAATGAACCATGTCCCATGTTTAAGTGAGCTGGAGTAAAGGAAAAGATGGTTAGAGAAATTCCTACCATTAAAACCTCCCTGGGTTCCACAGTGATGCTTATATACCATCCATAATGTTTATAATGTCATTCAGACAGGTATGAAATGAAAACACAAATATTAACATTATTCAAAACTTCCATAGCCCCGTTAATATTTCAACTGTAGATGTTCAATTATTACATTTTCAGTTCACTTGAGCATTGGATGCGGTTCATTCTTGGTATCATGTCCTAAAATAAACTCATAAAACTGATGGACGGGGAGGATTTCTCACCAACGTCACAGTAAGTCCCACCTGAGTTCCCAAGAGCTGGAACTTCATGTGAAAGGCTTTAGTGGGAAATCCTCGTCCACTCGGGACAAACCCAAGGGGACTCGGATTGCGTCCTACCCTGCCCGGACGGTAATCCGTTCGGGCAGGGCTCTGTGGGGCCCACCGTGATGTAAGTGTTTTATCCATGCCGTTCAACGCTTTTTTCAGATAATTTTAATAAGTGAACCAAAAAATGAGGTGGATCCAAAGTTTAAGTAAACCACAAAGTGGGGATTGAAAGTCCACCATTAAAAGGTTCTTAGGAGCCGGACAAGTTTCGGATGAAGCTGATATTTGTGTTTTCACTTCATCCACGTCTACATGACCTTATGAATAGGTTGTATGGTAAAAAAAAATCACGTTGGCCCTTAAAAAGGTTTCAACGGTGGGTGTTATTATTAGTGTAGGTTCCTTTGGTGTGGTCCACTTAAGCCTTGGACTCTCCTCATTTTTTGGTTCACAAATTAAAATTATCTGAAAAAAGCGTTGAATAGCATTGATAAAACAGTTACATCATGGCGGGCCCCACAGAGCCCTGCCCGGACGGATTACAGTCCGGGCGAGGGTAGGACGCAATCCCCGTCCCACCCAAGGGAAGTGGGTTGGCTAGTGTACCACACACCAGCTATATAGCTGGTGTAGGTAGGTGTCACGCGAAGACGAGCGCGGACACTCCTCCAGCTCCCAGTTGTAGTAACGGTTCAAAGGAGATCAAAGTTACATGAGCCCTGCAGTGATGTATTTATTATATCCACATTGTCCATCCATTTTTCGAGATCAATTTAGAGTATTACTTAAAAAATGAATCATATCCAAAAATCAACTGGACCACATCACAAATAGTAGCGGGAGAATGATTTTCACCGCTAAAAAATTTATAGGCCCAATCATAACGTTTATTTTCCATCAAATCTGTTCATAAGGTTACAAATACCTGGATGAAGATAAAAAATAAAAAAAAAAAATTTATTGATCCAAAACTTCTGTGACCCTAAAAGGGTTTCAGTGGTAGACGTTTAATCCCCCACTTCTTTTTGCAGTGTGGTCCACTTGATATGTAGATCGGTCTGTCTTACTTTTCTTCTCAAGCCTTAAGACGATCTCACCAAATGGATGGGCAATTTGGTTATAACACATACCTCATAATTAGACCTATAGAACTTATGACGTCACTACATCAGCTATATAGCCGGTGTGTAGTACACTAGCCCATCCACTTCCTGACGACGAGGCCCTTTCCGTCAAGTTATTGTGGGGCCCACCTTATGTATATATTATGTATCCATGTTGTTCATCGGTTTCCCATATCATTTTAGAGGATTATCCCAAAAAATGAAGCGGATCCAATTATCAAGTGGACCATATCATAAGAAACAGTGATGAGTGACCATCCTATCATTAAAACTTCTTAGGGCGCACCTTAATATCAAGGTACTGTTTATTTACCATCCAATCTATTGATAATGTCACATAAACCTGGATGAAGGGACAAAACAAATAAAAGCTTGGTCCAAAACTTTAGTGGCCTATTAATAATCATTCGCTTTTAATTATGGTGTGATCCATAATTGATTTGTATCGGCTCAATTTTTATAATGTACTTAAATGAGCTGAAAAAATGGATGGGCGGTGTGATTATGAAACAAATTCATTAAGATGGCCCCACACGGTAAGGGTAGTAACATCCACTAAGCTGCTAATCCGCTCCTCTATTTTTTTTTTCTTCTTATGACAGAATATCAAAATAAGGATATATAGCTGCTGTGTGCCAATCCGCTTCCGGTATAGCTGGTGTACGACACACCAGCTATATAGCTGGTGCAGTTAAGTGTCGTGCGAAGACGAGGGCTCACGCTCCTCGAACTCCGTGTTGCCCTAACGGTTCAAAGGAGATCAAAGTTATGTGGGCACTACAATAATTTATTTATTATATCCACACCCTACACCAGCCAATCCGCTTCCGGCTTACATAATGGAGAGAACAGATCACACACGTGTCACGGCCTATGTACCTGCGTGTGAGGTTCCAAATATTAACAAAAGGGTAAACCAAACTCATGCCGTATTTTTATTACAACGTCCTTAAATGAGCTGTAAAAACAGATGGTCGGCGTAATTATGAAACACATTCACTAAGGTGGACCCCACAAGGTAAAGGTAACACCGAGTAAGCTGCTTATACGCACCCTTTTTCTTTTTCTTTTTCTTTTTTTATTGCCAGAAGATCGAAAAACGGCGGGGCTTACACGATGAAGAGAACAGATCAGACACGTGTCACGACCTATGTACCTGAATGCGAGGTTCCAAATAGACATGGCTTTATTTCAGTCACAAAGGGTAAACCAAAACTCTCAAACCTAATCCAAATCCCACCCGCAAAGGCTACACACAATAGGAAAAAACCATTTCATTTTCGAACCGAGGGTGGGTTAACAGAAGTTTTGAATCATGCTAATATCTGTGTTTTCAATTCATCCCAGTAAAAATGATGTTATTAACGGTATGGATGGCATGTAAACATCACTGTCGCACCGAGGGAGGTTTCAATGGTAGGAATTCTCCTAACCACCTTTTCCTTTAGTATGGCACACTTGACTCTTGGATCCTGCTAAATTTTGGTCTATTCTCTTAAAATTAGCTCACAAAACGGATGGACGGAGCGGATTCCTGACAAACATCACGGTGGGACCCAATTAAGTTTACAGCACAGGAACTTCCTGCGAAAGGCTTTCGCAGGAAATCCGCGTCAGTTCCAAATATGCATCGCTCTATTTCACTCACAAAAGGGTAAACCAAACTTACAAACCTCTATACCAATCCCACCCGCAAAGGCCGTAATAGACAAAAACCATTTCATTTTCAGATATTGTCCGCTTCTCCTTCAACAAAAACCTCTTAATTTAGAGATATTCGAGCTCGATCTCAAACAGAAAAAATACATCGACTCAGGAAAATAAAGAAATCCAGTCGATTTAAATCAACCGATTCATCAAACGAAGCATTTGCAGATATTCCATGAGCTATGTTATACCAAACAGAGTATATTAACTTCCTTCATTTCCCCCGAAAAAATTAAAGAAAACTGCATCAATTTCAGAAAAAAAAATAAAAAAAAACATATAAAAAAAATAAAATCCCCAATGCATACCTTCTTTAGCATCCAGCCGTTGAGCTTCAGATCCGAGCTCTTCAAAGCAATTCAACGTAAGAAAGAGAAGAAACAGAGTTGAGACAACCTTCGTCATCACTGGAAGAACAACTGCTCTCTATCTCTCTCTCTCTCTCTCTCTCTTCCGTAAATGAGAAGCCTGTTTCTTGGGAAGGGGAACAATATACTATAAAGAATAGATCATGAAATGAAATACATGCTGGGATCAAATACTCTCTGTGGAGCTCTAGAGAGAGGGTTGAATTTTCAGAGCGAGCGACTGAAAGAGAGAGAACGCAGCAGCCGCCGTTAAAGCGAAGAATTCCAAGTGTATCACATATACGTGACCACACACACGTCTTTTCAGCTCTGACAAATCAATCCCATATTTTTCCAATCCAGACCGTTGGTTCGTTTTGGCTTTACGTAGATGCGCTATAACTTAAAAATTTTCACATATAAAGCTATATTATCTGTTCGGTTTGTGGCCGAAATATTACGACAGTTCACATTGGTACTAAAAATGATCCTCATATTAGCCTATCGGATATTCTAATCTGGGCCATTTTTAGACTATGTTACATCTAAAGTCGTACTCGACATACCAACGGTTTGAATTATCTTCTATTCTCTGGATTGTGAGATGCGTGTTGCTATAAAAATATGAGCCCAACTGCCATGTATCTAAATAAGGTGCATGACGATTAGATTTTTTTCGTTCATTTTAACGTGCACGTGGCACATGGATAAACCATATTGGCTGGTTTTGAGATATTTCATCCAAACGGTGGAGGATCGCCCAATCCGTAGAGCCGGTAGAAATGGAAAATGATATAGCCATCCGTACATCACTCATGCCACGGCGACGTATGACTGGGACCATTCATCTTACGAGACCTATCGTGGAAGGGTAACTGCTATAAATACACATAATTCCTATGATGTTAGCCGTCTCATAAGTGGCTTTCTAAGTCATGTTAAAGTGTTGAAAAGGAAACGTAATGCTTTAGATCGATCTTCTTTATAAGCCCTTTTCATGTTGGGCAGGTCTCCTACCACTCAAGATATCGAAAGTTATAATTGAATTAAAATTTATTATTTATAGTAAAAATAAAAATAAAATAGACTTTTAACAGTCCATCTAAAGGAGTCTTACAAATCCGGCGTGGGCAATCTGGCATAGCAGTGTTAGTTGGCTGGTTGGCTAAAGTAGCTTCTCCTACCCTTAAGTTATATATGATAAGTTTAAAAACCTATTCCGATTTGTGAGATACCACTGTTTTAAGGTTCCGATGGTCTTGGTCATTTCCATCTCCAATCAGGCCTTCTCTAGTCCATCTTTGCCATGAAAGTATCCGTGACCAGCTATACATCAATGGTAAATCAGTCTGAGGGTACTCGGCTGTGAGTCCCATTGCTAACACTGCATACAGCCTACCAACTGCATCCCACCGAGTTGGGTGAGCACCGAGGTGGGTGATGCAAGCTTCACCACCCAATCCATATCCATGGATCAGAACCGACAAAGCCCCAAGCCACTGCAACTACTCAGATTGGTAGACAACGAGTGGATAGAATGAAAAAAAAATACCCAACGGCCCAAATTCAAGTACAACATGCCAATCTGGATGGATCAGAAGTTTGGATGGCAACCGATCTGATTTTGGGCTAACCCTCTTCTACAATGGATCTCAAGGTTAGGATACTGATCCAGTGGCCCCTACCTCCGATTTCCCAGCTGCATGACAAAAAATATCTTATTGGCCAGAATATCCCCTGAAAAGACTTTGTACGAATTGACCCATTTCTCATTTCGTTTTTCAAATTTCAGAGTGCTGGCCCAATTATACGAAGGTTAGGAACATCCAATCCATGTGGCCCATCCACGGTGGGGCCATAAGATGAAAAGTCCAGGACTGCATTACGTTAGGAACCTTTTTATATTCCCACACCAGCCTTTTTTGACCACACGGAGAAAAAGAAAAAGCAAAAAAGAAAAACTCAGTGTTGACAAATTGACCCCTTTAAATTCTAAAGAAAGCGTGCAAAAAGCTTCATAACTAAAAGGGTAAAATGGACATTTTAAGGTTCAATGGACATAAGCTCGAAAAACCGTGCCCACCGGAAATTCTGAAGTATTCCATCCAATGTACGTTTTTGCATGGCAGAGAATTAGAGAAACAAACCCAAAAAAAATGCCTAGTTTTCATAAGTTTAAGCAGTGGTCCGTCAATCAGTCTATATGGACTGATCTAACCTAAGTGCAAATAAGATTATGGCATCTCCAGTCTGAGACCCAGCAGTTAAACGATCCAGATAACGTTGGCATTGTCAAAAAATTCTCTCTCTCTTGGTTGTTGAGCTCATGCCAACAACTTTCTTGATTGTTTACAATGCTAAAATCTCTCTAGATTGTTTAGTTCACTCCAACAACTCTATTAATTGTTTACAGCTCACGCCAACACTTCCCCTCAAGTTGATGCATAGAGGTCTCGCATGCCCAACTTTTCAAGTAAGTTGTAGAAGTCCTTGTTAGATACAGCTTTTGTAAGGATGTCCGCCAACTGATCTTCAGATTTCACAAATGGAAACTTAATTATTTTTGCTTCAAGATTCTCTTTGATGAAATGTCGATCTACCTCCACATGTTTAGTACGATCATATTGAATAGGATTGTGAGAAATTGCAATTGCAGCGTTGTTGTCACAGAAGAGATCCATCTCGAAAGTGGGGGCAAATCCGATTTCAGTGAGTAGCTTTCTTAGCCAAAGGAGTTCACAAAGACCCTTAGCCATTCCCCTAAACTCAGCTTCAGCACTTGACAAAGCTATCACTTTTTGTTTCTTGCTTCTCCATGTTACAAGATTTCCCCCAACAAATGTAAAATATCCTGAGGTGGACTTTCTGTCAGTGATATTACCTGCCCAATTTGCATCCGCGTATCCATAAACCATCCGTGTATAGTTAGGGTTGTAATATAGGAAGTCAGAACTCGTTTGTCTCTGATACCATGTCAAAAAATTATCTCTCTCTTGGTTGTTTAGCTCATGCCAACAACTCTCTTGGTTGTTTACAATATTAAAATCTCTCTAGGTTGTTTAGTTCACTCCAACAACTCTATTGGTTGTTTACAGCTCACACCAACAGACATCACATGCATGGACCATATCAAAGGATGTACTCGGGAATGTCCAGGATAGGTGCAGCTCATAGCATGATATCGTGCTTTGGGGAGATTTGTGAAAGATTTATTGGTCATTATTCAAAAGAGAAAATTTTGATACTCTTGCAGAGTGTGATGTTTGGATATGATAAGCAGGGCACCTAAAAAAGTACTTAATAAGTGCATAAATCACTACGCCAAAATCGCTGTTTTGCGACGGACCAAATCCGTCGTAAAACCAAATAAACGACGGACTTCGTCCGTCGCTGTTTACTGGGTCGTTTTTGGTTTTACGACGGATTTTATCCGTCGTTTAATCTGCGACGGATAAGGTCCGTCGCTATAATGCGACGGATAAAATCCGTCGTAAAAAATAAAAAATCTCTCGAAAAATTAGTCGTCACTAAAAATATTAGCGACGGATAATGTCCGTCGCTAATTGAGTAAGCGACGAATCTCGAATCCGTCGCCGATTTTCAACGGTAAGAAATTAGCGACGGATAAGGTCCGTCGGTAATATGAGTAGCGACGGACCTCTGATCCATCGTTAATTTTGAATGTTCAGAAATTAGCGACGGATTTGGTCCGTCGCTAAAATATCTGTAAAAATAAAAAAATCGATTATTTATTATTATTATTTTTTTGATCTTGCACCTAATAGTCATTCAAAAAATAATTCACACTATTGTTTGATAAGAATCCTATTCACAAATTTGGTAACAACTCAATTCAATAAAAGAGGAAATGACCCAAATGGCTCACTCCAACAAAAATTGACTTTTAACCCTGCTAACTAAACACTTTCCCCCCAAACTAGGACCCATACAAAAGAAATTACCCGGAACTTCAACTGCTGGCTATGCCTTGCCTTGAATTGGCTACTTCATATCTTCTCTTGTTCAACCTTCTTTTGAGCCCTTCCTACATATATTACAAACAACCAAATTCAATCCAAGAAAAGGAAAGTTTAGTCAACCCTTCGTATATTACAAGTAACTAGCTCAAATCCATAACAAGTGAATAGTTTAATCAACTGAAACCAATTAACAAAATAAAAGATTAGAATTCATCCTAGCCATTAGACGTTCAGGTATGAGCGTTTCTTAACTTCATAGCATTTACTGGGAGAGCACAATATAGTTTGAAAAGATCTTTAGATGTTGGAATCAATACACAACAGCACAATGCAATCTGCATTTAATGCACTAGTGTCTAACAAAATGACCAAATGAAAGTGTAGGAACTATGAAATTCCTATTTCCCAACAAGATACACCTGCATAATCAGAAGATAGCAACAACTTGTCAGTGCTTGTAACTGACTTTCATTTATGAAACTGCATCTCTATTACCATTTGGTCCATGAAACCAAAGTCAAAAAAATATCTTTGATTCCCCCATCCATCCATTCAACCATCATACAATTATATTTATAAATACATACCGTGGAACTCTAACCCATCCACCGACAACATCATCATTACCTTAAAACTAGTTCCATCCCTTTTAATCCCACCTAATGCAACCGGCCAAACACGCCCTTAATGTCATTGGGGCACAATCCTTGAAATAATAAATTGGAAAACATACATTAGATGATACAATCTGCTAAGCAAGCCATTCGTAAAGTTCCTTCTATGCATCATATCTGTGTTGAAAGATGCATGTGTTGCTTAACCAATGCTTGGAAAATGGGCACATACATAGTATAGCATACAAGTACATGAAGTGGGAAATGGGATAAAATGACTGAAGAGCATCAAAAGACTTGAGAGCATCAAAAGACTCTAGGCCAATGAGATTGCAATTCTCAATCAATAAAAACAGGACACCTAAGCACCGCTACTCTTCGTATGAATCCTTGTAACATCCCATGATTAATATGCATAGCATGCAAACCATCCACATACCAAGAAGCCTCACAGAAAGAGGGAGCTCTGCCTTTAGCAACTTGGTAGCATAGTTTAAGATACCCTCCCTTAAGCAAATATACCTTTGCAAAGACATGGCTCTAGTCCGAACCTGCAAATTGTATATTTAAGTAAATTTGTTAGTAAAAAAAATCAAATACTAAGCCATTGTTAACATAGGGTTAGAAGCACTACTAAGACGAGCATAAAGAATTCTGTAATTTAAACCGTTCACAAGGGTTTGTAATGAATAAAAACGGTGCAATTGCATAGAATCATTTCACAAAATCTGTAATTTAAAAGAATTTTGTAGTACAAAATGGCACTAGTGTGTAACCAAAAGTAGAAAGGGAAGGGTGCTGCTAGCAGCCAGTGTGGGTACAAAAATAAAAATAAGAACTCTTCTGTTGGAATATTCTAACCTCTGGATTATTCAAAGCCCTTATATATTCAGTGGTTAAGTCGACTCCCTATATTCAAAGGAAAAGAGTTTTTATTTTTGAGCTTGGATGGAAAATTACGTACCATTCTCATTCTATATGGCCATGAAACCATGGATTGACCATAAAATCCAAATGTCTTGGCGCTTCGATGAGTTATCTGTGAAAAATGAAAATAACATAAACTTCCTCAGAAAGGAACATATATATAGTCTATATAGAAAACAATCATATAAAAAGGACAAACAAATAAAGACCATTGAAAGTAAAACTAAAAAATTTCTCCATAGGTTGGAGGTTTCCTAGCCCCACACTTACCTTGCAAGTAGAACATGAGTTGTACACTAGTCAAGTTAGCTCTGTCAACTCACTCGACTCACCTCGGCTTGAAACTGGATTCGGACAGAGTTGAGTCAGTTTTTAGAGCTTGAAAAAAATTCAAGCCGAGTTCGAGCTTGCCCGAGCTCAAATCATCTGTTATTGCCTATCAAAATTAACTGTAGCTTTTAATCATTGCCGATAGAAACTTTCTAACCACTTTTAGAATAAAAGGAAGAAAATAGTAGACCACATTCATGTATGCATCCAAATCAAAGTCAGCAACTATTTTGGCTTTTCAGGGTATTTTAATATGGCTTTGTATTGCATGACCTAATTTCTAACACTTTAGAGGATTAAAATCTATTGAGTTGTTACATGTTGGGTACCTTGAATTGAAAGAAAACCATACATGTTTAAAATCATGCCAATGCATGTGGTAAAAAAGGTTAATAGGTAAATTCACTCTTGGAATTGTAAGTTGTCCAACCTTGGCCGCCCCCATTACTCACCAAATAGAAGATCTTTGTAAAATTGCACTATAGAGTCGTAAATCTTACTTTTCTCCAAAGTCCTTGAACCATCAACAATGAGGGTAGATATCATGTTGGATCAAGCCCGAGCACTAGCGATGTTGTGAAAGAATCAAGTATTCTTGTCCCCTTCTTTAAGCCACAACGCTCTCGATTGCTGGTGCCATTTAATCTCCTCTTCTTTATAACGAGAAGCTACGGATAAAGATTAGGCAGCCCTTTTGTGTCCATCTTCTAGAGACAAACCACCGGCCTCTTCTAACATATCCAGGTTGTGAATTTCTACCACCATTCTATCGAACTCCACCTCTTGAGCACCAAGCACATCCTTTCTCCACACATTGATTTTCGACTTTAGTAATTTCAGCTTCCTGTGCAGCCTAAAGCTGGCATATCCGTCAACCAAGAAGGAAGACTACCAATCCGCCACAAGCTGGCAGAAGCCGTCTATTTCCAACCAAGACGCCTCAAATCTGAAAGGTCTCGGGGCCCAATTTTCCTCGACAACTTCCAAAACTATGGAACAATGACCCAACAGGGTCCTTGGCAAACCACGCTGACTAACTTCCAAAACTATGATTCCTAAGAGTGCAATCATAGGAATTATTTTTAAGCTTTTTGTTGATCCAACCCTAATAATGAATAGGAAGAAGCATCAGCAACAAGAGATAGATAGAGAGAGAGAGAGAGAGAGAGAGAGAGAGAGAGAGAGAGAGAGAGAGGGATCCTTACTCTTGCTCCGGTGGTAGACTCTCAAGAGTTTCAACACCCAGTCAAGGGTTCGAGTATCCATAGGTGGTGAAATCCCATACGGCGTGAGTGTGTAGGGGTGCATGTGGGTGTGTTATAAAAAATAAATTTAAAAAAAAAAAAAAAAAAAAAAAAAAAAAAAAAAGATAGAGACAAAGAGAGTAGGTAGGTGTCTCAGCCTTATCCTGCAACTAGACCTGAGCTAGAGAGGGAGCAGGTAGGAACGTAATGGCTTAACTTGCAACTAGGCTGAGATTAGTTTCTCTACCCCATTAACCATTACTCATTTTTCTTCAAATGTTGAAAAAATGTTTTATTTCAAAAAGTTGAGAAACAGCCTTGTCAAAGTGCCAACTCCACAAAGCTAACCTTAGTGACGGAATATTCACTTCATTTGCTGAAAACAAACTGATACGTGATGTAACACATCTGCACGCACATATCCAGACATGGGGAACAAAATACAGCGAAGCAACCACCTATCCTACCAATATAAATAGGACTTGAATTATATGCTTTGTGCAAATAAAATAACACGAGACATAGGAGACTGAAGGCATCAATTGGCAAATTGATGCATATGGCCATATAAATATGTTGTCCAACACAATTTATGTAGGACAAGCTTCCAATCATCTAAGACATTCCATAGAAACAAGCCTGCAACCATCTAAAACTTGTACCATGAATTGGGAATATTGGCATGCTGGTCAGATTATGATGTAAATAAATCTGAAACCGATGAGTTGGGTCTTTGATATCTATTTGAATGAAATAGAGAAAGCATGGTCAAAACAGCATGAAATATAGTGAAATAAGCTCTACGGAAAAGTATAACTATTGTATGAGATTTCATCTAATGAACCCAGAAGAAATAATATAACGAGCATAAGTGCAAAATGTTGCTTAACGCAGAAAATGAGTGATACATGTAAACGTTATCAAGAGAAAATATATTCCCATCATTAAAACATGAAAAGATCAAACATTTTACTTCTCCAATACGGGGGCTGACGAAATTAAGGTCCTCATGCAATCCTTTCAATGGTGGATCATAAGAGTCTATGAATTGAACCAACCTGCCATCCAAAAGTTAAAGGAAGTTAGGTGTTACATTTTCATGGGTAAAAGATCACAAAAAGACGTTATTCTTCAATTGGTCATCATGATAAACCATGACCAGCCTAATCATAACAATGATCTATAACGATTGTCAGTCTAATCATAAAAAAATCTACAACGATTGTCAATTTTGATATGAAGTATGGACTAGCCAAAGGCTTTGCTGTGAAGAAAGTTGGGAGGTAACTGGGCTGGTCCCAGCCTGACTAAAGTCCAGCCAGTTTTAGGCTGAGTTTCGGCTGAGCCTTAATGGTCGAGTTCATATTATTGCAGATGCATTGCTATCGGCTATCGCTCCCTTATAGCAAACTCACACCGTAATCTAGCCTCCCACTATCAAACTCATGTCCTTAAACTGTCTTTAAAACATAACTTTCATGGTTCAATGAGTGATTTACCCCAGCACGTAATCAAATAATAAAATAAAAATTAATCCCAGTTCCTTAATATATAAATTCTAGCTTTTCGCATTCTTCTTTTTTCCTTTTTGGGGGACTTACATAGGCATATAGTTATGTTACAATACTTTATGAGGTTTGTTTGGTCCTATTGTTAGTTGATTGGACTTTAAGGGCTATGTAAGTTACTTTCAACTATGGTTTCGAAAGAAGCTTTCAGGAGTTACCATCAAAATCATATATGTCTACTGTATGTGTTACAGCTTCCAGCATGGTACCTTAATTTTGAAAATTGGGAACTTAAATAATATGGCCACTAGAGTTAAATGCAACGAGTATTCATGAATACCCTCTAAAGAAATAAAAACACATCTTTCAACACTCACCCCAATGTTGAGTGTGTCAGATGATTGAAACGGTCAAGTTACTTTTATTTAAGCCAGTCAAACCAATCTTTAGCATGAAGATATCGGTGTCTAGCAATTATGCGGTGTGTGTATGTGTGTGTGGGCCTATGACTGATCCCACGAGTACCTACACCTAGGCCTTGTGTATTATGAGCCTCAGTCTTAGCCTTTTTCTTGTTTTATCTTTATTTTTATGTTTTTCTTATTTGTCACGTCTTTCTTTAGTTTTCTCTCCAATAAGGGCATATATGTAATTTTGCCCTTCTACTGTTATAAATAAAGTAGAGCTTCTTTTCTCTCTCAAATTCTCTACTCCTCTAACATGGTATCAGAGCTAGAGTGCTCCTAGGGTTCGTACTTCTTCATCTTTCCTTCTTTTTCTTCTTCTTTCTTTCCTTCCTTTTCCCCTTTTTCTTCCTCAACTTTATGAGTTTAATTCATCTAGTCTTTCTCAACAAGTGGTGTTTCCCTTCCTTCCCTTCCTAATCTTCAGTAGTTCCCTCCCTCCCCTTCTTAAACTTCTTTCCTTTCTTTCCTATTTTCTTCCTGCTTTTTTCTTTCCTCTTTTCCTCCTTCCTTCCCTACACAACAACAACTTCTTATTAGCCATTTTTCTTTCACCCTTCTTTCTTCTTTTTCATTCTTTGTTTTCTGTTTTGAGAGTCGTGAGGCCTTTTCAACACTTGACTCGTTGTGATTCGTGAGAAGGTGGCTTGCAGCTGGATTTTTTTAGGGTTTTGAATCATGTGTTGCTGGATTTGAAGCCTCTTTGATATGTGATTGAAGCCCTTGATGATTTTTCTGTTGTCCAGTTAAAGATGTTGCTAGAAATTCTTGTTCTATTATTTTTCTTTTTTCTTGTTTTGAAGAATTTTCTTAGGGATTTGTTGTTTTTTACTGAATGGTTGGACATATTGCTGGACGTCCAAGTTTCGCAGATTTTTTGAGTCATTTTTTCCTCTACATTTTCAACATCCAGTTTCTAGCAGGAGTTTGTTGGTTATAGTCGTTTCAGCTTCTTTTTATTTGCTTGTCTAGCTATAAGGACTTTTGAGTTCAACATGTGAAGGGTTGTTTTTGCCAGTTCAAAACAATCACCATGTTCTCTGTCCCTAATGTTTTTTAACGGATCTGAATGTCTGTGTGATTCACATGTGTACAGCCATCATCCATTTTGTTGGTCTTAAACAATTTTTCTCAATTGATCAAGAGCAGGAAACTTACATGGGATGTGTTAACATAAAGCTTGGGACCCATGAGAGAGAACTGAAGTGAAGGCGAGGCATTCTTCTTGCGTTGTGGCCCAAGAGGGAGCTCACCATAAACTGGAGCCCATTGCCTAGGTAGTTGGAACTCTAAAAATTGATGAAGCTCATCTATTGGTGGCTTGTCTGAATTAAGAACAAGAGCCAAACTATTAGGAATAAGGCGCCATACAATAAAAACAGAGATACTGTTTCCCCTGTTTTTACAGCCAACCAAATACATGTGGCAAATATATCTCTTGTAGCTAAAAGTAACAAATATAGGAAACATATCTAGAGAACAAAAATATGGTAATACAATATGGATATTGGGAGCTGATCCACTGCCTTTGGAGGCTGGACAATTTCATGGCTCTAGATCGTGTATCACACATGTGGCACCTATGTCATGATCTTAGCCAGGGATCTTGTGGTCTCTGTCATTGATTAACCAATAATAATAAAAAATACTTTGCTTCTAGAATTGTACTATTCTAACCATCTAATTAATGGACCCTTTCTCAATTAGTGTGAGCCATTGCTGACTTTTGTCTTTGTTGTTGTTTTGTGCCACTGATTAAAGGGTTGGATTGTCCAAAAAGTATGATTTTGGACCTATTTGACCTGTTAAATGAATGGTTTCAATCTAGTCCATGTATGCCAGACTTGCATCAATGACACGGAGGCAAAGTTCCTCCCATTACTCCAGAGGCATTTGGTCCAGAATCTGAATAGAAAATTCAATTACAGTAATAATTTTAAAAAATGATAATTGAGCTTCAAACAGTCAAATTGAAGTGGACATGTCAAATTTGAAAAAAGTGGAGTCTTCTTGTCACGTGGGTGCTTGGAATAGGGTGCAGTTAGTTTGTGGGATCCAAACTTTTCACGAGTGAATTCCTTTATGCATCTTGTGCATGGTTAATGTAGTGATATCCATCTGTAACCTTCAAATTTAACATGTATAATTGGTCAATTTCATGCACAACATACCACTTTTTTCGTAGTGTTACGTCATACCCACATGGAATAACATGGCAACTTCTCATTTCTAACTTGGATATTTTGGCAGCATACAAATTTTGCATTTCACAATGGCTTATCCAAACATGTGATCATTTTTATGAAATAATAAAACAAATCGACTTGGAAAGGAAGGCTTAAGAAATGTAAGATGTTTCATGAAATGAGATATTTTGCGTCTCTTAACAGAAGTGAAAAGTGGCAATTATGACAATTTTATTGCAATATTATCAGGGTGACATTTTGAAAATGCCAGGATAATGTCTTCAAAATACTATCAAATATCACAAGTTCACCATGTTTCGAATATCAGGGATATTTTTTTTTTCTATGACTTAACAGGGGTAAGTGAACATACTTACAGCGAAGGTACAGATTCATTGCATGGCTTAGGAACCCACTACCTCGAACACCATTCAAGAGAGAAATTACAGGCACAAAAGACATGGATATCACATCAGGGGCCTGTGAAATTGTAGATAACCACTGGCTATGACTTTGACCATTATCAATACCTCCCCTTCTAGCACGAATGATTACTAAATCCTGCATGTAAGAGAAATGAGGCATTAAGCACATTGAAGTTAGACTGCTCTCTTGACTCTTGAGGTTGCATATATGAATAACTTTTACCAGCAAAAGAGAAGAGGCTTACATCCTTCTTTGAATGTGACACTATGGGCCTAATAGAATTTGCCATTGCTGGATAGTGTTCCCAACCAGCTAACTGTTTGTCCTGAAAAGATTCAAGGAAATCATTTCAAAGAATATACAAACCTTGAAGCAGAAAAATGCTGAAGTGTATTGACACCACATACCCTTGTAAAGAAAGTAAATTTATGAAGAAAGAAAAGGACAAACCCTTGCTACAACAAGATCAACCCCCAGAAATACAACCAGACAACCTTAAGACACTGACAGAAGTGGATTCCTTACACATAGGAAGCAACTTTTGAAAGAGTATCATTGATCTCCTAAAAAACGTCATTAACTCTCGAAAAGTAGCTACTTAGCCATGATCAGCACAAGAAATGACAGTGATGGAATCCCCCTCACAGCAGAGAAAAATCCTAAATCTGTGAGAAGATATATTGAAGATGACTCGACAACAGATTTTTAGTACAAAAGGTTGCACTTAAGAGTTTCATTTTTGTTGTTTTGACATTGTCTCATAACTTTCCTGCTTTCTCTTGATACATCTCATTAATCTCTTTTCCAGACGCTAATATTCGATGAATATGTTTCCATCATAACTCTATTTATTGCCTTTTGCTTTCTTGTTGATTTGTTGGAGTCCAGGATGAAGCTTCCGTTAACATCTTCGGAGAATTTCTCATCAGCTAACTTCTTCATAACTTTCTGAACCTCAGTCTGCTGAAGAAGTGACTTTTGTTGCTGCTTAATATGAATCATATCTTTACCCCCCATCTTTACACCAACAATAACATGAGTACCATATTTTCTAATGAACCTGAAAACCATGAAGTGGGAAAGAAGCTTAAAACGACAAGCACACTGCTAGTATTGGAAAAGAGGTATCATACAATCTTTTGCGAAAGAGATTGTGCAGACACCTTTTGAGTTTTCAGATTGCACCAGTAGGGCCATTGTTCAGTGGTCCAACCTGTTAATATTATTGGCCCTGATATGAGTAGTCCATGCACCAAATCATCTAGATGGAAAATCCTCAACCTTTCAACAGATGGCCAGCAAAGAAACGGTGAGTCATGTTTTGTTTGTACCTGTCGTTTACATATTTTTTCTTCCATAGTTCCATGTGCCATCAAACAATATGCATAAACTGGCTTTGTTTGCCCATACCTGCAAGAAAAAGCAATACATTTTAGAAACAAAGAACAACAACGAGAAAAGCTAGCTCCAATAGATTAAGCATTAATTTTTTTTTAGAAAATAAATATCTCGATTATGTCATACCTCCAAACCTGAGCCTGAAGATCATAAGTAGGGTTCCACGAACCGTCAACAATGATTACATGGTTAGCAACGTGAAGGTTGATGCCTCATCCCATGATTCAAACAACTCCAAGCAACCTAGCCTCCTTCCAGAGATGCAACTGTACTTCACCACAACTTTTGCAATACTGCTGCTCTCCCATTCTCAATTGGGTCCACCATATTAAGCCCATTCTTCAAAACAGAGAAACTTGGGAATTAAATAGAAAGAAGAAGAAAAAGAAGAAGCATCATTATGCAGATTTATACTTGTAAGGAATCACCAACAATGACAAAGGAGTTGTGGTCAGGTGGGACTGAAACCCATCTTCCATCACTGAGAGAGATTTTAAGGCCTGATGTATTGTTTGATCTCAGAACTGATATTATCTGAGGGTCAATGTGTTCTTCAAAACCAGTTAAGCTTGGTTCAACCTTCAGCCCTTCAGTTAAAGATTCAAGAACTCCACAAGCTAATTTCTTCACGGCTGATATGTAATCACTCACAGCAGAGATGAAAAATAACCCACCAAAAAAAGGTCATTTCATCAAAACATGAAGCATTATTGCATAAAAACAGAAGCTCCAAGCTGAAGAATCGTAGCTATAAATAGCTAATGCTATTTGAAAAATGCAATTGGGTTTGAGCTGCAAGAGAAAATGGTTGGATTTTCTTACCAAAAGATTTCTGGGTTTTCTCTAGAAATGGCCCAAGATCTCTGAGAAATAATTGGCACCACAGTTCAACATCATATTTGTTGTAATGCTTGGGATGGGCATCATTTTCTGGCACACAATCATATCAAATGAAGGACAGAATGTGAAAATCAATTTGCATGTATAAAAATGGAGCGAATAAAGGAAACCATTTACCATTTCAACTTTTGACTTCCTATATACCAGATGCCAACTTTGAGTGACCTAAAGCAAAATAAGGAAGACCATCATTATCATCATTTAAGCCTTATCCCAACTAATTGGGGTCAGCTACATGAATCCTTTTCCACCATCATTATCATAACTTGCTTTTGAGTGCTTGTCACTTACCACATCAACCTACAAATCATAAATCATGGACCTCAATTGCTTGGCAACAAAATAACTCCATTAGAAAAACCTTATTTCACGATGAGGCATGAGCAAAAATTGAATAGCACTAAGGAAATTGAATAAAGATAAAGAACAACTGATAACATCTTATAAAAGAAAATGCTTTGAAGAACGATTGCATACTGATGCAGAAAATTTTCTAAATTATATCAACAAAATAACACAAACCTTGACTTTAAAGAAAGAAGAAAACGATACATAGAAATGCAGAACTAGCTTCATGAATTGGAGGAACCGAAAGATAATGGAAAGACAAATGAGAAACAATACATTTGGAAAATAAACGGAAGTAAGCGATAATGGAGAAACAAAATAGTTGATGCATACTTGTAAATGGTCCATAATCGGGGGCAATTCAAACTGGAAAATGTAGTGGTGTTGGCAATTTAGGTAACATTGTTGTGTCAGAATATTTCAAACGTATGTAGGCTATTGGCTATCAAAGGAGACTGCAACTTATTAGGACAAGAAATAAACACACATTCCGGGTTATGGGTCGAAGAATCACATCAAGAAGACCTGTATAAGGTGCAAAAATAAAATAAAATAGTCAACATGGAAAACCAACTCCCGAATCAGATATCATGGAAAACATTTCCAACATGCCTCTTTATAAAGTATAAATCAATCATGACGCTCTACATGGTTAAAGCCTATATAATAGTGCCATGATATTCAATATTTCACATGGGATGGGAGCCCATAAAACAGAGTTATGTAAATTGCCTAAGCCAAGTCCTAATTATTGGTTGAAAAAGGAAGGAAGTCTTATTCACTTTGGTTTTGTGGAAAGATTAAAAAAACAAATGCACCTAAATAGCTCATTTATATCTATCCACACTGGCAACAAAGAGAGCACGTACTCCTTTCGGCATTATCGAAATCATTCTTGGAGTTGGCTCACACAAAGCAGAATTTTGTGTATCACAGTTTGGCAGTATCACAGTTTGTCTTGGGAATTGGGAGCAGTAATCTTTAACTAGTAACAGAATTTTGTGTTAATTAATCTACATATGAATACTAGTCCAAATAAAGCTGACACTACACATGGATATCTAACAGGAAATCAAAATGCCTGAATTTTCTTGGTTATTGGACTGAAACTTCTGAAGCTGTTTTCCCTATGGTGCACTGACCTGATTTGAATGACATAATCTTCATGGTTGGGGCCCATTTTTATATAAAGTTTGTTTTCTTGGTTATTGAATTTGAAGTTGTTTCCACCATGCTTCTTGAATAACGATGTATGGGTCTTTATATATTAAGCCTATTGACAGGATCTGCTATGGTTGAAACACAACCTCTAAAGGAGGACTCAGTTGATATAAATTATTTAAAGCCAATTTGCTGAAGTACCATCTACTTATAACTATATGTTGCTGTAGAGCCGTACAGTTGTGAAAACATCAAAAGAAAAGCTATGGTAATATATTTCCATTCTAATAGATCCAATTGAACCTGGGGGCATGAGGTCCACCCTTGAACCTCCATAGTACGATATCCACAAGGACAACCTGTTTGGCAAGCAATGCATCAATGGAATTCTTTCTTCAATGAACTGTAGTATCGCTAGACAAAAAAATCAAACAGAAAATGGAACAAAGTAAAAAAAAAAAAAGTCGACATGATGTTTGTAAAAAAAAAAAAAAAAGAATTTGATAATGATAATGATT
Source organism: Magnolia changhungtana (assembly GCA_030180095.1). Taxonomy (NCBI): domain Eukaryota; kingdom Viridiplantae; phylum Streptophyta; class Magnoliopsida; order Magnoliales; family Magnoliaceae; genus Magnolia; species Magnolia changhungtana. The sequence continues at coordinate 4,486,076 of JASAUF010000396.1, read as the reverse complement.
TTGGTGTAGTGCACTCTTTGACTTCAAATTGCTTGCACCCAATTCAACACTTGGGTTCTTGATTCCAGTGAAGAGAATGAAGAGCACAAGCACTTCCCGAGCTCTTACATTTTCGGAAGTGGAACTTTAAAGCTTCCAAAGCAAGCCCACTTGAACAATGAAATGGACAACTTAGCAATTACACAAAAACAAAAATCAAAATGTACATCCTTACAAGGTTAATAATCTTGAGATTGACTCCTCAGTCTTAATGGGTTAAGACATAGCATGTAAATGATAATGACAGATTATCAAACAAGAAGTATCACCTTCCTTCATGCTTTTTTAGGCAAACGATTCTGGCCAACTACTTTCCAAAGTTTTGACTCAAAAGTAGTTGTTGGCAAGTTTTTTAGGCTTTCAAGATCATCTATAGACAACACATCTTCCAACTCCTTCTGCATGTGCGCGGCACACAAACAAATGGAGCTAGATCATCTTTTACCTGAATATATGTACATAAAAGGAGGAAATCCAAACCTCAATTTCAGACAAGTAGGCTTCCCTTTCCTCGTGTTTAGATTTGAACATCAGACAACATACCTATATCCCTGAAATATGAATAAAGGCTTGGACATATGTGATTCTTGCTCAAAATTATTTGTGCCAAATAGCCACAGATTTCAAGGAAAATGTAATCTTAAAGACCCAAAGAACCCGGTGTCATTATACAATTGATTGATTTGAACCAGCATGTGGCTCAACAAGAGGCAAAAACCAAGCACAATCAGATTATCAAAGTCAGTTTAATCATAATGATTTTTGGCCAACCACCTAACCACAATGTGGTTCAGCATATCAACAATCTGATCACCATGCATGTTTGCCATTTCTTAGGTAGGCAATAAATTTTGAAGGATTTCGACATAGTTTACAACATTTCAAACTAACTAAAGCTATGGACAAGAATGAGGTCTTCATCATCTTATAATGTTAAATGAAACACAAAGCATGAACACAAAAATGAGATGGATCCAAAACTCAACCAAATTTCAGTCTGTAAAAAGCTAGAAACTTGACTTAACAAGATTTCCAAGGACTCAACTGAGTTTCTAAAACAAAAATCAACTAAATGGATATGAAATCTGCAGATTCAACTAGAAATCATACAGACTGAAAAACAATTCAGGGGAGTGAAGATAAATTGACATAGATAATAATAATAATAATAATAATAAAAACCAACCCCTTGACATGTCCTTCACATGATTAAAAGAAATCCTACCTAATTAATGGACTAGATTTCATATTTATTTTTTTTAAAATTTTTTTATAAAAACAACATTCCTTCCTAAAAAGCATAAATCCCGTAAAAAGTTTGTTCAAAACAAAACAGAATCACAAATTTTTTTATTAAAATAAAAGTTAGGTAAAACAGAGGATATATCCTCATCCCCTTGGAAGAACATGTAGACAGACGAAACTCTGGATCAAAAACAGCCACTTAGCCAACAGAGACTGGCAGCATCTGAACCAAACAAGAACAAAAACCAAAAAAAAAAAAAAAAAACAGACAAAATGGACACCAACTTACCTACTACTTGAATCTCTCTCCATTGCCAATCAGACTCCTCAGAGCTTGTCCTCGAATTCAGAAAGAGGTGTCATCTGCTCCTTCAGAACCTTCCTCTTTCGGATATCAGCCACCAACTGCCCCCTGCGATCCCAACTCCATTGGATCAGACGACATCATGTCCCAGTGATCAAACACGCACTTGTGGGAAGGCTGTCCGGATGTTGCTTGCCCTCAAAGTCCCCCGAGAACCCAAATGACTCAATGACGGGCGGTACGCCTTGATGTTGTAAAGGCGTGCCGAGGCCTCGCATTTCCTCGAAGACATGACCACGCTTCGGTTCGGGACACCATAGATGCCACCAAGCGCTTGTTCGGTGCTGTATCTCCACCAAATAGAGAGGCTCCAAAAGCCTGGGTTTCGCGATCACCGGGAGGCATATATGACCCTTCTTCTTTGTCGGGATGATCATCCACCGCCCTATGGATTGCATCAGCATGAAGAACAACGTCACAGACCTCAAAGCATATGCCCCGCATGTTTTCTTCAGCCAATGCTCCTTCCTCTGATGCCCATTGGAACCCAGCCACAACAGAATCCTTGATTTCATTCAGGTACTGAACTCCCTTGTACATGTCAACAACCATATTTGGGCCAGTAGTTTCAGGTCCAAAACACCAGATCTTCTTGGCAAGATCCTTGTCCCACCCGAACTCTTCAGATAGGATCTTTAAGCGGGCTTTTGGGTCATCCCTAGGGCCAATACGCCCCTCGTCAATGGCTTCAGCAAGCCCATCTTCCAAGGGACGGGCCTCCATCCAGAGACGATTGTGCTTGTTCGGGGACTTGCTCATTACAGTCCTGACTGACTTCTCAAGCACCGTCTCACGAAAAGAGACAACAGGATCCGAAATAATAATCTCAGCCCCACCCATGAAATCTTCCTGCAAGTCCTTCAAGCAAATCTCGAGGTGGAGCTCTCCAGCACCTGCAACGATATGCTCACCAGATTCTTCGATCGTGCAAACAACCATAGGGTCTGATTTGGCCAGTCGCTTCAGCCCTTCAACAAGCTTGGGAAGGTCTGACGCAACCTTGCACTGAACGGCAACACGTACAACGGGTGAGACAGAGAACTTCATCGCCCTGATGGGATGTGCATCCACTTCTTTCTCATTTGTCAGAGTGGCATTCTTGGTGATGAATTGATCCAATCCGACCAGAGCAACTGTGTTCCCGCAAGGCACATCCTCAACTGACTCGTGCTTCTTCCCCATCCAAATAACAGTCCTCTGCACACTCTTAACATACAAATCCTTCTTCTGGCCAGGAACGTAGTTGGGACCCATGATTCTAACCTTCAAACCAGTCGAGACCTTCCCAGCAAAAACCCAACCAAAGGCGAAGAACCTGCCTTTCTCTAACGCCGGAATCATCTTTGAAACGTAGAGCATCAGAGGACCCTCCGGGTCACAGTTTCTAATAGCGTTAGCATAAATGTCATCAAGAGGGCCCTCGTACAGATTCTCGACACGGTATCTCTGTGCTTTGGAAGGTGATGGAAGGTGGAAAATCATCATTTCAAGAAGGGCACTGCTTGCTGGCAGCCAAGTCTGCATGACACGTTTCATCAATGCCTTCCCCATCAGTTCCTTCTCATCAGCCTTCATTGTAACCCCAAGCTTCTGCAGCATAGGCCATAGCTTGTCCTTCTGATCATTCATGCAAGTGTTGATGATCTGCTTGATGGGTTCATAACAGAACTGAACAAAGCCACGCTTGCAGGTAGGGGAACCCGTGTTCTTGGTGGTCCATTTCTTGGTGGCTGGGTCGAAGAAATTCTCACCCCAAAGCCTCTCCATCATCTTGGATTCATCGACTCCAAATTTTGAGGCATACATTTTGGCGAAATTGGTTAGAGTGAAGGCCCACCCATGCAGACCAGCAGAGAATGCAACAGTACCCTTCTCAGGGTAGACCTGAACATCACCAAGAAGTGGATCTTCATAGGTTGCCATAATGACATTGGCATTTTCGATGACTCGTTGGAAGGTCTGATAGGCTTCCTCACCATCCACCTGAAGCTCGAGGAAACAGCGATCCATCTTGTTGACAGTCAAGACAGGCCTGATCCTTTCTCCCAGTGCCTGTCGGAGAACAGTCTGTCTGAACACAAACACCTTCAACACAATCTACGACGACTAATGCACTGTCAGTAATTCGTAGAGCAGCTGTGACCTCATAAGAAAAGTCAACGTGCCCAGGGGAATTGATAAGATTGATCAGATACTCGTTCCCAACACGCTCACCCTTGAAGCTCTTCAGAGCTTCATCATGTTGGGACTGATTTTAAGTCCCTTGATCTAACATTGGGTGATCTACACGACGGTGGAAGTGGATTTCAAATTAATACCATAGCAGGCCCATCTGAATGACCAACCATTGTGACTTGAAATCACTCATCTCTGGTGGTATTCATCTATGTAATCGAGTGGTGCCGCGGACGGACAACCACCCTCCTATTTTTACAGGCCCACCATGATGTATAAGTAAGATTCACTCCAATAATTATATGCGTAATCCCATTATGGTTCGGAGCCAAAAATAAATAAAAAAATCATGCTAACCTTTGATTGAATTCAAGCCACAAGAAATGGAAACATTGGGAGAGACGTCCACCCTTTTCCAAGGATGAATCTCCATCTGTCGGGAGCTATGAACAGTTGTTGCATGTTGATGAGAGGTTGCTCAATGTCCAAGGAGGTCATCAATCAGATGGTTATCTGCTCAATCATAGAGCTACATGCTTATCGTCCAAGATCTGGACAGTGATTAGGTCATGCAAAGGATAGAAACAGGGGCTTGAACTGATTGTGAGATGAACGACATTCCGTGCATGACATGCACATCAATCATACCGTAGCCAGGCATGATACAAGAGATTTAGATCTAAACATTAAAGGAGTCCAGATCTAATCGCTAAAACGAGATTAAAAGAGAGTGCTTACGGAGCAGAGGGGAAGAACCCAGATCGAAAGAGGGGCCGCTATCTGCCTTCCTTCTGAAAATGAGAGAGAGAGAGAGAGAGAGGAGGGGCGCCATCTGCCTTCCGAAAATGAGAGAGAGAGAGAGAGAGAGAGAGAGGAGAGAGAGTGAATTCGAAATAGCGTTAGAATCCCTCTTTCAAATTGGAATTTTTTTTCAAATCCGCACAAGTGTTTGTTTTACATCATTTATTTTATATAATAGATTATCAGCCGTATAATTAAGGGCCCACCTAATAGTTGATTAAGATTATATAATATGGTAAAAGCTTAAATATTAATCATAAACAAGTGGAACCACTATTTGGATGGTCTGGATAATCATACAACATTGCCTTAGGTGACATGAACGAGTCACCACTGTTTTACATTATATCCAAAACTAACACATTAAAATCCTTGTGAAATGGCTGTTCATAGTCGGTGATCTGTGGGCCCCACCCTGATGTATGTGTAATTGATCCGCACCGTCTATTCATTTTTAAATATTAATTTGGAGCTTGATCTTAAAAATGAGGCTAATCTAAATTTCAAGTGGACCACACAGGAGAATAAGTAGTTTTGAATGTCTACTATTAAACCTTCTCAGGCCACTACAATGTTTACTTGGGACGCGGATTGCGTCCTACCCATCCAGGCAGGGCTCTGTGGGGGCAAAAGTGATATTAGTGTTTTATCCACACCGTTAATAATTTTTCTCATATCATTTTAATATATAATTTAAAAAATAAGACAGGTATAGGGCTTAAGTGGACCCAAAGTGGGGATTTAACGTCCACCATTAAAAACTTCTCGGGAGCTTGAGAAGTTTCGGATCAAGCTGATATTTGTGTTTTTACTTCACCCATGTCTGCATGACATTATTAATAGGTTGGATGGTAAAAAAACATCATGGTGGCCCTTAGAAAGGTTTCAACGATAAGAGTCATTATCACTGCAGCTTACTTTGATGTGGTCCACTGGAGCTGTGGATCTGCTTCAGTTTTTGCCTCATACCTTAAAATGATATAAGAAAAGTAATGGACCGTGGATAAAACACTTACATCACTTTGGACCCCATAGAGCCTTGACAGGACGAATTACTGTCCGAGTGGCGGTAGGATGCAATCCGCGTCCATTTATTTGACATCCAACATACTAATTAGGTCATATAGACATCAATGGAAGGGAAAAAAAAAAAAAAAAAAAAACAAATATCAACTTGATTTTAAAAATTTATAGCTCCCAATGAATTTTTAATGGTGGGAGTTCAATTACTACTTTTCGTGCGATATGGTCCACTTGAGATTTAGTTTTACCTAGATGTGGTTCACAGATTTAACCCATTCATTATATGTGTCCCACTTGAATAACAGGTTAGACCAAGTTTCAGCAGCATCCAAAATTCATTACGTGTGTCCCACTTGGGCACACAATAATGTTTATTTGTCATCCAATCTGTTCATAATATCAAAAAAATATGAATGAAGAGAACACAAACATCAGCTTGATCCAAAACTTCTATGGCCTCCAAGAATTTTTCAATTGTATAGGTTCAATCATACTATTTCCGGTGGTCTGGTCCACTTGAGCTTTGGATGTGCTTCCCTTTCGTTCTTTAGACCTCAAATTATTTTTTAACATGGATGAACAAAGTAGATAAAATAAATAAATAACGGTGGACCCCACAGAGTTTACTCTGATAGGAGTAATGAGTAACTCACCTAAATGTAGTGGAGATGGGTTTCCTTAAAACATTCATAATCATATATATTGGGTCTGCCTCAACCTGATTCACATATCGAACCCACTCATTATGTGTGTCCCACTTGGATGAGGGGTTAGACCAAGTTTTAACCGCATCCAAAACTCATGTGGGCCCCACCAAGTGCTTTTATATTTTTTACGATGTCTTCACATGGTTTTAGATGGTATGGCCCACCTGAGTTTTGTATACGGATGATTTTTAAGATATCTCATAACCTAAAGGGGACACATCAAATGCACGGTGTTGATGTTCGACACAGATCATGATGGGGCCCACAAAAGTTACGAACATCAATTCTTATGTTCTCGTGAGGTCAATAAGTTGGGTCACAATTTTGACAATAACATTTGGCCCATTTTATATGTCTGGTCCATTTACTCTATTTTACTGATCAATACCCTCAATTTGACTAGTTACTCACCCTAATTAAGCTAGCTACATATGAGAAAGATATCGGGCATACAAGAATGATCAACAATTTAAGTGAAATTTGATTTAAACATCTGAAGTTATTTACTCTTCAATGGACTAATTCGATTGTCCAAAAACGGTTAAATGTTCAATTAGTGGATGTGCCAAATAATTTATTAATTTTTTTCATGGATAAATTTCAATTTCCATTCAAAAATAACACATTTTTTTCAAATGTATATATATTTTTTACTCTCAATTTTTCTTTGAAAACTTCTAACAAAATATCATTTTTATTATAAAATATTTCAAAAAAAATTAAAATACAAATTTTGAATTTTTATTTCCAAAATCTCTAAAATTTTCACAAATTTTATTTTTTTTCCCAAAAATTCCAAAATGCCGATTTTTTTCTCCAGAAGCATCATTTTTTTTTCCAAATTTTTAATTTTCTTTTTTAAAATGATATATTTTTTTCAAAATCTCAGTGTTTTCATGAATAACTTTTTCTTTTAATTTCAAATATTGAACATTTTCAATTATTTTACAAAATCGCAAATTTTTTCAACTTCTTTATTTTTCGTTTCAAAATATTTGTTTTTTAATAAAGTATCGATTTTTTAATATCATTTTATTTTAAAATTTTCAATTCTTTTAACTTCTCCATTTTTTAAAGCATTTTATTCGAACTTGTCAATTTTTATCGAACTTCTCAATTTTATTTTATTTTTCAAAATACAAACTCTTATTTTCTTTTTCAAAATATTTTCATTTTTCAACATTGTGAAAATTTTCACACTTTAAAAAATATTTTTAATTTTATTTTTCAGGATATTATTTTTTCCTCCAAATCAAAAGCTAGGTTTTTTTTTTTCAAAAATTTCAAATTTATTCAATGTTCTTTTTTTTTTTTCCCACAAAATAGATATTTATTAAATCACGATTTTTATTTATTCAAAATCTCATTTTTTTCTCTAACATTGTTAAATTTTTTATTCTCAATATTCTTTTTCTTCTGATCTTACAAATCATTTAAATATTAGTTTTAAATTTAAAAAAATAATAATTTTCACTTATTTGTTATAAAAATAAATTTTTTTAAATTTTAGTTTTTTCATTAAATCAATTGTTAAAAGATAATTTTATATACAAATATGTACAATTAAGCCACTGAAATTCTATTAAAAACAATTATTAGACTACGAGAACCACCATATTCTTAAAAAAATGAAAAAAATTAATGTTAAAGGACAAAAGTCCTTTTACGACGGACTACGATCCGTCGCAAAAGCAACTGAAAATCGTTGCCTACCGGTATTTTGGGCGGGAATTTGCTGCTAGTGTTTTCCGTTGCAAAATCAAAATTTACGACGGATTTAGTCCGTCGCTAATTTACGACGGACTTATATCCGTCGTAGATCCGTCGTAAATCAGATTTTAGCGACAGATTTAGGTCCGTCGCAAAATTCCACGACGTTTCAACTACGGATTGACGAGAAAGATGGGATTGGCGACGGACCTTTTCCGTTAGCGACGGACTAAATCCGTCGTTGAACCAAGCGATTTTTGCGACGGACGAAGTCCGTCGCAAAAATGCGTCGCAAATCGACCTTTTTGACGTAGTGAATGCAATATAAAAAATTCAAATTAAACTGTCTTGTATGTGTACTAGTTTAAAATATCATAACCCAAAAATTAAGCATTTTTTATTATTAAACTATCAGATTGTTGGACATTTATTGGATATTATCAAGGAAAATATTCAATGGTCTTATCTCAACATACAAGTATCCACGGATCAAGGGTTAGAAATGTTCAACCCATCTGAGTTTTTGACAGTTACTTCACAAGTGATTTCCACATTTTATTCTGTTTGATCTGAGTCAATAAATGCTACATGTACCATTTTCAAGTGTCTGCGTATCAAGCAACATTCGTAACCAGAGCATAAATAACTGCCTTGTTCTGAAATAGTTGCATTATAAACACGTTTTGTTTGTACAAGACATGTATGATTGTCATCTTTTAGCATGAATGTTACTGTCCACTGGTTGAATGATGATGAAGTTGGTCATATTTACACGTTTTATTAGAGGTAGGACCACGCCTTCGGAAGTTTAGAATTTTCTTTGCATGTCTTTTGCTAGCGTGGAAAATTTCCAAAGAAATGTTTAACCAGTCAAGTTTTGGACTATTTAACTTAACAGCAGTGGTTTACGCAATTTAATATGGCCGGAGATGTGTGCGGCTTTTATTAGAGGTGGGGACCACGAAAGGTGCATGCACCTTCATAATTTAGATTTTTCTTTGTTTATCCTTTGCTAATGTGGAAAAATATCTAAAGAATGTTCAACTTGTTTGTGCAATTATGAAAGTGGGGCATGCCAGCGTTTACTTGACTCGATATTTGATTGAATGCTAATGACTTGTGCTGAAACAACTACATTGGATCAGATTTAGAAATCTAGTTATCGAGTTAGCTACCGGTTGTCATTAGTGATTAGTTGATTTGCGAAAGGATTGGAATTAGTCTTTCTTGATGAATTCTTTTTACCTTATAACTTTAGGACTCTTTTTTTTTTTTTTCACCACTAGTTGCACCAACAATATTTCTCAAAGGAACAAAGATAAATAGGTAAATAAAACAAAAGCTAAAAAAACGTCAATCTTATTAATACGTGATTGAAGTTCATTACATTGACATGGTAAAAATAATTAGAGAGAGAGAAAGTTAATACCTAATTTGTCTATGAGAACAAATGATCCAAGCAAATGGCCGGTTAACGAGATGCAACCGAAAAGGTGATTGTCCAAATAAAAACTCAATTGATTGGGATTCGGCAACTTAGGATTGTGGATGTTTAATACAATCGTATGGTACTGTAGCGATGGCTTTGGACAACAATAACCTTTGTTCTTTTTTCGGGTTAGCTTGTTAGTACACACCCATGTCAGTACACATACTCCATGTTAGCCACCCCCACTAGGGATTGATACCAAGACCTCAAGTGTTGAAACGAGGTATCTATACTCAGTCTGCCAATTGAGCTATGGATCTGGGTGTTGGACAACAGCAACCTATTCTAAGACGAGGCTAAGCTATGTATACTATGTTAGGATAAATGTAAAGATGGATATAAAAGAAAGATAAATTGTATTTGACGTTGGTCTCGAGCTTTTTATCGCGTGCTCATTTATAGGTTGTTGAGACGGAAAAACCCTCGTTGGGTTTCCTTGTTAGTTTAGAATCTTTCGCAGTTACAACATACATTAATTCCAAATAGGTAGATTCGTGTAAATTTGAAATCGTTGGTTTTCAGATCTTTAGATGTTTTCATATTGAAGACCTTCATGACTTACAACATTTAGATTTGTGATCAATTAAGGGAACCTCTACTATGCATTTTGGACCTTAAATCAGTCATGGTCATGTATCCGAATGACCCAATCAAACTACCTCCTTCAAACCCAGATCTCTCGCTCCCCTCTAATTGAACTAGTAGGATTAATGGGGATTTACTAGATCCTGATCTCTCCCATATTCCAATCAATGCACGGTCATAAATCGGATCATATTGGAGACATTTAAGACAATATTGCATAAAAAGTAGCTTGGTCGAAGCTATCTCCACATTGTCCATTAGTTTTTTCAAATAATTCTAGAGCATGAGCTTAAAAGTGAGGTATATCCAAAACTCAAATGGACCATACCATAGAAAGAAGGTAGATTTGTGAGGCTTATTTTCCATCGAAGGTGTTCGCAACGTCACACAAATATGGATGAAGGTTAAACACAAATATCAACTTCATAAGAGCCTTTAGTGGCCCAAGAAGTTTTCAATGCTAACATCAGTTCCTACTGCTTTATGTGGTATGGCCCACTTTAGCTTTGTGGCCCCACTTTAGCTTCGGATCTGCCTTGTTTTTCAAATCATGTCTTAGAATGATTTAAAAGAATGGATGGACAGTGTAGATCTAAGAAATATATCATTGTGGGGCCATGCAAATTTCACACATCAAGAAATTCACTGACTGCTGTGTGGTGAGCGCTGGAATTCCAGCGAGAGAGAAATCAGGAAGTGTTGATATGGGGAACTTCTGCAGGTGTCATCATGGTGTATGTATCAGATCCTAATTGTTCATCCATTTTTCCATTCCATTTAATGGCAGGAGACCATAAACAAGGCAGATCCAAGGATCAAGTTTGCCAAATTGCAGGAAACAACGGAAATTGATGCCAACCACTGAAAATATTTTGAGACTATAGAAGGTTCCATAAAATTTGATCAAGGGAAGCAACCGATATATTAGTGTTTTTACTTCATTCTGGTTTGTGTGACCTCATGAAGAGGTTAGATGGCAAATAAACCTCATAAGTGGAGGTTAGGAAGATTTCAACGGTAATCATTCAATCAATGCTGCTTCATGTGGTGTGGTCCACTTGAGCAACTTTATTCACAAATGGTTGCACGTAGTATGTGCCTCATTTTTTAACTTATAGTTTAGAATGATCCGTAAAAATTGATAGCCAGTGTAATAAATAAATTACGGGAAGCAACCGAAGTTTCATTCGTTAAAAGTTGTGTTGTGTAATGGACGGTCAATTCAAGAGACGCGAAAATGGTATTTTGTGACACAGTGGCATGGATGGTGACATTGAATGATGAGAAGGGACATCGCTGACTTTACCTGTGCCTTCAACATAGAGGATCCTCTGCAGTGTTACAGGTTTTATTAGATCGAGGTGGGACGACAACAGTTGCTTGCTCTTTGGAATCTGATTTTTTTTTTTTTGTCTTTTGCTAAATTATCCAGAGGATTTGATGAGATACACAGGTAGTGGTGGCCGCAGTGAAAATCTTGAAGATTTTATATAAACTTATGGCCCAAAAAACAATGGTTTAGGAGATGATTGATATTCAAAGTAAGAACTCTGTTAATTTCATACGTGAGTGGAGTGATGCAGATCCACACAGGGGCACCCTTGCAAGCATAAAACACGTGTGTTAAGCTTTCAGTAAAATCAGAAACAATGCTTAGATCTTCTGCATAAAACTTAATGCAATTTCACCCTTCAGGCTGGCCACAACGTAGAAAGTAAATTGGCCGCTAATGTTTTATAGCTATTCTTTTGTTTTGATACGCCATGGCCCACCTAAGGTGTTAGGCCTGATTTTTTTTTTTTTTTTTTTAATTATAGTTTTTCTTCTTTTTCCTTTTCTTTCATTTAATGCCAAAATATATAAACAGTGTAGCTAAGATCTCACACGTCGAAGGTCGTGCCAAACAACTTACTCATGGTAGTCGGACACCGGTGCTCTTCCCACGCACGCCATTGTGGCATGTGAGCAAGAGATCCGGGCCGTTCATCAGGTACACACCACATTTAGATGGGTGGCACAAAAAATCAGTTTGATCATGGTCTTGAAAGGCTCTCGGATGTGTAACCATTTTCAACCACTTGTCACTGTCCATATTTTCATATAGGTGGTTAAGCATTTCCCAGTTAGGCATTATTGAATAAGGCCATGACCTGACCACGCATGTCAATGAAAAACCCACAGGCAGGGAAGCGGATTGCGTACTGAGTAACTCAGTACGCTACGTACTGAGTAAACTCTGTGGGGTTCACCATGATCTATGTATTTTATCTATTCTGTCCATCAATTTTATTAGATAATTTTATGATGTTAGTCAAAAATTTAAGGATATTTAAAGCTCAAATGCACCACACCACATGAAACAGTGTGAATTGAACTTATACCGTTGCAAACTTCTTGAGTGCCATAGAATTTTTGTATTAAGCTTATATTTGTTTTTTTCACTTCATCCATGTCTTTGCGATATTATTAACAGCTTGGATGACAAATAAACGTTACTGTACGGCCTAGGAAGGTTTCAACGGTGTAAATCATTATTCCCACTGTTTCCTGTGATATGATCTACTTGAGAGTTGGATATGCTTCAACTTTGGGCTCAACCCCTTACATGAGCTGAAAAAACGTATGGACGGTGTGGATAAACCACCTATTTTCACGGTGGGCCCAACTGAGTTTACTCAGTACGATAAGAGCGCACTGAGTTACTCAGTACGCAATCCGATTCCTACAGGCAGCGATTTCACACCAACTTGTAAGCAGAATGCGTGATCCCAGCCGTCTGCAAGGAGGAGAATTTACGGGATCCTTGAAACAAGGCTTTGAACTAGGACTGGGAGAATAGAAGACAGCACCGACGTGGTTGGTACTCTTATACGTACCTTTTAGAACCTTTTAATGGTGGGTGTCACTTCCCCACTGTTTTCTGTGGTGGGGTCCATTAGAGATTTAGATCTGACTCGTTATTTGGATGATACCCTAATATGAACTCTCCCAATGGATGGACCGTATGGATACAAAACATACATCATGGTGGGGCCCATAGAAGTTGGTCACGTCAATTCGCTAGCAAGTCTCGCTACTCAACGTGTAAGTATCTAATCCGCGTCCGTTTAATACTCTCTCGAGGAAGCGGATTGCGTGGTGTGTCACACACCACCAATGTCAGTGGTGTGTTGACGTCACCCAGTTCTGTGGGGCCACCCTGATGCATGTATTATATCTGTACCGTCTGTCCATTTGGCGAGATCATTTTGGTGCATGATGTAAAAACTGAGGCAGATTCAATGCTCAAGTGGACCACACCACATAAAACAGGGGATAATTATTCTCACCTTGAAACCTTCTTAGGCACACCATGATGTTTATTTGCCGTCCAACCTTTCATAGGGTCACAAAGACATGAAAGGGAAAAAACAAAAATCAGATTGATCCAAAACTTATGTAACCCGAGGGAATTTTCAATGGTATACGTTCAATCCAATTACACTATGTGACGTGGTCCACTTAACCTTTAGGTGTAGCTCATTTTTATGCTAAAGCTATAAAACAAAGTTTTCAATAATAGACGATCCAATCCTCCTCTCTCTGGAGCTCGAGACAAGTGGATCCCATGTGTTTCTAATCCAGGCCGTTGGTTCATCGTGGCTTTGCATATTCGTTGTGGCTATGCGTAGATGCGCTATAACTTAAAATTTTCACCTAGAAGCTATATTACCATTTCGGTTATGTCCGAAATATAATGACGGTTCACATTTAGATTTAAAATGTCCTCATATGTGCTTATCGGATTTTCTGATCGGGGACATTTGTATAGCGTGTTTCATCTAAAGTTATACTCCACAGACCGACGGTTTGGATTATCTTCAATTCTCAGGATTGAGAGAGATACGCGTGTGTTATGAAAATACGTGCCCATGTATCTAATAGTTTTCCCTCGCACGGCACTAAATCAAAATAAGGTGCATGTGTTTTATAAGCCAATATGAGAGTTACACGTGGTATTGTACGGGAGATAAGAAGTGGATAAAAAAGTTTAGTAGAATTTGAAGAGCTTTTTATGAGCTTACAATTGGTGTAAGTCTAATTCTACATATAAGTAGATAATCAATGAAATGTTATATATGGTCGATATACAAGAAGTCCGGTCGAGCAGCTATAGATATAAAAAGTCATCGAGGGCAACCAAAACATAATCGTGACAAACTCTATTTCCGACAATTTTGAGAAAGCCAATAGGAGAGTGACATGTCGCATTGGATAAGAGATAGGAAGTAGATAAAAAAAAAAAAAAAAAAAAAAACTTTAAAGATTTGGAGTATGTTTTATAGGCTTACAACCGGTATAAGCCTAATATTTTAATACGTTAGTAGATGATCGACAAAATGTTATGGTCAATACACAAGAAGCGCAGTCAAGATATTAGAGATATAAAAGATGACCGAGGGCAACGAAACATAACTATGACCGACGAGAGAGAAGCAAGTGGCCGAGAGACTTAGAAGATGAATGGCCACAAAAGAGAAACGTACTTAAATTAAGAAGAATCCAGATAAGATAAGAACCTAAAAAGACTTTTTGATTATCGTAACCATTGTAATAATGGAAGAAGGATATGAAAGAATAAACTAATGCAGACATCTATAAATGGCATATGAATTCGATAGCAAACAATCAACTTAACTAATCAAAACACAATAAACAAACAAGCTTATCTTATCAATTTATCTTTTCTCTCATCTTATCCTCGGAATAACAATAATCCAGTAGCGGTAGTTCTTCGGTATAATCTTAAATTATAATAATAAGTTTATTTATATGTGTTATATTTATTCTCTATCCAATATCAAGTAGTTCTTTTAAGAGACACATTCTTGCAGCTGCTCCTAGTGATCAATTGTGAGTTTTTTTTTTTTTTTTTTTTTTTGTTTGATTTATATTAGTATTGTTTAAGTCCTTTTTTTTTTGTAAAAGGCATAAAGTAACCATCTTACGAGGAAGAACCCTATCCTCTAATTATCACCACAAGTGGTTGAGTAAGTGACCGATCTTCTCAGAATCTGGTCACATGCGTTCGTATATATTAAACATATTTGATTATTTCCGTGCTTGAGGTTAAAGTTGATCAGTTTAGATTGAGCCACTGACACACTTACATAATTAAAAACAAACCGATCAGCAAACAACATAACGGCTAGAGTTTTTTTCCTTTATTCTTTAGGTACACAAGGCAAACTGATAAACGGTGAGCATGCATCACCAAATCCACGGAGAAAGGGAATGCATGGTGTGCCACACACCACCGACCTAAGATGCATGTGTTAATGCATGTTTTATATCCACACCGTGCATCCATTTTATGATGTTGTTGTAGGGCATAGGCTAAAAAATGAGGTAGATATGAACATCAAGTGAACTTCACTGTAGAGAGCAGTGGTGACAATGATGCCTACCATTGAAACTTTCCTTTAACCCTTTATGATGTTTATTTGTCATCCAACCTCCAAGAGACCTACATGAAGTGTAAAAAGACATCAGATTGATCTAAAACTTATGTGCCCAAGAAGTTTTAATTGGCAGACATTCAATCCCTACTGCTTTCTATGGTGTGGTCTAGTTGAAGTTCTGATCCGCCTCATTTTTGTGTCATAACTTAAAATGATTACGTCAAATTGTTAGAGAGTGTATATATAACAAATACATCATAGTTAGCCCACATGACTTGGTGACGTCAACCGACGGCGTAGGTCGGTGGTGTTGCGCGGCACACAACGCAATCTGCTTCCAATCCGTAGACCTGGCGGAAATGGAAAATGATATAGCCATCCGTACAGCACCCATGGCACGGTGGCAGCGTATGACTGGAACCATCCATCTCACGAGACCTATTGTCAGTATTGTGGAAAGGTTACTGCTTACTGATTAAAATACGTATAAAGTGGATGAGGCTAGCCGTCGAATAAGTGATTTTCAAATGTGTCTGCTTTCAACTGAGTCGTTGCATGGAAGTAGTCAAAGGCAGGCGAGACGGGTAATAGTCTTGGGACGCGGTTGGGCTGATGACTACAGCACCAGCCAGCTAGCTGGTGTCAAAGATGTGTGGGCCGCACCATGATGTATGTGTTTTACCATGCCGTAAATCCATTTTACCAGCTTATTTTTGCAGATTCAAATTTCAAGTGGACCATACAACAGCAAACTCTGGGATAATGACACTCACCATGGAAACTTTCCCAAGCCCACCATGAAGTTTATTTGCTATCTAACTTGCTCATTTGGCCACATGGACCCGGATGAAAGGAAAAACAAAAATATCAGCTTAATCCAAAACTTCTATAACCTCTATGAAGTTTTCAATGTGGCAAGTGTACGATCTCTACTCTTATGTGTTTTACTTAAGTTTGGGATCTGCCTCATTTTTGGCCCATTCTATAAAATGAGCACGGCTAGCATCATAAAATGAGCTGGCAAAATGCACAGACAATATGAATAAAACACATACATCTAGGTGGGGTGAGAAGCTTTGACCCAAATATCAACTTAATTTAAAATTTCCTTAGATCATTAGGAGTTTTTAACTGTAAGTGTTCAATTATTTCCAATAGTGTAGTCCTCTTGACCTTTGGATCTGCATACATCTACCACAGAGCTTTTCTACCAGCTAGCTGAGTGGTGTTGGGGTCACGGCTTGGGCTCCAGAGTTATGTAATCCGTGGCCCATTTCCTTGAATAGTATACAGGTCTTTGTAAATCTGACTAGTGGGCCATGGATGATAATCCAGACTGCTGATCTCTTGCACCTTGACATGTATGGACCATATCCATAACATATCCTTGGTTAGACAATCTTAGCCTTTCATTTCTTTTCCTATATATACATAGATGGTTAAGAAGAGAAATATAGAAATCGGACGTCCAACTGAAAAAATCAGTACTGGTGGCTAGGATCTTTTCCATGCAGTTAGATCTTGGAGTGTTCTGTTAAGGTTCCTTATATACACTGACATGCCATCTTCTAATGGCTCAAGTATTTAAAACAACTAGCTGTTTGAGCAGCCGATATATATATTAACATGTTATTATCATCTAATGGCTGGAACTTTTAGATCAACTTGCTAGACACTTATCTACTATTAGAAGTAGAAAAAGTAATTTATTTTTTGGTATTCAAATGGGCTCTTATATATTAATATGACATTATCTTATGGCTTGAGTTTTTAGAGTAATTGATTGTTAGACACCTATCTACAGTACAGCTGTAAGTAAAAAAAAAAATAATAATAATTGTTGCGCAGCACGCCAACAATGCAGTGAGCCTAGATCCAATCTCAAGCCTCACCCACAAACGATAAATAAGAAGAAATATAAACTAGAAATAGATCAAAATAATCCAAACAAATCACGAGACAAAATATACGTGGAAAAACTCCAAACTAGGGTAAAAAACCACGGATGCAAACTTCCACTATGAAGAACGAAGATTATAAGGCAATATACTAACCTCTCCCTTGAAGATACAGAGAAAACCCTTTTCCCACACCTTAGAATAGCTCCCCAATATTCACCTTAACCCTAGGGACCCCAATATATAGTTTTGGCAACTTCCCTTTCGCATCCTAGTTACGAAAGGACTTGCGACACGAAATCCGCGAAACTCTTTTCCACATCCCAGTTGCGAAAGGACTTGCGACACGAAATCCGCGAAACTCCTTTCTGTATCCCAGTTGCGAAAGGACTTGTGACACGAAATCCGCGCAACCTCGACTGGTAGTGGGTGGCCCTAGATGTGGCTCCACTTCTCAACAATCTCCCACTTGGAGACACATCGCTATAAACATTTATCTTATTCATCCGGAGTACACCACCTCCCCGTCTTCAAGCCTGAAGACCAATCAAAGCTGAACAGAGCTTCAGCTTCTCCCTTGTGACTGCCTTGGTCAGCATATCCGCAGGATTCTCACTTGTATGAATCTTCTCCAGAGCAATCGATCCATCTTTCAGTAACGAACGTATGAAGTGATATCTGATGGCAATATGCTTGGTCCTTGAATGAAAAGCTGAATTCTTAGCCAAGTGTATTGCACTCGACTCACCGCATGCCTTGCACTGCTTGCTTCTACCCAACTCTTCCATAAAACCTTGCATCCACACCATCTTCTTGCATGCTTCAGAGCCGCAACATATTACTTACGCTTCGTCAGACTTGATAGATACTATCTTCTCAGAATCGAGAGACCCAACCGATCGCAAAGACTTCCCGAGTAAAGACATAACCTGTAGTGCTTCTTTTGCTGTCGATATCTCCTACCAAATCTGAATCCACGTAGCCTTGTAGCTTGATTTCCGATCCATCATAGCACAACCCTACATCCTTAGTACCTACCAAATATCTAAAGATCCACTTCACAGCTTCCCAATGTTCCTTCCTGGGATTGTTTATGAACCTGCTAACAACTCCCACTGCTTGAGTAATGTCTGGCCTCGTGCTCACCACAGCATACATGAGACTCCCAATAGCTGACGCGTATGAGACTTTAGTTATGTAGTCTCGTTCCTCCTGCGTCTTTGCCCATTGTTCCTTAGATAGCTTGAAATGGTTGGCTAATGGAGTGCTAACCGGCTTAGTACTTCCTATATTGAATCGGTTAAGTACCTTGGCTATGTACTCTGCCTGTGACAAAACCAGTTTTTTGTTTTTCCCGTCACGTTTTATCCTCATGCCTATGATTTGCTTTGCAGCTCCTAAATCTTTCATGGCAAATTCTCTAGACAGTTGTCTTTTGAGATCTGAGATGTCCTTCATGCTTGAACCGGCCAAAAGCATATCATCAATGTACAGAAGAAGGATGATGTACGACGTATCAAACTTCTTCAAGTAACAACAGTGGTCTGCATGACATCTCCTAAAATCGTTTCCCGACATGAAACTGTCGAACTTCTTGTACCACTGCCTCGGAGCCTGCTTCAGGCTATATAAACTCTTTTTCAGTTTACACACCTTGTTCTCCTTTCCTGGTGTCACGTATCCTGTCGGCTGATGCATATATATCTCTTCTTCAAGGTCCCCATGAAGAAAGACTGTCTTAACATCTAGCTGCTCTAGATGTAAGTCCTCTGTAGCCACTATACTTAAGACCATGCGAATCGTACACATTTTCACTACAGGTGAAAATATTTCAGTGAAATCGATACCTACCTTTTGTTGAAACCTTTTCATAACCAATCTAGCCTTGTACCGTTTCGAACCATCGTGTTCCTCCTTTAGTCTGTAAACCCACTTGTTATGAAGAGCTTTTTTACCCTTGGGTAGAGTGACTAGCTCCCATATACGATTAGACTCAAGAGAGTCCATCTCATCATCCATGGTCTGCTCCCAATTAACCCGTGTATCTGACTGTAGCGCCTCTTCAAAACATTCTGGTTCATCATTATCTGTCAGCAGTAGATAATGTAAGGAGGGTGAGTATCGGACCGTGGATCTCTTCTCCCGAGTAGACCTCCTCACAACTGGTGTATGTAGCTCCACCTCATAATGCTCCTGTACATGATCATCCTGTGGGACTGTAACACCCGTGTCCGGTAACTCTTCCAAATCTACGAATTCTTTTTCATTGGCCTTATTTTCTTGTACACTGTCCTTATGCATCACTTTTTCATTGAAGACTATGTTCTTGCTTCTGATGATTTTCCTGTTTTCTGTATCCCAAAACCTGTAGCCAAAATTATGTTGCCCATAGCCTATAAACATGCACATCCTGGACTTTGCATCTAGCTTATTTTTGTGCTCTACATCAATGTGAACATATGAAGTGCAACCGAACACTTTGAGATGTGTAAGGTTCACTTCTTTTTCAGTCCACATTTCTTCTGGTAGCCCACCATCCAATGATGTTGAGGGATTTTTATTGATGAGATATGCAGCAGTATTCACAGCATCTGCCCAAAAAATCTTGGGCAACCCTGCATATAACCTCATGCTCCTGGCGCACTCAAGGATGGTCCTGTTAATGCGCTCAGCCACACCATTCTATTGTGGTGTCCCTAAAATATTTTTCTGATATTTGATTCCGTTTGCTGCACAATACTCTTTAAACCTCTTATCACAGTACTCTCTCCCATTATCAGATCTGAGACATTTTACTGTTTTACCTGTCGTGTTTTTTACCATAACTTTTCACTTCTTAAATACATCAAATACATCAGATTTATGCTTTAAGAAATAGACTCATAGTTTTCTACTAGCATCATCAATAAAAGTAACAAAATAACATGAGCCACCAAGAGATAATACTTGTGCCGGTCCCCACACATCAGTGTGTATAAGATCCAACAGATGCATCTTTGGAGCGCGTCCCGTCTTCTTGAAGCTTACCCTCTTCTGCTTACCATATACGCAATCCTCGTAGAATTCCAAGTCAATAGACTTTAGCCCTGGTAGCTTCCCTTTAGACAATAACACTTTCATCCCCTTCTCATTCATATGTCCCAACCTCTGATGCCATCACTGCCCATTCACTCCAGATGATGCGACTGTGAGTGAACTATAAGATCCTGAAGTCACGTACAAAGTATCTTCCTTCTTACCTCGAGATATTACCAAGGCACCTTTTGTGATCTTCCAGGAATCACTGGTGAATGTCGTCACATAACCGGTATCGGCTAACTGCCCCACAGAGATCAAGTTACGTTTCAAACTCAGTACATGTCTGACATCCTTCAATTTGAAGACCGTTCCGTCTTTCTGATTTACATGAACGTCCCCCTTTCCAATAATACTACACGGCTCATCATCACCTAGGTAGACTCTCCCAAAGTCACTGACACATAATTATATAGAACTTCCTTACATGAGGTGGCATAAAACAAAGCACCCGAGTCTATAACCCAAGACTCATTCTCTGTATCAAGAGACAAGATCAACGCTTCTGCGTCACTCTCCTCAGATAGATTCACTAAATTCTTCCCGCCTTGAGAGCTTCCTTCTTGTTTCTTAAGCGACCTGTAATCACGTTTCATGTGCCCCTTCTTGCCGCAATGCCAATACCCGTCTTTGTCTTTCGGTCCCTTGGACTTCTTCATCGACTTAGAACGCCCGTGTTTATTGCCTCCTTTATTCAGCGATCTTCCTCTTCCTTCAACGTTTAGAGCATTCCCTGAATCCCCTGAAACTCCTAATGCCTTCCTTCTAGATTCTTCACTGAGAATTAGATCGGTCACATCATCAAATTTCAGCTTTGTCGACCTTGAGGAATTGCTCACAGCAATCACCAAACCATCCCAACTGTTTGGTAAACTGAATAAGATCAATAACGCCCTGACCTCATCCTGAAAAATAATGCCAACGGATTCTAACTGACTCGTGACTGTATTGAACTCGTTTAAATGTTCAGCCACGATCCCACCATCTGACATTTTCATGTTGAATAGTTGTTTCATAAGATGAACCTTGTTGGATGCAGAGGGTTTTTCATACATGGTGGCTAGGGCTTCCATTAATTCTTTTGTAGTTTTCACCTTGGATATATTGAAGGCGATGCTCTTAGATAAAGAGAGTCGGATCATTCCTAAAGCCTTCCTATCCAATAAAAACCATTCATCGTCTCTCATCTTTTCTGGTTTATTCTCTTTTCTTCCTAGAGGAATATAGAGGTCCTTCTGGTATAGATAGTCCTCCATTTGCATCATCCAGAAGGCAAAGTTTGAACCATCAAACTTCTCAATTCTAGTTTTCCCTTCTTCTGCCATCACTCCAAATAGAACTAAACCAATAGCTCTAATATTAGTTGTTGCGCAACACACCAACAACGCAGTAAGGCCTGAGATTGGATCTAGGCTCACTGCGTTGTTGGCGTGCTGTGCAACAACAATAACTTATTTGATAGTATCCAAATGGATGATTAACAATAGTGGTTTCCGCATTTTAGTCCATTTGATTGGAGTCAATATATGACATGTGTACCATTCTAGGCGGCTATATATCAAGCGTCAAAATTAATACAAGTTTTGGACTGTTACTTAGTGACTGTGGTTTCCACAATTTAGTTGAGATGGTGATATTACTGGCTTTATTAGAGGTGATCAGGCCACGAAAGCTGCTACTCCTTTGGAAATTGGAATTTTCTTCCCATGTCTTTTGCTAAAGTGGACAAGTACTTGAAAGAATGTTCAACCAATTTGAATATTGAACAGTAGTTTCCACAATTTAGTCAGTTTGATTTGAATCAAAATAAGCCATGTGTACCATTTCCAAGGTGCCTGCGCAAGCCTTATACACAGCCAGAGTATAAATAACTGCCCTATTTATAGACACGTCTTTCCAAGGTACCATTTCCAAGGAACTGGTTGCGAGATAGACACGTCTTGTTTGTATATATGACTTGGGGAAGAACGCGGCGATATGGTCAATTACTGTCTTCCGGGATAAATACTCTGAATCCAAATTCATGGAGCTTCTCTGGAATTCTCACAAAGATTCTTCGAATCCACGAAGGATGCAAACAAAAATAATCTCTAATAATTCAAAAATAAATTTATTGATAATGAAAACGAATTTACAATCTTTTATAGACACGTGGTCATGAATCCTACTGGACTAGGTTTTTGGTATTAAAAAAAAAATTTAAAAAAAAATAAGTGTCCAATTTAGCCTAACCACCTTATTCTCCTAATTTTTCTAGACCCTTTTCATGTTGGGCATGCATGACTCCTGACACGCAAAGGATCAAAATTTATGTTCGAATTAAAACATACTATTTATAATAAAAACATAAATAAAATGGACTCTCGACTGTTGATCTGATAGAGTCTTGCAAATCCGGCATCAGCAACCCAACATAGCGGGGTTGGTTGGCTAAAGTAGCTTCTCTTACCCCAAAATCAAATATGTTTTGTCGAAAAATTAATTCCGATTTGTGAGATAGGATTGTTTTGAGATTCTAATGGTTCCAATCACTTGTACCTTCAATCGGGCCTTCTTCGATCCATGGTCAAAGTGTCCGCCACCCACCCTACATCAGTATAGGGCATGTCCTGGTCATTTTTTAGTGTGTATGATGAGGATGTTAGAGGTGACCTTCGGAATATGGAATTTTTTTTTTTTTTTTTTTTTTTTTTTTTTTTTTTTTTCTAACGTGGAAAAATATCCAAAAGTAGATTCAATTAATCGGGCGTCGGTGGATACCCGAGTTGTGTGTACCCCTGACTGTGGGGCTCACAGTGATATATGTGCCTTAAATCCACACTGTCTAACCATTTTGACAGCTCACTTTAGGGTATGATGCCAAAAATGAAGCTGACCTAAATCTTAGGTGGACCACACCACAGGAAACATTTGTGATTGAATCCCCACCATTAAAAACTTCATGGATTCAACCGGAATGTTTATTTGCCATCTAACCTGTTGATAAGGTTGCAAAGACCTAGATAAAGAGACCACACAAGTATCATCTTGATCCAAGGCTTTTGTGGCCAACAAGAAGTTTTTAATGGTCAATTACCACTGTTCCTGTACCATGGTCCATCTGGGATTCGGTTCTGCTTCCTTTTTTGGATCATGCCCTAAAATTGGCTTTCAATACAGATGGATGGCATGCATGTAATCAAATACATCAAGATGGATGGCATGGATGTAATCATATACATCATGGTGGCCCCACAGTCAGGGTCCCACCCACCTCGATGGACGGGGGTTCCACCAAAGCCTTGCCCAACCAATCAGAGTTTTGGACTGTAACTAAAAAACAGTGGTTTCCGCAATTTAGACCATTTGATCTGAGTCAATATATGCCACATGTACCATTTCCAGGTGCTGCGTATCAAGTATGATAGGCAGCCAGAGTAGAAATAACTGTCCTAATCCTCTGTTTGCCAAAAGCACGACTTTCCTGCTTTTTTCCTCGTTTGCTGACTTAGTGATTGGTCCATCTCAACACCGATGCAAATACACGATCACACGGTCCAGGTAGATTGCTACAACCGTAATTTTGCTGCTTGACGCAAACAGAGGATCCGTATTCGTTAAGCAATGGTTGCACGATAGACACGTTTGTACGGTCCCATCTTGAGTATTTATGTGGTTGTCTGCTGATTGGTGATTGTACGATGATGATGGGGAGATACTTATAGATTTAATTAAAGGTGAGACAACGAAAGAATTTTCTTTGCATGTCTTTCTCTGAAGTGGGAAAATGAGACAACGAAAGCACTTCCACGGACGTGGCAATGTTACCATCATCGACTGAGAAAAATCATAAGGTTCTGATGTATGGATGAAGTCCTGATCCACTCGCGTCGTTACATAACAATGGGACCATGCTTTGTTAATCCAGCCTGATGGATGATAAAAAGATAATAATAAAGTCTTCCTGATTAGATGATCCTAGCTGTCTGGTTTATGACATTATTTTCCTTGATTATTCCTTGGTTTTTTTTTTTTTGTTTAGTCTCAGCGAAAATATTTTTGAAAATTGAGATCTTTTTATTTTCTCAGCTTCTTCTAAGAAAGAGCGTCCTGCACGGGTAAAAGGATTTCCCATATGCCACGTATGCTAATTAACAGTTGCAATGGACCGGGTAACCGGCCGACCCAATGAGTTAACTTGGTCTTGGGCCGCCTTGGACCTACTAGTCTCCACGTTGGTCGGGCTTGGACTTCTGGAAAATCTTCTTAAAAGACAAACATTAGAAGGAAGCTTCCTTTTCACCATTCCAAACCAACCCCACCACTGGTTTCCCCAAATAGCCCCACGTACTTGTTTGCACTGATGTTTCCCAGTCTACATAATTCTATAGCAGTTGATTTGATGAGTTACACAGGTACGAGGTGGCTGCGCCGTGAAAATCCTATTTATTCTTAGACGAGCCTGCTTCGAAAATATTTAAAGTATTCTGCCCATCATTTTGTGCTGTTTTTTATATAACCGTCTGGCCTAGTTTGCCCTTTATTTGAGACAAGTAACGTTGTAGTGAGAGTGGTCATCAATGTCCTGGCATCTGAAGCTGGGTGGAGCCACCATGGTGTTTGTGTGAAATCCACCTTTTCTACATGTTTATCCAAATCATTTTATGGTATGAGCCCAAAAAATGAGGCAAATTCAAAGCTCAGGTGGGTCACACAACAGAAAACAGTGGTGATTGTATGCCTACTGTTGAAACATTCATGGGGCACATAAGATTTGGATTATATAGGTGCTATGTGAATGGGGTGGTTGTTCATTGTTTTCTATAGTGTGGCCCACCTGATACCTGGGGCATTCCATTTTGATGGTCGAGCGACCTTGTTGAACTGGTTGGATGTCATACAAACAGCACAGTGGTCCCGTTTACAGCTAGCATGCGAGCATTTCGTCATTTCTCTTGATGTGGAATGTAGGACATCTGGTGCTCGCTCCAACCTCTCATCCTAGCGTCACTCAGTTTTCATCACTATCCAAGTGATGGAGGAGAGGCTTGACCGTTGAATGATGGACCTGACTCCCTCCCTCCATGCTATGAAGAGATCCCAAGGAATAAAGAGATGTGCCATCCATTGATGTGCTGTGTGTTTGGTTGTCATGAGGGAGCTTCTCAAAGGCCTTAAACCTCAAATTCTCACTCCTAGAACTCCGCTTCACAAGCGGGCCCGCACTTCTATTTTCCCTTCAAGCATGCTAACCGCGCGCAGCAGACATTGCTGGCCTCAAGCTAGAAGACGGGTTGGTGCATAAGAGAGCCAAATTCAGCATCCTCAATGCCTCTTCCTCAGGGTAGTCTAATCCGAGGCTCGGGTCTACAAGTTCTAGGAGACTTCCCTGCTCTTGTGGCACATAGGCCTGAAATCATACAGGGAGAAACATAACTGTTAGGATGCTAAAACAACAATCTGTCCTTTTTTATACGAATGCGCTCTCTCTATATTTGTGAATGCAGTAGTACAAATTTGTGCTAGAGTATTACCCAAAATACAAAAAAAAAAAAAGAAAAAAGAGTGCATCTATCAATGGGAGTGGTTAATAGCAATTCCTATGAAAGAGATGTAAAGCCAAAAGAGGGTAGATAAGTTTATTTCTTTTGTTTGAAAAAAGAAAACAAAAGAAATAGGACTCTCTTTTTTTTTTCTTTTTTTTCACCACTAGTTGCACCAACAATATTTCTCAAAGGAACAAAGATAAATAGTTAAATAAAACGAAAGCTAAAACAATGTCAATCTTATTAATACGTTATTGAAGTTCATTACATTGACATAGTAAAAATAATTAGAGACAAAGAAAGTTAATACCTAATTTGTCTATGGGAACAAATGATCCAAGCAAATGGTTAACGAGACGCAACTGAAAAGGTGATTGTCCAAATAAAAACTCAATTGATCGGGATTCGACAACTTAGGATTGTGGATGTTTAATACAATCCTATGGTACTGTAGCGATGGCTCTGGACAACAGCAACTTTTTTTGTTTTTTTGGGTTAGCTTGTTAGTATACACCCATGTCAGTACACACTCCATGTTAGCCACCCCCACTAGGGATCGATACCAAGACCTCAAGTGTTGAAACGAGGTATCTCCACTCAATCTGCCAATTGGGCTATGGATCTGGGTGTTGGACAACAACAACCTATTTTAAGACGAGACTAAGTTATGTATACTATGTTAGGATAAATGTAAAGATGGATGTAAAAGAAAGATAAATTGTATTTGATGTGGGTCTCGAGCTTTTCATCGCGTGCTCATTTATAGGTTGTTGAGACGGAAAAACCCTCGTTGGGTTTCCTTGTTAGTTTAGAATCTTTCGCAGTTACAACATACATTAATTCCAAATAGGTAGATTCATGTAAATCTGAAATCGTTGGTTTTCAGATCTTTAGATGTTTTCATATTGAAGACCTTCATGACTTACAACATTTAGATTTGTGATCAATTAAGGGAACCTCTACTATGCATTTTGGACCTTAAATCAATCATGGTCATGTATCCGAATGACCCAATCAAACTACCTCCTTCAAACCTGGATCTCTTGCTCCCGTCTAATTGAACTAGTAGGATTAATGAGGATTTACCTGTTAAGATGTGGAGCCACCTTTGAGACCATCCTCAACCAGTCTTGAGCCATACTCGACCAGTCGTAGGGTCCGGCTCGACCGGTCATGGACCGGCTCGACTCAAAGTCTAACGAGCACTGTTTTTTGATCCCGATGTGCTCGACCCGTCGTGGTCCATTCACGACTGGTCGTGGGGTCCTCTCGACCGATCGTGTAGACTGCACGACCAGTCGAGGTTACACAGATTCATTCCGCGATTTTGCACGGATTTCGTGTCGCAAGTCCTTTCGCAACTGGGATGCGGAAATAAGAGTTACCTAAACTATAAATAAGGGTTCCTAGGGTTTTCTAGGGATTGTAAAAGCAAAGGAAAAATATTCTAAGGTGTGGGCAAAGGGTTTTCTATGTGCTTCCAAGGGAGAGGTTAGTATATTGCCTTGTAATCTTCGTTCTTCATAGTGAAAGTTTGCATCCGTGGTTTTTTTACTCCAGTTTGGGGTTTTTCCATGTATATCTTGTCTTGTGGTTTGTTTTGAATGCTTTGATCTATTTATAGTTTATGATCTTCCTGTTTATCGTTTGTGGGTGAGGCCTGAGATTGTATCTAGGCTCACTGTGTTGTTGGCGTGCTGCGCAACAACTGGTATCAGAGCTATTGGTTTAGTTCTATTGGGAGCGATGACAAAAGAAGGAAAAACTAGAATTAAGAAGTTTGATGGTTCAAACTTTGCCTTCTGGAAGATGCAGATGGAGGATTATCTGTATCAGAAGGACCCCTATATTCCTTTAGGAGGAAAAGAGAAGAAATCAGAAAAGATGACAGATGATGAATGGTTTTTACTGAATAGGAAGGCTTTAGGAACGATTCGACTCTCTTTGTCTAAGAGCGTCGCCTTCAATATATCCAAGGTAAAAACTATAAAAGAATTAATGTAAGCCCTAGCCACCATGTATGAAAAATCCTCTGCATCCATCAAGGTTCATCTTATGAAATAGCTATTCAATATGAAGATGTCAGATGGTGAGAGCATGGCTAAACATCTAAACGAGTTCAATACAGTCACGAGCCAGTTGGAATCCGTTGGCATTGCTTTTGAGGATGAGGTCAGGGCATTATTGATCTTGTCCAGTTTGCCAGATAGTTGGGATGGTTTGGTGTTGAGGGTCAAATATTGCATATCAGACCCTATTTATTGCCTGAATTTACGAACATAGTACTGATTAACGGTTTGATTTAATCGTGTTTTCGATGCAGGATGTATTTAGGAGCTTAAACTGAAATTTGGTACTAAAAGTGTGGATTTGACGCTCAGAATTCACCAGAGCAAGGGACAGACCCCAGGGGACTAGGATCGACGATTTTTACACAGCCAAGATCCGAGAAAATCGAGAAACTGAAGCTCAAGTGGCCTGAAAGTCAGCCAGAATGCAAGATCACAAGGTTCCCACCATCCGTTCAGCTCGAAACTTCATACAGGATCTGAAGGTCACAATTGAGCCGTACACCTCAAATTTCAGCTCCTAGATCCCTACAGAAGTGGGATAACAAATAGATCAGCCCATAGATTGGTGAACTGGGGTCCGCCTGGTATCTGAATATGCGTCATTTTGTGTCTCAACCGCTTAAATTACATGAGGAAAAGAACGGACGAAGCAGATTGTTTACATCCATTAAAGGGGGGCCCACCTTACATCGTACATGTGCACAGCACCCGCACGGACGCCAAACACTGAACCATGGATGTCGGTCAGTATTATGCTGACCGACGATTCCTTTCAAAAGCAAAAGACGCCACAGCGTCTTCACAGCCGAAATTCGGTCGTGATTGTGGGCCCCATTCACCATTTATTTGGAGGATCAGAACCGTTCAGAAGACTCACAAGGTGGCCAAGACCCTAGCCTAGGTGACGGAATGAGATGAAACAGCGAGAATGGGTCCCTAGCAGGTCAAAAGCAGGATGGACGGTGGATTAAAATATTGTGTGGACCACACCGAATTAACTCTAAAAACACTCATTTCTGGACGGTTTTTCGTCCTGAATCTATTGGACGGAGTAGATTCTTCATCTGGCATCGGAAAATGACCCACCGATCATCACAGAGCGGCTGCGAAAGCTCTGTTTCGCGTCTGAAGCTGCGGACCGACCGTGTGGGCCACCACCTTTGATCAAACGATCAATCCAGACCGTCCATTCGTTCCAGAAGGTTGAACCGACCGTACAAAAGGAGTTTTTCCAACTCCATGGACACACACTCAGAAGAATCTAGATTAAACGCTGATCGGACGGTGTTAAGATAAATCTGGTGAACCACAGCGAAATCAGCCCAATCTTGGCACGCCCAAACGGTTTTTCGAGTACAACTCAATGGACGGCTTGGATTTCTTCAATATACAATGAAGTGGACCCCACCAGCTTCGTCAGCAAGAGGATGAGGTTTGCTTCGCACGCGTCAGCGAAAGCCGGACGCCGGTTCTGCGTTTTGGGTCCCACTCAGTACTCAGATCAATGATCTGAACCGTCCATTCGTTCCGTAGGGCATCCATAACCCATGCCTAGGTGTTTGTTTCCTTCCATGCAAGCTATTAGAAGATTCTAGCTGCCGAACGGAAGGTTGACGGCAGAAATGTTTGAGATGGTGGGCCGCATTAAACTCAAGAAAAAAATACCATTTCTCAGTTATTTTCCGCCACGAGTAGAATGAATGGAGTGGATTTCTTGTTTGACATCAGTCCTGGACCCATCAATCAACATAATGTATAAGAGTTTTTCTGTTGCGTAAACAGACGGGTTTCCGACTCTGAGTCGATCTCTTTGCGTGCTGAACCTTATAGGCTCTATAAAAGGAGAAGAGATCCACGGCTGGAGGCCCCATCCGGGAGACGTGGAGCATCAGGGAGAGAGAAGAGTTAGAGTTTTGTTTTTCTTTTATTTATTTATTTATTTATTTATTTTTATTTTTTCATTTTGTCTAGGGATTCAGTCCATTCATGTTCGGCTAAACTTCTTAGCTAGGGCTATGAGGTGAAGCTTGTAACGTGATGGGATGCCTCTTTGCTTGTGCCTTTGTTTAGACTAAATTGATGTTGACTTTGGGTTTTTATTAAGGGAATGTTTTCAGTCTTTAATGGTCTGTTGTGACTGAAATTATAATGGGTCTGCAATGGCTTTGAGCATGTTCTTTTCCTCTTTATGTTTATGACGTTAGGAAGCCCTGTTGTTCACCATCGTCTCCTGGGCATGGTTGGATGTCGGTACCCTTCATAACCTTCATACATTGATTGGTTGGTAATTAGTTTAATTCTGTTATTTGCTTTGTCTCCTGGGCATGGTTTGGTGATGGAATCCATTCTAATTCATATACCTTTAATCTTTTCAAAACTACATCAAAGGAAGTTCAGTTGATTTTCATGAATCAAGTGTAGTTCTCCCTAATCTCTACAAGTGGATCCTCTGAATCCCTAGTTTTCCCTTCTCTGAATTTTCTTCTCAGTTTAGATTGATATTTCATCATTATTCTTCAAATTACACTCAATTTAGATTTCATCTTAGCCTAGTTCTAGTCCTAGTTGGTTTCAGATAACGTACAGGTTTCAGTCCCTGTGGATTCGACCTCGGTCTCACCGAGTTTATTACTACATCACAACCCTATACTTGGGGAGTGAACAAGTTTTTGGCGCCGTTGCCGGGGACTGACGGCTACGATTTTCTGAAATTAATTGGTTTTAGAATTAGATTAAGATTAGGATTGTACTAACTTTAATTTTAGATTTTTCTTTCTTAGAACTAACTTTCCTGTTTTGTAGGGTCTTTGATAGATTGTCTAACTTGGTAACTTCGTCCTAGTTTCTTTACTTTCTTTATTTTTTTTAGATTAGGTCTTATCCCTTAAATACTAACGTGTTTTGTTTTGTTTTGCAGGTTTTTAACATAGGAACTTCTACTCTGGTAACATCCTTCTCACTTCTTTTCTGCTTACCTTCCATATTGCTGTAGGAATTTTATTTTATTCTAGGATTAGACTCAGAGTTAGGGTTTCATCATGTATATGCACGAGTGGGAACGTCAGTATGCTGAGAAGAATAACATATATTGGGATGATGATTATGATAGAAATCCACCAATGTCTCAAAACTTTTCTGAAACTATCATCGAGAATCGACCGGAATATGAAGATCCACTAGTTAAGAAGTCCTTACGCGATCATATACGGAGAACAATTCCACCCCTGACAATACGTGAATGTTGGGGTTATCATAACTATGGGAGTGAGAATTACTATCACCCATCTGAGAAAAAGAAAACAATGCGTGATTATATTATGAGTGATAATAAGTATTACCAACCATCAGATTCTCCCACCTATGATCCGTATAACTATAATCAGTGGAAACATCAATGTTGGAAAGATAAACCAACAACCTATTACAATGATTATTCTTTTAGATCCTCTACCTTTAAGATTCAACCAAAACCGATCCAAGAGAATTCATTTCAAAGTAACACAGACTCTTCTGCTGACATGAGAAAATTACTAGAAGAGCTTGAGTCACGCCTTGATAGGTTAGAGGAAGCTCGCTCATCCCAGCTACAATCCAATCCGAAATACAATGCGAGAAAGTGATCCTCACTCGCTCCTGACGAAATCTGGAATTTGGAATGAGGAGTTGGATTCCATTAATGAGCATACGGTTCAATTCCCCGATGAGTCGATCTCAATGACTGTTCAAAAGAATGATGGAGATACATGGGTGTCTTTCAAATACAGTGATTATGACACATTTTCCTTACATGATACACAGGATCTCAATGATGAGGTTGAGGTTAGTTTATTCGAACCTCAACCGAATTTAGAATGTAAGGAAAGCAACCCCATCACAAGTGACACTGTACAGAAATAGATGATGATGTGTATTGGGATGATGATCATAAACGTGCAGCCCAAATTCCCCTGGAATCAATTTCAAGATTGGTCCAGGTCAATGACCAAGACGAACACGAAGTAATCGGTCATAATGAGCCACTCCACTCACCTGACATCTCTGATTTAAAAGTGGATGAGCTCCTTACAACCGACCCTTCTAACTCTTGTGAAACGTATTTGGACCACTCCTCTGAATTACATGATGATATGATTCAGGAGATGGACGAGCTCCTCGATATGACTCTTGAATTTGAAACCACCCAGTTGAGGCCACCATCTGAACTGTTGAATAATAACGATTCATCGCCTCTTCTGAGTAGTATCGATGAACAGAGTCCACACATCAATGCTTCGTATACTGATCCTCAATTTGTCTGTGCAGGGCTGGAGCAAGAGGGCACACCTCCGCTTACCTTCAAAGACGATGGATTCCTTGGGCAGATCATCACGAGCTCTAATGTGGAAAATGAGTCACTCTCAGCTGAATGTCCCAACTCTTTGGATGATTGCTTGACACACTTTGCAGATTCAAACGATCCCATGATAAGAGACATAGTGAATGCCTTGCAAGATGACATCTCGGTAGTCATTACTGATCGAGAGAACCCTTATTCTGAAACCCCTCCCTCCCCAGATCCTCACTATTTACCATTAAGGGAGGAGGAGCTAAAAATTGAACCGAAGTCTGATACTTCGGAATGTGCTGACACTACACCACTTCTTGCAAATTTTTCTCAATTTGATCTACTTGTAGTCTCTGATTCACCATGGGATACTAACTTCGAAACTTCTTCCGTCACAGGTGAATCGTATATACTCTGGATACCTCAGACGACTCAACGACAAATTTTTGATGAGGTACATAAGTTTCTCTGGAATTTCATGCTCCAGGGCATCAAAGCCTATTGCAAAAAGGGCTTTTGGATGATCCTGTTACGAAACCTACTGAGAAATTTATCACGATACTGGCCAGAAGAGGAACCTTGCGGCATGACTGAGTAGTTTTCCCTGCTTTCTTAGGACTAGAGTAGTTTCCTTTATGCTGTTTTAGGATAGACAGTAAACTTAGCGCTCCTGGGAGGCAACCCAGCTTTTCAATTCATTTCATTTTGCTAGTTCAATGTTTGTGGGTAACATTACTGCAAACCCTCACGAGACTACAACTCGTCCGCTAGGGGTAACCTAGGGGTTTAAAGGCTTGTTGCATATGCTAAATGCAATCGAGAGCACCTGCGAAAGTGGTATAGATAGGATTTTATTTCTTGTTATTTTTGTGTGGCTTTCTCTCTCGTGCTCACCCGCTCTCATGTTGAGATCTCTTGGAAAGTCTCTCACGATTCATCATTCAGGTACTATCTTCCCATCACTTCTCTTTTACTTTTGTTGTCCCAAGTGCATTGCATATACTCATATCTTTTACATTGAGGACAATGTAGATTTTAAGTTGGGGGTGGGAGATTAGGAAACCTAATCAGGTGTTTTTCTTCGTCTTGAGCAAAAATTGTGAAATTGTGAAAATTTTTAAATTTTTTCTGGACTTTCTAGTGAATTCAAAGTGATTTTGACGGATATCCTGGATTTAGAATTTCTAAGACATGTGATGTTGGAAATTTATGACTCTTACATTCAGTATCTGTTAGATTTCACAGTTAAGTTTGAATTGTTAATCCATGATTAGAAGTTGTAAACATTGATTGAGTCATGATTTCACATACCACATCTCACTTACACATTGAGATCTCAGTTTGATATTGAATGATTAACTTGGTAATCACTGAGCATGAAAGAAACCAGCCTAAAAGATTTGGCCATCAGGGTATAAGAAAGAGTTGCACCATGGGTTTGCTCCCTATAGGTGTGGATTCGATTTTTCATGATTAACAATTGAAAAGAGTTGGGCAACTAGTTTCACCATAGGTTTGCTCCCTATAAGTGAAAATTTGATTCCCATCTTGACATTTAAAAAAAAAAAAAAAAAAAAAAAAACTAGAAAAATGAAAGAATGATCTGTGAGGCAAAGTTCTGGTTTAAGTGATGGTAGTTATGAATTTTCTAATTAATTACCAATGATATCATGAAATCGACAATTTGATCTTTTAATGATGGTAAGTCGAGATTTCACTATACACCCATGGAACTTAATGTTTAAAATATTCTAATTTATGGATTAATATTTGAACTTGATTATGAAATTCACCGTGCATGGGAGGCCAGGAGAAATTGATAATTAACATTCATGAATCCTAAGATTTCTCATATCTGGATTATTTTTCAAAATATCACTCGGCTTCACAAGAATTGTTTCGTAATTCTCAACTTAATGTTCGCATATTTTGCTCGGGACTAGCAAAATGCTGGTTGGGGGTTGTGTTGAGGGTCAAATATTGCATATCAGACCCTATTTATTGCCTGAATTTACGAACATAGTACTGATTAACGGTTTGATTTAATCGTGTTTTCGATGCAGGATGTATTTAGGAGCTTAAACTGAAATTTGGTACTAAAAGTGTGGATTTGACGCTCAGAATTCACCAGAGCAAGGGACAGACCCCAGGGGACTAGGATCGACGATTTTTACACAGCCAAGATCCGAGAAAATCGAGAAACTGAAGCTCAAGTGGCCTGAAAGTCAGCCAGAATGCAAGATCACAAGGTTCCCACCATCCGTTCAGCTCGAAACTTCATACAGGATCTGAAGGTCACAATTGAGCCGTACACCTCAAATTTCAGCTCCTAGATCCCTACAGAAGTGGGATAACAAATAGATCAGCCCATAGATTGGTGAACTGGGGTCCGCCTGGTATCTGAATATGCGTCATTTTGTGTCTCAACCGCTTAAATTACATGAGGAAAGGAACGGACGGAGCAGATTGTTTACATCCATTAAAGGGGGGCCCACCTTACATCGTGCATGTGCACAGCACCCGCACGGACGCCAAACACTGAACCATGGATGTCGGTCAGTATTACACTGACCGACGATTCCTTTCAAAAGCAAAAGACGCCACAGCGTCTTCACGGCCGAAATTCGGTCGTGATTGTGGGCCCCATTCACCATTTATTTGGAGGATCAGAACCGTTCAGAAGACTCACAAGGTGGCCAAGACCCTAGCCTAGGTGACGGAATGAGATGAAACAGTGAGAATGGGTCCCTAGCAGGTCAAAAGCAGGATGGACGGTGGAGTAAAATATTGTGTGGACCACACCGAATTAACTCTAAAAACACTCATTTCTGGACGGTTTTTCGTCCTGAATCTATTGGACGGAGTAGATTCTTCATCTGGCATCGGAAAATGACCCACCGATCATCACAGAGCGGCTGCGAAAGCTCTGTTTCGCGTCTGAAGCTGCGGACCGACCGTGTGGGCCACCACCTTTGATCAAACAATCAATCCATACCGTCCATTCGTTCCAGAAGGTTGAACCGACCGTACAAAAGGAGTTTTCCAACTCCATGGACACACACTCAGAAGAATCTAGATTAACGCTGATCGGACGGTGTTAAGATAAATCTGGTGAACCACAGCGAAATCAGCCCAATCTTGGCACGCCCAAACGGTTTTTCAAGTACAACTCAATGGACGGCTTGGATTTCTTCAATATACAATGAAGTGGACCCCACCAGCTTTGTCAGCAAGAGGATGAGGTTTGCTTCGCACGCGTCAGCGAAAGCCGGACGCCTTCTGCGTTTTGGGTCCCACTCAGTACTCAGATCAATGATCTGAACCGTCCATTCGTTCCGTAGGGCATCCATAACCCACGCCTAGGTGTCTGTTTCCTTCCATGCAAGCTATCAGAAGATTCTAGCTGCCGAACGGAAGGTTGACGGCGGAAATGTTTGAGATGGTGGGCCGCATTAAACTCAAGAAAAAAAATACCATTTTTCAGTTATTTTCCGCCACGAGTAGAATGAATGGAGTGGATTTCTTGTTTGACATCAGTCCTGGACCCATCAATCAACATAATGTATAAGAGTTTTTCTGTTGCGTAAACAGACGGGTTTCCGACTCTGAGTCGATCTCTTTGCGTGCTGAACCTTATAAGCTCTATAAAAGGAGAAGAGATCCACGGCTGGAGGCCCCATCCGGGAGACGTGGAGCATCAGGGAGAGAGAAGAGTTAGAGTTTTGTTTTTCTTTTATTTATTTATTTATTTATTTATTTTTTCGTTTTGTCTAGGGATTTAGTCCATTCATGTTGGGCTAAACCTCTTAGCTAGGGCTATGAGGTGAAGCTTGTAGCGTGATGGGATGCCTCTTTGCTTGTGCCTTTGTTTAGACTAAATTGATGTTGACTTTGGGTTTTTATTAAGGGAATGTTTTCAGTCTTTAATGGTTTGTTGTGACTGAAATTACAATGGGTCTGCAATGGCTTTGAGCATGTTCTTTTCCTCTTTATGTTTATGACGTCAGGAAGCCTTGTTGTTCACCATCGTCTCCTGGGCATGGTTAGATGTCGGTACCCTTCATAACCTTCATACATTGATTGGTTGGTAATTAGTTTAATTCTGTTGTTTGCTTTGTCTCCTGGGCATGGTTTGGTGATGGAATCCATTCTAATTCATATACTTTTCATCTTTTCAAAACTACATCAAAGGAAGTTCAGTTGATTTTCATGAATCAAGTGTAGTTCTCCCTGATCTCTACAAGTGGATCCTCTGAATCCCTAGTTTTCCCTTCTCTGAATTTTCTTCTCAGTTTAGATTGATATTTCATCATTATTCTTCAAATTACACTCAATTTAGATTTCATCTTAGCCTAGTTCTAGTCCTAGTTAGTTTCAGATAACGTACAGGTTTCAGTCCCTGTGGATTCGACCTCGGTCTCACCGAGTTTATTACTACATCACAACCCTATACTTGGGGAGTGAACATTTGGTGATTGCTATGAGCAATTCTTTAGGGTCGACAAAGCTAAAATTTGATGATGTGGCCGGTCTAATTCTCAGTGAAGAATCTATAAGAAAGGCATCAGGAGTTTCAGGGGATTCAGAGAATGCTCTAAACGTTGAAGGAAGAGGAAGATCGCTGAACAAATGAGGCAATAAACACGGGCGTTCTAAGTCGATGAAGAAGTCCAAGGGATCGAAATACAAAGGCAGGTGCTGACATTGCGTAAAGAAGGGGCACATGAAACATGATTGCAGGGTACTCAAGAAACAAGAAGGAAACTCTCAAGGTGGGAAGGATTCGGTGAATCTATCTGAGGAGAGTAACACATAGGTGTTGATCTTGTCTCTTGATGCGATGAATGAGTCTTGAGTTATAGACTCGGGTGCTTCGTTTTATGCCACCTCATGTAAGGAAGTTCTGCGTGATTATGTGTCAGGTGACTTTGGGAGAGTCTACCTGGGTGATGATGAGTCGTGCAGTATTATTGGAAAGGGGGGCGTTCATGTAAATCAGAAAGACGGAACGGTCTTGAAATTGAAAGATGTCAGACATGTACCGAGTTTAAAATGCAACTTGATCTCAGTGGGACAGTTGGCTAGTACCGGTTATGTGACGACATTCACCAGTGATTCTTGGAAGATCACAAAAGGTGCCTTAGTGATATCTCGAGGCAAAAAGGAAGGTACTTTGTACGTGACTTCAGGATCGTATAGTTCACTTACAGTCGCATCAATTAGAGTAAATGGATAGTTATGACATCAGAGGTTAGGACATATGAGTGAGAAGGGGATGAAAGTACTATTGTCAAAAGGGAAGCTATCAGGGCTAAAGTCTATTAATTTGGAATTCTGCGAAGACTACGTGTATGACAAGCAGAAGACGGTGAGCTTCAAGAAGACGGGATGTGCTCCAACGACGCATCTGTTAGAGCTTGTACAAACTGATGTATGGGGACCGACACAGGTATTATCTGGTGGCTCATGTTATTTTGTTACTTTTATTGATGATGCTAGTAGAAAATTGTCGGTCTATTTCTTAAAGCATAAATCTAATGTATTTGATGTATTTAAGAAGTGAAAAGTTATGGTAGAAAATGAGACAGGTAAAACAATAAAATGTCTCAGATTTGATAATGGGGGAGAGTACTAAGATAAGAGATTTGAGGAGTATTGTACAGCAAATGGAATCAAACATCAGAAAATGATTCCAGGGACACCACAACAGAATGGTGTGGCTGAGTGCATTAACAGAACCATTCTTGAACGCGCCAGGAGCATGAGGTTACATGCAGAGTTGTCCAAGACCTTTTGGGCAGATGTTGTGAATACTGCCGCCTATCTCATCAATAGAAGTCCCTCAGTACCATTGGATGATGGGCTACCAGAAGAAACGTGGACTGGGAAAGAAGTGAAACTTGCACATCTTAGAGTGTTTGGTTGCACTTCATATGTTCACATTGATACAGAGCATAGAAATAAGCTGGATGCGAAGTCCAGGAGGTGCATGTTTATAGGCTACGGGCAACATGATTTTGGCTACAGGTTTTGGGATACAGAAAATAGAAAAATCATCAGAAGCAAGGACGTAGTCTTCAATGAAAAAGTAATGCATAAGGACAATGCGTAGGAAAATAAGGCCGAGGAGAAAGAATTCGTAGAGATGGAAGAGTTACTGGACTCGGGTGTTACAGCGCCACAGGATGATCATGCACAAGAGCATTATGAGGCAGAGCCGTATACATCGGTTGTCAGGAGGTCTACTTGGGAGAGGAGACCCACGATCCGATACTCACCCTCCTTACATTATCTACTGTTGATAGATAATGGTGAACCAGAGTGTTTTGAAGAGGCATTACAGGTGGATACACGGGTTAAGTGGGAGCAGGCCATGGATGAGGAGATGGAGTCTCTTGAGTCTAATCGTACATGAGAGCTAGTCACTCTACCTAAGGGTAAGAAAGCTCTTCATAACGAGTGAGTTTACAGACTGAAGGAGGAGCACGATGGTTCGAAATGGTACAAGACTAGATTAGTTGTGAAAGGGTTTCAATAAAAGGCAGGTATCTATTTCACTAAAATATTTTCACCTGTAGTGAAAATGTCTACGATTCGCATGGTCTTAAGTATAGTGGCTACAGAGGACTTACATCTAGAACAGCTAGATGTTAAGACAGTCTTTCTTCATGGGGACCTTGAAGAAGAGATATATATGCATCAGCCGACAAGATACGTGGCACCAGAAAAGGAGAACAAGGTGTGCAGACTGAAGAAGAGTTTATATGGCCTAAAGCAGGCCCCGAGGCAATGGTACAAGAATTTCGATAGTTTCATGTCGGAAAACGGTTATAGGAGATGTCATGCTATCCACTGTTGCTATTTGAAGAAGTTTGATACGTCGTACATCATCCTTCTTCTGTACGTTGATGATATGCTTGTGGCCGATTCAAGCATGAAGGACATCTCAGATTTCAAAAGACAACTATCTAGAGAATTTGCTATGAAGGATCTGGGAGCTGCAAAATAAATCTTAGGCATGAGGATAAAGCGTGACAGGGAAAACAAGAAACTAGTTTTGTCACAGGCAGAGTACATAGCCAAGGTACTTGATCAATTCAATATGGGAGGTGCTAAGCCGGTTAACACTCCATTAGCCAGCCACTTCAAACTATTTAAGGAGCAAGGTGCAAAGACGTAGGAGGAACGGGACTATATGGCTAAAATCCCATACGCGTCAGCTATTGGGAGTCTCATGTATGCTATGGTGAGCACGAGGCCAGATATTGCTCAAGCAGTGGGAATTGTTAGCAGATTCATGAACAACCCCAGGAAGGAACATTAAGAAGTTATAAAGTGGATCCTTAAATACTTGGTAGGTACTAAGGATGTAGGGTTGTGCTATGGTGGATCGGAAATCAAGCTACAAGGCTACGTGGATTCAGACTCGGCAGGAGATATCGATAGCAGAAGAAGCACTACAGGTTATGTCTTTACTCTAGTTAGTGCTGTAGTCAGTTGGGTCTCTCAGTTACAGAAGATAATATCTATCAATACGACAGAGGCAGAATATGTTGCGGCTACAGAAGCGTGTAAGGAGATGGTGTGGATGTAAGGTTTCATGAAATAGTTGGGTAAGAAGCAAGTAGATTACAAACTGTACAGTGACAGTCAGAGTGCAATACACTTGGCTAAGAATTTAGCCTTTCATTCAAGGACCAAACATATTGCCATCAGATATCACTTCATATACTTGTTACTGGAAGATGGATCGATTACTCTGTAAAAGATCCATACAAGTGAGAATCCTGCGGATATGTTGACCAAGGCGGTCACACGGGAGAAGCTGAAGCTCTGCTCAGCTTTGATTGGTGTTCACGCTTGAAAACAGAGAGGTGGTGTACTCCGGATGAAGAAGATAAAGGTTTAAGGCGATGTGTCTCAAAGTGGGAGATTGTTAAGATGTGGAGCCACATCTGGGACCGTCCTCGATCGATCGTGAGCCATGCTCGACCGGTCGTAGGGTCCGGCTCAACCGGTCATGGACCGGCTCGACTCAAAGTCCAGCGAGCACTATTTTTTGATCCCGAGGTGCTCGACCGGTCGTAGTCCATTTACGACTGTTCGTGGGGTCCTCTCGACTAGTCATGCAAACTACATGACCAGTCGAGGTTACGCAGATTTGTTTCGCGATTTTGCACGGATTTCGTGTCACAAGTCCTTTCGCAACTGGGATGCGGAAAGGGGAGTTACCTAAACTATAAATAGGGGTTCCTAGGGTTTTTCTAAAGATTGTAAAAGCAAAAAAAAAATTATTTTAAGGTGTAGGCAAAGGGTTTTCTATGTGCTTCCAAGGGAGAGGTTTGTATATTGCCTTGTAATCTTCGTTCTTCATAGGCTTCACGATCGTTACCAACCCCTTAGATCGTGAAGCCTTTATCTTCCAAACCTTGGGTATTGATGTCGCAACTCTATCTATAGGTGTTACAACTCGGATAGTCAAATGGCAGAGACCTAACAATGGATGGCTAAAGCTTAATATTGATGGCTCGGTCAGAGGAAACCTGGGAGTAGGTGGAGGTGGGGGTATATGCAGAGACCACCAGAGATCTCTGATCTTCGCCTTCCACAATTACTACGGGCTAGTCACGAATACAGTAGTTGAAGCTCAAGCAATGGTAAGACAGTCTGAAGATTTGTAAAAACTTTGAGGTTTTCAAACATAGTGATTGAAATTGACTCCTAGGTAATCTTTGAAGCGACATCTAACCCGCTTTCCCTGGGCAGCTGGAACATCTGGTATCCGATGGGCTACATCCAGTCTCACTGACCAGCTCAA
The DNA here is from genome assembly GCA_030180095.1 of Magnolia changhungtana. Taxonomy (NCBI): domain Eukaryota; kingdom Viridiplantae; phylum Streptophyta; class Magnoliopsida; order Magnoliales; family Magnoliaceae; genus Magnolia; species Magnolia changhungtana. The sequence goes on along the minus strand of JASAUF010000396.1, from coordinate 4,444,785 downwards.
CCTTCGTTTCTCTCACACCCCCGCGAAGGCAATTCAATAGGAGATGCCCTTACCAAAGCTGCAAGTAGGGGTGCACATGGGTCGGTTCAGTTCGGTTTTGGGGTGCAACTAGAACCGAACCGTTCCTAATGGTTCTGCAAATATTAGAACCGGAACTAGACCGTTAGCACCCTAGAACCGAACCGAAACCGGACCGTGAAGAACGGTTCGGTCCCGGATCGGATCCACAGTTCTAGGCTTTTAAAATTTTAGGTTTTTAATCATTGTATTTCATCATATGTAATTACAGGGTTTCTTCAGTGTATATCCTCTGAAAATGGAGGGCAAGACCTGTAAATTCCTGTTAATATACCTAGGGCTTTGTTTTTCCTTAATTAGTTTCTAGTAGCTTTAGATCTACATATGGAAACCGTTAATTCAGTTAAAGTGAAGAAGCGGAAGCGGTCAATCCGCTGCGATGGTTATGTCACCGATGTACAGTCTAAGTTCCAGCGGGTAGGTGCGAAGAATGGACACTCGTCCTGTCCCTTTGATTCAAAATCCGTTATCAAGAACTACTTGAACTTTATCAAGAGTGGATCGCCCCAACGTATGATGTTCTTCAATTGTGGAGAATGGATTGATTTTTCAGAAAATGTTATTGCTTTGATTGTTGATGCTTTTAGGTTTAAGAGATCAACTATTGAGATTTTGATGAGAAATATGAACTATCTTGTTGATTCTGTCTACATGGTTATGACTGAACTGAAAACCAATTCACAGCGATCAATTGCTTGGATCGATGAAATGGGGAAATGCTTCTTCCCAGGTGTTTACATGGAGGATGATGATATGTGGAGTGATGGTGATAAGATTGTGATTGAGGTTGATGTTGGTATTGGTGGGGCTTGCAGTTCTAGGCCTGAAGAATGCAATTCTCGGTTAGAGGAGACCGAGGTGCGTTCGCATACAAACATTGGATCGACGGTTCGGATCCACAATTCTTGTCATGGATTGGTTCTACGGTTCGGTTAACGGTTCGGATCAACGGTTCGGTTCGGTTCTACAAGACCCTAAACCGAAACCGATCTGTAATCAACAGTTTTCAAAATTTGGGAACTGGAACCGGACCGTTAGTACCCTGGAACCAGACCAAACCGGACCAATCCAACGGTTCCGGTCCGGTTACACGGTTCCAACGGTTAAATGTGCACCCCTGGCTGCAACTGGAGGAAAGCCCGACACATTTTTCCACTCCTCTACCCTCCTCCCAGTCTCGACAAGGGGCTCTTTAGTTTTGGATCAAGCAGGAGTTAGCCTTCTTAGGCAGAGTTTCTATAAGAAAGGCATGGGATGAATCTCTCCTCAGCCCCGAGCTGCCCCTGTTTTAGTCCCTATAACATAGTCTCTTCCATCTTCTTCGGCATCCATCACCCTGCAGGCTTTTTTCTGTCTCCGCGCTGCTATGCCAATTGATGCTCTCCTTTTTTCTTTTTCTTTTTTTCTGTCAGGATTACGCCGAGGAAGTTTTATCTGGGGTGCTTAATCTAGGCAGATAATCAGAGGCCGTGGGGGAAGGGCAACCTAGCTGAGTTTTATTTTTATTTTATTTTTTGTTTCAATGCAGCTTCTGGTTTTCTGTCTCAGATGGACCCTGCTTAGCCGTTCTGTTTGAAGCTAGCCCTGCGTGGGGTCTGCTTCAGAAGCCCATGATGATTCGGTGAAGTTGTGGATGTTTAGGCTGAGATTTTTCTGCTGTGGCTGGGAAGTTTTTAACTACTAGTGTGGCTGCTAGTTTGGGTCTTTGGATTTGAAGAGAGCAAGTTGCCTTTGCATATCACGATAAGGAGTCGTCTCTGCTATCTGCGTGGTGGCAGCTTGCAATCTCATCGAAGGGAGGAGCCGGGGTTGTTGCAATTGTGTCAGTTTTTGCTAGTTTGGAATGGCCGATTGTTGCTTTTCAGGGTGGGAGCTGGCTTGTTGAAGCTGGTCTGGATTGTTTGGGTCGATCATGATGGAGGTTTCTTCAAAAAAAAAAAAAGTGGAATGGACGTTGGCACATCTACGCTAATTCTACAACTTTGAAAGTATAGAGCATCTCCGGCACAACAAATGGACCAGTTAAAACCCACCACGTTGGGTCACCAAGGACGTCTGTGGTGGAGTCGTCAACATGCAATCCGCATATGAAGAGGTACAATAGGTAGATGATTTACATATAATACTTTATTTTCTTCCTTACTGAAGTTAATTCTTCTTTTTAATGCTTCTTCACTTAATTGTTCCTTTTTTTTTTTTTTTCTATCCATGTAACATGATCCCAAAGCCATGCATCATGAATGCATTTGAGATAGAAATAATGGGCTGTACACCAAGAGTTGTGACTGGGTTAGGCTTTCTCCTTGAATTGGGCCTGCATCAGTTTTAAATAGCGGTTATTATGAAATATATGTTAAGCATAAAAAGGATAGAGAAATTCATTTCTTCTGTTTGAATAAGCTTAACCACAATATGATTTGTATATTCATGATCATGTTATTTTAGTATATTCATGATGATGTTATTTTACCCACGTAACTTTTTTTAATTTTAACTTTTTTTAAAAAAAGGAAATCTCTGCTTTTTCATGAAATGGAGCTCAAAGGCTGTACAACCGTATACTTCTTGGGAAGGGCCAATCCACAAAAAGAGTTAGGGCCCCCCTATCATATGGAGAGACAAAAGGAGAGAAAAAAAAATAGCCACGTAACTGGTTCACATACTCTTGTATACATGGTTTTAAGACTCAGTAACTTGGACCAACCCATTTGATACTGAGTTGAGTTGTGACTCGGCTGAGTTGGTGACTTTTTTATTTTTTATTTTTTATTTTTTATTTTTTTATTTGAGTAATGGTATTGAACAGGACTAGTTTGACCGAGTCTGAATTGATTTGAAACAACTTGCATGGGACTCGTTTGGGTCTAAAGACATCGGGGGCATTTGAGACCGAATCCGGCTCCAAATGCCGGGGTTGAGACTACTAGAAGCTAGTGAGTATCAAGTTGGGTAATCGATGTAGCCGGAAGCTGTAACAATGGACCAGAATGGATATATTGAAGTCAAAAAGGTATATATTCTTGAACACAACTCTATCAGAAGTGATTCAAAAGCTAAAATAAACCTTGATGAGTCTAGTTATAAGAAAAAAGTAAAGAGAGAATAAAACTCATATTCAAATGAGATTGATTTTAAGTCGTTTTGAAACAATCCAAAAATTCATTAGTTTTAGGTACTTAGTACTTGAAGAGTTTTAATAAGAATGGAGAGAGATTTTATTGAATGAAAATAAGCTTGTAATGAATTACCAAAAAATATTATAAAAATCATTAATTAGCTAGCAAAGAGCAGGTCTAGATGAAGCTGCTGCAAGAGGATGGAGCTGCGTGGAAGATGTTTCAGCTCTGTTTTCAGCCCTGCTCTTTGCTAGTGATATTTTGGGAGGCATGCCTGTCAGTGACATATGATACATGGTGGTGGTTATATCACAAACTAGCTCATCAATCATCATTGATATTGTATACATTTCCTTCATTCTGCTCATTGTTGCTACTTTGGCTAATAGGTAAAAGTCATTTGCTTCTCAAAGACTGGGGAACGTGCTTCTCTGTTCTTGCGGAAAGCTGCTAAGGACTACTAGGCTTATGCCTCTTTTGCATTCGTGCTATGGTGAGAAGAGGAATCTTCTATATGGTGGAACTTGTAGGTCCCAAAGTTGGCAACAACTGAATCTGCATATGATTTCATTATCCATTTAATCTTTTGCAGTTCCTAGTTGAAAACTTTTGACAAGCATAGTGAATTATCATCCTCATATTTCAACAGAGTTTTCTTTCCAAGCATCACACTTTCTTCATCAGGGGTGACATACTTTGCTGATCTTCTGTTCCGAAGAAAATCGGGTTGGTTCACTCATCAGATGTGGCCAGCATACAAAGCTAATGTGTAGCTAGAGAGAGATTTTTTTCTTAGCAATCCACTATTTTGTACACTATGAACCACCTTTTCTGTTCTATTTTCGTGCTCATCCATGAAAAATGAAATAAATCATTGAGCTTCCTTGTTCAGATGCACTATAGAAGCCCTGGAGATGCTATTGTTGCCCATGCAAAAGATGGTACCGAGGCTCTTGGTTCAATGGGAAATGATGCTCCTTTGGCTGTGATGTCCAACGGAGAAACTTACATTTGAGTATTTCAAGTAGATGTTTGCTCAGGTTACAAATCCACCGATTGATCCGATCTGAGAGAAAATAGTCACGTGGAAGGGGACCTTACTGAAACAGTTCATGTGGAAGGCTATGTGGCAGTTTGTTTGTTTTGAAAACTTTAAATAGATCATTAATTGTTTTGTTGGTATTGTGCTGATTGTTGTCTTGATGGATGTTAAATGGGTGAAACGTGCACAGGTTCAATCATTGGTTGATTATAATATTGTTAGCTTTTGTTGATAGAAATTAGATTTAACCTCAATTATTGATAAATGATGTTAAAAATTGAATTTAGCCTAGTTGATGCCAACAAAAGCTAAATCTATCTTTAGTCTCAGTTTTGCCTTTGTTACCTAAACTAAGACTACAACTCTCATGGCTAAAGGCTTTAGCCTCTGTTGTTGAGAACCGATGTTAAAAATAGATTTAGCTTCGGTTGGAGGCAATTGAGGTTAAAATTTAGATTTAGTCTCAGTTGGAAATAATGGAGGCTAAAATTTAGATTTAATCTCACTTTGAGAAAACTGAAGCTAAAAAGGTTTTATTATCCTCACTCGAAGAACCGAGGCTATAAAAGTCATTTTAGCCTCGGTTGCTAAAACTGAGGCTAAGGCCTTTAGCCATGGGGGTTTCAACATCGGTTTGGATAACTGAGGCTAAAGGCTTTAACCTCAGTTTTTAACCTTCCTAGCCATAGTAAAGCCCCCTTTTTCTTGTAGTGGCAGCAGCAACCTGTCTGTCACTCAGTTTTTGCTTCTTCTTTTTTGGAGTTTTGTCTTGCTTACTGGATTGGTAGTACTCTGATGCCCTGTTGCTTCATCAGATGATGATGCCACGTTTCATGGGCACTCCAAATTTGGTTTCTTTTTCTGTTTTTCATGTTAAGCCATGTGTAGGAGTTATATATGATAGGCACGGTCCGGAACCATTTTGTTGGGACCTGCCCGAATGGCTGTACATTCCAGTTTCACATTAATAAAGTGCAGGTGGAATGATTCCACCTTCCCTTAAAATAAAAAAAAATTTAAAATGCCAAAAACAGGGCAAGCAACTAACCCATAGAACTGAAATTTTTTGTAATCACAGTTGCTGATGAATCAGGAATCATTCGCCCAGTATAGGTTGAACTCACTCACAACCAAAAATGAATTACACAACTCCCTCTTCTAACAGAAATTTGTAAGTAATAATATATTTTTTATAAATTAAATAATAGAATTCATTCTCATTACAAAGGAGTTCTTATATATTTAAACTAATTCCAAAAACATCTCATAAACACATTAATAACAACCAAGAGTTTCCAGTGCATGAAACATTTTTCTTACCCAAAAACACAAGCTTCAAAATCATGCAAAATACCTTTTCAAGAAATGTTTCAATTTCAAATTCTTCCTTATTTTATGCATGTTATGGGATCTCAAAGCCATGCATTATGAATGCATCTGGGCTAGAAATAATAGACTAGATTTCTTGGCTTAGGCCTGATTCATGGGCTAGGCTTTTCTCTTGAATCGAGCTAATGAATGTGCATAGTAACTGTTGCTTTTGTCAATTGAATTTCTGTTGAAATATTGTAAATTTTCTGGGCGTGCATGCATGGAGCATAACTCACTCTCAATCAAGGTCTTTGCTAAGCCCATGCACACAGGCGTCTACAAGCCAGTTAATACACTAGCTGCCTCATATGCCAGTGTAGCAGAGAGGTGAAATTTCTAATTAACCTACTCATCAGGTGGACCTCACTGTGTAGATGCTACCCTCCAACGATAAGGGTGGTGCATCAAGGAGAGACCCATACGCAACGCTTGTAAGATAAGCCTATTGTACAAACCTTGCCGAGGAGTGTCAGGAGTGGATTAGGTGCGGCCCACATTGATATGTATTTTATATCCACGCCATCCATCCGTTTTCAGAACAATTTAGGGCACAATCCAAAAAATGAAGCAGATCCAAATCTTAGGTGGAACACGCTGCAGGAAACAATGGGAATTGACCATTAAAATGAGCTAGCAAAATAGATGAACGGCATGGATATACAATACATACATTAATGTGGGCCCCAGGGTCAGGGCCTAACCGTGTTGGGTGAGTCTGGGGCTGCACGTAATCCGGCCCCACTGCATCGGAACTGGGTACTTCTAAAATACGCATATATCATGAGCGTGGTCTAATCCAACACCTTTTGTTTCATCATATGAATGTGCGTGGTCTGCATTTTGACAGGCTTATTTCAAGGGCATCCATGAACCCTGCGAGGAGGTTGCCCCCCAGTGATCAAGCCAACCGTTATGAGGGCACATGGGTCTACATTGTGGAGCCCATCAGTGGGATGGTGTTGGGTGAGTGGGCCTATAACCTCATCCTTTTCACCAACAACCCCTTGCGCGCGTGAGATCACCAAGAGAAAATTACTGCAAGTTAGAGGAAAATGGCTCCAGCTGAATAGAAAATAGATATTGATAGGGAGTCTATCCAAGAGATACAATAGGTAGATGATTTACATATAATATTACTTTATTTTCTTCCTTCCACTACACCTAAACTACTGTTTAGGAACAACTATAGTTTTGGTTCAGAAACGAGAAACGGTTTTAAGCCGTGTCTAATACAGAAACGGTTTCGAACCGTACCTGAGTGCAGTGATAGAGATCTTTTCTAAACACTTAATTAAGATCAGGCCCACCATGATGCTTACGGAGAGATCCACGCCGTGCATCTGTTTTGAGAGATCATTTTAGAGCATTAGGCTAAGATTGAGTTGGATTGAAAATTCAAGTGGGCCTCACGGAAGGAAATGTGGGGATTGAGTGACCACCGTTTGAAACATTCGTACGGCCACCAAGTTGATTAGTCAGGAACAAAAAAAAAAAAAAAAAAACAACGGACCTCTCCTCTCTCTCTCTCTCTCTCTCTCTCTCTCTCTCCCTCTCTCTCTCTCTCACGAACCCTCTCCTCTCCAAAACCTCCCCTCACGAATCGTCAAATATTTCCTTCAGCGCCTCCTCTCTGCATCCCGCTTGCAGAAGAAACCCTAGAAATCTAGGTTTTACCACTATTCCCTTCTATATGCACTAGATTCAAGGCGTTCTCTTCTTCCAATCAAATAGACCAAAGCCTTAGTATCAATCCTTCTAGAAATCAGCAACGCAAAACTAGAGAAAATCATGAGTACTAATGAGATCATCCTGTGCATTATGAAGTCGATGTGGTATCGTGGTGGGCTCGGAGAATCCAAGCTTGGGCATTGGTTGCTGCCGAACTTTGAAACCATGTGAACGGTACATCACCTATAGAATGTTCAGTTTCAATGTCTTTTATTATTATTATTATTATTATTATTATTATTATTATTATTATTATATATGAATGGATTAATAAATATGTATGCAAGGTGTGAAGATTTGGCACATGCCCATAAGCTATTCGACAATATGCCTAACAGGAACATTGTCTCTTGGACTGCATTTTAAAAAAAAATATTTCTATGGTGTGGGCCATGTGATGGTTGGATAGGCTTGATTTTCTTAGGTGGCTCACAGCTGGCCGTTGTTTTCTACAATGTGCAGGGGGTGGTAGCATGGCATGCAACCCATTCAACTATGACCTGGTTCACTAGTCTTTGGTACGTGGCCCCAGCATTTTTTAGGTCAAACGGCATAACCCAGTAACAGTAGATCCCCTTGTTTGTGACAAATGTAGTCTTCTGCATGTCTAGGGGATGCATCGCGATCTAGTTGTACCCGGAGTATGTGTCTAAGAAAGAAAGTAATTTGTGTCCCGCCGTGCTGTCCACCAGCTGATCGATGCGAGACAATGGGAAGCTATCTTTCGGACACACCTTGTTTAGATCCGAGTAATCTACACAGACCCTTCATTTCCCGTTGGCCTTCTTAACGAGGATCACATTAGCGATCCAATCGGGATAATGTACCTATTATATGAAATCGACATCGAGTAGAGTGGAGACTTTGTCAGCTATGACCTCGTACCACTCGGCGTCGAATGGTCTCCTCTTTTGCTTCACACGTTTGTAATTCGGGTCCACATTCAGCCTATGGACCATGATGTCTGGAGAGATCCCGGGCATATCTTCATGTGACCATGCAAAAACGTCATTGTGCTGTCATAGAAAGGTCAGCATTTCGGACCACTGCTTAGGGTCCAATGAAGTTTTGAGCTAGACAGTTCTGCTCGGATTTACCTCGTCGAGCGGTACTTACTCTAGATCTTCTACGGATGATTCTTCCGCTGGTCCTCTGGGGTCCAACATGTTGATGACAAATGTTTGCTTAACCGACCCCTTCTTGACTATTATAGCATAACATCTTCGAGCCTTGCGTTGATCTCTCCGGAGGTATCTTATCCCGCCCTCGGTGGGGAATTTCATCATCAGTGATAGGTGGAGACAATTGCTCTCATTGCATTGAGGGAAAGTCTGCCTAGAATGACATTGTGCACAGATAGCACATTGACAACTAAGAAGTCTACCATAAGAGTGACTTAGTATTGCCCTTCTTCCGCAGTCACGGGGAGGGAAATGGCTCCTTTGGAGATTACTCTTTCTCCGGCAAAGCCATGTAAGGAGTCTTCACAGGTCTGAGGTGAGACCTCGGAATCTCTATTCTTTCAAAGGCTACGGAATAGATTACATCGGTCGAGCTCCTGGTATCAACCAAGATGCAATACACTTTGTTGTTCGTTATGGTCATGATAACTACCAGGGAATCGTTGTGCGGGTGCTGGATTTCGCCCACATCTTCTTCCGTGAAGGTTAGAGTGCATGGGCTGACCCGGAGTTCCTGGCAGGGCTGCTCAGTCAAGTGGACGTAATGTTCAGGATCAGACTTCCGAAAGTGAGCTTTTCGCTCCCTGTTTGAATTTCCTCCATCGGATGAGCCCCCGAAGATGGTACAGATTTCGGCGGGTTCTTCTCTAGCATTATTTAGCTGCTCTCGCTCTCTCTCTTCATTCCGAGCAGTTTTTCCTTCTTTGGTGTATCGGCGTAGGTGTCCCTTTTGAATAAGAGTCTCAATCTCATCTTTGAGATCTACATAGTCAGTCGTGTTATGGCCGTGATCTCAGTGAAAGCGGTAGTACTTACGCTTGTCTCGATGATCTGGGTCGGCCCTCATACAAACGGTCCAATTCAGCAGCTTTTTTCCTCGGATGTCCAATAGAATCTGCTCGGTGGATGTGTTAAGGGGGGTGTAGGAGCGAAACTTTCCCTCCGGCCTTCTGATCGGGTGACAATCTCGAGGGACGCGGTCATCGGGTCTTTATTGGACGGCTGGGATTCCTCGTTCCTAGGCCTCTTCCCTTTAACATTCGGCTCTACTACTTGGATATTTTTATGGGCATTGGAGAATTCTTCAGCATTGGTAGCTCTGACAATGAGTTCGGCTAATGTCTTTGGTCGGTTCTTTCCAATGGAGAAGGTGAATTTTCCTTCCTTTAGGCCGCTGAACACAGCAACGAGTGCCATTTTGTCATCATAATCTTCTATTAACAGTGCTTCCTCATTGAAGCGAGTGATGTAATCTTTCAACGACTCTTTCGGCTCCTACTTGATAGCAAATAGGTGAGTATTGGACTTTCGACTTCTCTTACCACTTATGAATTGGGTAAGGAATAGTCGACTCAACTCTGAGAAGGAACTAATGGAATTTGGTTTAAGCTGCTGGTACCAACTCCAATCGGAGCCTGTGAGCGTGATCGAGAACCCTCGGCACATCATGGCATCCGTCATCGTCTGAATCTACATCCATGAGTGATATGCTTCCACGTACTCGAATGGGTCTCTGGACCTAGAGTATTGGATGACGGGAGGTATCCAGAACCTCTGATGCATCACCTTGTTCATGATTTCCAAGGTGAAGGGAGGCTCGGTCTCTTCTATCATTGCCTGAACAGCGACGTGAACTGAAGTCGGCTGTTGTTTCTTTTCCAGAGCTAGGAATTTGTCATTGAGCTCCGTAAACCGTTTCTCCCAAAGGTCATTGTTCTCCACTACAATTTCTTAGGTGTTTTCTATTTCTGGAGTCCTCCTTTCCCTCTTCCGTTCTAGTCAATGACGAAGATCCGTTGGTGTCAGGGCTGAAGTGACCGAAGCATTGGTCAGAGCTCGAGTGACTTTGTTCCTAGCCGAGACTCGGATTTGGGTCGGAGGAGGATTTTGACCCGAAACCGACATCTGGGGGTGTTGAGGTGCCTCAGGCCTCATACTTCTCGGCGCGGAGTGAGCTTTCATGATAAGACCGATTGGCTTGGGAGCAGGATTTTCCTGAGTCAGGCGTGGTTGTGGATCCTGTTGCTGCTTCATTCGATGTACTTCGTCGCGCAGGACCTGTATCTCGTTCTGCATGGCTCGATACTTACTCGCCCGATTGCGAGAACGCCGGGAAGGCCCTGGGGCTGATTCGGCATGAAGTAGTGAGGAGGAGCGAGTTTGCTCATTTAGCTCTGGTTCCGTGACTACTACTTTCTTCTTTTCTTTAGCCATTATGCTCGAGAATAGGAACCTAACTTTTTGTATCAGTTTTCCACAAACGGCGCCAAAAAATGTTGAGGTCAAAATCTGGGCGGCTCCCTACCCTGTCTCCCAAATTTCGAACCACTTCAACATCCTGAACCTGCACACGTGGAACAAGTAAAGGAGACCCTGGCGAAGCCGGGGGACCCTCCGATGCCTAAGTCAGGTCAAGGGAATCTGGGTCTAGGTTAGAGAGTAGTGAGAGAGCACAAGATGTTGTGTATCTGTAGCAGTGGGGTCTCATCGTATTTATACCTGATTGTTGGATGGTCTGGGTCCGTTAATCTCGGCACGATTCGCTCAATCAGGAGGATTTTCGGATCGTGGAGATATTGTACGCAATCCAAGGATCATTTACTGTGCCATGCGCATCTGCGGGCGAAGTAACCGGTCACGTCCGCTTATGGTAGTTTCCAAGTTCAGCGCATAATGCACCCATGTTTCACCCTGACCTCCGTTTGGGACATTCAGAGGAAGATGAGGATGAGGACGAGCCCTCAGCTTGGACAACCTTCTTAAAAAATGAGGACGAGGACAAGGATGGGCCTTAGTTTAGGCCGTTGCTCATCGGTTGAAGCTTACCATACCTAAACCAGGGTTCGGCTCGGACGTCGCTCTCTTTGGTAGTGTTCGTCATTTCGAATATTCTTGCGTCTGATCGGACTAAGAAGATGCTGATCCTCGGAACTATAAGGGGCTCGGATATTCCCATAACAGATTCTAAACTATATGATCTCAAACTCTTATACATGTATACGTTAGTGATCAGGGTCAAATATTGCATCTCAGACCCTGACTATTACCTGATTTTACATACATGATAATGTTTAATGCCATATTTTAATTGTATTTTTTTTACAGGATGAAGTCAAGAGCGTTGATTGAAAATTGATGTTAAAAGCGTGGATTTGACGTTCCGAAGTCACCAGAGCATGGGATGGACTCCAGAAAATCAATGGTGAAGATTTTACACGCCTGGGATCTGAGGAAAGCGAGCCAAAGGGGCCCGAAAAGGGTCCAGAATGCAAGATCACATGTTTTCCGCTATCCGATCAGTACGAAACTTCATACATGGGATGAAGGCCGTAAATTAACCGTACATATTAAATTTCAGCCATTGAAGATCTCGAGAAGTGGTCCAACTGACAGATCAGCCCGTCAATCTCCAATTTGGGGCCCACCTGATATTTGGAACTGCTTCAAACTTGGTGTTGACGGTTGAAATTATATGAAGAAAAGGATGGACGGTGCAGATTTCACACAAACGTTACATTGGGCCCTGTGTATGAGGAGTGTGCACCTTGCACGTGTGCACCAGCGGCGCACCGCACTACTGCTTCGGTCAAAACGACCGCTGACCCGCGCTTCTTCTCTCTCAAACTCAAAAAGCGGCAGCGTCTTCCGCTGCCGATTGCTGGATCGAGTTGTGGGTCCCACTCATCATCTATTCAGATGATCTGAACCGTCCATTGCATCTCTAGGGTGGGTGTTACCCTCGCCTAAATGTCCGTTTGGTCCCATGCATATGTACGGATGTTGATTGATGAAAATCGCAGGATGGACGGCGGAACGAAAGATCAAGTGGGCCGCGTCTATTTCACTCCAGAATATTCCACTCCCGGACGGTTTCTCGATGGCTATCTCATGAACGGAGCAGATTATTGAAATACTTATCAAAATGGGTCCCACCATTGCCACGGAAGTTGTTTTCGCGTCCGCGTAAAGGACTGCCGCTGGCCGTTTTTGCGAAGGATTGTGGGCCCCGTACGTCACCTGTCCGGCCGATCTGATCCGCCCATCTTGTAGATGGGTTCGAGCACTACAAAACCATGCTAATACTTTACACCCATGCGTGCACACGTGTGCTGTACAGAGGCCAAAAGTGGACTGCTCCGGGACGTTAAAAACTGATCGTTTTGAGATTTCTTCTCTAGGCTGCATTAATGGATGTTCAAAACCACCCATTCCTGACTGAAATTTTGTCCTGAATCCATTGGACGGGGTGGATTTTCCAGAAAACACCTCTGTGGGGCCCACCGATCACAGCTGTGAAAATTTGTACTCCGAGTCCTTCTACGACTCGCCACCCACCCTGACCATCCAGCCAGCCTATAAAAGGGGAGTTTTGGACGTGGAAAATGCATTCAGAACCAGGGAATTCGAGATCCAAAGCAAGGGAGAGAAGAAAGAGAAGAAGGAGAAGAAAGAAGAGAGAGAGAGAGATTGTTTAGTTTGACGTTCTTTTCTGAATTTTATTTAATATTTTTTTACGGATTTTATGGGTCACTAATCTCTCAGCTAGGGCTGAGATGAAGCCCCTAATTTGATTAGCTCTTGTGTTGGTTGATTTACTTTGAATATTAATTAATTTGTTTCTTTCTCTAAGTAGGCTTAATTGGTTTAAATTCTATACTTCTCCATCTATGAACTTAACCAAAGTATATATATGGATGTTGTTTGGATGCTTATTATAGGTGCTTGTGTCTGATCAAGAACAGGTTTCCTATAGAGGAAGAAACAGGATGCTTTAATGAACTATACATTCCATGTACCCGATCAAGGACATGGGATGTGTTATTCATGGCATTGCTTAAAGGAATTAGACATTCTGTATGCCCGATTCAGGACACAGATTGTGCTTTCTCTGTATAAGTGGTATCAATCTAGATCAAGGTGAATCAACAGACAAAACAAGGGTTAGGATAATTAGGGGTGGATTCGAAAGTCCTAGTGCTCTTTCTCTGATTGAATTTTCTTCCCTGTTCTTAATTGTTTTTTTTTTCTAGAATTGTGGTTAGTAGTTTATTCCATTATTTGTTGGATTAGTTAAGGAGAGTCATAGATTTGAATTGTGACGATTAGTCCTCGTGGGAATGATCTCGTAATACGTACCATATCTACATCTGATTCGTATACTTGCGAGTTTTTTAAATCGTGTTGGTTTAAATAAAACATCAGTTAGTAATACAGAAAACTCAAGCAAGTTTTCCACATATTACAATATCTGTTAAAAAACACTAACACTATACGAAATACCAATTACGGCTAAATATATCTTAATCCATTGAGAAGTTTTCAAGGATGCCGTTATTATGATAATGTTACAATGGACTGTGGACGCATTAGTAATCCCGTAAGTAATGATGGGTTGTATTTAGGAGTTCCTCTCACCACCAGCAGAGTGAAAAGATCCCATTTTCAGTTCCTCATTGAAAAGGTAAACAGCAGAGTCAATGGATGGAGAGCCAGATACCTGTCCCAAGCTGGCAGGCTTACGCTTATTAAACATGTCCTCAGCTCCACCCCCCTTCACGTCATGGCAGCAACTCACGTTCCTTCCCAAGTTATTGCTGACTTGGACTGAATTTTCTCGCAATTCTTTTGGGGGTGGGCGGAGGGGCGCCGAAAATGCCAATGGATCGCATGGAAAAAAATCTCCGAACTTATAGACGAAGGCGGCCTAGGGGTTAGAAGTCTGAAAGAAGTCATGACAGCCCTCCATTTGAAGATGGCTTGGGAGGTCAAATTTGGTAGTTCGGGGAATCCCTGGGTGGCTCTCATGAGAGCCAAATATGAGCGAGATTTAAGGAATCACGTCATCAGCCCGCGGACTTCCAACGTCTTGGCTCCTTGGAAGAAAATCAGAGCCTTGCTCCCCTTTCTTGACTCAAAGGTTCTGTGGCAGATTGGTTCAGGGGAACTGAACTTGTGGAGTGTCAACTAGACAGGGCTTGGCCCTCTCATAAACTTGGTTCTCAGGCCCATCCCTGACGCCTTTCGCTCTCTTCAGGTGAAAGACTTCCTCGGGCCAGTAGGGCCTCTTCCTCCTTCAGTGGTTCCTTCCTTCCTTCCGCAAGAGGTCTTGGATTTCATCATCCAAGGTGGCTTTGTGACGTCGGAAGCCAACCCGGAAACCTTCTGGCCCCACGACCCGTCAGGATCCTTCACCATTAAGTCAGCCTGGAGAATTAGTAGAACCTCAAGCCCGGCCAAAGGTTGGTTGGGCAACCCCTGGCCTAAATTAATCCCCCCCAAAATGGTAGTTTTTCTGTGGAGATTAATCCAAGGTGTGACTCCGGTGGACGATAGAGTTTAGTCCAAAGGGATATCCCTCGCCTCAAAATGTAACTGCTGCGAGGAAGGCACGTCCAAAGGCCCTTCGCGAGAGACCTTACAACATCTTTTTCTGCTCGATCAGCAAGCTACAAGGATTTGGCGCCACTTCAGCATCGCTTGTGGCATCTCCCCTCTCTCCCACCTTTCCATTGAAGGCAGACTGACTCACTGGCGAAGAGCGTCGGCTGCGGGGTGTGGGTCTGCCATCTCTCGCCAAAGCCTCCCCTTCCTCATCCTTTGGGAATTATGGCAGTCCAAAAACGAAGCGAGGTATGGGCTGACTCCCATGTCTGCTTCTAATTCCATAGCCCGGGTTACTTGGTGGAGCAACATGGTCTTAGGTGAGAAGACATCGCTCCATTCCAGTCGAGAGCAGGTTAGATCGAGATATTCTTTCCTTGGCTCCCTTAATCAGAATCTTCAGCCCAACATTATCAAGTGGAGCAGGCCAGCGACAGGTTGGGTCAAGTTGAACATCAATGGGTCGTCTAAAGGCAATCCAGGCCTTTCGGGAGGGGGTGGGATCTGTAGAGCGGACAATGGCTCCTTTTTCTTTGCTTTTTCCTCCGGTTACAGTATGGGGTCCAACAACAGAGCGGAGCTGCGTGCCATCGTGGACGGCCTTCATCTCTGTTTGGAGAAGGGCCTCAACAGAATCGAGATCGAGTCTGACTCGAAGCTGGTTGTCAATCTCCTCTCGGGTAAGTCCACAGCCACCTGGGCCTGGAATTACTAGATTTTGCGTATCATCAGGTTGAGACGGGGCTGCACCTCCTCTATCAGCTTCATTCATAGGGAAGGCAATGCCCCAGCAGACTGGATGGCCAGAGTAGGAAGTAACAACCAGACCAACTCAGTGTTCGACTATATGCCCGTCCTTCCAGCAACGGTTCGAGGCCTCCTCTTCTTAGACAAGGTCGGCTTGGGGAACGTTAGGAGATCGAGGGTGGGCAGTTGGTGTTCCCCTGCTTCTCCCCTTCTTTTTGGGCGGCTGATAGCTGGGGGGGCCTGGCTGTACAGAGTTTTTTTCTTTCTTTTTTCTTTGTTCTCCCTTGTTCCGCTAGCTCTCATACGATAGGTGGGGCCTTCTCTTTTTGTTCGGCCCTGCCCGAATTCCTGTAATCTTTGATGCGCTTAATGGAATTGTGGCTATAGACCACGTGTTTTTAAAAATAATGATAATAATAATAAAAAATAAATAAAATCCCGTAAGTAATGAAATTGGAAAGCCAGGAGTAAATTGAAATGGGTACATATATATGCATACATATTAATGTAGAACGTAGGCGTCTGAATCCAGTGTTTGTTCTTGCGTCTCATCCTAGCATTACACTGCTTTCATCAGAATCGGAGTGATTAAGAGGAGCCTTGCCCATTAAATGAGGGGTCCCACTCTCCTCCTCTATGCCACGTAGAGATGCTGAGGAATACACCGATGGGCCTTCTGTTGATGCTGAGGCATACAAGGATTGGCCCTCTGTTGATATGCTATGCATTTGGCTGTCTTGAGAGTGCTTATCCAAGGCTTTGAACCTCAAATTCTCATTCCTTGAAGTCCGCTTCACAAGTGGGGCCCGCACTTCTATTTTCCCTTCAAGCATGCTAATTGCAGCAGACATAGCTGGCCTGAGGCTAGGAGACGGGTTGGTGCATAAGATAGCCAAATTCAGCGCCCTCAAGGCCTCTTCCTCGGAGTAGTCTGACCCGAGTCTCGGGTCTACAAGTTCTAAGAGATTTCCCTGCTCTTGTAGGACATAGGCCTGAAATCACACAGAGAGAAACATAACTATCACCCTTGTGATTATTTTCTTTCTTCGAGAAGTTAAAAAATCGGCTTGTGAATGACAAGAGTCACCACTTGCACCCTTTTTGTAATCCGTAACGTAATAGTACAAAATTGTGTCATAGTACTACCCAAAATATAAAAGGAGTATATCTATCAATGGGGGTTGTAAATATCAATTCCCAAAAAAGATATGTTAAGCACAAAATGATGGGGGAGAACTTACTGCAATATGCTTGAATAGCAATGATCATGTTATTTTAGTTATGTAATTGGTCGAAGTACTTGTGCATCCTTGGTTTTAAGACTCGGCAACTCGGGCGACTTGTTAGATCTTGATCTGAGTTGTGACTCAGCTGAGTTGGGCTGAGTCACCCCCTATTTTCAATTTTGACTATTTTATTTTCTGAGTCTGAGTAGACTTGAATGATTTACACGGGGCTTGTCGGAGCCTGAAAACCTTGTGCGTATCTCCCTCTAGGTGCCTGAGGTGAGAGTCCCAAGTGGGGTAATTTATCAATTCAAACTATTGCTTTTGTTTTAACTTCTTTTCCATGTAAATGGAAATCAAAACAACGACCTCAATGTTGCTATCGTTATGTCCAAACATCACCCCTATAGCACAATCCTCAATCTGGGTTAGCTATTTTATCCACTTGTTTCAAGTCATAAACCGAAGCTAGGTCTGACTCAAGCAAGTGGGGTCCAATCGCCAAGTTCCAACTTGACATACACTTGGGGGTTTTGTCATTTCTAAAATATGCAAAAAGGTGGGTGCATAGAGTAAACTTTAAAGGGTACACCCAAACTTTGGTGTAAGAGTGATGTATGCTTCATGTGTCATTATATGAATTGCAAGACAGCTTAGTTTACCCAGTCAAGAAGATAAACAAAA
This sequence comes from Magnolia changhungtana, assembly GCA_030180095.1. Lineage (NCBI taxonomy): Eukaryota > Viridiplantae > Streptophyta > Magnoliopsida > Magnoliales > Magnoliaceae > Magnolia > Magnolia changhungtana. Next base: position 4,427,231 of record JASAUF010000396.1, on the reverse strand, counting down.
TCCTCCTTTGGCATGTAATTCGTGTTGCTCGTCCCACTGACAATCTCCAGCAAAACAACTCCAAAGCTGTAAACATCTGCTTTGTCGGTCAAGTAGCCCCTCATTGCGTATTCAGGAGCCATATATCCTCTGAAAAAACAATATAATTTTCACCGCATGAGTTGCATCGCTTAAATATTCCGTTGACTGTAACAAATCCAACACTTTGCATTACTGCAAACACCGCTAACAATTCCATGTATGATTGAGAAAGCTTATCATCATGAGGAGTAACGAAACTACAATGCAGCAGCAACTCTTATGCATTATTCAGTATTTCTCATCTTATATATGTCTGTTTAACAATTTTAATCCTATCCATTGCTTTACAATCCTAAGGATATTTTAAAACGAAAACGCATGCAACTGGAAAGAGAGGATGAGTGAGATTAAGAGTATTTCCATGATTCTGTAAATGTATGCATGTAATTTCTAGACGTTCTTGTACACAGCGAGGGATGCTTACAAGAAATACCAAATAGTTTCACGATGTATCCAAGTAGGTTCTGTTGGAAAACCACTGAAATTTGGAAATTTTAAGTAGGAAATTGATAATGGCACCCCAACTGATAGTCATTCTATCTTTTCTAAAAATGGCATGAAAATGGTACAATTTGTATCATTGTATTTCCAAAAGCAGAAAGGGGTGGGTGTATTTATCAGTCAGACAGGGTTTAAACTCTAAACAGTCACTCAAAATAACAGTATTTCGACCGCTCCAAAATTTACGGCCCCCCCATAATGATAAATAGAAAATGAATAGTTGAATCAGATGAGTACAAATTGAACATGACAGAAAATAATAGAATTGGGAAAGAAGATGAAATCACTCACATGGTTCCAGCTATTCGAGTGCTGATGTGTGTGTTTTCCTGTTCATCAAGCTTAGCCAAACCAAAGTCAGATATCTTGGCATTAAGATCCTTATCAAGCAGAACATTGGTTGCCTTTATATCTCGATGAACAATCTTCAGCCTTGATTCTTCGTGTAGATGGTACAAACCCCTCGCTATCCCCAACGAAATCTTATGCCTTGTTGGCCAGTCCAGATTCAATTTATGTTCCTCACGACCTACACATGATTCCATTCCAGTCATCATCTGTGATATATAAATCATTGTTCGAAACAAACAAAGATGAAGAATGACATGGTTGTTCAGTGTACTCATCCTTGAATGAGTCTAGTATAATGGATGGCAAGAATGCACTTACCAAACAGTGCACGCGCAAGGCTATTGTTTTCCATGTATTCATATATTACAAGCAGCTGGTTTCCTTCCACGCAACATCCAAAAAGTTTTACAAGATTTGGGTGTTGTAGAGCAGATATCATGCCTATCTCGTTTATGAACTCGCGGTTCCCTTGCTTGGACCTAGAAGAGAGTTGCTTTACAGCTACTCTGGAACCATCTGAGAGTGTACCCTACAATTGTGATAGGTGAATTTTGCCATCAGAATTCCATAGAGGACTAAGGATATGAAATTTGAGATACAAATAAGACATATCAGCTTGCAGGTGACACGTCAGCTTGAAAATAAAATTTTTTTAAAAATCCAGATCTTGATTTCAAAACCGTAAATTTACCTTGTAAACTGGCCCAAACCCACCTTCACCTATTTTATTTGCAGGATCGAAGTTATTGGTTGCAGCTTTAATTTGTTTTAAGCTGAAGTAACCTGTCTGTAATTCTAGGCCTTTGAGTTCTGCCCAATGACAGAAAATCAGTTATTTTGAAGATCTCTAAAATGGCAACTCTTCATTATTTTGAAATTTTTATATGCCGGACAACCAAAATGCCCGTAATGACCTATTCGCCTGTTTTGATGAATACACATGCACGTTTGTTTTGATGAATACACATGCACCCAAGTGATGGCCATGTGAACAGTTTTAAAATTTTCTATATTTCCCAAGATGTCTGAAAAAGAATGTAAAATAATATGAATGTGCTATAGTCCTAAAGAATGACATATGAGCCGAGCCAAAAGAGACCCAAGGACCTGTTGAACAGTGCGCCATTCATTTGATGGCACCAATTGGATGGTTAGGATCACCCAATCAGTGTGATTTTCGGGCTATATTCCATCCACAATGTGGTCCATGATTTGTATCTAGATTAGTATGCACGTATGTTACATCAATACGTTGCAGCACCCAAGTGATGGCCATGTGAAAATTTTATTTTTAATATTTCCCAAGATGTCTGAAAAAGAATGTAAAATAATATGAATGTGCTATAGTCCTAACGAATGACATATGAACCGAGCCAAAAGAGGCCCAACGACCTGTTGAACAGACCCAAATCAAAATCCATGTAGATTAAAGGGAATGAATGATATGGTGAGAATAGTCTGACCGAAAAATAATAATAATAATGAAAACATGGCCCAGCAGGATCCACACATATCAAACTGAAAGAATTTTTGTAAAAAACGTTATGACCTGTGGATCCTTCTGCATCATGTTATTTTTTGTCTAATGTCTCTCACCGTATCACTCCCATATTATCAACAAGCACACATTGACTCATCATCTCACCTTTGTCCACAAGGTCCTTTCCTCCTAAGCAACCCTTCATCCGAAGAAATACCAAAATCAGTCCAACAATAATGCAACAACCAGCTACGATGCCGACGATTGCTCCAGCAGATAACCCACTGTCACCTCTATCAGGTTCAAATTCTACAAGTAGAAAAGATCAGACATCATGACAAGGAAGGCTACGAAAAGAGAAAAGACTAAACCATTTAGAATATCTTACCTGGTTTCACTTCAATAGCTGAAATTAGAGGTCCATATACACCTCTCTCTGGAATTGCATTGGTCCCTTTCCCAGCCCAATATAAATGGATCTCCAAAGTATTGTTGGTCACAGGAGTAGCACTAAAATTGATAATAGTTGGAATGCCAACACCACTAGCATTCTTTTTGATGTCGAAATCCTTCAATACAATCTTTCCCTGTCGGGAAGTCAAAAGTACACAGGAATCGTATCCAAAGATTAGTATATATACCTAGGCATAAAAAATGAAGAAAAGCTTGAAGCTAAATAAAATTAGTTATTAGATTGTAAATCTGTAGAAATCTGTAGATTGGCCTCGAATAGATTCTAGGATTTTTTTTTAAAAAAAAAAAAAAAAAAAAAAAAAAGATTCAAGGATTTATGATTAGCAATTGTGCAGCTATTCTTAGATTGGGAGATTGCTAAAAATAATTTGTATCTTTTCTAAAAGAGGACCATTCCTCTATCAAAGAAAATCATCAAGGAAATTCCTCCCACTTTACATTAGTAGAAAGCCCAATAGACAAGCACACACGTCTGTGTGTGTGTGTACATACATACATGCATGCCTACATACATAAATACGTACATATACAAATACATAAATACATTGATAGAGAGAGAGAGAGAGAGAGAGAGAGAGAGAGAGAGAGAGAGATGCATGGATGCAATGTGTGAAAAACTTATAAAAATAGAAATCATAACACCCATTTATAACTGAAAGCAATGTGACTAGAACTCTTATGAATAGGAAATTATGCCATTCATTCTATAGGACATTGGTTTACATGTGAAAAAACTCGTACGAAGATGTATAACACTCTTAACTTGTAGGTACCAATACAGAAACAGGAAATGCCTTTCAAGTTCAACACAGTGCAGTCCCAATACGATGACTCAAAGAAAAGTGATGATTGCTTCGAAAGACATTTGCAAAGAAACCAATAGCAATTCTACTCCAAATCGAAGTTGACAGGATCCAATTCTTGAGAGAGTTATCAACTGAAGGATCCTGTCAAGTGAACTAGGCAAAATAGAATCAAAGGACACATTAACTATGAAAGATCAAGATAATGCAGTTGACCATTCACCTGGATTGATACGTCAAATATGCGCCTCCCAACACTACTAAATGTTTCGTCATTGGTGAACATTATTTCAGAGAAATGTAATCGGACTGTATAATTTCCATTTTGTAAGCAAATCCCATAGTATTTGAGGGAGAGAGGTGCCAGACGAGCTGTCCTATACAATTCTTGATTGGAAATAGATGTGGTTTTTGCAATGAACACTGGTATGCCGCTGGTAAAGTCCCCTGTACTGCTATATGCCCATTTATCACCATAGGTGTAGAATGCAGACCTCCCATCCTTTTCTGTATCAGCTTCGTAATCTTCCCATTTCTCACCGCCACAATTTATGAATAAGTTATAGTCTGCAAATGTATGGAATTCAGATTTATTTGCATGTACAATCAAAACATAAAGAAATTTCCCTCAGATATTTCGAGTAAGAATGATATAGCTCTATAATTTTGACAGACAAAAGACAGTTTCTGATTTCTATACTTTGTGCTTTCTCAGCAGCACAGGGGTAGCTCCTTCTGAAGCATGCTGGAACCCTACAAAAAAAGGTATGAATTTTTTTTCACATATTCATATATTTTCTTAGCAAAGTGATCGGAAACCCTCAGCAATCCAAAACTCAAAATAGAAGAATGCCGAAACTCACGATTCATTCTTTATAGATGAATAGCTAGCCACAAAATTCCTGTAGGTGAAAAGAGAGGAACGTCCATATAAAAGAGCAGAACGAAGGACCTAGTATTCTCAGAAAAGGAAAGCATACTAAGTGTGGACAATTATCGTTCTTACGCTTGTTTTTCTCCGCAGTTGGTTGAAGGAGGGAACCCAGTAAAATTGTTGTAAGATAAGTCACTGCAAGACAGCATCATGTAGCACTATGTTTATACCTTTTCTGGAGTGGAAATAATAATAACCCCAATAAGAGTCTGAGAGGCCTAAAGTAATCTCACAAGAGAGTTTAACAAAACATTAATATGCATGTAAAAAAAACAATCCACCAAATATACAGATCCTATGGCCCGAGAAATGTATTTTGAGACTTACTGAGAAATACTTACAAGTACTTATCGTTGCTACCTTGGACCCAAGAGGGTATGTCCCCCGTCAGCATGTTGCTAGTAAGATACCTACAGAAAAAAATAATATCATGAGGTGGATTTCTAATTTGTGATTTAAAAAAATATATCACCGAAAGCATCATTGAGAAGGGTCCAAAAACTACAGAAAAATGATTGTCGGTTTTCCTTAAGTATGTTGAAAGAGCATAGGTGAAAATATGGTAATGAATAACTATATTCTTACATAGACTCTTGCAGCTGCGTGAGTCCTGGAATTTCTCCTGTTAATTTGTTAAAACTAAGGTCTCTGCACAAGCAAATTATTGTCAGAAGTCAATGATGTTTCCAGTTTCGGTATCAACGGATGTGCATCCTTAGGTTATAAAACATCAGTTAGGAAAATATTGAATGTATCACGGAATGTTTCATTGTTTTTGGATACTTTAAGTAATTGATCAAAATTTTAATGAAACTTCAAGAGAAGTTAAAAATGACATCATTATATGCTGAGAAATAATTTAAAATTTTTTTTTTTTTATAAAAACAAGTGCACATAATAAAGTTCCTTTACATAAGGTGCTAAACTATACCAATTTTTTTTTTATTTTTTTTTTATTTTTTAAACTATACCATATCTCACAAAAATGCAACTATATTAAAAACTGATTCATATAATTTATAAATCACAGATGTATATAAAAATAACAAATTAATTATTTTTAAAAATTGCAAACGTGGTAATTGAAAGTAAATTGTCAAAATTTTATCCCGTGACTAAAAGTTAACTTTATTTCCTCATTCAGATGAGATTAGTGGACGTTTTTTGGGCACCGAAGAATGAAAAATATTCAATGTTCCCCTTTCAACAAATAAGTGTCCATGAGTCAAAGGGCTAAACAATCTGATTTTGGGACCGTCGCTTTGTTACATTGAGTTCCACAATTTAATTGGTTTAATTTAAGTTAATATATGATACGTGTACAATTTCAGAGAGCATGCACATCTAAATGTGGCGAGCAAGGGACTGTGGTTCAGGTGGGCCATATGATATTTATGTAAAATTCACCTTGACCAATAGATGTGTCACCTTATGTTCAGCCCAAGGTTTAAGAATCAGCCTAATTCGTGATTCAGGTGGACCGTATAAATGAAAACGGTGTTCAGAATAATGATCAGCCTCAAAACCGTTTCTTTTCATGTAGCCCACCTGAATCATAGGTCAACTTGATTTTTTTAGCCTTACGCCTAACATGGAATTACACAACTAATGTTTAGAGTGGATGTCACGTACACATCAATGTAGGTTTTGTAAAAAAAAAAAATAATAATAATAATAATAATTTAAGGTGTGTTCGATAAGTTATTATTATTATTATTATTTATGTTAGCCTCTCATGAGTAAAGTGACACCCACCCTTGATCTTGATGATGTTGTATGTGAAATCCACTCCGACCATTAGATGTATAATCTCACCTTAGGCATTGGACTAAAAAAATCAAGTGACTTAATTCAAGCCGGCAAAGGAAACAATTTGGAGAGAGGCATATACTCTTCATTTTTACAGGGATCACTGTTACATGAAATCCAAACGAACCATTATATGCCCCAGCAAAATTTAGGCACAGATGAAAAAATCAGGCTCAAACATGATTCAAGTGAGCCACACGAAATAGTTTAAAGGTAGAGCGATGCCTTGTTCACTATCTGGTTGATGTAGAGCGGGTCGTGGACAGTTTCATGGCCCAGATGGACCAGAAAAAGCCCAATCGGAGATGGAGGTGATCTGGACTGTCAGAGCTTTAAGCATACGTATCTTGCAAACCGGAACAAGCCATAGGGCATACCATATATGATTTTGGGGTAGGACGAGCTACTTTAGCCACCCAACCCTGCTACGTCAGGTTGTGCATGCCAAATTTGCGAAATACCATCAGATTGATCGTCGAATCCCTATTTTAATTCCATTTTTACTATTTATAGTAAGTTTTAGTTTGAGTATAACTCTTCATCCATTGGGCTTTAGGAGTTGTGCCTAACATGAAAAGTGCTTAGAATAATTAGGAGAATAGCATGGTTTAGCCAAATAGGAAACTTCCTATTTTTGACCGAAAACCATGAGGTCTAGTGGAAATCACCGTCTATAAATAGTAAGTCATGATTTTTAGAAGTTTCAGTTGTAGTTTGATTCCAAAACTTCTTCCATGGCTTAGAATCCCTATTTAAAGGGGTGTAAACTCGTTTATTCGATCATTAATGAATTTATGAATTTTCTAGAATATTATTTCTATTTTCTTGCTTTTTCCTCGTGGATTCGAGAAGTCTCTGTGAGGAGTCCAGAGAAGCTACGTGGATTCGAAGTATTTATCCTTGAGGAAGATGATGAGCGACCTCATCACATTCATCCTTGTGTCAATTGGTATTAGAGTGATGACTCCCCTCGGACCGATGGTAAATGACAAAGGTATTGATCAAAATCTTGTGGACGGTGATACAGTTATCTTTCACAAAGGATAGAAGCTTTCCACCGGGAGGGTCAGTTGTCCATGCAAGGGTTGCAGGCAACCCTTAACCTTCTTAAAGATATGTTAATTCTGTCCCGAGCCCAAGATGATGCTCAATTGCTTATTGTTACTGTGCGGCATAACCCTGACTTCCGTAGAGCACTCCCAGTTGTGCCCAATTTTCATAGCTCATTACCAGTGGTGAATCATAGGGCTACACAAGATAATTCGAGCTTTAACGAAGAGGACCTTGATTAAGGTTTTGCCCGACAACCAATCCATGGAGGCGATCATCTAAATCATGTTAAAAGATACTATTAAGGTAAGGCTGAACTTCTTAGGTTTAACGGTTTATTACGTATAGAAGATTTCCTCGACTATCTAGCCGAAGCAGAAAAATATTTTGATTACATGGACGTATCAGAGCATAAAAAGGTGAAATTCGTAGCGTTTAAGTTAAAATCTGGTACTTATGCATGGTGGGAGCAACTACAACTCTCACGTGCCCGACATAACAAGGCACTCATCTCATCATGGCCATTGATGATATGCCTTCTTCGATCACAATTCCTCCCTAGTGATTATGAGCAGGTACTGTTCCAGCAATACCAAAATTGTTGATAGGGAAATCGAACCATCACAAATTACACCAAAGAATTCCAGTAGTTGGCAACACGAAACGATCTGTCAGAAACCGAATCGCAGAAGATAGTATGATTTATAGGTGGGTTGCGATCAGAGATTCAGGACTGAGTTTAGATGCACCTAGTCAGGACCGTGGATGAAGCGATTCAGTTGGTAGGTAGTGTAACAACCCTAAATTTTTGTGCATTAAAAAAATTAAAATAAATATTTAAAGATTTTATTTTTAAATAAAAATAAAAATAAGTCAATAGTTGAGTTGGTAGAGACATTCTTAGTTGAGAGAGAGGTTTAAGAATCGATTCTTGCAGTGGTAATAATAATTTTGAGGAGATTTTAAGAGGGCTTGATTAGGTAAGTTCCAACCCTTAGATCTTTTTAATTTTTTATTATGTTATTAATTTCTTCTTGATCTATACAATGGATTGTATGGATCATCCACACGATCATTATATAGGTGTGTAGAGACAATTTTAATAAAGTGATGTTTTCAGATTTGTTCAGTAATATTTTAGGAATAAATTTAATGGGTGCAATTTGATTATGTTAAGATAGATCTGAATGGGTCATTTGATCCTAAGCACTAAAAGATAACAGTGCCTTGAATTTTAGATTGATCAGACCATCGGATGAGCCACACTAGTCAGATCTATAAATGTTTAATAAGGAAAGTTGAGATTTATGCGCAACTAATTGGTATCACTTAGCGTAGAAAGTTGAGATGGGCCATCGATACATATGTGGTTAAATCCATACCATTCATCCAATGTGTAGAGGCAAGATATGCCAAGACCTCAAGAATCTGGATGATCCAATCATCCAATGGGCCACCTCGATTAATCGTTTGACATTCAATTTCAAGATCTTAAAAAGAAAATCTGAATTTTGATAATTAAATTTAATAAACATATAATTTTGATTATTTGATCATTTAGGGTTTGGCCACCTAAGATGTAACAAAGGTGGCTCTCACTCTATAATATAACCAGATGAATAATAATGTTGTTGATATAACTGATATGAGTTTTGAATTCAAACCAATCCAATTACCTTGTAGATTCTACACTACCCAGACTCAGGTGAGTAACCCAACATGTCTCATGATTCATTGGAATTAAAATAAATTATTTGTAATTGATTGATTGATTGATTAATGAACTGATTTGAGTATTTTATCGAAATATTATATGATGTGATAAATTATATGTTAATTTGTACCAAATTGCATGAAATTATAATTGTACATTGAATTTATTTATCAAGATAAATATACATAGCAGTTACGAAAATGATACATTCATACATCATCTATCATTCATTGCATTTGCATAATGTGTTGTCGATCCTAGGGGCCCTCCCTGGAAGAAATGTTGATCCTAGGGACCATCCCTGAAATAAATATCGATCCTGGTAGAGTGTTACCAGATGTGGGATATACCCAAGCCTACCAAAAGGTGGAAGCCTTTTTTTTTTTTTTTTTTTTTTTTAAGAAGGATAATATATTCATTCCAAAAAAAAAACTAGCATTACAGGAGCAACTAACAAGCCCTCACACTAACCCCCCCAAAAAAAAAAAAAAAAAAAAAAACGGGGAGCCTATCATATGACTAGGCAACTAACAAGCCCTCACACTAACCCCTAAGTTTTCTTTTTTTTTTTTTTTTTTTGGGGGGGGGAACGATACAAATAAATTTTGAAGCTGGAACAACCTTGCATTGAATCCATTCCATCTGAAATAACCCACTAGCAGAGGGAAACCATTCCTGGATTAAGGAATGGAGTTCAACGCAGTAGACCCTTCTCAATAAGACTTGACAGCTCTCTGTTGTACCCAAGACTAATCTTCATACCGCTGAGGCAGATGACATCTTGCAGATTGTTCCTCAGATGAAGGCTCCGACCACTTGTTTAAACGAGTGGCTGCCCTAGCTTCCGACGTTCCGAATTGCGCCGAGACCCACCTTATCCAGGAAAATCAAGCCCTTTGTTTGCCTGGGAAGGGAACCAATATGGTCATGATAAGTATTCACCTGCGTGTCGCTACCCACTCTCGCTAAACTATCTGCCGGACCATTTCCTTCCCGAAGGATGTGCCTGAAAGAGCACGTGCTGATCGCTTGCCTCAAAATGTTAATTCTGTTCACCCAAGGTTTCCAATGCCACGGGGGTAGCTTGGCACAGTAAGAATTTCCATTGCTAACTTCGAATCTGATTCAATGATGATCCTTTTCATCCCTTTCTGAAGACAAAGCTGTAATCCATCATGGATTGCACGTAACTCCGCTCGGTTATTCGACCCAAACCCATAACCCGCTGAGAAGGCGAAAAGAAAAGCGCCATTGTCCATTGTGCAAATTCCACCACCGCCAGAGTTGCCTGGGTTTCCCATAGCGGACCCATCCACATTTAGTTTAACCCATCCCGGAGTGGGTTGGAGCCATTTAACAAGAATAGAGGCAACTCTGTTTTTACTCGGCACCGGGTGTGGGGAATCCATAAGAGGGGTGGAGGAGGAAGGGATAAGGCGGCAGTTTTGTATCGTCTGGGCAGCCCACCATTCGACCCTAGCAATGGAGTTCCTGGTGTTCATCTCCTTACCATCGAAAAAGGCCTCATTCCTGGCTCTCCACAACTCCCAGAGAATGAGAAGGGGGAGGGAGGTTCTGATATGAAGAGAAGCAGAACCTGGAGCCGCCGCGCTTCGCCACTGTTGAAGCCTACCAAGCACAGAGGTTTGAGGGACAGAAGACACGCCACACAGACCGCCAAAATGATTCCAGAGGTGGAGCGCCTGATGGCCAGAGAGAAACAGGTGATTTATTGATTCGACATTTGGATGAGCCGCGTTCCCAAACTGGCAGCAACGGCATTTAGAGGCAAGAGAAATGCCCTTAGCTTGAACTGAACTATCGACCGGGATGGCATTTTGAATCAGCCGCCAAATAAAAACAGAAACTTTTGGGGGAATTTTACCCTGCCAGATCCAGTCCCCCCAAGGGACGTGTGTTGAAGAGCTCCTTATAATATTCCAAGCAGACTTAAGAGAGAACTTTCCTGACGGGTCATGAGGCCAAATACTTTCCGCCGGCTCATTCGTGGTAGCAAAGCCTCTAGCAAATATCTCATCAATAACATGCTGGGGCAAAAATTCAAAAATTCTGGATGGGGGAAGCGGGTCCAATTTTTCAAGAAAATCCTTGAGAAGGAGATGCTGTAATTCGGAGGGATTGGGGCCGAGACGAGGTGCTGGAGTGGACCCATCCCGCTCCAGTTATCTGTCCATACGTTGGCTTCCCCACGCCCCACCGTCCAAGGGTATGCTCTTGAATTATGGGCAGGAAATACCTGACCTCCTTCCACAAAGTGGATGCCTTGTACTGCAAGCGTGTAGAAGAATCCCGTTGAAGGTCCCTTGGATGTTTGATATGCATCAGTTGAAACCACGGCCCTTTGTTTTTTCGGTACTTTGCATTCCAGGCAAGTTTCAAGCGCAGGGCCTTCAACACCTCACGCAGATTCCTTATCCCCAGCCCCCCCTCCGATTTTGGTTTGGTAATTTTCTACCAAGCGATCCAATGGCGTTTCTTTCTTCCTTCAGCCTAACCCCAAAAAAAAATCACGTAATTTCTTTGTCAAGTTTCAATTACACACGCAAGGTATGCATAGCTGCGATGATATGAATGGGATAACTACCTAAGACGTGACGGATGAGAGTAGCTCTACCTGCCTGAGAGATGTGCCTCGCCGCCCACCCAGAAATTTTGTTGCTAACCTTTTCTTGCAGCGGTTCAAAGTTAGCTACCTTTATTCTTCCTCTCACCAGGGGAGCCCCCAAATAGCGCATATGATCTGTAGCATGCCCAAGCCCGAGCACAGCCTTCGTAGCTCTGAGCTTGGCCGCCGTCCATTTCGAAGGTGCTATAAAACTGCTCTTGTCAGCATTGATTTTTTGACCCGTGGAGGCTTGGAAATTATGAAGGAAGTTTTTCAAAGCGGCGAGAGAATGTTTGCTAGCGTTGAGGAAAACCAACATGTCATCTGCAAAAAGGAGGTGAGAAATAGTAGGGCTGCCACGCAGGAAGTTGAAAGGAACACAGCGGCCTTCAGAGAAAAGCAGTTTCAAATTGACTGAAAATGCTTCCATTACGATGATGAAAAGCGCCGGAGACAGGGGATCTCCCTGACGGAGACCTCTGGATGATTTGAAGAAACCTGCTGCCTCGCTGTTTATGAGAATGGAAAACCCATTATTAGCCCAACAGGATTCCAGAAGTTGCACACTTTTCTCGTTGAAGCCGAGCTTGAATAAGGACTGTTTGAGGAAATCCCAATTCACCCTATCATACACCTTCTCAAGGTCGATCTTGAGGATAAGATTTCCTCCCCTGGTTGGCCTGTTTATAGCACGCATCGCTTCTTGAGCAAGGATAATATTCTCAGCGATGTTCCTGCCTTGGACAAACGCTCCTTGTTCCTGAGAAATCAGATCTGGAAGAATAACACTTAAACGGTTAGCAAGCACCTTAGCAAAGATTTTGTATAGAACATTACATAAGCTGATTGGCCTGAATTGAGAAAGATTGGAAGCCGCAGGCACTTTGGGGATGAGGCTAATCAGCGTGGTTTTGAAAGCCCTTGGCATTGGCAACCCTGAAAACAAAGCCAGCACAGCCCTATGAATATCATCACTAATAATACCCCAGCAACTCTTGAAAAATGCGGCTAAGAAGCCGTCTGGGCCTGCTGCCCCATCTGAAGGGATAGTGTTGAGAGCGGAGAAAACTTCTTCCTTAGAGGGAGGGCATAGGAAGGAGACGTTATCATGATGTTGAAGACGCCTCGGGAGATTCTGAAGAAAGCCCATCGAGAGGTCGACTGCTTCTTCCTGAAACAGGTGTTGGAAAAAGGTCACCGCTGACGCCTTAATATCATCGATGTCCGTTATCCTGGTACCCTCTTCCGTGGTGATATATTGAATAGCAGCTCGTCTAATCCTTTCAGATGCGGACGTATGAAAAAAAACCGTATTCTTATCTCCTTCCTGAAGCCAGGTGTTCCTGGACTTTTGCTTCCAAAAGACCTCTTCCATGCGTTCCAACTGGTCCAGCTTATTCTTAAGAGCCTGCGATTGGGTGAGGAGGTCAACTGAGAAATTCTCCTGCATCCTGTTGTCAAGGATATCCAGATCCTGTTCTGCTTGTTGAATTTGATGGAAAATGTTTCCAAAATGTACCTTATTCCACATTTTGAGCAGTTGCTTCACCTTTTTAAGCTTGAGGAAAATGTTGGCGAAGGGGTCATCAGCACATTTCCCCTCCCAAGCCTTCGAAATCACCATGTGAAAGGAATCGTCTAACGTCCACATTCGGAGGAACCGAAATGGTTTGGCCTTGGACCGGGATGGCGGAGGAAAAATCATCCTAAGGGGAGCATGGTCAGATTTGGATCTGGGGAGGTGTTCCACTCTGAAATGAGGAAAAGTAGTAGCCCAAGTGCTATTGATAAGGACTCGGTCCAGTCTGGCCCAGACCCTGGCATTTCCATCACGGTTGTTACACCATGTGAAACGATTTCCCTCGAACCCTGCATCTAGGAGGCCAGCCGAATGAATAGCGTCAGCAAATTCTGACATTGCCAAGATGTCAGGAGGCCTGGTGCTTCTCCTCTCTTCCGAATTAGGGACCACATTAAAGTCCCCTGCTATGACCCACACACCTTGAATATTTCTACTAATAGTGGCGAGCTCGCCCCATAGCTCTCTTCGTTGAATCTTACAGCATTTGGCATAAACAACTGAAATAGTTACCGAGGTTGGGATAGAAGCCATGGACGCTTTGATGGTGATCATTTGGGTAGAAACAGAAAGGATTGAGACATCCAATTGCCCTTCATAGAAAATCCAAATTTTTCCACCCACTTCGGCGTTGGAGATGGAATAATGGAAGCCTAACTTAAGCCTTGTAGCTACTCTCCTGTCTTCCCTGAGCATTGGTTCCAAAATTGCGACGAGAGAAGGATGGAACTTCTTTACAAGCTTCCGGATGGCTCGAGTCGTGGGAACATTTCCCACCCCGCGCGCATTCCAAATGATGGAGTTATCCATCAGTCACACAACCTGTGTTCACGGCCCATCTCTTAAGCTTTCTTAGCCTGCTATACCAGACAGTGGAGGAAGGATTGTTAACTTTCAACAAAACTGAGGTTCTCTTGGATTTCTTCTTAGCTTCTGTATTCTTCTTCTTACGGCTAAGTTGCAGTTTTGAAGACTGTGGGACTTGTTTATTTGGGCCAGGCACAGTAGAAGCTTTGGGAGTAGGTTTCCTGCAACTTGGTTGACTGAAATAGGGAGAAATATCAACTGATAACTCCCCCATTTCCTCTGTTGAGCATTCATTGACCTCCTTTCTCCACCTTCGTAGTTCTTGAAGCTTGGACCACATATCAGTATTCTGAGACTCCAAGAGGTCGAGAGAAGGTCTCTGTTGGAGAAACAGGGGTGAATCCCCTTCCGTTCTGGCTCTGTTTTCTTGAGGGTTACCCTTTGTAGTAGGTGAAGAAGCAGGTCTGTGTAGATGTTTGCGAGCAGGAGACTCATTGCAGGGCAATTGCAGAGTTTCTTGGTCTTCAGGCATATAAGGCGGGTGAACTTCAGGCATGGCTTGGATGTCAGTTGGGGCTGAGACCGAGGGCAGGGTAGCATCCAACCCCCTGTGATTTTGACCCACCAAAAGAGGGGTTGAGGAAGGATTCTTAGCAGACGGATGGGTTGCTGCCCTGGAAGGTGGGTACTGAGGCTGGAGCAGGGAAGGGCTGGGTTCTGAACTGATCCTGGTGATCAAGGGTGGGCTCTGAAGAGGAGAAAGATTGTGACTAGCAGGGGTAACCTGCAATCTGCAAGCTCTGCGGATGTACTGAATGGGGTGATGAGGACCCCTTGGGGCTACTTCAGGAGAGGTGTTAGCAGGGTCGAATTCTAGGCGAGGGAGGGGGGGTGGGAGCGCTAGTGGGTGAAGTGACTCTAGCATAGGGTCCATGATGAAGGGAGGATGTATGGGTAGGGGGCTTGGTTGAGGACTAGGAGGATTAGAAACGGCTAAGGAGCCCCTAATCGGGGGGAAAGGCAAAGGTTCAGCAGGGGACTGGGTGGGTTGGGCATTTTGTCGAGTAGGTGGAGGCTGAGTAGGATTGGACTGATGTTGAGGACGAAAGGTCTGTGTCACCCATTCTTTAGTGGATGAGGGCTGGATTGGCTTGAGCTGAGAGGGATTTGAGAGACTTACCGGGTTTCGCCTCTCCTCCAGGGTCCCATAGATCGGGTAATTGGTCCCATCCACCTGTAAAATCCTAAAGAGATGGAGGTTGAGTTGAGCGAATAGGATGACCTTGATTCTAGCAAAGCTTTGGAAGGTAGCTTGAACCGTCATGCTATCAATCTCCAGTAACTGGCCGAAGGTCTTTGCAATGTCTGAGATCACGTCCGAGTGCCAAGCGTGGGGTGGGATACCAAACACTCGTATCCAGGAGCCTTGGAGGAGGCCCGCTAAGGCAGGAGACCACTGTCGAACATTGATAAGGTTCATCTGATTATGCAGATGGTGCTCAGCAGCGAAGACATCCCTGTCCTCCCGCGATTGAAACCTTAACAGAAACTGATTAGGGGAGATCCTCGTGAAGTCCACCTGTAAAACACCAATGGACGATTTTCTGAAGACATCAATGGCGTGTAGGATCGAGGTAGATTCAGCTTTGGCTGTTGCCGTTAGCGCATAGGAGAGGGACCTCCTGAGTCGTCGCACCAAACGCTCATCCGTCGGGATGGGGAAATACAGGTTAGGGAGATGAACAGAGGGAGATGCAGTTGGGGAAGGCGGAATAGGATCCGCTGGGAGAGGGGGTTGTAGACACACCATCTGGGAGAAAGATCTCCTTTGCGAGGATCCCGCTCCTCCTTGATTTTGGTAAAACTGCACATTAGGGGGATGACCGGCAGGGATCAAGAGGGATTGGCGGTTTTGGGGGAAATAACTATGGTGTGCTGATTCAGTTTTCCCAGATTTCAGAGAGGGCTGCTTGTCTGGAGGTTTCCATAGTTGGCGTTTTGCCCAGGTTACGTTAACCACTCTCCCGTCTATGCGACGATCATGTAGGCAGGAGATTGCGTTATACGCCTCTTGTTCGTATCGGAAACGGATGAACGCGAATCCTCTTGAACGATTCAGAACTCTGTTCCACGGGATGAAGATGTCCACCAGCGAACCGTAGCGCCCGAAAATCCGTTGAATATCCTCAGAGGTGGTGTCGTAGGTCAGATTGGCGGCGAACACGGAGAAGAAAGGGGGTGGGCGCCTAGGGTTTCGTCGAGTTACGGTCTCCCAAGCATTTTTCAAATTTTGCTCCCGCTCGGACTCCTCCATTTTTCAATTTGGCATTTTCAAGCCTACCCCAACAGGTGGATGCAGGTTGACGACCTTCAATCCAAGTAGATGGATGATTATCCCATCTGATGCATTTATACACAATTTGCATCCATATCATTGCACATACATTTTTATGTTATTTTAATTGCTATGATTATGAACCATACTGGGTTATTTCACTAAGTCTGGCCAACTTACCTTTTTATTGATGGAAAAACTGTATAGAGAAGCCATTAGCAAATGATGTGATGCAAGAACTGAAAGAATTTCCGCACCTGAACACGACCCATGTGAAACGTGGTCATAATTATCTGAAGATAAAGTGGCGGCATTAGACCATTTCTGATTATGTGATTTATTTGATAAAATAGTTTGATTAACGTATAATGCATATTAGTTTTGATTTCGAGATTTTCAGAAATTGTTTAGATTTATCTAATTGAAATAATGTTAGTTTGGAATAAACATATTTGTAGTATGATGATATAATAAATGAATGATTTTTAATATTTATATTATTTTAAGGGTCGTTAAGATTTATATATGCCTGTTTAATTGGTGTTAAGTGCGATGTATGTGTGGTTAGAGTTGGAGTAGAACTTAGACTGAATGCAATTATCACCTCTGATTAAACTGATCAAGGAATTAAGTTAGTACACTTTGTGTACGAGTTATAAACTGAAACTCAGGTCTGAGGGCGCACACTTTATACTTGAATTTCGAGGCGTAACAAAATGGTATCAAAGAGAGGCCTTTTATAAAACCTAGAGTGACCTGTAAGTTATGTACCCCCACTAAATTTCATAAATTGTAGACCCTTCAAATTAGAAACATTTCATTAGGATTTCCCCTTTGATTGATGTATGGATTGATGACAATAGAGACCTAAAACTAAGTTCCTATTAATTTCTGTGAAATGTAGAAATAAAATTTTAGATTCTCTACACTCTAATTTGAATATAATTTAGCTTTAAATGGATTAATATAATGAAAATCAATTTTAAAGATATTTAATCCACAAAATTCTGCTGGACAACAATGCTGCAGCAAGAAGAATTACCCAACTTGAAAATTTTATAACTATAAAAGTACTACTCCGATTGAGGCGATTCGAAAACTTGATCAAAGATAGACAAGTTTAAATTAAGATAAAAATAATAATAAAATTTAAATCTCATAGTCACTGTACTGATCCAGTTAGTACACGTTGATCATAAATCATCAAATTCCGGGCAGGTCTGACTACAAGAAATTAAAAAAATTTTGTAGTTGGAATTTTTAGCTAAGATTTTATAGAGACATAGTAAACTTATAATAAGATCTCCAGAAAAATTTTAAACCTAATATGAATTTTTAAAGTATAATAAAATGTGATAAAAACAACAGTTATCAAACCGAAAATCAATCTACCCATATTAGCTTTCTATAGATTTAACTAACATAATTTTTTATTTTGATAATTACATTTGGTTAAATAAATATTTTTATTTGAAATACTTTATTTAAAGAAAAAAAATATATTAAGTATAAAATAAAATAAAATAATCATAATCTCTACTAAATTTTAAAAATTCCTTCTTATGGGATCATAAGTCCATATTTGGTGAAAAAAATTACTTTAAAAAAAAAAAGAGAAAAAATCATTAAATATCAAACTCACTATAATCTTTTTCAGGTATAGGACAATGTCTTCCCCAAATTTCAAGGTATGGAAAAATTATTTCTAATTTTCTAACAAATTTCAACATTATATAGTGAAAATCTGGACCAGTTTAGTATCCCTGATCAAACCAGATAAAATGATCGTTCAAAATAATTCCTGAATATTTTTTTTTGAGTCATGTACATACCCTTGGACAACTCCATAAATTTTTACGATGATTCAAATTGTAGAGAAATTATAAACATTTAAGCATTAGGCTGTAAATGATAAAAACGACTATTGGATAGCAGGATTTTCCCTCTTAGCAGCGATGAAAACCCTAGTAAAAGTAATAATTTTAATTTATTGTTTTCTTTTTTCACCATATAGTTAAAGACATACATTCTAAATTTCAAGTCATTCTGACTTTTGGTTCGAATGTTAAAATTTTGTAAATAACATTGTGTCTGTGAGTTCAAATTCAAAATATTTTGTTGGTTATTTTGAGAGATGCAATACATAAGATCATTAATTGTTATGATATCTGAAACTTATAAACCCAACCTAAGACCCCATAATAATTTTTTTAAAAAAAAAATTGCCCCTCATATTTTGTTAAATAATGGAAATTACTTGATTTGAGAAGCTCATAACTAATTAAGTATGAGTCTAATTAAGGTGATTCAAAGGCTACATCGTAAATTGATAAATCGAGTTCAAAAGAAAATAATTAAGAAACTAGAACTTTAAAATTTTTAAAACCAAATTTAGTTTTATTTTTAACTGAAAAAAAAAACGTTTATTTCTAGACAACCCTCACTGTCTGAATTTTTGAATCTTCTATAAACCTTAGTTTTTGACAAAATTGTACATATAAATTCACTACTAGAAAAACTAAGAGACCAATCCAGTATTTAAAACCATCCATAACATAAGCGTGACCAACGCCATTAAAACAAGAAAATTTAGAGATGTTAGTTTTAAATCTCGAGGACGAGATTTTATTTTAAGGGGGATATAATGTAATAACCCTAAATTTTGGTGCATTAAAAAAACTAAAATAAATATTTAAAGAATTTATTTTTAAATAAAAAATAAAAATAAGTCAATAGTTGAGTTGGTAGAAGTATTCTTTATTGAGAGAGAGGCTTAAGGATCGAACGAAGATGCACTAGCTCAATAGTTGAGTTGGTAAAAGCATTCTCATTGACTGGGGATGCATCATCAGTTGACATTTCAACAAGGAAGAACTTGGAGAATCTAGTGGAGATTGGGAAGAAGCTCCTTAAGAAGCCAGTGTCAAGGGTGAACTTAGAAATGGGCTTGTCTGAAGAGGTGAAAGGAGAGGGAACCAACGAAGATGCACTGGCTCACTTCACCAAGCTTCTCTCAAATGAACGCAAACTCAAGCTAGCCAAAATTCCTGCTCATTGACGAATTGTCCATCATTGCTGCTTTTCCTCAAGCGAATTCACCACACACTATTTTCTAGCTAGTTAGGGTTTCTCAAAATTAAAGATGTTTTCTTTGTAACTATGAGTGTTGGAATATGCCCTATTAATCTAATAAATTATTTATCTTTCCTTCAAAAAAAAAAAAAAAAAAAAAAAAAAAGAAAAAAGAAAAAAAAAAAAAAAAGAGGTTTAAGGATCGATTCTTGGAATGGTAATAATATTTTTTTTATTAAATGTCATAAAAATAATAATTCAAATTCAGGATAAGGGAGGATGTGCCCATCCTATCTTACGAAAAGTTTCTTTAAAAAGGGATGGAGAGGTTTCTGTATTTAAAAAAAAAATTTAAAAATAGGAAGCCTTAAAGAAAAAGGGAGAGGAGATTCTAAGAGGACTTGATCAGGTAAGTTCCAATCCTTAGATCTTTTTAATTTTTTATTATATTATTAATTTCTTCTTGATCTATATAATGGATGGTGTGGATCATCCACACGATCATTGTATAGGTGTGTAGAGACAATTTTAACAAAGTGATGCTTTATGATTTCAGATTTGTTCAGTAATATTTTAGGAATAAATTTAATAGGTGCAACCTGATTGTGTTAAAATAGATCTGAACGGGTCATTTGATCCTAAGCACCAAAAGATAACAGTGCCTTGAATTTCAAATTGATCTAACCATCGGATGGGCCACACTAGTCAGATCTATAATCATACATCATCTATCATTAATTGCATTTGCATAATGCATTGTCGATCATAGGGGCCCTCCCTGGAAGAAATGTCGATCTTGGTAGAGCGTTACCAGATGCGAGTTATGCCCAAGCCTACCGAAAGGTAGAAGCCTACCCAACGGGTGGATGTGGGTTGACGACCTCCAACCCAAGCAGATGGACGATCATCCTTTCTGATGCATGCATACACCATTTGCATCTATATTATTGTACATACATTTTTATGTTATTTTAATTGCTATGATTATGAACCATGCTGGGTTATTTCACTAAGCCTGACAAGCTTACCTTTTTATTAATGGAAAAACCGTACAGAGGAGCCATTAGTAGATGATGTGGCGTAAGAACCGAAAGGATTTACCGCACATGAACACAACCCATGTGAAACGTGGTCATACTTATCTGAAGATGAAGTAGCAGCATTAGATCATTTCTGATTATGTGATTTATTTGCTAGAATAGTTTAATTAGCATATAATACATATTGGTATTAATTTTGAGATTTTAAGAAGTTGTTTAAATTTATCTAATTGAAATAATGTTAGTCGGGATTAAACATATTTGTAGTATGATGATATAATAAATGAATGATTTTTAATATTTATATTATTTTAAGGGTCATCAAGATTTATATATGTCTGTTTTAAAAAAAAAGATTTATATATGCCTGATTGATTGATGTTAAGTGTTATGTATGTGTGATTAGAGTCAGGGTGGAACTTAGACTGAATGCTATTATCACCTTTGATTAAACTGATTAAGAAATTAAGTTAGTACACTTTGTATACGAGTTACGAACTGAAACTCGAGTCTAAGGGTGCACACTTTGTACTCGAATTTCGAGGCATGACATGGAGGGTATAAACGCAGCTTGCAAGAGCCCTTTATCGGCCTTATCCTTCAACTCAACCCCCTATAACGGGTCTCACACAGGATCCAGTGCTAGCACGAGGAATAGAACTAGTATGATGACATCCTCAACCTCCTGCATTCGCAAACCAAAACATGGGGAGCGATTCATTTAGGCCTCAACGTGTAGCACCTATAACAACAGGCCCAATTAGGATTCTTAATCCTTGCGTTCGGCTAAGGTCGAATAATTACTATCGTTGTGGATAACCAGGTCACCTATCAAATACTTATTCCCAGTGATAAGTGGCGAACCTCGCCATCAATGATGGTAATGCTAAAAACACCAATGAAGATCCAGATGTTGAGGAACTGGAGCATGTCACAGAGGACGAGGTAGATGAGACAGGTTGGGTTCCAGAGGATCATGGTGAATCACTCGTTGTGAGGTGACTGTTGTATGCATCAAGGAGAGAGGTACACCCACAATGACATAACATCTTTCGAACTAAGTGTGCGGCGAATCGAAAGATCTATAATATGATCATTGACAGTGGAAGTAGCGAAAACATCATCTCCAAGGTCATAGTGAAAAAATTACAATTAAAGACAAAGCATCATACCTTCCTATATACAATCAGTTGGATTAAGAAGGTTAGCGAAACAAAGGTAACTGAATGGTGCACTATATCTTTCTCGATTGGTAAATATTATAAAGATGTAGTATGTGATGTAGTTGACATGGAAGTTTGTCACATACTACTCGGTCGACCATGGAAATCCAATCGTGATGCCACTCATAGAGAGCAAGATAACGTGTATATTTCCATCAAGGATGATCGAAAAACCATATTAGTCCCTATAGATACAGAGGAACCACCCGAGACTTCTAAAGTGGAGGGTCATTCTCTCTTAACCATACAGGACTTCATGGAACAATCCAAAGAAATGGGACAGGCCTATGCATTAATCGTAAAAGGGGAAGAACACGAGCCTACCCTCACCCCTAAGAGACTAAAGCCCTTGTTGCATGAATTTAAAGAAATTTGGCCTGATGACCTTCCCGATAGGTTGCCTCACATGTTAGATATTCAGCACCGTATCGACTTTGTCCCTGGGTCAAGTTTACCCAATCGTCCTCACTATCAGATGAGTCCGAAGGAGTGTGATATTCTACAAGGACAAGTGGATAAACTAATCCAAGAAAACATGAGCTCATGCATCGTACTAGCCCTATTAACTCCAAAAATAAAAATAAAAATTGGGAGTTGGCACATGTGTGTCGATAGCCGGGCGATTAATAAGATTATTATAAAATACAAGTTTCTCATACCACGGTTGGACAACATGTTAGATATGCTCGAGAGTGTGAAATTATTTTCTAAATTTGATTTAAGGAGCGGCTACCATTAAATTTTGGTACAGCTGGATGATGAGTAGAAAATAGCCTTTTAAGACCAATGGATGATTATGCCCTTCGGCCTTTCGAATGCGCTTAGTACATTCATGAGGTTGATAAACCAACTTCTGAAGCCATTCATTAGATGGTTCGTTGTGGTCTATTTTGATGACATCTTGATATACAGTTAGGACGAAACAAGTCATATGGAACACCTCAAGCAGGTCCTTCATGTGCTCACTAAAAGCAAGTTGCATCTCAATGTCAATAAGTGCAACTTTTTGACTGATAGCCTTTTATTTTTGGGCTTTATGGTGATGTCTACAGGCATCCGGGTGGACGACGAAAAGTGAAAGCCATCCGGGTATGGCCGGTTCCAATAAACATCCACTAGGTATGAAGTTTCCATGGATTGCTGACATTCTAGCATCGGTTCGTGAAGAATTTTAGCATCATCGTGTCACCAATCATAGATTGCATAAAAAATGGGATGTTTCAATGGACCGATGAGGCTGGGAAGAGCTTTGCTAAAATTAAGCTTCGGTTGTTCACGAAACCAGTCTTGGTTCTTCCTAGTTTTGACAAGTTGTTTGAGGTTAAAGGTGACACCTCATATGTTGGAATTGGAGGGGTATTATCATAGGAAAGAAGACCGGTAGCCTTCTATAATGAGAAGCTCAGTGAAGCCCGAAAGAAGTTGTCAACATATGAGCTTGAGCTGTACACAGTTGTTCAGGCACTGCGACATTGGCAGCATTATTTGATTTAAAGAGAATTTGTTCTATACACTAACCATCTAACATTAAAATTTATTAATAGTTAGGCTAACATGAATCGTGTGAATGCTAAATGGGTTTCGTTTTTACAGGAATTCATGTTCTTTTTGAAGTACACGTTAGAGCAGTAAAATAAGATGGCTTATGCACTTAGTCATCATACATGACTACTCATTACCATAAGCAATGAGATGGTCGGTTTCGACTATCTTAAGGAGTTGTATGCTAAGGACAAAGACTTTAAAGATGTATGGTTGAAGTGTCAAGAAGGTCATCCCAATGACCTACATATGCAAGACGATTTCATCTTTAAAGTGAATCGATTATGCATCCCCCAAAGTTCTCTGAGGGAACAAATTATTCGGGAGCTACATGGAGGTGACCTTGGCGGACACCTTGGGTGAGACAAGTCACCAACTCTTATAGAAGAGCAGTATTACTAGCCGCAGTTGGTACGTGATGTGGGAAAAGCAGTGCAACGTTGTCATATTTGTCATACCTCCAATGGGCAGTATCAGAATACGGGCCTCTACACCCTATTACTTATGGCTAATAGTCCTTAATTTGGAGGATTTATCTATGGACTTTGTGCTTGACCTCCCACGAACACAGCGTGAAATGGATTCTGTTGAGAAGTGGAGCCACATGCGCAGATTTCGTGTCACAAGTCCTTCCGTAACTGGGATGCGAAAAGGAGTTTCGCAGATTTCGTGTCACAAGTCCTTTCGCAACTAGGATGCGGAAAGGAGTTTCGCGGATTTCGTGTCGCAAGTCCTTTTGCAACTGGGATGCAGAAAGGGAAGTTGCCAAAACTATAAATTGGGGTCCCTAGGGCTATTCTAGGGTTAAAGTGAATATTGAAAAATATTTTTAAGGTGTGGGCAAGGGATTTTCTCTGTACTTCTAAGGGAGAGGTTAGTATATTGCCTTGTAATCTTTGTTCTTCATAGTAGAAGTTTGCATCCGTGATTTTTTACCCTAGATTGGAGTTTTTTCTCGTATATCTTATCTTATGGTTTGTTTTGGATTGTTTTGATCTATTTCTAGTTTATATTTCTTCATGTTTATCATTTATGGGTGATGCCTGAGATTGTATCTAGGCTCACTACGTTGTTGGTGTGCTGCACAACAACTGGTATTAGAGTTATTGGTTTAGTTCTATTGGGAGCGATGACAGAAGATGAAAAAACTAGAATTGAGAAGCTTGATAGTTCAAACTTTGCTTTCTGGAAGATGCAAATGGAAGATTATCTGTATCAGAAGGACCTCTATATTCCTTTAGGAGGAAAAGAAAAGAAACCAGAAAAGATGACAGATGATAAATGATTTTTATTGGATAGGAAGGCTTTAGGAACGATCCGACTCTCTTTATCTAAGAGCATCACCTTCAATATATCCTTGGTAAAAATGACAAAAGAATTAATGGAAGTCTTATCCACCATGTATGAAAAACCCTCAGCATCCAACAAGCTTCATCTTATGAAACAGCTATTCAACATGAAGATGTCAGATGGTGGGAGCATGGCTGAACATCTAAACGAGTTCAATACAGTCACGAGCCAGTTGGAATCCATTGGCATTGTTTTTGAGGATGAGGTCAAAGTGTTAGTGATCTTATCCAGTTTGTCAGACAGATAGGATGGATTGGTGATTGCTGTGAGCAATTCTTCAGGGTCGACAAAGCTGAAATTTGATGATGTGGTCGGTCTAATTCTCAGCGAAGAATTTAGAAGAAAAGCATCAGGAGTTTTAGGAGATTCAGGAAATGCTCTAAACGTTGAAGGAAGAGGGAGATCGCTGAACAAAGGAAATAATAAACATGGGCGTTCTAAGTCGAGGAAGAAGTCCAAGGGACCAAAAGACAAAGATGGGTGTTGGCATTGCGGCAAGAAGGAGCACATAAAACGTGATTGCAGGGCACTTAAGAAACAAGAAGGAATCTCTCAAGATGGGAAAGATTCAGTGAATTTATCTGAGGAGAGTGACACAGAGGCATTGATCTTGTCTCTTGATGCGAGGAATGAGTCTTGGGTTATAGACTCGGGTGCTTCGTTTCATGCCACTTCATGTAAGGAAGTTCTCACACGTAACTATGTATCGTGACTTGGAGAGTCTACAGGTGATGATGAGCCGTGCAGTATTGTTGAAAAAGGAGACGTTCATATAATTCAGAAAGATAGAACAACATTGAAATTGAAGGATGTCAGACATGTACCAAGTTTGAGAAGGAATCTGATCTCAGTAGGGCAGTTGGCTGATACCAGTTATGTGACGACATTCACCAGTGATTCCTGGAAGATCACAAAAGGTGCCTTAGTGATATCTCGAGGCAAGAAAGAATGTACTTTGTACGTGACTTCATGATCGTATAGTTCATTCGCAGTCGCATCAACTGGAGTAAATGGGCAGTTATGGCATCAGAGGTTGGGACATATAAGTGAGAAAGGGATGAAAGTGCTATTGTCAAAAGGGAAACTACCAACGCTGAAGTCTATTAACTTGAAATTCTGCGAGGACTGCGTGTATGGCAAGCAGAAGAGGATAAGTTTTAAGAAGACGAGACACACTCCAAAGACGCGTCTGTTGGAGCTTATACACACTGATGTGTGGGGACCGGCACAGGTATCATCTCTTGGTGGCTCACGTTATTTTGTTTCCTTTATTGATGATATTAGTAGAAAACTATGGATTTATTTCTTAAAGCACAAATCTGATGTATTTGATGTATTTAAGAAGTAGAAAGTTATGGTAGAAAATGAGACAAGTAAAACAGTAAAATGTCTCAGATCTGATAATGAGGGAGAGTATTGTGACAAGAGGTTTGAGGAGTATTGTGCAGCAAGTGGAATCAAACATCAAAAAATGATTTCAGGTACACCGCAGCAGAATGGTGTGGCTGAGCGCATTAACAAGATCATCCTTGAGCGCGCCAGGAGCATGAGGTTACATGCAGGGTTGCCTAAGACATTTTAAGCAGATGCTGTGAATATCGTCGCATATCTCATCAATATAAGTCCCTCAGCACCATTGGATGGTGGGCTACCAGAAGAAGTGTGGACTGGGAAAGAAGTGAACCTTGCACATCTCAGAGTGTTCGGTTACACTTCATATGTTCACATTGATGCAGAGCACAGAAACAAGCTAGATGAGAAGTCCAGGAGGTTCATGTTTATAGGCTATGGGCAGCATGATTTTGGCTATAGGTTTTGGGATGCAGAAAAGAGGAAAATCATCAGAAGTAAGGACGTAGTCTTCAATGAAAAAGTGATGCATAAGGACAGTGTGCAGGAAAATAAGGCCGAAGAAAAGGAATTCGTAGAGTTAGAAGAATTACCGGACACGAGTGTTACAACGTCACAGGATGATCATGCACAGGAGCATTATGAGGCAGAGCCACATACACCGGTTGTGAGGAGGTCTACTCGAGAGAGGAGACCCACGGTCCGATATTCACCTTCCTTATATTATCTACTGCTGACAGATAATGGTGAGCCAGAGTGTTTTGAAGAAGCATTACAGTCAGATACATGGGTTAAGTAGGAACAGGCCATGGATAAAGAGATGGACTCTCTTGAGTCTAATCGTACATGGGAGCTAGTCACTCTACCTAAGGGTAAGAAAGCTCTTCATAACAAGTGGGTTTACAGATTGAAGGAGGAGCACAATGGTTCGAAACAGTACAAGGCTAGACTGGTTGTGAAAGGGTTTCAACAAAAGGCAGGTATCGATTTCACTGAAATATTTTCACCTGTGGTGAAAATGTCTACGATTCGCATAGTCTTGAGTATAGTGGCTACAGAGGACTTACATCTAGAGCAGCCAGATGTTAAGATAGCCTTTCTTCATGGGGACTTTGAAGAAAAGATATATATGTATCAGCCGACAGGATACGTGGCACCAAGAAAGGAGAACAAGGTGTGTAGACTGAAGAAGAGTTTGTATGGCCTGAAGCAGGCCCCGAGGCATGGTATAAGAAGTTCGACAGTTTCATGTCGGGAAACGGCTTTAAGAACTGTCATGCAGACCACTGTTGTTACTTGAAGAAGTTTGATACGTCATACATCATTCTTCTTCTGTACGTTGATAATATGCTTATGGTCGGTTCAAGCATGAAGGACATCTCAGATCTCAAAAGACAATTGTCTAGAAAATTTGCTATGAAGGATTTAGGAGCTGCAAAATAAATCCTAGGCATGAGGATAAAGCATGACAGGAAAAACAAGAAACTAGTTTTGTCATAGGCAGAGTACATAGCCAAGGTACTTGACCGATTCAATATAGGAGGTGCTAAGCCGGTTAGCACTCCATTAGCCAACCACTTCAAGCTATCTAAGGAGCAAGGGACAAAGACGCAGGAGGAACGAGACTACATGGCTAAAGTCTCATACGCGTCAGCTATTGGGAGTCTCATGTATGCTATGGTGAGCACAAGGCCAGACATTGCTCAAGTAGTGGGAGTTGTTAGCAGGTTCATGAACAACCCCGAGAAGGAACATTGGGAAGCTGTGAAGTGGATCCTTAGATATTTGGTAGGTACTAAGGATGTAGGGCTGTGCTATGGTGGATCGGAAATCAAGCTACAAGGCTACGTGGATTCAGATTTGGCAGGAGATATTAACAGCAGGAGAAGCATTACACGTTATGTCTTTACTCTGGGTAGTGCTGCAGTCAGTTGGGTCTCTCAGTTATAGAAGATAGTATCTATCAGTACGACAAAAGCAGAATATGTTGCGGCTACAGAAGCATGCAAGGAGATGGTGTGGATGCAAGGTTTCATGGAAGAGTTGGGTAAGAAGTAAGCAGATTGCAAACTGTACAGTGACAGTCAGAGTGCAATACACTTAGCCAAGAACTCAGCCTTTCATTCAAGGACTAAGCATATTGTCATCAGATATCACTTCATACGTTCGTTACTGGAAGATGGATGGATTGCTCTGGAGAAGATTCATACAAGTGAGAATCCCGCGGATATGTTGACCAAGGCGGTCACACGAGAGAAGTTGAAACTCTGTTCAGCTTTGATTGGTCTTCAGGCTTGAAGACAAGGAGGTGGTGCACTCTGGATGAAGAAGATAAAGGGTTATGACGATGTGTCTCCAAGTAGGAGATTGTTAATTAAGAAGTGGAGCCACATGCGCGGATTTCGTGTCGCAAGTCCTTTCACAACTGGGATGCGAAAAGGAGTTTCGTAGATTTCGTGTCATAAGTCCTTTTACAACTGGGATGTGGAAAGGGAAGTTACCAAAACTATAAATTGGGGTCACTACGGCTATTCTAGGGTTAAGGTGAATATTGGAAAATATTTCTAAGGTGTGAGCAAGGGATTTTCTCTGTACTTCCAAGGGAGAGGTTAGTATATTGTCTTGTAATCTTCGTTCTTTATAGTGGAAGTTTGCATCCGTGATTTTTTACCCTAGATTGGGGTTTTTCCACGCATATCTTATCTTGTGGTTTGTTTTGGATTGCTTTGATCTATTTCTTGTTTATATTTCTTCATGTTTATCGTTTGTGGGTGAGGCTTGAGATTATATCTAGGCTCACTGCGTTGTTGGCGTGCTATGCAACAGGATTCAGTGTTCATGGTGGTAGATCGTTTCTCAAAGATGGCGCATGTTATCTTATGCAAGAAGACCATTGATACAACACATATGGTGAATCTATTCTTTAGAGAGGTCATACGGCTACACAGGGTCCTGAGACTATCACTTCTGACCGTGACACGAAGTTCATTAGCCACTTTTGGTGGACTTTATGGACTCAATTTGATACACGACTTCAGTTTATCAACGCCTACCACCTACAGACAGATGGGCAGACCGAAGTTGTGAATCGCGCATTGGGAAACCTCCTTCGATGTATTTTAGGTGAAAAACCAAAGCAGTTGGATTTGGCTTTGTCTCAAGCGGAATTTGCATTCAACAACATGATGAACCGCTCGACAGGAAAGTCTTCGTTCCAGATTATTTACGGTCAAGTGCCTTGATACATACTTCATTTGGTCCATCTGCCCAAGCTCCCAGGCATGAGCATTACATCAAAACATATGGCAGACAAGATCATGGGCATTCATGCAGAGGTACAAACTAAATTACATGCCTTGAACGAATAGTATAAGGAGCAAGCCAACAAGCATCGACGACCAAAGGTGTTCGAGGTGGGCGACCACGTTATGGTCCATCTACGCAGGGAGAGGTTTCCAACTG
This sequence comes from Magnolia changhungtana, assembly GCA_030180095.1. NCBI lineage: Eukaryota > Viridiplantae > Streptophyta > Magnoliopsida > Magnoliales > Magnoliaceae > Magnolia > Magnolia changhungtana. The sequence goes on along the minus strand of JASAUF010000396.1, from coordinate 4,397,648 downwards.
GGACGTACAACAAATTGAAGAATAAAAATATTGGACCGATACCGTTCTTCGAAAGATCAATGACGATGCTTAAATTGTTGATCTTTCAGATGACATGACGAACTCGCATACTTTCAACGTTGCAGACCTGACCAAGTATCATGAACCAGAGCAGGATGAGAACTGGAAGAAGTGTTCTTTTGAAGTGGAGGGGACTAATGTAGAGTGGGTTGTTGGACAGTTTCATGGCCCAGATGGACTGAAAAAAGCCCGATCGGAGATGGAGGTGATCCGAACCATCAAAGGTTCAAGCATATGTATCACGCAAACTAGAAGGAGCTATAGGATGTACCATATATGATTTTGGGGTAGGACGAGCTATTTTAGCCACCCAACCCCACTATGTCAGGTTATGCACGCCGAATTTGAGATATACCATCAGATCGATCATTGAATCCCTGTTTTAATTCTGTTTTTACTATTTATAGTAAATTTTAGTTTTGAGTATAACTCTTCATCCGTTGGGCTTTAGGTGTTACGCCCAACATGAAAAGTGCGTAGAATAATTAAGAGGATAGCATGGTTGAGCCAAATAGGACACTTACTATTTTTGGCCGAAAACAAGGAGTTTTAGTGGAAATCACGATCGTCTTTACTATTTATAGTAAGTCACAATTTCTAGGAGTTTTAGTTGTAGTTTGATTCGAAACTTCTTCCATGGCTTAGTATCTCTATTAAAATGGGTGTAAATTTGTTTAGTCAATCATCAAGCAGTGTATGAATTTTCTAGAATATTATTTTTATTTTCTTGCTTTTTCCTCATGGATTCGAGAAGTCTCCATGAGGAGTCTAGAGAAGCTCCGTAGATTTTCTTAAGTCTCAGTTATATATACATTCAACTTATCTGCCTATCTCCGCACTCTAGTTCAAACTTGTTCGGTAACTTGAATCGAGCCACACAATCATGTGGTGGCATACCCGCACACACCACACCTAACCAAAAAATAATAAAAATAACGAGAGGCAACATTGTCTTAACAGGAGCTACCAAACCCGATAGATGGGGTGGATTTCTGACAAACATTATTGTAGGATCACCACAATTGGTCATCCAAGCCTCAAGTTGTAATTGCAAAGAGAGATGGGTTGTGTGTACCCGGTTCTTAGGTGGGGCCACAATGGTGTCCCTGAAAAATTCCCCGCTGCCCATTCATTTTGACAGATCATTTATGTCATAACCTAAAAAACGAGGCAGATCCAACGCTCAAGTGGACTACACAAGTTAGATCCATTTAATGGTTTAGAGATTGCCCACCATTGAAACCTCCATATGGCCACCTGCAATTTAGATCTTACTCATTTTTGGGCTCATGGCCCAAAAAGATATGGAAAAATGGATGGACTGCGTAGATTACACACACAAGGTTGGTCCCCTCAAATCTACGCGCCCACACCCTTCAAATGGGATAAAACGGACAAATTCCACATTTAAACACCTTAACAGAACATTTCAGTCATTAAGAGTTGTTGAGGTAAAACAGGCGGTTTTTTTGCCCAATTTGCAAAGATGAGGCGTTTTGTTTGAAATACTTTGAAAGCATACGTTTATATAGATATAGCTTAAAATGGGAAAAGGAACTATGCGCTCGAGCTCACGATAAGCTTATCGTGAGGTCGAGCTGTGTGGGCCCTACCGTAATATGTGTCAACCATCAACACCGTGCATTTGATGGGTACCCTTTAAATTATGGGATATCTCAAAAATCAGCTGTATACGGAACTCAGGTGGGCCATACCATCTAAAATTATGTGAAGACACCGTTAAAACATATAAAAGCACTTGGTGGGGCCCACCTGAGTTTTGCATGCCCCTGAAACTTTGTCTGAACCCTCATTCAAGTGGGACACACATAATGGATGGGCTGGATTTGCAAACCACATCTCAGTGGGCCCAAAAAATGTCCCATGAATGTTTTAATGATGCACGGCCCCTCTCTACTTCTGTATGTGGTGTGGCCCACACAAGCACGAATTGTCTTGTTGTTTGAGAGCTAGGCCCATGATGGAATGGTGCATTTAACTGATGGGGTAGATATTCGAAACGCATCACGGTGGGGCCCACACAGCTCGACCTCATGGGACGTTAAAATCAGCTCGAGAGCATTGTACCTTTTTCAGCTTAAAATACAGCCGTTATATAGAAAAAGAAAAAAAAAAAAAAAAAGTGAAAGTCCAAATCACTATGAATTTGGCGATGAATCACTTCAGTTTTGCACTTCTCTTCCTGATTTAATTTCTTTCAAACCATGAAACAGTTGGCAGGACAGAGGTCGTGATTTGCATGTCAAATCAAGAAGCTGAATCTTCAATTTCATTTTATGTTTTCATCCAAACTCAAGAATTTTGTGCACCTAACAATGCCTAGTCAGCACTCAATGGCACGGCAAAATAAAATATAAAGCCCATGTGTCAAAGCTTCGTCCAAAGTAACTTACAGGGTTTTCAGGTCTGTCATGTCCTTAATATAATCTGGGATTTCGCCAGAAATCAAGCAATTTCTTAGTACCCTGCAGAACACGACCAAGACAGACACTTGATGAGCAAAAGAAGCAACAAACATTGATATATTTACCCGTCAGGGTGATGTCCATTCCACTCACAATCTCTGCATTTTGGTCATATCCCTCAATGCAGGGAAAGGCATGCTCGGTCCATTCAAATCAGATAACCTCCTGAAAATAAAAATATATTGGATTCAATAAAGTAATTCATATCATACTACTTCCAAGGCTGGGTATAAATCCAAGGAAATTCAAATAATAAAGCAGCAAGAAAAGAACATGGAATGCGCCCTCACAGTTGAGTTAGATTCGTCAAGAGAGAGATGCTAGAAGGAATAGGTCCCGTCATAGACGTGCCTTGCATGTCCCTGCAGAGGTTAGAATGATAGTTCATGTAGATGTTCTTATATGGGGACACCATAAGGTGGTGTTGTCATTTTTTGGGGTGGTGTGGGGCCACATTGATGTAATGTTTTATATCCACGTGTACATCTGTTTTTCCAGATCATTTAAGGGCATAAACCTAAACTGGAAGTAGATCCAAAGCTCACGCTGACCACGCAGTAGTGATTGAATGTCCACCGTTAAAAACATCATGGGAGCCACAAAAGTTTTAGATCAAGCTGATATTTATGTTTCCCCTTCATCCAGGACTGTGTGACCTCATCAACAGGTTGGATGGCAAATAAACATTACCGTGAGCCCTAGGAAGGTTTCATAGGTGGGTGTGATTATTTCCCTTGTATTTTTTTATTTTTATTTTTAGTGTGGTCCACTTGAGCTTCTGCTCTGATTCATTTTTGGGTTCATGTCTTAAAATTTAGTAAAACAGATGGATGGCATGGATATAGAACACATGTACATACATCATGGTGGGCCCCACAGTGCCCAACACATCACAACACTACCGCTCCACCTAATATGCGTCGTATTGAAGTAATTTATGCTGAAAGCAAATCAAATGAAATTCTTACAGTCTTTGGAGTCGTTTCCATTTCCCGATGAAATCAGGAATCTTACCGGAGATGGGGTTCCCATCTATCCTACTGCAAATATGAAAAATATGAATGGACTTTAATCATTTATAATTTATAAATGGAAAAGACAACCTCGTTGAGTAATGAAGAATTGACATACAAGTTGGTCAGGTTTGTCAGGTTGCTGAAGGTAAGGGGTATTTCTCCTGTGACGTAATTCGAGCAAGCAAGGCTGCACCAGTAATATATTGGATTATGTGAAAGAAAAACGTTCAAATTTTTATTTATTTATTTTCACCGTAGGGCATTTCGACTCCTTGAAATGGTCGTGGAGTCCTCTCAACCCCACATTTTGACTGTCAACTGATAGTTTTGAATAGCATAAATACTACACAATTGGTTGATCCTCAGCCATTCTGTTCACCAATGTAACCTAACAATCACCAGCATATATTTACACACTAATCAAATCACCAAGCTTTGGAGGAAGAGGTCCTTCAATCTCAAATCACCAAGCTTCGGAGGAAGAGGTCCTTCAATCACCAGCATATATTTACACACTAATCACATTTTCTATTTAATTAGGAGCCACTATTTGCATCTGCCCTGATTGATAATGGCAACCTTTTTTCAACGTTAGTAATACAACAATACGAATTTGTACTACTGAATTACCAAAGGTAGAAACAAAAAGTGCCAATGGCAAATATAAATCAAGAAGAGTAAATATATTAATTCTCTTAAAGATAACCATGAAATGAGAATTAGGTCATTATTGGAAGAGAAAAAAAAAAAACAGTGGCAGAACAGAAAATCTTACAATTCCTCCAAGCTGATCAAATCACCAAGCTTTGGAGGAAGAGGTCCTTCAATCTCATTATTTTCTATGATCCTGCAAAACCCCAAATTGCATAAATAATAGTAGCTAAACGCAATTTCATCTGTCTAATCTATTGAAATTTGTGAATCGCATACAATTTCTTGAGTGTCTTGATGTTTCCTAACTCCTCTGGAATTCTTCCAGAGATGCGATTTCCCAAAAGAGACCTGCAAGGTTCAAACAATTTTCAGGTATGTCCCTCAGAGAATGAGAGGAGAGGGTTCCGTAGATTAGATATAGAAGATTCTGGATGCTATTTTGGAAGAGGACTCACAAATTAACGAGAGGGAGGGAAGCCCATGTAGCAGGGATTGATCCGTTGAGATAGTTGCGAGTGAGATCGCTGTTGGACAAAAGCAGAAGTTACCGTCTTAGATCCTATATATGCTGCTAGGCAAAAGAAAATCCATCGGAATGAAGCATTGAGAGGTATTGGAGGGAAAGCCCGTTCCAACCTATTCTAAAAGAGGTTGAATTTATAAAAGAGTTCTTCTGGTTCATCTCAATGAATACACATGGTTAAAAGTGACTCTGTAATCTGATCCTCGTCGCAAACATACACATAAATAAACTCAGCTCTGGTCAACCAATCAATGGATTCGTGGAGAGCTGTCACAAGCTTCTGGTTACCACCCCAGAAGGATAATGATCAGCTACTTCAAATCATCCATTACAAAAAACACGTGCCTAATAATGGATTCCCAAGGAGAATAATAGATTTGTGGCCATTTTAAGATGCATGATCTCCTATTTTTAACAGTCTGGATCATGTAAAAGAAAAACAAAAAAATTTGGACGGTGGAGATAGCTCTGTTAGAATTTCTCAGTTGGCTCAACACCAAATTTAAACATACAATCCTATATCTATACCCATTAGTCTATAACAACTCCTTAAACTTCATATATCAGCTAGCTAGACTTCTATGATGTGCACAAAATCACTTACAGATTTGTTAGGAAGGTTAGATTTGCAAATTCTTCAGGTAGAACTCCAGTTAGGTTCTGACCCCTAAGCTCTCTGAAATATCAAAAGAATATTGAAATAAAAAATTCAAATAAACTTCCAAAAAAAATTTACACAGGAGGGGATGCTAGTACTGAAAGGCCATACACCCAAAAGACATGGCAAACGGTCGAGTTGCAGTTGCATGAAACATTGTTTGCGTAGGTGGACTTCGGCTCCGTTTTGCTGACCCACGAACTTGTCTTGTTGCAAGGATCTACGCTGAAATTCCAATTTCTCTTCTTTAACTTGTTTGAGATTGCTCGAAGCGCCTCAACTATTTCACAGGACGCAATGGTCAGATGCATTCATCGATTCTGTTAATCGCATATAGACTATAACTTCGTACTATCAGTGAACCTTATCATAGTGATGCTTAGTGGGGCCCACTTCCTAGAATTACTGTGGTGCTTCACATCAGATAATGTCTTTATTCAGTTATTTATTCGGTTATGGTAAATGAGGAGTTGTTGAAACCTCAATATGATAAGTACATTTTATTTTTCAGTTTTTAGATGTGGGACCCATGTCACTGGTCTGTAGACGGACCACGCCCTTAAAATCTTCCGGAATGGAATAATCTTATCCTTTTAACTTTTTTGCTTGCAAATAGACGGTCAAGAAGAAACTAATTAGGGCCCTCTGTGCCCAAGAATGCCTTGACAATCGCTGCTGCTCGCTTATAAATGGATGATTCAAGCATAGAGCATGGGCCAACGTTCAACAAGTAGAACTTCTCAGATGGAATGGTTAGGATCATCTGATTGGAGCAATGGTCTTCTACTTCTTGAGTTATCATGGTTAGAGTTGTACACAAGCCGAGGTGAGCCGAGTATTGCCCAGCTCATATGCTCGGCTCGCACTGCCCGAGTCCTACTCGTACTCGGTTCTGTTCGAGCATCGAGCATAGATTCTCTACTCGTGCTCTACTCGTCCGAGTACAAGCAGAAATCGAGCCGATTCGAGTTTGAGTTTTCGAGTTGAGTTCGAGTCCGAGTTCGAATTTGAGCCCAATTCGAGTAGGGTTTTCGAGCAACAAATTTAATATATATTAGCTGTGTTAACATATATTAACAATTTTAACATATATTAGCTATATTAACATATTAACAATTTCTGACATATATTAACATATTAACAATTTCTATATTAACACATATTAGCTATATTAACATATATTAACAATTTCTAATATATATTAGCAATATATGATATCAATTTCTGAAATATATTAATAATTTATATAAAAAAAACTAATAATAATATATCTACACCACACAGTACGAGTCGAGTACCGAGTCGAGCATACGAGTCGAGTATCGAGTCGAGTACCGAGTCAAGTATTGCCTAGCTCGTACTCTACTCGTAATCAAAACGAGTATCAAACTCATGCTCATGCTCGGCTCAAACTCATGCTGAGTCGAGTCGAGTCGAGTCGAGCAAGTAACCGATCTTACCATGCTCGTGTACAGCTCTAATCATGGTGCAGACACTCTGGGGCATTGGAACACAACTAGAGTTGTACACGAGTTGAACCGAGTCAAGCTTGGCACAAGATTTGCGCGATGGTCGACCCCACTCAAAGCTTAGCTCGGTCCTCGAGTGTGATCCGCCGCCTTCTGGTAGGTTCGAACCTATGCGGCATTTTCTCAAACACATAGAGTGCATCTTCAATTTCTCATGGAATATAAAACAATATCAGCTGTTTATAGGTATTTCATCAAACATCAAACACTCGGCAGGTAGCATCAAATTCAAGATATGAAGTTAGTTTTATGATGTAAAGCTTCTTTTTTGTAGTGATTTGTTTCATATATATTCCTTCCTCACCACCAGCCAACCTCGCGGAGAATATATGCACCCAAAACAACACTTCGTTGAGTCGTTTCATCAAACTCTCGGCCAGCAGCATCAATATCAAAATAACCGAGTCACTGAGTCAATTCGAGTTGAGGTTCGATCCGAGTCGAGCTCAGGCAAGATCGAACTCGGCTCAAAATCTCTTCAACGTCCAAGATCTAAGCTCAACTCAGTCGGAATCCAATTTCGAGCCGCGGAGAGTCGAGTCGAGCGGGCTGACCGAGCTGGCGAACATGACACCCGTTCGGCGAAAGGGGTTAACTGGTATTAATGGGATGGAATTTCAAATCCCTTAAAAAAAAAAACTCATTCCAGTTCCTCGTATCAAAGTAAGAGCTTCCAGCGTAGGTCCTGACATAATACGAATGAAGGAATAACGAGGGATTTCCGCAAAGACTACATCCACTGCAAGTCACGATTTTCCGAATCCTTTTGATTTTGTGAAAGTCTTTCACAAGTTTTTGTAAAGTGGGGCCTACCTTGATGTTTGTTAGGAATCCACCCCATCCATCCGTTTTCCTAAATCATTTTAGGGCATGTGACCAAAAATTGAGGTGGATCCAAGACCAAAGTTAGCCACACGAGAGGAAACTCTGGGGATTGAGGGACGACCGATGAAACATTCATATGGCCACAATTGTTTTGTATCACACTGTGGGTTTTTTGTGGTGTCAGTTCATCCCAACATGAATGACCTTATAAACGGTTGGCATTGCATATAAACATCAAGATGGAGCCTGGGAAAGTTTCAACGGTAGGAATTTCTGTTCCCACAATTTCCTCTCGCATGGCCTACTTGAGTTTTGGATCCACTCCACTTTTTGTCGCATGTACTAAAATGATCCTGCAGAACGGATGGACGGGGTGGATTTCTCACAAACATCAAGGTGGGTCCCACCTCTCTTGCCAGCGTAGGTTTCCAAACACGTCTGGGGATTGTCAGTTGTTTTCCACATTCGACTAAACAGTATATGAAATCAAAACAAGTATTTATGCTACACTGTAATGTAATGAACCAAACACAGAAGTGGATATGTTCACTCACATGGCATTAGTAGATAATACACTTGCCAATGCATTTATTGCAGAAGGCAATTCCATCCCACTTAATACTAGCTAATCCCTTACACCCAACATGTCCTAAAACCTCTTGGTTTTGGTTTTGTTACGGAGTGTGGTGTATATTTCTAGGTGATGGACTCCTGTTGGACTATGAGTGGACTGGTAATCTAAACCCTTCATCCGAGCTAGTTTTGTTGTTAAATTGGAATTGAATATCATTTTATCTTCCTTTCACACGGACTGCATCCCCCTTGATTATTAGAAGGGAGAGGTTGATTTCTCAAGCAATAGGTCAGGACTACAAAATTTACAGAATTATATTTTCTGTAAAATATGAAAACCAAAAAATACAAGTTGATCTGAAATAAGGATAGGTTGAAGCACGTTTGGAACGCTGTCCTTAAAGCGTTATTTGCCCCTACTCAAGCGAATGAGTACATTGAAAAGGTTACAGGCAAACCACTTCTAGGATACGACGAGCCTGGTGTGAGTCTGCATTCAGCAAACATGAAGACCCACCAATGGAACTCTGTTACACAATCTGGCAGAAATAAAGAAAAGAAAAATCTCAGAAAAGAGAGAAGAAGATTTGTGAATTAGACCCACTGCATTGGTCTATTCTTCAGCTACTGGTTCAGTTGAATCATTCTTAGACCACGCCACTGGTTTGATCTTCAGGCAATGGTTCTGATAAACCTTACTGTATTGTTGGATTTTGGTCAGTAAGGGAGGAGTGACTCTGGTTTGTATGAGTCTTGCTGGAGTGGGTTGAGATGGATTGGAAACTCATCCACGCACTATATATATAAGCATTGGTGGCTGGGGGCTGGGGGTTACAGTCGAAGGAAATAAATTCCATTGACCATTTTCTAGCTGTTGGATAAAACTAGCCGTTTATGGCAGTTTCTGCCTGTTGTGCATAAGCCATAACAGCTACTGCATGCTGACTGTTGTGAGACATGGCTAGCCGTTTCTAGCTGTTGGGCTAGCCACATGCAAAGTGTGCCACTAGCGCCTCTACAACCACATTGTCTCACATGCCCATGCCCTCGCACCGAGCCCATGAACCAAACCGTGCCCGGGCGCGAGTGCCCACGCAAGTCCAATTCTCCTCAACTAGGTGGGTAAACATTACAATACTCCATTACTTTCATTAATTTAAACCACAATTTCTTCTCCTCCTTTTCTAATGAGGGACTATTTCCAAAACCCATGAAAAATGTGTTTTCAGAAACACTTTTGTATTATATATATATATATATATATATATATATATATATATATATATATATATATATATATACATATATATATATATATATTGTTGAGCTCAAAATCTGGTCAGCTCTCCCCCTTGTCCTACGTACTTTGCGGCGTCCCCAAGCCCTGAAGCTGTACACGAACGGTGAGCAAAGGAGACCCTGGCTAAGCCGGGGGACCCTCCGATGCCTAAGTCAGGACACAAGAATCTGGGTCTAAGTTGCAGAGTAGTGGGAGAGCATAAGTTGTTGCGTACCTGTAGCAATGAAGTCCTCACATATTTATACCTAACCATTGAATGATCTGGGTCTGTTAATCATGGCATGATTTACTCATTCAAGGATATTCTCGGATCGTGGGGATATTACGTGCAATCCAAGGATCATGTGTTGTACTATACACATTGTGCGTATCTGTGCCCGAAGTAATCGGCCACGTCTTTTTATAGTAGTTTCCAAGTTTAGCTTAGCGCATAATATACTCACATCTTTCCCCGACCTCGGCCCGGAACAGCCTCCTTCGAAAGGAGATAGGGATGAGGATAAGGGCGAGAGCTCGACCTCCTTTAAATGAAAGATGAAGATGAGGACGAAAATGAGAGCTTGGCTCGACCGTCCTTTCTCGAAGTATAGCTCACCGATCCGACTATTAACCTCGGAGTAGAAGCCCCCTTTGTAACTTGTTGAGGTCTTTCAATTTGTGCATCATGATGACTACTTGTTCGCCCGACGGAATTAGTATGGTCTTGGCCTTTCGAATTATATAGATGGCTCAAATCTTTCCTTGACAATGTAGATGGCTCGGATCTTCTCATAACAGAAGCCCCCTACTCTTCGAGGTCGGATTCCGACTCAAAGAGTAATGACATTTGGGAGATCATCCACTTCCTTAGCCCCGCTCCTTTTCACTGTCATTATGAATATTTGAAGCGTCTCCTTTTCAGGGTTTCCCGTTCGCTGACTGTTCTACGTGTGATGGCGGTTAAGATTTCGAATCGTCATTCACCAATTGCGGTCTGCCATGTATATCCTATGAAGTGTCCAAGCGACGCTCCTTCTTGGCCATGGTTTTACTTATCCAGGACGTGCCGCTCGATGTCAGAATCGTACCATCCGCCAGAGACCGAGTCAGTAGTAAACGGTCACGTGTGTTCCGAAGTCGGCTTGCATCGGTCCCGCTGTGGCCATAATTCCTCACCATTAATGCGTAGATTCTGCCTAGCTTATATAAACCCCCTCCGAAATCGTTCTTTCCATTTGTGTTGTGAATTTCTGCTGGAAATAGCACTCGTTGGAGATTGCTTCTGCCGAAAATCATCCCCATCGGAAATCGCCTCTTGCCGGAAATCGTCCTCACTGGAAATCGCCTCTCACTAGAAATCGTCCTCACCGGAAATCGCCTTTTTCTCCGGAGAGAGGGTTCGGCATATTCTCATAAGCGGTGGAGTCGCACCAATCTTCGCTGAGGCACTGACTGCACAGCTGTGAGTCTTCCTCCACTTAAGTGTATTTTCCTTTCATATTGGGTGTCCACCGAGATGAGTTACGTTCGAGGAGTTGGTTCCAAAGATGAACAAGAAACCTTCGCTTTAGGATCCGGAGGGTCTGAAGGCCCCTTTGGGGTCGTTGGGGCTATGCCCCTTCGCGATTCATCCTCGGCCCAGAGGCTTGCTAATAAAAAGGGTAAAAGCCGTAGCAAGGGAGTAAAGAGGACTTTTCACAACCCTGCAGGACGTCGAAAGCTGGCCTTAGGGGAGGTCGACCTAAACCATTAGTCCCTGGGGGGTCGGTTATAGTCGAGTTCCAGATGAGTCAAATTCTAGAGGATTATTAAATCCCCGACTTAGTTCATATCCAAGCTCCCGACCCCACAGACCAAGCAGGGTCTCCAGTCGAAGGAGAGATCGCCATATTCATATGCGCTCTCCAGTGTGGGCTACAATTCTCCATTCATCCTTTCCTTCGCGAGCTGACTGCACTACTGGGGATTGCGCTGGGGCAATTTGTCCCTAACTCTTGGAGGATTCTGGCCTCTATGTTCGTTCTTTGGCATCGGGTAGGGAACCAGAGGCTGACACTAGGGGAATTTTCTTTTTTGTATATGCCCAAATTTGATAACACAGATAAAGCTTGGTGGTACTACTCGGCTAGGCTTCCGTGTGTCCCAGGTCTGATAACACAGCTTCCCTCTTCCAATAAAGATTGGAAAGAGAAATAGTTCTGGGCTTCAGGAGAATGGGAAGCTTTGGCCTCTGAACTGGATCGGTTGGAAATGCGAGTCCCCACCAAGTTTGCCAATCCAGGTTTTTGAACTTTCTTTTAATCAAATTACACGCTCATTTCCTTTGTGCCAAAATCTTACTGCTTACTTCTTGCAGTTCAACCTAGGAGGTTTCATAGCTCTCTCCTTTCTATAAGCATCAGGTGGACCAGGTCCAAGTTGTTCCTGCTGATTAGCGTACTTAGTTCGAGCTCATCAATCCTGAGAATCTGGTGTCGTCTGGTTTCTGCAGAGTCCAACCTACACTCTTTGCCCTAGGTAAGTGGGGTTAATAGAGTTGAAGATTGATTGACTTTTCGCCTAAAGTCGTTTCTCATTCTCTCATCCTTTTTGCAGGAATGGAGGTCGGGGTTTCGAAGAGGAGAAGGTCACCGCGTCCTCCTATGGACGTCGTTCTTCTGTTTGAACCGAAAACTCAGGCGACGTCCAAGAGGAGGAGAACCTCCGAGGCTAATGTTGAGGCTCCTACTCGTGTTGAAGTCCCGGAGGCCGAGGCTCCTACCTGAGCCGAAGTTAAAGCTCCTTCCCGAGCCGAGGTTGGAGCTCCTGCCCGAGCCAAGGTTGGAGCTCCTGCTCGTGTTGGAGCCCTGGAAGTTGGAGCTCCTGCCCGAGTTGAGGCCATTACCATCTTATCGCCCTCTTCGGGGCAAGCCCCCCAAGCGGGACCTTTCGAACTGAGGAGGGAGGTGGTGGAGGAAACACTCGGTGAGGTAGCCTCGACACGACTCGCAGTCCCCGTGGCTGACATTAAGCCCCAGCTGGGCCATCCTGAAGTCATGACCGGATGTAGGAGCACGCCTGAAGAGGGTGCTCAGATTTCTGCTGCGAGTGGGGTCAGAGGATCTTCCCCCTTTTCCCCCTCTTCGAGGACTTCTGTGCCTCCATCCGTGAACCTGCCTCTCGGTTTTCACATGGCCCAACTAGTTCCTTGGGCTGCTAAGCACGCTCCAGAGGCTCAGATCGCTAAGACCCTCTCTCGTTGTCATGTTAACTTTGTGAACGATTATGCGACCGTGATGTATCAGTCATTGCCAATGATAGTTGAGGTAAAGGAGAAACTGAAAGAGTTGGAACAGCTTAAAGCGGAGCGGGCTGAATTCATGGCCTAGGAGGCGAAGCAAAGGGCGGATCGGGCCAGGTTCGAAGAAGAGAGGGCAGAGCAGAACGCACGGTGGGTAGAGCTTGAGGGGAAACTTGGGGCCTTAATTGCGGAGCTGGAGGAACTCAAGAAGACCGTGATAGAGGCTCAAGTGACAGAGCTTCAACTCCAAGGGGAAGTCACCCGACTTCAGACTCGCTTAGATGCGGTTGAACCTGAACTTGAGAGTTTGCGTCAAACGAAACAAGACTTGGAGTTCAGGGAGACAGAAGCATATCATGCGTTGAGGCGGCGAAAGAGATCTTGGATTCGAAACGTCTTGCTGCGGCCAGACACCTTATTCAGCAAAGGTGGGTCCTCAAGTCTGCTGCATCTACGGAGAGAGCTTCTCTGCGAGCTGAGCTAGAGGCCCAAGCTGTCTTACGAGCGGATGTGACGGTGGCAGAGTATATAAATTCCGCCAAAAGAACTTAGGAGCTGGACAAACTGTACGACTTTGGTTATGACACAGGTTTTGATGCTTGTCTGGCCGAGGTCAAAAAGTTTTACCCAGCTCTGAACTTCGATGTCCTCTCAACGGACCTTACCAGTCGCGACGAGCCCACTACAGGCGTGCCTGAGATCACAGTCGATCCACCCCTTGGCCCTATAGCTGGCCCATCTTCTTGAAAGGGGCTAGATATCGTATATTCCCCCCCCCCTTTTTATTTTTTATTTTTTTTTGGCGAGAAATGTAAATGATAAGGTTTAGCCCTCTAACGAGGGCATATAGATGATGTACTTTCATTACTGCTACTCGTTGACTGTCGATTATAGATCATTTGGTTGATAGGTGGATTTTCTTTAAGGCGTGGCCAAACCAACCCTTTGATGGGTCAGTTCTCTCTGATGTCATTTCATAGGAAAGTGAGAATAGAGTTTCTCCCGTTGAGGACTGAGTTGTGGTCCTGTAGGCCCAGAGAACAAACGGAAGTTCTTCGGCCCAACTGCCTTTTGCTTTTTTCAGTTTTGTCTTGAGATGATGCTTGATGACCTTATTGACTGCCTCCACTTGTTCATTCGAATGGGGATGTCGGGGAGAAGAGTATGCATTCATGATATCGAGCCCTCGACACATGCCTCGAAATTTATCGTTATCAAACTATCGGCCATTGTCTGATACAATGGTTCGCGGAATCCCGAACCGGCAAACGATGTTTTTTCAGACGAAGTCGATCATCGTCTGCTCTATAATTTTAGCGACGAGCTCAGCCTCAGCACATTTGGTGAAGTAGTCAACAGCGACAATGGCGAATTTGACTTGTCCTTTCCCCGTGGGTAGAGGGCCGATGATGTCGATTCTCCACTGAGCGAATGGCCAAGGACCGCTCATAGGGGTCGTTTCTTCTGCGGGTTGCCTCGTCACGGCCGCGAATCGCTGGCATTTATCACATTTCCTAACGTAATCTTTGGAATCCTCCTTGATAGTTGACCAGAAGTACCCTTGTCTAAGTATCTTCAGGGCTAAGGCTCGACTGCCGAAATGATTTCTGCAGATTCCTTCATGAATCTCTCGCATAACGTATTCCGCCTCGTCGGCCCAGAGACACCTGAGGTAGGGTTGGGAATGTCTCTTCTTGTACAAGATACCATCCAGGACGATGTATCGGGCTGCTCGAACTCTGAGCCGTCTAGCTTTCAGCCTGTCCGAAGGGATCTCACCTGTAGTGAGATAATTAAAGATCGGGTCCATCCAGCTCAGACTTGCTTGAACTGGGTTAACTTCCTTCTCCTCCCTGATGATGCTTGGTTGCTCTATGAATTCGACGGGAATGATTCGCGTGATCTTCCCCTCCGCGGCTGAGGCGAGCCGCGCTAGGGCATTAGCCCATGAATTTTCTACTCCCGGGATTTGGTGGATCGTGCAATACTAAAATTTTTCGATTAATTTCCTTGCCTCATCAAGATAAGTGATAATCCTTATTTCCTTAGCCTCGTATTTGGCAGAGATGTGATTTACCACTAACTGGGAGTCGAATCTACTTGAAGAGACTGGACACCTAGACTTGCTACCAATATGAGTCCGGCTAACAAAGCTTTATATTTCGCCTCATTATTTGAGGCTTTGAACCCTAATCTGATTGCGTACTGAACAGTCGTGGAGTCGGGAGCGATCAAGACGATCCCGGTCCTGGCCCCTTTGACATTAGATGACCCATCCATATACAAAATTCATCCTGAATCTGATACTGCTTTTTGGCCACTCGGAAGGGCGGCTGAACTTGTCTCAACTTCAGTTCTGATCTCTCTGGTGCTCGGAGTAGTGAATTCGGTGATGAAGTCGGCTACGGCTTGACCTTTGATTGTCGTTTTCAGACGGAACTGAATGTCGAACTCGCCGAGTTCGATGGCCCACTTGGTCATCCAACCTGACACCTCGGGCCTCTGAAGAACTTGTCTAAGGGGTGAGTTTGTCAACAAGATCACAGAATGAGCTTGGAAATATGGGCGCAATCTCCGAACTGAAACAACGAGGCTAAGCGCTAGCTGTTCCAGGGATGAGTATCTTGTTTTTGCCAGTACTATAGCCTTGCTCACATAATAAACAGGGTGTTGTTTACCTCCGACATCTCTGATCAGAGCCGAGTTGACTGTCAAGGCTGAGACCGCGAGGTAGAGGAATAAAGGTTCACCTTCTTCAGGTTTGGACAACAGTGGGGGTGAACCCAGGTAATGCTTCAGTTGCTGGAAGGCCTGTTCACACTATGACGTCCACTCTGCCTTCTTGTGACCTTTCAACTATTGGAAGAAGGGGAGACTTATCTGTTGCTTTGGATATAAAACGTCCGAGTGCCGCGACTTGTCCTGTAAGGCATTGTATTTCCTTAATAGTCCGAGGTGAACTCATGTCGAGGAGTGCTTTGATCTTTTCGGGGTTCACCTCGATACCTCTCTGGCTAACTTAGAAACCGAGAAATTTTCCCAAGCTAACTCTGAAAATATACTTTGTTGGATTCAGCTTTATCTGGTATTCTCGGAGGACGGCGAACGTTTCTCCAAGATCCGTCAGATGATCGGCGGCTTTGATACTTTTCACTAATATGTCATCGACATATACTTCCATTGTGCGTTCGATCTGTTTGGAGAATATCTGATTTACTAGCCTTTGATACGTTGCCCCAGCATTTTTCAGGCCAAATAGCATGACCCGGTAACAGTAGAGTCTCTTGTTTATGACAAAGGTAATCTTCTGCCTATCTGAGGGGTGCATCGCGATTTGATTATATCCGGAGTAGGCATTCAGGAAAGAAAGTAATTCATGACCCGTCGTGCTGTCTACTAGCTGGTCGATCCGAGGCAACGGGAAACTGTCTTTCGGACAAGCTTTGTTTAAATCCAAGTAATCCACGTAAACTCACCACTTCCCGTTGGCTTTCTTCACCAGCACCACATTTGCGAAATGCACTTCTTCTATAAATCTTGTGTCAAGCAGAACAGAGACTTCATCGGCTATTGCTTCATAACGTTCGGCATTGAACGGTCTTCTTTTCTGCTTGATAGGCTTATCATCTGGATCCACATTCAGCCTGTAGATCATGACTTCTAAAAAAATTCTGGGCATATCTTGGTGAGACCATGCAAAGACGTCCCTATGCTGTCGCAGGAATGTTAGGACCTCGAGTCGTTGTTTAGGATTCAGTGACGTCCTGAGTTGAACAGTTCTGCTCGGATCAGCTTCATCAAGTGGCACTTTCTCCAGGTCTTCCACAGATGAGCCTTCCACGGGCCCTCTGGGGTTTAGGACATTGATGGAAAGCGCCTGCTTAACTGGCCCCTTCTTTACCGCCACCGCGTAACATCTCTTAGCTTCCCGCTGGTCGCCTCGGAGGTAGCCATCCCGCCTTCGGCGGGGAATTTCATCATCAGGTGATAGGTAGAGACGATTGCTCTCATTGCATTGAGAGAGGGTCTGCCCAGGATAACGTTGTGTACCGATGGCACATTGACAACTAAGAAGTTCACCATAAGTGTGACTTAATGTTATCCTTCTCCTTCAGTCACGGGAAGGGAAATGGCTCCTTTAAAAATTACTCTTTCCCCGGCAAAGTCATGTAGGGGGGTCTTCACAGGTATGAGATGAGACCGTGGAATCTCCATTTTTTCAAAAGCTTCTGAGTAGATCACATCAGCGGAACTTTCGGTGTCGACTAAAATGTGGTATACTTTACGATTCGCAATAGTCATGGTGACTACCAGAGCATCGTCATGCGAGTGCTGAATCCCGTGCGCATCTTCTTCTGTGAAGGTCAGAGTGCACGAGCTGACCCGAAGTTCCTTACTGGGTCGTTCGGTTAAATGGACATAGTGTTTCATTTCAGACTTTCTGGAGTGAGCCTTTCGCACCCTATTTGAGTCTCCTCCACCAGACAAGCCCCTGAAGATGGTACATATTTCGGCGAGCTCCTCCGTGGCATTGTTTGGCTGCTCCCTTTCTCTTCTCCGATCAGCTTTCCCTTCCTTCGTGTACCGACGCAGGTGACCTTTTCGAATAAGGGCTTCGATCTCATCTTTAAGGTCTACACAGTTATCCGTATGTGGCCGTGATCTCGGTGGAAGCGACAGTACTTGGGTTTGTCTCGATGGTCCAGATCGGCCCTCATGCAAACAGGTCAGTTCAGTAGTTTTTCTCATCGGATGTCCAATAAGATCTGTTCGGCGGAAGTGTTAAGGGGGGCATAGGAACAGAATCTTCCCTCCGGCCTTCTACTCGGGCGACGATCACGAGGAGTGTGGTCGTCGGTCCCCTTGTTAGGCGGTTGAGAATCCTTGTTCCTGGGCCTCTTCCCCTTACCATTTGGATCAGTCGCTTGAACATTTTTACAGGCATTAGTGAACTCCTCCGTGTTGGTATATTTCTGAGCTTTGGCGATAAGTTCGGCCAGCGTTTTTGGCGGGTTCTTCCCGATGGAGAAAGTAAAATTCTCCTCTTTTAGACCACTGAACATGGCAGCGAGCGTCGTCATAGTCTTCTACCAACAGTGCTTCCTCTTTAAAATGAGCGATGTAATCTTTTAGCGACTCCTTCGGCCCTTGCTTGCTGGCCAACAAGTGAGTGTTGGGTTTTCGACTTCTCTTACCACTAATGAACTGGGTAAGGAATAGTCAGCTCAACTCTACGAAGGAATTGATGGAGGTCAGCTTGAGCTGTCGGTACCAACTCCGAGCGGACCCCGTAAGTGTGATCGAGAAACCCCGGCACATCATTGCATCCGTCGTTGTCTGGATCTGCATCCAGGAGCGGTAGGCTTCCACGTGCTCAGAAGGGTCCCCAGACCCGGAATATTGGATGACAGAAGGTATCCGAAACCTCTGAGGCATCACCTCGTTCATTTTTTCTGAGCTAAAAGGAGGTTCGGTCTCTTCCATCATTGCCTGGACGGCAGCGGGAACTGACGTTGATTGTTGCTTCTTTTCCAGAGCTAAGAACTTGTTGTTGAGTTCCTCGAACCGCTTCTCCCACGAGTCTCTATTTTCCGCCACGATTTCTGTTTTCTACTTCCAGAGTTCTCCTTCCCCTCCATCATTTCAGCCGGTGACGGAGATCCGTTGGTGTCAGGGCTGAGGTAACCGAGGCATTGGTTGGAGCTCGCGTCACGGTATTCTGAGCCGAGGGTCGGATTTGGGTCAGAAGAGGATGGTGACCCAATACAGGCACTTGAGGATGCTGGGGTGCCTCGGGTCTCACACTCCTTGGCATGGAATGAGCTTTCACAACCGGGCCGACTGGTTCAGGGACAGGATCTTCTTGAGCCGGATGCGACTGCGGCTCCTGTTGCTGCTTCATCCTGTTTACTTCATTACGCAAGGCTTATATCTCGCCCTGCATGGCTCGATACTTGCTCGCTCAATTGCGAGAATGCTGGGAAGGTCCCGGGGCTGATTCCACATGAAGTAGCGAGGAGGAACGAGTTTGCTCGTTCTGCTCTGGTTCCGCAGCTACTGTTTTCTTCTTTCCTCTTACCATTATACTCGAGAATAGGAACCTGACTTTTTGTATCAGTTTTCCACAGACGGCGCCAAAAAATGTTGAGGTCAAAATCTAGTCAGCTCTCCCCCTTGTCTTACGTATTTCGCAGCGTCCCCGAGCCCTGAAGTTGTACATGAACGGTGAGCAAAGGAGACCCTGGCTAAGCTGGGGGACCCTCTGATGCTTAAGTCAGGACACAAGAATCTGGGTCTAAGTTGCAGAGTAGTAGGAGAGCATAAGATGTTGCGTACCTGTAGCAATGGAGTCCCCGCGTATTTATATCTGGCCATTGAATGATTTGGGTCCGTTAATCATGGCATGATTTACTCATTCAAGGATATTCTCGGATCGTGGGGATATTATGCGCAATCCAAGGATCATGTGTTGTATTATGCACATCATGCGTATCTGCGCCCAAAGTAATCGGCCACGTCTTTTTATAGCAGTTTTCAAGTTTAGCTTGGCGCATAATATACTCGCATCTTTCCCCGACCTCGGTCCGGGACAGCCTCCTTCGAAAGGAGATAGGGATGAGGATGAGGGCGAGAGCTTGGCCTCTTTTAAATGGAAGATGAAGATGAGGACGAAAATGAGAGCTCGGCTCGGCCGTCCTTTCCCGGAGTATAGCTCGCCGATCCGACTATCAATCTCCGAGTAGAAGCCTCCTTTGTAACTTGTTGAGGTCTTTCAATTTGTGCATCATGATAACTACTTGTTCGCCCGACTGAGTTAGTATGGTCTCGACCTTTGGAATTATATAGATGGCTTGGATCTTTCCTTGACAATGTAGATAGCTCGGATCTTTCCTTAACATATATAATATTTTTATTATTAAAGTATATATTTAAAATTAATATTTTGCAACAGGACTTGTGTAGTAAAAATGAATTGAGAATATGAAAACTCTATTAGAATTGAGTTTTTTGTGGCTACGTTTGCGAGTCGAAAACATGTGAATTATTCGGTTTCTTGTCAGTTTTGAAGGTAAGCTTGGACATTGCGACAATTTGACTTTTCGTGGGCCACAACATATAAAGTAAATTGATAGTTGAAAACTTCTTTCTCTACTCAACTCTCCAGCCACTTGATGCAGATTGCGTGGTGTGGCGCCCACCAGGGTGTATGTTGACGTGGCAAAGTTTTATGGCCCCACATGATGCGTGTGTTATATCCATGCTATCCATCCATTTTGCAAGATATTTTAGAGCATGAGCCCAAAATATAAGGTAGATCTAAAGCTCAAGTAGGCCACACCATATAAAGCAGCGGCAAAAATGAAGAAATCCAAAACTCTAATATATCACACCTCACAAGTTAGCGGGGGATTGAACGTCTACCATTGAAAACTTCCTTGGGGCCGCGGAAGTTTTGGATCAAGCTGATATTTATATTTTCCATTCATCCGTATGTATAACCTTATCAATAGGTTGTATGGAAAATAAACATATTAGTGGGCGCACTAGAAAGGTTTCAACAAAAAGGCTTCAATGGCTCGCTGCTTTTTGTGATGTGGTCCAGTTAAGATCTGCTTCATTTTTTATCTCATGCCTTGAAATGAACCCGTAAAATATTAATGGATGAACGGTGTGAACACAACGCATACATTATTTAACACACCAATGTTGCCGGTAGTGTGTACCACACTACACAAGGAGAGTGGAAGCGGATTGTGTACTGAGTAAGCGTAATGTGTTACTCTGTGGGTCCACACTGATTTATCTATTTTATCCGCTCCATTCATCCATTTTAAATAGATAATTTTATTACTTGAGAACAAAATGAAGCATATACAAAGCTAAAGTGGACCACAATATATGAAACAAAGTTAATTGAACATCTATAGTTGAAAAATACTTAGGGGATATAGAAGTTTTGGATCAAGCTGATATTTGTTTTTTTCTCTTCATCAATATCTATGTGATCTTATGAACAGGTTAGATTACAAATAAACATCATTATAGGCCCTAAAAAATTTTCAACAGTGGAAATCACTATCACCACAGTTTCTATGGTTTGGTCCACTTGAGGTTGGATATGCTTAAATTTTGTGGTCAACCTGTAAAATGATCTGAAAAAAATGGATGGACCGCATGAATAAATTACATACATTCACGGTGGGCATAACAGAGTTTTCTCAGTCCGGTAAAAGTGTACCTAGTAACTCAGGCGGAGTACACCCAGATCCATAGTGCAATGGGCGAACGAAGATACCTCGTTTCAACTCTTGAGGTCTTCGGCATCGATCCATAGCGGGGGTGGCTAACATGGAGTGTGTGTACTGACATGGGTGTGTACTAACGAGTTAACCCTTAAAAAAAAAAAAAAAAAAAAAAAAAAAAAAAAAAAACCAACCCTCAGGCTGGAGTACCACACGCCAGCTACTTAGCTGGTGTGGATAGCGCTCCTCGAGCTCCGGTTTGTGCGTACGGTTCAAAGGAGATCAAAGTTACATGTGCCCCGCAATGATGTATTTATCATATCTACTCTGTTCATTCATTTTGTTACCCAAGGATCGAGTGGACCACACCGCAAATAGAGGTGGGATAATGATTCTTACCTTTACTACATTCTTGGGGCCCACTATAACGTTTAATTTCCATCTAATCTGCTGGTAATGTCATACAGATCCGGATGAAGAGAAAAAACAAATATCTTATTGATTCAAAATATTTGTTACCTAAAGGGTTTCAATGGTAGGCGTTCAATAACCCACTGCTTTTTATAATGTGGTCCACTTGATTTTTTTAATCTGTCTTATTTTCAGGATCAGGCCCTAGGATGAGCTCACCAAGTGGACGGATGGTTTGGATATAACTCATACCTCATTATGGGACTTACATAACTTGATGATGTCAACACACCAGATACATCGGTGGTGTGTGATACACCATCCAATCGGCTTCCGATTTGGTGGGGCACGGATTAGGTACTACCTCCGCCCGTCTGGAGCTTAGGACGGGCTGGACGTGTAACCCCTTGATTAGTGGAGAGTGGTTACGTCATATGGCATAGGACACGTCAACAAACGGAGCCGTTAGCTCGCGCTTATACTCGGTCCACTGAGAACCCCAACCGTCTCCTATCTTTTTTTTTAGTTTTTAACATTTTCCGTGCGCAAAGTATCGAGACTTGCTACTAAAGTAACGTCGCCGAGTTTTGTGGGCCCCATAATGATGCGTGTGTTGTATCCACACCGTCCATATATTTGGAGAAATCATTTTAGGGCATGATACAAAGAATAAGTCAGATCAAAGGCTAGAGTGGATCCCACCACAAAAAAAAAAAGTGGAGAGAGTGATGCCTACTGTTGAAACCTTCTGAAGGTCACCATGATGTTTATTTGAGATCCAACCTGTTCATGTATTAACTTAGACATGAAAGAAAGGAAAACACGGATAACATCTTGATCAAAAACTTTTGTTCCCCTTATAACTTTTTAATGATAGGCGTCAATCTCTCCACTGTTTTTGTATGGTGGGGTCCACTCGAGATTTGGATCTAACTCATTGTTTGGACCACGATCAAATATGATCTCTCCAAATGAATAGACGGTGTGGATACAAAACATATATCATGGTGGGGTCCATAGAACTTGGGTTACGTCACTTCATAGCAAGTATGGCTGTTCAATCCGCACACCAAATAGATACCGTGCTTTCTAAGAAACCCAAATACAATTACGAAATGAGAAATTTCCAACAGTACGACCCATATATGGCCCCATCAACCTTTTGAAGCCCACTTGCTTTTCACCTCCCAAGAATAAGCCCCTGCTGTACGGCCCCATTTCTCAGGTCAAAAATGCCCCTGCTTTTCCGCTTTTCATGAGAGTTGGGGCTACCTTTGGCTACGGATTATAACCGTATCTATAGCTGTAACAGCGATGTACTTCGATATATCGAAGTTCTTTCGATTAATCGAAAAAGGTCTAAAACACTCCAGCGAGTTTGCCTCAAAAATCCTGCAATTTTTGATTAATCGAATGTCTTTCGATTAATCGAAAAAGGTATTTTATCTTTAACTACGGATTATAATCGTAGCCATAACTGTAGTCTGTGTCAATCTATGAAATTTTTTATTTTTTATTTTTTACATGGAGAACTTTATTCTACCTACAATTTTCTCAAATGCATATTTATATAAATATGTATATATAAGCATATATAAAAAAAAAAAAAAATCTCTCTTTTTTTCATTTCTTTCTTTATTCATTTAACAAGAATATCTTCTAAACCAAACTTAGTTACTTGATGTACCCTATATGATTTTAGGGTAGGAGAAGCTACTTTAGCCAATTAACCTAGTTATTTTCCAAGATTCCATCAGGTCGACGGTCGAAAATTCATTTTATTCACTTTGCGGTCAATTTTATTCACAGAAATTCACGGTCACTTCCGTGCGTTTCACTTCACGGTCACTTCCGTGCATTTCGCGGTCCAATCGCTTCACTTCACCCTCATTTCCATGCATATCACAGTCATTCCCGCATATTCCGTGTTGATTCACGGTCATTTCAATGCATTTCGCAGTCCCGTATCTTCACTTCACGGTCACTTCCGTGCATTTCGCGGTCCAATCGCTTCACTTCACCCCCATTTCCATGCATATCACGGTCATTTCCGCATATTCCGTGTTGATTCACGGTCATTTCGATGCATTTCGCGGTCTCGTGTCTTCACTTCATGGTCATTTTCATGCATTTTGGGGTCCAATCGCTTCACTTCACCTCCATTTTCATGTATATCACGGTCATTCCCTCATATTCCGTGTTGATTCACGGTCATTTCGACACATTTCCCGGTCCCACGTCTTCACTTCATGGTCATTTTTGTGCATTTCGCGGTCCAATCGCTTCACTTCACCCCCATTTCCATGCATATCACGGTCATTCCCACATATTCCGTGTTAATTCACGGTCATTTCGCGGTGAAGTGACCGTAAAATGCATAGAAATGACCGTGAAGTGAAGGCGAATGGACCGTGAAATGCGCAGAAATTACTGTGAAGTGAAGGGGCATGACGGTGCAAGGCATCAAAATGACCATGAATCAACACGGAATAGGCGGGAATGACCGTGATATG
Source organism: Magnolia changhungtana (assembly GCA_030180095.1). NCBI lineage: Eukaryota > Viridiplantae > Streptophyta > Magnoliopsida > Magnoliales > Magnoliaceae > Magnolia > Magnolia changhungtana. The sequence continues at coordinate 4,373,598 of JASAUF010000396.1, read as the reverse complement.
CATAGAAATGGCCGTGACGTATAGCGATTGGACCGTGAAATGCGCGAAAATGACCGTGAAGTGAAGGGGCATGACTGTGAAATGCACCAAAATAACCGCGAATCAACACAGAATAGGCGGAAATGACCATAAAATGCATGGAAATGACCGTGAAGTGAGGCGAATTGACCGTGAAATGCGCGAAAATGACCATGAAGTGAAGGGGCATGACCGTGAATCAATACGGAATAGGCGGGAATGACCGCGATATGCATGAAAATCACGGTCATTCCCACTTATTCCGTGTTGATTCATGGTCATTTTGACGCATTTCACGGTCATGCCCCATCACTTCACGGTCATTTCTACGCATTTTCAGGTCCAATCGCCTCACTTCACGGTCATTTTCATGTATATCACGGTCATTCCTGCATATTCCGTGTTGATTCACGGTCATTTCAACACATTTCGCGGTCCCACATCTTCACTTCATGGTCATTTTCGTGCATTTCGCGGTCCAATCGCTTCACTTCACCCCCATTTCTATGCATATCACAGTCATTCCCACATATTCCCTGTTAATTTATGGTCATTTCGACGCATTTCGCGGTCCCGTGTCTTCACTTCATGGTCATTTTTGTGCATTTCGCGGTCCAATTGCTTCACTTCTTTTGATTCACGGTCATTTCGACGCATTTTACAGTCCCGCGTCTTCACTTCACGGTCATTTTTGTGGATTTCGCAATCCAATCGCCTCACTTCACCAGCATTTCCAGGTATATCACGGTCATTCCCGCATATTCTGTGTTAATTCACGGTCATTTTGACGCATTTCACGGTCCCGCGTCTTCACTTCACAGTCATTTTCGTGCATTTCGAGGTCCAATCGCTTCACTTCACCCCCATTTCCATGCATATCATAGTCATTCCCGCATATTCTGTGTTGATTCATGGTCATTTTGACGCATTTCGCGGTCCCGCATCTTCACTTCATAGTCATTTTCGTGCATTTCGCGGTCCAATCGCTTCACTTCACCCCCATTTCCATGCATATCACGGTCATTCCAGCATATTCCGTGTTAATTCATGGTCATTTCGGCGTATTTCACAGTCATGCCCCTTCACTTCACGGACATTTCCTCGCATTTTCCGGTCCAATCGCCTCACTTCACGGTCATTTCCATGCATATCACGGTCATTCTCGCCTATTCCATGTTGAATCACGGTCAATTTGACGCACTTCACGGTCAATTCGCTTCACTTCACGGCCATTTTCATGCACTTCGTGGTCAATTCACTTAACTTCACCGTCATTTCCATGCATTTTACGGTCATTCCCGGCAATTCTGTCTTCATTCACGGTCAATTCGATGCACTTCACGGTCAATTCACTTCACTTCACGCTCATTTTCACGCACTCCGCGGTCAATTCACTTCACTTCACGGTCATTTCCATGCATTTTACGGTCATTCCTGGCAATTGCGTGTTGATTTACGGTCATTTCCATGCATTTCATGGTCAATTCCCTTCACTTCACGGTCATTTCCACGCATTTCACGGTCAATTCGCTTTACTTCACGGTCATTTCCATGCATTTCACGGTCATTCCTAGCGATCTCATGTTTATTCACTGTCATTTCCATGCATTTCACAGTCATTTCCATTCACTTCATGGTCATTTCCACGCATTTCACGGTCAATTCGCTTCACTTCACCGTGAAGTGAAGGGAAATGACCTTGAATCAACATGGAATCATCGAGGATGATCGTGAAATGCATGGAAATGACATTGTAAGTTAAGTGAATTGACCGCGAAGTGCATGGAAATGGGCGTGAAGTGAAGTGAATTGACCGTGAAGTGCATCGAATTGACCGTGAATCAACACGGAATCGCCAGGAATGACCGTGAAATGCATGGAAATGACGGTGAAGTGAAGTGAATTGACCGCGAAGTGCGTGAAAATGGCCGTGAAGTGAAGTGAATTGACCATGAAGTGCATCGAAATGACCATGAATCGACACGGAATAGGCGGAAATGACCGTGATATGCATGGAAATGACCGTGAAGTGAGGCAATTGGACTGGGAAATGTGAGGAAATGACCGTGAAGTGAAGGGGCATGACCCTTCACTTCACGGTAATTTCCGCGCATTTTACGGTCCATTCGCCTTCACTTCACGGTCATGCCACTTCACTTCACAGTAATTTCCGCACATTTCACGGTCCATTCGCTTTCACTTCACAGTCATTTCCATGCATTTCACGGTCACTTCACCGCGAAATGCGTCGAAATGACCGTGAATCAACACAGAATATGCGGGAATGACCGTGATATGCATGGAAATGGGGGTGAAGTAAAGCGATTGGACCGCGAAATGCATGAATATGACCGTGAAGTGAAGACGTGATACCGCAAAATGCGTCGAAATGACCGTGAATCAACACAGAATATGCGGGAATGACCGTGATATGCATGGAAATGGGGGTGAAGTGAAGCGATTGGACTGCGAAATGCACGAAAATGACCATGAAGTGAAGACGCGGGACCGCGAAATGCGTCGAAATGACCGTATATGCATGGAATTGGGGGTGAAGTGAAGCGATTGGACCGCGAAATGCACGAAAATAACCGTAAAGTGAAGATGCGGGACCGCAAAATGTGTCGAAATGGCCATGAATCAACACGGAATATGTGGAAATGACCGTGATATACATGAAAATGGGGGTGAAGTGAAGCAATTGGACCGCTAAATGCACAAAAATGACCGTGAAGTGAAGACGCGGGACCGCGAAATGCGTCGAAATGACCATGAATCAACACGGAATATGTGGGAATGACCGTGATATGCATGAAAATGGGGGTGAAGTGAAGCGATTGGACCGCGAATGCACGAAAATGACCATGAAGTGAAGATGCAGGACCGCGAAATGCGTCGAAATGACCGTGAATTAACACGGAATATGCGGGAATGACCGTGATATGCATGGAAATGGGGGTGAAGTGAAGCGATTGGACCACGAAATACACGGAAGTGACCGTGAAGTGAAGACGCGGGACCGCGAAATGCATCGAAATGACCGTGAATCAACACGGAATATGCGAGAATGACCGTGACATGCATGGAAATGGGGGTGAAGTGAAGCGATTGGACCACGAAATGCATGAAAATGACCGTGAAGTGAAGACACAGGACCGCGAAATGCGTCGAAATGACCGTGAATCAACACGAAATATGCAGGAATGACCGTGATATACATGGAAATGAGGATGAAGTGAAGCGATTGGACCGCAAAATGCACGAAAATGACTGCGAAGTGAAGTCGCGGGATTGCAAAATACGTCGAAATGACCGTGAATCAACACGAAATATGCGAAAATGACCGTGATATGCATGAAAATGGGGGTGAAGTGAAGTGATTGGACCGCAGAATGCACGGAAGTGATCGTGAAGTAAAGACGCGGGACCACGAAATGCATCGAAATGACCGTGAATCAACACGGAATATGCAAGAATGACCGTGATATGCATGGAAATGGGGGTGAAGTGAAGCAATTGGACCGTGAAATGCATGAAAATGATTGTGAAGTGAAGATGCGGGACCGCGAAATGCGTCGAAATGATCGTGAATCAACACAGAAAATGCGGGAATGACCGTGATATACATGGAAATGGGGGTGAAGTGAAGCGATTGGACAACAAAATGCACGAAAATGACCGTGAAGTGAAGACGCGGGACCATGAAATGCGTCGAAATGACCATGAATCAACACGGAATATGCGGGAATGACCGTGATATGCATGGAAATGGGGGTGAAGTGAAGCGTTTGGACCGTGAAATGCACGGAAGTGACCGTGAAGTGAAATTCATGGAAATGACCGTGAATTTCCGTGAATGAAATTGACTGCAAAGTGAATGAAATTGATTTTCGACCATCAACCTGATGGAATCTTGGAAAGTAAACTAGGTTAGTTGGCTAAAGTAGCTTCTCCTACCCCAAAATCATATAGGGTATATCAAGTAACTAAGTTTGGTTTAGAAGATATTCTTGTTAAATGAATAAAGAAATAAATGAAAAAAATCAAGAATTTTTTTTTATATGCTTATATATACATATTTATATAAATATGTATTTGAGAAAATTGTAGGTAGAATAAAGTTCTCCACGTAAAAAATAAAATAAAAATAAAAATAATACAAAATTTCATAGATTGGCACAGACTACAGTTATGACTACGATTATAATCCGTAGCTAAAGATGAAATACCTTTAAATCGAAAGACCTTCGATGCATATAAAAGGACATATTGAAATGGCATGGGCGAGGGCTATAGCGACGGTTATTATCCGTAGCCATAGAATGACCCGTAGCGAAAAGTTCCTGGTTTATTTATTTATTTATTTATTTATTTTTATTATTATTATTATTATTATTATTATTATTTTGCTGTTGTTATCCCACCGCTATTTTTGGGTCCTATTATGAGGTATGTGTTATATCCAAACCGTCCATCTTTTTGGCGAACTCGTATTAAGGCTTGAGATGAAAAATAAGACAGATCTACCTATCAAGTGGACCACACTGTTAAAGGCTGTGGAGGATTGAACGTCTACCATTGAAACCCTTTTAGGGGTCACAGAAGTTTTGGATCATTATGAAATTTGTTTTTCCTCTTCATCCAGGTCTTTGTGACCTTATGAATAGATTGGACGGAAAATAAATGTTTTGGTGGGCCCTACAAAATTTTTAACGGTGAAAATCAAATTTTCCGCTGCTCTTCGTGGTGTGGTCCAGTTGATCTTTAGGATATGATTTTTTTTTAGATAATGCTCCGAGATGATCTCGAAATATGGATGAATGTTGTGGACATAATAAATACCTAACTGTGGGGCCCACGTAACGTTGATCTCTTTGAACAGTTCGTACAACTCGGAGTTTGAGGAGTGTAAACGCTCGGCTTCGAGCACCAGCCGATCCGCCTCAGGAAGGAAAGCAGCGGCATTTTCGACCTGAGAAATGGGGCCGTACAGCTAGGGAGTATTCTTGGAAGGTAAAAAGCGGGTGGGCTTAAAAAGGTTGTTGGCCATATACAGGTCGTACAGTTGGAAATTTCTCTTACGAAATCGGATTGCGTCATGAGTACGCTCTTGTATTGAGTATGTGTTTTATCCACGTTGTCCATCTGATTTTTCAGATCATTTTAAGGGTTCAACCCAAATTTAAAGTATATCTAAAGCTTAAATAGACCATATTACATGAAGCAGTGGAATTATTTATTTCCACCGTTGAAACCTTTCTAAGGCCCAATGATGTTTATTTGTCATCCAAATGGTTCATAAGATCACAATGACATGGATGAACGGAAAACACAAATATCAGCTTGATCTAAAACTTATACTGCCTCTTAAGAATTTTTCAAAAGTAGACGTCAATTTACACTGTTTCCAGTGGTGTGGTCCACTTGAGATTTGGATATGCTTGATATTTTGGTTAAAGCCCTAAATTTAGGTGATAAAACGGATGGACGGAGTTTATACAATGCATAAACTGCGGTGGACCCCATAGAGTTTATTCAATACGGTTAGTGTACGTTACTCAGTAAGCAATCCGCTTCCTGCAATTACCCGGATGGGATTCACGAATTAGACAGGCTTCCAAAGTGACTTCACCAACTTTTGTGGGCCCACCATGATGTATGTTTTGTACACTGTCCACGCATTTTGAGAGATCATCTAAGGGCATGATAAAAAGAATGAGGCAGATCCAAGGCTGTAGTGGACCCCACCACAGAAGACGGTGGAGAGAATGACACCCACAGTTGAAACCTTCTGAAGGTCCACAATGATGTTTATTTCAGATCCAACCTGTTCATGTGCTAAAGTAGACATGAAAGAAGGAAAACATAAATATCTGCTTGATCGAAAACTTTCATGGCCCTTAGAACTTTTTAATGGTGAGCGTCAATTTTTCCACCGTTTTCTGTGGTGGGGTCCACTGGAGCTTTGGATCTGACTCATTCTTTGTATTATGCCCTAATATTATTTCTCCAAATGGATGGACGGTGTGGATACACAACATACATCATGGTAGGGCCACATAAGTTGATGACATCAACTCGCCTTGAAGACAAAAAAAAAAAAAAAAAAAAAAAAAAAAAAAAAAAAAAAAACGTTTGGAGTTTTTTTGAAAAACTCCATTCCGTTTGATGATGTGTCACTGTCTTCTGACATAACTGCTCTCCGCTAATCAAACCAATGAAGGGAAAAAACAAATATCAGCTTGATCCAAAACTTTTATGGCCCCCAAAAAGTTTTTAATGGTCGACGTTCATTCAACACTGTTTTAAGTAATGTGGTCCAATTGAGATTGGGATATATCTAATTGTTGGTCTAATACCATAAAATGATCTATAAAAATAGATGGATAGCATAGATAAAACAGATACATCATGGTGGGGCTCACAGAGCACAGACCACCAGCCAATGGCTGGTGGCAGGGGGATTAGCCAATCCGTGGCTGGTGTTCGTGCTCAGTGGGCTCCACCATAATGTATGTATTTCATCCATTCCGTTCATCCATTTTAAAAGATACTTTTAGGTTTTGTCTCAAAAATGAGAGTAATATAAACCTCAGGTGGGCCACACCACAGGAAAACAACAATGATTGGATATCCAACATTTAAATGCTTCTGAGGCCCACTATACTTTTTATTTGAAATCCAATACGTTGATTAGGTCATACAGACCCAGATGAAGGGAAAAAACAAATATCAGCTTGATCCAAAACTTTTATGGTCCCCAAAAAGTTTTTAATGGTCGACGTTCATTCAACACTGTTTTATGTAATGTGGTCCAATTGAGATTGGGATATATCTAATTGTTGGTCTCATACCATAAAATGATCTATAAAAATAGATGGACAGCATGGATAAAACAGATACATCATGGTGGGGCCCACAGAGCACCGACCACTAGCCAATGGCCGGTGGCAGGGGGACTAGCCAATCCGTTTCCGTGATGGAAACGGATTGGCTACTCCCTCGCCACCAGCCCTGTGGCTGGTGTTCGGTGCTCTATGGGCTCCACCATGATGTATGTATTTCATCCATTCCATTCATCCATTTTTAAAGATACTTTTAGGTTTTGTCTAAAAATGAGAGTAATATAAACCTCAGGTGGACCACACCACAGGAAAACAGCAGTGATTGGATATCCAACATTTAAATGCTTCTGAGGCCCACTGTACTTTTTATTTGAAATCCAATACGTTGATTAGGTCATACAGACCCAGATGAAGGGAAAAAACAAATATCAGCTTGATCCAAAACTTTTATGGCCCCCAAAAAGTTTTTAATGGTCGACGTTCATTCAACACTATTTTCTGTAATGTGGTCCAATTGAGATTGGGATATATCTAATTGTTGGTCTAATACCATAAAATGATCTATGAAAATAGATGGACAACATGGATAAGACAGATACATCATAGTGGGGCCCACAGAGCACCGACCACCAGCCAATGGCTGGTGGCAGGGGGACTAGCCAATCCGTTTCCTTAGGTGATACCTCGGCCAGACGCGGATTTCGAGAGAAAGCCTTTTGCAGGAGGTTCCTGCGCTAGAAACTAAGGTGGGGCCTACCGGGATGTTTGTGAGAAATCCACCCTGTCCATCCATTTTTTTGAGATCATTTTAGAACATGAGACCAAAATTGAGCAGTACCCTAGACTCAAGTGGGCCGCACTAAAGGAAAATGTGTGTATGAAAATTTTTGCCGTTGAAACGTTCCTGCATCGACAATGATGTCTATATGACATCTATACCGTTTATAACATCATTCATGTTGGGATGAAATGAAAACACAAATATAATCCTGATTCACAGCTTATGTAGCCACACGAATATTTCAACTGTTGACGTTCAATACTCAAACGTTTTTAGTCCACTTGAGTATTTGATACGGTTCATTTTTGGCATTATGTCCTAAAATAAGATCACAAAATGGATGAATGGAGTGGATTTCTCAAAAACATTACCTCGGACCCCACCTAAGTTCCCAGCGCAGGAACTTCTTGGGAAAGGCTTTCGCAGGAATCCCCGTCCACCCCTGCCGGAGGTGGATTTCCTGCTAAACCCCTTCCAAGGAGTTCCTCCGTCGGGGATCCAGGTGGGGCCCACTATGATGTTTTGGAAAAAATCATCCCCATCTATCCATTTTTTTAATTCCATTTTAAGATATGATGCCAAAAATGAACCGTGTCCAATGTTTAAGTGGGCAGTAATAAAGGAAAAGATGGTCAAGGAAATTCCTACTGTTGAAACCTCCCTGGGTTTAACAGTGATGTTTATATGCCATCCATTCCGTTAATAATGTCATTCCTACTGGTATGAACTAAAAATACAAATATTAACATTTTCAAAACTTAGGTGGCCCCACGAATATTTCAACTGTGGATGTTCAATTATCACGTTTCTGAACCACTTGAGCATTGGATACGGTTCATTTTTGGTATCATGTCTTAAAATGAACTCACAAAACTGATGGACGAGGAGGATTTCTCACCAACATCACAGTGGCTCCCACCTGGGTTCCCAGCGCAGGAACTTCCTGGGAAAGGCTTCGGCAAGAAATCCACATCCACCCTGAACTCACCCAAATAGGCTGGTGTACCACACACCAGCTGTATAGCTGGTGTAGGTACTTATGGTGCGAAGGCGAGCGCTGACACTCCTCCAGCTCTAAGTTGTAGGAAGGTTTCAAATGAGATCAAAGTTACATGGCCCATAGTGAAGTATTTATTATATCCACACCGAGATCATTTTAGAGTATTATATATATATATAAAATGAATCATATCTAAAGATCAACTGGACCACACCACCAATAGTAGCAGGAGAATGATTTTCATCATTAAAAAATTCATAAGCCCCATCATAACATTTATTTTCCATCCAATTTGTTCATAGGTTCATAAGGTCACAAATACCTGGATGAAGATGAAAAAAAAATCATATTGATCCAAAACTTCTGTGAACCCTAAAAGGGTTTCAATGGTAGACGTTCAATCCCCTACTACTTTTTGCAGTGTGGTCCACTTGATAGTTAAATTTGTCTTATTTTTCTTCTCAAACCTTAAGACGATCTCGCCAAATGGATGGACAGTTTGGATATAACACATACTTCATGATTAGACCCACAAAACTTATTGACGTCAATACATCAGCGATGTAGCTGGTGTGAGATACACCGGCCAATCCACTTCCTCACACAAGACGATGACGCCCTTACCGTCGGGTTATTGTGGGGCCCAACTTGATATATATATATATATATATATATATATATATATATATATATATATATATATATATATATATATATATATATATATATATATACATACTATGTATCCATGCTGTTCATCTGTTTTCCCATATCATTTTAGGGGATGATCCCAAAAAATGAAGCAGATCCAATTATCAGGTGGACTGGTGAGTGACCATCCTATCATTAAAAACTTCTTAAGGCGCATCTTAATACCTCCACATTTTTTATTTACCATCCAATCTATTGATAATGTCACATAAGCCTAGATGAAGGGACAAAACAACTATAAGTTGGATCCAAAACTTTTGTGGCCCATTAATAGTCATTCACCACTTTTTCCTATGGTGCGGTCCATAATTGATTTGTATCTACTCAATTTTTGGTATAACGCACTTAAATGAGCTGAAAAAATGGATGGGCAGTGTGATTATGAAACACATTCATTAAGGTGGACCCAACACGGTAAGGGTACTAACACCCACTAAGATGCTATTCTGCTCCCCCTTTTTTTTATACGACGGAATATCAAAATATAGCTATATAGCTGGTGCATGCCAATCCACTTCCCGTCGGAAGTGGATTGGATGGTCTACCACACACCAGCTATATAGCTAGTGTAGTTAAGTGTCTTGCGAAGATGAGGGCTGATCCTCCTCGAGCTCCGCATTGTATGAACGGTTCAAAAGATATTAAAGTTATGTGGGCCCCACAATAATTTATTTATTATACCCACACTGTTCACCCATTTTTTGAGATCATTTTAGATATTATCCAAAAAAAAATCAATCATATCCAAAGATTAACTAGACCACACTACAAGTAGCAGCAGAGATGATGATTTTCACTGTTAAAATTTTCGTAAGGCCCACCATAATGTTTATTTTCCATCCAATATGTTCATAAGCTCACAAAGACCAGGATGAAAAGGAAAAATAAATTTCATATTGTTCCAAAACTTCTTTGAACCCTAAAAGGGTTTGAATGGCAGATGTTTAATCCCCCACTACTTTTTTCAATATGGTCCACTTGATCGTTAAATGTCTTTTTTTCATCTCAAGCCTTACGACAAGCTTCAAAAATGGATGGACGGTTTGGATATAACACATACCTCATGATGGTACCCACGGAACTGGCTGACGTCAATACAACAGCTATATAGCTTGTGTGTGGTACACCAGCCAATCCGCTTCCGGCTTACATGATGGAGAGAACAGATCACACACGTTGTAAGACCCATATCCTAGACCGTACCGTTCCATAGGCCTCCGCGGGCCTCCCGGTCGAATTCCGGCGACTCGCAATCTATAACCGACATCTGTGTGCAATCCTAAGACGGATCCTGTCGGTCTGAGTTGGTTCGACCTGAAACTTGTACCAGTGCGAACGCGCCGTCGCCACGGTTCTGATGCCGCGTCTCGCGCGCCGAGGCGATACTCAGGCCAGAAGATGTGGGCTCGCTTTCTGTTCGAGAAACTCCGCGCATTTGTGAAATCTCAAAAGAATCTCTACAACTTGTCAAATCAACCAAGTACATGCCACATCACTCAAAAGCAATCCAAAGTCAACTCTTTCTCTCTCCACCCATCCCTTTCAAGTACACACCTATCACTCCCCATCACTCCATCACCTCTCACCATGCCTCTCTCCTTACATCCTCTCTCTTTCATCTCTCTCTCTCTCTCTCTCTCTCTCTCTCTCTCATTTCTAAGCAACCCACGTCCATGGCTTTCATGAAAAGTAAGTGTGGCCCACCTCATACCTCACATCTCCACCATCCAAGCTTCATCTCAGCCTTTGAATCTTGTCCACTAGAGCTTTAGAATACATTGATGGAAGGAGAAGTCCGTGATCAAAGGTGGGTGTTCTATTCTCTCTCTCCCTTTTTCTTTGCATGTTATATCGTGGCCCACCGTGTGATATGTTTCACATCCATGGCGTCCACCTAGTGGGCCTACCTAGCAGTCCATTTACCGGGGCCTAATTGAAGAAAATACACAAATATACATTTTATCTAAGGATGGTGGGTCCCACTCGTGTGGACCCACCCCAATGTGAAGTACATAGTGCCATGTGGGACCTATTTGATGAAATACAACTCACACCGTTAGGGTCGCTGGACATGATTTTGTGAAGCGTGAACAGACAATGGGATGCACTGCAGCGGCTGCAAGTGCTTTGCATGAACAAAAATATTAGCTTGATTCCAAACTCTTGGGTGGGCCGCTCATGCAGGCTCCACCTTGATGTATGTATATAATCCACGCCGTCCATTCCGTTGCTTAGCCCATTTTAGGCGTTGAGCCAAAATTTGAGACCAATCTGATAATCAAGAGGGTCATACCATAGGAAATAGTGTTTTTGACCATTGAAACCCACCATGATCTTTTACTCGCCAAATCATATCGCATATTGGACTTTTTGGGACGGTCTTGAGCTATGGATTCCAATGGTTGGAGTGGATCTACATGATACGGACCCCACCTACCAAAAACCATGAGAAAACTGTTTTTAAAAGAAAAAAATAATGTTATACAGTAGACGCTGCTGTCAGCATCTCTGCAGCAACGTCCGCTGCTTTGGATGGCAACGGTCAGTGGGCCCCATCTCAGGTCCCACCATGATGTGAGTTAAACACCAGGGTTGTGCATTTAGTGGGCCCTCCTCCCAGCTGTGGGCTGCCCAACAATCAACCGTATGTGGTGCTCAGGTGGCCCACATCACAGGGAACAATGAGGATTGAACTTCTACCGTTCAAACCCTTTTGGGTGGTCATGAAAGCTTTGGATCATTATGAAATTTGCTTTCCGTCTTCATTTGGGTCTGCGTGACCTCATCAACAGATTGGATGGCATATAAACATTCTAGTGGGCCCCACGTGGGACCCACTGATGTAAGTGTTTCACCCACACCGTCCCTGCGTGTGGTGGTGAAACTGCTGGTGTACATCACTCCAGCTGCTGCAGTGGCATTACTTCTGTGGTCCCTCTGATCCACACCGTCCGTCCATATGGATGGAGCCAACTGTGATGTATTTATCTGCACCGTCCATCGGGACGGTGCTGTGAGGACCACCGTGATGTATGCTTCAGATCCACACCGTCCAGACTTTTGGACGGTGGGCTGATCCTGAGGTGTGCGTTATATCCTACCGTCCTTTCATTGGGGAGCCTTTGTTTTAATAATGGAAGTGGATTGACTGGCGTACCTCACCAGTAGCTATTGTTGCTCGTGAGTTTGACGTCAGCAAGTTTGGTGGTTTCATCAAGAGGTGTGGGTTATATCCCAACTGTCCGTACGCTAAGGACGTGGGCCCCACCACCATGATGGATGTGGTTTACATCCTGACCGTCCATCTATCAGGACGTCAGCAACTCGTGAATCTGACTTGAGGTGTGTTATATCCAAACCGTCCACCCACTTGCAAACTCGTTTTGAGGCTTGTAATGGAAATGAGGCAGATCTATCAGGTGGACCACACTGTAGAAGCCGTGGAGGATTGAACGCCTGCCATTGAAACTCTTTTGGGAGCATAGAAGTTTTGGATTTATATGAAATTTGTTTTTCATCTTAATTCAGGTCTTGTGACCTTATGAACTGATGGGATGGAAGATAAACGTTATGGTGGGCCCCACGTGGGACCCACCTGTGATGATGATTCGCTGGTGTATGCATACACCGGCTATATATATAGCTGTTGTATTAACGTCCTAAGTTCTATGGTCCCTCCATGATGTACACGTTGATCCACACCGCCCATGTGTGGGGCCCACCTTATAACGTATGTGATGTACAGTTGCACTATCCATTCACATGGCCCCCACATGATATATGTGTTTTATCTATGCCATCCAACCACCAGTAGAGATCGTTATATGGCATTACAAAGAGAAGGAGATAGATCTAAACTTCAAGTAGGACCCACCATTATGTTTGTTATCCACGCTGTCCAGCAGTCGTGGGTCCCAACATGATGTATGTGATATAGATTCACATTGATAATGGGACTTACCATGATGCGTGTGTTTCATATCCACACCATCCGTCCGTTTTGATGGTCCTAGGGCTCACCTGCTGTGCAAGGCCCATCTGTCGTATGTACAAGGCCGGTTAATAAGGCCCACTTGATGTATATTAGGCCCATGAGATACGGCCCGTTGTTACGGCCCATTTGATGTTTATGAGGCCCATTGGTGCGGCCCGTTGGTGCGGCCCATTTGATGTTTATGAGGCCCATTGGTGCAATCCGTTGATGCGGCCCACTTGATGTATGAGAGGCTTGATGTGAGGTATTTATAGCCCATGTGCCAAGGCTCATTGCAATGTATGTGCGGCCCATGAGTGAGGCCCATAAGTGATGTGTATTAGGCCATATATATATTATATTGGCCCATGTGCCAAGGCTCATTGTGATGTATGTGCGGCCCATGAGTGAGGCCCATAAGTGATGTGCATTAGGCCATTGTGTGAGGCCATGGGTCCACTATATATATTATATTTGGCTCTATGTGGGGCACTCCCTAGGAGCAATGTTGGTAAAATGACCACGTTGATGGGCAATGATGGTTGGATGTCCATATTGTGACCTTCCCTTAGGCCTTATTAGGCCCGTTCTCATCATTCTCTTAGTGGGTTAACCCAAATAAGTGGGCCCCATTCACCATAGACGGATGGCTCTGTCCTACCGGATTTGATATAACCACGACCAAGGGTCGATCTTTATATTATGATTGATTGGTTGTTCATCTGTGGACCCCGCCTTATTTATATATGCTGATCGTCGGTGAAAATTTTCAGTGCCATTGTCGATACTGAGCATTGGTGCCGATTGTTGAGGCTGATTCCAATTTGTCGAGGCCGAGTATTGAGGCCGGTGCCGATTAACGATCGAGGCCGATTATCATGACCGATTGCCGATTCCGATTTACATGACCGATTTGTCGATTCTGATTATCGGTCGATTTTGATTGTCGTGATCGATTTACCGATTCCAATTATCGATCGATTTCGATTGTCGAGGCCAAGTATCGAGGTTAATTCCGATTTGTCGAGGCTGATTGCATAGGCCGATTCTAATTGTCGAGACTGATTGTATAGGTCGATTCTAATTTGTCGAGGCCCATTGTGATGTATTTGAGGCCCATGGGAAAGGCTTATCGTGATGTATTCATGGCCGATGGGAAGGCCCACTGTGATGTATTTGTGGCCTATTGGTAAGGCCCATTGGGATATGTATTAGGCCCATGATGCATGGCCCATTTGATGTATTCGAGACCCATGTGTGGGACCCACATGTCACGTATTTGAGGTCATGAGCAAGGCCCACCTGTTGTGTATATGTGGCCCTTGAGTAAGGCACGTGGCGTTGTATATTAGGTCCTTGTGTGGGGCCGTGGGCCCATTATATGTTTGTCTCTATGTGGGACATTCCTTGGAGACAATGTTGGTTAAATGTCCACATTGTCGAAGCCAATTATTGATGCCGATTATTGATACTGATTATGAGTATGTGACAGCATAACATCATGATACATGCCCATACGCATCATCTGCATGTTTGTTATGAGATGTGGTTGATCATTGCATATGTCATTGAGCATGTTATTATGAGACTCCATGATAGGCAGAGGTTATCTCACATGAGCGCACGACATGCGCAGGATTGATGCATGACTGGATTGTATGATTCATGCATCTTGTATTGTGTTATGATTACTGTACGCCCTAGCAACATCAGGGTCATAGCCTCCACAGGCATGTTGTGGATAGCCAGACGGGACACCGGAAATGTTTGGTTCTAGCATACGGGCGCCATAGATGTCCTTGGGTGAAAATCTCTGAACCTCTGTGGCCAGGAGACGCCCCAACGTCGACACCGAGTGAATATATATGATCACATGAGGGCCGTATACCAGTAGGCCGCGTCTCCCACTGTGTCGTGGTCGGTTGGGAGGGGGCGTGACCTTACCCGCCTGAGTGAGGGGGCAATGTCTAGGTTGAGTTTGACCAGCTTGAGGAATGGGCCGCTATCGACGAGCCGGGCCCGATATTGGCAGGCAGATAGTGAGGTCTCTTCCACTTACCCAGTTGTGCAATCGGATAGGGGTGGCAAGCTGGCGTAAAGTATAATAGACCCCGATGATAATCCCAAAGATGAACTGTAATGATATGTGGACTTTTGAGCAGGAGTTGCATGCTCATTCATTCATTCATTCACTATCCACTCGGGCTGGTAGTGCGCAACTATTTGTTACGTGTACCTTCACAATGGCCAGGATTTCAGTTGGGGCGCGTGACTAACCTGAGATCAGGAGTTTACCACATTGAGTCTGACTATTCAAATTTAGGTATGGGACTGGTTTGGATAAAAGTCCTTTATGGTGGACCCCGTTGCCTGCGATACTACGTACTACCATCACGACTTTACACTCCAGTATGGTCATTCCATTCGCATCGCATATTGCAATACATCCGTGGCACATAGTATTTTGGGTTTGTGTGTTTGCATTTATGTAGTCTAGATACGACACCTGATATTTGGCTCTTTATGACTCCTCATTTGCATAACTGATCTGCATTATGTACTCTGATATTATTTGACTCATGTACTTATCAATATTTCCGTTTACTCTGTTATCGTATAATTCATGTTCTTGTTAGTATTTCTGCTTACTCTGATAATTCATGATCTTGTTAGTATTTCTGCTTACTCTGATAATTCATGATCTTGTCAGTATTTCTGCTTATTCCGATATTGTACGATTTATGAATTACCAGTATTTCCGGTATTGTACGATGATGGCATTGTATCGAATGCTTGACACTTATCTTGTGCATACACTTACACCACCCTCTAAGCTTTTTATAAGCTTATGCATGATAGATGCGTGCAGGTGATGTTAGGTTCCAGCAGTGTTGAGCTTGGAGCGTGCAACGGTCTTCTGGAGCTTGATTTTCGATTTATGTATTTCCCTTTCAGCATTGTATTCAAATGATTATTAGTGGATATGCGATGATGATGTTGCCTTTGTGAATTGGGTAATCTTGTGGTCATGCTTATTACGAGTTAAATGTGCAAAAAAAAAAAATCCTCCTTATAGAGTCCCAAGATCGAAATCTGGCGTTTGGACGCTAGGAGCCAAGAATGGGGCACTACGGAGGCTGTGGGCACCAGATTCAGCGATTGGAATCCCTGTGAATCCGATTTCTGGGTTTGAGGCGTGACAGAAGTTGGTATCAGAGCATAACTTGGGAATACCTGAAGATAACATCACATATCTGTTGATAGCTACCCATACTCTATGATTGTTGAGAACCTATAATGGTTAGATCCTCAAGTTCGAATAACTTACAGATTTTCTGACATAGCCACCCACCATTGAGATTGCGAGACTGCATAGTCCCAGGTTTAGTAGGATCATCATAGCGTTGGTGATGCGTTATGGGAGGGCGAGGTTAAAATTAGAGAGTGTTATCTTCATCTTTTTGCAGATTGATTGAGCCTTGACATATAAACTTGATGATGTTTCTTCTTCCCTTGTCTATTCTGTAAATTTCGAGGATGAAATTTTTATTTGGCGGGGAGAGTTGTAAAACCCATATCCTAGACCGTGCCATTCCATAGGCCTCCGCGGTCCTCCGGGTCGAATTCCGGCGACTCGCAATCTGTAACCGGCATCTGCTCGTGATCCTAAGACGGATCCTGTCGGTCTGAGTCGGCTCGACCTGAAACTTGTACCAGTGCGATCGTGCCGTCGCCGCAGTTTTGATGCCGCGTCTCGCGCGCCGAGGCGATACTCAGGCCAAAAGATGTGGGCTCGTGTTCTGTTCGAGAAACGCCGCGCATTTGTGAAATCTCAAGAGAATCTCTATAACTTGTCAAATCAATCAAGTATATGCCACATCACTCAAAAGCAATCCAAAGTCAACTCTTTCTCTCTCCACCCATCCCTTTCAAGTACACACCTATCACTCCCCATCACTCCATCACCTCTCACCATGCCTCTCTCCTTACATCCTCTCTCTTTCATCTCTCTCTCTCTCTCTTTCATTTCCAAGCAACCCACGTCCATGGCTTCCATGAAGAGCAAGTGTGGCCCACCTCATACCTCACATCTCCACCATCCAAGCTTCATCTCGGCCGTTGAATCTTGTCCACTAGAGCTTTAGAATGCGTTGATGGAAGGAGAAGTCCGTGATCAAAGGTGGGTGTTCTATTCTCTCTCTCCCTTTTTCTTTGCGTGTTTTATCGTGGCCCACCACGTGATATGTTTCACATCCATGCCGTCCACCTAGTGGGCCTACCTAGCAGTCCATTTACCCCAGCCTAATTGAAGGAAATACATAAATATACATTTTATCTAAGGATGGTGGGTCCCACACGTGTGGACCCACCCCAATGTGAAGTACATAGTGCCATGTGGGACCTACCTTGATGAAATACAATTCACACCATCAGGGTCGCTGGACATGATTTTGTGAAGCGTGAAAAGACAATGGGATGCACTGCAGCGGCTGCAAGTGCTTTGCATGAACAAAAATATTAGCTTGATTCCAAACTCTTGGGTGGGCCGCTCATGCAGGCTCCACCTTGATGTATGTATATAATCCACGCCGTCCATTCCATTGCTTAACCCATTTTAGGCGTTGAGCCGAAATTTGAGACCAATCAGATAATCAAGCTGGCCATACCATAGGAAATAGTGTTGTTGACCGTTGAAACCCACCATGATCTTTTACTCGCCAAATCATATCGCATATTGGACTTTTTTAGACGGTCTTGAGCTATGGAGTCCAGTAGTTGGAGTGGATCTACATGATGCGGACCCCACCTACCAAAAACCATGAGAAAACTGTTTTTAAAAGAAAAAATAATGTTATACAGTAGACGCTACTGTCAGCATCTCTGCAGCAACGTCCACTGCTTTGGATGGCAACGGTTAGTGGGCCCCATCTCAGGTCCCACCATGATGTGAGTTAAACATCAGGGCTGTGCATTTAGTGGGCCCTCCTCCCAGCTGTGGGCTGCCCCAACAATCAACCGTATGTGGTGCTCAGGTGACCCACATCACAGGGAACAGTGAGGATTGAACTTTTGCCGTTGAAACCCTTTTGGGTGGTCACGAAAGTTTTGGATCATTATGAAATTTGCTTTCCGTCTTCATTTGGGTCTGCATAACCTCATCAATAGATTGGATGGCATATAAACATTCTAGTGGGCCCCACGTGGGACCCACTGATGTAAGTGTTTCACCCACACCGTCCCTGCGTGTGGTGGTGAAACTGCTGGTGTACATCACTCCAGCTGCTGCGGTGACGTTACTTCTGTGGGTCCCTTTGATCCCCACCGTCCGTCCAGATGGATGGAGCTAACTGTGATGTATTTATCTGCACTGTCCATCTGGACGGTGCTGTGAGGACCACCGTGATGTATGCTTCAGATCCACACCGTCCAGACTTCTGGACGGTGGGCTGATCCTGAGGTGTGCATTATATCCTACCGTCCTTTCATGAGGGAGCCTTTGTTTTAATAATGGAAGTGGATTGACTGGCGTACCCCACCAGCAGCTATTGTTGTTGTGCGTTTGATGTCAGCAAGTTTGGTGGTTCCATCAAAAGGTGTGGGTTATATCCCAACTGTCCGTACGCTGAGGACGTGGCCCCACCACCATGATGCATGTGGTTTATATCCTGACCGTCCATCTATCAGGTCGTCAGCAACTCGTGGTTCTGACTTGAGTTGTGTTATATCCAAACCGTTCACCCACTTGCAAACTCGTTTTGAGGCTTGTAACGGAAATGAGGCAGATCTATCAGGTGGACCACACTGTAGAAGCCGTGGAGGATTGAACGCCTACCATTGAAACTCTTTTGGGAGCATAGAAGTTTTGGATTTATATGAAATTTGTTTTTCATCTTAATTAAGGTCTTGTGACCTTATGAATTGATGGGATGGAAGATAAACGTTATGGTGGGCCCCACGTGGGACTTACCTATGATGATGATTCGCTGGTGTATGCATACACCGGCTATATATATAGCTGTTGTATTAACGTCCTAAGTTCTATGATCCCTCCATGATGTACATTGATGTTTTATTTAAACCAACACGATTTAAATGATTTTTAAACTCGCAAGTATACGAATCGGATGTAAATATGGTACGTATTACGAGATCATTCCCACGAGGACTAATCGTCACAATTCAAATCTATGACTCTCCTTAACTAATCCAGCAAATAATGGAATGAACTACTAAGCACAATTCTAGAAAAAAAAAAAAAAAAATTAAGAACAGGGAAGAAAATTCAATCAGAGAAAGAGCACTAGGACTTTCGAATCCACCCCTAATTATCCTAACCCTTGTTTTGTCTGTTGATTCACCTTGATCTAGATTGATACCACTTATATAGAGAAAGCACAATCTGTGTCCTTAATCGAGCATACAGAATGTTTAATTCCTTTAAGCAATGCCATGAATAACACATCCCATGTCCTTGGTCGGGCACATGGAATGTACAGTTCATTAAAGCACCCTGTTTCTTCCTCTATAGGAAACCTGTTCTTGATCAGACACAAGCACCTATAATAAGCATCCAAACAACATCCATATATATACTTTAGTCAAGTTCATAGATGGAGAAGTATAGAATTTAAACCAATCAAGCCCACTTAGAGAAAGAAACACACCAATTAAATCAAAGTGAAATCAAAATATAATAAGAGTATTCAAATTAGGGGCTTCATCTCAGCCCTAGCTGAGAGATTAGTGACCCATAAAATTCATTAAAAAGATTAAACAAAATTCATAAAAATAAAACACCAAACCAATCGATCTCTCTCTCTTCTTTCTTCTCTTTCTTCTCTTTCTCCTCTCCCTTGCTCTAGATCTGGAATTCTCTGTTTCTGAATGCCTTTCCCACGTCCATAATTCCCCTTTTATAGCTGCTGGATGGCTGGAATCGGTGGCAGAGTCGTGGAAGGACATGGAGTGTAAATTTTCGCAGCCATGATCGGTGGGCCCCACAGAAGTATTTTCTGGAAAATCCACCCCATCCATTGGATTCAGGACGAAATTTCAGTTAAGAATGGGTGGTTTTGAACGTCCATTAACGCGGCCCAGAGAAGAAATCACAAAGAGATCAGTTTTGAATATTACAGAGCAGTCCGTTTGTGGCCTCTGTATCACACACGTGTGCACGCATGGGAGTGGAATATCAGCATGGTTTTGAAGCTCTCGAGCCACTCTACAAGATGGACGGCTCAGATCTTCCGTACGGATGACGAGTGGGGTCCAAAAACTCCCGCAAACTAAACAACGTGCGTTCATTACGCGGACGCGAACAACGAGGACTGTGGTGATGGAGGGTCCCATTCTTTCAATTAAATGGAAAATTCGTTCCGTCCATTGGATGAAGGAGGAAATTCTAGTTGGGAATATGCAACTTCCGCCTTCTGTTGATGATGTCCACCTGACTTTCTGCGCCACCGTCCGTCCAATGTTTGAACGGCTGGGATCTGATCTATGCTTTCATTTGAATTTTTGCCACCTAGGCAATGGTAGTGTAGGCCATTATGATCTAATGAACGGCCTAGATTGACGGTTTGATGGACGCTGTGGACCCACAACCGACGACTGTGGTTCGGCTTCGCGGACGCTGGAACGGTGCTGCCGTTTTCGACGAAGAGGAGAGAGAGCGCGGGTCAGCGCTTCGCTGACCGTCTTGGGCGGTGCGGTGCGCCACTGGTGCGCTTTCGTTCCTTGCACATGTACTGCATGTAGGGGTCCCACAGAGATGTTTATGAGAAGTCTGCTGTCCATCCATTTCCTCCTATTATTTCAACCACCAAAACCAAATTTGAGGCAGTTCCAGATATCAGGTGGGCCCAGAATCGATGGTTTGTGGGCTGATTTGTCAGTTGACCCACTTCCCGAGATCTTTAATGGATGAAAATTAATATGTACGGTTAATTTATGGCCCTCATCCCATGTATGACGTTTTGAACTGATCGGATGGCGGGAACCATGTGATCTTGCATTTTGGACGACCTTCAGGCCACTTGAACTTCAGTTTCTTGATTTCCTTGGATCTCGGGCGTTGATCTTGGTTCCCTGGGGTCGTTCCCGTGCTCTGGTGACTTCAGAACGTGAAATCCATGCTTTTAACATTATTTTTTAATACACACTCCTGATTTCATCCTGTAATAAAAACACGAGTAAAATCTGGCATTAAACATTATCATGTATGTAAAATCAGGTAATTACTGGGTCTGATATGCAATATTCGACCCTGATCATACATGTTGATCCACACAGTCCATGTGTGGGGCCCACCGTATGACGTATGTGATGTACAGTTGCACTATCCATTCACGTGGCCCCCACATGATATATGTGTTTTATCTATGCCATCCAACCACCAGTAGAGATCGTTATATGGCATTACAAAGAGAAGGAGATAGATCTAAACTTCAAGTAGGACCCACCATTATGTTTGTTATCCACGCTGTCCAGTAGTCGTGGGTCCCAACATGATGTATGTGATATAGATTCGCATTGATGATGGGACTTACCATGATGCGTGTGTTTCATATCCACACCATCTGTCCGTTTTGATGGTCCTAGGGCTCACCTGCTATGCAAGGCCCATCTATCGTATGTACAAGGCCCGTTATGATGTATAAGGCCCACTTGATGTATATTAGGCCCATGAGATACGACCCGTTGTTACGGCCCATTTGATGGTTATGAGGCCCATTGGTGCGGCCCGTTGGTGCGACCCGTTTGATGTTTATGAGGCCCATTGGTGCAATCCGTTGATGCGGTCCACTTGATGTATGTGAGGTATTTATAGTCCATGTGCCGAGGCTCATTGCGATGTATGTGCGGCCCATGAGTGAGGCCCATAAGTGATGTGTATTGGGCCATATATATTATATTGGCCCATGTGCCAAGGCTCATTGTGATGTATGTGTGGCCCATGAGTAAGGCTCATAAGTGATGTGTATTAGGCTATTGTGTGAGGCCATGGGTCCACTATATATATTATATTTGGCTCTATGTGGGGCACTCCCTAAGAGCAATGTTGGTAAAATGACCACGTTGATGGGCAATGATGGTTTGATGTCCACATTGTGACCTACCTTCCCTTAGGCCTTATTAGGCCCATTCTCATCATTCTCTTAGTGGGTTAACCCAAATAAGTGGGCCCCATTCACCATAGACGGATGGCTCTGTCCTACCGGATTTGATATAACCACGACCGAGGGTCGATCTTTATATTATGATTGATTGGCTGTTCATCTGTGGACTCTGCCTTGTTTATATATGCTGATCGTCGGTGAAAATTTTCAGTGCCATTATCGATACTAAGCATTGGTGCCGATTGTTGAGGCCGATTCCGATTTGTCGAGGCCGAGTATCGAGGCCGGGTGCTGATTAACGATCGAGGCCGAATATCATGACCGATTGCCGATTCCGATTTACATGACCGATTTGTCGATTCTGATTATTGGTCGATTTTGATTGTCGTGACCGATTTACTGATTCTGATTATCGATCGATTTCGATTGTCGAGGCCAAATATCGATGCCGATTCCGATTTGTCGAGGTCGATTGTATAGGCCAATTCTGATTGTCGAGACCGATTGTATAGGTCGATTCCGATTTGTTAAGGCCCATTGTGATGTATTTGAGGCCCATGGGGAAGGCTTATCGTAATGTATTCATGGCCCATGGGTAAGGCCCACTGTGATGTATTTGTGGCCTATGGGCAAGGCCCATTGGGATATGTATTAGGCCCATGATGCATAGCCCATTTGATGTATTCGAGACCCATGTGTGGGACCCACATGTCACGTATTTGAGGTCATGAGCAAGGCCCACCTGTTGTGTATATGTGGCCCTTGAGTAAGGCACATGGCGTTGTATATTAGGTCCTTGTGTGGGGCCGTGGGCTCATTATATGTTTGGTTCTATGTGGGCCATTCCTTGGAGACAATATTGGTTAAATGTCCACATTGTTGAAGCCAATTATTGATGCCGGTTATTGATACCGATTATGAGTATGTGACAGCATAATATCATGATACATGCCCATACGCATCATCTGCATGTTTGTTATGAGATGTGGTTGATCATTGCATATGTTATTGAGCATGTTATTATGAGACTCCATGATAGGCAGAGGTTATCTCACATGAGCGCACGACATGCGTAGGATTGATGCATGACTGGATTGTATGATTCATGCATCTTGCATTGTGTTGTGATTACTGTACGCTCTAGCGACATCAGGGTTGTAGCCTCCACAGGCATGTGGTGGATAGCCAGACGGGACACCGGAAATGTTCGGTTCTAGCATACGGGCACCATAGATGTCCATAGGTGAAAATTCCTGCACCTTCATGGCCAGAAGACGCCCCAACGTTGACACCAAGTGGATATATATGAGCGCATGAGGGCCGTATACTAATAGGCCGCGTCTCCCACTGTGTCGTGGTCGGTTGGGAGGGGGCGTGATCTTACCCGCCTGAGTGAGGGGGCAATGTCTATGTTGAGTTTGACCAGCTTGAGGAATGGGTCCGCTATCGACGAGCCGGGCCCGATATTGGCAGGCGGATAGTGAGGTCTCTTCCACTTACCCAGTTGTGTGCTCAAATAGGGGCGGCAAGCTGGCGTAAAGTATAATAGACCCTAGTGATAATCTTAAAGATGAACTGTAATGATATGTGGACTTTTGAGCAGGAGTTGCATGCTCATTCATTCATTCATTCATTCACTATCCACTCGGGCTGGTAGTGCGCAACTATTTGTTACATGTACCTTCGCAATGGTCAGGATTTCGGTTGGGGTGCGCGACTAACCTGAGATCAGGAGTTTACCACATTGAGTCTGACTATTCAAATTTAGGTATGGGACTGGTTTGGATAAAAGTCCTTTGTGGTGGACCCCGTAGCCTGCGATACTGCGTACTACCATCACGACTTCACACTCCAGCATGGTCATTCCATTCGCATCGCATATTGCAATACATCTGCGGCACATGGTATTTTGGGTTTGTGTGTCTGCATTTATGTAGTCTAGATACGACGCCTGATATTTGGCTTTTTATGACTCCTCATTTACATAGTTGATCTGCATTATGTACTCTAATATTATTTGACTTATGGACTTGTCAATATTTCCATTTACTCTATTATCGTATAATTCATGATCTTGTTAGTATTTCTGCTTACTCTGATAATTCATGATCTTGTTAGTATTTTTGCTTACTCCGATAATTCATGATCTTGTTAGTATTTCTGCTTATTCCGATATTGTACTATTTATGAATTAGCAGTATTTCCGGCATTGTACGATGATGGCAATATATCGAATATTTGGTACTTACCTTGTGTGGACACATACACCTCCGTCTAAGCTTTCTATAAGCTTATGCACGATAGATGCATGCAGGTGATGTTAGGTTGCAACAGTGTTGAGCTTGGAGCGTGCAGCGGTTTCTGGAGCTTAATTTTTTATTTATGTATTTCCCTTTCAGCATTGTATTCAAATGATTATTAGTGGATATGCGATGATGATGTTGCCTTTGTAAATTGGGTAATCTTGTGGTTATGCTTATTACGAGTTAAATGTGCAAAAAAAAAAAATCCTCCTTATAGAATCTCAGGATCGGAATCTGGCGTTTGGACACTAGGAGCCGAGAATGGGGCACTACGGAGGCTGTCGGCACCAGATTCGGCGATCGGAATTCCTATGAATCCGATTTTCGGGTTTGGGGCGTGACATACATGTCACGACCTATGTACCTGAGTGTGAGGTAAAGCTGTTCACGAGTTGAGCCCAGCCGAGTATTGCCCAGCTCGTGCTCAGCTAGCACTGCCCGAGTCCCAACTCGTACTCAGCTCGGCTCGGCCTTCGAGCTCGAATGCCCAGCTCGTGCTCGGCTCGTCCGAGTTCGAGCAGATATCAAACCTGAAAATGGACAAATTACCCAAAAATCTCAACCAAAAAAATATCAATCCAACCAGTAAAATTCCCACCGAAAGTCGAGTACTTGTGCCCACGAGTCTCCCCATAAAATGAACATCGTAGATCAAAAAAGGCGAGCTTCACGAGCAGAGTTGCCGAGCTGAATAGAAAACAAACCCCATCTTGTTTGATCGAGCATCGGATGAATCCCGCAGAAATACTCGACTGAACAGTGAAAAAACGAAAAGAGAGAGGAAAAGGAAAACCCCATACCTTGATGTTCGAGAGCAGGACCGGCCACTCAAGCAACGACGTTGGGCTTAGACCGGGCGGGATCGTCAGACACGTGGTCCTCAAGATCGGCAGTTTAGCTGGCAACATCGACTTGTATCTCGCGGCATTGGATCCAACGATCGAGAATGGCCCATGGTCGGTTTTCCCGGATTCCGATTTGTCGGCCATTTTTCTCGGGATTGAGAGAGAGAGAGAGAGAGAGAGAGAGAGAGAGAGAGAGAGAGAGAGAGAGAGAGAGAGGTGTCTGAAGAGGGGCTGGAAGAAGGGAAAGGGGGGAGAATCTGGATTTTGTTTTCCAGATTTCCAAGGGTAATTTGGGGATTTTGTAGTGAAGGGTATTTTCGAAATTTGGTGATCTAGTGGTGTGTTTGGGTGGGGATTTTGCAGTGTAGGGTATTTTCGGATTTTACAATGTAGGGTATATATACCCTTGGTCGAGTACCGAGCGAGTCTGAGTCGAGTCGATTTCGAGTACTATTCGAGTCGAGCCGAGTCGAGCAGGTCAAGCTCGTGCATGTACAGCTCTAGTGTGAGGTTCCAAATATATATCGCTTTATTTCACTCACGAAAGGGTAAACCAAACTCACAAACCTCTATACCAAATCCCACCCGCAAAGGCTACACACAATAGACAAAAACCATTTATTTTCAGCAATTGTCCGCTTCTCCTTCGACAAAAAAACTCTTAATTTAGAGATATTCGAGATCGATCTCAAACAGAATAAATACATCAACTCAGGCAAATAAAGAAATCCAGTCGATTTAAATCAACCGATTCATCAAAGGAAGCATTTGCAGATACTCCATGAGCTATGTTATAACAAACAGAGTATATTAACTTTCCTTCATTTCCCCCGAAAAAATTAAAGAAAACTGCATCAATTTCAGAAAAAAAAAAAAAAAACATAAAAACAAAATCCCCAATGCATACCTTCTTTAGCATCCAGCCGTTGAGCTTCAGATTCGAGCTCTTCAAAGCAATTCAACGCAAGAAAGAGAAGAAACAGAGTTGAGACAACCTTCGTCATCTCTAGAAGAACAACTGCTCTCTCTCTCTCGCGCGATTTCTTCCGTAAATGAGAAGCCTGTTTCTTGGGAAAGGAAATAATATATTTTAAAGAATAGATAATGAAATGAAATACATGCTGGGATCAAATACTCTCTATGGAGCTCTAGAGAGAGAGGGTTGAATTTCAGAGGGAGAGACTGAGAGAGAGAACGCAGCAGCCGCCGTTAAAGCGAAGAATTCCAAGTGTAACACATGATAGGTGACCACACACGTCTTTCCAGCTCTGACAAGTCAATACCATATTTTTCCAATCCAGACCGTTGGTTCGTTTTGGCTTTGCGTAGATGCGCTACAAGTTAAAAATTTTGATCTATAGAGCTATATTGACAGTTCGGTTTGTGGCCGAAATATTACGACGGTTCACGTTGATACTAAAAAATGATCCTCATATTAGCCTATCGGATCTTCCAATCTGTGTCATTTTTAGACTACGTTTCATCTAAAGTCGTACTCCCTAAACCAACGGTTTGAATTATCTTCGATTCTCAGGATTGTGAGATGCGTGTCTGCTATGAAAATATGTGCCCAACTGCCATGTATCTAAATCAGGTGTATGACGACTAGATTTTTTTCGTTCATTTTTACGTACACGTGGCACATAGATAAACCATATTGGCTGGTTTTGAAATATTTCATCCAAACGGTGGAGGATCGCCCAATCCGTAGAGCTGCACTACAAGAAATCTCCTTATCAGCGGCGCTCTCACGCAGGCGGCCTCAACAAAATGCCCGTGTACATATAATATGTGCGGTGTTTTTACGTAGGTGCTCATGTACGGAGAAGCCACCGCCGCTGGAATAGTTAAAAAAAAAAGTATTTCCCCCTTCCAAATTTCATCCCCAAATCGCGCCCGCCTTCTCTCTCCGAGACCCTTTTTTTTCCCTCCTCTCCCAAATCACCCCTTTTACGAATCGTGTGCGCCAATGCTTCTCTCCCAAAAACCCTTCTTCCCTCTTCTCTCCCAAATCGCCCCATCCCCAAATCGCGCGCCCTCATCCCCAAATCCTGAAAGTCTCTCTCTCTCCAACGTTGCTCCACTCCGGCCTCTCTTGATATGGCTTCCATTTCCATTGCTTGTTGAAGACACCGATCTCTCGGCCATTGCCCTCCTTCTTTGGAACACGCCAAAGTCCGAGAAGGCCCGCAAGAAGGAAGAGGCACCAAGAACACCAATGCCAGCACAGTAGCTCCCCTTCTCCAACAAATCTTGATGAGTATGCTATTCTCTCTCTCTCTCTCTCTCTCTCTCTCTCTCTCTCTCTCTCTCTCTCTCGGGTTTCATCATGTCTGAAATATCTTGCGAGTGATGGATGATCTGTGAGCACTTAGAAATTGCATGCATTTCATACATGGTGGAAAAATTTGATCTGCATCTTGCGGGTGGTTTGGTTTTGGGTTTTGTTACTTTTTTTTTTTTTTTTTTTTTTTTTATAAAGTTTTTTTCTTTGTTTCTGTTGCTTTTCCCTTTGGTTTTTAGTATGGAGTTTCAGGTTCCTTTGGTTTTTAGTATGGATTAAACACATACATCTGTTGGGGTTCACATAGCTTTTCCAACACTGTATGCGTTGACATCTCTCGCTCTACTTTGTGCTTCATTGCTCATTCCGAGTCTCCTGTCTCTCTCTTTGTGATTACATAAGGCTCATGAGGCCTTATGGAGGTTGTTAAATGGAAACCTAATACTCACTCCTTTTCAAGGAGCCCTTCAAAAAAAAGAAAGAAAGAAAGAAAAAAAACAAAACATCTCTACAAGTCTTGTTATAGGAGTTGAATTTGCCATTTTATCGAGAACCCATTACTTGGAGCTCTTTTTGTCACTTGCTAGGCTCTCGGATTAACTCATGCAATCTAGCAATATCCTTGGTCTTCGAAACATCCATTCCTCCTAACCAAGAATAGCTCATAGTAATATAAAAATACTCAAATCATCGATACTGAAGTCTGTAAGTGCATTCAACTGTGATTTTTCTCCCTCCAGGATTCACCAAATTGTGACATTCACATGTCATTTGATACATGTGGGCCAATCATGTACATTGAATGTGGACCGAGAGATCAATATTTTTTAACCATCCATTTCTTTTGAGGACGTGTGACCAACCTAATGAGTGGATTGCCCTGATTCCTTGGCTGGGCATGTCCACATGGAGCGGTCTGCTAGCACTAGCGAGGATCATCTTTGTTTTCTTATATTCCCATGGGTTCTGTATTTTTTTTTTTAAAAATTATTGGTTAGCATGTTAGTTCACACACCCCACTTGGGAAGAGGTTCTGTATTCAGTTGCCTACTAG
The DNA here is from genome assembly GCA_030180095.1 of Magnolia changhungtana. Taxonomy (NCBI): domain Eukaryota; kingdom Viridiplantae; phylum Streptophyta; class Magnoliopsida; order Magnoliales; family Magnoliaceae; genus Magnolia; species Magnolia changhungtana. Next base: position 4,344,665 of record JASAUF010000396.1, on the reverse strand, counting down.
ACATCAACCTACCTCTTCCACTTGCAACTAGCTTTTCTTTTTAGTTTTTTGAGAGATGGTTAAACCTGTAATTGTGCTGTGTGACATTTTCCTTCTCTTCATAAAGTGAGCACTATGGTTTGGTTAGATACTTAACACTCAAGGCTAAGGGCCTCTTTGTATCAACAAAATCCTGTAATGAGAATTTAAGAATAACAGTCAGACCTATTACTGCCGCATTCTCATTTTGGATTGTGAACATGCGTGTCTGCCTTATTCCCAAACTGGCAGTTTTATTTTTATTTAATTTAATTTATTTTTTTTAGCATGGGGTCTTGTTCATTTGGCATACCGCATATATGTACTTGAGGATGAATGCTTCTTCTTCTTCTTCTTCTTCTTCTTCTTCTTCTTCTTCTTCTTCTTTTTGTTCTGAAATTCTGATTCCTTTCAATTCACTTTCATTGCAGTTGTTACCGTTAGATCTTTGTTGTCATTTTCTTCTTTGAATGTTGATGGTAAGTTCAATCTCAACATGTTGTTGCTGAAGTTGATATATGTTTGCTTTGGATTCTCAATATAATAAACTTCCCTGGATCTGTTCATTTGATTAGGTTTTTCCCTTCTGATTCTTCTTATATTTGTTTTTTTTTTCTCCTCCAAGAGATGGGTGTCTCAGGATTTTCTTTAGATTTTAGGGAATTGCTACTTTCTATTAACATGATGGCCATTTCTTGACTTAGAATGCTACAGATTCTCATTTTGTAATTCTCTTGATTAAACTGAATGTTTGTAATTATGTTCACTTGTGCATCCAAATGCGACCTTAATGTTTTTGCCCTTTTGGATGCTTCTTATCTTGACAGCCTGAAATCTGGATACAAGCTGCACAAGATCCTTGAAATGTTGAGTTTCTATTTTCGATTTTAGCAAGAAGGGATTATGTCTAGGATTTTAGTTTGCACAAGATGCAGGAAAGGAAGGCTTCTCCATAAAGCCAAGCAATGACTTCAATGCTTCTAAGTTACCCTCTTCAAAGATGAGAAGATTCATCAATGTCATCAACATAAAAGCATCCCTTCCATATGAATTCAGGTCCTCTATAAAAACTAAATGATAGCAAGCATGTAAAATGCATCACATCAACTTGGTCTTCTTATTCCTTGCAGGACATGTTTCCATAACATCATCTAAGATCTTGAATTGGCTTATTTGCATAATATCACTCAAAACAATTAACAATGCGATTATAAAATCATATTCCTCATGAGAGATATCAATATTTTGGAGTTTTTAAGCAACAAAAACTTGCTTTGTTCCTCACAAACCATACAATTTGCAATAGCTAACAAGTCCACAATTTGATTGTGTTTTGTTGTAAATTACAGTCTCCACAATTCTTGTTTGGAGGCTTTAAATCTCAGTTGTAATAACAAAGACTGAAGCAGCATTTTGTGCTTGGAGTGTGTTTCCACTCTACTATTTTAAATATCTTTTTAGCTGTATGTGAAATCTATCTTATAAGGTTTAACAATCGGTTTTAGTGTGTCATATCGTTCACCACCAATACAGGGTCGTATCACTCTATTTTAGGACTGTATCAGGTTAATGTGGTGCTCCATCGATGGTTGTCCTAGTATCAACTTCCTTGAACTGCATGGGCATCTCTTTTGCAGGAGCAAGGTGATCTGAAGCTTCGAGTGCGAACACTCGAATCTGAGAGGGCTTTCAAATGGGTTGCAGCTATTCAAAAGACAGGTTGGAAGTGTGAGTTTAGTTGCACTCTCAAGTCTCACCTTGTACTATCATTGTCTTTAAGCACATTCTCTATTTGTCCATCCACCGTGGGGTCCATCCCACTTGTTACCTGTGTTGAGGCCCAATTGAGCTATATATGTCTGATTTTTTGCTTGCAAGGCCTATGATCTTGGAAAGCACCTGATGGACAGAGTAGATTTTGCATGGGCAACATGGTGGGCCCACATAGCTTTAATGTTATACTTGCTTTTGCAATGCATGCCATCCTTTATACTGTAAAATCTCAATTGTTCCTCCCAACCAACTACATTTTTATGATGAATTTAGCCTCGCTCAACCAATGTTGTGAGGATTAAATGTGAGAGTAAAATTGTCCAATGGTATTGGCATTATATATAGTAGAGATAACTAGTAAACTTCAGTGATTAAATGTGAGTGCACATCAATTGGAATAAAAGGTTGCTTGATATCGGTATCTCTAGAGAGCTGTTCCATGCATTTCCATTTCATCTTCTTTTCCTTCTGTTATTTTAACTCTCTCACATTATTTTTCTTTAGGTCAGATTTTGGTTGAGGCATAGTTAGTACCTGATGTGTAGGTTGGGGTAGAGTTACTGTTTCATGTGGTGGGTTGCAAATCCAAGAGAATTACATGTCGCACACAAGAAAACTCTTTTATAGTGTTTTTGTTTCTTTAATTAGTTGCAATTTCTGTTTCTTTAATTTACACTTCATATACTATTGCAATTTATGACTGTTGTTGTTGTTGTTTATCTTTTATAGCGTTCAAGTAATGAAGTCTCTTTACGGCAGGAAAGGCTTTATGTCAACAAACTTAATATTATATTGGTTGAGGTCAAATTCAGTTCGGTTGTGTTAAGCTCATCCCTTTTGTGCAGATGGGGCTATCTCTGTAACACATCTATCCTCTTTCTCATTGAGTGTCTTTTAAATATTTCTTTTGAATTGTTTTTATTTACTGAGTAATGCTTTTCTATCAGCCTAGAATTAAGCAAATCTAGTTGATTTGGTGATGTCTTTTAAATGTGTGCTTCTTTCTCCCAAAGCAATTTATAACCTCTTGACAAGAGTGCAGGATCTCATCCATGCTCCGGTCGAGTCCTTTCAAGCGCATCTTATCAAGGTGAATGTGGCCAACAAGGCCGTATCCGCTTCTAAACTTTCAGGTATTTGTCGATGCCTTTGGTATTCAATGGAGAAGTCAAAAGCAACATCCTTTAAAGTGACTTTTTCAAACGATTCGAACTAAATATGTTGCATTCTTCTTGCAATGCATTTTCTCACAGAAGCACTCATTCAAATATAGAATAACTCTCTGATCAATAATATCATTCTTGAAGTTAACTTTGCACAAAAGTATTTCCTTCATCGATTCCCATGAAGAGTTGTTTCTCTGAGAAGGATCAAGAACTTTATATGCAGGATTTGATCTGCGGTAGCAGACTAATACACCAACCGGTTCACCAGCAAGAGAACTTTCAGGACTATTTTCGTCCACCTGCCCATACTCAAATTGAATTATAGAATTGCTGCAGAGGTTTCTCACTCTCCCATCATAACAGATAACGACATCTCTAAGTGTGGCCATTAGATTTTTAAACAAAGTTCCTGGTTCAGTAAGTCCTTTGGAAGAACGGATCAACACTTCCCTGGATGATATGGAATGGACCAACTCTTCATAGGGGGTCAGACCTTGAAAAAAGGAGCTCTTAACTAACCCAAATGCCTTAGAAGGATAATCAACACCATTAACAGAATACTTATTTTGGAAGTGGAAACTCATATCCTCAACCAAACGCCTTGAATAAAACTTCCCTCGGTCATAAAGTTGAAGCCCCAAAAAGCCAAGTTGTTGAACAACCTTACTGATAGCTGAATCATTTTTAGAATCTATCAAATTACCCAAAGCAGATAACTTTAGAATATGAGTCACGATAGACAGTTTTACAGTTTTCAGGTAGCTTTCCACTTGCAACTTTACAAGTTCATTGTAATTTGATCTCAAGTGAAGCAGCAAAGGTGATATGTCCTGAATCCTCTTCTTTATATCTTCAGTAACAGCCTTGAGAAAGTCAAAATCATTCAAGCCAACACTATATCCTTCTAAAAAGAGAATCTCCATCAGTAGTGGCTACAACATCTTAAAGAACTTAACAGCCTCTTTTGTTCCCTTCTTGTCAAGAACAGAAGTAACAATCTCTATGAATGATGACTGTAGTAAATCTCTATTGAAATCAATCCTCACCATTTCACTTTTACTGATCAAATGCCTCTCCCCAAAGCAGTCAAAAAATGCAGTTAAAGCACTCTGTACTATTTGCAAAACAGTCCACAGAGGACCTGTACGGTGAGCCTTAAGCAAAACAGGTTTTGGTAAAACTGGTGAAACACATATAGCCAATTGTTGCGCAGTCGCTTTGTTCAAGAAAAAAGTCCTAAACATGAGTTTAAGTGACAATAAAAAATCATGCACCAGTTGTAAATTCAGACTACCACTATAAGAACTACGGATTTTCTTTTCAACACTAAACAGCTCCAAAACTTCTGCCTTTGCTGCTAGAGACTGTGGATAAAATATATGAATACAATCCCCATCAAAATCCGCACCTAGGGGAGCACAAATAAGAGGATTGATCTTAACAGTATAGTCGTCATGCACATAGACAGAAAATGCTTGTAATGAATGTTTATGAGTCCTAGGTGGCCTATTAATGAAAACAATGTCTCCGTCCATAATATGCCTATTTATGATTTGACCAACTTTCAAATCTGATTTAGTTTACTTTGATTCTCTTTTTTCCAATTCGGTTTTGAAAATTTTGAATGTTAGAGAAGTGCTACTGTGATTTGTCTGGATGTATTTAAGTGACTATTTTTTGTGTTCTCTACACCATAATGAAGGACCACAGCTGGTCACAGAAAGTTGTGAGGTGCATTGGACACGAAAGTCAAGGAGATCTAATAGTCCAATGCTCTTGAGCTTTCACGAAGACCATTTTTCTGGAGAGTTGAAGAGCTAATTGGGAGCCTCTCCACGTTTATGTATTTTGTTATATAGGACACGAAGATGGAGCAGGAATTCTAACAGGTTCACTTGCGGATTGTCCATTTTAGCTTTAGTAGTCTAAAAATATTCTTATCTGTAGTCATTAAAAAAATAGAAAGAACTAAAAAATAATATGTCATTGGCGTAGTGGTTCAGCCGTTTAATTTTCAAGTGGAGGTAGGGAATTGAACTTTGACTGATGCTTTTAAAAAAAAAAAAATAAAAAAAAATACAAAAGCAGTAAAAAACAGTCATCCACTTAATCGATCGGATTTCTTGACTGAAACATTTGGTGGTCAATTCGGTCCAACGGCTCAATCCACACTGGTTTAAAACATGTGCATACTTGTGGCTATAAGAGAAAATAAATTCTCTTTTTTTTTTCTCCCCTTTTTTGTTGCACTACCAATTATATTGGTGATAACATTATGTTTAGGATATGTTTGTACGCAGCCGGCTCTGCTTGAATCAGATCGGAAGAACCCATCCTTTTGAGTGGAAGACGGTGGAAAAATAATTGGAAAAGGCGCCCATCTTAATGTGTTTCTGCTTCCACATGAAACTTTATGGATAAACCAAATGCCTGATCTTTTATATTGAAATCTCTTTGGATAAAAGAATCCAAAGGAGTCAGGATTCACCACCATCCCAAACAGGACCCAAGTTCACAATTAGTTGCAATGTTGCTCTTCGAAAAAAAAAAAATCGCTATTATTAACTTGTTCTGTGTTTGTAACATTGTCTTGTAAGAAATAAAGTGCACTAATGTAACCTTATACTTTTTAATAATACCTTATAACAAGGTACATTACCAATCGATTTAAATCGCATAATGATGCTTCTTCTTTTTCTTCTTCTTTCTATTTAATTCCCAAGTTTCTCTGTTTTGAAGAATGGGCTTAATATGGTGCATTCTTGCGGTATGGGCAAACAAAGCCAGTTTATGCATATCGTTTAATGGCATATGGAACTATGGAAGAAAAAATATATAAACGGCAGTCTGACAAAACATGACTACTAATAAATGATGTGTATGAGGCTTTACTTACCATCAAATTGTGAATCTCTAGATCCCATTCACATGTATTTACTGTATGGTTTATGTGTATTTGGATGGTATCCTCATTGTTGCATGTTTGATGTTTGCTCGGTAGTTGGAATGTTTGAAGTTTAAAGAATTAGTAGAGGCTTCTATTGTGGTTCTCGGATGTTGAAGAGCATTAAAGCATGCCTACCACTTTCAGGTCCCAACGATGTACGATTTTACTGTTTGGCTATATCGAGTATGTGGTGAATGGAAAGTTGTATTGCTATAAACGTTGCAACTTAATTGGGTATGAATCCAGATCAGTTGGGTATTGCTACTATGCCAAAAATTATTTACATTCATTATTTAAAAGCCATAAAAGGCATTTTCTACTATGCACCTGACCATGATTCTTAGACTGAACCCCATTCTGAATTCTAATTCATGCTTGAAATAGACACGATAGGACTGATGGAGTTACTCAAATCGGATCGATTTGGATTGTGTACCTCATGTGTGTTACCATCCGGAAATGGGAACACCAAGAATCGACCTAAACTCGATAGTGAGCATGACCCTTCTAGCTACCACCGGCTTGAACTCGACAGATATGGGCTACAAGTTGTCACCACTCCTCATCAAACAACTTATGCCAAAGGTTGCTACTCTCATTTGTTAGCAGTTACAGAGGCATAAACTATGTGCATAGATTTTTTTATTTGGATTAGGGATGGATTGGTTTGTTGCGTGGAAGGGAAAAAAGTTTGGATTTGAGATGGGTTTTCTACACATGGTTACTTGCTACATGATTATCATTTCATGAATCTGTTCAAGTCATTAAAGACAGTCTTTGACTATGATTTGTTCTTCTTTAACAGATTGAGGGTTTCAAAATGAACCTCATATACTATGATCTCAGATCAGGCCACTCGACTTGAGAAGTTTGTAACAAGCATGTCTTCCTTTCTTCTTCTTCTTCTTCTTTTTTTCCCTACCATTTTACTGTTGCTTGTCATTTCTTGTTAAGGTCAAACTGAAAATTGAATTTCTTTGTTAGTCCCTCCCTGTAATTCCTTTGCAGCTTATGGGCAGTTCTTGAAATCCAATGGTGAGCAACCTTTGATGTGGAAAAGAGCTGCTACCATGGAAGATGTCCACAGAGAGGCTGATGTGGTTAGTCCTTATGGTTTGAATTGTTATGTTTTTATTATATCTTGATCATGATTTTCATAGCCCATGTAGTGGAACTTCTCGATCAGATAAAATTTTAAGTTTGCATTTAGGGGTTATTTGATAAAACACAAAAAATAGTTATTGTATCTACATGTGCCTATATATATTTTGTTTGTGATGCATCTGGTAAAAAGAAAAAATCACCAAGCTTCATTGCACATCCAAATTTGGCCATTATAAGTTTTGGAACATGACATGCACACCCTATGTTTCTGATATATATACAACCTAGTTTCTACTTTTGTATATGAATAGTACAGATTTGTACTACTCTTATACCCAAAGTACAAAAATGGTGTTTTCATTCAAAAGGAGTGTGGACATCAATTCCCTATTTTCTTTGGTTTGAGTGGCTTTAACAGTCTGGTATTAAAATTAATATTCGTGATTGGGACACTCAATTTTAGGGGGTGGAAATATCAATGTCATATTGAAAGAATAAAAAATCTTATTTAATTTTAATCATGTCTTTAATGATATTTTATACTCTCTCTCTCTCTCTCTCTCTCTCTCTCTCTCTCTCTCTCATACCTTTCTAGCTTCTTCACAGAAGATAACTTCTTTTTTGTCTTTCCATGCATCCATTATCTGGATTGCTATTCTTTCTATGTCATTGAGGTACCAGTGCTTTGATTTTGTGGTGTGACTAGTGTCAGTGCCAAGCTTCTCACCTCTTGTGTGTGTCTCCAACGACTACAAGCATGGAGGATGTTCCTAATATCACATGGATGGGCTTTGGATAGCGGCATTGGAATAGCTTCTCTTCATTTTGGAGTATAAAATTGTTCACTCCTGTCACATGAGACAACAAATTGGGGAAACGAATGTATGAGATTTGAACACTTTCCCATACCAAAACCAAAAATCCTTCTATCTATCAGCTTTTTACCCATACCTGTTTTGTTCTTTATGTTAGCACTCAAAACCACGGCAAAGATATTAAAAAATACACGCACACACATGACACAGTTATATAGCTATATAGATTTATAAAACAGACCCATATCTAGTATTGGAATTTTTGAAAATTTTCATACAACATGCTTAAAATCAAAACCCCATATTGAGAAAAATCATGAAAATAAAGCCCATATAAAATGAAGATAAAAAAAGGCATCTAATTCGTTCCAAGTGTCATTGTTCCAATGGAAGACATGGACCATTCTCTTTCTTTCAATTAAAAAAGAATAACACATGCACTTGTTGATGGAAGAAACCCATATCTATTGTAGCTTCTCTTTCTTCTTTAGCTTTGCACACTACATGCATAGAAATAAAAGCCCAAAATAAGAAAATATTAATAAGAAGAAAACCCATATAAAAAAAATGAATCAAACTTACTAGAAAAATCACTTTTGTAAAGACAGAGTTATGAAATTCTTTATACTTACATGTTGAAAACTAACAATTCCATAACAAGAAAAACTATCCAAAAAGATAAATCATGTTTAAAATAAAAAATAAAATAAAAAAGAGAGCCAATTCATTTGAAAAAGGTAAGATCTCTAGAGATGGGAATCCAAGATAGAGAGAGAATCTGGTAGAAGTCATGCAAATAGCATGATGATAGTAGCATTACAACCAAAATGCCAAATTTAACAACAAACAAAAACAAAATGCATGTATATGAATGTGTGTGTGGATATAGGAATATATGAAACACTACAACAAAAGGGGGATTAGTCGGCACTTTCGGAGTCGCATTGTACTGGCGCTGAGCAAAATAGGGCGCTGCTAAATGAGGTGTATAAATACAAAAAAAAAGGGGTGCGTTTGGTTTTGTTGTATGATTTAAGTGTTAATCACAGTCAGTTTCAGAGCATTATTGGTAGCTGATTTTTGTTTTGCTACTACTCAGCGGTTAATTGATTAAATAGCTTCATGGTTGTTTGAGTATTTTTGTTCTATGATTAACTCATTTGAACATTCTGGATTTATAGTTTTAACGGTTAATTGATTTGTGATGTGCATTTGTTTATTCATGTTTAGGAATGACTTTTTATTGCAGAACAAAAATACTATTCAAAACTAGTAGCAACATGAACTTGTTGGGGTTATGATTCTATATGATGACTTCATGCTATCAATCTTTCTTTTGCCATTGCCAACTTCGCAATTGTTGAGTTTTCATCATTTTATATCGAGACTAATACTCCAGTCATTCATATTTGAGTTAGTAATGTTCCATCAGTTTCTGTTCTTCATTGAAATGCCAATGTTTGTGTAAGAGAAACAAGAAGTTGTCATCGAAAAGGTTGTTTCAAATAAACACAAATGTGTCACAATTGTGAAAGGCCTTAAACTCTTTGGTGAGCATCACTTTTTCCTGTGGCATGGCCCACTTCAGTCTAGGGTCTGTCACATTTTTTGGGTGAGCTGGCCAAAGTCTTGGCCCACTAAGGTGGCCATCTAGATGCTGACAGGGATTCGGTCCTTTCAATGTTAGCTGAGGTGGTGTAAAATCTCAGATTGTGATCTGATTTACTGTAGCAGTTGTTGTAAATGTTCTAGTTCAACTCTCTTGAACTAAGTCGGCATTCTTGAGTTCAACAAATAGAGGCAAAGATGGGCAAGAGTGTAACTTTTGTAAGTGTAATCTGGTTTTTTTTTTCATCACAATTGCCAACATTTAATTGGGAGAAAGACCTAGTATTGGTGGCTAGCCCAAGCACATACTATCTCTCAGACTCCAATGCAAGATTCTATAGTTTCCTGATCATAAACAATAACAAGTTCACACCCAACCAGGCAAAGTATCTTCATATCATTAGATTGGTCTTAAAATATGCCAAATGTGAGACAGTTCCATGGAAGACCCGACTCATTCAAGAATGACGACTCTTTTCTCATATAAACAAAAGCTTCATAGAGAAAAAGAACCGATAGAAGGAGAAAAACTAACCTTCAAAAGAAGAGCTAGACAGACTGTAAATAAATACGTTACATGAACAGATTAAAATACTCTCCCCCCAAAACAAACATAAGCAAACCAATGCTCTGCTCCTCTCTCCCACATCTTTCGATCACCAAGCGAAGATCACTGTTGTTGCTGATAGTTCCCATACCCAGGATAAGCTCCATAAGCATACATATTAGGATCTTGCGCAGTGGCGCATATCCATACGCTTCATAGCCCCGCCTATACCCATAATAACCACCATTAGCAAGAAGACACCACCATTCCACCGGGTTTAGATTTGGCTATGGCTGTTTGTTTGGACTACGGCCCCAAGAAAGACTAATATTTTGCCCTCTTAGCTGAGTTCCATTCAACATCAGTAAAGCCTCCTCTACACAAGCTCTGTTAGCAAATTGAACAAACCCACAACGTTTTCCGAAAGGAATTTTAACATGTATCAATTCCCCAAACCGGCTAAAAACTTGTCGCAAATGGTCATCGAAGATTTGGATCCAGAGAGCCAACAAATATAGTTGTATTAGTTGGGTCGTTTCTCGGTACTTGCTTGAGCGATCGATAGGAAGTTTTTACAGATACTGCTGCCGTTCCACCAAGATTCTTCTTAATAGTCTTTGGGCCGATCCGCATTGGCCTTGTAGAACAAAACACTCCGTTCATTTCTGTCATGGCATGCACTTGCTCACTTTCATCCTCAAATATCACAAACCCATAGCCCTTTGAGCGTTCGGTAGCTCTATCGGTGACAACTTTTGCACCCTTAACTGTGGAGTAGTGACTCTGAATGTCTCTTGCAACATGTAATTCGTAACATCGAAGCCAAATCGCCAACAAACATTGGAAAGTCGGCACCATAATCGTGCGCCTCTCTCCAAAGATCGAAGGATGCCCAATTAAGCCTAAAAGCTTGCTTTCGGTGCACTGGTATCGGGGTGCCATTATACGTTTGTAAAATTCTATCTGCAGCAGCACGGTTTACAAACTCAATAAAACCATAACCCTCCGACTGCCCAGTCTGCTTATTCTGGATGACCTTTACAGAAGCAACCTCTCTAGTGTGAGCAAAATAGCCATGGATATAGGTCTTTTCCATCTAGTACTGCAAGTCACCAATCCAAAGTGACCGGATCTCATCTCGCACTTTCGCCCGACTAGGCGGCCCACCATACCGTGATCTGCGATTGCTACAAAGGCATTGATGCTTTACTTCTTGTGGACTAGCAGCATGATGATTGATTAAAATGTTTGATTTGTTTGGGATGTTTGGACAACCCAATCAAAATCTGAGATTGCAGCCTGAGATATTTGTTCTATGTTTAAATCTTAAACTTTTGGAATTAAAGTTAGTTATTTATGTGCAAAAAAAAAAAAAAAGAAAAAAAAAAAAGAGAATGTGGTCCCGACCCAATTGAGGAAGTTATGCCCAAAGTGTAGTTAGAATAGTTTCATATTTTCTCAACTATACTATTCATATTTTCTCTTTAATTCCTTGCAACTAATTGCATGCGGGAGTAAGATGCAGTAATGTGTATGTTTTCAGGAATGTGTTTGTTTGCATGAAGGATAAAATGCAGTCATGTTTGTGTACCTAATCAAGCATGTGTACTGTGTATATGTTGTTCTTCCTTTCCTTTTGTATTAGCCATTCATTTCTGTGTGAGATGAAGGGCCAGCTCTTGCAACTTCCTTGGTGCACCAGCTTCAGTCTCTCCTTGTACTCCTGCATTTCTATGTGAGATGAACCCAATTTCACCGTCACAAAGTAGCCATTGTCGAATTTACCGTCAATCTTTCCTGTCACAGGACTATTCAAAGGTGCTCTGATTTGGGAAATGGAAAAGGCTCTTTTAATTTTCTCTGTCACTACTGTATCGAGTCAGAAGCAGATTCAGTTCCATTTTTGTTCGCAGGTTTGCATGGCAGACTCTTCACTGCATTCGTCACAGCTGGAGGGATTAATGGGCCTTGCAATCTAAAGAAGTAAACCTGCTCGTAATGGTGAAGTAAGCTAATGTAGTATTTTCTCAACACAAATGATGCACTTGTTGTAGTTGGCGGGAACTTGAATACTGCAATCACATCCCTCCATTTCTTCTCCCGAAGAACCTTTTCAAAGCCACCTCATTTAGTCACCTCTCCATATGAAAGATGCAAATCAAGCTCTTTCCCTCCAATGATAGGAATCATGAATCTTGTTCCAAGGGTAGAATGAAAACGTCTTAGAGTGTCCATGAAAACTCCTGGCTTGTTCATAACCTCTTCATGTGAGGCAAGGGGGGGGGGGGTAATTAAATGGTATTAGGGTGGATGGCATGGATTTCTAGGTAAGGATGGTGTTGTCAGTGGATTGTCTTGAGATCCATGGGATTGTTATATCCCTGGATTGCTATATCAAGTCTGTTTGGCACGCCTGGCCAATCCGGGGATTAAACCTTCCCATCCCTTCCAATCCCACGAACCAAACATGTCACAGGCAAATTTGAATGGATTAGGGTGGATTGGATGGGATTTAAAGGTAATGATGGCGGGGCGGCTCTAAGGGGTAGGCAGGTGAGGCAATCGCCTAAGGCCCCTTATTTATGAAGGCCCTATATCATAGAACAGGCTTTTAATACTCTGATAACGTCCAATAATCTATACATATGCACTGAGAAATTGCAACCTTTGAATATTTTTAAATTAAATTAAACAGATATAAAAGTGGGTCCTAGTTTAGATGGTTCATGAAAAACAAAAACAAAAACACACAATGAATGGATCTCCTAATTGGTTGATTCTTGTACACTAAATAAATTATTTAAATTCAACATACAAATTTCCACTAATTGGAAGATAGAATAGTTAAATGAATGGATTTTTTGTAATTTAGCCTATCTAGAATGGATCACCTTATTTAGACGGTTTGGATGGAGTCAAAATATGCTATAGTAACAATGTAGGAATGCCTACTTATTAACTATAACAACTGCTACAGTACTATACAATTAATTCATTATTCTCACAGTAGACGCGGATTGGGTGCAGACCACTTTAGGGATTCATGTATCCTTGAGCTTTGTGGAGTCCACATTATTATATGTGCTATATCTATTCCGTTGATCCATTTCTTCATCCCATTTTAGAATATTAGAAAAAACATGAAGCAGAACTAAAGCTCAAGTGGACCACAACACAAAAAAAAAGTGGATATTGAATGCTCACCATTAAAACTTTTCTACAGGCGGTAGAAATTTTGGATAAGCTAATATTTATGTTTTCCTTTCATCCATCTAGGATTCACCTTATGAACGGTTTAGTAATTTTATCTATCGAAATTGACTTATTGGATAAACTTGAATACAAAAGTTTATTACTTTTTATAGTTTAATTTTGAATTTATTAATTTTTTATTTTTTAAACTAAGAAGCCTCATTTTTATGACCTGCCTAAGGCCCCCAGAAATGTTGAGCCGCCCCTGAATGATGGTGTTGTCAGCGGATTGTCTTAAGATCCATGGGTGTAACGCCCCGGATTTTTGCCAACCTGGGATTAGACGTCCTTAGGCAATGGGTCGATCCTAATACCTCATTAACTTATAAGAACTGAATCCCAAAGTCTAAAGCCGCCTTTGAACTCATTTCCTTCACAAATCTCACCCTTCATCACCTTGATCTTCCAAATTTTCTAAGAACTTTCACCCTAAACACTATCTTAAACTAGCTAAGTAGTATAACTTGGATCACTTTATATACAAACTACAAAGGCCTGAGTACCACCTCGACCATAAATCACTTAGGACTAAATCCTTTAGAAATGAGACAAAATGTAACTAGGTGTGAAACCAGGATTAGCTACGAAATCTGTTTGAATCGCTTTAAATACGATCTGTGAGACCCAAAACTTGTAGAATCATTGACGCTAGGTTACCCTAAAATCTAGGATCAATCTCATTACCCTTTGCTCACGGGTGCATCTTGAAACTTCAGTATTAGGTCTAGACCGCACATCGAAATCCGATTAACGCAAAGTTAAGGACTTAGGATCGCCTCGTTGGGCTTGACAATCATCTCAAAAATCGGTCCATCCGATGTCCCACGGCCATTCGTTTCGATTCGGAGCGAGGGTGTGTGAAAAACACTATTCCTATTCCAAAATAAATATCGGGAATAGTGATCCGCACCTTTAAACTTGTCGATATAAGCAACCCGACCGTCAGTGATCCAACCAAATTACACCCTCGAATTAAGAAAAATTTCAGGAACATTTACATGTACTTGGAATTTCTGATCGTGGCCCACTGACCGTTGAACTGAAAGTGGTCCGCCACGTGCGATCTAGGAATCCGATCGAGTCGAAAACGTAATCCCACATAGATCCATAAGTGGTGAACTTAAGTCTGACGTTTGGCTCAAGGAGGGCTACCAGAACCTCTCTTTTGAGCCGAAAAAGTGACGAAATACCTATATTAGCAAGTAACCCTTGAACCTGAGTCTATTTCGGGAATTTTAGGCTATAAAAGGACCTTAAACCCTCTCCCATTCCAGCCATACGAATTTGGTTTTAAGAGAGGGAAAAGAGAGAGAAAGTGAGGGAGATCCGGGAGGAACTCCTGTAGTACTTTCCCTGCCGCTCCACACAGCACCGCCTCCTTCCGGGCGCTTTTCCGGCGATACCGACTCCATTTTAAGGTAATAAACCCTAACCCTAGACCTGTTTTAATATGTATAGGATACGGTTATGAAATAGCTAACTGTTTTCGTTCTTTAGGTTTGCCAAACTCCCGTGTATCTTAAGCTTAGCGAACCTATCGACTCAGATTACGATTCTACGACACAAGGTGATGACTTTAGGTGTATAGGTTGCGGTTTTAACGCTTTCAATGTCGGATAATGGTAGATTCATGATCATGCAATTGCACATGTACAAAGTGCTTTCCGTTTTACGTTTCGATTAGAATTGTAGAATTTAGAATTTCACATACTCTTGGTATTCGTATAAAATACCGTATACGTATTTTTTTTTGAAAATGTGTTTGACATGTTTAATTGTCGTATGAATATATGATGTATGGATAAAATACTCATTTGGCGGAAGGGTTCGCCTAAATACATGTTTACAAATATACACCATGTATGTAGAAATACGGTATTGTAAGAAGTACCGTATACGTGTATATTTTAGCGATGCGTTTGTCATGATTAATTGATATATAAATATATTATGTGTGTATAAATTAATTGCTTGGCGAAAAGAATCGCCGTATTACAAGTTCCCTTGTAAATACTATGTATGTTGAAATTGGGTATCCTAGAAAATACTCTATACGTATAAAATTTGCTGGTATAATTGTCATGACTAATTGCTGTATGAATATGATGTATACGCATAAAATACTAGTTTGGTAAAGGGACAATCCTAGTGCACTTTCCTCTAACATACGTCATGTATGTTGAAATAGTGCTTTACAAGTGTTGGTGAAATCGCTTGTGAGTGTAAGTGCTTAAGTGTTAGAACCTTAGGTAGGTGCTGAGATGGGATTCTCAACTACCTTAGAGTCACATATGATACCCTCCATGTGGTTATTTACTCTAACCACTCACCTATGAAATATATGTAGTTGTATCCCTATTTGTATAGTGCTTTACAATATGCTTTGTAACTTGTTTTATTAACATGCCTTATGAGATGCTTTATAACATGATTTCTAGTGTTCTTGAATGTCATAGTTTATCATGTTTTACTCCACATGCTATGGACGACAATTGATTGTGTTTGGGGCTATGTCTATAGTCCAGACAGTCGGTACCAGATTTGAGATCGTGGCTGAGGTTTATGTCGCCACGTGGGATGTGTTTGACGAACCCGAGTCGTACGTCAGTTGGTGACAGTGGTTAGGCCACGCGAAGTGCTTATGCACTTCATGTCGTCTAATTGATTGTGCGCTCGAGCTAGTCAGACTCGTCAAGTAACCCGATGTGTCTAATGTATATTTACCATGTTTGGTCGCTACTGCTTGAACCTAGGGTACCAAACTTACTAGTGAAATCCCTTTTAACCATGGTACCTCGATCCGCTAAGACTCATGAGCCGGGCATGGTGGTATGGGACACCGTGGTCGAGCTGTCGGCCTCTGGGGCGATGGGTGATGGGGGAGTGGTGCAACGATTCCGTGTAACAGCCCTGGCAGCCCTGCCTCCCCGTAGTGACCAGTGAGCAACCAGACTCGTGAGCCGATTATGGTGGTATGGGACACTATATTCGAGCTGTCGGCCTACACTGGCGTAGCCTGGCTGTGGGCCTCAGTCGGGTTGCAGCCGGGTCCCATTCTCAATAAGTGGACTGGTCGGGCTTCAAAATAGACTGCCAGTTGGTAGGACGTTAGTGAAGTGACCTCGAGCATACTCTGAATTTGCGGTGAGGCGATGAGTTTTGCCGCAGTGTATAGAGTATGAACTAGGCCTGTATCTGTATAGTGATGAATCGTTAAAGAGGTGATGGGGGAGTGGTGCAACGATTCCGTGTAACAGCACCACTGACGCTCTGCAGGTGACCTAAAACACACCATCGTCTAAGATTAACTAGGATCCGACGACCTAGAATGGATCATGTTTGGGAATGATACAAGGGAGGTACCTTAGTTTCCCAATCCTGCTGTTTGAAATGGAATAATAACAACTCGGTAATCATGCTCATCATGCATTGCATGTGCCTGGAAGATGTGGAGCACTGAGGGATGAAAGCATGCCGCGAACGAAGAGGGTGTCGCATGAGGGAGTATGTCGGTGAGGGCATACATCATGTCATTCATACTTGCATTAATAAGAGTAGTTAGAATTGTTTGATATGTACCGCTTTATCATTACTGCTTGATTGAATTGATAACATGTTAACCTATGCTTTATTGTTCCACTGAGTTGATCACTCACTCCCACGTTACGGGATGGTGTTTGCAACACCAACCAGATTTGTTGAGTTTCAGGTGGTGGCGATGCTTGTGAAGCAGAGCCGGACTACTTCTATGATGATAGGAAGAATTCTCCTATCTGTATCTCTCTGGGAAGTCAATGAAGACCGATATTGTATTGACTGGGCTATGGTACATGGGATAGGAGACCTCATACTTCCTCACATTTGGTACATTTTAGAACTGCACTTGTAATTATTTAACCTGGTAATGTTATCACACTCTGGAGACTCATCATAGGTTATATATTTTATCTATCTATCACAGTCTTCCGCTTGCAAATTTAACCGTCTCTGGAGTATGATATGTTGTTTTGGCTTAATCTTACTCATGTTCAATGCACAAGTACAGTCAACATTCAAACATCATTCATTTTGTTGCATAAGTGATGTTCTGGAACTCGGGAGTTGAGTTTATGCTCGACCCTCGATTTTCAGGGCGTTACAATGGGATTGGGATCAGATTACCGACTCTGTTTGGCACGCCCGGCCAATCTCGGGATTTAACTTCTAATCCGACTGGCCAAACGGGCCCTAAGGTAAATTAATGGAATCTTACGAATATGAATGAACCGAATGAATCATATTTATCATCTACATTCTGATTGTTGAGTTTTCTTATTTCTTCAGGTTTTGGATGCTTCCTATATATGCCTAACTAGCAACGAAATCCACTTCAAGAATATCAGGTGATGACTTTTGTTTGCTTTTTCTTTCTAAGCTTTTTCATACTTGGTGTGATTTTCTTACTGGTTTTCTTTTACAAGGCCAATTTTTTATTTCCTTTGTTGCTTATGATTTGTGATACCTGCCAGCAAGCAATTGAGTAGGGGTTGTATTGTGGTGCTTGTAAGCCTTGTAGCACCGTATAGTTTGATACAATGACTATTTATTAATGTGATTGAAGTTCCAATTGAAGGCAAATCATTAAGAAAAAAGGAAATGAAAAAAGAAAGAAAAGAGAAGAAAAGTTCCAATTAATACAATGACAATTTTTTTTTTACTGTGACAATTTCTCAAATATAGAGGTGACTTGTGAAGCTGATTGTCCTTTTATTTTGTCAATTATAAAGGTTCAAGTCTTCAACAAATAGAGGGCCTGGTTCTGCAGCACTCTTATAGCTCCAAGTAGTATAATCTCAACGCTATGCCATTCACCGAATCAGCTATGCTTCTCAGCCCATTGCAGGGAAACTTCCCATGGAGGAATTTGGGCTCATTACAAGAAAAGGGCCTACATCACACATAGCGGACACGTGATCATGGCCAGTGAGGTTGGTGTTGTAGACATTTGCCAGAAGATGTGGTTAGGAAAGGAAGACATATGATCGATCCAGAAGGGGACCTTATTGAAACAGTTCATGTGGAAGGCTATGAAAGGAAGACATTTATAGTTTGTTTTGAAAACTTTAAATAGACCATTAATTGTTTTGTTGATATTGTGCTAATTGTTGTCTTGATGAATGTTAGATTATTGGGTAATTCAAATTCTTGTCATTCAATCATAGGTTTTTGATAGTTATGTAGATAGAGATTTGATTGCAGGACGGCAATTACAGGAAAGGATTAGTCAGAATCAAAAGGCGCTTCTATCACTTATTACATATTTAGCGGCGTTTGTAGTAAGCTCTAGCGGCGTTTCTACAGCACTTTTTTTGGCGTAGTTTCTAACGGCGTTTTACTGATGTTCCGTCCATTTTTAGTGGCGTTTCTACGCGGCGCTTTTTTCAGTTTTATGGGCACTTTTATACTTTTCAGCGGCAGCTACCACAAGGGCCGCTAAAGTAACTAAGCGCCGGTCTATTTGCTTTGTAGCGGCGGGCATTAAAAACGCCGGTATAATGGGCCGACCGCCGGTAAATAATACAGCGATGCCCCCTTTTAGTGGCACACGCCCGGCCGCCGGTAATTCTTTTAGCGGCGGTTTTTTGGACTTTTACGGGCGGTTTTGGCCGCCGGTAAAGGTCTATTTTCTTATAGTGCGGTAGAAATGGAAAATGATATAGCCATCCGTACATCACTCATGCCACGGCGACGTATGACTGGGACCATTCATCTTACGAGACCTAACGTGGAAGGGTAACTGGTATAAATACACATAATTCCTATGATGTTAGCCGTCTCATAAGTGGCTTTCTAAGCCATGTTGAAGTGTTGAAAAGGAAACGTAATGCTTTAGATCATCTTTGGGTGTATATACCGGTATTCCATTAGTTTTTCCCGCTCGATTCAGGCATGGTCCAAAAAATAAAGTATATTCAAATATTAAAGTGAACCACAGGATGAATTAAATAGCCATCATTAAAAAACCTTTGAGGCCACAAGTTTAAGATCAAGTTGATATTTGGGTTTTCTCTACATTTAGGTATACATGACCTTATCAACCAGTTTGATGGCAAATAACCATTATAGTGGCCCAATGAAGTTTTTAAATAGTAATTTGGATAAAAATAGAAATAACTTCTAATAAATTTGAAATAAATTGATTAATGATTAAGAAAAAATAAATTTACAATTCTTTAAATAGTGAACTCAAACATAGGACAATTTTAAACTCAAACTCCAACTCAAGCACCCTAAAAACGTGACTTAATATAAATAGTAAACTTATTATTTATAAATAGTCACCATTCTTATTAGATTCCATGGTTTTCGGCCAAAAATAGGAAGTACTCAATTTGGCCTATGTTATTCTCCTAATCTTTCTCAGCCCTTTTAATGTTGGGCAAGTCTCCTACAACTCAAAATATCAAAAGTTATAATTGAATTAAAGTTAATTTATTGTTTATAGTAAAAACAAAAATAAAATGAACTTTTAACAGTCAATTTAATGGGATCTTGCAAATCCAGCGAGGCATAGCGGTGTTAGTTGGCTGGTTGGCTAAAGTAGCTTCTCCTACCCTTAAGTTATATATGAGATGTTGAAAAACCCATTCTGATTTGTGAGATATCACTGTTTTAATGTTATGATGGTTGTGGTCATTTCCGTTTCAATCAGGTCTTCTCTGGTCCATCTTTGCCATTAAAGTGTCCGTGGCCCGCTATACATTAATAATAAATCAGTTTGAGGATACTCGGCTGTGGGTCTCATTGCTAACACTGCATACATCCTACCAACTGCATCCCACCAAGGTGGGTGATGCAAGCTTCACCACCCAATCCGAATCCATGGATCACAACCGACAAAGCCGCAAGCCACTGCAACTACTCAGATTCGTGGACAACGAGTGGATAGAATGAAAAAAAAAATACCCAACGGTCCAAATTCAAGTACATGCCAATCTGGATGGATCAGAAGTTAGGATGGCAACCGATCTGATTTTAGGGTAACCCTCTTCTACAATGGATCTCAAGGTTAGGATACTGATCTAGTGGCCCCTACCTCCGATTTCCCAGCTGCATGACAAAAAATATCTTATTGACCATAATTATCCCCTGAAAAGCCTTTGTATGAATTGACCCATTTCTCATTTCGTTTTTCAAATTTCAGAGTGCCGGCCCACTTATACGAAGGTTAGGAACATCCAATCCTTGTGGCCCATCCACGGTGGGGCCATAAGATGAAAAGTCCAGAACTGCATCTACGTTAGGATCCTTTTTATATTCCCACACCAGCCTTTTTTGACCATACAAAGAAAAAGAAAAACTTAGTGTTGACAAATTGACCCCTTTAAATTCTAAAGAAGGCGTGCAAAAAGCTTCATAACTAAAAGGGTAAAATGGACATTTTAAAGTTCAATGGACGTAAGCTCGAAAACTGTGCCCACCGGAAATTCTGAATTATTCCATCGATGGTACGTTTTTTTTTATAACAGAGAGTTAGAGAAACAAACCCAAAAAAATGCCTCGTTTTCGTAAGTGATGGGTTTTTGACCCGTCGTCAACCGGTCGTGAGCCCTGCCCAACCGGTCGAAGGTTGGTGATCGACCAGTCGAAGGAGTCGAGTTGTGGCATGACTCAAAGTCCAGCGATTGTGGACTGTTTTTCTGCAGAGTGCTCGACCAGTCGAAGGAGATGCTCGATCGGTCGTAGGTGGCTCTCGACTGGTCGTGGACTCGGTTCGACCAGTCGAAGTTACGCAGATTCGTTCTGCGATTTTGTGAGAATTTCGTGTCGCAAGTCATTTCGCAACTGGGATGCGGAAAGGAGTTTCCTAAAACTTTAAATAGGAATTCCTAGGGTTTTCTAGGTATGACAAGAGGGTTTTCTAAAGCTTTACAAGAGATTTGCTAAAGGGTTTAGGGCTATCAAAGGTAAGAGAGAGAGAGAGAGAGAGAGAGAGAGAGAGAGAGAGGAAAAGAGAGAGAGGAAGCTTATAGAAGGGAGGTTATGCTCGTGGAGGTTATCTACTATGCAATCTATATCTCAGCGCTTCTATGTCCTTGTAATCGGTAAGATCTCCCCGTTTTCTTTGTTTCTCTCATTGTTTATCTACTCCTACGTGAGTGAAGAAGGTTGTAATGTTCTACTTCATAGTGAATTGTTGATCTTGACGAGGTCCCATGGTTTTTACCTCTTTGAGGGTTTTCCACGTAAAAATTTCTTATGTTGTATGGTTTATGCTTTGATTATTTTTCATTGCATTATTATTCTGTAATTCTGGTTTGTTTCGGGAGGCTAGATGCTAAGGTTTTATGCAAGGCCCCCAACAAAGTGGTATCAGAGCTAAGTTCATTGAATGGGTAGGATCGGTTTTGAATTATGGAACGTGACTCATCAAGGATGATCAGCCTCAATGGTTCTAACTGGACCATATAAAAGGCTAAGATGGAGGACTTGTTTTATTGCAAGGACCTATATTATCTAATTTTAGGCATATCAGCAAAATCCAAGGATATGACTGATGATGATTGGAAGAAGATGGACCGAAAGGCGGTGAGGTTTGTTAGACAATGGTTGGATGATTCAGTGTTCTACCATGTGTCTACGGAAACCCCAGCCGCTGGCCTATGGCCGAAATTACAAGGGTTGTATGAGATGAAGACAGCCGGTAATAAGATTTTTCTGATAAGACGACTTGTGAATCTCAAGTTCAAGATGGTGGTTTCGTGGCCTAGCACATGAATGAGGTCAGCAATATAGTGAGCCAACTCTCCTTTATGAAGATGGTCCTGGATGATGAATTACAGGCTTTACTTTTGCTCAGTTCATTGTCTGACAGTTGAGAGACATTGATGGTGTGTATAAATAACTCCGCACCAGACGGAAAGATACCATGGAACAGGTAACTAGCTGTTTCTTCAATGAAGAGACAAGGAGAAAGTCTCAGGGGTCTACTCAACAAGAGGCCCTTGTGACACAGGAACGGGGAAGAGGAAAGAACAGGAAGGGCGGGAAGGCCTGAGATAAATTAAGAGGCAAGTCGAGTAATAGAAAGGATGTTGATTGCTGAAATTGGGGTAAGAAGGGCCACTATAAGCATGAATGTCGTGGTAAGAAGAACGACAAGAAAGGAAAAGGGAAGAAAGATGAATCAGATTCCACTACGGTTGCTTCAGATGGCGATGTTGTAGTTATTCTTTCTGCAGATCATGATGTGTGTCTCACAGCTACGAGTCAGGACACCGATTGGGTGATAGACTCAGGAGCTTCTTTTCATGCGACTCCACGCAGGGATTTCTTCACAAGCTACAAGTCAGGTGACTATGGGACTGTGAAGATGGAAAATTCTGGCATATCAAAAATCGTGAGAGTCGGTGATATTTGTGTGAAGACCGATGTGGGCTGCACATTGGTTCTCAGGGATGTGAGGCACATCGCAGACCTTCGTCTCAATTTGATGTCGACGGGAAGGTTGGATGATGATGGCTATGAAAGTCGGTTTGCTGGTGGGTGCTGTAAGCTCATCACGGGTTCGTTGATCATGGCTAGAGGAAAGAAGTGTTGCACCTTGTACAAACCAAGTGTCAGTATATATGTGTAAGGGTGGGTTGAATGCAGTAGAAGATTCAGCTATTGACATGTGGCACAGGTGTCTAGGCCATATGAGTGAAAAAGAGTTTTAGGTACTAGCAACGAAGCGACTCCTTCTAGACGTGACAGGTATACCTCTCAAAACCTGTCTCGATTGTTTATCAGGGAAACAACATAGAGTTTCATTTATTAAATCTGCTTCTCATATTAATAAAGTGCATGCATTAGATTTGGTTTATTCTGATGTTTGTGGTCCTATGAGGACAAAAACCTTGGGTGGGGCATTGTATTTTTGTCACTTTTATAGATGATACATCTAGGAGGGTTTGGATTTATGCTTTAAAATCTAAGGATGAGGTCTTTGGTGTGTTTAAATTGTTTCATGCTATGGTCGAGAGAGAGACAGGTAGATCGTTGAAGTGCATTCGCACTGACAATGGTGGTGAATACATTGACGACTTTCATGAGTATTGTAAGTCCCTGGGTATACGGCGTGAACAGACGGTTCCTAAGACCCCCCAGCATAATGGTGTAGCTGAGCGAATGAATCGCACCATTGTAGAGAGAATCAGATACATGTTATCCCATGCGAAATTGCCCAAGACGTTCTATAGAGAAGCAATGCACACGGCGGTGTATTTGATAAACAGGTCTCCATCAGCCCTGTTGAATGGAGAAGTACCTAAGAAGGTGTGGACTGGAAACGATCCATCGTATAGTCATCTCAGGGTATTTGGATGTAGGGCATCCGTTCACGTACCAAAGGACGAGAGGTCCAAGCTCGATATGAAGATCAGGTAGTGTGTGTTCTTAGGGTACGGTGATGAAAAATTCAGTTACAGATTGTGGGATCCGACAGAGAGGAAACTCGTCAGGAGCAGAGATGTGGTTTTCTTTGAAGATCAGTGTATAGAAGACATTAGTAAGCCAGAGAAGAACTAGCCTAGTTCATGTGAGCTAGAGGACAGTCCGATTATTCCTCCCATGGTGCCTGATGATGGGGGAGTACAGGAAGGTGCAGAGGACGAGGAAGTTCCTTCAGAAGATGGACCAGGGGAGCAGCTTCCACTTGATCCACCTGTTGAGCCACATGTGAGGAGGTCATCTAGGGACAGACAGCCATCCAAGAGGTACTCGCCATATGAGTACATTATGCTGACTAATGGGGGAGAGCCAGAAGATTATTCTGAGGCCCTAGCCGACGAGCATAAGGAAGAGTGGTTGAAAGCTATACAAGAGGAGATGAAATCCTTGCATAAGAACCACACTTATTATATAGTGAAACCGCCTAAGGGCAAGAAAGCTCTGAGCAATAAGTGGGTGTTTAGAAAGAAGATTGAGCAGAAGAATTCATAGACGAGGTTCAAGGCCAGACTTGTAGTGAAAGGGTTCAGTCAAAGGAAAGGTATAGACTTCGAGGAGATATTCTCACTAGTGCTGAAGATGACATTCATACGTATGTTACTTGGGTTGGCGGCAAGCATGGATCTGGAGATCATAGAGCAATAAGATGTTAAAACTGCCTTTCTCCATGGCGACTTGGAAGAAGAGATCTACATGCACCAACCAAGGGAGTTCGAAGTCAAGGGCAAAGAGCATGTGGTGTGTAGGCTGAGAAAGAGCTTGTATGGGCTTAAACAAGCTCCACGACAATGGTACAAGAAGTTCGACTTGTTTATGTTGAAACATGGGTATGACAGAATGGAGTCGGACCACTGTGTGTTCACGCGCAAGTTCTCAGATGGTGATTTCTTAATTCTGCTATTATACATTGATGACATGCTCATCATGGAAAAAGACATCAAGAAGATCGACAGGTTAAAATAGGAGTTGGGCAAGTCTTTTGTGATGAAAGACTTGAGCCCGGCTAAACAGATCCTAGGAATGAAGATAACCAATGACAGAAGCAGCAGGAAGCTTTGGCTGTCACAAGAGTGGTATATAGAAAAAGTCCTAGAGTGGTTCAATATGAATGCAGTGAAGTCGGTTAGTACTCCACTGGATGGTCACTTCAGATTGAGCAACAAACATATCCCAAGACGAAGGCAGAGGTGAAAAATATACAGAAGATACCCTACGCGTCAGCTGTAGGAAGTTTGATGTATGCTATAGTGTATACACGCCCAGACATAGCATATGCGGTTGGTGTTGTTAGCCGGTATCTTGCCAACCCTGACAAAAAGTATTGGGCAGCAGTGAAATGGATATTACAGTATCTAAGAGGCTCATTCAGGTCGAGCCTATGCTATGGTGACAAAAAACCTGTGTTAGAGGGCTACACAGATACAGATATGGCAGGTGACATAGACTCCAAGAAGTCTACATTGGAGTTCATGTTCACGTTTGCAGGGGGAGCGGTTTCTTGGCAGAGCAAGCTACAGAAGATCGTAATATTGTCGACAATAGAGGCCGAATATATTGCAGTCACAGAAGTATATAAAGAGATGCTTTGGATGAAGATGTTCCTACAGGAACTTAGCCTGAAGTAGGAGGAGCACATGGTCTATTGCGATAGTCAAAATGCTATACACTTAAGCGAGAATCTAAGTCAGCATTCCAAGTCAAAACACATAGAGATTCGGTATCACTGGATCAGGGATACTTTGAAATAGAAGGTGTTACAGCTTGAGAAGGTCCACACGGACGATAATGGGTCAGACATGATGATCAAGGCTTTGCTCAAGGGCAAGTTTGAGGTTTGTAGAAATCTGGTTGGCTTGAAAAAGGTGGATCCCTCTTGGGTCAAAAAGGGAGAGATTTGATGGGTTTTTTGACCCATCGTCTACCGATCGTGAGCCCTACTCGACCGGTCGAAGGCTGGTGGTCGACCAGTCGAAGGAGTCGAGTCGTGGCACGACTCAAAGTTCAGCGACTGTGGATTGTTTTTCTCCGGGGTGCTCGACCAGTCGAAGGAGATGCTCGACCGGTTGTAGGTGGTTCTCGACCGGTCGTGGACTCGGTTCGACCAGTTGAAGTTACACAGATTCGTTCCGCAATTTTGCGCGGATTTCGTGTCGTAAGTCCTTTTACAACTGGGATGCGGAAAGGAGTTTCCTAAAACTTTAAATAGGAATTCCTAGGATTTTCTAGGTATGACAAGAGGGTTTCCTAAAGCTTTACAAGGGATTTACTAAAGGGTTTAGGGCTATCAAAGGTGAGAGTGAGAGAGAGAGGAAAAGAGAGATAAAACTTATAGAAGGGAGGTTATGCTCGTGGAGGTTATCTACTGTGCAATCTATATCTCAGCGCTTCTATGTCCTCGTAATCGGTGAGATCTCTCCGTTTTCTTTGTTTCTCTCATTGTTTATCCACTCCTGCATGAGTGAAGAAGGTTGTAACGTTCTACTTCATAGTGGATTGTTGATCTGGATGAGGTCCCATGGTTTTTACCTCTTTGAGGGTTTTCCACGTAAAAATCTCTTGTGTTGTGTGGTTTATGGTTTAATTGTTTTTCATTGCATTATTATTTCGTAATTCTTGTTTGTTTCGAGAGGCTAGATCCTAAGGTTTTGTGCAAGGCCCCCAACAATAAGTTTGAGCAGTAGTCCGTCAATCAGTCTATATGGACTGATCTAACCTCAGCGCAAATAAGATTATGGCATCTCCAGTCTAAGACCCAGCAGTTAAACGATCCAGACAACGTTGACATCACATACATGGACCATATCAAATAATGTACTCGGGAGTGTCCAAGATGGGTGCAGCTCATAGCATGATATCATGCTTTGAGGACATTTGTGAAAGATTTATTGGTCATTATTCAAAAGAGAAAATTTTGATACTCTTGCAGAGTATGATGTATGGATATGATAAGCAGGCACCTAAAAAAGTACTAACAAGTGCACAAACGCAATATAAGAAATTCAAATTAAACTGTTTTGTGTGTACTAGTTTAAAATATCGTGTCCCAAAAATTAAGCATTTTTAATTATTAAACTATCAGATTGGTGCACATTTATTGGATATTATTAAGGAAAATATTCAATGATCTTATGTCAACATACAAGTATCCACGGATCAAGGCCCGGTTAGAAATGTTCAACCCATCTGAGTTTTTGACAGTTACTACACAAAAGTGATTTCCACATTTTAGTCTGTTTGATCTGAGTCAATGAATGCCGCATGTACCATTTTTAAGTGTCTGCGTATCAAGCAACATTCGTAACCAGAGCATAAATAACTGCCTTGTTCTGAAATAGTTGCGTTATAGACACGTTTTGTTTGCACAGGACAGGTATGATTGTCATCTTTTAGCATGAATGTTACTGTCCACTGGTTGAATGATGATGAAGTTGGTCATATTAACACGTTTTGTTAGAGGTAAGACCACGCCTTCGGTAGTTTAGAATTTTCTTTGCATGTCTTTTGCTAGTGTGGAAAATTTCCAAAGAAATGTTTAACCAGTCAAGTCTTGGACTATTTAACTTAACAGCAGTGGTTTACGCAATTTAGTCTGGCCGGTGATGTGTGTGGCTTTTATTAGAGGTGGGACGACTTTTATTAGAGGTGGGGACCACGAAAGGTGCATGCTCCTTCAGAATTTAGATTTTTCTATGTATCCTTTGCTGATGTGGAAAAATTTCTAAAGAACGTTCAACTTGTTTGTGCAATTATGAAAGTGGGGCATGCCAGCGTTTACTTGACTCAATATTTGATTGAATGCTAGTGACTTGCGCTGAAACAACTACATTGGATCAGATTCAGAAATCTAGTTATCGTGTTAACTACCGGTTGTGATTAGTGATTAGTTGATTTACGAAAGGATAGGAATTAGTTTTTCTTGATGAATACATTTTACCTTATGACTTTAGGACTCTCTTTTTTCACCAACAATATTTCTCAAAGGAACAAAGATAAAAAGGTAAATAAAATGAAAGCTAAAACAATGTCAATCTTATTAATACGTGATTGAAGTTCATTACATTGACATAGTAAAAATAATCAGAGACAAAAAGAAAGTTAATACCTAATTTGTCTATGGGAATAAACGATCCAAGCAAATGGTTAACGAGATACAGCCGAAAAGGTGATTGTCCAAATAAAAACTCAATTGATCAGGATTCAGCAACCTCGGATTGTAGATGTTTAAATGTTTAATATAATCTTATGGTACTATAGCGATGACTCTGGACAATAACAACCTATTCTAAGACTAGGCTAAGCTATATATATTATGTTAGGATAAATGCAAAGATGGATATAAAAGAAAGATAAATTGTATTTGCCGTGGGTCTCAAGCTTTTCATCGTGTGCTCATTTATAGGTTGTTGAGATGGAAAAACCCTCGTTGGGTTTTCTTGTTAGTTTAGAATCTTTCACAGTTACAACATACATTCCAAATAGGTAGATTTATCCTTTTTAGTTTAGATCAATCTTTCACAGTTACAACATACATTCCAAATAGGTAGATTCATGTAAATCTGAAACTGTTGGTTTTCAGATCTTTAGATGTTTTCATATTGAAGACCTTCATGACTTACAACATTTAGATTTGTGATTAATTAAGGGAACCTCTACTATGCATTTTGGACCTCAAATCAATCATGGTAATGTATCCGAATGACCCAATCAAACTACCTCCTTCAAAACCCTGATCTCTTGCTCCCTTCTAATCGAACTGGTAGGATTAATGGGGATTTACTAGATCCCGATCTCTTCCATATTCCAATCAATGCACAGTCATAAATCAGATCATATTGGAGACATTTAGGACATAATTGCATAAAAAGTATCTTGGTCAAAGCTATCTCCACATTGTCCATCAGTTTTTTCAAGTAATTCTAGAGCATGAGCTTAAAAGTGAGGTATATCCAAAACTCAAATGTACCATACCATAGAAAGAAGGTTGATTTGTGAGGCTTATTTTCCATCTAACATGTTTATAACATCACACAAATATGGATGAAGGTAAAACACAAATATCAGCTTGGCCAACATGTAGAACACGTCGATAACTTTCGTACAATATACTATATTTGCAAATTGAATGACCGATCACAAAGATATAGCTAGCCATGCATCCGAAGATATAACACATGCCAAATCTTGAATTGGACTTTCAGTGTTTTGTTTTTATCTTTGTCATCGATTGATTTTTTCTTAACTTTGTTCAATGTCAAGCATGATAGGATTTTTTTGTCCTGTGCTCGACCGGTCGTTAGCCTCGCTCGACCGGTCGAGGGCTAGTGCACGACCAGTCGTAGAGTCGAGCCCTGACTCGACTCAAAGTCCAGTGACTTTGGGCTACTGTTCTCCGGGGTGCTCGACCGGTCGAAGGAGGTGCTGACCGGTCGTCGGTGACACTCGACCGGTCGAGGACTCAGCTCGACCGGTCGTGGTTACGCAGATTCATTCTACGATTTTGTGTCCTTTCATAACAAGGATGCGGAAGGGAGTTTCCTAAACTATAAATAGGAGGTACCTAGGGCTTTTTAGGTAATACAAGAGGGTTTCCTAAAGCCTTACAAGGGTTTGCTAAAGGGTTTAGGGCTATCAAAGGTGTGAGAGAGAGAGAGAAAGAAAGAGATGAAGCTTGTGGAAGGGAGGTTCTGCTCGTAGAGGTGATCTACTGTGCACTTGATATCTCAACGCTTCTACGTCCTCATAATCGGTTAGATCTCTTCGTTTTTCTTTTATTCTCTCATTGTTTATCCACTCCTGCGTGAGTGAAGACGGTTGTAACGTTCTACTTCATAGTGGATTGTTGATCTGGACGAGGTCCCGTGATTTTTACCTCTTTGAGGGTTTTCCACGTAAAAATCTCTTATGTGGTGTGTGATTCATGCTTTGATTTATTTCATTGCTTTATTATCCATAATTCTGGTTTGTTTCGAGAGGCTACATCCTCAGGTTTTGTGTAAGGCCCCCAACAAAGTGGTATCAGAGCTAAGTTCATTGAACGGTAGGATCAGTTTTGAATTATAAAAGGTGGCTCATTAAGGATTATCAACCTCAATGGTTTTAACTAGACCATATGGAAGGCTAAGATGGAGGACTTGTTTTATTGTAAAGACCTATATTTTTCAATTTTAGGCATATCAGTAAAATCCAAGGATATGTCTGATGATGATTGGAAGAAGATGGACTGAAAGGCGGTGGGGATTATTAGACAATGGTTGGACGATTCTGTATTTTACCATGTGTCTATAGAAACCTCAGTCGCTAGCCTATGGCTGAAATTGGAAGGGCTATATGAGAGAAAGACAGCCGGTAATAAGATTTTTCTGATAAGGCGACTTGTGGATCTCAAATTCAAATATGGTGGTTCTGTGACTAAGCACATGAATGAGGTCAACAATATAGTGAACCAACTCTCCTCTATGAGGATGGTCCTGGATGATGAATTGCAGGCTTTGCTATTGCTTAGTTCATTGCCTGACAGTTGGGAGACATTGGTGATGTCTCTAAGTAACTCCGCGCCAAACGGAAAGATATCCATGGAACAGGTAATCAGTTGTCTCTTCAATGAGGAGATAAGGAGAAAGTCTTAGGGGTCTACTCAGCAAGAGGCTTTTGTGACATAGGAACGGGGGAGAGAAAAGAACAGGAAGGGTGGGAAGGCTCGAAATAAATCAAGAGGCAAGTCAACTACCAGGAAAGATGTTGAATGCTGAAATTGTGGCAATAAGGGCCACTATAAGTATGAATGTCGTTAGGCTAAGAACGACAAGAAAGGAAAAGGAAAGGAGAAGGAAGATGAATCAGATTCGACTGCGGTCACTTCAGATGGTGACGTTGTAGTTATTCTTTTAGCAGATCACGATATATGTCTCACGGCTACGAGTTAGGACACCGACTGGGTGATTGACTCGAGAGCCTCTTTTCATGCGACTCCACGTAGGGACTTCTTAACAAGTTACAAGTCAGGTGACTATGGGATCGTGAAGATGAGTCTGGTGTATCGAAGATCGTAGGGGTCGGTGATATTTATGTGAAGACCGATGTGAGCTGCACATTAGTTCTCAGAGATGTGAGACATATCCCATACTTTTGCCTCAACAGCATGGATAAAACTAAAACGCATACATCCACCATAGAGTTTTTCCACCAGCTAGCTGGGTGGTGTTGGGTCAACACCCAGTGAAGTCGGGTGTGGATGGAAGCTGTGACGGAGGCCAAGGTTTTGGCTCCTGAGTTAATAGACCCGCACGGCTTGGTCTCCTGAGTTATGTAATCCGTGACCCATTTCCTTGAATAGTATACACGTCTTTGTAAATCTGACTAGTGGGGCCATGGATGATAATCTAGACTGCCGATCTCTTGCACCTTGCCGTGGATGGACCACATCCATAACATATCCTTGGTCAGACAAACTTAGTTTTTCATTTTGTTTCCTATACATAGATGCTTAAGAAGAGAAATGTAAAAATGGTTTACGTTCAACTGAAAAACTTCAGTACTAGTGGCTAGGATCGATCTTCCCTGCTGTGAGATCTTGGAGTGTTGTCTGTTAATGTCCCTCGATATACACTAATATGCCATCTTCTAATGGCCCAAGCTTTTAGAGTAATTGGTTATTTGATATGGCATCAAAGTAGGAGTCTGATATACATTAATATGCCATCCTCTAATGAGTCCAGCTTTTAAATCAACCTTGTTTGACACTTATCTGCTGTTACATGGTAGAAAAATTAATTTATTGGGTGATATCCAAAGGGACGACTCTTATATATTAATATGCCATCCTCTAATGACTCGAGCTTTAGAGTATGCAACTGATTATTTGACACTTATCTACTGCTGTAAGTAAAAAAAGTAACCTATTTGGTGGTATCCAAATGGCCCCTTAACAACAGTGATTTCTGCATTTTAGTCCATTTGATCAGAGTCAATATATGTGTACCATTTTAGGTGCCTATATATCAAGCATCAAAATACAAGTAGAATATAAATAACTCTCCTGTTAAGAAATGGTGGTGCCATTGCCATGTCCTGTTTGTACAGGAAATGTGCCTGATCTTGTTTTACTATGTATGCGACAGCCCGTTGGGCGGATAATGATGATGCTGGTCATATTTACAGGTTTATTAGAAGTGTCGAATTTAGAAATTTCTTTCCTTGTCTTTCACTACTGTTGAAAAATGACGAAAAGACTGTTCAGCCAATCTAAGTTTTGGACTGTTACTTAACGACAGTGATTTCCACAATTTAGTTGGGATGGTGATATTACCAGCTTTATTAGAGGTGGGGCCACGGAAGCTACCTGCTCCTTTGGAATTTGGAATTTTCTTTGCATGTCTTTTGCTAATGTGAACAAGTATTTAAAAAGAGATGTTCAACCAATCTGAATTTTGGACCGTAACTTAACAACAGTGGTTTCCACAATTTAGTCAGTTTGATATGAATCAAAGTAACCCACGTGTACCATTTCTGGGTGCTTGCGCAGGTAGACCTGTCTTGATGAGTTGGATCACCATCTTCCCCAGGATAACTACTCCTACTCATAACTGGTTGCAAGATAAACATGTCTTGTTTGTACATAACGTAGGGAAGGATGTGATGAGGTCGGGCTTCTCTGGAATCCTCGCAGAGATTCTTCGGATCCTCGAGGATGAAAACAGAAATAATCTCTAATAATTTAAAATAAATTGATTGATGATTTTTTTTTTTTTTAAATGAAATTATAATCCTTTAAATAGTGAACTCAAACCTAGGATGGAGTTTCAGACTCAAACTCTAACTTAAACTCCCTAAAAATGTGACTTACTATAAATAGTAAATTGTTGGGGGCAGTTGCACAAAACCTTAGGATCTAGCCTCCTAAAACGCTAGAATTATATGATATAATAAAGCAATGAAATAAATCAAAGTAGAAACCACACGACACAAGAGATTTTTACGTAGAAAACTCTCAAAGAGTCAAAAACCACTGGACTTCGTTTAGATCAACAATACACTATGAAGTAGAACGTTACAACCGATCACAAGCACATACCATTTGGATCAAACCTTCTTCACTCATGCAGGAGTGGATACACAATAAGAGAATAACGAAAAATGGAGAGATCTCACCGATTACGAGGACGTAAAAGCACTGAGATGTCGAGTGTACAGTAGATCATCTCTACGAGCAGAACCTCCCTTCCACAAGCTTTCTCTCTCTTTCTCTCATACCTTTGATAGCCCTAAACCCTTTAACAAACCCTTGCAAAGTTTTAGGAAACTTTCTTACATACCCTAGAACAACCCTAGGGACCCGTATTTATAGTTTAGGAAACTACTTTCCGCACCTCTGTGAAAACTGCTTCAAGTTTACGCAGTCCGCACAAAATCCGAACTTAAATCTGCGTAACATCGACTAGTCAAGTAGGGTTCTCGACCGGTCGAGTGGCCCACTCAACCGGTCGAGCATGTCGCTTGACTGGTCGAGTACTACGGAGTCCCAAACCAATTTGCTCCCTGGACTTTGAGTCGAGCACTAGTCGACTGGTCGAGTGAGCTCGTTCTCTCCTCTTTCTGAGGAAAAAATCCATCATAAACTTATTATTTTTAAACGGTCGTGAATCGTACTAGACTTTTTAGTTTTTGGCCAAAAATAATAAGTGTCTAATTTGGCCTAACCACATTATTCTCCTAATTTTTCTAAGCACTTTTCATATTTGGCACGACTCCTAAAACTCAAATGATCGAAAGTTATGATAGAATTAAAACTAACCATTTATAGTAAAAATATAAATAAAATGGACTTTCTACCATTGATATGATGGAATCTTGCAAATCCAGCATCAGCAATCCGGCATAGCAGGGTTGGTTGGCTAAAGTAGCTTCTCTTACCCAAAATCATATATGTTATGTCGAAAAACTCATTCCGATTTGTGAGAAAAGATTGTTTTGAAATTCTGACCGCCTAATCACTTATACCTCGTCCATCTTGACCATGAAAGTGTCGGGACCACTCTATATCAGTATAGGACATGTCCTAGTCATTATTTAGTGTGTATGTTTCTGTATGATGAGGATGTTAGAGGTGCCCTTTGCAATTTGGAATTTTCTTTGCAGTTATTATCCTTCTTCTTCTTCTTCTTCTTCTTCTTCTTCTTTTTCAAATGTGGAAAAATATCTAAAAGAAGGTTCAACGAATTGGGCGCGGTGTATACCCAAGGTGGGTTGGACCCCCGTGGGGCTCACAGTGATATATGTGCCTTGAATCCACGTCGTCTAGCCATTTTGATAGCTCACTTTAGGGCATGATGCCAAAAATGAAGCTGACCCAAATCTTAGATGGACCACAACACAAGAAACGGTTGTGATTGAATCCCCACCATTAAAAACTTCATCATGATTCAACCAGATGGGCCTAAAGTGAGGCTGACCCAAATCTTAGATGGACCACACCACAGGAAACGGTTGTGCTTGAATGTTTATTTGTCATCTAACCTGCTGGTAAGGTTGCAAAGACCTAGATAAAGAGACCACACAAGTATCATCTTGATCCAAGGCTTTTGTGGACAACAAGAAGTTTTTAATGGTCAATTACCTGTTTCCTGTACCATGGTTCATCTGGGATTCGGATCTGCTTCATTTTTTGGATCATGCCCTAAAATGAGCTTTCAATACAGATGGACGGCATGGATGTAACCAGATACATCATGGTGGGCTCCCACAGTCAGGGTCCCACCCACCTCGATGGACGTGGGTTCCACCAAAGCCTCGCCCAACCAATCCGAGTTTTGGACTGTAACTAAAAAACAGTGGTTTTCGCAATTTAGACCATTTGATCCGAGTCAATATATGCCACATGTACCATTTCCAGGTGCCTGCGAATCAAGTATGATTCGCAGCCAGAGTAGAAATAACTGTACGTCCTAATCCTCTGTTTGCTAAAAGTACGACTTTCCTGCTTTTTTCCTCGTTTACTGAGTAGTAATGGGTCAATCTCAATCACCGATGCAATTACACAATCAGACGGTTCAGTTAGATTGCTACAACGGTAATTTTGCTGCTTGACGCAAATAAACGGAGGATCCGTATTCATTAAGCAATGGTTGCACGTACGATAGACACGTTTGTACGTTCTCATCTTGAGTATGTATGTCGTTGTCTGTTGATTGGTGATTGTACGATGATGATGATGGGGAGATATTTATAGATTTAATTAAAGGTGAGACAACGAAAGCTGCCTGCTTAGAATTTTCTTTGCACGTCTTTCTTTAACGTGGAAAAATACATCCAAGCAACACTTCCGCGGACGTGGCAATCTTACCATCATCGACTGAGAAAAATCAGTATTATGAATCGTAAGGTTCTGATGTATGGATGAAGTCCTGATCCACTCGCGTCGTTGCATAACAATGGGACCATATATGCTTTGTTAATCCAGCCTGATGGATGGTAAAAAGATAATAATAATGTCTTCCTATGGATGATAAAAAAAATAATAATAAAGTCTCAGCGAAAATATTTTTGGATGATCCTAGCCGTCTGGTTTATGACAATATTTTCCTTAATTATTCCTTTATTTTTAGTCTCAGCGAAAATATTTTTGAAAATTGAGATCTTTTTATTTTCTCAGCTTCTTCTAAGAAAGAGCGTCCTGCACGGGTAAAAGGATTTCCCCTATGCCACGTATGCTAATTAACAGTTGCAATGAACCGGGTAACTGGCCGAACCAATGAGTTAACTTGGTCCTGGGCCGCCTTGGACCTACCAGTCTCCATGTTGGTCGGGCTTGGACTTATGGAAAATCTTCTTAAAAGACGAACATTAGAAGGAAGCTTCCTTTTCACCATTCCAAACCAACCCCACCACTGGTTTCATCAAATAGCCCCACGTACTTGTTTGCACTGATGTTTCCCAATCTACGTAATTTTATAGCAGTTGATTTGATGAGTTACACAGGTGCGAGGTGGCTGCTGTGAAAATCCTATTTATTCTAGACGAGCCTGCTTTGAAAATATTTGAAGAATTCTGCCCCATCATTTTGTGCTGTTTTTTATATAACCGTCTGGCCTAATATGCCCTTTATTTGAGACAAGTAACGTTGTAGTGAGAGTGGTCATCAACGTCCTGGCATCTGAAGCTAGGTGCAGCCACCATGGTGTTTGTGAGAAAGGGAATGCATGGTGTGCCACACACCACTAACCTACGATGTGTTATATCCACACCGTACATCCATTTTATGACATTGTTGTACGGCATGAGCTAAAAAATGAGGTAGATATGAACATCAAGTGAATCTCACCGTAGAGAGCAGTGGTGACAACGAAGCCTACCATTGAAACTTTCCTTTAGCCCTTCATGATGTTTATTTGTCATCCAACCTCAAAAAGACATGAAAGAGAAATAAAATATCAGATTGATCTAAAACTTACGTGGCCCAAGAAGTTTTAATCGGCAGACATTCAATCACTACTGCTTTCTATGGTGTGGTCTAGTTGAAGTCCTGATCTGCCTCATTTTTGTGTCCATGGCTTAAAATGATAACGTCAAATTGATAAAGAGTGTATATATAACAAATACATCATAGTTAGCCCACATAACTTGGTGACGTCAACCGACGGCGTAGGTCGGTGGTGCTGCGCGGCACACAACGCTGGCTGTTTCCATTCCGTAGACCTGGCAGAAATGGAAAATGATATAGCCATCCGTACAGCACCCATGGCACGGCGGCAACGTATGACTGGAACCATCCATCTCCCGAGACCTTTTGTCAGTATTGTGGAAAGGTAACTGCTTACTGATTAAAATACGTATTAAGTGGATGAGGCTAGCCGTCAAATAAGTGACTTTCAAATGTATCTGCTTTCAAATGAGTCGTTGCGTGGTAGTAGTCAAAGGCAGGCGAGACGGGTAATAGTCTTGGGGCGCGGTTGGGCTGATGACTACAGCACCAGCCAGCTAGCTGGTGTTAAAGATGTGTGTGTAAGAACTCTATGTGGTGGGCCTTACTGATCAACGATCTGGATTGGATTCTAGTTGGACTGTTTGATTGAGTTAATCAGTGGACCCCACTTAAGGTGATACGCTGCGCAAACTATCTGCGCAGCACTGCGTATTTGGGGTGGAATGCTATAGCCTTACGCAAGGCAATTTGTAACGAACTAGGACACAGTAATGTGGAGCGTGGGAGAGAGAGTTTTGATGGGTTTCAAACTCTCTCCACGCCTCTTATAAAAGAGAGCTGGGTCCCCGATCCTACACCACGGCAAAATTCGAGTCCCATCTACAGATTTGCGTAAAGGGTGTGAAGGAGAGGAAGATCCTAGCTTTGTCGATTCTCATATTGGCAT
This sequence comes from Magnolia changhungtana, assembly GCA_030180095.1. Classification (NCBI taxonomy): domain Eukaryota; kingdom Viridiplantae; phylum Streptophyta; class Magnoliopsida; order Magnoliales; family Magnoliaceae; genus Magnolia; species Magnolia changhungtana. The sequence goes on along the minus strand of JASAUF010000396.1, from coordinate 4,307,601 downwards.
TATTATCCCATTCCTATGGCATCACAAATTTAGGTAAGTCATTCGATCCCAGATCTTCATGTTCTATGCACAGACGGATCGGTGGGACTATTCCGCATATAGATTAATTTCATATTTGGTATCAGAGCCATCTGTGCAAAGGCATGAATGATCCGGTTCATCCATTTCATATTCAGATTCGAATTTGGAATTTCATATTCAAAAAAAAAAAAAAAAAAAAAAACCCATATAGATAATCGAGGTTTATTTATTCCCAAATTCGAAGCTATATTAATATTTTAGGGATTTTTATCCCAAATCCAATACTGGGTTTTCGGTCTCATAACCCCTAAATCCAGTTAAATTAGGGATTTTAGATTGGAACCCCTAAATACAGACATCCGATGGGGATTTTAATCCTGTAATTAGGGATTTGAATCCCAAATTCAGAATCCAGAGTTGGGGATTTCAGATTCAGAATACCCAAATCAAGAAATTAGGGATTTTCGAATCTCTATATTGAGGACTTGCATCCGCTAATCAGGGTTAGAGATTTGAAGTCCCAATCTGAATTAGGGCTTTCCATATTTAAACCCGTATTAGAAATCTGGGATTTTGAAACTCCAAATAAAGATATTAGAGATTTGGAATCCCATATCAGATTGGGGATTTCAAAATCGGTTCATCCAGTGGGTCATTACCTGCGATTTGTGGAAGACGACTACCATTGTCAAATTCACGGATGGATCTACGATTACAAGCGATGGCGTGCCAAGCCGTTACCGGCATCTCATGGATGGATCTTCATTGCTGGTGGCCATGTCTGTCCTTTCCGATGACACTGCTGGCACCACGAATCCATCTCAGCCCATCAGAATCGCCAGAAATCGAGTTGCAGAAAGAGGAGATTTGCATCTTCTCATCATCTCGAGGGGATGGATGGCGAGCACTGCTTGTCTCTCTCTCTCTCTCTCTCTCTCTCTCTCTCTCTCTCTCTCTCTCTCTCTTACAGCCAGGGATTTTCGGAGATAGGCTCGTGAAGCGTCTAGGGCAATCTGCCCTGATACATCACACATATGGGATTCATCCCATATGTTTTACAATCGGGTACTCGGACCCGGTTTCTGTAGATACGGGTCCATTCTTTGGACTCGCGAACGGGATTGATCTGTTTGCCTGTTGCTTTGGGCCAGAACCGAATTTCCAGATCTGGAACGGGCCTATTACTTGGGCCTGTACCAGATCTTAGTGCTAATCAACTTATGACATAAGTTTTGGACCCGTGTACTGGATCTACCTTTTTTTTTTTTTTTTTTTTTTTTTTTTTTTTTTTTTTTAAAAAAAAACCTTAAATCCATTAAAGAAAAGAGCTTTACAGCGATGAAGCTCGCAGCAAAATTGACTGGGACAAAAAGGGCCGCCTTATCATAAAGCGTTAGCCACAAAGTGACCACCAAACAGACAAAAACTATACATCTTCACCCGGGTATCTCTAATAGCACCTAAGCCAACCTTATCTAGGAATAGAAGGCCGCGGACTTTGGGAGGGAGATCCCTAAAAAGAGAAAACACAGCTGTACTGGATCTACCTACTGGGCCTGACGCTCATTTCAGAGCCCACTTCGACTTATGGATTTACTTATTCTTTATAATGGGCCTAACACCTATTCTAGGCCCATTACATGTACTATGAGACATATAATCAGTTTTCTTTTGTTACCAGTGGGCCTCATGAGAATTTTTTTTTTTTTTTTTTTTTTTTTTTTTTTTTTTTAATGTTGATTGGGCTCATTCATTTGAACCATGTATTTCACATTAAATTCAGATCTCATCCAGGCCCACGTCTGATTCATATGTACATTATACAGACCATTGGATTATACAGAGCAAAACATATCCGTCCGTTTTGTTTTTATATCAAAAGTTTCTCTATTCTCCAATGATCAATACTGACCATCTTGTGGGCCGTATCAAACAAATTTAAGTATAATTCATTGGGGCAGGATTATAATCGCAATCCTAAAGTCTATATTTGTAGTTTTGGATTCGATTGTGTTAGCCACCATAGTGACCTCAATCGATGAAAACTTTACAAGTACAGACTTGTAACATTGGGATCAGGAGGATTGCATACACTTGCGTTCACATTTTTCATGCATGCATACGGTAACGAAAACACAGACGATTACCGTTTGGCAGAGACGTAAACGGGTGAAGTAAATGGTGTTGGTAATGTAAAGCTGAAAGACTCATCTCACCCACAGGTGTTGAGTATCTCAGATTTACATGACTTATATCACTTAGCTTCATGTTCAGGAGGATCACTAACATGTTGTCATTGCCACCCACAGGAGGAATGATAATGATGTAATAGATTCTCACCAAGATGAGATGGTTGGGCCCATAGTCATCTTGGATGATTCAGTTGATGCCTCCCTTAGCAACTAAATTGATTCAGTTAGCCTGATAATTTTTGTTTACATTCATGAAATTAATTTGTGAAATCATCTACTAATGTGAGTATATATGTATCTCTTCTATTTCAGTCTCAATTCCAACTAATACGCATCAAGTTCCTGCCCTTAATGGATCTAATTACGCTCAATGGAAGAACGCCATTGAAGTTGTACTGGGCTGTCTTCAGTTAGATCTTGCCTTGATAACACCAGAACCGCCAGAACCATCTGAAGATGCCACTGAAGCTGAATATAATCGATGGGTTGCATGGTTTAGATCAAATGATACATGCCTAAAAGTAATTAAGTATTCGATTTCTGAATCCATGAAAGGCGCCATGCCTGATACAGACCATGCCAAAACTTTCCTGACTGAAATGGGAAAACGGTTCAAGAAATCTGATAAGTCTGAGGTGGGTATTCTTCTGAATAAATTGACTCGCTCGTCCTATGATGGAAAAGGCAACATCCGTGAATACATTATAGAGCAGATTGAGGTTGTTTCTAAGATCCGTGCTCTAGGGCTTGTACTCACTGATGATCAACTAGTTCATTTGATCATGAATAACCTACCTCCCCAATTCGGCACGTTCCTGGTGAACTATAACACTCTGAAGGACATGTGGACATTGGATGAACTTATCACTCAGTGTGTCCAAGAAGAAGACAGGATCAGGCAGGTGGTTAAAGTTCAAAATGTTAATATGGTGACCTCAGGTCATGGGCATGGGCAAGGGAATAAAGGTAAGAAGAAGAGGAAACACGGTTCTAATAATGGATTCTCTGGTCCTCCATCTGGAAACCATGAGAATCAATCTGGAAATGGATCTAAACACAAACGGGTTAAAGGCAAACCGTGCTTCTTTTGCAAAAAGGCGGGTCATTTTAAGAAAGACTGAGAAGGCTTTAAGAATTGGCTCATAAAGAAAGGTAATCATTCTGTTATTGTTTGTTTTGAATCTTATCTAACTGATGTGTCAGCGGATTCCTGGTGGATAGATTCAGCAACTATTATTCACATATGCACTTCTATGCAGGAATTACTACAGGCCAGGCCACCAACTGATGCGGAGCGCTCAGTATACGTAGGCAATGGTGTCAAGGTAGACGTGGAGGCAATAGGAGTCTATAGGCTTAAGTTAAAGTCCGGTCAATTTTTGGATTTAGTAGATACATTCTGTGCCATCTATAAGGCGCAATTTAGTTTCAATTTCCTTTTTGGACAAGTTAGGATATTCATTCCATTTTGGAAATAAAAGTCTTGGTATTTACTTTAATTCGATTAAAGTTGGAACCGGCTCTATAGTAAACAACTTATACCAGTTAGACTTGATTGCCTCTCACGTCTATAATATTAATACCTTGCATAGAAATAAAGTGGGATCCAAGCGAAGACTAGATTATGAGAATTCCTCCATGTTGTGGCATAGGCGGCTATGCCATATATCTCGTGAGAGATTAGACAGGCTTGTGCGAGAAGGAATTTTACATTCTCTAGACTTCTCTGACTACAAAGTATGCATTGATTGCATAAAAGGGAAACAGACTAGAACGAGAAAGAAAGGTGCAACTAGGAGTGTAGGTCTATTAGAGGTTATACATACAGATATCTGTGGACCATTTCCTACAGCCTCATGGAGTGGCCACAAATATTTTATTACCTTTATAGATGACTATTCTCGCTTCGGGTACCTATACCTTATCAGTGAGAAATCAGATGCCCTGGATGCTTTTAAAATCTATAAGGCCGAGGTTGAAAATCAACTCGATAAAAGAATTAAAGTTGTCAGATCTGACCGTGGTGGTGAATACTATGGCAGATATGACGAATCAGGACGCAATCCAGGGCCATTCGCTAGATACCTGCAGGATTGTGGCATTGTCGCTCAATACACTATGCCTGGCACCCCAGAGCAGAACGGAGTGGCTGAGAGACGTAATCGCACCCTTATGGATATGGTGCGAAGCATGGTCTGTAATACGACATTGCCAGAATCTCTGTGGGGTGATGCGATCAAAACCGCAGTTCATATACTAAACCGGGTTCCCAGCAAAGCAGTTAACAAAACTCCTTTTGAGTTGTGGAATGGGAGAAAACCAAGTCTCCGATATCTACATGTTTGGGGATGTCCTGCTGAAGCCAAGGTTTATAACCCGCATGAAAAGAAGCTTGATCCTAGAACCGTAAGTTGTTTCTTCATTGGATATCCAGAAAGATCAAAAGGCTATCGATTCTACTGTCCTTCTCACTCTATTAGAATTGTTGAGACTGGGAATGCCAGATTCATTGAGGACACTGAAAACAGTGGGAGCACGAACATAAGGAATTTTGTATTTGAGGAACAAAGGACTATGACTCCAGTCATAGTCAATTCAGATCACATGGACATAAATGGTGCAGTTGATTCTGCAGTCACTGCAGAACACCACGTGGAACCTCAAATACAAACCACTGATGAGAAAAATCAAGATCGACCAAAGAAGTCGACCATTGAGAAGATCTCGAAAGAGATAGAAGACTCAGAATCGAGACGATTACATCGTATACTTACAGGAGCACGACTTTGACATAGGGGTGGACAAGGATCCTGAATCCTTTACACAAGTCAAACAAAGTGCTAATTCTTCTTATTGGTTTGATGCCATGAAAGATGAGTTGAAATCCATGCAGGACAATAAAGTATGGGATCTTGTAGAGTTACCTGCTGGAATAAGGCCGATTGGTTCTAAATGGATATTTAAAACCAATAGGGACTCCAAAGGTAATGTTGAAAGGTATAAAGCCCGACTTGTTGCCAAGGGTTTTAACCAACGTGAGGGCATTGACTTTAAGGAGACTTTCTCTCCAAAAGATCTAAGAAAGACTCATTCAGATCATAATGGCTCTTGTAGCTCATATGGATTTAGAGTTACATCAGATGGATGTAAAGACTGCATTTCTCAATGGGGATCTTAATGAGAATGTATACATGTTGCAGCCCGAAGGTTTTGTAGCTACTGGCTCAGAACATTTGGTTTGCAAACTTAAAAAGTCCATCTATGGGTTGAAACAGCATCGCGACAATGGTACCTTAAGTTTCATGAAGTAATTTCCTCATATGGCTTTGTAGAAAACACTGCAGATGAATGCATCTACATTAAAATCAGTGGGAGTAAGTTCGTTATAATGATTTTGTATGTTGATGACATTCTATTGGCTAGCAGTGATACTAGGATGTTGAGCGACACCAAGAAATTCTTATCTCAAAAGTTTGAAATGAAAGACCTTGGTGAAGCTTCTTACGTCATCGGCATTGAGATTCGTCGTGACAGAACACTTGGACTGCTCACTGTCACAGAGGGGGCCTACATTAGTAGGGTACTCGAAAGGTATGGCATACAAAATTGTGCTCAGAAAGTCGCCCATTGTAAAGGGCGACAAATTTGGTTTATTTCGTCCAAGGAATGATTTGGAAAAGAATCGAATGAAAGAAATTCCGTACGCATCAGTAGTAGGGAGCATCATGTATGCTCAAGTCTGTACGCGACCGGACATTGCCTTTATCACTGGGATGTTGGGAAGATATCTATCTAATCCAGGACTACAACATTGGATAGCTGCAAAGAAAGTGTTACGGTACCTTCAGAGAACAAAAGACTTCGGACTCACATACAGAAGATCTGATCAGTTGGAGTTGATCGGATATTCAGACGCAGACTTCGCAGGCTGCGTTGACACTAAGAAGTCTACTTCAGGGTACATCTTCATGATGGTGGGAGGAGCTGTGTCGTGGAAAAGCGTGAAACAATCTACCACAGCCTCATCCACTATGGAAGCTGAATTTATTGCCTGCCATGAGGCATCAAATCAGGCACTATGGTTACAGAGTTTCTTCTCAGGTTTGCGGGTACTGGAGCATATCCCGAAACCATTGAGAATATTTTGCGATAATTCGGCTGCTATTTCCTTCTCTAGTAACAACAAGCATTCGTCAAGGTCAAGGCATATCGACATCAAGTACCTTGTTGTAAAGGAAAGGGTTCAGAATCATCAAGTGTCCGTGGAATTCATCGGCACTAAGCAGATGATTGCGGATCCGCTCACTAAAGGGCTCCCTATCATGCCATTTCAGGAGCATGTTACGTCTATGGGAGTCATTGATCCTATAGATGTTTTCAGTTAGTGGGAGTTGAGCGCATGTTGATTTTCACAGACACTTAGAGATCTCGTTTTATACAGTTTATTTGGATGATTTTGATATAAAGATTTATTTCTGCTTCTCTATATATATGCGCAAAATTTTGAGTAAGTAGAACTACAGAGGTGTCTCGTTGGAGACATGTAAAAGCTTCAGGACCTCTTAAGGATAGACACATATCATCACACTAAAGTGTGTAATCCTTATACCACATTTCCTAGTTTGTGATCTATGTCGTTAAGATTGAAAGTACCTGTGATTGCGCTTGGTCTCACTTCGCCTAAATTAAATGTTGTGACGACTACCGTTTTTCGATACTGACAGTCTTGATGGACCAGATTGAATAGCATTACTCATAATGTCCAACTATTTTTTTGGTTAACCATTCAGATGTTTTCTTAATATCAAAAATAATTTTCAAAATTTCATGACAATCATTGACGTTGCTCAATGAGGCCCAAGTGGGAGAATGTAAGAACTCTATGTGGTGGGCCTTACTGATCAACGATCTGGATTGGATTCTAGTTGGACTGTTTGATTGAGTTAATCAGTGGACCCCACTTAAGGTGATACGCTGCGCAAACTATCTGCGCAGCACTGCGTATTTGGGGTGGAATGCTATAGCCTTACGCAAGGCAATTTGTAACGAACTAGGACACAGTAATGTGGAGCGTGGGAGAGAGAGTTTTGATGGGTTTCAAACTCTCTCTCCACAGTCTTTATAAAAGAGAGCTGGGTCCCCGATCCTACACCACGGCAAAATTCGAGTCCCATCTACAGATTTGCAGAAAGGGTGTGAAGGAGAGGAAGATCCTAGCTTTGTCAGTATTCTGTTATTGGCATTATTATCCGGCTCCTATGGCATCACAGCTAGGTAAGTCATTCGATCCCAGATCTTCATGTTCTATGCACAGACGGATCGGTGGGACTATTCCGCATATAGATTAATTTCATAGTGTGGGCCGCACCATGATGTATGTGTTTTATCATGCCGTAAATCCGTTTTACAGCTTATTTTTGCAGATTCAAATTTCAAGTGGACCATACAACAGCAAACTCTGGGATAATGACACTCACCGTTGAAACTTTCCCAAGCCCACCATGAAGTTTATTTCCTACCAACTTGCTCATACGGCCACATGGACCTAGATGAAAGGAAAAACACAAATATCAGCTTGATCCAAAACTTCTATAGCCCCTATGAAGTTTTCAATGTGGCAAGCGTAAGATCTCTACTCTTATGTGTTCTACTTAAGTCTTGGATCTGCCTCATTTTTGAGTCATGCTATAAAATGAGCACGGCTAGCATCATAAAATGAGCTGGCAATATGCACAGACAATGTGAGTAAAACACATACATCTAGGTGGGGTGAGAAGCTTTGACACAAATATCAACTTAATTTAAAATTTCCTTAGACTGTAAGGAGTTTTCAACTGTAAGTGTTCAATTATTTCCTATAATGTAGTCTTCTTGACCTTTGGATCTGCATACATTCACCACAGAGCTTTTCTACCAGCTAGCTGAGTGGTGTTGGGGTCACGGCTTGGGCTCCGGAGTTATGTAATCCGTGGCCCGTTTCCTTGAATAGTATACAGGTCTTTGTAAATCTGACTAGTGGGCCATGGATGATAATCTAGACTGCTGATCTCTTGCACCTTGACGTGTATGGACCATATCCATAACATATCCTTGGTTAGACAATCTTAGCCTTTCATTTCTTTTCCTATATATACATACATGGTTAAGAAGAGAAATATAGAAATCGGACGTCCAACTGAAAAAATCAGTACTGGTGGCTAGGATCTTTTCCATGCAGTTAGATCTTGGAGTGTTGTCTGTTAAGGTTCCTTATATACACCGACATGCCATCTTCTAATGGCTCAAGTATTTAAAACAACTAGTTGCTTTGAGCAAATACCGATATATATATTAACATGTTATTATCATCTAATGGCTGGAACTTTTAGATCAACTGTTGCTAGACACTTATCTACTATTAGAAGTAGAAAAAGTAATTTATTTGTTGGTATTCAAATGGGCTCTTATATATTAACATGACATTATCTTATGGCTTGAGCTTTTAGAGTAATTGATTGTTAGACACCTATCTACAGTACAGCTATAAGTAAAAAAATAATAATAATAATTGTTGCGCAGCACGCCAACAACGCAGTGAGCCTAGATCCAATCTCAGGCCTCACCCACAAACGATAAACAAGAAAAAATATAAACTATAAATAGATCAAAACAATCCAAACAAATCACGAGACAAAATATACGTGGAAAAACCAAACTAAGGTAAAAAAAAACCACGGATGCAAACTTCTACTATGAAGAATGAAGATTACAAGGCAATATACTAACCTCTCCCTTGGAGATACAAAGAAAACATTTTTTACCACACCTTAAAATAGCTCCTCAATATTCACCTTAACCCTAGAGACCCCAATTTATAGTTTTGGCAACTTCCCTTTCGCATCTCAGTTGCGAAAGGACTTGCGACACGAAATCCGGAAACTCCTTTCCACATCCCAGTTGCGAAAGGACTTGCGACACGAAATCTGCGAAACTCCTTTCTGTATCCCAGTTGCGAAAGGACTTGCGACACGAAATCCGCGCAACCTCGACTGGTAGTGGGCGGCCCCAGATGTGGCTCCACTTCTCAACAATCTCTCACTTGGAGACACATCACCATAAATATTTATCTTCTTCATCTGGAGTACACTACCTCCCCGTCTTCAAGCCTGAAGACCAAACAAAGCTTAACAGAGCTTCAGCTTCTCTCTTGTGACCGCCTTGGTCAGCATATCCGCAGAATTCTCACTTGTATGAATCTTCTCCAGAGCAATCGATTCATCTTCCAGTAACGAACGTATGAAGTGATATCTGATGGTAATATGCTTGGTCTTTGAATGAAAGGCTGAATTCTTAGCCAAGTGTATTGCACTCTGACTGTCACTGTACAGCTTGCAATCTGCTTGCTTCTTACCCAACTCTTTCATAAAACCTTGCATCCACACCATCTCCTTGCATGCTTCTGTAGCCGTAACATATTCTGTTTCTGTCGTACTGATAGATATTATCTTCTGTAACTGAGAGACCCAACTAACTGCAGCACTTCCTAGAGTAAAGACATAACCTGTAGTGCTTCTTCTGCTGTCGATATCTCCTACCAAATCTGAATCCACGTAACCTTGTAGCTTGATTTTCGATCCATCATAGCACAGCCCTACATCCTTAGTACCTACCAAATATCTAAGGATCCACTTCACAGCTTCCCAATGTTCCTTCCTGGGGTTGTTTATGAACCTGCTAACAACTCCCACTGCTTGAGCAATGTCTCGCCTCGTGCTCACCATAGCATACATGAGACTCCCAATAGCTGACGCGTATGAGACTTTAGCCATGTAGTTTCGTTCCTCCTGCGTCTTTGCCCCTTGCTCCTTAGATAGCTTAAAGTGGTTGGCTAATGGAGTGCTAACCGACTTAGCACCTCCTATATTGAATCGGTCAAGTACCTTGGCTATGTACTCTGCCTGTGATAAAACCAGTTTCTTGTTTTTCCCGTCACATTTTATCCTCATGCCTAGGATTTGTTTTGCAGCTCCTAAATCCTTCATAGCAAATTCTCTAGACAGTTGTCTTTTGATATCTGAGATATCCTTCATGCTTGAACCGGCCATAAGCATATCATCAATGTACAGAAGAAGGATGATGTACGACGTATCAAAGTTTTTCAAGTAACAACAGTAGTCTGCATGACATCTCCTAAAACCGTTTCCCGACATGAAACTGTCGAACTTCTTGTATCACTGCCTCGGAGCTTGCTTCAGGCCATATAAACTCTTTTTCAGTTTACACACCTTGTTCTCCTTCCTTGGTGTCACGTATCCTGTCGGCTGATACATATATATCTCTTCTTTAAGGTTCCCATGAAGAAAGGCTGTCATAACATCTAGCTGCTCTAGATGTAAGTCCTCTGTAGCCACTATACTTAAGACCATGCGAATCGTAGACATTTTCACTACAGGTGAAAATATTTCAGTGAAATCGATACCTACATTTTGTTGAAACTCTTTCACAACCAATCTGGCCTTGTACCGTTTCGAACCATCGTACTCTTCCTTCAGTCTGTAAACCCACTTGTTATGAAGAACTTTCTTACCCTTGGGTAGAGTGACTAGCTCCCGTATACGATTAGACTCAAGAGAGTCCATCTCATCATCCATAACCTGCTCCCAATTAACCCGTGTATCTGACTGTAGCGCCACTTCAAAACATTCTGGTTCACCATTATCTGTCAGCAGTAGATAATGTAAGGAGGGTGAGTATCGAACTATGGATCTCCTCTCCCGAGTAGACCTCCTCACAACCGGTATATGTAGCTCTACCTCATAATGCTCCTGTGCATGATTATCCTGTGGGGCTGTAACACCCGTGTCCGGTAACTCTTCCAAATCTACGAATTCTTTTTCATTGGCCTTATTTTCTTGTACACTGTCCTTATGCATCACTTTTTCATTGAAGATTACGTCCTTACTTCTGATGATTTTCCTGTTTTCTGCATTCCAAAACCTGTAGCCAAAATTATGTTGCCTGTAGCCTATAAACGTACACCTCCTGGACTTCGCATCCAGCTTGTTTCTGTGATCTGCATCAATGTGAACATATGAAGTGCAACCAAACACTTTGAGATGTGCAAGGTTCACTTCTTTTTCAGTCCACGTTTCTTCTGGTAGCTCACCATCCAATGATGTTGAGGGACTTCTATTGATGAGATATGCGGCAGTATTCACAGCATCTGCCCAAAAAATCTTGGGCAACCCTGCATGTAACCTCATGCTCCTGGCGTGCTCAAGGATGGTCCTGTTAATGCGCTCAGTCACACCATTCTGTTGTGGTGTTCCTAGAATCATTTTCTGATGTTTGATTCCATTTGCTATACAATACTCCTCAAACCTCTTATCACAGTACTCTCCCCCATTATCAGATCTGAGACATTTTACTATTTTACATGTCTCATTTCTACCATAACTTTTCACTTCTTAAATACATCAAATACATCAAATTTATGCTTTAAGAAATAGACCCGTAGTTTTCTACTAGCATCATCAATAAAAGTAACAAAATAACGTAAGCCACCAAGAGATAATACATGTGCCGGTCCTCACACATCAGTGTGTATAAGCTCCAACAGATGCGTCTTTGGAGCGCGTCCCGTCTTCTTGAAGCTTACCTTCTTCTGCTTGCCATACACGCAGTCATCGCAGAATTCCAAGTCAATAGACTTTAGCCCTGGTAGCTTCCCTTTAGACAATAGCACTTTCATCCCCTTCTTATTCATATGTCTCAACCTCTGATGCCATCACTGCCCATTCACTCTAGATGATGTGACTGCGAGTGAACTATAAGATCCTGGAGTCACGTACAAAGTATCTTCCTTCTTACCTCGAGATATTACCAAGGCACCTTTTTGTGATCTTCGAGGAATCACTGGTGAATGTCGTCACATAACCGGTATCGGCTAACAGCCCCACAGAGATCAAGTTACGTTTCAAACTCGGTACATGTCTGACATCCTTCAATTTCAAGAACGTTCCGTCTTTCTGATTTACATGAACGTCCGCCTTTCCAACCATACTATATGGCTCATCATCACTTAGGTAGACTCTCCCAAAGTCACCTGACACATAATCATGCAGAACTTCCTTACATGAGGTGGCATGAAACAAAGAACCCGAGTCTATAACCTAAGACTCATTCCTCGCATCAAGAGACAAGATCAATGCCTCTACGTCACTCTTCTCAGATAGATTCACTGAATCCTTCCCGCCTTGAGAGCTTCCTTCTTGTTTCTTAAGCTACTTGTATTCACATTTCATGTGCCCCTTCTTGCGGCAATGCCAACACCCGTCTTTGTCTTTCGGTCCCTTGGACTTCTTCATCGACTTAGAATGCCCGTGTTTATTACCTCCTTTATTTAGCGATTTTTCTCTTCCTTTAACGTTTAGAGCATTCCCTGAATCCCCTGAAACTCCTGATGCCTTCCTTCTAGATTCTTCACTGAGAATTAGATCGGCCACATCATCAAATTTAAGCTTTGTTGACCTTGAGGAATTACTCACAGCAATCACCAAACCATCCCAACTGTCTGGTAAACTGAATAAGATCAATAACACCCTGACCTCATCCTCAAAAACAATGCCAACGGATTCCAACTGACTCATGACTGTATTGAACTCGTTTAAATGTTCAGCCACACTCCCACCATCTGACATCTTCATATTGAATAGCTGTTTCATAAGATGAACCTTGTTGGATGCAGAGGGTTTTTCATACATGGTGGCTAGGGCTTCCATTAATTCTTTTGTAGTTTTCACCTTGGATATATTGAAGGCGACGCTCTTAGACAAAGAGAATCGGATCGTTCCTAAAGCCTTCATATCCAGTAAAAATCATTCATCATCTGTCATCTTTTCTGGTTTCTTCTCTCTTCCTCCTAAAGGAATATAGAGGTACTTCTGGTATAGATAGTCCTCCATCTGCATCATCCAAAAGGCAAAGTTTGAACCATCAAACTTCTCAATTCTAGTTTTCCCTTCTTCTGCCATCACTCCCAATAGAACTAGACCAATAGCTCTGAAACTAGTTGTTGCGCAACACGCCAACAACGCAGTGAGGCCTGAGATTGGATCTAGGCTCACTGTGTTGTTGGCGTGCTGCGCAACAACAATAACTTCTTTGATAGTATCCAAATGGATGATTAATAACATTGTCCATTTGATTGGAATCAATATATGACATGTGTACCATTCTAGGCGGCTATATATCAAGCGTCAAAATTAATACAAGTTTTGGACTGTTACTTAGTGACTGTGGTTTCCACAATTTAGTTGGGATGGTGATATTACTGGCTTTATTAGAGGTGATCAGGCCACGGAAGCTACTACTCCTTTGGAAATTGGAATTTTCTTCCCATGCCTTTTGCTAAAGTGGACAAGTACTTGAAAGAAGGTTCAACCAATCTGAATTTTGAACAGTAGTTTCCACAATTTAGTCAGTTTGATTTGAATCAAAATAAGCCATCTGTACCATTTCCAAGGTGCCGGCGCAAGCCTTATACACAGCCAGAGTATAAATAACTGCCCTATTGGGAACTGGTTGCAAGATAGACATGTCTTGTTTGTATATATGACTTGGGGAAGAACGCCGCGATATGGTCAATCACTGATAAATACTCTGAATCCAAATTCATGGAGCTTCTCTGGAATTCTCATAAAGATTCTTCGTATCCACGAAGGATGCAAATAGATAATCTCTAATAATTCAAAAATAAATTTATTGATAATAAAAACGAATTTACAATCTTTTATAGACACGTGGTCATGAATCCTACTGGACTAGGTTTTTGGTATTAAAAAAAATAATAATAAGTGTCCAATTTAGCCTAACCACCTTATTCTCCTAATTTTTCTAAACCCTTTTCATGTTGGGCATGCACGACTCCTAAAACTCAAAGGATCAAAATTTATGATTGAATTAAAACTTACTATTTATAATAAAAACATAAATAAAATGGACTCTCGACCGTTGATCTGATAGAGTCTGGCAAATCTAGCATCGGCAACCCGACATAGTGAGGTTGGTTGGCTAAAGTAGCTTCTCTTACCCCAAAATCAAATATGTTTTGTCGAAAAATTAATTCCGATTTGTGAGATAGGATTGTTTTGAGATTCTAATGGTCCCAATCACTTGTACCTTCAATCGGGCCTTCTCCGGTCCATGGTCAAAGTGTCCGCCACCCACCCTACATCAGTATAGGACATGTCCTGGTCATTATTTAGTGTGTATAATGAGGATGTTAGAGGTGACCTTCGGAATATGGAATTTTCTATGCAGTTTTTCTTTCTTTCTTTTTTTTTTATTTTTATTTTTATTTTTTTTCTTTTTTTTTCTTTTTTTTTTTCTAACGTGGAAAAATATCCAAAAGTAGATTCAATTAATGGGGCGCGGTGGATACCCGAGTTGTGTGTACCCCTGACTGTAGGGCTCACAGTGATATATGTGCCTTAAATCCACACAGTCTAACCATTTTGACAGCTCACTTTAGGGTATGATGCAAAAAATGAAGCTGACCTAAATCTTAGGTGGACCACACCACAGGAAACATTTGTGATTGAATCCCCACCATTAAAAACTTCATGGATTCAACCGGAATGTTTATTTGCCATCTAACCTGTTGATAAGGTTGCAAAGACATAGATAAAGAGACCACACAAGTATCATCTTGATCCAAGGCTTTTGTGGCCAATAAGAATTTTTTAATGGTCAATTACCACTGTTTCCTATACCATGGTCCATCTGGGATTCGGATCTGCTTCATTTTTTGGATCATGCCCTAAAATGAGCTTTCAATACAGATGGATGGCATGGATGTAATCACATACCTCAAGATGGATGGCATGGATGTAATCATATACATCATGGTGGGCCCCACAGTCAGGGTCCCACCCACCTCGATGGACGGGGGTTCCACCAAAGCCTCGCCCAACCAATCGGAGTTTTGGACTGTAACTAAAAAACAGTGGTTTCCGCAATTTAGACCATTTGATCTGAGTCAATATATGCCACACGTACCATTTCCAGGTGCCTGCGTATCAAGTATGATAGGCAGCCAGAGTAGAAATAACTGTCCTAATCCTCTGTTTGGCAAAAGCACGACTTTCCTGCTTTTTTTTCCTCGTTTACTGACTTGTGATTGGTCCATTTCATCACCGATGCAATTACACAATCATACGGTCCAGTTAGAACCGATGCAATTACACAATCATACGGTCCAGTTAGATTGCTACAACCGTAATTTTGCTGCTTGACGCAAACAGAGGATCCGTATTCGTTAAGCAATGGTTGCACGATAGACACGTTTGTACGGTCTCGTCTTGAGTATCTATGTCGTTGTCTGCTGATTGGTGATTGTACGATGATGATGGGGAGATATTTATAGATTTAATCAAAGGTGAGACAACGAAAGCTGCCTACTTAGAATTTTCTTTGCATGTCTTTCTCTAAAGTTGGAAAATATATCCAAACAGCACTTCCACGGACGTGGCACTGTTACCATCATCGACTGAGAAAAATCATAAGGTTCTGATGTATGGATGAAGTCCTGATCCACTCGCGTCGTTGCATAACAATGGGACCATGCTTTGTTAATCCAGCCTGATGGATGATAAAAAGATAATAATAAAGTCTTCCTATGGATGATAAAAAGATAATAATAAAGTCTTCCTGATTGGATGATCCTAGCTGTCTGGTTTATGACATTATTTTCCTTGACTATTCCTTGGTTTTTGTTTTTTTTAGTCTCAGCGAACATATTTTTGAAAATTGAGATCTTTTTATTTTCTCAGCTTCTTCTAAGAAAGAGCGTCCTGCACGGGTAAAAGGATTTCCCATATGCCACGTATGCTAATTAACAGTTGCAATGGACCGGGTAACCGGCCGACCCAATGAGTTAACTTGGTCCTGGGCCGCCTTGGACCTACTAGTCTCCACGTCGGTCGGGCTTGGACTTCTGGAAAATCTTCTTAAAAGACAAACATTAGAAGGAAGCTTCCTTTTCAACATTCCAAACAAACCCCACCACTGGTTTCCCCAAATAGCCCCACGTACTTGTTTGCACTGATGTTTCCCAATCTACATAATTTTATAGCAGTTGATTTGATGAGTTACACAGGTATGAGGTGGCTGCTGTGAAAATCCTATTTATTCTAGACGAGCCTGCTTTGAAAATATTTAAAGTATTCTGCCCATCCTTTTGTGCTGTTTTTTATATAACCGTCTGGCCTAGTTTTCCCTTTATTGGAGACAAGTAACCTTGTAGTGAGAGTGGTCATCAATGTCCTGGCATCTGAAGCTAGGTGGAGCCACCATGGTGTTTGTGAGAAATCTACCTTATCTACATGTTTATCCAAATCATTTTATGGCATGAGCCCAAAAAATGAGGCATATTCAAAGCTCAGGTGGGTCACACAACAGAAAACAGTGGTGATTGTATGCCTACTGTTGAAACATTCATGGGGCACATAAGATTTGGATTATATAGGTGCTATGTGAATGGGGTGGTTGTTCATTATTTTCTATAGTGTGGCCCACCTGATACCTGGGGCATCCCATTTTGATGGTCGAGCGACCTTGTTGAACTAGCTGGATGTCATACAAACAGCACAGTGGTCCCGTTTACAACTAGCATGCAAGCATTTCTTCATTTCTCTTGATGTGGAATGTAGGACATCTTGTGTTCGCTCCAACCTCTCATCCTAGCGTCACTCAGTTTTCATCACTATCCAAGTGATGGAGGAGAGGCTTGACCGTTGAATGATGGACCCCACTCCCTCCCTCCATGCTATGAAGAGATCCCAAGGAATAAAGAGATATGCCATCCATTGATGTGCTGTGTGTTTGGTTGTCATGAGGGAGCTTCTCTCAAAGGCCTTAATCCTCAAATTCTCACTCCTAGAACTCCGCTTCACAAGCGGTGCCCGCACTTCTATTTTCCCTTCAAGCATGCTAACCGCATCAGACATTGCTGGCCTCAGGCTAGGAGACGGGTTGGTGCATAAGAGAGCCAAATTCAACATCCTCAATGCCTCTTCCTCAGAGTAGTCTAATCCGAGGCTCGGGTCTACAAGTTCTAGGGGACTTCCCTGCTCTTGTAGCACATAGGCCTGAAATCATACAGGGAGAAACATAACTGTTAGGATGCTAAAACAACCTGTCCTTTTTTATACGAATGCGCTCTCTCTATATTTGTGAATGCAGTAGTACAAATTTGTGCCAGAGTATTACCCAAAATACAAAAAAAAATAAAAATGAGTGCATCTATCAATGGGAGTGGTTAGTAGCAATTCCTATGAAAGAGATGTAAAGTCAAAAGAGGGTAGATAAGTTTATTTCTTTTGTTTGGAAAAAAAAATAGGACTTTTTTTTATTTTTTCACCACTAGTTGCACAAACAATATTTCTCAAAGGAACAAAGATAAATAAGTAAATAAAACGAAAGCTAAAACAATGTCAATCTTATTAATACGTGATTGAAGTTCATTACATTGACATAGTAAAAATAATTAGAGACAAAGAAAGTTAATACCTAATTTGTCTGTGGGAACAAATGATCCAAGCAAATGGTTAACAAGATGCAACTGAAAAGGTGATTGTCCAAATAAAAACTCAATTGATCGGGATTCGACAACTTAGGATTGTGGATGTTTAATACAATCTTATGGTATTGTAGCGATGGCTCTGGACAACAGCAACCTTTTTTATTTTTTTGGGTTAGCTTGTTAGTACACACCCATGTCAGTACACACACTCCATGTTAGCCACCCCCACTAGGGATCGATACCAAGACCTCAAGTGTTGAAACGAGGCATCTCCACTCAGTCTGCCAATTGAGCTATGGATCTGGGTGTTGGACAACAACAACCTATTTTAAGACGAGGCTAAGTTATGTACACTATGTTAGGATAAATGTAAAGATGGATATAAAAGAAAGATAAATTGTATTTGATGTGGGACTCGAGCTTTTCATCGCGTGCTCATTTATAGGTTGTTGAGACGGAAAAACCCTCGTTGGGTTTCCTTGTTAGTTTAGAATCTTTTGCAGTTACAACAAACATTAATTCCAAATAGGTAGATTTGTGTAAATTTGAAATCGTTGGTTCTCAGATCTTTAGATTTTTTCATATTGAAGACCTTCATAACTTACAACATTTAGATTTGTGATCAATTAAGGGAACCTCTACTATGCATTTTGGACCTTAAATTAATCATGGTCATGTATCTGAATGACCCAATCAAACTACCTCCTTCAAACCCGGATCTCTTGCTCCCGTCTAATTGAACTAGTAGGATTAATGAGGATTTACCTGTTAAGATGTGGAGCCACATTTGAGATCGTCCTCAACCGGTCGTGAGCCATGCTCGACCAGTCGTAGGGTCTAGCTCGACCAGTCGTGGACCGATTCGACTCAAAGTCCAACGAGCACTGTTTTTTTATCCCGAGGTGCTCGACCGGTCGTGGTCCATTCACGACCGGTCGTGGGGTCGTCTCGACCGGTCGTGAAAACTGCACGACCAGTCGAGGTTATGCAGATTCATTCCACGATTTTGCGCGAATTTCGTGTCACAAGTCCTTTCGCAACTGGGATGCGGAAAAGGGAGTTACCTAAACTATAAATAGGGGTTCTTAGGATTTTTATAGGGATTGTAAAAGCAAAGAAAAATTATTCTAAGGTGTGGGCAAAGGGTTTTCTATGTGCTTTCCAAGGGAGAGGTTAGTATATTGCCTTGTAATCTTCGTTCTTCATAGTGAAAGTTTGCATCCGTGGTTTTTTACCCTAGTTTGGGGTTTTTCCATGTATATCTTGTCTTGTGGTTTGTTTTGAATTCTTTAATCTATTTCTAGTTTATATTTCTTCCTGTTTATCGTTTGTGGGTGAGGCCTGAGATTGTATCTAGGCTCATTGCGTTGTTGGTGTGCTGCGCAACAACTGGTATCAGAGCTATTGGTTTAGTTTTATTGGGAGCGATGACAGAAGAAGGGAAAACTAGAATTAAGAAGTTTGATGGTTCAAACTTTACCTTCTGGAAGATGCAGATGGAGGATTATCTGTATCAGAAGGACCTCTATATTTCCCTAGGAGTAAAAGAGAAGAAACCAGAAAAGATGACAGATGATAAATGGTTTTTACTAGATAGGAAGGCTTTAGTAATGATCCGACTCTCTTTGTCTAAGAGCATCGCCTTCAATATATCCAAGGTGAAAACTACAAAAGAATTAATGGAAGCCCTAGCCACCATGTATGAAAAATCCTCTGCATCCAACAAGGTTCATCTTATGAAACAGCTATTCAACATGAAGATGTCAGATGGTGGAAGCGTGGCTGAACATCTAAATGAGTTCAATACAGTCATGAGCCAGTTGGAATCCGTTGGCATTGCTTTTGAGGATGAGGTCAGGACATTATTGATCTTGTCCAGTTTGCCAGACAGTTGGGATGGTTTGGTGATTGCTGTGAGCAATTCTTCAGGGTCGACAAAGCTGAAATTTGATAATGTGACCAATCTAATTTTCAGTGAAGAATCTAGAAAAAAGGCATCAGGAGTTTCAGGGGATTCAAGGAATGCTCTAAACGTTGAAGGAAGAGGAAGATCGCTGAACAAATGAGGCAATAAATACAGGCGTTCTAAGTCGATGAATAAGTCCAAGGGACCGAAAGACAAAGACGGGTGCTGACATTGCGGCAAAAACGGGCACATAAAACGTGATTGCAGGGCACTCAAGAAACAAGAAGGAAACTCTCTAGGTGGGAAGGATTCGGTGAATCTATCTGAGGAGAGTAACACAGAGGCGTTGATCTTGTCTCTTGATACGAGGAGTGAGTCTTGGGTTATAGACTCGAGTGCTTCGTTTCATGCCACCTCATGTAAGGAAGTTCTGCGTGATTATGTGTCAGGTGACTTTGAGAGAGTCTACCTGGGTGATGATGAGCCGTGCAGTATTGTTGGAAAGGGGGACGTTCATGTAAATCAGAAAGATGGAACGGTCTTGAAATTGAAAGATGTCAGACATGTACTGAGTTTAAAATGTAACTTGATTTCAGTGGGACAGTTGGCCGATACCGGTTATATGACGACATTCACCAGTGATTCCTGGAAGATCACAAAATGTGCCTTAATGATATCTCGAGGCAAAAATGAAGGTACTTTGTACGTGACTTCAGGATCGTATAGTTCACTTACAGTCGCATCAATTAGAGTAAATGGACAGTTATGACATCAGAGGTTAGGACATATGAGTGAGAAGGGGATGAAAGTACTATTGTCAAAAGGGAAGCTACCAGGGCTGAAGTCTATTGACTTAGAATTCTGCGAGGACTACGTGTATGACAAGCAGAAGAGGGTGAGCTTCAAGAAGACGGAACGCGCTCCAAAGACGCATCTGTTGGAGCTTGTACAAACTGATGTATGGGGACCGACACAGGTATTATCTGGTGGCTCACGTTATTTTATTACTTTTATTGATGATGCTAGTAGAAAACTGTCGGTTTATTTCTTAAAGCATAAATCTAATGTATTTAATGTATTTAAGAAGTGGAAAGTTATGGTAGAAAATGAGACAGGTAAAACAGTAAAATGCCTCAGATTTGATAATGGGGGAGAGTACTGAGATAAAAGATTTGAGGAGTATTGTATAGAAAATGAAATCAAGCATTAGAAAATGATTCCAGGGACACCACAACAGAATGGTGTGGCTGAACGCATTAACAGAACCATTCTTGAGCACGCCACGAGCATAAGGTTACATGAAAGGTTGTCCAAGACCTTTTGGGTAGATACTGTGAATATTGCCGCCTATCGCATCAATAGAAGTCCCTCAATACCATTGGATGATGGGCTACCAGAAGAAACGTGGACTGCGAAAGAAGTGAAACTTGCACATCTCAGAGTGTTTGGTTACACTTCATATGTTCACATTTATACAGAGTATAGAAATAAGGTGGATGCGAAGTCCAGGAGGGGCACGTTTATAGGCTACGGGCAACATGATTTTGGCTACAGGTTTTGGAATGCAGAAAACAGAAAATTATTAGAAGCAAAGACGTAGTCTTCAATGAAAAAGTGATGCACAAGGACAGTGCGCAGGAAAATAAGGCCAAGGAGAAAGAATTCGTAAAGATAGAAGAGTTACCGGACACGGGTGTTGCAGCTAGAGGTGGGCATTGAGTCGAGTCGAGTCGAGGTGGGCCAAGCTTGGTTTGGCTTGGCTTGTCCATGATGTATTCAAGTTCGAGCTCGAGCTCGAGCTTGGCCTCGAGCTCGACATTGAAGCTTGGCTTGTTTGCCAAAGCTGTCGAGTCGAGTTCGAGTCGAGCTAGTGGTTCGAGTCGAGTCGAGTTTACCTCAAGTCGAGCTCGAGCTTGTTGGGTGAGAGAGTAATGGATTCTGTTCTTGATCCTCCTCCATTGATGAAAAATTCAAAAATCTTAAGAGAATTAAACCAAAACCTGATGAAAAAAATCAAACAAAGCTTCGAATCAGATGAGGAAACCTGTAAGAACCGATCTATTCTTGATCTTCTTCCACCAGCAGAAATCCAAGTACTAGAAAAGAAACAAAGCAGAACACAGATCAGAAATCCAAGTAAATAGCTCTAGCCAATCAGATCATTGGATTTCCTTGAAGCTCTAACAAATCTGAGAAGAACTTATCTCAAATTTCTTGGGTTTGTCGCCTAAGAAGTAGATCTCAAGAGATTGAAATCATACTATTGTGGAGCTAAAATGAAAACTGGTGGTAGTGGTCGAGCGGGCATGCGGTGACGACAAGGGCGTAGAGAAGAGAAGAAAGGGAAAGGGAGGGGGGTGCGTGCGGTCGGGTAGAGACTCTAGGGTTTATTTTTTTTTATTTTTTTTTAAGTTTAAACATAAAATTTATATTAATATATATATAATATTTAATATATTTATTAATCGAGCCGAGTCGAGCTCGAGTTCGAGCTTCGAGTCGAGTCGAGTTGAAATGCCCCCTGGTCGAACTTGGCTTGAACTCAACTCGATCTTCAAATAATTAGCTTGGCTTGGCTTGAATCGGCCATTCAAGTCGAGTCAATCCGAGCTTACTCGAGCCGAGTCAAGCGAGCTTTTCGAGCTAGCTTGACTCGTGAACAGCCCTAGTTGCAGCGCCATAGGATGATCATGCACAAGAGCATTATGAGGCAGAGCTGTATACACCGGTTGTGAGGAGGTCTACTTGGGAGAGGAGACCCACGGTCCGATACTCACCCTCCTTAACATTATCTACTGTTGATAGATAATGGCAAACCAGAGTGTTTTGAAGAGGCAATACAGGTGGATACAAGGGTTAAATGGGAGCAGGCCATGGATGAGGAGATGGACTCTCTTGAGTCTAATCGTACATGGGAGCTAGTCACTCTACCTAAGGGTAAGAAAGCTCTTCATAACGAGTGGGTTTACAGACTGAAGGAGGAGCACGATGGTTTGAAACGGTACAAGGCTAGATTAGTTATGAAAGGGTTTCAACAATAGGTAGGTATTTATTTCACTAAAATATTTTCACCTGTAGTGAAAATGTCTACGATTCGCATGGTCTTAAGTATAGTGGCTACAGAAGACTTACATCTAGAACAGCTAGATGTTAAGACAGTCTTTCTTCATGGGGACCTTGAAGAAGAGATATATATGCATCAGCCGATAGGATACGTGGTACTAGAAAAGGAGAACAAGGTGTGCAGACTGAAGAAGAGTCTATATGGCCTAAAGCAGGCCCCGAGGCAGTAGTACAAGAATTTCGATAGTTTCATGTCGGGAAAAGGTTATAGGAGATGTCATGCTGACCATTGTTGTTATTTGAAGAAGTTTGATACATCGTACATCATTCTTCTTCTGTATGTTGATGATATGTTTGTGGCCGGTTCAAGCATGAAGGACATCTCAGATCTTAAAAGACAACTGTCTAGAGAATTTGCTATGAAGGATCTAGGAGCTGCAACCAAATCCTAGGCATGGGGATAAAGCGTGACAGGGAAAATAAGAAACTAATTTTGTCATAGGTAGAGTACATAGCTAAGGTACTTGATCAATTCAATATGGGAGGTGCTAAGCCAGTTAGCACTCCATTAGTCAACCACTTCAAGCTATTTAAGGAGCAATGTGCAAAGACGCAGGAGGAACGGGACTATATGGCTAAAGTCCCATACGCGTCAGCTATTGGGAGTCTCATGTATGCTATGGTGAGCACGAGGTCAGATATTGCTCAAGCAGTGGGAGTTGTTAGCAGATTCATGAACAACCCCGGGAAGGAACATTAAGAAGCTGTGAAGTGGATCCTTAGATACTTGGTAGGTACTAAGGATGTAGGGTTGTGCTATGGTGGATCGAAAATCAAGCTACAAGGCTACGTGGATTCAGACTTGGCAGGAGATATCGATAGCAAAAGAAGCACTACAGATTATGTCTTTACTCTGGGTAGTGCTGCAGTCAGTTGGGTCTCTCAGTTACAGAAGATAGTATCTATCAATACGACAGAGGCAGAATATGTTGTGGCTACAGAAGCGTGCAAGGAGATGGTGTGGATGCAAGGTTTTATGGAAGCGTTGGGTAAGAAGCAAGCAGATTGCAAACTGTACAGTGACAGTCAGAGTGCAATACACTTGGCTAAGAATTTAGCCTTTTATTCAAGGACCAAGCATATTGCCATCAGATATCACTTCATACACTCGTTACTGGAAGATAGATCGATTACTCTAGAAAAGATCCATATAAGTGAGAATCTTTCGGATATGCTGACCAAGGCGGTCACACGGGAGAAGCTGAAGCTCTGCTCAGCTTTGATTGGTGTTTAGGCTTGAAGACAGGGAGGTGGTGTACTCCGGATGAAGAAGACAAAGGTTAAAGGCGATGTGTCTCCAAGTGGGAGATTGTTAAGATGTGAAGCCACATTTGGGACTGTCCTCGACCGGTCGTGAGCCATGCTCGACCGGTCGTAGGGTCCGGCTCGACTCAAAGTCCAGCGAGCACTATTTTTTGATCCCGAGGTGTTCGACCGGTCGTGATCCATTCACGACCGGTCATGGAGTCCTCTCGACTAGTCGTGCAGACTGCACGACTAGTCGAGGTTACGCAGATTCATTACGCGATTTTGCACGAATTTCATGTCACAAGTCGTTTCGCAACTAGGATGCGGAAAGGGGAGTTACCTAAACTATAAATAGGGGTTCCTAGGGTTTTTCTAAGGATTGTAAAAGCAAAGGAAAATTATTTTAAGGTGTGGGCAAAGGGTTTTCTATGTGCTTCTAAGGGAGAGGTTAGTATATTGCCTTGTAATCTTCGTTCTTCATAGGCTTCATGATCGTTACCAACCCCTCAGATCGTGAAGCCTTTATCTTCCAAACCTTGGGTATTAATGTCACAACTCTATCTATAGGTGTTACAACTCGGATAGTCAAATGGCAGAGACCTAACAATGGATGGCTAAAGCTTAATATTGATGGCTCGGTCA
Organism: Magnolia changhungtana; assembly: GCA_030180095.1. Taxonomy (NCBI): domain Eukaryota; kingdom Viridiplantae; phylum Streptophyta; class Magnoliopsida; order Magnoliales; family Magnoliaceae; genus Magnolia; species Magnolia changhungtana. Next base: position 4,282,907 of record JASAUF010000396.1, on the reverse strand, counting down.
GAGGAAACCTGGGAGTAGGTGGAGGTGGGGGTATATGCAGAGACCACCAGAGATCTCTGATCTTCGCCTTCCACAATTACTACGGGCTAGTCACGAATACAGTAGTTGAAGCTCAAGCAATGGTAAGACGGTCTGAAGATTTGTAAAAACTTGAGGTTTTCAAACATAGTGATTGAAATTGACTCCTAGGTAATCTTTGAAGCGACATCTAACCCGCTTTCCCTGGGCAGCTGGAACATCTGGTATCCGATGGGCTACATCCAGTCTCACTGACCAGCTCAACCTTCGTTTCTCTCACACCCCCGCGAAGGCAATTCAGTAGGAGATGCCCTTACTAAAGCTGCAAGTAGGGGTGCACACGGGTCGGTTCAGTCCGATTTTGGGGTGCAACTGGAACCGAACCATTCCTAATGGTTCTGCAAATATTGGAACCGGAACTGAACCGTTAGCACCCTAGAACCGAACCGGAACCGGACCGTGAAGAACGGTTCGGTCCCGAATCGGATCCATGGTTCTGGGCTTTTAAAATTTTAGGTTTTTAATCATTGTATTTCATCATATGTAATTGTAGGGTTTCTTCAGTGTATATCCTCTGAAAATGGAGGGCAAGACCTATAAATTCCTGTAAATATACCTAGGGCTTTGTTTTTCCTTAATTAGTTTCTAGCAGCTTTAGATTTACATATGGAAACCATTAATTTAGTTAAAGTGAAGAAGCGGAAGCGGTCAATCCGCTGCGATGGTTATGTCGCCGATGTATAGTCTAAGTTCCAGCGGGTCGGTGCGAAGAATGGACACTCGTCCTGTCCCTTTGATTCAAAATCCGTTATCAAGAACTACTTGAACTTTATCAAGAGTGGATCGCCCTAACGTATGATGTTCTTCAATTGTGGAGAATGGATTGATTTTCCAGAAAATGTTATTGCTTTGATTGTTGATGCTTTTAGGTTTAAGAGATCAACTATTGAGATTTTGATGAGAAATATGAACTATCTTGTTGATTCTGTCTACATGGTTATGACTGAACTGAAAACCAATTCACAGCGATCAATTGCTTGGATCGATGAAATGGGGAAATGCTTCTTCCCAGGTGTTTACGTGGAGGATGATGATATTTGGAGTGATGGTGATAAGATTGTGGTTGAGGTTGATGTTGGTATTGGTGGGGCTTGCAGTTCTGGGCCTAAAGAATGCAATTCTCGGTTAGAGGAGACCGAGGTGAGTTCGCATATAAACATCGGATCGACGGTTCGGATCCACGGATCGGTTTTACGGTTCGGTTAATGGTTCGGATCAACGGTTCAGTTCGGTTCTACAAGACCCTAAACCGGAACCGATCTGTAATCAACGGTTTTCAAAATTTGGGAACTGGAACCGGACCATTAGCACCCTGGAACCAGACCAAAGAAGACCGATCCAACGGTTTCGGTCCGGTTACACGGTTCCAACGGTTAAATGTGCACCCTTGGCTACAACTGGAGGAAAGCCCGACACATTTTTCCACTCCTCTACCCTCCTCCCAGTCTCAACAAGGGGCTCTTTAGTTTTGGATCAAGCAGGAGTTAGCCTTCTTAGGCAGAGTTTCTATAAGAAAGGCATGGGATGAATCTCTCCTCAGCCCCAGCTGCCCCCGTTTTAGTCCCTATAACATAGTCTCTTCCATCTTCTTCGGCATCCATCACCCTACAGGCTTTTTTCTCTCTCCGCGCTGCTATGCCAATTGATGCTCTCCTTTTTTCTTTTTCTTTTTTTTTGTCAGGATTACGCCGAGGAAGTTTTATCTGGGGTGCTTAATCTAGGCAGATAATCAGAGGCCGTGGGGGAAGGGCAACCTAGCTGAGTTTTATTTTTATTTTATTTTTTGTTTCAATGCAACTTCGGTTTTCTGTCTCGATGGACCTGCTAGCCGTTGTTTGAAGCCAGCCTGCGTGGGGTCCGCTTCGAAGCCCATGATGATTCGGTGAAGTTGTGGATGTTTAGGTGAGATTTTTCTGCTGTGGGTGGGAAGTTTTTAACTACCAGTGTGGCTACTAGTTTGGGTCTTTGGATTTGAAGACAGCAAGTTGCCTTTGCATATCACGATAAGGAGTCGTCTCTACTATCTGCGTGGTGGCAGCTTGCAATCTCATCGAAGGTAGGAGCAGGGATTGTTGCAATTGTGTCGGTTTTTGCTAGTTTAGAATGGCCGATTGTTGCTCTTCAGGGTGGGAGCTGGCTTGCTGAAGCTGGTCTGGATTGTTTGGGTCGATCATGATGGAGGTTTCTGTTGCGAGATGTCTTAAATCTCAGTCCTTTCGCAACTAGGATGCGGAAAGGAGTTTTGCGGATTTCGTGTTGCAAGTCCTTTCGCAATTGAGATGCGAAAGAAGTTTTGCGGATTTTGTGTTGCAAGTCCTTTTACAACTGGGATGCGAAAGGAGTTTCGCGGATTTTGTATTGTAAGTCCTTTCGCAACTGGGATGCGAAAGGAGTTTCGCGAATTTTGTGAGGCAAGTCCTTTCGCAACTGGGATACGAAAGGGAAGTTGCCAAAACTATAAATTGGGGTTCCTAGGGCTATTCTAATATTATTCCAAGACTTCCTAAAGGTATTCTAAAGGGTTCTAGGGTTATCAAAGGGTGTAACAAGGGTGAGATTCGAGGTTGTTCAAATCGGGTAAGTCTTTTCTCTTTGTAATTGATGCTTTCATAGTGGTGATCTGTCGCTTTGTGCCGTGGTTTTTTCCTGCAAGGGTTTTCCAAGTTAAATCTGTGTGTTCTCTTTACTTGTGTGTGTGCTTGGTGCCATTGGATGGCTATCCTAGATTTAGATCTGTGTGATTCCGCAGGACAAAAATCCCAACAAGTGGTATCAAAGCAATCGGTTGGGACACAGATCTGAATTTGAGGGATTACTAATAATGGGGAGCGCTAGGTATGAGATTGAGAAGTACTCAGGGAAAATTTTAAGTTATGGAAGATCAAGATGATAAGTTCCTTAATCAAACAAGGCGAAGATGGTGCTCTTGAGGAGCGAAAGTCCACTATGACTGATGGTGATTGGAATACTCTTGATAAGAAGGCTTTATCATCGATCCGTTTGTCTCATGGATGAGGTTCTCTACAACGTCATGAGGGAGAAAACTGCGGCTAAGTTATGGGCGAAGTTAGAGGATGTCTATGCGAAAAAATCCTCTGAAAATCGCCTACACTTGAAGTGGCAGTGGTATAACTTCAAGATGGCGGAGGGTGGAGATCTGGAGGCTCACATCAGCAACTTTAATAAATTAGTTTGCAAATTGCTGGATATGGAGGAAGTGATGAAAGATGAAGAATAAGCATGTATGTTGTCGACTCTCTCCGGCGTCCTATGAGTCATTCAAGGACACTATGTGCAGCATGAATAAAACCCTGAGTGTCGACACTGTTATCTCAGTCTTTCAAGGGAAGGCTATGAGACAGCTAGACAACAACATGGGGACATCTTCTAATGCACTGTTTACAGTGGGTAGGAATTCTGAACAAGGTACAGATTCTTCAGGTTCTAGATCCAAATCCAAGGGCAAGGGCAAAGGAAAGGTAAAGTGCTGGAATTATGGGAAGGAATGACATGTGAAGAGGGATTGTGAAAATCCTAAATCTAAGAGGAAAGATTCTGAGGCTTCATGCAGGGAGGCTAACACTGCCACGTCAGATGAATCGAGTGGATGTGATGGTGATGTTTTGTCTGTGTCTTCGCTCAGACGGTCATACGATGATCGTAAGGAGGAGTGGATGCTAGATACAGGGGCATCTTTTCACATGACTCCTCATCGGAGTTGGTTCACCAGCTATAGGGAGTACGATAGTGGACGAGTGTTTATGGGCAATGGCTTTGCCTGTAATGTTGTGGCTGTTGGTACGGTGCACATCAGGATGTTTGATGGGGTGGAGCGTACCTTGACAGATGTGAGTTCTGCACGTTTCTCTTGGTGTGCTTGATTGCAAGTACATAGATGCGGGTGCTCTTAAGGTATCCATTCGCGATTTGTGTGTTGCACTTCAAAAGTCCTTTCCACCTCGCACGTGTGTGGCATGATGGACATGGGATGCGGAAAGGAGTTGTGAGAAGAACCACATGGCATTTTAGGATATCACACAATATTGTCCTTTTCGCATGGCTCTAGGTGAGATGCGTGCTAAAGGAGTTAACTATGGGCTTAATGGATTCGTTGTTGCAAGGGAGCCCTTTCGGGCCGATGAGCGGTTGGATGTAGGTGGATCTTCGAACAACGGGTATGCAAAAGGATAGTTTCGCGACTTTTGTGAGGCAAGTCCTTTCGCATCGTATAGTATCTATCGATCCGTGATTGGCACCGGTTGGCCAATGTGATCTTGAGTTATGATGTGATGCGTAAATAAGAGAAAAAGTCAAGAAGCTACATGGTTGAAGATTGAATACATGGTGGAGATTGTTGCGAGATGTCTTAGATACGAAAGGGAAGTTTCGTGTTGCAAAGTCTTTCGCCAAAAAGGAGTTTTCGGATAAATCGGGGTTCCTGTGGGCGAATTATTCTAATATATAAATTCTAGGGCTATTCTAATATTATTCCAAGACTTCCTAAAGGTATTTTAAAGGGTTCTAGGGTTATCAAAGGGTGTAGCAAGGGTGAGATTCGAGGTTGTTCGAATCGGGTAAGTCTTTTCTCTTTGTAATTGATGCTTTCATAGTGGTGATCTGTCGCTTTGTGCCGTGGTTTTTTCCCGCAAGGGTTTTCCATGTTAAATCTGTGTGTTCTCTTTTCTTGTGTGTGTGCTTGGTGCCATTGGATTGCTATCCTAGATTTAGATCTGTGTGATTCCGCAGGACAAAAATCCCAACAGTTTCTTCAAAAAAAAAGAAAAAAAAAAAAAGTGGAATGGACGTTGGCACATCTACGCTAATTCTACAACTTTGAAAGTATAGAGCATCTCCGGCACAACAAATGGACCAGTTAAAACCCACCACGTTGGGTCACCAAGGACGTCTGTGGTGGAGGAGTCAACATGCTATCCGCATATGAAGAGGTTCAATAGGTAGATGATTTACATATATTACTTTATTTTCTTTCTTACCGAAGTTAATTCTTCTTTTGAACGCTTCTTCACTTAATTGTTCCTTCTTCTTTTTTTCTATCCATGTAACATGATCCCAAAGCCATGCATCATGAATGCATTTGAGATAGAAATAATGGGCTGTACACCAAGAGTTGTGACTGGGTTAGGCTTTCTCCTTGAATTGGGCCTGCATCAGTTTTAAATAGCGGTTATTATGAAATATATGTTAAGCATAAAAAGGATAGAGAAATTCATTTCTTCTGTTTGAATAAGCTTAACCACAATATGATTTGTATATTCATGATCATGTTATTTTAGTATACTCATGATGATGTTATTTTACCCACGTAACTTTTTTTAATTTTAACTTTTTTTTAAAAAAGGAAATCTCTGCTTTTTCATGAAATGGAGCTCAAAGGCTGTACAACCGTATACTTCTTGGGAAGGGCCAATCCACAAAAAGAGTTAGGGCCCCCCTATCATATGGAGAGACAAAAGGAGAGAAAAAAAAATAGCCACGTAACTGGTTCACATACTCTTGTATACATGGTTTTAAGACTCAGTAACTTGGACCAACCCATTTGATACTGAGTTGAGTTGTGACTCGGCTGAGTTGGTGACTTTTTTATTTTTTATTTTTTATTTTTTTTATTTGAGTAATGGTATTGAACAGGACTAGTTTGACCGAGTCTGAATTGATTTGAAACAACTTGCATGGGACTCGTTTGGGTCTAAAGACATCGGGGGCATTTGAGACCGAATCCGGCTCCAAATGCCGGGGTTGAGACTACTAGAAGCTAGTGAGTATCAAGTTGGGTAATCGATGTAGCCGGAAGTTGTAACAATGGACCAGAATGGATATATTGAAGTCAAAAAGGTATATATTCTTGAACACAACTCTATCAGAAGTGATTCAAAAGCTAAAATAAACCTTGATGAGTCTAGTTATAAGAAAAAAGTAAAGAGAGAATAAAACTCATATTCAAATGAGATTGATTTTAAGTCGTTTTGAAACAATCCAAAAATTCATTAGTTTTAGGTACTTAGTACTTGAAGAGTTTTAATAAGAATGGAGAGAGATTTTATTGAATGAAAATAAGCTTGTAATGAATTACCAAAAAATATTATAAAAATCATTAATTAGCTAGCAAAGAGCAGGTCTAGATGAAGCTGCTGCAAGAGGATGGAGCTGCGTGGAAGATGTTTCAGCTCTGTTTTCAGCCCTGCTCTTTGCTAGTGATATTTTGGGAGGCATGCCTGTCAGTGACATATGATACATGGTGGTGGTTATATCACAAACTAGCTCATCAATCATCATTGATATTGCATACATTTCCTTCATTCTGCTCATTGTTGCTACTTTGGCTAATAGGTAAAAGTCATTTGCTTCTCAAAGACTGGGGAACGTGCTTCTCTGTTCTTGCGGAAAGCTGCTAAGGACTACTAGGCTTATGCCTCTTTTGCATTCGTGCTATGGTGAGAAGAGGAATCTTCTATATGGTGGAACTTGTAGGTCCCAAAGTTGGCAACAACTGAATCTGCATATGATTTCATTATCCATTTAATCTTTTGCAGTTCCTAGTTGAAAACTTTTGACAAGCATAGTGAATTATCATCCTCATATTTCAACAGAGTTTTCTTTCCAAGCATCACACTTTCTTCATCAGGGGTGACATACTTTGCTGATCTTCTGTTCCGAAGAAAATCGGGTTGGTTCACTCATCAGATGTGGCCAGCATACAAAACTAATGTGTAGCTAGAGAGAGATTTTTTTCTTAGCAATCCACTATTTTGTACACTATGAACCACCTTTTCTGTGCTATTTTCGTGCTCATCCATGAAAAATGAAATAAATCATTGAGCTTCCTTGTTCAGATTCACTGTAGAAGCCCTGGAGATGCTATTGTTGCCCATGTAAAAGATGGTACCGAGGCTCTTGGTTCAATGGGAAATGATGCTCCTTTGGCTGTGATGTCCAACGGAGAAACTTACATTTGAGTTTTGAGCAAGTTCATGAAGAAATTGGGGAGTCCGCTCCTTGATTACAAATCCACGACCGATTGATCCGATCCACCCCCAAATCTCTCCATCTTCGTGGGAAGGGGACCTAACTTTTGAAAACATTCATGAGGAAGGCATTTTCGGCAGTTTGGGAAAATCTTGTTTTTCATCCCGTGAAAAACACAAATCGATCATTTTGTTTTGTTGGTATTACGTGCTGATGCTGTCTTGATGGATGCCTAAATGGGTGAAGGGCAGATGGTTCAATCATTGGTCACCGTGATTATAATATTGTTAGCTTTTCTTGATAGAAGCTAGATTTAACCTCCTTCTCCCCGATAAATGATGTTAAACATGGGGGATTCCCTAGTTGATGCCACCAAAGGCTAAATCTATTTTTTCTCAGTTTTGCCTTTGTTACCTAAACTAAGACTACAACTCTTCCCGGCGAGATCTTTCGCAGACATTGTGGATACCCGAGAACCGATGTTAATCTTCCGTAGATTTAGCTTCGGTGGAGGCATCCGCGGACCCCTCGGTGGATCGGGTTAAAATTTAGATTTGTCCCTATCCTCTCGCAGGTGGTGGTAAGGACTAAAATTTAGATTTCCACCTCCATTTCGAGAAAACTTCATCTAAAACACATTCCGAGCATCTCGTCTCTCTCTCAAGCTCGAGGCTTACCGTAAAAGTCATTTTAGATTCATTATCAAAACTGTTTCAATCCGAAAGCCCTGATGTCGGGTTTCAACATCGGGACTTTGAGCTCCACCGTAAGATGCACCTTTCGCCTCATGTTGGTATATGGACCTTCCAGCCAGGAGTAAAGCCGCGCTTTTCTTGTAGTGGCATTTGCATCCCTGTCTGGGCATTCTCAGTTTATCCCGACGCGATCAAGAGTCCGCGTCAACGTTTGGCGAGGTTTGATCGATGGAGCTACGACCGTAGGTACTCTTGCCCTGGCTTCATCAGATGAAAGCCGATGCCACAAATTTTTCTTCTATTCGACTCTTCTCCAATTTGTCCTTTTCCCGATCCCGGGTTTTCAGGATTATAGCCATGTGGGGAGTTATATATGATAGGTCGAAGGTCCACACCATTTTGTTGGGACCTGCCCGGGATGGGTGGAAGCCACTTTCACATTAATGATAAGTGCATGGAATGTTCCCCTTCCCTCCAAAAAAAAAATATGTCCCATGCCAAAAACAGGGTTTCAAGCAACTCCCATAGAACTGAAATTTTTGGTTCCCGATCACAAACCTCTGTTGCTGATACGGCTCCTCAGGAATCATTACCTCCTCCACCTATACCCATTGAACTCCCACAACAAAAATCCCAATTTCACAATGCCCCTCTTCTAACAGAAATTTCCTCCGTAATAAACCGGAAATTTAGAATTCACCCTCATTACCCACCCCCGTCCTTCTTATATATTTAAACTAATTCCAAAAACATCCCATAAACCTACATTAACCTAACATCCTCCCCGTTTTTCCTCCCTGCATGAAACGTTTTTCTGTACCCAAAATTGCAGATGGAACTTCAAAATCATGCAAAATACCTTTTCGAGTAACAAGAAATGTTTCAATTTCAAATTCTTCCTCTTTTCCCCATGCATGTTTGATCTCAAAGCCCCGTGCATTATTCTATCTGATCTGGGCCCCCAGAAATATATAGAGCTAGATTTCAAAGAAATTAACCCTGATTCATGGGCGCCATTTCTCAACACTTCAATGAGATCCCCGCATAGTAACTTTGCTTTTGATCCAAAATTTCTGTTGAAATTTGTACATTTTCAAGGGAACCAAGAGGCATGCATGAGCATTTAACTCTCAATCAAGGTCTTTGCTAAGCTTCATTGCAATTTTGTCCATCCCCACATGCGAACACAGTTAATAATAGCTGCCTCATATGCCAGTGTAGCAGAGAGGATGAAATTTCTAATTAACCTACTCATGGTGGACCTCACTGTTTCGTGAACATGCTCCCCTCTAGAATCTGGTGCATCAAGGAGTGCCCCAGAAATCCCACTCAGACGCTTGTAAGATAAGAAATTGTCAAACCTTGCCGAGGAGTGTCAGGAGTGGATTAGGTGCAGAGGCTCACGTTGATGCTTAAGTAAAGAGCTTTCCATTCCACCGTTTTGGATAAAGCTATCATTTGGAATGCACAATCCAAAACGTGAAGCTTTAAGATCCAAATCTTAGGTGTTAACCCGCATTCGGAAACAATGGTGGGTGGCCATTAAAATGAACCTATGCAAAGATAAATGAGTTTGGCATGGATATAGGTTTTACATCCTTCTCAAATGCGGATGTTGGGGTAAAATTTGGTTCTTCTTTAGCTCCGCTTTACCGTGTTGGTTGATTCATTCTTCTTCTAATCCGGCCCCACTCATCGGAACTTAGCAACCCATCTTCAAACCATCTCATTGTTTATCATGAAGATCCAAAGTCTAATCTTTCCTTTTGTTTCATCATATGAACGCGTGGTCTGCATTTTGACGGCTTATTTCTCTCCACCTCGATCAAGGAAGCATTTTGAACCCTGCGAGTTCATTGGTTGCCCCCATGGATCAAGCCAACCGTTATGGGGGTTTACTTGGTGCAACAATCAAGGGTCTACTATTGTAGAGCCAACAGACCGGATCTGCGTTTCCCTCTTTAATGGTGTTGGGTGATTTGGGTCAATTCCGATCACCTCACCTCTATTGCTTACGGCTTCAAGAAAATCCTCTCCCGCACCGTTCCCAAAGAATGTGGATGCTCCACCAGTTAAGGGAAAATGGTTCCAGCTGAAGCTTGAAAATAGATTTGATAGGGAGGTTAATCTCTTGCTTTGAAAAGATACAATGGTACTTAGAGATTTAACATATAATATTATTTATTTTCTTCCTTAAAGACCTAAACATCACTGTATTGGAGAATCACAACTATAGTTTTGGTTCAGAAACGAGCTCACGGTTTTAAGTTCACCGTGTCAAAGATGGAGCTAGCGGAACGAGTTTTTGAACCAAAAGTCACCTAATTGTTAAAAGAAGGAGATACGAAATATTTCTTTTCTAAACAGAGAGCTAGATTAAGATCACTTCCCACCATGATTCTCGGAGAGATTCCACATCGACCGCCCAAATCAAGTCTCATGAATTGAGTATTTCTCAAAGCTTTTTTTGGAGATCATTTTAGAATTGTATCCACGATAATCACCTCACGGAAAATATCCCTTCCTGATCCCACCGTTTGAAACGATTTCGTGCGTCCGCCCACAATGGAGGAGGTCAAGGTAGTTAGTTGATGGCTATCCCTACCGACGGGGTCCGGCTGTCAGACGGGATCGCCGGTGCCTTTTCGCAGTAAAAACAAAAAAACCGGACATCCTCCTCTCCCTCTCCCTCTCTCTCTCAGGCACCTTCCCTCTCCATTCACCTCCACTCTCATTACCTTGAATCGTCAAAGAGTTTCTCTTCAGCGCCTCCTTCTGCATCCCTTGCAGAATAAAATTTTCCCTAGAAATCTATTTTACCACTTTCCCTTCTATATGATAATTCAAGGCATTTCTTCTTCCAACCAAATAGACGAAAGCCTTAGAATCAATTTCTAGATATTGGTCAGCAACGTAAAACTAGGGTAAAGATCATCCTTAAGCTTGATATGGAAAAGGCGTATCCTGTGCATTAATGAAGTCGATTTGGTAATCGTGGTGAACTTTCGGAGAATCCAATGCTTGGGCATTAGGATGCTGCCGAAATGTTGAAACCACGTGAACGTCATCACCTTAGAATGTTCAGTGGCAATGTGCTTTTCTTCAAATCTTCCAGGGTTTATATGAATGAATTATCCCCTAAATATGTATGCAAGTCCTGTGAGGTTTTCCCATCTTGTTTCCCATAATGCTCCCTTCAACAATATGCCTGACAGGAACATTGTCCCATCTTCTTTATGGATGACACGGTGCATTTTAAAAAAAAATATTTCTATTTGTGGGCCAAATGTTTTCCTTGATGGTTGGATAAGATAAATGCTTCCAAGAGCCGTTTCTTAGGTGGCTCTCAGCTCTTTGTATTCAAGACGGATTGAAAGAATGTGCAGGGGTCTGGGTTCCTCGCATGCATATCTTGGTGTCAACCAATGACATGGGCAGAGTGCACTCTCCTTCCAACCTTGTAAAAGATGTCAGGGTGAATAGGGGGTGGTGGAAAAGCATCAGAATGTAGTCCAAATAGAAATGAATCAGTCTCAAGATTGACATTCCTAGAATGGCCTGAAAAAGAAGTTCTGATTCCCTCCTGCTATGGAAGCTGCAGATGTGAAGAAAAGTGGGAGAACAGCAAAATGGGGCTACAGAAATTGCTGATTGTGCAAAGGAGGAGCTTCTCACCCTCAATGATTTGATAGGTTCAAGGTAAAGCTGGTTGGTGCAAGCAGGCAAGAACTCCTAAGCTGAAAAACAGGCTGTAGCTATTTAAAATCTCTCAAGACTCCCTTGATTTTTGTTACAGATCTGTTGTAGTTGTGATTTTGGTATGTCCCATTTTATTAAAAATTCTTAATGGTTTGTGGGAGTGCGGAAAGGTTTGCCTTTTTCTGTCTGACGGTCCTTTGAATTAATCTTTCCCTGACTTGCATTTCAAGGTCAAGTGCAATGAATCTGTGTTCCTCCGATTAAAAATAAATAAATCCCAAATAAATAAATAAAAAGAAGAAGAAGAAAAGAAGAAGAAGAAATGAGACATCCAGAGACTGTTCTTAATTCCTTTCCCAAGCTAACGCTTCTTTTTAACGCTTCTTCACTTAATTTGAAGGAACCTTGATCAGATCCAAGACTGTGAAGTTGCTATATTATTTCATTACATCTTAACTAATGTTCGATGAACCATTCAATTCAGGGGAGCGATCCCAAGAGAGAGAGAGAGAGAGAGAAAGAGTGTAATAACATCCTAAAATCCACTAAACAGAAACAAGACCAAAGACAGATTAAAACAAATACGAAACCATCCCCCACCTCTTTATTCAAACATGTTGCCGTAATGTTTGGGATCTATACCGCCTGATTCAACCTCATATTAATGATGGAGTTTACTGTAAGGGGCATGCTCTAGTTTTTCATTGCAAACTTTCGATTGAAGATAATCAATTATTTTCTTGTCAACTTGAAATGCCTTGGCAAGAACATCATCTGAGATGGGCGGATTCGATCCAAACACGGCATTTGCAATAGTGATGGTTCCAGGGTTCTGGCTGCTCAGTCCTGCAATGGCAATGGCATTGGTGTGGCTGATGTTCCACATTCCCAGGAAGTGAATGAGGTATTTTGGTCCAGACTCCATTGGGAAAGACAAACGTTCACCCTTCTGAAGGAAATCTTTGTTATGAGAGACGATTCCTCAGTCCTTCCTCTGACTTTCTGGTTATGGAATGGCACTCCAATACTGTTAGGATCTCTGTGGCCCGTGGGTGGGTGTGGGTGGATTGAGACCATAGGGCGTTATCATCCGAATTCAGGAGTCCGATTCCAAGGGTGTTGAGTCCTGGTATCTGAAAGTCATTCACTTGGGTCAGATATGGACCCAATCAATTGTCATCTGTGTTGCCTTGTTTGTCCAGTCCCATGAAGAAGAAATCATCAGCTTGAACTTCCACCCAAAGGGTCCATTTCACACAAATCCATTCCTTTCAACACTGCCATCATATAATACAAAAGATTGTAAGGAGGCTCCTTTCAAGACCTATTAAACCGACATAAAGTGTGGCTTCCTTGTGTCCCACCCATCACATGATCCTTTTTTGTTGATTGCATTTCCATGAAACATTTGCAGCATATGCAATTACTTGACATGGAGGGAACCCTACCTTTTTGTTTTACCAAAGGTTGTAATTTTGTTGATCAATGGAAAGAGCGTTGTTTGGTTTAAAAAAAAAAAAAAAAAAATTACGTCTGTTTGGAAAATTTGAGTATTTCAAGTAGATGTTTGCTCAATGAGTTACAAATCCACCGATTGATCCGATCTGAGAGAAAATAGTCACGTGGAAGGGGACCTTCTTGAAAATATTTGTGGAAGGCTATGTATGTATTTGTTTTGAAAACTTTAAATAGATCATTAATTGTTTTGTTGGTATTGTGTTGATTGTTGTCTTGATGGATGTTTGGGTGAAACGTGCACAGGTTCAATCATTGGTTGATTATAATATTGTTAGCTTTTGTTGATAGAAACTAGATTTAACCTCAATTATTGATAAATGATGTTAAAAATTGAATTTAGCCTAGTTGATGCCAACAAAAGGTAAATCTATCTTTAGTCTCAGTTTTGCCTTTGTTACCTAAACTAAGACTACAACTCTCATGGCTAAAGGCTTTAGCTCTGTATGAGAACCGATGTTAAAAATAGATTTAGCTTCTTGGAGGCAATTGAGGTTAAAATTTAGATTTAGTCTCAATTTACTAAATAATGGAGGCTAAAATTTAGATTTAATCTCACCGACTCGAAGCTAAAAGAGGTTTTATTATCCTCACTGAAGAACCGAGGCTATAAAAGTCATTTTAGCCTCGTTGCTAAAATCGAGGCGTCTCATCGTATGGGGAGAACATCGGTTTGGATAATTGAGAGCGGAAGGCTTTAGCCTCAGTTTTTAACCTTCCTAGCCATAGTAAAGCCCCTTTTTCTTGTAGTGGCAGCAGCAGCCTGTCTGTCACTCAGTTTTTGCTTCTTCTTTTTTGGAGTTTTGTCCTGCTTACTGGATTGGTAGTTCTCTGATGCCCTGTTGCTTCATCAGATGATGATGCCACGTTTCATGGGCACTCCAAATTTGGTTTCTTTTTCTGTTTTTCATGTTAAGCCATGTGTAGGAGTTATATATGATAGGCACGGTCCGGAACCATTTTGTTGGGACCTGCCCGAATGGCTGTACATTCCAGTTTCACATTAATAAAGTGCAGGTGGAATGATTCCACCTTCCCTTAAAAAAAAAAAAAAATTTTAAATGCCAAAAACAGGGCAAGCAACTAACCCATAGAACTGAAATTTTTTGTAATCACAGTTGCTGATGAATCAGGAATCATTCGCCCAGTATAGGTTGAACTCACTCACAACCAAAAATGAATTACACAACTCCCTCTTCTAACAGAAATTTGTAAGTAATAATATATTTTTTATAAATTAAATAATAGAATTCATTCTCATTACAAAGGAGTTCTTATATATTTAAACTAATTCCAAAAACATCTCATAAACACATTAATAACAACCAAGAGTTTCCAGTGCATGAAACATTTTTCTTACCCAAAAACACAAGCTTCAAAATCATGCAAAATACCTTTTCAAGAAATGTTTCAATTTCAAATTCTTCCTTATTTTATGCATGTTATGGGATCTCAAAGCCATGCATTATGAATGCATCTGGGCTAGAAATAATAGACTAGATTTCTTGGCTTAGGCCTGATTCATGGGCTAGGCTTTTCTCTTGAATCGAGCTAATGAATGTGCATAGTAACTGTTGCTTTTGTCAATTGAATTTCTGTTGAAATATTGTAAATTTTCTGGGCGTGCATGCATGGAGCATAACTCACTCTCAATCAAGGTCTTTGCTAAGCCCATGCACACAGGCGTCTACAAGCCAGTTAATACACTAGCTGCCTCATATGCCAGTGTAGCAGAGAGGTGAAATTTCTAATTAACCTACTCATCAGGTGGACCTCACTGTGTAGATGCTACCCTCCAACGATAAGGGTGGTGCATCAAGGAGAGACCCATACGCAACGCTTGTAAGATAAGCCTATTGTACAAACCTTGCCGAGGAGTGTCAGGAGTGGATTAGGTGCGGCCCACATTGATGTGTATTGTATATCCACGCCATCCATCCGTTTTCAGAACAATTTAGGGCACAATCCAAAAAATGAAGCAGATCCAAATCTTAGGTGGAACACGCTGCAGGAAACAATGGGAATTGACCATTAAAATGAGCTAGCAAAATAGATGAACGGCATGGATATACAATACATACATTAATGTGGGCCCCAGGGTCAGGGCCTAACCGTGTTGGGTGAGTCTGGGGCTGCACGTAATCCGGCCCCACTGCATCGGAACTGGGTACTTCTAAAATACGCATATATCATGAGCGTGGTCTAATCCAACACCTTTTGTTTCATCATATGAATGTGCGTGGTCTGCATTTTGACAGGCTTATTTCAAGGGCATCCATGAACCCTGCGAGGAGGTTGCCCCCCAGTGATCAAGCCAACCGTTATGAGGGCACATGGGTCTACATTGTGGAGCCCATCAGTGGGATGGTGTTGGGTGAGTGGGCCTATAACCTCATCCTTTTCACCAACAACCCCTTGCGCGCGTGAGATCACCAAGAGAAAATTACTGCAAGTTAGAGGAAAATGGCTCCAGCTGAATAGAAAATAGATATTGATAGGGAGTCTATCCAAGAGATACAATAGGTAGATGATTTACATATAATATTACTTTATTTTCTTCCTTCCACTACACCTAAACTACTGTTTAGGAACAACTATAGTTTTGGTTCAGAAACGAGATACGGTTTTAAGCCGTGTCTAATACAGAAACGGTTTCGAACCGTACCTGAGTGCAGTGATAGAGATCTTTTCTAAACACTTAATTAAGATCAGGCCCACCATGATGCTTACGGAGAGATCCACGCCGTGCATCTGTTTTGAGAGATCATTTTAGAGCATTAGGCTAAGATTGAGTTGGATCGAAAATTCAAGTGGGCCTCACGGAAGGAAATGTGGGGATTGCGTTTGAAACATTCGTACGGCCACCAAGTTGATTAGTCAGGAACCAAAAAAAAAAAAAAAACAACGGACCTCTCCTCTCCCTCTCTCTCTCTCTCTCACGAACCCTCTCCTCTCCAAAACCTCCCCTCACGAATCGTCAAATATTTCCTTCAGCGCCTCCTCTCTGCATCCCACTTGCAGAAGAAACCCTAGAAATCTAGTTTTTACCACTATTCCCTTCTATATGCACTAGATTCAAGGCATTCCCTTCTTCCAACCAAATAGACCAAAGCCTTAGAATCAATCCTTCTAGAAATCAGCAACGCAAAACTAGAGAAAATCATGAGCACTAATGAGATCATCCTGTGCATTATGAAGTCGATGTGGTATCGTGGTGGGCTCGGAGAATCCAAGCTTGGGCATTGGTTGCTGCCGAACTTTGAAACCATGTGAACGGTACATCACCTATAGAATGTTCAGTTTCAATGTCTTTTATTATTATTATTATTATTATATATGAATGAATTAATAAATATGTATGCAAGGTGTGAGGATTTGGCACATGCCCATAAGCTATTCGACAATATGCCTGACAGGAACATTGTCTCTTGGACTGCATTTTAAAAAAAAATATTTCTATGGTGTGGGCCATGTGATGGTTGGATAGGCTTGATTTTCTTAGGTGGCTCACAGCTGGCCATTGTTTTCTACAATGTGCAGGGGGTGGTAGCATGGCATGCAACCCATTCAACTATGACGTGGGCAGAGTGCACTCTATATGATTGTAAAAATGTCATAGTGAATAGGGAGGTGGAAAAGCATACAGAATGTAGTCCAAATAGAAATGAGGCAGTCTCAAGATTGACATTCCTAGAATCCTGAAAAAGAAGTCTCTGATTGCTGCTATGGAAGCTGCAGATGTGAAGAACAAGTGGGAGAACAGCTCATGGGGCAGAAAGCTGATTGTGCAGAAGAGGAGCTTCTCTTAATGACTTTGATAGGTTCAAGGTAATGCTGAGTTGGTGCAAGCAGGCAAGAACTCACTAAGCTGAAAAAACAGGCTGTAGCTTAAATAAAATCTCTCAAGACTCCCTTGATTTTTGTTACAGATCTGTTGTAG
This sequence comes from Magnolia changhungtana, assembly GCA_030180095.1. Lineage (NCBI taxonomy): Eukaryota > Viridiplantae > Streptophyta > Magnoliopsida > Magnoliales > Magnoliaceae > Magnolia > Magnolia changhungtana. The sequence continues at coordinate 4,265,996 of JASAUF010000396.1, read as the reverse complement.
TTGTGATTTTGGTACTGTTATTTCCATTAAGTTTTGTTTTAAGTGCGATTAGGTTTCACCTTTTTCTGTCCGACGGTATTTGAAGTAATCTTTGAGAGACTTGCATTTAAAGGTCAAGTGCAATGAACTGTGTTGATTAAAAATAAATAAATAAAAAGAAGAAGAAGAAGAAGAAGAAGAAATGAGACAGTAGCAGAGACTGTTCTTAATTCCTTTCCCAAGCTAACGCTTATTTTTAACGCTTCTTCACTTAATTTGAAGTGAAATGATCAATTGAAGACTGTAGAAGTTGCTATATTATATTCATTACATCTTAACTAAATTCGTGAACTATTCAAGGAGAGAGAGAGAGAGAGAGAGAGAGAGAGAGAGAGAGAGAGAGAGAGAGAGAGAGAGAGAGAGTTACATAACACCCTAAAATCCACGAGAAATCATTAAACAGAAACAAAACAGAAGACAGATTAAAACAAATACGATGCACTTCCACTTTATTCAAACATTGACGTAAGTAATGAATTATATCTGGATACACCACATATTAATGATGGAGTTTACTGTAGGGTGCTCCAATATCAGGGGGCATGCTCTAATTTTTCATTGCAAACTGCAATTGGAGATAATCAACTATTTTCTTGTAACTTGGAATGCCTTGGCAAGAACATCATCTGAGATGGGTGGATTCGATCCAAAGTCAGCATTCGCGATGGTGATGGTTCTAGGGTTCTCTGGCTGCTCAGTCCTACAATGGCTATGGCATTGGTGTCGCCGATGCTGAACTGGACGTGTATGAGGCCTATTGGGAAGACAAACACATCGCCTTTATGAAGGATCTTTGTTATGAGACGATTGTCAGTGTTGGAAGTGACGAATCCGACGTAGAGGGTGCCCTCCAATACTGTTAGGATCTCTGTGGCCCGCGGGTGGGTGTGGGGTGGATTGAGACCATAGGGCGCGTAATCTATCCGAACCAGGGAGACGCCGAGGGTGTTGAGTCCTGGTATCTGGGCTACATTCACTTGGGTCACATTGGACCCAACCTTGTTATCTGTGTTGCCTGGTTTGTCCAGTCCCATGAAGAAGAAATCATCAGCTTGAACTTCCTTTGGGTCCTTGCACACAAATCCATTCACCAACACTGCCATCATATAATACAAAAGAGATTGTAAGCAGTGTATTCTTTCAAGACCTATTAAACCGACATAAAGGTGGTGTGTCCCACCCATCACATGATCCTTTTATGTGGATTGCATTTCCATGAAACATTTGCAGCATATGCAATTACTTGACATGGAGTGAACATACCTTCGTTGTTTTTCAAAGCAACGCAGAAATCCTGTAGAGGGCTGGACTCGAATGCAGTGGCAAATGAGAAACTGAATGCAAGGAATATTGTTAGGAGAAGAAAGCCAGTGGCCATCTTGAAAATATTTGGGAGTGTTTATGTATGTATATGTGCTAGGAGACCCTGAATCTTATAATGAGGTGTGTTTTTTGGCTGTGGGTTTTGTAAGAAGATTAAGCTAGTATTTATAGAGTTAAGGAAATGTTTATCATTGAAATGGTACTCTTATTACTTTGATTAAGGAAAAGGAGAAGCAATGAAGGTTTATTTATTGTTATTTTTTCAAATCCAAGACTTGTTCCTGGTCGACTCTGTATAAGAAGGAATTGGTTGAGTCAGTTGCTTCTAGAAAATATAGTCATTTGTTTACTAAGTCTGGATTTCATATATACTAACCAATCCGACTCGAATAAGAGAGGGATGTAAAATAAGTGAGAAGAAATATGCTAAGGTCCGTCGTGCTGTGACGTCTCATCGTATGGTCGAGAATGGGTCCGGATTTTGCTTGAGAGCGGACTAGGCGGTACCTGGGTAACATGTTAATGGGTGATACCCTGACCTTATGGGGCTACATTGATGAATGTGTTGCATATCTATGCTGTCCATCTGTTTTTTCATCACATTTTAAGACCTGATCGTACAATTTAAGTAGATTCAAATCTCAGGTGGACCACACTTCAGGAAAATATGGTGATTAACCATTAAAACTTATTGGGGCCATATAAGTTTTGGATGAAGCTGATCTTTGTAATTTTCTCTTCACCAAGGTCTGTTTGACCATATCAACAGGTTGGATGGAAAATAAACATAACGGTTGTCCCCAGGTGCGCCATAGGTAGTTTTTAATGGTGGGCATTCACTCACCACTGTTTCTTGTGTTGGGGTCCACCAGAGATTTGGACCTGATTAAGTTTTAGGAAAACGTCCTAGAATGATCTAGAAAAATGGATGGACGGCATGGATAAACAACACATTCATCAAGGTGGGCTCCACAGTCAGGGTAACATCCACTAATGTGTTACTAGTAACACCTAATCCGCTCATGCATGGCCTCTCTACTAATCATCGTTCATGAGATATCCCTTATCGCATGACTAGAAGTATTCAATCGAATATAAGAAAATTAACCAAAGCACTAAAGCTGGGTAAAGGCAATGGTGATCCCATATACTTGGTACAGTAGAGTATGTGATGCTCTGCATATAATTAATCGTCCGATATATATGAACTGTCCACCTAAAGTTGTGTAGGCCATGGATGCGAGAAATGGAACATCAATGTGGATGGCCCATGGCACAACAAGCACACCAATCAGACAATCCTACCCGTTGCTTTCCGGCACTTCCCTAAACCCGAAGCGTTCTTATCCCGTCCTATGTGACTCACCATCATTAAAATGTTATTTGGATATGAGATTTTGTATTGTTAATATTTCAGGTCGTAACTTACGTATCAGCTCTGTTGGGTTCGACCCTTGCGACCAGAACGCCTCACTATTGTTCAATTGAAGATGGAAGCATTTTCCAGGAACGATTCCAGCAGGATCAAACTTTCAATTCATCTCTCCTTCGACCCCATGTTTGTAACCTCTGGCATCACCAAATATAGGCAAATCGTGAGTTTTCTTAGATCAATTTCTCAAAAGGATTGCAAGCTCGCATTCACGGGACAAGGTCAGGTGTGGTGTTTCCCTGACAGTGGAGCCCATCTTGATATGTGTTGAATATCCTCACTATGTATCAGCTTTTACAGCTCATTTTTAAGTAATGCTCCTGTTTCCCTGACTGTGAGATGAACGGGACATGCCTTGGGATTGGAGCCTTCTATGAATTCTTCTTTCTCATCTCGTCTTTCCCATTCAATGTAAGCTTTTTTCAGGTATTAGGCTGGGTCGGGCCTATACGAACATTTTGGATTGGGCTCGGGCCAAACCATTTTGGCCCAATACAGGCCAGGCCGGGTTTTTAGTTTAATTACGTTGGACAATATTATGCATCGATAAGGGACCCATTCGCAATCTTTGTAAGATAAGCTTACTATAATAAATATTAATGTGCAAATCATGCGGAGGAGGATCCCACATCAGAGCTGCTTATGTCTAAAATAAGTATCATGCGCATGTTCTAGGCCAACACCTTTGTCTTTTCGTATCAATTCACATTATCAGCTCAAGTTAATTTGTACATGTGGTGTATCTGCCATTTTGACAGACCTATTTCCAGGGCATCCATGAACCATGCGAGGAGCTTGGGTCCGGTGATCATATATATGGGCCTGTATTGTGGGGTCCATCTGTGGAACGGTGTTGGGTGCGGGGGTTTATAACCTCATCCGCTTCACCAACAAGCACTTCAGTGAGATTACGAAGAGCTCTTCTTTCTTGAAATTTTTTTAAGTTCAAGGAGAAATGGCTCCAACTGAACAGGAAATAGATATTGACAGGGAAACCATCTAATAGACCCTTATTTTTCATGACACACCTCCCGTCCCTCCCTCTCTCCGTTGAAAAACTTGTGGGGCTCATGACAAACCTGTCCACCAGTTTTGCCACTCTCTCTCTCTCTTTCCAATTTCTTAAACCCCACCGTTGAAAAAATCGTGGGGCCTACCATGATGGTTTTGAGAAATCCATTCCGTCTACCAGTTTTGTCAGATCATTTTAGTGCCTAAACCAAAAAATGAGGCAGATCCAAAAATCAAGTGGTCCACACAGCAGGAATAGTAGATATTGAATGCCCATGGTTGAAACAATCATGGGACCAACATTTTGTTTTTGAGAATCCACCACATCCATCAGTTTTACAATCATTTTAAGGCGTGAACCAAAAAATAAGCAGATCCAAAGCTCAAGTGAGCCACATGGCAGGAAACAAAAGCCCAAGCCCACTGTTGAAACTCTCCTCTCTTATCTGATTTCATGGACCAGACAACTCACGGGCCCACCTTGATGTTTGTGACAAATCCATCCTGTCCACCAATTTTGACATATCATTTTGAGGGTGAGCCAAAAAATGAAGTAAATCCAAAACTCAAGTAGGTCACATGGTAGGAAACAGGGGTTATTGAATGCCCACCATTAACACACTCGTGGGCCACAAACGTTTTGGATCAGCTTACTAATTTAGTGTTTTCAGTTCATCCCAGAGGGAAGACCTTATGAACAGTTTGGATGGCAAATAAACATTAACGGTGGACGGATCCTTACTCTTGCTGCGGTGGTAGACTCTCAGGAGTTTCAACACCCGGTCAAGGGTTCCAGTATCCATAAGTGGTGAAATGTGTGTGTGCGTGTGTAAATAAATAAATAAAAATTGCCCAATTTAGCTTTGAATCTGCCTCATTTTTTATTTTTTTATTTTCGCTCACCACCTAAATTGATACGGCGAAACTGATGGACGAGGTGGATTTGAAACAAACGTCATGAGGGTGGCCCCACCTAGCTTCCACATTAGAATGAAAAGATGCCACGAATGGACATTAGTAATCCAAAGGGCATCCCTTAGACACAATCATGTATATATAAGTGAGTTTTAAGAAACCATGAATTACAAACCGTAAACAAAGCAAGGAAAACGGAAGAAAATGCACCTCTAACCACCCATTTGGATGTCCCCAGGAATTGCAACTGTTTGTGCAGTTTCAGCAGAACTAAACCCACTTGCGTGTGGGCTGGGTGGGAAACTGGAACCACACCCAATCCATTGCAAATCATGGAGCATCCAAACAGTCTCCTAACATAAAACGAGGTATTGGTGCTTTTTTATTTTTTAAACCTCTCATGGCATGGATCAATTTCTGCTCATATCAAAATAAATAAATAAATAAATAAAGGTATTAGTTTTCTTGTTGAGGACTCTGCTTCTTCTTCTTTACTATGGAGAGACACCGATGAATCCATCCGCGGCCCTTCCATTGAAATGCTATGAATTTGGCTGTCCTGAGAGAGCGTCTCAAAGGACTTACCTCCAACCATCAGTCAATGAAGCAGGCTTCATGGTCGGGGCTTGGATGACAATCTGTCCCTCAAGAATGCTAACCACAGAAGACATAATGGGCCTGAGAGTAGGAGAAAGGTTGGTGCAAAGAAGAGCCAAGTTCAGCATTCCCAATGCCTCTTCTTTTGAGTAGTCTGATCCAAGGACTGGATCAACCAGTTCCAAGAGTCTTCCCTTCTCATGTAGGATACAAGCCTGCAATTTCCACATAGGATATATAACATTACTATCATTTGATGATTATTTTCGTTTTAGTTAAGCAGAAACCACAGAGACATTGCAGAGATGCATTTTGGTTTGTTTCACATATTCCTGTATTTCTCTTTCTTTTACTCAAGGAGTTCCCTACTAAATGTACATATTTTTAAGGTTATTTCAGTCATTTAAGTAATTAACTTGTGTATCATTATTGGGCTAACCATGCCCCAACCTACACTATGCTTCTTGTGATTGTAATCTCTAGGATGTTGCAATTTCAGAACACTGTCTAAGGACCTACCTGACAAGGTTCCCGAGCTGAGAATGACTCAACAATCATCAAGTAACTCTGGTGTCAGCTAGTCCAGTCAAACCTATATTTGGTTTTCATTAGTATTTGTTTGAGGGTATTTTCAAGGGTAACTTCAGATCTAGCCAGTGACCTAAGTGTTGCAATTACTTCATCCTAACTAGTAGATCGAGCACGTTGTTCAATCCACGTTACCCTGCTTTATCAATATACTCTTGACTCAGCTGTCATTATAGGTGATGCAACTCACTAACCCAAGCTGGTCAGTTTCAAGTGAGTCAGAGGCTGAATGAACAAGTTCAAAATAGACAGTCCAGAAAAAAATAAAAATAAAATAAAATTTTAATAAATAAAAATCCATGCACTTTTGTCATAATCAACAACAAAGCAATGGTTCTAATAAGATTCATGATTCATAAAAACTAAATAGCAATAGGACCAGCTTACCCAATCAAGAAGATAAATGCACTCCTCCTTCGGCATATAGTTGGTGTTGCTCTCACCGCTCACAATCTCAAGTAAAACAACCCCAAAGCTGTAAACATCCGCTTTGTCTGTCAAGTAACCCCTCATTGCATATTCTGGAGCCATATATCCTCTGAAAGTAGAAAAACAACACCATCATAAACTAACATCAAACATAGCTATCTGATGCAAGATTACGTGCCTATTTATCACCATAAGTAATCGAAACTTGTAAAATAAGGAAATTAAATGACATATAGTGCCTTTTTTTTTTAATCATGTATATTTTTATGTTTCATAAAAATTTTGTTTCTTCACTTGCTTTCACTCATATGTTTCAAAAGCAATCCTTCTATGTGGGATTCATTAAACGAGTTATCTACCAAACATAATTGTTAAATCCTACAACGGAAAGATAAAAGAAAAAAATAAAACCCCAAAAAGCAGAAAAAGAAAAAAGAAAAAAAAAAAAAAAAAAAAAAAAAAAAAAACAACTCAATGCTACTCACATAGTTCCGGCTATTCGAGTGCTGATATGGGTATTCTCCTCTTCATCAAGTTTAGCCAAACCAAAGTCGGATATCTTAGCATTGAGATCCTTATCAAGCAGAACATTGGTTGCCTTGATGTCTCTGTGAACAATCTTCAGCCTTGACTCTTCGTGCAGATAGGCTAAACCCCTCGCTATACCCAGACCAATCTTACGCCTTGTTAGCCAATCTAGTTTCAAGCGTTGATCCTCAGGACCTAAATCGATGATCCCATTCATATTAACCATTGTGCTATAAATCATTGGTCAGGTTAAGAGGAAGTCAACAATGAAATTTTCGCAGCATGCTCATTTTCTAGCCACAAATGGAGCATATGGGATGGAAAAGAAGGGTTACCAAATAGTGCACGGGCAAGGCTATTATTTTCCATGTATTCATATATCAACAACAACTGGTTCCCTTCAATACAGCATCCAAAAAGCTTCACAAGGTTTGGGTGCTGCAAAGCAGAGATCATGCCTATCTCATTGACAAATTCACGGTTCCCTTGCTTTGACTTGGATGAGAGCTGCTTCACTGCGATTATGGAACAATCTGGAAGAGTACCCTAGAATTGTGTAACATACACTTTGGGGTCAGATTTCATAAAAAAAATATGAAATATGAGAAAGGAAAAAAAAAAAAAAAAAAAATTTAAAAAAAAATCAAAAGATAACTTGAGGGCGACAAGCCAACATGAAATATGTACAAATCAGAATTTTAAAATGGATACCTTGTAAACTGGCCCAAATCCACCTTCACCTATCTTATTTTCAGGATCAAAGTTATTGGTGGCAGATTTTATCTGTCTTAACCTGAAATAACCTGTTTGTAACTCCAGACCTCGGAGTTCTGCCAAAAGAGAAGTGTAAGTTCTGAAGATTAGACACAATCTCTATGGAGAAAGTTATTTCACTTTTTGGAAGATCTCACTGTAGGGAAAGTGTCAGAGAGGCAATCATGATTGAATAAAAATTCTATCTTTCCTTCTTCATTGGCCATATTTATATTTTTCTAATGTGCTAATACGTGTTTAGATATGCTTCATATTTTATAATTTTGGATGTGGATCAGGTGGTGCTGCCCACACTACCCCTAGAGTTGGTGTGGTGATGTGCTGGGCGCTGTGGGGCCACCGCAATGTATTTGTTTTATATCCATGTTGTCCATCCATTTTCTTAGTTCGTTTTAGGGAACCCAAAAATGAAGCACATCTAAAGCTCAAGTGGGCTAAACTATAGGAAACAGTAGTGATTGAACACCCACCATTAAAAACTTCTTGTGGGCCACAAAAGTGTTGGATCAGGCTGATATTTGTGTTTTCCCTTCATCCAGGTCGGTGTGACCTTATCGGCAGTTTGGATGGCAAATAAACGCTACGATGAGCCCTAGGAAGGCTTCCACAATGGGTTTCATTATTCCCACTATTTCCTGTGGTGTGTTCCTCTTGAGCTGCATATATGCTTAATTCTTGGGCTCATATCTTAAAACGATCTGGCAAAATATATGGATGGCTTGGCTATAAAACATATATATCACGATGGGCCCTACATTATTGTCAAATATCTTCAATCTGACTGGAATAGGGTCTGTTGATGCCATCAACAGACCGAGAAAATTCCGAATTTTACATTTTGCTTGCCGGACAGTTTTTTAAGCATTTTTCGATCCCATTGAAGGTGGCTTCATTCCCATCGATAGGCCTCGATGGCAGTCGATTCTATCGAAGGTCCTATCAGCTGTGCACACGGTTTTGCATATGTCCGTGATTTGTTTCTTGTTTCGAATGCGACACTATATATATATATATATATATATATATATATATATATATATATATATATATATATATATATATATATCGGTGTAAATGGAATTAGGGTAAATTCCAATCGAAGGCTAAATGTTTCTAGGGTTTGGGGAGGTGAAATCGAGAGTTTTCCAAGCATTGTAAGTAATTCCATCTCTTGTACTTTTTTACTTTCATAGTGATTCTATGTCGCTTTGTACATTGGCTTTTTCTCACAAGAGTTTTTCCATGTAAAATTGGTGCGTGTTTGTGATTGCTTTCTTTACATTTGCATTTGCTTATGTGAGATCCAAATTCATAGTTTGCTTTCGCAAATTTCCAACACACATCACAACACCACCTAATCTGCATCCTATAATTTTTACTCAAGTTGCTGAATTGCTCAGATAAGAAAATGAATAAAGAAAAAAAAATGACAATGCATTTCAACATGGTATTATTGATGAGCTGGACATCACCAGGGTGTTACAACCAATCCACTTTAAACATGGGATGCATGCAATTTTGGAAATTCCAAATTGTGGGTTTCATCGTGGACAGGGCATAGCCGGAAAGTCACAGTGGACAAAATTAACCATCTGATTTCACCCACTAAATTCTAACCATCTGATTTTGCTCACCGAAATTGGACCCTTGGACCATTTCCTTTTTAGCCATTCATTTGATGGCACCCATTGGATGGTTAGGATCACCCAATCAGTGTGATTTTTGGGCTATATTCCATCCACAATGTGGTCCATGATTTGTATCCAGATTGGTATGCACGTATGCTACATCAATATGTTGCAGCACCCAAGTGATGGCCATGTGAACGGTTTTAAAATTTTCTTTTTAATATTTCCCAAGATGTCTGAAAAAGAATGTAAAATAATATGAATGTGCTATAGTCCTAAAGAATGACATATGAGCCGAGCCAAAAGAAGCCCAAGGACCTGTTGAACAGTGACCCAAATCAAAATCCATGTAGATTAAAGGGAATGATATGATGAGAATAGTCTGAACGAAAAAAAATAAAATAAATGAAAACATGGCCCAGCAGGATCCACACATATCAAACTGAAAGAATTTATGTAAAAAAACATTATGACCTGTGGATCCTTCTCCATCATGTTATTTTTTGTCTAATATCTCTCACCATATCACTACCATATTATAAACAAGCACACATTGACTCATCATCTCACCTTTGTCCACAAGGTCCTTTCCTCCTAAGCAACCCTTCATCCGAAGAAATACCAAAATTATCAGTCCAACAATAATGCAACAACCAGCTACGATGCCGACGATTGCTCCAGCAGATAGCCCACTGTCACTCCCACTGTCACCTCTATCAGGTTCAAACTCTACAAGTAGAAAAGATCAGACATCATGACAAGGAAGGCTACGAAAAGAGAAAAGACTAAACCATTTAGAATATCTTACCTGGATTCACTTCAATAGCTGAAATTAGAGGTCCATATACACCTCCCACCGGAATTGCATTGGTCCCTTTCCCAGCCCAATATAAATGGATCTCCAAAGTATTGTTGGTCACAGGAGTGGCACGAAAACTGATAATAGTTGGAATGCCAACACCACTAGCATTCTTTTCGATGTTGAAATCCTTCAATACAATCTTTCCCTGTCAGGAAGTCAAAAGTACACAGGAATATCGTATCCAAAGATTAATATACCCAGGCATAAAAAATCAAGAAAAGCTTGAAGAAAAATAAAATTAGTTATTAGATTGTAAATCTGTACAAATCTGTAGATTGGTCTTGAATAGATTCTAGGATTTATGATTAGAATTGTGCAGCTATTCTTAGATTGGAAGCTTGCTAAAAATAATTTGTATCTTTTCTAAAAGAGGACCATTCCTCTATCAATGAAAATCATCAAGGAAATTATTCCCACTTTACATTAGTAGAAAGCCCAATAGACAAACACACACGTCTATATGTGTGTGTGTGTGTACATACATGCATGCATGACTACATACATACATACGTATATATGCACATACATAAATACATTGATAGAGAGAGAGAGAGAGAGAGAGAGAGAGAGAGAGAGAGAGAGAGAGAGAGAGAGAGAGAGAGAGAGAGAGAGAGAGAGAGAGAGAGAGAGAGAGAGATGCATGGATGCAATGTGTGAAAAACTTATAAAAATAGAAATCATAACACCCATTTATAACCGAAAGCAATGTGACTAGAACTCTTATGAATAGGAAATTATGTAATTCATTCTACAGGATATTGGTTTACATGTGGAAAAACTCGTACAAAGATGTATAACACTCCTAACTTGTAGGTACCAATCAGTGTTTTAAATAGTGGTAGTATGATACGTAGCGCTCAACCCTCTATAGCATGTAGCGTAAATACGTAGTGTGTAGCATAAGCTACACGATACTTCTATTTTTTAATTTAAAAATATGACAAATATAATAGATAGTGAAAAAAAAAAAAAAAACATAAAAATACCTAAAAGATGATTCATTTTATCAATTATAAGTATGTTCCAAAAAGCTATTAGTTATCATTTATCAAAAGCCAATCCACATATATAAGTTAAATCAAATAATTATCACATCAACAACTTTCTAAGCAAACCACTTTAATTAATAATGTCTAGTTGAAACCACAAGTCACAATTATGAAAAGAAATAAAATCCCATAGGTTAAAAGCATCAAGCATAATATAAGTGCACATTCCTCGACATTAGAAACAAAGAAAACATAAAAAAAAAAAAAAAAAAAGACTAAAAAAATAAAATAGTAAAAAAATACATTGTCGCTTGCGCTACGGACGCTACGCGTTACGTAGCTGTAGCGTACGCTACTAGGGATTTACACTATTTGGGACGATGTAGCACTACGGCCACGCTACGCTACGTAGCGTACGCTACGGGCACTATTTGAAACACTGGTACCAATACAGAAACAGGAAATGCCTTTCAAGTTCAACACAGTGCAGTCCCAATATGATGACTCAAAGAAAAGTGATGATTGCTTCGAAAGACATTTGCAAAGAAACCAATAGCAATTCTACTCCAAATCGAAGTTGACAGGATCCAATTCTTGAGAGAATTATCAACTGAAGGATCCTGTCAAGTGAACTAGGCAAAATAGAATCTAAGGACACATTAACTATGAAAGATCAAGATAATGCAGTTGACCATTCACCTGGATTGATACATCAAATATGCGCCTCCCAACACTGCTAAATGTTTCGTCATTGTTGAACATTATTTCAGAGAAATGTAATTGGACTGTATAATTTCCATTTTGTAAGCAAATCCCATAGTATTTGAGGGAGAGAGGTGACAGACGAGCTGTTCTATACAATTCTTGATTGGAAATAGATGTGGTTTTTGCAATGAACACTTTGTCGCCGCCGGTAAAGTCCCCTGTACTGCTATATGCCCATTTATCACCATAGGAGGAGAATGCAGACTCCCCATCGTTATCTGTATCAGCTTCGTAATTTTCCCATTTCCCACCGCCACAATTTATGAATAAGTTATAGTCTGCAAATGTACGAAATTCAGATTTATTTGCATGTACAATCAAAACATAAAGAAATTTCCCTCAGATATTTCGAGTAAGAATGATATAGCTCTATAATTTTGACAGACAAAAAGACACAGTTTCTGATTCCTATACTTTGTGCTTTCGCAGCAGCGCAGGGGTAGCTCCTTCTTAAGCATGCTAGAACCCTACAAAAAAAGGTATGAATTTTTTTCACATATTCATATATTTTCTTAGCAAAGTGATCGGAAACCCTCAGCAATCCAAAATTCAAAATAGAAGAATGCGGAAACTCACGATTCGTTCTTTATAGATGAATAGCTAGCCACAAAATTCCTGTAGGTGAAAAGAGAGGAACGTCCATAAAAGAGCAAAACGAAGGACCTAGTATTCTCAGAAACGGAAAGCATACTAAGTGTGGAAAATTATCGTTCTTACAAACTTTTATCTCCGCATTCGTTTGGAGGAGGGAGCCCAGTAAAATTATTGTAAGATAAGTCCCTGCAAGACAGCATCATGTCGCACTATGTTTAAACCTTTTCTGGAGTGGAAATAATGATAACCCCAATAAGAGCCTGAGAGGCCTAAAGTAATCTCACAAGAGAGTTTAACAAAACATTAATATGCATGTAAAAAAAACAATCCACCGAATATACAGATCCTATGGCCCGAGAAATGTATTTTGAGACTTACTGAGTAATACTTACAAGTACTTATCGTTGCTACCTTGGACCCAAGAGGGTATGTCCCCCGTCAGCATGTTGCTAGTAAGATACCTACAGCAAAAAATAATATCATGAGGTGGATTTCTAATTTGTGATTTAAAAAAATATATCACCGAAAGCATCATTGAGAAGGGTCCAAAAACTACAGAAAAAGGAATGTCGGTTTTCCTTAAATATCTTGAAAGAGCATAGGTGAAAATATGGTAGTGAATAACTATATATTCTTACATATTCTCTAGCTGCTTGAGTCCTGAAAATCCATCTGGAATTTCTCCTGTTAATTTGTTAAAGCTAAGGTCTCTGCAAGAGCAAATTATTGTCAGAAGTCAATGATGTTTCCAGTTTCGGTATCAACGGATGTTCATCATTAGGTTATAAAAACATCAGTTATGGAAAATATTGAATGTATCACGGAATGTTTCATTGTTTTTGGAGACTTTTAAGTAATTGATCAAAATTTTAATGAAACTTCAAGAGAAGTTAAAAATGACATCATTACATGCTTAGAAATAATAATAAAAAGAATTATAAAAACAAGTGCACATAATAAAGTTCCTTTATATAAGGTGCTACACTATACCATATCTTACAAAAATGCAACTATATTAAAAACCGATTCATATAATTTATAAGTTATAGAAGATGTATAGAAAAATAACAAATTAATTATTTTAAAAAATTGCAAACGTGGTAATTGAAAGTAAATTGTCAAAATTATATCTCGTGACTAAAAGTTAACTTTATTTCCTCATTCAGATGAGATTAGTGGACATTTTTTGGGCACTGAAGAATGAAAAATATTCAATGTTCCCATTTCAACAAATAAGTGTCCGTGAGTCAAAGGGCTAAACAATCTGATTTTGGGACCGTCACTTTGTTACATTGAGTTCCACAATTCATTGGTTTAATTTAAGTTAATATATGATACGTGTACAATCTTAGAGAGCATGCACATCTAAATGTGGCGAGCAAGGGACTATGGTTCAGGTGGGCCATATGATATTTATGTAAAATTCACCTTGACCAATAGATGTGTCACCTTATGTTCAGCCCAAGGTTTAAGAATCAGCCTAATTCGTGATTAAGGTGGACCATATAAATGAAAACGGTGTTTGGAATAATAATCAGCCTCAAAACTGTTTCTTTTCATGTAGCCCACCTGAATCATAGGTCAACATGATTTTTTAGCCTTACACCTAACATGGAATTACACATCTAATGGTTAGAGTGGATGTCACATACACATCATTGTAGGTTTCGTTAAAAAAAATAATAATAATAAAATAAAATTAAGGGTGTGTTCTGTAAGTTGTTATTATTATTATTATGTTAGCCTCTCATGAGTAAAGTGATACCCACCCTTGCTGTTGTTGTATGTGAAATCCACTCCAACCATTAGAGATGTATATTCTCACCTTAGGCATTGGACTAAAAAAATCAGGTGACTTAATTCAAGTGGGCAAAGGAGACAATTTGGAGAGAGACATCTACTCTTCATTTTTACAGGGATCACTGTTACATGAAATCCACTTGAACCATTATATGCCACAACAAAATTTAGGCATAGATGAAAAAATCAGGCTCAAACATGATTCAAGTGAGCCACACCAAGAGAAATAGTTTGAAGGGTGAGAGATGCATTGTTCATTATCTAGTTGATGTAGAGCGGGTCGTGGACAGTTTCATGGCCCAGTTGGACCAGAAAAAGCCCAATCAAAGATGGAGGTGATCCGGACTGTCAGAGCTTCAAGCATACGTATCTTGCAAACTGGAATGAGCTATAGGGCGTACCGTATATGATCCAGACTGTTATTGTTCACATACTACTCGGTCGACCATGGCAATCGAATCGTGACGTCACTCATAGAGAGCGAGATAACGTGTATATTTTCATCAAGGATGGTCAGAAAACCATATTAGCCCATATGGATCCAGAGGAACCACCCGAGACTTCTAAAGTGGAGGGTCGTTCTCTCTTAACCGTACGGGACTTAATAGAAGAATCTAAAGAAATGGGGCAAGTCTATGTTGGGGGCCTTGCACAAAACCTTAGGATCTAGCCCTCCAGAACAAATCAGAATTATGGATAATAAAGCAATGAAAACAATCAATGCATCAATCACACACCACACAAGAGATTTTTACGTGGAAAACCCTCAAAGATGTAAAAACCACAGGACCTCGTCCAGATCAACAATCCACTATGAAGTAGAACGTTACAACCTTCTTCACTCACGCAGGAGTGGATAAACAATGAGAGAAATAGAGAAAACGGAGAGATCTAACCAATTACAAGGACATAAAAGCGCTGAGATATAGATTGCATAGTAGATAACATCCACGAGTAGAACCTCTCTTCTATAAGCTTCCTCTCTCTCTCACCTTTTGATAGCCCCAAACCCTTTAGCAAATCCCTTGTAAAGCTTTAGGAAACCCTCTTGCATTCTTTTGTGATACCTAAAAAACCCTAGGCAACCTCTTTTATAGTTTAGGAAACTTCCTTTTCGCATACCGGTTGCGAAAGGACTCAAATCCATGATTTCACACAAAATGCGGAACAAGCCGTTCGACCACGAAGTGGCTCCTGTACGACCGGTCCGAAGCCCATCTTCGACTGGTCCTGGAATTCCAGGACTGGTCTTAACCTCCGAGAAAAAATAGCACGAACTCGCTGGACTTTGAGTCGTGCCAGGGCTCGAACCTACGACCGGTCGAGTGCCTCCCATGGCCGATCGAGCGGGGCTCAGGACCGGTCGAAGACAGGGAAAAAATCCCATCAGTCTATGCATTAATCGTAAAAGGGGAAGAACTCGAGCCTACCGTCATCCCTAAGAGACTAAAGCCCTTGTCGCATGAATTTAATGAAATTTGGCCTAATGACCTTCCCGATGAGTTGCCTCACATGTTAGATATTTAGCACAATATCGACCCTGTCCCTGGGTCAAGTTTACCCAATCATCATCACTATCAGATGAGTCCAAAGGAGTACGATATTCTACAAGGACAAGTGGATGAACTAATCCGTAAAGGTCTAATCCAAGAAAGCATGAGCCCATGCATTAAACCAACCCTATTAACTCCAAAAAAAAAGGGAGTCAGCACATGTGTGTCGACTGTCGGGCGATCAATAAGATTATTATAAAATACAGGTTTTTCATACCACGGTTGGACATGTTAGATATGCTTAAGGGTATGAAATTATTTTCTAAATTAGATTTAGGGAGCGACTACCATTAGATTCGGGTATGGTTGGGTGATGAGTGAAAAATAGCCTTTAAAACCAATGAAAGATTGTATGAATGGATGGTCATGCCCTTCGGTCTTTCGAATGCGCCTAGCGCATTCATGAGGTTGATAAACCAACTTCTGAAGCCATTCATTGGACGGTTCATTGTGGTCTACTTTGATGACATCCCGATATACAATCAGGATAAAGCAAGCCTTATGGAACACCTCAAGCAGGTCCTTTAAGTGCTCACTAAAAGCAAGTTGTATCTCAATTTCAAAAAGTGAAGCTTTTCGACTGATAATCTTTTTGTTTTTAGCTTTGTGGTGATGTCCACGGGCATTCAGGTGGACGACGAAAAAGTGAAAGCCATCAGGGAATGGCCGGTTCCAACAAACATCCACAAGGTACGAAGTTTCCACGAATTGTCCAAAGAGCTAGCATCGGTTCGTGAAGAATTTTAGCACCATCATGTCACCAATCACAGATTGTATGAAAAAGGGGTCATTTCAATGGACCGACGAGGCTGACAAGAGCTTTGTTGAAATCAAGTATCAGTTGTTCACGACACCAGTCTTGGTTATTCCTAGTTTTGACAAGTTGCTGGAGGTTTAGTGTGACACCTCATATGCCGGAATTGGAGGGGTATTATCGCAAGAAGGCAGACCGGTAGCCTTCTATAGCGAGAGCTTTTATTACAAGAAGCCCAAAAAAGTTGTCAACATATGAGCTTGAGTTGTATGCAGTTGTTTAGGCAACTGCGACATTAAGGTGACATTATCGATTTAAAAGAGTTTGTTCTGTTACCATGAGGAGAAATTTCGACCATCAAGCATTAAATTTTGTTAATAGTTAGGCTAATGTGAATTGTGTGTATGCTAAATGGGTTCATTTTTATAAGAATTTACATTCGTTCTGAAGCACAAGTTAGAACAGTAGAATAAGATGGCTGATGCACTTAGTCGCCGTACATCACTACTCATTATAATGAGCAATGAGATGGTCGGCTTTGACTGTCTTAAGGAGATGTATGTTAAGGACAAAGACTTCAAAGATGCATAGTTGAAGTGCCAAGAAGGTCATCCCAATGACCTACACATGCAAGACGGTTTCCTCTTCAAAGTGAATCGATTATGCATCCCGCCAAAGTTTTTTAAATGAACAGATTATTCGGGAGCTACATGGAGGTGACCTTGGCGGACACCTTGGGTGAGACAAGTCGCCAACTCTTATAGAGGACCGATATTACTGACCGCAGTTAGTACGCGATGTGGAAAAAGCAATGCAACATTCTCATGTTTGTCAGACAGTCCTTGGGATAATTTATCTATGGATTTTGTGTTTACTCTCTCACAACACAACGCGACATGGATTCGGTGTTCATGGTGGTATATTGTTTCTCAAAGATGGCGCATGTTATCCCATGCAAGAAGACCCTTAATACAACACATGTGATGAACCTATTCTTCAGAGAGGTCATGCGACTACATGGGGTTCCCAAGACTATCACTTATGACCATGACACGAAGTTCATTAGCCACTTTTGGCAAACTTTATGGACTCGATTTGATACACGACTTCAGTTCAGCAGCGCTTACAACCCACAAACTGATGGGCAGACCGAAGTTGTGAATTGTATGTTGAGAAACCTCCTTCGATGAATTTTAGGTGAAAAACTGAAGCAGTGGGATTTGACCTTATCTCAAGCGGAATTTACATTCAACAACGTAGTAAACTCCTTGACAGGGAAGTCCCCGTTCCAGATTATTTTCGGTCGAGTGCTTCACTACACACTTAACTTGGTCCCTCTGTCCAAGCTCTCAGGCATGAGCATTACATTAGAATATATGGCAGACAAGATCAGGGGCATTCATGTAGAGGTATAAACTAAGTTACATGCTTCGAACGACTAATATAAAGAGCAAGCCAACAAGCATCGACGATAAAAGGTGTTCCAGGTGGGTGACCACATTATGGTCCATCTATACAAGGAGAAATTTCTAACTGCGTGCGACGTCTCTCTCTCGACCATAACACGAAACAATTTAAACACACCAACCTCGTCCTTAGATTTTAAAGCATAAACCCAAACCCTGCATGGCTACTTTGGTAATTTGGTTCTTCCAGCTTTCTTCGTACGTGAACGGATGTCTTGCGTAAGAACAAATTGAAGAATAAAAAGATTGGACCGATACCGATTCTCCGTAAGATCAATGACAATGTTTACGTTGTTGATCTTCCAGATGACATGGCGAACTCGCATATTTTCAACATCGCAGACCTGACCAAGTATCATGAACCAAAACAAGATGAGAACTGGAAGACGAGTTCTTTTGAAATGGAGGGGACCAATGTAGAGAGGGTCATGGACAGTTTCATGGCCCAGATGGACTATAAAAAGCCCGATCGGAGATGGAGGTGATCCAGACCGTTAGAGCTTCAAGCATATCTCATAAACTGGAATGAGCTACAGGACGTACCATATATGATTTTTGGGTAGGACGAGCTACTTTAGCCACCCAACCCACTATGTCGGGTTGTGCACGCTGAATTTGCAAAATACCATTAGGTCGATCGTCAAATCCCTGTTTTAATTTTGTTTTTACTATTTATAGTAAGTTTTAGTTTTAGTATAACTCTTCATCCGTTGGGCTTTAGGAGTTGTGCCCAACATGAAAAGTGCATAGAATAATTAGGAGAATAGCATGGTTGAGCCAAATAGGACACTTACTATTTTTGGCCAAAAACCATGAGGTTTAGTGGAAATTACGACCGTCTTTACTATTTATAGTAAGTCACGATTTCTAGGAGTTTTAGTTGTAGTTTGACTCCGAAACTTCTTCCATGGCTTAGTATCTCTATTTAAATGGGTGTAAATTTGTTTATTCAATCATCAATCAATTTATGAATTTTTTAGAATATTATTTCTATTTTCTTACTTTTTCCTGGTGGATTTGAGAAGTCTCCGTGAGGAAAGGACTCAAATCCAGTTATCCTTGAGGAAGACGATGATCGACCTCATCATATTCATCCCTGCGTCACTTAATCACACATAGAACTAATTTTTGGCTCACTGATTCACTTGATGGTCGGAGTGGATTTCCATATACATCACGTTTCGGCTCATCTTTCAAATATAATGGAAGAAAGAGACGCCACACTACTTATGGTGTGGACGACCTGATATGGCCCAGTGAAATAGATGGACTGTATAAGGTCATGGGCAGTTTCATAGCCCGATCGGACTTTTTCATTTTGAAAAGATGGGTGCAGGGCTTTGCAAGTATAACTCTTCTACAGCCAAATAGGACACTATTTTTGGCCAAAAACCATGAGGTTTAGGACAAGTGAAAAGACGGGGAATGCAAAGATGGGTGCAAGCTACACACATAGAACGGGACAAGTGAAAAGACATCACGGTGCAAAGATGGGTGCAAGCTACATTTTGAAAAGATGGGTGCGGGCGGCGGGACAAGTGAAAAGACAAGGTGCAAGCTACAGCGACAGGACAACAGGTGGAGAGAGAGAGAGAGAGGGGGGGAGGGAGGGGGGGATGAACGTAGCAGAGGAAGGAGGAGAATGAGAAGAGGAAGAAACGAAACCCCTTTCTCTCATAGACGAATGCATTGACACCAAAAAGGCCGGGTAGTTTTTTAGGGTTTCATATCGCCAAAGTGCAATACCAAAAATATCGGCCGATATCTCTTTGTGCTGACGATATCATTGACACCAAAAGTACGGTTGAAAGTCGGGCCAGTTGGGTCGGGTTAGTGCTCAACTCTAACTGAACCCAAGGTTCCTATACCTCAACCCTAACACGTTGGGTTGGGAATTCTCAATCCAAGCCCAACTTAAGCGGGTTCGGTCGGGTAGATATATGCTAATATTTTCATTATTACATTAGTTTATCATATTTTCAATACAAGTTTTATTTTTTATACCTATAAATTTATTAATTATGTATGTAGTTATTTATCATAAAGAACATTTTTTTTAAACAAACAAGCTAAAATATATGACAACTACTCCTTTAAAAGTCGTATTGTGTATCAAGCAATCTATTCGGGAGAGAGAAATCCGGTGTATCTTGTTAGCTTGAGTCATCGGAAATGTCGTGGACCAATGAAACTCGACGGCATTGGAATTTCCTGTGCATTCAACGCAGACGATCCCCACTCAATTATAATTAATTTATGAGGAACTTATATATTGATCGGGTTCGGGTTGGGTTGGGCAACCCGAGACCTCAACTCAAGCCCAACCCAAGTTTTATCGGGTTGGCATTTGTATGGCCCAAGCCGAGACCAAACCCGATACATCTTGCCCAAGCCCAACCCAATGTCGGGTCGGTCACGGGTTGGTCGGGTTGAACCAGCCCAACTTTCGGCCCTAACCAAAAGGCAGGGTACTTTCTGGAGGTTTTATATCGCTGAGATGCGATATCGAAAATATGGCTGATATATCAGCCGATATTATTGATATCGCAAACATGATTCAAAACAAAACTGGGGAAAATTCTCTCTAAAATGAATTTGTGAGCTACATTGTATTCCATGCATGTTCTCCTGCATAGCAGGCATGCAATTGAAGGTTGTAGTATATTGTAAAGAAAATGGAATGCACAAAAGGATTTTTCTTGTCTGATGGTATAATGGATTAGCCGTTACACGAGAAGATAAACATATATAGAAATAAAAAGGAGCATTTTCTATGTAACCACTTGCCTAGATTATTTCTTGAAAAATGTCCGCTTTCAAAATATATAAAGCAAACTGCCGTTAGACATCCGGACGCTAACGTGGTAGTATCCGTTTTGGTTACAAACGCTTCTTAAAACGTATTAATAAAAAGGCAAAACTACCCTCTAGTTAAAAGGGAACTATGGCAAAGCCAGGGGTCGTCAGCGTCCGAAGCTAGTGGGGCCACCATGGTGTTTGTGAGAAATTCACCTCGTTCATATATAAGTTTTACATCATTTTAGTGAGCCACGTAATAGAAAAGAGTGGAGATTATATGCCCACGTAAAAGCTTTGTATTATGCTAATATTTTTGTTCTTTCAGTTCATCAGAGTGGGAATGACCTTTTGAACGGTTGAGCCACTTTTTAATAGTTTGGATTATATAAAATTATTATGAGCCTAAAAAGGTCTGAACGGTAAACAATCCTTTTTAACTGTTTCAAGTATCCCATTTGAATTTTCAGATCCTCCTGATTTTTGTCGTGTCTTAATAGGAGCTGCCAAAATGGAAGGACGGGTGGATTTCTCCCGAACATCACAGTGGGCTCCAGTTGAGGTAGGGTCAGCGATGGCTAAGTCATTCAAACATCGTCAGCAAAGAGGAGTGGATTAGGTGCGCCCCGGCTACACCCAACATGGTGCGACCCTGATGACTGTAGGGCACACGTTAATTGATAAAGGTTTTGTACATCCATGCGGTCCATCCGGTTTTGCAGAACATTTTAGGGCATGGTCTCAAAAAACGAAGCATATCCAACTCTCAGGTGGACCAAAATAAAGGAAAAAGTGTTGATTGACCGTTAAAATCTTCTTGTGGGCCATGAATTTTTATTTTTATTTTTTATCTAGCTCATATTTATTTTTTCCCTTCATCCAGATCCGTATGACCTTATCAATAGGTTAGATTGCAAATAACCATTATGATAGGCCTGGGGATTTTTTAACGGTGGGCCTCTAACCACCACTATTTCCTATGGCGTGGGCCTCTTGAGTCGTGGGCCTGCTTATTTTTTGAGCTCATGTTCTAAAATGAGCTGGTAGAATGGATGTATGGCGTGGATATACATTACATGGGGGC
Organism: Magnolia changhungtana; assembly: GCA_030180095.1. NCBI lineage: Eukaryota > Viridiplantae > Streptophyta > Magnoliopsida > Magnoliales > Magnoliaceae > Magnolia > Magnolia changhungtana. Next base: position 4,244,069 of record JASAUF010000396.1, on the reverse strand, counting down.
CACTGTCAGGGTTGCACCATGTTAAGTGAGGCAGGGTCATACCTAATTCGCTTTCTAGAAGGAGATGGGCTGTCTCGGGTTGAAACTAGGTGGGGCAACCACCGTGTTTTCGAAAAATCCAGGATCTTTGTATACTTTTTCTAGATCTTTTTAAGCTACAATCTCAAAAATGAGGTAGATCTAAAACTCAAGTGGGCCACATGATAGAAACCAATAATTTGCATGCCCATAGTTAAAACATCCATGAGTTATAGAAGCTTTGGATTAGGCTAATATATTTTTTTCATTCAATTCATCCTATTGGGTAAACAAAATGGTAGAGCCCATAAAGGTTTGAATAGTAACCCATATTCATTATTTTCGGTCACGTGTCCACTTGAATATGGGACCCCTCTTTTTTTTTGTCTGATATCTATTACATCCTTTTTTTTTTTTTTTTTTGTCATTCCTAGAGGATATAGTATGCCAAAAGATCTTCAAAGATATTTGGAACACTTTTTACATAAGCATAGCTCATGCCGAGCTAGATAGTACACATCATCTGATTAAAAGGTGTGACTAAGAAGTTCAAGGGGACAGAAAGCGGTCGAAAGAAGAAGAATGGTTAAAAGAATATACAGAGGCAGAAGGATTTGAAAGACTAACGTGGCAATGATTCAACTATCATAACTGTTGAAATAAAGAATAGAAATGAATGCAGAGTATTTACATAGCAGAGATTCTTATAAATTGAAGGAAAAATCGACATAACAAAACGTCTCATACTAACTAAACAAACTATTCAACTTATCTTCCCTTATTTTATCTTTAGCTTTATCTTAGGAGTAGTGATAATCTTTAGTGATAATATTGAGCTGTAATCCAAGTCTATGCTCATACGCTGAACTATTTTAGGTTCCAATACAAACATTTTCACTTTCAAATAGGCATTTTGCAATTGCTCCCTACAACCGATTGTGAGTATTTCCTTCGTGTTTGGCAGATCTCCTGTTAAAAAATCCTTTAGTATGGAAGTCAAAGTAGAACCACCCCATTCGAATTGTATCATAATAATCTTGTATGGTGGCTGAATAGTAGGGCTGAAAGTCGGGCGGGTTGGGTCGGGTTGGTGCTCAACCCTAACCCAACCCAAAGTTCCTATACCTCAACCCTAACCCAACCCAACCCAATCTCGGGTTGGGAATTCTCAACCCAAGCCCAACCCAAGTGGGCTCAGTCAGGTTGATCGAGTTGGTCGGGTGTATACATGCTAATATTTTCGTTATTACATTAGTTTATTATATTTCAATATTGGACCTATTTTTTGTATCATAATTTTATTAATTATATATGTGATTATTCATCATAAAGAACTTCATTTAAAAAAAAAAAAAAAAAAGCTAAAATATAGGGCAACTATTCATTTAAAAGTCATGTAGCATAGCACGCAATCTATTTGAGAGAGAGAAATCTGACATATCTTGTTAGCTTGAGTCCTTGGAAATGACGTGGACAAATGAGACCCGACATCACTAGTGTGCCTTTGACAAAAACGATCCACACTCAATTGTTATTTATAAGTAACTTATATATTGATCGGGTTCGGGTTGGGTCGGGCAACCCGAGCCCAACCCAAGTTTTATTAGGTTGGTGTTTGTATAGCCCAAGCTTGAGATCGGACCTGATATATCTTGCCCGAGCCCAACCCAATGTCGGGTTGGTCATGGGTCGATCGGGTTGAACCTGCCCAACTTTCAGCCCTACTGAATAGGCAACTGATTTTCTCAAGTCTCACTTATGTACACATTCAACCTATATGCCTATCTCCGCACTCTAGATCAAAGTTGTTCGGTTTGAATCGAGCCGCACAATCGTGTGGTGGCATACCCGCACACACCACACCTAACCAAAAAAAAAAAACCGAGAGGCAACATTGTCTTAACAGGAGCTACCAAACCCGATAGATGGGGTGGATTTTGACAAACATTATTGTAAGATCACCGCAATTGGTCATCCAAGCCTCAAGTTGTAATTGCGAAGAGAGATGGGTTGTGTGTACCCGGGTCTTAGGTGGGGCCACTATGGTGTCCTTGAAAAATTCCTGCTGCCCATTCATTTTGCAGATCATTTTATGTCATGACCCAAAAAAAGTTAGATCCATTTAATGGTTTAGAGATTGCCCACCATTGAAACCTTCATAGGGCCACCTGCAATTTAGATCTTACTCATTTTTAGGCTCATGGCCCAAAAAGAGATGGAAAAATGGATGGACTGCGTATATTACACACACAAGGTTGGTCCCCTCAAATCTTCTACGCGCCCACACCTTTCAAATGGGATAAAACGGTGTAACTTCCCGTTCAATCAGCATAGTGTCCTGGGGCGTCCACGTAGGATTTGCTACAGGATCGTTCGTTCACAGTACTCGTAGTGGGGTACAATGAGTTAATTAACTTAGATTTAGCCCATTAGAGTAAACCAGTCTGGTCATGATCGGACCAAGTGCGGGCCGCCAAGCTAGATGGCTTGTTTATACTTAACAACAGCCCATGTGGGTCACCCAGCGACTGAGAAGGGTCAGAAAAATCTAAAAATTTTGGAAACTGAAGATCTCACTGGGCTTGTAGTCCATCACAGACCACGGACCCAGTGGACACCCAGAATTAGAATCTGGCACTTACCAAATGCACCCCACCGATGTTTGATTTGGAATCTGGCACTTTCAAATGAAACCGAGGTCTCAGGCTTTTCAATCGTTAGATTTCTTTCAAATTTACGGTGAAGGTTTAATGTATTTTTCTACACTGGTCCACCAAATCTGGGACTCTATCGTGGAACGGTGACCGTTGATTCCAAATCGGACGCGTACGATCAAACCCCATATCCAATCGCTCCTAAATTTTGTATGGCCCTTCATCGGGCCATGAAGCACCTATCCTATAAGTTTCATGGCCAGGGGGCCACCAGAACCACCCCAATCATTGAAATGGGCCCTATAGGGGCATTTAAAGATCGGAACCGTATGCTCAAACCTCATACTCGTTCATCCATTTGTTCTCAAACTTTGCATGACCCCTCATCGGGCCATGAGACACCTACACACCAAATTTGGTGGCCAGAGGGGTGTTAGGGCCGCCCCAACACCAATAGGGAGTCCCATAAGGTTATTTTGGGAATTTATGGAAGCTTGAGGCCAAAAGACCCAAGTCTAGGACATAAACCCTAGCTCTCTCATAACTCCCTCTTTACTAAAACCACCAAAGAGAGAAAATGGGAGAGCAAGAGAGAAATGAGAAGAAAGTGTGAGTGAAGAAAGAGCTTGGGTGGACCCTAGATCAAGGTGTGGCTCAACCCTTGCAACTCCATACCTCTTCTCAAGGAGAAACTCTCCACCACTACCATAACAATCGTCCGTTGGTCGTTTAAGTAAGATCCTTCGCCTCTTCCTCAAGAAATCCATGTATTGAGAAGAGTTTGACTTGGATTTCTAACATGCAAGTGCTTGCTTTAAGGATTCCGGCTGATCGACCTCAAAGCCCTCATTGATCCAGGTCATTTTTCGAATCTCCAACGACCCATAAGTGTGGACTATTGTTCTTAGGTGGCCTATTTAGTACGAGCTTAATGATTTTGATTGCTTGGATGTTATATTTGAAATTCTAGGAAATTGTATGTTTGTTGGAATGGTATGGATGTGCATACTTGGCTCTCTCATGATGTTGTTCTTGCCTCTCACATGATTTTGTGTATGGATGATCACATGCTCATGCTTTGTTGGTTTTCCCATATGTTGTGCTTCATAATATATATGATTCATTACTCTTGTGCACATGATTTCTTGAGATGGAGGAAGTACTTAACTTCCTCATAAACCCACACAACTCACATGCACTTCGTTTCATGATAGCAATAGCTTGCTTGTTAGGAGTATTTGATTCGTATGCTTGAGATGCATGAAAACATGATGTTGATATACTAGTTGATGACTTGGATAGTTGGCATGTTATGGATCCCCTTTACCCTCTTGGGTTGGTCAGGAACATGATGAGAGACGGTAGTCCCATCGGTAGGACTACGCTAGGGCTAGATCCGTGGATTGGGCGGGAGTGTTCGGGTGGCTGTAGTTCGACTACATGGGTTTTTTGTACCCGAGGTCATTCGTCTCACGCTCGCCTGACTCGTGTGATCTAACCTAATGTCTGACCAACCTTGTTTATTAACCCTGGATGCTCACACATGTATGGAACCTGAAACACCCTACAACCACAAGTGGCCCACCGATAACCGATTGCAACTGGTCCACAGCCTCGTGAGCCGGACATGGTGGAATGGGACACTATGTTAGAGCTGTCGGCCTACGTTGGGGTGTCCCGCCTCCCCGTAGTGACCGCGAGTTATCCCTTCTCTCGGCACTCCTCATGTGCTTGAAGTCAGGGATAAGGAACCCGACGGGATCACGGGCAGCGGGGTCTCGGCCTCACGCGTTGGGGGGCCTTGGCCTCGCAACCAATTTAGGGCATTAATACGTGGGGTGTATCAAATTCTCCAATCTGCTGGATGAATGGACTTAACTAATAACTCGGCTAATACGATCGCATTGCATCGCATTAGTTAGGGTGGCGACTCAGAAGTCGATGTCGCTCTGAGAGAGTATTGTCATATGCGATCGTTGGATGGAGTCACTCGAGGGAGCATTGTGGCAAGGGCATGCATCATATCATCCCGCATGCATGCTCATTTAATAAGAGTTGTTAGGTATTGATGATTGACTGCTTTTCATTAAGTTCATATTACAATTGATGTCTGTTATAACTTAAAACTAATAGTACACACTGAGTTGACCACTCACTCCCACTCTGGGACGGTGTTTTAAAACACCAACCAGACTCTCTTATAGATGCAGGGGAGGCGGAGCAGGTAGAGCATGGTGATGCTACTCTCTACGAGGAGTTGTCATACTTCCAGCTGATGCGTGGGACCTCACCGGACCCATAGATGAGCCGATGGATCGCTAAGCAGCAGGTTCAGTCCTATTTTTTTTGGACTTGCTATTCTTTTACAATTTTGTTGGGCGATATCATGTGCGACCCCTTTATTCTTTTGGACATGTATATATGTATATCTTGATCTCTTTCATTTCAGTAGACTTGTTTGGTTGTGCTTCATGTTCCAAGAATTTCCCGGCTGCGCATTGATTGGATTAATCGCATATTAATGAAAACCAATTATAAGTGACCTCGAGAACCCGAGAGTTGAGTGTATACACGACCCCCGATTTTCAGGGCATTACAAACGAACAAATTCCACATTTAAACACCTTAACAGAACATTTCAGTCATTAAGGGTTGTTGAGGTAAAATAGTCAGTTTTTTCGCCCAATTCGCAAACATGAGGCGTTTTGCTTGAAATATTTTGAAAGCATACGTTTTATATATATATATATATATATATATATTATATATATATATAATATATATATATAGCTTAAAATACAGCCGTTACATAGAAAAAAAAATAATTAAAAAAAAAGAAAAAAAAGTGAAAGTCCAAATCACTATGAATTTGGCGATCAATCACTTCAGTTTTGCACTTCTCTTCCTGATTTAATTTCTTTCAAACCATGAAACAGTTGGCTGGACAGAGGTCGTGATTTGCATGTCAAATCAAGAAGCCGAATCTTCAATTTCATTTTATGTTTTCATCCAGACTTAAGAATTTTGTGCACCTAACAATGCCTAGTCAGCACTCAATGGCACGGCAAAATAAACATATAAAGCCCATGTGTAAAAGCTAAGTCCAAAGAACTTACAGGATTTTCAGGTCTGTCATGTCCTTAATATAATCTGGGATTTTGCCAGAAATCAAGCAATTTCTTAGTACCCTGCAGAACACGACCAAGACAGACACTTGATGAGCAAAAGAAGCAACAAACATTGATATATTTACCCGTCAGGGTTATGTCCATTCAACTCACAATATCTGCATTTTGGTCATATACCCCAATGCAGGGAAAGGCATGCTCGGTCCATTCAAATCAGATATCCTCCTGAAAATAAAAATATATTGGATTCAAATAAGTAATTCATATCATACTATTCCAAGTTTGGGTATAAATCCAAGGAAATTCAAGTAATAAAGCAGCAAGAAAAGAACATGGAATGCGCCCTCACAGTTCAGTTAGATTCCTCAAGGGAAAGATGTCGGAAGGAATAGGTCCCGTCATAGACGTGCCTTGCATATCCCTGCAGCGGTTCGGAATGATAGTTCATGTAGATGTTCTTATACGGGGACACTAAAGTGGTGTTGTCATTTTTCGGGGCAGTGTGGGCCATATTGATGTAATGTTTTATATCCACGTGTACATCTGTTTTTCCAGATCATTTAAGGGCATAAACCCAAACTGCTGGAAGTAGATCCAAAGCTCACGCTGATCACACGGTAGTGATTGAATGTCCACTGTTAAAAACATCTTCGGAGCCACAAAAGTTTTAGATCAAGATGATATTTATGTTTTCCCTTCATCCAGGACTCTGTGACCTCATCAACAGGTTGGATGGCAAATAAACGTTACCGTGAGCCCTAGGAAGGTTTCATAGGTGGGTGTGATTATTTCCCTTGTATATTTTTTTTTTAGTGTGGTCCACTTGAGCTTCTGCTCCGCTTCATTTTTGGGTTCATGTCCTAAAATTAAGTAGTAAAACAGATGGATGGCATGGATATAGAACACATGTACATACATCATGGTGGGCCCCACAGTGCCCAATACATCACAACATTACCGCTCCACCTAGCATGCGTCGTATTGAAGCAGTTTATGCTGAAAACAAATCAAATGAAATTCTTACAGTCTTTGGAGTCGTTTCCAGTTCCCGATGAAATCAGGAATCTTACCGAAGATAGGGTTCCATCTATCCTACTGCAAATATGAATGGACTAATCATTTATACTTTCTAAATGGAAAAGACAGCCCCGGTGAGTAGTGAAGAATTGACATACAAGTCCAACAGGTTTCTCAGGTTGCTGAAGGAAACGGGTACTTCTCCTGTGAAGTAATTCGAACAAGCAAGGCTGCACCAGTAATATATTGCATTATGTGAAAGAAAAACGTTCAAAATTTTATTTATTTATTTTCACCGTAGGGCATTTCTACTCCTTGAAATGATTGTGGAGTCCTCTCAACACCACATTTTGACTGTCAACTGATAGTTTTGAATAGCATAAATACTACACAATTGGTTGATCCTCAGCCATTCTGTTCACCAATGTAACCTAACAATCACCAGCATATATTTACACACTAATCACATTTTCTATTTAATTAGGAGCCACTATTTGCATCTGCCCTGATTGATAATGGCAACCTTTTTTCAACGTTGGTAATACAACAATACAAATTCGCACTACTGAATTACCGAAGGTAGAAACAAAAAGTGCCAATGGCAAATACAAATCAAGATGAGTAAATATATTAATTCTCTTAAAGATAACCATGAAATGAGAATTAGGTCATTATTGGAAGTAGAAGAAAAAAAAAAAAAAAAAAAAAAACAGTGACAGAACAGAGAATCTTACAATTCCTCCAAGCTGATCAAATCACCAAGCTTTGGAGGAAGAGGTCCTTCAATCTCATTATTTTCAATGACCCTGCAAAACCCCAAATTGCATAAATAATAGTAGCTAAACGCAATTTCATCTCTCTAATCTATTGAAATTTGTGAATCGCATACAATTTCTTGAGTGTCTTGATGTTTCCTAACTCCTCTGGAATTCTTCCAGAGATGCGATTTCCCAAAAGAGACCTGCAAGGTTCAAACAATTTTCAGGTACGTCCCTCAGAGAATGAGAGGAGAGGGTTCCGTAGATTAGATATACAAGATTCTGGATGCTATTATGGAAGAGGACTCACAAATTAACGAGAGGGAGGGAAGCCCATGTAGCAGGGATTGATCCGTTGAGATAGTTGCGAGTGAGATCGCTGTTGTACAAAAGCAGAAGTTACCGTCTTAGACCCTATATATGCTGCTAGGCAAAAGACAATCCATCGGAATGAAGCATTGAGAGGTATTGGAGGGAAAGCCCGTTCCAACCTATTCAAAAAGAGGTTGAATTTATAAAAGAGTTCCTCTGGTTCATCTCAATGAATACACATGGCTATTTATGTTGGTCTACCTCATGGACCCTATCTTGGATGGTCCCACACAGAGATCTCTATGGTTGAACGATTACAGCCTTCCAACTTTTCCCCTTTGAACGTGAGCCATCAGCTGCTGTCCATTTGAAGACCCCATGTCTGATAATTAACCATGATTGCCTGATTAATGAGGTTTTCCTATCAAGGTCCACAGACAGAAATTCCCACCAGATGGACAGTCTTGATTTATCAATCGCACAATGACATTCATGAGTGGCAATGAACCAGAAACAGCCTGCCTCAATGGTTAAAAGTGACTCTGTAATCTGATCCTTGTCGCAAACATACACATAAATAAACTCAGCTCTGGTCAACCAATCAATGGATTCGTGGAGAGCTGTCACAAGCTTCTGGTTACCACCCCAGAAGGATAATGATCAGCTACTTCAAATCATCCATTACAAAAAACACGTGCCTAATAATGGATTCCCAAGGAGAATAATAGATTTGTGGCCATTTTAAGATGCATGATCTCCTATTTTTAACAGTCTGGATCATGTAAAAGAAAAACAAAAAAAAATTGGACGGTGGAGATATATAGCTCTGTTAGAATTTCTCAGTTGGCTCAACACCAAATTTAAACATACAATCCTATATACCCATTAGTGTATAGCAACTCCTTAAACTTCATATATCAGCTAGACTTATATGATGTGCACATAATCACTTACAGATTTGTTAGGAAGGTTAGATTTGCAAATTCTTCAGGTAGAACTCCAGCTAGGTTCTGACCCTTCAGCTCTCTGAAATTTCAAAAGAATATTGAAATAAAATGACAAAAATAAAAATAAAAATCAAATTAGAGTAGGAGGGGATGATAATAAAAGGCCATATACGCTAACGACATGGCAAACGGTGGAGTTGCAGACGCATGAAACATTGTTTGCGTAGGTGGACTCCGTTTCGTTGACCCACGAAATTGTCTTGCTGCAAGGATCTACGCTGAAATTCCAATTTCTCTTCTTTAACTTGTTTGAGATTGCTCGAAGCGCTTCAACTATTTCACAGGACGCAATGGTCAGATGCATTCATCGATTCTCTTAATCGCATATAGACTGTAACTTCGTACTATCAGTGAACCTTATCATAGTTGATGCTTAGTGGGCCCACTTGTATCTTGTAGGGCACACTTCCTAGAATTACTGTGGTGCTTCGCATCAGATCATGTCTTTATTCGGTTATTTATTCGGTTATGGTAAATGAGGAGTAATTGAAACCTCAATATTAAAACTTCATTTTATTTTTCAGTTTTTACACGTGGGACCCATGTCACTGGTCTGTAGACGGACCACGCCCTCAAAATCTTCCGGAATGGAATAATCTTATCCTTTTAACTTTTTGGCTTGCAAATAGACGGTCAAGAAGAAACTAATTAGGGCCCTCTGTGCCTAAGAATACCTTAGAAGACAATCCCAACTGCTCGTTTATAAATGGATGATTCGAGCATAGAGCATGGATGGACAGCGTGGATAAATGACATACATTCACGGTGGGCATAACAGAGTTTACTCAGTCTGGTAAAAGTGTACTGAGTAACTCAGTAGGCAATCGGATGAAGCGGATTAGCTGTTGTACCACACACCAGCTACCTAGCTGGTTTGGATAGCGCTCCTCCAGCTCGGATTTGTACTTACGGTTCAAAGGAGATCAAAGTTACATGTGCTCCACAATAATGTATTTATCATATCTACACAGTTCATCCATTTTTCGAGATCATTTTAAATCTTGATCTCAAAAAATGAGAAATTTTCAAGGCTTAAGTGGACCACACCACAAATAGCTGTGGGACAATGATTCTTACCGATACTACACTCGTGGGCCCACCATAATGTTTAATTTCCATCCAATCTGCTCATAATGTCACACAGACATGGATGAAGAGAAAAAAAAATATCTTATTGATTCAAAATATCTGTGACCCCAAAAGGGTTTCAATGGCAGGCATTCAATAACCCATTGCTTTTTACAGTGTGGTCCATTGATTTTCAGATCTGTCTTATTTTCAGGATCAGGCCTTACGATGAGCTCACTAAGTTAACTTATGAATAGGTTGGATCTAAAAAATACATCATGGTGGGCCTATAAATGTTTCAACGGTGGGTTTGACTGATCCCACGGTTTTCTGTGGTGGGTCCACTTGAACTTTAGATCTATCTCATTCTTTTTCTCATGCCATAAAATCATCTCTACAAATGGTTGGACGGTATGGATATAATACATGTATTATGGTGGGGTCCACAAAGCTTGGTGACGTCACTTCAGTAGCAATTTAGGTACTGACTTGTCAGTATCTAATCGGCGCCCGTGATATCCCGGCCTCACTCAAGGGAAGCGATCGTGCGAGGAAACGGATTGGCTACTCCCCTGCCACCCGCCAATGGCTGGTGGTCGGTGCTCTGTGGGCCCCACCATGATGTATGTGTTTCATCCATGCTGTCCATATATTTTTCCATATCATTTTATGGTAGGAGACCAAAAATAAGGTACATCCCAATCTCAAGTGGACCACATTATAGGAAACAGTGTTGAATGAGCGTCGACCATTAAAGCTTTTTGGGCGCCATAAAAGTTTTGGATCAATCTGATATATTTTTTTTTCCCTTCATCTGGGCCTGTATGACCTAATCAACAGATTGGATGTCAAATAAATAGTATAATGGGCCTTAGAAGAATTTTAATGGTAGATATCCAATCACCATTGTTTTCCTGTGGTGTGGCCCACCTGAGATATATATCCTTCTCAATTTTGGTATAATGCTCTAAAATGATCTTAAAAATGGATGAAACATATACATCAGTGGGCCCACAAAGCACAAACATCAGCCACCGGGCTGGTGTCAGGGGGAGTAGCCAATCCTTTCCTGTCCTGCGAATACCAGCGCTGACTCTCCGAGTTGTACGAACGGTAGATCAAAGTTACGTGGACCCACAGTGATGCATTTATTATACCTACACCGGTCATTCATTTTTCTAGATCCATTTTAGAGCATTATCAAAAATAAAAATTCATCGGGCCCACCGTAATGTTTATTTTCCATCCAATCTGTTCATAAGGTCATGGAGACCTAGATGAAGAGGAAAAAAAAATTATATTGGTCCAAAACTTTTGTGACCCCTAAAAGGGTTTCAATGGTAGACGTTCATTCCCCCACCAACTTATGCAGTGTGGTCCACTTGATAGTTATGTCTGTCTTATTTTTCTCCTCAAGCCTTAAGACCAGCTCGCCAAGTGGAAGGATGGTTTGAATATAACACATACCTCTCATAATTAGACGCACAGAACTTATTGACGTCAGTACACCAGCCAATCCGCTTCCTCACCCAACACACCGTTGGGTTACTGTGGGGCCCACCTTGCTGTATGTATTATGTATCCATTCTGTTCATCCGTTTTCCCTGATTATTTTAGAGAATTATCCAAAAAATGAAGCACATCCAATTATCAAGTGGACCATACCATAAGAAACAAACAGTGGTGAGTTACCCTCTTATCATTAAAAACTTCTTAGGGCGCACCTTAATATCTCCGTACTGTTTACTTACCATCCAATCTATTGAAAATGTCACGTAAGCCCGTATGAAGGGACAAAACAAATGTAAGCTTAATCCAAAACTTTTGTGGCCCCATTAATGGTCATTTACCACTTTTGCCAAAGGCGTGGTCCACAATTAATTTGTATCTGCTCAGTTTTTGGTATAACTCACTAAAATGAGCTGAAAAAACGGATGGGCGGCGTGATTATGAAACACATTCATTAAGGTGGGCCCCACACGGTAAGGGTACTAACACCCACTAAGCTGCTAATCCGCTCCCTTTTTCTTTTTTTAATGCCAGAAGATCAAAATACGGCTTGGCATACATGATGGAGATCGAGAACAGATCACACACGTGTCACGCCCTCACACACGTGTCACGACCTATGTACCTGAGTGTGAAGTTCCAAATATACATCGCTTAAAGGGTAAACCAAACTCACAAACCTCTATACCAAATCCCACCCGCAAAGGCTACACACAATAGCCATTTCAGTTTCAGCTATTGTCCGCTTCTCCTTCAACAAAAACCTCTTAATTTAGAGATATTCGAGCTCGATCTCAAACAGAAAAAATACATCAACTCAGGCAAATAAAGAAATCCAGTCGATTTAAATCAACCGATTCATCAAACGAAGCATTTGCAGATATTCCATGAGCTATGTTATACCAAACAGAGTATATTAACTTTCCTCCATTTCCCCCGAAAAAATCAAAGAAAACTGCATCAATTTCAGAAAAAAAAAAAAACATATAAAAAAATCCCCAATGCATACCTTCTTTAGCATCCAGCCGTTGAGCTTCAGATCCGAGCTCTTCAAAGCAATTCAACGTAAGAAAGAGAAGAAACAGAGTTGAGACAACCTTCGTCATCACTGGAAGAACAACAGCTCTCTCTCTCTCTCTCTCTCTCTCTCTCTTCCGTAAATGAGAAGCCTGTTTCTTGGGAAGGGAAACAATATATTATAAAGAATAGATTATGAAATGAAATACATGCTGGGATCAAATACTCTCTGTGGAGCTCTAGAGAGAGAGGGTTGAATTTTGAGAGAGAGAGAGAGAGGACTGAGAAAGAGACAGGACGCGGCAGCTGCCAATTCCAAGTGTATCACTATCACATGAAACGTGACCACACTCAGGTCTTTTCAGCTCTAGTCAAACCCATTTTTTCCAAGTGTATGGGATTTTCAGAGAGAGAGACTGAAAGAGAGAGGACGCGGCAGCCGCCGTTGAAGCGATGAATTCAAGTGTATCACATGATACGTGACCACACGCACGTCTTTTCAGCTCCGACAAGTGTATCCTATATTTTTCCAATCCAGACCGTTGGTTCGTTGTGGCTTTGTGTATATGCGCTATAACTTAAAATTTTTCATCTATAAAGCTATATTAACTGTTCAGTTGTGGCTGAAATATTACGACGGTTCACATTGATACTATAAATGGTCCTCATTTTAGCCTATGGGATCTTCTAATCTGGGACATTCTTAGACTATGTTTCGTCTAAAGTCGTACTCCACATACCAACGGTTTGAATTATCTTCAATTCTCAGGATCGTGAGATGCGTGTGTGCTATGAAAATATGTGCCCAATTGCCATGTATCTAAATCAGGTCTATGACGACTAGACTTTTTTCGTTCATTTATACGTACACGTGGCATATAGATAAACCATATTGGCCTGGTTTTGAGATATTTCATCCGAACAGTGAGGATCGCCCAATCCGTAGAGCCAGTGGAAATGGAAAATGATATAGCCATCCGTACATCACTCATGCCACGGTGACGTATGACTGGGACCAGCCATCTTACGAGACCTATCGTGGAAGGGTAACTGGTATTTATTTTATTATTGTTATTATTATTTTAAGGGTTAGCTTCTTAGTACACACCCATGTCAGCATCCGTCTTCCTAGACCTATCGTGGAAGGGTGACTGGTATAAATACGCAATTCCTAATTGTTAAAAGGGTGACTGGTATAAATACGCGATTCCTAATTGTTACCCGTCTCATAAGTGACCTTCTAAGCCATGTTAAAGTGTTGAAAAGGAAACATAATGCTTTTCATCTTTAGGTGTATCTAGAGGTATTCCATCAGTTTTTCCAGCTCAATTGAGGCATGGTCCAAAAAATAAAGTATATTCAAATCTTAAAGTGGATCACAATAGGGATTAAATGGCCATCATTAAAAACCTTTTGAGGCCACAAGCTTTTGATAAGTTGATATTTGCGTTTTCTCTACATTTAGGTATGCATGACCTTATCAATCAATTTGATGGCAAATAACCATTATAGTAGCCCAACGAAGTTTTTTAATAGTAATTTGGATAAAAATAGAAATAATTTCGAATAAATCTGAAGTAAATTGATTAATGATTAAAAAAAAACAAAATTATAATCTTTTAAATAGTCAATTCGAACATAAGATAAAATTTTAGACTCAAACTCTAAGTCAAACTCCAACTCAATACTGAGGTCATTGTATGAAGTGGTAGACTGAGTGAAAGATACCTCGTTTCAACATTGAGGTCTTGGTACCGATTCCTTAGTGGGGTGGCTAAAAGTGAAGTGTGAACTAATAATGGGGTGTCCTAACAAGCTAAAAATAAAAAAACAAAAACCTCAACTCTGACACCCTAAAAATGTGACTTACTGTAAATAGTAAACTAACAAATTTGGTGTGGAGAATCTGGCATAATGGTGTTGGTTGGCTGGTTGGCTATAAAGTAGTTTCTCCTACCCTTGAGTTATATATGATATGTTGAAAAACTCATTCTATTCCGTGAGATACCACTGTTTTAACGTTCAGGTGGTCTTAGTCATTTCTGTCTCCAATCAGGCCTTCTCTGGTTGCCATGAAAGTATCCGTAACCCACTCTACGTCTATAATAAACCAGTTTGAGGATACTTGGCTGTGTGTCCCATTGCTAACACCACATACAGCCTACCAACTGCATCCCACCAAGGTGGGTGATGCAAGCTTCACCACCCAATCCGAATCCATGGATCACAACCGACAAAGCCACAAGCCACTGCAACTACTCAGATTCGTTGACAACGAGTAGATAGAATGAAAAAAATACCCAACGGTCCAAATTCAAGTACAACATGCCAATATGGATGGATCAGAAGTTAGGATGGCAACCAATCTGATTTTGTGGTAACCCTCTTCTACAATGGATCTCAAGGTTAGGATACTGATCCAGTGGCCCCTACCTCCGATTTCCCAGCCACATGACAAAAATTATCTTATTGACCATAATTATCCCCTGAAAAGACTTTGAATGAATTGACCCATTTCTCATTGCGAAATTTGGGACCGTGGACCCACCTTTTATCCAGCTGTTTCTATGAAACAATACAAACTTAGTTTGGGAACTTAGACCTACTCGCACGGGCATCGGATTTGAGGATGAAAATACCCCTCCCTTCCTTTCGAAGACGAGCGCTGACGCTCCTCCAACCGAGGGTTGTACGAACGGCTCAAAAGAGATCAAAGTTACATGGCCCCACAGCTATGTATTTATTATATCCACAACGTTCATCCATATTTCGAGATCATTTCGGAGCATTATCCAAAAAAAAAAATCATATCCAAAGATCAACTGGACCACACCACAAAGAGCAGCGGGAAAACTGATTTTCACCGTTAATAATTTTGTAGGTCCCACATAACATTTGTTTTCCATCCAGTCTATTCATAAGGTCACAAAGGCCTCGATGAAGAGGGAATTTTTTTTTTTTCATAATGATTCAAAACTTTCGTAACCCTAAAAGGGTTTCAATGGTAGGCGTTCAATTCCCCACTGCCTTTTACAGTGTGGTCCACTTGATAGTTAGATCTGTCTTATTTTATGTCTCAAGCTTAATATGAGCTCGCCAAATAGATGGACGGTTTGTATATAACACAGACCTCATGATGGGACCCATAAAAGGCAGTGGGGATTACAACAAAAAAAAAAAATAATAATAATAATAATAACCAGAAATGTATGGCTACGGTGTTTCCTATTACTACGGATTATAACCGTAGCTATAGCCGTAGCCCCTGCTTTTTCAATATGTATAGAAGGTCTTTCGATATATCGAAAAAGGTCCAGAACTGTCCAACGAGTTTTGCCTCAAAAATCCTGCAGTTTCCCTATAGCTACGGATTATAACCGTAGCAATAACTCTAGTCTGTTGCACTCTGTGCATTATTTTTTTTTTTTTTACATGGAGAACTTTATTCTACCTACATTTTTCTCTAATACATATTTTATACAAATATGTATATATAAGCATATAATTTTTTTTTCTCTTTTAATTCATTTCTTTATCTATTTATTCAACATGCATATCTCCTAAACTAGAATGATTTACTTAACGTACCACATATGATTTTGGGGTAAGAGAAGCTAATTTAGCCAACAAAGCTAGTTATTTTCCAAGATTCCATCGGGTTGATGGTCGAAAATCCATTTCATTCACTTTGTAGTCAATTTCAATCACTTCGCAGTCAAACTGAAATATGTATATATAAGCATATAATTTTATCTATTTATTCAACAAACATATCTCCTAAACTAGAATGATTTACTTAACGTACCACATATGATTTTGGGGTAGGAGAAGCTAATTTAGCCAACAAAGCTAGTTATTTTCCAAGATTCCATTGGGTTGATGGTCGAAAATCCATTTCATTCACTTTGTGGTCAATTTCAATCACTTCGTAGTCAAACTGAAAATTGAGCGGAGCAAAAATGAAATTCAACGGGGCAAACTAGAAATTGAGCGGGGTAAACATGAAATTCAGCGGGGCAAACTAGAAATTGAGCGGGGCAAACTAGAAATTCAGCAGGGCCAACGAGAAATTCAGCGGGGCAAACATGAAATTGAGCAGGACAAACTAGAAATTGAGCGGGGCAAACATAAATTTCAGTGGGGCAAACATGAAATTGAGCGGGGCAAACACAAAATTCAGCAGGGCAAACTAGAAATTGAGCGGGGCAAACATGAAATTGAGTTGGGCAAACTAGAAATTGAGCAGGGCAAACTAGAAATTGAGCGGGGCAAGCATGAAATTGAGCGGGGCAAACATGAAATTCAGCGGGGCAAACATAAAATTGAGTGGGGCCAATGAGAAATTTTGAGGGGCAAACATGAAATTGAGCGGGGCAAACACAAAATTCAGTGGGGCAAACATGAAATTGAGCGGGGCAAACATGAAATTCAACGGGGCAAACATGAAATTGAGCGGGGCAAACGGTGGGAAATAAAATATATTTGTGTTTTCCCTTCATTAATGTTTAAGAAACCTTATGAACCAGTTAGATGGCAAATAAACATGTTAGGCCTAGGAGCACTAGTCTTTTTGAAGTTCAGAATTGGCAGGGTAGTACCTAATCCACTGTTAGGCTTTCTTAATATGTCAGCGCCTCAAATGATCGCGTGTTGTGCCGGAGAGGGAAGCTAATTGGCTGGTGTACAACTGTTGTAGGTACGTGTCGTTGGAAGAGGAGCATTGACGCTCCTCGATCTCCAAGTTGTACGAACGGTTTAAAGGAGATCAAAATTACATAACCACATAGTGATGTATTTATTATATCTAAATTATTTTAGAGCATTATCCAAAAACTGAATCATATCCAAAGATCGTCTGGACCACACCATAAATAGTAGTAGCAATAATGATTTTCACCGTTAAACAATTTGTAAGGCCCATTGTAATGTTTATTTTACATCTAATCTTTTCATAAGGTCACAAACACCTGAATGAAGAGTAAAAACAAATTTCATATTAATCTAAAACTTCTGTGACTCCAAAAAGGGTTTCAATGGTAGACGTTCAATCCTCTACTGGTTTCTGCAGTGTGGTCCACTTGATAGTTAGATCTGTCTTATTTTTCATCTCAAGCCTTAAGACAAACTCCCCAAATGGATTTATGATCTAGATATATCACATACCCCGTGATAAGACCCACAAAACTCTCTCCCATAGTCACTCCCCTATATAAAATGCATTCAGTCCCTAATACAGACCTCATTTTGCCCCGCTCAATTTCATGTTTGCCCCACTGAAATTCATGTTTGCCCCGCTGAATTTCTAGTTTGCCCCGCTAAATTTCATGTTTGCCCCGCTGAATTTTTCATCGGCCCCAATCAATTTCATGTTTACCCCGCTCAATTTCTAGTTTGCCCCGCTGATTTTCTATGAAACCCGTATCCTAACCCGTACTATTCCGTCGAATCCCACGATCCTTCCCGTCGAATTTCGGCAACTTGCGACGTATAATCAATGTTTGTGCCCGACCTTAAGTCGTATCATATAGATTTGAGTCAGCTTAATCCAAGACTTGTACCATTGCGACCGCACTGTTGCCGCGGTTCTAACGCCGCGACTCATGCACCGATGCGATACTCTGGCCGGAAGATGTGGGGCGGCGTTTATTTCGAAGAAAACGTCGCGCGTTTGCAATCCCAAAAGAATCTGTACAACATGTCCCATCAATCAATCACTCAATCAATCAATCAATCAATCAATGCTTTCTTTCTCCCCAATTCAAGCAACCACCAAGTCAACTCTTTCTCACCCTCTCTCTTACACACCCATACATGTCAAGTACACCATCACCTCACCCATCAATCACATCCATCACCCATCTCTCACTCTCTCTCCTTACAACCATTCTATCTCTCTCTTTTTCAACTCATTTCCCAAGCAAGAGAAGAGGCTCACGTCCAAGCCCTTCCATGTGAGAGAAAAGTGATTTTGTGTGGCCCACTTCGTATCCCAAAAACCTTCATCATAACCATTCAAACCTCATCATCTTCAATCAAAGTGAGACACAATGAGATCGGCTTTTCAACGGACCAAGAAGATCGAACGGTGGGTGCTCCTCTAGGATAGTTTTCATATTTTTATGATGGGCCAAGTGAGGCCTACCAATCGATGGTATGGATCTCTCTTTGGACCCTAAGATGTGGCCGATGGCCCACCTTGATTATCAATGTCATTCCACGATGGGGCCATTCTTCATGGACCCCATCATGATGTTTACTTTCTAGTTTACAAAGGGGTCATCTAAACCTTCTATTTCGGTGGAGAAAGGATCTCCACCGTTGATCTTGATTGGTGGGCCCATATGAAATGGGACCCACTTGATGTATGTTTTAAATCATGCAAGGGAGGGCCCATAGTGGCGGGGTCCCTCCATCACTCTCTCTCTCTCTCATTCCTTTGATTATTTGTGGCCTACATGATGAGTGTATGTGGTGTCCAAACCGTCCATCAAGTGGACCCCATGGCCATCCAAGCCATTTGATGATGGGAACACACACATATCAGGTTGATCCAATTGAGTGGGCCACGTCCACGTGGGACCCACCTTGAATGTGTTTTATTCAAACTTGTACAGCGTCCAGGGACATTGGACATGCCACACCATGAAGTGTGAGCAGACAGTGGGTTGTACTCACTGTGATAAAAATAAAAATAAAAATATCAGTTTAATTCTAAACTTCTTAGGTGGACTGCTCATACAGGCCCCACCTTGATGTATGTTTCAAATCCAAGCCATCCATTCCATTCTCCAGATTATTTTAGGCGTTAATCCGAAAAATGGGGCCAATCCGAATTTCTAGAGGGGCCATAGCATAGCAAACAGTGTCTTTACCGTTGAAATTCACCCTGACGTTTTCGTGCCCCAAAATATATTGAATATTGGGCTCATTCAGCTTGTTTTGAGCTATAGGGACCAATGGCAGGGTCGGATTTCCTTGATGTGAGCCCCACCTATGAAAAACCACAGGAATCAATTTTTTTTTAAAATAAGACATGCAACAACTGACGCTGCTACTGTCAGAGGAGTAGGTAGCGCCTGCTGCATTGGCGGGTAGGCGGACGAGCAGGGACCCATGGTCCCAGCCATGGGCCCCACCATGATGTGTGTATGTCATCCAAACCGTTAATTATGTGGGCCCCTGCTTGAAGTGGCCCCCTCAAAAAAATCGGCCCAATCTAAAATTCAGATGGCCCACATCATAGGAAACAGTGGGGATTTCATGTCTGCCCTTGGAACCCTATTTGGGTTCACAGAAGCTTTGGATCAATTTGAAATTTATTTTTCCCCTGCATCTAGGTCCGTGTGATCTTATCAATGGATTTGATGGAAAGTAAACATTATGGCGGGCCCCACGTGGGACCCACAGTGATGTATGTGTTCCATTCACACTGTCCATTGACGGTGGACGGTGGAAGCCACCATGATTTATGTGTTCTATCCGCACCGTCTGCACTGGACAGTGGGACCCACCCCACGGCTGCACCTGGGGTGTGTGCGCGCGCGTGTGTGTGTGTATATTATTGTAGATATATATATATATATATATATTATATTATATGTTATGTTATATATAATATACATGATGGTGGGCCTTCATGTGGGCCCCCACCATGATGCATGTGTTACATCCAATCTGTCCAGCCACTTTGAAAGCTCATTTTATGGCATGGGCTAAGGAATGAGTCAGATCCATAGTTCAGTGGACCCCACCATTGAAAATAGTGGAGACAGTGACATCCACCGTTCAAACTTCTTAGGAGCTACATTAGCTTCCAATTAAGCTTATATTTTGCTTTCACTGCATCTAAATCTATGTTAACTTATGAATTGGTTGGATCTCAAACACATCACGGTGGGCCACTCCATGATATGATCATCCATTGAGGTCCACTTTAATGTGTTTTGTGGCCATCTGTGAGGCCCACCTTGATGTACTTTGTGGCCCATTCGTCGGGCCCACTTTAATGTATTTTATGGCCCAATCGAGAGGCCTACCTTAATGTGCTTTGTGGCCCATCCGTCGGGCCCACTTTGATGTATTTTGTGGCCCAATCGAGAGGCCCACTTTGATATACATGTGACTCATCATGATGTATCTTTGACCCATGAGCGGGGCCCACTTGTAGCGTGTTTTGAGGCCCAGGTGCAGGGCCCACTTGTATGTATTTGAGGTACATGTGATTAGGCCCATCTTGTTGAGGCCCATGTTGTGAGGCCCATTGTAATGTATTTGGGGCCCATGGGTTGAGACTCATTGTGATGTATTAGGGCCCATGGGTTGAGACTCATTGTGATGTATTAGGGCCCATGGGTTGAGGCCCATTGTGATGTATTTGGGGCTCATGGGTTGAGGCCCATTATGATGTATTAGGGCCCGTGGGTTGAGGCCCATTGTGATGTATTTGGGGTCCATGGGTTGAGGCCCATTATGATGTATTAGGGCCCGTGGGTTGAGGTCCATTGTGATGTATTTAGGGCCCATGGGTTAAGGCCCATTATGATGTAATAGGGGCGTGGGTTAAGGCTTATTGTGATGTATTCAAGGGCCATGGGATCTGGCCCATTGTAATGTACATAAGGCCCATTGGTGTGACCCATTTGATATGCATATGGCCCATGTGGTGAGGCCCACATCGATGTACTTGTGGCCATCCGTTGAGGCCCACCTTGATATATATAAGGCCCATTTGAGGAGGCCCATCTTGATGTAGTTATGGCCCATCCATTTAGGCCCACCTTGATATACATGAGGCCCATGCTGTGAGGCCCATTTGATGCATTGGAGGCCCATGGGTCGAGGCCCAATGGGATGTACATAGGGCCCATTGTAATGTGATTCCACTGTGATTTATGTGTTGACCTTTATGGCAAGCTATGCCTTCGGAGCAATGATGGTTTGATGCCCACATTATAAGTACAATGTTGGTTAAATGTTTACATTGTAACTCTCCTTAGGGCCCATTGATAGGCCCATACTTGTTGAGTATAGGCCGTCTAGGCCCATCTGCGTTGTAAGGATAGTTCATTACTTTATAACATGCTTAGTATAATTCCATGACTCATGTCATACGCGTCATATGTATGCTTCATATGAATAGTGACTGATCATTGCATACGCCATTGGGCAGATCATTTACAGGACTCCATATGAGACAGAATGCCCGACATAAGTGCATGGTACGCGTGAGATTGCTGCATGACTGACAATGTGACTCATGCATTTCACATTGTGTGACTTGATCATTGTACGCCCTAGCGACATCAGGGTCGTGGCCTCCACAGGCACACCATGGATGGTTAGATGGGACACCGAAAATATTTGATTTTAGCACTGTGGGCACTTAGGATGTCCTTGGGTGAAAATCCCAGAACCTTCGAGGCCAGGAGGAGCTCCAATGTCTAGAATGAGTGGAACATGAACGCCCGAGTGCCGAATACCAGTAGGCCGCGTCTCCCACTGTGTCGTGGTCGGTTGGGAGGAGGTGTGGCCTTATCTGCCCGAGTGAAGGGGCTATAAGCTAGGCTGAGTATGACCAGCTTGTAAATGGGTTCGCTATCGACAAGCCGAGTAGGTATTGACAGACTGCTGGCTAGGCAGATAGTAAGGTCTCTTCCACTTGCAGCCTGCAGCTAGGGAGGAGGCAGTCGGTGTGGAGTGTAATAGACCCCGGTGATTTCCCCTGAGGGCAACTATACTAATATGTAGACTTGTTGAGCAGGAATTGCATATCCATTCATTCATTTATTCACTATTTACTTGGGCTGGTGGTGCGTAACTATTTGTTACATGTACCTTCGCATGACCAGGATTTCGGTTGGGTACGCAACTAACCTGAGATCAGGAGTTTACCACATTGAGTCAGACTATCCAAATTTAGGTATGGAACTGGTTTGGATAGAAGTCCCTTGTGATGTACCCCGTAGCTTGCGATAATACGTATTATCATCCCGACTTCACATTCCTGCATGGTCATTTCATTCGCACCGCATATTACATTGCATCAGCAGTACTTAGCATTTTGGGTTACTATGTTTTTACACTTGTATGACCTAGATGAGGTTGATGGTATTCGTAGCTCGTTAGGATTTGCATATTGCATTTCATCCTCAGCATTTGTTATTGTCTTATTATGTTTTGCATCGCATGGCCTTGGTACGGCTGTTGCACTCATGGACTTACCAGTATATTTCTGCCTACTCAGATATCGTATGATTCATGATCTTGTCAGTATTTCTGCTTATTCCGATGATATATGATTTATGGACTTTATAGTATACTTGACACTTATCTTGTGCACACACTTACACCACCCTCTAAGCTTTTATAAGCTTACTCACGATGGATGCGTGTAGGTGATGTTAGGATGCAGCCGATCTGAGGGAGGAGTGTGTGGTGGAGCTTTTGGAGTTTTCTTTGATATCTTCATATTGTATTTCCATTTCAGCATTATACTTAAATGATTATATTAGTGGATATATGGTGATATTGTTTTGTGACTTGGTTATCCTCCATTACAAAAAAAAAAAAAAATCATACTGAAAATCCTCCTTATAGGATCCCAGGATCGGAATCCGGCGTATGAGCACTGGGAGCCGAGAATGGGGTACTACGGAGGCTGTCGGCACCGGATTCAGCGATCGAAAATTTTGTGAGCCCGTTTTCTGAGTTTGGGACTTGACATTTTCGACCCTCGACCTGATGGAATCTTGAAAAATAACCAGGTTGGTTGGCTAAAGTAGCTTCTCCTACCCCAAAATCATATAGGGCACATCAAGTAACTAATTTTGGTTTAGAAGATATTCTTGTTAAATGAATAAAGAAAGAAATGAAAAAAAAAAAAGAGAGAAATTATATATATATATATATATATATATATGCTTATATATACATATTTATATAAATATGTATTAGAGAAAATTGTAGGTAGAATAAAGTTCTCTATGTAAAAAAATAAAAATAAAATAAAATAAAATTTTGAATAGACTAGTTATGGCTACGGTTATAATCCGTAGCTATAGGTAAAATTACCTTCAATACATATCGAATACTCTTCGATATGTATCGAAAATTGCAAGATTTTTTAGGCAAACTCGCTGTACAATTCTGAACCTTTTTCAATAATATCGAAAGACCTTCGATATATCGAAGTACATATCGAAATACCTTCGATATATATCGAAGGACATATCGAAAAAGCAGGGGCTACGGTTATAATCCGTAGCAATAGGGAAACCTAGCTTTTCGAAATCACATTTCTTTTGTGGGTCCCATCATGAGGTCTATGTTATATCCAAACCGTCCATCTATTTGGCGAGCTCATATTAAGGCTTGAGACAAAAAATAAGATAGATCTAACCATCAAGTAAACCACACTGTAACAGGCAATGGGGAATTGAACGTCTACCATTGAAACCCTTTTAGGGGTTATAGAAGTTTTGGATCATTATGAAATTTGTTTTTCCTCTTCATATAGGTCTTTATGACCCTATGAATGAACTTAGACGGGGAGGATTTCTCACAAACATCACAGTGGGCCCCCAAAAGGTTTTATGGCCCCCAAAAAGTTTTTAATGGTCGACGCTCATTCAACATTGTTTCCTGTAATGTGGTACACTTGAGATTTGGATATACCTCGTTTTTGGTCTCATACCATAAAATGATGTGGAAAAATATATGGATGGCATGGATGAAAAGCATACATCATGGTGGGGCCCACAGACCACCGACCATCCGCCATTGGCTGGTGGCAGGGGGAGTACCCACTCCGTTTTGTGAAAGGAGGGGTATTTTCAACCTCAAATTCGTTGTCCGTACGAGCAGGTCTAAGTTCCCAAACGAAGTTTGTATTGCTTCGTAAAACCTGCTGGATAAAAGGTGGGGTCCATAGTCCCAAATTTCTCGAGAAATTTAGGACTGTGGACCCACCTTTTATCCAACTATTTTTATGAAACAATACAAACTTTGTTTTGCAACTTAGACCTGCACGTGTGGAGACCGAATTCCAGGACGAAAATACCCCTCCTTTTCACTGCTTTGGCTTTTCCTCTCCCGTTCAACTGTTTGCTTTTCCTCTCCCTTTTCACTGCTGCTTCATTGCCATTACTTTCACCCCCTTTCCTCACCCCATTAGAAAGACCAAAAAAACCCTTTTTGTGGGCTCCCCTTATCAACATTTCGTCTTCTTCTGAAAATGGTCGGTCTAGTGAAGAAAGCACACACCACAGGTATTATTTTAAACTCATTGGGCCCACATTGAATGTATCAAGTATAGGAAACAGATTGGCTACTCCCCCTGACACCAGCCGCGTGGTTGGTGGTCGGTGCTCTGTGGGCCCCACCATGTTGTACGTGGCTGGTGGTCGATGCTCTGTGGGCCCCACCATGATGTACGTGGCTGGTGGTGGGTGCTATATGAGCCCCACCATGATGTATGTGTTTCATCCATTTCGTTCATCCATTTTTAAAGTTCATTTCAGGGCTTTATCTTAAAAATAAGAGGGATATAAATCTTAGATGTACCACAATACAGGAAAACAATAGTGATTGGATATCCATCATTTAAATCCTCTTGAGGCCCACTGTACTGTTGATCTGAAATCCAATCTGTTTATTACGTCATAAAGACCCAGATGAAGGTTAAAAACAAAGATCATCTTGATCCAATACTTTTATGGCCACCAAAAAGTTTTTAATGGTCGATGTTCATTAAACACTGTTTCCTGTAATGTGGTCCAATTGAGATCAGGATATACCTCATTTTTTTTATTTATAATATCATAAAATGATATATAAAAATAGATGGATGGCATGGTTGAAACACATACATCATGATGGGGCCCACAGAGCACCGAACACCAGCCATTGGCTGGTGGCAGGGGGAGTAGTCAATCCGTTTCATGTAGTATATCCACGCCGTCCATCCATTTTTCTATCTAATTTAAGGGGTTGAGCCCCAAATTGAAGCATAGCAAAATATTAAGTGGATCATACCACGAGAAACAGTGGGTATAATGATTTTCTAGTTTACCCCGTTGATTTTCTAGTTTGCCTCGCTGATTTCATGTTTCCCCTGCTCAATTTCATGTTTGCCCCGCTGATTTTTTCTAGTTTACTCCACTAAATTTCATATTTGCCGGAAGTGCATGGGTAGATGTATAGCATACTTCGTAATTTTGATGGATGATGAAATGAACTTTATACTTTGTCCCACTATATTTTCAGTTTGTGTCGCTCAATTTCCAGTTTGGCCCGCTCAATTTCCAGTTTGGCACCCTCAATTTCCAGTTTGGCCTGTTCAATTTTCAATTTGGCCCGCTCAATTTTCAGTTTGGCCCGCTCAATTTTCAGTTTGTTCTGCTCAATTTTCAGTTTGGCCCTGCTCAATTTTCAGTTTGTCCCCCTCAATTTCCAGTTTGGCTCGCTCAATTTCCAGTTTGGCCCGCTCAATTTCCTGTTTGTCCCGTTCAATTTCCAGTTTGTCACACTCAATTTCCAGTTTGACCCGCTCAATTTTCAGTTTGTTCCGCTCAATTTCTAGTTTGGCTCACTCAATTTCCAGTTTGGCCCGCTCAATTTCCAGTTTAGCCCGCTCAATTTCTAGTTTGGCCCACTCAATTTCCAGTTTGGCCCTGCTCAATTTCCAGTTTGTCCCGCTCAATTTTCAGTTTGTCCTGCTCAATTTTTAGTTTGTCCCACTCAATTTCTAGTTTAGCCCGCTCAAATTCCAGTTTGGCCCGTAGTATATCCACGCCGTCCATCCGTTTTTCCATCTAATTTAAGCGGTTTAACCCCAAATTGAAGCATATGAAAAGATTAAGTGGATCATACCACGGGAAACAGTGGGCATAATGATTTCTACCGTTGAAACCATAGTGGGCCCAACAGTGATGTTTGTTTGTTTTCACATCTTACTTCTTTAAGAATTATGTGAATGAACCGCTTTGAACATAGAATAAGTAGCCTAACGTACTTTTTTATTGTCTATATAAATTGGCCTATCTAATTACTATTTGTGAACCAAAAAAGACTTTATATTCTTTAGCACACATATAAATATCATGATCAAGTACACCTTTTAAATGATATAAAATCTTTTTCCCAACTTGTAGATTGTAACGCCCTAAAAATTGGGTGTCAAGCAGAAGCTCAACTCCCGAGTTCCAACGCATCACTTATGCAACATAGATGATAATGATTAAATGTTGTCCATATTAGTGCATTAAACATGAGTGGTATTATACTAAATCAACATATCATACTCCAGAAACAATTAGATTACGCAAGCAGAAGATTGTGATATGTATATAAAGCATATAAGTGATTGTAAGTCCCTAGAGTATGAACGTCACCAAGTTAAACAGTTACATGTATAATTCTAAAATATACAAAATGGTAAAGTGTAATATCATCTATCCATATCCCTGTAGCCCCGATACGCAACTCCAGGTCTACATAAACCTGCCAGAGAGTTGCATGTAGGAGAACTCCTCGTCATCATAGAAGACAGACACCATCTCGTAAGCCTTATCATCACCCGAAACTACAACAGAGTCTGGTTGGTGTTTTAAAACATCGTCCCAGAGTGGCAGTGAGTGATTAACTCAGTGAAACTATAAGGCAAAGTGTGAGACTCGTATCCTAGCACGTACCGTTCTTTAGGCTTCCACAGTCCTCCTGGTCGAATTTCGGCGACCCTCGACCTGTATCCGATGTTTGTGCGCGATCCTAAGCCGAGTCCTGCATATCGGAGTTGACTCGACTCGAAACTTGTACCGTAGTGATCGTGTCGTTGCCGTGAATCGCCAATCGATCCGATTCCCGGGCCAGGAGATGTGGGCCCGCGTATTTTTTCGATGAAACGTCGCGCGTTGTGGATTCCAAGAGAATCTCTACGTTAGGTCATATCAATCCTTCAATAAATGTCAAGTACACAACCTTACCAAGTCCATCCCTCTCCCATTCCCCAAGTCAACTCTCTCTTACATAACTTATACCCATCTCATTCATTTCTTACCTCAAGTCAACAAACACCATACCATCTCATCCCATCACTCCACCTCACCACCTCTCTCTCTCTCTCTCTCTCTCTCTCTCTCTCTCTCTCTCTCATTTCCAAGCAAACCTCATGAGACTCCAACGTCCAAGCAAGCTCCATGGATAGAGCTTTTGTGGCCCACCTTCCTATCTCCCATCTCCACCATCCTAAGTCGATCTCAACCGTTGAAGTCCATCCATTAGATCTCTAGCATGCATTGATGGAAGAAAAAGTCTAAGAAGATCTAAGGTGGGTGTCTTTTATGGTTAGATCCCTCTTTCTCTCTCCCTCCCTCCTCCCTTTACTTTCTTTTTATGATATGATGATATATGTATGGCCCACCTGATCGACAATTTGGACTGTCCAGATTTTCTGGACGTCCAGCGAATGGGGCCCATCTTGCTGCCCGTTTTGGGCCAGCTAGGCTAGAGGGAAATAACAAATATCGGCTCGGTCCGTATGGACCCCACCATGAATGATGTATTTCATCCATGCCGTGAGGTGGCCACGTCCACGTGGGACCCACCATGATAATGTATTCACAACGTTCGTCCAACGTCCCTGGACGCTGGACATGGACTAAGTGAAGTGTGCATAGACACTGGGACGTCAGTGGTGCTGTGTGAAAACAAAAATATAAGATTGGTGTAAACTTTTTGGGTGGGCTGCTCATGTAGGCCCCACCCTAATGTATAGATCTAATCAATGCCATCCACTCCATTCCCCAGCTCATTTTAGGCATTGAGCCAAAAAATGGTGCCAATTCGATTATCTGGCGGGTCATACCATAGAAAATAGTATTGTTATCGTTGAAAACCTACCTTGATGTTCTACTCGTTAAAATATACTGGATATTGGGCTCTTTTGGGCGGTATCGAGCCATGGAATTCAATGGGTGGAGTGCATCCTTCCAATGTGGGCCCCACATAGGAAAAACCATATATATATATATATATATATATAAAATTTTTGAGGCGTGCGTGTGCGTAGCTGCTGATCGTCCTACGAGGCCTTGCGGCGGCGTCTACGCCGTGTGGGGTTTGGGACCCACAGCCATGGGCCCCACGTGATGTGTGATGAACATCAACACCTTGCACTTGGTGGGCCCCCTTCACCCGTATACGCGACTCAGGTGGCCCACCTGACATGGAACAGTGTTGAATTGGACGTCTGCCATTGAAACCCTTTCTGTGTCATGGAAGTTTTGTAACAATATGAAATTTGTTTTTCCTCTTCACCTGGGTCCGTGTGACCTCGTGAACAGATTGGGTGGAGAATAAACATTTTGGTGGGCCCCACGTGGGACCCACTGATGCATGTATGGATAACCACACTGTCAGTTCATTTGGTGGGAACCACCAATGATGTATGTGTTCAATCCTCACTGTCCACACCACTGGACGGTGGGACCCACCATGATGCATGTGTTGCACTCAAGCCATTCAACCACTTTGAAAGTTTATCTTAAGGCTTGAGACTAAAAATAAGACAGATCTATAGTTCAAGTAGACCCCACCTTGTGTTACGTGTTGTACACACATGTGACACGTGTGATAGTGGGACCCATGTGAGCTCTGTTTCATCCACACTGTCAGCACGTGCACCAGTGGGATGGCCCATCACGTGGAAATCCACCATGATGAAAGTGTTTTGTTTACGCCACCCACGCCGTCCATCCGTTGAAAGACCCACCGTGATGTATGTTTTGTAATCCACACCGTCCACATATCTGGACGATGCTGGACAATGTTTGGACGGTGCTGTCCAATGTTTGGATGTGCTGATTTGCATGAACAACGTTTGGATGGTGTCAATTACATGAATAATGTTTGGATGGTGCTGATTTACCTGAGTAAAGTTTGGACAGTGCCGATCATCGTTAGTTGGCCATGTGCCCCATGGAATGATACTATGCAATGATGCACATGTTACACCTACAACTATTGAAATGATTTTGGTGCGGCCCATGTGATGAGGCCCACCTTGATGTATTTTGTGGCCCATTTGTCAGGCCCACTTTGATGTATTTTGTTGCCCATTTGTCGGGCCCACTTTAATGTATTTTGTGGCCCATTTGTCGGGCCCATCTTGATGTATTTTGCAGCCTATTTGTCGGGCCCACTTTGATGTATTTTGTGGCCCATTTGTCGGGTCCATCTTGATTTTTTTTGGCCCATTTTGTCAGGCCCACTTTGATGTACTTTGTGGCCCATCCGTCAAGCCCACTTTGATGTATTTTGTGGTCCATTTGAGGTGCCCACCTTGATATACTTGTGACCCATCTGTGTGGCCTACCTTAATATATTTATGGGGCTCATTAGTACGGCCCAATGATGCGGCCCACTTATTGTACATGAGGCCCATTGGTGCCGCCCATTAACACGACCCAACTTGATATGATGAGGCCCAGGTGCAGAGCCCACCTGTTATGTATATTAGGCCTATGTGCAGGGCCCACATGTTATGTATTTGTGGGCCATTTTGGCGTGACCCATTGAGTTGTATTCTAGGTCCATATAGTGCGGCCCATTTGATGTATATGAGGTTCATGTGTTGCAGCCCATTGAGATGTATTTTCAGCCCATATGTCATGGCCCATTGTGATGTATTTAAGGCCTATGGGCAAGGCCCAATGTGATGTATTTGAGGCCTATGGGCAAGGCCCAATGTGATGTATTTGAGGCCCATGGGCAAGGCCCAATGTGATGTATTTGTGGCTTATGGGCAAGGCCCATTGTGATATGTATTAGGCCCATGATGCATGACCCATTTGATGTATTCAAGACCCATGTGTGGTGTAAGACCCGTATCCTAGTTCGTACTGTTCCAATGAATCCTGCGATCCTTTCCGTCGAAGTCCGGCAATCCGCGACTAATAACCGACGTTGCGCACGACCGTAAGTCGTTTTCTTTAGATTCGAGTCGGTTTACTGCGAGACCTGTATCATTGCGACCGCACCGTCGCCGCGGTTCCAACACCGCGACTCACGCACCGATCCGATACCCTGACTAGAAGATGTGAGTCGGCGTTTATTTCGAAGAAACGCTGCACTTTCTCGATCCCAAGAGAATCTCTACACAATGTCAAATCAATTCCATCAATCAATCAATCACATCAATCAATTAATCACTTCAATGTCAAGTACAAGCAACCCATGCTTTCTCTCTCCAAAGTCAACTCTTTCTTACCCTCTCTCTTACACCACCATACATGTCAAGTACACATCACACATCACTCACCCTTTCACCCATCACACCTATCTCTCACATCTCCTTACAACCCTCTCTCTCTTTCTCATTTCTCACCATAATCCTAAGCAACCAAAAGAAATCCCACATTGGGAGCTCTTCCATGAGAGAAAACAAACAAGTGTGAGGCCCACCTTTTCCATTCCAAAACCCTTCATCCTAGCCATCCATTTCCTATCTCCACCATCAAAGAGGAGCACAAGGAGATAGGCTTCCCAACGGACCAAGAAGATCAAGTGGTGGGTGCTTTGATAGGATAGTTTTTATACTTTCTTCGATGGGCCAAGTGAGGCCTACCGATCAATGGTATGGATTTCACTTGGGACCCTAAGATATAGCTAATGGCCCACTATGATTATCTTTTGATGTATGATGGAATGCAAGGGAGGGCCCATAGTGTCGGGGTCCCTCCATTACACGTGTGTCCCACTTTTCTCTCTCTCTCTCTCTCTCTCTTTCTCTCTTTTAAATTTTTTCCTTTCATATGATTATATGGCCATGTGGCCCACTCGGATGGACCCCACCATGAAGCATGTATTAGATCCAATCCATTTGTAGGTAGGGCCCATGCTATAGGTGTATATGTTCCACATCAACCATCATTTGGTGGCCCACTTAAGAAGGGCCTACCTTGTGTTTGTATATGCCAAACCGTCCAGCGTACAGGGGACGCTGGACGTGTATTGAAAACACCAATATTAGCTTGGTTTCCAAGCTCATGGGGTGACCCACTTGTATGGGACCCACCTTGGCTTATGTATTTAATCCAATCCGTTCATCCTATTTACCAACTCATTTTAGGCGTTGAGCCGAAAAATGAGGTTAATCCGAGTATCTGGCAGGCCATAGCGTTGAAAACAGTTGTCGTTACCATTGAAAAATCACCCGACGTTTCTTTGCTCCAAAATATATTCAATATTGAGCTTGTATGACTTGTATTAAGCCATGGGACCCAACGGTTGGGTCAGATTCACCTGATGCGGGCCCCACATGAGAAAAACCTCAAAAATATAGATTTTCAAAAAAAATATATATATAATAAATAAAGGGCAAGACTTACTCTGCTGCTTACTGACAGCCAGAGGCCAGTGCAGTGTACTTTATGCGCGTGCGTGGCGGACGAGCTGGTCCCATGGCCCTCAGCCGTGGCCCCACCATGATGTATTTATTATATCCACTCCGTCCATTTGGTGGGCCACGACCTGAAGTGGGTCCCCTCAAAATTTCAGGCCCATCCATGACTCAGGTGGCCCACATTACAGGAAATAGTGTGAATTTAACTTTACCATTGAAATCCATTTCTGGGTCCACTGAAGTTTCGGATCAAGCTGAAATTTGTTTTTTTTCCTCTTCTTCCAGGCCCGTGCGACCTTGTGAACGGGTTGGATGGAAGATAAACGTTATGGTGGGCACCACGTGGGGCCCACAGTGATGTGTGCGTCTCACCATCCATCGTCAGTGGACGGTGAGCCCTCCCTGACGTGCGGTGTGCGTACGGGTGTGTGCGTATGTGAGTGCTGTGCGCGTGTGTGTGTGCATGTGTGCGTGCTTGCTGTGTGCGTGCGTGCATGTGGTGTGTGTGTATATATATATATATTATATTATCTATATATATATATCATATATTATATATATATATTATATGTTATATTGTATATATTATATATTATATAATATATATATTTGTTGGTGGGCCTTAGGGATTTTTTTTAATGGTGGAAATCATCCTACCACTTGTATTTTGGTGTAGCCCACCTTAGTGTATATATAAGGCCCAAGTGATCAGGCCCATTATGTCCGGTTCATGGCCCATTGTTGAGGCCCACATTTGATGTATTTGTGGCCCGTTGTTGAGGCCCACCTTGATAATTATAAGGCCCATGTGATGGGGCCCATTCAATGTATTTGAGGCCCATGTTACAAGGCCCATTGTGATGTATTCAAAGGCCCGTGGGATATGGCCCATTGCAATGAACATAAGGCCCTTTTGATGTGGCCCACTTGATTTACAAAAGGCCCATATGATGCGGCGCATTTGATGAATATAAGGCCCATGGGTCGAGGCCCAACAGGATGTCCTTAGGGTCCATTGCAATGAGGGATTCCTCCATAGTGTGTGTAATAATGTTTGATGACAGGTTATGCCTTAGGAGAAATGTTGGTTTGACGTCCACGTTGTAAGAATAATGTTGGTTAAATGTCCGCATTATAACTCTCCCTAGGGCCCATTAGTAGGCCCACATTTGTTGATAGTTCACAACTTTATAACATGCTTAGTATAGCTCCATGATTCATACCCATACGCATCATTTGTATGCTTGATATGAGGAATGTTTGATCACAGCATAAGCCGTTGGACTGAGACATTTACGGGACTCCTTATGAGATGGAGTGCCCCACATGATTGCGTGGTACGTGTGAGATTGCTGCATGATTGTACGGTGTGAATCATGCATCTCGTATATGTGTGACTTGATCACTGCACGCCCTAGCGACATCAGGGCCGTGGCTCCACAGGCACATCGTGGATGGCCGTATCGGATATCAAAAATACTTTGTTCTAGCACTGTGGGCACTTAAGATGTCCTTGGGTGAAAGTCTCAGAACCTTTTTGGTACCAGGAGTTGCTCCAACGTCTAGACCGAGTGGATACACGAGCGCCCGAGTGCCGAATACCAGTAGGCCGCGTCTCCCACTGTGTCGTGGTCGGTTGGAAGGGGGTGTGGCCTTACCCGCCTAAGTGAGGGGGCTATAAGCTAGGCTGAGTTTAACCAGCTCGCAAATGTGTCCGCTATCGACGGGCCGGGTAGGTATTGGCAGACTACTGGTCAGGCGGATAGTATGGTCTCTTCCACTTACTTGACTGTGTAGCTAGGGAGGAGGCAGTCAGTGTGAGGTGTATTAGACCCCGGTGATATCCAGAGAGGAACTGTACTGATATGTGTACTTGATGAGTACTGGCACGCTTGCTTTGCATCTCGCATATGACATTTGGCTACATAGGCCTCGCATCACATGGCCTTGGTATGGCCGATAGCATTCATGTCTTGCATCACATAGCTTTATTATAGCTGATAGCATTCATGGACTTACCACATATTTCCGCATTACTCTGATATCGTATACTTGGCACTTGCCTTACACACACTTTCACCGCCCTCTAAGCTTTTGTAAGCTTATGCACGATAGATGCGTGCAGGTGGCGTTAGGTTGCAGCAGCGTTGAGCTCGGAGCGTGCAGCAGTCTTCGGGAGCTTTTGGAGTTTTCTTTGATATCTTCATACTGTATTTCCCTTCCCGCATTGTACTTAAAAGTTTTTGATATAGTGGATATGTGGTGTTGTTGTTTTGTGACTTGGTTATGCTTGTGGTTATGCTCCATTACAAAAAAAAATTTCATGCTGAAAATCCTCCTTGTAGGATCCCAGGATCGGAATCTGGCGTATGGGCGCTGGGAGCCGAGAATGGGGTACTACGGAGGCTGTCGGCGCCGGATTCGACGATTGGGAATTTCGTGAGCCCGGTTTCTGAGTTTGGGGCGTGACATGTAGGGCCCACATGTCATGTATTTGAGGCCCATGAGCAGGGCCCATCTATTGTGTATATGAGGCCCTAAGACATGGCCTAATGTGATGCACATGTAGCCCTTATATGAGGCCCATTGCGATGTATATTAGGCCTTTGTGTGAGACCACGGGCCCAATGTATGTTCGGCCCTATGTGGGCCACTCCTTGGGAGCAATGTTGGTTGAATGTCCACATTGATGGGCAATGATGGTTTAATGTCCACATTGTGACCTTCCTTTAAGCCTTGACCGATCGATCATCGAGGCCGATCCCGATTGTCATGGCCGATTGCTGATTGCGATTGACGTGACCAATTTGCTGATTCTGATTATCGATCGATTTCGATTGTCGTGACCGATTGCCGATTTTGATTGATGTGACCAATTTTTTGATTCTGATTATCGATTGATTCCAATTATCATGACTGATTCCGATTGATGTGACCGATTTACCGATTCTGATTATCGATCGATTCCGATTGACGAGACCGATTTACCGATTCTGATTATCGATCGATCCTGATTGTCATAGCCGATTGCCGGTTCCAATTGACGTGACCGATTTACTGATTCTGATTATCGATCAATTCTGATTGTCGTGACCGATTGCTGATCTGATTGACGAGACCGATTTGTCAATTCTAATTATCAATCGATTTCGTTTGTCGTGATCGATTGCTGATTGACATGACCAATTTGCTGATTCTGACTATCGATTGATCTCGATTGTCGTGACCGATTGCTGATTCTGATTGACATGACCGATTTGCCGATTTTGATTATCGATTGATTCTGATTGTTATGACCGATTGCCGATTGACGTGACCGATTTTTCGATTCTGATTATTGATCGATTCCGATTGTCGAGGCCAAGTATCGAGGCTGATTCTGATTTGTCGAGGCCGATTGTATAGGCTGATTCCGATTGTCGAGGCCGAGTATCGAGGCCTATGTGATGAGGCCCATTGTGATGCATTTGAGGGCCAGGCGATGGAGCCCATTGTGATGTATGTTAGGCCCATGTGAAAGTCTTATCGTGATGTGTATTAAACTCTTGAGTGAGGCCCATAGTGTTGTATATTCGGCCCTTGTGTGAGGCCATGGGTCCACTATATGTTAGGCTCTATATGGGTCATTCCTTGAAGGTAATGTTGGTTAAATGTCCACATTGTCAAGGTTGATTGTCAATGCCGGTTATTAATATCGATTATGAGTATGTGACAGCGTAGCATCATGATACATGCCCATACGCATCATCTGCATGCTTGTTATGAGATGTGGTTGATTATTGCATATGTCATTGAGCATGTTATTATGAGACTCCCTGATAGGCGAAGCTTAACTCACATGAGCGCATGGTATGCACAGGATTGATGCATGGCTGGTTCGTATGACTCATGCATTATGATTACTGTACGCCCTAGCGACATTAGGGCCATAGCCTTCACAGGCATATCGTGATTGGCCGGATGGGATACCGGAAATTTGTTCTAGCATCGAGCTGCCATAAATGGCCCTGGGTGAAAATTTCTAAACCCTCTTGGTACCAGAAGACGCCCCAACGTCGAGACCGAGTGGATACATAAGCGCCCGAGTGTCGAATACCAGGAGACCGCGTCTCCCACTGTGTCGTGGTCGGTTGGGAGGGGGTATGACCTTACCTGCTCAAGCATAGGGGGCATTGCTAGGCTGAGTTTGACCAGCTCGTGAATGGGTCCGCTATCGACGTGCCGAATAGGTATTTGCAGACTATTGGCCAGGCGGATAGTGATGTTTCTTATGCTCACTTGGACTGTGCGGATGGGAGAGCGACAGTGCCATTCGGAGTGTACTAAACCCTGGTGATGATCCTAGAGATGAACAATACTGATATGTGGACTTATTGAGCAGGAGTTGCATACTCATTCATTCATTCATTCACTATCCACTCAAGCTGGTGGTGCGCAACTATTGGTTACGTTTACCTTCGCAATGGCCAGGATTTTGTGTAACATCTTGTACTTTTCAGTACTCGGGTGTTACCAAGTAACCTAACTTAGTACAAATACCAACTTAACTTGAATATTCATGTTCATTACAGTTTAAATCCAACTGTTGAAAACAGTCTTAATTTATATATTAAGTCATCCACCCACTAATGTTGAGATGAACCATCACGTCATCAGCATAACCCATTTTAGGACTCCTTAGATAAACCATAAATCAACCACAATGTTCCATGGATTGATCCAATGTTAAATTCCCATAATCCGACCCTCGGGCTAGCAGGAATCATTAGTTGGCCATAAGATCAATAAGTATGGTCCATCTGAGTTTAAGATACACCTCATCCTTTAGGTCGGCGCCAATTCAAGTTGACAAAACAGATGGAAGATGTGGATTAGTTTATTTAAACCTTGGATCGATGGATCCACCATCCATCTAATGTATAAGTAATATCAAACGATTTAACACTCGAATACTATAGTTTACTGGCCCGACAAATAGGAGTATTGTTGAGAATAATTTAAACTGGATTAGGGACCTCTCAAATCAAATGTAGGCTCGATCCAACCATCAGCTTAACTTGAAACAACAAACTAGCTCAATATGACATTATCAGTTATAACTCTTATAAAAGGCAGGTCCTACAAATAAATAAATAAGTATACATATATAATAACAAAATATAAAACAAGTGATAATGACATAATAAGATGAAAAATATTATTAAATGAATTTTAATAATAGTTATGGAGTCAATAACATAGAGAGAGCAGGTTGGAATACAAACAAATGATCCCTATAGCTTTTTGACCATTGATGCTCGAACTCAGGGCAATCCGACCCTCAGATCGGTGGAAAGCTGCAAATAAATACCCCAATCGCATCTTACGGCCCATCTAAGCTTTGGATCTGACCGATCTGAGGGTCGGAGGCCCTTAGTGGCGCCTCTGGAGGGAATAATGGACGGTGGAGATCTCACGTCAGCATCGTGATGGACCCCACCTCGAGTCTTGTGTGTGCATCGTTCGTGTGTACCAGCGGTGCACCGGAGTACACCTCCAGTTAAAGTCGAGATGACCCGACAATTTCGAAGAAAGAATTTCTTCCCTTCTTTTTGATTTCTCGCCAGCAAAACGGACGTACGTCCATTCTTTAATCAGCGGCCCACCTGCATTGTCCGTCTGGACAATCCAAACCGTCCATCGTGTGAGGCACTAAATTCTGACCGAACCCTAGGTGGATTCACCCATTGACATACACCCGCATGCACACAATCCTTGTCAAGAACAGACCCTACAAGCACTTGTTTCCAAAAATGGAAACTGTTTTTCTGACAACACGTTAGCAATCCGCGTGCCCGGGCATCCGTCCATCCTAGCCGTCCATTGGGACGGATCTCAACCATTACTCCCCCTGGGTTGAGGTTTTCCTAGCAAACCAAAGAAAAACTGGTGGTTTCCTACCCACTTTCATTAGCAGTTTCGGCTAGAGAAGATCCGGACCGTTGCTATCGATCCAAAGACTTAAAAGTGTTAGGGCAACAATATAAGGTAGGCCGCGATAGAGAGAAAACTAATCCTACCGCCATTCTTTCAAAATCCCTAGAAGACTGGCTGTTTCCTTTTACCAGCAAACCCATCGACCTTATCACCTCCAACATTCGAAAAACTCATCTATAAGCTTCATAGGGCCCGAATGGACCGTCCTGAAGGATCGGATAGGTGGATAAAGTGGAGAGGGCGAAACTGCCATTAATGGCAGCCTTCTTCCTCCCCATTCGAGCCGCACCAGACGACTCAGATCGAGTCAAATGCTGAGTGGGTTGCCACCCTTGTGAGCCTAGATTCCTTGCGAAAGAGAAAGAAGGGAGAGAAGAAGTAAAGAGGGTGAGGGTGTGTGCACAGTGCTGCATAGGGTCAAGCTATTGTCCGATTTTGTGCAGCGCTGAGTCAACCTCGTTCTGAATTGAGTCGAGATTCAGTTCAGCGACCTTGCTGGATGGGCTTGAGAAAAGAAGGAAGGAAAGAAAGGAGAAGAAGAAGAAGGGAAAACGGAGGTGGAGAGGTGAGGCTGTTGCATCGCACCATCTCAACTCGACCCGCTGCTCAAGCCCTGTCCACAGCTAGCAGTGCTGGACAACCATCAGATAAGAAAGAAAGAAAAGAGCTAGGGAGAGTGAGAGAAAAGAAAGAGTGTAGGAGAGAAGCAGAGAAGACAGGGAGA
Source organism: Magnolia changhungtana (assembly GCA_030180095.1). NCBI lineage: Eukaryota > Viridiplantae > Streptophyta > Magnoliopsida > Magnoliales > Magnoliaceae > Magnolia > Magnolia changhungtana. The sequence continues at coordinate 4,205,482 of JASAUF010000396.1, read as the reverse complement.
GAGAGATGTGGAGGCGGGCTGCTACCAATTGCCACTGTGATGCACCGACTCGGCTTAGTTCACCCGAGTCGAGTTGGGTCTGGTGCGCCTGGCATACTCGACTGGGCCTGTCTCAGCCACCTTGCTGGGCATTGCATCAGAGGGTGAGAGAAGGAAAAGGAAGGAGATAGAGGAGAGGAAGAAAATGGAGAGAAGAGTAAAGAAAAATAGGGGCCATGACTGAGTTGACTCGGCTGGAACCGAGTCCGGCCGAGTCGAGTTAGGTTTGGCATGGTCCAGACATTGCTGGATTTCCAGCACGTGGAAGAAGGAAAGGAGAAGGAAAAAAGGAGGAAAATAGAGAAGAAGAAGAAGAGATGGTGTGGGACGCCTCCTGTTGGTGTAGCTGCCAAGTCAACTTGATCCACATGAGTTGAGTCGAGGCGCCGGTTGAGTTGGAAGGCATGTCAAGATGAGTCCACCCTTTCTCTCCATACTGATATTCTCTTAATTTCACTTAGCATTGTTACCACTTCTATCATAATTAGGATTGTTAATATTAGAAATGCATAGCCATTAGTAATTATTTGTTCTAATCATAGTTATTATAGGCAAGAAAATAAAATAATATTATTATTAAATTCTAGCGTATTGTTTTGCCACTCTTAAATATTATCATAGTAGATCATAATATTAATTATCACCATAATGATTACTATTAACATGTTAGTCTAATATTAGATATCATAGATGAAACTACCATTAATGATATTAGCATGGTACCCATCACTTGGAAATATTATCTCTAATAATAGGTTATACTATTTTATTTCAATTGTAATACTAAGTATTACCATGGCCACAAATGTTAGTTGTATCATTAACGTTAAATTTTAACTAACCATATTATATTATTGTTCTTAAGCTGCATATACACCATAGTTCAAACCCTAGAACCTAAGCATTTAACTAAACTCCACGATAAAACCCTAAAAGTAATCCAAACCCTAGGTTGTGTAAATCTTGATCATAGACACTTGGTAGAGCATTGATCTCATATGCAAATTTTACAATCCATGGTAGGATTTGACTCTAAGGGCGCACGTACCTCCTAACGACACAAGTAGGTGATCCTATACGTCAGGTGATGATTCTTCCCCTTGAGCTTTCCATCTTCTCATTAGCTTAAGTTATAATTTTTATTTAAATTCATAATTGATATCTCCCTTTATAATCACATGTGTTAGCTGGTGGAAATTGAATTGTTGTATTACATGCCTTATGATTATCCTATATAATTGTTCATGCTGGTGCATTTCTTTTATGGATTGCTTATGGAACTTAAACTGGTACATTAGTGAGAAATTTCCACATATGAATGTACACCCATACTTGGGATGTAACTTGACTAGTTGTGATCGTAATGGACCTTCGACTTGGTGGTTATTGAGTGGTGGTCTAGATGGATCATTAATATGGGCCTACCATCCAAGGTTGTTGTGCCCAATGATTTTTAAGAATGGTCATTATCGTATAGTTTTGATATCGGCCCTATGTGGCCTATTTTGATACTCGCCCTACGTGGTTTTGTTTTGGTATTTGCTATAGATGGGTTCGATGTTTTATACTGTGCAACCATGCGATGTTAAGCCCCATATACTGTAATATGATTGGCCACTAGTCGATGGGTTTCCACTAAACATCCTAAGATGGTAGCCTCATGGGCCCGGGATGGTAGTCATGGATACTATGCTTGAGTTGTCGGCCTACGCTGGGCTCTGAGCTCCTCGTAGTGACCTTTGAACTTATTTAAAATGGCTAGTTGTAATTGGATTAATAATGGATTGACTAATCATGCATATATGGCACAGACCAGCATCTATTGTTATCATACGTGATGTACATATTATTCCGACTGGATGATGTTTTCCAGGTTCGATGATTTCATGGGTGACGGCCCACTGTTAGCACAGATGAGCATCCCCGGGGCGATGATTGCATTCACACATCCATGCATCTAATAAGACCTACATCATGTATTGTTTTGTATGCTATACTTTATAACTATGCTTACCTAATGCGGTGGTGTGTAATCTTGAGGGGAATTCACACTGAGTTGGCCACTCATCCATCAAATAAATATAACCGTACGGGTAGCACATGTCGCTTAAGTGAATTTCAGGTTCAGGCTGATGAGGAGTCGGATACAAGTGTCAGTGTTGCATGACTGTATCTACCTCGAGGAGCTGCACAGTCTTCCGGCTTATGTTTACATTTTTATGTTATTTTTCTTGTACTAGATCATGTGGATTCTTGTATTTGTTATATCAAAACATTGGTTTGTATAAGTTATTATGGGCACTCATATATTCTAAATGAAATTTAAAATTTTTTTTTACGCTCATTTGTCCATTCTACGCTCATCTGTTTACTCTGATAAAAGGAAAAAAATATATATATACTCGAATTTGACCATCCTTTAAGGTTAACACTCGGGTTTTTGGGAAACGAGTCGTGTACTCGGGTCCTGAAGATTCGGGGCGTTACATTCCAGTTGGGGCGCGCGACTAACTTGATATCAGGAGTTTACCACATTGAGTCTGACCATCTAAATTTAGGTATGGGACTGGTTTAGATTGAAGTCCCTTGTGATGGACCTCATAGCCTGCGATACTATATACTATCATCCCGACTTCACACTCCAGCATGGTTATTTCAGTCACATCACATATTGCATTACATTCGCGGCATATGGCATTTTGGGTTACTGTGTTTCTGCATTTATATGGTCTAGATACGGCTGACACTATTCGTGACCTCATCAGGAATTGCATATTACATCGCATCCTCGGCATCTGATATTTAGCTCTTTATGACTCCTCATTTGCATAGTTGTCCTATATTTCTTATTCTGATATTGATTAACTCATGGACTTGTCTATATTTTCACTTACTCTATTATCGTATAATTTATGATCTTGTCAGTATTTCTGCTTATTTCGATATTGTAGGATTTTAGATTCCAGTATTTCCGGTATTATATGATGATGGCATTGTATTGAATACTTGACACTTACCTTGTGCACACACTTACACCACCCTTTAAGCTTTCTATAAACTTATGCACGATAGATGTGTACAAGTGATGTTAGGTTGCAGCAGTATTGAGCTTGGAGCGTGCAGCGGTCTTCTGAGCTTGATTTTCGATTGATGTATTTTCCTTTCAGCATTGTACTCAAATGATTATATTAGTGGATATGTGATGATGATGATACCTTTGTGAATTGGGTAATCTTGTGGTTGTGCTTATTATGAGTTAAATGTACAAAATAAATTCCTCCTTACAGGATCTCAGGATCGAAATCTGGTGTATGGACGCTAGGAGCCGAGAATGGGGTACTATAGAGGCTGTCAGCATCGGATTCGGCGATCAGGATTCCTGTGAATTCAATTTTCGAGTTTGGAGCGTGACACAAAGGTTGACATGTTATCAATTTAGTCAAGCAGTAATGATAAAATAATACAACAAGCATTCCTAGGTACTTTGGTTAATGTGAGGATGATATGAGTTACTGATACATGCCCTCGCCTACACTCCCTCTGCGACATTATCTCACGATCACGGCATGCACCCCTTCCTCTATATTCAACTCTAACGTCAAAGGCACATGCAAATGTGTACATGTATGTGATTAGCCAAGTTCTTAATTATACTCATTCATACAGTAGGTTTGGAAAGCTAAGGTACCTCCCTTTATATCATTAACCCAAACAATGATCCATCTAGGGTCATTAATCCTAGTTTATCACATACGATAAGTAAGTTCGCGAGTTTATACTGTACGTTACTACGGGAGGCTCGTCACCTCAGTGTAGGCTTAATTCACACTTGAGGTCACCCCACCAATGCCCTACCAACTGGCAGTCTATTTTCGTAAGCTCGTCACCAACCCGACTAGGGACCATAGCCAGGCTGCATCGGGGTAGGCTTATTTCATACTCGAGGTCACTCCACCAACGCACTACCAACTGTCAGTCTATTTTCGAAAGCTCGTCACTAACTCCGACCGGGGGACCACAAATGCCAGTTCGCGTCGGTGTAGGCGAGCATTTCGAATACTGATGTCTCATACCACCGTATTCGGCTCACGAGTTTGAGTTGCTCACTGGTCACTACGGGGAGGCTCGTCGCCCCAACATAGGCCGACAACTCAACCACGGTGTCCCATACCACCATGTCCGGCTCATGAGTCTTAGCGAATTGTGGTACCAAGGTTAAACGGGCTTTACATTGGTAAGTGGTACCTTATATTCAAGTTGTAGCTTCCATACATGGTAAACACATAATAGGCCAATCGGTTTATTAGACAAGTTCGACTGGTACGAGCGTAAGCTAAATTAATCGACATGGTACCATTGTCAATAATCATCGTACGACTCGGATTCATCGAACGCACCAAATATGGCGAGACTAATTCGACCACTAAACAAGAATTGTTACCGATTGCCTGAACTACGTATTAGTCCCAATCATACTCAAAGGCAGCATGTAAATACACGTGATAATCATACAGTATTTAATAGTCGATTCAAACATTATTCTTATTTGAGCATTTCAACAAACATATTAAGCATGTTATCATACATATGCATTTCACCCATAATTCACGTAGTAGTAATATAGATTACATGAAGGAAACTATACGTATAGCTAAGTTAGTTGACAATCCTACCTCAACACCCTTATTAAATGAAATTCATCATACAATTTCTCGTTTAGACATTTTATCAAACACATAAAACATATCATTATACATATGAGTTTTATACATAAATCACGTAGTGGTAAGATAGGTTACATAAAGGAAACTGTAACTATGGATAATGGAATTGAGAATCCCATCTCAACACCCTCATTAAATACATTACAATAAACATTTTCTCATTCAGACATTTTATCAAACACTTAGACTACACATATCACATACACGTAATAAATTTATTAAAACACATATTATAGAAAATCCTTCCACATAGGAGTCGCCACACGTACAACAATCCTGTATTCCCAAACATCCATCATAACAAGCACAAATCATAATTCCATATCCATTCAAACGTTTCAACAAGCACATAGAATGCATTTTGTATGCAACCTAGTTTACACATATATGATATATCGAAAACGTCGTAACTAAAATTATATGGCAGCAATCAAGTCAGACATAAATCATTAGCTGACATTGAAAGCCTTGAAAACCATAACCTAAACGTTTATAGTCTGCACCTTTCATCGATAAACTCGCATCGAACTCGGTTCGTACACAACGTCTCCGTTTACAAAATAACAATTAGTTGAATCATGGAATAGGTTAGCTATTTCGTCAATTCATCTATTTGGATTCCTAAAACAAGATTAGGGTTGGGATTTTTTTACCCAAATTGAAGTTAGATTCGACGGTGTAGCTAGATGTAGAGGCGATTCAACGCGTGGAGTAGCAGGAAAGAACCACGGCAGCAAACTCTAAGGATCTCCCTTCGATCTCCACTCCTTTCTCCCCTTTTCTCTTTTCTCTCTCCTAGGGTTTGGAGAAGATCATATGGAATGAGAGAGGGGTAGTTTAAGGGCTTTATATAGGCCCAGAATTGATGCAAATGACCCCAGGGCGATGGTATATCTGATTCGTATCCAAAGGGCGCCTGTTTCAAGCAAACGGGACCCCTGGGAAGGTCCATTTCTCACATACGTCACAGGACAAGTTTCCTGATGATGGATCTACGCCAGAACTGTGTTTATGGTGCGATCAGACAATCGAATCGGCCGTAAAGGACCCTTATCAGATCAACGGTCATCGTTACTTGATCGGGGCCACAAGTATACCAATAGGTGCAGGGAAATTTTCCTGATCCAAGGGCGTAGTTGGGTCAGAATCTGACAAACTGAAACTTTAAATTTGGCCTACAAGTGAACGGTCCAAATCACTTAAGTTGAGTTCATTTTCTAAAGATATTCGTGTTTCTCACACACGTCGCTCCGGGCTCAAGTTGTACGTTTCTGGATATTATTTGGACTTGATTCCTGTGATGGTTGTCAAGCCCAGTAAGGCAGTCATAACCATATAGTTTCGCGGTCATCGGAATTTCGACACGCGGTACAGGTCCGATACTGAGTTTCAATGTGCTCCCAAGAGCAACTGGGTTTTGAGATTGCTCATAGGTTTTTAAGTAATGTTGAGTTAGTGATTTTAAATGTTTTGGATCTTGTAGTTTGTATAGAAAGCGGTTCGAGCTAATCTCCTAATTAATTTAGTTTAGTACTTAATTAATTTACGTCTAATTTCTTCATAATTTGATCCTTAGAGATTTTTGCCTGAGGGTGGTACTTGAGTCCTTGTACAGATTTTTCCGAGACGTTACATAGATGAATCTAACTTAGAAATTTCATGTGGTAGTTAAGTAATTCCATAATATACAAGATGTTTAGGTTAGTATGAGTCAAGTATTTAAAACTTGTAATCGACAACTTGAAGCCCTTTAGGATCTATTAGATTATTTTTCTTGTCATTGCTCAATTTCAACGTAATTTTCATGAGTATGCACACTAATTTAGAATTTTTCATCTCAAAGATTTTTAGAGTTTCATAAATATACGTGTTCTCAAATGTAAAAATTACATCATCTATTAAATTTATCCTGATTCAAGATAATATGCCATAAGACCCATATTTGTCATTTCAATTTTACGAAGTAGCCTTTATAAACTCATCAACCATAACACTATCATTGTCTGTGAATATTAGATTACCAATGTATAAGGATGTCAATAATTCATCACCATGGTCATTGTGTTAACATGGATAACATGGTCATTGGGATAACTTGTTTGTTTGTTATCAAACCTATTCATAAGATCATACATACATTGTTTTCAATTATGTTTGATTTTGTCCACTATGTTTATCTTGTGAATTTTATGTTTGATATGTTTTTTCATTCATCTCTGCAGGCGACGAATATTCTACTGTAATCTCCAACCCAACATCTAGGTATACACTAACATGGTGGTTTGACAAGGTGAAAGGTGGAGTGGAGAAGCACGATAGTCGGCTAAATTTGTTTAGGCAATCCCCTTTCTCGTTTCTATTGCATATTATATCCTTTAGATTTATAGGGGCTCTATTTCACCTTCTTTTTGTAAGATACAAAGGTGATCTAGTATTTGAATCAGAGGGAGGCGATTGTAGTTTACCAAGATGGACTTCGCCCTCATTACCGGTCTTAAGACTGGAGATCTTACTATACCAAAGATTTCTTGCACTATGAGTACATTAAGAGACAAATACTTCAAAGAATATCCAGTATTAAAGAAGCACCTAATGGACGTGTTTGAGAGATTAGTTGACACCAATAAGCATGAGGACGTCGTAAAGGTTGCCCTACTTCTAGTTGTGGAGTACTTTCTTAGGGGAACCGAATTGAAAACCAGGTGCAACATGAATTATATTCACCTAGTGGACTCGCTAGATGATTTTTATAGGTATCCCTGGGGTAGTTTGGGATACAATACAATGTGGCAAGGAATCGAATCTACCGTTGCCGCATCAAGTTCCCCTCGGTACACTGTATATGGTTGTGTCCTTCCTTTACAAGTAAGAACACATTTTATTTTCTATATGTTTTCCCTTTATAGTCAATTTTGGATTTTTAACCTGGTGCAATTTCATTCTAACAGGTATGGGCAGTAGAGATATTACCGGCCCTATAAGAGTATGTTGTTTCGTATGTTCTTCATCAAATTCCACGCTTCATTCAATATCGAGGCTAGAAGGGTTGGAGGTACAAGAGAATACATGCTATTTTCGAGAGTAGAGCTGTAAGTTTATATATATATCTCTTCCATTTACTTTGCTTAACTTGACGTATACACTTTTATATTTAACATTACTCTTTGTTCTTTTGCAGACATCAGTAGTAACGAAATTAGAACCAATGCTATGAGAATGGGAAACGGATGTCGTTTGCTCGGTGTGTGACAATTTCCAGGTGAGATGTTATGAAAAATGAACTATATTTTATCTGCCATTGTAAAGTTATCCTTACTCTGACATATCCATCTATACATTTTGTAGTTCACTGAGACCCAGGAAGATGTTGATGAGGGTAATGAGATTGATCATGAGGAGGATGACGAGTTAAATGATAACGATGAGAAAGGCATGGAGGGAGAGGGACCGAGGGTGGGTATTATGAAGAATATTGTTTTTATGGAGGAATTTCGGATTAAGAGGGAAGAGTTAAAGAAGGAGAGAGAGGAATTGAAGGAGGGGGACAAATTGAAAAAAGAGAGGGAAGAGATAAGGAGGAAAGAAGCAATGTTTGATGAGAGGGAGACGTTACTGAAAGAGAAAGAACAATTGAAGAGGGAGAAGGATTTATTTTTCGCGGAGAAGGAAAAGTTAGTGAATGAGAGGGAGGAGTTTAATAAGGACAAGGAAGGTTGTCGTACACAGAAAGGACGTTTTATGATGGAGGAGGAGGGTGAGGAGTTGAGGAAGAGAGGGGAAGTAAATGATATTGACAATAAAGAACTTGGACATGGGGATCTGAATGTGCAATCGTATAGAAATGCCAAAGGTAATGTATTAAATGCATCCACTTCTCATTCCATTTATGAAAGAAGAACCAAAAGGATACCGAAGCCATCATATTACAAGATATCTCCGTACTTGTCCCTGTTTACATTCGATACAACCCATGAGGCAGTTCCCGAGCCTAAGCAAGTAACTGCTTTTGCTACTTCTCCGATACTATGTCCTCTATATATGGATCCTTTCAGAGTACTATCCGCACAGGAGGTGAAAGAGGCAGAGGATTGGTGTGAAGCAAACAAGGACATGCCAGCATAGAAATGGTTCAGTACGATATGGATGAAGGATGCGTGGGTTGATAGCGAGGTAAGCAATACTAATTGATTCTCTATATGCATTGATTGGCATAGAATTATTTACTATATTAATTTATGACTAAATCATACTATCCTATTAATTAGGCTATCGACACATACATCGAGTTCCTTGAGAAAAGGCATAACGACCGTTCAATAGCATATCCTCAAGATTGCAAGTTCTGTCCTACGTATTTTAAGGTAATTGTTTATTTCGCATATCCTTAATCTGTTTGAAGACTTTATTTTCTTACATGTATTGAACTTTGATCATGTTTGTAACGGCAAAGCCTTGAAGGGTGTTTGCCAGTTTTAATCGCATACCGAGCCTCCAAATCGGCATCAGAACGGGCCTCGCTAATAGGCCAGCTGACCACGGCCTACGCAGTTGCCAAGCAGCGAGATAAACCATACGCCAAAGCGATTTGGTGTTATGAACAGGTAATGCACTCGTCACAGAACATCATCTTTTACTGTTATGTGTTCTATCATGTTTTGAGTAATATATATTTTATGAATCATGGACAGGTCTATGCGCCCATAAATCATGAAAATTCACATTAGTTTTTGCTGGTCATCTATCTTAGAGTAAGAGAAATTGTTGTTGTGGATAGTGTATGCACAAATGTAATGCCGAAGTACAAGCAGCAGATGAAAAACATGACTGATGTACTCTCCATTCTTTTCCATGCCACTGGAGACAGTACTGCGGTTGAAGGGAAGAAGTGGATGGTAAGAGTGGATGAATCTGCGCCGAAGCAGTACAATAGTTATGACTGCAGCATATTCGTAATGAAATTCATCGACATTTTGTGTAGCGGTCTCACCTTAACGGGATGTAACACCCCGTACTTTTCAGTACTCGAGTGTTACCCTTTTATTTAATTTAATATAAATACAAGAAAATAATACAACCTAAATATGTATATAATATGAAATTCTATTTATATATTTTATAAATATTTAAGGTGTCACATTAAAATGATATGTAACTATAATCTATATTAAATGCATATATTTACAACATCATTAGTATAAATTACAAACTATAGATTTTGTAATACATAAAAATAACATACACTGGAAAATTTTCTAATGAATAACATGTTTTAAACAATTTAATGATTTATATAACTTTTAAAAAACCTAACACATTTATTACCATACAAATAATATACAAATAACATATATGTGTATATGTACATTAATCTCTGCTTACCGACATTCATATAATTTGCATATATTAATAATTTGTGACAAAATATATAAGGAAAATAATTTCTAATAATTTCTAATAATAATAATAATAATAATAATGAAAATAAAATGATAATGAAAATAATAATAATAATGGTAATAATAAAAATAATAATTATAACAGTAAATAATATTATTAAATGTAGTATAACATAATATTTAGTGTCATTAAATCAGAACGGGCTTTATATCCGTGACCTGACCATTGGGTCTTAGCTTAAACAGTCCCCTGGACCGTTTTAACCGTTGATGTTCAATTTCGGGCCAATTCGACCAACAAATCAGCAGGAAATCCATAAAAGAGACCCGAATCAAGTCGTGGGGCCCACCTGGGCCTCACATGTGCCCCAAATTGGGCCAGGGCCCCTATATAGGAACCCCTAAACAAATGAACGGTGTAGATTTATCACAAACATCACAGTAGGCCCCACACGCAATGCACGTGCAACATATACTATCATGTGTGAGATGCACCAAGCCGAGCTTGCTCGGTCAAACACCTTTGACCGAGCAAAACCGGAAAAAGAAGAAAAATTACAAAGATCCCTCCCGCCATCAAAATTTTAAATATTAGGGCTGTAAATGGTCGGGTTCGGGGCGGGTTTAGCCAAAACCAGACCCGCCCATTTACTAAACGGGTCCGGGTCCAAATTTTAGACCCAGACCCTTTTACTAAATGGGCAGGTCCGGGTCGGGTCCGAGTCAACCCATTAGACCCATTTATAAATGGGTCCGGGTCTAGTGAGAGAGATCACCTGACCCATTTATAAATGGGTCGGGTCTAACGGATTTGGTTAAGGGAGATCCAGACCCTGAACCAAACCCGTTTAGAAACGGGTCCAACGGGTCCAACAGGTTGTTGATGCATGAGAAGTGTAGTTCTATTTTTAGCCTTAAATAAATAAACTTTTTCCAAAAACCTAAAATTATTTTAAATATCATTCAAATGGAATGTTTGTAAATGTTAAAGTTATAGAAACAAAATTAAAAATTTGAGAAATTAAACAAGATATACCTTAGGATTTAATTCTAGACCAATCCTCCAACTCATTAGAATCGTCATCCACTTCTACTACATGCAACTTCTCCTTCAAATCTATAAAATTTACACATGACATACAACCTAGTTAATAGAGATTTAGAAAAGACTTTTCCATATTAACTAATGATTATACATCTATTGGCTGGAGTAGATCTCAAATAAACAACATGGTGGGTCAGATAAAAAATCAAGGAGGTGTATCTTATTTTCAAACTAGTTTGTATTTTATTTTGAAGTGGGAACGTCATTAGTTGCTTAATATATAGGGAAGTAGGAACGTCATTAGTTGCTTAATATATAGGGAAGTGGGAACGCCAGTAGAATATATAAGAAAGTGGGAAGGATATCGGTCTGGGCGGGTGTCATGTAAGGTAGACTAGACCCGCACATTTACTAACAGGGTTCGGGTCGGGTCGGGTCGGGTCTAAATGAAAGGAACCCAGACCCAGACCCGTTTGACAAATGGGTCTATCCTTGGACTTGGACCCTTACCATTTAGCAAACGGGTCAGGTTTGGGTCGGGTCTTAATGGGTCGGGTCCGGGTACCCCATCGGGTCTGCTGACCCATTTACCGCCCTATTAAATATGTAAATTTTCAAACCCCAAAGTGGGCCATCTGGGGAACTTTCTGGACGATCCAAACCGTCCATTTCAATCGTGGTGGGACACTAAGTAAAACCGTATAGGGTCCTTGACCCATGCATTGAAATAATAAAAATCAGCCCCAACCATCCATTTCCTTCATATGAGGCTGAGATTCAATGAGGGGGACCATCAGGTAGCTTGTTGGGCAATCCAACAGCCCATGGACCAGAGGTTTTCATCCTCCCTCCTTTTCAGCTGAGAAGGGTCTTCTCACAGCCCAAAAACGGCTGACAACTAACAAGGAAGGAAAAGGGGACTTTCCTCTTTTAGTTACCAATGGCTGTCACATTGGTGGCCGATGAGCCACGTGGCACCATCCCAGCCCTCCCAAGTGGAAGGTACGAGATGAGATAAGTAACCCTCTCAACTCATGAGATAGAGAGGAGAAATCGGAAGATTCTCATGAGATGGAGCCAAGCATCGACTGGGGTTCGAAAAGTGGATCCCACACCACTTATGGGGCCCATCTAGACTGATCAAACGATCTGGATTACCCTGAGAACCCTTTGATAAAAATCTGCCATTGTTGGGTGGGTCATCTTCCTCAAAAACCCACCCAACCACGTCAACAAGATGAGCCCCACTAGGCCTGAAAAATGTACTCCAAGGAAGCCCAGGGCGCTACAAACACATCTCCACAAACGGATGGGCCCCATGCATGGCCATCCTTAAATCCTAACCGTTGCATATGGTGGGTTTTTTTAAACCGTTGGTGGCACCTCTCACTGCCTATAAATAAGACCCTGCTGCTTCAGGAAATTCCACACTAGAAACAGAGAGAATAGAGAGTGAGAGTAGGAGGGAAGGAAAGAAAAGAAGGAGAGAAAAGAGAGAGAGAAGAGAGAGAGAGAGAGAGAGAGAGAGAGAGAGAGAGACAGAGAGAGAGAGAGAGAGAGAGAGAGAGAGAGAGAGAGAGAGAGAGAGAGAGAGAGAGAGAGAGAGAGAGAGAGAGAGAGAGAGAGGGTGGGCGTGAGTGCACCAGTCCGGCCAGGGAAAAAACGGCCAAACTCTGGTTGTTTTTCTCTTCCATTTTCTTCTTCATTTCTTCCATATTGGTATCCACGTTTCGGGCTGAAAGATAGGCCAGAATCATGCAAACCCGGGCCGTTCCTGGGTTGGAAACAGGGCAGAAAACGAGCCCCTACCTTGACTCTAAAACAGACTGGAAACGGCCCGGAGTGGGCCACGTTTGGAGCTGAAAATGGGGCCGGCCGGAAGTGGTTTCAAAACAGCCAGCAACAAAGGAGCTGTACACGTTAACGGCAATGGTGGGCTACACTGTGTTGGGCCACATCAAATTCCAGCTGGGCCTTACCCCAATGCAGGTGGGCCTCACAAAAAAGGTAAGAAATTCCAGGTGGGCCGCACCATCAGACAATCTCGGTGGGCCACCTAGATGTTTTACACCCAGCTCATCCATTAATGGACGTTGCCTCCTGGCCATCCATCAATGGACGAGCAGTGCTGGACAGCTGCTATATAGGTTTAAAGAAAAAAAAAAAAAAAAAAAGGAAGAAAGGAAGATAGGTGTATATATAATATTATAATAGGAAGTAATACATGCAATGCTAGATGTGGTGGGCCCCATGTGGGACCCACGTTGAGGTAATCTACATACATATTTTATATATATGGTAGGCCCCATGTGGGACCCACATAGGCTATATCCGCGCACCGTCCCTCTTGACGGTATTTTAATCCAGGCCGTCCATCTGCCTGAAGTCCAGACCGTCCCACCTGTTGCGATTGCTGAAATACCCCTCCAGTACATCTAAAGTATAATAAAATACTAATATATATAATATATATAATGGGCCATACATGTGGACTCCACCCTGATATACGTGATTCTTCCAAACTGTCCATTTGTGCAGTGGATCCCACTATGGTATAACTGTTTTACTGGCACCGTTTGTGCAGTGGATCCCGACCTAATGTAAATGTTTTACACCGACCATGTGACAGTGTGACCCACAGTGGAATAGCAGTGCATCCAGGAACCCACGTGTGGTGTATGTATTTTGTATATTCCCACTGTCCACGCACATGGGCCCTATCATGATGTGTGTTGAACACCAACACCGTACAATTGATGGGTCTCCTTTACATATGGGGTACCCCCAAAAATCAGCCATACACAGAGCTTAGGTGGCCCACTCCATCTACAATCTTGTGACGACATGTTAAACCATATAAAAACATTTGCTGGGGTCCGTCTGAGATTTGGATGCACCTGAAACTTGGGTTGACCCCTTAACCTGGTGGCACACACATAATGGATGGGTTGGATTTGCGAACCACAACTTGGTGGGCCCAACAAATGATTATAAATGCTTAAATGGTAAATGATAGTATCTATTATCATGATTAGATCTACTATTAATACTTGATAGATATTATTATCATCATTAGTATTATGATGATAATTGTGATGGTTAAACAGAACTAACCTTTAGTAAATTATCCATGCTAATGGTAGTGATTCTAAACAAAGTTTTGTTATTAAATATTAGTCATTCTTAGGCACAATCATTAATAGTAGATTACAGCACCATTGACATCATAATGAGTATTATTACTAAGTTGGCTAACGTTAATTATAACGCTAATGTTAGTAATTACTTTTCAAATTAATATTGTAAATTATCATACGCCAACAACAATCCAAATCCTAAAAACTTATCCTAGACCTAAACTCTAGGATGAAAACCAACTTCTACATCAAAACCCTAAAACCAAGGTAATCCAAACCTTAGGTTAAAACCTTGATCAAGAATATCATATAAAGCTTGAATCTGACGGTGTAACTTTACAATTGATGGTAGGGTTTGGTTCTAAGGAAACATGCATTCTCTAGACAACACTAGTAGGTGATCCTAAACATAAGGTGATGATTCTTCCCCCTGAGCTTTCCATTTTCCCATTAGTTTAAGTTATAGTTTTTATTAAATTTATAATTGATATCTCTCTCTTATAATCGCACGTGTTGGCTGGTGGAAATTGAATCGCTATATTGCCTGCTTAATATTTATCCTGCATATTTATCTATGCTTGTGGATTATTTGTGAATTACTTATGGAACTTAAACTAGTACACCAGTGGGAAACCCCCACCTATATGTGTACACCCATACTTGGCATGCAACCCGACTGGTTGTGATAGTAATGGACCTTTGACTTAGTGGTTATTAAATGGTGGTTTAAATTAACCAGTGATGTGGGCCTACCATCCAGGGTTATTGTGTCCAACGGTTTGAAAGGATGGTCTTTTATCGCATGATTTTGATACTCACCCTATGTGGCTTATTTAACATTTGCCTTATGTGTTTTGCTTTGATATCGCCTTATGTGTCTTTGTCCTGGTATTTTCCTTATATGGGTTCGATGTTTTTATATCGTGTAACCATGCAAAGGTAAGCCCCATATATTATAATAAGATTGGCCACTAGTTGACAGGTTTCCATTAAACATCTTAAGGTGGTAGTCTCATGAGTCGGGAATTGTGGTATGAGACACTATGCCCGAGCTGTCGACCTACGCTGGGCTCTGAGCTCCCCGTAGTGACCTTGAGCTTACCTAAATTGGCTAATTATAACCGGACTAATAACGGTTTGGTTAATCATGCATCCATAGCATGTTGGCGATGACGGGTGGCTAATTTGGATGTTGTAGTACGTGCTTTAGGATCTTTGGGATATCGTTTTGCTAACTCCCAGACCACCGACTATCGACCTCTGTCCGACTGGATAATTTTTCTAGGTCGATGTTTTGCATGAGCGACGAGCCCAAGTCCGGCTGGATGTGCATCCCCAGGCCGATGTGCATTCATGCATCTATGCATTTAAAAAAACTACATCATGTATTGTTTTGATTACCTTGTTGTTTTATAACTATGCTTACCTAATGCGGCGGTGTGTAATCTTGAGGGGAATTCACACTGAGCTGGCCAGTCATCCATCAAATATAACACCATACAGGTAGAATAGGTGGCCCAGATGATGTATATGATCAGACTTGATGAGGAGCTGTACAGGTGCCATGGATGCACGACCGTATTGCTAAGAGGAACTGCATGGTCATGTGGCTTACATTTATATGCTTTCTGTTATTTCTTATGTATACAAATCTGGTAATTATTAATGTTGAGACAATTGGTTTGTATAAGTCATTATGGGCAACCACTTGTATATTCTAAATGAAATGAAAATTTTTCCTTATGTTGATTTGTTCATTCTACGCTCATCTGCTTACTTCGATAAATGAAAAAAATATACACTCGAATTTGACCATCCTTTAAGGTTAACACTCGGATTTTTGGTAAACGAGTCATATACTCGGGTCCTGAAAACACGGGGCGTTACACGGGAACAGACATGCAAAAAATCACCACCGATTGGAGGAAGTCAATAACATATGATTGCTTGTCTCTAGTCCGTAGATGATATTTGTCCAGGGCATAAGAGGAATTTTAGAAAGATGTATTATACGATGTATTAATTTCATTATATATATCGTTGAATATACATTGTATGAGGTTTATAGTAATCTTTGAGTACAAAAAATTTTCATGTCTGTGCATTTCAGTCCGAGTTCCTTCTGTAATCACGATGGCCTTAGGAGGGTTGATCCGAGGGACGAGTTGACTGCAAAAGGGTCGATTAAAACTATATTGAGTTATCTTGCTGGTACTGAAATCATTATGCTGGCCAGCAAGATAATCCAATATAGTTTTAATCAGCCCTTTTACAATCAACCCATCCATCGGATCAACCCTCTCAAGGCTATCGTGATTAGAGAAAGAACTCGGACTGAAATGCACAAACATGGAAATTTTGATGCATAGGTGGATGTATAGCATACTTTGTAATTTTGGTGGATGATGAAATGAACTTTATACTTTGTCCCACTGTATTTTCAGTTTGTCTCACTCAATTTCCAGTTTGGCCCGCTCAATTTCCAGTTTGTCTCGCTCAATTTCCAGTTTGTCCCATTCAATTTTCAGTTTGGCCCGCTCAATTTCCAGTTTGTCCCGTTCAATTTCCAGTTTGGCCCGCTCAATTTTCAGTTTGGCCCTCTCAATTTTCAGTTTGTCCCGCTCAATTTTCAGTTTGGCCCGCTCAATTTACAGTTTGTCCCGCTCAATTTCCATTTTGGTCCACTCATTTTCATGGTTTGGCCCGCTCAATTTGCAGTTTGGCCGACTCAATTTGCAGTTTGGCCTGCTCAATTTCCAGTTTGTCCCACTCAATTTGCAGTTTGTCCCGTTCAATTTCCTGTTTGGCCTGCTCAATTTCCAGTTTGTCCCGCTCAATTTCATGCTTGCCCCCCTCAATTTCTACTTTTCGAAATTCCTCCATACTATAAGTTCTCCCGATGCAAATAACTGAAAATGATGAAAACATGTCATTTGACATAAAATCACTATTCATGCTTCAAAAAATCAGTACAGTGTAAGGCTTCGGTCTACACAAATCACTATCAAGGCCAAATATTGTTGTCGGTCGCAGAATTTGGTCAGGTGTTGTCTTCATCTACTACTTTGAAGATTTTCTTTACTTTTTTCATATTATGCTTAGGTGTCGACATGGATTTGTGAATGATGGAAATGTCCGATCTTGATTCAGGCCTACTACAGATTCAATAGAGTGCCTGAGAAGCACTTCCCTTGCAACCAAACGGCATTTAACAAAGGCTATGTACTATCATGAAGTTGATAGCAGTAAAGGATTTCTGAAGAGGTCTTCTCTCCTGAAGTTCCAACCGAGCATACCCTAGTTGTACCATTTGGTCAACATTTGGATGGATAAGATCATCTAACCAACATGATGTTCATGCAGTGACACACAAATGGTAGACTTCACTGAATGTGCAGCCAGCACCAAGGAGATAACAGGTGAATCAACGACCCACTTACAACAAGAACTAGTGCACTGCAATAAGAACTAGATCGATTTGGAAAGAAAATAGCATATTTAGAATTTCCAACAACATTCTCCAAATCCCCAATGTAAGTCGCAGTGACAACATGGATATCTCCAAAGTATAGTCCAGGAGCCTCGTATACTAATATATTTTTTGAGATTTGCCGATTCTTCCAGCTGACCACCTCTGTCTTGGGGGTTTAATCTGCGCACAATACTCCTTCATCCCCACTGAAATTTTTCACTCGCTATTGTCACGTACTGGATACACCGATTCGCTATACGTGGCCAAGTAATTATGCGCCGTATAGAATGGGGAGCAGTATGAGTAGTGAGGAAGATTGTAGTTTATACAGGCTGACAGGACATGAATACAAGGGTATCCCTTCACGCCAAACTCACGACATGTACATAAAAACTCACTGAGCTTCACCGTATCATTATAATCTCCAACAACATAGTACTCATCTCGAGAAATAGCATGGCAGTGAACATCTCGCGCCTTCTACACGATATCCTTTAACTGTTTCTCCGCCCATGGTGTCAATGGACCCATAAATGATTCCGCAGATTCTCGTCTCTTGTAAAACAATTCCTGTATCTTCAATATTTCAGCCTCTATCAATTTCGTAATGGGGTATTCGTGTGCTTCTTTGAAAAGGGCATTAACGCACTCAGAAATGTTTGTCGTGACCAAGTTGAATCTTCTTCCTGGAAAGTGAGAAGATGCCCATCTCTCATACCCGATTTCTGTCAGCCATGCATGTACTAGGGGATTGGCCATTTTGATATCATGCATTATTTTTTCAAATTCGGCCTTCCTGCAAGTCTTCACAGCCATCCAGTAATACATCTCCAACAACTTGTCATTAAAAGTGTCCACCACGTTTTTGTAGATGTGGTACGCGCAATACCCATAGATTGCACGTGGGAAGACTTGGGGAACCTCTTTCATTAGACCTTTATGTCGGTCGGATATAATGACAAGACCCTCCACAGACCCTAACACATTGTTAAGGTGGGTAAGGAACCAATTCTAACTACTGTCGTTCTCTAATTCCCCGATGCCAAACGTAACTGGAAATATATGATTGTCCCCATCTAAGGCCGTGGCGATGAATAGAACACCCTTGTATTTGCCCTTTAAGTGTGTCTCGTCAATGGCCAATACCCTCCGCAATGATTTCTGAAAACTTCGAATGCATTGTTCGAGAGCTACAAAACATCTCTCGAACCTGCAAGTCTGTTGGTTAACAAGCACGACAGTAACTGTCCCTTGGTTGGCCCTCCTCAACTCATACAAATACAAATGGAGTTGATTGTAGGAGTCTTTGTAAGACCCCATCACATGATTAATTGCAAGCTCCTTAACTCTCCATGCCTTCCAATAACTGATACGAATATTATATTTCTCTTACATGGCGAAGATAATATCACGTGACCTCAACCCTAGGCATTGTTTAATGCGGCTAATAACTAGATCACACACTAGCTTACTACTGGTTTGCCGGTGATTGCTCTTATCCATGCCATGCCGCACGTGTGTTTTGATGTATAAGTCCGTATTTTGAATATACTCGTATCATTCACCCGAGATGCATGAACCTTCCATTCGCATGCATCTTCGAAGTACACTGCAGTAAATCTGCTCGAATTTGAGTATATTACTCTATACTGGAAATTATTCCGAATTGCAAATTGGCTCAAAACATACTGGCACCGATTCTTGTCCTTAAACGTTTGCCTAACAGCTATATTGGTCGGTTCACATAACAAATCAGTATATTCCAGCATTTTTGCATTGGTGAGTGCATCATCATCAAACGGCGTGAGAACTTGACGAGTTATGAGGTTTGATGTTTTGGGAAGGTCTCGAAAGCAGAATGTCGCTTACACAAACAGATGGAATGGTGGATGATGATGGCAGATCTGCTGTTGATGCTAACAGTGGTGTCTTGTATTCATAATTATTGTTAATGTCAAGTGCACCACTGACTTGGCTAGTCACGACGTTTGACGTTTGCGGCGGCTCGGGTAATTGATCATTGCTTACTACCACTTGTAATGGAGAAGGATTGTATTTGAATTCCATGCCATACCCCTTAGTCACACTGTCTACATATGTTGTGGTATTGATGTGTTGCATTGTTTCGATGACTAACTGGATGAATTTATCCGAATGCTCAAACTGGTAAGACAAGAACTCTTTGACGTCATCGTCGTCTTCGATTTCGATTGGAGGCATTGATTTGTTAGTGCAATGATTCAATACTTTCATCCTAATATCACAATCTTCTGGTCTGCTCTTAATAATCTTGTAAATTCTAGATCGAAGCTCCTCGTACGTAGTCTCGAGACGTAACATCATTTGTTTTGATGTTCCACCCGTGTACGAGTATCACTTGTTTTCAAATTCTAACTCCCCGCCAAAAGAGCACATGATTCTTGCACCATTATCTGAAAACCATTACAATGACACATTATCAGTGAATCGTAAATCAATGGAACCATGTCATATGACAAAACTCGATTAAATAATGAAGGACCAACAGCTCAGTTTCTATTATAGATGAGGATGATAAAGAGCTTAAGGAAATGAATAGTAAGCTACGCGTTTATATTTCAAAAAAACAACCAGATCTTATACGGATTAGGCCTTCGTCGTTAACAAATGGTTTCAAGTGATGCTTGTTTAATTTTGTGACGCTATCTATCATGCCATTGAGCGAGGGAAGCATTATCAGTTTGAGCGGGGCATACATGAAATTCAGCAGGGCAACCTGAAAATTGAGCGGGCTAAAATAGAAATTCAGTGGGGCAAACAAGAAATTCAGCGAGAGTAACATGAAATTTAGCGGGAGTAACATAAAATTCAGCGGGGCAAACATGAAAATCTGCAAGGCAAATCATCAATTTGAGTAGGGCAAACAACAAATTCAGCGAGGCAAACTGAAGATTGAGCGGGGCAAACATGAAATTTAGCAGGGGTAACATGAAATTCAGCGAGGCAGACATGAAATTCAACGAGGCAAATTGAAGATTGAGTGGGGCAACATCAAATTCAGCAGGGCAAACAAGAAAATTAGCTGGTCAAACTGGAAATTGAGCGGGGCAAACATCAAATTTAGTGGGGAAACATCAAACTCAGCGTGGCAAACTAGAAAATCGGTGGGGCAAACATGAAATTCAGCGGGACAAACTAGACATTCAGCGGGGTAAACATGAAATTAAGCGGGGAAAAAATGATATTCAGCGGGATAAACTAGAAATTGAGCGGGGGAAACCTGAAATTGAGCTGGGAAACATGAAATTCAGCGGGGCAAACATGAAAATTGAGCGGGGCAAACATAAAATTTGAGCGGGGCAAACATGAAATTGAGCGGGACAAACTGGAAAATTCAGCGGAAAAATCCGAAACATTAGCGTGGCAAGCATGAAATTGAATGGTGCAAACTGAAAATTGAGTGGGACAAACTATAAATTCAGTTTTGCAAGCAAACATTAAATCGAGAGCGCATAGCATGATATTGAGCTGGGCAAACGATAAATCGAGTAAGCATATCATGATATTGATGTGGGCAAACAATATTTCGAGTGAGCATAGCGTGATATTGAGTTGGGCAAACATTTCTTCGAGCAAACATAGCATGATATTGAGCGGGACAAACATTAAATTGAACGAGCATTGCATGGATATTGAATGGGCAAACTGTAAATTGAGCGAGCATATGATAATATTGAGCTAGGCAAACATTAAATTGAGCGATCCTAACATTATATTTATTGAGGCAAACATTAAATTGACCTTATCTACCATGAAATTAAGTTGGGCAAACATTAAATTGAGCGATCCTAACATGAAATTTATCGCGGCAAACATTAAATTGACCTTGTCTACCATGAAATTAAGCGGGGCAAACATTAAATTGAGCGATCCTAGCATGATATTTATCACGGCAAACATTAAATTGACCTTATCTACCATGAAATTAAGCTGGGTAAACATTAAATTGAGCGATCCTAGCATAAAATTGAGCTGGGTAAACATGGAATTCAGCGAGCCTAAGCATGAGATCAAGTGAGCCCTAACGTGGAATTGAGTGAGCTTCAAATTAAATTGAGCGAGTTGACATGGATTAATTCAATCGATCAACGCATAAAATTAACTAAGCCTAACGCATGAAATTGACTAAGCCTAACACATGGAATTGACCAAACTTAGCATGCAATGCCATTGTACGAGTCTAGCATTTTTTTACAATATCTGTACCTCCAACTGCCACAGTACCAGTTAAATGTAGGTTGAAGAGAGGTGCTTTGGAGTGAGGGAATATTTTGAACCTTTTCAAGGATATGCAACCAGTTCGTAGGATTTTACGTAACCCTAGCCAAGATGAAAAATGACAAATGTAGAATAACGATATCTAGATGGATATCTAGATGCTTCACAAAGATTTCAATCAGGAAAATGAGAAGAAAACCCTTCGTACTTCAGTTCTTCGTTCCAAGAGAGTGTAGGGCTAGAGGCACCTGTTTTTTTCATCAAGGGGAGTGAAAGCAATGCAGTGAAAAGAGTATGGAAAAAGGAGGGGTATTTTCGTCCTGAAATTCGGTCTCCGCACGTGCAGGTCTAAGTTGCAAAACTATTGTTTCATAAAAACAGCTGGATAAAAGGTGGGGTCCACAGTCCTAAATTTCTCTTTCTCATTTCGTTTTTCAAATTTCAGAGTGCTGGCCCACTTATACGAAGGTTAGGAACATCCAATCCTTGTGTCCCATCCACGGTGCGGCCATAAGATGAAAAGTCCAGAACTGCATCTACGTTAGGATCCTTTTTATATTCGCACACCAGCCTTTTTGGACCATACAGTGAAAAAAAAAAAAAAAAAAAAAGAAAAAGAAAAAAGAAAAAGAAAGAAAAATCTGACTTTACCTGTTTGTAGTTCATGTATGTGGTCATTTTTTAGCATGTAAGTCACTGTCTGTTGATTGGACGATGATGGTGCTCGTGATATTTACAGGTTTTATTAGAGGTGGGACCACGAAAGCTGCCTGCTCAGAAATTCCGACTTTTCTTTGCATATCTTTCTTTCTTTAATGTGGAAAATATCCAAACTGGACGGCTAGGTTTCACTTCTACAGCCGTCGCAATGTTACTATCATCTGGTGGGTAAGCCAGTATAATGAATTGTAGGGTTCTAATGCATCAAATAAGTCCTAGTTCACTCGTGCCATAACAATGGGACCATGCTTTGTTAATCCATCGTTGGATAATAAAAAGATAATAATGAAGTTTCCTAATTGGATGATTTAGACCTCTGGTTTATGACATTTTTTGACATAACTATTTCTTGGTTGTGTAGTCCCAGTGAAAACATTTCAGAAAAATTGGGTTATTTTTATTTTTCTCAGCTTCCTCTAAGAAATGGCGACCCGCACATGGGAATGAGAATTTCCAAGCTGATTAATGATGGCAATGGACCGAGTAATCCCCCAACCCAATTCGCTGACATGGCCTTGGGCCGTCTTAGACCTACTAGCTTCTCCGTTGGTCTGGTTGGGCTTGGACTTCTGAAAATTCTTGTTAAAAGACAAATATTAGAAAGAAATTTTCTTTCTACCGTTTCCCCCACCCTTAGTTTCCCTTAAAATAGCCCCAGTATTTGTATGCCCTGATATTTTCCAAACTATGAGATTTTTAAGCCATTGATGGAGTAGACCACTTGGGGCCCATTTGGATACCACCAAATAAGTTACTTTTTCTACTTACAACATTAGATAAGTAAGCTTGGTTTATGATTATAGTTATAAGTAATTTTTTTACTTAAAAGTACTTAACAAGCATAAACTAAGACAAGTTAAAAGTGGCACAAGTATAACTTATCTTAAGCAACTTACTATCCAAATGGGCCCTTAGATTCACAGTCTGAATCACTGGGCCGTTGATTTGATGAGATACACTGGTAGTAGTGGCCGCAGTGATAATCTTGAAGATTTTATATAAACTTATGGCCCAAAAAACAATGGCTTAGGAGATGATTAATATTCAAAGTAAGAAGTCTGTTAATTTCATACATGAGTGGAGTGACGCAGATCCACACAGGGGCACACGTGCAAGCATAAAACACGTGTGTTATGCTTTCAGTAAAATCAGAAACAATGCTTAGATCTTCTGCATAAAACTTAATGTAATTTCACCCTTCAGGCTGGCCAGAACGTAGAAAGTAAATTGGCGGCTAATGTTTTATAGCCGTTCTTTTGTTTTGATATGTCATGGCCCACCTAAGGTGTTAGGCCTGATTTTATTTTTTTCCTTTTCTTTTATTTAATGCCAAAATATATAAACGGTGTAGCTAAGATCTCACACGTCGAAGGTGGTGCCAAACAACTTACTCATGGTATTCGGACACCGGTGCTCTTCCCACGCACGCCAATGTGGCATGTGAGCAAGAGATCCGGGCCGTTCATCAGGTACACACCACATTTTTGATTGGTGGTACAAAAAATCAGTTGATCATGGTCTGGAAAAGCGCTCGGATGTGGAACCATTTTCAACCACTTGTCACTATCCATATTTTCATATACGTGGTTAAGCATTTCCCAGATAAGCATTATTGAATAAGTCCATGACCTGACCACGCATGTCAATGAGAAACCTACAGGCAGCGATTTCACACCAACTTGTAAGCAGAATGCGTGATCCCAGCCGTCTGCAAGGAGGAGAATTTACGGGATCCTTGAAACGAGGCTTGAGAAATTTGGGACTGTGGACGGTTTGGACCTTATGAATAGATTGGATGGAAAATAAATGTTATGGTGGGCCCTACAAAATTTTTAACAGTGAAAATCAGTTTTCCCGCTGCTCTTTGTGGTGTGGTCCAGTTGATCTTTGGATATGATTTTTTTTTTTTTTTGGATAATGCTCCGAAATGATCTCGAAATATGGATGAACGTTGTGGATATAATAAATACATAGCAGTGGGGCCATGTAACTTTGATATCTTCTGAGCCGTTCGTACAATTTCGGTTGGAAGAGCGTCAGCGCTCGCCTTCGAAAGGAAGGGAGGGGTATTTTGGTCCTCAAATTCCCTGTCTGTACGAGCAGGTCTAAGTTCCCAAACAAAGTTTGTATTGTTTCATAAAAACAGCTAGATAAAATGTGGGGTCCACAATCCCAAATTTCTCACGAGGCTTTGAACTAAGACTGGGAGAATAGAAGACAACATCAACGTGGTTGGTACTCTTATACATAGCAAAACTCTGTGGTCCCCACCATAATTTATATACATTATCCACACTGTCCATTCAATTTTTATTTTTTTTAGAACATTTTAGGTCATAGGCCTAAAAATGAGGTAGATTCAAAGCTCAAGTGTACCACGCCACAGGAAGCAGTGGGGATTGAATGCCTACCATTTGAAACTTCTTGGGGCCATAGAAGTTTTGGATCAAGCTGATATTTGTGTTTTCCCTTTGTCCCTGTTGTAATAGGGATTAAATGCCTACCATTGCAAACTTCTCGGGGAGCACAAATGTTTTGGATCAAGTTGATATTTGTGTTTTCCCTTTGTCCTCAATGGTAGTGGGGATTGAATGCCTAACATTGCAAACTTCTTGAGGGCCTACAAGTTTTGGATTAAGCTGATATTTGTGTTTTCCCTTTGTTGGTGTCACAGCGGGGATTAAATGCCTACCATTGGCAACTTTTTGAGGGCATGAAAGTTTTGGATCAAGCTGATATTTGTGTTTTCATTTGTCCATGTCACGGTGACCTTATGAGCAAGTTGGAAGACAAATGAACATTATGGTGGGCCCTAAGAAGGTTCCGAGGCATCCTAATCCCCATTGCTTCCTGCGGTGTGGTCCACTTGAGGTTTAGATCTGCCTCATTTTTGGGTTCATACCCTAAAATGATTTGAAAAAATTGAATTGACGGCTTGGATAATACGCATACATCATTGAGGGGCCCATAGAATGTATATACAATACCAATATTGGAGCTGTACGTGTTCTGCACTACACAATCTGAGTCCTTGACACAATACACAGAGGTCTCTAATTCACGAGTATGGACCATGCCCCAAAAATTTATCGGACCGAAAATCTTTTACCTTTCAATTTTCCGGCCATGCTTCCGTAATCAAGACCACTGGCCCATTGTGTCCAGCTGTGGATGGACCATGCCTGAAAAATCTCTTGGACTGAATGAGAATGTCTGAGAATGTTTGAAAACCACCACACATTTGAGTGGTGAGAGCTTTTCATATATATACATTTACAGATTGTATAATGTAGCAAGTACACATAAATATTGATTACAAAATCAATGGAGAGAATTAGCTAAACAAACTCTTGTAATTGAGGGTCAATGGATGCCCGTATGAAAGGCCTTAGATTAAGGCAGAGGATCCTCAACATTGAAAATCTTTTACCTTGTAATTTTTGATAGGATTTTTTGTCTCGTGCTCGACCGGTCATGAGCCTCGCTCAACCGGTCGAGGGCGGGTGCACGACCAGTTGTGGAGTCTAGTCGTGGCTCGACTCAAAGTCCAGCGACTGTGAAATATTTTTCTCCGGAGTGCTCGACTAGTCGAAGGAGGATCTCGACCGGTCATGGGTGGCGCTCGACCGGTCGTGGACTCGGTATGACCAGTTGAGGTTACGAAGATTCGTTCCGCGATTTTGTGCAGATTTCGTTTCGCAAGTCCTTTCGCAACTAGGATGCAGAAAGGAGTTTCCTAAAACTTTAAATAGGAGGTACCTAGGGTTTTCTAGGTACGACGAGAGGGTTTCCTAAAGCTTTACAAGAGATTTGCTAAAGGGTTTAGGGCTATCAAAGGTGAGAGAGAGAGAAATAAAGAGAGAGAGAGGAAGCTTATAGGAAGGAGGTTATGCTCGTGGAGGTTATCTATTGTGCAATCTATATCTCAGCGCTTTTATGTCCTCATAATCGGTGAGATTTCTCCATTTTCTTTGTTTCTCTTATTGTTTATCCACTCTTGCGTGAGTGAAGAATGTTGTAACGTTCTACTTCATAGTGGATTGTTGATCTGGACGAGGTCCCGTGGTTTTTACCTCTTTGAGGGTTTTCCACGTAAAAATCTCTTGTGTGGTGTGTGGTTTATGCTTTGATTTATTTTATTGCTTTATTATCCATAATTCTGGTTTGTTTCGGGAGGCTAGATCCTAAGGTTTTGTGCAAGGTCCCCAACAATTTTCCCTACAACCATACAATTGAGAAGAACAATTATAGAAGTCCTAATTCAGCTGGAAAAAAAAACTAGATTCTTTTTTTTTTTTTTTTTAAACCAACATAAACTTTTATTCACAAAGAGGAAATGCTGATTACATTAAGGCAGAACTCGAGTAATAAAAATCCCAAGGGCAGCCCATCGTATAACCCTGACCAAAAGGAAGAAAAGAAAACCAAAAACATAAAGAAATGGAAACTCTTTAGATAGTATAACCCTGGCCAATAGGAAACAAAGAAAAAAGAAAACCAGAAACATAAAAAAACTGGAGTCCTTAGGATCTTTAATTTCAATCCAGGAGATTTTGGGTCGTGGCTTGTTTCAGACCACGGCCTCACATGAATCTAAAATAAGAATTGATTAACAGTAATTATTTATCAGAGATCATAGTTTATATAAACCATTTCTATCATTAACAAAATCTCTAATACATAATGACAACATAAAAATGCATAAAAGTCAACAATAAAATTTGATAAGACTCACTCAACTCGGCTTGAACCAATTTCAACATGACAGAAGCAAAACTCGGATTTGGTCAGATCTTATAAATACCACAAAAAAGAAGAAGAAATAAAAACTCTGAATCAACTTGACTAAGCTCAGAAAGAACTAGACGAAACTTAACTAGCCAACACTCGACGGGGAACGGATTGGGTAGTGACCCCGCCAGTAGCTAATGGCTAGTGGTCGGGGCTATGTTGGCCGCACTATGATGTATATGTTTCATCCATTCCATCCGTCCATTTTTCCAGATCATTTTATGATACTAGCCCAAAAATGAGATAGATCCAAATCTCAAGTGGACCATACATTGTTGATTGAACGCCAACCATTAAAAACTTCTTAGGGGCACGAAAGTTTTGGATCAAGCTGATGTTTCTTTTTTCCCTTAATCCAGGTCTATACGATCTAATCAACAGGTTGGATGTCAAATAAACATTACAATGGGCCTTAGGATGTTTTTAACGGTGGACATTCAATCACTACTGTTTTACCATGGTGTGGTCCACCTGAGTTTTATGTCTCATTTTTTTTATCATGGCTTAAAATGATATGTGAAAAATGGATGGACCGCGTGGATAAAATGCATACATCATGGCAGGGCCCACAGAGCACCGACCACTAGCCACCAGGTTACTAGCAGCATCACGTACTAGCCAAACCGCGTCCTACTCCATAATACTATTACATTATTATATTTTAATATTATTAAAAATATTTGGACAAAAACCTGAAGAAACTAGTCATAGCTACTCGACGAACTTTCAGGCCAGGTAGAGATTTTATTTTATTTTTCTAAACTATGCCATTGGCTGACTGGGTTTTATAGGAACCTTGCTGACTTGACGAACTTACAGGCCAGGTAGAGATTTTTTTTTTCTAAACTAGTCTAGCCTTGTTTGGTATTTTCTTCAGGTCCAATCAATTTGGTGCCTGACATCCGGTCCAGGATTTAAAAAACACAGCAGAAATGACTGCCACCATGGCGGTTAATGATATTCCACACGTAGAAATTTAAAGCTTCTATTAGGTGGGCCCTACACAATTAATGGTTTGGATTTACCTTTCATGAATGATGCATAGTGCCATCTTTTATTCTGCAAATTAAAGTAGTAGATGACAATTTCTTTGATCTTCACTATTATGGGAAGATCAGAGACATCTGAGCTCCGAGGCCCAAAGCTATTCAGAGCCGACTTAAGGCGTAAGACTGAGCTCAGGGTTATATGAATAGCCAGGGGGATGGACTTCCAACCTGACATTCGTTATACCTTCGCTCCGAGGCCCTAAGACCGGACGCCTAACTCAGAGCTTGGTATGATCCCGGCCGAGGCGATCGGGGTCGAGGCGATTGGCTCAGAGTGATCCAAGGCCAAGGCGGTCAGCTTGATGCGAGGCCATGACGGTAGGCTCCGAGGCCAGAGCAGTTGGCTCAGAGTAATTCGCTTGATGCGAGGTTGGGACGGTAGGCTCCAAGGCCAGAGTAGTCGGCTCGGAGTTATCTGAGGCTGAGGCGGTCTGATCCGATTTAGAGCGAGATTTATTAATGAAGGGGACCATGAGGTGTCCCACTATTGCATGAATGACGACGGTTACTCAACCGCCCACGTCTACACGATCACTGAGCGACGGGGTGGCCAGATCACCCACGGTATGTGGTGAATGTCCCAAGATATGCCTACTTATGCGGACACGCCCATCCTAAAGGAGTATAAGTATCATCTTTTGGGGATGAATGAGGTACGCAATATCTTGCACTCTCTCGATAATTTGGCTTAGACCCAGATTCCCTTAACCTGACTTAGGCATCGGAGGGTCCCCTGTTTAAGCGAAGGTCTCCTTTGCTCACCATTGCTGTGCAGGTTCAGGACTCAGAGGCGGTTCCGAGTTCGGAGCAGCTCCGAGTGGGGGGTAGTCAAGGTTTTGGCAGCAACAATCACCATCCATGGCTCATATTTAGACAATCATTAGGTGAGACAATGTATAAAAACAATGGAAAAATACATCCACCGTCTCTCTCTCTGAACGAATCTCTATGTGGGGTTCAGGCAACAACGTATAACAGGTCTAATGTTGTCTTTGGGATGGAAGGTCAGATCTTCTCGCAACTAGGTCCAACAATCAACGACCAATTGTAGACAATGGCCATCAATCAAGCAGAACTGGCAATTATCGTGAATGGAGATAAAACGATCAGGCAACAGATCTAGTCATGGACCCCACTGCTCTGACGCATATCAGAGGCATGATAGTTATCTCGATCAGATGATCATGAGCCACACTATGCCACAAGAATATCGCTGGATGATCACAGCAGCAGGCCTCTTGATCACAACGTTTGATTCCAGCAGATGTTGGTCATGGCTTTGAGACGGTTCACCGCAACAAATTTCACCATCAGATCAGTAGACGTTGTAAGGTTGGATCGTGCAGATGCAACAATGATCAAGGATGACACGTCTGAGGATCGACTACGGATCACAGGGCCTGCTTTAATTAATTAACGCCGAGCAGATGGAAGAAGCAGATCTGATGGTGGATGCGAATCACGGCTGAGATTGAAGATTCAGATCTGAGAAGAATCAGTGCAGATCTAATCTCTTGATCCTGGAAAACGATCAGATGTGCAGTCTATATTGGAGCGAATCAAAAACAAATGAGGAGAACAGATCTGAAATCTGTAACCAGCGGAGCAGAATAGAGATTGAAGATAGGCTTGCTGGATCCGAACATAGAGGATGCCGGATAGGTTTCCGGCTGCCGGAATCAACGGAAGTCACCGCAGGAACTCTAGATCTGTTGCAGCGATTAGGGGGCGTTTGGATCGTAAGTTGCTTAAGATAAGCTACTTATTCCACAGGTAGCTTATCTTAGTTTCTACTTGTTAAGAAAATAAAAATATGTTTGGCAAACAACATGCTTATCGGGTTCTCCTTTCGTTGGTCTCTCTTGCTGGATGCCTCTCTTCAGCAACTAATAAAAAGTAGAAAAGCTAAAAATATAATAATAATAATAATAATAATTGAAGTGATTACATACTTTTAAGTTAAAAAGTTACTTATAAAACTAATCATAAACCAAACCTACTTATTTCAGACAAGTCACTTGTCTACTATTGTAAGTAGAAAAAGTAACTAATTTGGTGGTATGCAAACGGGCCCTAAAAGGCCAACAATTGCTCTCTGATAGGGCTGTACATTGAGCCGAGTCAAGTCGAGGTGGGTCAAGCTCAGCTTGGCTCGTCCGTGCCCTCCTCGAGTTCGAGCTTGGCCTCGAGCTTACAATTGGAGCTTGGCTTGTTTGCTAAACTTTTCGAATCGAGCTCGAGGCGAGTTTACTTCGAGTCGAGTTTGCACCCAACTCAGCACCTAACTCACACCTGACTCAACCCAACAACTTGACCTAACTAACCTATATATATATATATATATATATATATATATATATATATGGAAAAGGTACAATGCGCTCGAGGTGATTTTAACATCCATGAGGTCAAGCTGTGTGGGCCCCACCGTGATGCGTTTCGAACATCTACCCCATCAGTCAGATGCACCATTATATCATGTGCCTAGGTCTCAAAAATCAAATCAATCCGTGACTTGTGTGGGCCACACCACATACAAAAGTGGAGAGGGGCCGTGCACCATTAAAACATTCATAACCATTTTTGAGGGCCCACTGACATGTGGTTTGCAAATCGAGCCTATCCATTATGTGTGTCCCACTTGAATGAGGGTTCAGACCAAGTTTCAAGCGCATGCAAAACTCAGGTGGGCCCCACCAAGTGCTTTTATATGTTTTAACAGTGTCTTCACATAATTTTAGATGGTATGGCCCACCTGAGTTCCGTATACGGCTGATTTTTGGGGTATCCCATAATTTAAAGGGTACCCATCAAATGCACGGTGTTGATGGTCGAACCGCATCATGGTGGGGCCCACACAGCTTGACATCACGGGAGCTTATCGTGAGGTCGAGTGCATAGTACCTTATATATATATATATATATATATATATATATATATATATATATATATATATATATAGGTAGGCATCGAGCCGAGTTGAGTCGAGGTGGGCCAAGCTTGGCTTGGCTTGTCCATGATGTACTCGAGTTCGAGCTCGAGCTCGAGCTTGGCCTCGAGCTCAACATTGAAGCTTGGCTTGTTTGCCAAAGCTGACGAGTTGAGTTCGAGTCAAGCTAGTGGTTCAAGTTGAGTCGAGTTTACCTCGAGTCGAGCTCGAGCTTGTTGGGTGAGAGAGTAATGGATTCTGTTCTTGATCCTCCTCCATTGATGAAAAATTCAAAAAATCTTAAGAGAATCAAAGCAAAACCCAATGAAAAAACCAACAAAGCTTCGAATCGAATGAGGAAACCTGCAAGAACCGATTTGTTCTTGATCTTCTTCCACTAGCAGAAATCCAAGTACTAAAAAAGAAACAGAGCAGAACACAGATCAGAAATTCAAGTAAAGAGCTCTAGCCAATCAAATCATTGGATTTCCTTGAAGCTCTAACAAATCTGAGAAGAACCCATTTCGAATTTCTTGGGTTTATTGCTTAAAAAGTATATATCAAGAGATTGAAATCATACTATTGTGGAGCCAAAATGAAAACTAGTGGTGGTGGTCGGGGCGAGCATGCGGCTGGCAGTGGGCAGAAAAAGAGAATAAAGGGAAAGGGAAGGGGGTGTGTGCGGTCGGGTAGAGACTCTGGGTTTATTTTTTAATTTTTTATTTTTAAGTTTAAACTTAAAACTTATATTAATATAATATATATATATATATATATATATATATAATATATAATATTTAATATATTTATTAATCGGGCCGAGTCGAGCTCGAGCTTCAAGTCGAGTCGAGTTCGAGTCGAGTCGAGTTGAAATGCCCCTTGGTCGAACTTGGCTTGAACTCAACTCGAGCTTCAAATAATTAGCTTGGCTCGGCTTGAATCGGCCATTTAAGCCGAGTCAATCCGAGCTGACTCGAGCCGAGTCGAGCGAGCTTTTCGATATAGCTTGACTCGTGAACAACCCTATATATATATATATATATATATATATATATATATATATATATATATATATATATATATATATATATATATATATATGAGTCGAGCCGTGTCGGGTTCGAGTTAAATCGAGTCAAGCTCTACTATGTTTAAACTTGACTTGTTTTCAAAACGAGCCGGGTCATATGAAGCTTGGCTCGCCTTGAGTTATCGTTCGAGTCGAGTTAAGTCAAGCTAGATCGAGCCAAGCCGAGTGAACTTTTCAAGCTAGCTTGGCTCGTGTACAGCCCTACTCTCTGATACCATGATAAAACTAGAAAAAGCATGCTGAATAATTTAATTACAGCTAATTAATCTAAGCAAAAAGGGAAAATATAAATATATAAGAATTTTGAATTTTCTAATAAATTATAAGGCATTTTCCTCCCTCTTTTGCCTGCTGTGTGGCCCACTTGAATTTTGAATCTGCCTCATCTTTAGGCTCACCACCAAAATTGATCAGCCAAAACTTGTGGAGTGGGTGGATTTGTGACAAACAACAGGACGGTGGCCCCACCTAGCTTCGGCAATCACATGAAAAGACGTCACAAATGAAAGTTATGGTGACCTGCTGCATAACCTCAATTGTCCGATGCTTAGCAATCCAAAGGGCATCCATTACAGGAAAACACAACAATGCATATAGTGTTTCTTAAGAAATAATGAATTACAAACTGTGAATAAAGCAAGGGAAACAGAAGAACATGCGCGTCTTACCACCCGTTTGGAAGTCCCCAAAAATTGCAACTGTTGTGCAGTTTCAGCAGAACTAAACCACATGCGTTTGGGCTGGGTGAGAAACTGGAACCACACCCAGTCCATTGCAAATTGGGGAGCATCCAAACAGTCTCCTAACATAAAATGAGGTATTGATGCTGTTTTATCAAATGGGATCAGACAGAAGTTTTTTTGTTGCGGATTCTCTTTCTTCATCTTTACTCTGTAGAGACACAGACGAATCCATCCAGCGCCCTTCCATTGATTCATCTTTACTCTGTAGAGACACAGACGAATCCACCCGGCGCCCTTCCATTGATTCATCTTTACTCTGTAGAGACACAGACGAATCCATCGGCGGCCCTTCCATTGAAATGCTATTAATTTGGCTGTCCTGAGAGAGCGTCTCAAAGGCCTTAAACCTCTAACCATCACTCGACGAAGCAGGCTTCATGGTCGGGACTTGTATGACAGTTTGTCCCTCAAGCATGCTAACCACAGCAGACATAATAGGCCTGACAAGAGGAGAGAGGTTGGTGCACAGCAGAGCCAAGTTCAGCATCCTTAATGCCTCTTCTTCTGAGTAGTCTGATCCGAGGACTGGGTCAACCAGTTCTAAGAGTCTTCCCTTCTCATGTAGGACACAGGCCTGCAATTTCCACACAGGAAAACATTACTATCTTTTGATGATTATTTTTGTTGATGCAAAAATCTGATGCACCTCCTTCTGAGTCGTCACCTGCACAGGAAAGATTGAAAGGGGACCCTGGCTAGAGCCGGGGAACTTTTGATGCTTAAGTTAGTAATGGGTTTAGGAAGAAGGTGTTTTCGGAGTGCCTTTTTTGCGTACCTTTGATCCAAGAGAGTCTGGCTTTTATAAGAGTGAGAGGTCCCGGCGTATGGGGATTCTCTCCCTGATTTCTAGGAGATTTGATTTGATTACGGATTTTACCCGATCCCGAGATTCTCGGGATGGGATATCCTTATACTGGATTTTCGGGACAGTATTTAGGTCTACACCGTCTCTTCCTTACTTGGCTCGGCCTTACCTGACTTTGGCAGCAAAGGAGTCTCGGCTGGCTACAAAGATGGAGCTTTTTGCCTTCTGTCGGACGAAACAGAATCGGTTTATGGCCAATGTCCTTTCTTAATCCGATAGCCGACACTGTAACCAGCCTAATGTGGGTTGGTTTTATGGTCGGTCTGAGCTAAGTCTCTCCTATAGACTTCGTCTTGTCTCGGTCCGACCTGTTGTCTCGAAACCTCGGACAGTGTCAGTAGAGGTGGTTCATTCCATAACCGGGTCTCCGGACTTGTCTTATTTTTTCCCCAACAGTAAGCCTCCTACTCCTTGTGTTAGCTATGTCGACACTAAGGAGTAACGAATTTTTAAATCGGTGTGCCCTGGAGACTGAGGTTATGATGGAGCATTTAATACTTCTTGTGTTGCTCCTAACGTATGTCGGTTCGTTGCCCGATGTCGCATGAGGGGACAGCTATCAGAACGTTTTGTCCGCTTATGAGCGTCCGACACGTGGCGAGGGCATTACATGCGTCAGTCGGCGTGTGCCACGTGTCAGATGGGGGAGTCGAAATAGGCGTCGATTCGACTCCTCCTTAAATGTCTTTGCCACGTGGCAGAGCTATATAAGGAGGAACGGGACTCATTGTCTCATTTTCGCCTGTCCGCTCCTTCTTCGTTCAATTTCTTCTCTTCACTGTCCCCATTTTCTTCGCCATTTTCATATCCCTTTTCCCCCTTACTTCCTTGTCTGTGTGCTTTTCGCCTCTCCGGTAAGTTCTCTCCCTCCCTTTCCTTTTAACTCTTTAATGGTAATGCATTCTTTAAGTCCCCGGGAAGGGATTTTCAGTGATGAGGACGAAATGAGACATCTCTGGAATGTCTCGGAATCGCCCTCATTGCTGGTGGAGATGGCGATTAGTGCCAATGAAGCTTTCCAGTTCTCTGAAAGAATGTTTGGAACTTTAGCGGAACGTCCGGCTTCGGCAGGTCCTTCTGACGGAGGAGCGCCTCTGGTAATTGCTCGACCATCTCCCTCCTGGGATGGTCGCGATTTTCCAAGTCGCCATGCAATGTGGCTTGCGCCTGCCCCTTCAACCCGTTGCTCTGGGCTTTCTTTCCCGACTCTAAATTGCTCCTGGGCAGATAGTTTCGAATGGGTGGAGGAACTTGTTCGGATGTTCAGTGTTGTGGGCTGAGGCAGAGCAACCCCCACTGACCATTAACGAGTTCCTCTATCTGTACCAAGTACGGCCAAACCCTCAGCAACCCGGCCGGTATTTTTTGAGCGCTTGGTTGAACCAGGGCGGCTATTTGATTACCGACCCTCCTACCTCCAACAAGCACTGGAGAGAGGGGTGGTTCTGGGTATGCGGTTGCTGGGAGACTGCCGAGCCTGGGCTATTTGAACCTTGTGTTCCTCGGGCATTCTCTAAAGCAGCTGACTCGGCATGTTCTTCTTGTGTCTCTCCTTACTATGATTCTTCTGAGTCTGACTGAATGTGTTTTGCAAACATCCCCAAGAAAAGGACGAAGTTAGGAGCCAACGCTTTAGCTCGGATCAAGGAACTAAGGGTGCTAAGTCCGGAAGATCGGTCTTGGAAGAATCTTCTTCAGCCAGAGCGTCTTCTTCTCTCGGGCCTAGATTCTGCCGTGATAAGTATCCTCTTTTCACACACTTTTTTTTTTTTGGCTTTTTACATAATTCTGTGCTTCTAATGCAGATATGGCTGAAGCTCGACCTCTTCTGAAACCAGCTTCTAAGATGAAGGCTCCTCCGAGGTCGATGCTTCTGTCGGAGCCCCGGCCTTCGAAGAAGGCAAAGACGGCTCCAAAGGCTAAGGAGCCATCCGCCCCGGTCGCCCCCACCCCGGTCAGCCCGACCGTCGTCGTACTCTCTGACCCTGAAGAAAGGGCGGAAGATGTGGACGCACATCCCACTGAGTCCTAGGCGGCTCCCGAGTCAGGACCAGTTGCAGAGCGGGACTCGGAACTGAGAGAGGAGCATGGAGGGGAGGCTTCAAGAGGGGGATGACTCAATAGGAGCCTTCGCCTTTCCAGCGGGTCGTGTCGGGGATGGTCCCTTGGGCCATCGCTCATGGGAGCGAGAGAGATTTTGCTAGTCTCTACAATGCCCCTTCGTCACAAACTCTCGGTCATGCGGCAAAGATACTCCTTGAGGTAATGTTTGTGATCTCTCTTTTAGTTTGTGATTTTTCGTATTGGTGACTTAGTCTAGCTTCACGTGCTCCTTTTGCAGTTAGCCCCTTGCTTGGTTAAGGCCTGCTCAGACCTAACTGCGACTCAAAAGCTGGTAGCTGAGGTGGAAGCAAAAGTCGAGGTTGCCTTGATTCGGGTTCTGTCGGGAGACCTGAGACTCGCTAGGAAGGCCACCAATGACGCTAAAGCCGAATGCGCTCGCGTGACCTTGCTACTGACAGAGGCTCAAGAAGAGAGTCGACAAATCCACCAGGTTCATGCCTCTTACACGGATAAGCTGGCTCGAACCAAAGCTAAGGCTGAGGTGGCTATTCAGAGGGCTATCGACAAGGCCAAGGAGGCCACGGAGGCCAAAGATCGGGCCGTATAAGCCTTTCTCGAATCCCAAGAGTTTGAGGAAGAGAGGGATCGCTTGTATCAGAGTGGGTACACGGCTTGTATCCATATGATGAAGCAATCTTTTCCCGACCTTGATCTTTCGGGATTTGATGAAGGTGCCTCTGGATCCGAGGGGCTGGAGGCCGCAGGGTCTGTTGATGCTGCGGCTGGTATTGAGGTCGAGTCCGAGGCTGCTCCAGACGGTGGTAATAGTTGAGTCTATGCCACCTCCTGAGTTAGCTCCTGATGAAACTTAGAGCTCCATTTTTTGGCACTCACACCGGTTCCATTTTTTGCACTCACACCAGCTCTCCAAACAGACCGAGCTCCAGGGCAGGCTCAAGATTATCCACAACCAAGGAAGAAGCTCGCGTGTCATGGCCAACCTTTCCTTTTGCTTTTAAGCCTTTTATTCTATTAATGTAATGACAAAGTAAGATGTAACTCGATGTAATAAACATACTGATGACTGAATATACTAGGTTTTTTCTTTTATTCATTTTGACTCAGTTTACATGCTTGTCATCTTTGAGTTTTTTCGAATGCTTTGCTCGGCCGACCTAGGGGTAGTAGATTTTTAGATGCTTGACATTCCAAGGATGACGTAGTAACTGTCCGGTCAGGTCTTCCAATCGGTACGTTCCTAGTCGGAGGGTGCTTGAGACGATGTAAAGTCCTTCCCAATTGGGTCCTAATGTGCCTGCACCAACTTCCTTGGTGTTGAGGAACGTTTTTCGGAGAACCATATCCCCGACTCGAAATTCCCTGACCTTAACTCGGGCATTGTAGAACAGAGCTACTTGTTGCTGCCGAGACACCATTCGTAGCCGAGCTCTTTCCCTTTGTTCATCCACAAGGTCGAGTCCGAGGGCTAAGAGTTCTTCATTATCCTTTTCATTAAACGAACTGACTCGGGTTGAAGGCAACCCGATCTCTACTGGAGTGACAGCTTCCGAGCCATAAGCAAGGGAGAACAGAGTTTCTTCCAAAGCAGTTCGAGCTGTGGTTCAGTATGCCCACAATATCTTAAGGAGTTCCTCAGCCTATGCCCCATTGGCTTGGTCAAGCTTAGTTCAGAGATGCTGTTTGATGATCTTATTGACTGCCTCAACTGGTCCGTTTGTCTGAGGATGATGGGGAGATGAATACACATTCCTTATTCCAAGATTGTTGCACATCTCTCGAAAGCTCCTATTGTCAAACTGCTTTCCGTTATCAGTAATAATAGTCCGGGGTATCCTGAACCGACAGACAACGTTTTTCCATACAAAGTCCGTGATCTTTTGTTCGATTATCTTTGCCAACAGTTCTGCCTCGGCCCACTTTATAAAGTAGTCCACTGCCACGACAACAAACTTAGTCTGGCCTTTCCCTATAGGGAGTGGTCCGATTATGTCAATCTCCCATTGTGTAAAGGGCCAAGGACCGGTCATAGTAGTTAGTTCTTCAGGAGGTTATCTCGGGATGGCCGCGAATCGCTGGCATTTGTCGCATCTCTAGATGAGCTTACGAGCGTCGTGCTGGATAGTCAGCTAGTAATATCCATGACGTAAAGCTTTGTGCCCGAGTAATCGTCCTCCTGAATGATTTCCACAGATCCCTTCATGTACTTCCTGCAGCACGTAATCGGCTTCACAGGAATTCAGGCATCGTAAGAGGGGAGCATAGTAGCCTTTCTTGTAAAGCACCCCGTTGAGCATAGTAAAACAGGAAGCTCGGATCTTCAGTCATCGGGCCTCAGCACGGTCCTCGTCCAACTCTCCTTTGTCGAGATATCGAACGATCGGATCGAGCCAAGAAGGTTCCGAATCAATTGTATGAATGGTCGAGCTAACTGGTTCATTGATACTCGGTTTAGCGACGTACTCGATTGGAACGGATCTGGGAATGTCATCTTCATCGGCAGAGGCGAGTTTCGCTAGTAGGTCGGCTTTGGCATTTTCTATCTGAGGGATCCGAGTGACGACACAAAGCTGAAAGCCGGCAATCAGTTCTTTAGCTTTCTCCATGTATGCTTTCAACTGTTCTTTCTGTATTTGATACACATTGGTAACTTGGTTAACAACTAGCTGTGAATCGCTGACAACATTGAGATGCGTAACACCCAAATTGGCGGCGAGTCGAAGGCCGAGCAATAAAGCTTCATATTCTGCTGTATTTTTCAAGGTTTGAAATCTAAGTCTTAAGGTATACTGCATGTATGTCTGATTGGGAGTCTCTAAGACTATTCCTACCCCGCTTGCCTTAGAGTTGGAGAAGCCATCGACATACAACTTCCAAGGTATTGGGTCGAGCGTTGACTCGGGTGAAGTGGACGTCGATTCTTCACTAGGCTCGGTAACATGCTCTGTTATTGAATCAACTTGTGGTGTCACTTCAGCAATGAAGTCAGCCACGGCTTGCCCTTTGATTGCTACTCTCGGCTTATACTGAATGTCGAATTCGTTGAGTTCAATCGCCCACTTCGTAAGTCGGCTGGATGCTTCTGGTTTTTGTAGAATTTGACGCAGTGGGAGATCGGTCATGACGATAATTGTATGAGCTTGAAAATATGGCCGAAGTCATCGTGAGGAGACTACCAGGACTAAGGCCACTTTTTCTAGGAGCAGATACCTTGTCTCTACCGGTAGTAGTGCTTTACTGACATAATAAACCGACAGTTGCTTTCCTTCATGTTCCCGTATGAGAGCCGAGCTAACTGCTGCTTCGGACACTGCAAGATACAACAGCAGAGCTTCCCCTGGTTCGGGTTTCGATAAGAGAGGTGGAGATCCGAGATAAGACTTCAGTTGTTAGAACGCTGCTTCGCACTCTTCCGTCCAATCCACCGATTGTTGTCCCTTCAGTTGTTTAAAGAATAGAAGACATTTGTCGGTAGCTCGGGAAAGGAAACGATTGAGTGCG
Source organism: Magnolia changhungtana (assembly GCA_030180095.1). Taxonomy (NCBI): domain Eukaryota; kingdom Viridiplantae; phylum Streptophyta; class Magnoliopsida; order Magnoliales; family Magnoliaceae; genus Magnolia; species Magnolia changhungtana. Next base: position 4,165,641 of record JASAUF010000396.1, on the reverse strand, counting down.
GCTACTCATCCAGTCAGCCTTTGTATGTCTTTAATTGTTTTTGGAAACTCTATGTCAAGCAATGCCTTTATCTTCTCTAAATTTACCTCGATTCCTCGTTGGCTAACCAGGAATCCGAGGAACTTACCCGAGGTTATGCCAAAAGCACACTTACTCGGATTCAATTTCATTTGGAACTTGTGTAAGGTTAGGAACATCTCTTCTAGGTCGGCTACATGGTCGGTCGCATGTATGCTTTTGACGAGCATGTCGTCAATGTACACTTCCATGGTTTGGCCGATTTGCCGAACGAATATTTTGTTCACTAATCTTTGATAAGTTGCTCCGACGTTTTTTCACTCCAAACAGCATCACTCGGTAATAATAAAGACCTTTGTCAGTGACAAAGATAGTTTTAGATTTATCAGATTGATGCATTACAATTTGTTTATATCCTGAATAAGCATCCATAAAACTAAGAAGTTCGTGCCCCGCAGTGCTATCTACCAATTGATCGATCCTCAAAAGAGGAAAACTATTCTTTGGGTAGGCTTTGTTTAAGTCGGTATAGTCGATACAGACTCGCCACTTCCCATTGACTTTCTTCACAAGTACGACATTAGCTACCCATTTTGGGTAGTATATCTCTTCTATGAATTTGGCCTTGAGGAGCTTGCTGACCTCTTCTTCAATGATAGCATATCTTTCAGGGCCGAGCGGACGTCGCTTCTATCGGATCGGCCGGTAGGTCGGATCGATGTTGAGTCGGTGAGTGATTACGGATGGGTCAATTCCCGGCATGTCTTTATGGCTCCATGCAAATATGTCTCCGTATCGTCGGAGCAGGGTTATCAAGTTGTCTTTCAGTGGCGGTCGCAGAGACGAGCCAATTTGCACCGTTTTAGATTCGTCTGTCTCGACCAGAGGTACCGAGATAAGATCTTCCACTGGTTATCCTCGTTTGTGAGTCTCGATTCGGGGATCCAGTAACTCTATCACAGATACCTCGGCTGGAGCTTTTACGGCTGTTGCATAGCAACGTCTTGCATCTTGTTGATCTCCTTTGACGACTCCTACTCCCGACTCAGTCGGAAATTTCATAGAGAGGTGATACGTAGATACAATGGCCTGAAGGAGACTGAGAGAGGGTCGGCCTAGTATAGCGTTGTAAACGGACGACTGATCGACTATCAGAAAGTCTACCATCATTATTGCCTGATGCGGAGAGTTCCCAGCAGTGAGTGGTAGCGAGATGACTCCTTCTGGGAGTATCTGTCCTCCTGAGAATCCGATTAATGGGGTACGAACCGTTCGTAATGCAGATCGTTCAACACTCATTTTATCGAATGCCTGAGTGAACAACACATCAGCGGACGATCCTATGTCGACGAGTATGCGGAACACCTTTCAATTTGTGATAGTGAGAGTCACGACCAACGCATCATCATGAGGGTGCCTCGGGCATCTTCATCAGTGAATGAAATGCAGTACTTCTCTCTTTTCTTTTCCTTTGAAGGTAGGGATAAGATTAAGACCTCGGACTCGGGCCGATTGATGCTCCTAACATGATTCTTCCGAGCATTGTTGGAGTCACCTCCGCCTCGGGGGCCACCAACAATCGTTCGGATTTTCTTTGTGGGTCAGTTGTCCCCCTGGTGTTCTTCTGCTGACCCAGTTCTTTCGACGTGTTCTCTGAGTCGGCCTTCTCAGATGAGCCTTTCAATCTCTTCCTTCAGATGATAGCAATCACTCGTATTGTCTCCATGATCGCGATGGTAATGGCAATACTTGTTCTTACTCCGTCGGTTAGGATTGCTTCGGAGTCTATCTGGCCAGTTGACAAATCCTTCACCCTTGATTTCCATCAGCACTTGCTCTTGAGGCTTGTTGAGTGGGGTATAGGTTAAAAACTTTTGGTCGGGTTGCTTGCCCGCCTTGCGTTCGTCGCGCGTTCGGTCGTTCTTACACTTCTTTCCTCCGGTCGAGTCAACTTCCTTTTTGGCTGACTCTTTGGCCGGGGTTTTTGCGTTCTGGGCGGCCTCCCGCAAGTTCCGTATTTCCTCGACATTTGCGTACTTATCAGACCGAGTCATGAATTCAGCCAAGGTCTCAGGCGGATTCTTGTCCAAGGATGCTAGAAACGGCTTGTCCCTAACACCTTGCATGATGAAATTGAGTGTTGTTTCTTCCGAGTGTTTCTGGACTTGGAGCGACTCAAAATTAAAGCGCTTGATGTAGTCTTTCAATAACTCTCCCTCCTTCTAAACTATGTTGTTTAGATGTGCGGACGGCTTCAACTTTTTCTTTCCACCAATGAAATTGGCGAGGAAAGCGTTGCTGAGTTCCGCGAATGAGCTGATGAACTTCGGTTTCAACTGTTTGAACCAAAGTCGAGCTACATCGGCTAAAGCGAGGGAGAAAGCTCGGCACATTACGGCATCCGAGGCATCATGCAATTTCATGTATGTTCGAAAGCACTCGATGTGCTCAATTGGGTCGGTTTTGCTTGTGAAAGGTGTAATTTGCGGGAGGCGAAACCTTTCCAGCAGCTGAGCCTGCATCACTTCATCAACGAATGAGGACGCTTTTGTTTTGATCCTGGTTGGTTGTGCATCTGACTATGCCTCATGTCCCCCATCTTTTCTCGTACTTCTTTTTTGAAGTCCTGAAGGTCAGCTTTCCACGGTTCGTCGCTTTCCGCCGTACTTTCAACACGAGGCCGACTGCGCCTCCTCCGATCTATCTCATGTCGAAGATCGGTGGGGGGCAGTACGACAGTAGCTGAATGAGTAGGCGTTGGTTCGGGCGGACCATGGGGCTGACTCGATTGAGGGAAAGATCGCGGAATGGTAGGCTGAGGGTTGGCAACCGGTGGCGGAGCGTTTGTTGCCTGATCTTGATGAAGCAGCTGAACTTGCTGGCGATGCATCTGTTCCCACAGACGGCGCCAAACTGTTGATGCAAAAATTTGGTGCACCTCCTTCTGAGTCGTCACCTGCACAGGAAAGATTGAAAGGGGACCTTGGCTAGAGCCGGGGAACCTCCAGTGCTTAAGTCAGTAATGGGTTTAGGAAGAAGGTGTTTTCAGAGTGCCTTTTTTGCGTACCTTTGATCCTAGAGAGTCTGGCTTTTATAAGAGTGAGGTCCCGGCGTATGGGGATTCTCTCCCTGATTTCTAGGAGATTTGATTTGATTATGGATTTCACCCGATCCCGAGATTCTCGGGATGGGATATCCTTATACTGGATTTTCGGGACGGTATTTAGGTCTACACCGTCTCTTCCTTACTTGGCTCGGCCTTAACTGACTTTGGCAGCAAAGGAGTCTCGGCTGGCTACAAAGATGGAGCTTTTGCCTTCTGTCGGACGAAACAGAATCGGTTTATGGCCGATGTCCTTTCTTAATCCGATAGCCGACACTGTAACCGGCCTAATGTGGGTCGGTTTTATGGTTGGTCAAGTGACTTCTAGCATTTGGGCATTAATCAGCCCCCTTGGACATTTCTGCCTCGTTAGCCGAGTCAACTTTATACGTCCTATATATTTTGCCTATGGCTCTTGACTATTTAAATCTCGGTCAGGATTCATTTCCTGCAATCCGAGCTAAGTCTCTCCTATAGACTTCGTCTTGTCTCGGTCCGACCTGTTGTCTCGGAACCTCGGATAGTGTCAGTAGAGTTGGTCCATTCCATAACCGGGTCTCCGGACTTGTCTTATTTTTTCCCCAATAATTTTCATTTTAGTTGAGCAGAAACCGCAGAGATGTTGAAGAGGCATTTTGGTTTGTTTCTTCCCCTTCTTTTTCTTTTAGGAGTTTTACAGAATACCACCTCATTAATGTATTATTTACATCCCAGTGCTTTTTTCAAAAAGGTTTTCAGTAAGTTTCCTCGCTAATGTAACTATTTATCTGAACAAAAACCAAGCTAGCTCAGTTAGCTCGGCCGGTTCGGCCGATTTAGCTCACCTTGGTTCAGCTCGATTAGCTTGTTTGAGCCGGGCCAAGCCTGATCTGCATGCCAGCCCGGTTTGGTTTGGCTCCAACCTTGACTTGGTTCGGTTTGGCTCAGCCAAGTATGAATGTAGTAGTATAAAAAAATAATAATAAATAAATAAAAACTTTTAAGTTTGAATGTTTGAATAGAGTATTGCCTTACATTTTGTTTAGCTTATCATAGATTCTAATTCATAAGCTTATTTAATAGGGTTAAAGATTTATTGTTAATTTATTCTTCACTTCACTTCTTTTGTTTACAATTATAAGATCAAATCAATTAAATTAGCTAAACTCAATCTTACCAAAAACAAAAACTCAAATCAGCTCAAACCTAGCTTGAAACTTGCTAGAACTCGAATCAGCTCCTACCTGGCTCAAGTTGAGCTGACTAGGTTGGCTCAAGGATCAAGCCAATCCGAAGTTGAGTCAGGCCCCTTGGCCGAACGAGCGGAGTAGAGTTAGGGTAGAGCTTGGCCTGATTCGGCTAATGTATAGTTCTACTTATCATTATTGGAATACCTTCAGGTGTATTTTTAATGCACGCTGCGTGGGATGCGAGCAACAGGGTCAGCAGCTTGGGTTGTCCCCACCATGATGTTTATGTGAAATTCACCGTGAACAATAGTTGCGTCCCCACAAGTTACGCCCAAAGACCAAACATCAACTCCATCCATCATTCAGGTGGGTCACATGATTGGAAATAGTGTACAAGGCAATGCTCACCTTCCACTATGTTTCCCTCTTGGTGTGGCCCACTTGGATCACTAATGGTCCTGATTTTTAGGCCGAAGCCCAAAATTTTGATGTGGACTCTAATGGTTGGAGTGGAATTCCTATAATCATTATGGTGGGCCTTGTAAAAACTAAGGTAGGTGTCTCTCCCAAATGCTCCCTTTGGTGTGGCCCAACTTAATCACGTCAGCTTTTTCTTTTTCTTTTTTGCCTAGGCCTAACCTAGGAGTACACATCCAATGATCAGATTGGATCTCACATAAAATATGCCCACCCTTGATTTTTCTTAGGGCCCACCCTGAGATCCAATCGGACTATGGATGCTGTTTGGCTGGTGACTCCAACACCATCTAGCTAGTTGGTGTTGAAACTCTGTGGGTCCTGCCATGATGTATGTGTTTTATCCATGCCTCATTTTGGGGCATGAGCCTAGAAATGAAGGCATATCCAAATCTAAGGTGGAACTCACTCCAGGAATTAAACGTCCACTGTTAAAAACTACCTATTGCCACCCAACCTATTGATAAGGTCATACAGGCATGGATCAAGGGAAAACACAAATACCAGCTTGATCCAAAACCTATGTGCCTAAAAAAGTTTTCAATGGTAGATGTTCTATTGACACTTTTTTGTCGTGCAGTCCACCTGAGATTTAGATCTACTTCATTTTTGGGCTCATGCCCTAAAGTAAGCTAGAAAAATAGATAAACGGCATAGATAAAACCTGTACATCATGGTGGGGCCCATAGAACTTTAATACTAGCTGGCAGGTGTAGGGTCACTATCGCGAGATTTGACACTAGCGAGCTGGTGTTGGGTCACTAGCCAAACCTCGTCCTCTGACCAGTAAATGCATGGTCTCACATCAGGCCTAGTACCAAATGATCAGGCTGACCTATGACTTAAGTGGGCCACAATAAAGGAAACAATTGAGAGAGAAATGTTTACCCTTAAATTTTATAGGGCCCACCATGATGATTATATAAAATCTACTCTAACTATCAGATGCCACACAAAATTTAGGACTAAGACCCAAAACTCAGACCCATTTGAAGGGTGTGCATGTTCCTGTACACTATTTCCAATAATGTGGTCCACCTGAGTTGACACTATTTCCAATCATGTGGTCCACCTGAATTGTGGATGGGGTTGATTTTTGGGTCCTTGGCCTAGCACGAGGTCACACATTTGATGGTAGGGGTGGATTTTCAATAAACATCATGATGGGGCCCACTGATCTGCCGACTCCTTGCTGGAGGGCCAGGCCCAACTTACATTAGATTTCTTTTAACTTACCATTCACAAATCTAACGTAAGGTACTCCATTGATAATTATTAAATTAATGAGATAGTTTATTGAAAACCTTTTTGAAAAAAGTGCTCAGACATCAGTATCATATTAATGAGGAAATGCTATAAGTATTTTATAAAATATCCTTTTCTTTTGTTCAAGGTTCGCCAGTAAATGCTTATATTTGTAAGGGAATTTTCAGCCATTCATTTAACTAATTAACTTGTGTATATTAAGCTAAGCAACACAATGCTCCCTTCCTGTTATCGAGATCTATAGGATGTTACAACTTAGGAAAATTGTCTAAGGACCCACCTGACAAGGTTCCTGAGCTGAGACTGACTCAGCAGTCCTCAAGTGAACTCACATTTCAGATAGTCAAGTCAAAACCTTAAAATTCTCTAATCTCTCGTATTACACCTCCATATATATATATATATATATATATATATATATATATATATATATATATATATATATATATATATATATGTTGGGGAAAAATATGACCCCTATATATAACCCAGATTCAGAATTAGAAACCCCTATATATATATAAAACCCAGATTCAGAATTAAAAACCCCTAATATATATAAAACCCAGATTCAGAATTAAAAACCCCTATATATATATATATATATATATATATATATATATATATATATATATATATAAACCCAGATTCAGAATTAGAAACCCCTATATATAACCCAGAACTCGTATTTGGGAGTATTTTCACGGGTAACTTCAGATCAAGCCAGTGATCTAAGTGTTGCAAAATTACTTCATCGGTTCATCCTAACTTTTAGAGCACGATGCTCAACCATGTTACCTACTTTATCAATCTTCGACTCAGTTCTCATTATAGGTGATGTAACTCGCCAACCCAAGCCGGTCAGTTTCAAGTGAGTCAGAGGCTGACTAAACAAGTTCAAAATGGACAGTAGGCTGACTCAACAAGTTCTAAATTGACGGTCCATAAAAAAAAAATCCATGTGAGTGACATTTATCATAATCAATAACAAAGCAATGGTTCTAATGAGATTCATGATTCATAAAAAATAAATAACATGTAGGATCAGCTTACCCAATCAAGAAGACAAACATTCTCGTCATTGAGCCTATAGTTGGTGTTGCTCTTACCGCTCACAATCTCAAGTAAAACAACTCCAAAGCTGTAAACATCCGCTTTGTCAGTCAAGTAACCCCTCGTTGCATATTCTGGAGCCATATATCCTCTGAAAGAAGAAAAACAACATCATCATAAACTAAATTACATGAAACATAACAATCCAATGTAAGATTACGCTGCCTATTCATCACCTTACGTAATCAAAAATTTTTGTTTCTTCACTTGCTTTCACTCTTATGTTTCAAGACCAAACCTACTCTGTGGGATTCATTGAATTTGTCATCCACCATACATAATCATTAAATCCTCCCTGGGAAACACACACACACACACACACACACACACACACACACACACACACACACACACAAAGGAAAACCAAAGAAACAAAACAAGGCAATGCTACTCACATAGTTCCAGCTATTCGAGTGCTGATATGGGTATTCTCCTCTTCATCAAGTTTAGCTAAACCAAAGTCAGATATCTTAGCATTGAGATCCTTATCAAGCAGAACATTAGTTGCCTTGATGTCTCTATGAACAATCTTCAGCCTCGACTCTTCGTGAAGATAGGCTAAACCCCTCGCTATACCCAGACAAATCTTACGTCTTGTTGGCCAATCTAGTTTCAAGCTTTGATCCTCATGACCTACAAATGATCCCATTAATATTAATAACCTTTATGCTATAAATCATCAGTCAGAACAAAAGGAGGTCAATGATGAAATTTTCATAGCATGCTCGTTTCCAAACACAAATGGAGCATTTGGGATGGAAAAGAAGAGTTACCAAATAGTGCACGGGCAAGGCTATTATTTTCCATGTATTCATATATCAGCGACAACTGATTCCCTTCAATACAGCATCCGAAAAGCTTCACAAGATTTGGGTGCTGCAAAGCAGATATCATGCCCATCTCATTGACAAATTCACGGTTCCCTTGCTTTGACTTGGATGAGAGCTGCTTCACTGCAATTATGGAACCATCTGAAAGAGTACCCTAGAATTGTGCAACATGCACATTGGGGTCAGATTTCATGAAGATTATGAAACTTGAGAGAAAATAAAAATAAAATCAGAAAACTTGAGAGTAAGAGGCCAATATCAAAAACACGCAAATCAGAGCTTCAAATCCATACCTTGTAAACTGGCCCAAATCCCCCTTCACCTATCTTATTTCCAGGATCAAAGTTATTGGTGGCAGCTTTTATCTGTCTTAAGCTGAAGTAACCTGTTTGTAACTCCAGGCCTTGGAGTTCTGCCAAAAAAAATAGTAGTATTAGTTCTGAAGATAATTGGACATAATCTCTGTGGAGAAAGTTACTTCATGTTATGAAACATCTCACTGTTGCACCTCTGTCAGAAAGGCAATCATGATTGAACAGAAATTTATCTTTCCTTCTTCAATGGCAATATTTATACATTGGGTATATTTTTCTAATGTCCTAGTACATTTTTTTTTTCTTTTTCAAAAAGGACTATTTCAAAAATGTCCTAGTACATATCAAGATACACTTCATATATTTCATCATTTTTACTCAAAGTTGCTGAATTGCTCAGATAGGAAAATGAATAAAGAAACGGAAAAGAAAAAGTTAAATATAGACAATATATTTAATATTGAGTCCAGGTGATATCGGGTGAGCTGGAGTCCTAGACATCACCAGGGTGCTAGAACCAATCTACTTTAAGCATGGTATACATGCATGCAATTTTGGATATTCCAAATATGGGTCTCACTGTGGACAGGGCATAGCCTGAAAATCACACAGTAGACAATATTAATCATCTGATTTTGACCACTAAATTTGGACCCTCACCATTTCCTTTTTAGCCATTTGTTTAATGGCACCAACTGGATGGTAGTATCACCCAATCAGTGTGATTTTCAGGCTATACTCCATCCACAATGGGGTCCATGTCAATGTGTACTAGAATAAGTTGAAGCACCCAAAACAGTTTTCAAATTTTCTTTCTAATATTTCCTATGATGTCTTATAAAGAATACAATAAGATCAATCTGGTAGTCCTGAAGGATAATAATTGAGCCGAGGCAAAAGAGGCCCATAAGGAGCTTCTTTCCAAGGAGTTGTTGAACAGTGACCCAAAGAAAAATCCATATAGCTTAAAGGGAATGACAACTGGATGAGGACAACAAGACCCACACATGTCAAACTGAAAGAATTTATGGGAGCTGATGTCCAAAACCTTATGATCTGTGGGTCCTTTTGCATGCATCCTCTCAAGGTGCATCTCGTTACTTTTGGTCTAATGTGTCTCACCATGACCCTCCCATAATATATAAACAAAGCAGACATTGACTCATCATCTCACCTTTGTCCACAAGGCCTTTTCCTCCTAAGCAACCTTTCATCCAAAGAAATAGCAAAACCAATCCAACAATGGTACAACAACCAGCTACGATGCCCACAATTACTCCTGCAGATAGCCCACTGTCACCTACAAAGTCTACAGGTAGAAAAGATCAGACATCGTGACAAGGAAGGCTCCGAGAAGAGAAAAGGCTATACCATTTAGAATATCTTACTTGGTGTCACTGTAATAGCTGAAATTAGAGGTCCATATACACCTCTCTCTGGAATTGCATTGGTCCCTTTCCCAGCCCAATATAAGTGGATCTCCAAAGTGTTGTCAGTCACAGGAGTACTAGTAAAATTTATAACAATTGGAATGCCAGCACGACTAGCATTCTTTACGATGTTGAAATCCTTCAATACAATTTTTCCCTGCAGGAAGTCAATAAGTACACAGGAATTGGATCCAAAGATTAATATACCTAGGAATAAAAAAAAAAAAAAAAAAGAAATGCTAGAAGCTAAATAAAATTAGTTATTAGATTGTAAATCTGTACAAATCTGTAGTTTGGTCTTGATTAGTATTGATTAGATTCTGGGATTTATGATCAGCAATTGTACAACTAGTCTTAGATTAGGAGTTTGATATAAAAAAAAATAAAATAAAAATAGTTTGTATCTTTCCTGTCAATGCAAATCATCAAGGAAATTTCTCCCACTTTACATTAGTAGAAAGCCCAATAGACCAACACACGTGTCTGTGTGTGTGTGTGTACATGCATGCCTACACACATACATAACATACAGAAATCATGGGTGCAATATGTGAAAAACTTATAAAATCAGAAATCATAAAACCCATTTATAACTAAAAGCAATGTGACTCGAACTCTTATAAATAGGAAATTATGTAATTCATTCTATGGGTCATTGCTTTACATGTGAAAAAACTCGTACAAAGTTGTATAACACTTTTTTACTTGTAGGTACCAATACAAAAACAGGAAATGCCTTTCAAGTCCAACACAATATATATAGTCTCACAATAACTGAAAGAAAAGTGATGATTGCTTCAAAAGACATTTTCAAAGAAACCAATAGCAATTCTACTCCAAATCGAAGTCGACAGGATCCAATGCTTGAGAGGATTATCAACCCAAGGATCCGGTCAAGTGAACTACTCAAAATAGAATCAGAGGACACATTAACTATGAAAGATCAAGATAATGCAGTTGACCATTCACCTGGATTGATACATCAAAAATGCGCTTCCCGACACTGAGAAATGTTTGGTCATCCGTGAAGATTATTTCAGAGAAATGTAGTTGAACTGTATATTCTCCATTTTGTAAACAAATCCCATAGTATTTGAGGGAGACAGGTGCCAGGCGAGCTGTTGTATACAGATCTTCATTGGAAGAAGATTTGCTTTTTGCAATGAACTTTGACTGGCCATTGCCGATAAAGTCCCCTGTACTGCTATATGCCCATTTTCCATTAGTGTAGAATGCGGATATCCCACCCTCCTGCATATCAGGTTCGTATAGTTGTCCATGATGCTTCAGTTGCCCACCACCGCAATTTATGAATAAGTTACGGTCTGCAAATGTATGGAATTCAGTTTTATTTGCATGTACAATCAAAACATAAAGAATTTTTCTCACTTAGACAAAGTTACAGGTGGTGAGCTCCTACCTTTTTTATTTTAATAAAATAAAATAAAATAAAATAATAATAATAATAATAAGGAAATTCCCCTCAGATACTGTGAATAAAAATTATATAGCTCTATAATTTTGACAAATTGAAGCCATGGATTCTGATTTCTATACTTTGTGCTCTATCATTGCAGGGGTAGTTCCTTCTGAAGCATGTTGAAACTCTGCGGAAAAAATGGTATGAAATTTTAGACCTAGGTATTCATATATTTTCTTAGCAAAGTGATTGGAAATCCTCAGCAATCCAAAATGCAAATTAGAAGTAAGGATGCAGAAGCTCACGAATTGTTTTCTATAGATGAATAGCTAGCCACAAAATTCCTGCAGGTGAAAAGAGGGGAGTGTGCATTAAACGAAAAAACAAAGGACTTAGCTAGTACTCTGGGAGAAGGAAAGCAAAGAAAGTGAGGAAAATTATCGTTCTTACTTCTTTTCATTTGAGCATTCCGTTGGAGGGGACCCGGTAAAGTTGTTGTAAGATAAGTCACTGCAAGACGGCATCATGTAGCACTCTGTTTATACCTTTTCAGGAGCAGAAAAAATAATAACACCAGCAGGAGTCTGAAAGGCCTAAAGTAATCTCCCAAGAGAGTTTAAGAAATTTATATATATGCATGTAAAAAGAAGCCAGAAAATATACAGATCCTATGGCTAGTGAAATGTAATTTGAGACTTACTGAGTAATACTTACATGTAACGATTGCTATATTGGACAACCCAATTGGGCATGTCCCCAGTCAGCATGTTGCTAGTAAGAAAACTACATCAAAAAATAATACCATGAGATGGATTTCTAATTTTTGATTTAAAAAATCATTACCGAAAGCATCATTGAGAAGGGTCCAAAAACTACAAAATAAGGATTGTCGGTTTTCCTCAAGTTTCTAGCAAGAGCATAGGTGAAAATTTGCTAATGAGTGTATAGTTTCTTACATATATCGTGGCGGAGACAGTCCTGAAATGCTGCTTGGAATTTCTCCTGTCAAATTGTTAAAGCTAAGGTCTCTGCAACAGCAAATTATCGTTAGAACAAAATTGGGGAAGATTCTCTCTGAAATGAATTTGTAAGCTACTTGTATTCATTGCATGCTCTCAACCATAGCAGGCCTTGAGATTGAAGGCTGTGGTATATTGTAAATAACATGGAATGAACAAAAGGATTTCCGTTTGATGTGGGACAAATGGCAGAAGACTTCATGGAACTATTGGAACGCCAACGGTCCAATCGAAAGGCACGGAAGCACTAGCAGAAATCAAGAGCCCTGATTGTGTGGAAGATCCATTCTCGGATGAAGACAGCCGGATCTCTATTTTTAGAATAGTATTATTTGTTAATAAATAAGTCAGAATCAATTACTGTCTGTTTCCATTCCCTTCTCAATTAATTCTATTTTAGTATTCTAGCAGTTCCTCTATAAATAAAGATGTAAGCTGAATAGCAGAGATCTCTTTCATTTAATAAAATTCATCTCTTGTCCTTCTGAGAATCTTCTCTCTGGTTTGTGGGATTTTGACGTTGGTCTAATCATTTTTCTGTTTCGTGCTGTGTTAGTTGGTATTAGAGCAAGGTTTTGCCTGACGTGATGGCAGATAACGGAGCAAGAAACCCAAATCCTAACCCTAACAGCGGTGATCGTGGGGTTGAAGCCTTGTGGATAGCATTTGAGGAGCAGCGGCAGCAGCTAAATGAGATTCGTGATCTGCTTGTTGGACTTGGTCTCAACACTCACAGGCAACCACCAGCAGTTGACAGGATCTGCGCCGAAGGAATTGCCCGAGGCCAACTTGTTTACAGGAACATTCCTGGATGTCTTCCCCGCCGAGAACCTGAAAGCGAGGATGAGTCCGAGGATGGAGGGGAGGAAGGGTATGGTGCACATCGACCAATGAGGCGGCAAAGAGGATATGAAGACTATCGGTTAAAATCAGTTCCTTACTTTAATGGCAATATGCATATAGAGGACTTCCTAGATTGGATCTTAGAGGTCGAACGATTCTTTGAGATGATGGAAGTTCTGGAAGAAAAGATGGTGGGACTTGTCGCATTCCGATTGAAAAGTGGAGCTGCGGTATGGTGGGATCAACTACAGCGAAACCGACAACGGCAAGGAAAGGCGCCTGTGAAGACCTGGCGTAGGATGAAACAACTCCTCATGGAAAGATTCCTACCGCCAGATTATGAACAACACCTATTTCAATTATATCAGAATTGCAAATAGGGAACCAAATCAGTATTTGAATATACTTCTGAATTCAATCGACTTGCAAACCGTAATAACTTGAACGAGTCGGACAACCAACGAGTAGCCAGATACCTCAATGGTTTGAAGCCATCACTTCGCGACAAGATTGGGCTGCAGGTCCTATGGACTGTTGATGAAGCCATAACATGGCTTTAAAGGCCGAAATGATGGAAAAGAAGGTGGGGAGTTCAGGGTATTTTCGAAGGCCAACCACCGACTCATCATATCATGCTGGTGATAAAGGAAAGGGTGCTCAACCAGCAGTTCAATCAGACCAACCAAGGTCACAAGGGGTGTCGTTCAAGAGCACCACAGGTGGGGAAAACAATGCTTCCAATCAAGCGTCGAGACCACATAATAGAAATCTACCAAGGAACCAAACCCTTATGCTAGACCTACACTGGGGAAGTGTTACAGGTGTGGAAAGTCGGGCCACCGTTCAGATTCATGCCCAGACCGTAAGCCTGTAAACCTTGTGGAAAATGAAGAAGGTATGGCCAACGACGGAGCAGGCAATGAGGATGATCTATACGATGGAGTTGAGTTCGCGGAAGAAGACGGTGAGCGGATCAACTGTGTAGTGCAGCGGGTGCTATATATGCCACAACAGGAGGATCCTGACCAGCGCCATAATATCTTTCGGTCCTATTGTACCATCAGTCAGAAGGTTTGTAACCTGATCGTGGATAGTGGGAGCTGCGAGAATTTCGTTGCAAAAAGGTCGGTGGAGCACCTGAATTTGCCAACTACAAAGCATCCATCTCCTTATACTATTGGCTGGATAAAAAAGGGACCAACAGTAAAGGTAACTGAAATGTGTCAAGTTCCTATTTCTATTGGCAAAAACTATCATGATAAGGTAGTCTATGATGTTGTTGATATGGATGCTAGCCACGTGTTGCTAGGTAGGCCATGACAGTATGATGTTGATATCGCTTATAGGGGATGGGACAATATTTATTTTTTTACCTGGGGGCTAAATAAAATCGCCATGGTTCCTTTGAAAGAGCAATTTGTGACTAACAAACATTCAAAAGTGGAAAGGGAAGCCCTTTTTACTATGACAAAGTCTGAAACTAATTTCCTGACGGATGCCAAAGACGCACGGAAGGTTTATGCTTTGGTAGTTAAAGCTCTTGTGGTAGATGAGAATGAAGCACCGCCAGTAACAATTCCAAACAGAGTTTGATGACTATTGGAAAATTTTAAGGAGCTGACTTCTGATGACCTGCCAAACACTCTACCACCAATGAGGAACATTTAGCACCACATAGATCTGGTTCCTAGAGCGAGTTTGCCTAACCTACCCCACTACCGGATGAGCCCGAAGGAGGGTAAGATTTTGCAAGAAAAGGTGGAAGACTTACTGCAAAAAGGTTTTATATGTGAGAGCATGAGCCCATGTGCAGTTCCTGCCCTACTAACATTAAAGAAAGATGGTAGCTGGCGTATGTGCGTCGACAGCCGAGCTAAAACAAGATTACTATTAGGTACCGATTCTCCATTCCCCGCTTAGACGACATGTTGGATATGTTGGAGGGCTCAAATTTATTCTCTAAAATTGATCTACGGAGCAGTTACCACCAAATTCGAATCAGGCCTGGGGACGAGTGGAAAACGACATTCAAAACTAGGGATGGCCTGTACGAGTGGCTAGTTATGCCATTCGGCCTATCCAATGCACACAACACCTTCATGCGGCTTATGAACCAGGTATTTAAGCCTTTTTTTAGAAAGTTTGTCGTTGTTAACTTCGACGATATTTTGATTTATAGCAGGACTGAAGAGGAGCACGTTGAACATCTGTGACAAGTGCTAACCGTGTTGCAAGATAACCAATTATTCATCAACCTCAAAAAGTGCAGCTTCATGACCAACAGTTTGTTGTTTTTGGGCCATGTGGTTAGTTTAGAAGGCATTCATGTTGATGAAGGAAAGGTCCGAGCTATTCGGGAGTGGCCTGCACCAAAAACTGTGGGTGACATTTGAAGCTTCCATGGCTTAGCCAATTTCTACCGCCGCTTTATTCGGAATTTTAGTACCATAATGGCTCCAATCACGGAGTGCATGAAGAAGGGCCGTTTTAATTAGGGTGAAGAAGCTGAAAAGAACTTTGGCTTAATTAAAGAAAAATTGTGCACAGCGCCCGTGCTAGCTCTACCTAGCTTTGAGAAGGTGTTTGAAGTGGAGTGCGATGCTAGCGGTGTGGGGATCGGAGCTGTTCTGTCATAGGAAGGACGACCGGTAGCATTCTTCAGTGAGAAGTTAAGCAAAGTCCGAAAAAAGTGGAGCATGTATGATCAAGAATTTTATGCAGTAGTCCGAGCTCTCAAGCACTGGGAGCATTATCTTATACAGAGGGAATTTGTATTAGATTCAGACCATCGGGCCTTGAAATTCATCAATAGCCAGAAGCACCTAGACAACATGCACATTAGGTGGTCCACTTTTCTTCAAAAATTCTCTTTCTCTATTAAGCACAAATTAGGAGCACTGAATCGGGTTGCTGATGCATTGAGCCGTCGTGCTACTTTGCTTGTGACGATGGCTTATGAGATTGTTGGGTTGTTGGGTTTGAGTGCCTGAAGGAAATGTATGAAGAGGATGATGATTTTCGGGAGATTTGGGCGAAGTGCATTGAGCATCAACCTATCAATGATTTTTGTGTGCATAATGGGTATTTGTTTCGAGGGAATCGCTTATGTATTCCTAGGACTTCTCTGTGGGAGAAACTTATTCGTGACCTGCATGGTGGAGGGTTATGCGGACACTTGGGCAGAGACAAAACTGTGGCAAGCTTGGAGGAGCGGTACTTCTGGCCTCAACTGAAGCGAGATGTGGGAAATTTTGATGGTACACATGCCAAACTTCTAAAGGTCAGTCACAAAATACTGGTCTTTATATGCCTTTACCAGTTCCTAACTCTATTTGGAAAGATTTGTCCATGGATTTCGTTTTAGGACTACCTCGAACCCAACGAGGGGTGGACTCTATGTTTGTCATTGTGGATAGATTTTCCAAAATGTCTCACTCCATTCCTTGTCGAAAGACATCAGACGCCTCTCACATAGCACGACTATTCTACCAGTATGTAGTTCGCCTACATGGAGTGCTGTAACGCCCTGAAAATCGGGGGTTGAGCAAAGCTCAGCTCCCGAGTTCTAACACATCACTTATGTAACATAGATAATGATGATTTTGATGAGTGCATTGAAACATGAATGAGATTAGACCAAAACAACATATCATACTCCAGAGACAGTTAAATTACGCAAGCGGAAGACTGTGATAGATATATAAAATATATAAACTGCTCCAGAGTATGAACATGTTACCAGGTTAAATATAGACATGTATACACCAAAAAATGAACAGAAGGAATATACATGAGTGTTCCAAAAGTGCAAACTAAAGTAATCCCTGTAATCCTGTCGATCCGAAGATGGTCTACATAGACCTGTCTGATAGATATATAAAGGAGAAACGCTCCTCATCATCATAAAAGTCCGGCTCCACTTCGCAAGTATCGTCATCATTTGAAACTCAAACAGGGTCTGGTTGGTGTGTACAACACCGCCTCGTAATGTGGGAGTGAGTGATCAACTCAGTGGAACAATAAAGTAAAGGTTAACATGTTATCAATTCAGTCAAGCAGTAATGATAAAGCAGTAAATCACACATCCCTAAGTACTCTTGTTTATGCAAGACTGGTATGAATGTATGATGCATGCCCTCGCCTATACTCCCTCAATAACTTCATCTCACATTCGCGCATGAACAACACTGCCTCAGTCTTGACCTATTACGCTTGAACGCACGCGTAATGCAATGCATGCATATGATTACCAAGTTCTTATTAGTCCTTTTCATACAGCAGGGTTGGGACACTAAGGTACCTCACTTATATCATTTCCCAAACCTTGATCCATTATAGGGTCGTCAGTCCTAGTTAGTCTCATACGATGTTGCGGTTCTAGGTCGCTGCAAAGTGCTCGTTGCCAAATCAGTACAGGCCTAGTTCATACTCTGATTACTACGGAAAGGCTTGTCGCCTCAACGTAGGTTTAGTGTATGCTCGAGGTCACTACAAAGGGCAAATCTAGGACTGCCAGGGCTGTTGCACCGAATCGTTACACCATTCCCCCATCACCCATCACGGCTTTGTCATCAAAACAGTGTAGGCCGACAGCTCGAATACAGTGTCCCATACCACCGTATTCGGCTCACGAGTCTGGGTTGCTCACTGGTCACTACGAGGAGGCTCGTCGCCCCAGCGTAGACCGACAGCTCGACCACACTATCCCATACCACCATGTCCAGCTCATGAGTCTTAGCGGATTGAGGTACCAAGGTTAACGGGGTTTTACTGGTAAGTTTGGTACCTTAGGTTCAAGCAGTAGCGTCCAAACATGGTGAACATACAATGGCCAATCAGGTTATTAGACAAGTTCGACTGGTACGAGTGTATGCTGAAGTCACCGACAAGTTATGACTGTCGACAACCATCGTACGACTCGGATTCATCGAACGTGTCTTTTGTGGTGAAATGACCTCAACCACAACATCAAGGCCTGTTACCAATTGCTTGGACTATACAATAGCCCCAATCACATTCAATTATAACAAAATATCCTAGAAGATAGTTAAAGCAGTTATGAATCAAGATTGCAAATCATATAATCAAAGGTCCAATAATGTCCGCTTTAGGGCTGTTAGGGCTGTTGCACGGAATCATTACACCACTCCCCCATCACCCTTCACGACTTTGTTTTTACATGTTATGGAATACAACATAAACATGAATCTATACATATGCATGACATAGATAAACATACATCATAATATACGATACATGGAGGAAATCGTACATATAGTTAGGGTAGTTGAGAATCGTTAGGGTAGTTGAGAATCCTATCTCAACGCCCAATTAGAGAAGAATTTAGAAGCACTTACTCATACAGATATTTTTACATACACTTAGTCTGCACATTACATCATACATGGTATGTAGTAGTTAGAATACGTATTAGGGCAAGTCCTTTCGTCAAAGGATTGCCGCCTATACAACAATCACATATCCATGATGGTTAGTCGTGGCGTACACTAATGCATAGTTTATACTCACTTAGATATTTTTACAAACACTTAGGCTACAACTTGTACATACACGACGTATGTTAATATAACAGGTATTAGGCTAATCCGTTTACCCAGAAGTTGATACACATGTATCTAGCATACATAGACAACAATTAATCATGGCAAGCACAAATCCGTATTTCATACGTATACGGTATTTTCTACAAATACGAGGAATACAGTATATTCAACTTAGTTAACGTATATCTGAAAAATGAAACGGACAGCACTTTGTACATGTGCAATAGCATCCACGTCAGTAATATATCATTAATTGACATTGAAAGCCTTGAAAACCATAACCTATGCGTTTAAAGTCCGCACCTTATGCCGTAGAAGTGTAACGAATTTGCTAGAAACTCTAAGGCTTCGTCAACGAGGGTATATCAACCTATAGCATGAGTTGGGTTAGTTATTTCATAACCTACACTACTTGAAACCCGAAAATAGATTAGGGTTAGGTTTTCTTACCTAAGAACGAGATCGGTATCGTCGGTAGAACGGTATGGAAGGGCTGATTCAGTCCGTGGAATGATGGGATTGAATCCCAGGGATGAACTCCAACTCTCTGTCTCTCTCTCTCTCTCTTTCCTCTCTTCTCTCTCCTAGGGTTTCCCAAATTCATATGGGATGAGAAAGTGAGGGTTTAAGGCCCTTATATAGGCCCAAAACTGATGGAAATGGCCCCAGGGCCAAGGTATACTTAGGTTATGTCCAAAGAGAGGTTGTTCCATCTCAACGGAGCACTTCTGGAGCCCCCTCTTGAGCCAAAGGTCCGACTTAAGCTTACTGACCTTGGATCTAGGTCGAGTTAAGTTTTCGTTCCAGTCGGGTTCCCAGATCACATGTGGCGGACCAGTTTCAGTTCAACAGTCACCGAAACTCGATCAGGGTTACAAGTACACTGACATGTATGAGAAATTTCTCCTGATCCGAGGATGTATTTGGGTCAGATTCTGATGGTCTGATTGCTTATATTTGGCCCGCAAGTGCGAGTCTCAGATTACTTAAATTTAGATTCATTTCTCAAGAAAACCACGTTTTCTCACACTCTTCGCTCCGGGCTCAAGCGAATTACGTCGAGACACTACTAGACTTGATTTCTGAGATGGTTGTCAAGCCCAGCAAGGCAGTCTTAACTATATAATTTCGTAGTACTCAGACTTTCGACGTGCGGTCCAGATCCGATACGGAGTTTCAATGTGCTCCCGAGAGCAATTGGGTAATAAGATTAATCCTAGATTTTAAGGTAACCTAGCGTCAATGATTCTACAAGTTTTGGGTCTTGCAGATCGTATTTAAAGTGATTAGAGCCCATTGCACAGAGAATCTAGTTTAGCTCTAAATTAATTCTCATTTAGTTTCTAAAGAATTTGGTCCTATTTAATTTATGCCTAAGGTGGTACTTGGACCTTTGTAGTTTGTATATAAAGTGATCCAAGTTATTAATACTTAACTAAATCACGTCCTAATTACAACAAAATAAGGTCCTAGGGCAGTTCTACGTCCAAGGGAATCCATTGCCAAGTTGGCAAAAATCCGGGGTGTTAAAATCTACCCCCCTTAAAAATAATTTTGTCCCCAAAATTGAATAAGGGTAATGAGTAAAGATGTCATTATTTCTTTTGCCTAAGTTTTATTGACTTCAAGTTTTTATACATGATAGGGTGTATACTATCCATACTAATCTGGCTTATTTTAGTCTACCCTCCTTAAAAGTTGTTTCGCCCTGCAGTTGGCTAAGGCTTCTATTAAATTCGTATTCAACGAGCACAGTTGTAGATACACTGACCTTGACTACTGAAGTATGAATTGGTTTAACACTTAAATCCTAATTGCTTTCCGTTAAAGACTTCATTATTGACGATCCTATTTAATGACCTAACCTTACGTATAACCTGAATCAATTTCCTTCGATCCTGAGCCAGTGGGGCATGGGTCCACCACGCTTCCGCTGAGCCACTTTGATCCATTGGATGCATTAGCTGACCTAACTAGATTGGGCTCATAATATTCTACCCCCCTTAAAAATTATTTCTACTCTCAAGGCTCAAGAATCTATGTCTCGCTCCGTATGTAAGAACGAGGTGTAATTTAGACCTATCCTTGGCAGGAAATGGGAAACGATTTCTCAATACGTCGGTCTTCCTTCTATTGGTAATGCGTGTTATGGCATTGGTACCTATGGTTATAGAAAGGAGCTAAAAATAATGGGTGTTGAGGTTGATTTCAAGGACGGGTGTGAGTTTGTCGCAAGATGCCTAATTCTACCAAAGGAGGACTTTTGCCACGGTCCCGACTTACTTTCTTTAATCACGTCTAGTTTAATACGGTAAGATAATCTATACATCATTAGTACATAAGGAATTTGGTCAAACTAGGTTAATGGACATACTATCTTTTTAAGTTCATATACACAATATGCATACCAGAATCGTCTGTGATTCGGGACCTAATTCCTAACTGTCTGCTGTCCATTTGAGAAATTTCTTGGGCCAAAAATAAAAATATCCCTATTGGTTATATGTTCCTAACACTTCTCAAAGGCGAAGTAATAAACTTTTGGTTGTAAGTGGTCGGCCAACACGGAAGGAAAGTTGTGTAGTGGGTCTACATCGGATACAAAGACCTTCTGCCTAGCTAGGACACTTCTGCCTAGCTAGGACAGAAAATTGTCGTATCAGTTCTTAATCCTAGTTGATCCCGACCTTCTGCTTGATCAGAGCATTGAGTTCATTGGTAACTACTAGGATTGAGAATTCAATTCAAACCGCGAATACCTCGCTTATATATAGTTCTCTACTCCGTGTTCCCGATTGTAATAAGCCCTTGAGAAGACAATCCTAGGGGGTGTGTTGTTTTAATCTAACATTCACTCAGAGGGATATATAACTTTTCTCTAAGCGTGAATAGTTTCTAAGTTAAAACAACTTTTTTAAGAGTTATTCAATAAGCCTATAAGTATTAGGGGGATTCAACGAAGGAATGAGATCTCACTCCAACCTAATCAAGCTAACTAACTAAGTCTATCTTGTAATTGTCTTAGTATAATCGGTGTTTTACAGTCCTTAGTATAACCAACCAATAGTTGTAATCCAAAGTTTATGCTTATACGCTAGATGATTTCATACCCTTTCTAATACAAGAAATTGTTTATCGCTTAGGGTCAAACATTGCCTAATTGGAATTGAGTTGCCTGAACTTGAATTTAACTACACTCGAGTACTATACACATGCTCATACTAGCTAAGAAGGTCCTAGGGTTCACATTATTAATTTGTTGGATTTCCTATACTGCCAGATTTGTTTACAAAATCTAGGAGTACCAACTCTAGGTTCAAAACTCTAAGGGCCTGTTTGGCCAATGGTATTAGGTTGTATTAAATGGATTGCATTGCTATTCCCACATCGGGATTGGGAATGGCATGTTTGGTAGGAGGGTGGGATGGGATCAACCATGATCTAAACCCGCCGAATGACAGCCTAGAGGTGATCCGGGATCGACTCATGAGATCACGGATGGGTACAGACCCGAACAAAATGGTCGATTTTGGTGAACTTCGCCAATTGGCGAAATTGGAAAAACCTAAGCTTGTTTCTACATTTCTCTCGCACCTACCTATGTCGAAAAGCGTCAGCATACGTTGTGTGATCATAACCCAGGTCCGGTTTAATCCAAATCATGCTTTGATACCATCTTGTAACGCCCTGAAAATCGTGGGTCGAGCAAAGCTCAGCTCCCGAGTTTCAACGCATCACTTATGCAACATAGATAATGATGATTTTGATGAGTGCATTGAAACATGAATGAGATTAGTCCAAAACAGCATATCATACTCCATAGACAGTTAAATTACGCAAGCGGAAGACTGTGATAGATATATAAAATATATAAACTGTTATAAGTCTCCAGAGTATGAATATGTTACCAGGTTAAATATAGACATGTATACGCCAAAAAATGAATAGAAGGAATATACATGGGTGTTCTAAAAGTGCAAACTAAAGTAATCCCTGTAATCCCGTCGATCCAAATATGGTCTACATAGACCCGTCTGATAGATATATAAAAGAGAAACCCTCCTCATCATCATAAAAGTTCGGCTCCGCTTCGCAAGCATCGCCATCATCTGAAACTTAAACAGGGTCTGGTTGGTGTGTACAACACCGTCCCGTAACGTGGGAGTGAGTGATCAACTCAGTGGAATAATAAAGCAAAGGTTAACATGTTATCAATTCAGTCAAGCAGTAATGATAAAGCAATAAATCATACATCCCTAAGTACTCTTGTTAATGCAAGACTGGTATGAATGTATGATGCATGCCCTCGCCTACGCTCCCTCAGCGACTTCATCTCACGTTCGTGCAAGAACAACACTGCATCGGTACTTGACCTGCTACGCCTGAATGCACGCTAATGCAATGCATGCATATGTTTACCAAGTTCTTATTAGTCCTTTTCATACAGCAGGGTTGGGAAACTAAGGCACCTCACTTATATCAATTCCCAAACATTGATCCATTCTAGGGTCGTCAGTCCTAGTTAGTCTCATACGATGTTGCGGTTTTAGGTCGCTGCAAAGGGCTCGTCGCCAAATCAGTACAGGCCTAGTTCATACTCTGATTACTACGAAAAGGCTCATCACCTCAACGTAGGTTTAGGGTATGCTCGAGGTCACTACAAAGGGCACGTCTAAGGCTGTCAGGGCTGTTGCACGGAATCATTACACCACTCCCCCATCACCCATCACGGCTTTATCATCAAAACAGTGTAAGTCGACAGTTCGAATACAGTGTCCCATACCACCGTATTCGGCTCACGAGTCTGGGTTGCTCACTGGTCACTACAGAGAGGCTCGTCGCCCCAGCGTAGGTCGACAGCTAGACCATAGTGTCCCATACCACCATGTCCGACTCATGAGTCTTAGCGGATCGAGGTACCAAGGTTAACGGGGTTTTATTGGTAAGTTTGGTACCTTAGGTTCAAGCAGTAGCGTCCAAACATGGTGACCATTGATGAGGACATCGTGCACACGCACGGCCGCACACCACCACCCCTACGCACGTATGTACATAGAAGGAGGATCCCATCATCGATCTGGCTCGATGACGACGTCCAGGGAGGGCCTCCTACCTAGAAGACAAGTTTTGGTTCAGAAAAGTGGGCCCGATAGTCAAGAAAAGCCCATCATAGGTTCTCATGATCGTGGCCCACTTGTCGAATTGATTTCATTTTTAGGTTTTGCTTATTGTTATTATTTAGAACATTGTGAACGCTTTAAATTTCTGTGTTTGGTTTTTATTTTAGTTTACTTCATCGCCAAGTAATAGGTGTCACACATGGTACGAGTTTTTAGGTATAGGGTTCTCCCTATAAATAGGCACCCCTTGTAGTTCTTTTGATTCATTGAAGTTTAATAAAAATTCCTGCTTTAGTTTTCTACTCTCTTCGTGAGTTGTGGAAGAACTCAAAAGTGGGTGCGAAGCCCTCCCTTTTCGAAGGGCTAACTACCGTGATGCGAAGCCACATCGACCCCAATTCATCCCCATCATTTTTTTTCATCTTCCCCCACCATCCATACTTCGAATTCGTCCTTCTGTTGCATCGGAGTTCTTCATTACAGCAGGTTTCCAGATTTCAGCCCGTAGGCGAGTTAAAACTTCGACGGAGCGCCCCAAGCCCGCTATCCATATGCGGGATCGTCTTTTGGTTCAAGTTTTTATCCTCTCATAGCCTTTTTTTTTTTCATGAAACCTAGCCCTAGATTACGTTTTCCCTAACTTATATGCCCATTTTCTTTCCCCAAGGTTCCTTGATTTGAAACTGGTGAATCCCTTGGATTAGGGACTGATTACTATGTATGTGTGAAGGATTATTTCTTATCTTTGAGTATCGTTTGCTTCATAATTTTTATTGATCCAGCCCTATCATGTGTAGGCCTGGACCCGCATAAATTCCCCTTTAATTGAACGTTTGGATTTTCATGTGGGATGTGGAATTTGTGTAATTGTTTCTGAATGGTATGATCTAAGCCTGAAATCTTGCATATCATATTTACATTTCATGTCCTGCATCAAATTTGGTATCAGAGCCTAGGGTTCTTGTAGGGGAATTCACCACATATTTAGGGTTTAGTTTATTTGAGTCTGTCATGCATTCAGTCCATCATATATAGCTGAATTTTAGTAGCGGTGTGTTATCGCCTTCATATAGAGTCTCATAGGGTCATTTAGTTTTTTTTAGATGCATATAGTTGCCATAGCAGGTCCTTAGGTTGAGTTAGCCTGTGTATGCCCACACGAACGGGTCGCGGTTTTGGTTTGCACCCTACTCTAAACATGGAGCAACTACAAGAATCAATGGCCAAGTTAACCCAGTAGTTTAAGTCTATGTCTAAGCGCTTGGAACAACGCATGGATCAACGCCTTAACCAATTTGATGATCGCGTTACTCAAATAGAGGCCTCCCTCAGGGCAAACCCCACCATTGGGGAAGATGCCCATTCTCAAGCAGGTGGTCAGGAGATTAGACAAAGGAATGGAGGCGGCCAAGGAGTTGGTCATGGGCGCGCACCTGTGCACCCGCCCCGTGAGGGATATCATGACCAATATGACCCAGATGCGCAACTCCTCAAGGGAGTTAGAGTAGATACCCCTACTTTTGATGGCCACTTAGACCCTAAAGCTTTTTAGATTGGTTGGCGGATATGGACCACTATTTTGAGTGGTATGATATGTCGGATGCTCGACGAGTCCGATTCGCCAAGATGAAGCTTGTGGGTCAAGCAAAGAGGTTTTGGGCGACGGTTGAGCGAAAGAAAGAAAGAGCGAGGGAACTCCCAATAGTCCATTGGGGCAAAATGAAAGAAACACTTAAAGAGAAGTACCTCCCTTTTTCTTATCGCCTGCGGTTGATTGAGGAGTGGCAATCTCTTCGACAGGGTTCCATGAGTGTTGCTGACTATATTGAGAAATTCGAAGAGTACTTAACCCGTTGTGAGGTTGATGAGGACCCTGTACTCACCCTTGCTCGTTTTAAAACGGGCCTCCGTCCTGACATTAGGAGAGAATTGCTCGCCAAAGACATAGACACTATCGAACAGTTGTACCAAGTAGTGTTAGATGTTGAGCAATACCTTAAAGCATCTGTGGGAAGGCGGTTTGACTTTCGCGAATCCGGTACTAAGGCCAACCCCTCTGGGGCTAGACCTAATACGGGATTCCAAAACAAACCTTCCCCTAATGTTCAGCCCAGACCTAAGGATGATAAGGGTAAAGAGATTGTCGAGTCTAATTCACATGAAAGTGGGGCCACTAGGTGTTTTAGGTGTCAGGGGTTTGGTCATTTTGCTCACCAGTGCGGCACCAGAGAGGGCACCAAAGTACTCCTTATTGATGGGCAAGTAGAAGTAGTGCCCCCAGAGAGTGATAGTGAGGAGGAGGAATATGAGCCAGTCGGAACCCCTAGTGATGAGGAAGAGGGAGCACAAGAGTCCGTGACCCTCGCAATTGTGCGTTGCGCCCTGGCTCAAGCCAAGAACACTGATGACTGGCGCCGCAACACGATCTTCTACACTTATGCGAAATGTGGGGAAAAGAACTGTAAGATGATCGTGGATAGTGGTAGTTGTGCCAACGTGGCATCGACTAGCACTGTGAGTCGTTTGGGCTTGAAGCTGGAAGCCCATCCTCAGCCCTATAGAGTCTCCTGGGTTGATGAGACATCCATTCCAGTCTCGCACCGCTGTCTTGTCCCTATTCATTATTGACAATCCTATTTAATGACCTAACCTAAAGTATGAGTTGGCTAATTGCTTTCCGTTAAAGATTTTGTCTATAAATAGTAAGTTTATTATTTATAGTAAGTCACGAATTCTAAGAGTTTTAGTTGTAGTTTGATTCTGATTTCTTTTCCATTGCTTGGTACCCCTATTTAAAGGGTTGTGAACTCATTTTTATGCATTCATTAACCAATTTTGAATTTATTAGAGTTTATTTCTGTTTTCTGCTTTCTTTCCTCGTGGATTCGAGAAGTCTCTGTGAGGAGTCCAGAGAAGCTCCGTGGATTCGGAGTAGTTATCCTCATCACGTTCGTCCCTGCGTCAATATCCAAGTCTAAGGGCAAAGGAAATATGAAGTGCTGAAATTGTCGAAGGTTGGGGAATATGAAGAAGGATTGGTAGAATCCTAAAATCCAGAAAGCATATAAGTTAGAGGATTTGCCAAGGGAGGCCAACACAACGAAATCCAGAGAAGAGGCAAGTGGTTGTGACGTATTGACAGCATCTAAATCTAGGTGTCTCAGCAACAAGTGAATTTTGGATTCATGGACTTCATACCACATGACCTCTTATTGAAGTTGGTTCACCAGTTATAACGAGTACGATGGTGGTCTGGTGTTTACGGGCAATGACTTTTCTTGTAAGGTTGTTGGTATTGGATCGGTGCGCATAAAGATGTTTAATGGGATGAAGCGTATTCTAACGGATGTGAGACACGTTCCTGATTTAAGAAAGAATATGATATCTTGGGGAGCTCTTGAGGCACTTCGGTGCAAGTTCACCAGGTTTGAATTTGATCATGTCTTAAGGGTTTCAAAGGGGGCACTCGTTGTTATAAAAACAAGCGGAGTGGTAATCTTTACAAGATGATCAGGAATACCATATTGGGTCGAGCTGCATCGTCTTTGGCCGAGTCCGCATCAGCATGTTTGTGGCATGCATGTGTAGGCCACATGAGCTAATACATTATGAAAGTACTTTCTAATCATTGTTTGATTCCTGCATTTAAAAGTATTAATTTTAATGTATGTGAACATTACGTATATGGTACATAATCACGGTTGTCTTTTAAATACGAAAAATATGTAACTAAATGTGTGCTTGATTATGTGCATTCAGATGTATAGGGGACTGTCTCTCGTTTTTCTGGAGGGGGTCATCATTTTTTGTCACATTCATAAATGACTACTGTAAAAAATTTTGAGTTTACTTCATAAAGCATAAATCCAATGTTTTTGCCACCTTCAAGATTTGGAAGGTGATGATGGAAAAACAGATAGGGCAGAAGTTGAAAATACTAAGGACAGACAATGGTGGAGAATTCAATTCTAAGGAATTCAATCAGTTTTGTAAAGATGAATGGATAGTAAGGCATATAACAGAACAAAATGGTGTGCCTGGACGTATAAATCGGACTCTCCTTGAGATAGCCCGAAGTATGTTAAGTAATGTTAGGTTGGGCAGTGAACTATGGACTGAGGTCGTCGATACGGCTTGTTACTCAGTGAATCGGTTCCTGTCTATAGACATAAATTATAAAATTCTAGAGGAAGTGCGGAGTGGTCATGATGTATAGACTACTCAGGGCTATGAGTATTTGGTTGTGATGTTTACTCTCATGTATAATCAAATTGAGAGAGATAAGCTAGACCAAATGGCAAATAAATGTACTTTTGTAGGTTATGGTAATGGTGTAAAGGGATACAGGCTATATGACCGGATCACATGGAATATCATAAAAAGTCGTGATGTTAGGTTTGATGAGGATTTCTCATTCTACAAGGATGAAAACAAGGACATAAAAAAATCAGCAATAATTGATGTTGAAATTGACAAGGGTGAGACATAGGAAGAAGCTAAGCTACAAAAAGAGGTACATGAGCAGGTGGAGCTGCTACTTATAAGGAGAAATCCATCGACAGATCGCAAATTACCGACGCGATATATAGATGACTTGAATGTTGTATTTACTCTCATTACAGATGAGGGGGATCTGTTTACCCTCCAAGAAGCATTAGAAGACATAGATGCTGAAAAGTAGATGACGACGATGCAGGATGAGATGGATTCTTTATACGAGAATAAGACATGGGAGCTGGTGGAGCTTCCTATTGGATGGAAAGTGATCAAATGTAATTGGATCTATCAAATAAAACGAGATAGATACAAGGCCAGACTGTAGCTAGCAAAAGGTTTTGGTCAGAAAGAAGACGTCGACTTTTTTCATGCCTATGGTCAAGCAAGTGTCTATCATATTTTTGTTGGCGCTAGTTGCTCAATACAATTTGGAACTTGAACGACTGGATGTAAAGACTGCTTTCCTACATGGGAAACTAGAAGAGCAGATTTATATGAAGTAACCTTAAGGATTCGAGGTACAGAGGACAAATAATAAGATTTGCAAGTTAATGGGGTCATTGTACGACCTGAAACAGTCACCTAGGCAGTGTTATAAAAGATTTGATTCTTTCATGGTGATTTAATGGTTTACTTGAAGTGAATATAATCATTGTGTCTACTTCAAGGTACTGAGTGATGAAAATTTTATTGTACTAGTATTGTATGTTGATAGCATGCTTATCGCTAGCCATAACATGTCTAAAATAAATATATTGAAGACTCAATTATCAAGGACATTCGGGATGAAAGATATGAGGACTACAAAGAGGATTCTCATCATTGATATACACCGAAATAGGGAGAGGAGCAGGCTATGGTTGTCTCAGGCAGAATACCTTGAGAATGTATTGGTCAAGTTTGGGATGGACAAGGCTAAACTGATCAGCACACCACTATTAAGGGTCGAATATTGCATATCAGACCCCAGTTATTACCTGCTTTTACGAACATGATACTGTTTAATGCCTTATTTTAATCGTGTTTGTATTGCAAGGTGAATTTACGAGCGTGGACTGAAAAAGGGTACTAAAAGCATGGATTTGACGCTCTGAAGTCACCAAGGCAAGGGACGGATCCTAGAAAACTGAGATCGAAGAAATTACGTGCCAGAGATTCGAGAAAATCAGGCCACTCACTTTAAACGGGCCCAAAAATTGTCTAAAATGCAAGATCATAGGGTTTCCACTATCCGTTCGGTTTGAAACTTCATGTATGGCCTGAGGACCATAAATTAACTGTACATGTCAAATTTCAGCCATTGGATCCTTGTGGAAGTGGCCCAACGGACAGATCAACCCTTAAAATCCTGATTTGGGGCCCGCCTGGTATCTGGAAATGCTTCGATTTCGGTCTCAACACCTTAAATTATGCGGAGAAACGAATGGACGAAGCGGATTTCGGATATACATCACAGTGGACCCCACATGTGTATCGTGCGTACACAGTGCGCACGTGCACTAGCCGTGCACCAAATCTCACAAAGTCGGTCAGCGCACGCTGACCGGCTCTAATCTTCAAAATACAGGAAACCGCCAGCAGGCGGACGCTCTTAGGACTGAGGTGATCCGTGGGGGAATTTTGGGTACGGTGGCCCACTGATCAGGACTATCCATTGTGTCTGGGGGGGGGGGGCATAACCCTCGTCAAGGTGGAATTTTGGCCCTATGAAAACATAAACACATGGATCGTCATGAACGGTGAGTTGGTTTGATACAGTGGACCGCACCAAAACTTGATCAAAACCACTCCTTTCTAATTGAAATTTCACCAGGAATCCAATGAACGGGGTGGATTTCACAAAAAATATCACTGCAGGGCCCACCCAACATGTCAGTGCAAAAACTGTCCAAAACGGACGTCCGGACGCATCCGGGAGTTGCAGGGAGTTGTGGCCCATCATCCTTGATCGGTTGGATGATCCGAATCGTTCAAAGGAATCCCAGGTCAAAAAAGACCAAAACCATGACGTCATAATGGAAGATGGGATGACCACCATTCCGAAAATTCATTCAAACGTAAAGAGTTGCGCTTTCTCTTTCGCGGCTGCGCAAGGAGTTGCGTACAAGCCCCCAGCCACCTACCTATCTTTACTTCTATATAAGGGAGAGAGAATGGGATGTAAAGACCATCCTTGGAGGCCATCTTTGGACGTGTGGGGCAGCCGTGGAGGCGTGGTGAGAACGTGGAGCATAAGAGGGAGCAAGGGAGAGAGAAAACGTGGAGAGGCTGCCTATCAAGAGTTTTTCCTTCCTTTTCTTCTTATTTGTTTTTATTTTTCTAAGAGGTTTTAAGTGTCATCATGTCTATGTTAGGCTAAACCTCTTAGCTAGGGCTAAGAGGTGAAGCTTGTAGTGTGATGGGATTGGTTTTACAGCTTTGATTCATTTTACTTGAACTCTCTTTGATTATAGTTTGATTAATAGGAATGCTTTTAGTTTTTAATGGTTTGTTGTGACTTAAATTACAATGGATCTGCGATAGCTTTGAGCATGTTCTTAGCATTATAGGATTTGTGAATTTGGGAACCCTGTTGTTCACCATCGTCTCCTGGGCATGGTTGGATGATGGAACCCTTCCTAACATTCATACATCTCTCAGATTTGATGTGGATTGACTAAATTCTGTTGTTTGCTTTGTCTCATGGGCATGGTTTTGTGATGGAATCAATTCTAATTCTCATCCTTCTCATCTCTTGAAAATTAAATCAAAGGAAGTTCAGATTTGATTTTCATGGTTAGATTTTCCGACTAGATGAAGATCGGACTCTAAGTCCAGTTGTGTTCTTGAATCAAGAGTAGATCTCCCTGATCTCTACAAGTGGATCCTTGAAAACCCTAGTTCCCACCTTTAATTTCATTAGTTTTACTTACTTTAATCACAATTATTTCCTCAATTATTCCAGATTTAGATTTCATCTTCGCTTAGTTCTAGTTCTAGTTACTTTCAGATTACGTACAAGGTTCAATCCCTGTAGATTCGACCTCAGTCTTACCGAGATTATTACTACATCGCGACCCTACACTTGGGGTTGTGAACAACCACATGTTGTTCACTTTCGGCTTTCTTCATAGCAATGTCCTACTATAGATGAAGACAAACAGTTTATGTCTCGTGTTCCCTACTCGAGTGCAGTTAGCAGTTTGATATATGACATGGTCTCTACGAGACTAAATATTTCACATGCAGTTGGTGTTGTGAACAGATACATGTCAAACCCTGGTAAACAAAATTGGGAGGAAGTGAAATAGCTACTTTGATATCTAAGAGATATGAAGGACTACGTCTTGACATTTGAAAAATAAGATAAAAACTTATAGACTGTGTAGATTTTGATTACGCTGGAAATATGAACAATAGAAGGTCGACTTCCGATTACTCATTTGTATTAGCGGGTGGAGCGATCAGTTGGATGTCGAAGCTTCAATCTGTGTTTTCTCTTTCCACAACCAAAGTTGAGTATATGGCAATGATAGAGATATTCAAAAAAAGTGTTTAATTGAGAGGAATGATGAATGAACTTGAGCTTCAATAGGAGGCCGTGCCGGTTAATTGTGACAGTGAAAGAGCAATCAATTTGATAAAGAATTCGGTATATCATTTTCATACTAAGCATATTGATATTCATCATCATTTTATTTGATAGTTGCTAGAGGAAAATGATATTATTATTGAGAAGATCCACATGAGCGTGAACCCAATCGACATGCTTACGAAACTTATTCTTATAGAGAAGTTGATGTAGAGCGGGTCGCGGACAGTTTCATGGCCAAGATGGATCAGAAAAGGCCCGGTTGACGACAGAAGTTATTTGGACCGTCGGACCTTAGATCAAGCGTATCTCACAATCCGAAATGAGTTATCGGGCATAAAATATATAATTTTGGGGTAGAACGAGTTACTTTAGTCAACCAACCCTGCTAGGCCGAGTTGCGCAAGCCGGATTTGTGAAATACCCCCGGATCGACGGTTGTTTCTCTATTTTAATTCCGTTTTTACTATAAATAGTAAGTTTTAGTTTGATTATAACTCTTCATCCATTGGGCTTTAGGAGTTGTGTCCAACATAAAAAGGGCTTAGAATAATTAGGAGAACAGCTAGGTGAAGCCAAATATGACACTTACTATTTTTGGCTGAAAACCTTGCGCACTAGTAGACATCACGACCGTCTATAAATAGTAAGTTTACTATTTATAGTAAGTTGCGAATTCTAGGAGTTTTAGTTATAGTTTGCTTCTGATTTCTCTCTCATTGCTTGCTACCCGTATTGAAAGGGTTGTGAACATGTTTATTTGATTCATTAATTAAATTTCAAATTTATTAGAATTTATTTCTATTTTCTTACTTTCTTTCCTCGTGGATTCGAGAAGTCTCTATGAGGAGTCCAGAGAAGCTCCGTGGATTCGGAGTAGTTATCCTTGAGGAAAACGGTGATTGACCTCATCACGTTCATCCCCGCATCAAAAGTTCAAATTTTGTTCAACTTCTCTTTGTCGGGCATTAAAAATGATGAAGATGGAGTGCATGCATAAAGCTACGATAGTGGAGTTATAATGGAGAAGATTAGAGATGGAGGATGGAGCTTGGAGTAGTGGAACATGAAGATTAAAGCCATGGTGGAGATTGTTAAAATCAGGTACCTTTAATATATGTTGAAACACGTGTGTGTACTGACATGGGTGTGTACTAACAAGCTAACCTATATATATATATATATATATATAGATATATATATATATATATATATATATGTTGAAACATGGGTTCTCTATCGATCAACTACCCACGTCAATTGATCAAAATCTCCTGAATTTTAAGTTTGCTCGTCGGACAATTTTGGAAATGTTCGATTGATCAAACATGGAGACTCGATCAATTAGGGGTTCCTTGATTGGTGTCAATCGATCAATGGATAGATCGACGGCGCACACAGTTTTACGTAATTGCACGATTTGTTTCATATTACGGGATTAAGGTAGAAAAAGGAGATCAAAGCCATTTCTGGGGCTTGGGAGTAGGGTTTTCGCATCTATAAGTTGATCTCATCTCTTGTAATTCGGTTTTTCATAGTGAATTTGTTTGTCGCTTTGTGTTGTGGTTTTTCCTCCGAAAATTTTTTCATATAAAATCATGTATTCTCTAAAATTGCTTTGTTTGTGTTTATCTTTCATTTATTTGATTCGACTCAGGATTTGCTTCTAAGGCTCCCAATAGGATTACCCATTACACGACAAAGATAAACATAGAAATGAGAAGTGAAAGTCCAAATCGCCGTGAATTCAGCGATGAAGTGGTGTGCACTTCTCTTCCTGAATTAACTTCTTTCAAACAATGAAACAGTTAGCTGGACAGCGGTCATGATTTGCATGTCAATTCACGGAGATGAATCCTCAACTTTCATTTTATGTTTTCATCACTTAATTCGAAGTGGACCATCCGAACTTAATAATTTTGTGCACTTAACAATGCCTAGTCAGCACTCGATGGCATGGCAAAAGAAATATATAAAGCCAACATATAAAAGATTCGTTCGAAGTATATTACAGGATTTTGATTTGCCTTGTTCTGTTCCAGATATATGACGGGATTTTGTCAGAAATCAAGCAATTTCGTAGTACCCTGCAGAACACGACCAAGAGAGTCACATTATGAGCAAAAGGGTCAACAAACATTAAATATATTTACACCATCATTTATATCCATTCAACTCACAGTGTCTCCATTTTGGCCATATTCTCCAATGAAGGGAAAGACATACTCGATCCTTTCAAATCAGATATCCTCCTGAAAATCGAAACATACTGGATTCAAAAAGGTAATTCATATCATACTACTTCCATGGCTGGGTATAAATTCAAGGAAATTCCAAGCAATAAAGCAGCAACAAAAGAAGAACATGGAATGTGCCCTCACAGTTCAATTAGATTCACCAAGAGAGCAATGTTAGAAGGAATAGGTCCCGTCATAGACGTACCTTGCATAAACCTGCAGTGGTTCAGAATGATAGTTCATATAGATCTTCTCATATAGAAGCATTTTATGTTGAAAACAAATCAAATAAAGTTCTTACAGGTTGTTGAGTTGTATCCAGTTCCCGATGAAATCAGGAATCTTACCAGAGATAGGATTCCCATCTATCCTACTGCAAATATGAATGGACTTAAAACATTTATAACTTTTAAATGGAAAAGACAACCTTGGCGAGCAATGAAGAATTGACA
Organism: Magnolia changhungtana; assembly: GCA_030180095.1. Classification (NCBI taxonomy): domain Eukaryota; kingdom Viridiplantae; phylum Streptophyta; class Magnoliopsida; order Magnoliales; family Magnoliaceae; genus Magnolia; species Magnolia changhungtana. Next base: position 4,131,198 of record JASAUF010000396.1, on the reverse strand, counting down.
TACAAGTCTCTCAGGTTTCTCAGGTTCCTGAAGTTCTCGGGTATTTCTCCTGTGAAGTCATTCGCAGTTGCATAGCTGCACCAGTAATATTCTGGATTATTTAAGGGAAAAAAAAAACCACCTATTGTTAGTATCACCATAGGCATGTATGCTACTCACTACCAACTGATCATGATCAGACAGTGGTGATGAGTGAGGCCCACACCTGCTAATTAATGGGTGTGGACCCTACAGGGCATTTCCACTCACCACATTTTGACTGCCAACTGATAGTTTTGAATAGCATAAACAATACACAATTGGTTGATCCTCAGCCATTCTATTCACCAATAATGTAACCTAACAATGGCTAGCATATATTTATACACTAATCACATTTTCTATTTAATTAGGAGGCAGCCAGAACTAATAAATAAATAAATAACATTTAAATTTTAAAGATTTTCAATTCAGGTCAGAAATCTCAGCAACCGCTCAAATGTAATAAAGATAAGGGCGCCACTATTTGCAACTGCCCTGATTGATAATGGCAACCTTGTTTCAAGGTTGGTAATACAACAATACAAATTTGTACTACTGAATTACCAAAGGTAGAAACAAAAAGTGCTAATGGCAAATATCAATCAAGATGAGTAAATATATGAATTCCTTGAAAGATAACCATGATATGAGAATCAGTTCATTATTTGAAATATATATATATATATATATATATATATATATATATATATATATATATATATATATATATATATATATATATATATGGCATGGCAGAACAGAGAATCTTACAATCTCTCCAAGTTGCGCAAGTTACCAAGTTCTGGAGGAAGAGGTCCTCCGAGATTGTTAAACTCGACGACGCTGCAAAAACCCGAATTGCATAAATAGTTGTAGCTAAGCAATTTCATCTGACTAATCTAAAGAAAGTTGTGAATCGCATACAGTGACTTGAGTGTTAGGATGTTTCCTAGTTCCTTCGGAAGTGCTCCAGAGATGCGATTTCCCAGAAGAGACCTGCAATGTTCAAACAATTTTCGGGTATGTCCCTCACAGAGTGAGAGAGGAAGAGAGGGTTTTGTAGATTAGTTATAGAAGATTCCAGATGCTATTATGGAAGAGGACTTACAAATCGGTGAGAGGAAGGGAAGCCCATGTGGCAGGGATCGATCCGTTGAGATAGTTGCGAGAGAGATCGCTGTTGGACAAAAGCAGAAATTACGATCTAAGACCCCAATATTTGCTACTAGGCAAAAGAAAATCCATCAGAATGAAGCATTGAGAGGTATTGGAGGGAAAGCCATTCCAACTTATTCAAAAAGAGGTTGGATTTACAAAAGAGTTATTCAGTTCATTGCTCGTATGTATATACTCTATACAGGTGGCTATTCATGTTGGTCTACCTCGTGGCCCTATCTCGGATGGTGCACAAACTTCTCCATGGTTGGACGATTACATCCTCCCGTCTTTTCCCCTTAATGTGGACCGTCAGCCCCATGTCTGATAACTGTGATTTGCCTGATTAATGAAGTTTTCTGTTCAAAGTTGACGGACAGAAGCTGATGTAGGATGTGGTACAGATACATTCCTAGCAGTTGGACCAAAATAAGGTTAACTGTTGTTGGGGGCCTTAAGATCTAGCCCTCCTGAACAAACTAGAATTATGGATAATAAAGCAATGAAAACGATCAATGCATCAATCACACACCACAGAAGAGATTTTTACGTGGAAAACCCTCAAATAGGTAAAAACCACGGGACCTCGATCAACAATCCACTATGAAGTAAAACGTTACAAACTTCTTCACTCACGCAGGAGTTGATAAACAATAAGAGAAATAGAGAAAACGGAGAGATCTAACCGATTACGAGGACATAGAAGCGCTGAGATATAGATTGCACAGTAGATAACCTTCACGAGCAGAACCTCCCTTTTATAAGCTTCCTCTCTCTCTCTCTCTCTCTCTCTCACCTTTGATAGCCCTAAACCCTTTAGCAAATCCCTTGTAAAGCTTTAGGAAACTCTCTTGTTGTACCTAGAAAGCCCTAGGAACTCTTATTTATAGTTTTAGGAAACTCCCTTCCGCATTCCAGTTGCGAAAGGACTCGAAATCCGCGCAAAATTGCGGAACGAATCTGCATAACCTCGACTGGTCGAACCGAGTCCACGACCGGTCGAGAGCCACCTTCGACCGGTCGAGCACCTCCTTCGACTGGTCGAGCACCTCGGAGAAAAATAGTCCTTAGTCACTGGACTTTGAGTCGTGCCATGACTCGTCTTCCACGACTGGTCGACCACAGCCTTCTACCGGTCGAGCTAGACTCACGACCGGGCGACAACGGGTCAAAAAACCCATCAAATCTCCTCCTTTTTGACCCAGGAGGGATTCACTTTCTTCAAGCCAACCAGGTTTCTACAAACCTCAAACTTGCCCTTGAGCAAAGCCTTGGTCATCATGTCTGACCCATTATCGTCCGTATGGACCTTCTCAAGTTGTAACACCTTCTGTTCCAAAGTATCCCTGATCCAGTGATACCGAATCTCTATGTGCTTTGACTTTGAATGCTGACTTGGATTCTTGCTCAAGTGTATAGCACTCTGACTATCGCCATAGACCACGTGCTCCTCCTGCTTCAGGCTAAGTTCCTGTAGGAACCTCTTCATCCAAAGCATCTCTTTACATACCTCTATGACTGCAATGTATTCGGCCTCTGTCATCGACAATGCTACGACCTTCTGTAGCTTGCTCTGCCAAGAAACCGCTCCCCCTACAAACATGAACATGAACCCTAATATAAACTTCCTGGAGTCTATGTCACCTGCCATATCTGCATCTGTGTAACCCTCTAACACAGGTTTTCCGTCACCATAGCATACGCTTAACCTGGATGAGCCTCTTAAATACTGCAGTATCCATTTCACCGCTGCCCAATGCTCTTTGCCCGGATTGGGAAGATGCTAGTTAACAACACCAACCGCATATGCTATGTCTGGGCATGTACACACCATAGCATACATCAAACTTCTACCACTGATGCATAGGGTATCTTCTGCATCTCTTCCACCTCTGTCTTCATCTTGGGACACTGCTTGTCGCTCAATCTGAAGTGACCATCTAGTGGAGTACTGACCGGTTTCGCTGCATTCATATTGAACCGCTCTAGGACTTTCTCAATATACCGCTCTTGTGACAGCCAGAGCTTCCTGCTGCTTCTGTCACGGGTTACCTCCATTCCTAGGATCTGTTTAGCCTGGCCCAAGTCTTTCATCCACAAAAGACTTGACTAACTCCTGTTTCAGCCTGTCGATCTTCTTGATGTCTTTTCCCATGATGAGCTTGTCATCAACGTATAAGAGCAGAACTAAGAAATCACCATCTGAGAACTTGCGCATGACCACACGGTGGTCCAACTCCGTTCTGTCATACCCATGTTTCAACATAAACAAGTCGAACTTCTTGTACCATTGCCGTGGAGCTTGTTTTATCCCATACAAGCTCTTCCTCAGCCTACACACCATATGCTCCTTGCCCTTGACTTCAAACCCCTCCAGTTGGTGCATGTAGATCTCTTCTTCCAAGTCACCATGGAGAAAGGCAGTTTTTACATCTAACTGCTCTATCTCTAGATCCATGCTAGCTGCCAACCCAACCAACACCCGTATAGATGTCATCTTCACCACTGGTGAGAATATCTCTTCGAAGTCTATGCCTTTCCTCTGACCAAACCCTTTCACCACAAATCTGGCATTGAACCTCGTCTACGAATTCTTCTGCTCGATCTTCTTTCTGAACACCCACTTGTTGCTCAAAGCTTTCTTGTCCTTAGGCAATTTTACCATATCATAGGTGTGGTTCTTATATAAGGATTCTATCTCCTCTTGTATAGCTTTCAACCACTCCTCCTTATGGTCGTCGACTAGGGCCTCAGAATAATCTTCTGGCTCTCCCCCATCAGTCAGCATAATGTACTCATGTGGCGAGTATCTCTTGGACGGCTGTCTGTCCCTAGATGACCTCCTCACCTGTGGCTCAACAGGTGGATCAAGTGGGGGCTGCTCCCCCGGTCCATCTTCTATAGGAACTCCCTCGTCCTCTGCACCTTGCTGTACTCCCCCGTCATCAGGCACCACGGGAGGAATAACCGGATCCATGTCCTCTAGCTCACCTGAACTAGGCTGGTTCTTATCTGGCTTACCAATGTCTTCTATACACTGATCTTTAAAAAAAAAAAACCACATCTTTACTCCTGACAAGCTTCTTCTCAGTCGGATCCCATAACCTGTAACCGAACTTTTCATCACCGTACCCTAAGAACACACACTGCCTGATCTTTATATCGAGTTTGGACCTCTCATCATTTGGTACTTGAACGGATGCCCTGCATCCAAACACCCTGAGATGACTGTATAATGGATCATGTCCAGTCCACACTTTCTCAGGTACTTCTCCATTTAATGGGGCTGATGGAGACCTGTTTATCAAATACACCGCCGTGTGCATTGCTTCTCTCCAGAACATCTTGGGCAAATTTGCATGAGATAACATGCATCTGATTCTCTCTACAATAGTGCGATTCATTTACTCAGCTACACTATTATGTTGGGGGGTCTTAGGAACTGTCTGTTCATGTCGTATACCCAGGGACTTGCAGTACTCATGAAAGTCGCTAATGTATTCACCACCATTGTCAGTGCAGATGCACTTCAATGATCTACTTGTCTCTCTCTCGACCATAGCATGAAATAATTTAAACACACCAAAGACCTCGTCCTTGGATTTCAAAGCATAAACCAAACCCTCCTAGATGCATCATCTATAAAAGTAACAAAATACAATGCCCCACCCAAGGTTTTTGTCCTCATAGGACCACAAACATTAGAATAAATCAAATCTAATGCATGTACTTTATTAACATGAGAAGCAGTTTTAACGAATGAAACTCTATGCTGTTTCCCTAATAAACAATCAAGACAGGTTTTGCGAGGTGTACCTATCACGTCTGGAAGGAGCCGCTTCCTTGCTAGTAGTTGAAGCCCTTTTTCACTCATGTGGCCTAGACGCCTATGCCACATGTCAATAGCTGAATATTCCACTGCGTTCAACCCACCCTTGCACATACTGACACTTGCCTTGTAAAGGGTGCAACACTTCTTTCCTCTGGCCACGATCAATGAACCCTTGATGAGCTTCCATCGCCCACCAGCAAACCGGCTTTCATAGCCATCATCATCCAACCTTCCCATCGACATCAAGTTGAGGCGAAGGTCTGGGATATGTCTCACATCCCTGAGAACCAATGTGTAGCCTACATCGGTCTTCACACATATATCACCGACTCCACGATTTTTGATACGCCGGAATTTCTCATCTTCACAATCCCATAGTCACTTGACTTGTAGCTTGTGAAGAATTCTCTGTGTGGAGTCGCATGAAAAGAAGCTCTCGGATCTATCACTCAGTCGGTGTCCTGACTCATAGTCGTGAGACATACATCATAATCTACAGAAAGAATAACTACAACGTCGCCATTTGAAGCGACCGCAGTAGATATGATTCATCTTCCTTCCCTCTTCCTTTCTTGTCGTTCTTCTTACCACGACATTCATGCTTGTAGTGGCCCTTCTTGCCACAATTCCAGCAATCAATATCTTTTCTATTACTCGACTTGCCTCTTGATTTATCTCGGGCCTTCCCGCCCTTCCTGTTCTTTTCTCTCCCCTGTTCCTGTGTCACAAGGGCCTCTTGCTGAGTAGACCCCTAAGACTTCCTCCTTGTCTCTTCATTGAAGAGACAGCTAGTTACCTGTTCCATGAATATCTTTCCCTCCGGCGCAGAGTTACGTAGAGACACCACCAATGTCTCTCAACTGTCAGGCAATGAACTAAGCAAAAGTAAAGCCTACAATTCATCATCCAGAACCATCTTCATAGAGGAGAGTTAGTTCACTATATTACTGACCTCATTCATGTGCTCAGCCACAAAACCACCATCTTTGAACTTGAGATTCACAAGTTGTCTTATCATAAATATTTTATTACCGGCTGTCTTCCTCTCATACAGCCCTTGTAATTTCAGCCATAGGCTAGCAGCTGAGGTTTCCGTAGACACATGGTGGAACACTGAATCATCCAACCATTGTCTAACAAACCCCACCGCCTTTCGGTCCATCTTCTTCCAATCATCATCAGTCATATCCTTGGATTTTGCTGATATGCCTAAAATTGGAGAATATAGGTCCTTGCAATAAAGCAAGTCCTCCATCTTAGCCTTCCATATGGTCCAGTTAGAACCATTGAGGCTGATCATCCTTGATGAGCCACCTTCCATAATTCAAAACCGATCCTACCCGTTTAATGAACTTAGCTCTGATACCACTTTGTTGGGAGTCTTGCACAAAACTTTAGGATTTAGCCCTCCAAAACAAACTAGAATTATGGATAATAAAGCAATGAAAACGATCAATGCATTAATCACACACCACACAAGAGATTTTTACGTGGAAAACCCTCAAAGAGGTAAAAACCATGGGACCTCGTCCAGATCAACAATCCACTATGAAGTAGAACGTTACAAACTTCTTCACTCATGCAGGAGTAGATAAACAATAAGAGAAATAAAGAAAATGGAGAGATCTAACCGATTACGAGGACATAGAAGCACTGAGATATAGATTGCATAGTAGATAACCTCCACGAATAGAACTTCCCTTCTATAAGCTTCCTCTCTCTCTTCCTCTCTCTCTCTCTCTCACCTTTGATAGCCCTAAACCCTTTAGCAAATCCCTTGTAAAGCTTTGAGAAACCCTCTTGTTGTACCTAGAAAGCCCTAGGAACTCCTATTTATAGTTTTAGGAAACTCCCTTCCGCATCCCAGTTGCGAAAGGACTTGCGACACAAAATCCACGTAAAATCGCGGAACGAATCTGCATAACCTCGACTGGTCGAACCGAGTCCATGACCGGTTTGAGCACCTCCTTCGACTAGTCGAGCACCCCGGAGAAACATAGTCCCTAGTCGCTGGACTTTGAGTCGTGCCATGACTCATCTTCCACGACTGGTTGACCACAACCTTCGACCAGTTGAGCGAGGCTCACGACCGGTCAACGACGGGGCAAAAAACCAATCAACTGTAAATTGGCCATAACTTTTTTATCCTGGTATCCAAGGTGAACTGACCCACGAAGTAGGTCATGTTTGTTGGTTTCACTAGAAAACGTGTGCTTTCAGCTTAAAAACGAAAATTTAAGAAAAAAATTACTATTTTTAATAATTTCAATTTTTTAAATATTTTTTTATTTTTAAAGTTTTAAATTTTCTTCTTTTTTAGAAATAACTTGTAATCATGTTTGGACTTTTCTAGCAAAAGTTTATTTGAAATTTTTATTTTTAAAAATTAAAATTTAGAATACTTTTACTGTAATTAGAATTTTTATTAGAGTTAGAATTTTACTAATTTTTGTCATTACAAATTTTGGTTTAATTTTTTTTAATCTTTATTAGTAATGTAATGGGTACGCATACATAAGATACAATTATCAATCAATTTATTTTCAAATTTATTTATATTTTCCAATTTTACCGATGGATTCGAGGAATCTATGTGAGGATTTTAGAGAAGCTTTGTGGATTTAGAGTAATTATCCCCTTGAGAAAGACGGTGATCAACCTCATCATGTCCATCCCTACTAAAAAGCACCACCAGATGGATAATCTTGATTCATCACCTGCGCAATGTCATGCATAGATTGAGTGATGAGGGGCAAATATGAACGAGCACCAGCCCAACTTGAAAAACCCCGGGTAGATGGACAATCTTTTGTGTTTTGTAAAATAAAAATAAATTTTAAAAATAAAAGTTATTTTTAGAAAGTAAATAAATATATTAATTAGTTAAACTTTCCATAAATAGTATGTATAGCCAGTCGGTAAGAGAAAGGGTTTTTGCTTATGCAACCAGGGTTCAAATCTCCTCGAAGACGGTGCAAAGCACCGTCCGTGCACGCGCGTGGCATGGGCTGTAGGGCTGCTTGGGCTCTTTTTGGCGCACTTAGCACTTCGCACGTGCCCATCGTCGCAAGGAGCTATGAGAGCCTTAGTCTTTTTGGCACTCGGTTCTTATTTTTTGGGCTATTGTACCCTGATGTTTATTTTGTTGATTGAGAGTAATTGTTACATGATTGTACATGTGGCACCTATGCCATGTGTTGCTTATGTGGATACAGTTTTTCCTGTTGGATAACTGCTCCTGTCTAAATGGGTAAAGAAATAACCGTCATAGGACAAAGAGTCATGTCCTTTCATGAAAAGGCAATTATTTGCTGTGAATGGGTATGGATTTCTTGAAGAGGCTCTTTAACACCTCTTCAGGAAGAAATCCATAACCTTTCAATTGATATAAATCCTGGATACTATAATTCAGAAGAATATACTCTTAATCCTTAAGATTAAATCATCTTCTGTGCAAATTACTCTCGATCTAATCTCTTGCTGAGTTATTTCTGAACGTCTTCAGGCATATCGGTGTCAAAACTAGAGATTTGCTCAACGCTTAAATGTGCAAATTTTCGTGTTGAAAATCGGATTGAGAGTTCATTGTATCCTGAAGACAATTTGCAGATTTCCTTCATTTGCACTTGCTGGAATTTCCAGAAAAAGGGCAACAAATCTGTCTTGAGAAATTGACTATTCAAGTCGAGCCTTGAACTCGAAAGATCTGTTCGTTTCATTATCGTTTTCTTCTATCCTCCGTTGTGTACAAAATTTCTTATTTTTCTAACATTCAAGACAGATTTTAAACTCTTTTCACAATGGAGGCAATTCATTCCATTCAAGTTATGAACCAAGACTTTGTACAACTGGGTCGTTTCGACGGTCAATTCTTCTCAAGATGGTAGCAGAAGATGCTTTTCTTTTTGACAACTCTGAAGTTATCTTACATCCTAGATGATGATCTGCCTTCTCTGACCGAGCCACTAACTATGACTCAGATCAAGTGAAGGCAGAACGGAAGAAAAGGAAGGAGGACGATTTTCTATGCAAAGGTCATATCTTAAACGCCCTCTCTAATTCCATCTATAACTCATACCATAAAATATCCTCTGCTAAAGATCTGTGGACAAAATTAGATCAAAAATATAAAACTGAAGAGATCAGTACTCAGAAATTTCTGATCGACAATTATGTCCACTTCAAGTTTAAAAATGATCAGCCAATTCTCTCCCAAGTAATCAAACTACAGAACTTGGTTGATGAATTGAAGATTGGTGGGATAGATCTTCCTGAAGAATTCCTGGTCGGTGTAGTAATTGCAAAACTACCCTCATCATGGTTTGATTATAAAAAGAAACTAAAACATGATGAAAGGAAGTACACTCTTGAAGGGATTCAATGACATCTTCGTATATAAGAAGAGTCCAGAAACCGAGACAAGAAAGAAAGTGCTTCAGAAAATCATTCCAAAGTAAATATTGTAGAAGATGACAAACCAAAATCTCAGAACTCCAAATCTATTCCCCCAAAGAAAGATACAGAGTTTAAGAAAAAGGGAAAGAAAAATGGCAAGTGTCACTTCTGCAATAAGTCTGGACACTACATAAAGGAATGTCGACACAGGAAGAAACAACTGAAAGCTCAGGCTAACATGGCAGAAGACCAACTTGTAGCAATGGTTACTGAAGCTAACACAGTAATATCCGATGGTGGATGGTGGCTAGATACTGGTGCAACCATTCACATATCGAAGGACCGAAACATCTTCAAGACCTATGAAGGTATAACAACTGGACAAGAAGTGAAGATGGGTAATAACGTTCGTGCGACCGTTGTTGAAAAAGGAACAGTAGAGCTTCAGTTTACATCAGGCAAAAGACTGACACTAACAAATGTATTGCATGTACCTGACATGTCTAAAAATCTAGTGTCAGGTGATCTTCTCAATAAGAGGGGATTCAAAATAGTGATTGAGTCTGATAAGTTGGTTATCACCAAGAATGGTATGTTTGTAGGCAAATGATATTCATGTAATAGTATGATTAAACTGAATATTAATAATAATAATGATGTTTCTGTTTACATAGTGGATTCTATATCTTTATGGCATGCTAGACTAGGTCATGTTAACTATCATTCAATGAAAAGAATGATGATCCTAGGTCTTATACGAAAATATGAAATTCAACAAGAAGGAAAATGTGATGTGTGTGCTCATTCTAAAATAACCAGAAAACCATTTGAGTCTGGCACGAGAAAATCACAACCCTTGGAGTTAATTCATTCTGATATCTGTGATTTAAATAATACCTTAACTTGTGGAGGAAAAATGTACTTTATCACATTTATCGATGACTTCACTAGATTTTCCTATGTATACTTGATAAAATCTAAAGATGAAGCCTTTGAAAAGTTTAAGCTTTATAAAGTCGAAGTGGAAAATCAGTTGAATGTAAAGATTAAAGCCCTCAGAAGTGATAGAGGGGGTGAGTACTCTTCTAATGAATTCAACGACTTCTGTGAATCAAATGGTATAATCCATGAATTTACTGCACCTTACATACCTTAACAAAATGGCCTAGCGGAACGCAAAAATAGGACATTGTTAAGATGATCAACTGTGTGATATTAAATTCTGGATTACCACTGAATTTGTGGGGGGAAGCATTGTTAAAAGCAAACCGTATTCTAAATGCTACCCCACATAAAAAATTGGATATCTCCCCATATGAATTATGAAAAAAGAAGAAACCATATCTTCATTACTTCAAAGTGTGGGGAAGTATAGCAGAAATCAAGATTATTAATTCTAAGAGAGTAAAGTTGGGTCCTAGAGGAATCAGGTGTGCTTTTGTGGGTTATGAGATTCATAGTCTCGTATACAGATTCCTGGTTCTAGAACAAACTTCTTTTGCTGACAAAAACATGATTATAGAGTCTAGGGATGCTATATTTTTTGAAAATGCAGTATTCAAAGACTATATGAATAATCATACAAAAAGGCAGGTTCATGAAAATTCAATAGAACCAATGAACGAAGAGCCCAACAACTTTCATAATAAATCTAACACTCATCCAGAAGGAAATGAACCAAGGAGATCGAAAAGGGCAAGAAAAGAAACATCTTTTGGCCCAAATTTGTATATGTTTCTTATAGAAGGGGATATAAATTTAATAAGAAAGGAAATTACTCTACCACTAAGTATTGAAAGTGATCCATCGACACTTAGTGAAGCTCTCTCATCTCCTGATGTACAGTCTTGGAGAGAAGTCATAGACGATGAAATGGATTCTATAGTCTCCAATAACATATGATTTTTAGTCGATCTTCCACCAGGTTCAAAGCCTATTGGATGTAAATGGATTTTTCAAAAAAAGTTTAATCTTGATGGAACCATAAATAAGTTTAAAGCTCGACTGGTAGCCAAAGGATTTAGACAAAAGGAAGGTATCGATTTTTTCGATACATATGCTCCTGTTGTTCGTATATCTACCATTAGGACTTTAATTGCTCTTGCAGCAATTCACCACCTAGTAATCCATCAAATGGATGTTAAAACAGCATTCTTAAATGGTGATCTAGATGAGGAAGTCTATATGGAACAACCTGAAGGGTTTGTTCAACCCGGGTAAGAGAAGAAAGTGTTTAAACTGATCAAATCTCTCTAGGGCTCAAGCAAACTCCTAAGCAATGGCATGAGAAGTTTGATCAAGTAGTACAATCTAATAGTTTTAGAGTAAACCAAGCAGATAAGTGTATATATATTAAAGGTCAAATCATTATCTGCCTATACGTAGATGATATGCTAATATTTGGACCAAATGAGGACTATGTGAAAGAAACTAAAAAGTTTCTAAGTACCAACTTCGACATGAAGGATATGGGCAAAGCCGATGTAATATTAGGTATTAAGATTTATAATCTTAATGATGGAATAGCCTTAACACAATCTCATTACGTAGAGAAAGTGTTAAAGAAGTTTAATCATTATGATAGTAAACCGGTTTCAACCCCATTTGATCCAAGTATTAAATTGGTTAAAAATACTGGTAGATGTAAAGCACAACAAGAATATGCGAGTGCTATTGGGAGTTTAATGTATGCAATGAATTGCACTAGACCCGATATAGCATTCACAGTAGGAATGCTAAGCAGGTATACCAGTAATCCAGGACAAGTACACTGGAATGCGATTTCGAGAGTTTTAAAGTATCTAAGAGGAATCATAGACTATGGATTGCATTATAAATCATATCCCACTGTACTTGAAGGGTACAGCGATGTAAGCTGGAATGCAGATAGCATAGAATCTAAATCTACAAGTATGTGGATATTCACTCTTGGAGGAGGAGCAATATCATGGACATCTAAGAAACAAACGTGCATATCTCACTCTATAATAGAAAGTGAGTTTATTGCACTTGGTGCTGCTTGTAAAGAAGGTGAATGGCTAAGATACTTACTGTTGGAAATCCCGTATTGGCCAAAACCTACTCCTACCATATCTATCTTTTGTGATAGTCAGGCTACACTTTGTCATGCTATGAGTAAGACTTATAATGGTAAGTTTAGAAATGTAGGTCTAAGGCATAATTTTGTTAAAGTATTGCTCAGAGATGGAGTAATCACAGTGGAATATGTTAAATCCATCCTGAACTTAGCAGATCCCTTGACAAAAGGTTTATCAAGAGATCAGATAAGAAGAACTACTAAAGGAATGAGACTAAGATCCATAAAGATGCAACTTTCACTCTTGATGGCAACCCTACCTATGTTTTGAAATATAGGATAGGTTCAAAGGGACAAACAAGTCAAGTATGTGACTGAAATATACACTAGAAAAAAAAAATTGAGTCTCATTCCTAAAAGTCTGGTGTTTGGTTTCTGCATTTCATAAGAGGCTGAGTACTAACTCTTAATAGATCTATAAGCAGACTTTGCTGAGATCAAGCGGAATCATCTTTGATAGATCTACCTATATGAGTAGAGAAGTGAGAACGCTTTTGAAGAGATTGGGATCGTCTCTAGAATACTCATGAAATAAGGATACGCACAAGGCCAGAAATGTGCGAACTTAAAGATCTCCAGTTATATATGAATAGATGTGTGTTATGTGTCCGGTAAGTCATATAAGGTACTTTGTTCAAGATTAATGGGTCACTAAGTACTTGGCATAACTTTGATACATATACACTAAAGTAAAGGTTCAAATCTAAAAAATACCTTTGTTTATGCACCTATTTATACTGATATGTCATTCGTTATAGAATCTGATTTTATTTTTGAAATTGTGAGGGATTGTTGTGTTTTCTAGAATAAAAATAAATTTCAAAAATAAAAGTTATTTTTAGAAAGTAAATAAATATATTAATTAGTTAAACTTTCCATAAATAGTGTGTATAACCAGTCGGTAGGAAAAGGTGTTTTTGCTTATGCAACCAGGGTTCAAATCTCCTCGAGGACAGTGCGAAGCACCGTCTACGCACGCGCATAGCGTGGGCTATTTGGGCACTTTTTGGCGCACTTAGCACTTCGCACGTGCGCATCGTCGTAAGGAGCTATGAGAGCCTTAGTCTTTTTGGCACTCGGTTCATATTTTTTGGGCTATTGTACCCTGATGTTTATTTTGTTGATTGAGAGTAATTGTTACATGATTGTACATGTGGCACCTATGCCATGTGTCACTTATGTGGATACAGTTTTTCCTGTTGGATAATTGCTCCTATCTGAATGGGTACAGAAATAACTGTCATAGGAGAAAGAGTCATGTCCTTTCATGAAAAAGCAATTATTTGCTGTGAATGGGTATGGATTTCTTGAAGAGGCTCTTTAGCACCTCTTCAGGAAGAAATCCATAACCTTTCAATTGATATAAATCCTGGATACTATAATCCAGAAGAATATACTCTTAATCCTTAAGATTAAATCATCTTCTATGCAAATTACTCTCGATCTAATCTCTTGTTGAGTTTTTTCTGAACGTCTTCAGGCATATCGGTGTCAAAACTAGAGATCTGCTCAACGCTTAAATGTGCAAATTTTCGTGTTGAAAATCGGATTGAGAGTTCATTGTATCCTGAAGACAATTTGCAGATTTCCTTCATTTGCACTTACTAGAATTTCCAGAAAAAGGGCAGCAAATCTGTCTTGAGAAATTGACTATTCAAGTCAAGCCTTGAACTCGAAAGATCTGTTTGTTTCATTATCGTTTTCTTCTATCCTCCGTTGTGTACAAAATTTCTTATTTTTCTAACATTATCTTGGATTTATCAACCGTACAATGGCATGCGCAGATTGAGTAGTGAGTGGCAAATACAAACCAGCACCAGCCCAACTCAATGGTTGAAGGGATGCTGAAATCTGATCCTTGTGGAAAATATACACATAAATAAACTCAGCTCCTGTCGTCTAATCAGTGTGCCACCTCAAAGGATCATTTGACGGAGAGCTGTCACAAGCTTCTGCTTATCACCCCAAAGAAGGATAATGATCAGCCACTTCAGATCATGTAGTTTGTGGTGATGTTTAAACTGCATGATGCACTTTCCAACGGTACAGATCATGTGAGCAAATTGGACGGTGGAGATAATTTACACACCAAATTTAAATATATAATTCTATACCCAGAATCACTTAAATTTCACTACTAGTGAGACTTATATGATGTGCACATAATCACTTACATCTGTCGTAGGGAGGTCAGGTCAGCAAATTCTTCAGGTAGAACTCCAGATAGGTTCTGACTCTTCAGCTCTCTGAAATTTCAAAAGAAATTGAAATAAATATATGACAAAAAGAAGGAGAAAGAAAATCAAATTGCAATAAGAAAACAAGCATGATAGGAAGCTAGCAAGACCCTACATGCTAACAATATGGCACGTCGGGTTGCAGGAGCATGTAACGTTGTCTTTGTAGACATTATCTGAAGCCATCGTAATCCACGTGGTTGTGTCCATGCAAGGATCTATGTCGAAATTCCAACCTGTCTTCTTTAACTTCTTTGCGATTGCTTTAAGCGCGTTGACTGTTTAATGAGAGGCAATGGTTAAATATGTATTAATCTATATATTTTCTTAATTAAACAAAAGAAAGAAAGAAAGAAAAAATGTTGGAAAGGAACACATTAGACGACCTCAGCATGTGGGTTGGGGAACGCATTTGGGATCCTAAAATGTAAGAAAAATGACTCTCTCTCTCTCTCTCTCTCTCTCTCTCTCTCTCTCTCTAATGTTTTTACTGTTCCTTTTACCGTTTTCTGGATTTTTATCCCAAAAGACATTCTCAAAACAGTGTTTGAATCTGTATATTTATTTTCATGGCGCAGCATGGATAGAAAGTTTTTTTTTTTTTTTTTTTTTTTTGAAGTCTATTTTACTCTTGAAAGAGAATCATGCAAAATCCAGCAGTCTTTAAAAATAGTAACGTGGGATTATCATGTTGTGTATCCTAAATCTAATTTGGTCATCAGCTGCGTAATTTAATTTTAGGCGTTGGTATAAAAAACCAGCTCCATCTGTGACTGAGGTGGACCATATAATAAAAAATAGTGTACAGGCCGGGGATGCCTACCTTCCAAACTGTTTTCTCATGAATCACGAGTTGTCCTGATTTTTATTTTATTTTATTTTATATCCATTGGTTTGAATGGATTTCAATTATCAGGCTGGGCCCTGAAAAAAATCAACAGTAGATATCTCTCCCAACCTTTTCCTTTAGCGTGGCCCATATAATGATTCAACCTGATTTTTTGACCTTGTACTTAATACAGGATTACATATCTAATGGTCATAACGAATTTCACATACAAGGATCACCTTTGACCTTGCAAAAGATTGGCAGTGGATTCCTATCTGAACTCTTTCAACTTTTGAATATTAAAGAAAAAAATTGGACGCACACCCAAACCTACTGATGTGTACGTGAAATTTACTCCAACCATTAGATGTACAATCTTGCGTTGAATAAGTCAAAGATATCTGGCTGGCCTGTGATTCAGATAGGCTACACTAAAAGAAAAAATTGGGAGAGAGATATCTACCATTGATTTTTTACAAGGTCCACCGTGATGATTATGTGAAATCCACTCAACCTAATATTGGATGGCAAAAAAATAATAATAAATAAACCTAAGGCCTAAAAATCAAGACGATTCGATATTCAAGTGGGCCACACCGATGGAAACAGTTTGAAGGGTGGTCACCACCATGTACACTGTTTCACCTGAATGAGTCAGGCGGCTGATCGTCGAAGTGGATTTTCAAAACACAGCATGGTGGGTCCCACCCCACGCAACCGATTCTGTCCAATTTCACTTGGGGTAATCCGAGTTCAGTCAAGCCGATGACCGTGGGGTCCACGTTGATGTATTTGTCATATATCCACTTTGTTCATACGTTTTGCTAGTTTATTTAGGGCATTAGAGCCAAAAACGTAGTAGTGGATCAAAACTGATTGAGCCCACAATTAAAAACTTCCTAGAGCCCAACAAAATATTTATCTACCATCCAACCTTTAAATAAGGTCACACTGACCTCCATGATAGGTAAACACATATATCAGGTTGATCCAAAACTTTTTTGGCCCACAAGAAGTTTTTAATGGTCTATCACCGTTGGTTCTTGTGGCCTGAGCTGCCTGAGATTTGGATTGCACATGTCCTAAAATGAGAATGGCTGGACAGTAAGGTCGACAATATTACAACGCTCGACCTTACGGAATGCTACAGTAAGGTCGAGCGTATAGTACCTTTTCCCATATATATATATATATATATATATATATATATATATATATATATATATATATATATATATATATATATATATATATAAAAAAGGTTAGCCCACGGTCACCACCTGACCCAACCGGTGTTACCTCAAGCTGAATGAATCTGCTCCCCATTGGGATGTAATACCACAAAACAAGAGGGGCCACACAACATGAAGAGTTGAGCATGTAAATGCCCACGGTTGAAATCTTCCTAGAGCCCATCATCATGCTTATACGTCATCCAAACCCTCGGTATAAGGTTATTTATATTCATGAAGTGTCGCCCCACATAGGTTTCAATGGCAGGCGTTTCTCACCTTTTCCTGTGGTGGGGCCCACACGATGTTTTGGATCTGCCTCATTTTTGGGCTAATATCTTAACGGAAGTTACTGAAAATGCTAAAACGGGCTTTAGGGTTATTGTTGCAATCGGCTTCCCATTCTCCATCGAACGGACTCCAAAAACTCAAGTGGATCATTTCTAGGTGAAATTTTATGGGACACCCTACTTTTTTGAATGTTGAATTAGCCTATTTTTAGGCTAACCCAAACAAGGTGTGGCATATCCTATGGATGAAATGAATTTTTCACAGACATCATAGTGGGACCAACCATTATGCGCATGTTTTATCCACCTTCATCCTTTTTTGCAGTATATTTTAGGGCATGATCCCAAAAATGAGGCATTCAGGTCTAAATCTCAGGTGGACCACACCACCAGAAATAGTGGTGATTGAACGCCCACCATTAAAAACTTCATAAGGCTTATTGTAATGCTTATTTGCCGTCCAACCAATTGATCGGATCACACAGAACCGGTCCCTGCTCATGGCTCAGTGGTAGACCCCATCGGTTTCAACAGCAAGGTCATTACGCATGTAGTGCCTCTGGGTTGAGTAAAAAAAGGTCCCACGCGCCTGAAAGAAGGAAAAACATTATCAGCTTTCGATCACCATGGTTCCCTGTGGTGTGGTTCACCCCGGATTTGGAACTACTCGTGGTTTGGTTCACGGCTTGGATAAAACACATACATGATGACGGGGCTCACATAGCTTTTCCAGTCACTGACCAGTACAGACATGGGTACTGGTGGGATCACTGACCAATCCAAGTCCATTATATGTGGCCAATCCATAGCAAGACCCATGCTCACATTACATGGGTGGGCCAATCATGGTGTGATTTTGGGCTGGACACAGATTGGCTAGTGACCCTGTCACTACCCAATGATTAGTGGGTTCTCTGTAGGTGTTTCAATCACGCCAATCATTAAAAAAAAATTGAGGGCCACAAACGTTTTGGATAAAGTTGATGTCTGTCTTTTTTTCCTTTCACTCAGATTTGTATGACCTAAGCAACAGGTTGGGTGTCAAATAAACATTACAGTAGGCCTTACTTGGATGTCAAATAAGCATTATAGTGGGCCTTAGGAGATTTTTAATGGTGGACATTCAATAATTACTATTTTCATATATGGTACGGTTCACTTAATATTTAGATCTGCCTTTGATGGAGGGCGGGTCACGGACACTTTCATGACCAAGATGGACCCAAGAAGGCCCGATCGGTGGCGGAAGTCATCAAGACTATCAGAACCTTAAAACAGGCATATCTCGCAAATTGGAATGCGTTACTCAACAAACCATATATGATTTTGAGGTAGGACGAGCTAATTTCGCCAATCAACCCCGCTATGCTGGGTTGCCCACGCCGAATTTGCGAGATTCCATCAGATCTACAGTCGAATTTCCTATTTATTTCCGTTTTTACTATTTTTAGTAAGTTTGGTTTGATTGTAACTTTTCATCCTGGGCTTTAGCAGTTGTGTCCAATATGAAAATTGTTTAGAAAAATTAGAAAAATAACGTGGTTAAGCCTAAGGGTGTACATTGAGTCAAACCGAGTCGAGCTAGCCTCAGCTTGACTCGGCTCGGCCACTAGCTGACCTCAACTCAAACTCGGCTTGGCTCGGTCCTCGAGCCTGACTAGCCAGTGCGACTCAGTTCGGTCAGCAGCTTGGGCCAGTTCAAGCCGAGTTTGAGCCAAGATCGATCCGAGTTTGCCTGTGCAACATTTCCACAAACACTTGGACCGCACCCTTCAGAATCTCACTGTATATAAAACAGTAGCAATGGTTTTACAGGTATGTTATCAAACACCTTCTAAGCAACATAAAAACCAAGAAAAAAAGGGTATTTGTTTAAATACATACCTTCCTTGCCACCAGCCACACTTCGTTGAGTCATTTCATTAAACACTTAGTGAGCAACATCAATATCAAAGTAACCGAGTCATCAAACTAGTTCGATCTGAGTTTGATTCTATCTGGGTTCGATCCAAGTCGAGTCAAGCTAGGGCCAGCTCAAACTCATTTTCAAGCTTAAAAAATCAGCTCGACTTGACTCGAACTCAACTTCGAACCGAGTTGAATCGAGCTTTTTCGAGTCGAGTCGAGTGAGCTAACCAAGCTAGCTCAGTTCATGAACACCTCTAGTTAAGCCACATAGGACACTTACTATAAATAATAAATTCACTATTTATAGTAAGTTGCGGATTTTAGGGAGTTTTAATTATAGTTTAATTCCTAAACTTCTTCCAAAGTCTTGGTATCCCTCTTTAAAGGGTTGTAGACTCCTTTATTTCATCTATCAATCTTCAATAAATTTATTTCGACTTTCTAGAATTATTTTTATTTTCTATTTTTTCTCGTGGATTCGAGAAGTCTCTGTGAGGAGTCCAGAGAAGCTTCGTAGATTCAAAGTAGTTATCCTTGAGGAAGACGGTGATTAACCTCATTACCTTCATTCCTACGTCAAATTAGTATCAGAGCAAAGATTCCCCTCAGGCCGATGGAAAACAATGAATGTATGGACCAAAATCCTGTGGACAGTGATACAGGAATTTATTATCTTTCAGAAAGAATGGAAGTTTTCCACTGTGAGAGTCAGTTGACCATGCAAGGGCTGCAGGCAACCTTCAACCGTCTTGTGGATGTGCTAATTCCACCCCGAACCCTAAGTGATGTTCAACCGCCCGTTGTTGCTATTCAGCACAATCCCAATTTTTGTAAAGCACTACCAATGGTAAATCGTAGAGCTACACCAGATGATGAGAGTTCTAGGGACAAGGACCTCGACGACTGCTTTGCCCGACGACCAGTCCATGGAGGCTACCGTCTAGATTGTGTTGAAATAAACTATCGAGGTAAGGTCGAACTTCCTAGTTTTAATGGATTATTATGTATAGAAGATTTCCTCGACTGACTTGCTAAAGTAGAACGATATTTCGATTACATGGATGTGTTAGAGCATAAAAATGTGAAGTTAGTAGCTTTAAAATTAAAATCCGGTGCTTCTGCATGGTGGTATCAATTACAACTCTCTCGTGCTCGAAAAACAAAACACCCATCTCATCATGGCCACAGATGAGGCGCCTTCTTCGATCATGGTTCCTCCTTATCGCGTGTTTGTTTTTTCGTTTCACTGGGAAATACCGTCTCCCTGAGCATTTATTACATGCTCAGGGAAACGTTGTGCGTTTGTCAGCGACCATCATGACGGTTTCCATTGTTTGAAAAAGTCGGTTGGGAGTGCAAATCTCCCTGCCCGCGTTTGTTTTTCGAAGATGTGATGGTACATTGAAAAAATCCAGCGGTAGTGGCTACTGACTCTTAGTGATGTGATGTTACCAAGTTTTATGGGCCCCACCTCCTGATGTATGTTATGTATCCATGCCGTCCATCCATCTGGAGAGATCATTTTATGGGTAATATCTAAAAAATGAATCTCATCCTAAGTTCTAGTGGACCCCACCACAGAAAACAGTGGGGAGACTGACAACACCGTTAAAAACTCATGTGCACTAGAAAAGTTTACGATCAAGCTGATATTTGTATTTTCCTTTATTCAGTGTCTTTTTTAACTATTGAATAGGTTGGATTTCGAAAAAACATCGGGGTGGGCCTTAGGAAAGGTTTCAACGGTGGTCATCAATTTAACGGTAAAAAAATTCCATATATAACTATATATATATATATATATATATATATATATATATATATATATATTCCCTCTCGTGTGACCCACTTTGGTTGTAGCTGATCCACCTCATTCTTGGTCACACATCATAAAATGATCTCGCAAAACTGATGGACGAAATGGATTTCTTACATACATTGCAGTGGACCCCGCAGCAGAGAAGTCTCGAGAGATCGCCCGCATCCATCTAGGGATTTCTCAGGATTTCTCAGCGAAATGTAAAAGCAGCGGATTTGCATTTACCAGGCGCGCCTAAATACACATAATTCTCATCCGTCAAATGCGGGAAAGGGTCATCATGACCCTTTTCGCCGCGATTTCCCATAACATGCAAAAACAAACAAGCCTTTAGTGATTATGAGCAAGTATTATTCCAACAATATCAAAATTATCAACAGGGGAATCGAACCATCACATATTACACCGAAGAATTCAAGCGGTTAGCAAAATGGAATGACCTGTTAGAAATTGAATCGCACGCCGCCACTTTGATCATGAGGAAGCCGTTATACATGTCAAAGGTAGAGATAAATTTACAGCGGCACAATGTCTTTCGAACAAGGTGCACTGTAAACAAAAAAGTGTATAATGTAATTATCGATGTCAGGAGCAGTGAGAATCTCGTGTCGAAAACAATGGTGGGAAACTACAACTAAAAATAGAAAGGTACCCATCTTCATACACAGTTGGATAGATCAAGGAGATCTATAAAACAGAGGTAACCAAACAATGTCGTATATCATTTTTCATTGGTAAATATTATAATGATGAAGTAATGTGTGACGTGGTCGACATGAAAGCTTGTCACATGTTACTTGGTCAAACCTCAAAAAATAATATTAATGCTACACATAGATATCAAATAACTTATTTATATTTATTAAAAATGGTAAAAAGATTATCTTCCCCCTATGGGAAGAGGGAATCAACTCAAGACTTTTAAAGTGGAAGGACAGTTTCTCACAACTGAACAAACTTTTGTTAAACAATATGAGGAAACATGAATTTGCGAGATTCCATCAGATGGGCGCCTTGCGAGATTCCGTCAGATCCATGGTCGAATTTCCTGTTTATTTCTGTTTTTACTATTTTTAGTAAGTTTTCGTTTGATTGTAACTTTTCATCCGTTGGTCTTTAGTAGTTGTGTCCAACATGAAAAGTGTCTAGAAAAAGCAGGAGAATAACGTGATTAAGGCACATAAGACACTATAAATAGTAAATTTACTATTTATAGTAAGTTATGAATTTTAAGGAGTTTTAGTTATAGTTTAATTCCTAAACTTCTTCCAAATCTTGGTATCCCTATTTAAATGGTTGTAAACTCATTTATTTCATCTATTAATTTTCAATAAATTTATTTCAACTGTTTAGAATTATTTCTATTTTATATTTTTCATCGTGGATTCAAGAAGTATCTGTGAGGAGTCAAAGTAGTTATCTTGGATTAAGATGGTGATCGACCTCATAGTGTTCATCCCTGAGTCATTCTTTTTATCCAGATCAAGCCCTAAAATGGATGGACAGCGGGATAAAACACATGCATCATAAGGGGTCACAAAGTAACGACCACTAGCCACTTGGATAGTATCAGCGTCCCCAGCCAAACTGCCTCCTTTTGCATTTTAGGCCTTCCTTCGGGAATATATCTTCTTGCATATCCCCTATATTCATGTATTCATGACGTAATTGGGTCCTTACTCTTGCCCGGGTGGTAGACTCTCAGTAGTTTCAACTCCCGGTCAAGGGTTCGAGTACCCATTGGTGGTGAAATTCCACCAGCATGAGTGTGTGGGGTGTGTGTGTGCGTGTGTTAAAAAAAAAAAAAAAATGTACTCAGGACGTAATTTCTCAGGTCTCCAAAATTCAGAAGAAAATAATTTTAAAATTTTAAAATATATATATGGACTGATTTTACAGATTATTTCCATCCTTCCTCTTGCTCCGGTGGTAGACTCTAAGGAGTTTCGACACCTGGTCAAGGGTTCAAGTATCCATACGTGGTGAAATCCCACTACGGCGTGATTGTGTGTGGGAGTGTTGTGCGTGTGTGTAAAAAAAAAAAAAACAAACAAAACAAAAAAAAGTTCAAAAGACCGACCAAACAGTCACAGAAAAATAGACATACCTTGGTTCATTGAAATTCCGGTGGCTTTGAATGATTGAACATCAAAGCCGTCCAATAAGATAACTTATCCCTTTGAACATGGAGTTGACCATTCTTGGGTAACACCTTGGCACCTAAGCGAGTGTTACCCTTACCATGTGTGAATTTTTTATATATCCACGCCGTCCATCTGTTTTCCCATATCATTTTAGGAAGTAATTCCAAATGATGTGGGAATGAACATCAAAATTGGAATGATATCAGGTGGACCACAACACTGAAAACTGTGGTGAATGACCATATATAAAAAGCTTTTTGTGAGAAAGTTTTGGATCGAGCTGATTTTTATAACTACTCTTCATGATCCAGATCTGGCTCATGACCTTATCAGCGGGTTGGTTGAAATAGAAACACTACGGTGAGCATTATTATGGGCCCTAGGAAGTTTTTAATAGTGGGTGTTTAATCACTACTACTATTTCTTTCAGTGTGGTCCATCAAAGATGTCTACTTAATTTTGAGTAACATGTCCTAAACTGGGATGGAAATACGGATGGACAGCAAGGACGTATAACACATCATTAAGGTGGGGCCCATGGAAAGGGTAACACCATACAGGTGTTCCCCAATTGCCTGTGACGCGGGGCACCAGATACTCTGGTGTCCAGGACACCGTGGGACTCACAAAGATGTCCGTGATAAATCCATCTGTTTTCTATGACCACAATAGGATAAGAATACTGATTTATCAGGTAAATTTAAAACTCATGTGAGCCATATCAAACCAAACGTGGGGATTGAATGCTTGGGGCGACAAAATTTTTATATTAGAATCGTATTTGTGCCTACAGTTTATCCTAGTGAGAGTCGGCTGGTACCATGGAGTTGGGGGATTTTGGGGGATTGGAGGGGATGTCAAACCCCCTAATACGTTTGGCACCGTAAAGCAAGGGGGCTGTAAAAGCTTGGATTATATCAAAAATCCTTTCAAGGGTGTGCATGTTATTATACTACTAATCTATTCGGTACATGGCCAACTATAATTACTTTAATAGGATAATTTACACTGTCCAAAAGTTCCAAAACAATTAGATTATAAACCGCATCACTATAATTATTTTAATAAAATAATTGGACAGACAAGTTGTGCCATCCAAACATTGTCCATGTAAATTAACAATTAAAAATCACCGGTTAGTCACATGAATGTGGCTAGAATTACATCATTTTCCAGTAAAGTATATATCTTAACAGGTTTACCACTGTGTTAAACATTACATACATAAATAAATTAATTAGAGATATTAAAGTTGATTTATTAATTTAATTCAAACCCCTGTAAATATATATGCATGACTACTTTTGAATTACAAGTGATTTTGAACCCATTGTGCCAAACGCAAAGGCATGATTCCAAAGTCCAGGGGTTTTGAATCCAGGGTTCCAAATCCACGCTCCCAAACAAGCCCTAAACTTACGGACAGTTTGGACGGAATATAAACGTTATGGTCAGCGCTAGGGACGCGGATTGCGTCCTACCCAGGCTCTGTGTGGCCCACTGTGTTGTAAGTATTTTATCCCTGCCGTTAAATGCTTTTTTCCAATAATTTTAATGTATGAAACAAAAAGTGAAGCAGGTCCAAGGCTTAAGTGGACCACACCAAAGGAAGTTGCACTGATAATGATACTCACCGTTGAAACCTTTCTAAGGGCCAGCATGATGTTTTTTTTACCATACAACCTATTCATAAGGTCATGATGAAGTGAAAACACAAATATCAGCTTGATCCAAAACTTCTCCAGCTCCCGAGAAGTTTTTAATGGTGGACGTTCAATCCCCACTTGGTGGTCCACTTAAGCCTTTGACCTGCCTCTTTTTATAGTTCCTATTTTAAAATTATTGAAAAAAAGCATTTAACGGCGTGGATAAAACACTTACAACACGGTGGGCCCCACAGAGCCCTGCCGGGCGGGGGTAGGACGCAATCCGCGTCCCAGCGCTAGGAAGGTCTCGACAGCGGACGTTTCCATTCCCAGTGTTCCGTTTTGGATCTGCGTGAGTTTTAGACTCCTGTCATATCGTGGTCTTTCAAAGCAGATGAACGGAGTAGGTTTGTCACGGACATCTCTGTGGGATCCACACAGCCCATGCATAGGAAAATTAAGGTGGGTGAGACCCCTGACTGTAGGGCCCACTGTGATGCATGTGATTAGTCCATCCATGTTGAAAGCTCATTTTAGGGCATGATCCAAAAAAACGTAGTTCCAAATCCTAAATGTACCATAGTATAAGAAACCGTGGGGATTAACCATTAAAATTTTCTTGTGGACCACGAAAGCTTTAGATGAAGATGATACTTGTGTGATCTAACTCATTTAGTTGTCTGTGACCTTTTCGACACGTTGGATAGGCATTCCGGTGGAATTCAATCACGACTGTTTCCTATGGTGCGGTCCACCTAAGATTTGAGTCAGCTTCATTTTTTGGATCATGTCCTAAAATGAGCTTTTAAAACGGTTGGACGGTGTGGATTTAAGGCGCATACATCACTGTGAGCCCCCACAGTCAGGGGGTCCCATGTGGGTCCCACCCTCCTCGGTGAATCCGCGGTCTCACCTAATCCGCCCCCGATCAATCGACGGTAGGGACCACAAGATGGACGAGCTCCATTCACTAAACTAGATAGAATAAAGCAGTTAAAGCTTCTTCTTTTTTTCTTTTTCTTTTTTGGTGCTTTTTTCTTTTTACAAATTCATTCGTAGGCTCAAGAAAAAGATCGAAGTTTTTTTAAAAAATAAAAACAAAGAAAATTTTCAGTGATTTCATAATAATCTTATCTTGACTTGTTGAGAAATCCTTGGCGCAGATTCCCGAGAAAAACGATTTGAAAATTTTGGCATTTCTATTGCCTCGAAAATCATGAAGAGGTACTCTTTATCTGTGGACACCAAACAGATGTTTCCTTCCAATACACTATACAAAGGAGCCCTTTTCACGATTTTGTTTGTAAAAATCCTACTTAAAGAGTATAAATCCAAAAATATGTGCTCGTAAACAGCCATACCCAAACGCGGCATTAGCCAAAACGAACAAATTCACAAACTTCTCAACCAAAATCCACCCACAAAAGCTATACACAGTCGACAAAAACCTGTTGCATTTTCAGCTATTTTACTCGTCCTTCAACAAAAACCTCCTAATTTTGAGATATTCAAGCTAGATCTCAAACAGAAAAAATACGTCAACTCAAGCAAATTCAAGAAATCCAGTAGATCTAAATCAACCGATTCATCAAAGGAAGCTTTTGCAGATATTCCATGAGAAATGTTATATAAAACAGAGCATTTTAACTTTCCGCCATTTCCACGGAAAATCAAAGAAAACTGCATCAATTTCATAAAAACAATAAAAAAAATTCCGAAAGCATACGTTCTACAGAAGGCAGCTGTTGAGCTTCAGATCCGAGTTCTTCAAAGCAGTTAAACGCAAGAAAGAGAAGAATCATAGCCGAGAAAACCTTCGTCATTTCAGTAACCTCTCTCTCTCTCTCTCTCTCTCTCTCTCTGCGCGCGCCCTCCGCCGGAACGGAAACAATATGATATAAAGAAGGGATTTTTCTCATTAACCACCTGACTATTTTTTAATGTACGTAAAACCTCCCGTTTTAAATTATTGCCCAAATCATAGTTTTAACCGTTACATTAAACCGCCTGTCTACAGGTACGAATCGGTTTATGTATTTTGATATTAACGAAACAGCGCCTGCTTCACCGAACTTGGCAATCTCCCATCGATAGTTGGATTTACGGGCGTGGCACCCAAGCCCCGACCGTACGCGGGCCCATTTTATTGTTGGTGAGAAATTAACACCGTTCATCTGTTTTTCAAGCTTATTTTAAAAACGGCCCAAAAAGTGAGGCAGATCCAAAGCTCAAACTGAGCTCCACCGTGGCCACAAGATTTTTCAACTGTGGGGGGTATTTTGTCCTCGCTTTTTCCTGTATTTTGGTCCGGTCCATTGGTCCCATGCCATGAACTGGTAAAACAGATGGACAGGGTAGAGTTTTCAAAAATACCCCTGCGGAATCCTCACTATTGGATGTTCATTTGGCCTGCTTGAGCTTTGAAGCGGCCACAGTTTTGGTACCAACCCCTAAATGAGGTGGCAAAGCAGATGGACGGAATGGATTTGTTACAAGTATATTATGGTGAGCCTCACTGCGAGCAACCATCACCTCCAGACTTGTACCCTAAACCCTGGCCGGTCATATTGATTGACCTCGGGCCAGTCTAAAAATAAGGCTGATCCAAAGCTCAAGGTGGGCCAGGATGGTACCAAGTTGTTTCAAAGGTGGGCGTTCATCCCACCGTTGCCTGTTGTACGGCCTACCGGAGCTTGGTATCAGCCTTATTTTTGGGCCAATGATATGAAATGGGCTGGCAGAACAGATGGTGCAGGTGAATTTGTCACAAACATCCTATTGTCCCATGAATGTTTCAACTTCTTGTGTTTAATTCTCATTGTTTCATGTTTGTTTGGCCCACTTGAATTTTGAATCGGCTTCATTTTTTAGCCCATGTCCTAAAATAAGATGTAAATCAAATGGATGGGTGGATTTATGCATGCCTTAAAATGATGCAATCCACTTGTTGGACTTGCATTTTTCATATCACCCAACCAGTGGCGGAGGTAAAGATTGATGGAGACCTGTCTCAATCCATTCAGATTGAGTAGCATAGAACACAACACCTGTTGAGATGGCAAAGTTGGGTGGGCCTCACCATGATGTATGTTATATATACATTGTCTATCCATTTTGCTAGATTGTTTTAGGGCATGAATCCAAAAATAAGGTAAAGCTCAAGTGGGACCAAACCATAGGGAAAAAATTGATATTGAATACCTACCATTGAAAACTTCACAGGGCTACTGATGTTTTGGATTAAGTTCATATTTATGTTTTCCCTCTATTCAGGTTCGTGTGACCTAATTAGTAATAAGTTGGATGAGAAATAAATATCGTAGCGAGCCCTAGGAAGGTTTCAATGGTGGGCATAATTGTCCCACTACTTTTTATGGTGTGGTTCACTTAGGCTTTGGATCTACTTCATTTTTGGGATCATGTTCTAATATGATATTAAAAATTGAATGTGGAGAGTGCATATGTAACATATACATCATGATAGAGTCCATATAACTTTCCTACATGTCCATATATGCAATCCGAGTCCATCAAAATCGTGGTATTAGCATGGATGAACCCTGGGATGGCATCACCTCCCTAGTGTGTAGCCTCTTCTTCCCCAAGCGGTGATCGACCATATCTCATATGAGGGATTTTGCACCTCCTCCGCTGATGATATCCAAGTAAATTTGGACCCATGCCCCATCAGGAGAATTCAGTGTTGCCTCAGCCAGGTGGTGCTCCAGATCTGCAGGTCTGAAATAGTTTTGGTCCAAATGGGTTTGGCACCCTTTCCTCCCGCCAAAAATATCTCTCCTAACCTGGAAGCTCTTACTTCATGCCATCCCGATGGACGAGAGAATCCAGGCAAAAGGCATTGTCATGGCGTCAAAATGCGACTGTCAAGAAGTTGTCCACTAGCTCAGCTTGGACCAAAGACGTTGTCACTGTTCAAAGAAGACTCGTAATTACTCTGATTGGGAGTTCATCTGCCAACAGGACCGAGCCGATTCCAAGTCCCAAAGTGGGTGCTCTATGAACTAAGCTTGGAAACTACCATAAGTGGACGTGGCCAGTTACTTCACTCGCATATACGGACGATATGCATAATATCCTACATGATCCTTGGATTGCGTGCAGTATCTCCACGATCCTAAAATCTCCCGGATTAAGTGAATCGTGCCAAGATTAATTACCCAGATCATCCGACAGTCAGGTATAAATACATGAGGACTCCATTGCTACAGGTAGGCAATATCTCGTACTCTCCCTCTACCTTTCAACTTAGACCCCAATTCTCATGACCTGACTTAAGCATCGAAGGGTCTCCTTTGCTCACCCTTTGTGCAGGACCAGTGATCATCCGAGGAGTGGAGAGTGATCCAGATTTTGTCATCAACATTTTTGGCGCCATCTGTAGGAATCTGGTACAAAAAGTCAAGTTCCTATTCTCGAGTATAATGGCTAGAGAAAAGAAGAAGGTAGTAGCTGCGGAACCAGAGCCAAATGAGCAAACTCGCTCCTCCTCACTACTCCACACTGAATCGGCTCTGGTGCCTTCCCAGCATTCTCGCAACCGGGTGAGTAAATATCGCGCCATGCAGAGTGAGATACAAGCCCTACATGATGAGGTGAATAGGATGAAGCAACAATAGGAGTCACGACCACAATCGACTCAGGAAAATCCTGTCCCTGAACCAGTCGGTCTGGTCGTGGAGGCTCACTCTGTGCCGAGGAGTATGAGGCCTGAGGCACCTCACACCCTCAGGTACCGATTTTGGGTCAGAATCATCTTCCGACCCAAATCTGAGCCTCGGCTCGGAACACAGCTACACGAGCTTCAACCAATGCTTCGGTCACTTCAGCCCTGGCACCGACGGATCTCCGCCATCAGTTAGAACGGAGGAAGAGAAGAAGGACCCTGGAAATAGAAAATAACCAAGATATCGTAGCGAAAAACAAGGACCCGTGGGAGAAATGGTTCGCGGAACTCAACGACAAATTCTTAGCCCTGGAAAAGAAGCAACAGCCAACATCAGTTCCCGTCGCCGTTCAGGTGATGATGGAAGAGACCGAACCTCCCTTCACTGCTGAAATCATGAGTGAGGTGATGCTGCAGAGGTTCAGGAGACCTCCCGTCATCCAATACTCCAAGTCTAGAGTCCCGTCCGAGCATGTGGAAGCCTATCGCTCGTGGATGCAAATCTAGACAGGGGTTCTCAATCACGCTTACAGGTTCCGCTC
Source organism: Magnolia changhungtana (assembly GCA_030180095.1). NCBI lineage: Eukaryota > Viridiplantae > Streptophyta > Magnoliopsida > Magnoliales > Magnoliaceae > Magnolia > Magnolia changhungtana. Next base: position 4,101,367 of record JASAUF010000396.1, on the reverse strand, counting down.
GAAGTTGGTACCGGCAGCTCAAACCGAATTCCATCAGTTCCTTCGCTGAGTTAAGCCGACTATTTCTTACCCAGTTCATAAGTGGTAAGAGAATTCGAAAGCCCAACACTCACTTGTTTGTTATCAAGCAAAAGCCGAAAGAGTCGCTGAAAGACTACATCGCATGCTTCAATGAGGAAGCGTTATTCGTAGAAGATTACTATGTTCAGTGGCTTAAAATATCAGGGAAATTCACTTTCTCCATTGGAAAGAACCTGCCGAAGACACTGGGCGAACTTGTCGTCAGAGCTCAGAAGTACACCAACGCGGAGGAATTCTCCAATTCCCATAAAAATGTCCAACTGACAGAGCCGAATGGTAAAGAGAAGAGGCCTAGGAACGAGGAACCCGAGCAGTCTAGCAAAGGAATCAATGACCGCGCCCCCAGCGATCGTCGTTCGAGTAGAAGGCTAGAGGGAAAGTTTCATTCCTACACCCCCCTTAACACCTCCGCCGAGCATATTCTATTGAACATCCGAGGAGAAAACCTGCTGAATTGGCCTATTCGCATAAGAGCTGATCTAGATCACCGAGACAAGTGCAAGTACTGTCGCTTCCATCGAGACCACGGTCACAATACGGACGTCCGTGTAGATCTCAAAGATGAGATCGAGGCCCTTATTCGGAAGGGACACCTGCGTCGATATACCAGGGAAGGAAAAGTCACTCGGAAAGAAGAAAGAGAGCGAGAGCAGCCAAATAATGCCACGGAGAAGCCCGCCGAAATCCGTACCATCTTCGGGGGATCATCCGGTGGAGGAGATTCAAACAGGGTACGGAAAGCTCACTCTCAAAAGTCTGAACTGGAACATTACGTCCACTTAACCGAGCGGCCCAACAAGGAACTTGGGGTCAGCCCATGCACTCTGACCTTCACAGAAGAAGATGCACGTAGAATCCAGCACCCACATGATGATGCTCTAGTAGTTATCATAACCATAGTGAACCGAAAGGTACACCGCATCTTAGTCGACACCGGGAGCTCGGCCGACATGATCTACTCTAAGACCTTTGAAAGAATGCAGATTCCGAGGTCTCATCTCAGACCCGTGAAGACCCCTTACATGGCTTTGTCGGGGAAAGAATTATCTCCGAGGGAGTCATCTCCCTTCCTGTGACTGCGGGAGAAAGACAACATCAAGTCACACTCACGGTGGACTTCCTAGTTGTCAACGTACCATCAGTGCACAACGTCATCCTGGGCAGACCTTCCCTCAACGCAATGAGAGCAGTCGTCTCTACCTATCACCTGATGATGAAATTCCCCGCCGAGGGCGGGATAGGCTATCTCCGAGGCGATCAGTGGGAAACTCGAAGATTTTATGCAATGGCAGTAAAGAAGGGATCAGTTAAGCAAGCGCTCACCATCAATGTTCTAGACCCCAGAGGGCCTATGGAAGGCTCATCCGTGGAAGACCTATAGAAAGTACCACTCGACGAGGCTGATCCGAGCAGGACCATTCAGCTCGGGACATCACTGAATCCTGAGCAACGGCTCGAAATTTTAACATTTATGCGACAGCATAGGAATGTCTTTACATGGTCCCACCAAGATATGCCCGGAATTTCTCCAGACGTCATGGTCCATAGGCTGAATGTGGATCCAGATCACAAACCTGTCAAGCAGAAGAGAAGGTCATTCGATGCCGAGCGATACGAAGAAATAGCCGACAAGGTCTCCATTCTACTTGACGCCGGATTTATAGAAGAAGTATATTATCCCGATTAGATCACAAATGTAGTCCTTGTGAAGAAAGCCAACGGAAAATGGCGGGTCTGCGTAGATTACTCAGATTTAAACAAAGCTTGTTCAAAAGATAGTTTCTCATTGCCTCGAATCGATCAACTGGTAAACAGCACAGCGGGGCATGAATTGCTTTCTTTCCTGGACACATACTCCAGATATAATCAGATCGCGAAGCACCCCCCAGACAGGCAGAAGACTACCTTTATCACAAACAAGACTCTACTGTTACCGGGTCATGCCATTTGACCTGAAAAATGCTGGGGCCACATATCAAAGGCTAGTGAATCAAATGTTCTCTAAATAGATCGGACGCACCATGAAAGTGTATGTTGACGACATGTTAGTGAAAAGTATTAAAGCATCCAATCACTTGATGGATCTCGAAGAAACGTTCGCCGTCCTCCGAGAATTCCAGATGAAACTGAATCCCGCGAAGTACGCTTTTGGAGTCGGCTAAGGAAAATTCCTCAGTTTTTAAGTCAGTCGGAGAGGTATCGAGGTGAACCCTGACAAGATCAAAGCACTCCTCGACATGAGTTCGCCTCGGACTATCAAGGAAATACAATGCTTTACAGGGCGAGTCGTGGCCCTCGGACGTTTCATATCCAGAGCAACGGATAAATGTTTTCCCTTCTTCCAACAGTTGAAGGGTCATAAGAAGGCAGAGTGGGCATCGGAGTGCGAGCAAGCCTTCCAGCAACTGAAATAGTATCTGGGCTCACCCCCTCTGCTGTCCAAACCTGAAGAAGGTGAGCCCCTGTTCCTCTACCTCGCGATCTCAACCTCGACCATCAGCTCGGCCCTGATCAGGGAGTTCGGAGGTAAACAACACCCCATTTATTACGTAAGCAAGGCTATGGTACTAGCAGAAACGAGATACTCGCCCCTGGAGAAGCTAGCGCTCAGCTCCGTTGTTTCGGCTTGGAGGTTACGTCCATACTTCCAAGCTCATTCTGTGATTGTGTTGACAAACTCCCCTCTCAGACAAGTTCTCCAAAGGCCCGAAGTGTCGGGTTGGATTACTAAGTGGGCCATCGAACTTGGTGAGTTCGATATCCAGTTTCGTCCCAAAATGGCAATCAATGGCAAAGCCATAGTCGACTTCATCGCCGAATTCACCACTCCGAGTACAGAAGAGATTGGTACTGAAGTTGAAACAATTCCATCTATCCCCCCGGGTGACCAAAGAGCGGTATTGGACTCAGAATGGATTCTCTATGTAGACGGGTCATCCAATATCAAAGGGGCCGGGGCCGAAATCGTCCTGATCACGCCTGATTCCACAACTGTTTAATATGTAATCAGACTCGGGTTCAAGTCTCAAACAATTAGGTGGAATATGAGGCTTTACTAGTCGGACTCAGACTGCCGACGAGCCTGGGTGTTCAATCTCTCCAGGTCTGATGCGACTCTCAGCTGGTGGTAAATCACATTTCTACCGAGTACAAGGCTAAGGAAATAAGGATGATCGCTTACCTTGACGAGGCGAGAAAATTGATCGAAAAATTTTAGAATTGTATTATCCATCAAATCCTGAGAGTGGAAAATTCATGGGCCGACGCCCTAGCGCGACTCGCCTTAGCCGTGGAAGGGAAGATCCCGCGAGTCATCCCCGCTGAATTTATAGAGAATCCAAGCATCGACAAGGCGGAGAAGAAGGAAGTCAATCCAGTTTATGCTGGTCCGAGCTGGATGGACCCGATCTTTAACTACCTCACGTCCGGTGAGATCCCTTCGGACAGGCTGAAAACCAGGCGGCTGAGGGTCCAAGCAGCTCGATATACCATTCTGGATGGTATCCTATACAAGAAGGGACATTTATCTCAGGTGTCTCTAGCCTAACGAGGCAAAATATGTCATATGGGAGATCCATGAAGGAATCTGCGGAAACCATTCCAGCAGCTGAGCCTTAGCCCTGAAGATACTCTGACAAGGATATTTCTGGCCGACTGTTAGGAAAGACTCAAAGGACTATGTTCGAAAATGCGACAGATGTCAGCGCTTCGCGGCCATGCCAATGTAACCCGCTGAAGAAATGACTCCTATGAGTGGCCCTTGGCCGTTCGCTCAGTGGGGAATCGATATCATCGGCCCTCTACCTATGGAAAAAGGGCAAGTCAAGTTCACCATTGTAGCTGTCAACTACTTCACTAAGTGGGCCGAGGCTGAGCCGTTGCCAAAATCACAGAACAAAAGGTGATTGACTTGGTCTGGAAAAATATCGTTTGTCAGTTCGGGATTCCGCGCACCATTGTGGCAGGCAATGGTCGGCAGTTCGATAACGACAAATTTTAAAGCATGTGTCAAGGACTCGGCATCACCAACGCATATTCTTCTCCTCGACATCCCCAGTCCAATGGACAAGTGGAGGCAGTTAATAAAGTTATCAAGCATCATCTCAAGACGAAGTTGGAAAAAACAAAAGGCAGCTGGGCTGAGGAATTTCCGTTTGTTCTTTGGGCCTATAGGACCACAGCTTAGTTGTCAAGTGGAGAAACTCCATTCTCACTCTCTTACGGTTCGAAGGCGATGGTGCCAGTAGAAATCGGTCTCCTTACGGCTCGAGTCAAAAACTACCAAGAAAACCAGAATTCCAAACAAGTCGCAGCCAACCTGGATTTGCTCGAAGAAATTAGAGATATTTCGAGGCTCCGAGTTACGGCTCGGCATCAACAAGTGGCGTGATTCTACAATTCGACGGTCAAGACCAGGCGGTTCCGACCAGGGGACTTGGTCCTTCGACGAGTATTCCGGAACACCGCTGAGCCGGGGGCTCGGACACTCGGACCTAACTGGGAAGGGTCTTATCAGGTTGTCCGAATGACTAAACCAGGCTCTTACCATTTAGAAGACCTCGAGGGCCATCAGCTCCCCCATCCCTGGAATGCTGAGCACCTGAAAGTTTACTACCCGTGACGATACGACCTTTAAGGCCCTCAGCAAAATGTATGCCTCCGACCGACAAGCCTTTAAGGCTCTTAATAAAATTCACCTCTTCTCATCTACATAAACAAATTATCTACTAAGGAAAAGTTGCCTCTCATATGCAGGGGCGGACTTAATGGATTAATCCCTTGAAGAAGGGGTTAATACATTATCCCATAAAAATTCTACATGGCATCCCCTCTAAATCAGGGAGAAAGCCGAAAAGCTGACATGACTCCCCCAACATAGGAGTCAGCTCACAGATTAACGGATGAAGCAGAAGGTCCTTGCCAATTGTGGGATAAGCCGACCCTTTATGGGTCTAGTCTCGACGAACGGGCCATAAAGTCTTCAAAAGCTCTACGAGATGGTATTGGAAAGAACTGACCCGTCAGATGGTCAACTCAGTCATGCCTTAAAGAAAATCGATCTATCAGCGAATCAGGTCGACGATCAACTAATCTACAATCAACATTCGAAAATCAACTACTGGTTAACATATAAAGAAAATCATCATCCATGGACCTTCATCAGAGGTTCAAAAAATAACCAACCAAAGAAAAAAAAAGTTTAGGCTAAGTTCCCAAAAAGAGAAAAGAAAATAATCTAATCTATACAGTCGTAGGAGGAGCTTGAGCATCGGGGGCCTGATCCAGACAGATATCTTCTGGAGGCACCTCTTCAGCGTCTTCAGACAACAAAGATTCGAGGTTAAGGTCCGGGTCCATGTCCTGGACCACCCCGATACAATCGTCGAAGCCGCGGTTGTAAAACTTGGCGGCCTTGGCATCCCTCTCCTTTGAAGTTTTGAAGGCTTCTACCGCTGCGGTTACCGCCTCGACAAGAGAAGCTCTATCCTCAGCCTATTGTGTCTCCCTCGCCTGGGCGACAGCTCGAGTCTGCTCTTTTGCTGCCTCGACCTTAGTTCGCTCAAGGGCTTCACCTAGTCGAGCCTTCTCCTGAGCCAGCGAGTCCGCGTGAGCCCTGGCTCGGGTCAGCTCGGCGGTCGCAGCGTCGCATCGGGCTTTGAAGTCATATGTGACCCCTTATAGTCATAGTTCCCTAGCTTCGAGGTCAGTCACGACCTCCTATAGTCGAGGCTCCCTGGCCTTCCTATCTTCGAGCTGCCGACACAACTCGCCCTATTCAAGCCAGAGGAAGGTACCTTCATCCCGCAAAACCCCTACCTGGGTCTTGAGGGCCTCTATCTCAGCTTCTCTCCTTTCTGGCTCCCGCGCTCTCTCCCTAGCTGCTAGAAGCTTTAGGATGGACTGCATAAAAATAAGAGAATGAGCACTTGAAAACAGCAAGTGTAGAAAAAATAGGAAAAGTCAACAGAGATACCGGGTAAAAGACAGAAGCCATGTCATTCAGAAAAGAGCTGTCCGACTTGCTGAGAAGGTGGGCCATGTTCTCCTCTGGGGCATGTTTGGCAGCCCAAGGCGTCAGACAAGATAGATGGTAGCCTGGCGTGAACTTCCCACTACTAGTCCCTACGTGAACCAAGTCCGCTGCTTCCGCAAACCCGGTCCTGCTACCGGCTGAGGCCTGGGCCTCGGCCCCAAGATCGTCTCCAGCCTCGGGAGGAGTAATCATGGAGTCAGCCATCCGAACGGCCTCCTCCCGCTCGGATGATGAAGGGATAGCTATGCAGGGGGTAGAAGGATGAGCCTCTCCGGTGGGAGGAACAACTATGGGCGGAGCGAAAGGAATCACGGTTGCTGAAGCGGAAGCGATGATTGTTGGAGCCGCCTGTGTATAGGCAAGCACCGCAGCTGGAGCCGCCCGCGTATCGGCAAGCACTGTAGCCGGAGCCGCCGGCGTATTGGCAATCATCGCAGTTGAAGTCACCTACTATCGGCAAGCACCGCAGCCGAAGCTGCAATAACAAAAACTGGGTCAGAGGGCCCCTCTCCGCGAGGAATTGCTTGCCATCTCTGAACGGTAGTCTTTATCCTAGCTCGCCCCTCAGCAATTCCTCCACTGTCGGTGCAGCCTTTCTCCTCCGAGAACCAGATCCTCGGCCATGCCTGTGTAAAAAGTGACAAATCAACAACTAAATGAACAAAGTCTAATCCCTTCAAGGGAAACAGAAGAAGAACTTACTGAAAGATGTCAGGAGAGGCGGTGACTTGCAAAGCCCAGACCAATGAAGGTTGGCGGCTGTGATCAGGTCCGACCAGGAGCGGAGCTCTGCCGATCGCGCCCTAGCCTTGGTTATGCGGTTCTTCTAAGCCGAGTCGAGGGGAGGTGTACCCCTTACAAAATCTACAAAGAAAACTCCAGTTTAATCTAACTGAGGCAACAAAAAAGGATGTCGGAAAGAAGGAAATGATCAGTCCAACCCGGTTTTGAAAATTGGGTAGGAACCCGAGTTGTCAGAGTCCTGACTTCTGCCGCCAGTGCCTCCCATTCACCCGCAGCCCAGAACCATTTATTCTTCCAGTCCTTATTGGAGGACGAAAGTTTCATTACCAACCCCGACCCTTTGCTGCCACGGGTCGCGAAGTAGTACCATGGTTTTTGACTATCGTGCTTAACCAGGTACAAGCTCATCAGTTCTGAGGGGGTCAGTTCTGAGTTCCCGACTTGACGCCAGATAATATAAGAAGACATTAAAACCCTTTAGGCATTGAGGGTAAATTGCCTGGGAGCTAGTCTGCGGTGGGTTGTAATGGCTCGGACGAAGGGATGCAGAGGAAGTCGAAGCCCACACTGCAGTGCACTGAGAAAAATGGCCACTTCTCCCTCAGTAGGCGCACCGGTAGTGTCAAGGTGCTTGGGGGCCCTTATCTGTACGGAGTCTAGGATTTGATACTCTGAGCGGATCCATGCCATTTGAGACTCTGACGGCACAGAGCCTCCTAGGACCACCTCCGAGGCCCGCCCACTCGCTGACATCTCAGTAACCTCGGCAGTCACGGTCCGGGGGGCTCGAGCGGCCTTCTTTTTGCCAGCCCTGCGAGTCCGAGCCCCCGTCTCCTTCTGCTTTCGGGGCGGAGGGAATAAAGGCACAGCTTCATAGGGGCCTTCAGAGGCCCCTCTCCCATTGTCAGAGCTCCCTGACTCAGAGTCGTCATCATAATCCCGAACAGTCTCCAGGTCGGATGACATCTTAAGAAAAAGGAATGCAAAGAGACGCAAGGAGACTCACTGGACGATCATCGAAAATTGCTCCTACCGGAAGTATCTTGCCGGTCGGAATTGCCTGTCGGAAAACCCTGATTGGCCGGAATCGCCTACATCGGAAATTGCCTCCTCCGGTACCAGCTTAAACATAAAGCGCAGAAGTGAACCAGAACCTTCAAAGAAGGGTTTATATAGATCTCACCAAATCTCTGCATTAATGACCAACTATGATGGCTGCAGCCAAATCATCGTGAGCCGACCTCGGAGCTGACGTGGCCACATACCATTGGCTCAGGCTCTGTCGGGCGGTACACCTCTGACATCAAGCGACGTGCTTCGAATAAACGAAACGACGCCCAAATAAGGAAGGATTCCGTCGAGCGCACTACTCCAAGTTTACGTGGCAACGAATCAAAGGCGGACGGTAATTCGAAATCCTAACCGTCCTCATGCGTCCACTAAGCGTGGACCTGTAGGCGGGAAACCCTAAGAGCGCGAGGTTTCAAAACATAATAATTTCGGCATGCGCGGAAGAATCGGCGGATGAGGCGTTTGATCTTCCGTATGTCTACTCTCTAAGTCCTTAGCAGACCTCGAAGAGTAGGGGGCTTCTGTTATGGAAAGATCCGAGCCCCTTATGATTCCATGAGTCGACATCCCCGAGCAGAAAACTACTCTGAATGACGCCCGCTGCTAAAGGATTCACCAGTGAGTCGCCAAGTTACCTCGGCCCTGAGACTAATGGCCGGGAGGAAATCCGACCCGATAAACTAGGCCCGACGCTTCACCCCGGACCTCGCGAGAGAACGAGACGCGTGACTGTCAAGAATTGTCCACCAGCTCGGCTCGGACCAAAGACGCGGTCACTATTCGAAGAAGACTCGTAATCACTCTGATTGGGAGTTCATCTGCCAACAGGACCGAGCCGATTCTGGGTCCAAAAGTGGGTGCTCCATGAACTAAGCTTGGAAACTACCATAAGTGGATGTGGCCGGTTACTTCGCTCGCATATACGCACGATACGCATAATATCCTACATGATCCTTGGATTACGTGCAGTATTTCCACGATTCTAAAATCTCCCTGATTGAGTGAATCATGCCGAGATTAACGGACCCAGATCATCCGACAGTCAGGTATAAATACATGAGGACCCCATTGCTACAGATAGGCAATATCTTGTACTTTCCCTCTACCTTTCAACTTAGACCCCGATTCCCTTGACCTGACTTAGGCATCGGAGGGTCCCCCGGCTTAGCCAGGGTCTCCTTTGCTCACCCTTTGTACAGGACCAGGGATCATCCGAGGAGTGGAGAGTGATCCAGATTTTGTCATCAACACCTATCATCTGGGCTTGTGTGACATTATGAATAGATTGGATGGCAAATAAACATTATAGTGGGCCTTTTATTTCTTTTATGTTGGTTATTCAATCACCACTGTTTTCCTATGGTTTAGTCCACTTGAGATTTGGATCTGATTCAGTTTTGGAACCATGCCCTAAAATGAGCTGAAAAACGGATGGAAGGACATAAACAACACATACATCAAAGTAAGCCCACGTTTAGGGCCTCACCGGCTAAGAGTTTTTACCCTTGCCTTACCCAACCCATGCCCTTCAGGTAACAAAGACTCTGTAATGTCTGCGAGAGCTCTGCGGCAGCGGAAAATTCCAAGTTCTAGTTTAACTTGAAAATGGATTTCGTCCAACCTCCCATGGTGTGTGTTGACATCACCAAGTTCTATGGGTCCCATCATGGCGTATGTGTTATATCCACACTGTCCATCCATTTTATGAGATCATTTTAGTGCAGGGATCCAAAATTAAGGTAGATTAGAAGCTCAAGTGGACCACACCATAGAAAGCAGTTACCATTGAAAACTTCCTGAGGACCCTCATGTATATTCTCTCTTGGTTAAAGACAGGTGTGCCTCAGGCATGACTCTTAAAAGAAGGCTATGCTACAGTAAGGAAAGTTCGCAGGTCCCATTATTGATGGCCTTTGCCCATGGAAACTATCCTAATTACCTACCCGTGCATGATGAGGTGTACTTGTCGATATACAAACACCAAGGGGCGGGCTCGCTGCTGTATTATGATGGTGGCTCCATATGAAATACAACTTAATCGTATGCATACTCAAGCCGGATGACAAATAATAATTATGGTGGGCCCTAATAAGGTTTCAGTAGTAGGAATCATTGTCCCCGCTGTTCTGTTGAGTAGTCTATTTGAGCTTTGGATCTGCCTCATTTTTTAACCCGTGATTGATAGTGTGGATATAACACATCACCAAGGTGGGCACCACGCAATCGGCTTCTATTTAACTCTGAGTCGGACACATCACCGTAGGTGAACCTTAACACCATTGGATGAGCCCACTCTATTCGGTTTCAAGAGATGCATATGAAGCAGGGGACGGTGAGAAGGGCTCGCTAGCAGTGCGGTTCCAGTACGAGCGTTTCGTTCTACTGAGCTATAAAATCTTCCCGGGCTACGGACCAAATACCTCCTACTTAAAACTATTTGCAAAAACCACTTATAATTTTCACCGTCAGACATCAAACTCCTTATCGCTAGTACTTAAAACTATTTGTAATTTTGCATTGACTAAACTGCTCATACCTTAAAGCTCACCACTAGTTAAAAGGCTAGCCATCAACCCTTGATTCAAGTGCGACCCCACCCTATCATAGGTGGGGGCCACCATAATATTTATGAGAAATTCACTTATCGATCTTTTGCTGCCTCATTTGACAGCATGAATCCAAACATAAAATAGATCCAAAATCAAGTGGTCCATACAACAGGAAACAATAGAAAGGAAAAAAACCGTTGAAACCTTTCTGGTCCATTATAATGCCTATATGCATCCACACTGGCAATAAGACCGGGATGAGTGAAAAATGCAAAAATACTAGCCTGATCCAAACCTCTTGTGACCCCAAGAGTGTTTCAACAGTTACTGAAAACCCACTTAAGTTTCGGATCTGCCTCATTTTTTACCTCATGTTAACATGAGGTGGCGAAATAGATGAACATAATTAAAAAATTACATATATCATTGGAGCTCCCAAAGATGAATCTCTATTTTTTTCTATGGTATGACCCACTTAAGTTTTGGATTTAACTCACTCTTGGGTTCACCCCTATGTATAGTAATTGTTATGGGAAAATCTAGGCTGACCTCAGAAGAGGTGGGATCGGCTCGGCCTATTGAGTGGACACACCAAGGCTGGAATACCACCGACTCCAATTGAGGAAAGCACAACTCGGCCAATTGAGCGGACTCGCCATAACAGGCCGGACGACGAAGGTCGATGAGCCAAACCTCGGCTCGTTGGTAATAGCTCGTCTATCCCGGTTTGGTCATAGCAACCAAAGTTCGGTTTCCAAACTCTTTTGTAAAGCTTTCACATCAACCTGGAACCCGAAAGAAGTCATTACACATCTCATTCGTTGGCTCTGACCCGATCCTTGTTGACAAACGGCCAGGCTTGACCTGCTTATGAGTTTAGACTATCAAAGGAAGGATTCAGATTATATGGTTGGCTCGGATAGTGGCGCTAGGCTATAGGGTCAGCTCGGACGGAGATGGAGCCTATGGTCATGCCCGAGGATCAACTCTAGTAACGCATGCATAGAGTAAGATCTGACGCACGATCTCTGGGTAACTACCAACATCAGCGAATGCGTCGTTCACTCCTATTGGCAGAGATCATGCTGAGAATGATGGGCACAATTACTTCGATCAAAAGGTATAAATAGGAGACATTCACAGGAACAGGTACGCAAGATCTCACACCCTAACCCCTAGCTATACTACTTAGACCTAGATTCCTAGCCTAACTTTGGCATTAGAGGGTCCCCTGCTCGAGCCAGGGTCTCCTTTGTCCTTCTCCTATGTAGGCTTACAGGGCTCGGAGCGGGTGTTCGAAGCTCGGCAAGGGTGAACCAGTTTTTTACATCAACATTTTGGCACCATCTGTGGGAAAGTCGAGACAAAAAGTCTTAGTGACTTTACCAGAAATGGTTAGGGGAAAGAAAAAAGCACCTCTAATAGCGATGGTGGAACCCGAACCTAGTAGACAACGACGATCATCTTCAATACTCCGTGCTAAATCAGCTCCAACAGGACCGTCTCAACAGACTTGGAGCCGAGGAGGCAAGTACCGTGCGTTGTAGAACTAAGTGGAGGCACTGGTTAACGAGATTAACCAAATGAAGCAACAACAAATGGCAAGACAATAGCCACCCCTCGATCAGGGGGAGGTTGCTCTAATGACAGCAGAGCAACCCATTCTCGTAAGTTCGCGGGCAGGAGCGTCCCAGAGTATGTCAGCTCAGGCCTCGAATCCCGTGCAGAATGCAACAACCCATGCACCGACTTACGTGTTTGAGACCTCGGCGTTAGCCCCAACTGACCTCCACCATGAGCTGGAAAGGAGGAGAAGGGACAGGACACCCGAGGTCGAAGCTCCTCGTGAAACCGTCACATAGAACAGAGATCCATGGGAAACCCAGCTTGATGAACTCCGAAACCATATCAAAAGCTTGCAACAAGATCACCAGACGCAGGCTCCAACCGCAGTGGAAGCAATGATGGAGGAGACCGAGCCTCCATTCACCAACGAAATCATGGGCGCGGCAATGCCTCTGAGGTTTAAGATGCATCCCATCATTCAATACTCGAGTTCTGGGGTCTCGACAAAGCATATTGAATCTTACCACTCCTCGATGCAGATCCAGTCAGCATTAGAGGCGATGATGTGCAGAGCATTATCCATAACCCTCACAAGGGTTGCGAGAAGCTAGTACCGACAACTCAAGCCGAAGTCAATCGACACGTTCACCGAGCTCAGTAGAGCATTCCCGACGCATTTCATTATCGGAAAAAAGAGTCGAAAGCCATCAACTCACCTACTCACCCTCATATAGAAGAGCAGAGAATCATTAAAAGACTACATTTCTCGTTTCAAAGAGGAAGCACTGCAAGTTGACGACTATTTCAACAAGATAGCTCTAACCACAATTATCAGCGGGCTTAAAGATGGAAGGTTCCTCTTCTCGATAAGGAAGAATCCACCAACTATGCTTGGAGAGATCATCAGTCGGGCTCAGAAGTATACAAACGTGGAAGAATTCTTTAGTTCGCGAAAGAACAACCAAGGCTCGGAATATTCATCCAAAGAAAAGAAGCAGAAAGATGAGACGCCATCCCAAGCAAATAAAAGGAGGTTGGACGAAAATGCTTCCTATGATCAGAGGCCGGGTAGGAGATCGAAAAGCAAATTCAGCTCATATACTCCCCTCGACATGTCTCCGAAGCAGATCCTGATATATATTCGAGACAATAGACTGTTGCATTGGTCAAGCTGCATGAAGATAGAAGCAAGCCAACGAGACAAGTGCAAATATTGTCGCTTTCATCACGATCATGGACACAACACCAGTGATTGTGTCAACTTGAAAGAAGAGATTGAAACTCTCATCCGTAAAGGACATCTGCGGTAGTTTGTAAAGGAAGAGAAACAACCTCAAAAAGACGAATCGTCGAGCCGAGCAATGGACAATGCCGTTGAGATTTGAACGATATATGAAGGACCATCAAGAGTTGGGGATTCAAACTAGGCTCGAAAAGCTCATGCTCGTAGCACTGACCCCAAGCATTACATCTATCTCGCTGACAGGCCCAGCAAAGAACCTCGGATAAGCTCGTACAGCTTGACGTTCACGGAAGACAACGCGTGAGGGATTCAGCACCCCCATGATGATGTATTGGTGGTCACAATGACTATAGCCAATCGAAAAGTGTATCGAATTCTGGTCGATACAGGAAGCTCGGCTGACTTCTTGTATTCCAAAGCATTCGACAAAATGAGGATCAACAGATCAGCCTCCGACCCATTCGGACCCTGTTACACGGCTTTGCTGGTGATAAGGTGATCTCAGAGGAAGCAATCTTCCTCCCAGTCATAGCCGGGGAAGGTCAGAATCAGGTCACCCTATTGGTCGACTTCCTAGTAGTTAACACGCCCTCGACGTATAATGTCATCCTTGAGCGACCTTCCCTCAACTCTATGAGAACAATAGTATCTACATATCACTTGATGATGAAATTTCCTGCGTTGGGAGGAATCGAATACCTCTGAGGAGATCAACGGGAGGCACGACGATGCTATTGTGGCAAATAGGAAAGGCGCGGAAAAATAGGCCCTTACAGTCAACATGCTCGAACCTAGAGAAGTTGCCTCAAAAAGCTCTTATATGGAGGACCTTGTGGTCCTTCCTCTTGATGACGCAGATCCTTTCAAGGCAGTTCAGCTAGAATCATTGCTATCGGACAGTCAGCAGACACTGATGCTCAACTTCCTAAAGCAACATGAGATGTCTTCGCTTGGTCTCATCATGATATGTTAGGTATCCCTCCTGAGGTGATGGTTCACAATCTGAACGTGGAACTAGAGCATAAGCCAGTCAAACAGAAGAGAAGATCCTTCGAGCCTGAGAGGTATGTTGCAATCGCCGACAAGGTCTCTAAACTCCTCAGCACTGGTTTCATTGAAGAAGTTCACTACCTGGATTGGAACACAAATGTGGTGCTCATGAAGAAGGCTAATGGGAAATGGATTGAGATCCTCATCATATGAACACAACCTAGGCTAGACACTAAGATCGGATGAAAGCATCTCGGAGGCCCTCCCCTTAAAAGAAAAAAAAAAAAAAACATCAGAACTTGTCTCTGAGCTATCAGAAGATTGGGATCCTCATTAAGAGCACTTGATGGATCCAAGACCGGCCTTGTCCAGAACCAAGGCACCACTAATCAACCTCGAGAGTTCAGCACGACATCGGTAGAGTTTGTCAGAGCATCCTTCGCTAGCAATCCTCGTCAAAGCATCCGCCACCGCGTTACCCTCACAAAAGTGTGATTGAAGATAAGGTTTAGGATCCGGCGTTTATGGTGGATGGCTCCCATTATATACTAAATGTTCCAAGGACTAGGGGCTGAGGGGTCTGTAGACACTGAAAAATCAGGTCCACGTTGTTGTGAAAAATGTGTTGGGGTGATGATGGTGGGGGTGATTAAGCTGATTTTGATTGTTGGAGTCGCCACTAGCCGATATTACTCAGAATCCCATGGTCGGCTAGAACCTACGGAATACGTAAGGTTAGAGAAATCCGAAGACTCTCCTACCTTAGATTGACTCCTGATCTGCGGTCTGAGATTCCAGGTAAGGGACCTTGGTTATAAAGAGGGAAGGTGTTAGGCACCCTCTCTGCTCGTACAAGTGTACGGTCTCAACTTAGTGTGGTAAAATAATCTCAAGGGATGATGATGATGCTACGGTCATGATGGGACTAGTCACACGTAGATTTCTGATGTAGCAAGATCCGAGATTTCGGCAGGCTACAGAGCATACATCCGACAATGTGTCTAGAGGGTAGATGTGATGATGCTTATGCAAAGAGATAAGAAAAGTGGACTAAATCACTAGGAATTTCTAATGTGACAGGATCCGATATATGGCAAGTCACAGAGCATACGTCCACTAGAGATCTAGAAAAGCAGGGGGGTTGAGAAGGGAGTAGATGTCATGATGAATGCTTGTATATAAATGGATCTTTGGCTTGATTCTTGATTAGGCTAGGATGCAGATTGAACCATCACTACGCCAAAACAACGAAAAAGGACGGTCTAAAACCGTCTCAAATGACCAAAAAGGACGGTCATGGACCGTCACATAGGCAGTCAAATTTTGACGTGTCCTATTACTTAAAGGACGGTTGAAAACCGTCATTCTTATTGACGAAAAAAGGATGGTTCTGGACCGTCCTAAAAAAGGACGGTCATGGACCGTCCTTAAAATGGATTGTCATAGCCCGTCTCTTATGAGCCCAAAGAAGACGGCCATAGACCGTCCTTTAAAAAGACTGTCATAGTCCGTCCTTTAAAAAGACTGTCATGAACCGTCTCTTATAGGCCTTCAAAGGACGCAATAGACCGTCCTTTTAAAGGACTGTCCATGACCGTCTTTTTAAAGGACTGTCATAGACCGTCTCTTTTGAGCTTCGCAGGACGGTTATAGACCGTCCTTTAAAAGGACGGTCATGGACCGTCCTTTTAACCATCTCTTATGCCCCTTGAAGGGCCAAATTTGACCTAGTCTTCTTCCTGATATACACCTGTTATACAATATATTTCATCAGATTCACATCCATCCATCCATCCATCCAAACACACAATCCCTGATATACACCTATTATACAATATATTTCATCACATTCACATTCACATCCATCCATCCAAACACACAATCCCTGATATACACCTGTTATACAATATATTTCATCACATTCACATCCATCAATCCATCCAAATACACAATCTTCCTGATATACACCTATTATGCAATATATTTCATCACATTCACATTAACATTCATTACCCAAACTACGTAAATCCATCCAAACACACAATCTTCCTGATATACACCATTTATACAATATATTTCATCACATTCGCATCCATCAATCCATCCAAACACACAATCTTCCGATATACACTGTTATACAATATATTTCATCACATTCACATCCATCTAAACCCAAACTACGTAAATCCATCCAAACACACAATCTTCCTGATATACACCTGTTATACAATATATTTCATCACATTCGCATCCATCAATCCATCCAAACACACAATCTTCCTGATATACACCGTTATACAATATATTTCATCACATTCACATCCATCTAAACCCAAACTACGTAAATCCATCCAAACACACAATCTTCCTGATATACACCTGTTATACAATATATTTCATCACATTCACATTCACATTCATCTAAACCCAAACTACATAAATCCATCCAAACATAAATTACATCCATCCAAACACAAACAATCTTATTCACATTACATTCATCCACGCATAATACATATAAATAAGTTTAGGTTTAGGTTAGGTTATAAGCTATAGGTTTAGGGAATTGAGAATAGGTTTAGGTTTAGGAAATCGGGTTCGGGTTCGGGATCGAGTTCAAGTTTGGGTTTTCAAGTTTAGGTTTAGGTTTAGGTTAGGGAGTTAAGATTAGGATTAGGTGTAGGTGTAGGTTTAAGGAATTGAGAATAGGTTAAGGTTTAAGTTTAAGAATTCGGGTTCGGGTTCGGGATTGGGTTTAGGTTTGGGTTTTCAAGTTAAGGTTTAGGTTTAGGTTTAGGTTGGAGAGTTTAGATTAGGATTAGGTTTAGGTTTAGAGATTTGAGAATAGGTTAAGGTTTATGTTTAGGAAATCGGGTTCGGGTTCGGGATCGGGTTTAGGTTTGGGTTTTCAAGTTTAGGTTTAGGTTTAGGTTAGGGAGTTGAGATTAGGATTAGGTGTAAGTGTAGGTTTAGGGATTTGAGAATATATTTAGGTTATATGTTATAGGTTCAAGTTTAAGTTTAGGTTAAGGTTAAGGTTTAGGTTTAGGTTATAAGCTATAGGTTTAGGGAATTGAGAATAGGTTAAGGTTTAGGTTTAGGAAATCGGGTTCGGGTTCGAGATCGGGTTTAGGTTTGGGTTTTCAAGTTTAGGTTTAAGTTTAGGTTAGGGAGTTGAGATTAGGATTAGGTGTAGGTTTAGGTTTAAGGATTTGAGAATACATTTAGGTTTTAGGTCATAGGTTTAGGTTTTAGGCTTAGGTTTAGGTTTAAGTTTAGGTTAAGTTTATAGGTTTAGGTTTAGGAAATCAGGTTCGGGTTCGGGATCGGGTTTAGGTTTACGTTAAGGAGTTGAGATTAGGATTAGGTGTAGGTTTAGGTTTAGAGATTTGAGAATACATTTAGGTTTTAGGTCATAGGTTTTGGTTTAGGTTAAGGTTATAGGTTTAGGTTTAGGTTAAGGTTTAGGTTTAGGTTATAAGCTATAGGTTTAGGGAATTGAGAATAGGTTAAGGTATAGGTTTAGGAAATCGGGTTCGGGTTCGGGATCACGTTTAGGTTTGGGTTTTCAAGTTTAGGTTTAGATTTAGCTTAGGGAGTTAAGATTAGGATTAGGAGTAGGTTTAGGTTTAGGGATTTGAGAGTACATTTAGGTATTAGGCTTAGGTTTAGGTTTTAGGTTTAGGTTGAGGTTTAGGTTTAGGTTAGGTTTAGGGAATTGAGAATAGGTTGAGGTTTAGGTTTAGGTTAGGTTTAGGTTTAGGTTTAGGGAATTGAGAATAGGTTAAGGTATAGGTTTAGAAATTGGGTTCGGGTTCGGGATCGCGTTTAGGTTTAGCTTAGGGAGTTGAGATTAGGATTAGGAGTAGGTTTAGGTTTAGGGATTTGAGAGTACATTTAGGTATTAGGCTTAGGTTTAGGTTTTAGGTTTAGGTTGAGGTTTAGGTTTAGGTTAGGTTTAGGGAATTGAGAATAGGTTGAGGTTTAGGTTTAGGTTAGGTTTAGGTTTAGGTTTAGGGAATTAAGAATAGGTTAAGGTATAGGTTTAGGAAATCGGGTTCGAGTTCGGGATCGCGTTTAGGTTTAGCTTAGGGAGTTGAGATTAGGATTAGGAGTAGGTTTAGGTTTAGGGATTTGAGAGTACATTTAGGTATTAGGCTTAGGTTTAGGTTTTAGGTTTAGGTTCAGGTTTAGGTTTAGGTTAGGTTTAGGGAATTGAGAATAGGTTGAGGTTTAGGTTTAGGTTAGGTTTAGGTTTAGGTTTAGGGAATTGAGAATAGGTTAAGGTATAGGTTTAGGAAATCGGGTTCGGGTTCGGGATCGTGTTTAGGTTTAGCTTAGGGAGTTGAGATTAGGATTAGGAGTAGGTTTAGGTTTAGGGATTTGAGAGTACATTTAGGTATTAGGCTTAGGTTTAGGTTTTAGGTTTAGGTTCAGGTTTAGGTTTAGGTTAGGTTTAGGGAATTGAGAATAGGTTGAGGTTTAGGTTTAGGGAATTGAGAATAGGTTAAGGTATAGGTTTAGGAAATCGGGTTCGGGTTCGGGATCGCGTTTAGGTTTAGCTTAGGGAGTTGAGATTAGGATTAGGAGTAGGTTTAGGTTTAGGGATTTGAGAGTACATTTAGGTATTAGGCTTAGGTTTAGGTTTTAGGTTTAGGTTGTTTAGGTTTAGGTTAGGTTTAGGGAATTGAGAATAGGTTGAGGTTTAGGTTTTGGTTAGGTTTAGGTTTAGGAATTGAGAATAGGTTAAGGTTTAGGTTTAAGAAATCGGGTTCGTGTTCGGGATTGGGTTTAAGTTTGAGTTTTCAAGTTTAGGTTTAGGTTTAGGTTAGGGAGTTGAGATTAGGATTAGGTGTAGGTTTAGCTTTAGGGAATTGAGTTTAGGTTATAGGTTTTGAGATTTGGGAATAGTTTTAGGTTATAAGTATAGGTTTAGGTTAGGTTATAGGTTATAGGTTAAGGTTTAGGGATTTGATTTTAAGTTATAGGATTATTTTAAGGTTTAGGTTTAGGTTATAGGTTTTGGGATTTGAGAATGGGTTTGGGTTTAGGTTATAGGTTTTGGTTTTGGTCTAGGTTATATGTTTTGATTTAGGTTATAGGTTATAGGTTTAGGTTAATTATAGGTTCTTGGATTTGAGAATGGGTTCGGGTTTCGGTTATAGGTTTTAGATTTGAGAATGGGTTATGGTTTAGGTTTAGGAAATCGGGTTCATGTTCGGGATTGGGTTTAAGTTTTCATTTTCAAGTTTAGGTTTAGGTTTAGGTTAGGGAGTCGAGATTAGGATTAGGTGTAGGTTTAGCTTTAGGGAATTGAGTTTAGGTTATAGGTTTAGGGAAAGGTTAGGTTTAAGTTATAGGTTTTGGGATTTGAGAATGGGTTCGGGTTTAAGTTATAGGTTTCGGGATTTGAGAATGGGTTCGGGTTTAGGTTATAGGTTTTGGTTTTGGTTTAGGTTATAGGTCTTGGTTTTGGTTTAGGTTAAGGTTTAGGTTTAGGTTATAGGTTTTGGGATTTGAGAATGGGTTCGGGTTTAAGTTATAGGTTTCGAGGATTTGAGAATGGGTTCGGGTTTAGGTTATAGGTTTTGGTTTTGGTTTAGGTTATAGGTTTTAGGATGTGAGAATGGGTTCGGGTTTAGGTTATAGGTTATGGTTTTGGTTTAGGTTATAGGTTTTGGTTTATGTTTAAGTTAAGGTTTAGGTTTATATTATAGGTTTTGGATTTGAGAATGGGTTCGGGTTTAGGTTATAGGTTTTGGATTTGAGAATGAGTTATGGTTTAGGTTTAGGAAATCGGGTTCATGTTCGGGATTGGGTGTAAGTTTTGGTTATATGTTTTTGGATTTGAGAATGGGGTTATGGTTTAGGTTTAGGAAATCGGGTTCATGTTCGGGATTGGGTTTAAGTTTTGGTTTTCAAGTTTAGGTTTAGGTTTAGGTTAGGGAGTTGAGATTAGGATTAGGTGTAGGTTTAGCTTTAGGGAACTGAGTTTAGGTTATAGGTTTAGGGAAAGGTTAGGTTTAGGTTTAGGGAATTGAGAGTAGGTTAAGGTTTAGGTTTAGGAAATCGGGTTCGGGTTTAGGTTTGTGTACGGATTTAGGTTTGGGTTTTCAAGTTTAGGTTTAGGTTTAGGAGTAGATGGTGTAGGTTTAGGTTTAGGGATTCTCTAGTATTATCTACTATTGAACCTAGTATTATCTACTACATACTAGTAACATACAACTAATATTGGGGCACAATACCATAAGCTACAAGAATTTCATGTCCCCCTAAACAAGGTATCCTCCATTGATAACATATATATATATATATATTATAAGTTTTTTATTTTCATTTACATTCCCAAATACATTCATCATCCATCCAAGAAAATTGAAAGCAGTATTGTCAATCTATCTTATCTTACCGACCGCCTTATGTTTCTTTTCACCTTTGTAGCTCTCATATTTGTTGCAGCTGCTACTTCACCATCAGTAGTCTCCCTAACCAAATCTATTTGCAGTCCCTCCATTTGAAGCAGTGCCTGAAGTTACAAGAAGTAGAACTGATTAGTCTTTCTATGTTTTGAAAAAAATCAAATTCTTTATTTTTTGCTACAAGTCTACTTATAATTATCATTGGCTCTTAATCTATTTATAATGAAAATCTTAAATATCACCTGATAGTGCTCAAATTAATGTGAATATACCTTTTAAAAAGAGGATCCAAAGGTTTATGCTGACTCAAATTGATGTTGGCCATGAGATGGTTGAGGAATTAGTTACTTGCATATTGCCTAGGAGAATTGAAAATAAAACCAAACCATGGATGGAAATGAGAATTACTGCTAACCTACATATTACCTGTACTCTGAAACCAACACAAATATAACTGGGAAACAATATAAGGAATAAGAAAAAATGAATTTACCTGTACACATCGTTAAATGTTTCCTTATAAGGAGGTGATATTATATCTTTGATAGCCACAACCTGTATGACAGAGAAAAATGCAACCGATACAGTCTGTTACAATTCAAAGGAGAAAAAAGATTTGTGGCTGCACCGATATTCTAGTACATTACGAACGGCTGCCTACGTACCCAAAAAGTCAGATTGGGATCAAGCCACTACGTAGTTCTTTTTAATTAACCAAGTTACTAAAGGTCATAAATTTCATATTTAACAAAGTATCATTGAACGTCGTCTCAAATCATTTCTGGTTGGTGCATTTAAAAAATAAATAAATTGGTGCACAATCCATGTATATTCTTATTACATCTCATACTGCAACAAGTGACAACGTTCTGTCAATACTTCTGTTACATTTGAAATTGAAATCCTTTAGTGACTTGGTTAATAAAAAACAAATGACAACAAGCCATAATTAGTAAAAAGGATGCTAAAGATTAAATAAATAAAAAAGGCAACTTGATCAAAAAAGCATTTCATTGAATAATCAAGTTTTCGTCATACAAAATGTCCTAAAGTTCAAAAAGTTAATCAAAACTACTGAATATTCAAACCAAGTTGTGTATGTCTGATCTATACCATTCATAATCAAATGCTCAGAAACTGTACTTAGTATTTTCTTCCCACGCACATTACGACATCTAGTACAAGGACAACTATACCAATCAACACCACTCGAATTCCTTTTCGCAAAAATAATAAACGATTCAACGCTTTTAATGTATTCATCACTCAATATATCTTTCGTCATCCAATTCTTGCTCGGGGGCATCAAATCCATTTCTGATATCACGTGCATGCAGCATATAAAAAGTGAGATACAATAAAAAAGAGGCTTTTAATAAACTGTCAAAACATGCCACACATGTGGTGTAGAAGTAATAATTAAGAAGTTATTTAGGAAACAAGAGCAGCAAAAATGCAATAAACAATATAGCAACTTGTGAATTATTCATCGTGTAGATCTCTAAGGCCAACTTATAAATACAAAATGTACATCTCATGGTGTAGATCTAATTAGTAAACTTATAAACAATACAGCAACTTATAAATTCCAAAATACAGCAACTTATAAACAAGTTTAGGTAATTTCAAAATACAGCAACTTATAAACAATACAGCAACTTGAATAAACAATACAGCAACTTGCAATAAACAATACAGCAACTTGTAAATTTCAAAATACAGCAACTTATAAACAATACAGCAACTTGCAATAAACAAAACAGCCAAAGATAAAATAAACGTCCTACTATGCACAGTACCAATAGTTGCAACAAATGGATGAGAGTAATTTAAGAATCTAGACCAATAACCCGCCAACTAGCTTTAATATATCATGATCGTCTAATTCTCTAAAAACATCAAGCATAGAGATTAACTAGCTTTTGAAATCTAAAAGCACTAGAGAGAAAAAAAAAAAAATCTCGATTGTTGATTTCCCATTGAAGCAAGAAAGTAGACATGATAATGGCAGTATTTTTTTTTAAACCATGAAAGAAGCGGAACTAATTGTGTTGAGTAACTCACAAAAAAAGCATCTCAAAGTAAAATCCGAAATTGTTCAACATTCCATAAAAACTCCATTTTTAGATCAATCAAGACCAAGCTATATATATATATATATATATATATATATATATATATATATATATATATATATATAATGCATTTCAAATTTTTTGAAGGGCACATGGTTATATACAATGTTCAAATTATCGACAATAATATCAATCATATCGCAATATTATTGTTATCTTAACATGGGCAACAATCGTTCATTTCCATTTCAGTTGTCACCAATTACTCAGCGGAATATTGTGGTGTCGATATTCTGAATATCATATTGTTGATGTATGTTTGCATGGAAGGTTGGATGGTTGGATGGATAGGATGGTTGGACTAGCTTCTTACAACAGCACATGGTTTTAGGGCCCTATTGAATGGAAACTTAGTATGTGTGCGTTCCTTTTTTAATTTTCTAAATCCTAAATATGTAAATGTGTATTTTAGCATTTCCTAAAGTTTCATTGAAAAATCACACCATTTAGATAGATATATTACAATGAATGTAATATGAAAATATCTTACATTTAGGTATTTGCAATTATTTTTGAAGGCCAAAATTTATGTGTAAATAGAAAAAAATATTAAAAAAATATAAAATAGTACCCCAAATCTGTAAAATGTACATTAACATGTTCTACTATGATTAACACATCATATGGCATGATTAAAACAGCAAAACAACTATTAAAAATTGATTTTTCGAATTTTAAAAAAAGGGGCCAAAATTCATGCGTAAATAGAAAAAAATATTTTAAAAATATAAAATGGCACCCCAAATATGTAAAATGTACATTAACATATTCTACTATGATTAAAACATCATATGGCATCATTAAAACAGCAAAAGAATTATTAAAAAATGATTTTTTGAATTTTCAAAAAAAGGGCCAAAATAAATGCGTAAATAGAAAAAAATATTTAAAAAAATATAAATGGCACCCCAAATCTGTAAAATGCACATTAACATGTTCTAATATGATTAACACATCATATGGCATGATTAGAATAGCAAAAAAACTATTAAAAATTGATTTTTCAAAATTTAAAAAAAGGGGCCAAAATTCATGCATAAATAGAAAAAAATATTTTAAAAATATAAAATGGCATCCCAAATATGTAAAATGTACATTAACATGTTCTACTATGATTAACACATCATATGGCATCATTAAAACAGCAAAAGAATTATTAAAAAATGATTTTTCGAATTTTCAAAAAAAGGGGTCAAAATAAATGCGTAAATAGAAAAAAATATAAAAAAAATATAAAATGGCACCCCAAATCTGTAAAATGCACATTAACATGTTCTACTATGATTAACACATCATATGGCATAATTAGAATAGCAAAACAACTATTAAAAATTGATTTTTCGAATTTTAAAAAAAGGGGCCAAAATTCATGCGTAAATAGAAAAAAATATTTAAAAAATATAAAATGGCATCCCAAATATGTAAAATGTACATTAACATGTTCTAATATGATTAACACATCATATGGCATCATTAAAACAGCAAAAGAATTATTAAAAAATGATTTTTCGAATTTTCAAAAAAAGGGCCAAAATAAATGCGTAAATAGAAAAAATATTAAAAAAATATAAAATGGCACCCCAAATCTGTAAAATGCACATTAACATGTTCTACTATGATTAACACATTATACGGCATCATTAAAACAGCAAATTAATTATAATTAAAATTAATACACAGACAGGCATTTCCAAGTGCAAACACCAATTGTCTCAATTAAAACTCATAAACGGTCAATATCTTCTCAATTCCAAATCCCTAGAAACTCAACAAGTCTGCACCACAGCCAGAAAGGACACAAATAAACATCCAGAATACATAATTTTGGAGCCACCGAGATTCAAAACAGAGAAAAACCAACAAATCAAGCGTAGAAGACAAACAAGCAACATAACACAAGCACAACTGAAGCACATTTATAAGAACATTAAGACAACACATTGAATGCATGCTACAGATGAGCAACATAACACATGCATAACGAAAGTACATTCATCAGAAAACTTTCTACTTCTACAACACGGAGATAGAGAACCCCCATATTAGCATTGATAGATCATTGCCATCTCATTCTCTCAAGTGATCAAGAACCAAATTGACAAGGATCATGGAGGTCTAATTATCTGGAACCGTGAAAGAACCAAAAAAGATGGATCATGACCATCTAGTTCCCTAAAAAGCATGAAGCAATTCACAAAGACCATTCCTTTGAAACCCTCCGTATACGTATACATATACATATACACATATGCATGTGTGCACATGTATGAAAGGTGATAGTAATTTCTTGAAAAAAAAGGGGGGCCAAGATGGTGCAAAAGCTACAAAGACAAAGAAAGGAATATACAAGAGGCTCATTCCACTACATAAAACTTTGCCAGCTAGAGACCCGCTCCACCAAGTCAACTACATCGGTCTATAAATTGGAAACATGAAAGAACCAAAACCACTCAACCTTATAAGCCAATCAAGCAGAGCAACTCTAACAATGAAAGATTATTTCAAGTTATTTCCTATTTTATAGGACTTTACCCATATTGTGGGAGATATCATCAACCGCTACCAGCTAGGGCAGTGCATTCGTTCATTTGCCCATCCACATGTGCTAGTTCTAGCAGTCCAAAGGCATTGGGAATTTGTCCATTAATTTGGGTAGCCTAGTTTCCATAAATCAAGCTTAATGGATTGAATATAAAAAGGGATATTATCACACAACTCATATGTATAGGGAAACTTTCAATTGGTGAGTTGATACATCCCTTTATTCTTTGGTGATTTCTTTGGGTCTACAGATTGGTAGGTAGGCTTTCAATTTTCTGCAGACTAGTCATCTTCCTGTCCTAGTTTTACATTAGGACCCACTGAGTGAGAAACATGCTAAATGAATACAGCAAGCAGAAGCCAAAACACACGACGAAGCAAATTTCCAGGGAACCTCCTTAAGACAATGATGCCTACCATCACCAGCTTCACAAATCTTGCCTGCCTAAAGAAAAGGAAACTAACAGAGACACTCAACATGCAAATACAACTTAGCTACCAAAAGAAAAAATTCAAAAAATAAAAATAAAGTTTACAGATCTTAAAGAAACCCCTCTTTTGCCACTATCAGAACATGTTCAAAAGGCTAATTCCATAATTGAAATTCATATCAATAATCTGCCACAACATACAAAAAACAAAATCAAATGAGAGAGGGAAAAAAGTACGATTACCTGTAAAAGAAAATTATCAGGATCTTCAGAAATCAAAGGCCTTGTCTATCGAATTGGAAATCCCCAAATTTCTAAATCCCCAAATCCCCAAGCCCTAAAATCCCCAAATCCCTAAATGAGGGTCCACATTCGAATTGGAAATCCACAAATTTCTAAATCCCCAATTTCATAAATCAACATTAGCTTGAGAGAGATTGAGAGGGAGAGAGAGAGAGAGAGAGAGAGAGAGAGAGAGAGAGAGAGAGAGGGAGAGAGAGATACCTCGCGTTCGTGAATAGGGAGGGCCTTGGACCACCGCTCGGCTAAACGAAGATCGGCAGGGAGATGGGATTGTTTTGGTCGGGAGTCGAGATGGAGAGGGATTGAGAGAGATGGGGAGTCGAGCTGGAGAGAGAGAGAGACGTGCAAGAGAAGATGGAGAGAAACGAGCTGGAAAATGGAGCGCGGCAGTGAAAATGTGGGCGCCAAACGTCTCGCGCTGGAATGAAATGTGGGCGCCCACTCGCGATGAAATGCGGCCCCACCCTGATGGCTAGGTGTTCTGTGGGCCCCACCATGATGTATGTGTTTCATCCATTCCGTTCATCCATTTTTAAAGATCATTTCTTGCGCTGATCCTAAAAATGAGAGGGATACAAATCTCATGAGGATCACATCACATGAAAACAATAGTGATCGGATATCAATCATTAAAATCCTCCTATGGCCCACTATACTGTTTATTTGACATCCAATCTGTTGATTAGGTCATACAGACTGATGAAGAGAAAAAAAAATATCAGCTTCATCCAAAACTTTAATCGAGTTGGGTCCGAACGAGTTGAGTTAGTCGAGTCATCTCGTGCCCAGCTCTACTATTTACTATAATAGCCTTATGTCAAATGTCTTGATTCATCAAATATCATACATCATATTTTATCAACCACTAACTTTAACTCTAATATATGTGACCCAATGTATTTATGCTGGTATGATAATTTAAAAATATCTCAAAATATTTATTGAATATTATTATCCACTTGCATACATATGCAATGTTTTAAACACAATTTAGATTGCACATTGGTACCAACCTGACCCAAAATTGACCACCAATGCGGGTCATTGCTTGTACTTCGAAAAAAAAAAACATTGTAACCACTAGGTTATGCTAATTCTCTATTTTGTGTGGATCTCAAATGAAGCAGAATTACAACTTAAAACTGACCAGAACAGTTTTAAAAGATTACTTATGACCCCAAAAAAAAAAAAAAAAGATATCACACCTCGCTTTCAAATCACTATTAATTTGTGCAAAGATACGACCCATATGCAACCTAAAAACAGAACTACTTCACATGCCTTAACATGGATGCAAATTTAATCTTTGGATATGATTTATTTGTGTATATATCTTAAGGCTCCAAAACTTTTATATCAAGATGATATTTGTGTATCCATACCATTCATCGATCCATTTTGTCGGCTCACAGAGCACATCCAAATTTTAGCGTATTGAGTAAACTCCATGAGGTAGACCATGATTTATGTATTTGATCCACTTCGTCCATCCATCAGATAAGTTTAGGACTTTATAACCCAAAAATTAAGCATATCCAACACTAAAATGGACCACGTACATAACAAAAAACAAGTGTGAATTTATGGTTGAAAATTTCTTGGGGGCCACATAAGTTTTGGATCAAGCTTATTTTTATGTTTTCCATTCATCCATGTCCATACGATCTTATGAACATGTTGGATGACAAATAAACATTATTGGGAGGCCTAGTAGTAAAGTTTCAACGGTGGAAATCATTATTCCCACTGTTTCCTGTTGTATGATCCACTTGATCTTTTGATATGCTTCAATTTTGGGTTCAACCCCTTAAATTATTTGAAAAAAACGGATGAACGGCATGGATAGACTACATAAATTCACGGTGGGCACAACATACATTGATCGAAAACTTTATGGGCCATGTCAAAAGAAAACAGTTTTATCCTTTGATTTTCATATCACTTTTCTATGACCCATCGGAGTTTTAGATTATAGTGAAAATTAGTCTACGGGGTTTAATGGGATGTTTCATCATATGAACCATTCGAATTAGAATCTCATGACACGTGTGGAAGGGATCGCACGTGCGCACGTGCACAGGTGAGCATGCGTACGAGTAACACCTAATCCACTCCCGTTTTCAAAACAGAAAAGAAAAGGAGACATTGCGATCAAACCCTACCGTCTTGGGGAAGAGTAGAGAGGGAGGGCGGTCGTTGCAGGCAGAGAGAGAGATTGCAGAGAGGGAGGGCGGCTGTTGCAGACGGAGAGAGAGAGATTGCAGAGAGGGAGGGCGGTCGTTGCAGATGGAGAGAGATTACAGAGAGGGAGGGCAGTCGTTGCAGATGGAGAGAGATTGCAGAGAGGGAGGGCGGCCGTTGCAGACGGAGAGAGTGCATTTCTCCATCTTCCCCTGATCAAATCCCCAAATCCCCAGTAACATTGAGATATTTCTCTCTCTCTCTCTCTCTCTCTCTCTCTCTCTTGTCTCTCTCTCTCTCTCAATCACTCTCAATCTCACCCGAATGTTTTGCCATACAACCTCCAAACTTTTGAGGTCAATATTTCAAGTCTAACTCATTAATCAAGCGGCACTTTCTTTCTTATGATGTTTGCAGAAAATAATCAAAGTCGACAAACTGTGAGAGAAGGGGCATGCACAACATCAAACATATGCTATGGTCAGGTATCAAAAAGGTAACCAATAACTGGTACTTTTTTTTTTCATTTATATCACCAAACGATGCAAATCCTTTCTAAGATCTTGTTTTCTTATGCTCTTTTAAAGTTGCTTCAATGCTAAGGAATATGTTCTAAAGCATATGTGATTAATGTCCCGAATCTCCCGATAAATTTATACTATGTCTCGTTGATGTGATTGGTCCTACCATGTACAGGATTCCCTATTGATAAATCCATACACCTGTGATTAACTTTTCTCGCTTTTTTTTTTTTTTTTTTTCTCATTTCTTAACTGAATAAGTAATGAAAATCTCAACTAATGGAGACAGAAATAAATCAACATATATTTTTTTCAATTTGGCAATTTTTTCACAATTTTGTTTAATTTCTTAATTTTTGTTTTCAAAATATCACTTTTGTTATATAACTTTTCAATTTTTCTTGTCAAAATGCAAAATCTAGTTTTATTTTTTAAAAATATATTTTTTCTAATTTCTCAAAATTTTCACAATTTTGTTTAATTTTTAAAATTTTCTTTTTCAAAATATCATTTTTTTATCGAAATCTTGTTATATAACTTTTTAATTATTTTTGTCAAAATACGAAAACTAGTTTTCTTTTTAAAAAAATATATTTTTTACAATTTGTCAATTTTTTCACAATTCTGTTTAATTTCTTAAATTTTCTTTTTTAAAATATCATTTTTTTAATATCACTTTTGTTATATTACTTTTCAATTTTTCTTGTCAAAATGCAAAATCTAGTTTTCTTTTTTAAATAATTTTTTTTCAATTTGTTAAATTTTTCAGAATTTTGTTTAATTTTTTAAATTTTCTTTTTCAAAATATCATTTTTTTTTTATAGAAATCTTGTTATATAACTTTTTAATTTTTTTTTTGTCAAAATTCAAAATCTAGTTTTCTTTTTTAAAAAATATACAGTTTTTTACAATTTATCATTTTTTCACAATTTTGTTTAATTTTTTATATTTTCTTTTTCAAAATATTATTTTTTAGTGAAATTTTTATTTTTCAAAGTTATCAACATTATTCAAAGTTCTTAAATTTTTTTTATCAAAATGTAGAATTTTATAAAATCGAAGTTTAAAAAAAAAAAAAAAAAAATTTGTAGGAGGTACTTGAGTAGACGGTCGTCAGTGGTCATAAAAGACAGCTAAGGACCGTCTCTAATAGAGACGGTCGATAATGATCTCTAATAGAGACGGCCATTATCATCTCTAATAGAGACGGTCATTGTGATCTCTAATGAGAGACGGTCATTGACAGTCTTTAATAGAGACGGTTTTTAGCATGCAATAAGACGGCTAAGGACCGTCTCTAATAGAGACGGTCTTTGACAGTCTCATATTCCAAGTAAAAGACGGCCAATGACCGTCTCTAATACAGACGGCCAATGACCGTCTCAGACGACCGAATATAGGACGGTTGAAGACCGTCTCTAATATGGACGGTCAATGACCGTCTCAGATGACGTATATAAGACGGTCTCTGACCGTCTTATAATGTTTGCAGACGTAAAACATTTAAAGACAATATTAGGGACGATCAGGAGCCGTCCCTAATTTTAGAGACGGTTTACGACCGTCTCTAAAGCGTCTTTAAACCAAGCAAATTTAGAGACGGTCTAGAACCGTCTCTAAATCTGTCATTTATTTCCATTTTTCACGTAGTGCATGATCATTTTGGGCTAAGCTTATGGGTTAAAACGGGTTGAGGTGAAGGCTGGGAGATGGCTGGAAAATTTGGGCTTGAAGGCTTGAGAGCTCCTTCCCTTCCTTCACTCTCCTCCTCACTCTCTCTCTCTCTCCCTCTTCCTCTCTTTTTCTCTCACTCTTTCTCTCTCACTCTCTCCCTCCCTTGGTGGCTTGGTGAAAATGAAGGAGGAGAGGGCTATTTATAGCCCTCTCCATTGGCATTGTGGTAATTTTAGACTTTGGGAGGGGTAAATGTTGATGTGGCCATAGGTGATTGGTTGGAGAGAGAGAGACGCCACATGGCGCGCTCTCATTGGCTAATGGGGAGCGGTAAAATGGTAAATAGTGAGGATGAGGAGGGTAAATGTATGGGAGAGTTGACTTTGGATGTTGGGACAGCTGTCCATGCTTAGGCTGCATGCGGCGGTACTCCGAGTACCGCCGGCGGTAGTCCGACTACCGCCCGGACCTGGCTGGGTCCGAAACTCGTGTGACTGGCTCCACGCACATTTTTGAGAGGAAGCGGTAGTTTGACTGCCGCCGGCGGTAGTCAAACTACCACTTTGGTACAGTTTTCCTTGAAATTTAGCCGGCGGGTCCTTTTTTTTGGGTCCTTAGAGTGAAACAAAGTCCGTTTTGGATATTCGGCTCGAAATGGCTCGAAATTGGCTTAATTGTTACCCGAAAATGACCCGAGAAATGGATCGGTTTTGAACCTGGTCTGGATTGAATGATGACTCATAATGGCTCAGGTTAGGATTAGGGTTAGGTTTAGGATATGATCATGGTTCTCAGATTATCTTAACAAAAATTAAGATATTAACCTGGGTGGGGTGTCTACAGATGCCCCTCTTTGACCGAGGTTGCGAGCAACCGAAGGTCAAAGCAAGTGGACACCCCACCCTTCTGGTCAGAATAAAGGGTAGAGATTCAAATCTATTGCTTACCATTGTATCATTGTCAGTTGACTGTTTGGAAAAAGATGACTTGCACATATCACAAGGGTTGAGGAAAACGTTGTGATTATCTCCTGCGCATTCGTCGCGGCTTTACGGATCACCAATCACAACCTCTTCACATCAGATTGTTTACAGCATTGGAGGGTAAGTCTGAAAAGTAAGGGCCTCTGCGCATTTGTAGCGGCTTTACGAGGATTCCCGTACTGTTAGGTTTGTCGTTCCTTTGCTATGTAATCACCCTAGGAATATTCGTTCTATTTGATCGTCAAAGTGGTTAGCTACCCTGCCCGTTGGTGCGGCCTTATGGGGAACTCACTACGCCGACTTGGACTCGATCAAATTTTACGAACATTCCAGACTAGATATGTGCAGGTAATCTGTTTGCCATGCAATCTGCTGAGTCTGATACTTTGGTTACAATGGATTGTCTTCACTTCGAGTTTGATTATTCTTTCCAGAGATAGATCCACTCATCTTACTAGCATTTGTACGACTGCCCAGTTATAGAGATCTGGCCAATCGTACATGTATCATGTACGGACTCGATCGTCCTTCGGGGAAACCGGAAGAGATCGGGTCTTATTTAACTGTTTACACTCACCGCAACTGGAGAATATGGAAGATTCCTCAGTGTACTACGCTACACGTGTGTCTTTTGAAAGTTTTTATTTTGAAAGCTATTCCTTTTGGAACTAGACTCCTTGGGGATTTTGTTTGGAGATATTTTTAGATTTTGAAAAAATATCCGTTCGATCACGCGGGTGGGCGCCGTCGTTCGGTTTTTATTTGTGCAAATTAAGTAAACAGTCGCGTTGCCTCCACTAATGAGTTGGCGGGGCTAACGGTTTTTATTTGAAAAAAGTCATATGGCCTCCACTAATAAATCAATGGGGCTAACATTTTTAGAAGAAGCAAGCCTTTTGGGCCTATACTTACTGGGGATTTGGTTTTTTTTTTTGAAGATTTTGAGATTTTTGAAAAATTCGGAGGTTTTGTGGATTTTTTTTTTGAAAACTTTTGGGATTTTTTGGAATTTTTGGGATTTTTTGGGATTTTTGGGATTTTTTGGAATTTTTGGGATTTTGGGGATTTTTTGGAATTTTTGGGAATTTTTGGGATTTTTGGGATTTTTTGAATTTTTGGAATTTTTTGGGATTTTTTGGAATTTTTGGAAATGGGCCTTGGAAGATGGGCCTAGACTTTTGAAATGGGCTTAGGATGGACTTGAGCCTTGATATAGGCTTTATAACATGGGCTTGGATATGAGCCTGGGCCTCGGAATGGGCTTGGGCTTTGAGATGGGCTCTTTGAAGTGGACCTTGGAAATGAGTCTTTTGAAAATGGGCCTTGGAAGATGGGCCTAGGCATCAGAATGGGCTTGGGCCTTGAGATGGGTTTTTTTAAGTGAGCTTGGAAAATGGGTCTTGGAAGATGGGTCCGGGCTGTTGCCTTCTTGGACCATCTTTTGATCATTTATGCGATCCCATTCTAGTATATGGAGGTACGTTCTGTAGTCCCAGCCTTCTGAAGTGGGCCCTGTCTAAATTTTACCTGAAAGTGGGCTCGGGGGGTAGTCCGACTACCGCCCGTTGACATTTGCCCGTTCTGCTCCTTCTGTTAGGTGCCGTAGTGATTCAGTGATGACAATTCTGAAACGGTACTCCTAGTACCGTTAGCGGTAATCCGATTACCGCCCCCGTCCATCTTTTTTTCCAATAAGCCATGTTCTTCTCTATTCATTCTCTTTGTCCCTTCCTCTGATATTCTCGTCCGTCTGCTCTCTGATCGTCCCTTTTGTCTCCATTTTGTCCTTTCTTATTTGTCTCATCCATCCCTTGTTCCTTTCTCCTTTTCTGATTCATCATGGCCAATCATGATGATGGGTTGGGTAGGTTTATTGATGGTGAAAAGGTGGGTAGTTCCATAAATGATAAGGAGTTTATGGGTGGATTAATGAGGGTAGATGGAGGAGTGATGGGCCCTCTTGAAGAAATGAATACCATTTATGGCTTGGATCCCTTTCCCACTAATGGACTGATGGGGTTGGATGGTTTGATTGATGGAGGGATGGTCATAGGTGGTGTGGACGGCTTGATTGATGGGGGGATGGCTATGGATGGTGTGGGTGGCTTGATTGATGGAGGGATAGCTATGGATGGTGTGGGTGGCTTGATTGATGGAGGGATGACTATGGATGGTGTGGATGGCTTGATTGATGGAGGGATGGCTATGGATGGTATAAATGGCTTAATTGATGGGATGACTATGGATGGTATGGGTGGCTTGATTGATGGAGGGATGGCTATGGATGGTGTGGATGGCTTGATTGATGGGGGGATGACTATGGATGGTGTGGATGGCTTGATTGATGGGGGGGATGACTATGGATGGTGTGGATGCCTTGATTGATGGGGGGATGGCTATGGATGGTGTGGATGCCTTGGATCAGATTTTGGTGGATGACGGGCCTCCTCTTGGTGCTTTAGATGGCTTGGATCTGGTAGACGATGGACTTCCAATGGACGGCCTGAGTCAGGTTTTTGGGCAAGATTTTGAGGCGATGACCAGACAGTCAGCTCCTGTCGGCGTGCAGGATGTAGCTCCTACGTGCCACTGGGATGCTTCAGACATTGCAGCTCTTGGGGTTTGCTCCTTTCAGACCGCCCTTGATGTAGCAGTTATCGGGGATTCAGGTCCTCCTGACTGCTGAATGCGGCACTGTATGCTTGTGACACACCGTCTAGATAGGGATGAGATCTTCTACCTGCGCATGGAGGTAGAGGGGCTTAGGCAGAGATTATCGCTACATGAGAGGTTGGGGCTTACCTGTAGTTCCTGATGTTGATCATCTGCTTGTCCCGTGTGCATGAGAAAATTTCATTTTGTTTTTGTTTTTATGAAAAAAGAAAACAAAGTACTTGTAAAAAGATTTTCACAGAAAATAAAATTTTATTTGTGCCAAATTGACCAGTGTTTGCTTTTGAATTTGTGCTTTGGATGATTGGGATCAGAATTTTGGGCTCAGCCCACGTTGTGTACAATATTCTAGACTGTGTTTCTTGGGGTCTTGGTTCCCTGAGACGGTAACCAGTATCGCATCCTTTAGATTTGAGCAGAGTTTGATAGAGTACTGATCTGAAATTGCCTTTCCTTGTACCTGGTTGTGGTGCTTGCTGTCTCGACTTCTTCTTTACCTGCACTTTTTTTTTTATTTCTTGCCATTTTTACCCGTAGCGCCCTTTCAGGTTTTCACTACGTTAGGCTCTTCCCGTCATTTTTGCCCGTAGCGTCCTTTCGAATTTTCACTACGTCCCGGGTTTTTGATCTTGCCTGCCCCTTGGCAGCTTGCGCTATTTTTACCCTTAGCGCCCTTTCAGGTTTTCACCAAGTCCGCTACATGCCCGCTGTTTTTACTCGAGCTGTCTTTTCAGGTTTTCAACTCACCCTTTTTGCTTAGGCATGCCTTTATTCTTTTTTTTTTTTTTTTTTGTCGGAGTGCTAAGAGTGACGGGGAAACTTCCTTCATAGCTGACCGATTGGCTACCCGCCTGTCCTTGTCTTTAAGCACAATCATAAGCTACTTGAAATTATTTGGGGATACAGGATAGATTACTAGGGATGTGGGGTGGGTTTCTTCATTTTTTTGAGTCTTCTTATTGAGGTTTCTTTTTGTCTTTTCTTTTCTTTTCCTTTTTTTTTTTCTTCCTTTTTGTTTTGTTTTCTTTCTCTTTCTTTTTTTTTTTTCTTTTTTTTTGGGGGGACATGATGGGTGTTTCTGGAAGGGGTAATTGGTGGATATACATAGTTTTGTTTTTTGGTAGGGAGGTGAGAGATGCAGCCTTTCGATTGTAATCATTGACAAGGTTGGGTAAGGTTACCCGTGATAGATTTTCATATTGTCGGCGTTGATGGGCTCGGGAAGATCCTCGCCTTTCAGATTGGTGAGCCGAAGAGCACCTCCTAGGAGTACTTCCCGAATAATCAGCGGTCCGTCCCACGAGGGTTTGAATTTTCCTCTGGGATCTGGTACGTGTGGCGGCAGGATACGTTTCATGACCATGTCACCAACTTTGAAACTTCTCTTCTGGACTCTCTTGTTGTAAGCTCGAGCGATCCTTCTTTGCTAGCATTGGGAGTGGCTTAGCGCCCGCATGCGCTTTTCGTCTGCCAGATGCAGCTGATCGTACCTTGCTTGTTGCCACTCGCCTTCCTCGACTTCACTTTCCAGTAGTATCCGCAGTGAGGGGATTTCAATTTCAACCGGTAGTACTGCTTTCATTCCATAAACGAGCTTATATGGAGTTGCGCCTGTAGCAGACCGTACAGACGTGCGATAAGCCTAGAGTGCATAAGGAAGCATTTCTGACCAATCACGATATGTCTTCACCATCTTTTCCAGTATGCGGATGATGGTCTTGTTTGTAGCCTCCACCCCACCATTCATTTGAGGACGGTAGGGGCTCGACCGATGATGTTGTATTTTAAACTTGTCGAGAAAATCGCCCATCCTTTTATTGACGAACGGAGTTCCGTTATCAGTGATAATGGCCTGAGGGACCCCATATCGGCTAATGATGTTATTCTTTATGAATCTGACCACATGAGATGCTGCGACGGTGGTATAGGATGCTACTTCTATCCATTTAGTGAAGTAGTCTACTGCCACCAGGATGTATTCATGCCCGTTTGAAGCTTTAGGGCTGATCTTGCCTATGATGTCGAGTCCCCATACAGAGAAGGGCCATGGTGCCGTCAAGTTGTAGAGTTCGGAGGTAGGCGCATGAATCTGGTTTGCGTACTTCTGACACTTGAAGCATCTCCTGACGTGCTTGCAACAATCCGTCTCCATTGTAAGCCAGTGGTAGCCGAGTCGTAGGATCTTCTTTGCCATCATGTGTCCATTCATATGCGGGCCGCATAGTCCTTCGTGGATTTCTGACATGATCTGGGCTGCCTCTGTCTCATCCACACAGCGGAGAAGGACTTGGTTGAAGGATCGCTTGTAGAGGGTACCCCCAATGATCACAAACTGAGCTGCTAGTCTTTGTATTGTGCGGCGATCAGTCAGAGTTGCTCCTTCCGGGTACTTCTGATGTTCGAGGTATTTTTTGATGTCTGTGTACCATGGCTGATCATTTAGGGCAGGCTCAGTTTCTTCGATTTGTAGGCATAATGCAGGTTCCTTCGAGTTCGACAGTGAGTTCCCATTCAGCAACTCCTTTTGGAATTTCCAGCATTGAAGCGAGGGTAGCTAGAGCGTCCGCAAACTGATTCTTGACCCGAGGCATGTAAGAAAATGTGATCTCCTCGAACTCCTCAATCAAATTTTCCAGATAGACATGATAAGGAATTAGCTTCTCATCCTTGGTCTTCCAATCGCCATTTATCTGATTGATGATGAGTTGTGAATCTCCGAAGACTCGTAACTCCTTTACGTTGAGGATGTGGCTTCTCTTAGACCGGCGATGCATGCCTCATATTCGGCTACATTGTTGGTGCACGGGAATACTAGTCTTCTGGATATAGGAACTGGGACGTCTTCGGGGGAGTAGAGTATGGCGCCTACTCCACTTCCCTTCGAGTTTACAGCTCCGTCGAAGAAGAGTGTCCACTCTCCTACCTTTCTTTCCTCTTCTTCCTTAATCTGGAGGATGTCTTCGTCAGGGAAGAAGGTCTTCAGGGGTTGGTAGTTAGGCAAGGAGTGTGCTGCTAAGTGATCGGCCAACGCTTGCCCCTTGATTGCCTTCTGGGTGACATATGTGATGTCAAACTAAGAAAGCAGTAACTGCCATTTTGCGATTCTGCCTGTCAGTGCTGATTTTTCGAACAAGTACTTCAACGGGTCCATGCGAGTGAGCAGAAGTATCAGGTGAGCGATCATGTACTGCCTTAGCCGTTGTGTTGCCCAGACTAGGGCGAGGCATGTCTTTTCTAAGCTGAAATATTTGGCTTCGTAGCTTGTAAACCGTCGGCTTAGATAGTAGATCGCTTGCTCTTTTCTTCCCGTATCGTCGTGTTGGCCGAGGACGCATCCAATTGCTTCCGTTGCGATAGAGATATACAATAGGAGTGGCTTACCTGGAGTAGGCAGCACGAGCACTAGAGGATTTAGCAAGTATCTTTTGATTTTATCGAAGGCCGCTTGGCAGTCGTCATTCCATTCTTTTGGAGAGTTCTTTCGTAACAGCTTGAATATGGGTTCGCAGACCGGAGTAAGTTGTGCGATGAATCTACTGATATATTGGATTCGCCCGAGGAAGCCCCGAATTTCTTTCTCAGTCTTAGGCGGTGGCATCTCGATGATGGCTTTGGTTTTGGTCTCATCCACCCTGATACCGTCTTCGCCAACAATGAAGCCTAAAAGCTTGCCTCCGGTTGCACTGAAGACACATTTTTGCGGATTGAGGCGGAGCTTGAATTTTTCCAGCCTGTCGAAGAGCTTTTTGAGATCTTCAAAGTGTCATTCGATCGTGCGAGACTTGACAATCATGTCATCCACATAAACTTCCATCTCCTTGTCTATCATGTCATGGAGTAAGGCAGTCATGGCTCGCTGATACGTAACTCCTGCATTTTTCAATCCAAAAGGCATGACCCGATAGCAAAAAGTTCCCCATGGCGTGATGAAGGAAGTCTTCTCACGGTCTTCAATGGCCATCTTGATCTGATTGTAACCGGAGAAACCGTCCATGAAGGAGAAGATCTTGTGTCCAGCAGTATTATCTACCAGTGTGTCGATATGAGGCAGAGGGAAGTCATCTTTAGGGCTTGCTTTGTTGAGGTCCCTAAAGTCGATGCACATTCTAACTTTCCCATCTTTTTTCGAAACTGGTACGATATTTGCAAGCCATTCCGGATAGTTAGAGACTACCAGAAATCCCGCGTTATATTGCTTGATGACTTCATCACGGATTTTCAGGGCCCATTCTGGCTTCATCCTTCGCAGCTTCTGCTTGACTGGCTTCATGTCCGAGTTTGTTGGTAAACGATGCACCACCAAGTCTTCATCGAGCCCTGGCATGTCCTCGTAAGAGAAGGCAAAGTTGGACAACCTTGGTTTCAGAAACTCCATCATCTTCTGCTTGTATTCTGGGGGAAGCGATTTCCCGATACGCACTTTCCTGGGGGATTCCATTGACCCTAAGTTCACAATTTCGAAGTCGTCTGCCACAACATTGGCCTTTGTTTCGAATTTTTCGAGGGAATCCTCGAATTCAAGAGCGGTATCATCATTTCCCACATCCGTGGCTTCAACCAAACCCATGAGTTCGAAGTCCAATTCTAGATCGAAATCATATGAATCGACTTCAAACTCGTGCTTGTCATGAGAAGTGTTTGGTACAGTGATTTTTGAAAAATTTTCTATTGTTTTTGTATTTTGGAAGTTTTTTAATGTTTCGTGATTTTGAGGAATATGTGATGTTTTTGTATTTTTGAAGATATATAATGTTTTTGTGTTTGAAAGATTTTTTGATTTTTTTATGTTGCCAAGATATCCTGAACAGGACGGTGTCGCAAACCATGATTGGTCTTGTCTTGGTTCGGGATACCAATTGCTATTTACATTGGCGTTTTTTTTAAAGCCGGTGCTAGCGAATGGTTCGCTGGCTGATTCAATTGTTAGGGGGATGGCTGACCATCCAGGCTCCTTTCCCCTTTCGATCTTGCTGACCTGCTCTGTCTGTTCCTGTGGGTCACCTATCTCGATGACCATGATGTCTGCTGGGCTGGGCTCAGAGTCAGAATCTGATTCGACTTCTGTGCCCAGGAGTTGAAATTCCTCTTGTTCTTTATATTCCTGGGACGAGATTTGGATATCCGTCCAATCTAAAGCAAGCCACTTACCTTTGTCAACCCAATGGATGGGTTGCTTCTGCCCGGTGTTCCCCTGAATGGGTGTCTCCCTATTCTGGCCTACCTTGCATGCAAAGGACATTCCCAATTTTGGGTCACTTACGGATGGATCTGCTTCCATGCCCCTAGTCTCATTCTGTGGATCTGGGGGTTCTGCCCCTGGCCTTGTGTGTTCCTTTGATGTCCTGAGGATCCGATCCCACCTTATTGGTGGCCAGATAGACTCCTGTCTAGTCTGTTTTGCGAGTCTAAGTGCTTAAATTGGTCCTCAAGAGATACCATTTTGTCCTTATAAACTGTCCCAGCTTTGACAAACTCGATGGGTGTGCATTTAAACAGTTGGCCCCTTTTTGGCCTTTCAGCCTGATCTTCCGATGTCAGTTGATATCCCAGTCCCTGTCTCTATGCATTGGCTGGTGCTGGTTTCACTACCATACCTTTTTCATGGAACTTGGTATGGTAATTTAGGACCAATCGCTCAGTGGGGGGAAGGACGTATTCAGCAGCTAGAGGGCGAGGGTTAGCGATCGCGTTCACTTTTTCGAATTCAAAACTGTGATATGGAATGTTGCCTTCTGTATGCTGAATGTCAATCACTGGGATGTCAGTTTCTGGGATACTGACCGTCACCGGGAGGATGGCTTCTGGCTCAGCCAGTACTGAAATGATTCGATTTCCCGAAGGGAATTTAACCCTTTGGTGGAGGGTAGATGGGATGGCTCCAACAGCATGGAGCCATGGCCGCCCCAAGAGAAGGTTAAATGAGGCAGGGATATCGATGACCTGGAATGTGACAAGGGTCATGTCTGGTCCAATTTGTAATTCTAGATCAATTTCCGCCTCTACTTGTCTTCGGGAATTATCGAAGGCTCTGACACTCATGGTACTGGGTCTGAAAGAGGATGGTTCTATCCCTAATCGTTCAACAGTCCTTAAAGGGCAAACGTTGAGACTGGATCCATTATCGATGAGCACAAGTGGGATCTTGAAATTCTGGTGGTGGGCCACTATGTTTAGTGAGCGCCTATGCTCACGACCCTCAGGTGGTAGCTCATCGTCAGAGAAGGTGATGGCTCGTGGTGCGAGAAGTTGGCCAATTATGCTTGCCACCATTTCGGGGGGTACGTCAGGAGAGATATGGGCATCATTCAAGGTCTTCGCAAAGATTTCTCGATGCGACCTTAACGTGCATAGGAGTTCCCAGATGGATATTTGTGCGGGAATGGTTTTGAGTTGGGCTGCTATGTCATAAGCAGCGTCAGTTTTGCTGGTGGTTCCCGACAAAATTTTTCGTGTTTCTTTTGGGTCCTGACTATCTCTCCTGAGGTATCTCCCAGTGTTACCCACCTCATCGCATTCTAGGTAGTGCCATGGGACTGCTTTCGGGTTATAGGAAGGAACCGCTCTTCCTTCCAAGTATACCAATGGTTCTTAAGGCTGAGGGGTTATCACTGGAACAGTTTGTGGTAGACTCAGTGATATCTCCTGAGGTGCCACCAAGTTCTGATTGCTTTTGGCCATGGATTTTTCCTCTTCCCTTTGATGTAGGGGAGGGATCCTCTGGGCATGCGCTAATTGGTGAGGCATGGGGAAACTTGGTACTTGAACCGGGGGTGCCCCTTGCAAGGTTAACGGGGTTAGATCAGGGAGACCTATCGGGAGGATGACCGATTCAGAATTCAACCTTTTTGGATATGCCGAGGATGGAGCTGAGTGTGTCCCTTGAAGGGCGAGGTTCTGAGGGTGTGACCTGTTGGGTGCTGCTTCTAAAGTTACGAGAGACTGAAATGTTGGCACTGCTTCAAGAAATATGAGAGGTTGAGTAGCTGGTGCTGCTTCAAGGGACACCTGTGGTCTAGGCGATGGTGGTTGTTGGTGTCCCCATGTCTGATTGGCTGTGTCGGGCATGATTGCTTGGATGGAATGGTGTGGACAAGCATGTGTGGGTTGACCTCCTTCAATGTGATTAACGGTAGAGGTGCTGGATATGCTGGGTCCTGCCTGATGCGAGGGCAGGGAATTTTGAAGAATGTTGGCTTGAACTGTATTGTTGGCCTGTGGGGTGATCGCAATCTTCTGGCTTTCGATCAAATCTTGGACCGCATGTTTCAAAGCGAAGCAGCGGTCCGTTAGATGGCCAGGAGCCTGATGATATGCACAGTACTGATTTTCATTGTAACCTGGTGGTAAGAGATTAGGTGGAGGTCGAGGCTGGAGGGGTGTCAACAGTTGCTTTTGCATGAGCATTGTTAGCACTTGGCTGTATGATTGTACTAGCGGAGTGAACTTCCTCCCTAACATTCCTTGCTTGTATGGTCCTTGCGTATTTCCCCTAGGCTGTTACGATTGCTGTTGAGATGACTGTGTCTGATATCCCTGTTGGGTTTGTTGGGGTTGGTACTGCCTATTCTGTTGTGGCTGGTACTACCTGTCCTGCCGTGGCTCTGATTGTGGAGTATACTGGTTTCCTTGAGTGTTAGCGATGATGTTGTTAACTTCGGTAGTACGCTGCATGGGAGCGGCGCTGTTTCCATTCCTATATCCAACAGGTTTCCCCTCGACTTTATTTCTTTTGATTGAGGGAGTCTGATGTGGCCATGGGAAGATGGTTCCAGCTCTGATCCCGGATTCTACTTGTTCTCCAGCTCGGATGAGTTGGGAGAAGTTTACGTACGGATACGAGATCAGATATCCTGAAATGCTAGGATGTGCTGAATGCACGATCATGGATATCTGTTCCTCGTCGTCGATGGGGTTTCTCATTCAAGCCGCCATGGCTCGCCATCGTCCTACATATGCTGATAAAGATTCATCGATTTTTTGCCTCAGGGCAGCCAAGTCAGCTCTCCTTGGAGCTATGTTCAGGTAATATGAGAACCTGTCAATGAACTGATCAGGGTCAAATTTACGTACATGATAAGGCTTAATGGAGTGTTTTACTCGTGTTTTTATTACAGTGGATCCCCGGCAACGGCGCCAAAAACTTGATGTTTTATTTAAACCAACATGATTTAAATGATATTTAAACTCGCAAGTATACGAATCAGATGCAGATATGGTACGTATTACGAGATCGTTCCCACGAGGACTAATCGTCACAATTCAAATCTATGACTCTCCTTAACTAATCCAACAAATAATGGAATAAACTACTAAGCACAATTCTATAAAAATAATTAAGAACAGGGAAGAAAATTCAAGCAGAGAGAGAGCACTA
Source organism: Magnolia changhungtana (assembly GCA_030180095.1). Taxonomy (NCBI): domain Eukaryota; kingdom Viridiplantae; phylum Streptophyta; class Magnoliopsida; order Magnoliales; family Magnoliaceae; genus Magnolia; species Magnolia changhungtana. The sequence goes on along the minus strand of JASAUF010000396.1, from coordinate 4,058,854 downwards.
GGACTTTCGAATCCACCCCTAATTATCATAACCCTTGTTTTGTCTGTTGATTCACCTTGATCTAGATTGATACCACTTATATAGAGAAAGCACAATCTGTGTCCTTAATCGGGCATACAGACTGTCTAATTCCTTTAAGCAATGCCATGAATGACATATCCCATGTCCTTGGTCGGGTACATGGAATGTACATTCATTAAAGCACCCTGTTTCTTCCTCTATAGGAAATCTGTTCTTGATCAGACATAAGCACCTATAATAAGCATCCAAACAACATCCATATATATACTTTGGTCAAGTTCATAGATGAAGATGTATAAAATTTAAACTAATTAAGCCCACTTAGAGAAATAAATAAATTAATTAATATTCAAAGTAAATTAACCAATACAAGAGCTAATCAAATTAGGGGCTTCATCTCAGCCCTAGCTGAGAGATTAGTGACCCATAAAATCCATAAAAAGAGATGGATAAATAAAATTCATAAAAAAAACGGAACACCAAACCAATCGATCTCTCTCTCTTCTTTCTTCTCTTTCTTCTCTCCCCTGCTCTAGATCTAGAATTCTCTGGTTCTGAATGCCTTTCCCACGTCCAAAACTTCTTTTTTGTAGTTGCTGGATGGCTGGAGTCGGTGGCAGAGTCGTAGAAGGACATGAAGTGTAAATTTTTGCAGCCGTGATCAGTGGGCCCCACATAGGTATTTTCTGAAAAATCCACCCCATCCATTGGATTCACGACGAAATTTCAGTCAAGAATGGGTGGTTTTGAACGTTCATTGACGCAGCCCAGAGAAGAAAACACAAAAAGATCAGTTTTTAACGTCCCGGGGCAGTCCACTTTTGTCCTCTGTATCGCACACGTGTGCATGCATGGGTGTAAAGTATTAACATGGTTTTGTAGTGCTCGAACCCATCTACAAGATGGACGGCTTGGATCAGCCGTACGGGTGACGAGTGGGGCCCACTGTCTTTCGCAAAAACAGCCAGCGGCTTGGTTACGCGGACGCGGATCGGGCAGCGGAAGCTTCCGCTGTGACAATGGTGGGGCCCATTCCTTCGATTAAATGAGAAATCCACTCCGTCCATTGCATGGAGGAGGAAATTCCGGTTGGGAATGCAGATTTTCACCTTCCGTTGATGAGGTCCACCTGACTTCCTGCGCCACCGTCCGTCCGACGTTTGAACGGTTAAAAATCCCACGACGTGATGTCTTCGAATTCCGTCGGCTAGGCGTGGGGTATGGCCGCCCCAGGAAGCGGATGGACGGTTTGGATTGTCCATTTGGATAACGTGTGGGCCCCACAACCGACGACCGCAGGTCAGCAGCATTAACGCTGGAAACAGCGGCTGCTGTTTCGGAGAAGAGGAGAGAGAGCACGGGTCAAAGTCGGTTTGACCCGACTTTGCATTCGGTGCACTCCCAGTGCACGTGTGCTGTGCACACTCATGCCATGTAAACGGGTCCCACCGTGATGTTTCGAGAAATCTGCTCCGTCCATCCTTTTCCTCATATACTTTCAACCGCCAAAACCAAGTTTGAGGCAGTTCCAAATATCAGGTGGGCCCCAAAGTGAAGATTAATGGGCTGATCTGTCCGTTGGACCACTTCCCGAGATCTTCAATGGCTGAAATTTAATATGTACGGTTAATTTACGGTCCCCATCACATGTATGAAGTTTTGAACTGATCGGATGGCGGGAACCATGCGATCTTTCATTCTGCACCAATTTCAGGCCTCTTTATCGTGCTTTCCTCAGATCCCAAGCATGTACATTCTTCACCATTGGTTCTCTGGAGTCCATCCCGTGCTCTGGAGACTTTGGAGCGTCAAATCCATGTTTTTAACATCATCTTTTAATACACACTCCTGATTTCATCCTGTAATAAAAACACGAGTAAAATACTCCATTAAGCCTTATCATGTACGTAATTTTTGGCAATTACTGGGGTCTGATATGCAATATTTGACCCTGATCACAACCCCCAACCAGCATTTTGCTAGTCTCGAGCAAAACATGCGAAAAATAATTTCAGAAATAAAAGATAATTCCTGTAAATTTAAGTGACAAGTGAACAGATAGCTGAGATGTGGAAATTCTAAGATTCATGATTGGTGTGTGGAGTTTTTCTCTTGGAATCAAGCTCTCGGCAGATTTCATAATCAAGTTTACAATATTAATCCATTAATTTGAACAATTTTAAACATTGAGTTCCATGAGTATAAAGTATAATCTCGACTTACAATCATTAAAAGATCCAATTGTCAATTTCATGATATCATTAGTAATTCGTGACAACCAAACTTGAAACCAACACTTGCCTTACAGATTTAACTTTTCATTTTACCATCTTTTGATTTTCTTTATGAATGGTGGTGCCAAGGAGGGGGATCAAATCCACACCTATAGGGAGCAAACCTATGGTGAAAACTTGTCGCCTAACTCTTTTCTCATGTCAACTATGGAGAATCAAATCTACACCTATAGGGAGCAAACCTATGGTGAAGATTATGTGACTTACCCCTTCAATTCTTCTTTATAAACTTGATACTAAAAATTTTGTTTTTTCAGGCTGGTTCCTTTAATTATTCAATTTTCGAATCGAAACCTTAATGTGTAAGCGAGATCTGATATGTGAAATCATGGCTCAATCAATGTTTAAAACTTCTAATCATGGGTTAACAATTCAAAATTGACTGCAAGATCAAGCAAATGGCCGAATCCAAGAGTCATAAGTTTCCAACATCACGTATCTTATAATGTTAAAATCACAACTATCCTTTAAAATCACTTTGAATTCAATAGAAAGTCCAGAAAAAATTTTAAAATTTTCACAAATTTTGCTCAAGACCAAGAAAATACTGATTAGGTAACCTAATCTCCCACCCCCAACCTAAAATCTACATTGTCCTCAATGTAAAAGAAATAAGCAAGCAATGCACATGGGACAACGAGAATAAAAGAAGAGTGATGGAAAGATAATACCTAGATGAAGAATCAAGAAGCTTTCTCAAGAAATTTCAACGTAAAAGTGAGTTAGCACAAGAGAGAAATCAACAGAAGCAAAAATAACAAAAAGAAAAATAAAAGAAGATCCTACCTATACCACTTTCGCATGTGCTCTCGATTGCATGTAGCGTATGCAACAAGCCTTTAAACCCCTAGGTTTCCCCTAGTGGACGAGTTGTAGTCTCATGAGGGTTTGCAGTAATGTTACCCACAAACATTGAAGTAACTAACTAGGAAAAAACATAAAACAAAAGACTGGGTTGCCTCCCAGGAGCTCTAAGTTTACTGTCTATCCTAAAATAGCATAAAGGAAACTACCCTAGTCCGAAGATAGCAGGGAAAAACTACTCAGTCATGCTGCAAGGTTCCTCTTCCCACAAGATCTTGATAAGTTTCTCAGTAGATTTCTCAACAGATCATCCAAAAGCCATTTTTACAATAGGCTTGGACGCCCTGGAGCTTGACATTCCAGAGAAACTTACGTACCTCATCAAAAATTTGTCGTTGATTCGCCTGAGGTATCCAGAGTATATACGATTCACCTGCGACAGAAGAAGTTTCGATGTTAGTATCCCATGGTGAATCAGAGACTACACATAAATGAAAGTCAGAAAAATTCTCAGAAAGTGACGTAGTCTCAACACAATCCGAAGTAGAAGACTTCGGTTCAATTTTTAGCTCCTCCTCCCTTAATGGTAAATAGTGAAGATCTGGGGAGGGAGGGGCTTTAGAGTAAGGGTTCTCTCGGTCAGTAATGACTACCGAGATGCCGTCTTGTAAGGCATTCACTATGTCTCTTATCATGGAATCGTCTGAATCTGCAAAGTGTGCCAAGCAATCATCCAAAGAGTTGGGACATTCAACTGAGAGTGACTCATTTTCCACATTAGAGCTCGTGATGATCTGCCCAAGGAATCCATCGTTTTTGAAGGTAAACGGAGGTGTGCTCTCTTGCTCCAGCCCTGCACAGATAGATTGAAGATCAGTATACGAAGCATTGATGTATGGACTCTGTTCATCGATACTACTCAGAAGAGGCGATGAATCGTCATTATTTAACAGTTCAGATGGTGGCCTCAACTGGATGGTTTCAAATTCAAGAGTCATATCGAGTAGCTCGTCCATCTCCCAAATCATATCATTATGTAATTCAGAGGAGTGGTCCAAATACGTTTCACAAGAGTTAGAAGGGTCGGTTGTAAGGGGCCCGTCCTCTACCTTTAAATCAGACATGTTAGGTGAGGAGAGTGGCTAATTATGACCAACTACTTCGTGTACGTCTTGATCATTGACTTGGACCAAAGTTGAGATTGATTCGAAGGGAATTTGGGTTGCACATTCATAATCATCTTCCCAATATGCATCATCGTCTACTTCCATGCAGTGCACACTTGGGATGGGATCGCTTTCCTCACATTCTATTTCCAGATTGGGTTGAGGTTCGTATAAACTAACATCTTCCTCTTTATTGAACTCAAGTGTGTCATGTGAGTGGGGTGTGTCATCATTATTATATTTGAAAGACAACCATGTTTCTTCCCCATTCTTTTGAATAGTCATTGAGATCGACTCATCGGGGAATTGAACCGTATGCTCATTAATGGAATCCAACTCCTCATTCCAAATTTCAGATTTCGTCAAAAGCGAGTGAGGATCACTTTCCTCGCATTGTATTTCTGGATTGGATTATAGTTGGGATGAGCGAGCTTCCTCTATCCTTTCAAGGTGCGAATTGAGTGCTTCTAATGATTTCATCACTTTCACAACATGCTGGTTGAATTGTTCTAGATTAAAACATGAATCCTCTTGGATCGTTTCTGGTTGGATTTCAAAGGTATGGGATCCAAGAGAATAATTATTACAATATGTTGTTGGTTCATATTCCCAGTTTTGATGGTTCCACTGGTTATAGTCATACTGATCATACATGGGAGAATATGATGGTTGATCATAATCCTCATTCCCATAATTACGATCGTATACGGCCCTATTAACTGATGAAACATAACGTTCTAGTCGGTTCTCAATGTCTGTTCTCGATGGAGAGAAATCTTGAGGTATACGTTGAATTCAACAACCCTCAGGCATTCCCCAATATCTCCTATCCATCTCAGCGTATGCACGTACCCACGATTCCATGGTAGAACCCTAACTCTTACTCTAATCCTAGAAGAAAGGAAAAGAAAAAAAATCCTACAGCAATATGGAAAGTAAGAGGAGAAGTTAGAAAGGTGTTACCAAATAAGAAGTTTCTATGTTAAAAACCAAGTTAGAAGATCTATCAACGACCCTACAAGACAGGAAAAATTGTTCTAAAAATCAAATAAATAAATACATAATCTAAGACGAAAGTTAGTAAAATCATAAGCTATGAATTATGATAAGAGAGAATCCTAAATTCAATTTGGAACGAAACAGTTCCCCAGCAACGGCGCCAAAAACTTGATGTTTTATTTAAACCAACATGATTTAAATGATATTTAAACTCGCAAGTATACGAATCAGATGCAGATATGGTACGTATTATGAGATCGTTCCCACGAGGACTAATCGTCACAATTCAAATCTATGACTCTCCTTAACTAATCCAATAAATAATGGAATAAACTACTAAGCACAATTCTAAAAAAATAATTAAGAACAGGGAAGAAAATTCAAGCAGAGAGAGAGCACTAGGACTTTCGAATCCACCCCTAATTATCATAACCCTTGTTTTGTCTGTTGATTCACCTTGATCTAGATTGATACCACTTATATAGAGAAAGCACAATCTGTGTCCTTAATCGGGCATACAGACTGTCTAATTCCTTTAAGCAATGCCATGAATGACATATCCCATGTCCTTGGTCGGGTACATGGAATGTACATTCATTAAAGCACCCTGTTTCTTCCTCTATAGGAAACTTGTTCTTGATCAGACACAAGCACCTATAATAAGCATCCAAACAATATCCATATATATACTTTGGTCAAGTTCATAGATGGAGATGTATAGAATTTAAACCAATTAAGCCCACTTAGAGAAATAAACAAATTAATTAATATTCAAAGTAAATCAACCAATACAAGAGCTAATCAAATTAGGGGCTTCATCTCAGCCCTGGCTGAGAGATTAGTGACCCATAAAATCCATAAAGAGAGATGGATAAATAAAATTCATAAAAAAAACGGAACACCAAACCAATCGATCTCTCTCTCTCTTCTTTCTTCTCTTTCTTCTCTCCCCTGCTCTAGATCTGGAATTTCCTGGTTCTGAATGCCTTTCCCACGTCCAAAACTTCTCTTTATAGTTCTTTGGATGGTGAGTCGGTGGCGATCGTAGAAGGACATGAAGTGTAAATTTTTGCAGCCGTGATCAGTGGGCCCCACATAGGTATTTTCTGAAAAATCCACCCCATCCATTGGATTCACGACGAAATTTCAGTCAAGAATGGGTGGTTTTGAACGTTCATTGACGCAGCCCAGAGAAGAAAACACAAAAAGATCAGTTTTTAACGTCCCGGGGCAGTCCACTTTTGTCCTCTGTATCGCACACGTGTGCATGCATGGGTGTAAAGTATTAACATGGTTTTGTAGTGCTCGAACCCATCTACAAGATGGACGGCTTGGATCAGCCGTACGGGTGACGAGTGGGGCCCACTGTCTTTCGCAAAACGCCAACGGCCGGCGTTCTGTGCGACGCGCGGATCGAGCGGCGAAGCTTCACGTGTGACAATGGTGGGGCCCATTCCTTCGATTAAATGAGAAATCCACTCTGTCCATTGCATGGAGGAGGAAATTCCGGTTGGGAATGCAGATTTTCACCTTCCGTTGATGAGGTCCACCTGACTTCCTGCGCCACCGTCCGTCCGACGTTTGAACGGTTAAAAATCCCACGACGTGATGTCTTCGAATTCCGTCGGCTAGGCGTGGGGTATGGCGGCCCCAGGAAGCGGATGGACGGTTTGGATTGTCCATTTGGATAACGTGTGGGCCCCACAACCGACGGCCATGGTCAAGCGGATATCTGGAAACACGGTAATTCTTGTTCGGAGAAGAGGAGAGAGAGCGCGGGTCAAAGTCGGTTTGACCCGACTTTGCATTCGGTGCACTCCCAGTGCACGTGTGCTGTGCACACTCATGCCATGTAAACGGGTCCCACCGTGATGTTTCGAGAAATCTGCTCCGTCCATCCTTTTCCTCATATACTTTCAACTGCCAAAACCAAGTTTGAGGCAGTTCCAAATATCAGGCGGGCCCCAAAGTGAAGATTAATGGGCTGATCTGTCCGTTGGACCACTTCCCGAGATCTTCAATGGCTGAAATTTAATATGTATGGTTAATTTACGGTCCCCATCACATTATGAAGTTTTGAACTGATCGGATGGCGGGAACCATGCGATCTTTCATTCTGCACCAATTCCAGGCCTCTTTATCGTGCTTTCCTCAGATCCCAGGCATGTACATTCTTCACCATTGGTTCTCTGGAGTCCATCCCGTGCTCTGGAGACTTTGGAGCGTCAAATCCATGTTTTTAACATCATCTTTCAATACACACTCCTGATTTCATCCTGTAATAAAAACACGAGTAAAACACTCCATTAAGCCTTATCATGTACGTAAATTTTGGCAATTACTGGGGTCTGATATGCAATATTTGACCCTGATCACAACCCCCAACCATTGTCACAGCGGAAGCTTATGCTGCACGATCCGCGTCTGCGTAACCAGGCCGCTGGCCGTTGGCCATTTTTGCAAAAGACAGTGGATCAGTTCATTGAAACATCATGTACGTAATTGCCAAAATTTACGTACATGATAAGGCTTAATGGAGTGTTTTACTCATGTTTTTATTACAAGATGAAATCAGGAGTATGTATTGAAAGATGATGTTAAAACATGGATTTGACGCTCCAAAGTCTCCAGAGCACGGGATGGACTCCAGAGAACCAATGGTGAAGAATGTACATGCCTGGGATCTGAGGAAAGCACGATAAAGAGGCCTGAAATTAGTGCAGAATGAAAGATCGCATGGTTCCCACCATCCAATCAGTTCAAAACTTCATACATGTGATGGGGGCCGTAAATTAACCGTACATATTAAATTTCAGCCATTGAAGATCTCGGGAAGTGGTCCAACGGACAGATCAGCCCATTAATCTTCACTTTGGGGCCCACCTGATATTTGGAACTCCCTCAAACTTGGTTTTGGCGGTTGAAAGTATATGAGGAAAAGGATGAACGGAGCAGATTTCTCGAAACATCACGGTGGGACCCGTTTACATGGCATGAGTGTGCACAGCACACGTGCACTGGGAGTGCACCGAATGCAAAGTCGGGTCAAACCGACTTTGACCCGCGCTCTCTCTCCTCTTCTCCGAAATGCAACCGCTTTCAACAGCACGCCGCTGACCATGGCGTCGATTTTAAGGGCCCACACGTTATCCAAATGGACAATCCAAACCGTCCATCCGCTTCCTGGGGCGGCCATACCCCATGCCTAGCCGACGGAATTTGAAGACATCATGTCGTGGGATTTTTAACCGCTCAAATGTCGGACGGACGGTGGCGCAGGAAGTCAGGTGGACCTCATCAACGGAAGGTGAAAATCTGCATTCCCAACCGAAATTTCCTCCTCCATGCAATGGACGGAGTGAATTTCTCATTTAATTGAAGGAATGGGCCCCACCATTGTCACAGCGGAAGCTTCCGCTGCGCGATCCGCGTCCGCGTAACCAGGCCGCTGGCCGTTTTTGCGAAAGACAGTGGGCCCCACCCGTCACCCGTACGGCTGATCCAAGCCGTCCATCTTGTAGATGGGTTCGAGCACTACAAAACCATGCTAATACTTTACACCCATGCGTGCACACGTGTGCGATACAGAGGCTAAAAGTGGAATGCCCCGGGACGTTAAAAACTGATCTTTTTGTGTTTTCTTCTCTGGGCTGCATCAATGGACGTTCAAAACCACCCATTCTTGACTGAAATTTCGTCCTGAATCCAATGGACGGGGTGGATTTTCCAGAAAATATCTCTGTGGGGCCCACCGATCACGGCTGCGAAAATTTACACTTCATGTCCTTCTACGACTCTGCCACCGACTCCAGCCATCCAGCAACTATAAAAGAGAAGTTTTGGACGTGGGAAAGGCATTCAAAACCAGGGAATTCCAGATTTAGAGCAGGGGAGAGAAGAAAGAGAAGAAAGAAGAGAGAGAGATCGATTGGTTTGGTGTTCCATTTTTTTTATGAATTTTATTTATCCATATCTTTTTATGGATTTTATGAGTCACTAATCTCTCAGCTAGGGCTGAGATGAAGCCCCTAATTTGATTAGCTCTTGTATTGGTTGATTTACTTTGAATATTAATTAATTTGTTTATTTCTCTAAGTGGACTTAATTGGTTTAAATTCTATACATCTCCATCTATGAACTTGACCAAAGTATATATATATGGATGTTGTTTGGATGCTTATTATAGGTGCTTGTGTCTGATCAAGAACAGGTTTCCTATAGAGGAAGAAACAAGGTGCTTTAATGAATGTACATTCCATGTACCCGACCAAGGACATGGGATATGTCATTCATGGCATTGCTTAAAGGAATTAGACAGTCTGTATGCCCGATTAAGGACACAGATTGTGGTTTCTCTATATAAGTGGTATCAATCTAGATCAAGGTGAATCAACAGACAAAACAAGGGTTATGATAATTAGGGGTGGATTTGAAAGTCCTAGTGCTCTCTCTCTGCTTGAATTTTCTTCCCTGTTCTTAATTATTTTTCTAGAATTGTGCTTAGTAGTTTATTCCATTATTTGTTGGATTAGTTAAGGAGAGTCATAGATTTGAATTGTGACGATTAGTCCTCGTGGGAACGATCTCGTAATACGTACCATATCTGCATCTGATTCGTATACTTGCGAGTTTAAATATCATTTAAATCATGTTGGTTTAAATAAAACATCATGAACGCTTGGGAAAGTTTTTCCCAGGTTCTGATTTGGTGGCTATCTAGTGAGGTGTACCAATCCAAAGCGTCACCCTTAAGGGATTTCTGAAAAAGTCTTATCAAAGCTCCATCATTCCCTGCTATCGCATTGAGCTCCCCACAAAAGGTTTTTAGATGTGTTGTGGGGCACCCACTACCGTCATACGTTTTGAACTTTGGTACCTCAAAATTTGGAGGTACCCGGGCGTCTGGGAAGGGACAGAGGTCCCTGAACTTGGTGGATGGATGATCCACACCTTGTTGTCTCTGGAGTTGATTTTGCACCATTTGTAACTGCTCTCGTAATTCCTCAATTTCTGACTTACTTTGCTGCGGGTATCTTGCCCCTTGCTGTAGGGCTTGTGCTGCTTCTTCTTCATATGGATCCAGAATGGGGGTTTGATGGAAAGAAGGTGGACTCCCGGTGGCGGGAGGTAGCTGGAATTGAACACTACTCCCTTTCGGAGGAGGGTGGGATGTTCGGAAATGGCTCCCACCTGGGGTATCTGCCAATTCCGGGAGGTTACTCCCGTTAGGGGGAGTGAGCTGGACTCGAAACTGGCCCCCTTCATGGGCATCCGCTAGTTCTTGTCTGTGATTTGTATGTGCTGTAACCGGATTGTTGTGATGTGTTGAGTAGAGATGTGGGGGAGGGTCGCTCCTGATTGCTTGCTGTTGTTGATCTTGTGCTGATTCTTCTAGGAGAGGGAGCACAGGATTTACCGGAGGAATGAGAGAGAAGGCAAAAGGAGTCTGGAGGAGTTAGCTGTTCTGCACACTAGGCTGGGTCATCTGCGTATTCGGTGTGGCACTTGGCACCAAGCGAAGCAGTAGCTCTTGCATTGTTCGAAGTAGTAGCTCTTGTGTGGTGACGTTAGCTGACAAATCTATCGGAGCTATTGGTAAGGGTATGGGTGTAGGCATGGGTGCGGATGCGGGTGCGGATATTTTAGGAGCTGGTTGGGGTGCCGGCTCTTCTTCATGGGTCGCTTGAGAAGTCATGGCTGCACGGGATCGAGTGGTCATGGTACGGATCTTTGCCTAAGCAAGTGTAAGCCAAAGATTTTTTTTTGTTTTGTATGAATGCGGTGATGAATGTCCCTTGAGATTAGTATACCACACGTTGTCGAGTCAGGTCTAAGCTAGTGCATTCTAGACTCATCCCCAGTGGAGTCGCCATTCTGTAGACACTGAAAAATCGGGTCCACGTTGTTGTGAAAAATGTGTTGGGGTGATGATGGTGGGGGTGATTAAGCTGATTTTGATTATTGGAGTCGCCACTAGCCGATATTACTCAGAATCCCGCGGTCGGCTAGAACCTACGGAATACGTAAGGTTGGAGAAATCTGAAGACTCTCCTACCTTAGATTGACTCCTGATCTGCGGTCTGAGATTCCGGGTAAGGGACCTCGGTTACAAAGAGGGAGGTGTTAGGCACCCTCTCTGCCCATACAAGTGTACGGTCTCAACTTAGTGTGGTAAAATAATCTCAAGGGATGATGATGATGCTACGGTCATGATGGGACTAGTCACACGTAGATTTCTAATGTAGCAAGATCCGAGATTTCGGCAGGCTACAGAGCATACGTCTGACAATGTGTCTAGAGGGTAGATTTGATGATGTTTATGCAAAGAGATAAGAAAAGTGGACTAAATCACTAGGAATTTCTGATGTGACAGGATCCGATATACGGCAAGTCACATAGCATACGTCCACTAGAGATCTAGAAAAGCAAGGGGGTTGAGAAGGGAGTAGATGTCATGATGAATGCTTGTATGTAAATGGATCTTTGGCTTGATTCTTGATTAGGCTAGGATGCAGATTGAACCATGATCATTCTGGGCTAAGCTTATGGGTTAAAAGAGGTTGAGGTGAAGGATAGGAGATGGCTGGAAAATTTGGGCTTGAAGGCTTGAGAGCTCCTTCCCTTCCTTCACTCTCCTCCTCACTCTCTCTCTCCCTCTCTTCCTCTCTTTTTCTCTCACTCTTTCTCTCTCACTCTCTCCCTCCCTTGGTGGCTTGGTGAAAATGAAGGAGGAGAGGGCTATTTATAGCCCTCTCCAATGGCATTGTGGTAATTTTAGACTTTGGGAGGGGTAAATGCTAATGTGGCCATAGGTGATTGGTTGGAGAGAGAGAGACGCCACATGGCGCGCTCTCATTGGCTAATGGGGAGCGGTAAAATGGTAAATAGTGAGGATGAGGAGGGTAAATGTATGGGAGAGTTGACTTTGGATGTTGAGACAGCTGTCCATGCTCAGGCTGCACGCGGCGGTACTCCGAGTACCACCGGCGGTAGTCCGACTACCGCCCGGACCTGGCTGGGTCCGAAACTCGTGTGACTAGCTCCACGCACATTTTTGAGAGGAAGCGGTAGTTTGACTGCCGCCGGCGGTAGTCAAACTACCGCTTTGGTACAGTTTCCCTCGAAATTTAGCCGGTGGGTCCTTTTTTTTTGGGTCCTTAGAGTGAAACAAAGTCCGTTTTGGATATTCAGCTCGAAATGGCTTGAAATTGGCTTAATTGTTACCCGAAAGTGACCCGAGAAATGGATCGGTTTTGAACCTGGTCTGGATTGAATGATGACTCATAATGGCTCAGGTTAGGATTAGGGTTAGGTTTAGGATATGATCATGGTTCTTGGATTGTCTTAACAAAAATCAAGATATTAACCTGGGTGGGGTGTCTACAGGGTCCTTAGCCGCATCCATAATGAGCTTAGAATCAGATTTAATTATGATATTGACAAGACCCAGGGAATAACAATAGTTTATCCCATCTAACATAGCTTGAGCTTCTGCCATCGTGTTCGAACTAATCTCATAGTATTTGTGAAATGTAAAGATAACCTTCCCTGAGTGGTCCCTACAAACTCCTCCTCCTCCTCCTCTCTCGCCTGAATTTCCTATCGACGAGCCATCAATGTTCAATTTCAGCCAAGCTCCCTGTGGTTTTATCCATCTAACTATGAGGGATTTGCCTTTGGAAGGCATAGAATTTCTTTCCATCTTCAAAGCCAAGTCAGTGATTTGTGCTACACTATGCAATCTAAGTCCCGATGTTAATTGCAAACCTCTTTTATCAAAGACATGAGTTGGGAGGTTTCCACGTACAGTCCTGGGTTTGACCGTTGCACCGTGGCCAACCTAACATGGAAATTACTAGATCCCTCCCATTGTGATGTGATGGTGACATGGCTTCTTCAAATAATTAGTCTCCTAACCCAAGGGTAAAAACTATGGTGTCATAGTGATATATGTGACTTATCCACACAATTCATCTCTTTCGCCATCTCATTTTAGGGCATGAGCCAAACAATGAGGAAGATCCAAAGCTCGATTAGACCACACTACAGGAAATAGTAAGAATTGAATGTTTATTGTTAAAAATTTCTTAGGGGCCAATGTTGGGTCCCTAGTGTACAAATGCAATGGAATAGTAGAATATAATTTGATTATGAGAACCATTCTAAGAATCTCGACAATATAACAATATAACAACAACGCACACACACACACACACATATGCAATATCGAAGAATCAAGATAGTTGAATATATAATTCTCTAATATGTGTCAAGGAAGATATATATCATCTACATAAGCAAACCACACATGAGGATGATGGAAGAGAATTAAAGGAGTGAATCTTAGCTCTCATCAAACTTTCTATTTTTCCTCACACTCACATGTCATATGGGTTGGAATGTTTAGGGCTTTCCCTTCTCTTTTAAGGGATAGGATTAAGGAGGGATTAGGGTTTCAGGAGTACACAGTGTGGTAATCCCACACCCTACGAATTTTGGTGTAACCTACTATGAATGAAGTCTGTCAATTGCCTCATCCATGTATACACTCATAATTCAATCCCTCCACTACCATGGAATATCTACTAATGATCATGTCGCATGCCAATCAGAAGAGGACCATCAAATCTAGGCCATCGGGTTATCATCAAGTCTGATCAAAGCAGTTTTAACTATGAAAATAAAACTTCAACGGTTAAAAACCTTTGAAAAACTTGTTAAAATATTCAAAGTGTTGGGCCCAACAAAAACTACTACTTGATAACTCCTTGATCTATCCAACCATAAACATATTCCTAAACAAACCAATGGACCCCTTGTTGGCCAATGTAAGAATAAATGGCTCTTGACGGAAGTACCAACCGTGTCTACTTTATTGGCCCCAGTATAGATCTCGTAGGAAGAGCTAAAGCCTACAGGTCAAGACTGTACGCTCTTATACGTCTTCATGTGTAAAGATCAAACCATCTTTTATGCATCATCAAGTCCTGATCTCACGATCATGGTCCAACCTAATGGGCCCCTAAACTGTTAACTTGATCTCGATCCATTAATGTGAGTGACCAAATGTCTGAACCTGGATCCTTTGTTCATGACATACTCACACTCTTGTGTAGGGTGAGGGTAAGACATAAATCAATACTAAGTCAGCTCTCAATAGTGAAGATTGTCCATCTTGAACCGATGTCCACAAGTGTGTCTCACACACGTATGAAGGTCATGATCTAACAAGGTACATGGACCACGACTCTCTAGTTAATGTCGACCGTAGTATCCAATCCCAAGTTCCATATGACCACAAGAGGAATTACTTCTCAACAAACCTAATGAACGAGAGCAACATTAAATTGTCTAAAACATATCTTATATACAATCATGCAAGGCCAACATGTAGAGATCCTCGATGACTTTCAAGCAATATATTATATGTTGAATGACCAATCACAAATATATAGCTAGCCATCCAAAGTATAACACATGCCAAATCTTGAATTGGACTTTCAGAGTGTTTTGTTTTTATATTGGCCGTCGATTGAATTTTTCCTTTGCTCAACCTCAAGCATGCATACACCACCCATGGCCATCCAAAACTTACATTTTGCATATGATTATATGATCGATGTGATTGTTGATTTCATTAACATCGTGGTGGATGAACCTGTTGGACAGGATAAACGTCGTAAACACTACAGGTGGGTCCCACGGTACCTAACCCTGCCCCATCACTTTTCTAAAGGATGGAAGCGGATTGGCTGGTGTACCTCACACCAGCTATATAGCTATTGTAATGACGTCAGCAAGTTTCGTGGGTCTGATCATGAGGTATGTGTTATATCCAAACTGTCCATCCATTTAGCAAGCTAGTCTTAAGGCTTGAAACTAAAAATAAGACAAATCTAACTATCAAATGGACCACATTACAAAAAACGGTGGGGGATTGAACGTCTACCATTGAAACCATTTTTGGGACAAAGAAGTTTTGGATCAATATATGAAATATGTTTTTCCTCTTAATTCAGGTCTTTGTGACCTTATGAACAGATTGGATGGAACATAAACGTTATGGTGGGCCCTACGAATTGTTTAATGGTGAAAATCATTATCTCGAATGCTATTTATGGTTAGAGGTGGGCAACTTGGGCTCGATCCGGTGGATCCGACCCGACCAAACCCGACTCGGTACCGTTTCGAACAGAACTGACGGTCTGATCAGGTCTAATCGATTCTGATCGGCCAGATCCGATTTAATTTCGAGTCAGGTTCAGATAGCACTGTACCCGGACAGATCCGGTCCGAATACCCGGACCGAATGGGTCTGAACCGACCCGAACAGACCCGACCCGGAGGGGTATACCTATAAATACCATTTTTTCACCCAAAACCTAAAACTCTTTTTACCTTACCCGTTTTTTCCCCAAAACTCTCCCGCCCGATAGAGAGAGAGAGAGAGAGAGATTTTTTCCCCAAAACTCTCCCGTCTAAGAGAGAGAGAGAGAGAGAGAGAGAGAGAGAGAGAGAGAGATTTTTTCCCCAAAACTCTCCCGTCTAAGAGAGAGAGAGAGAGATTTTTTCCCCAAAACTCTCCCGTCTAAGAGAGAGAGAGAGAGATTTTTTCCCAAAACTGAGAGAGAGAGAGAGAGAGAGAGTGTGTGTGTGTGTGTGGCGACCAAATGCAGAGAAGGAAAATCAAGTGGGCATTTCTGACCTCGAATTTCAAATGGGTTCAGTCCGATCTTCTTCTTGCAAAACTTTTTTTTTTGTGGGGATTGTGAATACAAGTTTATATAATTGATGTTATTTTCGTTTTCAATGTTGATTAGATTTTGAGTGGAGAAGGGATCGACTTTAGTGAAATGGAGAATTGCTGCGACTTCTTGGAGTGGCTTGAACCCGACATCTGTTTTGACAGGTATCTACGCCGTTCATCTGTTTTAACAGGTATCCACACCGTTCATCTCTCTATTGCACAGTGGTTGTTGAATGGCCACCATTAAAAGTTTCCTGGGGCCACCGAATGTTTATTGTTCAGCAATCGGATCTGAACCTTGCACAATCCGATCCGACTCAGTTTTCCTAACTGAGTCGGACTCGGATCGGTTCAGACCAGCACATGTTCGGGTCTGACCGAGTCAGCTGACTCAGACTCGGTCCCGGTTCTGTCCGAGTTCGGGTTGGGACATATAAAATCCGGACCTGGTCGGGTTGGGCCAAATCCGAGTCGACTCGGTCCGATGCCCAGCTCTATTTGTGGTGTGCTCCAGATGATCTTTGGATATGATTCATTTTTTGGATAATGTTCTAAAATGATCTCTAAAAATAAATGAACGGTGTAGATATAATAAATAAATTATTGTTGAGCCATGTAACTTTGATCTCCTTTGAACCGTCCGTACAACTCGGAGTTCGAGTAGTGTCAATGCTCCTCTTCGCACAACACGTACCTACAGCAGCTATATATCTGGTGTGTGTGGTTAACAAATTTTGTGGGTCCCATCATGAGGTATGTGTTATATCCAAACCGTCCATCCATTTGGCGAGCTAGTCTTAAGGCTTGAAACGAAAAATAAGACAGATCTAACTATCAAATGAATCACACTACAAAAAGCAGTAGGAATTGAACGTCTACCATTGAAACCTTTTTTGGGGTCATAAAAGTTTTGGATCAATATGAAATTTGTTTTTCCTCTTAATTCAGGTCTTTGTGACCTTGTGAACAGATTGGATGGAACATAAATGTTATGGTGGGCCCTACGAATTGTTTGACGGTGAAAATCATTATCTCCATTGCTATTTGTGGTGTGGTCCAGATGATCTTTGGATATGATTCATTTTTTGGATAATACTCTAAAATGATCTCTAAAAATAGATGAACGGTGTAGATATAATAAATACATCACTGTGGAGCACATGTAACTTTGATCTCCTTTGAACCGTTCGTACAACTCGGAGCTGGAGGAGCGTCGATGTTCGTCTTCGCACGACACGTACTTACAGTATGTGTGGTACACAAGCCAATCCGCTTCCCTAAGGATAAGGGCGTCTCTGCCATTTCATGCCAAAAATCTCGTATCCATTTCGAAGTCAAATGGCGGGACTCGGTGCGTGGAAGTAGTCAAGGCGGGGACGCGTATTAGGGGAGACGGGTGATAGCCTAGGTACGCAGTTTCGCTGGTGACTACAGCACCAGACAGCTAGCTGGTGTCAAAGATGTGTGGGCCACACCATGATGTATGTGTTTTACCATCCCGTCTATCCATTTTACCAGCTTATTTTAGGGCAAGAGCCCAAAAAAGGCAGATTCAAATTTCAAGTGGACCATACAAGTACACACCATGGGATAATGACACACTCACCGTTGAAACCTTCCCAAACCCACCATGAAGTTTATTTGCTATCCAACCTGTTCATGAGACCGCGTAGACATGAATGAAGGAAAAACACAAATATCAAGTTGATCTAAAAACTTCTGTAGCCCCTATGAAGTTTTCAAAATCTTCTTTGTTCGTGTGATCTACTTGAGTTTTGGATCCACCTCATTTTTGGGCTAAGCCATAAAATGAGCATGGCTAGCGTCATTGAATAAGCTCGCAAAATAGATGGGCAATAAAAATAAAACACATACATCATGGTGGGGTGTTTGATACCAACTTAATTTAAAACTTCCTTAGACCCTAAGGAGTTTTCAACGGTTGGTGTTCAATTATTTCCGATAGTGTAGTCCTCTTGACCTTTGGACTGCCTAGGCCTCGTGCTTGGATAAAAGTAAAATGCGTACATCCACTACAGAGGTTTTCTACCAGCTAGCTGGGTGGTGTTGGGGTCACCTCCCAGCGAAGTCGGGTGAGTATGGACCCTGTGAGGGTGGAGGCCATGGTTAGCTGTCCTGATTTAATGGACCCTGCCGGATGGGGGCCACAGCTTGGGCTCCGGAGTTATGTAATCCGTGGCCCATTTCCTTGAATAGTATACACGTCTTTGTAAATCTGACTATTGGGCCATGGATGATAATCTAGACTGCTGATCTCTTGCACCTTGACGTGTATGGACCATATCCATAACATATCCTTGGTTAGACAATCTTAGCCTTTCACTTTTTATTTTTTTTACTATATACACATAGATGGTTAAGAAGAGAAATATAGAAATGGGACGTCCAACCGAAAAAATCAGTAATGGTGGCTAGGATCTTTTCCATGCAGTGAGATCTTGGAGTGTTGTCTGTTAAGGTTCCTTATATACATGACATGCCTTCTTCTAATGGCTCAAGTTTTTAAAACAACTAGAGAAACCCATATATATTAACATGTTATTATCTAATGGCTGGAACTTTTAGATCAATTGGTTGTTAGACACTTATCTACTATTAAAAGTAGAAAAGAGTAATTTATTTGGTGTTTTTCAAATGGGCTCTTATATATTAATATGACATTATCTTATGGCTTGAGCTTTTAGAGTAATTGATTGTTAGACACCTATCTACAGCTGTAAGTAAAACAAAAAATAAATAAAATAACTTATTTGATAGTATCGAATTGGATGATTAACAACAGTGGTTTCCGCATTTTAGTCCATTTGATCGGCGTCAATATATGACGTGTACCATTCCAGGCGGCTATATATCAACCGTCAAAATTAATAGAAGTTTTGGACTGTTACTTAGTGACAGCGGTTTCCACAATTTAGTTGGGACTTTATCAGAGGTGAGGCCACGGAAGCTACGTACTCCTTTGAAAATTGGAATTTTCTTCACATGTCTTTAGCTAAAGTGGACAAGTACTTGAAAGAATGTTCAACCAATCTGAATTTTGAACCGTAACTTAACAACAGTGGTTTCCACAATTTAGACAGTTTGATTTGAATCAAAATAAGCCATGTGTACCATTTCCAGGTGCCTGCGCAAGCATTATACACAGCCAGAGTATAAATAACTGATCTATTCTGACGCAGGGATGAACGTGATGAGGATAAATACTCCGAATCCACGGAGCTTCTCTGGACTCCTCACAGAGACTTCTCGAATCCACGAGGAAAGAAAGCAGAAAATAGAAATAAATTCTAATAAATTCGAAACTGATTAATTGCCGATTAAAAATGAGTTCACAACCCTTTAAATAGGGATACCAAGCAATGGGAAAGAAATCAGAATCAAACTACAACTAAAACTCCTAGAATTCACGACTTACTATAAATAGTAAACTTACTATTTATAGACGGTCGTGATATCTACTAGTGCGCAAGGTTTTTGGCCAAAAATAGTAAGTGTCCTATTTGGCTTCACCAAACCGTTCTCCTAATTATTCTAAGCTCTTTTCACGTTGGGCGCAACTCCTAAAGCCCGACAGATGAAGAGTTATAATCAAACTAAAACTTACTATTTATAGTAAAAACGAAATTAAAGCAGGGAAATTACCGTCGATCCAGGGGTTTTTCGCAATTCCTGGCGTTGCAACCCGGCATGTCCGGGTTGGTTGGCTAAAGTAGCTCGTTCTACCCCAAAATCATATATTTTACGTCAGATAACTCATTCCGAATTGCGAGATACGCCCAATCTAAGGTCCAACGGTCTGGATCACTTTTGTCGTCGACCGGGCCTTTTCTGATCCATCTTGGCCATGAAACTGTCCGTGACCCGCTCTACATCAGTCTCCTCTACTTCAAAAGAACTCATCCTGCTCTGGTTCATAATACTTGGTCAGGTCTGCGACATTGAAAGTCCATGAGATTACAATGTCATCTGGAAGATCAACAACATAAGCGTTGTCATTGATCTTTCGAATGATTGGGATGAGTCCAATCTTCTTATTTTTCAACTTGTTGTACGTCCTGGTCGGAAATCTCTCTTTGCGCAGATGGACCATAACGCGATCGCCCACCTCGAACACCTTTTGTCGCCGGTGTTTGTACGCTTGTTCCTTGTACTTCTCGTTCGAGGCATGTAGCTTGGTTCGCACTTTCGTATGGATGCCCATGATCTTGTTCGCCATATGTTCTGCTACAATGCTCGTGCCTGGGTGCTTGGGCAAAGGGACTAAGTCAAGTGTATGGCGAGGCACTCGTCCGTAGATAATCTGGAACGGTGATTTCCCAGTCGAGCGGTTCACCATGTTGTTGAATGCAAACTCTGCTTGAGATAAGGCCAAATCTCACTGCTTCGGTTTTTCTCCTGAAATACAGCGAAGGAGGTTTCCCAACGTGCGATTCACAACTTCGGTCTGCCCATCAGTGTGTGGATGGTAAGCACTGCTGAATTGAAGTCATGTATCGAATCGGGTCCACAAAGTCTGCCAAAAGTGGCTAATAAACTTCGTGTCACGATTAGAAGTAATGGTCTTGGGGACCCCGTGTAGCCGTACGACTTCCCTGAAGAATAGATTCGCCACGTGTGTTGTATTGAGGGTCTTCTTGCATGGGATAAAGTGCACCATCTTGGAGAAACGATCTACCACCACGAACATCGAATCCATGCCGTGTTGTGTTCGTAGGAGACCAAACACGAAGTCCATTGATAAATCCTCTCAAGGACCGTCAGGCACAGGTAACGGGGTGTAGAGGCCCGTATTCTGAGATTGCCCCTTAGAGGTCTGACAAACATGACAACATTATACGGTTTTTCCCACATCACGTACTAATTGCGGCCAGTAATACCGCTCTTCCACAAGAGCTCGCGTCTTGTCTGGCCTAAGGTGTCCACCGAGACCACCTCCATATAGCTCCTGAATAATCTGCTCCCTCAGAGAACTTTGGGGAATGCACAATCGATTCCCTTTGAGGAGAAAATCGTCCTGTATATGAAGGTCACTGGGGTAATCTTCTTGGCACTTCATCCAAGAATCTTTAAAGTCCTCATCATCGGCATACAACTCCTTGAGACAGTCGAAGTCGACCACCTCGTGGCTCATCGTAACAAGTAGTGATGCACGACGACTAAGTGCATCAGCCACCTTGTTCTGCTGCCCTGACTTGTGCTTCAGAACGAACGTGAATTCCTGTAAAAACGTAACCCATCTAGCATGCACACGATTCACGTTAGTCTGACTATTAATAAACTTTAATGCTTGATGATCAGTGTATAGAATAAACTCTCTTTGAATCAGATAATGCTGCCAATGTCGCAGCGCCTGAACAACTGCGTACAACTCAAGCTCATAAGTCGATCACTTCTTTCGGGCTTCGCTGAGCTTCTCGCTGTAGAAGGCTACCGGCCTGCCTTCCTATGATAATACTCCTCCAATTCCAACGTATGAAGCGTCACACTCAACCTCAAATAATTTGTCGAAATTAGGAAGCACCAAGAGCGGTATTGTAGACAAACGATGCTTGATCTCATGAAAGCTCTTGTCAGCTTTATCGGTCCACTGGAATGGTCCTTTTTTTATGCAATCTGTTATAGGCGCGGCTATGGTGCTAAAATCTCACACGAATCGATGATAGAAAGTCGCCAACCCATGAAAACTCCTCACCTCATGAATGTTTGTCGGGATCGGTCATTCCCTAATAGCTTGCACCTTTTCATCATTCACACGAATGTCTGTGGACATTACAACAAACCTTAGAAACAACAGGCTGTTAGTTAAAAAACTACACTTCTTCAAGTTGAAGTACAACTTGTTAATTTGTAGGACCTGTAGCACCTGCCTAAGATATTTCCTGTGCTCCGTCTCATCCTGGCTATATATCAATATGTCATCAAAATATACTACCACAAATTGGCCAGTAAACGGTTTTAACACTTGATTCATCAAATGCATAAAAGTACTTGGTACGTTCGATAGGCCGAAGGGCATGACCAGCCACTCATACAACCCTTCCTTAGTCTTGAATGTCATTTTACACTCATCATTGGGTCGGATACGAATCTGATGGTACCCGCTCCTTAGATCTAGTTTAGCGAACACCTTGGCCCCTTTTAGCATATCGAGCATGTCGTCCAATTGTAGTTTTGGGAACCGATATTTGATGGTAATTTTGTTGATTGCCCGGCTGTCGATATACATGCGCCAGCTTCCATCTTTTTTTTGGCGTTAATAATGCAGGTACGGCAGATGGGTTCATGCTCTCTCTCAAGAGACCCTTACGGATCAATTCCTCCACTTGCCCCTGAAGTATCTCACACTCCTTTGGACTCATCCGATAATGAGAGCGGTTAGGCAGGCTAGCCCCACGGACGAGGTCTATGTGATGTTGGATGTCTCTCATAGGGAGTAATCCATTAGGTAAATCCTCAGGCCAGACTTCTTTGAATTCGTTCAGCAACAATCTTAAACTTGGAGGGATATTTGAGGGTTCCTCTTCCTCGCCCTTCACCACTACGGTATATACCTCGCCAGTTTCCTTGGATTCCTCCATGAAATCTCGAATGGTCAAGAGGAAACTCCCCTCCACTTTAGAAGCTTCAGGGTGGTTCTCTGGTGCCATAGGGGCAAGGATTATTTTCGACTATCCTTGACGAATACGTAGACATTATCTCGTCCCCGATGGGTCGCATCACGGTCCGACTGCCAGGGTGGACCGAGTAGCATGTGGCAAGCTTCCATGTCGACCACGTCACAAAATGTCTGATCCTTATAATTTTTACCAATTGAAAATGAGATAGTGCATTGTTCAGTTACCTTGGTCTCATTCACCTTTTTTATCCAGCCAATTGAGTACGGGGAAGGATGTTTCATTGCTGGTAGCCGCAACTTGTCCACCATCATCCTTGAGACGATATTCTCACTACTACCACTGTTTATGATCACATCACAGACCTTTCCGTTGATAGTGCACCGAGTACGAAATATATTGTGTCGCTGTGGATATAATTCCTTTCGTGGGGTATACAGTAATCGCCTCATAACTAGAAATTCGCCATGATCCTCTCCCGTCATTTCATCACCACCTGCTATTTCTTCAGTGGTTTGCTCATGTTTATCATAGCCATGACCTTCTTCTACGGCCTCATCTTCAGTACCCCCTTTGTTTATAGTCAAGTGTGTTGCGGGACGTTGAGGATAGGTGTTTGATAAGTGGTTTGGCTGACCACAGCAGTAACAATTATTCGACCTTGGTCGAGCATAAGGATTTGGAACCTTACTCGGTCCCGCTGTTATGGGTGTTGCACGTTGAAGTCTAGATGAGCCGCACCCCGTATCATGGTTTGCAGTTGTAGGAAGTTGAGGACGTTCTCCTATTGGATCTTTTCCTCGTGCCAGCACTGGATCGTGCATGCACTGGATCCTGCATGGGACCCGTCATGGGGGGTCGAGTTGAAGGATATGGACGAGAAGGAGCTTTTGCAAGTTGTGTTTCTGCCCTACTCGCCAATTGAACTGCTTCATCCACGGTCCCGACTGATACATCTGAACTCGGTCCTGAATTGTCGGTCGCAACTAACCTATAAATCATGCCACTTTCTGTGACTCAGATTCTAACAGATCGTTTTGTGTAGCCAACCGCTGGAATTCTTCTGTGTAATCTGTGAAGGTTTGATTTCCTTGTCGGCAATTTTGATATTGCTGGAATAGTATCTGCTCATAATCACTGGGGAGAAATCGTGATCGAAGAAGATGTCTCATCCGTGGCCATGATGAGATGAGCGCCTTGTTCTGACGGGCTCGTGAGAGTTGTAATTGTTTCACCATGCAGAAGCACTAGATTTTTATTTAAACGCTACCAATTTTACCCTTTTATGATCTGGCACGTCCATATAATCAAAATATCTCTCTACTTCGGCTAGCTAATCGAGGAAATCTTCTATATGTCATAAACCATTAAAACTAGGAAGTTCAGCTTTACCTCGGTAGTCTCTTTCAGCACGATCTAGATGATCGCCTCCATGGATTGGTCGTCGGGTAAAACCCTCATTAAGATCTTCGTCGCTAGAACTTGAATCATCTGGTGTAGCCCTACAGTTTGCCACTGGTAGTGCTCTACGGAAATCGGGGTTGCGTCGTACAGCAACCATAAGTGGTGGAGCCACCATAGGTGGTGGAGCACCGCCTAGGGCTTAGGGCAGAAGTAGCGCATCCGCAAGACAGTCGAGCGTTACCTGCAGCCCTTGCATGGTCAACTGACTCTCCCGGTGGAAAGCTTCCATTCTTTCCGAAAGATAACGAATCTCTAGATCACCGTCCAGAGGATTTTGATTCATACCTTCGTTGTTTGTCATCGGCCCAAGGGGAATCCTCGCTTTGATACCAATTGACATAGGGATGAACGTAATGAGGATAAATACTCCGAATCCACGGAGCTTCTCTGGACTCCTCACGGATACTTCTCGAATCCATGAGGAAAGAAAGCAGAAAATAGAAATAAATTCTAATAAATTCGAAACTGATTAATTGCCGATTAAAAATGAGTTCACAACCCTTTGAATAGGGATATCAAGCAATGAGAAAGAAATCAGAATCAAACTACAACTAAAACTCATAGAATTCGCGACTTACTATAAATAGTAAACTTACTATTTATAGACGGTCGTGATGTCTACTAGTGCGCAAGGTTTTTGGCCAAAAATAGTAAGTGTCCTATTTGGCTTCACCAAACCGTTCTCCTAATTATTCTAAGCTCTTTTCACGTTGGGCACAACTCCTAAAGCCCGACGGATGAAGAGTTATAATCAAACTAAAACTTACTATTTATAGTAAAAACGAAATTAAAGCAGGGAAACGACCGTCGATCCAGGGGTTTTTCGTAATTCCGGGTGTCGCAACCCTGCATAGCTGGGTTGGTTGGCTAAAGTAGCTCGTTCTACCCCAAAATTATATATTTTACATCAGATAACTCATTCTGGATTGCAAGACACGCCCGATCTAAGGTCCGACGGTCCGGATTACTTCTGTCATCGACCGGGCCTTTTCTGATCCATCTTGGCCATGAAACTGTCCACGACCCGCTCTACATCATATTCATAACTGGTTGTGAGATAGACATGTCTTGTTTGTATATATGACTTAGGGAAGAACGCTAGATGGTCAATCATTGTCTTCGGGATAAATACTCCGAGTCCAGATTGACAGAGCTTCTCTGGAATTCTCACTAAGGATGAAAACAAAAATAATCTCTAATAATTTTAAATAAATTTATTATAAATTTATTGATGATAAAAACAAAATTAGAATCCTTTATAGATGGTCATGAATCCAATTAGTATATATTTAAAAATAATAACAATAAGAATCCAATTTAGCATAACCACCTTATTCTCCTAATTTTTCTAAGCCCTTTTCATATTGGGCATGCATAACTTCTAAAACTCAAAGGATCGAAATTTATGATCAAATTAAAACTACTATTTATAGTAAAAACATAAATAAAATGAACTTTTGACCATTGATCTGATGGAATCTAACAAAGCAACCCGGCATAACGGGGTTAGTTGGCTAAAGTAGCTTCTCTTACCTCAAAATCATAAATATTTTGTCTAAAAATTAATTCAGGTTTGCGAGATAGGATTGCTTTGAGATCTAATCACTTGTACCTTTCATACGGGCCCTCTCTGGTCCATGGTCAAAGTGTCCGCCACCCACTCGACGTCAGTACCGGACATGTCCTGGTCATTATTTGGTGTGTATGTTAATGTATGATGAGGACGTTAGAGTTGACCGTCTTTCTTTGCAGTTTTTCTTCTTCTTCTTTTCTTCTTTTTTTTTTTTTTTTTTTTTTCTAACGTGGAAAAATATCCAAAAGTAGGCTGAATTAATCAGGCGCAGTGGATACCTGAGGTGTGTGTGACTGTGGGGCTCACAGTGATATATGTACCTTAAATCCACACCGTCTAACCATTTTGATCGCTCACTTTAGGGTATGATGCCAAAAATGAAGCTGACCTAAGTCTTAGGTGGACCACACCACAGGAAACATTTGTGATTGAATCCCCACCATTAAAAACTTCTTGGATTCAACCGGAATGTTTATTTTCCATCTAACCTGTTGATATGGTTGCAAAGACCTAGATAAAGAGACCACACAAGTATCATCTTGATCCAAGGCTTTTGTGGCCAACAAGAAGTTTCTAATGGTCAATTACCACTGTTTCCTGTACCATGGTCCATCTGCGACTCGGATTTGCTTCGTTTTTTGGATCATGTCCTAAAATGAGCTTTCAATACAGATGGACAGCATGGATGTAATCAGATACATCATGGTGGCCCCACAGTCAAGGTCCCACCCACCTCCGTGGATGGGCGTTCCACCAAAGCCTCGCCCCAACCAATCGGAGTTTTTGGGCTGTAACTTAAAAACAGTGGTTTCCGCAATTTAGAGCATTTGATATGAGTCAATGTATGCCACATGTACCATTTTCAGGTGCCTGCGTATCAAGTATGATACGCAGCCAGAGTATAAATAACTGTCATATTAAGCAATGGTTGCACGAGGGTCCTTACTCTCACTCCGGTGGTAGACTCGGCGTGAGTGTGTGGTGGTGCGTGTGTGTTAAATTTTTTTAATTTTTTTTTAAAGCAATGGTTGCACGATAGACACGTTTGTACCTTCTCATCTTGAGTATTTATGTCGTTGTCTGTTGATTGGTGACTGTACGATGATGATGGGGAGATATTTATAGATTTAATTAAACGTGAGACAACGAAAGCCGCCGGCTAAGAATTTTCTTTGCACGTCTTTTTCTAACGTAGAAAAATAGCACTTTCACAGACGTGGCAATGTTACCATCATCGACTGAGAAAGGGGTATTTGGCGCATGGCATTGGGAAGGATAAGGTGGGGGTGGGATTCGAAAAGCATAATTATTACATATGGTGGTAGGAATTGCCCCGCGTTACCATGAGATAATCTTAATTTCACGCTACGTTTGTAATAAGGAGGTACATTGAAGGGATATATCCACTATCATTTGAAACTATTGAGAATAACACATGTGTTATATCCAAACTATTCATCCGTTTTGTAACCTCATTTTATGGCATGGGCCTAAAAATGAGGCAGATCCAAAACTTATGTGGCCCCAAAGAAGTTTTCAATTGTAGGTATTCAATCCCCGCTGCTTTCTATGGTGGGGTCCACTTGAGCTTTAGATCTACCTGATTTTTTGGCAGATGCTCTAAAATGATCTCGAAAAATGGGAGGACGGTGTGGATATAGCCCACGCATCATGGTGGGACCTACGCAACTTGCTAACATTGAGTGGAATTGGCACGCACCCAATGCAATTCCATCTAATCTAATTCCAAGCTTTTCCATTCTTCCCGGGCCAAATGCAATTCCATCCCACCTAATCTCATCTAATACCATGCGCCCCCCCCCCCCCCCCCAAGGGATTGAATGGTATTAGATGGTATTAGGGTGGATGTCGTCGGTGGATTGTCTTAAGATCCATGGGATTGCTATATCAAGTCTGTTTGGCACGCCCGGTCAATCCCGGGATTAAACCTTCCCATCCCTTCCAATCCCTCCAACCAAACATGCCCTAGGCAAATTTGAACGAATTAGGGTGGATTGGATGGGATGCATTGTCTTAAGATCCATGGGATTGCCATATCCCGAGATCAGGTCACCCAGTTTGTTTGGCATGCCCGGCCAATCCCGGGATTTACTTCCAATCCCTTCCAATACCATCCAATCCCCCCGGCCAAACGGGCCCTAAGGTTCTGATGTATGGATGAAGTCCTGATACATGGCAATGTTACCATCATCGACTGAGAAAAATCACAAGGTTCTGATGTATGGATGAAGTCCTGATCCACTCGTGTCTTTGCATAACAATGGGACCATGCTTTGCTAATCCAGCCTGATGGATGATAAAAAGATAATAATAAAGTCTTCCTGATGGATGATAAAAAGATAATAATAAAGTCTTCCTGATTGGATGATCCTAGCCGTCTGGTTTATGACATTATTTTCCTTAATTATTCCTTGGTTTTTTTTAGTCTCAGCCAAAATATTTATGAAAATTGAGATCTTTTTATTTTCTCTGCTTCTTCTAAGAAAAAGCGTCCTGCACGGGTAGAAGGATTTCCCATATGCCACGTATGCTAATTAACAGTTGCAATGGACCCGGTAGCCGGCCGACCCAATGAGTTAACCCAGTCGTGGGCCGCCTTGGACCTACTAGTTTCCACGTTGGTCGGGCTTGGACTTCTGGAAAATCTTCTTAAAAGACAAACATTAGAAGGAAGCTTCCTTTTCACCATTCCAAACCAACCCTACCACCAGTTTCCCCAAATAGCCCCGTGTACTGGTATGCACTGATGTTTCCCAATCTACATAATTTTTTTTGCCGTTGATTTGATGAGTTACACAGGTAGGAGGTGGCCGCTGTGAAAATATTGATGATTATATACTTATGGCCCAAAAGAACAATGGTTAACAAGAGATAATACCCGCCTACATTTGGGCCATTTATTATAGACGTGCCTGCTTTGAAAATATTTTAAGTATTCTGCCCATCAATTTGTGCCGTTTTTTATACAACCGTCTGGCCTAGTATGCCCTTCATTCGAGACAAGTAACGTTGTAGTGGGAGTTGTCATCAATGTCCTGGGATCTGAAGCTAGGTGGAGCCACCATGGTGTTTGTGAGAAATCCACCTTGTCCACATGTTTTTCCAAATCATTTTATGGCATGAGCCCAAAAATGAGGCATATTCAAAGCTTAGGTGGGCCACACTATAGAAACAGTGGTGATTGTATGCCTACCGTTGAAACATTCATGGGGCACATAAGATTTGGCTTATATAGGTGCTATGTGAATGGGGTGGTTGTTCATTGTTTTCTATGGTCACTACGTGAAAAATGGAAATAAATGACAGATTTAGAGACGGTTCTGGACCGTCTCTAAATTTGCTTGATTTAAAGACGCTTTAGAGACGGTCGTAAACCGTCTCTAAAATTAGGGACGGCTCCTGACCGTCCCTAATATTGTCTTTAAATGTTTTGCGTCCGCAAACATTATAAGACGGTCAGAGACCGTCTTATATACGTCATCTGAGACGGTCATTGACCGTCCATATTAGAGACGGTCTTCAACCGTCCTATATTCGGTCATCTGAGACGGTCATTGGCCGTCTGTATTAGAGACGGTCATTGGCCGTCTTTTACTTGGAATATGAGACTGTCAAAGACCGTCTCTATTAGAGACGGTCCTTAGCCGTCTTATTGCATGCCAAAAACCGTCTCTATTAAAGACTGTCAATGACCGTCTCTGTTAGAGACTGTCAATGACCGTCTCTATTAGAGACTGTTAATGGCCGTCTCTATTAGAGACTGTTACTGACCGTCTCTATTAGAGACGGTCCTTAGCTGTCTTTTATGACCCTGACGACCGTCTACTCAAGTACCTCCTACAAATTTTTTTTTTTTTTTTTTTAAACTTCGATTTTATAAAATTCTACATTTTGATAAAAAAAATTTAAGAACTTTGAATAATGTTGATAACTTTGAAAAATAAAAATTTCACTAAAAAAATAATATTTTGAAAAAGAAAATATAAAAAATTAAACAAAATTGTGAAAAAATTGATAAATTGTAAAAAACTGTATATTTTTTAAAAAAGAAAACTAGATTTTGAATTTTGACAAAAAAAAATTAAAAAGTTATATAACAAGATTTCTATAAAAAAAAATGATATTTTGAAAAAGAAAATTTTAAAAATTAAACAAAATTCTGAAAATTTTGACAAATTGAAAAAAAATTATTTAAAAAAGAAAACTAGATTTTGCATTTTGACAAGAAAAATTGAAAAGTAATATAACAAAAGTGATATTAAAAAAATGATATTTTAAAAAAGAAAATTTAAGAAATTAAACAGAATTGTGAAAAAATTGACAAATTGTAAAAAATATATTTTTTTTAAAAGAAAACTAGTTTTCGTATTTTGACAAAAATAATTAAAAAGTTATATAACAAGATTTCGATAAAAAAAATGATATTTTGAAAAAGAAAATTTTAAAAATTAAACAAAATTGTGAAAATTTTGAGAAATTAGAAAAAATATATTTTTAAAAAATAAAACTAGATTTTGCATTTTGACAAGAAAAATTGAAAAGTTATATAACAAAAGTGATATTTTGAAAACAAAAATTAAGAAATTAAACAAAATTGTGAAAAAATTGCCAAATTGAAAAAAATATATGTTGATTTATTTCTGTCTCCATTAGTTGAGATTTTCATTACTTATTCAGTTAAGAAATGAGAAAAAAAAAAAAGAAAAAGGCAGAAAAGTTAATCACAGGTGTATGGATTTATCAATAGGGAATCCCTGTACATGGTAGGACCAATCACATCAACAGACATAGTATAAATTTATCAGGAGATTCGGGACATTAATCACATATGCTTTAGAACATATTCCTTAGCATTGAAGCAACTTTAAAAGAGCATAAGAAAACAAGATCTTAGAAAGGATTTGCATGGTTTGGTGATATAAATGAAAAAAAAAAAAAAAAAAAAAAAAAAAAAGTACCAGTTATTGGTTACCTCTTTGATACCTGACCATAGCATATGTTTGATGTTGTGCATGCCCCTTCTCTCACAGTTTGTCGACTTTGATTATTTTCTGCAAACATCATAAGAAAGAAAGTGCCGCTTGATTAATGAGTTAGACTTGAAATATTGACCTCAAAAGTTTGGAGGTTGTATGGCAAAACATTCGGGTGAGATTGAGAGAGATTGAGAGAGAGAGAGACAGCAGAGAGAGAGAGACAGCAGAGAGAGAGAGAGAGAGAGAGAGAGAGAGAGAGAGAGAGAGAAATATCTCAATGTTACTGGGGATTTGGGGATTTGATCAGGGGAAGATGGAGAAATGCACTCTCTCCGTCTGCAACGGCCGCCCTCCCTCTCTGCAATCTCTCTCCATCTGCAACGACTGCCCTCCCTCTCTGTAATCTCTCTCCATCTGCAACGACCGCCCTCCCTCTCTGCAATCTCTCTCTCCGTCTCCGCAATGCCCCGCCCTCCCTCTCTGCAATCTCTCTCTCTGCCTGCAACGACCGCCCTCCCTCTCTACTCTTCCCCAAGACGGTAGGGTTTGATCGCAATGTCTCCTTTTCTTTTCTGTTTTGAAAACGGGAGTGGATTAGGTGTTACTCGTACGCATGCTCACCTGTGCACGTGCGCACGTGCGATCCCTTCCACACGTGTCATGAGATTCTAATTCGAATGGTTCATGTGATGAAACATCCCATTAAACCCCGTAGACTAATTTTCACTATAATCTAAAACTCCGATGGGTCATAGAAAAGTGATATGAAAATCAAAGGATAAAACTGTTTTCTTTTGACATGGCCCATAAAGTTTTCGATCAATGTATGTTGTGCCCACCGTGAATTTATGTAGTCTATCCATGCCGTTCATCCGTTTTTTTCAAATAATTTAAGGGGTTGAACCCAAAATTGAAGCATATCAAAAGATCAAGTGGATCATACAACAGGAAACAGTGGGAATAATGATTTCCACCGTTGAAACTTTACTACTAGGCCTCCCAATAATGTTTATTTGTCATCCAACATGTTCATAAGATCGTATGGACATGGATGAATGGAAAACATAAAAATAAGCTTGATCCAAAACTTATGTGGCCCCCAAGAAATTTTCAACCATAAATTCACACTTGTTTTTTGTTATGTACGTGGTCCATTTTAGTGTTGGATATGCTTAATTTTTGGGTTATAAAGTCCTAAACTTATCTGATGGATGGACGAAGTGGATCAAATACATAAATCATGGTCTACCTCATGGAGTTTACTCAGTACGCTAAAATTTGGATGTGCTCCGTGAGCCGACAAAATGGATCGATGAATGGTATGGATACACAAATATCATCTTGATATAAAAGTTTTGGAGCCTTAAGATATATACACAAATAAATCATATCCAAAGATTAAATGGACTGCATCCATGTTAAGGCATGTGAAGTAGTTCTGTTTTAGGTTGCATATGGGTCGTATGCTGCACAAATTAATAGTGATTTGAAAGCAGGTGTGATATCTTTTTTTTTTTTGGGGTCATAAGTAATCTTTTAAAACTGTTCTGGTCAGTTTTAAGTTGTAATTCTGCTTCATTTGAGATCCACACAAAATAGAGAATTAGCATAACCTAGTGGTTACAATGTTTTTTTTTTTCGAAGTACAAGCAATGACCCGCATTGGTGGTCAATTTTGGGTCAGGTTGGTCCCAATGTGCAATCTAAATTGTGTTTAAAACATTGCATATGTATGCAAGTGGATAATAATATTCAATAAATATTTTGAGATATTTTTAAATTATCATACCAGCATAAATACATTGGGTCACATATATTAGAGTTAAAGTTAGTGGTTGATAAAATATGATGTATGATATTTGATGAATCAAGACATTTGACATAAGGCTATTATAGTAAATAGTAGAGTTGGGCACGAGATGACTCGACTAACTCAACTCGTTCGGACCCAACTCGATTAAAGTTTTGGATGAAGCTGATATTTGTTTTTTCTCTTCATCTGGTCTGTATGACCTAATCAACAGATTGGATGTCAAATAAACAGTATAGTGGGCCATAGGAGGATTTTAATGATTGATATCCGATCACTATTGTTTTCATGTGGTGTGATCCTCATGAGATTTGTATCCCTCTCATTTTTAGGATCAAGCAGTAAAATGATCTTTAAAAATGGATGAACGGAATGGATGAAACACATACATCATGGTGGGGCCCACAGAACACCGGCCATCAGGGTGGGGCCGCATTTCATCGCGAGTGGGCGCCCACATTTCATTCCAGCGCGAGACGTTTGGCGCCCACATTTTCACTGCCGCGCTCCATTTTCCAGCTCGTTTCTCTCCATCTTCTCTAGCACGTCTCTCTCTCTCTCCAGCTCGACTCCCCATCTCTCTCAATCCCTCTCCATCTCGACTCCCGACCAAAACAATCCCATCTCCCTGCCGATCTTTGTTTAGCCGAGCGGTGGTCCAAGGCCCTCCCTATTCACGAACGCGAGGTATCTCTCTCTCCCTCTCTCTCTCTCTCTCTCTCTCTCTCTCTCTCTCTCTCTCTCCCTCTCAATCTCTCTCAAGCTAATGTTGATTTATGAAATTGGGGATTTAGAAATTTGTGGATTTCCAATTCGAATGTGGACCCTCATTTAGGGATTTGGGGATTTTAGGGCTTGGGGATTTGGGGATTTAGAAATTTGGGGATTTCCAATTCGATAGACAAGGCCTTTGATTTCTGAAGATCCTGATAATTTTCTTTTACAGGTAATCGTACTTTTTTCCCTCTCTCATTTGATTTTGTTTTCTGTATGTTTGTGGCAGATTATTGATATGAATTTCAATTATGGAATTAGCCTTTTGAACATGTTCTGATAGTGGCAAAAGAGGGGTTTCTTTAAGATCTGTAAACTTTATTTTTATTTTTTGAATTTTTTCTTTTGGTAGCTAAGTTGTATTTGCATGTTGAGTGTCTCTGTTAGTTTCCTTTTCTTTAGGCAGGCAAGATTTGTGAAGCTGGTGATGGTAGGCATCATTGTCTTAAGGAGGTTCCCTGGAAATTTGCTTCTGTCGTGTGTTTTGGCTTCTGCTTGACTGTATTCATTTAGCATGTTTCTCACTCAGTGGGTCCTAATGTAAAACTAGGACAGGAAGATGACTAGTTTGCAGAAAATTGAAAGCCTACCTACCAATCTGTAGACCCAAAGAAATCACCAAAGAATAAAGGGATGTATCAACTCACCAATTGAAAGTTTCCCTATACATATGAGTTGTGTGATAATATCCCTTTTTATATTCAATCCATTAAGCTTGATTTATGGAAACTAGGCTACCCAAATTAATGGACAAATTCCCAATGCCTTTGGACTGCTAGAACTAGCACATGTGGATGGGCAAATGAACGAATGCACTGCCCTAGCTGGTAGCGGTTGATGATATCTCCCACAATATGGGTAAAGTCCTATAAAATAGGAAATAACTTGAAATAATCTTTCATTGTTAGAGTTGCTCTGCTTGATTGGCTTATAAGGTTGACTGGTTTTGGTTCTTTCATGTTTCCAATTTATAGACCGATGTAGTTGACTTGGTGGAGTGGGTCTCTAGCTGGCAAAGTTTTATGTAGTGGAATGAGCCTCTTGTATATTCCTTTCTTTGTGCTGTAGCTTTTGCACCATCTTGGCCCCCCTTTTTTTTTTCAGTAAAATTACTATCACCTTTCATACATGTGCACACATGCATGTGTATATGTATATGTATACGTATACGTATACGGAGGGTTTCAAAGGAATGGTGCTGTGAATTGCTTCATGCTTTTTAGGGAACTAGATGGTCATGATCCATCTTTTTTGGTTCTTTCACGGTTCCAGATAATTAGACCTCCATGATCCTTGTCAATTTGGTTCTTGATCACTTCAGAGAATGAGATGGCAATGATCTATCAATGCTAATATGGGGGGTTCTCTATCTCCGTGTTGTAGAAGTAGAAAGTTTTCTGATGAATGTACTTTCGTTATGCTTGTGTTATGTTGCTCATTGTAGCATGCATTCAATGTGTTGTCTTAATGTTCTTATAAATGTGCTTCAGTTGTGCTTGTGTTATGTTGCTTGTTTGTCTTCTACGCTTGATTTGTTGGTTTTTCTCTGTTTTGAATCTCAGGGCTCCAAAATTATGTATTCTGGATGTTTATTTGTGTCCTTTCTGGCTGTGGTGCAGACTTGTTGAGTTTCTAGGGATTTGGAATTGAGAAGATATTGACCGTTTATGAGTTTTAATTGAGACAATTGGTGTTTGCACTTGGAAATGCCTGTCTGTGTATTAATTTTAATTATAATTAATTTGCTGTTTTAATGATGCCATATAATGTGTTAATCATAGTAGAACATGTTAATGTGCATTTTACAGATTTGGGGTGCCATTTTATATTTTTTTAATATTTTTTTCTATTTACGCATTTATTTTGGCCCTTTTTTTGAAAATTCGAAAAATCATTTTTTAATAATTCTTTTGCTGTTTTAATGATGCCATATGATGTGTTAATCACAGTAGAACATGTTAATGTACATTTTACATATTTGGGATGCCATTTTATATTTTTAAAATATTTTTTTCTATTACGCATGAATTTTGGCCCCTTTTTTTAAAATTTGAAAAATCAATTTTTAATAGTTGTTTTGCTAATATAATTATGCCATATGATGTGTTAATCATAGTAGAACATGTTAATGTGCATTTTACAGATTTGGGGTGCCATTTTATATTTTTTATATTTTTTTCTATTTACGCATTTATTTTGGCCCTTTTTTTGAAAATTCGAAAAATCATTTTTTAATAATTCTTTTGCTGTTTTAATGATGCCATATGATGTGTTAATCATAGTAGAACATGTTAATGTACATTTTACATATTTGGGATGCCATTTTATATTTTTTAAATATTTTTTTCTATTTACGCATGAATTTTGGCCCCTTTTTTTAAAATTTGAAAAATCAATTTTTAATAGTTGTTTTGCTATTCTAATCATGCTATATGATGTGTTAATCATAGTAGAACATGTTAATGTGCATTTTACAGATTTGGGGTGCCATTTATATTTTTTTTTATATTTTTTTCCATTTACGCATTTATTTTGGCCCTTTTTTTGAAAATTCGAAAAATCATTTTTTAATAATTCTTTTGCTGTTTTAATGATGCCATATGATGTTTTAATCATAGTAGAATATGTTAATGTACATTTTACATATTTGGGGTGCCATTTTATATTTTTTAAATATTTTTTTCTATTTACGCATGAATTTTGGCCCCTTTTTTTAAAATTCGAAAAATCAATTTTTAATAGTTGTTTTGCTGTTTTAATCATGCCATATGATGTGTTAATCATAGTAGAACATGTTAATGTGCATTTTACAGATTTGGGGTGCTATTTTATATTTTTTTAATATTTTTTTCTATTTACACATGAATTTTGGCCTTCAAAAATAATTGCAAATACCTAAATGTAAGATATTTTCATATTACATTCATTGTAATATATCTATCTAAATGGTGTGATTTTTCAATGAAACTTTAGGAAATGCTAAAATACACATTTAGGATTTAGAAAATTAAAAAAGGAACGCACACATACTAAGTTTCCATTCAATAGGGCCCTAAAACCATGTGCTGTTGTAAGAAGCTAGTCCAACCATCCTATCCATCCAACCATCCAACCTTCCATGCAAACATACATCAACAATATGATATTCAAAATATCAACACCACAATATTCCGCTGAGTAATTGGCGACAACTGAAATGGAAATGAACGATTGTTGCCCATGTTAAGATAACAATAATATTGCGATATGATTGATATTATTGTCGATAATTTGAACATTGTATATAACCATGTGCCCTTCAAAAAATTTGAAATGCATTATATATATATATATATATATATATATATATATATATATATATATATATATATATATATATATATATATATATATATATATATATATGAGCTTGGTCTTGATTGATCTAAAAATGGAGTTTTTATGGAATGTTGAACAATTTCGGATTTTACTTTCGGAGATGCTTTTTTTTGTGAGTTACTCAACACAATTAGTTCCGCTTCTTTCATGGTTTAAAAAAAAATACTGCCATTATCATGTCTACTTTCTTGCTTCAATGGGAAATCAACAATCGAGATTTTATTTTTTTTTTCTCTCTAGTGCTTTTAGATTTCAAAAGCTAGTTA
The DNA here is from genome assembly GCA_030180095.1 of Magnolia changhungtana. Lineage (NCBI taxonomy): Eukaryota > Viridiplantae > Streptophyta > Magnoliopsida > Magnoliales > Magnoliaceae > Magnolia > Magnolia changhungtana. The sequence goes on along the minus strand of JASAUF010000396.1, from coordinate 4,021,926 downwards.
ATCTCTATGCTTGATGTTTTTAGAGAATTAGACGATCATGATATATTAAAGCTAGTTGGCGGGTTATTGGTCTAGATTCTTAAATTACTCTCATCCATTTGTTGCAACTATTGGTACTGTGCATAGTAGGACGTTTATTTTATCTTTGGCTGTTTTGTTTATTGCAAGTTGCTGTATTGTTTATAAGTTGCTGTATTTTGAAATTTACAAGTTGCTGTATTGTTTATTGCAAGTTGCTGTATTGTTTATTCAAGTTGTTGTATTGTTTATTCAAGTTGCTGTATTGTTTATAAGTTCGCACAGCAGAGTTGTTTAATGATGACAGGACATTTGAAGATATTCAATTGGGTGAAATGGTTGTTTGGCCCAAATTCCTGATGAAAATTTGAATATTCAGTAGTTTTGATTAACTTTTTGAACTTTAGGACATTTTGTATGACGAAAACTTGATTATTCAATGAAATGCTTTTTTGATCAAGTTGCCTTTTTTATTTATTTAATCTTTAGCATCCTTTTTACTAATTATGGCTTGTTGTCATTTGTTTTTTATTAACCAAGTCACTAAAGGATTTCAATTTCAAATGTAACAGAAGTATTGACAGAACGTTGTCACTTGTTGCAGTATGAGATGTAACAAGAATATACATGGATTGTGCACCAATTTTTTTTTTTTAAATGCACCAACCAGAAATGATTTGAGACGACGTTCAATGATACTTTGTTAAATATGAAATTTATGACCTTTAGTAACTTGGTTAATTAAAAGAACTACGTAGTGGCTTGATCCCAATCTGACTTTTTGGAATGCGTGAGGCGGCCGTTCGTAATGTACTAGAATATCGATGCATGCGACCACAAATCTTTTTCTCCTTTGAATTGTAACAGATTTGTATCGGTTGCATTTTTCTCATCATACAGTTGTGGCTATCAAAGATATAATATCACCTCCTTATAAGGAAACATTTAACGATGTGTACAGGTAAATTCATTTTTTCTTATTCCTTATATTGTTTCCCAGATTATATTTGTGTTGGTTTTGAGTACAGGTAATATGTAGGTTAGCAGTAATTCTCATTTCCATCCATGGTTTGGTTTTATTTTCAATTCTCCTAGGCAATATGCAAGTAACTAATTCCTCAACCATCTCATGGCCAACATCAATTTGAGTCAGCATAAACCTTTGGATCCTCTTTTTAAAAGGTATATTCACATTAATTTGAGCACTATCAGGTGATATTTAAGATTTTCATTATAAATAGATTAAGAGCCAATGATAATTATAAGTAGACTTGTAGCAAAAAATAAAGAATTTAATTTTTTTCAAAATATAGAAAGACTAATCAGTTCTACTTCTTGTAACTTCAGGCACTGCTTCAAATGGAGGGACTTAAAAATAGATTTGGTTAGGGAGACTACTGATGGTGAAGTAGCAGCTGCAACAAATATGAGAGCTACAAAGGTGAAAAGAAACATAAGGCGGTCGGTAAGATAAGATAGATTGACAGTACCTGTTTCAATTTTCTTGGATGGATGATGAATGTATTTGGGAATGTAAATGAAAATAAAAAACTTATAATATATATATATATATATATATATGTTATCAATGGAGGATACCTTGTTTAGGGGGACATGAAATTCTTGTAGCTTATGGTATGGTGCCCCAATATTGGTTGTATGTTACTAGTATGTAGTAGATAATACTAGGTTCAATAGTAGATAATACTAGAGAATCCCTAAACCTAAACCTACACCATCTACTCCTAAACCTAAACCTAAACTTGAAAACCCAAACCTAAATCCGTACACAAACCTGAACCCGAACCCGATTTCCTAAACCTAAACCTTAACCTACTCTCAATTCCCTAAACCTAAACCTAACCTTTCCCTAAACCTATAACCTAAACTCAGTTCCCTAAAGCTAAACCTACACCTAATCCTAATCTCAACTCCCTAACCTAAACCTAAACCTAAACTTGAAAACCAAAACTTAAACCCAATCCCGAACATGAACCCGATTTCCTAAACCTAAACCATAACCCATTCTCAAATCCAAAAACATATAACCAAAACTTACACCCAATCCTGAACATGAACCCGATTTCCTAAACCTAAACCATAACTCATTCTCAAATCCAAAACCTATAACCTAAACCCGAACCCATTCTCAAATCCAAAACCTATAATATAAACCTAAACCTTAACTTAAACATAAACCAAAAACTATAACCTAAACCAAAACCATAACCTATAACCTAAACCCGAACCCATTCTCACATCCTAAAACCTATAACCTAAACCAAAACCAAAACCTATAACCTAAACCCGAACCCATTCTCAAATCCCGAAACCTATAACTTAAACCCGAACCCATTCTCAAATCCCAAAACCTATAACCTAAACCTAAACCTTAACCTAAACCAAAACCAAGACCTATAACCTAAACCAAAACTAAAACCTATAACCTAAACCCGAACCCATTCTCAAATCCCAAAACCTATAACCTAAACCAAAACCAAAACCTATAACCTAACCCGAACCCATTCTCAAATCCAAAAATCTATAACCTAAACCTAAACCTAAACCAAAACCTATAACCTAAACCCGAACCCATTCTCAAATCCCAAAACCTATAACCTAAACCAAAACCAAAACCTATAACCTAAACCCGAACCCATTCTCAAATCCCGAAACCTATAACTTAAACCCGAACCCATTCTCAAATCCCAAAACCTATAACTTAAACCTAACCTTTCCTAAACCTATAACCTAAACTCAATTCCCTAAAGCTAAACCTACACCTAATCCTAATCTCGACTCCCTAACCTAAACCTAAACCTAAACTTGAAAACGAAAACTTAAACCCAATCCCGAACATGAACCCGATTTCCTAAACCTAAACCATAACCCATTCTCAAATTCAAAACCTATAACCGAAACCCGAACCCATTCTCAAATCCAAGAACCTATAATTAACCAAAACCAAAACCTATAACCTAAATCAAAACATATAACCTAGACCAAAACCAAAACCTATAACCTAAACCCAAACCCATTCTCAAATCCCAAAACCTATAACCTAAACCTAAACCTTAAAATAATCCTATAACTTAAAATCAAATCCCTAAACCTTAACCAATAACCTATAACCTAACCTAAACCTATACTTATAACCTAAAACTATTCCCAAATCCCAAAACCTATAACCTAAACTCAATTTCCTAAAGCTAAACCTACACCTAATTCTAATCTCAACTCCCTAACCTAAACCTAAACCTAAACTTGAAAACTCAAACTTAAACCCAATCCCGAACCTGAACCCGATTTCTTAAACCTAAACCTTAACCTATTCTCAATTCCCTAAACCTAAACCTAACCGAAACCTAAACCTCAACCTATTCTCAATTCCCTAAACCTAACCTAAACCTAAACCTGAACCTAAACCTAAAACCTAAACCTAAGCCTAATACCTAAATGTACTCTCAAATCCCTAAACCTAAACCTACTCCTAATCCTAATCTCAACTCCCTAAGCTAAACCTAAACGCGATCCCGAACCCGAACCCGATTTCCTAAACCTATACCTTAACCTATTCTCAATTCCCTAAACCTAAACCTAAACCTCAACCTATTTTCAATTCCCTAAACCTAACCTAAACCTAAACTCGAACCTAAACCTAAAACCTAAACCTAAGCCTAATACCTAAATGTACTCTCAAATCCCTAAACCTAAACCTACTCCTAATCCTAATCTCAACTCCTAAGCTAAACCTAAACGCGATCCCGAACCCGAACCCGATTTCCTAAACCTATACCTTAACCTATTCTCAATTCCCTAAACCTAAACCTAAACCTAACCTAAACCTAAACCTCAACCTATTCTCAATTCCCTAAACCTAACCTAAACCTAAACCTCAACCTAAACCTAAAACCTAAACCTAAGCCTAATACCTAAATGTACTCTCAAATCCCTAAACCTAAACTTACTCCTAATCCTAATCTCAACTCCTAAGCTAAACCTAAACGCGATCCCGAACCCGAACCCGATTTCCTAAACCTATACCTTAACCTATTCTCAATTCCCTAAACCTAAACCTAAACCTAACCTAAACCTAAACCTCAACCTATTCTCAATTCCCTAAACCTAACCTAAACCTAAACCTCAACCTAAACCTAAAACCTAAACCTAAGCCTAATACCTAAATGTACTCTCAAATCCCTAAACTTAAACCTACTCCTAATCCTAATCTCAACTCCCTAAGCTAAACCTAAACGCGATCCCGAACTCGAACCAGATTTCCTAAACCTATACCTTAACCTATTCTCAATTCCCTAAACCTAAACCTAAACCTAACCTAAACCTAAACCTCAACCTATTCTCAATTCCCTAAACCTAACCTAAACCTAAACTCGAACCTAAACCTAAAACCTAAACCTAAGCCTAATACCTAAATGTACTCTCAAATCCCTAAACCTAAACCTACTCCTAATCCTAATCTCAACTCCTAAGCTAAACCTAAACGCGATCCCGAACCCGAACCCGATTTCCTAAACCTATACCTTAACCTATTCTCAATTCCCTAAACCTAAACCTAAACCTAACCTAAACCTAAACCTCAACCTATTCTCAATTCCCTAAACCTAACCTAAACCTAAACCTCAACCTAAACCTAAAACCTAAACCTAAGCCTAATACCTAAATGTACTCTCAAATCCCTAAACCTAAACCTACTCCTAATCCTAATCTCAACTCCCTAAGCTAAACCTAAACCTAAACTTGAAAACCCAAACCTAAACATGATCCCGAACCCGAACCCGATTTCCTAAACCTATACCTTAACCTATTCTCAATTCCCTAAACCTATAGCTTATAACCTAAACCTAAACATTAACCTAAACCTAAACCTATAACCTTAACCTAAACCAAAACCTATGACCTAAAACCTAAATGTATTCTCAAATCTCTAAACCTAAACCTACACCTAATCCTAATCTCAACTCCTTAACGTAAACCTAAACCCGATCCCGAACCCGAACCTGATTTCCTAAACCTAAACCTATAAACCTAACCTAAACTTAAACCTAAACCTAAGCCTAAAACCTAAACCTATGACCTAAAACCTAAATGTATTCTCAAATCCTTAAACCTAAACCTACACCTAATCCTAATCTCAACTCCCTAACCTAAACTTAAACCTAAACTTGAAAACCCAAACCTAAACCCGATCCCGAACCCGAACCCGATTTCCTAAACCTAAACCTTAACCTATTCTCAATTCCCTAAACCTATAGCTTATAACCTAAACCTAAACCTTAACCTTAACCTAAACTTAAACTTGAACCTATAACATATAACCTAAATATATTCTCAAATCCCTAAACCTACACTTACACCTAATCCTAATCTCAACTCCCTAACCTAAACCTAAACCTAAACTTGAAAACCCAAACCTAAACCCGATCCCGAACCCGAACCCGATTTCCTAAACATAAACCTTAACCTATTCTCAAATCTCTAAACCTAAACCTAATCCTAATCTAAACTCCCCAACCTAAACCTAAACCTAAACCTTAACTTGAAAACCCAAACCTAAACCCAATCCCGAACCCGAACCCGAATTCTTAAACTTAAACCTTAACCTATTCTCAATTCCTTAAACCTACACCTACACCTAATCCTAATCTTAACTCCCTAACCTAAACCTAAACCTAAACTTGAAAACCCAAACTTGAACTCGATCCCGAACCCGAACCCGATTTCCTAAACCTAAACCTATTCTCAATTCCCTAAACCTATAGCTTATAACCTAACCTAAACCTAAACTTATTTATATGTATTATGCGTGGATGAATGTAATGTGAATAAGATTGTTTGTGTTTGGATGGATGTAATTTATGTTTGGATGGATTTATGTAGTTTGGGTTTAGATGAATGTGATGAAATATATTGTATAACAGGTGTATATCAGGAAGATTGTGTGTTTGGATGGATTTACGTAGTTTGGGTTTAGATGGATGTGAATGTGATGAAATATATTGTATAACAGGTGTATATCAGGAAGATTGTGTGTTTGGATGGATTGATGGATGCGAATGTGATGAAATATATTGTATAACAGGTGTATATCAGGAAGATTGTGTGTTTGGATGGATTTACGTAGTTTGGGTAATGAATGTTAATGTGAATGTGATGAAATATATTGCATAACAGGTGTATATCAGGAAGATTGTGTATTTGGATGGATTGATGGATGTGAATGTGATGAAATATATTGTATAACAGGTGTATATCAGGGATTGTGTGTTTGGATGGATGGATGGATGTGAATGTGAATGTGATGAAATATATTGTATAATAGGTGTATATCAGGGATTGTGTGTTTGGATGGATGGATGGATGGATGTGAATGTGATGAAATATATTGTATAACAGGTGTATATCAGGAAGAAGACTAGGTCAAATTTGGCCCTTCAAGGGGCATAAGAGACGGTTAAAAGGACGGTCCATGACCGTCCTTTTAAAGGACGGTCTATAACCGTCCTGCGAAGCTCAAAAGAGACGGTCCATGACAGTCCTTTAAAAAGACGGTCATGGACAGTCCTTTAAAAGGACGGTCTATTGCGTCCTTTGAAGGCCTATAAGAGACGGTTCATGACAGTTTTTTTAAAGGACGGACTATGACAGTCTTTTTAAAGGACGGTCTATGGCCGTCTTCTTTGGGCTCATAAGAGACGGGCTATGACAGTCCATTTTAAGGACGGTCCATGACCGTCCTTTTTTAGGACGGTCCAGAACCGTCCTTTTTTCGTCAATAAGAATGACGGTTTTCAACCGTCCTTTAAGTAATGGGACACGTCAAAATTTGACTGCCTATGTGACGGTCCATGACCGTCCTTTTTGGTCATTTGAGACGGTTTTAGACCGTCCTTTTTTCGCTGTTTTGGCGTAGTGGGTGTGGCCCACCTGATACCTGGGGCATCCCATTTTGATGGTGGAGCGACCATGTTGGACTGGTTGGATGTCATACAAACAGCACAGTGGTCCCGTTTACAACTAGCATGCGAGCATTTCTTCATTTCTCTTGATGTGGAATGTAGGACATCTGGTGCTCACTCCGACCTCTCATCCTAGCGTCACTCAGTTTTCATCACTATCTAAGTGATGGAGGAGAGGCTTGACCGTTGAATGATGGACCCCACTCCCTCCCTCCATGCTATGAAGAGATCCCAAGGAATAAAGAGATGTGTCATCCGTTGATGTGCTGTGTTTGGTTATCTTGAGAAAGCTTCTCAAAGGCCTTACACCTCAAATTCTCACTCCTTGAACTCCGCTTCACAAGCGGGGCCCGCACTTCTATTTTCCCTTCAAGCATGCTAACTGCAGCAGACATTGCTGGCCTCAAGCTAGGAGACAGGTTGGTGCATAAGAGAGCCAAATTCAGCATCCTCAATGCCTCTTCCTCAGAGTAGTCTGATCCAAGGCTCGGGTCTACAAGTTCTAGGAGACTTCCCTGCTCTTGTAGCACATAGGCCTGAAATCATACAGGGAGAAACATAACTGTTAGGATGCTAAAACAACAATCTGTCCTTTTTTATTAAGAATGTGCTCTCTCTATATTTGTGAATGCAATAGTACAAATTTGTGCCAGAGTATTACCCAAAATAGAAAAAAAGGAGTGCATCTATCAATGGGAGTGGTTAATAGCAATTCCTATGAAAGAGATGCAAAGCCAAAAGAGAGTAGATAAGTTTATTTCTTCTGTTTGAAAAAACTTATCCGCAATATGATTTGTATACCCATAGTCATGTTATCTTAGTTATGTAACTGGTCCAAATACTCTGTATACATGGTTTTAAGAGTCGGCGAGTCAGACCAACTCGTTTGGTCCTGAGTTGTGTTGTGACTCGGCTGAGTTAGTGACTCTATTTTCAATTCTGACTAACGCTGTTGAATGGGATTGGGTTGAATGAGTCTCAGTCGATCCGAAACAATTTGCACGGGACTCATCTGAGTCTTGAGACCACACAGCATCGGAGACCCAATCCTCCAAGTGCCAGAGTTGAGACTAAGTAGAAGCTATTGAGTACCAAGTTGGGTAATTTGTCAATTCAAACTGTCGCTTTTGTTTCAATTTCTTTTCCATGTAAACAGAAATCATGACCTCAATGTTCCTAACATTACATCCTAATGTTGCCCCTATAGCACAGGCCTCAACCAAGGTTAGCCATTTTATCCACATGAAGCAAGTCAAACCCAAGCTAGGTCTGACTCAACCAAGTTGGGTATGATCTCCCAGTTCTAACTTCCAATTGACATGGATAGTCAAGGGCATCATCATTTCCAAAATAAGCAAGAAGTGTTCATAGCGTAAACTTCAAAGAATTCACCCAAACTTTCGTGTAAAAGTGATGCATGCTTCGTGCGTCATGATATGAATTGCAAGGGTGCTTAGTTTACCCAGTAAAGAAGATGAACAAAATCTTCCTTTGGCATGCAATTCGTGTTGCTTGTCCCACTGACAATCTCCAGCAAAACGACTCCGAAGCTGTAAACATCTGCTTTGTCAGTCAGTAACCCCTCATTGCATATTCAGGAGCCATATATCCTCTGAAAATACAACATAATTTTCACAAAATGAGTAACATCGCTGAAGTAGGCCATTAACTGTAACAAATCCAACACTATATTACAGCAAACACCACTAACAATTCCATGCATGATTGAGAAAGTTTATCATCGTCAAGAGTAATGAACCTACAATGCGGCAGCACCTCCTATGCATTATTTAGTATTTCTCATCTTATATACGTCCATTTAACAGTTTTAATACTATCCATTGCATTAAAATCCTAAGGATATTTTAAATGAAAACGCATGCACATGGAAAGAGAGGATGAGTGAGGTTAGAGTATTTCCATGATTGTATAAATGTATACATGTAATTTCTAGACATTTGCGCACACAATAAGGGATGTATCTAAGTAGGTTCTGTTGGAAAACCTATGAAATTTGGAAATTTTAAATAGGTAATTGATAATGACAACCACCCCAACTGATAGACACTTTCTTTTCTAAAAACAACAAGACCGGTACAATTTGTACCATTGTATTACCAAAAGCAGAAAGGGGTGGGTGTATTTATCAGTCAGGGTGGATCTAAACTTTAAACGATCACTCCCTTAAAATAACAGTGTTTTGATGGTTCCAAATTCACGGCCACCCCAGTTATAATAAATAGAAAATGAATAGTTGAATCAGAAGAATAGAAATTAAACATGTCAGAAAATATTAGAATTGGGAAAGCAGGTGAAATCACTCACATGGTTCCAGCTATTCGAGTGCTGATGTGGGTGTTTTCCTCTTCATCAAGCTTAGCCAAACCAAAGTCAGATATCTTAGCATTAAGATCATTATCAAGCAGAACATTGGTTGCCTTTATATCTCGATGAACAATCTTCAGCCTTGATTCTTCATGTAGATGGGCCAAACCCCTCGCTATCCCAAAGCAAATCTTACGCCTTGTTGGCCAGTCCAGCTTCAACCTATGTTCCTCACGACCTACACATGCTTCCATTCCAGTCATTTTCCATGATATATAAATCATCATTCAAAACAAACAAAGATGAAGAACGACATGGTTTCTCAGTGTCCTCATCCTCGAAAGTGTAGTATAATGGATGGCAAGAACGCACTTACCAAACAGTGCTCGTGCAAGGCAATTGTTTTCCATGTATTCGTATATTACAAGCAGCTGGTTTCCTTCCACACAACATCCAAAAAGTTTCACAAGATTTGGGTGTTGTAGAGCAGATATCATGCCTATCTCGTTTAGGAACTCACGGTTCCCTTGCTTGGACCTAGAAGAGAGCTGCTTTACAGCAACCTTGGAACCATCAGCCAGTGTACCCTAAAATTACGGAAGGGGAATTTTGCCATTACAATTCAACAGAGGTATAAGGATATGAAATTTGGTATACACAAAAAATACAGTAGCTTGAGGGTGAGACATCATCTTGAGAAAAATAATCCAAGTCTTAATTTCAAAATCCATAAATTTACCTTGTAAACTGGACCAAAACCACCTTCACCTATCTTATTTGCAGGATCAAAGTTATTGGTTGTAGCTTTAATCTGTTTTAAGCTAATGTGCCCAGGCTGTAATTCTAAGCCTCTGAGTTCTGCCCAATGACAAAAAATCAGTGAGTTTGAATATCTATAAAATTGGGCAAACAAAATGGTGACCTCTTTCACCCTTTTGTGGAATACACATGCGCGTGCACCCACACACCCCATAAGAGATCCAATGCCTCTTTGGTAGGGCTGTCAATGGGCCGGGCCTGGGGTAGGTCTCGGCCCGGATTTTGAACTGTTTCAGGCCAGCCCTATTCAAAATTATGATTTTTCGGGCCCTTGCCCAGCCAGCCCATTGACACCCCTACTCTTCGGGCGCATAATTTTCATACCTCCATATTGTCTACCAAACTTGCGTATGATCATCCAAACCATGCATTTCACGGGTTCCGAATGGCTTGGCCACTACTCAAAACTTCATTGATTTTACTATCATAAACATCTAATGAATGAAATTAATTTCTCACTGAACGTTAGACATGGCTAATTTTTGCCTTTTAGTGTCACCTGATAGTTGTCAATTAAAGGGCTAGGTTCATCCAAATCCAAATGGTGTCATTTTTGGTCAGGTCATTCCATTATTGGACCTACAAAATGGATGGTTCTGATTCCATCCATTTTTTGCCTTGTGTTTACATGTTTGCATGTGTGTTTTAGATGTATCATCCTTTAAGTTTCAGTTCTTATTTATTCTTTAATTTGGTGAAGGCAACCCAAAACTTAACGAAGCATAGGTATAATACTACAAAAGTATGAGTTGATTCATAAACTTACCCTCGTCTACAAGGTCCTTTCGTCCCAAACAACCTTTTATCCAAAGAAAGAGCAATATCAACACAACGGTTACACAGGAAGCAGCTGCAATACCAACAATAGCTCCCACAGATAGCCCACCGTCACCAATATGAGGTTTGAAGTCTATGCAGAGAATTATCTCATATGTCAGAATGAAGGAGCTAACAAAAATAAGAATGCTAATACGCAGGTAGCTATGTAGAAGTTCTATGCAGTTCCCTCCTCAAAGTATAGGCAGCAAATGATCTCAGCAGCTGCCTGGGGTTGCTGTTCTTATGGACTGTCATGTGGATAGTGTTGTTAAAAAGGATGTTTTAAATCAGAAAAGTTCTGGAAAAAGTTTGACTAGTCGAAGTATGTTCGACTCGAAGTCCAGCAACAATATTTCTGAAATTTCCGAGGTCTTCGACCAGTCGAGGAACAGGCTCGACCAGTCGAAGCCTAGGATCGACCAGTCGAAGGTTATGCAGATTGTGCGCGGATTTTGCGGAAACTGCATAAATTTGAGGCGGTTTCAGAGAGGTGCAAAAAATGAGTTTCTTAAACTATAAATAGGGGTCCCTATGGCTATATTAAAGTAGGTTAAGGCTTTCTAAAAGTATTCTAAGGGTTTCTAGAAGGGGTTCTAAGGTTACAAAGGGTGTAGTGAGGGTGAGATTCAAGGTTGTTCGAATCGGATAAGTTCTTTCTCTTTGTAATTTATACTTTCATAGTGGATTTCTGTCGCTTTGTGCCGTGGTTTTTTCCCGCAAGGGTTTTGCACATTAAATCTTTGTGTTTTCTTGTGTTTATTTGGCGCTATTGGATTGTTATCCTAGATCCATGTCTGTGTGATTCCACAGCACAAATCCCAACAGATAGGCCATGTCCCAAAAGGCAAGGGGATTGGAATGTCATAACCATCAGATAAGCTTAGAGCAGTGGTCCACATCCAACATTCAAACTCACAGCTGGAGGATTAGAGTTTGATCACAACAACTTTTGGCTTATAGCCCATCCACACACAGTGGCCCATCAGATCCATAGTCCTGATTGGGCCGATACATGTTTGCCATGAGGAACTGCACGCAATTTCCATGAAGCAACCTGCATATTAGCATTCCCCTAAAAATAATAGAAAAAGAAAGGTAGACTATTTAGAAGATCTTACTTGGTGTCACTGTAATGGCTGATATAAGGGGTCCATATACACCTCTGTCTGGAATGGCAGTCGTCCCTTTCCCAGCCCAGTATAAGTGGATCTCCAAAGTGTGATCGGTCAGTGAAGGGCATAATGATTTCCCGACCAGGACCACCAGCTACTTCTTGAATGTTGAAATCCTTCAAAACTCTTTGACCCTGCAGAAGCCAAAATGATGACAAAAGAATTAGATCTAAAGGTGAATATTTAAGCATGAAAACAAAAGACTGGTGTAGAGGCTCAAGACAATCAGTTGGCAAAAGCAAAACCCATGCAAAAACCCAAATGCATGCATGCACAAATGTGCACATGCATAAAACTAATATAATCGGTCTTAAGGTTCTGGTACCAGTATGAAAATTCAAACCGTGCTATGACGGGTAGTTTAGACTGGTGGAATCCTCTAGAAAACCGTGGAAATGAAATCGATTTCCACAGATGTGACATTTTCCTAGTTTCCGAAAACAAATTTATGGAAATCAATTTCCATTTCCACTGTTTTTCTTGAAAAAACAGGGTTGCCATTTTCTCAAAAATAAATAAATAAATAAAATGTTAAATCTAGATTTTCACATATATCAGAGATAACTCTCACTTTTTATCATTGACTTTTTAACAGTTCCATAAAAATTACATGTGTTAAAATAAACATGTTAGCTTGGATTCTTTTCCAAAAATTTCCTTTTCTCTCATGTGTCGTTTGGTTTCTCCCAATCCAAACAGGCCAAAGTTAGATTAAAATGATGCAGTGTTGAATATTGCTGATAGATCCTAACAGTGGGTTTTGGCTAGGGGATTGCTACTACACTTCATGGAGTCCCATAAATGTGCACGGAAACCTCACTACTGTATATGCATCACTTGTATATGGCCATACAATGATCAGGACCATTTTGCCACACATGCAGGGGCATGTTCCAAAAGGCAATGCAATCAGACTGTGGCTAGCATCTGATCAGTGGCCTAAAAGGGGATGTTTAACTTTATTTATTTTTTTAAAGTGCAACTGTCCACATTAATTGGGCAAACTTTGTTGAACTGTAAGGGTATATTAGGTGTGTTTGTTTAAGTTAGCATGTGTACATGTGTGTGAGGGTATTGAGCCCATTTTCTTATGATAAGACATTTCTAATAAAACAAGGGGAGACGTGAGAGTGCATTCACGTTTTTCCATTTTTCCACTCTCTTCATTTTCTTCTTCTTCGTCTCTTTTTTTTTTTTTTTTTCAAAGTTTTTTAATCTTTCATCTAACTTCACAACAATCAGAATGTCAGAGCTTAGTACTATTTGGATGAAGCCCATCACATGGTGACCAGCTAGATTAACAGTCCCGATCGCAAATTTTGGCCATGTGTACAATGGGGAGGACACTTCATAAATAGGAATTTAAGCACGAATCGGAATATCATTTCTCACCTAACAATAATCAGAGGAGTCTCACACAACTAGATACAGAAGATATCGAGCACCCACCTGGATTGATATGTCAAATATGCGTCTGCCGTTGCTGCTATATGTTTGGTCAGCTGTGTATATTATCTCAGCAAAGTGGAGTTTCACTGAATAATTGCCATTCTGCAAACAAAGCCCATCGTATCTGAGGGAGAGAGGGGCGAGTCGGGCTGTCATGTACAAGTCTGGATTAGTTATGTTCAGGACTGATGTATTTGTTACTATATAGTCCACCTTGTCATTGTCCATGAAATTCCCAGTGCTACTGTAAGCCCATCTTTCAGTAGAAGAGAATGTCGACAGTCCCATTTTTTATGAGTCTCCTTCATATTCTTGCTTCCCAACTGTCATTGCCGTGCCTCCACAATTTATGAACAAGGAATAGACTGCAAACATTGTAGCACTCATATATGAATGTCATTCATACAAATGATTTCACCAAGACCAATTGGTGGATCTATGGGCCAAAAATTATGACATTTGAATTCCCCCATGAGAAAATGTTACATGCCATTGTGGCATGTGTGTGCATTATAGGTCATCCATAAGGAGTGTAAATCTTTCATGGCAGATCGACCCATTCAATCATTGGTGGACCACAGATGTGTGAAAAATACAGTTATAAAAAGACAGATGGTCCACATATGATATGCATGTGTGGTCCACCTGGTGACCAAACCACCTTATTTTGGAAACAAACATGATACATGCACAGTGGGGCCCTGTTGGGAAGCGCGGAAGATGAGCCCTCAAGATCTGACAGTCTAAACGATGATTGGGACCCTCACAAAGCAGAAGGACGGTGTTCCAACGGCCCATCTATCTACTACTGGAGCAAATGGAACTATTCATACCTCTGATCCTACGGTATATAGTGGCCCCGGATTGCGATCTATGGATCAGATCGTCCCAAGGACAAGCGAAGATGGACAGACTATAGCACACTCTATTTCTCTCTGTATACTCTCGGTGTTTCGTATGATTCAATGCATTCCATGAGAGAAACGCACTCCTTTTTATAACAGAGGAAGGAGAGTTTGGTTGGGATTGGGATAAGGCCACATCATCCGGTCTTATCCCTATCTCCTATCATAATTCAAATTCAAAGTTGAATTTGAAATATAACAGAAGAGGAAAAAAGGACGGAAGAAGCCAAAACTCGTGGGACCCACCCACTAGTGATTGCTCACCAGTGGGCCCCACTGGCCTACATCCAACATCTCCCACTCAATCACATTGTGGGATAGGCACATAAATTTGTCCAACTAACTTGCCTTATAACAATCAAATACTAAATATCACGATCAAAAGAATCAGAGGCGTGGGACCAGCTGGATCACCATAATCTTCTCACAGGTGCTTAAGTACTAAGTGACCACCTAACTAGTACTCAATAACCCAAGCTTTGTAATGCCTGTCCTAGTCCGCATGACCACACCGGATGGAGTTAACTCCCGATCTAGAGTACTCGGCCAACATACGCACTTATCCAATTTATCGAGTTATTCTAAAAACTTGATTTTTCACAAACTTCGGCTAAAACCAATTCAAAGCAATACTTATATATATGCTTTTTAAGAAAAAATATTGTTTGCAAAAAGTCTAATAAAAACAACTCGATACTGCCGGCGGATAAGTCTTCAAGTGCATATTAATAGTTCTAGAAACTTGGTGTAGCTGTTAGGGGATCTTCCCCACGCAGATGTGTAATTTGGAATTAATCAAGCCGCTTTCCTAGCGTAACCGAGTCTGGTCAATCGAGGACCTTTCGTCATTGCACACTAAAGTAGCGACACTCAATCTCATCCTCATATACACAAGAAGAGGGTAGCTAAGGACACAAGGAGTCACCTACGGGACTGGCTACTCGCACGTTGCAATGATTAGATCGAATCAAAGCAATCTGTAGGTAAAAGGTCCCAGCACGTGGCTACAATCCACGTCGTAAAGTAGACAATACTAGGTGTATGTCGGGTCTACAATACGCAGGTTATTCTACATGAGGTACGACTCATCTCATAACCTCATAACCTGGCTTTAATTTCAGGTCATAACATTGATCACATGTAAAGGAATGGTGCGATTATGTTATTCGACTTTATCAGTCTCATCTACAATCTTTATAAGATTGTAGGCGGATACGACTCACTCATATCCTCATCCTTTATTATTCACAATAAAGGGAAGTTCATACCTCAATGTATAAACATAGCTCCAAATGTACCTCTCTTGTACATTTAAGGTTGGTCAACCCGTGCGAGTGGGTGACCGGCCTGCTGACAAAAATAGAAATCCTACATGATCTCAAGGTAAATGTTGATGATCTTCTTACCTAGTTTATATTAGTGTTCAATACTGAATAAATGGAATGTATTATTCATTAAAGAAAGATCAAAGATTCTACAAAACAAGTACATCAATCAAGTTTTCCTCAATCCCATCTGCCTGACGTGAACCTGAAATAGATCTCTAGCTATAGGTTTTGTCATGGGATTAGCCATCATCTCCTTGGTAGGAATGTAGTTGAGGGCGACCTTTTTATCTCTCACTTGATCACGGACGTAATGATACTTGATCTCAATGTGCTTAGATTTTTGGTGGTGTTTAGGGTCCTTTGCCAAGTCAATGACAGAAGTATTGTCAATCTTCAACGATATAGGCTGACGAACACTCGGTACAACACCCAGACTCAATAGAAATCTGCGAACTCATACACACTCTTGAACTGCAGCACAACATGCAATGTACTCGGCCTCCATAGATGAAAGAGCTGTGGATGTCTGTTTCTTACTCGACCATGAGATAACTCCTCCTCCGAGTAAGAATACATAACCTGAAGTAGACTTTCCCTCATCGGCGTCATTACCCCAAGCAGCATCAGAATATCCTTTGAGCTCGAGGCTAGTGCCTTCATAACACAACATTAGGTCTTTTGTTCCTCTGAGATAGTGAAATATACGTATGACGGCTTGCCAATGAGATTGTCCCGGGTTACTCTGATAACGGCTGACTATGCCAACTGCATAGCTAATATCCGGTCTGGTGCATAGCATAGCATAAATTAAGCTTCCTACTGCGCTTGCATAAGGTACTAAGGACATAGCCAATTTCTCGGCTTTAGTCTGAGGACACGATTTCCTGTCTAACTTGGTAACTTTATCCATACGGGTTTCAACAGCTTTTGAATTTTCCATCCTGAATCGCTCTAAGATCTTTTGTATATAGGTTACTTGAGACAAGCCTAAAAAATTTCTTAGGACGATCCCTGATGATTTTTACCCCAAGGATAAAGTTGGCTTCACCGAGGTCTTTCATCTCAAAGTTCGAGAATAGTCAATCTTTAGTCAATGTCAACAATTGCATGTCATTACCAGCTAACAGGATATCGTCTACAAATAGAGATAGTATCAGAAAAGATCTTCCAGACCGTTTTAAGTATACACAATGATCTTCTTCACTCATCGTGAATCCAAAAGTGGTGATGGCCAAGTAGAACCTCATGTACCACTGTCTTGAAGATTGCTTCAGCCCATACATAGATTTCAACAATTTACAGACTTTCTTTGGATACTTTTTGTCCACATAACCCATGGGCTTTTGCATGTATATCTCTTCATCCAAGTCACCATTTAAGAATGCGGTCTTTACATCCATCTGATATAACTCTAAGTCTAAACTTGCGACAATGGACAAGATCATGCAGATTGAGGAGAACTTTACAACAGGTGAAAAGGTCTCCTCATAGTCAACGCCTTCTCGTTGTATAAAACCTTTAGCAACTAATCGTGTTTTATACTTGTCCACTGTATCATCTGCTTTTTTTTATCTTTAGTACCCATTTGTTACCTATCGCTTTGCGATTGGAAGGCAGATCAACAAGTTCTCAGACTTTATTCTTCTCCATGGAAGCAATCTCTTCGTCCATAGCATTTACCCAATCGGCCGAGTTAGAAGATAATAATGCATCCTGATACGAATCAGGTTCATCATCATCATCTGCATCGCAAGAGAATGTTTGCCCTTCAATATCGAAATATCTTCGGGGAATCAATCCTCTTTCGCTTCGACGTAACTCAGGAGCCTGCTGAGATGTCCTCCCACTGTCCTAACGAACTATAGGAGTATTATCGTCTTGTGAAGTAGAATTCCCACTCTCATGAGATACATCGGGTATTTCAAAAAGTTGGATTGGAACCTTTTGATTCATTCGGCTTAGGTATCTATCTTCAATGAAGGTCACGTCTCGGGATTCTATCTCAATCCATCGTCCATGGTCCTCATAAACTAGAACGTATCCCTTTGAATGCATAGGGTATCTTATGAATACGCATTCAATGGTTTTACTATGAAGTTTACCTCTATGCGGAGTAGGTAGCAAAATATATCCCAAAGATCCCCAAGGGATTAGGTTGGTTAGAGAAAGAATCCTCCCAGACCACATCTCATATGGAGTCTTAAGAATTGATTTGGATTAGACTCTATTTAGGACGTAGACGGCTGTTAACAGTGCGTCTCCCCAGAATGTAGTAGAGAGATTGGCTTGAGCCATCATTGATCTAACCATGTCCAATAGTGTCCTATTCCTTCTTCGCCTTCTTGCGAGCTTTGGACCGTTTATTGTTAGCTTTCCGCTTATGGGTCTCTGCTACAAAGGCCTTGGTCAAACCTGGCTGAATTGCATTCATTTCAACCTCACGTACCAAGTGACCAAAAAAGTCTCTGAACGTAGTGATAGAATCAGTATGGTTCAGAATTATTTTTATTTGGGCCCAAGATTCAGGCAAGGAATGGTGCATGACTATAATCTTCTGATTTTCAGTCAATTTACACCCAACATTCCTAAGGGCACCTATCATTTGCTCCATCTTACGGATATGATCTTTAATGGGGCAGCCGACGGGCATCTTATACTCCTGGAATTCCAATTCCATTGCCCTAACTCTTGCATCTGACTTTTGCGTATAGGCATCTGTCAGTGCTTCCTAGATTTCCTTAGCGGTTTCATGCACTTCATACGTAGGTATGAGTTCTTTGTGCATAGTGCTAAGAAGGACGTTACGGGCTGAACGATTTTATTTTCGCCACTTATTATAGCGAGTCATCGCAACCCTATGTTCTTATAAATTCTCGTTTTCAGCCAAGATGGGTCTGTCTTGAACTACATCGAGTGTGTGAGATATGTTGTCCTCGTCCAAAAGGCATCGCACCGCACGGGACCAGTCTTTGTAGTTGTTGCCGTCGAAATGTTGTCCTTTCAGCTGTTTAGCGATTAACGCTTTGGTGGCCATCTCTACATTACATGAGTATCACTACTTAGCTATGATCTAATATATTGACACTAATCATCAGCATTTCTATGTGTTATACAAATTATCAGAATATAAAACTAGTCAACACATCTTAACGAGATCTGAAAGTCCACATACCCGAATGGGTGGTGTAGAACAATCAAGTTCTCAATTTAAGATGAAATTGGTACTTTTATAAAATTATGATTGTATAACATGCAACCTTCCATTTCAAGGTTGCATGCATCATTTGGTGGAGGAGAATAAACTCCCACTCAGGTTATGCACAACCTTTTTTTTTTTTTTTAGGGAGGATTCTAGCACTATTTTTTGTAATTTCTAATGAAAAATGTAGGGGGCTAAGATCTAATCACATCAAGCCGAATATATTCATGCATATTTACATCATCATCCGAAAAGAAAAATCAAGCGTTAAGATATCAAGAGAGTATAATCTTCACCTGTGATCATGACCATTAGTGATGGATCCGATCATTACCTTTAATGATCATTGTTGATGATGGATCCTTTCATCAACAATGATCATCATAGTTGATAATCGTTTCGATCACTAATGAGTTTTAGATCAACAGTGAAGAAGTTATAATAAAGGAAACATGAATTCAACAAATATCTGCATTTTTCTTTCAACAGATACACTCATGTGGAATTAGGGAAATGCGGAAGGTGAGCCCTCAAGATCTGACGGTCTACACGATATTGGGACCCTCACAAAGCAGAAGGATGGTGTTCCAACGGCCCGTCTATCTACTACTGGAGCAGATGGAACTATTCGCACCTCTGATCCTACGGTATATGGTGGCCCCAGATTGCGATCTATGGATCAGATCGTCCTAAGGACAAGCCAAGATGGACAGACTATAGCGCACTCTATTTCTCTCTGTATACTCTCGGTGTTTCGTATGATTCGATGCGTTCCATGAGAGAAGCGCACTTCTTTTTATAACAGAGGAAGGAGAGTTTGGGTGGGATTGGGATAAGGCCACATCATCCGGTCTTATCCCTATCTCCTATCATAAATCAAATTAAAAGTTGAATTTGAAATATAACAAAAGAGGAAAAAGACCGGAAGAAGCCAAAACTCGTGGGACCCATCCACTAGTGATTGCTCACCAGTGGGCCCCACTGGCCTACCTCCAACATCTCCCACTCAATCACATTGTGGGATAGGCACAAAAATTTGTCCAACTAACTTGCCTTATAACAATCAAATACCAAAACATCACGATCAAAAGAATCAAAGGTGTGAGACCAACTGGATCACCATAATCTTCTCACAGGTGCTTAAGTACTAAGTGACCACTTAACTAGTACTCAATAACTCAAGCTTTGTAATGCTTGTCCTAGTCCACATGACCACACCGGATGGAGTTAACTCCCGATCTGGAGTACTCGGCCAACATACGCACTTATCCAACTTATCGAGTTATTCTGAAAACTTGATTTTTAACAAATTTCGACTAAAACCAATTCAAAGCAATACTTATATATATATATATATATATATATATATATATATATATATATATATATATATATATATACTTTTTAAGAAAAATATTATTTGCAAAAAGTCTAATAAAAACAACTCGATACTGCCGGCGGATAAGCCTTCAAGTGCGTATTAATAGTTCTAGAAACTTGGTGTAGCTGTCACGGGATCTTCCCCACGCAGATGTGTAATTTGGAGTTAATCAAGCCGCTTTTCTAGCGTAACTGAGTCTGGTCAATCAAGGACTTTTCGTCATTGCACACTAAAGTAGCGACACTCAATCTCATCCTCATATACACAAAAGGAGGGTAGCTAAGGACACAAGGAGTCACCTACGGGACTGGCTACTCGCACGTTGCAATGATTAGACCGAATCAAAGCAATCTGTAGGTAAAAGGTCCCAGCACGTGACTACAATCCACGTCGTAAAGTAGACAATACTAGGTGTATGTCGGGTCTACAATACGCAAGTTATTCTACATGAGGTATGACTTATCTCATAACCTTATAACCTGGCTTTAATTTCAGGCCATAACATTGACCACATGTAAAGGAATGGTGCAATTATGTTATTCGACTTTATCAGTCTCATCTACAATCTTTATAAGATTGTAGGCGGATACAACTCACTCATATCATCATCCTTTATTATTCACAATAAAGGGAAGTTCATACCTCAATGCATAAACATAGCCCCAAATGTACCTCTCTTGTACATTTAAGGTTGGTCAACCCGTGCGAGTGGGTGACCGGTCTGCCAACAAAAATAGAAATCTTACATGATCTCAAGGTAAATGCTAATGATCTTCTTACCTAGTTTATATTAGTGTTCAATACTGAATAAACGGAATGTATTATTCATTAAAGAAAGATCAAAGGTTCTACAAAACAAGTACATCAATCAAGTTTTCCTCAATCCCATCTGCCTGACGTGAACCTGAAATAGATCTCTAGCTATAGATTTTGTCATGGGATCAGCCATCATCTCCTTGGTAGGAATGTAGCCGAGGGCGACCTTTTTATCTCTCACTTGATCACGGACGTAATGATACTTGATCTCAATATGCTTAGATTTCTGGTAGTATTTAGGGTCCTTTGCCAAGTCAATGGCAGAAGTATTGTCAATCTTCAGCGATATAGGCTGACGAATACTCGGTACAACACCCAGACTCAATAGAAATCTACGAACCCATACACACTCCTGAACTGCAACACAACATGCAATGTACTCGGCCTCCATAGATGAAAGAGTTGTGAATGTCTGTTTCTTACTCGACCATGAGATAGCTCCTCCTCCGAGTAAGAATACATATCCTGAAGTAGACTTTCCTTCGTCGGCGTCATTACCGAAAGCAACATCAGAATATCCTTTGAGCTCGAGGCTTGTGCCTTTATAATACAACATTAGGTCTTTTGTTCCTCTGAGATAGCGGAATATACGTTTGACGGCTTGCCAATGAGACTGTCCCGGGTTACTCTGATAACGGCTAACTATGCCAACTGCATAGCTAATATCCGGTCTAGTGCAAAGCATAACATACATTAAGCTCCCTATCAACGCTTGCATAAGGTAATCGAGAACATAGCCAATTTCTCGGCTTGACTGGGACACGATTTCTGTCCTAACTTGGTAGCTTTATCCATAGGGGTTTCAACAAATTTTTGAATTTTCCATCCCGAACATTTGTAAGATCTTTTGTATATAGGTTGCTTGAGACAAGCCTAAAAATTTCTTAGGGCGATCCCTGATGATTTTTACCCCAAGGATAAAGTTGGCTTCACCGAGGTCTTTCATCTCAAAGTTCGAGAATAGCCAATCTTTAGTCAATGTCAACAATTGCATGTCATTACTAGCTAACAGGATATCGTTTACATATAGAGATAGTATCAGAAAAGATCTTCCAGACCGTTTTAGGTATACACAATGATCTTCTTCACTCATTGTGAATCCAAAAGTGGTGATGGCCAAGTGGAACCTCATGTACCACTGTCTTGAAGATTGCTTCAGCCCATAGACAGATTTCAACAATTTGCAGACTTTCTTTGGATACTTTTTGTCCACATAACCCATGGGCTGTTGCATGTATATCTTTTCATCCAAGACACCATTTAAGAATGCGGTCTTTACATCCATCTGATATAACTCTAAGTTTAAACTTGCAACAATGGACAAGATCATGCGGATTGATGAGAACTTTGCAACAGGTGAAAAGGTCTCCTCGTAATCAACGCCTTCTTGTTGTGTAAAACCTTTAGCAACTAATCGTACTTTATACTTGTCCACTGTACCATCTGCCTTTCTTTTAATATTTAGTACCCATTTGTTACCTATCGCTTTGCGATTGGAAGGCAGATCAACAAGTTTCCAGACTTTATTCTTCTCCATAGAAGCGATCTCTTCATCCATAGCATTCACCCAATCGGCCGAGTTAGAAGATAATAATGCATCCTGATAAGAATCAGGTTCATCATCATCAACTGCAACGTAAGAGAATGTTTGCCCCTCAATATCGAAGTATCTTTGGAGAATCAATCCTCTTTCACTTCGACGTAACTCAAGAGCCTGCTGAGATATCCTCCCACTGTCCTAACGAACTATAGGAGTATCATCGTCTTGTGAAACAGAATTCTCACTCTCCTGAGATACATCGGATATTTCAAAAAGTTGTATTGGAACCTTTTATTTCATTCGGCTTGGGTATCTATCTTCAACGAAGGTCACGTCTCGGGATTCTATCTCAATCCATCGTCCATGGTCCTCATAAACTAGAACGTATCTCTTTGAATACATAGGATACCTTATAAACACTCATTCAATGGTTTTACTATCAAGTTTACCTCTATGCGGAGTAGGCAGCAAAACATATCTCAAAGATCCCCAAGGGCGTAGGTTGGCTAGAGAAGGAATCCTCCCAGACCACATCTCATATGGAGTCTTAGGAATTGATTTGGATGGGACTCTATTTAGGATGTAGACGGCTGTTAACAGTGCGTCTCCCCATAATGTGGTAGAGAGATTGGCTTGAGCCATCATCGATCTAACCATGTCCAATAATGTCATATTCCTTCTCTCTGCAACATCATTTTGCTGTAGTGTGTAAGCCATTGTGTACTGCCGAACAATGCCAACATTTTCGCAATATGATTTAAACGTTTCAGACGTATACTCGCCACCTCTATCAGATCGAAGGATTTTAATCTTTTTCTCAAGCTGGTTTTCCACCTCAGCTTTGTATTTAAGAAAACAATCAAAAGCCTCAGATTTGTGTGAGATGAGATACACATATCCATAGCGCGAGTAATCGTCAATGAAAGTGACAAAGTATTGACATCCGTTTCTGGCATGTACATTAAAGGGTCCACAGATATCTGAATGGATTATCTCTAGTGTGCCCTTTGACCTAGCCGCTTTGGGAAATGGTTTCTTCAAAGTCTTCCCGGACACACAATGTTCACAAAATGGCAAATCAACTTTAGATAAGGAGTCTAACAGACCAGAACATACTAGTCTTGTCATACGATCCTTTCCAATGTGACCTAACTTCACGTGCCATTTTTGAGATTCAGATACTACAGTTTCATTCGACATAGCAAACAAAGCAATAGATGCATTATCACATTCTACGTCTAGAATAAATAAATCTGAAATTAAATTACCCCATGCAAAGATGAGGTTATTCTGTCTTAAAGAAACTCTTGTCTCGGAAAATCGAATATCAAAACCATCAGCTAATAATCTAGAAATAGAAATTAAATTCCGACGCATCCCCAGTACATATAAAATATCACGGAGTATTATTGTTTGCCCTATGCGCGTACGTAGATGGAAAACACCAATCCCTTGTACGTCTTCAACAGCGTTATTGTCCATGTACAGCTTGTAACTCCCCTTGGCTACAGGCCGGAATTCCTCGAGTCCTCGACGACTACTTGTCACGTGCTTTATTGCGCTTGAATCCAAAATCCACTCGTTAGATATAGTATCAACGGAAAGGATTTCATAACAAACGCCTACATATAAAGTATCTAGTGACTGAGAAATTACCATCTTTTTATGGGCGCACTGTCGAGCATAATGGCCGAAATTTTCACAGACAAAGCAGACTACATTTGTCTTTTTCTGCTTCTTATTTCCGTTCCCTTTCTTGAGATTTAGAGCAGATGTTGTGGTCTTCTATTCTTGGTTATTCTTCTTCGACTTCTTGCGAGCTTTGGACCATTTATTGTTAGCTTTCCGCTTGTGGGTTTCTGCTACAAAGGCCTTGGCCAAACCTGGCTGAATAGCATTCATTTCAACCTCATATACCAAGTGGCCACAAAAGTCTCTGAACGTAGTGATAGAATCAGTATGGTTCAGAATTCTTTTGATTTGAGCCCAAGATTCAGGCAAGGAACGGTGCATGGCTAGAATCTTCTGATTTTCGGTCAATTTACACCCAACATTCCTAAGGGCACCTATCATTTGCTCCATCTTACGGATATGATCTTTAATGGGGCAGCCGACGGGCATCTTATACTCCTGGAATTCCAATTCCATTGCCCTAACTCTTACATCTGACTTCTACGCATGGACATCTGTCAGTGCTTCCCAGATTCCCTTAGCGGTTTCATGCACTTCATACGTAGGTATGAGTTCTTTGTGCATGGTGCTAAGAAGGACATTACGGGCTGAACGATTTTGTTTTCGCCACTAATTGTAGCGAGTCATCGCAACCCTATGTTCTTGTAAATTCTCATTTTCAACCAAGATGGGTTCCTCTTGAACTACATCGAGTGTGTGAGATATGTCGTCCTCGTCCAGAAGGCATCGCACCGCACGGGACCGGTCTTCATAGTTGTTGCCGTCGAAATGTTGTCCTTTCAGTGGTATCAGAAGATTATGGTGATAATACATTCCATCTTACGGTTGGACAAATTTTTGTGCCTATCCCACAATGTGATTGAGTGGGAGATGTTGGACGTAGGCCAGTGGAGCCCACTGGTGAGCAATCACTAGTGGGTGGGTCCCACGAGTTTTGGCTTCTTCCGGCCTTTTTCCTCTTCTGTTATATTTCAAATTCAACTTTGAATTTGATTTATGATAGGAGATAGGGATAAGACCGGATGATGTGGCCTTATCCCAATCCCACCCAAACTCTCCTTCGTCTGTTATAAAAAGGAGTGCGCTTCTCTCATGGAACGCATTGAATTCATACGAAACACCGAGAATATACATAGAGAAATAGAGTGCGCTATAGTCTGTCCATCTTAGCTTGTCCTTGGGACGATCTGATCCGTAGATCGCAATCCGAGGCCACTATATACCGTAGGATCAGAGGTTTGAATAGTTCCATCTGCTCTAGTAGTAGATAGGCGGGCCGTGGGACTCACCCACTAGTGATTGCTCACCAGTGGGCCCCACTGGCCTACGTCCAACAGGCCCAACTTCTGAATGACATGGATCTTGTGACTTGTGCTACATTGCCATGTGTGAGGGTAGGATTCTACATCCTAATCATATCCTACATTTCCAACCAAATAACCATAGTAGGGGCTCTTCCCACATAGTAAAGCTGCAACTACTTACACTCTGCTTTTCTAGAGCAGGGGAGGTTCTTCCTGAAGCATGAAGCAATTCTACAAAAAAGGAAAAATAAATTAATCTATCATTCAGTAGAAATCAAAACAGGCGAAGTCAGACGCAGCTCTTTGCAGTTCAAACACAGAACAGAAGTAGAGATGGGAGTGGATCTTACGAGCTGTTTTCAGTAGATGAAAAACTGGCAACCAAATTCCTGCAAGTGATTGGAGATGACAGTCAATACAAGAAAAATAACTTAAGGATGGAAATCTATCATATGAAAACATGGAAAATGAGTGTACTTACACATTCCCTTGCTGGCAATAGGATGGTGGAGGCGGACCAGTAAAATAATTGTTAGAGATATCCCTGCAAAGCAGATTGACAAATCAACATGATGCATTTCTTTATGTAAGAAATATTAGCCGCCATGGGAGTTCTAAAAAGGACTTCAGCAGTCTTGCAAGCCAATAAAAGATACAGAAAGATGTTATAGCAAAATGATATGCTGATGAAAGATTTTTGTGATCTGTACATACAAGCGTGCCATGCTTCTCAGTATCCACTCAGGTATGTCTCCAGTCAACTAATTGTTAGTAAGATACGTATATCAGATAACAATATCATATCTTATAATTGTAAAAGCATCCAAAGCATGACCATGAAAGGTAGGAATGAAACCCAAAATGAAACAAAACAATCTGTTATTAAGCATCTAGTTAGAACGTAAATATAAAAAGTCTAAAGAAATGTGCGCCTCCTCACATAAAACTTATTGAAGACAACAGCTCGAAGTTTTTGGGAATTTTTCCAGTCAAGTTGTTAAAGCTTAGGTCTCTGCAAGAGAAAATAACATAAGAACAAACATTAGGCCCAATCATCTTCATAACAGTTGCAATGTTTTGAAATTGGGATTTTTGCACCTAAAACACATGGTCAGCATTGGATAGAGAAGAAATTCATGAAACCCGTGTATTTATTAAAGGCCCGTCCAAAGTAACTTACAGGGTATTTAGATTCTTCATGTTGTCTGCAATAAATGGTGGGATTTCATCAGAGATCAAGCAGTTTCTTAGTATCCTGATGCATTGAGCCAAGCAATGTAATTCATAAAACGAACAAAACAACAGACCATTGCCACGGTTATACCAAGGAGAGTGAGAAGTATATTCCTTCAACTCACAGTATCTTCATGTCTTTCATATTCTGCAATGGAGGGAAGCCCATGCTCAATCCCTTCAAGTCAGATATCCTCCTGTAAATTGAGATGTGTCAGACCTAATAACTTATTCATATTATTATGCTTCCATAGCCCATAAGTAATCTTATGAAATGCTGCTGAACAGTTTATACAGTTCAAAATAAATGCCAAAAGTCCTCTCACAGTTCTGTTAAATTTTTCAAGAGAGCAATGTTAGCAGGAAACGGTCCCTCCATAGACGTGCCTTGCATATCTCTGCAATGGGTTAAAATCACAGTAGTGTAAATGATTTTTTTATAGAAGCTGCTTTTATGTTATGTAGAGAGTAATGTAGTCCTTACAATCTTTGGATTTATGTCCAGTTCCCAATGAAATCAGGAATCTTCACGGAGATGGGATTCCCATCAATTGTACTGAAAATAGGCATCGAAGTTAGACCTCTAACATTTAAAAACTAAATAAATAAAATAAAAGACAATCCCAATACGTAGAATCGACGTACAACATAGTCAAATTTGTCAGCTTGAGAAACGTCGCAGGCAATGGTCCTGTGAAGTTATTTGCAGAAGCAAGACTGCTCAAATAAACAAGATCGCATGTCAGATTTCATTAGTGAATGCCTGATGGTTTAGGCTAATAACCCAGAGTATAGCATATCCACAAACATCCAAAGTATCAAACAGAAGCTGGCGATTAATGGGATCAAACCATATGCTAGGAGCTGTGGGACCTACTCAAGTATGGATGCAACTCAAGCAGCTAGTGGACCCCACAATCACATGGTGGTGAATAGTGCATGTGCTGAATCCTCAATAAAGAGTACATGCGGCAAAATTTCACATGTATATGCTGTCGCGTGATCATTATGCACTATCAATATCATCTCCCCTGCGATTTAGAAACTTCACACCAATCACGATTAGAATTTGGGAAAAAAGTATCCCATGGGTGTTTTTGGATGCTCAGTTGAACTGAATTTCAATTCATTCATTTCACCCGAAATGAGGAACTGGCAAACAGTGGTGGGCAAACATACCAATTGAAGTGATTGGTGGGCAAACATACCAATTGAAGTGATTTTCTATTCATTCATTTCATCCTAATGTGATTCTTTTTCCCTACTTTGGTAATACAGCAGGACAAAGTTTGTACTACTGAGTTACCAAAAGTAGGAAGAAAGGGTGCAGCTAGAAAATTTGAATCAAGGCAGTAAAACATAATATCATATCCAAAAGATAATCATGAAAATGAGAATTGGGTGATTACTCAGAAACAAAGAAAAGGAAGTGGCAGAGAGGAGAATCTTACAATCTCTCCTAGCTGCCCAAATTACCAAGCTCTGGAGGGAGAGGTCCATCGATCTCGTTATCTTCAATGATCCTGTGAAATTCTGATTTACATAAATGATCGCAACTAACTAAATGCAGCTCATCTGCCAAATCTAATGAAAGTTCCAAATGGCGTACAGTATCTTGAGTGTCGAGATGTTTCCGAGCTCCTTTGGAATTCTTCCAGAGATACGATTTCCATAACAGACCTGCAATATTCAAACAATTTCAGTTATGCCTCTTGAGAGAGAGAGAGAGAGAGAGAGAGAGAGAGAGAGAGAGTTAGAATGGTTTCATCCCACATCTGCTCATTTCCTCTGTAAAGAAATGAATGAGTTGCAGTTCAGTTCAACGGAGCAGCCAAATGCACAAGAGAAATGAATTGCAATTCAGTTCAATTGTGGAGCCAAATGCACAAGATGAATGAATTGCAGTTCAGTTCAATTGAGAAGCCATACACCCAAGAAATGAATGAATAGCAGTTCAGTTCAATTGAGAGAGAGAGAGAGAGAGAGAGAGAGAGAGAGAGAGGGCATAGAAGCTTGCTTGCAGATGCTATTAGAACAGAACAGAAGGGCTTACAAATTGACTAGAGGGAGTGAAGCCCACGTGGCAGGGATCGAGCCGTTGAGATAGTTGCGACTGACGTCCCTGTTGGACAAAAGCAGCGTTGTCAGCGAGGCAAAGTCCAAAAGGGGTAGTGAAACCGTGTACGACGTCGTGTATGACGCTTCATACGCAGGCACTCGGCATTTGTAAGTGAATCTTACTGTAACTCAAATTAAACCAACTAAACTGTGGGACATACCATCGCTAGTACACACTCCAAAAATGAAATTAGTCCAACAATCCTATCATCTGATTCGATCAAATGGCCGGCCAAACATTTCAGATATGTAGAATAAATTCATTTTTCAGCAACGCGGGCCAAATAGTTTGTGGACACTTGTTTATTGAAATAGGACCCTTGGATGTTATATATATTAAAACTGTCCAATAAATGTCCACTAATATGATTGTTAGCTAATTAAACTTCTCTCATATGCTCAATCAAAGTGATTTGTGAGGGATGAGCAATCTGGACCGTCAACATTGGTGCTTAGACCTCTCCAGTATGTTTCATATGGATTGTTAATTTCAAATTTCAATAAACCATTAATAAAATGGTTTAAGATCAACCCATTAGAGTGATTTCAGAGGGATGGGCAATCAAAGGTTGGATCCACTTAATGGATGGTCTACATCAATATTTAGAATTATGTACTTCACTCAATAGGAACCGCTCATTTTACCGAACCACTAATGAGATTGTTAGGATTGTTAATCGAATTAACTTAAGAGGGATAAGCAATGAAAAGGTGGATCCTACATGAAGGACATACTATATCAATGCTTAGATCTCTCTAGTATGCTTGATTGCCCATTTCACCAGATCACTAATCGGATGGTTAGGATCATCCGATCAAAATGATTTGAGAAGGGTGTCAAATCAAAGGTTGGGCCCATGTGATGAAGGTTTATATCAATGGTTAGACCTTTCCTAACATAATCAATAGAAAATCCATTTCAATATGTAGAATATATCCATTTTTCAGACAACGGGTTTGAACACAAATAGATTTTCACGCCCATTTGTAGTAGCTCAACCAAATATGTACGTTGGACCAAAAAATCACAAACGAGGTAAACTGCATATGTGTGTAAGGAGTCCGGATGCAATGCAAATATTTCTGTGTCAAGCCAAATGCACAAATCAACATGTGGGGAACTATGATGTTTTAATGAAATCCAATCCATCCATCACTTGCACCACATCCTATTCTCCTTAGATATTAAAAACACAGGTCAATCCACAATTCACGTGGGCCATACCATATTAAATCATGACCAAATGTTCTAAAATCACATACAGTGACCCACCTGAATTTTGAAAATGGCCTGGTTTGTTTCTGTGTCCATTAATCCTGGTCAAATGCATCTTCGAAATGGCTTAGATGGAATATACAAAAGAGAGTGGGGCCCGCATACAATCTGAAAGGTTTTTTTATGGTGGGTGTCCCCATCCCAACTGTTCCCTTTAGTAGGGCCCACCTGAGTTTTGGATCAGCTCAATTTTTTGGATCCATAGAGAAAGATTGGGAGTGCAAATGATGAACGAATTGGCTGACATTAAAACATTATGGTGGACCTCACAAGTCCATTTGCACATTAAAGTTGAAACGTTATGTAATTGGATTCCAAACACTTTAACATGTAAAGCATTTGCATACGTAAATTGTTTGCAGAAAAACGTGATGGATTCCTAAGGAGAAGAATACAATTTGTGGCAATTTTAATCTGCGTGGTCCACTACTGTTAATGGTCCAGATCATGTAAAAAAGATTGGACGGCAGAGATGGATCTGTTAGAATTTCTCAGTTGGCTCAAACACCGAATTGTGAAAAGAAGCTCATTACTTCGGAAATTCCATAAATCTCATGACAATGACAATCATGTCATCAGATTCCCATTCAAACATATAATCCTATATGCCCATTAGTCCATAACCGCTACTTAAACTTCATATACCAACAAGACATCTAATGTGCACAAAATCACTTACAGATGTCCCAGGAAGGTTAGATTAGCAAATTCTTCGGGTAGAATTCCAGTTAGGCTCTGACCCTTCAGTTCTCTGAAATTTCAAAAGAAAATTGAAATTTAAAAAGAAAAAAAAAAAAAAAAAAAAAAATCAAATTACACTATGAGGGGATGCTAGTAAAAGGCCATACACCCTAACAACATGGCAAACGGTTGAGTTGCAGTTGCATGAAACGTTGTTTCGGTAGGAGGCCGTCGAGTTCGTGACCCACGAGCTTGTTCCGTTGCAAGGATCTACGTTGAAATCCCAATCTGTCTTCCTTAACTTGTTTGAGATTGCTTGAAGCGCTTCAACTATTTCACAGCACGCAGCGTCAGATACATTCTTCTATTCTCTTAATTGCATGAAAACTGTAACTTCGCTATTTAGTGGGGCCCGCTTGTATCTTGCAGGACCCACTTCCTAGATTTACCATGGTGCTTCACATCACATCATGTCTTTATTTATTTATCCTGTAAAGATAAATGAGTTCTTGGAACCTCAATATGATAAGAACATTTTTTTTTTTAATCTTTTTTTTCAAGTTTTTACACGTGGAGCCATGGTTGTGTGACCATATCACTGGTCTGTAGATGGACCATGCCCTAAAAATCTTTGGCTTGCAAATAGACGGACAAGAAGAAACTACTTTGGGATCTCTGTAGACGATCTCAACCACTCGCCTATAAATGGATGATTCAAGCATAGAGCATGGGCCCACATTCAACAAGTAGAACTTTCCAGATGGAATGGTTAGGATCCTCTGGTTGGAGCGATGGTCTCGTACTACATGGGTTTTCCTGGTGGAGACACTCGGGAACATTGGGACACAGCTGACCACCAAAATCTCTAGGTTTGTTCTGGAGTGCAGTGCATCTTTCTGGTTGATGAATACCTGTTTGAAGATGAGTGGACTGGGAATCTAAACCCTTCATCTGAGCTGGTTTATTGCTAGATTAGCCCTGACTGCACCTCTCCCTGATTGCCAGAAGGGAGAGGTTGATTTATCGAGTGATAGGCCCCAAGTACTATAAGTGATTTGAAAACATGAAAAATCTACTAGACTCGAGCTTTAGCAATGACATGAAGGCATGTTTGCAAATACAAAACATGAGGGAATGATTCAAGATCTTCTGCCTAAAAAATGAGATAAATTCACTTTTCAGGTGGGCCACAAAGTCTAAAGTTAAAAACTTTTTTCTTTAGCCATTCTTTTTTCTTTTTTAATATGTTGTGGCCCACCCGAGGTGTGAAATGGCAAGATTTTTTTATGCCAGAAGGTCTATAGAGTGTACATCAGATCCCACACGTTCAAACTATGACACATGCATTTTAGTGTGCATGTGTGCGCGCGGCTCTCAGACCCCGTGCGGAATTAGAAAATCTCGTTGACCCTTGGGCCAGAGTTTGAACTTTTTTGCATTTGACAAGTACAAGCCCGGACCCTTTACCCCACTAGTAATTTCATAGAATGATGTTTGCATGTGGGACCCTTAAGAGGGGTGTCCCCATACATTTTCACAGATTTTCTTTCGTCTTTTATGACCTTTTCTTTCTTTCTTTTTTTCCATTTCTCTTTTTTCAAGTTGGATATCTCTAACGTCTGGCCTCTAGATTGCCTTGGTTTTGCTGTTGTTGAAGAAACTGTTTATAAGAACTCTCACAGTTTAGCATGGTTTTTCGACTGGCGACTGGTTCTGACCCGTTCAGCTGCAACTATTATCAGGGTAAACCAGCCCTACTCGCTGAGTCTAAGGGTAAATTTGGAGAGACAGCTAAGGCTGTCAATGGGTTGGTTCTAGGCTTAGTAACTGGGCAGCCCTAAGGGCCCAACCTGACCAGTTAAAAATCCACACCCGGCCGCCCTGACCCATTGCCAGGCCAAGGGCACTGTGCGCGGATTGTCTGCAACTCGACTGTAGGAAGCTAGGTGGGGCCCACTGTGATGTTTGTGAGAAATCCACCCTGCTCATCTGTTTTTCCAGCTCATGCTAGGACATGAGCCCTAAAAATAGGCAGATCCACAACTCAAGTGGGCCACAAGACAGGAAACTGTGAAGATTGAATGCCTACTATTGAAACATTTGCGGGCCATAGAAGTTTTGTGTCATGCAATACTTCTATGCTTTCAGCTTATCCCAGTGGAAACATCTTATGAAGGGTTTGGATGGCATATAAAAACTAAGGTGGACCCATGAAAGATTTCAACTGTAACCATTTCCCTCCCCACTTTTTACTGTGTGTGGCCCACTTGAGTTTTGGTTCTGCCTCACTTTTGGGCTCATGTGCTAACATCAAAGCGGATGGACCGGTGAATTTTTCACAAACATCAAGGCATAGTGCCGGTATGACTAGTTCACAGCCGAAACCGAGTTACTCGCCCGAGTCAGATACGACTCAGCCGAGTCATCAAAGCATACTATTCTATCTAATTTTTCGTTGTAGATACCATTTCCTATTATTTCCTGCACTTTAAACTCTGGAATTTAAAATGACAAAAATTTATGACGTTCGGTGTACATAATGGCACTCCCAACCGTCCAATTAAATAAGAGAAATACTTTGGTACTCTGGCAGAGCGTGATGTATGATACGCAGGCACTTAGAAATTAGAAAGAAATGCAAACGTAAGTGAAACTAACCAGTCCTAAGTGCCTTTTGAGATCCCTTTTGAGATGTACCGATAACAAAAAATTATCTAACTATCTGGTGAACACTCCTTCAACTGCTAAAAATGGAAAATATCAAGTGTCCACCAATCAGAGGTTAGGATCATCCAACCAATCTAATTTTGGGATACTGACTTAGGGACAACGGTTAACACAATTTAATCGGTTTAATTTGAGTTCATGTATGCCGTGTGTACAATTACTGAGCGCCTGCATATCAAGCGTCGTGCTCTGCCAGAGTATCAAATAACTGACTTATCCCATTTCAACAAGGAGTTGACCATTTGGGTGTTCGCCCTCCACTCACATGGAGGTTCAAATCTCTGACAGCTAGGCTTAGCATCATCCGTGTGGTTTCATCGCCGTGGGCATTTACGCTAGGTCCCACAAGATAGACGATCTAGATTTAGTTATTTAGAAACTCGAGAAAGAAACTAAGTAAAATAAAAATAAAAAATAAAAAATAATGAAGAAAGAAAGAAAGAAAGAAAAGTAACGATATTTTTAGTCTAATAAATCTCAGAAAATCCTTCGACCAGCTTCGCAAGATTTTTTTTTTTGGGGGGGAGGGTTGATTTTTACTTCTATTATATTTTCCAAGAATTATGAAAAGATACTCGGGTAATTGTGGACCCGAAAGAGCTATTTCTTTTAAATACAACAGAAACAAATCCCATTTTGCAATATTTTTTTCAAATTTTCAGAGTAGAAATCTACGAATTTTAAAACCAAAATAATCGCACGAAGGCTACAGCAGTCGATTGAAGCATTGCATTTTTTTCAGCTTTCTCCTTCTACGAAAACTCGCAATTTGCGGAGATTTCGTATTTTAAATAATTTAAGAAATCAATCGATCCATCAAAAACAAAGATTTTGTAACCAGAGGTATGTTATCCAAGACAGATCATTTCGATTTTCCAGCCATTTAAAGATCTTTCCCACAAAAAATCAAAGAAAACTGCATCAATTTCACAAAAGATAAAAGGAAATAAAAAATGGAAAGTACCTTCTCCAGCAGCCAGCTGTTGAGCTTCAGATCCGAGCTCTACAATGTAATTCAAGACGAGAATAGGAAACAGAGCTGAAAAAACCTTCGACATCGCAGGAAGACCTGCTTTCATCTCTCTACTCCTCGTTTTAATATGTGAGCCCAATTGCGAGGACGTAGATTTCAGAAAGTTCTTGTGACTGGAAGCTAAGTGGGACCCACCGTAATGTTTGTAAGAAATCCACCCGTACATCGGTTTTGTCCGATCATCTTAAGTGGGCCTGTTTGGGAGCGTGGCTTTGGAACCCCCTGGATTCGCAACCCCAGGATTGGAAACCCCCTGAATTGGCAATCCCCCCGGTGTGTTTGGCACCCCGGAGTGTGAGTCAACTTTAATTCAAAAAAGCCTATAAATGGTATATTTATAGGGGTTTGAGTTTAATTACTAAATCAACTTTAATAACCCTAATTAGTGAGATATATAATTTTTGATACTATGGTTGTGATAAGCCCACTAAAATATATGCTTTGCCTGGAAATGATGAAATTCCAAGTCTCGGATGGACCGCAAGCACAAGATCATGTCTGAGTGACTAACCAACGATTTTTAATCGTTGCTTAAAATGGACAATGTTTGGACGGTGCTGGACAATGTTTGGACGGTGCTGATCTACATGAACAATGTTTGGACGGTGCTGATCATCATTAGTGAGCCATGTGCCCAATAGAATAATAGTGTACCGTGACATGCATTTACACCTGCAACTATTGAAATGATTTTAGGTGTAATCCAAGCTCTCACGGTGAGGGGATTGAACCCCTAGATTGGCAATTCCCAGTTGCTTTATGCTCCCAAACAACCAAGGGGATTTGAGATCCCCTCCAATTAAGGACATGGGACCAAAATTGAGGCATATTTAATTTTGAACTATTTCTGTTTTTGTTCACTTTGGTTTTATCTTCAGGTTAAACATACAGTAGTGGTCTGGTTCTTTGTACATCAAGTGCATTCTTGTGGCAAATTTATAAATGAGGGTGTCCTCCAGTGTCTGTGCAAGTAGGACAAATCAACTTTAATCCGAGTAATTTTTATTACTAGTCGATTTCAATAAATTTATCTTTTCCTTGAATTTCTTCCTTTTGCTTTATCTTCTTTTATTACAATTTCTTATGTCTAATTTTTCAAAATTATGAATTTACATATCCAAAACTCCAACAACCTTGAAGTTGAGCTTTTGACATGCGCGTGTGTAGCAATGGTAAACTACATCACTGAACTATTCAAAATTGAACCATTAGTAGGTACAAATAAAAACTCACATTTCATATACATACACTAAAAGTATTATAGTGTACTGTGATACTTTTTAATATGATCCAAACAAGGAATCGAATATAGCCTTAAACTTTCCAAGGTGGGATTGAGCTTTATCATCCCACCTCTACGTAGAGGGATCGAGGTTTGGCAAGAAAGAAAAGACCAAAAAGAATGTAATGGATAACCACAATTGCCAAAATTATATTTTGAATTCCCTTTCAAATGAATTATATGATGTTTATATATCGTGTTAGAGAGCCAAAGATATCTGATTTTGCATGGGTATACAAATACATTTTATAAGAAGTTGGTGCCAAAATTCATTTTGTATCTTCTCTTCTAAACTTTTTATAGAAGATGATATGACCGTCTCTGAACAAATACTTAGAGTATCAAAGTCCGGTGCATAGGCTTATATATGGACTGAAAATGGGGGATACTTTTCTTGGATGTGCTTTAATTTAAAAATTGTCTCATTCTTTAAAAAAATACAAAAATAAGATGAAACCTAAGAAAAGTGGAATGTTCATGGAAGATATTATCGTACACATCCGAATAAAAGAAGTGAACTGAATTTGAAATCAAAAGGAAAATGCTAATAGTACTACTTCAAATGCCAATTTGGCTTAAACAAATCTGGAGAACAAATAAATTAAAGGATCTTGTTCTCATTGTGAAAAACAAGTCACCTTATTAATCAATGTTGATACTTAAAATGAACCTGTTGTAGAAAACCATGCCACCGTGTTGAATAACATAGGCTCAAAATTTAAAAAGAGAAATCAATTAAAAAAATGCTTTCATTATAGTAAACCCGAGCACCATATTAAAAAGTGCAAATATAAGAAAATGACTACCAAGTCTCAAAGTAATCTCACAGAATAAGATGGATAGATGAAATAGCCATTATGGTATCTGAAGTAAACCTTGTCAATAATATGCATTGGGTGCTAGACAAAGGGGCTACACGTCAAATTTGTAAGGATCGAAGCAATTTTGCTTCTTATCAAATAGGAAGGGATGATCAAGTTTTTATGAAAAATGCTTGAATCTCCTCAGTAGTCGGGAAAAAAAAAAAAAGTGATTCTAAAACTCACTTATGGAAAGACCCTTGCACTGAATAAAGTCTGTAAATACTTGACATATCAGAAAAAATCTACTTTCTAATTCCCTCCTGAATAAACACTACCAGAAAACAGGGCATTGCCGACGGACTTGGGGTGGCTTTTGCTACGGCTAAAATCCGTCGGTAATGTCAAAGGCTAAAATCCGTCGGCGTAACCCAATAAGCCGTCGGCGCTCCACAGGTTTTGAATGGCGGACGTACAACCGTCCAGAGTTTTCTAATTTTGTGGTCCAAAAAAAAATTATTTCATGCTCATTTTTTGGGATCAATCCTAAAATAATGTGGAGAAATGGATTGACGGCGTGGATGAAACATATCCATCTTGGTGGTGCCCATAGAGCCCTCCCCTTTCCAAAGCTATGGTTACCGTTTTTTGTTCTGAAATAAAAAATGTGAGTTTTGTATAGAATGCAAAATAGTGGTGACTTGTTCATGAAAATAGTGGAATTGATATAGAGTTATCCATATCATTGAAATAAACCTTATAGTTGTAAATATTTAATATTTATAATTTTATTATATAATACAATCTTAACCATCCAGAAAATGGTCCCTCTTGCATGTACGGTTGCTAATAGAATGTTTGTTATAAACAGTGGTAAACGCGCACAATTTCGGAATTGAAAATTTTATATTACTTGGTGAATTCTAAAATTACAAGCGTCGTTGCCCCCCTTTTCCCATTTTCATTCTTCCTCCTTCGAGCGGCGTCTTCTTCCTTCGAGCGGCGTCGTCGAGCGGCGTCTTCTTCCTTCGAGCGGCGTCTTCTTCCATCAATCTTCCATTGTTGCGATAGGGTGTTGGGGTTCAGGTTGAACGTGCAGCGGCGAAATTCCAATTCCACTGCCATACTCAACTGAAGGCCCGAGGTACGGTAGACATTTTGTATCACAGACATCAATCTTCCATTGTTGTGATAGGGTGTTGGGATTGGAAAACTATTTAGGCGAAAATCCAATTTTCGTCTGTGCTGAGAGGTCATTTGGCCCTATTTTGGTGTTTGGATGGTCTGAAGGGTTGGTTTGGATTGGGTCGGGCGTTTTTGGGATGCGGGTTTTGGGGTTTTCAGTTTCGGGTTAGGGTTCGGGCTGAGGCTTCGGTTCCTGGTTAGGGTCCAAGCCGAGGTTTTGGCTCCGGGTTGGGATTCATATACAGATCGACATTTGGTTGAATGGCATATCATTTCATGCATATGCTGTTTGTTTGTGTAGCTTGTAGTTTTGTATTCAAGCAAAATCAATGCCTGCACCCATATTTCCCATGGAGAAAAAGAATTACTCAGGTTGTGTAAGCCTCGGTGATATGCAATTTCATGGGTTCCATCCCAGCATATATACCACATACATGCATGTTCATTTATTCATTATGAATGCATGCATTGACACATGCTTTTTGGTGATGTAGAAGATTAATTTATTTGATGTTCCTTCACAAAAATTCTGACTGGATATTTACCTCTTTATACTGATATCGACAGGCCCCCCTCATAATGCATCCACCTCCTTTTCTGCTGTTGGTATTAGAAATGCTGTGCACAGAAATGCTGTGCTACTTCCCTACTATTTAGGGCTGCCCTGTTTGGTAGATGCCTAAACATGAGTTCATCACATTTTAGTTAATTGTGTTTATGTATTAGAGGTCATATTGCTTTTTGGGTGAGGCCTTGTTTAGCAAACACCTAAAAAATGAGTTCATCTCATTTCAGCTGACAGTAATTATGTATTGGAGATAATGATTGTTGTTAACTAAAATGAGAGCAACACATTTTATATTAGAGGTCAATACCTACAATACATAATTACTGTCAGTGTCAGCTAAATTGAGAAGAATTCATGTTTAGGTGTCTACCAAACAGGGTCTTTAGGATTAAAATAATCATGATAACCAACAACAAGATCTCTAATGTGTAATTACTGTTTAACTAAAATGAGATGATCCCATTTTTAGGCATCTACCAAACGGGCCTTTAACGTGTTCCAGGAAATGATACTTGAAATACCAAATGGGTGTTGAGGCAGGGGTTTCAGCCCCTGTTTTTAATTTTTTCATTTCCTTATCTTGCGAACACAACACACAATCATGATTTTTGAATGGAGGACTTTACTCCACAATTGAAATGGCCGTAATGGCTGTTTATGGGATTGAATGTTGGGCTTTCATTCTATGTTGGGCTTTCATTCTATGGAGGACTTTACTCCACAATTGCTGGAAGGTTTGATACTGCACCAATGTTTTTTTATTGGAATTATGTTGAGAACTTGCAAGTCTTGATAGAGAAACCTTTATGGCTACATATTCCTTTTCTACTGTTCTTTCTGATAAGCAACAACTTCATCAAAAGGGTCCTTGACTAAAGGATATGTATGGTATCCTAGAATCTTCAGTTTGCACATTGGGGCCAATTTTTGGGTGATCCAAACCAATGACCTGATGGGCCTCAGTGGATGGACCACGTATTTAAAATCTCGTTGATGGGACGATCCCAACTCAATCAATTAGTGGCCTGCAAATGGACAATTATGAAAGAAGTACATCTACAGTGCACATTTATTTGAAGATTAGATGCTTTGGATATTCCAATTTGGGATCTTTTGGGTTTGACATCTACTGTGGTTCCAACAGATAGTTGTCTGTAGTGTGCTGCTCACCACTGGCCCCACTTGTACAAACTGAAACAACAAGGATACTAAGAAATATGAATATCCTTGGGTCGAGATCACAATCCCTCTTATTTAAATAAAAGAAAGATATGAGAATGAAATGCCCGAACATGCATTTATTGTAAAGGTATAATAATCGAATAGGAAGGTCTGGACCTTGTATTATTATTATTTATTTATTTAATAATTTTTATGCACTGCACTTCAGAGTTGGCAAAAGCTGGTGGCTAGTCTGGACATAAATAGGATGAAGGGTGGTATAGTAGTTGGGTATTGATTTGCTGTCCTTGTGAACATTCTTAACTACTACAATATGCACGTAAGTGTTCTTATAGTGAAAGTGCAAAAAAAATAAATAATAAATTTTTTTAAAAGGTAATATTAAAAAAAAAAAAAAAAAAAAAGAAAGAAGAAGAAGAAAAAAAGTAAAGTAAAGAAGTAAAATTCTCTGCAATCTTTAGATAGTCTTATTAGTAGCCTGTTTGTTTGCTTTTAATGCTTCAATCAGGTTAGTGTAAAACAAGCACCCCAAAAATCAGGTGGATCCAACTATCAAGTGGGGTACGCAATAGAAAACAACAACCAACCACCCTAAAAGCACTACATTCATATAGGGGACATTTAATGGTTGAATTGAGTTGATTTTTGAGCTTCATGGTGGGCTAACCTACTGCAGTTGTGCCTTAGAAAACTAATAGTATTAGACCTAAATTAATAAGCAATATGCATTTATCTTTTTAATTAATCTTTTTGCAACATGTTTATAAGTGTTTAAGAGTATAACCTCTGATGCTCTTGGTTTTCTCTTTAAAGATGAATGGAGGAATGTTCTATAGGAGTTATTTTTTAACCACTTGTATTATTATTATTATTATTTTTAAATGTTTTTCTAAATGATTTTTGGATTCTTAATGCAAGTAGTAAAAGCTTTCACAATTCGTCTGCAACTTCATCGTTAGAGGCTTAGAGATGCCCTTTCTATGACTTGATATTGGTTTTTCTTTTTGCAATTTATCATTTTTAACTATTATTTGGCTTTATCAACCTATTCAAGGTTTCAGAGTATTACATCCTATTTTTGTTTAAGGCCTTTTGTTTTAAGGTGTCTAAGATGTAGTGGTTTTCTTTCTTCTTCTTTTTTATTTTTTCCAGGGGTTGTCGGTTGGATTGCTTAGGCAAGCTACATACACAATAACACAACTTGGGTCATTTAGGTGAAGCTCTTACACATGAAGTACAAATATATTAGACTGTGTATGATGTTTTTGAGATAAATAGGTTTTCTGTACTTATTTATAGTTATGCTTAAAAAACTGTTGAAATAATTGATTGTGTTTCACTATAACCCATTTCTTCTTAGATGTTCCGTCATGATACAATTACAATTAGTATTTATGCCACCTAGTGGTTTACAATGTATCCCCCCCGTTTAGGAATTTATATTAAACAAGTATATTCATTTGACTGAAAATGCTTGTTCTTTATGGATTCCTAAATTGTCCAATTTTGAGACAGTTCAGTACCATACCATGTACTTAGGTTGTCATCATTTTCAGTTTACATGTAGTTGGAAATTTGGTAGTGTCTCCTATATTTTCTTCGGATATGTGGTTCTTTACTAATTAGTTTCCTCTATCCATTTGTAATGGATTACATGTGGCAACTAGTTGGTATTGAATTTTACATATATCTGGAGAATATGGGGAGGTGTCACCAAATTTCGACTTCGCATGTAAATCAGTATGAGGACAAGACATGGTATGTTACCGAATGGGATAGAGACAATTAGCACTGTAGATAGAGACAATTAGCTCATCTAAGTAGAAGCAAGTATGATCAGTAATTTATTGATATGCACAAAAAGATAGGGAGAGTGCAAACTTCTTTTCTAACTTGAGAAGATAACAGAAATATGTATTCTTTTAAATGCTCTTATGACTAGTATTTATTCTATGATTGTATTTCCTTTAGCTCACAAAAAGAAATCATCCCTAATTCTTTTCTTTTAGCAAAGTGGTCAACTTATTTCAAATATTAACGATGCATTCTGACAATGCAATGGATTATGTGGTGCATTAAATGCTTCCATAGAATGCTAAATGCCTCTTTAATCAAATCAACCATGTATTTGTGATGTTTTGATATAGATGGAATTGAAAGATGGTGCTTGTTTTGTTTCAGGAATATAATCCTATTTGTTAGAAGTCCTCTTCTCTTGCTGCAGATAAGAACTTGCTTCATCAGGTATAATTTGTATTAATTCAACTCGTAACTCCTCAGAACCGGCTCTGCCGTAAGATTTTACGGTGCATGACGGTTCCCAGTAGGTTAAGTTGCAAGTTGTTACATAAAGTTGGTTGGATATCTTTTATTTTTATAAATGTTGTCAATAGTTAGTTGGATGATGAATTAGGTGTATAAACATGTGCCTACCTACAGTCTTGCTTAATTTATATTTATATTTCTTCATTTATATTCTTTTGTATTAATTCAACTTGTAACTCCTCAGAACCCGCTCTGCCGTAAGATATTACGGTGCATGACGGTTCCCAGTAGGTTAAGTTGCAAGTTGTTACATAAAGTTGGTTGGATATCTTTTATTTTTATAAATGTTGTCAATAGTTAGTTGGATGATGAATTAGGTGTATAAACGTGTGCTACCTACGGTGGTATCCAATGGACTCTAGGGAGTGGATTACTCTACATTACCCGGACCCACAATTTATAGATGGTATGATGAGCTTTGTGAAGTTCGTAAAAGAACATCTTCCTGGTAGAGAAACCATTCATTGTCCATGTACCAGATGCAGATGTTTACGTTTACCCCTGTCGATGATGTGGTGATAGATCTGATTAAATATGGATTTAATCCAACATATAGGGTGTGGAACATGCACGGTGAGCCTGAATCACCTAAGTGTACCGGACATACTTCTCACCAGTATGATAGTGTGGCAGACATAAATAACATTGTGAATGCAATTGTTGAAGACCTCGGTTGTAATAACCTGGATCAAGTTATTCAAGATGAACCCAATGTAGCCCCTGAAGCTGAAGACATTGTTGGAGATGCTTCAACCAATGAGTTTGAAGCAAATGTACGAGATGCAATGACTGAGCTCTATCCTGGTTGTCAGAAATTCACCGTGCTAACTTTCATTGTACAACTTTTTAAATTAAAGGTGAACCATGGATGGAGTGAACAAAGCTTTACGGATCTTCTTCAACTACTCCAGAATGTCTTGCCATCCGGTAATAAGACCCCAACTAATACCTACCAAGCGAAGAAGATCATTACAAAGTTGGGTCTTGATTACCAAAAGATTCATGCATGTCCAAATGACTGCATGTTATATTGGAGAGAGCATGAGACGAAGATGAGTTGTCCAAACTGTGGTACTTCTAGGTACAAGATCCATGTTGATTCTAAGTTGAAACGAGCTAAAGTACCTGCTAAGGTGCTAAGGTATTTTCCATTAACACCAAGGCTACAAAGAATGTACAGTGTGCCATGGGTGGCAAAGGAGATGACCTGGCACTCAACCGGAAAAATGCAGAGTGGAAAGATGGGGCATCCGGTGGACTCCAGCACATGGAAGTTTCTTGACAACAAGTATAAGGATTTTTCAGCAGAGTCTCGCAATGTTCGATTGGGTCTAGCTACAGATGGGTTTAACCCCTTTGGCACTTTCAGCACGTCATACAGTTCCTGGCCTGTTATGTGTGTGACGTATAACCTTCCACCAAAGTTATGTATGAAACCGCAATTTACTATGCTCACTTTGCTCATTGAGGGACCACGACAGCCCGGGAAGGATATTGATGTTTATTTGGAGCCATTGATTGCTGAGTTACAAGACTTGTGGCGGAAAGGGATCACGACATTCGACGCATACCATGGAAACATGTTCAACATGCGTGCCATCTTGTTGTGGACAATTCATGACTTTCCCGCATATGGTAATGTTTCTGGTTGTAGAACTAAGGGTAAGTATGGTTGTCCTGCATGTGGTCCCCACACAGATTCCTTGCGATTACACCATGGAAAGAAACACGTTTATATGGGTCACAGACGGTGGTTGCCTCTAAATGATAAGGCCAGAAAAGATACAAGTGCAGGCACCTTCAATAAAAAGTTGGAGTTGCGACCACAACCAATTCGTCTGACTGGGATTGAGGTGGAAAGCATTATTTCGAAACTAAATGTGCAGTGGGGCAAGATCGGAAAGAGGAAACAAAGTGGTACAAAAGGAGGACGGGAAGAAAATGATGATGCAGAATCAACATGCTTCTTGAAGCGATCCATATTATACGATCTGGAGTACTGGAAGGACATTCCCGTACGTCATAACCTTGATGTTATGCACATTGAGAAGAATGTATGTGAAATCCTTATTGCATTGATGTTGAACACAACGGGCAAAACCAAGGATGACGCTAACGCACGTAGAGACTTGAAGCGGCTAGGAATTAAGAAGCGTTTATGGCTAGAACATACTGATGGCAAGGTGATCCAAAAACGAGGTCCTTTCTTCCTTCGAAAAGAAGAAAAAAAACTTTTCATCCAGACTTTACGTGAGCTTCGTGTTCCGATTGGTTTTAGTGGGAATTGGAAGAACATCGTAAAGGAAGATAGTGTCGATTTAAAGGGAATGAAGTCTCATGATTACCACGTATTGATGCAACATCTGCTTCCAATTTTGATCCAACATGCATTCAGGGATAGTAAGCCTATGCGCACTATAATTAGAAGCTTTAGTACATTTTTCAATGCCCTATGCTCGCGAACCATAGATATTGAAATGTTAATGGCTCTCGAGAAGGGCATGGCTAGGACTTTATGTGAGCTCGAGATTACATGCCCTCCTTCAATTTTTGTTGTGATGA
Organism: Magnolia changhungtana; assembly: GCA_030180095.1. Lineage (NCBI taxonomy): Eukaryota > Viridiplantae > Streptophyta > Magnoliopsida > Magnoliales > Magnoliaceae > Magnolia > Magnolia changhungtana. Next base: position 3,977,210 of record JASAUF010000396.1, on the reverse strand, counting down.
TGCATCTGCCTATCCACTTGGCTTACGAGGCTCGCGTATGTGGTCCTGTCTACTATCGATGGATGTATCCATTTGAAAGGTATGATATGATTTTAATCTGAATAAATCGATCCAACATCTGCAATTACATTTTCTAATGTGTCGTTAACTCTTTTAGGTTCATGAAGACGTTTAAGGCGTACGTCCGCAATATGACACGACCTGAAGGTTGTATAGCAGAACGATACATTCAAGAGGAGACACTTATATACTGCAACCAGTATAGAGGGAAAAATAACACAAGCCTCTTGGAGAAACTGGAAAAGCGGTTAGACGGATCAATTTCATTCATGCCGAAGTTGCAAGATATTGTCGACGACTTCGATGTTGATGTGGTTGGCCCAGTTGGCCCTGGTCAAAGTGTCGTTTTAGAAGGTATTGAGTACGAACAGGCTCGCACCTGGGTACTAAAGAGTCATCCTAACTATGAGACATGGCAAGGGTACGAACTGGACTTAGCTTGTATGTATGTCTTCTTCATTTATTTTTTTTAAATTTCAAATTTGATTCAACAGCCTTGTAACAACATTTATGAAAAAAATTGTCAATTTTGTAACAACCTTCTTAACTTGTAGGAAATATGCAAATTTCTTAAAGCATCGCAATGTAGTTGCTGGGACCAGGACTAAGGTGGCGAGTGATGATGAGTTCATACCTTGGTTGAAGAAACAACTAGACTTGAATGAATCAAGTAATGAAGTCTTCAGAGATATAGTTAGGGGACCAAAGGCTTTTGCGATGCAGTACAATAAGTATTGTATCAATGGTTTCCTCTTCGTCACCAAGGAATACGAAGAGAATAAAATGAACCAGAACAGTGGGGTTAGCACAGAGAGTATGACCACCTTCCGATCTAGTGCTAAGGATAAGAATCCAGTGGATGAATCCGTACCTTATTACGGAGTCCTCCGCAAAATCATCCAACTGGAGTACCGAGAAGGGTACAAGCCAGTCCTACTAAAGTGTGATTGGGTGAAGGTGACGCACCAAGGTGTTTCTTTCGATGCGGTAGGGAATTTGAGACTAGTGAATTTGTCTAATCTTCTCAGTTCAGACCAAATGGGTGATGAGCCATTTATTCTTGCGGAGCATGCCGTGCAGGTTTTCTATTCTAGAGATCCAAAAAATCCTGATTGGCATGTGGTCTTGGAGGTTCCAAGAAAGATTTTCGTTGAAGATGAGACAAGCCTTTTATCAGAAACACGGGTTGTAACTGAGGCTGAAGTAGGACCTGATCTCACCGAAGTAGACATGGGTGGCGAGTTGTTATTCAATGACATTGAAGATATTTGTGTGGTTGTTGAAAAGAAAAAGAAAAGAAAGAGAGCAGGGAAAAAAACCTGATTTGTTGGTTATATTATGCATGTAACGAAACGATTTTGATTTATGCCATTTTTGATTTTTCCATTATCATATTAATGTGATAGAAAAAATTTACGAATTAATTTACTTGTCTCTTTATTATACTTGGTACTTTGCTATTTAGATAGAAATTTTTATAGTAATTACGTTACAAATTAGATCTTGAAGATGGATCTAGAGGCAGAGCCGCTCGGGGATGCATCCCATAAAGATACTAGGGGTAATAACATAGCTCTCGTTAGCTGTTTAGATTTAAAATTTCTTTTAAAATGATCTTTCACTTAAAGACTGTGTCATTTGGCGCAGAGCCGCTAGGTGATGCAGCCCTTGAAGATGCAGCCCCTGAAGATGCTAGAGGTAATAAGTTAGCCTTCCGTAATTGTTTAGATTTAAAATTTCTTTTCTAGTGGCGATGATGAAACACGTGTGTAGCTATTTTTCTTTTTATGCCAGGGGTAATAACATAGCTCTCGTTAGCTGTTTAGATTTAACATTTCTTTTAAATGATCTTTCACTCGAGGCAGAGTCATTCGGCATAGAGAGCTAGGGGATGCACTCAAAGATGCACCCCGAAGATGCTAGAGGTAATAAGATAACCTTCCTGAATTGTCTAGATTTAAAATATCTTTTATATTGGCGATGATGAAACATGTGTAGCTATTTTTCTTTTTATGCAGGCAGGTCGTCATCTTCATCGTCTAGGAAGAGAGGTCCTACGCGAGGTTCAGAATTACATGAGAAGACTTCATTGAAAAGGGTCATTGGGATTAATGAATTTGGACAACCAAATATAGGGGATGCAAATCATATCGCATTCAATTCAAGCATTGGTGTTCTCACCGTGCACACATTCCGATCACCTACACAGACTTTCGGTTGGTGCCTCCACAGTACATTCAGAGGGTCAGTGATATCCTGGCGTGTAGTTATGAATTTCAGGATAACCAAGAAGCATGGCCACAATACGTTCGTGATCGCTGTAAGGCTGCTTGGAGAAATTTCAAGAACAATTTGCATACAAAGTATATTAAGGACAAGGATTCTGCAGTTGTGAAATCGTATCCCGCTCCTATTGGTGTCCCTATTGAAGATTGGATGAGCTTCGTGGATTATTGCAATACTGATAAATTCAAGGAATCAAGTGTAAGAAATGCATCCAATCGGGCCAAACAAGTTGGCCCTTCTACACTTGGTCGGCGTAGCATGGCTGCCACACGTCATGAGATGGTACATGTCTTAAAATAACATAGCTCTACTTTATTTATGATGATTATTTCAATTTATTAGTTGTTTAATTCCATTATTTATGTGTTTTTGCATGGATGTTATGGGGAAAAGGCAATTGAGAGGAATCTTACTACTGATGCTGAGGTTGGTAGGGCTGAGGTGTACATCCGAGCGCATACAACTAAGGATAACAAAGTGCAGTTTCCAGAAACCTTTGTAAGTGCAACCCTCGTACATCCTTTCATTATCCATGTGAATTTTAAATGCTTCTTTCCCGCACTATAATTTTTCTTTTGGATGTTGTCATAGGAAAAAATAAAATTGATTCAAAGTAGTAATCCTGCATCTCGGATGACCAGTGTAGATGATGCCCTTACACAGGTATATATGCATGTCCTTCAAATACTTGAGTTTATTTAGACTTATGCATTCTTTGATAAATCTAATTGCAATTCTGTTTACAGTCAATTGGGAGTGATAGTAGAGGGCGCATGCGGGGGATAGGTGGAAATGTAGGCAAGATTACATTGAAGAAGACAATGCCTATTGTACATAAGCTCGATGCAGTGTCGCGGGAACGAGATAAGTTGGTAGATGAATTAGATGAAATGAAGAAAGGCCTGGGAGATCTCCGCCAGGAGTTTCATTGCTTTGTAGATAAGCAAGGGGAACAAAGGGATGTGGCTCCACCGACAATTCCTCCATTTAAATCTAGTCATGCATCGTCGGTATGTATGCGTTTCTCTTATACTAATTTAAGCTTATGATTATATGCACCTCCATTTAAAAATACTAATGACATGTTATATGTGAACATGTAGCCTGATTTGGTAAATCTTGGCAAGAGATGCGATCTCTGTGATTGGAAGAAACGGGTAATTGCTCGTGGTGAGGTGCATGCAGTGGATCCAAAAACCCATGTCCATGGAGCAGAATTGGGCGATGGAAATTTTAGTGTCGTCCTGATGGAGATTATAGCTCCGCAATCAGAGCTATGGAAGGAAGATGGTTATCATGATACGCTTGGAGAGGTCGGTGTAGGAGGATTTGTCGTCTGGCCCAAGCAATTTGTAACAATCTATCCATGATGTTTATGCATATTAGACATTACCTCTCCCGTCTTGTGCGGGGTGCTCTTGCCATGGACTATGTTGGCATAGGGGCAATTTTGTTGTGCTCCCTAGGGGTTTTATTTGTTGTTTTTGTATTTCATTTTCAGGTAGAAGGGGCGCCTCTTTCGGTGGCGAGTGCAAATAGAGTTATATGATAGGAGTGGTCCTCTTCCTTTTTGTAGGGACCCTCCTGAATGGCTGTAAATTTTTGTTTTTAAACTATATAGTAACATAGACGGATGCATGCATATTATGGAATCGAATGAATTTAACACTCACTTCAGATTACACCCACGTATGTTGAATGGAATGGATTTAACACCCACATTTATACATTGATATATTTGGTTGGCATTTCAATTTTCAACCTCCATTTGAGGAATTGAAAGATTTGTAATAATTTTCACTTCTTTAAGTGTAATTTGCACTTGAGAGAGAGAGAGAGAGAGAGAGAGAGAGAGAGAGAGCTGAAGGGAGTTTTCATCATCCATGGCAGCTGTTGCAGAGAATGCGCCACCAGCAGGTGTACAGAAATTTCACCTCAAACAGAGTACCATCTGCTGTAAGTTACTTCAAGGGTAAATGGTTTTACTTTGGCTATCTTAAAATCATTTAAATAGTAAGATGCTGATGCCAGAGGTACTCTTATTTGCAGGATCTGGTTTTGAGTGTTGCAGGATCATCTGCTGAAGCTACACTGGCTGGTTCTCACCCCAAAGGTACTCTTACATTTTTTTGATGCCTCGATTGCTAGGTACACATTTGGGACTGATCTGGTTTCCGTTGTTGCTGGTTGGTGTAGGTGTAGGTGTCACTTCAGGGGGAGTTAACCAGATAAGTTTATATTTTTCTTTTTGGTTGCATTTGAGTGTCTAATTACCTGCTTGCCATCTTTTCTTTTCTTCTTTCTTTCTTTCTTTTAATTGTAATTCTCTTTGACTGTTTTAGATCAATAAGGGACGTCCCCGTATTCAAGGAACAGTTTCAACATGACAATGACGGTAAGCTTAACTCTAAATATCACCTTTATAATCAGAATTTGTGCTCTTTATTGTCTGTAATCTAATTGCTATTTTTTTTTATATATAATTGACACCTTTTATCTCGGAATATGATCTATGAAGTACGAGTGTCGGAGCCAAGGATTTCGGAGTCCGAACTCATTCTTTTGAAAAATAGAAAAATGGGTTTATCAGTAAATATGGATTTTCTTGTTAAGAAGAAAATGGAAGATGGATTGAAAAATATAAAAGAGATTTTTTTGGCTGTCTCTCTTCATCACTAGAGTAATTCTAACCTTAGAGTATTGAAATCCTTGTCATGCTATTTGGGTTCTCTTTTTGCAGGTGCAAGCTGGTCTTTCTGCACTCGAAGATGCAATGGAGGTAGGATATGAAGATTTCAAAGTAATCAACCCAATTTCTCAAAATCTACAATTTTTTAATCGTAAGATTGATGTCAGCAGAATGTTTTCCTTCGAACAAGAGGTAGGCTAATCCCATATGCTTGTAAAAGGCAGCCCAACATACATTGCATCTTCCAATGAGCTGCTCCATTGCATCTAGGTCCAAACTCATTGGTTATTGCCTTTTATGTTTTTATACAGGTTTTTATGCAATGTGCATGACTTGTGAATGATAACAGCTGCACCAGTCGAACCATTATCACTTTTTTGTTTTTCTGCACTTGTTTTAAGTTAGAAACTGAAATTGAACGTTTTGGTTTCATGCATGTCAGTGGGTTCCTACAGGCCCTATATATGAGCCATATGTTGTATGAGACTGGAGACATTTTTTCAACAGAATTTCGGAAGTTTCTTCTTCCAGTGGTTGGAATATCTTAGAAGAGAGATACTCAGCTTTCCAGTGGTATGATGCCTGGAAGACATTGAAAGCCTTTCAACAGTCCCTTCTTTTGATATTTTTTCTTATAACGTGGAGTTGTCAGAGGGATTTTGCATATGAAATCTAATACGTTCAGTATTCATCAGTCTCTTCTTAATTTGGATTATGCACAGAGGTTTGAGAACGGTAGTTTGGTGGTAAGTCTTTTGCTTTATTTATTTATTTTTTAAAGATTTTTTTTTTTTTTTTTGGTGGAATTTGGGTTTGTAGGATGCTGATTATGCGGATAAGATGAATGGTTGGAGTTTTGTCTGGCTTTGTTGAATTATGCTTTTGATTATTAAATTCTGATGGTCTTGTTTGAAGCTTGTGACTGTAAAAGGTAGATGGACTTTGAATTCTGCATGTTTGTTCATCTTCACTTCCTTCCGGAAAGTGGGTTTAAGTCCTGCTTCTCCACATTCTACTGCAACCGAAGCACCTACAATGAAAAGCAGAATTTATACATGTTTTTGAATCTCTGAATTAAAAATCCCATGCTATTGAAGGTTGAATAGCACTGGCAGAACTCCATGGTTCTCTCTAACTTGGAGTTTTTGTTTTCCTTACAATTCAGGTGCTGCTGGTTATGATAATGGGTGCCTTCTCTCTCTCGCCTCTGGTTTTTGGATTTTCAAGTTCTCTGTTGTCTTTAAAAAAGAAGAAAAGGGTGAAAAGCTTTGATCATTTACACTCTGCTGTATCAAACACAGCATGGCGAAATCTGCATTATTGGTTGCCAGACTCTGTCTTTGTAAATAGTCAGGTAGGCACTGTCTTATTCTTTGGGGCTTCATGTTTCTTACTCTGGAAGTCAGATCTAATCTTGAGAAATTAGGCACTGGGATCACTTGTGTGTGGTCTGATTGGTCATAGATCGTACACGCATGCTAGTAACTTTCTCTAAGAGAGTTTAGATTCATGTCATTTTTCTTATTGTAACAGATGGATGGTACTTACTTGTTCAACTTAGAAGGCTTGATTCCCAAGCTCTGTCAACATTTGGGAAGTAATGCATTTGGGCTCTGACATTTTTCACCACTGCCATTTTATTATGTTCACATGACAACTAGTAAGCGTAATAGCTCAATGCTTATCCATTCTCTATATGTTGTTAGCTCTATGTCACTCACAGCTGAGAATCTTCTTAACAGATTGTGTTCATCGTGTTCACTCCATCGCTCATGTTCGCGAGTCTGGAGAAGATGAAGAGCCTCCTTCGCCACTGCCTCGGATTTTGTCATCAGTGAAGTTGATGGGTGAAGATGAAGAGCCTCGTTCGCCATTGCCTCGGATTTTGTCATCAGTGAAGTCCATTGATGAATCTACAGAAAACCAACCTGTAAGTCTCTCTCTTCTTTGAGTTCCTTCTTCATATATACTTGCACCACGGGTTGTCTTTTCAATACATATCAATGCAGAGTGCTTTATTCTTTTTGTTGCATTCCTATGATCTGCACCATGATTTCTTCATTGTGCAGTATGAATATCAATGTTTCTAGCTGTGGTTTTGAAGATTATTAAAATACCATTAGGCATTTTGGGATTCTCCTATCATATCTTGAAACTTCCCAAGGGTGATTCTTTTTTGAGGAACCTTTCTAAAGTTGTGGTGGGGATGTTTTAAGTTCCCAACCACATTCCCAAAGATTAACTTACTTGGGAAAGAACAGTGGCGATTTGCTGGTTTCTCAGGTTGGAGGACACTATGTCCTGGCCTAAAAATTGGCCAGTATACTCATCATGGAGGCCTCAAAAATTCATTGAACATAGAGCTTTGGTCATTTCTTTTCCCTCTAACCATCCACTTCTGCTGTACATTTATACTATGGATTAACCCATAAATCGATTGCAGATTAGCCATTTAACAGAAAGACACGGGTGTTGATGTCAGAAATCTGATGCAGATTAGCCATTTGAAGGATGAATGCACAGATATGATGCTGAAAAAATTAGCTTAGTCTTCCATGAGAAGAAAACAGAATAACCACGGGATGCATCTATCAAGTATATCAGAAAAAAAAAAAACCATAATTCACAACAAAGCATGAATCAAACAAAATAAACTTAAGAATACATAAATAAACAGAACGGCACAAGGATTGATGTCCTCTGAAATCTAATAGCAGTGAAAGAACAAATTACTGAGAAATCTGAAATTGTGTGCAATGATGAAACACTATTTTATGGAACTGGCACATATTAAAAAATGAAACCTGAAATTAAAGATATGCGGTTTTGCGACCGCGAGTAAAAATCATTGTAAAAGCACCAAGTTTCATCAAGTGCAAATGGACTGTTTAAATGGATGTTTACTAAAGTTCCATTAGATTTAGGCTAATCTTTCTTTCATCACTCTACAAACTAGAGCAATCAGGTGGTCCTAAACATCCATTACTTAACTCATCTTTAATGAACAATCTTGTCCACCAAATTCTACAAGCCACTGAATGGACTGTTTAAATTATGCCATCCAATCTGTTCATAAGCTCACACATACCTGGATGAAGCGAAAACGTACACAAATATTAGCTTCATAAAAAACTTTTATGGTCCTCATGTTGTTTTCAATGGTAGGTGTTTAATCTCCACCTTTTTTTGTGGTGCGGTCCACTTGATATCTGCTTTATTTTTCAACTCATGCTATAAAATGATCTCACAAAATGGATGCACAGTGTGGATATAACACATATACCATGGTGGACCAACACACTTGCCACACCACACAATCAGTGTCCCACCCATTGTTTCTGTTTCTTTTTCCTTTTTCAAAAGTAAATAGTGTTCTGTATGACTTTCTTCTTCTTTTAGAAGTAATAAGTGTTTTATGATTTTTTTTTTTTTTTTTGTTTCTCCTTTTACAAGTTTTTAAAAAATGGTCTATATGTTTGTTATTTTATTTTATTTTATTTTAAGTAAGAAGTAGTTTACATGCTGCTTTGGCAACTGATGGATGGAGTGGATCTCACAGGGAGATATAAGTGGGCCCCACTGATGGACAGAGTAGGAGTGACAAAGATATCAAAAGAACTCAAGGATAAATACTTCAATACTCTGGCAGAGTGTGATGGATGATACACAGGCACTTAGGAATGAATTACTTAAAGATTGTATATGTGGTATTGTAATTTAAATTAAACTGTCTAAATTATGTATACCAGTTTAGATGTATGATGAATAGAAAAAATTAGTCTTATTTGATCATTTGATTATTAGATTGGTGGACACTCAATGGACAGTTAAAAATGAAAAATATCCAATGATTTTTTTAAAGAAAAAAGTGTCCATGAATCAATACTTGGGATTATTCAACCAATTTGATTTTTGGACTATAAACCTAGCAACGGTAGGTCTTGCAATTTAGCCAGGTTTTTATTTGTTTATTTAACTATCAGATTGTTGGATGAAAAATATCTGATGGTATATTTTAAGAAACAAGTGTCCACAATTCAGAGGTTAGGATTGTTCAACCAATTTGTTATTATTATTATTATTTTTTTTTTTTCTGGACTACAACTTAGCAACTGTAAGTCTCACAATTTATCAGGTTTTGGTGAGCCCTCAATGGATGGTTAAAATTGAAAAATATCTAATCATCTTATTTCAAGAAAGAAGTGTCCAAGTGTCCACCAATCGAGGTTAGGATTGTTCAACCAATGTGATTTTTGGACTGTAACTTAGCAATCAGTAGGTTCCACAATTTAGCAAGATGAGTAAATAAATCCTCTTTTTATCAAGTAAACTGAGGTAGATAAATCCAAGATTCTGATCGACTTGCTTAAAAATCCAAACCAGTAGAGTTTACAAGGGGCAATAAAATGTAGGAATTTTTACCACACATGCACAGACAACCAAACAAAAGAGTAGAAAAGAGAAAACCAAAGAGACTTTTCTCTTGCAGGGAGTGTTGTATTATTATTACTTTTTTTTTAAAAAAAATTATTGTTTATGTTGCTTTCTTGATAGAAAATGCCAAAAAGGGCAAATGGGTCCCAGTTTGTTCACCAGCTGAGTTTTTCATCCATGAACTTGATGGCCAGAAACATCCAGATTGGAAGGATAATATTCACTAGAATCTCTAACCTCCTAGGCCTTTTTTTCTCTCAAAATAATTTCCTTTGGCACATGTCGGTTTGGTTTGCTGTTTTATTTGGGTTTTGTGATTTTGGTTGTGGAGGTTAACGGCAATTTGAATTTGGCAAACAAAAATTGGATCCCTTTAAGATATTTACATGCTGTTTGGATGCACTGCTAAATCGCAGATAAGGGTGACTTCAGATCGAACAATGCACGGTTGCATGGAGAAAGGAACCCATATTAAGTGGGATTCCATTTCTCTGGCTTTTCCTTGCCAAATCACTGGTAAGATGTACCGGAAGACATGACTTGCTTACATACTGTAATATTAATTGTAAGGACATGGAAGACATTACTTGCAAAAACATTAGCTCACTTTGTGAATGTGCCATTTGTCATTGCAGATGCAACAATGTTAACACAGGCAAGTTCATGTCTCATTTTCTCATTAGCTTCGTACATCTACAAAATCACTCTTTCAACTGTTTGTTGGCATTCTGATTTTTGTAGGATCGCATTTTATATGGTTTGACTCATTGTTGCGAACTCAGCTGGTTGACTTGGGACTCGCCCAAATCAACTCAGAACAGCCATATTCTGAGCTAAACTTCCATTTGCATTGACTTGGTATCACTTGGCTGGCTCATGTCAACAGAACTCAGCTGTCATTTGGTTTTCTACTTGAATATCCAAGGCTGAGGCACAGCACGTTGCATGACTTTCCCTGGTATTTTAGTGACTAGGCCTGGTTATTTGGTGACTTGGCCACATTCCAGCTCTCTCTCTCTCTCTCTCTCTCTCTCTCTGCCTAGTGCATTCTTATGGGACCTTTGTGAAACATTACACGTTTATATCTCTCTCATCTTCCATTTGAGGCATTTTGTGTCAGAATCAGTAAGAGTTTGAGTTCACTTTCTAGAAATGATGCTCATCTCCCATGGCGACTTTGCAGGGCTCGGCACCAACTGTCCAATAAGCAGCTGGGAACGGCGTCTTCTATACTGCATTCCAGTAAGCTGTTAAACTTTTTGTTAAATAGGAAAAGTTGAAATCCAGAATGTAAACCTTAATAGGCTGCTGCTACTCATTAACTGCACACATGGCAAGGAAACAAATAGAAATAAGCTCTTACTTTTATAGAAAAAGCTATGTTTTAATTAGAGATTGTTTTAATATATAAGCTCTTGCGTTCTGACGGAGTAGTTTGGGTAAAAGTACTGTGCTAGCGGAATGAATGACGATAATGGCAGTGAATGAAAATTTATTCTTTTATGGTTTCTTTGTTGGCTTCCTTATGTATGGTGCATGTGAGATATGCGGATGATATTTTCAAACTATAGCACGACGATATTGATGTGTTGGCTTCCAAATGCATTCTCTGATCTGAATAGTTGAATGTGAACTTTTTGTAAACTATACTGCATTCCAGTATGCTGTTAAACTTTTTGTTAAATAGGAAAAGTTGAAATCCAGGATGTAAACCTTAATAGGCTGCTGCTACTCATTAACTGCACACATGGCAAGGAAACAAATAGAAATAAGCTCTTACTTTTATAGAAAAAGCTATGTTTTAATTAGAGATTGTTTTAATATATAAGCTCTTGCGTTTACAGTAGTTTGGGTAAAAGTACTCATGCTAGCAGGAATGACGTAGATAATGGCAGTGAATGAAAATTTATTCTTTTATGGTTTCTTTGTTGGCTTCCTTATGTATGGTGCATGTGAGATATGTGGATGATATTTTCAAATTATAGCACGACGATATTGATGTGTTGGCTTCCAAATGCATTCTCTGATCTGAATAGTTGAATGTGGACTGCATTTCTAGATTTAAAGCCAAGGACTTCAAGAAAACCTCCACGGTCAAGCAGCATAAAAAACAGACTTAAATGATGTGGCATATGTCCAATCCAAATATTTGGAATTTCGATGATATATTTGATTTTGATTTCTTCCTTTTCTATTATGTAGACTTACCTTCTCAAATAGGTTGGTTCGTTCAAAGCTTTTGAGAAATGGGTATATCTAGTTTCGAATGTGTGCATTGATTAATGCACATCCATAACTAGATATACCAATTTCTCCAAAGCCCTAATGAACCAACTTATTTGAGAAGAAAAAGTCTACACAATAGAAAAGGAAGAAATTAAAATCAAATATATCATCTAAATTCTTAATTATTATTATTATTATTATATTTTTAAATTAATGAGAATCGCCGACGGTTTTTAACCGTCGAAAACGCCGACGGTTTTTAGCCTCCGAGAACACCGGCGGATTTTATCCGCCGACAACGCCGATGGGTTTTAGCCGCCGAAAACACCGACGGATTTCACCCGCCGATAACGCCGACGGGTTTTAGCCGCCGAGAACACCAACGGATTTCACCCGCCGATAACGCCGACGGGTTTTAGCCGCCGAGAACACCAACGGATTTCACCCGCCGACAACGCCGACGGGTTTTAGCCGCCGAAAACACCGACGGTTTTTATCCGTCGGCGAGCAACGCCGACGCACCCTTTGCCGACGGACCTTGCGACGGCTAAAACCCGTCGGTGAAGGTCATTGCCGACGGTTTTTAGCCGTCGGCGCTGCCCTTTTTTTTGGTAGTGAAAGTTGGGGTTAAATTGGTATTCGATTCAGAGAAGGTTATATTGTCCAAGAATGAAACATTTGTTGGGAAGGATTATTGTTGTAATGAATTATTTATATTAAATGTATCCTTTATTGATATTAATAGTATTATTTTCAATTTGTTAAGTCTTTTGAGTCACTCGATTTATGGCACAATAGATTAGGTCATGTAAATGGAAATGCTTTGAGAAGAATAAGAAAACTAAATCTTATACATGATTTTTCGAATCAAGAACTTAACAGAAATGAAGTATGTGTAGAATCTAAATTACATAAGAAATCATTTAAATCAATTTTTAGAAAATATGAAATTATGGAATTCATTTATAGTGGCTTAGGTTATTATAAGAATCACATGTTTAGAAATAGAAATGGACATTACTTTATTTTTACAGGTGACTTCTCTAAATATACTAGGGTATACCTACCAAGAAATAAATATGAAACTCTGAAATTCTTTATCAAGTATAAAATAAAAGTTGAAAACCACTTAAATAGAATAATTAAGAGACTTATAACAAATAGGGGAGGTGAATATGAATCCCACAGTTTAAAAAATTCTGTGAAAAGAATAGTATTATACATGAAATTACTGCACATGTATGCTTGAACAAAATGGTATAATGGAATGAAAATAAATAAATAAATATATATATATATATATAGAAATTTGGAAGAAATGATAAACATATGAATGTTGAATAACTCTAGTTTACCTTCTAACATATGGGAAAAAACTATATTTTCTATTTGTCATATTCTAAATAGAATACCTTATAAAATTACAAGTAAAATACCCTACAAATTATGAAAGAACACTCAACTAGTTATAAATATCTTACATTGTATGGGTGGTTAGCAAAAATAAGATTATCAGAAACTCAGAAAAGCAAGTTAGGACCGAAAATAACGGACTTCATTTTTATATGATACGCGGAAAATAGTCCAACATACAGATTCTTAGTTTTAAAATCTAGTGATAACATTTTGATATCTAAATACTATTATTGAGGTAAGAGACACAATCTTTAAAAATATTTTTCTAGTGAAAGTTTCAAATAAATTATAGAAATTAAAATTACAGGTATTGCCTCAATGAATAAGATCATAAATAATGAAAACATAGAAGAAATAGAACCTACGAAAAACGTAAGAGTTAAAAAAGAGACTAACTTAGGAGATGAATTTTATACTTATCTACTTGAGGATGATCCTTTAACATATACAGAAGCTATTAATTCACATGATGCATCCTTTTGGAAAGAAGTTATAAATGAAGAATTAAAATCTATTCGATCAAATAGAAAAGAATATGATTTTATTATGTCTAAATCTCATTATATTGAGAAATTGTTAAAAGAATTTAATCACTTTAATAACATACCTATTAGCACTCTTTATGACTATACCATATATCTAAAAAAGAACAAGGTAAAATTGTATCACAACTTAAATATTCAAGAATTATTGATAGTCTTATGTACCTGATAAATTGCACTGGACTTGATATATCTTATACAGTAAACGGATTGAGTATATATAATCATAACCCTAGTTATGGTCATTGAAATGTTTTATCTAAAGTACTAAGATATTTAAAGAGTACTATTACATATGGTAGACATTATATTGCTTTTCTCACTGTAATGGAAGGATACAGCGATACTAACTAGATTACAGATTTAAATAAAACAAAACCCAAAAGTGGATATATTTTTATTTTAGGTGAATGAGTTATCTCCTGAAAATCCACCAAACAAACTTGTATTACTTGATCCACTATGAAATTAGAGTTTGTTGTATAACTACTTTTTCAGAAAACACATGTCTGGCTCAACAAAAACTGTATATACAATTATAACCTTCTTCTCGATGTTAAAAGAAATATGTGTATGATTATAGGGGGATTAAGTTTCTCCACATCTCCTTCCATCTTACTAGGCTAAGATGGTTTAGCCTAAAAATTCAATGGTAGGGTAAGAACCATGTTACAATCCAGTAAAACAGGAGGAAGCGATCTACTGAATTACCAAATTTAGATATTGCCCCCCAAGCATTTCTGAATTTGGTTGCTCTTTAGTGCTCTCAACCGCAACTAAACCGTGTAAAGTATCTTTTATCAGAACTTTCCTTTTTCCATAAAATTTGGAGAGCTTTCTTCCAACAATTTTACTTTTACAAGGAGTTTATCGATCAAAAGATCATCATCTGAGATAATCAATCTTCATTGTCAAATGTTGGCTCTCTTTAGTTGACTTATGTGGATCTAGTTTCATAGTTAAAGCCACCATGTTGATGGTTATCGGATCATCTTCTGGCCTTGCAATCATCAGCATTAGCCATGATCGTATTGTCATTTTACGAAGCTTTTTATTTATAATGGTCAATTCTCTCCACCTAGCAACTTGTGTTGCCTATGCCAACCGCATTTATGGGTACGAATCATCCCTTTCGGCATAACTGGAAATATATGGTGACTAACACTTCTCCATATTCTTTCCTGGGTAGGAAGAGATTTAACCATCCTTTGTCCTAATATTAGAGCTGGTCGAGAGTGGTTAGTAGGGTACTGAAGTATTCTCTACTATCGAAAGGAATCTTTTTTTTTCATCTTTTTCTTAAGCCATAGTTTCGTTTGACCATTCGCTTAGATATTCGACTAAGGAAACTATTTGGTCGGCCAAATTGGCCTTGCGCATTGGTCACATAAGCATGGCAAATTAGCGACGATACTTTCAACGGTATTTTTGTGTTCGTAGACGCTCGCCATGTCATCTTGGGTCCCCTTTTGGATTGGCGTACCATATCCTAGTCATTACTAGACCCATGGTCAACTTCTGTTGTGGTCGAACTAATTTTTTGGGATTGATCGCAGCCATGTTAATCTCTATATTAGTTGAAAATGGATCAGTATCAATTAGCATAGCCTCTTTTTCTTTTTCAGAGAATTTTAATAATTATTCGTCAATGTTGTCTTGAATAACGTTCCTGAAAATAACACATTTATTAGTAGAATGATACTAAGTTTCATGCCACTTACAATACTCAGTTTTTTTCAACTCCTCTACCGTAGCTATTTTAATAAAATTTATGGCCATCATTATATCAAAGATCACATTAACTCAGGTAATATCAAATGTATATGGCCTTTGAGCATTCTGTGTGGCCGGTGTGGTCACTTCTGCATTGACCAATGCTAAAAAGGCAAATGACTGCTCAGCCACTACTTCGGCCATTGCCACACTGTAGTTAGGATCATAGTAATAGGTTACTGTGAATGAGTTTTTCTACCTAGTTCCCTCCTAAAGAAGAGATTCGTATCGGAATATCTTTTTAGTTACATCATAAAATTTGGCAAATCCCATCCCAATAAAGTTTTTGTAGAGTTTGAATTTAAGACCATCTTAGGCCAATTCTACAAATCCGGCATCGGTCGTGACTACTTTACATCGGCATTTTGTCCTTTTAAACCGAGCGATATAGTTTTCAACCGATTCTCCAGCTAATTGTCTGAAACAGACAAGGTTAGCCATAGAAATATCATTATCCCTGTAAAAGAACTAGGCATGAAATTTATCCTCCATTTCTTATCAGCTTTGAATGAAATTTGACAATAAATTAGAGTACCAAGAGAAAGCCACTACAGTTAAGGAATGACCAAACAATTATAGCAACTTATAATAATCATTATTAACTAATTCAGCACACTACATGGTAAATCAACCTATATATTTTATGGTTGATTGACCAATGTTATCTGTAAATAGTGAAAAATCCGTTCAGTAATTCTTTGGTAATGGATATTGCCGATCGATCCATTCAGAATAAGGTTTATGATAAACGGGAGTTGTGGTGCAGCCAAGAACTTGGCCTGCCACTTCTTGGACTAGTTGTAAATTTTGGTCACAGTCCACATGCCGAGGTTCGGTCATCAAAGGTGGCTTAAGGCCTACCAGATATTATTCCCCGTTATGAGAGATATTCCTAGGAAAAGGCTGCCCCCCCAGATATTCCCTAATTCCTGACATCAGGAACAAAATTCATTTTCTCTCATTCAAACTGTCTGACATCAATAGGCATAGGAACATTTCACACTTCCTGTATTGGAGCATGATGCATGTTCCATTATGAAAGAGGTGATGTTGGTACTGGCTGTGCTGGCGCCAAATTTCCAACATAACTAATCTCAATAGTTTGTTGAGGCAAGCACAGTCAGTTGAGACACTTTTTGTTTAGGCATTGTTTGCTAAGGCAAAGTGGGCAATCTTTCAGCGAAAATTGTCATCATCTGATTTAAGCTCTTAGTCTGACTAGCCATCCACATGTTGAAAGTTTCATCCTAAATTCGAGACTACTCGGCCTGAGCTCGTGACTACTCTGCAATATGTTGAATCCCCATTTGCATATTACATAACCCATCCGCCATTATCTCAAGAGGATCTGTACAAATAAAGATACCCTATCCGGGTTTGGCGGATTAAGATGTGGGTTTGGCTGAGGATTTAACAACTTAGGTGATAGTTGAACCTGTATTTACATCTATGGTACAGGAGGTTCATTAGCCCCAGAAGAATTATGAGTATTTCTTCAGCTCATATTTTATGAAACTAGTGCACCAGTATATATAATCAAATTATCGAGTCCCACCAGGCGTGCCAAAAATTGGTGGCACTCGGTTTGGTTCTAGTCGCGTGTGGTGTGTGCGAGCGTGCTAAAACCAATTGTGCAGCTCAATTTAAACTGAACAACTTAACCCCAAGCGCCAAGATAGGCAAATACGTCACACGTGAGCGTATATGACCAAGACCTGAGAAGATCATCCACCTATTCAACCACTCGTGATGAAATTGTAAGGTAATCAAGCGATATTCTGAGGGCGGGGTTCTTCCTCTGATGATGGATTACTCGTGGACTTTCATACAAAAGGACTGGTATACCAGTGCAATCGAACAAAAAATGAAATACTTAAAGTTGGAAGTAAGGAACGACTGCAAGAAGCCTTTCTGAAAGATGAACTTGTATTGAGAATGAAAATAGTACAACACAAAAGCATAGACTTGGATTACAACTAAAGATTATCACTACTCCTAGGATAGAGCTAACTATGACAAGGAAAAGGAAAGATAAATTTGATTGGTTTGTTGGATTGGTATAAGACATCTTGCTTTGCTAATCTTTTCGTTATTTATAGATTTCTTATTTACCATCTAAATGCTTCTTTCTTTATTCCAACGGTTATGACAATTGAATCATTGCCGCATTTGGTCTCCCATTGTCATGCCCCAAATTCGGAACCCGGGCACTACTACTTCCCAAGTCCCGAACTCAGGTCGGAGCAACTCCCTCACCACTTACTGGACTTGATGAACAGTTAGCAAAGTTCCCCATACCAAACCTAGCTCATGGCGGAGATTTTTTTTGTCATGTAGCAATTGTCCTATTTTGTAATAATTCTTATGTTATAGAAAGTGGGCTTGAGGCCCGCATGGGCCTAAGTCCAATGGGTCTAACATAATAAAGGTTGCATGTGTTAAAGGATACGCAATTTGGGCCTTACATTTGATGTATCGTATCTTACCACATGATAGAGGTCTCAAGGTCATCTGGAACAAATCACTTGGGTGGGGTTACTGGGTGCACTAGGGTGTGGTATATGGTCTATCAACGATGTAGATCGAGACACATGTACGCATGAGCGGTGTTACAAAAGACTAAGATCCCACACCCATGTCCTTTCATCTCTTCTTAACACGTGTCCTTCTAACTGGTCTTTTTCGCTCGACCATTTTCCATATCTTGAGCTTCTTAATCGCGCCTCGCCATCAGATGACGTGTCCATCCAACTTAGAACCAATTGTAATTATGTAAGAAGTGCGCCTATTCCTTCCCCCTGCAATGACACATGTCATTCCCTAATTAGTTATTCCAGGGATGGTCAAAAATAGGGTACAACAAATTTCAATAATTTATATCCTGAGTTGTTCTTTGGTATGAGATTCCTTGTACAAGTGGGAGAGATATAAGTTTTATATTCCCATTTTTCTTGTTTCTAGTGAAGAAAAAAGTTGTATGTTGTTGTTATGTAGAGTACATCTATTGTCGAATCACGTAAATCTCTGTTTTCGTCACTTGTATTTTCATTTGGCCCTTTGTCCTTTCGTGGTTTTGGCCTCACTTACATTAATCATGTGCGGGTGTTTTTCAGTAACAATTGGTATTAAAGCCAAAGGTTGAAAAGCCTTTTAGCATAAGATCAACATTAACGTTCATGTTCCAATTGTATTTCAGATGGCCAAAGTGAGTTCTGCCAAATTTTAGAGTAAAGTTCAATGGATTCAATTATGCATAGTGGAAATTGAAGAAAAACACGGTATTGGTGAAGGAAAGATGTGCAATTATGATAGAAGGAAAAGAAAATAAACGTATAGTGATAAAAGACAATGTATTTGAGAAGGAAAATCAGACAGCTATAGCGGATCTTCTTTTCGCACTAGATAATTCGATTTTGTTTAACGTGTTCGATCAAGCCACTACAAAAAAGGTTGTAGTACAAATTACGAAACTTATATGAAGAAAAATCGATATCAAATAAAAGATTTCTCCGCCAGTAATTGTACAACTTAAAGATGAAGGAATGGTCCTCTTTGCAGGAACACTTTAATGGATTTAATAATCTGATCACCAAATTGGCGGCGGTCGATGAGAAAAATGTAACACTTCTTCTTTGTTAGTTGCCAGATTTGTGGGATGCTTTGTTTATGAATCTCAACAACAATCCAAATCTCAATATGGAGTCAACAATATCCACATTGCTTACTGAAGAGTTTAACAGAAAAATGCATAGAGAATCCGTTGATGATGCTATAATGGTTATAGGAAGATCTATTGAAAATGGTACCGATAAGAAAGATCATATGAGATTCAAGTTGAAATGGCATGCAATAAGTGTTGGAATTACAGAAATAATGGTCACTTTAGCAAAAATTGTAGACTAAAAAAAGAAAATCTTAAAAGTTACAAGCTTGATTCACATTATCAGCATGAGATTCGAAGAGTTTCCAAAAAAAATTAATTGAGAGAGACAATTCATCTAAGAACGAGGAAGCATTGTCGGCGGTGATTACATGAGAGAATTTGAGCCATCAATGGATCTTAAATCTGCGCACTTCATTCCATATGACTCCACAAATATTATTTCTATACATATCAGTCATGTGATGACAGCATAGTTTACATGGGTGATGATAACAAATGTAAAATTGTGGGGATCGAATATGTCAAAATTACTATATTTAAATGTGTCACGTATACAGTTTCTAGTGTGCGGCACATATCGGACCTGTGGAAGAGTCTTGTCATTTGAAAGGTTTAATAAAAATGGTTATAAATTTTCTAGTGAAAAGAATCGATTGAAGATTATAAACGAGACGATGGTGGTAGCGAAATGAGAGTTAATGAGCGGTTTATATAATTTGATCGGAGATACCGTGGTTGACTATGTTATTGTTGGTAATGCAATGAAAGACTCTGCTACAATCTTTTTCAAGCAGTTGGACCACATAAGAAAGTAGGGACCAAATTTACTTCTTGATCGAAATTTACTTCCCACTTTAAAATTTATTAATTTAGATTTTTATAAGGGCTGTCTGTTTGAAAAGTTCCATAGAGCTCATTTTCACTCATCCAATACCATAAGTAATGATGTTTTAAATCTGATTGATTCTGATACTTAGGAAGCTCTAGTCAAATTTTTGAGAGGTTTTGTAAGACCCGTATCCTAGTTCATACTGTTCCGACGAATCCCGCGATCCTTTCCGTCGAAGTCCGGCCACCTGCGACGTATAATCAACGTTTGCGATCGATCCTAAGTCGTATCCTATAAATTCGAGTCAGTTTAATCTAAAACCTATATCATTGCACCCACACCGTCACAATAGTTCCAACGCCGCGACTCGCACAATGATCCGATACCCAAGCTGGAAGATGTGGGCCGGCGTTTATTTCAAAGAAACGCCGCGCATTTGCAATCCTAAGAGAATATCTACAACATGTCTCATCAATCAATCAATCAATCCATCAATCAATCATTTCATGTCAAGTACAAGCAACCCATGCTTTCTTTCTCCACAAGTTAAGTAACCACCAAAGTCAACCAATCCATCACCTCACCCATCACCCATCTCCCATCACTTCTCTTACAACCACCACAGCTCTCTCTCTCTTTTCCTTCACAATTCCAAGCAAGAACACCCACGTCTAAGCTCTTCCCATGGAGAGAAAAGTGCATGTGTGAGGCCCACCTTTCCATCCCAAGATCTCTCATCCTAGCCATCCATTTCTCATCTCCACCACCAAAGTGAAGCACAAGGAGATTGGTTTACCAACGGACCAAGAAGATCAAGTGGTGGGTGCTTCTATAGGCTAGATTTCTGTGTTTTTATGATGGGCCAAGTGAGGCCTACCGATCAATAGTATGGATTTCACTTTGGACCCTAAGATGTGGCCGATGGCCCATCTTGATCCTCATGATCATTCCATGATGGGGCCATTCTCCATGGACCTCATCATGATGTTTAGTTTCCATGTATGGATAGGGTCATCTAAACCTTACATTTGGTGGAGAAAGGATCTCCACCGTTGATTTTCGGTTTGATGGGCCCACGTATAATGGGACCCATTTGATGTATGATTGGATACTTGAAACGGAGGGCTCATAGTGCCGGGGTCCCTCCATCACTCATGTCCCACTCTCTCTCTCTCCCTCTCTCCTTCATCTCTTTTGTTATCATATGTGACTGATGTAGCCGTGTGGCCCACCCAGATGGACCCCACCATAAGGCATGTATTTCACCCACGCCATCTATAGGTGGGCCCCACTTTATTAGTGTTGTGTCCATCCCATCCACCATGTGGTGGCCCACATGGACAGCCCACTTGAAAATGCACAACCGTCCAGCGTTCCTGGACGCTGGACGTTGAATGGAAAACACAATTAGTAGCCTGGTGTAAAGCGATTTGGGTGGGCTGCTCATGCAGGCCTCACCTTGATATAGTTTTCAAATCCAAGCCATCCACCCCTTTCTTTAGCTCATTTTAGGCGTTGAGCTAAAAGATGGCGCCAATCCGAGGTTCTGGAGGGCCATACCTTAGCCAACAATGATTTTCACCGTTTAAAAACACATTAACTTTTTTACACGCTGAAAGATGCCCGATATTGGGCTTGATGGATTAGTTATGGACCATGGAATCCAGTGGGTGTTGAGGGTCGAATATTACATATTAGACCCCGATTAGTACCTGATTTTATGTACATGATAGTGCTTAATGTCATATGTTAATGGTGTTTTGTTGCAAAATGCAATTATGAGCGTGGATTGAAGAAGAGTATTAAAAGCATGGACTTGACGTTCCGAAGTCACCAGAGCTAGAAACGGACTCCAAGGGACCAAGATTGGTAGATTTTCACGTCAGAGATTCGAGGAAATCAGGCCGTTCACGTTAAAGAGGCCCGAAAGTCAGCCAGAACGCAAGATTGCGGAGTTCCCACCATCGGATCGGCTCCGAATTTCATACATCGCTTGAGGACCACAAATAAACCGTACACGTCAATTTTCAGCCATTGAACACCTGTGAAAGTACCTCAACAGACAAATCAGCCTCTAAACATTTAAATTGGGGTCCACCTGGGGTCTGAATATGCTTCAACTTTGGGTTCAACCCCTTAAATGGAGTGATAAAATGAATAGATGGTGTGGATTTCACATATAAATTAATGTGAGGCCCACTTTGCATGTCAGAGTACACCACCGACTGTGCATGCGCGGTGCACTGAACCAAGACTTGCGGTCAAATTATGTTTGACCGCAAACTCCCTCCCTCCCGCAGCAGGCTCTGTTCCGAAAACGGACGGCTGGGTTTTTGAAGATGGCCACCATCTGGATGAATCAGCCCAATCCGGACCGTCAGTTAAAATCCCATGGTCCCTATTACTAGGACCCAGTAGAGAAATTTTAAAAAGATGGCATAGATCGATTATCAACTGTCCAAACGCAGGACGGACGGCAGATCAGGAAATCACGTGGACTACACTGCATCTGAGCCAAAACCAGTCAATTCTAAATGGTTTTTTGAACTGAATCAGATGGACAGCGTAGATTCCTCATTAGAAGCTGATCAAAGGTCCCACCGGGAGTCCAGCGTCGAACCATCCGCTACCCTGTTTACGCACAACGAAAAGTTCGGAGTTTGTGGCCCATTGCATGATCGTTGCAGCGATCGGTTGAAAGATCTGCACCATTCAACCTATTGGGAGGGAATTTTAGATCGTTCCCATGATGACAGAACACCCGGAAGTGATTACAGGCTGGTCCAAATCTCACCCAAACCCGATCTCACGGTTCTGCTGCGAAAGAAAACAGAAGCTTTTCGTTGCGCATGCCACAGCTACGTAAACAGCTGTTCACCGACCTTCTCCACTATACGCACCATCCAACCAGCCCTCTATCAACCTATAAGAAGAACAAGAACAGAGAGTGAAAGAAAAAAAAGAAAGAAGCTGTTTTGGTGGACGGGAGACAGGGAGAGAGAGACAGGGAAAGTATTTTATTTTATCTTATTTTTCTTGCTTTTATGCTTTCTTTTTCTAAGGGATTTTAGCCTCATCACCACCATGTGTGGCTAAACCTCTTAGCTAGGGCTAAGAGGTGAAGCTTGTAGCATGATGGGAGGAGCGGTTGCTTGTGCCTTTTGTTGAAGACTGAACTGATGTTGATTTTAGTTTATGGGAATGTTTTTAGTTTTTAATGGTCTGTTGTGACTAAAATTACAATGGGTCTGCGATAGCTTTGAGCATGTTCCTATTCCTTTATGTTTATGACGTCAGGAAGCCCTGTTGTTCACCATCATCTCCTGGGCATGGTCGGATGACGGTACCCTTCCTAACCTTCATGCATTATTGACTGGTTGGTAATTAGTTTAATTCTGTTATTTATTTTGTCTCCTGGGCATGGCTTGGTGATGGAATCCACTCTAATTCATATACCTTTCATCTCTTTGAAACTATATCAAGTAAGTTCAGGTTGATTTCTATGGTTACATTCTTCAACTGGATGAAGATGGGACTCTAAGTCCAGTTGATTTCTTGATGCAGGCATAAGATCTCTCTGATTTCTACAAGTGGATCCTCTGAATCCCTAGTTTCCTATTTCTGAATTCTTTAAGTTTAAATTAATATTTCACCATTATTCCTTAAATTACAACTCAATTTAGATTTTATCTCATTTTAGTTTTAGTTCCAGTTGGTTTCAGATTACGTACAGGTTTCAATCCCTGTGAATTCGACCTCGGTCTTACTGAGTTTATTACTACATCACAACCCTATACTTGGGGAGTGAACAGTGGGGGGGACGGATTCTTCCGATGCGGGACCCATGCAGGAAAAACCTCGAAATTACGCGGTTTAAAAAAATATAAAATAAAATATACAACAGCAGTAGCCGCTG
Source organism: Magnolia changhungtana (assembly GCA_030180095.1). NCBI lineage: Eukaryota > Viridiplantae > Streptophyta > Magnoliopsida > Magnoliales > Magnoliaceae > Magnolia > Magnolia changhungtana. The sequence continues at coordinate 3,953,375 of JASAUF010000396.1, read as the reverse complement.
CTGTTGTCAGAGGTGCAGGCAGCGCCTGCGTGCGTTGGCGGGCGTGAGCAAGCAGGCTCCCACGGCCCTAGCCATGGGCCCCACCATGATGTATTTATTATATCCACACCGTCCATTTGGTGGGCCACCTCCTGAGGTGGGCCCCCTTTAAATTTCAGCTACATCCAAGACTCAGGTGGCCCACATCATAGGAAACAGTGTTGATTAAACGTCCATCATCAAATTTTTAGGTCCACAGAGGTTGCGGATCAAGCTGAAATTTGTCTCTACCCTTCGTCCAGGTCTGCCCGACCTTATGAACGGATTGGATGGAAAATTTACATTATGGTGGGCCCCACATGGGACCTACAGAGATGTATGTGTTTGGCTCCCACCGTCCAGGCGGACGGTGGAGCCCACTGTGATGTGTGTGTGAGTGTGAGTGTGTGTGCATGTAAATACATGTATATATATATATATATATATTATATTGTATATATACTATATATAAATTATACATTATATTATGTATAATATACAAGATGGTGGGCCTTCATGTGGACCCCACCATGATGCATTGTTGCATCCAATCTGTCCAGCCACTTTGAAACTCATTTTTGGGCATGGGCTAAAGAATGAGTCAGATCCATAGTTCAAGTGGACCCCACCTTGGCTTATATAAGGCCCAAGTGTTTAGGCCCACCTTGTCATATTTATGGTCCATTGTTGAGACTCACCTTAATGTGTACGAAGCCATTGTTGAGGCCCACTTAGATATATATGAGACCCATGTTACAAGGCCCATTGTAATGTTTTCAAAGGCTCATGGGTTATGGCTCATTGCAATGTACATAAGGCCTATTAATGTGGCTCACTTGATTTATATAAGGCCGATAAGATGCGGCCCATTTGATGTATCCAAGGCCCATGGGTCGAGGCCCAACGGGGTGTCCTTAGGGTCCATTGCAATGTGTGATTTCTCCATGGTTTGTATGTTGATATTAGGCGGGCCATGCCTTGGGAGCAATGTTGGTTTGACGTCCACATTATGAGAAAATGTTGGTTAAATGTCCGCATTATAACTCTCCCTTGGGCCCATTGATAGGCCCATACTGGTTATGTATAGGCCATGTAGGCCCATCTTCGGTGTAAGGATAGTTCATTACTTTATAACATGCTTAGTACACTTCCATGATTTATGCGCATATGCATCATATGTATGCTTGATATGAGGAATGTTTGATCATAGCATAAGCCGTTAAGCTGAGGCATTTACGGGGCTCCTTATGAGACGGAGTGCCCCACATGAGCGCGTGATACGCGTGAGATTTCTGCATGATTGTACGGTGTGACTCATACATGTTGAGGGTCAAATATTGCATATCAGACCCTATTTATTACCTGGATTTACGGGTATGATACTGTTTAACGACCGGTTTTAATTGTGTTTTGTTGCAGGATGCAATCAGGAGCTTAAACTGAAATTGGGTATTAAAAGCGTGAATTTAGCACTCTGATGTCACAAAAGCAGGGGACGGACTCCTGGGGATTGGGATCGACGATTTTACATAGCCGAGATCCGAAAAAAATCGAGAAATTGAAGCTCAAGTGGCCTGGAAGTAAGCTAGAATGCAAGATCACAAGGTTCCCACCATCCGTTCAGCTCGAGACTTCATACAGGATCTGAAGGTCACAATTGAACCGTACACGTCAAATTTCAGCTCCTGATCTTTGTGGAAGAAGCCCAACGAACAAATTAGCCCATAGATCATTGATTCTAGGCCCACCGCTACTTGGATATGCTTCACAATTGATCTCAACGCGTTATATGAGCTGATAATGCGGATGGACGGGCGATTTCTACAAACATCTCTGTGGGGCCTCAGAATACAGTGCATGTGCACAGGGCACTAGTGCACCAGGCGTTCACCAAAAATCCAGGAGTCGGTCAGCGAACGCTGACCGACTCTTCTTCTCAAATCAAAAAGAAAACGCAAACAGCGTTTTCCTTGCTCGATGGGATTTCTCTAGTGGACCCCACCCAACATTCAAATAATCAATCTGACCCGTCCATTCACTCCAGAGGGGGAACGTGATCCTCACCTAGGTGTTTTTTTTGTCCAAGGCACGCAATAACGTGATTTACACCGTCAAACGCAGGTTGAACGGTGGCTTGAGTTGATTCAATGGGACATGCAAGAACCTACAAAAGTTTACCCTTCCCGGACGGTTTTTTGTCCTGAACACAACAGACGGTGTGGATTTCCGAACAGACTTCAGTGATGGACCCCACCACTCAATCAGCGCACGCCTTCCAAATCCTGATCGGATTTGAATCCCGCCTGCGAAACGGAGCAGAGCCTTGCGGTTCTTCCCAGTGGACCATCATCAGGGACCCCGTGATGATCTGAACCGTTCAACCGGGTTCGAACGATGGAATGATTAGAACCATGAAGCTTCCACACGTTTCTATCCACGTGTGCGTACACGGTGGAGGGAAAACAAGATACGTGGCAAGGCGAAAGAAAACAGAGAATCTCTGCTTCCACCGCATGAACGGCCGACCAAATTATACATCTCCGACCAAAATTTTGAGAGGAATCCGATGGATGGCATGGATTTCCCAAAACGATAGCCGAAGTGGGTCCCACGGAGAACTCAGCGTAACGCCCGTGTACAGGGTCCCGTTTTGCGTCCGGAGAAACCCAGATTTTTCGGGCGGTTATGGCCCATTATCCTTGATCATTTAATCAATCTGGACCGTCCATTGTGTGGGTCTGTCCATAACGCCTCAAGAGACGTTATTATCTTGGACAGAATCAAAGGAACAGAGAAGTTGGGAGGCTCCGTTTTTGCATGCGTAAGGACTTTCGCACGCAGCTGCGAAAGCTTTCGCCAACCGACTCCTTTTGAGGCTATAAAAAGAGAGAGAGAGACCGTGAGGGGGGAAAAGAACCAGGATCTGGAGTAGAAAAATCTTGGGCATCAGACGTGGGGAGACGGCTGAGTTTGGAGGCAGGAGCACTGGGCAGAGTTTGGGTTTTATTTTTTCTTTTCTTTTCTTCTTTTTAGAGATTAGCCTAATCATGCTTAGGTCAGGCTAAACCTCTTAGCTAGGGCTAAGAGGTGAAGCTTGTAGCGTGATGGGAGGCCTCTTCGCTTGTGCCTTTTGTTTAGACTGATCTGATTTTGATTTAATTTTATTAAGGGAATGTTTTCAGTCTTTAATGGTCTGTTGTGACTGAAATTACAATGGGTCTGCAATGGCTTTGAGCATGTTCTTTTTCTCTTATGTTTATGACGTCAGGAAGCCCTGTTGTTTACCATCGTCTCCTGGGCATGGTTGGATGTCGGTACCCTTCCTAACCTTCATACATTGATTGGTTGGTAATTAGTTTAATTCTGTTGTTTGCTTTGTCTCCTGGGCATGGTTTGGTGATGGAATCCATTCTAATTCATATACCTTTCATCTTCTCAAAATTACATTAAAGGCAGTTCAGTTAATTTCCTAAATTGTAATACAGGCATAAGATCTCCCTGATCCCTACAAGTGGATCCTCTGAATCCCTAGTTTCCCTTCTCTGATTTTTCCAAAAGTTTTAGATTAATTATTTCACCATTATTCCTCAAATCATAATTGGTTTAGATTTCATCTTAGCCTAGTTCTAGATCTGGTTATTTTTAGAAAGCGTACAGGTTTCAGTCCCTGTGGATTCGACCTCGGTCTTACCGAGTTATTACTACATCACAACCCTATACTTGGGGGAGTGAACAAGTTTTAGCGCCATGTTGCAAATGGACTGACGGCTACGATTTTCTGAAATTAGTTGGATTTAGAGTTAGTTTAAGATTAGGATTTTACTAATTTTAATTTTGTTTTTTTTATTTGATTTATAGAACTAACATATTTCTTATGCTATAGGTTGTTAGGATAGAACTTCTAATTTGGTAAACTCTTTCTAATTTTCTAGATTTTCTAACTCTTTAGATTTGGTTTGCTTTAGATATTTCTTCTATTTAAAAACTAACTTATTTTGTTTTGTTTTGCAGGTCTTTAGCTTAGGGACTTCAAGTTGGTAATCTCCTTCCAACTTTCTCTTTTCTTTCTAGATTCACATTTTCTTTATTAGGATTAGGTTTAGAATTTGATTTAGGGCTGCGAGTGTTTCATGCCCAAGTGGGCCCGTGACAACACTCGACGTCTCTTGACTGAAGGAGGGTTAGTTGAGGGGTTGACTGTCCATCGCAGGATTAGACACCGCTCGAATTCCCCTGAGTTAATTGAGGTTATGGCTGAAAATCAACCTCAAGCACTACCTCAACAGATGGATGAGGAAGTACATGATGAGAATGAGGTGCTTCAAGCACCCCCGCCTCGTACCTTACGAGATTATTTACAACCGGCGGGGGTGAGTACGCCCTCATGCATGATTTTTCCTGAAAACACGGGACATATGGACATCAAGCCAGGAGTTATCCAACTCCTTCCTAAATTCCATGGGCTTGAATCAGAAAGTCCATACTTACATTTGAAAGAGTTCGATGAGATCATAGCCACCTTATACTTTCCCAATGTATCCGAGGATACAATCAGGCTGAAACTCTTTCCTTTTTCCTTGAAAGAGAAGGCTAAGACGTGGTTACATTCACTGCGTCCTAGATCCATTGGCACATGGAATGATTTGCAGAGGGAATTCATAAAGAAATTTTTCCCACACCATAACACAATTACCCTCAGAAAGGCAATCATGAACTTTGCCCAAAAGGAAGATGAAACATTCTACCAATGTTGGGAAAGGTTCAAGGATCTTGTCAGTTCATGCCCACAACACGGTTTTGAAATGTGGCGCATTACAAATTTCTTCTATGATGGACTGACATCTTCCATGCGCCAACTGGTCGAGACAATGTGTAATGGTGAATTCATGAATAAAGAGGTCGATGAGGTATGGGATTACCTCGATAGACTTGCCGAGAATGCACAATCATGGGACCATTACCCAAAATCAAACACCACGCCTAAGCCAACTCAATCTAAGGAGAAAGGTGGAGTATATCTCCTGAAAGAAGAGGACGATGTAAACTTTAAAGTGACTAATCTCACTCGAAGAGTCGAGGCCATGAAAGGAAAGAAGGAGAAGGTTAATGAAATTGTTTGTGGCATCTGTGATTGCAACATTCACACAACTGAAAATTGTCCTACCATATCTGCCTTTCGAGGAGTGTTGAATGAGCAAACTAATGCCGTAAATAACTATCAAAGACCTTTCAATGGATCTACCTCCAATACATACAATCCTGGTTGGAGAAATCATCCAAATCTTAGTTGGAGGAATGGACAAACTGCTACCCCTCAAAATTTCTTTAATCAAAACCAAAATCAGGGGAAACCTCAAGAAGAACCGGTTCCAAATCCCATACAAGAGCTGACTCAGGCAATGCGTGACTTTATGCGAAAAATATATTCACGTATGACGGTTATAGAAAAGGGGATGCTTCTGCACAACCGCTCCCCAATCCTAAACCGCAATATGAGATAAATGATCCCAAATCTTCAAATCAAATGGGACACGCTAAATCCATCACCACTCTTAGGAGTGGGAAGATCATTGATAAAACCCTTCCTTAGGCCCGAAAAATCTCAAGAACCGAGAAGAGGACAATAATGATGGATCTCGTGATGTCCCACAAAATTTAGAACCGAACTTCTAGAGAAGCCGGTTGCTCCATTCCCCCAACGGTTGGTTGTACCAAAACGTCTTTCTAACTCTCGGATATTCTCGGAGGTGTTGAAACAAGTGAAAGTCAACATTCCTCTACTTGATGTCGTAAAACAGATTCCTTCATATGCCAAATTTCAAAGACCTATGTACAACCAAAAGACGACAAAGCATTCAAAAGAAGATCTTCTTGACTGAGAAAGTGAGTGCCATCCTGAAGCAAGATGTGCCGCAGAAATTCAAGGATCCCGGTAGCCCAAGCATATCATGTGTAATCGGGAACCATCGAATTGATCACGCACTTCTTACTTGGGAGCGAAGCGTCAATCTAATCCCCTACTCGGTATACAAACAGTTAGGATTGGGTGAGTTAAAACCTACCCTAACCACACTACAACTTGCCGATCGAATCTGTTCGTGTACCAAGAGGGATTATTGAGGATGTGTTAGTACAAGTCGATAGATTTTACTACCACAGTAGATTTTATCATCTTGGACACCGAACCCATCAACAACATGAGCACTCAGATCCCCGTCATTCTTGGTCGCCCATTCCTTGCCACATCAAATGCAATCATCAATTGCAGGAATGGTGTCATGACTATGTCTTTTGGAAATTTGACATTGGAGTCGAACATCTTTTTCAATAACGGCAGCAATGCAGAGGATGATGACGATGTCCACGACATTAACATGATCGATACTTTCGTGGAAGATAGGACACCCCTTACCTTATCCTCTGATCCTCTAGAGACGTGCTTGGCCCACTCCCATGAGTTTGATGATGATATGATTGGGGAGATGTGTGCCTTACTTGATACTGCACCGTACCTTGAAGTTAACCTGGAGGAGCCACAATTTGAAGAATTGCCACAAACTGATGTAGTGCCTCTACCGTCTAACCTCAAGGCACCGAAGCTTGACCTAAAACCTTTGCCCTCTGATTTGAAATATGCCTATTTAGGTCAAGATGAGACATACCCGGTGGTGATCTCTGCCCACCTGGAGAAAGAACAGGAGAGTATGCTCATCTCTACTCTCATTGAGCATAAAAGAGCCCTAGGATGGACGATAGCGGACCTCAAAGGAATCGATCCCTCGATTTGTACTCACCACATATATCTTGAGGAAAATGCAAAGACTGCTCGACAACCACAACGTAGACTAAATCCAAACATGAAGGAAGTGGTTAAGGCCGAGGTCCTCAAACTATTGGATGTGGGTATCATATACCCTATATCTGATAGTCAATGGGTGAGTCCAACTCAGGTGGTTCCTAAGAAGTCCGGAATCACCATCGTAGCCAATGCTAATAATGAACTCGTGCCAACTAGAGTCACTACTGGTTGGAGAATGTGCATTGACTACAGAAAGTTGAATACCGTCACAAGGAAGGATCACTTTCCTCTGCCCTTCATCGATCAAATCTTGGAAAGGCTAGCTGGTCATTCCTATTACTGTTTTCTTGACGGGTATTCGGGCTATAATCAGATTGAAATTGCCCCTGAGGACCAGGAAAAGACCACATTTACATGTCCCTACGGCACCTTTGCTTACCGAAGGATGCCATTTGGACTATGTAATGCCCCTGCCACTTTTCAGCGATGTATGTTGAGTATCTTTTCTGATATGGTGGGGCAATATCTAGAGGTCTTCATGGACGATTTCTCTGTCTATGGTTCATCTTTCAGCAAGTGCTTGGAAAGTCTTAAATGTGTGCTGAAAAGATGTGAAGAAAAGAACTTGGTACTTAATTGGGAGAAGTGTCATTTCATGGTTCATAAGGGGATTGTCCTTGGACATATCATCTCGTCCAAGGGAATTGAGGTAGATAAGGCAAAAATCGATCTTATCTCTAACCTACCTCCACCCAAGAACATCAGGGACGTGCGATCCTTCTTAGGACACGCAGGGTTTTACAGGCGATTCATAAAGGACTTTAGTCTCCTCTCTCGTCCTTTATGTAATCTTCTTCAAAAGGATGTTCCATACGAGTGGTCTGAGCAATGCCAGGAAGCTTTCACCAAGCTTAAAGGCATGTTAACCACTGCACCCATCATGCAGCCACCCGACTGGAGCCTTCCTTTTGAACTTATGTGTGACGCCTCTGATTATGCTCTTGGAGCGGTTCTAGGCCAGAGAAAAGATAAGAGGCCCTACGTCATCCATTATGCGAGTAGGACTTTAAATCCTGCCCAAGTGAACTACTCGACTACGGAAAAAGAACTCTTAGCCGTAGTGTTCGCCTTGGACAAATTTAGGTCCTACTTGATCGGATCCAAGATCATTATCTATACAGATCATGCGGCACTGAAGTATCTTCTTTCCAAGAATGATTCTAAGCCCCGCCTGATACGATGGATCCTTCTACTCCAAGAATTTGATTTAGAAATTAAAGATAAAAAGGGAGTAGAGAACGTAGTGGCCGATCACCTTTCTCGCCTTAATACCTCTGATTCCCTTGAAGCGACCCATATCAATGACATGTTCCCTGATGAACAACTGTTCAGAGTCTCCCATTCACCTTGGTTCGTGATATTATTGCTAATTATCTTGCTACAGGTTCCATACCGACACATTGGACTGCGCAAGATAAGAAGAAATTTTTCACCGAGGTGCGTAAATTCTTCTGGGATGATCCATACTTGTTTAAATATTGCCCAGACCAAATCTTGAGGAGATGTGTGCCAGACGATGAGCATCAGAGTGTCATCTCCTTTTGTCACTCACAGCTGTGGTGGTCACTTTTTTGCAAAAAGACCACGGCCAAGATTCTCGCAGTGTGGCTTCTATTGGCCCACTATGTTCAGGGACACTCATGAGTTTTGCAAAGCTTGTGAGCGTTGTCAGAAATTGGGAGCATTGTCCCGTCGAAATATGATGCCCTTGAATCCCATTCTTATCATAGAGGCATTTGATTGCTGGGGCATCGATTTCATGGGACCATTCCCCCAATCTTTTGGGAATTTATATATTTTGCTTGCTGTAGACTATGTCACTAAATGGGTCGAAGCGATTCCGTGTCGGAATAATGACCATCGCACGGTCATTAAATTCCTAAAAGAAAACATCCTTTCCCGATTTGGAACGCCTCGAGCCATTATTAGTGATGGGGGCTCACACTTTTGTAATAGGCCATTCGAGAGTTTAATGAAGAAATATGGTATCTCTCATAAGGTGAGCACCCCATACCACCCACGACAAGTGGGCAAGTGAGATTTCTAATAGGGAGATCAAACACATTTTGGAGAAAACGGTTAACCCCGACCGTGTAAGGATTGGTCAATTCGATTGACCGATGCCTTATGGGCGTACTGCATCTGCTTTTAAAACCCCTATTGGAATGTCTCCCTTTAGACTCGTCTATGGGAAGGCTTGCCACTTACCTGTGGAGTTGGAACATAGAGCCTACTGGGCAATCAAAAATTTAAATTTCAATCGAACAACGCCAGGCTCGCTACGCAAACTTCAATTGAATGAACTCGAAGAAATCCTAACGACGCATACGAAAACTCGAGAATTTACAAGGACGGGATGAAGGCGTTTCATGACCAACATATTCTACGAAAATCATTCACGCCAGCCGTAAAGTCCTTTTGTATAATTCTCGACTACATCTCTTTCTGGGTAAGCTTCGATCTCGTTGGACCGGCCCTTACATTGTTGTTACTGCATATCCTCATGGGGCCGTCGAGATAAGAGATCCCGACAACGGCAAGGAGTTTAAAGTAAATGGACATCGCTTAAAGCCATTTGTCGAGAAATTTGATTCAGAGGACATGTCCATGCCTCTGACTGATCCTGTTTACCAGGACTGATCTCCTAGTCTGATGGAGGTATAGGTAGGTTTATCGCTTTCTTAGGACTAGGGTAGTTATTTTATTTGTCTGGCTGAAGACGTTAAACTTAGCGCTCCTGGGAGGCAACCCAGCTTTTCCATTTATTTCATTTTCCTAGATAGTTCAATGTTTGTGGGTAACATTACTGCAAACCCTCACGAGACTACAACTCGTCCACTAGGGGCAACCTAGGGGTTTAAAGGCTTGTTGCATGCGCTAAATGCAATCGAGAGCACCTGCGAAAGTGGTATAGATAGGTTTTATTTCTTGTTATTTTTGTGTAGCTTTCTCTCTCGTACTCACCCGCTCTTATGTTGAGATCTCTTGGAAAGTCTCTCACGATTCATCATTCGGGTACTATCTTCCCATCACTTCTCTTTTACTTTCGTTGTCCCATGTGCATTCCATGCTCATATCTTTTACATTGAGGACAATGTAGATTTTAGGTTGGGGGTGGTGGATTAGGCAACCTAATCAGTGTTTTTCTGTCTTGAGCAAAAATTGTGAAAATTTTTAAATTTTTTCTGGACTTTCTAGTGCGTGCGAGGTGATTTTGATGGATATCCTGGATTTAGAATTTCAAGATTCGTGATGTTGGAAATTTATTACTTTTGGATTCGATTATCTGTAAATTTCACAGTTAAGTTTGAATTGTTAATCCATGATGAGAAGTTGTAAACATTGATTGAGTCATGATTTCACATACCACATCTCACTTACACATTGAGATCTCAATTTGATATTGAATGATTAACTTGGTAATCGCTGAGCAGGAAAAGAAACCAGCCTAAAAGATTTGGCCATCAGGGTATAAAGAGTTACACCATGGGTTTGCTCCCTATAGGTGTGGATTCGATTTTTCATGATTAACAGTTGGAAAGAGTTGGGCGACTAGTTTCACCATAGGTTTGCTCCCTATAAGTGAAAATTTGATTCCCATCTTGATTAAAAGAAAAAAAAAAAAAGAAAAAAAAAAGAATGATCTATGAGGCAAAGTACTGATTTAGGTGATGGTAGTTATGAATTTTCCGATTGATTACTAATGATATCATGAAATCGAGAATTGAATCTTTTAATGATGGTAAGCCGAGATTTCACTATACACCCATGGAACTCAATGTTTATTATTTTAGTTTATGGATTAATATTTGAACTTGATTATAAAATTCACCATGCATGAGAGGCCAGGAGAAATTGATAATCAATTCATGAATCTTAAGATTTCTCATATCTGGATTGTTTTTCAAAATATCACTCGGCTTCATAAGAATTATCTCGTAATTCTCAACTTAATCTTCGCATATTTTGCTCGGGACTAGCAAAATGCTTTGGTTGGGGTTGTGTTGAGGGTCAAATATTGCATATCGGACCCTATTTATTACCTGGATTTACTGGTGATATCTTGTTTAACGACCGGTTTTAATTGTGTTTTGTTGCAGGATGCAATCAGGAGCTTAAACTGAAATTGGGTATTAAAAGCGTGAATTTAGCACTCTGATGTCACAAAAGCAGGGGACGGACTCCTGGGGATTGGGATCGACGATTTTACATAGCCGAGATCCGAAAAAAATCGAGAAATTGAAGCTCAAGTGGCCTGGAAGTAAGCCAGAATGCAAGATCACAAGGTTCCCACCATCCGTTCAGCTCGAGACTTCATACAGGATCTGAAGGTCACAATTGAACCGTACACGTCAAATTTCAGCTCCTGGATCTTTGTGGAAGAAGCCCAACGAACAAATTAGCCCATAGATCGTTGATTCTAGGCCCACCTGCTACTTGGATATGCTTCACAATTGATCTCAACGCGTTATATGAGCTGATAATGCGGATGGACGGGGCAGATTTCTACAAACATCTCTGTGGGGCCTCAGAATACAGTGCATGTGCACAGGGCACTAGTGCACCAGGCGTTCACCAAAAATCCAGGAGTCGGTCAGCGAACGCTGACCGACTCTTCTTCTCAAATCAAAAAGAAAACGCAAACAGCGTTTTCCTTGCTCGATGGGATTTCTCTAGTGGACCCCACCCAACATTTAAATAATCAATCTGACCCGTCCATTCACTCCAGAGGGGGAACGTGATCCTCACCTAGGTGTTTTTTTTTTTCCAAGGCACGCAATAACGTGATTTACACCGTCAAACGCAGGTTGAACGGTGGCTTGAGTTAATTCAATGGGACATGCAAGAACCTACAAAAGTTTACCCTTCCCGGACGGTTTTTTGTCCTGAACACAACAGACGGTGTGGATTTCCGAACAGACTTCAGTGATGGACCCCACCACTCAATCAGCGCACGCCTTCCAAATCCTGATCGGATTTGAATCCCGCCTGCGAAACGGAGCAGAGCCTTGCGGTTCTTCCCAGTGGACCATCATCAGGGACCCCCGTGATGATCTGAACCGTTCAACCGGTTCGGAACGATGGAATGATTAGAACCATGAAGCTTCCACACGTTTCTATCCACGTGTGCGTACACGGGTGGAGGGAAAACAGCATCTGTGCAGCAGAAAGAAAACAGAGAATCTCTGCTTCCACCGCATGAACGGCCGGCCAAATTACACATCTCCGACCAAAATTTCGAGAGGAATCCGATGGATGGCATGGATTTCCCAAAACGATAGCCGAAGTGGGTCCCACGGAGAACTCAGCGTAACGCCCGTGTACAGGGTCCCGTTTTGCGTCCGGAGAAACCCAGATTTTTCGGGTGGTTATGGCCCATTATCCTTGATCATTTCATCAATCTGGACCGTCCATTGTGTGGGTCTGTCCATAACGCCTCAAGAGACGTTATTATCTTGGACAGAATCAAAGGAACAGAGAAGTTGGGAGGCTCCGTTTTTGCATGCGTAAGGACTTTCGCACGCAGCTGCGAAAGCTTTCGCCAACCGACTCCTTTTGAGGCTATAAAAAGAGAGAGAGAGACCGTGAGGGGGAAAAGAACCAGGATCTGGAGTAGAAAAATCTTGGGCATCAGACGTGGAGAGACGGCTGAGTTTGGAGGCAGGAGCACTGGGCAGAGTTTGGGTTTTATTTTTTTCTTTTCTTTTCTTCTTTTTTAGAGATTAGCCTAATCATGCTTAGGTCAGGCTAAACCTCTTAGCTAGGGCTAAGAGGTGAAGCTTGTAGCGTGATGGGAGGTCTCTTTGCTTGTGCCTTTTATTTAGACTGATCTGATTTTGATTTAATTTTATTAAGGGAATGTTTTCATCTTTAATGGTCTGTTGTGGTTTGAAATTACAATGGGTCCGCAATGGCTTTGAGCATGTTCTTTTTCTCTTATGTTTATGACGTCGTCGGAAGCCCATTGTTTACCATCGTCTCCTGGGCATGGTTGGATGTCGGTACCCTTCCTAACCTTCATACATTGATTGGTTGGTAATTAGTTTAATTCTGTTGTTTGCTTTGTCTCCTGGGCATGGTTTGGTGATGGAATCCATTCTAATTCATATACCTTTCATCTTCTCAAAATTACATTAAAGGCAGTTCAGTTAATTTCCTAAATTGTAATACAGGCATAAGATCTCCCTGATCCCTACAAGTGGATCCTCTGAATCCCTAGTTTCCCTTCTCTGATTTTTCCTAAAGTTTTAGATTAATTATTTCACCATTATTCCTCAAATCATAATTAGTTTAGATTTCATCTTAGCCTAGTTCTAGATCTGGTTATTTTTAGAAAGCGTACAGGTTTCAGTCCCTGTGGATTCGACCTCGGTCTTACCGAGTTATTACTACATCACAACCCTATACTTGGGGGAGTGAACAATACATCTCACATATGTGTGACTTGATCACTGCACGCCCTAGCGACATCAGGGTCGTGACCTCCATAGACACATCGTGGATGGACGTATCGGATACCGAAAATATTGACTCTAGCATTGTGGCACTTAGGATGTCCTTGGGTGAAAATCCCAGAACCTTTTTGGTACCAGGAAATACTCCAACATCTAGACCGAGTGGATACACGAGCGCCCGAGTGCCGAATACCAGTAGGCCGCATCTCCCACTGTGTCGTGGTCGGTTAGAAGGGGGTTTGACCTTATCCGCCTGAGTGAGGGGGCTATAAACTAGGCTGAGTTTGACCAGCTCGCAAATGAGTCTGCTATCGACGAGCCAGGTAGGTATTGGCAGACTACTGGTCAGGCAGATAGTGTGGTCTCTTCCACTTGCTTGATTGGGCAGCTAGGGAGGAGGCAGTCAGTGTGAGGTGTATTAGACCCCGGTGATATCCAGAGAAGAATTGTACTGATATGTGTACTTGATGAGTGCTGACATGCTTGCTTTGCATCTCGCATATGACATTTGACTACATAGGCCTCGCATCGTATGCCCTTGGTATGGCCGATCGCATTCATACCTTGCATTATATAGTTTTGGTACATTTGATTGTATTCATGGACTTACCGCACATTTTCGCATTACTCTGATATTGTACACTTGGTGCTTACCTCACGCACACACTTACACCAGCCTCTAAGCTTTTGTAAGCTTATGCACGACCATTGCGTGCAGGTAGCGTTGGACAGCAGCAGCGCTGAGGCAGGAGTGCGTGTCGGATTCTTTTGGAGCTTTTGATCTTGTATTTCCCTTTTCGCATTGTACTTAAAAAGTTTTTGATATAGTGGATATGTGGTGATGTTGTTTTGTGACTTGGTTATGCTTGTGGTTATGCTCCATTACCAAAAAAAAATCATACTGAAAATCCTCCTTGTAGGATCCCAGGATCGGAATCTGGCATATGGGCGCTGGGAGCCGAGAATGGGGTACCGCGGAGGCTATCGACACCTGATTCGGCGATCGAGAATTTTGTGAGCCCGTTTTCCAAGTTTGGAGTGTGACAGAAGTAAGCCAATATTTTCGGTATCTGATACGTCCATCCACGATGTGTCGGTGGAGGCCACTGCCTTGATGTCGTTAGGACGTGCAGTGATCAAGTCACACATATGCGAGATGCATGAGTCACACCGTACAATCATACAGAAATCTCACGCGTACCACTCGATCATGTGGGGCACTCCATCTCATAAGGAGCCCCGTAAACACCTCAGCCTAACAGCTGAGATTTATGGAAGTGTACTAAGCATACTCCATCTCATGCGTATGAATCATGGAAGTGTACTAAGCATGTTATAAAGTAATGAACTATCCTTACACCGAAGATGGGCCTAGATGGCCTACACATAACCAGTATGGGCCTATCAATGGGCCCAAGGGAGAGTTATAATGCGGACATTTAACCAACATTTTCTCACAATGTGGACATCAAACCAACATTGCTCTCAAGGCTTGGCCCGCCTAATATCAACACACAAACCATGGGAAAATCACACCTTGCAATGGACCCTAAGGACACCCCGTTGGGCCTCGACCCATGGGCCTTGGATACATCAAATGAGCCGCATCTTATGGGCCTTATATAAATCAAGTGAGCCACATTAATGGGCCTTATGTACATTGCAATGGGCCATAACCCATGGGCCTTTGAAAACATTACAATGGGCCTCGTAACATGGGTCTCATATATATCCAAGTGGGCCTCAACAATGGCTTCGTACACATCAAGGTGAGTCTCAACAATGGACCATAAATATGACAAGGTGGGCCTAAACACTTGGGCCTTATATAAGCCAAGGTGGGGTCCACTTAAACTATGGATCTGACTCATTCTTTAGCCCATGCCCAAAAATGAGTTTCAAAGTGGCTGGACAGATTGGATGCAACACATGCATCATGGTGGGGCCCACATGAAGGCCCACCATCTTGTATATTATACATAATATAATGTATAATTTATATATAGTATATATACAATATTATATATAATATAATATATATATATACATGTATTTACGTGCACACACACTCACACGCACACACTCACACACACGCTCACACACACATCACACACTCACACACACATCACAGTGGGCTCCACCGTCCGCCTGGACGGTGGGAGCCAAACACATACATCTCTGTGGGTCCCATGTGGGGCCCACCATAATGTAAATTTTCCATCCAATCCGTTCATAAGGTTGGGTAGGCCTGAACGAAGGGTAGTGACAAATTTCAGCTTGATTCGCAACCTCTGTGGACCTAAAAAGGGTTTCGATGATGGACGTTTAATCAACATTGTTTCCTATGATGTGGGCCACCTGAGTCTTGGATGTAGCTGAAATTTAAAGGGGGCCCACCTCAGGAGGTGGCCCACCAAATGGACGGTGTGGATATAATAAATACATCATGGTGGGGCCCACGGCTGGGGCCGTGGGAGCCTGCTCGCTCACGCCCGCCAGCGCACACAGGCGCTGCCTGCGCCTCTGACAACAGCAACAGCAGCGGCTGCTACTGTTGTATATTTTATTTATTTTTATTTTTTTTAAACTGCGTAATTTCGAGGTTTTTCCTGCGTGGGGCCTGCATCGGAAGAATCCGTTCTGCCCACTAGATTCCATGGTCCATAACTAATCCATCAAGCCCAATATTAGGCATCTTTCAGTGTGTAGAAAAGTTAATGTGTATTTAAATGGTGAAAATCACTGTTGGCTAAGGTATGGCCTGCCAGAACCTCAGATTGGTACCATCTTTTGGCTCAACGCCTAAAATGAGCTAAAGAAAGGGGTGGATGGCTTGGATTTGAAAAATATATCAAGGTAAGGCTTGCATGAGTAGCCCACCCAAATCGCTTTACACCAGGCTACTAATTGTGTTTTCCATTCAACGTCCAATGTCCAGGGACGCTGGACGGTTGTGCATTTTCAAGTGGGCTGTCCACGTGGGCCACCACATGGTGGATGGGATGGACACAACACTTATAAAGTGGGGCCCACCTATAGATGGCGTGGGTGAAATACATGCCTTATGGTGGGGTCCATCTGGGTGGGCCACACGGCCACATCAGTCACATACGACAACAAAAGAGATGAAGGAGAGAGGGAGAGAGAGAGAGAGTGGGACACAAGTGATGGAGGGATCTCGGCACTATGGGCCCTCCGTTTCAAGTATCCAATCATACATCAAATGGGTCCCATTATACGTGGGCCCATCAAACCGAAAATCAACGGTGGAGATCCTTTCTCCACCAAATGTAAGGTTTAGATGACTCTATCCATACATGGAAACTAAACATCATGATGGGGTCCATGGAGAATGGCCCCATCATGGAATGATCATGAGGATCAAGATGGGCCATCGGCCACATCTTAGGGTCCAAAGTGAGATCCATACCATTGATCGGTAGGCCTCACTTGGCCCATCATAAAAACACAGAAATCTAGCCTATAGAAGCACCCACCACTTGATCTTCTTGGTCCATTGGTAAACTGTCATACCCCAAACTCGAAAACCAGGCTCACAAAATTCTCGATCGCCGAATCCCGCGCTGACAGCCTCCGTAGTACCCCATTCTCGGCTTCCAGCGCCCATACGCCAGATTCCGATCCTGGGATCCTACAAGGAGGATTTTCAGTATGAATTTTTTTCTTTGTAATGGAGCATAATTATAAATATACCCAAATCATAAAGGCAACATCATCATCACATATCCACTAATATAATCATTTGAATACAACGTTGAAAGGGAAATACATATATTAAAATCAAAGATCCAGAGGACAGCTGCACGCTCCAAACTCAACGCTGCTGCAACCTAACGCCACCTGCACGCATCTATCGTGCATAAGCTTACAAAAGCTTAGAGGGTGGTGAGAGTGTGTGTAAGGTAAGTACCAAATATATCATAAAGCCCATGAATCATACATCATCGGGATAAGCAGAAATACTAACAAGATTATGAATCATACAATGTCAGAGTAAGCGGAAATATACTAGTAAGTCCATGAGTGTTATCAGCCGTACCAAGGCTATGTGATGCAACACATAATAAGACAGTAACAGATGCTGAGGATGCAATGCATTATGCAAATCCTGACAAGCCACGAATACTATCAATCTTATCTATGCCATATAAGCATAAAAACATAGTAACCCAAGATGCTAAGTACTGCGGATGCAATGCAATATGCGGTGCGAATGAAGTGACCATGCAGGAATGTGAAGTCGGGATGATAGTACGTAGTATCGCAGGCTACGGGATCCACCACAAGGGACTTCTATCCAAACCAGTCTCATACCTAAATTTGGATAGTCAGACTCAATGTGGTAAACTCCTGATCTTAGGTTAGTCGCACGCCCCAACCGAAATCCTTGTCATCGCGAAGGTACACGTAACAAATAGTTGCGCACCACCAGCCCGAGTGGATAGTGAATGAATGAATGGATGAGTATGCAACTCCTACTCAATAAGTCCACATATCAGTACGGTTCATCTCTGAGATCATCACCGGGGTCTATTACACTCTACGCCAGCTTACCACCCATATCCAAGCGCACAACTGGGTAAGTGAAAGAGACTTCACTATCCGCCTGCCAATATCGGGCCCGGCTCGTCGATAGCGGACCTATTCCTCAAGCTGGTCAAACTCAACCTAGATATTGCCCCCTCACTCAGGCGGATAAGGTCACACCCCTTCCCAACCAACCACGACACAGTGGGAAACGCGGCCTCCTGGTATTCGGCCCTCGTGCGCTCATATATCCACTCGGTCTCGACGTTGGAGTCATCTCCTGACCACGGAGGTTCAGGGATTTTCACCCAGGGACATCTATGGCGCCCGTATGCTAGAACCAAACATTTTCGATGTCCCGTCTAGCCATCCACGATATGCTTGTGGAGGCCACAGCCCTGATGTCGCTAGGGCGTACAATAATCAAGTAACATGTATGCGAGATGCATGAATCACAACGTACAAACATGCAGCAATCTCATGCGTACCATGCGCTCATGTCGGGCACTCCATCTTATATGGAGTCCTGTAAATGTCTCAGCCCAACGGCTCATGTTATAACCAAACATTCCTCATATCAAGCATACATATGATGCGTATGGGTATGAATCATGGAGCTACACTAAGCATGTTATAAGGTGATGAACTATCCTTACAACGCAGATGGGCCTAGACGGCCTACACACAACAAGTATGGGCCTACCAATGGCCCTAGGGAGAGTCGTAATGTGGACATTTAACCAACATTATCCTTACAATGTGGACGTCAAACCAACATTGTTCCCAAGGCATTGCCCACTATAAAGTATCATTACACCAACCATAGGGAATTACACATTGCAATGGACCGATATACATCTCATTGGGCCTCGACCCAAAGTCCTCAAATACATCAAATGGGCTGCCTCATATGGGCCTTTCATAAATCAAGTGGGCCGCATTAGTGGGCCTTATGTACACTGCAATGGGCCATATCCCATGGGCCTTTGAAAACATCACCATGGGCCTTGTAATATGGGTCTCATATACATTAAAGTTAGCCTTAACAACGGGCCACGAATACCTCAAATGGGCTAAATCACATGGGCCTTATGTACATCAAGGTGGGCCTCAACAATGGCTACAAATACACATCAAGGTGGGCCTCAATAACGGCCACAATTACACATCAAGGTGGGCCTCAACAATGGCCACAAATACACATCGAAGTGGGCCTCAACAACGGCCGTAAATACACATCCAAGTGGGCCTCAACAACGGCCAAAAATATGATAAGGTGGGCCTAAAACACTTGAGCCTTATATAAACCAAGGTGGGGTCCACTGGATCGGACTCATTCTTTAGCTCATCCTCATAAAACGAGCTTTTTTTAAAAAGGATAGACAGATTGGATGCAATACATGCATCACGGTAGGTCTCATAACGGCCCACCATATATACATATATATATATATAATACAATATATAATATATATATATATATATACAATATTAATAATATAATATTATATATATATATACACATATACACACGTACACTCTCACACACACGCTCACACACATGTGCACACTCACACACACATGCACACACGTGCACATGCACACGCCCACCGTCCAGGGGACGGTGGGGTAAAGCAAATACATCACCGTGAGTACCACCGTCCAGGCGGACGGTGGTAAGAGACACATACATCATTGCGGGTCCCATGTGAGGCCCACCATCGCGTTTATCTTCCATCCAATCCGTTCATAAGATCACACGGGTCTAAAATAAGGGGAAAAACAAATTTCAGCTTGATCTGGAACTTCTGTGGACCCAGAAAGGGTCTCAATGGTAGAGTTCAATTCACACTGTTTCTTGTGATGTGGGCCACCCGAGATCTGGATTGGCCTGGTTTTTGGAGGGGGCCCACGTCAGGCAGTGGCCCACCAAATGGGCGGTGTGGATACAAAATATACATCATGGTGGGGTCCACGGCTGGAGCCGTGGGACCCTGCCCGTTTCACGCCTGGACGCCCAGCGTCCTCTCTCTCTGCCTCTGACAGCAGCAGCGCTGCTGCTGCTGTTGAGTTATTATTTTTTTTGAAAATCCCTTTTTCCAAGGTTTTCATGCGTGGGGGTCCACTTCAGTCGAATCCACCTCGGCCATTGGTTTCCATGGCCCATAACAAGTCCATCAAGCCCAATATTGGGCCTGTTTCGGCGTGTAAAAAGAATCTGGAGGACTTTAAACGGTGGAGATCATTGATTGCTAAGGTATGGCCCACCAGAAGACTAGATCAGTCCCATTTTTCGGCTCAACGCCTAAAATAGTATGAGGAAAGGTATGGACGGCTTGGATTTGAAACATACATCAAGGTGGGGCCTGCATGGGCGGTCCACCCCAAAACTAAGGAAATCTTTTTTTTTTT
Organism: Magnolia changhungtana; assembly: GCA_030180095.1. Lineage (NCBI taxonomy): Eukaryota > Viridiplantae > Streptophyta > Magnoliopsida > Magnoliales > Magnoliaceae > Magnolia > Magnolia changhungtana. The sequence continues at coordinate 3,933,083 of JASAUF010000396.1, read as the reverse complement.
TTTTTTTTTTAACAACTCACGTCCAGCGTCCCTGGACGCTGGACGGCTCCGTCATGACACATATACGTGTAAGGTGGGCCCCACGTGGACCTGGCCCACCTGCATAAATCTGATATTTGTGTTTTACCCATTATCAAGGGGTAGGGCCCACATGGCTTGGACGATCATGGGGTCTTCTTCATGGGCGGTTGGGACACCACATGCACTTATCATGTGGGCCACAAAATGATCAAAGAGAGAGAGAGAGAGAGGGAGAGAGAGAGTGGGACACGTGAGATGGAGGGTTCCGCCACTATGAGCCCTCCCTTGCAAGCAATCATACATCAAGTGGGTCCCAATATATGCGGGCCCATTAAATTAAAATCTAATGGTAGAGATCCCTTCTCCACAAAAATAGACGGTCTAGATGACCCTATGCATGCAAGGAAAAATGAACATCATGATGGGGTCCATGGAGAATGGCCCCATCATGAAATGATTATGAGCATCAAGGTGGGCCATTGGCCACATCTAAGGTCCCAAGTGAGATCCATACCATTGATCGGTAGGCCTCACTTGGCCCATCATAAAACACAAAAGCTAGCCTATAGAAGCACCCACCGATTGATCTCTTCGGTCCGTTAGAACGCCACCCTACTTGTGCTCCTCTTTGATGGTGGAGATGGGAAATGGATGGCTAGGATGATGGGTTTGGAATGGGAAAGGTGGGCCACAAAATCACTTTTTTTCTCATGGAAACCATGGACGTGTGGGCTCTCTCTCTTGCTTGGAAATGGTGTGAGAAAAGAGGGAGAGAGAGAGAGTTGTAAGGAGAGAGGGATGGGAGATGTGAGGTGAGTGATGTGAGGTGATGGATGTGGTACTTGACTAGGTATGGGTGTGTAAGAGAGAGGGTGAGAAAGAGTTAACTTTGGAGAGAGAAATCATGGGTTGCTTGTACTTGACATTGAAGTGATTGATTGATTGATGTGATTGATTGATTGATGGGATTGATTTGACATTGTGTAGAGATTCTCTTGGGATTGAGAAAGCGCAGCATTTCTTCGAAATAAACGCCGACTCACATCTTCTGGTCATGGTATCGGATCGATGCGTAAGTTGCGGCGTTGGAACCGCGGCGACGGTGCGGTCGCAATGATACAGGTCTCGGATTAAATCGACTCGAATCTAAAGGATGCGACTTACGATCGATCGCAACGTCGATTATCAGTCGCGGATTGCCGGACTTCGACGGAAATGATGGCAGGATTCATCGGAACAGTACGAACTAGGATACGGGTCTTACATAAACCAATCTCCTTGTGCTTCACTTTGGTGGTGGAGATGAGAAATTAATGGATAGGATGAGAGATCTTGGGATGGAAAAGTGGGCCTCACACATGCACTTTTCTCTCCATGGGAAGGGCTTGGACGTGGGTGTTCTTGCTTGGAATTGTGAAAGAAAAGAGAGAGAGGTGTGGTGGTTGTAAGAGAAGTGATGGGAGATGGGTGATAGATGTGAGTGATAGGTGAGGTGATGGATTGGTTGACTTTGGTGATTACTTAACTTGTGGAGGAAGAAAGTATGAGTTGCTTGTACTTGACATGAAGTGATTGATTGATGGATTGATTAATTGATTGATTGATGGGACATGTTGTAGAGATTCTCTTGGGATTGCAAATGCGCGACGTTTCTTCGAAATAAATGCCGGCCCACATCTTCCGGCTTGGATATCGGATCGGTGCGCGAGTCGCGACGTTGGAACAACGGCGACGGTGCGGTCGCAATGATACAGGTTTCGGATTAAACCGACTCGAATCTATAGGATATGACTTAGGGTCAATCGCAAACATTGATTATACGTCGCAGGTTGCCGGACTTCGACGGAAAGGATCATGGGATTCATCGGAACAGTACGAACTAGGATACGGGTCTTACAGCTCTCCCCACCGGATAAAAATTTCATCCTCAAAATTTATACTACCATCGCAACTCAACATAACTCATAAGGGAATAGGAAACATATCATCATATATAATTAAAACACAGTACAACATACAATCAAACATCGAAAAAATGGGGATAATGCTCTCGAATCTCCGCCTCGCGCTCCCAAGACGCCTCATCTACCTATAATGGCCCCACTGCACCTTTACTAAGGGGATGATCTTGGTCCGCAGGACTTGCTCCTTCCGATCGAGGATACGAACTGGCTGCTCAATGTAAGAAGCGTCCTCACGAACCTCCAACGGCTGCCAATCGATAACGGGAACGATGTCTAACCCACACTTCCTCAACATGGAGATATGGAAGACGTTATGGACCCCAAACAACTGAGATGGCAAGGCAAGCCGATAGGCCATGGCGCCAACACGCCCGGTGATCTCGAAAGGTCCAATAAATCTCGGGACAAGCTTGCTCTTCGCTCCAAAACGAACCACACCCTTTATGGGTGAGACCTTGAGATACGCATGGTCCACAACGACAAACTCCAAGGGACAACGCCAACAGTCAGCAAAACTCTTCTGCCAGCTCTGAGTTATGCGCATCCTCTGCCTGATGATATTGATAGCCTCTGACGTCTGCAGTACAAGCTCAGGACCTAGGAGACGGCACTCTCCAACCTCGGTCCAACAACTCGGAGATCTGCACGGTCTGCCATATAGCGCCTCAAAAGGAGCCATGCTAATGGTCGTCTGATAGCTGTTGTTGTACCCGAACTCAGCCAATCGCAGGTGCTCGTCCCAACTACCCGAGAAATCAATCGCACAGGCCCAAAGCATATCCTCAAGGATCTGGTTGACCCTTTCGGTGTGCCCATCGATCTGCGGATGATACGCGGTGCTGAGCTGCAAATCAATGCCCATCGCTCTCTAGAAGCTCCTTCAAAACTGAGTGTGAACCTTGAGTCTCGGTCTGAAATAATCGAGACAGGAACACCGTGTAGTCTCACGATCTCATCAATAAACATCTTGGCGAGCCGGTCGGTATGCCAAGTCTCACGAATCGCAAGAAAATGTGCCGACTTCGTCAGACGGTCCACGACAACCTAGATGGCGTCATGACCGCGCTGTGTCCTCGACAATCCCATGACAAAATCGGTAGATATGTGCTCCCACTTCCACATCGGGACACTCAACGGCTGCAATAAGCCAGGGGGTCTCTGATGATCGGTCTTGACACGCTGGCATGTGTCACACTCGGCTACAAAACTGGCGTATAGGCGCTGGGAGCCGAGAATGGGGTACTACGGAGGCTGTCGGCACCGGATTCGGCGATCGAAAATTTTGTGAGCCCGTTTTCCGAGTTTGGGGTGTGACAGGTTTGAAGTAATTTGTTTCTTTTATTAATGATTTTTATAAAATAAAATAAAATTTTAAAAAATTTACATATTAAAGGGAAAGAGTAATACTTTTGCTTATTTTATCAAATTTAAAGTATTAATTGAAAATTAGAAGGAAAAGAAAATTAAGTGTTTAAGAACTGATAACGGGGGAGAATACACCTTGAAAGAATTCAACGATTTTTGCTGTAAGCATGGCATTAAAAGACAATACACAGTCCTTTATACTTCATAGCAAAATAGAATCGTTAAACGTATGAACCATATGCTTATAAATCATGCAAGTGTAGATTCCTAAAGAGTATACAACTAAGCTAGATGTGATGTCCAAAAAGTGCATTTTTCTCAACTATAAAGAGGGAACAAAGGGGTACAAATTGTGGAATCCTACTGCTCATGAGTTAGTGATTAGTTGAGATAAGATTTTTAATGAAGATTCATTGTGAAAAGATATAAAATTATCGACCTCAAAGTCACGAGGTATGTTTATTCAAAAAATTAGCAAATTAATGATATTGTTAATAATAAATTTGATGAAGATCACATGGAGAAGATTTCAGGTGTTGAAACTCAAAGTAATCGAGGTTAATAAAAAAGAGCTATAAAACTTTCTGTTTGGCTTAATGATTATATTAAGGCTTATGCTTGCATGATAGAAGAGCGCAAGCCTTGTTCATACCAAGGGGCATGTAAATCTGTGAATGTCAGCTAATGAATAATGTTCATGAAAAAAGTAAATTGAAGCTTTACATAAAAACAAGACTTAAGAATTCATTGAATTACCTAAAAAGGCGGAAGGCTATTAGTTACATATGGGTTTACAAGCTGAAGAAAGATATTAATGGAAACGTTGATAGAGACAAAGCCTAATTAGTAATAGAAAGATATGCTTAGAAATCAACGGTGCTTAACTTAGAGCTTGAGCAGTAGAATGTAAAAACTGCTCTCTTTTTTTCACGGAAATCTTGATAAAGAAATTTATATTATTCAACCTAAATATTTTATTGATGAAACCAAGAATAAACTAATTTTTCAGCTAAACAAATCACTTAGTTTAGAGTAGACGTCAAGATGTTGGTACAAATAATTTTATTCATTCATTGTGAGCTTGGAATTTCAATGATGTTAGGCAGACCATTGTACCTATGTTCGTAAATATGGCAATGGTCGCTTCATTATCTTGTTATAGTATGTCAATGACATGCTACTTGCAAGTACTAATAAAGATACTATTGCAGCATTAAAAACTTGTTCGGTTAGAAATTTGATATAAAGGATTTAGGTGCCATTAATCAAAATTCTTGGGATTATTGTATTTAGAGACAGGAAGAATATGAAAGTTCGAATAACCTAGAGGAGTTATGTTGAAAGAGTTTTGCGTCGGTTTAACATGCAAAATTCTAACGCAGGTACTCCATTCCATGTTGGCTGTAAACTATTTTCAAATCAGTATACTAGCATAGAAACAAAGAAAGTAGATGTCTCAAGTATCATATTCATCAATGGTAAAAGCCTTATGCTTTCCATGGTGTGTAACAGACCAAACATTGCGCAAACAGTGGGAAGCAGTCAATTAATATATGGAGAACTCAGGTAATTGGACTGCTATGAACATGATATTTCGTTACTTGAACAATACTTCTGAGGTGACCAGTTGTTATAATGACCATAGTTTAGAGTTATTTAGGTTTGTGGATGCAGATTATATAGGAGATTGTGATAAAAGAAGATCTACCACAATTTATATTTTCTCTTTGATTGGCGATGCAATTTGTTAAATGTCGATATTATAATTAGTGATAGCCTTGTCTAGTATAAAATCAAAGTATATGTCAGCTACACAAGCATGCAATGAAGCTATTTAATTGATAAGGTTGTTAGAATAATTAAAATTCAAGCAGAAAGTGGTGGTAATCCATTGCAAAAGTCAGAACACATTATACTTGGCAAAGAATCTAATATTTCATGCTCAGACCAAGCACATTTATGTTTAGTATTACTTTGTTCATGAAGTGATGAAAGATGGTCAAATCTCATTTTAGAAGATTCACACTGATGATAATATAACAGACATGCATACCAAGGAAGCATATTGTAAGTAAGAAGTTTATTTGGTGCAGGATTCTTCTTAAGCTTGTTATTACCTAGTGTTCAGTGATGTTCGAGCAGTGGTTATTTGAAGCGTTTCTCACAAAGTTAGAAAGACTAGTCTTCAAGTAAGAGAATGTTCCTCCACCATCCTAAGGAATGTAAGTGACGTCTCCTTATTGGAGAGACATTTCTCCCTTAGACATATGATGCTCTCCCCCCTACGTACATCTATACGTATGGAATCCTAGTCCTCTTTTAAGGTATTTCTTGGTGTGGAATTCCTTGCACAAGTGGAAGAGATGTGAGTCTTATATTTATGTTTCACTTGTTTTTAGTGAAAAAAGCTCTATGTCGCTGCCTTTTAGAATAGAGATATTGTCAAACAATATAAATCTTTGTGCCTCTTGTTTTTTTGTTTTTTGTTTGGCCTTTTGTTTGGCCATTTTCTTTTGTGGTGTTAGCCTCGCTTACATCAATCATGTGCATGTGTTTTTACAAGACATATCATGCCTTCCACTTTAGATTTTGAGTGTAAGAATATTGTAAAATCAATCACCTTTAAGGTCTTAAAGTCATGCATTCCTTGCTAGTGTGTGAAGATTTATTTATGGCATGTTTGGTTGATGCCTAAAAAATGAGGTCATGTCATTTTAGTTAATCATAAGATTGTATTTCTAAAATGAGATGAGCTCATTTTTAGATGTCTACCACACGTGCCTTTAGTAAGAAAGGGTGTGTGAGTTGATTTATTTTATGCTATGCACACCGATAGCAGATTTGTAAGGGCTGAATTGGATTCAAACAAGTTAATGTTCCAATACATTCATCAGAATCAAATTCTCTATTTTATCACAAACAGAAGGTATAGACATGCAAATATTAAAACTCCAAAAGCTGCAAATACAAGCATCCATTGGAAGTGAAAATAATCTACCAACATCTACGCTGTGTTATTCAGATACTGAGAATCCATATTGACTGGAAAGATCGATCTCTAGTTGACCCGTTGATACAGTCAGGGTTTGGCCCCGGCTAGGACTCATGATCTGGCTTTGGATCTCTTGGTAACGACTGCCACTGCCTCTAAGCTTCAAATAATCCCTGGAAAAACTTGAATTCGGAATCGGATCTTGGACATCACTCCGTCCTTCGAGCATGCTAACTACGGCAGACATGGCTGGCCTACGTACAGGAGATGCATTAGTGCATAAGAGGGCCACATTAATCATCGCAATTGCCTCTTTCTTGTTGAACTCCACCAACTTCGGATCAACAAGCACCATTAGACTTCCCCTCTCTTGCAGAGCATATGCCTGCAATATCCACAGTTGCATACAAAGTCTATCATTTACGGTGAAGATCTGCTTTTATCCCACTAAATCATACAAAAAGGTGCAATTTGCAATTGATACCATAGTTCTAAAACTCACTGACTTGACCCAAAACCCAGCACATCAACTCAACTCGGTGAAATTTCGAGTGGAGTCACTTGAAACTCGGTACTAGTGGTGACTAGATCTTGACTAAGAAAGACTCACCAAGTCACTAGAAGACTCGGTCAACTCAATGCAACTCACCAAGACTTGGGCAAGACACTCAGTGCTGTTTTATTGAAAAGAAAACAAGAAGTAAGATTTGAACCGTAAACCTTTACTAAAGACAAAGTGCTCCTAACCAGAGGTTTTGCTGCATCGTTGTTTGGTTTTCTATTTTATAATACTTATAAAATTATATGACTATTAACCATAGTTAATATTTTAATTTATAAAATAATTACATACTGAGTTGAGTTGGGTCAGGCCTTCAAGTTAACCCGACCCAGCTGAACATTGAATCAAGTCAAGTTTTCAGGTTTTTAAACTATGATCGATACACCGCCAAATTGCCATTGGCTGGGGTCCCTAGCCAACAAGGTGCAATTGCAAGGGCACTCAAAAAGTGGAACTGATAGAAGCAGGCTCCCCGTTCATGTTTTTCCACTGCAAGTCACAAGTGAGATGTGTATGGGAAAGTCCTGAATGTATCTCACTTGCATTTTGGCACTAGCCTATAACATTGGCTTTCAGAAAACGAAACTTCCAAGCGTTGAATGGAGATCTAAATTACCCAATCCACCAAATGAATGTGATCCCCCTCTGGCCTGAAATTTGTGATGCTCTTCCCACTGACAATTTCCAAAGCAACGACACCAAAGCTGTAAACGTCTGCTTTCTGAGTCAGGTAACCATGCATTGCATATTCTGGTGCCATATAGCCCCTGCAAAAACAAGATCATTGTGAATTTTATTTTTCTTAATGAGGTAATGATAGTCTCACATGCTTAGGCTAAAGACAGTACTGATGTGGAGACGGCCAACTAATTTTCAACAGGCGCTTCCATACAAGTGAGATAAGGACCAGTTTGGATGCATCCAACCATTTCCAAGTGAATCAATCAGAAAACAGCAAATGGCAGAAAGCACAGATGAATCCATGTGGGGACTGTTGAACATGGTGTGCCATAAAGGCCGTAAAGGCTTATTGCATAAAGGTAATGGTGGCAATTGTTACATGTTACAGGGTTGTAATGGCTACAACAGCCGTTATGGAAAAAAAAATTGACCTGTAACCGCTGTTAATGGCCTGTTACGCTTCCTGTAAAAGCCATAACAGAGCAATAATGGTCTATTACTGGGCCGATAAAGGTTTTCCGGTTTTTTTTTTTTTCCCAACATTATGGGTAGATACAGGTTTTTCAGATTTTTTTTTTTTTTTTTCTTTTTAAGAAAAAAAACTGAGACCGTAACGTCCATTACGGGGGCCATAACAGCAGTTACAACCCGTATCGTAAAGGTAACAGTGGTGGCTGTTATGGCCACCGTTACTGTTACAAAATACCTTGCTATTGAACCCTCAATTGCAGGTTCGACCAAATACTCTTGGTTCCATATTTTGATGACTACATGACATGAGGATGGGACAATCCACAGACCAAAGGAAATCCAAACAGGCCCAAAGGCAATAATGCTAAGGTTTTAGGCCCATGCTGTTCAGAGTACTGAATTCTTTCCAAGAAAGAACTAGGAACTTTATTTTTGGCGAGGGAGTAAATGCTGGACTGCACAATAAAAGGGAAAAAAAAAAAAAAAGACAAGAAAAGAGGAGTCTTGATTCTAAGAAAACTGAATGCAATTCAGTGGAGATGCAACAAAATATACCATTATTATGTCATGGTGTTGTTCCTAAAGCCCCATAGATGCCTCCATTTCTCTTCCTTTCCCCTCTTATAAACATCAATCAACTAATGTGGATGTCTTTTGAAATTGTCACTTGTGAGCACCTATTCCTATTTCTCTCCACATATATGGCCTTGTCCAGCCAACTTATAGGCTACTGGACCATCTATTTGGGTTGCATCAGGCAGGCCCTTAGATAATGAATCCAAAACTGTTGATCTTTAATGGATGGCATGCACAGTTAAGTATCCTTGGAGAAGCAGCTCCCGAACAATGTGCATTATTCACCATTTAATCTGTACTTATACGAATGCTTATTGCGTGATTGCAGACACCATCTCATTTTCTGGTTAGTGCCGGTATTGATGTGATTTTGGCTGTTGGCGGGCACTGCTGTGATGTCATGAGTCAAACAAGTGATGCAAACTTCCATCTCATTTTTGTTAATCTATTCAGTTTATGTGGTTGCCTGATTCAGTTCCCCATTTTAGATTGAAACTTGCAGCTACTCCACATAGGAGAAATTCTTGACACGCAGATGGCATTCACCAATTTCCCAGAATGCCGGTTCAAAAGATAAAACTAAGAAATGTATTGAGTTTTATGTCTGAACACATGGATGAATATTATCATTAAAGAGTATGAAGGTATGGTTTCCATTTCATAACAAGGAAAATTGTGCACGATGACTCACATGGTTCCAGCTACTCGAGTGCTGATGTGGGTCTTCTCCTCTTCACCAAGCCTTGCCAGACCAAAGTCAGATATCTTTGGTATAAGATCCCGATCGAGCAGTACATTGGTGGCTTTGATGTCTCTATGAACAATTTTCAGCGTCGATTCTTCATGGAGATAAGCTAGACCTCTTGCTATACCAACACAAATCTTGTGCCTTGTTGGCCAATCAAGCTGCAATTGATATTCTTCTGGGCCTATAAATCATCCAGTTAAGAAAAAATGAGTCATATTACTTCCTGTTGCATCCGTACTGCATACACATATTGGTACAAAAACAAATGAGCTCACCAAACAGAGCACGAGCAAGGCTATTATTTTCCATGTACTCATAAACTAGCAATAGTTGATCTCCCTCGATACAACATCCATAAAGTTTTACAAGATTTGGGTGTTGCAAAGTAGATATCATGCCTATTTCAGTCACGAATTCACGGCTTCCTTGCTTTGATTTGGATGAAAGCTGTTTCACTGCTATTGAAGTACTGTCTGATAATAGACCCTGCAATATAGTAATTTAAGAAGTTCTATTACCTTTTACTTGAAATACGTTGGTCTCAAAGGTAATTATATATCAGGATAAACAGTGATTCCATAGTATACCTTGTAAACAGAACCGAAACCACCTTCCCCAAGCTTGTTTGAAATGTGAAAGTTGCCTGTGGCAGCTCTAATCTGTCTTAAGGTAAACAAACTGGTTCGTAGATCTAAATCTCTGAGATCTGTCCACCGGATAAAGTTACACATGAATGTCTCAAAAAAGTTGATAAATTCCACATCTTTTACTAGCAAAGTGCAGTCTATGCATGATTTATCACACAATGGGCTACAAGCGAGCTCTTCTTAGCATGAGACCAGAAACATAAATGAAAAACAGGATTAACTAGAGAGCAAAAGAAATGTTCAAAACTTTGGGAAATAAATACAAATATTTAAGAGTAATTTTTTTGTCATGCAGTATTAATGTCCTGTATTAAGAGGCCTAATAATGACATATTTATACTAATCATTATTAGGTTAAAAAAACAGCATCCAAAATTTCCACGAATGGTAGACACAAAGAATGCCAAAAAGCCTAGCTTTTGTAGATTGTAGGTAGCTAATCTTAACCTTCATTTCCCATCGAAATAGGTATTTAAGAAATAACAAAGCGTATCAAGATTGTTCTTACGCTGATTTGATTCTTTTTCCCAAAAAAAAATAAAATTTGAAAGGAATAAAAAAATGTTTTTTACATACTTTCTGAAAAGAAAGAAAGCTACATGATGGATTGTCAAAATTGATTTGTCTGTATATTTCATGAAAAGAAAAAAGAGTAGAAACCAATGTAGAAGGAAATGGATAACATTTTCTCAATATAGCCAATATTTTTTTGACACAATTATCAAAATAAGGAATATTAAAGTTTGATGCACATATTAACTCTTTCTTAAAGTAGAAGTTTGGTCTCTTCCTAATACAAAAGCACGTGTGAGCGTGCGCACACATCATCATCATCATAGCCTTGCCTAGCTATTTGTGATCAGAACACATGGAAGCATATGGTATTTAAATATGATGGAGGTATTTAACCAACATGATCAGTTAATGAGAAATATTTTCCTTAAATTTACATGAAGCACCCACTTAAGCAATTCCTTCTACATTTGAGTTGTAAGCTATGCTCGAACCTGACACCTATATTTGAGCATATGCATATGCTAATGCACACATGTGGAGACAAGAATATAGGAGTATAGGAAAGCAAAATACTTTGCATGCTAAAATAGAATTCAATAGAATAGCTGGAACAAGGTTATGACTTATGACGATGATGATGCTGATGATTTGGTAAGGGCTGAAACATAAGATTTGAGCATATCAACATGGCATCAAGTTTAAGTAGGATATTCCAAAGCTTGATATGAAAATTGCCTACTTCTTGAGGCATTCGAGGTTAATACTAATAAACGCATAGCAAAGCGTCAAAATTATGTGTTATAAATGGGAGACTTTTTTTCCTGTTGTGATTTCATGCATTTGATTAGTTCCCACCTTTGTCCTTTGTGGTTTTGCCTCCTAGGAAGCCTTTCCTCCAGAGGAAAACCAAAAACAAGAAAGAAAGAAATAATACTGAAGCTACAATCCCAACTGCAACACCAGTAGAGATCTTCTTGCCACTTTTTGGAGGTGTAAATTCTGCACAAAGAACAATGCCAAAATTTTAAAATAATAATAATAATAATAATAATAAAAAACAAAAAAAAAAACAGACCAATGCGAACATTCACTCAATAATATAGTGATACACCAATGCTGATTTACTGATGCAAAGTGCAGCATACATGAAAACTCAGAAAACCCTCAAAACTAGATCAAAAAATTTAACAATATCGAAATCACTTCTTTTACAAAATCTGTCCATACCCTTCTCTAAAACATTTTATATTAGGTTTAGACAGCCAAAGAATATCTTGTGTATAAATTCTGTTGACATTCCTTGCCATTTGTTGTGGCGTCTTTTATCTCCCTACATGGTGATCCAAACCATTCATATTGTAGGCCACGTGAGAAAACCCCATTATCAAAGATCCTTGCCACCCAAAAGAAAACAATGAGATACATATAATTGTTTCCAACTTCCCTTTGTATGGACGGCAAAGATATATCAGCAGATTTTTGCCACAGAGCAAATCCACAGTTGGAACCTACTAGATGCATGATATGAATAACCACATGGCAAGGCACAACAGCTGATCAACAATGGGAGAGCAGCTAGTGTGAACAGAGCTACCTCTTTATATACATAAATAGTTTAATGCTCCCATATTTTCTTTATGAAACGCAATGGAAATTAGCCAAGCACTAGATCCTCCAACTAAAATCAAACAAGATAAGAAACCACTTATGCAAATAACGCCACTTCAAGACCTTTTCTAACCCGAGAATGGTCCTTAAGATCTATTTAATTGAACTACAAAGATAACGAGAACAATTTACTTGTACAAAACACACATCATACCGGGGTCCACAGAAATTGCTGAAATGAGAGGGCCATAGGTTCCTCGATCTGGGACAATTTGTGTCCCTTTCCCCGCCCAACAGAAACGGATCTCCAAAGTGTTATTAGTCACAGGAACAGTAGTAAAATTCTTCACGACTGGCTGACTAGAACCACCAGCTTCATCTTTGATATTGAAATCCTTCAATACCAATTCTCCCTGCATTAAACTAATTTAGTTACACCTGAATCCTGTAAACTAACAGAAAAGTATCTGTGCAATGTGATTAACTACCTGAATGTAAACATCGAATATACGCTTTCCAAGGCTGCTATATGTTCTGCCATCTGTGAAGATTATCTCTGCAAAGTGGAGCTTTACAGTGTAGTTCCCATTTAGAAGACAGAGCCCAGAATAAGTGAGGGAAAGGGGAGAAAGCCGCGCCTTAGTGTACAACTCGGAGTTAGGCATAGAGAGCATGGATTTATTTTCTGCTATGTAGCTGTCTATAGATTTTTCAGAATTAACGAAGTTTCCAGTACTACTACGTGCCCAGTTTCTTCCATCACTTAAAACAAAAGTCGAAGCCCCAGATAATTGTTGATCTGCTTCGTATGTGGTGTTTTTGTTTATAGTTACTTGATCTCCACCACAATTTATATACAAAGAATAATGATCTGCCATAGAAAGTTACAAGTGATTAGTGCTGTAGGACAAGATCAAGAAAAAGGCAAATTCCGAAGAGCCAACTCAATTCAGACAGTTACTTCCATGCCTCTTTGTTTTCATTTCTTCCATCCCTCATCTTTTCTAATACCTTGATGATTTTTGTACCTTTGCCATTTTCAATCAAATTAATCACAAGAAAAAAAAAATTAAAAAATTAAAAAAAAAAATCTAACTTTAGATAAACTTCCAAATTGACCTAATCAGACGCGGTCACAAAGTTATCCTTTCTTCAAGTTTCTTTTCTAGGTATCTTCCATGCAAAAGATAAGATTTACAATATTTTTGAAGTTATTTAATTATGAAATTTACAACTCCAACTGGTAACAAAGCACCAGCCCATCCCCAGCTCGGGTAAAGCAGGAGGGTTGGTGTTAAGTAGGCAGCTGGTTGTTGTACATTTACAAAACAATCATGAGAAAGCTGACCACAAATAGCTGGGACATGGCAATGACGATGATTTAATTAGCAATATCTAATATGGGAAGACTTACATTCCATTGAACATTTTAAATTAGAAGAAGGGCCACATTAAGTGGGACGAAAATATGCATTTATGGCGTATATAATTAGTTTGAGCAGTTAAGAGCATGATTTGCCATTTAGATGATACTCGCATCAAATACTAGATCAATGGAAGTTTTATCTTCCAAGAAGCAAGGACCTTATTATTAATTAACACCCTCTTCCGTTTCCCTTATTGTTGTCATCTTCCTCATCTTGTCTTTGCTCCAAATCTTTGTAAATATGCCCGTGCCTTTTATAGGGGTGTCAATGGGCCGGGCTTGGGCCTGCAAATTTAAATGAAAAGGGCCGGCCTGATACAGTTCAAAATCCGGGCCAAGAACAACCCCAGGCCCGGCCCGTCGACAGCCCTAAGCCTTTTAGTTGAATTGGACAAGTTATCAAATTTGTTGGTTGATATATTTATTGATGCCACTTATTGCATACTTTGGAAGGAAGATCAAAGGGGAAAACACCAAAGACAGAAGTAAGCACAAAACTAGACAATTTCAAGGTGACACTAATTCAAAAGGGCAACTTACATTGGAAGAACCATGCCAAAGACAGATTTGGGGCTAAAAAAGACAATTTCAAGTTCACACTAATTCAGAAGGGATAAACTTACATTTTGAACAGGGAAATATCTTTTTTGAGCATGGAAAAGCTCCACTTCTGCATTATCAATGTGGTCAAGAATGCATCAACATGAATAACGTATTTAGATGTGCATGTGGCTTCCAAATTAACCAAACCAGCTACTAACAAACATTGATGATTATCTATAATTTATAATGCAGTTTTCACAAATAAGTACTCACGTGTCATTCCCTATACAAGAGCTTCCAAACAAGTTTCTGTAGAAATAAAAAAGTGAAAACCTCAGAAAGGAAGAAAAAGGAGAAGAAGAAGAAGAGGCTACATAACCTTAGGTGGGGGTGACAATGGGCTGGGGGGCCCAACCCTATAGGCCCAAGGCTCGGGCCTCTAAACTTGGCCCGAGGGCCCCAGGATGGGCTTGAAATTCATGTCCGGCTTGCGGCAAGGACTGGGGAATGATGAATGGTTTAGCTCGGCCCCTTGTCCAGGTTCAATCATCAGGTGGGCCACCGTAGTACAAAAAAGAATGGATGGTTCAAAGACACTTGTAAGTAGTTCCCATTCAATGTGTAAAGTAAAGACACTCGTTGAATTTAGGGTCATGTTTTAATGATCAAAACTATTTATATGATGGGCTAGTAAAGGATGGAGAATACCCCAAAAGAATTCTTAGATTGGACTATTTCAAACCTTTGAATATTTGACTTTTTTCCTTGCAAGGCCAGCCTAGGAGGGCTGAATCTAGGGCCAAGGCCTGTTAGCCAATTAGGATATGGGTCGAGCCAAGGCCGGGCTTTTGAGACTAAGCAAGAACTAGGGCCAAAACCATTTACATGATGGGACTCGTCATGGATAGAGGATATCTCAAAAGAATTCTTAGATTGGATTATTCCAAACCTTTTTTATCATTTGACAAGACCGGGTCTAAAGCCAAGGCCTTTTTAGCCCAATTAGAGTCTGGGCTAGGCCAGGGTGATGCTTTGGGGACTAAATCTGGGCTAGGACCATCTTGGCCCAGCCCTAGCTCAGCCCGTTGCCACCCCTACCATGAGGTACTAACGTGTTAGAACTACTTAAAACTACTCTTACGTTCTTCCTTGTTGACAATTTTGTGGCACAAGGCTTCCCCATGTAAAACTATTGTAAGAAAGATCACTGTAGCATTTCAAAAAAAAAAAATGACATTAAAAAGGGATTCATGTGTTATGACAAAAATAAGTCAAACTGTGTAAATAGAATCTAACACATGGAAATAATTTTAAAGCTCAGTAGTAAATTTTTGAAAAAAAAAAAGGGGTGCCTGTTAATTTGGCGACAGATTTTTTAGCATTTTACCATTTCTTTAGAGAGATTAGACATATCAAAAGTTTGTCCTTTGAAATATATTTTCTTATGCAACTCAATCAAGGGAAACTCAAAGTACCACACAGCATCTATAAAAGCACTCAAATTTCTAAGTAAAATCTTCAAGTACAAGGTAAATAATCCACCAGGATTTTCTACGATATTTCCCTCGATTAAGGCTCCATTTGGATAGGGAATCCTGCAAATTTGGGATTAAGACTAATCCCCATACCCTCCGCATCATATTTGGTCAAGAAAATGTCACTTTCTTCCACTTGATCTCAATTTTCAAAGTTTTTTAATACAAGAAAAATGTTTTTTTTTTTTTAAATTGAGATTAAGCAAAGAAGGTGACGTGTACGGTATGCAGCGCGACAAAATTTGGGCTGAGACTTAATCCTGCCTTTGCATGATCCCCTGCCAAAATGGAGTCTAAACGTTCCATATTTGCATTCTTTTTCTCAACAGCCTCAAGAGCCAAGTGTTATCATCTTCCCCATATCATCATAATCATGATAGACTGGCCTTCCAATTTCCTTTTGTCCCGGCTTTACATGCGAAGTATGGCTTTGGAAAGGGCTATGGAACGCCTAGCAGTCTACCACATGCCTTTTAAGTAAAATGATGAAGAGACAGTCTGTCATCTCCTTATTCATTGTGAGATGTTTGACTCGTTTGTTGTGGTGGTTTTTCCATAAGCTGTTTGGGGCTTTGGGTATTCTTGGTTGAGATTTAAATTGGTTACGGGGTGGGCAAAAGATCCTTTCGGTGAGAAGGGCTGAATTCTTCTTTGGAGAATTCTTCCATTCAAAATTTTATGAGAAGTTTGGATGCTAAGGAATAATAAGAATCTAGAAAGCATGTCATTTGAAATTTTAGCGGAGAGTAAAACTCTACATCATTAGCTGGTCTTTGACTGGAATACTCAAGGCAAGACATCTCTTGAGATTCAAATCCTTTACTGAAAGTTAAATCAAGGACTCAAATATTGGTGTCCAAGTGGAGGCTTGCTAATATGATTAAAGAAATTTATCAGTTAGTTAAATATTTGGAGGTTTATTTTCATTATTCTTCCTCATTGCACTAATGAAATGATGAATTGTCTCGTGAAAGATGTTGGTTCTTGTGCTCTCGAAGCCAATCAAACATGGCCTTTTGGCTTCTCCACACTACATCGATCTTGTTACATTGCATTATTACTACTCTTGTAATGATATCTTTTGCATCAATATTGATTTTGCTTAATGCTTGGTTTGATTATGTTCAATGTAGTCCATTGGTGGTATTGTGGTAAGTCATGTGCATTAGTTCAGCCAATGATACAGAGGGATTTAGCTTGGTAGTTCCAACCATTGGTGTACTTAGTGACTTAAATATTGATATCAAGGTGTTCCAAAATGGTAACAGTAGCCGGAACGGCCACCATTGTTACCGTTATGATACGGGCCGTACCGGCTATTACGGCCCTTTTTTATTTTTTGAAAAAACTGTTACGGAACCATTATGGGGCCATTACGGTCCATTACAGGGCCGTTACGGGACTGTTAACAGGGCCTTTACCCCCTGTTTTTTTTTTCCCTGTAATGGCCATTAAGGTCGTTTTGACCCCGTAACATGTAACGGTTATAATTGTTACCGTTACATAACCACTTTTGAATACCTTGATTGGTATCGATGCATGTATCGCACCCCTGGGATACAGAAACAGATCAGTATCACATAGAAAACATTGTATGTATCGCATAATGCACCGCTGTTTTTGGACAATGGGAATTTGGTGAAAATTTTCGATGAAACTTTAGGAGATGTTAAAAAGACATCATTGCACACTTAGAGCTCCAAAAAAAAAAGTACGCATAATAAGTTTCCTTTGTATGGAGTTCTAAACTATGCACGATCTGACAAAAGTGATGCAACTATATTCAAAATTAGTTCATAGAATTTATAAATCATAGAAGGCATGTATGAAACACAACCAATACATTCAAAATCCAAAAAAAAGAAGTATAAATATACAAATGCAGTGCCCTCAAATAATATCATCTCAAATATTTTAATAATTTTTACTTATTATAAATAATTCATATTTCTATAATTCATATAATTTATTAGCACATTCATACACTAAATACTTGCGCACTAAATCTATCATACAATGCACAGTGTGCACTTATTTGAAAACAATTTTTTTAATTTTTTAATATTTTTGAAAAAATAGATGCGCAGATGATGTTAACATCAACATAGTCATACGCTCATAAATACATAAATATTAGGCACAAATAACATCTTGCCAATCTATTTTTTATATATTTTTAATTAAAAATATTCTTTTTGCGAAAATTTTAAAAAGTTTCTTCAATTATATAAACCAGCCTCCAAGTACTCTAATGTGATTTTTCCTCACTCCAATTGCAACTTAAATGCCTAAAATAGGAAAATTTTCAGATTTTTTCCAAATTCCAAAATCGGAAGTCAAAATCCATGGTTGAGCATGCAAAATATCCAAAATCATGGAATAAAAACTTTATTTTACTAATTCCAAGAAATTTAAACCAAAAAAAAAAAAAAAAAATCAAATTAACACGAAAGTTCCAATTGGAATTCTGGTATTGCATGCTCTCCAATCATGATTTCCTCACCCAAAAGTCCTTTTCTCTCCAAACAAATGAAAACGATTGGTCGAAATCCTCTTAGCAATGTAATCACAACAAAAAGTTTATGAGAAAATCATTTTTTTGGCAATTATTTTTTTTTTTTAATTTTTTCGCAAAGGGGCTGACACGAGTGAGATATTGTCGATACGTATCACACGTATTGACGAAATCGGGTAACTTATAAAGGCAATATTTTGTGAAATATTGATCGATACTAAGAATGTCAACACTTTTAGCTCAGTTTTGTATCGCCATTGTTCAATACGGATAGTATCGGTCAATACTATGGTTGTTTGAATCACCGGGTGTACTTAGGCAGACTTCAAGTGCATCCATCATGCATTCACTTGCAAATTTAGGACTGTGTGGAGGAATGGTTCCACAAAGTATGAGGGTCAGCCTTCTCAAGCCTGTCACGTTTGAGGGCTATATATACAGTCCCATGTAAATTAGGCTTAAATATAGTCACTTACCAGTTTGCTTGCCAGAACTATTGTATACTTGGATTTCCATCTAGAAGAAAAACACCTAAAAAAAGTTGCAGGCATGTAGAGTATTGATGATTGTGCCTCCAAATCAGAGAGGGATCCTACTTGTTTAGCAAACCAATCAAATATGCCAACATTTCTCAGTAAGTTCGTAACATCCGCTTAGTAGTCTTTCAGCAAAAGTTAGGTCTACAAGCATATCAAACACAAAAACTGATTATCAGCATTTAAGATTAAAGCTTCAAGACGGACTGATAGAATGTGAGGAACAAAGAGTGACAACTGCATGCAAAGAGAACTGATGCAGTATTCTAAATATTACATATGCAATCAATACATTAAAATTTGATGCCAAGCATCCAGAAGAGAAACATACATGTTTGCTGGCCTACTAATCATCCAGTCTTGTACAGATCCTGTTAGCAAATTGCTAGTCAAATACCTAACAAAAGCCATGTCATGTATTCACTGTGACTGAGTAGTTTTTTGTAAATAGCATTATAATCATCATCATCATGGAAGCTAGATAGAGGGAACTTTATAGTTACAAATTAGACTGCTTACAGGAAATCCACTTGTGGTAGACTTCTAAAGGTGCTTGGAATCGTTCCCGCCAACCTGTTAAAGCTAAGATCTCTGCCAAGAAATCAGACAAGCTGAAAAAGGTAGCAATGATCTGTCCCAAAATAACTCATGTTATGTCCGTCTTATTCATGAACTTCTAATCAAATGTTTACACTTAGAATAGAGATTTTTGCTAAATGTACTGAAATTTAGAGGTTTGCAAATCCCATAAATGGGTACCAAGAAGCCCATCCACACACCAGCACATGTGCCAACCTGGAAAGCATATGTGAAATCCAAAGTTCCAAACCATCCATCAGGTGAATCCCACCATGTAGATGCCCTTGCCCAAAATTCAGGCTGGTTTACTCATCACGCGCCACAATGTTAAACTAGGGGAATTTTTTATTAGCTGTTCATTTGTTTCATATATATTGGGGCTTACACCTTCAGGGTGGGGAGTTGGTGAACTGTCTTCACACACTGCAACTATGTGGGCTGTCTGTTCTTTCATCAATTCATGATATATGAATTATGCCTAGGCTGATAGGCTTTTGGTTCAAGCCATGGTATGTTGTTATGAGAGTTGTCGTGGCCCAGAAAGGAAGGTTTTATGGAGGCCATATCTACTACGGTTCTTTTGTTGAGGTTGGCAAAACAAAATAACAGAATATTTCATAACTATGCAAGTCAGCGGAAAATATTTTCCTTAAGGTTATGTTTGCATTCAGTGAAATGGTGGGCAAGGAAACAGGGTTTCTCAAGAAACCCTCTTTCTGCTATTTGTAAACACCAAAACCATAGGAAAGGGAGGAAAAGCTAATTTCCCACTCAGCCAATTTTCCCTAAAAATCAGCCTTTTATTTTCTCACCCAACCCCATCAGAAAGGATGCTTTCTTTCCCATATTTTCTCGTCACTAAAACTTTGACAAACGCAGATTGCCTACTGATGTTGCCAGTACCTCGCTACTGTTGGTGCTCTGTGGCCCCCATCATGATGTATGTATTGTATCCATGCCGCCCATCCATTTTCCCATGTCATTCTAGGGCATGAGCCCAAAAATGAGGCAGGTCCAAATCTCAGGTGAACCACATCACAGGAAAACAATGGTGATTAAACGCCCACCATTAAAAACCTCATAGGGCCTAGTTTAATGTTTATTTGTCATCCAACTTATTGATTAGGTCACACAGACCTGGATGAAGGGAAAACACAAATATCAGCTTGATCTAAAACTTTTGTGCCCCCAAGAAGCTTTCAATAGTGGGCATTCAATCACCATTGTTTCTTGTGGTGTAGTCCACCTGAGATTTGGATATGCATCATTTTTGGGCTCGTGCCGTAAAATGATCTAGCAAAATGGATGGACGGCGTGGATAAATCACACACATGATGGTGGGCCCATAGAGCACCAACCAGTAGAGACTCTGCTACTGGCAACATCAGTAGTCAATCTGCGTCCAACTATGTCGGGTGAAAAAAGCTTTGATATTCTAGCAGAGTATAGTAAATGATACACAGGCATTTAGAACTTGCATGCAAGGAATATAGTAATTTAAAATAAATTGTACAAATTATTGGTTCCAGTTTAGAAGTATCATGAACCTAGTACCACCCTTATTGCATCATCTTACTAATGAATTGGCCAAAATCTATTAGACGGTTAGAAACGAAAAATTCGATGGTCCTATTTCAACAAACAAGTGTCCATGAATCAAAGGTTAGGATTATTCAGCGAATCTGACTTTCGCCCTGTGATTTGGAGACAATGGCTTCCATATTCTAGTCGGCTTAATTTAAGTTAATGAGTGCAATGCATACAATTTCTAGGCTCCTACAAATCAAGCCTCATCCGTTGCTTAAGAGTATGAAATTACTCACATTCCAAGTCACGATCCTTTTTTTTTCTTTTGAAAATAGGGGCAGGATAACTTTCATTAGCTGAGTTTTAAATGGGACCCACCATGTTCTCTGTTAAATCCACTCTGTCCACCAAGATCATCCCTCAATGTTAGGTTCTGGAATAAAAAAAAGTTCAGCCCAATATACAATTTAGGTGGGTCAAACCACAAGAAACTATGGGGATAGGATGAACGTAGGTTTGTATGTACGGTATATTCCACTTAACCTGTTCATTAGATGCCTCTCAAATGAATACTTCTATACTACAAAGGAAATATTAATTGTTAATTCAAGACATCCCACTTCAAGTACTGGACACATAGGCACCACATGATACCAAAAGAATTTTGCAAGAGAATTTTATTTTGCCAAACATATGATTTGAAAACAAACATCAATTTTCTCAAAAAAATCTTATTGATAAACAAACATGAGAAACAATGTTTCCTTTCCCACACTTTCTTGGAAACGAGATTTCTCAGAAAATACAATTTCCTTTCCCACACTTTTCACAATCCCAAACAGCCCCTGAGGCTAAAAGTTTGGGATGTTAATGGGCTAAATCCCTAAGTGCTCGTGACACCAGTCCTCCAACCACTTTTATTTTTTTGAAAGGTGCTTGGGCCATTTTTATTCTAAGTGGGGACTGGAGAGTGGGAAGTAAATTCAATGTTGTTCGGAAAAGATGATTCTTCACTATCTGCTTGTCTTTAGAGTTCTGTTTATGTAACTTTTTTCTATAAATAAAATTAAAGTTACCTCTCACAAAAAAAAAAAAAAAAAAAAAAAAAAAAAAAAAAAAAAACCTGGAAAAAAAAAAAAAAAAAAAAAAAATTTGTGGTGAACAATATAAAAGAATAAGTGTACACACTTGGAACAATAATACAAGAGTACAAATAGTGCATACTAGTACATTCACTTTAACATAGTAAAATGGTATGCTTAGATAACATAAAAAAAATAAACAAGGAGGACAACAAGGACTGGAAAGTCTGGAATGTAAAAAACATCCATATTTAATGAACCTATTCGTCAATGAAAGCAAGCAAATGAAAAGAACATCGACCAGTAAAGAAGATCTTTATCATATAAAAGGAAAAAAAAAAAAAACTGACTTACAACAAATCCAGTAGTCTCATTTCTCCAATATATGCAGGTATCTCTCCAATAATATTGCAATTCCGCAATATCCTGCAAGATCAGATCAAGCATGGGCTTCAATGGGACCAGACAGCAAAGACTGGCATACTTCCTCAGAACATGAGAAGATAAGCCTTGAACTCACAAGGTCCTAATGTTTGCGATATTACTCAGTTGGGGAAATGCTGATTCCATTCCAGTTATGTCACTGATAATTCTGCACGTAAAGAATCCACAAGGAAAAATTCATATCTATTCACTTCTTCTTCTTCTTTTTCAAATAGGCACGAGATCACAAAAGCCAACCCCAACTAGTTGTGATAAGGCTTAGATGATGATGGTGGTGGTGGTGGTGACAAGATCACAAAGGATGTGCTTCAGACAAAATCACTAACGATAGGAATTCAAGCATTGTACTTACAGTTGGATCAAGTTCTCCAAATGGGAAATGCCAGAAGGAATTGGCCCTTCCATATTGGTTCCTTGTATATCTCTGCCATACAAGATTTGATTTTGAATAAATGAAAAGGAATGAGTTCAAAAGGTTTAGGATGCAAACTGCATTGAGTGCCATTTAGTAAATGGTATGGACCCTATAAAGCCCTAATTGATGCAATTGGACAACAGAACCAGACCATCCAATTAGTGGACTGACTCTTGGATGAGCTAAACCACAAAAACCATTGCAATTGTAAGTTCATTACCAATCTATCACCCACTTTTGGACAGTAAAGAAAAAGCTTCAATCAATGATCCAGACAAAAACATCCATGGATTGAATTGTTGGAAACATCAATTGTTGCAAATATCTTTTCATTGGTCCATCCATGATGATATGATCTATCACATGGTCAAGCTGATCAATTGGCACATTTGCCAATCTTATGAATTAATAGGTTGATAACATATAGGAAATGGTAACTGGAGCACATTGAATCTTTCAGCCTCAATTCAGAAAAGCAAAACTGAAGAAACTCATGGATTTTCAGGAACAGAATGCTTACAATCTCTCAAGTTGTTTCCAATCTTGAATAAAATCAGGTATCTTTCCGGTGAAATGATTGTCGCTTATCCTACTGCATTTTTGCCAATAACAAAATGAAAATAGATGCAATTATAATGCAGAAAGATTGATGACCATTTTGTGTGCAAAAGGAAATATTTATAGAACTCGTACAAGTCCTTGAGGTTCGAGAGCTTTGCAAGCGCCCCTGGCAACTCCCCCATAAATTTATTTGAGGACATTATCCTACAAACAAAAGCACCACAATACTCAAAATACATAAAACTCTAAAGAAAGATGAAGATTCTAAAATAATCCCAGAAGCAAACACCAAATATCAAGTGGAAGAGAGTAGAAAAGAAGTGGTAAGGCAATTCATGCGAGAGATTGATTGAAGAGGCACTTTGCAGAAGGCGTAACATACTTGTGCAAGATCTGGGCCATTCAAAGGGTGTGACCCAATGTGAACATGTCTCAGCCCAAAAATAGGCTGGTCCACTAATCAGGTGGGCCGTACATCATCATCTTAGCCTTTTTCCAAGCAATTTGGGGTCGGCTTTTAAATGGTAGATTTGAAAAGGTTTTACAATCAGATGCCAACTGGAAATTAGCCTTCCTATTTTTGCCTGGGCTCACAGGTGGATCATAAATGTATGACAAAAATTGGGATAGAATCAAGATGGCCCAGCCGTCTAAATCTGTGAGATACATGTGTGGCCCACCAGATTAGCTGAACGATCGTGATTTTGGGCCATGGAATGTTCGCTTTGAGATCCACCTGACGAGTGGCCAAGGATCTCACTCAAGTGAGCCACTCCAATTACACACAGATTGCTGTAGAATTTCTCAAACAAGGGAAGAAGGCCTTACAATCTCTGTAGGTTGGTGAGATTCCCGAGCTCCGGAGGAAGATTTCCAGATATCTGGTTGGCCTCGATGACCCTGAAAATTCGACTTCTTTCTTTCAAGACGATAGGCAGACATGAAATCCAAACGGAAATTCAAGTAATAACGGAACGAGAACGGAGAATAACCGAAACTTACAGACTGATGAGGGAGGTGATGTTTCCAAGTTCCTTTGGGATTGGCCCCGATATGCGGTTCACACCAACAGAGCTGCAGTAGCATCCCCTCCACGGTTTATTTTAGAAAAATCATGCTTTGATTTGCTAAAATTAACCAAGGAGAGTGAAAAGAAAAACGTACATTCGTTGCAACCGCATGGAAGCCCATTGTGTAGGTATTGTACCGTTGAGGTAATTACGAGTGAGATCTCTGTCAAAGCCATGAAGAGATGAGATGGGTGACGTACCTTAAGCAACTGGTGTTGGGAGAAGCTAACGTGAGCCATGGTGTGACAGAACATACTTACATTTCGCTGAGGTAGGGAAGGCTGGTCAGTTGTGAAGGAAGCACTCCAGAAAGGGTCCCACGCCTGAGGGCTCTGCGAGGGAAAGCCGTTTATGATCTTTTTAAGCGGGGCAATTTGAGTAGGTACGCAGAAAGGCGAAAGCGTCCTTTTGCGCTAACCAGGCCATTCGCAGGACAAAAATGCATCAGATCCACCCCGTCCGACAGATGCACGTTGACATTTTCATCACTGATCCTGAAACTCATAGATGGGCCACACCATAGAGAACAGTGTTAAAATATTCTAAAAACCTCTAAATTCATCTGGTGTGTCCCACATGAGTCCTGGGATATCCTGATTGGATTAATCCCTTTATACTGGCGTGTATGTCAGATGAGTGGATTGGATGGCATATACACACCACGGTAGACCCCACACGAAACTCAGACGATTTTAATGGTGGGATGATTTCCCTTTTCAACTGTTTTCCATGATGTAGCGCACGCGAGTGTTGAATGGGCCTGATTTTCCATTCCTGAAACAAACACATGGCAGCGCACCTGATGGACGGGGTGGGTATAAACTTGGCACTGCCCAGGCGTCAGGCATGATTCCAATCTAGAGTCCAGGGTCCAGCCTCTGATCTAAAGGGCCAGATTGAGCTGCCCGCCCATTGACATCCCTACTTGGCTAGCCCAGACCAAAGGGTCCAGAGACAGAGAAACGGCCAGCGCCTGATCTGCCAAGTTCGTTGAGTACCATCAAGTGGGAAGATGGTAGTTTGGGCTTCTTTATGAGGATTGATGACCCAAATTGTAAGTACATGTGAGTACATGTGATAAAGAGAAAGTATAAATTGTAAATGGGTTGGGCCAGCCCAGTCTTTTGGATCTGGCCCATGATTGTCTAGACACCTTCGTCGAAGGTTGAGGCAAGATAAGGAAAAACGTACAAGACCGTGACATGGCAGACACCAGTGCAGCTACATTTGACGGAGCTATTGGCATCGATGTTGGTGCTAGGTGTGACCCAGCTACGCTCGCCACAGCAAGGATCCGCACTGAAATTCCATCTTGGTCTGTTGAGCGTTGTTGCAATTTTCTTGAGAGCCTCCACTAATCAAATCGCACAAAACCCAGGTCAATGTGTAGATTGACAATGTTCAAAATACCAGTCGAAATGTCGGAATGTTCCCTTTGCCCTTTTTCATTACAATTGTAAGCACTCCACTCTTCTTGAGAAGGAAAAATCTTATCACCAACTAAGGGACTTGAGGTTCCAAAAATTAGAACAATAGAAAGAAAGAAAGTGAAAAAATAAAAAGAAAAAGAAAGAAAAAGCTCACACCCCCAATTCAGAAGAGAAAAACAATATCCCCTTCATCTACCACCATCCAAAAATGGTTCACAGGAGCTTAACATTCATTTCAAAATGGGCATTTCAAAATCCTTACTTGGAAATTGATAATAGACACATCACATAAATGATCTCTCTAATGGTGGAAGATAATGCACCGTCGACCCTTAGTGTGTGTGCGCGTGCCTAGCAGCATTAGTGATCTCCTACCAACCATAGATCTAGAGCTCTTAAATCTATCTATGTGCGCGTCTGCGCGTCTCCTAGGGCCAAGGCCTTCAGAGGACACGTGAGATGCCCAATCATGAATCTGAAGTGTAGAAACCCGAAAGCCTTCAAATGTAGATCTGAACTGTTCATTCATTCATACCACTAGAGCAAGCGATGGAACAAAATCCCGTTATCCTAAAAATCCGATCAATAGCATGAAAAATGGACAGTTGAGATTGAATGGAGAAATAAAATAGGTTCAATGATAGATCCGACTCTGTATTTCTAATGATTCAAAAGTAGCAGCTCCGATGGATGGCTGCAATCATGTGATTTACCGTCTGTAAACAACGGGGACGGTTGTAAGAACCTGGCCCAATTCAAAGGGTTAGGATCATCCCATCGCCCCTGAATCTTGCACCATGGCTTGCTCCCTGTGGTGATACTGAATGAACCGTCAAGCGTACCGTAAAGGTGGGGATGGGCGTCTCTTGTGGATGGATGACCATACAATCTGGCATGTTGGAAGATTTCAATCCATCCATCTCCTTAAACGTCTTGAAAGGTTAGGATCTTCCAACGTTGATGATTTGTGAGGCACACCCCATCAAACGGCTTAGATTGCTGAAACATAGCATTCCATGTTCTTCTTCAAAAATCAGCTTCGTACCTTCATCTTGAGCCAGAAGAGGAGCTCCACATCTCAACGTTCCCAAGAAATTCAACGCAAGAACCCAAAGGAGGAGAAGACGTATAGATAACATATTCGATCGGAAAGATCAGCGCTTGCTGAAAGTGAATTTTGACAGAAGAAGAACCCCCGAGCAGAAGGAGATAAAACAGCGGAGCATGATTTCAAAACCTACAGACTGTGTGCGGTTCACATCTTCTAGTACATGTTTTCATACGGTAATGGGCACGTTGGATTCGCTGTCATTACTGTGTATTGGAGGTAAAAATATATATATTTTTTTATTTATTTTAAACACGTTTAGGAAGTACCGGCAATTTCATCTCGAAATCTGGGCATACTCGGAAGAGCGTAACTTGTATTTTCAAGCCAAAATTCCATGGGCCCCACCATTAGTCGCATGTGTTAGATCCATGCCGTCCATTCATTTCTTTTAGGATCACTTAATGGTATGAGCCCAAAATTGAGTTGATCCAAAGCTTAAGTGGACCACATCATAGAAAACAGTGGGGATTGAATGTCTACCATTGAAAACTGGCCTCAAGAAGTTTTGGATCGATCTGATATTTGAGTTTTTCCCCGAGGGGTCGTTTGGCACCGTCGAATGGAGGGGATTTGAGGGGGTTTCAAATCCCCTTGTTTGGCATTATAAAGTAAGAGGGTTTCAAATCCCCTCTATGATGGGGTTTGCAATCCACGTTGAGAGCTTGGATTACACTTAAAATCATTTCAATAGTGGTAGGTGTAATATGTGTATCACTATATTATAGTTCTATTGGGCACATCGCCCACTAATGATGATCAACACTATCCAAACATTGTCTTTGTAAATCAAAAATTATTGGTTAGTCACTCAGACATCATCTTGTGCTTGTGGCCCATCTAAGACTTGGAATTTCATCATTTTCAGGCAAAGCATATATTTTAGTGGGCTTATCACAACCATTGTGTCAAAAATTACATATCTCACTAATTAGAGATATTAAAGTTGATTTAGTAATTAAATTCAAACCCCTGTAAATGTACTATGCAAAGGTATTTTTGAATTGAAGTTGATTCACACTCCACGGTGCCAAACATACTAGGAGGATTGCAAATCTAGGGGAGTTTCAAATCCTAGGGGTTCCGAATCCAGGGGGTTCTAAATCCACGCTCCCGAACAGGCCCTTAGTCTATATATCATAAATAAACATCACTGGTTAACACTGCTTTCTATGATTTGGTTCACTTGAGCTTTGCATCTGCCTCATTTATGAACTTTTGCCCATAAATGATCGGTAAAATGATTAGCCACCATGGATAAACCACAAACATATTAGTGGACCCACAATGTTTTGCCAGGTAAATACAATGAACCTCATTTTTTGACCAAAGACCCAACAAAAGATGCTAACATCTTACACGTGACTTGGGTCAAATTTCTACAAATTACTACAGCCAATCAAACAGGGAACTAAATCCACTAGGCATTTCGGTTCAAAACCTGATATCTCTTTCCTACTTGAATTTGCAAGTAGGATTTAGATGTTTTCAGGCATTACAGCTCATTAGGCACTTTCACTCCGTGGAGCTCTCGCCTGTCATGTGGATATGGAATCTAAATTGTGGAATATGTTCAATAATCCTCGTCATATATTCCAAAAAACTATCTCAACCCAAAATTCAAGAGTGATGTAGCATATGTGGAAATTTCGGTAAGAAGTCGACGTGACTACGCGCTTATCTAATCTTATGATATGGAATTCTGACGGTGACAAGGACAGAAAATTGGACAATGCTAAGTATAGCCAACAGGATAAATCGCAACATCAATTGTAGGAGATGAAAGATGAGCTAGGGATACTAGTGACTTCTGGAAGTTGTCATTTGTTCATTGTTCCCTTTGGTGTGGCCCGCTGAGCTATGGATGAGGTTGGATTTTTCTATGTATACCTTACATGGCAGAAAAACCTAGATGCACGGTTTGAATTTCACTCACAAGTGATGGTGGGCCTCACAATTCTTGAATGAACCATGTTAGGGGAAAATATGACGGGTTCGGAGACTTGGTTATGGAATGGACCAACTCTGCTGACACCGGCGAGGCAAGATAGCAAAGCCGAAAGGAGAGATTTAACTCGGGTTGTGATAAGTAAATTCCACCCGAGTAATGTAAGTCAGAAGCCATAGGCTAAAGACATAAGACATATAAAGTTAGCTCGGTTGACAAGGCAGCATTGTTTGAAGGGACCGATTAAGGTCCGAATGCTAGAAGCCCCATGTCCGGCCGTAAAACCGATCCACGTAAGGTCGGTTATCAGGTCGGCTATCGGATTAAAGGAAAATATTGGTCCAAAACCGATATCGTCTCATCCGAAAGAAGATCAAATAGCCCTCACCTTGCAGCCAGCCGAGACTCATATCATCAGGGTCAGCTAAGGCTGAGTCAAGCAAGGATGAGACGATGTAATCAAATATACCGTTCCGAGAATCCGGTAGAAGGATCTCCAGTCTCGAATATCTCGGGATCGGATGGAGTCCAAAAATCATATCACAATCAAATCTCCAAAAAATCAAGAGGAGAATCCCTGTACGCTAGGATCCTCCCATTCCTATACATATAGAAGACTCCCATAGTAAAAGGTACGGAAAAACTCTCTCTCAAAACCCCTCAATACTATAAGATCTAGATTCCTAGCCTTACTCTGGCATCGGAGGATCCTCTACTCTAGCCAGGGTCTCCTTTATCTTCTTCTTGTGCAATTATTCGAAAGTCAAAAGAGAGTTTACCAGATTTTTGTATCAACAAACCATAAACACGAGAAACGCAGAAAAAAATCGAGAAACATCCAGGACACCAGCAAACAACCAACAACCACTAACAAATTTTTTATCTCTATTTGGTTAGTGCTTGTTGGGTGTTTGCTAGTGTCCTGAATGTTTCTCAATGCTTTTCTGCATTTCTCGTGTCTATAGTTCATTCAAGAATTGTGAAGCCCACCATCACTTGTGAGTGAAATCCAAACCATGCATCTAGGTTTTTCTACCATGAACCACTGAGAAAGGCTAACAGTCAGAACTGCTCAAAAATACTCATAAACAATAGGGGTGGTTTGATAAATATATTTTAAGCATTTATCACTAAATTTTAATCTTTCTAATGATCTCACTAAATCAGACAATCTAACAAATCTAACTTATTAAACGCTTAAATTAATTTTCACTAAGGGCTTATTTGGGAGCATTGATTTGGAACCCTTGGATTTAGAACCTCCTAGATTTGAAATCCTCCTAATGTGTTTGGCACTCTAGATTGGGAATCAACTTTAATCCAAAAGTTGTCATGCATTGTATATTTATGGGGCTTTAAATTTAATTACTAAATCAACTTTAGTAGCTCTAATTAGTGACATATGTAGTGTTTGACACAATGGTTGTAATAAGCCCGCTGAAATATATGTTTTGCTTGAAAATGATGAAATTCCAAGTCTCAGATGGGCCACAGGCAAAAGATCATGCCTGAGTGACTAACCAACGATTCTAACAATTGATTTACATGGACAATGTTTGAATGGTATTGATCATCATATTAAAGTAATTAATGGTGATAAGATTGATAATCTATGTTTTTTTATATCATTAGTGGGCCATGTGCCCAATAGAATAATAGTGTGGTGACACATCAGTTACACATGCAACTATTGAAATGATTTTAGGTGTACTCCAAGCTCTCACCGTGGATTTAAAACCCCCGCTTTGAAGGGATTTGACACCCCATTTGCTTTGGGCTACTAGACAACCAGGGGATTTGAAACCCCCTCAGATCCCCCCAAATCCATGGTACCAAACTACCTCCGAAAATACAAGTCTTTTTTTCAACTCTCTGTCTGTCACTTAATGCTTAAGTTTGAATGCTGAAAATGGTGGTACATTAAAATATCTTTCAGTTTTAATTAGAATATCTCTAAAATTATTTTAAAAATATAATTCAGCATTGAAATTAATTTTCAAAACTTATTTATCAATTGATCAAATGGCACCAGAGAAAGGTTTTTTTTTTTTTTTATAGGAAAAGAAACAAAACCAATATGAAACACAAAAAGAGAAAAAATAAAAAAATAAAAAAATAAAAAAAAAATCACACAAACATCAAGAACACGAAGGTAAGGATGGGCTTAAAAATGAACGGTTTGTTTAAACCAATCAGGAAGATCTGGAAGAGGAACCATCTAATTGATTAGTTTTCAACGATCAAGGGTCCATTTGAACCGATCTTGAAGACCAACAATCAGATTGGACAGATCTTGAAGACAATTTGTCTAATTCAACCGATGTCAAGCATCAACAAGCAAATTGCTTAGATTTCTAAGGCTAATGATTTGATTGCATGGATATTGATGATCAACGGTAAGATTTGATAGATCACAAGGACAAACGATCTAAGATCTTCAAGTTCAACCGTCTATTCGAACTGATGTTGAAGTTCAAAGCTCTTATTCAAAATATATTCAAGACAAATCATACAATTGAACTAATTAATGTCAAGCATTAACTGTTAATTACAAATATTAAAAACATTGTTAGACCAATAAATAGTAAGAGAACCCACAAATACTCGAAGACATCAAGAAACAACTAAAAGTACCAAAAACGCCCACAAATACCAAAAAGTGCTAAGAAAGCTCCACAAACACCCCAAAATATCAAGAAACAACTAAAAATATACCTACAAACACTAAGAAACGTGTAGTTAGGGAACTATCTACTTAGACTGATCTGGAAGATCTCGAAGATGAATGGTCCGATTCTACCGATGTAATGCATTAGCGGTCAAATTGCTAAAGAGCATAATTGCTTTTCTAATTACCTCAGTAAATAAAAGGAAATGAATAGTGATTGCCTTTTATCACAATGATGACATGCTTTCATTATTTATTTTAGCCTTATAAATTTACAAGGATGAAGATTTTATAATGTAAAATTATAATAAAATTTTAATAATTACATATGCATTTACTTCTCTTTAATTACATATGCATTGACCATTGATTTACATACCACAATACTTGCTTAAACAAATATTAAAAAATAATAATGATGGCTCACTTGCATTATGGGAGATCTTGAAGTTTAACCATGTCTGGAATGATATATATTGAAGTTCAAAGCTCTAATTGGACAAGTTTTGAAGATGAATGATTTACTTCGCCTAATTCAAGCATCAACAATTTGTTGCACTGGTTTTGACCATCAATGACTAAATTAAACGGATCATAAAGACAAACGAACACCAAAAAGCAAAAAATAAAAATAAAAAATCATAAACATTAAGAAATACTAACAAACACCCATAAACATTAAAAAAAAAAAAAAAAAAAAAAAAAAAAAGAAGAAGAAGAAAAAGATAAAGAAATACTAACAAACACAGTTAAACATTAAAAAAAAAAAAAATAAATAAAAAAAAAAAAAAGATCAAGAAATACAAATATTAGTTCTCAACACAAAAGAAAAAGAAGAAAATAGAGAAACACTTATCAACGCCAAGGAACACTAAGAAATGGTGATAAACATTTAAAAAAAAAAAAAAAACAAACAAACAAACAAACCTATAAACACCAAGATATACCAAAAAAATCATGAAACACCCACAAATACCATAAGCACCAAACAATATCAAGAAACAACTAGTAACATCAAGGAATGCTAGGGAATACTTAAAAACATTTGACAACACACACATATATAAGTGTACTCATGAGAACTTCTTGAAAACTCATCTCGATTGATACGGGCCCAAAATCTAAATGGTTCACTTGACGCAGCACCCCATAAAAACCCCAAGGCCCAACTTTTACCATGTTCCAAAACTTTGGTGGGCCATGAGAAAAGGAAACAGTTTCTTCCGTTGATTTGCCTCTCTCTTTGCTATGGCCTACCAAAGTTTTGGATCAGGTTAAAAGTTGATCCCTGGGGGTTTCATGGGGTGCCACATCACATGGACGACAATTTGGATTTTGGGCTCATGAGACGTGTGCAAAGGGGCACACGTGTGCAGGTACACAGGTGAACATGCCTCTCTCTCTCTCTCTCATGCCCCTCTTTTATATATATATATATATATATATATATATATATATATATATATATATATATATATGGGAAAAGGTACTATGCGCTCGAGCGTAAAGCGGTCGTCCATGAGGTCGAGCTGGGGTGGGCCCCACCGTGATTCCCCTTTTGAAGATCCACACTGTCCACCGGATGCACCTCCAAGTGGGATCCACACGGTGGAAATCGATCGTCCACGGAACTCGGTGGGCCATACCTTATGAAAACATAAGTATACACGTGAAAACATGTAAAATCACTTGGTGGGGTCCACCTGAGATTTGGATACCACCTGAAAAGTGGTATAAAATTACATCCAAGTGTGACACACATAATGGACGGTGTTGATCATCAAAAAAACGTCTCGAAAGGGGGCCACAAGTGGTTTTGAATGTTTGAATGATGCACGGCCCCTCTCCACTTCTGGACGTGGTGTGGCCCACAAAAGTCTCAGATGGACGTCATTTTTAGCCGTGTGGGCCCGTCCAGGGATGGTGCATCTGACTGATGGGGTAGATGTTCGAACGGCATCACGGTGGGGCCCACCCAGCTCGACCTCATGGAGACCGCTTTACACTCGAGCGCATAGTACCTTTTCCCTATATATATATATATATATATATATATATATATATATATATATTATATATAGTCATGCTCCCTCACGCACCTACGCACGTGTGCACCTTTGCACACGTGTCATGGGTGTCTAATCTGAACGGTCCATGTGATGCGGAATCCCATGAAACCTCATGTGACAAATTTTCACCCTGATCTAAAATTCTGGTTGGCCATAGCAAAGAGAAACGCAAATCAAGGGAGGAAACTGTTTTCATTTTTCATGGCCCATCAAAGTTTTAGATCAAAGTAAAACTTGGGCCTAGGGGGTTTCACGAGGTGCTGCTTCACATGAACGGTTCAGATTTTAGATTCCCATCATGTATGATGGGTTCTCAAAAAAGTTCATATGTAGTATGTACCAACTGGTTTGCAAGTGAGCGTTTCCGTGTGCGTGTGTGTGTGTGTGTGTGTGTGTGTGTGTGGGGGGGGGGGGGGTTTGGGTGGAGGTACTATGCACTCGAGCTCACGATAAGCTCCGGTGAGGTCGAGCTATGTGGGCCCCACCGTGATGCGTGTCGACCATCAACACCATGCATTGGATGGGTCCCCTTTAAATTATGGGATATCCCAAAAATCAGCCGTATACGGAACTCAGGTGGGCCATACCATCTAAAATCATGTGAAGACACCGTTAAAATATATAAAAGCACTTGTGGGGCCCACCTGAGTTTTGCATGCGCCTGAAACTTGGTCTGAACCCTCATTCAAGTGGGACACACATAATGGATGGACTGGATTTGCAAACCACATCTCGGTGGTCCCTCAAAAATGGTTATGAATGTTTTAATGGCGCACGGCCCCTCTCCACTTCTGTATGTGGTGTGGCCCACACAAGTCACGGATTGACCTGATTTTTGAGACCTAGGCCCACAATGTAATGGTGCATCTGACTGATGGGGTAGATGTTCAAAACGCATCACGGTGGGGCCCACACAGCTCGACCTCATGGGACGGACTCATGAGGTCGAGCGCATAGTACCTTTTTCCTATATATATATATATATATATATATATATATATATATATATATATATATATATATATATATATATATTATATAAAAAATACTAATAAACATCCACGAACATAAAGAAACACCCTAAGAAAGTTAAGAAACACTAAAAACTTTTAAGAAACATGCTTACATTCATTTTTTACACACCTACGTGGACTAATAAGATGTTGCCACATGTCTTCTCTATGAGCTTAATAATGACAAGATCATACTCGCGCCTAGAGCCGGGCACGGGATGACTTAACTCGGCAAACTCGACTCGTCCAACTCGATCCGAACCAAGTGGGTGAGTCAATCCGAATCGAGTTGGCTTCATCCAATTCGAACTCAAACCGAGTCGAGTTCGAGTCACCCAATAAGTTGACTTGACTCGACTCGAAATCCAACTCGGTACTGACTCAACTCTATCCAAAACTCGACTTGTACATATATATTTTTTTAAAAAAAAACTTAGATATGACGTTTCAGATATGAGATGTCGTGTGGCTGATGGAGAGGCTGCAATTCTGGCAAGTGAATCTTAACTTTGGGTGGTGATTTCAGCTCCTGAATACCCGTTGCACCCGACTCGACTCGACTCAATGCCAACTCGACCCGACTCGGTACTTGTGACTAGTTCGGACTCGGTCCGGATTAGTCTCAGCCAGACCTAGACTCGAATTAGGTCAAGAATGATAGACTCAGTACCGAGTTGGTTCAAGTTCGGGTCAGGGCTATTTCAAAACCGGATCGAGTCAGGTCAGCCCCGACTCGGTCTGACTTAATTTGATGCTCAGCTCTACTAGTGCCCCGAAGACATCTTTTGTTTCTTTTTCTTCGGCGATATGCCTTCTGTTATAAATGTGGTGGCACAACACGATACACGTCTTTAAAGGACGAAGGATTGAGCGACAACGTAGTCCTAATTCATGTTACACGTAACCAAGGAAGCATACCCAGCACATCCATAAAAGACTTACTAAGGCAAGGATCTTATCATAGATTCAGATATACTTGTTAAGGCTGTTTCTCACAATTCTTCCAAATTAAGAGATCTTCCAAAAGATGTTCGGAGCTCTCGCAGAAATTACAAATATTTTGAATATCCAAAGAGCAGACCAATATCTAAGCAAATTGGAACCAATGGATTACGGCCGATTAGGATATGGTAGTACCGATTCTACCATTTATATCAATATCCATGGTCACGATAGGGGATCTCTAAAGATGGCTTTGATCGAGCCATGATTAGATGTAACAAAGCTCTGAAAACATTTTTCGATATACGAAAACCACTGCATCCATGCTGGTAAGAGATCTGAAAATGATTTCATAATCTACGAGATATCTTGTGAGAACAACATATAAAAAACTGTGGCCACGAAGGATCCTGGACCAACAAGGAAACCTAGTGAGAATTTTGCCGCCTCCAAAAGTTTTTTTTTTTTTTTTTAAAAAAAAACACACGATGAAGGGCTCCAGGTCCACACCAAACACAATCTATCTATGTAGTTTTTACCTTTACCTTTCTTATCATAGCTTAGCCAAGTTGTAGTTTAATTGCTATTGTCCAACGTCACTGCAACAATATTGTAGGAGTAGAGTAAATGTTTGCGACCTTTCATTGTTTGATTCTAATCAACTAAGTTCCTACTTAGAAAATCAAATACCCTGATCACATCCTATTGACCATTTGCTTAGATTGTCTATTCATATAGGCAAATCAGGTACTTATCTTTCATTTGTTTTATTCTCTAGTTTATTTGACACTATGTCGATTGTAATGAGCATTATCTATGAATCAATAAAATCGGCATTGACTTAGCCACTTTCCACTTAATTTGTTCATCTTCCTTTGAGAAATACATTGGATACAATTACGGGTAAAAGGATAAGTCCTTGAGGTAAAAAGGAAACAAAATCTATCAAGGAAGACTAACCATACCCTTCCACAAATTGCTTGATCATTGTTATAACCAGTAGCTAGCGAGGGCGACTAGATCCTAGAATTTGGTTTTAATCGGTCTATCTCCACACGGGGGCACCGACAGTTAATCAAACATTAAGTCAACCACAACTCTGCATGTCTACACTTCCTAATCGCACACGTAAACTAAATACATGTCCTTGTTCATAAGTGTGGCCTTGTGTTTAATTGAATTGCGTGAACAACACCTACAAACACCAAAATACAAAATGAAACATAAACACAAAAAAACGGATAAATGGAAATGAGATGCTCAGATTAAAAACTTCCAAATGAAACATGGAGTCCAACATATTGTTTATTTTCCGTCTAACCCTGTTAGCAAGTGAAGCCCACTAGAATTATTGGCAATATTAAAATAAAATAAAATTTCAAAATTTAGGTAAGCCCCAACAAATGAATATGTAAGATGTAAGCCCGATTGTACATTAATACTAGTGGTGTGTTGCATTTGAAATTTTTATCATGATGGTTTTTTTTTTTTTTTTTTTTTAGAGTTTCAGGGAGCATAAGGCATGCCACCTAATGAACATTTCGGATTCACATACGCATCAACGGTGGCACCACATGGCTTTTACGTATGGTAACTACCATACGCCCCGATGCCAACACATATGGCGATTCCTATAATGAACTCTCTCCTTCTTCCTTATGGGAGTTTTATTTTTTAAAAAAAAAATCTAAGAGAAAAAGTTTTGATACTCTGGCAGAGTGTGATGAATGATATGCAGGCACTTAAATCTACATCGATAAGTAGGCATTAAAATAATGCATGTGCCTTATAAATAATTAAAGGGCCTCATGGTATAGTCAAAGAAAGTGTTTAAACCCCACCCCCCCCCCCCCTCATGACAATTTTTTTAGGGATGAAAATGCCCCTGCATTGAGCGACATGCTTGTACAATGTTTAAGAGCGTAAGAAGTAAAGAGGGCCTAATCCTAATGTGTAGAGAGGATCCCATCAGATGATGATTAAGCCCACTGGACAGGAGATTCAATTCACTCATTGTCTTCGGGTAGTCATGAATCCGCAAAAAAACACTGATTTTAGCCTAATACAAGCACAAGAATCAATAATGATAAGTGTTCATTTTCAATTATTTCTTGTAGTGTGGTCCACCTTTGCTATGGTTTTCTCTCACTCTTGGGCCCATGCCCTTAAATTAAAACTCGAATTGAATGTATGGCATGAATTTTACACATAACTCATGGTGTGCCCCATAAACGCCGTCTAAATACCCTTTTATGGGGCCAAGCTGTAGGAGGGGCCCATTTTCAATACTTTTCATAGAGGGGACTACAACACTCTTTGATGACTCTTCATGTCATGCCCCACACTCCAGATACAGAGTGTGCACCCTCAAACATGAGTTATGGTCCATGATTCGTACACCAAGTGTATATAATCCACATATAGATATAGTCAACAAATACATCTCTCTTTAAGAGAAACAACAAATTCATAGAATCAATGATTACGGTTCTACTAAGGGCAACCTTAGGTGCCGATGGTGGGGGCGGCATATGCCAGGATAACTTAGGGGACATGCTCTTCATATTTCATACCAGTACAGGGTGGTTTCCAACATGGTTGCGAAAACTCAGGCTATAGTTGATGGACTCCTCATTTGCAAAGATATGTGCCTATCGTCCATCATTGTCGAGATGGACTCCCAAGCTCTCTTCGACGCGGCTTCCAGCCCTACTTCTACCCACAGCTGGAAATTTTGGTACTACCTACAATCTATTCATCAGCTTTCAAGGGCCCTCAATCTTCGATTCTCCCATGTTTTCCACGAAGGGAACTCCGTTGCAGATGCCTTTGCCAATTTGGCCAGCAACGGTGCCCCAGATAAGAGGTTTCTCTCTCCCTCATGCCTTCCCTGTCACATTAAAGGGTCCTTGGTTCTTGACAGAGCAAGGCTGGGCCAGGTTAGAGACTGCAAGGCTAAGAAAGGTGTGGGGTAACCGCTTTCCTTTCCCGCTCGATTCGCGCTTGTCTCCCTTCATGCAGGCTCCCCCGCATATCTCCTCTCGCCCGGGTAGCTCTTGCTGCTCTCTTTCTCCCCGCCTGACCTCTCTTTTGTTTGGTTTTTCTGCTCTGGGTATATGATAGTCGGGGCCCGATTTCTCTTTTTGTCCATCGTGACCTCGCCTGAATGGTTGTAAATTTATCTTCATCAATACAATGCGGGTGGCAAGTGCTCACCTTCTTTATATATATGAAAAAAAAAATGATTGATATGTTTGTATGTTCAATATTCATCAGAAATCTTCCAAGACATATATCATAAAACAAGGATCATGATAGCACGATATTACAATAATTTCATAACAACCATATCAATCATAACAATCACAATTAATTATATCATCTATCTTAATTGTACAGGTATGAGATATGCTAGGATTCATTCACATGTTTGTAGTAAAGTCAAATCCTTTGAATAGTCGGATGCTTTAAAATCTAAACTTCGAATCCCTATTGAGATAGTTTAACATATTACAATTCAATTAATTTTATTCCATCACATGGGGTCTAACTCTGATCAAGTAAATATGTCCCAACATTAAATATATTTTGAAATTCAATAGGGACTGTCGATCAATGCAGTTGATCGATCGAGAGACCTTAATGGCCTTCGATCGATCAACTATCGATTGATGAAATTTAGGAATGAAGGTCTCAAGTCGTTCGAAAAAATTAGCTGCCTTCGATCGATCGAACCTGCCCCTCAATCGATTGAAACTTATTGGAATGAGACAAAAAATGAGGTAGATCCAAAGTGAAAATGGACCACCACAGCTAGTAGTGGACATTGAATGCATGCCATTGAAAACTTCTCACGGTCTATGTAAGTGTTGGATCTTCATTGTTGGGGACACCCTGAAATGATATTACAAAATGGATAGATAATATGGTACATATTGATGAACTTATATTCAAGTGTATTTAACCAGCATAAATACTTTACATGTCAAAAGTAAAGATGTGAGAGGAATATTGCATACTACTGTTGCGGATTTGGCCCGCAGAATCACACAGATCTAGATCTAGGATAGCAATCCAATGACACCAAGCACACACAAGAGAACACAGATTTAACGTAGAAAACCCTTGCGGGAAAAAACTATGGCACAGAGCGACAGATCTCCACTATGTAAATAGAAATTACAAAGAGAGAGGACTTACCCGATTCAAACAACCTCGAATCTCACCCTTGCTACACCCTTTAGAAACCCTAAAATCCTTTTAGGAACCCTTGAAACTCCTTTAAAAAGCCTTAGAATTTCCTCCCAATCCCGCATACACCCCTTTATATAAGTTTAGAAAGAAGTAGAATCGGAAACAAAAAATGCAAAATCTGCGTTTCTGCAGAAAATCTGCGTAACATCTTCGATGTCATCGAAGGTCCATCGATGTCATCAAAGACGGACCGAAAACTGTCCAGTGACCAGGGGTGAAAATTTCCGTGAATTATCGATGGCATCGAGCAACCTTCGATGTCATCGACAACTGGCTTCGATGTCATCGAAACCCTGTCGATGTCATCAATAGACCACCAGACAGATTTAAGACATCTGTCCATAACAACTACCACTATTCCATTTTACGTTCAACTATTGTAATAATGATAATCATTACTTATTTACCACACATTAAGCATAATACTATTAGAATTTGTATTTCAAACAGGTGAATGGGAAATGAGGGTAAACACGTGCGTTGGCGGTATCATGGGCCATTTTAGAAAAAAATCCAATAATTTAAGGTAAACCATTAAAAAGTTAACTCTACCAGCAACGAACACCTTCTCAAAAGTAAGGCGAGGCTCTGCCTCTCCTAAAATAAATTATGGCAGCATATGAAAAATGTCAGCACTTCCCTACAAAAAAAAAATAAAAATAATTTATTTCCTTTATCAGGCCCTAATCAGTATTGTCTTATGTGCTTTTCCAGTGAGGCTGACTATTATACGATTATTTTACTAACACAGTAGTTGACATTTATTGACTGGAATGAGCATTATACATAATGCGCTTCTTTCATCAAATACGTATGCTTTTTTTAATATGTCAGGATATTTGGAACGGACGAGGATTGCCTACTGACAGTGCTCTGTGGGATCCAACATGATGTGTGTATTATCCATGCCATCCATCCATTTTTTCAGAATATTTTATTTTCTGAATTCAAAAAGAGGCAGATCCAAATCTCATATGGACCACACAAACGGAAACAGTGGTGATTGAACACTCACCATTAAAAACTTCTTAGGGGCCACAAAAGTTTTTGATTAAGCTGATATTTGTGTTTTCTCTTCATCCAGGCGTGAGTGGCCTAATCAACAGGTTGGATGACAAGTAAACATTACAGTGAGCCATAGGAAGTTTTTAATGATGAGCATTCAATCTACACTGTTTTCTTGTGATGTGGTTCACTAGAGATATTGATTTCCCTCAATTTTGGGCTCATGATCTATAATGATCTGGAAAAATAGATAGACGGATTGGATAATACACATATATATCATGTAGGGCCCAAAGATCATTGTCACTACCTCGCTACCGACACTGTCTGTACGCAATCTGCGTACATTTCAAACCATATAATTTTATAAAGCAACCTAAATGTAGTTCGTACATTACAAGTGTACCTTTTCTCGGGTCCTGCTTAGAAAGAATCATATGCTGCCAGAGTATCGAAGAACTCTAAAAGGTGGAAAAGTGGTAAGTGATCTCATGCGTCCGTATGCATGGCAATTACCATACCTACGAAATGTTTTTGGA
The DNA here is from genome assembly GCA_030180095.1 of Magnolia changhungtana. Lineage (NCBI taxonomy): Eukaryota > Viridiplantae > Streptophyta > Magnoliopsida > Magnoliales > Magnoliaceae > Magnolia > Magnolia changhungtana. The sequence goes on along the minus strand of JASAUF010000396.1, from coordinate 3,891,723 downwards.
CAAACCCTGAGGTACGAGTAGAGTAAAAACCGGGATCAGGTGGGCCTCTTCATTTTCAAACTACATTATAAGAATCCCAAAATTTTTATGGGAGAGAACCAGAGCTGTATGTGAACCGAGTTAGCTTGGTTAACTGGCTAGACTCGTTTTGAAAAAGCTTGACTTGACTCGGCTTGAAACTCGACTCAAACTCAAACTCAAACTCAAAATACTTAATATAAATATTTTATAATTATTTATATATTTAAATAAATTATTTATTATATATATTGAATATATTAGATATTATAATATATATTAATATATATATATTAAAAATCCTAAAACCTAAATTTAAACTCAACTCATAGGCTTGAACTCGAACTTGGCTTGAAAGATTGAGCTCAGCTCAAGCTAGCCCGAGCTCGCTAGTCAAGATCAGGAACTAAGCAAGGCCGAGTTCAAACAAAGCTAGCCTGCTAGTCAAGCCGAGTTGAGTAGGATCAATTGCCCAACTCTATTCGGCTTGTGTACAACTTTAGAGAGAAATAAGAAATCAATGTAAAATAATGAATAAATCCTGTATATTTTGGTGTGGCCCACGTGAGCTTTCTAATGGCATAATATTTTATGAACTCCTTAATATCTAGGGGATACGTCTTATTAATGGATTGGATGGCGTGGATAAACACATTTACCACATTGGGCCCCGTAGAGCCTCTAATTGACCGTCCCTCTCTAGTTAGGTCCTAGCGGGGCCTACTGGATTGGGTTAATCATGCGCACGGTTGAGCTTTATTCTTATAGTGTGGTCCACTTGAACTTTGGATTACCTATTTTGGGCTCATCCATCCATTTTGCCAGCCCATTTTAGGGCATGAGAAAAAAAAAAGATAAAAAAAAAAAGCAACCAAATCTCAAGTGGACTACACTAGAGGAAACAATGGTGATTGAACACCCACTACTAAAAACTATTTAAAAGCAACGAAAGTTTTGGCTCAAGCTAATATATGTGTTATACTTTTAGCTTGGACCGTGTGAGCTAATCAATAGATTGGATGGGAGATAAGCATTAAAGTGGACCCTAGGAAGATGTTAATGGTGGGCATCCAATCACCATGGGATCATGTGTTATGGCCTGCCTGAGTTTTGGATCTACCTCATTTTTAGGCTCATGCCTAAAAAGAGCTGGAAAATGGATGGACCACATGAATAAAGCGCAAACATCATGGTTGGTTCACAAAGCTTCTCCAAGCACCAAATCCTACCAATGTGGGTGTTGTGTGCTACACTATGCAACCCAAGTCATGTTTTTTTATATCCATGCCATTCATCCATTTTGCCAGCTCATTTTAGGACATGATCCAAACAATGAAGTATATCCGCAGCTCAAATGAACCACACCATAAGAAAAAAGAAGATAATAACACCCATTGTTGAAACCTTCTTAGGGTTTATGGTGATGCTTATTTGTCATCCAACATCAGCTCACACATAGTTCACACATACCTGTATGTATGAAGGGAAAACATAGCCATCAGCTGCATACAAAGCTTACGTAGCCTTTAAGAAATTATAAAATGGTGGTTGTTCAATCACGATTGTTGATTTGAACTTTGGATTTGCTCCATTTTGGGCTCATTCCCTTAAATGAGGACAAGAGGGATGAAAAATGCATAGGAAGGCCTCAACGGTGAGTGAAACCTTCTTAAGACCCACCAACTCATTTTAAAGTGTGAGCATAAAATGAGGCAATCCAATGCACAAGTGGACGACACCAAATGAAACCGTTGGATTAGAATAATAATGCCCACAGTCAAAACCTTCTTAGACCTAGTATGATGTATATTTGCCATCCAACCTACTAATGAAGTTAGGATGCGGGTGTCATTATCTCAACTTATTTCCTTGGTGTTGTCCGCTTGGGTTTTGGATCTTCTTCATTTTTTGTTTCATACCTTAAAATAACTGGCAAAATAAATGGATGGTGTGGATAAAACACACACATTATTTTGACCCTCCAAAAGTCAGCAATCCATGTCCACTGGATCCAGCCTCAGTGCGAGCTTTTTGAAGCTTCCACGCATCTTTCACGTACGTTGAAACAGATTCTGAAAGCCTTAACTTTGGAGACGTGGCCATGTTATCATCAGCCATAGGGAAAATCAGTACCACGAAATGTAGGATCCTGATGCATCAACGTTTAAGCCCTTATTCCTCCTGCCGTACCAGACTCCGATCCAGTCCTCTGAATGACTCAAAAATAAAGTCTTATAGATTGGATGATCCTAGCCGTCAGATTTACGGCATTTTTTCCCTGCTGATTTAAATGGTTCTGGGAAACGAACATTCCAGGGCCTTTCAACTAACGGCGGGAAAATGGTATCACATCACACGGGGTGTTCGCAACAATGCATGGCGGGGTATTGTTACAGGGACACGACAATAGCCGTTGGACATGGGATCATGTTTCCATGATACAAAACCGTTGATCCGATAACATACACAGATTGGCTGAATAGACGATCTTCAAGATTGGTGATGTAGAGTGGGACATAGAAACTTTTATGGCGAAGATGAACTAGAGAAGACCCAATTGGAGGCGGAAGTGATTCAGACCATTAGAACATTAAAACTAGAACGGCTTTTTAGACATACCATATATGATTTTGGGCAGTAGAAGTTACTTTAGCCACCCAACCCCACTACGCTAGGTTGCCCACACTAGATTTGTGAGATTCAATTAGATCAACGGTCACAAGTCCTTTTTAATTTGGTTTTTACTATTTATAATAAGTTTTAATTCCATTAACTCTTGATACTTTTTAGGAACCGTGACCATGAAAATGGCTTAGAAAAATTAAGAGAATAACATGGGTTGGCCAAATTGAACACTTACTATTTTTGGCCCAAAACCATGAATTTTAGTAGAAATCATGAATACCTATAAATAGTAAATTTACTATTTATGGTAAGTTTGAGTTGGAGTTTGATTACTAAACTTCTTTATAATTTTGATATCACTACTGTGTAAATTCGTTTTTCTATTTTTATGCTACGTGGATTCAGAGTAATTATTCCCTTCGAAAGACAGATATCCACATGGAGATCATAAACTAGATTAAGCTGACAAAACAATGGTAAAAGAGACGGCCTGTATTCAAAGTGAAATGTTTATACAATCAAAGACGACTTGAAATGATTCAATATGAGAGCTTTGTTGGGTATCCCATTCAAAGTGAGGCCCGTCCTATCAACGGTTTGACTCATTGACTCAATACGACCGTACTACCGACAGGGTCACGTGTACGGCAAAAAATGAAGGAGATCAAAATCTCTAGTGGTGGACCCCACCACGAGAAAACGGTGGTGATTGAATTAATGCCCACCATTAAAAGCTTCCTGAGGCTCACTATAATGTTATTTGTCATCCAACCTGTTGATTAGGTCACGCACACCTGGTTAAGGAGAAAACGTGAATATAAGCTTAATCTAAGACTTTTGTGGCACTTCAGAGGTTTTTAATGGTGAGTATTCAATCATCACTTTTTACTGTGGGGTGGTCCATATGAGATTTAGATCTGATTCGGTTTTAGGCTCATGTAATAAAATAGTCTTGAAGAATAGATGGATGGAGTAGATAGGATACATATATCATGATGGCCCCACACAGAGAACTGTCAGTAGTCACCTTGCTACTGACACTGTAAGTGCGCAATCCACGTCCCACGTGTACAAACCACCTACCCCGCCAATTAAATCTTGAAAAAACGACCCCAACCATGGTATCCTGACAACGTTGCTATTCCCACGCATGCGAATGTGGCATGTGTGAACAAGATCCGGACTGTTCAACAGGTAAACCTCAGATTGTTCATGCATGGCACAGAAGATCATGGCTAGGATCTTCCAATCTGGGAGATTTTTGGGGCATGGCCATTCTGACATGGGCTGCCACAGATTAATGATATGGACCCCTTGTTCTACGCTTTTCTTTTGTCATTGTTATTTACAACATTGACATATATATATATATATATATATATATATATATATATATATATATATATATATATATACCCCACCATGATGCATGTCGTGTCGACCATCAACACCGTGCATTTGATGGGTCCCCTTTAAATTATGGGATATCCCAAAAATCAGCCGTATACGGAACTCAAGTGGGCCATACCATCTAAAATCATGTGTGGACATGCCAAAAGCATATAAAAGCACTTGGTGGGGCCCACCTGAAATTTGCATGAGTCTGAAACTTGGTCTGAACCCTCATCCAAGTGGGACACATAATGGATGGGCTGGATTTTCAAACCACATCTCGGTGGGCCCAAAAAATGATTATAAATGTTTTATGGTGCACGGCCCCTCTCAACTTCTATATGTGGTGTGGCCCACACAAGTCACGGATGGACTTGATTTTTGAGACCTAGCCCCACGATGGAATGGTGCATTTGACTGATGGGGTAGATGTTCGAAACACATCACGGTGGGGCCACACAGCTCGACCTCATGGGACGTTCCCATCAGCTCGAGCGGATGAATATATATATATATATATATATATATATATATATATATATATATATATATATATATATATATATATATATATATAGTCCCGGTCTCCTGCGCACCAAGCTGTATGGAGCTTAAATGAGAGCTTCCATATGGACCGTCAGATCCGCGTCATCGGCTGGGATTCAACGTACACGAGAAGAGAGAGTCTCACTGAAGAAGGACTCGCGCGGCATTTTTTTCGGGGTCTGACGGGCTTCTAACGAAGTGATCTCTCGGTTTTGTGGTCATGCCATGGTGTATGTTTTGTATCTACACCGTCCATTCACTTGGAGAGATCATATTAGGATATGATCCAAAAAATGAATCAGATCCAAAGCTTGAGACTGGACTGGACTTCTCTATTGTGAATGGTTGGGTCAAACTGCCCGTTGGCATCTGATCCGCTCTTAACCGTGTTGGCCCTACTCAATCCAAAATCGTAGAAAAATTATCAGAGCCTTTGACTTTTATGATGAGTCATGGGTTTGACCTTTTGACTAACGCAGTTGCATTGTTTTTAAAACAAAAGCAGTTATCTGATCCGCTCTTAACCGTGTTGGCCCTACTCAATCCAAAATCGTAGAAAAATTATCCGAGCCTTTGACTTTTATAAGGACTCATGGGTTTGACCTTTTGACTAACGCAGTTGCATTGTTTTTAAAACAACAGCAGTTATCCCCTCAATGACAGTTCAAATAACCCGATAAGACTCAACAAGATTCACCCAAGTCAACTTTGACTAGAACAGATTTTATCATGAATAGAGCAAAACTCAGATCTCGTGGCAACTCTTGTCAATACTCAAAATCGATTCGACACAACAAAACTTTAAATAAATAAATAAATAAAACTCGACTCGACTCAACGGGACTCACAATATTCATGTATTTTAATAAAAACATGAAGAAATTCATTTGAGTTACTCGAGTTGACAAACTTTCTAGAGTTGAGATTTTGAGTTTTTAATCCGCACCCTCAACAGACCAGGTTTTATAGTGAGCTGGTCCTGTTGGGCATCTGCTTGCGGTCCAAACGGGTTTGGCGTCTGGAGTCTATGGTCTAGGCTTTTAAAAATAATAAAGCACAACTGTCTACACGTCCTCCTCTATTTGTTTCCTTGATTGGCTGCATAAAATCGGGTATTATACAAACTTGTAAAGCTATACTTAGATTACTTATCCTAAAAGATAAGATCTAATAGATATTATAACAATATCGATCCTAATCTATATGATCTCAAACTTGTATATATGTGTACGTTAGTAATACAGAAAACTCAAGCAAGTTTTCCACATTACAAAATCTGTTAAAAAAACACTGTATGAAATACCAATTACGGCTAAATAAATCTTAATCCATCGAGAAGTTTTCAAGGATGCTGTTATTATGATAATGTTACAATGGACTCTGGATGCATTAGTAATCCCGTAAGTAATGAAATTGGAAAGCCAGGAGTAAATTGAAATGGGTACATGTGCATGCATATTAATGTAGAACGTAGGCGTCTGAATCCAGTGTTTGTTCTTACCTCTCATCCTAGCATTACACTGTTTTCATCAGAATCAGAGTGATCAAGAGGAGCCTTGCCCATTAAATGATGGGTCCCACTCTCTTCTTCTATGCTACGTAGAGATACTGAGGAATACACTGATGGGCCTTCTATTGATACTGAGGAATACAAGGATTGGCCCTATGTTGATATGCTATGCATTTGGCTGTCTTGAGAGTGCCTATCCAAGGCCTTGAACCTCAAATTCTCATTCCTTGAAGTCCGCTTCACAAGTGGGGCCCGCACTTCTATTTTCCCTTCAAGCATGCTAATTGCAGCAGACATTGCTGGCCTGAGGCTAGGAGACGGGTTGGTGCATAAGATAGCCAAATTCAGCGTCCTCAATGCCTCTTCCTCGGAGTAGTCTGACCCGAGTCTCGGGTCTACAAGTTCCAAGAGATTTCCCTGCTCTTGTAGGACATAGGCCTGAAATCATACAGAGAAACATAACTTATCACCCTTGTGATTATTTTCTTTCTTCATGAAGTTAAAAAATCGGCTGGAGTCACCACTTGCACCCTTTTTGAAATCGGTAACATAATAGTACAAAATTATGTCATGGTACTGCCCACAATATAAAAGAAGAGTACATCTATCAATGGGGATGGTTGTAAATATCAATTCCCATGAAAGATATGTTAAGCGCAAAATGATGGGAGAGAACTTACTGCAATATGCTTGAATACCAATGATCATGTTATTGTAGTTATGTAATTAGTCCAAGTACTTGTGCATCCTTTGTTTTAAGACTCGGCAACTCGGGCCGACTTGTTAGATCTTGAGCTGAGTCGTGACTCAGCTGAGTTGGGCCGAGTCACCCCATATTTTCAATTTTGACTATTTTCTTCTCCGAGTCTGAGTAGACTCGAATGATTTACACGGGGCTTGTCTGAGCCTTAAAACCTTGTGTGTATCTGAGACCCATCCCTCTAGGTGCCTGAGTTGAGAGTCCGAAGTGGGGTAATTTATCAATTCAAACTATTGCTTTTGTTTTAACTTCTTTTCCATGTAAATAGAAATCAAAACAACGACCTCAATGTTGCTATCGTTATGTCCAAACATCACCCCTATAGCACAATCCTCAATCCGGGTTAGCTATTTTATCCACTTGATTCAAGTCATAAACCAAAGCTAGGTCTGACTCAAGCAAGTGGGGTCCAATCGCCAAGTTCCAACTTGACATACACTGTTAGGGGTTTTGTCATTTCTAAAATACGAAAAAGGGTGGTGCATAGAGTAAACTTTAAAGGGTCCACCCAAACTTTGGTGTAAGAGTGATGTATGCTTCATGTGTCATTATATGAATTGCAAGACAGCTTAGTTTACCCAGTCAAGAAGATAAACAAAATCCTCCTTTGGCATGTAATTTGTGTTGTTCGTCCCACTGACAATCTCCAGCAAAACAACTCCGAAGCTGTAAACATCTGCTTTGTCAGTCAAGTAGCCCCTCATTGCATATTCAGGAGCCATGTATCCTCTGAAAAAACAATATAATTTTCACCACATGAGTTAGCATCGCTTAAATATTCTGTTGACTGTAACAAATCCAACACTTTGCATTACTGCATACACCGCTAACAATTCCATGTATGATTGAGAAAGCTTATCAACATGAGGAGTAATGAAACTACAATGCAGGAGCAACTCTTATGCATTATTCAGTATTTCTCGTCTTATATATGTCTGTTTAACAATTTTAATCCTATCCATTGCTTTACAATCCTAAGGATATTTTAAAATGAAAATGCACGCAAATGGAAAGAGAGGATGAGTGAGATTAAGAGTATTTCCATGATTCTGTAAATGTATGCATGTAATTTCTAGACGTTTGTGTACACAGTGAGGGATGTTTACAAGAAATACCAAATAGTTTCACGATGTATCCAAGTAGGTTCTGTTGGAAAACCACTGAAATTTGGAAATTTTAAGTAGGAAATTGATAATGGCACCCCAACTGATAGTCATTCTATCTTTTCTAAAAATGGCAAGAAAATGGTACAATTTGTATAATTGTATTTCCGAAAGCAGAAAGTGGTGGGTGTATTTATCAGTCAGACTGGGTAGTCACTCAAAATAACAGTATTTCGATGGCTCCAAAATTTACGGCCGCCCCATAATGATAAATAGAAAATGAATAGTTGAATCAGATGAGTACAAATTGAACATGACAGAAAATAATAGAATTGGGAAAGAAGATGAAATCACTCACATGGTTCCAGCTATTCGAGTGCTGATGTGTGTGTTTTCCTGTTCATCAAGCTTAGCCAAACCAAAGTCAGATATCTTGGCATTAAGATCCTTATCAAGCAGAACATTGGTTGCCTTTATATCTCGATGAACAATCTTCAGCCTTGATTCTTCGTGTAGATGGTACAAACCCCTCGCTATCCCCAACGAAATCTTATGCCTTGTTGGCCAGTCCAGATTCAATTTATGTTCCTCACGACCTACACATGATTCCATTCCAGTCATCATCTGTGATATATAAATCATTGTTCGAAACAAACAAAGATGAAGAATGACATGGTTGTTCAGTGTACTCATCCTTGAATGAGTCTAGTATAATGGATGGCAAGAATGCACTTACCAAACAGTGCACGCGCAAGGCTATTGTTTTCCATGTATTCATATATTACAAGCAGCTGGTTTCCTTCCACGCAACATCCAAAAAGTTTTACAAGATTTGGGTGTTGTAGAGCAGATATCATGCCTATCTCGTTTATGAACTCGCGGTTCCCTTGCTTGGACCTAGAAGAGAGTTGCTTTACAGCTACTCTGGAACCATCTGAGAGTGTACCCTACAATTGTGATAGGTGAATTTTGCCATCAGAATTCCATAGAGGACTAAGGATATGAAATTTGAGATACAAATAAGACATATCAGCTTGCAGGTGACATGTCAACTTGAAAAAAAAAAAAATCCAGATCTTGATTTCAGAACCGTAAATTTACCTTGAAAACTGGCCCAAACCCACCTTCACCTATTTTATTTGCAGGATCGAAGTTATTGGTCGCAGCTTTAATTTGTTTTAAGCTGAAGTAACCTGTCTGTAATTCTAGGCCTTTGAGTTCTGCCCAATGACAGAAAATCAGTGAGTTTGAAGATCTCTAAAATGGCAACTCTTCATTATTTTGAAAATTTTTTATGCTGGACAACCAAAATGCCCGTTATGACCTATTCATCTGTTTTGATGAATAAACATGCCCATGTGTGTGTGTGTGTGTGTGTGTGTGTGGGGGGGGGGGGGGGGGGGGGAGGAATGGTACTATGAGGTCGAGCTCTGTGGGCCCCAACATGATGTGTGAGGAACATCCACCCCATCAGTTAGATGCACCCTTCCATGGTGGACTACGAGCCTAAAAATCTTGCCAATCCATGACTTAGGTGAGCCACACCATATACCAAAGCACAAGTTTGCCACATGGAATATGGGAACATTGACAGGTAAGAGCATGGAGTTAGTAGATAAGTGAAAAGAAGGAGAATTAATGTAGTTTGTGTAAGAGACCAAATGCAAAAGGGCCAAAACTAGAGAAACTAATGGATACAAGCTTTGGTATATAAGAAAGGACAATAATAGAAATAAGGTAGGGATAGATAAAGATTTAAAGGATAAAGTTGTAGATGTTAAGAGAGTAAGTGATGGAATTTTATTAATAAAACCTGTGTTATGAGATGGGATAATCAATGTTATTAGTGCATGTGAATTGCAGGTAGGGTTAAAAGATAGCATCAAGAGAAAATTCTAGAAGGATATGGATGGACTAACGTAAGAAATTCTAAATGAAGAGAAGATATTTATAGGAGGAGACTTAAATGGTCATGCAAGAAGATAAAAGCACAGGATGAGAGGTATGTGGAGGATATGGTTTTGATAGAAGAAATGAGATGGGGGAAGCTATCCTTGATTTTGATGTGGTATACAAGCTAGCTCTAGCAAACACATACTTTAAAAAGACTGTTGAACATTAGTTAACTTTCAAAAGTTGATCATATACAAGCTAAATAGATTTTTTCCACTTAGGAAGACGGAACGATCAATATGTAAGGACTACAAGGTGATAGATGGAGAAAGTTTGATAGTGCAATATAGGTTAATAGTTATGGATGTTTACATTAAGAGATGGAAGAAAGGGAATGAAAGGAAATAAAATTAATAGGTGGAATGAAAATTAAGAGATAGAAGAAAGGGAATGAAATTAATAGGTGTCTAAAAACTAAGTGGTAGAAATTAAAAGGAGAGAACAATGTTATTTAGAAATAATTGATGAAAGACAGAAACTGAAATGTCGAGGAAGAAATAAATGTTATGTGGAATGAAATGGTTGAGTGCTTTAGGAAAGTGGCAAAAGATGTTTCAAGAGTATCTAGAGGGAAAGCCAGTTATATAAGGAAACTTGGTCGTGGAATGATGATGGAGAAAAAGCAATTAACAAGAAAAGTTCATGTTTCAAAGCCTGGCAAGGGACTAGAAACAATGAAAATATTGAACAATATAAAAATGCCAAAATGATTGCTAAGAAAGTAGTGAGTGAGGTTAAACTTAAGGCTTATAATGATCTTTACAATAAATTGGGGAGAAAAGGTGAGAAAGATGTCTTCAAACTTACAAAAATGAGAGAGAGAGAGAGAGAGAGAGAGAGAAGTGTAGGTACCTAGGTCCTAGATCATCTTAGATGAGTTAAAAGCGACAATCAGAAGTACTAGCCAAGGACAATGAGATCAATGCAAGGTGAAGCTGTTTTTAGAACTTGTTAAATGACAATCAATCCGAGACTGTAGAGATAAGAGAAACCATAAACTCAAAAGGACGTCGGAGCCTACAATTAAGATTGGGATATCTGAAGTGAAAGAATCTTTGAGAAAGATGAAAACAAGAAAGGCCATTGGACAAAATGGTATAGCAATAAAGGTTTGGAAGTGTATGGGAGATATTGGATTATTTTGGTTGACAAAGTTATGTTGCGCAGCACGCCAATAACGCAGTGAGCCTAGATCCAATCTCAGGCCTCACCTACAAACGATAAACAGGAAGAAATATAAACTAAAAGTAGATCAAAGCAATCCAAAACAAACCACAAGACAAGATATATGTGGAAAAACCTCAAACTAGGGTAAAAAACCACGGATGCAAACTTCCACTATGAAGAACAAAGATTACAAGGCAATATACTAACCTCTCCCTTGGAAGCACATAGAAAACCCTTTGCTCACATCTTAGAATTATTTTCCTAATATTCCAATACACCTAGAAAAGCCCCAGGAACACCTATATATAGTTTAGGCAACTTCCCTTCCGCACCCTTGCGAAAGGCAACACCAAAATCCGTAGTCCGCATCAAATTCGGAAACGAATCTGCGTAACCTACGACTAGTCGAAGGAGAGCTTCGACTAGTCAAAGCTACAACTGGTCGAACAATTCCTACGACTAGTCGAAGGACTAGGATATGAAAAAACAGGAGTCCCTGGACTTTGAGTCGAGCCGTTCCACGACCGGTCGAGCAAGCCCCTACGACCAGTCGAACAATTCCTATGACTAGTCGAAGGTGGCCCTAGATGTGGCTCCATATCTCAACAAGTTGTTCAACAAGATTGTTAGATTAGAGAAAATGGCAGGTGAATGGAGGGAAAGTATCATGTTACATATTGATAACAACAAATGAGACATTCAAAGTCATGGGATTAAACTTATGAACCATACTATGGAATTTTAAAAAGAGTGATTGAGCTTAAGCAAAGACTAAGGCATGAGATGAATGTATCAAACAACTGGTTTGGTTTCATGCAAAGGAGGTCTACGACTGAAGCTATTTTCCTAATTAGACAATTGATGGAGAAATATAGAAAGAGGAGGAAGGCTCCCCACATGGTCCTTATTGACATAGAGAAAACTTACATTTATGGTCCCTAGGAGTTAATCTGGTGGGTTTTGTGAGAGGTGAGTTTTGAGAGGATATATTGACATGATTGGGGATATGTATGATGGAGAGTAATAAATGTGAGGGCCACTAGTGGAGAGACAAGTGAGTTCTCAATTATTGTAGGCTTCTCACACACCTTAGTCTAGTGTGCTTAAGGCCCTTGATATGATCTCCAACGTAGTCACTAGTTTTCCCGACCAGGTCCACCAACTACTTCTTGGATGTTGAAATTTTTTTTTTTTTTTTTTTTATACACACGCACACACACCCCACAAATTATCTATTTGTGGAAATTTCACCACGTATGGAGTGAACCCTTGACCGGGTGTTGAAACATCAGAGTCTACCATCCGAGCAAGAGTATCCCGATTTGAACTTGATTAGTTGGCATAAGCAATAAGATGATATAAAACACAAGTTAATTCATAAACTTACCTTCATCATGTTGGGGACACCAATGAGCAGATGTGAATAAATGTGAGGGCCACTAGTGGAGAGACAAGTGAGTTCTCAATTATTGTAGGCTTACACCAAAGGTCGGCATTGAGCCCGTACCTTTTCGCATTGGTTATGGATGAGTTAACGAGGCATTTGCGGGAAGAGATCCCATGGTGTATGTTGTTTGCAGATGACATAGTTTTGATTGACTAGACAAGTGATGGCATAAACACAGCTAGATTTATGGAGAGGAGCTTTAGACTATAAAGGATTTAAAATTGGTCACACTAAAACAGAGCATGTGTAGAGTAATTTTAGTAACAATAGCAGTTGGAACAAGGAATTAGTAAAGATTGATGACAAAGAAGTTTCCCCAAATGACCACTTTCGATATCTTGGCTCGATAATTCAAGAGAGTAGGGGCCTGTTTGGCCAGCTGCATTAGGTGGGATTAAGGTGGATGGAATTGTAAAAGTTACAATAAATGCATGTGTAAGGTATTGTCCCTAGATTGGGTGTATCCCATGTTTTCTAATACTATGTTTGGAATGTATACATTAAAAAGTAAATCCTAGGATTTACTTTCAAATTGCATTTGGATTGAACCTGGATGAAGCAAAAATTCATCATCCGTGGGATTAGTAATCCCATCTCACACTTTCCAACGCAAGGCTCATTTTCCAAAGCCTACAAAGTTAATTTTAATCCCATCTCACACTCCTTCCAAACATGCCATTCCGAATTTCAAAGTGGGATTGGTAATGCAATCCCATTTAATACAACTTAATACCACTGTCCAAACAGGCCCTAGAGGGATTGAGAAAGATGTTGCTCTAGAATTCAAGTGAGGTGGAAGAAATGGAGATGTGCCTTTGCAATTTTATGTGATCGTCGTCTACCACTCAAATTGAAAGGGAATTTGTACAGGATGGCTACAAGACCAGCTATATTTTTTGGGACAGAATGTTGGGCAATTAAGGAATTTACATGTCCATAGGATGAGTGTAGCTGAAACGAGGATGCTGAGATGGATAAGTGGCAAGACAAAGAAGGATAGAATTAAAAATGAATGCATTCAAGGGAATTTAGGAGTACAACCAACAGGTAACAAGATGAGGGGAAGTAAACTAAGATGGTACAACCAACAGGTAACAAGATGAGGGGAAGTAAACTAAGATGGTACAACCAATAGGTAACAAGATGAGGGGAAGTAAACTAAGATGGTACAACCAACAGGTAACAAGATGAGGGGAAGTAAACTAAGATGGTACAACCAACAGGTAACAAGATGAGGGGAAGTAAACTAAGATGGTACAACCAATAGGTAACAAGATGAGGGGAAGTAAACTAAGATGGTACAACCAACAGGTAACAAGATGAGGGGAAGTAAACTAAGATGGTACAACCAACAGGTAACAAGATGAGGGGAAGTAAACTAAGATGGTTGGGTCATGTCCATCGGAGACGGAGAACCGTGCTGGTTAGGAGTGAGTTGGTACCTGGTACAAGTTGAAGGCTCTATAAGGGCAAGGGAAGGCATAAAAGGATGTCAATGAAGGTTCTAAGAAAAGACTTCATGACCTATAGTCTAACTGAAGTTAAGGCCCTTGATAGAGTGGATTGGTGAAAAAGGATTCATGTATTTGAACCTGACTAGTTTTTTTTTTTTTTTATACACACGCGCACACACCCCACAAACTCACACTAGTGGAATTTCACCACGTATGGGTACTCGAACCCTTGACCGGGTGTTGAAACTCCTGAGAGTCTACCATCTGAGCAAGAGGTAAGGACCCGATTTGAACTTGATTAGTTGGCATAAGGCTTAGATGATGATAAAAGCACAAGTTAATTCATAAACTCACCTTCATCTACAAGGTCTTTTCGTCCCAAGCAACCTTTCATCCAAAGAATGAGCAATATCAACACAACGGTTATGCAGGAAGCAGCTGCAATACCAACAATAGCTCCCACAGATAGCCCACTGTCTCCAGTATCTGGTTTGAAGTCTATGTAGGGAAAAATATCAGACATCAGAATGAAATAGCTTAGAAAGTATGTGGAACACTAATGTGCAGGTGGCTACACAGTTCCATGCAGATCCCTCACAGTATAGGTGGCAAATAATGATGGTAGCTGGGAGTGCTGTTCTACTGGGCCTCCCTGTGGATGGGCCATGTACCAAAAATCCAGGGGATTGGACTATCACAACCAACTGATAAGTTTCCTGCAAGAGGAATGGTTAGAGCAGTGGTGATGATCAGAGTTATTTGATCACGACAATTGGGTTATAGCCCATCTACATTGTGGCCCACCAGATCAATAGTCCTGGAAAGGTAGACCATATAGAATATCTTACTCGGTGTCACTGTAATAGCCGATATGAGCGGTCCATATACACCTCTATCTGGAATGGCAGTTGTCCCTTTACCAGCCCAGTATAAGTGGATCTCCAACGTGTGATCAGTCACATTCGTAGTGAAGGGCTTAATGACTTCCCGACCAGGTCCACCAGCTACTTCTTGGATGTTGAAATCCTTCAAAACTCTTCGACCCTGCAGAAGTCAAACCAATGCCAAAAGAATAGGATCATGATCATCATCTAAGCCTTATACCAACTAATTGGGGTTGGCTACAGGAATCATATTCCGCCATTTTGCACAAATACGGAAGATCAGTATGGAGGCTCAACAAAATTAGTGAGGAAAAGTAAAACCTATGCAACATGCAAATGCATGCATACACAGGTGAACACATGCATCAAACTACTACAAAGGCTTAAGGTTCTGAGTACCACATGTAGATACAAACTGTGATACAGACTAAGGAAGGATGTGGTGTTGAATAGACTATTGATAGATCTTAACTGGTTTTTAGTTAGGGGAATGCTGATATGACAATCACTTCATGAAGTCCCATGAATGCGTGTGGAAACATCTCTATTGTACAGGCAGCAATTGTATATGCCCATACAATGATCATTGTTCACTGTTCTAGCCATGTGTATGGGCATGTCCCAAAAGGCAATGCCATCAGGCTGTGCTAGCCATCTGACTTGATGAGTGGCCTGAAAGAGGATGATTAACTAAAAAAATGAGTAACGAGTCCACATTCCATGGACAAACTTTTCAACAATCAGATTGTCAGAGTTGTATAGTCACTACCATTTATTTGATGTAGCCCTTCACATGGTAGCCAACCAGATTAATGGTCCCAATCATAGATGTTTTCCATGCATACAACAGGAACACTCAAATAGGCTTTGACACAAAAATAATAATAGAATTTCTCTTCTAAATTCTAATAGTAATCAGAGGAGCCCGATATAAATAGATACAAAAGATATCAGTTCAACCCAGGGAGGGCTTGCATCAAGCTCCACAGCCAAGTGTACAGATTCCATCTTCCACCGAGATACATGGAAAAAATACCCCCATGGACAAACTATCTATGTGATAGAGTACCCCACCTGGATTGATACATCAAATATACGCCTTCCATTGCTGATATAGGTTTGGTCGTCTGTATATATTATTTCAGCAAAGTGAAGTTTCACCGAGTAATTGCCATTCTGCAAACAGAGTCCATAGTATTTAAGGGAGAGAGGGGCAAGGCGAGCAGTCATGTACAAGTCCGGAGTAGTTGTCTTCAACACAGATGTGTTTGTTGCTATGAAGTGTGCCTTGTCATTGTCCATGTAGTCCCCTGTGCTACTATAAGCCCATCTGTCAGTAGAAGAGAATGTCGAGGGTCCCATTTCTGATAAGTCGCCATCGTATTCTTGCTTCCCAACAGTCATTGCCCTGCCGCCGCAATTTATGAATAAGGAATAATCTGCAAATATTGTAGCACCATTACGTGAACATTATTCATACAAATGATTTTGAAGACCAATTGGTGGTTCCATGGGCTAAAAATATATAATATTGGAGTTCCCACATGAGAAATGTGAAATATGCCATTGTGGCACGCGGGTGCATTGCAGGCCATTCATCAGGTGTGTGTATCTGTCATGGCAGGTGGTCCTTTTTTATCACTGGGTGGGCCACACATGTATGGAAGATGGGCAATCAAAAAGAATTGACAGATGGTCTATCTACAAAGTGCAAGTCTGGCCCAACTGATGACCATATCAGCCTGATTTTCAGACCATGGCACATAACAGTGGTGCCCAACTGTTGAATTGTATGGATCACGTGACATGTGCTATATTAGCACATGTCACGTGTGAGGAGAGTAGGATTCTATATTTCTATTCATATCCTACTCTGCCAAATAGCCATAGCAGAGCTCTTCCCACATAGTTAAGTCACAGCATATAGTACTTACATTGTGCTTTTTTAAAGCAGGGGAGGTTCTGTCTGAAGCATGAAGCAATACTACAAAAACCCAAAAAAAAAAAAAATTAATTAAAAAGCTAGGATGAATTCATCTACAAATTGGTTTAAAACCATAACAAGCAAAGTTGGAGGCAGTTCTAGGCAGCTTAAATGCAGATCAGATGTAGAGTTGGGAGAGGATCTTACGAGCTGTTTTCAGTAGATGAATAACTGGAGACCAAATTCCTGCAAGTGATAGGAGATGAAAATCCATAAAAGAAAAGTAAATACAAAGAACTTATTAAGGATGAAAATCTACAGGAAAGAAAACATGGAAAACGAGTATACTTACACATTCCCCTGCTGACAATGGGATGGTGGAGGCGGACCTGTAAAATGATTATTGGATATATCCCTGCAAGGTAGATTGACATTTCAACACGACGCATTTCTGTGTGTAAGAAATATTAACCGCCTACGAAAAAGAATTCAGCAGCCTTACAAATCAGTAAAAGATACAGAAAGATGTTAGAGCAAATAATATGCAGATGGAAGCTTTTCATGATCAATACGTACAAGCGTGCCGTGCTTCTCAATATCCACTCGGGTATATCTCCAGTCAGCTTATTGTTAGTAAGGTACCTATATCAGACAATAATATCATATCATGTTATTGGAGAGATATCCAAAGCAAGAACATGAAACAAAGGAATGCGACCCAAATTGAAACAAAATCATCTGTTACAAGTGTCTAGTAAGAACATAAAAATAAAAAGTATATAGAAATATGAGTTTGCTCACATAAAATTAATTGAAGACGACAAATCAAAGTTTTCGGGAAATTTTCCGGTCAAGTTGTTAAAGCTTAGGTCTCTGCAAGAGAAACCAACACAAGAACAAAAATTAGATCCAATCATCCCCATAAAAATTAGAATGTTTCGAAATTGGATTTTTTTCACCTAATAATACATGGTCATCATTGATGAGTGATGAAATTCCCCATGCATCTGTAAAAGGCCCAGTGGAAGTAACTTACAGGGTTTTTAGATTCTTCATGTTGTCAGCGATAAATTTCGGGATTTCACCAGAAATCAAGCAATTTCTTAGTATCCTGATGCATCAGCCAAGCAACGTCCTTCATAAAATGAATGAAACAAGAGACCATTGACATTGTTATACCTAGGATAGTAGTATATTCATTCAACTCACAGTATCTTCATGTCTCTCATATTCTCCAATGGCGGGAAGCCCACACTCAATCCCTTCAAGTCAGTTATCCTCCTGTAAATTGAAATGTGTCGGACCCAATAACTTATAATTTGTATCATTATTCTTCCATAGTTCATTAGGGATCTTATGAAATGCCACTGAACTAGTTAATACATTTCAAAATGAATGCGGAAAGTCTTCTCACAGTTGTGTTAAATTTTTCAAGAGAGCGATGTTAGGAGGAAAGGGTCCCTCCATAGACGTGCCTTGCATATCTCTGCAATGGGTTAAAATCACAGTTCATGTAAATGAGTTTGCATAGAAGTTGTTTTTCTGTCACGTAGAAAGTAAATGTTAGTCCTTACAATCTTTGGATTTGTGTCCAGTTCCCAATGAAATCAGGAATCTTCCCGTAGATAGGATTCCCATCTATTGTACTGAAAATAGGAATCAGAAGTTAGGCCTCTAACACTTGTAAAATAAAAGACAATCCCAATAAGCAGAATCGACATACAAAGTAGTCAACTTTGTCAGCTTGCGAAATGTAGCGGGAAGTGGTCCTGTGAAGTTATTTGCAGAAGCGAGGCTGCTCAGATAAACATGAATCTGGGTCAGATTTCAGCATAGAGTAAATGGAACCTGATGTTTTAGGCTGACAATCAGTGCCTGCATATACAACAAACATTTTAAGTTTCAACCATAGTGATTATTAGTAGGATCAAACCATCTGCAAGGAGGTGTGGGAACTACTCAAGTATGGATGTAACCCTAGCAGCTGGTGGGCCCCACAATCACATGGTGATGAATGGTGCATGTGCCAAATCCTCGATAAAGAACACATGCAATGAATTTTTGCTTGTATATGCTGTCATGTAATCATTTTATATTATCGATATCATCTCCCATTTGAATCAGCAACTTCATACCAATCATGATTACAACTCGGGAGAAGAAAAAAAAGCACATGGGTGTGTTTGGATGCTCAGTTGAACTGAATTGCAATCCATTCATTTCATCATTGAGGAGTTGAGGAAATGGCCACAATAGGGGTGGCGCTACTTCTATTCATCATCAATGTTCCAAATCCAACTTGAAATGATAGTGATTGCAATGTGGGGGAATGTCATTACCAACGGATTCTAGCTAGCTCCACTCTGTTCCAACAGGGTGCATTTGGTTGCACCAAATATCATGGAATTTCATAATATTTCATGATCAATCAGTCTAATTTGCTGCAAAATTTCATGATATTTCATGAGATTTCGTGCAAACAAACACAACCTTACTACCTTATTGAATTGAGTTGTTTTCAATTCAATTAAATTGCAAGTGAAAATGCATCCTATGTAAAAAGAACAAAAAATTGTTTCTTGAGTTCCTGAATGCTCCATGGTGCTAATTATGAACTGAATCTGACGCAGGGGAGGACATGAGGTTGAGCACCGTCTTCCTCAAGAGGATAACTATTCCGAATCCACGGAACTTCTCTGGACTCCTCACAGAGACTTTCTCGAATCCACGAGAAAATAGAGCAGAAAATACAAATAAATTCTAATAAATTCGAAATAGATTAATGAATGAAAAAAAACGAGTTCACAACCGCTTAAATAAGGGTACTAAGCAATGGGAAAGAAATCATAATCAAACTACAACTAAAACTCCTAGAATTCGCGACTTACTATAAATAGTAAACTTACTATTTATAGACGGTCGTGATGTCTACTAGTGCGCAAGGTTTTCGGCCAAAAATAATAAGTGTCCTATTTGGCTTCACCAAACCGTTCCCCTAATTATTCTAATCTCTTTTCACGTTGGGCGCAACTCCTAAAGCCCGACAGATGAAGAGTTATAATCAAACTAAAACTTACTATTTATAGTAAAAACGAAATTGAAATAGGGAAATGACCGTCGAATCAGGGGTTTCTCGCAATTCCGAGCGTCATAACCCGGTGTAGCGGGGTTGGTTGGCTAAAGTAGCTCGTTCTACCCCAAAATCATATATTTTACGTCGGCTAACTCATCCCGGATTGTGAGATACGCCTGATTGAAGATCTGATGGTCCAGATCACTTCTGTCGCCGACCGGGCCTTTTCTGATCCATCTTTGCCATGTAATTGTCCGTGACCCGCTCTACATCAGTCTTCTCCACTTCAAAAGAACACGTCCTCGAGTTATCATTATGCGCTGGTTCATGATACTCGGTCAAGTCCGCGACATTGAAAGTCCGTGAGATCGTCATATCATCTGGAAGATCAATAACATAAGCGTTGTCATTGATCTTTTGGATGATTGGTACCGGTCCAATCTTTTTATTCTTCAACTTGTTGTACGTTCCGGTCGGAAATCTTTCTTTGCGCAGATGGACCATTACTTGGTCGCCCACCTCGAACACTTTCTGTCGCCGATACTTGTCCGCTTGCTCCTTGTACTTTTCGTTCCAGGCATATAGCTTATTCTGTACCTCCGCATGAATTTCCATGATTTTGTCTGCCATATGTTCTGCTGCAATGCTCATGCCTGGGAGCTTGGGCAGAGAGAAGTCTAATGTGTGGCGAGGTACTCGTCCGTAAATAACCTGGAATGGGAATTTCCCTGTCAAGCGGTTCACCATGTTGTTGAATGCAAACTCTGCTTGAGACAAGGCCAAATCCCACTGCTTCGGTTTTTCTCCTGAAATACATCGAAGGAGGTTTCCCAACGTGCGATTCACAACCTCAGTTTGACCGTCGGTGCCAGGGTGAGTACTGTACGCGCTTGACGAATCAAGGCGTGTATCGAATCGAGCCCACAAAGTCTGTCAAAAGTGGCTTATGAACTTCGTGTCACGGTCAGAAGTAATAGTCTTGGGAATCCCGTGTAGCTGCACAATTTCTATGAAGAATAGATTCGCCACGTGTGTTACATCGAGTCTTCTTGCATGGAATAAAGTACGCCATCTTGGAAAAACGATCTATTACCACGAACACCGAATCCATGCCGCGTTGTGTTCGTGGGAGACCAAGCACAAAGTCCATAGATAAATCCTCCCAAGGGCCGTCAGGCACGAGTAACGGGGTGTAGAGGCCCGTATTATGAGATTGCCCCTTGGAAGTTTGACAAATATAACAGCGTTGGACTGCCTTTCCCACATCACGTACCAATTGCGGCCAGTAATAACGTTCTTCCACGAGCTCGCGTCTTGTCTCGCCCAAGGTGTCCACTGAGGCCACCTTCATGTAGCTCTTGGATTATCTGTTCCCTTAGCGAACTCTTCGGGATACATAGTCGATTTCCCTTAAAAAGGAACCCGTCTTGTATATGTAAGTCACCGGGGTGACCTTCCTGACATCTAACCCATGAGTCCTTGAAGTCGTCGTCGTCGGCATATATGTCTTTGAGGCGATTGAACCCGACAACTTCATTGCTCATAGTGACTAACAAAGTTGCACGACGACTCGCATCGGGCTACTTTGTTCGTCTGTTGCTCGACTTATGCTTTAGCACGAATGTGAATTCTTGCAAAAAAATCGAGATCCATCTAAAGCATGCACACGGTTAATGTTAGCTTGACTATTAATAAATTTGAGGGCTTGATGGTCCGTGTAAAGTATGAATTCCTTTGAATCAAATAATGTCACCAGTGTCGCAGGTTCGACCACCGCAGCACAACTCGATCTCATATGTAGACCACTTCTTGCGTGCATCACTAAGTTTCTCACTTTGTAGAAGGCTATCGGCCTACCTTCTTGAGACAAAACTCCCCAATCCCGACATATGAGGCATCACATTCGACTTCAAACAGGTTTGTCGAAGTTGGGAAGTACAAGAACCGGGTCGTGGATAATCTAGCGCTTGATTTCGGCAAAGCTTCTGTTGGCTTCGTCAGTCCACTGAAACTGCCCTTTCTTCATGCAATCTGTGATCGGTGACACAATGGTACTGAAATTTTTCACAAACCGACGATAGAATGTCGCTAGTCCATGGAAACTTCGCACTTCGTGAATATTTTTGGGAACCGGCCATTCTCTGATTGTCCTCACATTTTCCTCATCCACTCGAATGCCCGTGAATGTAACCACAAAACCCAGAAACAATAGGCTATCAGCCATGAAGCTACACTTTTTTAAATTGAAGTACAGTTTATTTTCAGTGAGCACTTGAAGGACCTTCTTGAGGTGCTCCATATGGGTGGTTTCGTCTTAACTGTATATCAAAATATCATCAAAATAAACCACAACGAACCGCCCAATGAAAGGTTTCAGAACTTGGTTCATCAACCTCATGAATGTGTTAGGCGCATTAGAAAGACCGAAAGGCATGACCATCCATTCGTACAATCCTTCCTTCGTCTTAAAGACTGTTTTCCACTCGTCACCCGGCCGTATTCGAATCTGATGGTAGCCGCTCCTTAAGTCCAATTTAGAGAATATTTTTGCGCCCTCTAACATATCCAACATATCATCCAACCGTGGTATAGGAAACCTGTATTTTATGTTGATCTTGTTGATGGCTCGGCTGTCGACACACATGCCCCAACTCCCATCTTTCTTTGGAATTAGCAGAGCTGGTACAGCACATGGGCTCATGCTTTCTCGAATAAGACCCTTACGGATCAGTTCCTCCACTTGTCCCTGCAGAATCTCGCACTCATTCGGGCTCATTCGATAATGAGGACGATTAGGTAAACTGAACCCAGGGACAAGGTCGATATGGTGTTGGATATCTCGCATAGGGGGTAACCCATCGGGAAGGACCTCGGGCCAGATTTCTTGGAATTCATGTAATAAGGGCCTTAGTCTTTCAGGGATGATGGTAGGCTCGAGTTCTTTCCCTTTCACAATTAATGCATAAGTCTGTCATGTTTCTTTGGATTCTTCCACGAAGTCCCGAATGGTTAAGAGAAAACGATCCTCTACTTTAGAAGTTTCAGGTGGTCCTTCTGGATCCATAGGGGCCAATATTGTCTTCCGGCCGTCCTTGACGAAGATATATATGTTATCTCGCCCTTTATGAGTGGCGTCACAGTCAGATTGCCAAGGTCGACCGAGTAGTATGTGACATGCTTTCATATCAACCACATCGCATACTACTTCATCCTTATAATGTTTGCCAATTGAAAAAGATATGGTGCACCGTTCAGTTACCTTTGTTTCGTTGACCTTCTTGATCCAACCGATTGTATATGGAGAGGGATGACGCTCTATTTTCAATTACAATTTTTCCACCATGCCCCTGGAAACAATGTTCTCGCTGCTTCCACTATCAATGATCACGTCACAAACCTTTCGATTCACCGTACACCTAGTGCGGAAGATGTTATGCCGCTGTGGATGCACTTCTTTTCTTGGCGCATATAATAGCCGCCTCACGACGAGCGACTCACCTTAATCTTGCTTAACCCAATCTGAATCATCTACCTCGTCCTCGGCGATACGCTCCTGTTCTTCAACATCTGGATCTTCATAAGCGTTATCAGCACTACCATCACTAATGGCGAGATTTGCCACTTTTCGCTGGTGACAAGTATTTGACAGGTGGCCGAGCTGGCCACAACGATAGCAGCTGTCGGGCCTTGGTCGAGCATAAGGGTTCGAAATTCTACTTGGACTAGCAGCAGTGGAGATGCCCCTTTGGGGTCTAGCTTGTCCGCTTCCCTGATCTCGGTTCTTAGACGTAAGAAGTTGAGTGCGTGCTCTTATGGGCTCCTTCCCCTTAGGTTGTGGAACTCCCTGAGGTGGACCTACCGCAGTAATCCGTACAGTAGGATGGACCCGTGTGTTAGGACGTTCAAGTTGCGTTTCTGCCCGAGTAGCCAACTTGATCGCATTATTCATCGTCCAGACGGACTGCATCTGGACCCGATCTTGAATTGTCATACGCAATCCACCGTTGAATCGGGCGACTTGCTGCGATTCAGTTTCGACCAAATCGTTACGCGCCACCAGGTGGTAAAATTCTTCTGCGTACTCTCTTACCGACCGACTACCCTGTCGACAATTTTGGTATTGTTGGAATAATACCTGATCGTAATCGCTAGGGAGGAATCGGGCGCATAGTAGCTGCTTCATCCGCTACCATGTACGGATTGGTGCTTTCATCTGCCTGGTTCGTGCGAGTTGCAGTTGTTCCCACCAAGCTGACGCTCCTCCTTTCAACTTGTAGGCCACTAGCTTGATCTTCTTTTCTTCAGGAATGTCCATATAGTCAAAAAATCGCTTAACTTCATAAAGCCAATCGAGGAAATCCTCAATATGTAGTTGGCCATTGAAGTTAGGAATATCAACCCGTATCTTGAATCCTCAATCTACTCGATCGCCGCCTGGTCTGGGGTGTTGGAAGATTATGTCGTCGATCTCCTCTTCACTGGAGCCCCCGTCCTCAGGCATGACCCTTGGATGTACTTGCCGGATTATCCTGCGATCGGGCCGATACACGAGTCTCAGCAATTGGCGGTGGAGGATTACCACCAGGAACACGGAGTTGCCCTAGGGTTTCTGCCAAGAAATTCGCTATACGGTCCATGGAAACCTGCAGCCCTTGCATGGCTTGCCGATTCTCTTGCTGCGCTGCTTAGGAAAGTTGCCGCTGTTAAAGGCAAATTCCCTGGAGCACCGCCTATGGGATTGTTGCTCGACCCGTCGTTAGAAGTCATCGATCCGAGGAGAAACCTCGCTCTGATACCAAACTGACGCAGGGGGAGGACGTGAGGTCGAGCACCGTCTTCCTCAAGAGGATAACTATTCAATCCACCGGAACTTCTCTGACTCCTCACGAGACTTTCTCGAATCCACGAGAAAATAGAGCAGAAAATACAAATAAATTCTAATAAATTCGAAATAGATTAATGAATGCATAAAAACGAGTTCACAACCCCTTAAATAAGGGTACTAAGAAATGAGAAAGAAATCATAATCAAACTACAACTAAAACTCCTAGAATTCGCGACTTACTATAAATAGTAAACTTACTATTTATAGACGGTCGTGATGTCTACTAGTGCGCAAGGTTTTCGGCCAAAAATAGTAAGTGTCCTATTTGGCTTCACCAAACCGTTCCCCTAATTATTCTAAGCTCTTTTCACGTTGGGCGCAACTTCTAAAGCCCGACGGATGAAGAGTTATAATCAAACTAAAACTTACTATTTATAGTAAAAACAAAATTGAAATAGGGAAACAACCGTCGAATCAGGGGTTTCTCGCAATTCCGAGCGTCGCAACCCGGCATAGCGGGGTTTGTTGGCTAAAGTAGCTCGTTCTACCCCAAATTTTACGTCGGCTAACTCATCCCGGATTGTGAGATACGCCTGATTGAAGGTCTGATGGTGCAGATCACTTCTGTCGCCGACCGGGCCTTTTCTAATCCATCTTTGCCATGTAATTGTCCGCGACCCGCTCTATATTAGAATCTCACAGCCAATTAATTCCAGCAACAATGATTGCAGCATGGGGACCCACATTCCAGTGATCAAGACCATCCATCTGGGTGTGTTCCACCATGGATGGATAATGCTGAGAAAAAGAAAAATCCCCACATGGACGATCCAAACCTTCCAATTGTGGGCCAGCCAATGGATTGTTAAAAATCTAACATCACTACCGATAGGCTGGTGGGATTTTCGATGCAGGAGAGTTCTTTGGTCCATCATTCATTGACAGTCTGTCGCACCAGATGACCAATCTGGATCATCAAAAGAGGGAGACTTACAATCTCTGTAAGTTGCTCAAGTTGCCAAGCTCTGGAGGAAGAGGTCCTTCAAGTTGATTATCTTCTAATACCCTGCCATAATCCCATTTTCACATTTCTTAATTACAATTAAAATGCCATTAATCTGCCTAACTATCTATTACTCTTAAGTAACCAGAAGGTCTCAAGTCTAACCAGTTGGACCATAATTTTTACAGTCCTCCCATTAAAAAAACCTCCAATCTTTCATGTGTGTCTGACATCCAACCCGTCCAATAGATTGGCCCATTCATTACGATTACCATATGCAAAATTCATCCACATCCACTCATTGAGTAGACCACACTTATATTTTCTTATTTACCAATGGCTAAAAAATGTTTTACATGGTGTGGCCTACCAAATGAGTGGATGGAGTTGATTTTTGCAACAGGTAATCCTCATTGTCGGGCCATTCTATTGGAAGGGATGGATTTCGCACGAACATAATAGGTTGGAAGTTATTTGTTAGGTGGACCTTAAATTACGGTCCAGCCGGTTGGACTTTGAAACCTTTACGTAATGTAATGATAGTTGAATTTCATACAATGAAGTGAGGGTGGCGATTCTTCCGAACTCTTTCGGGACCGTTCCGGTGAGGCGGTTTCCCAAAATGGACCTGCAAACCACAAATTCCGGTTATGCCCCTCTACTATTTAAGGCATACAATGGCAGTTTTTGTAAAAAGGAGGGTTGTGAAGGGCTTTTACACGTGAGTGAGGGGGAGAGAAGCCCATCTGGCTGGTATCTTTCCGCTCAGGAGGTTAAAAGTGAGATCGCTGTCACCAGACACATGACAAAAAGAGCAGAAGATGAATTTATTTACAGGCCGAGACAGACGGACCTTCCTTTTTCGGCGGTTGGAAAGAATAGGAAAAGGAATGCTAGGTGCACCTGCTTCTTACACGTGGCAAAACTTGGCTAAGTATATGTGATCCAAGCCGTTCATCATACCTTTTCACTTTATAGATGTCTCATATCAGAAAGCTAGTGTGAAACGATCATCAGGTGGGGTACACGTGAACAAGATAAATATGCGGTTGAGAGAAATGAACTAATAGTCCGAACTCAAAAGTACATATGTGGGCCATCGGCTTGTTGGATCGGCCTTAAAAAACTGAAAAAAAAAATAAATAAATAAATAAAATAAAATCTAGGCAGTAGTATTAACCTGATGAAAGGCTTGGATCTATTGCACGTGTTACTTTGCTACGTGTGAGAGGTTGGAATGCACTACCCGTTACTAAAAAAATAATTTATTGGAGAAATGGTAAAAGAGCCAGGCCATTACATACGTGGGCCAAGATGGATGTGCCCGGCCCAAAATCAGGACCGTCAACTCATCAGGTGTTAATAGAAGAATAGAGGGGTCCACCTGATAAACATATCTACGCTGAGCCCCAGATCATGAATGGCCCAGATCTCACACCACAAAACCCCACTTGAATCTGGACTGTAGGATAGTATTTAATCACTCACATTTGTTCCAAGTATTGAAGATCAGCGAATTCTTCAGGCAGCACTCCAGTCAGGTTCTGACCCTTGAGCTCTCTTTAGATTAATTCCAAAAGAAAAACGATTAAAGATAGAATTATTATAATTAATGAAGAGATTGGTATGGAATATGCAAGAAGCAAAGCAAGGATTAAAAACGGATTTTAAAAATGCCTTACATGACTTTAATATGGCACACGGTCGAGCTGTTGTACGAACAGTCGCACGTGACATTGCTCCTGATGTACACCTTCGTGATGTTGGCCCACCCTCCGGTCCCACTGCATGGATTTTCTTTGAAATCCCAACCGCTCATCTTTAATTTATTCGCTATTAGCTTAAGCGTCTCCACTAATCCACATAAGTAACTGGTTAATATCCTTGATTACTTTTCATTAATAATATAAATAGACGAAGTATCAAAACACTACTTCTGCACTTCCATTGGGTCGTGGGACCCAACAATAGATCTCAATCTAGACCGTCTAAATTGTAGGTCCCAGTCAATCCACCATCCTTGGTAGGAAAGAAAATTGTAGACCGTGGAGAAATGGTGAGTGGTCAACAATTGAGATTAGATGGCAAAGATCATTCCATACCATCCGTCCGATCAGGGATCTACAAACCATGAGTAAAAATAATGAAAGACCCACACTCTACTAACGCGTGGTCGTTGAGAAGACAACCGTTGAAAATCAGGGGCCCACCCTAAGGGCGGTGGATTCCTTGATCTTTTACAATGGAATTGACATTTCAATGCACATGATCTACATGAATGTCAACTTGTCGACGGAAGTCCAACTCAAGAGCGTTCCAGCCTACCTAACACACGTGCCAGACTGTCACATGAGTGATCCAAACGTACTGTTGCACTTAACTTAATAAATTTGGATAACTCGTCTGACTGATGGCCTAGATTTGATACATGTGTGTGATGTGCTAGGGTTTTAGTCGACAAGAGAGTTGATTAAATTGTTAAGAGAGTTGATTAAATTGTTGGTACACAAATAGACACAATTTGGAGATTGAGATCAAATATCCAAAGTCTTTTGTGTGGGTTTTTTGGACCCATCTTCGATCGGTCGTGAGCCCTGCTCGATCGGTCGAAGGCTGGTGGTCGACCAGTCGAAGGTTTGAGTCGTGACTTCGACTCAAAGTCCAGCGAGTATTTTTGCTATTTTTTACTGTATTTATGACTGGTCGAAGGGATGTCTCGACTAGTCGAAGGGGTCCTACGACTAGTCGAAGACTATGTTCAACTAATCGAAGGTTATGCAGTTTGTTCCGCGATTTTGTACGAAACTGAGGATTTGAGTCCTTTAGCAACAGGGATGCGGAAAGGAGTTTCCTAAACTATAAAAGGGGTTGCTTAGGGTTTTTTTAGGGACAGCAAGAGGGTTTCCTAAAGCTTTACAAGGGATTTGCTAAAGGGTTTAGGGCTATCAAAGGTGAGAGAGAGGGAGAAAGAGAGAGATGAAGCTTATAGAAGGGAGGTTCTGCTCGTGGAGGTTTTCTACTATGTAATCTATATCTCAAGACTTCTATGTCCTCGTAATCGGTTAGATCTCTCCGTTTTCTCTATTTCTCTTATTGTTTATCCACTCCTGCGTGAGTGAAGAAGATTGTAATGTTCTACTTCATAGTGGATTGTTGATCTGCACGAAGTCCCATGGTTTTTACCTCTTTAAGGGTTTTCCACGTAAAAATCTCTTGTGTGGTGTGTGATTGATGCTTTGATTCATTTCATTGCTTTATTATCCATAATTCTGGTTTGTTTCGGGAGGCTAGATCCTAAGGTTTGTGTAAGGCATCCCAACAAAGTGGTATCAGAGCTAAGTTCATTGAACGAGTAGGATCGGTTTTGAATTATGGAATGTGGCTCATCAAGGATGATCAGCCTCAATGGTTCTAACTGGACCATATGGAAGGCTAAGATGGAGGACTTGCTTTATTGCAAGGACCTATATTCTTCAATCTTAGGCATATTAGCAAAATCCAAGGATATGACTGATGATAATTGGAAGAAGATGGACCGAAAGGCGGTGGGGTTTATTAGACAATGGTTGGATGATTCTATGTTCCACCATGTTTCTACGGAAACCTCAGCCGTAAGCCTATGACTAAAATTACAAGGGCTGTATGAGAGGAAGACAACCGGTAATAAGATATTTCGATAAGGCGACTTGTGAATCTCAAGTTCAAGGATGGTGGTTACGTGGTAGAGCACATGAAGGAGGTCGTGATATAGTGAACCAACTCACCTCTATGAAGATGGTCTGGATGATGAACTGCAGACTTTACTATTGCTTAGTTCATTGCCTGACAGTTGGGAGACATTGGTTGTGTCTTTAAGTAACTCCGCGCCAGACGGAAAGATATTCATATAACAGGTAACCAGTTGTCTCTTCAATGAGGAGACAAGGAGGAAGTCTCAAGGGTCTACTCAGCAAGAGGTTCTTGTGACACAGGAACGGAGGAGAGGAAAGAACAGGAAGGGCGGAAAGGCCCGAGATAAATCAAGAGGCAAGTCGAGTAACAGAAAAGATGCTGAATGCTGGAATTGTGGCAAGAATGGCCATTATAAGCATGAATGTCGTGGTAAGAAGAACGACAATAAAGGAAAATGGAAGGAAGATGAATCAGATTCCACTGCGGTCGCTTCAGATGGCGACATGGTAGTTATTCTTTCTACAGATCATGACGTATGTCTCACAGCTACGAGTCAGGACATCGACTGGGTGATAGACTCGGGAGCTTCTTTTCATGTGACTCCACATAAGGACTCCTTCACAAGCTACAAGTCAAGTGACTATGGGACTGTGAAGATGGGAAATTCTGGCGTATCAAAAATCGTGGGAGTCGGTGATATTTGTGTGAAGACCGATGTGGGCTGCACATTGGTTCTCAGGGATATGAGGCATATCCTAGACCTTCGCCTCAACTTGATGTCGACGGGAAGGTTGGATGATGATGGCTATGAAAGCCGGTTTGCTAGTAGGCGATGGAAGCTCATCAAGGGTTCGTTAATCGTGGCTAGAGGAAAGAAGTGTTGCACCTTTTACAAGGCAAGTGTCAGTATGTGCAAGGGTGGATTGAACGCAACGGAAGATTCAACTATTGACATGTGGCACATGCGTCTAGGCCATATGAGTGAAAAAGGGTTTAATTCTAGCGAGCGAAGCGCTCCTTCCAGACGTGATGTATATACCTCTCAAAACCTATCTTGATTGTTTATCGAGGAAACAAAGATAGAGTTTCATTTATTAAACCGCTTCTCATGTTAATAAAGTGCATGCATTAGATTTGGTTTATTCGATGTTTGTGGTCCTATGAGGACAAAAACCTTGGGTGGGGCATTGTATTTTGTCACTTTTATAGATGATGCATCTAAGAGGGTTTGAGTTTATGCTTTGAAATCCAAGGACGAGGTCTTTGGTGTGTTTAAATTGTTTTATACTATGGTCGAGAGAGAGACAAGTAGACCATTAAAGTGCATCGGTACTGACAATGGTGGTGAATACATTGGCGACTTTTATGAGTACTGCAAGTCCTTGGGTATACGGCATGAACAGACGGTTCCTAAGACCCCCCAGCATAATGGTGTAGCTGAACGAATGAATCGCACCATTATTGAGAGAATCAGATGCATGTTATCCCATGCGAAATTGTCCAAGACGTTCTGGGGAGAAGCAGTGCGCACGGCGGTGTATTTGATAAACAGGTCTCCATCAACCCCGTTGAATAGAGAAGTACCTGAGAAGGTGTGGACTGGACATGATCCATCGTACAGTCATCTCAGGGTGTTTGGATGCAGGGCATTCGTTCGCGTACCAAAGGACGAGAGGTCCAAGCTCGATATGATGATCAGGCAGTGTGTGTTCTTAGGGTACGGTGATGAAAAATTCGGTTACAGGTCATGGGATCCGACCGAGAAGAAGCTCGTCAGGAGCAGAGATGTGGTTTTCTTTGAAGATCAGTGTATAGAAGACATTGTAAGCCAGAGAAGAATCAGCCTAGTTCGGGTGAGCTAGAGGACATGGATCCGGTTATTCCTCCCGTGGTGCCTGATGACGAGGGAGTACAGCAAGGTGTAGAGGACGAGGGAGTTCCTTCAGAAGATGGACCAGGGGAGCAGCCCCCACTTGATCCACATGTTGAGCCACAGGTGAGGAGGTCATCTAGGGACAGACAGTCGTCCAAGAGGTACTCGCCACATGAGTACATTATGCTGACTGATGGGGGAGAACCAGAAGATTATTCTGAGGCCATAGCCGACGAGCATAAGGGGGAGCGGTTGAAAGCTA
Source organism: Magnolia changhungtana (assembly GCA_030180095.1). NCBI lineage: Eukaryota > Viridiplantae > Streptophyta > Magnoliopsida > Magnoliales > Magnoliaceae > Magnolia > Magnolia changhungtana. The sequence continues at coordinate 3,860,232 of JASAUF010000396.1, read as the reverse complement.
TGCAAGAGGAGATGGAATCCTTGCATAAGAACTACACCATGATATGGTGAAATTGTCTAAGAGCAAGAAAGCTTTGAGCAACAAGTAAGTGTTCAGAAAGAAGATTGAGCAGAAGAATTCACAGACGAGGTTCAAGGCCAGACTTGTGGTGAAAGAGTTTGGTCAGAGGAAAGGTATATACTTCAAGGAGATATTCTCGCCAGTGGTGAAGATGACATCCATACGGGTGTTACTTGGGTTGGTAGCTAGCATGGATCTGGAGATAAAGCAGTTAGATGTTAAAACTGTCTTTCTCCATGGTGACCTGGAAGAAGAGATCTACATGCACCAACCAGAGGGGTTCGAAGTCAAGCGCAAGGAGCATATGGTGTGTAGAGTGAGGAAGAGCTTGTATGGGCCGAAACAAGCTCCACGACAATGGTACAAGAAGTTCGACTCGTTTATGTTAAAACATGGGTATGACAGAATCTCGAGACCAATGTGTTTTTACTGAGCAAGTTCTTAGATGGTGATTTTTTAGTTCAACATTATATGTTGATGACATGCTCATCATGGGGAAAGACATCAAAAATTGACAGGCCGAAAGCAGGAGTTAGGCAAGTCTTTTGCGATGAAAGATTTGGGCAGAAAACGATCTTAGGAATGGAGATAACCCGTGAAGTGAAGCGGTAGGAAGTTTTGGTCATCACAAGAGCGGTATATTGAGAAAGTCTGAGCGGTTCAATATGAATGCAAGCAAAGCCGGTCCAATACTCACTGGATGGTCACTTCAGAATTGAAGCAACAGCAATGTCCCAAGACGAAGACGGAGGTGGTGGAAGAGATGCAGAAAATACCCTACGCGTCGGTGTAGGAAGTTTGATGTATCTTATGGTATGTACACGCCCGCATAGCATATGCGGTTGGTGTTGTCGGCCGTGCACTACCTTGATCTGGCAAAGAGCATTAGGGCAAGGCGGTGAAATGGATACTACTACAAGATCTAAGAGGCTCATCCAAGTTGAGCCTATGATATGGTGACGGAAAACCTATGTTAGAGGGCTACACAGATGCAGATATGGCAGGTGACATAGACTCCAGGAAGTCTACATCGGGGTTCATATTCACGTTTGCAGGGGGAGCTGTTTCTTGGCAGAGCAAGCTATAGAAGGTCGTAGCATTGTCGATGATAAAGGCCGAATACATTGCAGTCATAAAAGCATGTAAAGAGATGCTTTGAATGAAAAAGTTCCTACAGGAACTTAGCCTAAAGCAGGAGGAGCACGTGGTCTATTGCAATAGTCAGAGCGCTATACACTTGAGCAAGAATCCAAGTCAACATTACAAGTCGAAACACATTGAGATACAGTATCACTGGATCAGGGATACTTTGGAATAGAAGGTGTTACAGCTTGAGAAAGTCCACACGGACGATAATGGGTCAGACATGATGACTAAGGCTTTGCTCAAGGGCAAGTTTGAGGTTTGTAGAAACCTGGCTGGCTTGAAGAAGGTGGATCCCTCCTGTGTCAAAAGGGGGAGATTTGATGGGTTTTTTAACCCATCTTCGACCGGTCATGAGCCCTGCTCGACTGGTCAAAGGCTGGTGGTCGACCAGTCGAAGGTTCGAGTCGTGACTTCGACTCAAAGTCCAACGAGTATTTTTGCTATTTTTTACTGTAGCTACGACTGGTCGAAGGGATGTCTCGACTAGTCAAAGGGATTCTACGACTAGTCGAAGACTAGGTTCAACTAGTCGAAGGTTACGCAGTTTGTTCCGCGATTTTGCGCGAAACTGCGGATTTGAGTCCTTTCGCAACAGGAATGCGGAAAGGAGTTTCCTAAACTATAAAAGGGTTACTAGGGTTTTTAGGGACAATGAAGAGGTTTCTAAAGCTTCTTACAAGGATTTCTAAAGGGTTTAGGGCTATCAAAGGTGAGAGAGAGGGAGAAAGAGAGAGAGAAGCTTATAGAATGGGAGGTTATTCTCGTGGAGATTTTCTACTATGCGAATCTATATCTCAACGCTTCTATGTCCTCGTAATCGGTTAGATCTCTCCGTTTTCTCTATTTCTCTTATTGTTTATCCACTCCTGCGTGAGTGAAGAAGATTGTAACGTTCTACTTCATAGTGGATTGTTGATCTGGATGAGCTCCCGTGGTTTTTACCTCTTTGAGGGTTTTTCACGTAAAAATCTCTTGTGTGGTGTGTGATTGATGCTTTGATTCATTTCATTGCTTTATTATCCATAATTCTGGTTTGTTTCGGGAGGCTAGATCCTAAGGTTTGTGCAAGGCATCCCAACATTTTGGACCACCAATATTTCACTCAATTCAAATGATTTTTGAAAGGAAGTGAAGTTAATTCTTTTGAATGGGTTTTTTTTAAAAAAAAAAAAAAAAACCTTATGACAATAGACGTTAGTGTACAGACTTAAGAACTCATTCATTCACCAACAATTTAAGTTCAACATAATTCTCAAATAAATAAAGATACACACTTAAATTAAATAAGGCAATATGTCGCTGATTTTATTAATATTTAGAAATTATTTTAATTACAATTGACAAATTATGATACAACCAAATGAATAAACAAAAGAAAATGATAAATACCTTAGGTGATTGTCGGAACAAACGATTGGGACGGATGTGATCAAACAAATCAAAACTTACATAGTCACGATTTACAATTTAAGGTTGCAAAAAGACTATCTCTACTCCTATAGTACTGTAATGGGAGTCGCTAGCTACGCTAGTAGCTCTAAGCTATGAAAGGAAAGATAAATAAAAGATAAATTGAGGTATTTAGCAAAAGACACCGAGCTCTTCTTTTACAAATTGTTAAGGTGGTAAACCTTCGCTAGGGTTTCTTTGTTGCTTATGGATCCTTTTTACTCATACCGTTGTTATGGATATGGGAATCCCTTTGATTGCTTCGAAACTGATGACTTAGGTTGGGAAAAAGGACTCTAGCTAAATTTAGACTCCATAACTTCTTGAATCTTCTTCTCGTAACTGATCCATTGCAGGGATCCTCATGGCCTAATAAAGATCAGGACTATGACCGACAAATGTTCTCTGGATTAGGCCATTAGATTATATTCAGGAAACCTCATGAGTTGATTTGAACGGGATCTCTCTAAGAAATTGATGTCGCTCATCCATAGGATCTCATCGAATCGCTTTGATGGTTTGGAGTGCTGGAAGGAATAGATCGATGAGAGCCATCACATCAAGATCTCTCAAACCTTTGATCGGGGGGGATTGGCCGAACTATATTTTAAATCTAGTTCTCACATTCTCTTGATTCTTATTAGTATTCGGAGAGAAAGGCTTGATCAAGCCGTTGTGTTTGTTTCTCCCAATTTGAGCCTAATCTATCGTTCGGTTCACTTGGACATCAATTCGATCTTCAAATTTTTAGAATTTTCTTGAACGTTACAACTGTTTAGAATGTCTCTGGGAATATCTACCATTTTGAAAGAGTTGTAAGAGACAGTCTCACAGAGAATATCATCACTAGATTTGTGATAGATCCATTCTCTCATCAGATCTCTTATAGACATAGTAGGCACATTGTATCATTAATAGGCATAGTAATCATAGCCATGTGGCGTGTGACGATGCTTTCTCCTAAAGGCAAGTATAACAACTCGTACCTTTGCATTAATAACTGAATGCGTATCGCCAAAGAAAATGCAAACATCACTACCCTAGAACGAAAATATGTATTGCATCAATTGCAGTTGCATGGTGTCAACACATGGTGACCTTTGATTGGTACACATCAAGGCACTGAAAATGGGTGTAAACATTCCAAGCAGATTCATTTATCAAATGGGTAATGCATGAAAGATAAAATGGATCACTAATGGAGAAAATTTGATGCGCATGTGTTTCACTCATGATAGTCAGCAAGCCTGATTTTGGTATAGGAAATATGTACCATGGTGGTTGCGCATGTGTTTCGCTCGCGATAATCAGCCGGCCTGATTTTAGTATGGGAAATATGAACCATGGAGGCAATGATTTTAGGACTCGTACGAGTCTATGAGATACACCCGTGTAGAGGTGGGCATCGAGTTGAGTCGGACCGAGTTAGGTCCAACTTGACTCGATCCGGTTTTGCCAACTACCTGACTCGAACTCGATTCGACTCAGGACTGAGTCCAGCAGGGCTGACTTGATCCGAATCGATTCCTGGCTGGCCTGACTAGAACCGAGTCTGACTCGGTCAGGGAAACCGAGTCAGATCGAGTCTTTTGTTTTAATTTAATTTAATTTTTTTGAAAAATTTAAAAAAATATATGGAAAAATTCCAAAAAAAATGTTTTTAAAAAAGAAGAAGAAGAAGAAGAAATTAAAGGTAACTTTCCTAACTTTCCGCGTTCGTCCCGATCCGGGGCGGGCCACCAACAGCCTGCACGGTTGCACCCGAGGTCCCGAGCCAAGGCGGGCCACTGGCGGCCTACACGGTTGCACCCGAGGTCCCGAGCTTGAATTAACACAGGGCAAAAAAAAAAACATATAAAATTAACCTACCTGATGAATTGACAAAGATAACTAGTGAAGATAGGGTGTTGGGCTGTTAACTGGGCTGGGTTCCAATCGAGTTTGGTGCGGCACTGGCTAGGGTAGGGTCAGGGTTCAGGTAGATGAAGGGTAAAGGTAAATAAAAAAATTTTAAATTTTTTTTTGACTTTATAGTACCCGATTCCGAATCGGATCGGGTTTCGGATCAGATTAGATCCGACTGGATCGAATTTCGGATAGGATCGAGTTGCTACGTGACCCGAACTCGACTTGGTCGGGCTTCAAATCCGAGTGGGTCTACTCAATCTGACCCAATCCTGACTTTCGGTTCAGGTCGAGTCGGATACTGCCCACCTCTGTGTCAAGCGAGTGGAGCCGAATCAGGCCCCGACTCAAGTGGGTCCTGACTTTGACTGAACGAGTCATCTCCAGTTGCGCATGTCTTTTTCCATGGAGACGATTACTTTACTCTAACCCAGCCCATGCGACCTAAGTTCCATGGGGCCACCGTGATTTCCCAGTAGCATCTCATCCATCCATCAGTGTCGCCAGCGTTTATTATGACATGCGCCTGAAAATGAAGCAGATCCAAAACACAAGTGGACTACACCATAGGAAAAAGTACAGAGCATGGACCACTGTCTAGACGTCCCCACTTCTGCACTCAGATGCTGCGGTCACGTATTTGCGCTCAGTACATGAAGACAGGTTGTCTGGAATCGACATCCCCAAAATCCTACACGGACAGCAAGCTTTCACTGTGTATCTAATTCTGATACACCTTAATTGAATTTTTGGACCGCTGACCACATTATCTTCATGCGTTTATTTATGGGCACTCATTAGAAGGGTTCCGGTCGTCTCTAAACCAAACAAACTTAGGCCCCACCACATGATTGAGCCGCTACGTTATGTGCTCCACATGTGTAGTGTCTGAGTCAGATTAATAAATGGTGACAAACACAAACCAACGCATCGACAGCTGCCCTTGTGAAGTTGCAAGTCCACGACAGATACGGACAGGCTCCATCCTATTCTGTGCAGCATGGCGATCCATGCGCGGCTGTTCCCGCATGATTTTCCAAAGGTCACATGCAGCTCTTACCGCTGCCACACGTGCTAGACTGGCGCGCGTACAGGACGTCCGAGTTGGACCGGCCATGATTCGATCTGACCGAATAGTCAGGCTGGTACCTCTAACCCAAAGCTCTGTAGGACCCACCGTGATATCAGTGTGACATCCCCATCACCCGTCAGTTTGGCTCGCTCTTCTTTGGACGTAAGCCCACAAATTAGTCAGATCCAAATCAAGTGGGCCACACCACAGGAAACAGTGGGAATGGAAACGCTACCATCCAAACCTTCCTAAGGCCCACCATGATACCTACATGCCATCGACCCTGTTCTAAGGTGAATCCCACCTTAAAATCTCCATGGGCCCATACGAGTTTTGGATCTGTCTCATTTTGTAAACTGCACAAACATCGTCGTGGGCTGCATAAAGTTTTCGGTCACTGGAATGGACCCTGGCTCGTTTGCTAGATGGCGAAGTCCCTAATGCACAGCTTCACGTGCATGCCCCGTTGTGTTGCTGCGAGCAAGAGTAATTGTAAGGCTATCAAGAAGGCCTGGCTTCCCAACGTGCATTCAGGCCTGACCCACTTCGGCCATGCTAGGGTGGAATATGAGGCCCATACTTGCCTAAAATTCAAGCCCGTTTAACAACCGGGGGTTGGTTCGGGCTTTGTTTAAGAACCCTTCCAGACCAACGTAGTTTTGTCACATATGATCCAAGATAGGGGCTGTTTGCTTGGGCCCACCACAGCCCCGTCCAGGCTCAGGTCTATGTTTTAATTTGCTGGCTGGGTTTGGCAGACCACGCCCACTACAAGTACGGCCGTTGACGGCATTGATGAAAATGTGGACAGATATATCTCAGATTTTACGTTGGTAGCTCTGAGAATGCCTCGGGACCACCAGCATGTGATGCCTCAATGGCTCAGACGTGACAGAACAAATGAAGATGCAGATTGTATGTTGACCCAATGTGTCATTATTTGATTGGCCACATGCTGCTGGCAAATATATATTCCACCTAGCTATGGAAAAAACGGATAGACGGTGTGGATCTGATACATAAGTCATGATAGGCCCACAGAAGTTCCACATGTCAACACTTCGATTTTCTTCCCTCGACCTGGAATGTGCTGCACCACCATGGGAGCGGATTAGGTGAGACCCCGGCCTCACCCAAGACGGTGCGGCCCTTATCGGTGCCCACCTTATTGTGTGTATTTTATATCTACCCCGTCCATCCATTTTTTCAGATCATTTTAGGACATTATCCCAAAACTTAAGAGGATCCAATGATCAGTGGACCATACTTCAGGAAACAGTGGTGATTGAACACCTTAACATTAAAAATTTCTTGGGGAGCACCTTAATGTTTCCTTAATTTTTATTTGCAAGAGGGAAAAACAAATATCAGCTTGATCCAAAACTTTTGTAGCCCATTAATGATTAATCGCCACAGTTTCCTACCATATGGTCCACTTGATAATTGGATCTGCTTCATTTTTTGGATAATGCCCTACAATGATGGAAAAATGGATGGATAAAGTTAATACAGACTGCACACATTAAGGTGGCCCCCACGGTAAGGGCTACACTGTCTTGGGTAAGGCGGGGTCTCATATGATCCGCTACGAAATCTCCCTGTGAAATTTACGTGGGCCCCATGATGAAGTATTTTTTAGATCCACACCGTGCATCCATTTTGTCGGATCATTCTAGGATACAAATCCCAAAACTAATGAAAATTCAAAGCTAAAGTGGACCACACCATTGAAAGCAGTGGGAATTGATGCTACCAGTTGTGTTGTGTAGCTAGCAATCGGGAGAGAGAAATCCGGCGTACCTTGTCAGCCAGAGTCATCAGAAATGACGTGGACCAATGCGAATAGCCGGCACTGGAATTGCATATGCGTTCCAGACAGACAATCCGACACTCACATATCATAAGGGTCCCCACTTTCCATCGAGCGGAAGGGACGCTCCCCAGTCCGAGAAATGCTAATTGCCAAATGCAAAAACCTTTATACTCCCGCATGAGTGTGATGCTCATACGCAGGCACTTAGATATTGCACCAAGGGGTCCAAATAATGGATATACATGAACTGAGTTAGCTTGATTAACTCGCTCAACTTGGTTTGAATTAAAGCTCGACTCGACTTGAGAGCTCTGAAAAATTCGAACCAAGTTGGAGTTGGACCTAACTCGACTCGACTTGGCTTGGTCCTTGGTTGAACCCGACTCGGTTAAACTCGGATCAGGTTCGACTTGTTTGACCGAGTCTAAAACCCTCCTTTCTCCTCTCTATTCCGGCTAATCCCTCTGATCCGAGCACCAAGCTCAAGCCCTCCAGTACTCTCTCTCTTGATGGGTTTTTTTTTTGACCCGTCGTCGACCGGTTGTGAGCCCTACTCGACCGGTCGAAGGTTGTGGTCGACCAGTCGTGGATGACGAGTCGTGGCACGACTCAAAGTCCAGCGACTGTGGACTATTTTTCTCCGGGGTGCTCGACCGGTCGAAGGTGGCTCTCGACTGGTTGTGGACTCGGTTCAACCAGTTGAAGTTACGCAGATTCGTTCCGCGATTTTGCGCGGATTTCGTGTCGCAAGTCCTTTCGCAACTGGGATGCAGAAGGGAGTTTCCTAAAACTTTAAATAGGAGTTCTTAGGGTTTTCTAAGTATGACAAGAGGGTTTCCTAAAGCTTTACAAGGGATTTGCTAAAGGGTTTAGGGCTATCAAAGGTGAGGGAGAGAGAGAAAAGAGAGAGAGGAAGCTTATAGAAGGAAGATTATGCTCGTGGAGATTATCTACAGTGCAACCTATATCTCAGCGCTTCTATGTCCTCATAATCGGTGAGATCTCTCTGTTTTCTCTATTTCTCTCATTGTTTATCTACTCCTGTGTGAGCGAAGAAGGTTGTAACGTTCTACTTCATAATGGATTGTTGATCTGGACGAGGTCCCGTGGTTTTTACCTCTTTGAGGGTTTTCCACATAAAAATCTCTTGTGTGGTATGTGATTGATGCATTGATTGTTTTCATTACTTTATTATCCATAATTCTAGTTTGTTCTGGAGGACTAGATCCTAAGTTTTTGTGTAAGGCCCCCAACAAAGTGGTATCGGAGCTAAGTTCATTGAACGGGTAAGATCGGTTTTGAATTATGGAAGGTAGCTCATCAAGGATGATCAGCCTCAATGGTTCTAACTTGACCATATGGAAGGTTAAGATGGAGGACTTGCTTTATTGCAAGGACCTATATTATCCAATTTTAGGCATATCAGCAAAATCCAAGGATATGACTGATGATGATTGGAAGAAGATGGACTAGAAGGCGATAGGATTTGTTAGACAATGGTTGGATGATTCGGTGTTCCACCATGTGTATACGGAAACCTCAGCCGCTAGCCTATGGCTGAAATTACAAGGGCTGTATGAGAGGAAGACAGCTGATAATAAGATTTTTCTGATAAGGCGACTTGTGAATCTCAAGTTTAAGAATGGTGGTTCTGTGGCCGAGCACATGAATGAGGTCAGTAATATAGTGAACCAACTCACCTCTATGAAGATGGTCCTAGATGATGAATTGCAGACTTTACTTTTGCTTAGTTCATTATTGACAGTTGGGAGACATTGGTGGTGTCTCTAAGTAACTCTGCGTCAGACGGAAAGATATTCATGGAACAGGTAACCACTTGTCTCTTCAATAAGGAGACAAGGAGAAAGTCTCAGGGGTTTACTCAACAAGAGGCTCTTGTGACACAGGAACGGGGGAGAGGAAAGAACAGGAAGGGCGGGAAGGCCCGAGATAAATCAAGAGGCAAGTCAAGTAACAAGAAAGATGTTGATTGTCGGAACTGTGGCAAGAAGGGTCACTACAAGCATGAATGTCGTGGTAAGAAGAACGACAAGAAAGGAAAAGGGAAGGAAGATGAATCAAATTCCACTGCGGTTGCTTCAGATGGCGACGTTGTAGTTATTCTTTCTGCAGATCATGATGTATGTCTCACGGCTATGAGTCAAGACACCGACTGGGTGATAGACTCAAGAGCTTCTTTTCATGCGACTCCACGCAGGGACTTCTTCACAAGTTACAAGTCAGGTGACTATGGGACTGTGAATATGGAAAATTCTGGCGTATCAAAAATCGTGGGAGTCAGTGATATTTGTATGAAGACCGATGTGGGCTGCAAATTGGTTCTCAGGGATATGAGGCATATCTCAGACCTTCGCCTCAACTTGATGTCGACGGAAAGGTTGGATGATGATGGCTATGAAAGCCGGTTTGCTGGTGGGCAATGGAAGCTCATCAAGGGTTTATTGATCGTGGTTAGAGGAAAGAAGTGTTGCACCTATTATAAGGCAAGCGTCAGTATGTGCGAGGGTGGGTTGAATGCAGCGGAAGATTCAGCTATTGACATGTAGCACAAGCGTTTAGGCCACATGAGTAAAAAAGGGCTTCAGCTACTAGCGAGAAAGCAGCTCCTTCCAGACGTGACAGGTACACCTCTCAAAACCTGTCTTGATTGTTTATCAGGGAAGCAACATAGAGTTTCATTCGTTAAAACCGCTTCTCATGTTAATAAATAGCATGCATTAAATTTGGTTTATTCTGATGTTTGTGGTCCTATGAGGACAAAAACCTTGGGCGGGGCATTGTATTTTGTTACTTTTATAGATGATGCATCTAGGAGGGTTTGGATTTATGCTTTTAAATCCAAGGACGAGGTCTTTGGTGTGTTTAAATTGTTTCATGTTATGGTCGAGAGAGAGACAGGCAGATCATTGAAGTGCATCGGCACTGACAATGGTGGTGAATACATTGGCGACTTTCATGAGTACTGCAAGTCCCTGGGTGTACGGCATGAACAGACGGTTCCCAAGACCCCCCAGGATAATGGTATAGCTGAGCGAATGAATCGCACTATTGTTGAGAGAATCAGATGCATGTTATCCCATGCAAAATTGCCCAAGACATTCTAGGGAGAAGCAATGCACATGGCGGTGTATTTGATAAACAGGTCTCCGTCAGCCCCATTGAATGGAGAAGTGCCTGAGAAGGTGTGGACCGGACAGGACCTATCGTACAGTCATCTCAGAGTGTTTGGATGCAGAGTATCCGTTCACGTACCAAAGGACGAGAGGTCCAAGCTCGATATGAAGATCAGGCAGTGTGTGTTTTTAGGGTACGGTGATGAAAAATTCGGTTACAGATTGTGGGATCCGACCGAGAGGAAGCTCGTCAGGAGTAGAGATGTGGTTTTCTTTGAAGATCAGTGTATAAAAGACATTAGTAAGCCAAAGAAAAACCAGCCTAGTTCAAGTGAGCTAGAGGACATGGATCCGGTTACTTCTCCCGTGGTACTTGATGACGGGGGAGTACAGCAAGGTGTAGAGGACGAGGGAGTTCCTTCAAAAGATGGACCAGGGGAGCAGCCCCCACTTGATCCACCTGTTGAGCCACAGGTGATGAGGTTATCTAGGGACAGACAGTCGTCCAAGAGGTACTCTCCACATGAGTACATTATGCTGACTGATGGGGGAGAGCCAGAAGATTATTTTAAGGCCCTAGCCAACGAGCATAAGGGGGAGTGGTTGAAAGTTATGCAAGAGGAGATGAAATCCTTGCATAAGAACCACACCTATGACATGGTGAAACTGCCTAAGGGCAAGAAAGCTTTGAGCAACAAGTGGGTGTTCAGAAAGAATATTGAACAGAAGAATTCACAGACGAGATTCAAGGCCAGACTTGTAGTGAAAGGGTTTGGTCAGAGGAAAGGCATAGACTTCGAGGAGATATTCTCACTAGTGGTGAAGATGACATCCATATGGGTGTTGCTTGGGTTGGCGGCTAGCATGGATCTGGAGATAGAGCAGTTAGATGTTAAAATTGTCTTTCTCCATGGTGACCTGGAAGAAGAGATCTACATGCACCAACCAGAGGGGTTCGAAGTCAAGGGCAAAGAGCATATGATGTGTAGGCTGAGGAAGAGCTTGTATAGGCTGAAACAAGCTCCACGACAATAGTACAAAAGATTCGACTCGTTTATATTGAAACATGGGTATGACAGAACGAAGTCGGACCACTGTGTGTTCACGCACAAGTTCTCAGATGGTGATTTCTTAGTTCTGCTCTTATACGGTAATAACATGCTCATCATGGGAAAAGACATCAAGAAGATTGTGACAGTGAACAGAGTTAGGCAAGTCTTTGCGATGAAAGACTTGGGCCCAATTAAATAGATCCTAGGAATGGAGATAACCCGTGATGAAGCAACGAGGAAGTTCTGGTACATCACACAAAGCGGTATATTGAGAAAGTCCTAGAGCGGTTCAATATGAGTGCAGCGAAGTCGGTCAGTACTCCACTAGATGGTCACTTCAGATTGAGCGACAAACAGTGTTCCAAGACGAAGGCAAAGGTGGAAGAAATACAAAAGATACCCTACGCGTCAGCTATAGGAAGTTTGATGTATGCTATGGTGTGTACAAGCCCAGACATAGTATATGCTGTTGGTGTTGTCAGCCGGTATCTTGCCAATCCTGGCAAAGAACATTGGGCAGTGGTTAAGTGGATATTGCGGTATCTAAGAGGCTCATCCAGGTTGAGCTTATGCTATGATGACGATAAACCTGTGTTAGAGGGCTACACAGATGCAGATATGGCAGGTGACATAGACTCTAGGAAGTCTACATCGGGATTCATGTTCACGTTTGCAGGGGGAGCGGTTTCCTGGTAGAGCAAGCTACAAAAGGTCGTAGCGTTGTAGACGACAGAGGCCGAATACATTGCAATCGCAGAAGCATGTAAAGAGATGCTTTGGATGAAGAGGTTCCTACAAGAACTTAGCCTGAAGCAGGAGGAGTACGTGGTCTATTGCGATAGTCAGAGTACTATACACTTGAGCAAGAATCCAAGTCAGCATTCCAATCAAAGCACATAGAGATTCGGTATCACTGGATCAGGGATACTTTGGAACAGAAGTTGTTACAGCTTGAGAAGGTCCACACGGACGATAATGGGTCAGACATGATGACCAAGGCTTTGCTTAAGGACAAGTTTGAGGTTTGTAGAAACCTGGCTGGCTTGAAGAAAGTGGATCCCTCCTGGGTCAAAAAGGGAGAGATTTGATGAGTTTTTTTTTTGACCCGTCGTCGACCGGTCGTGAGTTATGCTCGACCGGTCGAAGGCTGTGGTCGACCAGTTGTGGATGACGAGTCGTGGCACGACTCAAAGTCCAACGACTGTGGACTATTTTTCTCCAGGGTGCTCGACCAGTCGAAGGAGGTGCTCGACCGGTCGAAGGTGACTCTCGACCGGTCGTGGACTCGGTTCGACCAGTCGAGGTTACGTAGATTCGTTCTGCGATTTTGCGCAGATTTCGTGTCGCAAGTCCTTTCGCAACTGGGATGCAGAAGGGAGTTTCCTAAAACTTTAAATAGGAGTTCTTAGGGTTTTCTAGGTATGACAAGAGGGTTTCCTAAAGCTTTACAATGGATTTGCTAAAGGGTTTAAGGCTATCAAAGGTGAGGGAGAGAGAGAAAAGAGAGAGAGGAAGTTTATAGAAGGGAGATTATGTTCGTGAAGGTTATCTACAGTGCAACCTATATCTCAGCGCTTCTATGTCCTCGTAATCGGTGAGATCTCTCTGTTTTCTCTATTTCTCTCATTATTTATTCACTCCTGCGTGAGTGAAGAAGGTTTTAACGTTCTACTTCATAATGGATTGTTGATCTGGACGAGGTCCCGTGGTTTTTACCTCTTTGAGGGTTTTCCACGTAAAAATCTCTTGTATAGTGTGTGATTGATGCATTGATTGTTTTCATTGCTTTATCATCCATAATTCTGGTTTGTTCTGGAGGGCTAGATCATTAGTTTTTGTGCAAGGCCCCTAACATCTCTCTCTCTCTCTAGCACAAACTTAAACTCGGCTTGAGCTGTTGATCAAACCAGGTTGCGTTGGACAATTAGGCTTGAAGACGGAGCTGAGCCGAGTTCGAGCTGGGTTGGCTGCTGGCTGAGCCAAGCTAAGCTGTGCCAAGCTCGACTCAATTCAACTCGTGTACCACTCTAATACGGCTTGTATGTACCGTGAACAGAGGACTACCGTAAATTGATAACCTGACCGGGGGATCCGTGGGCATGCATTAGACGGTTATAATGAGCATATTCAATGGTCCGAGTTCAAATAAGCAAGTGTCGGCGAATTAGTGGTTTGTATTTTCAACAGATAATCTGGTGACTGTGACTTTACGGTAGCAGTTCCAATGCTTAATTAGTCGGTTTAATTTGAGTTAGTGTAGATCACGTGTACAAATTCCAAGTGTCTGCGTATCAAAAGTCACACTACGCCAGAGTATCAAGTAATTCCCCAAAGTCAGGGGGGAGAGAGGGAGGAGTACTCGCCTAACATGTGGAAAGGAGGCACACTTTTGCAAGATAATCCCTCTCATCAGAAGCCGTCTTCGGGAAAAATCAGGCTGATAATAAGATTAGGTAGGCCACACATGTAATAAACGGTTAGAAGGAATTTATCAATGGTAGCCCAGCTGCAAAATCGGCCTTATTTCCAAGAAAATAGCACTACACAGCGTAGTTGGCGAGACGAACAGCTCCGATATTGCTCACCTCTTTCGCATTTCTTGAATGCTACTGATAGATCGACGGAAATCGAACAAAGACCGCTCAAATTTCCAGCAATTTAGCCAATATCAGCAGCTAAAAACGTCAGTCTCCAGACTCGAAAATTCCAAATTTGCCCCTTTCTTCAACTAAATAACCTCATTTTCACAGATTTCGGCCGCGTATTAAAACAAAAAAATAAAAATAAAAATCCCGAGCATAAGAAAACTATTTTTAGAAAAAAGAAGAAGAAGAAGAAGAAGAAGAAGAAGACAGAAATTTCAGCAATTTCAACAGTTTCGTTAAAAAATAAAAAATAATAGAAAAGAAAAAAGCAATTTCAGCAACGCAAAGGAAAAGGAAAAAATCTCACTTACTTTCTTCATCAGGAAGACGTTGAGCCTCAGATCTAAGCTCTGTGATGCAATGCCACGTGGCTAAAAACAGGAGAAAAAGAGTGAAAGTTCTCATGAGCATTGGAGGAATGCTTTCTTCTCGATTTCTTGGGGGAAATGCTTTTGGTAGTAGTTCAAGGTGGTACTAGCAAATGAAATAATAGATGTGGGAGAAAATGACCACTGTAGACAAAACCTTTTACCCAGCGGTTTCTATCAAAGAATACAAACTTTAGTTACCAATCTAGACTAGCACGTGCGGACAGCGACTTTGAGGACGAAACTACCCCTCCTTTTCTCTGCGAAGACGAGCGCTGACGCTCCTCGAACTGAGAGTTGTACGAACGGCTTAAAAGAGATCAAAGTTACATGGCCCCACAGCTATATATTTATTATTTCTTTATTTATATAACAAGAATATCTTCTAAACCAAAATTAGTTACTTGACGTACCATATATGATTTTAGGGCTGAAAGTTGGGTGGGTTCAACCCGACCAACATGTGACCCACCCGACTTTGGAAATTGAGCGGGCCAAACTGAAAATTGAGGGGGATAAATTGGAAATTGAGCGGGACAAACTGGAAATTGAGTGGGCCAAACTGAAAATTATGCCCACGGTTTCCCGTGGTATGATCCACTTGATATTTCGATATGCTTCAATTTGGGGCACAACCCCTTAAATTAGATAGAAAAACGGATGAACGCGTGAATATACTACATGAAACGGATTGGCTACTCCTTGCCACCGCCAATGGCGGTGTTCAAATCTCTGTGGGCCTCATCAGATTCCATTGAACTTAAGTGGGGAGTTCCACACATCCAAACAACCCTTAAGGCACTTCATCAAAACTAACTAACGGATTGGGTACTCCCCTCCTTTCACGGAAATTGAGCGAGGCAAGCTAGAAAATGAGCGAGGCAACGTAGAAAATGAGCGAGGAACCTACGATTTGAGCTAGGCAACCTAGGAATTGAGAGAGGAAGCTAGAAATTGAGCGAGGAAGTAGAAATTGAAGCGGGCAACGTAGGAATTGAGCGAGGAAGCTAAAATTGAGCGAGGCAACATAGGAATTGAGCGAGGAAGCTAGAAATTGAAGCGAGCAACGTAGGAATTGAGCGAGGAAGCCAGAAATTGAGCGAGAGAAGCTAAATTGAATGAGGCAACGTAGGAATTGAGCCGAAGCTGAGAAATTAGAAATGAGGCAATAGTAGAAATTGTGCGAGGCAACGTAGAATTGAGGAAGCTAGAAATTGAGCAAGCTAGAAATTGAAATGAGCGGCAACGTAGAAATTGAGGAGGAAGCTAGAAATGAGCGAGGCAACGTAGGAATTGAAGCGGTAAAAAAATGAGCGAGGCAACGTAGGAATTGAGCGAGGAAGCCAGGAATTGAGGCGAGGAACGTAGGAGTGAGCGTGGGAAAATTAGAAGTGAGCGAGGCAGCGTAGGAATTGAGCGAGGAAGCTAGAAATTGAAAGTGAGCAAGGCTACGTAGGAATTGAAAGCGAGGAAGCTAGAAATTGAGCGAGGAAGAAATTGCACAGGGCAACGTAGGAATTGAGCGAGGCAACCACGAATTTATAGGTTCCTTCGCTCATTCTATGTTAGCTCGCTCGATTTCTATGTTGCCTCGCTCGATTCTAGGGTTTCTCGCTCAATCTAGGTTCTCTTGCTCAATTTCTGGCTTCCTCACTCAATTCTGGATTCTCATTTGAATTTCTACACTGCTTGCCATCAGTCGTAGGTTCCTCGCTCAGTCTAGGTTTGCCTCGTTCAATCTTAGGTTGCCTCGCTCAATTTTTGGTTCCCTCTCTCAATTGTAGCTTCCTCGCACAAATTCTAGGTTGTCTCATTGAATTTTTGGGTTCCCTCACTCAATTTCTAACTTTCCTCTCGCTCGATTCCTACGTTGCCTCGCTCGATTTCTAGCTTCCCTCGCTCGAATTCCTACGTTGCCTTTCGATTTTTACCTTCCTCGCTCATCTCTGCTTCCTCGTCGATTTCTCTGGGTTCCTGACTCATTTCTAGCTTCCTCGCTCAATTTCTGGGTTGCCTCACTTCGAATTTCTACCTTCCTCGCTCATTTTGAGCTTCCTCGCTCGATTTCTGCCTTCCTCGCTCGATTTCGAGCTTCCTCGCTCAATTTCTACCTTCCTCGCTCAATTTCTAGGTTGCCTCGCTCGATTTCTAGCTTCCTTCACTCGATTTCTACCTTCCCTCGCTCAACTCTGGGTTGCCTCATTCGATTTCTGCTTCCTCGCTCGATTTCGAGCTTCCTTGCTCAATTTCTACCTTCCCTCGCTCGATTTCTAGTTTTCCTCGCTCGATTTCTACCTTCCTCAGCTCGATTCCTACCTTCCTCGCTCGATTTCTGGGTTGCCTCGCTCGATTTCTACCTTCCTTCGCTCGATTTCTAGGTTGCCTCGCTCGATTTCTAGCTTCCCTCGCTCGATTTCGAGGCTTGCCTCGCTCGATTTCTACCTTCCTCGCTCGATTTCGAGCTTCCTCGCTCGATTTCTAGGTTGCCTCGCTCGATTTCTACCTTCCTCGCTCGATTTCGAGCTTCCTCGCTCGATTTCTGGGTTGCCTCGCTCAATTTCTACCTTCCTCGCTCGATTTCTGGTTGCCTTGCTCGATTTCTTAGGTTGCCTCGCTCAATTTCTACCTTCCTTCGCTCATTTACGGGTTCCTCGCTCAATTTCTACCTTCCTCGCTCATTTCTGGTTTCCCTCGCTCGAATTTTTACCTTCCTCGCTCGATTCCTACTTTCCCTCGCTCGATTTCTAGCTTCCTCGCTCAATTTCTACCTTCCTTGCTCGATTTCTAGGTTGCCTCGCTTAATTTCTACCTTCCTCGCTCGATTTCGAGCTTCCTGCTCGATTTTGAGGTTGCCTCGCTCGATTTCTACCTTCCTCGCTCGATTCCTGGCCTCCCTCGCTCGATTCCTACCTTCCTCGCTCATTTCTACCTTCCTCGCTCGACTCTGGGTTCCTCGCTCGATTTCGAGCTTCCTCGCTCATTTCTACCTTCCTCGCTCAATTTCTAGTTTCCTAACTCAATTTCTGGGTTCCTCGCTCATTCCTAGTTTCAGTCATTTGAATTTCCACGCATTTCATGTTCAATTTCACTTCACGGTCATTTTCATGCATTTCATAGTCAATTCCGACGATTTTGTTTAGATTCACGGTCATTTCCCTTCACTTCACGGTCATTTCCATGCATTTCATGGTCATTTCGCTTCATTTCACTATCATTTCAAGCGATTAGTTTAGATTCACGGTCATTTAATGCACTTCACGGTCATTTCCATGCATTTGACGGTCAATCCGTGATTCCGTTTCTAAGTTTTATCGGGTTGGTGTTTGTATGGCTCAACCCCAAGACCAAACCCGATACATCTTGCCCAAGCCCAACCCAATGTCGGGTGGGTCACAAGTTGGTCGTGTTGAACCACTAACTTTCAAATTTCTAAAATTATATATATTACGTCAAGTAACTAATTTTGGTTTAGAAGATATTCTTGTTATATGAATAAAGAAAAAAAATGAACAAAGGAGAGAAATTTTTTTTTTTTTTATGCTTATATATACATATTTATATAAATATGTTTTAGAGAAAAATGTAGGTAAAATAAAATTCTAAATGTAAAAAAAAAATTTAAAAAAAATTAAAAAAAAAAAAATTTTAATTAAAAATTTAAAAATTAAAAAGAAAAGTACATGGGATACGGCTATAGCTACGGTTATAATCCGTAGCCATTGCCTTTTGTTTGAAACGGGGATCAATCGCGGATTCCGCGATCCATCCCCAAATCAGTTGCGGTGGAATCGCAGAGTCTGCGATTCATCCCCAAATTCTGTTTTTTTGTTTTTTTTTTTTGTGAAATTTTCGTTGCTTCTGTGGGCCACACCATGAGGTCTGTGTTATATCCAAACCGTCCATCTATTTGACGACCTCATATTAAGCCTTGAGACGAAAAATAAGACAGATCTACCTATCAAGTGGACCACATTGTAAAAGACAGTGGGGAATTGAATGTCTACCATTGAAACCCTTTTAGGGTTACAGAAGTTTTGAATCATTATGAAATTTGTTTTTCCTCTTCATCCAGGCCTCTGTGACCTTATAAATAGATTGGATGGAAAATAAGTGTTATGGTGGGCCCTACAAAATTTTTAATGGTGAAAATCAATTTCTCCGTTGCTCTTTGTGGTGTGGTCCGGTTGATCTTTAGATATGATTTTGTAGGGTCCACCATAACATTTATTTTCCATCCAATCTATTTTCCAGAATACAAACTTTAGTTACCAATCTAGACTAGCACGTGCGGACAACGACTTTGAGGACGAAACTACCCCTCCTTTTCACTGCGAAGACGAGCGGACAACGACTTTGAACTTTCTCCATTCTGGTCAATGTGGTATGGTGTTTCAACACTTCCCAAACAAATTCCAGTAGCTATTAAAGATCAGCCTCATTCTAAAAGCTAACTAAAAGAATATAAGCTTAGCTACAGAATGTTGCGGTAGACTGGTGAAGGAATCAGATACATGGGTGTCAAGGACCTTGATGTAGGATGCCTGATCTAGGCTATATATGATGTAAGGGAATTATAGACGGATTGAAGAGCAATTCAAAGTATAGATATACTAACCTCCCACAAATGTAAGAAATCAAATAAACAACAAAAATCATATTTCAATCTAAATCAGAACCTCACAATAAACTAAATCATATAAAACATGAAATTTCAAATGATCAATGGAAGGCAATATTTTGGCAATAAACAATCTCACAATCTCACAAGCTTTTTCCTATGATTTTGGCCAGTGGGATCTGACTGCCAATCTGCACATGTACTAATGCAGGATTAGGACCATTCCTTAGATACGCCATGCTTTGGAATTACCATCATCATTATCTAAGCCTTTTTCCCAACTGATTGGGGTCAGCATGTCATGAAATTACCCAGGCCCTAAAATTGAGCATGTCCATTCATCATCTGGGCCGTCCTTCAAATAAAAAATCATCACATGGGCCTTAATTTTAAGAGAAATTGAGTTACCAACAGGCGCAGTTAACTATAGTAGCACCTGTGGGGCAAAAGTGAAGGGAGAAAATGGTTTTGGGTGTCACCAAAGTAGGCCCTAATGTTCTCAGACCTTAAATCAGGCATTTCTTTTTAGCGAAAATACAGAACTCAACTTTTCATGGTAGAAGTTCATTTCAATTTGCATTTAGTATTCCTACAACGTTAAAGTCCTTCAAGGACTAAAGCTTTTCAAGCTTGACCAAATAAAGAAATACTAGTCTTGTCCCATTTCAAACTTGCGTTGAGGCGTTCTCTCTACTATCGACACGCTTACTATCTTACTTATCTACTAGTACTTTTTTATTTATGAAAAATGGAAATAGAAAGATGTCATTTAATACTAACTATTCATTTCAATTCAACTTCTTCCTAGTGTACATGCAATTTTCATAACTTAAATGCCATTTCTTCTCTTTTCAGGCAAGTAAAGCTAAGGATAGAGTTCTGAATTCGAGCCTCCCAATGGATATGACATCTTAAAGCTGATCTCTTATCATCTTTCCAGTAAACATTTTTCACAGACAAATCAAGGGAAAGCCAGTTATAGTTGGGTCATTGTAGCTTGTAAGAGAAATCGTTGATAGTGTGGCACTGTAATGCACCGGACACATGCATAGAGATACAACACACATGGCAATATACATACCCAACCTTAAATATCAAACCATTGACCCAAATACAAATGGATCATCATCATTGGAGCCTTGTCCAGTCATTCCAAGTCGGCTTTACAAACCTCATTTCACCAACCATACGCTATCTTTGGTGATTGAAGAAGACTTGAAATAGACCTGGCTAGAGATGGATTGTAGCCCAAAACTAATCTCCATTAATAGAGTTCAAGGGAATACGGTAATACATGTTTGAAATTATTCCATCTGACGTACTCCTTCCTTGATCTGGGAATAGAGGCCTGAACTAATCAAAGTATGGAAATTATAAAGGCATGTTTAATAGAAACTTTTAACAGATATATAAGATGCATAAAATGGTATTAGAGTTTAAGTGCTCCTCGGGTTTCTTCTTCTTCTTCTTCTTCTTTTACATCTGTCTTCTCTCTTTTCCTTCTTTTTCCTCTTAACTTTATGGGTTTTATTCTTCTAATCTTTCTCAACAAGTAATGGTTCCCTTCCTTCCCTTTCTAATATTCTTTTCTTTCCTCATTCCCTCTTTCCTTCCCTATACAACAACAACTTCTTATTAATTCCTTTTCCTTGCACCATTTATTCTTCTTTTTCATTTTTGTTTTACTTTTTTTCAAGTCATGAGGCCTTTTCCTCATTGACTTACATGAATGCAATGCTCTTTGTATTTGGGAAACGAGCGAGGGAAGGTGGGAAATTGAGCGAGACAATGTAGGAATTGAGCGAGGGAAGGTAGAAATTGAGCGAGGGAAGGTATTAATTGAGCGAGGCAACCTAGGAGTTGAGCGAGGGAAGCTAGAAATTGAGCGAGGCAACCTAGAAATTGAGCGAGGGAAGGTAGAAATTGAGCGAGGGAAGGTAGAAGGATCCTAGAAATTGAGCAAGGCAACGTAGCATTTGAGCGAGGCAACGTAGCATTTGAGCGAGGGTAGGTAGAAATTGAGCGAGGGCAACCTAGGAGTTGAGCGAGAGAACCTAGAAATTGAGCGAGGGAAGGTAGAAATTGAGCGAGGCAACGTAGGAATTGAGCGAGGGAAGGTAGAAATTGAGCGAGGGAAGGTAGAAATTGAGCGAGGCAACCTATGAGTTGAGCGAGGGAAGCTAGAAATTGAGCGAGGGAAGGTAGAAATTGAGCGAGGGAACGTAGGAGTTGAGCGAGGGAAGCTAGAAATTGAGCGAGGCAACCTAGGAGTTGAGCGAGGCAACCTAGAAATTGAGCGAGGGAAGGTAGAAATTGAGCGAGGGAAGCTATAAATTGAGCGAGGCAACCTAGGAGTTGAGCAAGGGAAGTTATAAATTGAGCGAAGCAATCTAGGAGTTGAGCGAGGCAACCTAGAAATTGAGCGAGGGAAGGTAGAAATTGAGCGAGGGAAGGTAGAAGGATCCTAAAAATTGAGTAAGGCAACGTAGCATTTGAGCGAGGCAACGTAGCATTTGAGCGAGGGTAGGTAGAAATTGAGCGAGGGCAACCTAGGAGTTGAGCGAGAGAACCTATAAATTAAGCGAGGAAGGTCTGAAAATCGCGAGGCAACGTAGGAATTGAGCGAGGGAAGCTAGAAATTGAACGAGGCAACGTAGGAATTGAGCGAGGGAAGGTAGAAATTGAGCGAGGCAACGTAGAAATTGAGCGAGGGAAGGTAGAAGGATCCTAGAAATTGAGCAAGGCAACGTAGCATTTGAGCGAGGGTAGGTAGAAATTGAGCGAGGGCAACCTAGGAGTTGAGCGAGAGAACCTAGAAATTGAGCAAGGGAAGGTACAAATTAGGCGAGGCAACGTAGGAATTGAGCGAGGGAAGGTAGAAATTGAGCGAGGCAACCTAGGAGTTGAGCGAGAGAACCTAGAAATTAAGCGAGGAAGGTAGAAATTGAGCGAGGCAACGTAGGAATTGAGCGAGGGAAGCTAGAAATTGAGCGAGGGAAGTTAGAAATTGATCGAGGCAACCTAGGAGTTGAGCGAGGCAACCTAGAAATTGAGCGAGGAAGGTAGAAATTGAGCGAGGGCAACCTAGGAGTTGAGCGAGAAACCTAGAAATTAAGCGAGGAAGGTAGAAATGAGCGAGGCAACGTAGGAATTGAGCGAGGAAGTTAGAAATTGAGCGAGGAAGCTAGAAATTGAGCGAGGAACCTGGAGTTGAGCGAGGAAGCTAGAAATTGAGGCTAAGCAACCTAGAGTTGAGCGAGGCAACCCAGAAATGAGGCGAGGAAGCTAGAAATTGAGCGAGGAACCTGGAATTGAGCGAAGCTAGAAATGAGCGAGGGCAACCTAGGAGTTAAGCGAGAGAACCAGGAATTAAGCGAGGAAGGCGAAATGGCGAGGAAGCTAGAAATTGAGCGAGGGCAACCTGGAGTTAAGCGAGAGAACCAGAAATTGAGCGAGGAAGGTAGGAATTGAGCGAGGAAGGTAGAAATGAGCGAGGCAACCAGGAGTTGAGCGAGGGAAGCCAGAAATTGAGCGAAGCAATCCCAGGAGTTGAGGCGAGGCAACTTAGAAGTTGAGCGAGAAAGGTAGAAATTGAGCGAGGAAGGTGAAGGATCCCAGAAATTGAGTAAGGCAACGTAGCATTTGAGCGAGGCAACGTAGCATTTGAGCGAGGGTAGGTAGAAATTGAGCGAGACAACTACAGGGAGTTGAGCGAGAGAACCTGAAATTAAGCGAGGAAGGTAGAAATTGAGCGAGGCAACGTAGGAATTGAGCGAGGAAGCTAGAAATTGAGCGAGGCAACGTAGGAATTGAGCGAGGGAAGGTAGAAATTGAGCGAGGGAAGCTAGAAATTGAGAAAGGGAAGCTCGAAATTGAGCGAGGGAAGCTAGAAATTGAGCGAGGGAAGGTAGAAATTGAGCGAGGCAACCTAGGAGTTGAGCGAGGGAAGCTAGAAATTGAGCGAGGGAAGATAGAAATTGTGCGAGGCAACGTAGGAATTGAGCGAGGGAAGGTAGAAATTGAGCAAGGCAACCTAGGAGTTGAGTTAGGGAAGCTAGAAATTGAGCGAGGGAAGGTAGAAATTGAGCGAGGCAACGTAGGAATTGAGCGAGGAAGGTAGAAATTGAGCGAGGAAGGTATTAATTGAGCGAGGCAACCTGAGTTGAGCGAGGAAGCTGTAGAAATTGAGCGAAGCAACTGGGAGTTGAGCGAGGCAACCTAGAAATTGAACGAGGGAAGGTAGAAATTGAGCGAGGAAGCTAGAAATGAGCGAGGGCAACCTAGGAGTTGAGCGAGAGAACCAGAAATTAAGCGAGGAAGGTAGAAATGAGCGAGGCAATGTAGGAATTGAGCGAGGAAGCTAAAATGAGCGAGGTAACGTAGGAATTGACGAGGTGACTAGGAATTGAGCGAAGGAACTTAGAAATTGAGCGAGGCAACGTAGGAAATTAGCGAGGTAACGTAGGAATCAATGAGGTGACTGGAATTGAGAGAAGGAACTTAGAAATTGAGCGAGGCAACGTAGGAAATTGAAGCGAGGCAATGTAGGAATTGAGCGAGGGCAACCCACATGAGTTGAGCGAGATAACCTAGAAATTAAGCGAGGAAGGTAGAAATTGAGCGAGGCAACGTGGGAATTGAGCGAGGAAGGTAGAAATTGAGCGGGAAGCTCGAAATGAGCGAGGAAGGTAGAAATTGAGCGAGGCAACCTAGAAATTGAGCGAGGAAGGTAGAAATTGAGCGAGGCAACGTAGAATTGAGCGAGGAATGTAGAAATTGAGCGAGGGAAGCTAGAAATGAGCGAGGCAACCTTGAGCGAGGGAAGCTAGAAATTGAGCGAGGAAGGTAGAAATTGAAGCGAGGCAACGTAGAATCGAGCGAGGAAGGTAGAAATTGAGCGAGGCAACGTAGGATTTGAGCGAGGGCAACCTATGAGTTGAGCGAGATAACACAGAAATTGAGAGCGAGGGAAGGTAGAAATTGAAAGCAGGAACGTAGGAATTTAGTGAGGGAAGGTAGAAATTGAGCGAGGAAGGTAGAAATTGAGCGAGGCAACCTAGAAATTGAGCGAGGAAGATAGAAATTGGGCGAGGAAGCTCAAATTGAAGCGAGGAAGGTGGAAATGGCGAGGCAACCTGAAATTGAGCGGAAGCTCGAAATTGAGCGAAATGCGAGGCAATGTAGAATTGAGCGAGGAAGGTAGAAATTGAGCGAGGAATGTAGAAATTGAAGCGAGGCAACCTAGAAATTGAGCGAGGAAGCTCGAAATCGAGCGAGGCAATGTAGAAATTGAGCGAGGAGGTAGAAATTGAGCGAGGAATGTAGAAATTGAGCGAGGAGCCTCGAAATTGAGCGAGGAAGGTAGAAATTGAGCGAGGCAACCTGGAAATTGAGCGAGGGAAGCTAGAAATTGAGCGAGGGAAGCTCAAAATTGAGCGAGGGAAGGTAGAAATTGAGCGAGGCAATCTAGAAATTGAGCGAGGAAGGTAGAAATTGAGCGGAAGCTCGAAATTGAAAGCGAGGAAGGTAGAAATTGAGTGAGGCAACCTAGAAATTGAGCGAGGAAGGTAGAAATTGAGCGAACCCAGAAATTGAGCGAGGAAGCTCGAGGTGGGCGAGGCAATGTAGGAATTGAGCGAGGAAGGTAGAAATTGAAGGAATGTAGAAATTGAGCGGGAACCCTAGAAATTGAGCGAGGAAGGTAGAAATTGTGAGGCGGGAGCCTCGAAATCGAGTTGCAGAAATTGAGGCGAAATGAACCTAGAAATTGAGCGAGGCTCGAGGTCGAAATGAAAGTGCAACCTAGAAATTGAGCGAGGAAGCTTGAAATTGAGCGAGGGAAGTTTGAAATTGAGCGAGGGAAGGTAGAAATTGAGCGAGGGAACCTAGAAATTGAGCGAGGGAAGGTAGAATTTGAGTGAGGGAAGGTAAAAATTGAGCGAGGGAAGGTAGAAATTGAGCGAGGGAATGTAGGAATTCAACAAGGGTGGCTAACATAGAGTGTGTGTACTGACATGGGTGTGTACTAACAAGCTAACCCAATTTTTAAAAAAAAATTATAATAAATTTTTTTTATAAAAATTACAAAAACTGAGTTCGGCCCACCTTGAATGTATGTGAACTATCCACGACGTTCATCCGTTTTTCCATCTAAAGTAAGGGTTTTAGCCTAAAATAGTGGCATATCGAAATATCAAGTGAATCAAAGCACAGGAAACAGTGGTTCCACCGTAGAAACCTTGTTATGCCCCACAATGATGTTTTACTTGTAATCCATTATATTCATTGGATGATTTTTGCATGGATGAACCGAAAACCAAGATTCGAGCTTCATTTAGCGGTTCAATGGCCCACAAAAAATTTACACCGTTTAGGTAAATGTACTACATTATACCTGTAGTCCGTGGAGGGACCATTTTCAGCAAAACGAGATAAGGCTGCTGAATAGAGAGGGTGGGATCCAGCTAGATCGTGGTGGGATCCAAGCAGCAGATGCAGTACAGTGGTTTTCGTCCTTCTTTTTTTCGAAAATGGAACGAGGGAAGGGAGGGAGAGGAAAAGCAACGCAGCAAAAATGAGGCTGTCACGGCAGTAAAAAGGAGGGGTAGTTTCGTCCTCAAAGTCGCTGCCACGGCAGTAAAAAGGAGGGGTAGTTTCGTCCTCAAAGTCGCTGTCCGCACGTGCTAATCTAGATTGGTAACTAAAGTTTGTAGTCTTTCATAGAAACCGCTGGGTAAAAGGTTTTGTCTACAGTGGTCATTTTCTCTAGATGTGGTGTGGAAGATGAAATTATAAAAAGCCATCTGCTTTTTAACCAGAGGTTTGATCCACACGCATGTGGGAGCGAACACATCCACACGCGGGCACCTGTGCAAGTTTGAAACACGTGTGAGAGTGAAATACACTGTTTGGGTCTTCTTTCGTAACGAATGGATCATTCCCAGCTCAGGTGGGCCACAGCATATCAAAACAAATGAATGATTAGAAAAAAAAAAATTAACCGTCAGTTTACCTTGTACACTGTGGCACACTTAAAGAGGAAAATTATCATTTTTTAAAAAATATTTACAATTATATTCCCAAGCTTACGAAAAGCTGAGATCTTATATTACATGAATGTTTTGTATTTGCACGTGTTCTCGCGTGTGGAATTAGTGGAAGCGGATTGGCTGATGTACCACACACCAGCTATATAGCTGGTGTCGTGCAAAGACGAGCGCCGACGCTCCTCGAACGCCGAGTCGTACGAACGGTTCAAATGGGACGCGGATTGGCTACTCCCCCTGACACCAGCCCCGGAGCTGGTGGTCGGTGCTCTGTGGGCCCCACCATGATGTACGTGTTTCATCCATTCCGTTCATCCATTTTTAAAGATCATTTTAGGGCTTGATACCAAAAATGGGAGGGACATAAATCTCAAGTGGATCACACCACAGGAAAAAAAATAGTGAGTGGATATCCATCATTTAAATCCTCCTAAGGCCCGATTTACTGTTTATTTGACATCCAATCCGTTGATTAGGTTATAAAAACCCAGATGAAGGGATAAAACAAATATCAACTTCATCCAATACTTTTATGGCCCCAAAAAGTTTTTAATGGTCGAAGTTCATTAAACACTGTTTCCTGTAATGTGGTCCACTTGAGACTGGGATATACCTCATTTTTGGTATCAAGCCCTAAAATGATCTTTAAAAATGGATGAATGGAATGGATGAAACACATACATCATGGTGGGCCCACAGAGCACCGACCACCAGCTCCGGGGCTGGTGTCAGGGGGAGTAGCCAATCCGCGTCCGTTCAAATGGGGAACGGATTGGCTACTCCCCCTGACACCAGCCAATGGCTGGTGGTCGGTGCTATGTGGGCCACACCATGATGTATGTGTTTCATCCATTCCACCCATCTGTTTTAACAGAACATTTTATGTTCTATGTCCAAAAAGGAGGTATATCCAAATCTCAATTGGACCACATTACAGGAAACAGTTTTGAATGAGGGTCGACCATTAAAAAAATTTTGGAAGCCATAAAAGTTTTGGATCAAGCTGATATTTGTTTTTTCTCTTCATCTGGGCTTGTATGACCTAATCAACAGATTGGATGTCAAATAAACATTATAGTGGGCCATAGGAGGATTTTAATGGTTGATATCCATTCACTATTGTTTTCATGTGGTGTGATCCACCTGAGATTTAAATCCCTCTCATTTTTGGGATCAAGAAATAAAATTGTCTTTAAAAATTGATGAACGGAATGGATGAAACACATACATAATAGTGGGGCCCACGGAGCACCGAACACCAGCCACGGAGCTGGGGGAGTAGCCAATCCATTTCCGTTCAAAGGAGATCAAAGTTACATGGCCTTACAGTGATGATGTATTTATCATATCCACACACTTCATCTATTTTTTGAAATCATTTTAAAGCATTATCCAAAAAAAAAAAAAAAAAAAGAATCTTTTCCGATGCTTAAATAGACCACGTCGAAAATAACAGCAGGATAATGATTTTCACCGTTAAAAAATTGAGTAGGGCCGCCATAATATCTATTTTCCATCTAATCTAATCATAAGGTCGCATATACCCAAATGAAGAGACCAAACAAATTTCATATTGATCCTAAACTTCTTGACCCCGAAAGGATTTCAATAGTATACGTTCAATATCCCACTGCTTTTTGCAGTGGGGCCATCTTTAGATCTGCCTTATTTTTAGGCTCAAGCCTTAAGACAAGCTCGCAAAAGTGAACTAACGGTTTAGATATAACACATTTCTATGATGTGACTCACAAAACTTACTGGCATTAATACACTAGCTATATAGCTGGTGTGTGTAGAGTCGGGCAGAAACGGACCAATCCGACAGATCCGACCCGATCTGATTTGAACTGAAGGTCAGGATCGGGTCGAATTGAGTTGGTCATGTCAAATTCGACCATAAATCGGATCGAGTTTGGATAAATAGTTAATCCAGACCGATCCGATCAGATCCGATTCAATCCGCACAATGTTTATTTAACACTGTTTCTTATAATGTTGTCCACTTGAGATTGGAATATACCTCATTTTTTTATTTAATACCATAAAATGATATAGAAAAATAGATGGACGGCATGGATGAAGTACATACATCATGATGGCGTCCACAGATCACCGACTTACCACCATTAGCCGGTGGTAGGGGGAGTAGCCAATCCGTCTTCTCACCATCACCCCTGTGCGGTTTGTCACGTTTCAATTCCGTGCCATGTCTTACCATTATTTTTCGGGTTGAAAATAGAGCTGGGCATCGGATCGAGTCGGACCGAATTCGGTCCAACCCGATCAGATCCGAAATCCACGTGGACAGATCCGAACCTGATTCAATCCGACACCGAGTCCTGGCCGTCAGAATCGAACAGATCCTATGTACGATTGGTCTGACCCGAACCGCCGAACCGAGTCGATCTTGATCAGCTTTTTAACGGTGAAAATCATTATCCTCGTTGCTTTTTTCAGTGTGGTCCATTTGAACTTTAGATATAATTTAATTTTTTACTAAATGCTCTAAAATAAACGTAAAAAATAGATTAACGGTATGGATATAATAAACAAAACATGGGGCCATCTTAAACTTATTTGAGCCGTTCGTACAACTCCAAGCTCGACGGTCGAGGCATTAAAATTTGCAGCTGTTTTACAGCTGTGTGAAAGGCGTCAGCGTCAAGCCCATCCATTTGGCGAGCATGCTTTAGGGTGGATCTAATGATGGTGAGTGTATTATATCATGGTGTGTGTGTGTGTTATATCAAAACCGTTCATCAATTTGGAGAGCATGTTCTAAGGCTTGAGACAAAAAATAAGGTAGATCTAACTATTAAGTGGGCCACACTGAACAAAGCAGTGAAAAATAAACGTCTATCATTGAAATCCTTTTTAGGGTCACGGCCTGAGGAAAGTTTTGGATAATTAAATTTTTTTTTTTCCTCTTAATTAAGGTCTTTGTGACCTTATGAACAGATTGGATATGGAAAGTAAAAGTTAGGGTGGGCCCTACAAATTGTTTAGAGGTGAGAACCATTCTCAATTGTTATTTTTGGTGTGGTCCATGTGATCTTTGGATATGATACATTTTTTTGGATAATGTTGTAAATTAACTTGTAAATATATATGAATGGTGTAGATTTAATAAATACATCTCTATGGGCCATATAACTTTGATCTCCTTTGAACCGTTTGTACAACTCGCAGCCCGAGGAGCACGTCTGGGCAGGACACTACCCATGCTAGCACAAGCCAGCAAAATAGCTGCTGTGTATGGTACATTATCAAATCCTCTTGCTAACGTACACGGCAAACACTGTTGGGGCCCACCTTGAATGCATGTGATTTATCTACGCCGTCCATTCGTTTTTGTAGATCAATTTAATGGTTGAACATGTGAATGAATCGGTTTTCGGGTCGGGTCGGGTCGGATCAAGGCTAATCCGAACTCTACCCGAAAAGTTTCGGATCTAGATGAGGCTACCCGATCAGCACCGATCAAGACCGTCGGTTCGGTTCTGATCGGGTCGGAACGGGTCTGATCGGGTCGGATCCACCGGATCGAGTCTATTTTGCCCAGCTCTAGTTGGAAAGCATGTGCCCATTTAAGAGATGGAATAAAAAACTCACATGCAATTGTACCATCACTTATGGTACCATGCATTCTTTATCACCTTTATTTCAACTTTTTGATAAATTAGTACCGTGAAAATTAGAGGATACTCCACCTAGATCAACTTTATGGAAAATCAGTCTAATCCATTGACTCTGTGGGCCACGCCTGTATTTCATATGAAACCTCCTATTT
Organism: Magnolia changhungtana; assembly: GCA_030180095.1. Taxonomy (NCBI): domain Eukaryota; kingdom Viridiplantae; phylum Streptophyta; class Magnoliopsida; order Magnoliales; family Magnoliaceae; genus Magnolia; species Magnolia changhungtana. Next base: position 3,830,134 of record JASAUF010000396.1, on the reverse strand, counting down.
TCCATTGATTCCAAAAGTGCGCCCCACTTAATAAGCGGAGAGACCTGATTTTTCTTTTATTTGATTTTCATTATAGGGCCCACTTCTTTAATAACACTGATGTTCTATTTTTGGAATATATGGTCTGCTACCCTATGCTGCATGTAGATGATGAATTAGACTATAGGTGTTAATTTGAGATACAGGTAAGGGTTATTTTCGTACGTGGTTGTTGATCTCAACATCCAAGCATACGCCAGTGCATCCACAAAGCAAACCTATGTGAGAAAAAGGTTTTGATAGAATGCGGCCTACCCTATTAGAGTTACCATGCAGGGTCTTGTCCCCACCATTCGATAACACACGTCAGTGATCCGAGTCATTCATCAGGTATTTTATAGTGAATATAGCTTGAACCAAAATTAAACCATGTGGGCCATTAAAGAAGGATCAATGGTTCAAATTTAGCGCATATGTGTGGTTCAATTGTTGAATGAAAAATCTTCATTTTTAGGAACTGATTTTTTCACAATGTGAATTATCTAATGAATAGCCTAGATCCATCACATGCATGCCATAAGATGGTGTGACGGGCTTGATGTAACGCCCTGAAAATCGGGGGCCGAGTAATTACTCAACGCCCGAGTTCCCGGTGTCACCTATCACACCTTTTTATGGTTTATGGTTTATCAATTTAAAAATTTGCGCAAGCTGGAACAACCTGGAACATGAATCACAACCACACATCCACTGAAATGAAAGGATACAACACAAAGCACTATATACAGGTCCAAAAGAATGAAGGGGCGCCCATGACGCCATACAACTAAATCACAAAAATAAACAAGTCCAAAAGAATATAACTGTGCTCCCGGCCCAGCGACCCCTCGACACGTCTACGAGTCCGATGCGGCTCCGCCCATCAACTGAAAGTAGGAGTACTCCTCCTCCTCCTCCAGACTCGCACTGCCGGGCTCCTCCTGATCATCGCCACCTGCATCTACGGAAGCGTCTGGTTGGTGTTTTAAAACACCGTCCCAGAGTGGGAGTGAGTGATCAACTCAGTGTGAACTATTAACCTTAAGTTATAACAGGCATCAATTTGAACATGAAGTTAATGAAAAGCAGCCAATCAACAACACCTACAACTCTTATTAAATGCGTATGCAATGCAATGATATGATGCATGCCCTCACCGCAACGCTCCCTCGAGCGACTCCATCTAACGATCGCATATGGCAACACTCCCTCAGAGCGACCTCGACTGCCGAGTCGCCACCCTAACTAATGCGATGCAATGCGATCGTGTTAGCCAAGTTTTTAGTTAAGTTCATTCATCCATCAGGTTGGGGATTCTGATTCACCCTACCTATCACTGCCCTAATCCGGTTGCGAGGCCAGGACCCCAGCAATGCGTGAGGCCGAGTCCCCGCGGTCCGTGATCCTGTCGAGGTCCTCATTCCCGACTCCCAAACACATGAGGCGTGCCGATAGGGAGAGGATCGCTCGCGGTCACTACGGGGAGGCGCGGTACCCCAGCGTAGGCCGACAGATCTGGTCACAGTGTCCCATTCCACCATGGCGGCTCACGAGACTGTGGACCAATTTCTTTGTCTTGTTATCAATGGGCCACCAAGGGTCGTAGGGTGCATCAGGTTCCATGCATAAGTGGGCAAACATGGTTAACAAACGGGGATGATCAGGTAATAGGCTAGTCCGCACAACTAGGCGGGCATGAGACGAATGGCCTCGGGAACAAGGGTCTCATGTAGTCGAACTACAGCCACCCGAACACTTCCGCCCAATGCGAGACTAGCCTTAGAGTAGCCCTACCAATGGGGCTACCCTCTCTCGTCCATTTCTAACCATCCCAAGAGAGTAAAGGAGATCTACCGCATGCTACGATTCATGTTATCATTCATCACATCCATATCACATTCTCATACATTCCAATCATACAAATCAAATACCTTTAACAAGCTAGCAATTATCATTTAGAATTAAAGTGCATGTGAGTGTGTGAGTGGGGTGAGAAAGTTTTCACTTTCTCCATCTTGAAAATCATGAGTGTCCCAACAATTTTTCACACATACCATGAAACATCACACATGAAGGCATAGAATCACATGCTATTCACACATTCCATGAAGCATCACCATGATGGCATAGAATTACATGCTATTCACACATACCATGAAGCATCACACATGAAGGCAATGAATCACACCCGCAAGCATGTTATCATCCAACCTCATAATATGAGAAGGCACAATGCATACCACATTTGGGAATTAGACATGCATATTCTAACAAATCCAACAAATCATGAAAACCCTAAAGTTCTCTCTAGAGTTTCAACAAGGCATCCAAGCACTCAAAATCATTACATCCATGCTAAAATTGGTGCTAGGCCACCTAAGAGCAATAGTCCGCACCTTAATGTCGGCGGAGGCTCTGGAAACGACCTAAAGGCGAGGGTTTCGAAGGTTGGCGGCCGGAGTCCCTAAAAGGATTCAAGCATGAGAGGGATCTACCCCATTTCTTCTTCAAGACAAGGATTCCAAAGAAAATATTAAGGGATCTTACCAAGGTGACCCAAAAACGAATTTCGGAGTGGCGGTGGAGAGTTTTTCCCCCTTTCGGAAGGGTTAGGATGTTGAAGGATCGGATCTCTTGAGCCTCCACACGTTTTAGGGTCCACCACAACCTCCTTGCCTTCACTTCCTTCCTTCTACACCTTCCTTGGTCGTTGGAGAAGGGTGGAAGCTACAAGGGAGAGCTTTGTTGTTGTAAGGTGGTGAGGATGATGAAGGAGAGGTTGGTTGTTGGAGATTGGGGAAATCAAGAAGGAAAAGGGATGGGTTGTTGAGAGTTGAAGGGAGAGATAGGAGGGAGAGAGTTGTTGTTGAGAGAGTGAAGGGTTTGTGAGAAGAGGGTTAGGGCTTATTTCCCTAGAGTTGGGTCCTTTGGCCCCAAGCTCCCAAGTCTTCCTAAAATAGACTTATGAGACACCTATTGGTGTTGAGGTGGGCCCGACACTCCACAAGCCACCAAATTCGGCATGGAGGTGTCTTATGACCCAACTAGGGTCCATGCAAAAATTGAGGGTGAACGGATGAACGGATATATGATCTGAGCAGGTACTTTCGTCCCAAAGATGGCCCCGTGGGGGCTGATCTGGTGATTGGGGCAGTTCTAGCGGCCCTCTGGCCATGAAATTTGTAGGGTAAGTGCTCCATGGCCCGATGAAGGGTCCTGCAAAATTTGGAGGCAAACGGATGCGCGGTTTGGTCGTACGGGTCCAATTTGCGATCAACGGTCACCGTTCCACGATCGGGTCCCAGATTTGGTGGACGGGCGTAGAAAAATATTTTAAACCACCATCACAAATTTGGAGAAAATCCGACGGCTAGATCGCCCGGAATCCCGGTTTCATTGTATGTGCCAGGCTCCAATTTCTGTTGGGCATTGGCGGGGTGCATTCGGCTAGTGCCAGATCCTAGTTCGGGGTGTCCACTGGGTCCACCGTCCGCGATGGCCCACAAGCCCAGTGTGATATATGAATTCCGAAATTTTTATATTTTTCTGACCATCCTTGATCACTGGGTGGCCCACACGGGCTGTTGACGAATGCACACGGCCATCAGGCTTGGCGGGCCACGCCAGGTTCCATCGTGGTCAGCCTAGACTGTTCTAACGGGTTGATCCTAGCCTAATCCTATAATTCGGTGGTACCCCACCCGGACGTGCCTTAAACGGACGGTCCCGCGCAATTCCGATGTGGACGCCCAGATAAAGTCTTTGGTTGACGGACGTTACACTTGAATTGTGGCATTGAAGTCCGGGTCTGCATTCTATCAAAACCTGCTCATCCTCACTGCATGTATACTTCTCTTCTAACCAGTATTTTTTAGCCGCATCGAGCCACGAGTGATCTGACGGACGTGAATTTCAAGTGAAAGCCTTTCACAGGGAGTTCTTACGTGGAATACTAGGTAGGTCCCACCATGATGTTTGTGATAAATCCACATTGTCCATCCGTTTTGGGAGCTCATTTTAGGACATGCGGCCAAAAAACGAATTATATCTATAGATCAAGTGGACCACACTGCAAAAAATAGTGGGGGTTGAATGTCTACCATTGAAACTCTTTTAGGGTAAAAAAAATTTGATCCGAACTTTGCCTAACTTGACCCAACTTGATTTTGCTAACCGAGTCGGACTCAGTTTGGGTCAAGTCAGCAGCGCAACGGATTGAATCGAGTTAAAGGACTCGGACTCGGTCCTGAATCGAATCAAGTTCGAGTTAGGCAATGGAAATTTCGGACCGAGTCGAGTTGGGCCGAATCCGGTCCGACTCGACTCAATGCCCACCTCTAGGTGTGTGGTACACCAGCCAATCCGCTGACGGTGATGAAGCAGTGACAGCTTAGTGGGTGGGTCCTCACCTTTCCGTTGTGTATTAACAGAATGGGATTCACTAGTGTACCACACAACAGCTATATAGCTGCTGCATTGACCTAAACAAGTTCCGTGGGTCCCATTATAGGTATGTGTTATATTCAAACCATCCAACCATTTGGCGATCTTGAACCAAAAAATAAAATAGATTTAAAGATCAATTGGACCATGATAAAAAAAAGTTTTGGGGGTTATAGAAGTTTTGTATCGATATGAAATTTGTTTATCCTCTTCGTTCATGTATTTTTTACGAGTCATCAATTTTAAAGCATGAGCCTTAGTGGCCAGGTTACGGAAAGTCCTAATGTCAGCACTGGTGATCCCAAACACGATTCCCGTTTCCATGAAATTCAGACACATCTTAACCTATTCCTTTTCTTCCGGCAACTGTCTACACGAGGCTCCCAATGTCTTCCATCTGTCTAAAAACTTTTCTACTGGTCGCTTTCTCTCTGCCGCACAGAGGTCAATTCCATAATACTAACATCACGCTCTGAAGAGAAGAAGTTTGACATAAAGGCATCTTGCATTTGTTCCCAAGTAGTATCGACCCTGGGGCCAAGCGGGAATACCATCTGAATGATTTGTGTGTCAATGATGACCCGAACAATCGTAAGCAATACTGTGGTATCATAGAAAAATCCTCATGCTAGTAATAAAGTGCATTAAGTGTTCCTCTAGCGATCATTCCCCATTAAACTTCTGAAAATCTTGGTGCTTGAAGTTGGCAGGAAAGAGGGATATCTTATACCTCTCTTGGATACGGCGTTCGGTATCTGAAACGGCCAATATTTTCACGCTCTCTAGCTAATCTGACAGCTTCTTCGACGACTCATCTCACCTCGTCTTGTGTTATGGTTCTCGTGGCTGGAACAGAACCTAGTGATCCCGTCCCTTGTGGTTGAGAGCCTTCAGGCTGATTTTCTTGTCCATTCATTGTGCCCATCATCGGTGGAGCCACTCTTTGAGCTACGTTATATGCAAGGGATATTAAGGCCTCTCTGAGGTGTCTGCACTCTTCCATTAGTGCTCTTTGTGCTTTTGCCATCTCATTCATGCGATCCTCTGTAGTTGGAGTATTGTCCTGATTTGTCCTTATCATATGGACTGCAGCTTCTTCGCTTTTTGACAAGGTTATATTTGGAGTGGGGTGTACATATATCGACGTAATAGGGCTTACGAAGAGAGGAGAGGATGGAGTTTCATTCGACTTTTCTATGCTTCCGGTGTCATTAATCCTAATAATCCTATAAACGGCATATTTGTAGGATTACTAAGATGTGTTATATCCTAGTAATCCTACAAATATCCCGTATGCATTTTGATTGTAGACTTCTGAGTTCATTGTTCTAAGTGTGTAGCCCACTTAAGTTTTGGATAGGTAAGGAGCATTCAAGTGAGAAATAGGATTTTTATCAATTTTTGGGCCAGCCCAGGTGGGGCCACAAACTTGGGCTTGGGTCCACTATGATAGCTCATGTTGGGCTTGGGCCTACTAAGATTGCCACACAGCAATATACAATAAAAGGTGGACAGTATATGGAAGGTCTCACTTCTACCATGGGATTCTATGGCTTATTGCTTGTGTATGAAAGGCTCCAGCACATTAGATGTTGGGTGTCGTGTAGTGTCTTTAACTTGGAAACTTTTGTTTTTTGGTTTTTGTTTTTTGGCATAGGTATTATTGATGCTATGATTTGGTTGTCCTCGCTAGACCACAACACACCTGCAAGAGAAGACCACGATAAGGACTTGGCTACAGCAGGGACCCTCCGATGCCAAAGTAAGCAAAGGAGATTTGGGTCTAGTACAAGTTGGGGTTTTAGTGTGTACCTTTTAACCTAGGTGAGGCTCGTATTTACAGCCTTAGAACCAGTTACTCAGATGGAAAATTCCCCTAATTTGGTAAGTGTTAATCATAATTGTTTCTCAAGGTCTGTGAGGTAGATCTCGGCGCCATTTTGTTGATAAGGGCGAGTAGTTGTCTTCTAGAATAACCAGCCCAGGTCGATCAGGCGACGCCGACCTTGAGGTTCAGGTCTCGAGCTGACCTGAGTTGAACGTCTAACCATAGTCAAGGCAGACCATAACGCGTACTGATCCTTGCAATGATTGACAAGAGCTCACAAGCAGCTCAGATCTCTTTAATTCTAGTCGGATCGATAGACCACTAGCAGGGTTCGGCTCTGACAATCAGAGCTGGACTACCCTCCTCGGGACGTTGTATTATCCCTTACATGTCACTTCTGGTAGTCCCTTTTTACCCATAATAGGTATCGTCATGCGCATGCACTCATGGGTAAAGAATCACCATGCACTGACATATTAATTAATGAGCCAAAATGCACGGATACGTTATTATTGCGGTCTTAACATGGACCTTGAGTTCAAGGTCTCTCTCTTATCTCTTTACAAGGTTTCTCGTCTCTCATTGCACGTCCATAAAAATCTATCTTCTTCTCTTTTCTAATTTTCTTTGAATTTTTATTTGCATATTTTTCTTTTGAAGAAATATCAAAAAGTACATCTTGAGTTTGTGTGGTTAAGATCTTACATGCACCTGATTAATGACATTCATTTTGAAAGAGAGTTGTTGTATCTCTGTAGCAGAGTTAAATATTATTTAATAGGGCAAATTTATTTTTAAGATAGCAACTAGAACATACCTCAACTCTTCAAATAATATTTCTTTTATTTTCAGTATGTGATATTTTGATTTTCTACCTTATTTCTTTATTAGAATCAACAAAACGATCAAAAGCTTGAAATGTTCTAATGCACGAGCTTTTTTGGTAAATCTCCATTCCGACGGTTCACTGGAACAATATGTTCGTACTGCAGACAGGTCATGTGAAAAAACCACCTACCCCACCGATTAAATCTTGGGAAAAAAAAACCCCAATCATGGTATCTTGACAACAGTGCTCTTTCCACGCATGCCAGATCTGGACCGTCCAACAGGTATATCCCAGATTGTGCATGCATGGCACAGAAGATCATGGCTAGGATCTTCCAATCTAGGAGACCGTGGGCTGCCACAGAATAATGATCTGGCCTTACTTGTTCTACGGTTTTCTTTTTTATTGTTATTTACGAAATTGACATATAATCATTGATTTAAAACATGGACTGGACTTCTATTAGCTACTGTAGCTGATTGGGTCCAACTGCCGGTTGTCATTTCATCCTGTTCAATCTAAAATCCTCGAAAATACTAGTAACTAATTCGTTATATTAGTCATTAGAGCCCTTGATTTTTAAGCCGTGAGCAATGTGTTTGAGATTTTGAGTGGTGTAGCTGCTCTTTTTTATTTTTCAATAAAGTAGTTATCCCAGCAATGGTTTAAATAATTAGAATCCATTGCTTACCATAAACAGAGAATTTCTGTTTGTTGCAATTTGATTGGGCCACATCATCATACACAGCAATTAATGCAGCGGTACTAACAAAGCCAATAATAGCATGGACCAATCACAATACAGGAAATCGAAAATTTTCTGTTTGTTTCAAGCAGAGGATCCAAATTTTAGTTTGAAAAGTCAATTAGACAGCTTTACCCACCATGTCAATGAGTCAAACTTAAAGTTGGCCTGATCAGTGAGCTTGTAGGATCCAACCACCTATAGTCTAAAAACCTTCACACAAGCCAAAGATTGGATAGTTTATGTCTAAAGGTATTACTAACCCTAGCGGAAGTAGAGGAGATCTTGTCACCCCATGTACGGTCATCTTCGCCGTGAGGGCCACCTTATGCACCATCCAAATGTTCCACACGCTTGCCCAAATGGCACGTATGCAAACCTCTTAACAGCAGCGAGAACGGCTGAACATAACATTTTATGTTAGTAGGCAGGTGTTTAGGGTTCACATGTGGCTCCCCAGTATCAAATGTCCATATTCAACCGAAGAGGGCAAAGATTCCATGGTTGCGAACCTTCTACATAATGGTTTCTGTTTTTTGGATTGGCGGACCCAGCATATCAATGGTTTGGATCAAACAACCATAGGTCCAAACCAATACATAGGATAGGATGTAGATCCATGGTGGTCCTAACTAGAGTTGTACACGAGTTGAGTTAGCTCGGTTAGCTTACTTGACTCGACTTACAAAGGCCTAACTCGCCTCGGCTCAAAGTTGGATTCGGATTGAGTTGAAGTGATTTTTAGAGCTTGGAAAAATCTCAAGCCAACTTCGAGCTTGCCTGAGCTTGACTCGACTCAGATCAAACCTCAACTCGAATCGACTCAAATCGAATCAGCTTGGTGACTCAGTTATTTTGATATTGATGCTGCTCGCCAAGTGTTTGATGAAATGACTCAACGAAGTGTTGTTTCGGGTGCACATTCTTGAGAAAAGAATTGATACGAAACATATCACTAAAAAAAACTTTACGTTATAAGATAGCCCTTGTATCTTGGTTTTGATGCTGCTCACATGGTGTTTGATGAAATACATGCAAATTGTTGTTAGTATTTTGCATTCTATGAGAAATTGATAATGCACTTTATGTGTTTGAGAAAATGTCATACAAGCTGCAACTAGGCTCGAGCTAGCCCGAGCTGCAGATCAAACCAAGCCAACGTAATCTGTGCCATGCTCGACTCAGTTTGACTCATGTACCGCTCTAATAATCATAATTCAATGGTGTTAGGATAAGACAGTGATTTAATTGAGACATGCACTGCTTTTAGAGGGGAGCCAGTTAGGTGTTATCAGGTAACACCAAGGTATTACCCCCACTTGATGGCATATCCTTCACATTCATATGCTTGTCAGAGAAGGATTAAGTGTATTTAGTGCTCAAATATGATGTGATTTGATTGAGCCATGTGCTGTTTTTATAGAGGAGCCGATTAGGTGTTATCAGTAACACCAAGGTATTACCCCAGCCTGGCGGTACATCATTCATGTGCAGATGGCCCCTAATACCTTGGTTGGTGTTACCCGGGTAACAGCTAATCTGCTCTCCTATTAGATATGGAAACACGTAATTTGCTCTCCTATTAGAGATGGAAGATTTGGGGTGATCCAAATATAGTAGTGGCTCTGTGGTTTTGGGATGTGACATGATTGATTGGGGCAGGGGCTGCTTTTAGAGATGGTCTTGCAGAAATAACTGTGCGTGGGTTATATCTCTGATAGCAGCAGCACATGACACAGTCAAATCATATCTATGTTATGCTGAGTCACCACACAATCTGACTCCAAACACTAGTTTTCTGCTCAGACAATTATTCATGCTCTGCCTCGGCTAGGTGGTGTAAGGCGTGATGTGTTGACATGGCAAAAGTCTATGGGCCATATCATAATGTCTGCATTATATTTACATTGTCCATTCATTTTGTCATGTCATTTTGGGCATGAGAACAAAAATAAGGTAGATTCAAAGCTTGAGTAAACCACCACAAAAGCAGTGGGGACAGTGACATCTACAGTTGAAACTTTCCTAAGTCCCACCGTGATTTTTATTTACCATCGACCAATTCATAAGGTCACATGGTCTAGGTGAAGTGAAAACACAAATATCAGCTTGATCGAAAACTTCTCTGGCCTCAGAGAAGTTTCCAATGGTAGGCATTCAATCCCCATGGCCTTATTTAGTGTGGTCGACTCGCAAAATGGATGGATGACCGGCATAACTTTGCAATCCGCATCTCTCCTACACAAGTTTTCTGTTCTGACTATTATTCACTAAAAGCATTGATTAGGTTTTCACTTCTCACAATTATTACTTGTTATTCATTAAGACCATTGATTAAATGCTTTCCACCATTAAAAGGCCATGCCCTAAAAATCTTTTAGATTGGAAGATGTTAGCCAAAAAGCTTAGTTGAACATTGACCCTTTATTTCTCTTTTAATGGTTTGCATATAAGCCATCTTCATCTAAAAGGCATCTCATAGCATAGAATCCATCTTCATAATTATTTCTATTAAATTTTTGGTGCTTGAGTTGTTCATGCCCATTAGCCCATTAATGGCTCATCTCCAAAATCCATTCCTGTTTCTTCTTCTGAATCTTTTTTCTTTGATCTCCAACCCATTCTGCATCCATCTCCTTCTTACCTTTCTTCCCTTTTCTTAACAATGTACACTAGAAAAGGGCACTCCGGCTAGCGGCTACCCGAGGCTGCGGTAGTGGTGCACAGTAGGGGGGGTACACATCACATTAATCTCATGTATTCTTTATTCGAATTTGAATTTCAAGTTCCTCTTCATAATTTCTCATTCAATTTTGAGAGAAATAGAGAGAAAATTGTGTGGGACCCATCCGCTAGTGGTTGCTCACAAGTGATCCCACTGGTGTCAGGTTTTGAAAACACTACACAAACTATCAATCAAGGCTATATATTGCCACCTTGCTTTTGGACATCTTAAATGCAATACCACGTTTTGAAGGATGATATTATCATGATAAATTGATAATGTTACAAAATGGACTGTGGGCATATCGGCATTCCTATAAGCAATGAAATTGGCAAGCTGGGATTAAATTGAAATGGGTACATATGCATGCATATTAATGTAGAACGTATCTGAATCTGGTGTTTGCATCCTATCGTTACTTACTTTTCATCAGAAACCGAGTAATCAATGAGAGGCTTTCCCATTGACTGATGGGCCCCACTCTCTTCTATGCTATGTAGAGATACTGAGGAATACAACGATGGGCCTTCTGTTGATATGCTCTGCATTTGGCTGTCTTGAGAGTGCCTATCAAAGGCCTTGAACCTCCAATTCTCACTCGTTGAACTGCGTTTCACAAGCGGGGGCCGCACTTCTATTTTCCCTTCAAGCATGCTAATCGCAGCAGACATCGCTGGCCTGAGGCTAGGAGACGGGTTGGTGCATAAGAGAGCTAAATTCAGCGTCCTCAATGCCTCTTCTTCAGAGTAGTCTGACCCAAGGCTCGCGTCTACAAGTTCTAGGAGATTTCCCTGCTCTTGTAGGACATAGGCCTGAAATCACACAGAGAGAAACATAACTATCACTCTTGTGATTATTTTCTTTTTGAGAAGCTAAAATATCAGCTTCTGAATGACCAGATTCGCTACTTACATGTGCCCTTTTTGTAATCGGTGATGGAATTAGTAAAAAATTGTGCCATAGTATTACCCAAAATATAAAAGAAGAGCATATCTATCAAAGGGGTGGCTGTAAATATCGATTCCCATGAAAGATATGTTAAGCACAAAGAGAAGGGAGAGAAGTTCAGTTCTTATGCTGAATAAGCTAATCTGCAATATGATTGGAATACCAATGATCGTGTTATTTTAGTTATGTAATTGGTTCAAGTACTTGTGCATCTAATTTTAATTTTAATTTTTTATTCACTTGGGGCTTGTCCAAGTCTTAAAACACGGAAATCAAAATGATGACCTTAATGCTGCTAACCTTAGGTTCTAATGTCACCCCTATAGCACAATCCTCAATCTGGGTTGGCCATTTTATCCACTTGATTCGAGTCATGACTGAAGCCATGTCTGACTTCCAACTTCATATACATAAGTCAGGGATTTCATCATTTCTAAAATACACAAAAAGGCGTGTGCATAAACTTTAAAGCATCAACCCAAACTTTCATGTAGAAGTGATGCATGCTTCATGGGTCATGATATGAATTGCAAGAGTGCTTATTTTACCCAGTCAAGAAGATAAACAAAATCCTCCTTTGGCATGTAATTCGTGTTGTTCGTCCCACTGACAATCTCCAGCAAAACAACTCCAAAGCTGTAAACATCTGCTTTGTCGGTCAAGTAGCCCCTCATTGCATATTCAGGAGCCATATATCCTCTGAAAAAACAATACAATTTTCATGAAATGCATTACATATCTGAAATAGGCTGTTGATGTAACAAATCCAATACTCTGCATTACTGCAAACACCAGCTAATAATTCCATGCATGATTGAGAAAGCTTATCATCGTCAAGAGTAATGAAACAATAATGCAGCAGCACCTCTCATGCATTATGTGGTATTTCTTATCTTATATACGTTCATTTAATAGTCTTAATCCTATCCATTGCTTTAGAATCCCAAGGATATTTTAAATGAAAACACATGCACATGGAAAGAGAGGATAAGTGACGTTGGTGTTTCCATGATTCTGTAAATGTATGCATCTAATTTCTAGACGTTTGTGCACAGGGTAAAGGATGCTTGCTAGCAATAACAAATACTTGCAGGATGAATCTAAGTAGGTTCTGTTGGAGAGCCTATGAAATTTAGAAATTTTAAATAAGGAATTGATAATGGCACCCACCCCCACTGATAGACCTAGGGAATTGATAATGGCACCCACTCCCACTGATAGACGTTCTTTCTTTTCTAAAAACGGCAAGAAAATGGTACAATTTGTACCATTGTATTACCAAAAGCAGAAAGGGGTGGGCGTATTAATCAGTCAGGGTGGGTCTAAACTCCAGACGGTCACTCAAAATAATAGTTTTTTGACGGTTCTAAAATTAACTACGGCCCCAGTAAGTAATAATAAATAGAAAATGAATATATTTGAATCAGAAGAGTAGAAATTTAACATGTCAGAAAATATAGAATTGGGAAAGAAGGTGAAATCACTCACATGGTTCCAGCTATTCGAGTGCTGATGTGGGTGTTTTCCTCTTCATCAAGCTTAGCCAAACCAAAGTCGGATATCTTAGCATTAAGATCCTTATCAAGCAGAATATTGGTTGCCTTTATATCTCGATGAACAATCTTCAGCCTTGATTCTTCGTGTAGATGGGCCAAACCCCTCGCTATGCCAAAGCAAATCTTACGCCTTGTTGGCCAGTCTAGCTTCAACCTATGTTCTTCATGACCTACACATAATACCATTCCAGTCATTTTCCATGATATATAAATCATTGTTTGAAACAAACAAAGATGAAGAATGACATGGTTGCTCAGTGTCCTCATCCTCGAAAGTGTAGTATAATGGGTGACAAGAATGCACTTACCAAACAGTGCACGTGCAAGGCAATTGTTTTCCATGTATTCATATATTACAAGCAGCTGGTTTCCTTCCACACAACATCCAAAAAGTTTCACAAGATTTGGGTGTTGTAGAGTAGATATCATGCCTATCTCGTTTAGGAACTCGCGGTTCCCTTGCTTGGACCTAGAAGAGAGCTGCTTTACAGCTACTCTGGAACCATCTGAGAGTGTACCCTACAATCATGAGGTGACTTTTGCCATCAGAATCCATAGAGGACAAAAGATGTGAAAATTAAGATGCATATAAGACATTAACTTGCAGGTGACACACCCGCTTGAAAAGTAAAAAAAATAAAAAGAAATCCGAATCTTGATTTCAAAACCATAAATTTACCTTGTATACTGGCCCAAACCCACCTTCACCTATCTTATTTGCAGGATCAAAGTTATTGGTTGCGGCTTTAATCTGTTTTAAGCTGAAGTAACCTGTCTGTAATTCTAGGCCTCTGAGTTCTGCCAATGACAGAAAACAGTGAGTTTGAAGATCTAAAAAATGGCAACTCTTCATTATTTTCTAAATTTGACGCCCCAGAAAACAAAATGGCCTGTAGTAACCCTTTAAAAAATGGCCCATAGTAACCTACACACACACACACACATGTATGTGTATATATACATACACATATATATATATATGCATATGTCTGTATGTGTATATATATACATACATTCACGTTTGTGCGTGCGTGCGGAAAGAAATCCATTGCCTCTTTGCCTTTAGGCACATAATTTTCATGCCTCCATATTGTCTACCATACTCATGACATTTGAATGATGAGCTATTATAAACATTGACTGAATGCAATTTGCTCACTGGATGTGTGCCATAGCTAATTTTTGCCTTTTGATGTCACTTGATAACTGCTGCCTAAAGGGTTAGGGTCGTCCAAACATAGTCACTTTGGTCTATGGTTCATTCATTATTTGGTCTACTAAATGGATGGTTCTGATCTCATCCATGTATGCCATGTGTTTGGCAATGATATGGAAGCCATGTCTCTAGAGACACTGGATCAGCTCCCTCTACGTGTATGAGTGTGTGTGGCTGTATCCTATTATTATGTAGATATACTTTTATATGTATCATCCTTTTAGTTTTCATATTATTGTCCAATTCAATGAAGGTAACACAAAAGTTAATGAAGCATAGGTATAATAATAATACTATAAAAGCACAATTTTGCCACATGGAATATAGAAACATTGACATGTAAGGGTATTGAGTTAGTAGATACGATCAAATGAAGGAGAGTTGACATAGCTTGTGTTTAGGAGACCAAGTGGGAAGGGGCCAAAACTAGAGAAATTGATGGATATGGCTTTGGTATATGGGAAAGGACAATAATAGAAATGGGTAGGAATAGTGGTGGATAAAAATTTAAGGATAAACTTGTAGATGTTAAAAGAGTAAGTGATAGGATTTTATTAATAAAACTTGTGTTAGGAGATGAGATAATAAATGTTATTAGTGCATGTGCATTGCAGGTGGGGTTGGAGGATGGAGTTAAGAGACAATTCTAGATGGATATGGATGGACTAATGCAAGAAATTCCAGATGGATAGATGATATTTTTAGGAGTCTTAAATGGTCATGTAGGAAGATAAAGTAGGCGATATGAGGTGTGTATGAAAGATATGGTTTTGGAAGAAGAAATGAAATAAGCGAAGCTTTCCTTGATTTTGTTATGGCATACTAGCTACTCTAGCAAACACATACTTTAAAAAGAGAAATGAACATTTAATAACTTTCAAAAAATTGATCATATACAAGGTAAATAGTTTTCTTTCTACTTAGGAAGACAAAACGAACAATGTGTAACGACTGCAAGGTGATGCCTAGAGAGAGTTTGATAGCACGACATGAGTTAATGGTTATGGATGTTTACATTAAGAGATGGAAGAAAGGGAATGAAAATATTAAGAGATGACTTAAAGGGAATTGAATTAATAGTTGTCCACAAACTAGATAGTGAAAATTAAAAGGAGAGAAAAAAATGTTATTTAGAAATAAATTGATGGAAGAAAGAAACTGAAATATAGAGGAAGAAGTAAATGTTATGTGGAATGAGATAGTTGAGTGTATTAAAAAAGTGGCAAAAGATGTTTTATGAGTATCTAGAGGGAAAAACCAATCATATAAGGAAACTTGGTCATGGAATGATGATGTACAAAAAGCCATTAGTGAGAAACACTCATGTTTCAAAGCCTGACAAGGGACTAGAAACAATGAAAAACTTGAACAATATAAAAATGTCAAAAAGATTGCTAAGTAGTGAGTGAGGTTAAACTTAAGGCTTATGATGATCTTTACAATAGATTGGGGACAAGAAAATGTGAGAAACATGTCTTCAGACTTGCAAAACGAGAGAGAGGAAGAATAAGGACCTAAATCATGGTAGATGTATAAAGAGCAATGACCAGAAAACTAGTCAAAGAAAATAAGATTAATGAAAGGTTGAGAACCTATTTTCAGAACTTGTTAAATGAATCAATCTGAGAGCTTAGATATAAAAGGAACCATAAACTCAAATCACATTAAAGTCCATAGATACTTCTGTAGGATTATGATATCTGAAGTGAAAGAATCTTTGAGGTTTGGAAGTGTGTGGGAGATACTAGGCTATTTTTGGTTGACAAAGTTGTTCAACAAGATTGTAAGATAGAAGAAATGCCAAACCAATGGAGGAAAAGAATCATGGTACCTATTTATAACAATAAGGGAGACATACAAAGCTGCACTAACTATCATGGGGCTAAATTTATGAGCCATACTATGGAGCTTTAGGAAAGAGTGATTGAGCAAAGAGTAAGGCATGAGATGAATGTATCAGAAAATCAATTTTGTTTTATGCCAGGGGGTTTACCGCTAAAGTTGTTTTCCTACTAAGACAGTTGATGAAGAAAATATAAGAGAGGAGTAAGGATCTCCACATGGTTTTTAATGACTTGGAGAAATCTTACATTACTAGAGAGTTAATCTGGTGGTGGGGTTCGGAGAGAAAAGAGTTTTAAGAGGATATATTGACATGATTAAGGATATTTATGAGGAAAAGTAACAAATGTGAGGGCCATTGGTGGAAACGCAAGTGAGTTCCCACTTATTGTATGATTGCACCAGGGGTCAGCATTGAGCCCATACCTTCTTGCACTGGTTACGGACAAGTTAACAAGGCATTTGTAGGAAGAGATCCCATGGTGCATGTTATTTGTAGATGGCATAGTTTTGATTGACAAGACGAGTGAGGGCATAAACACGCAAAGCTAGATTTACGATGGGGTGCTTCAGAATCTTAAGGATTTAAAATTGGTCTCACTAAAACAGAGTATATAGAGATCAATTTTAGTAACAATAGGAGCGGGAATGAGAAATTAGTAAAGATTGCAGACCAAGAAATTTCCCAAAATGACCACTTCGATATCTTGGGTCGATAATTCATGAGAACAAAGAAATTAAGAAGGATGTTGCCCATAGAATTCAAGTAGGGTGGAAGACATGGAGATGTGCCTCTGCAGTTTTATATGATCGTTGTGTACCACTCAAACTAAAAGGGAATTTTCATAGGATGCCTATAAAAGCAGCCACGCTTTATGGGACATAATGTTGGGCAGTGAGGGAATTAACATGAACATAGGATGAGTGTAGCTGAAATAAGGATGTCAAGATTGATGAGTGGCAAGACAATGATAGAATTAAAAATAAATGCATTTGAGAGAGTTTAGAAGTAGCACCAACAGGTAACAAGATGAGGGAAAGTAGCCTAAGATGGTTGGGTCATGTGCAACGGAGACCAAGATCTGTGCCAAATAGGAAGAGTGAATTGGTACAAGTTGAAGGCTCTAAAAGGGAAGAAAGGGGAAGACCCAAACAGATGTCGGTGGAGGTAGTAAGAAAAGACTTGATGACCTATGGTCTAAATGAAGTTAGGGGCCTTGACAGAGTGGAATAACAGAAGGATTCATGTAGCTGACCGTAGTTGCAATAAGGCTTTTTTTTAAACACACACACCACAATGGGCACTTGAACCCATGACATGAGTGTTGAAACTCACAGTCTACCACTGAGCCATGAGTAGGGACCCTAGGGATAAGGCTTAGATGATGATAAAAGCACAAGCTGATTCGTAAATTTACCTTCATCTACAAGGTCTTTTCGTCCCAAGCAACCTTTTACCCAAAGAATGAACAATATCAACAAAACGGTTATGCAGGAAGCAGCCACAATACCAACAATAGCTCCCACAGATAGCCCACTGTTGCCAGTATCTGGTTTGAAGTCTATGCAGAGAAAAATGTCACACGTCAGAATGAAGAAGCTAATGAAAATGTGAGTGCTAATGTGCAGGTAGCTACATAGAGGTTCTATGCAGTTCCCTCACAGTATAGGTGGCCATTGGCCAATAACGATGGCAGCTGTGAGAACTGTTCCAGTGGGCCGCCACATGGATGGGCCATGTCCCAAAAAGCCAGGGGATTGGACTAACATAACCATCTGATTAGTTTCTGGCAAGAGGAACAGTTAGAGCAGCAGTCCACATCCAACCAGCAAACTTACAGCTGGCTGATCAGAGTTATTTGATCACAGTAATTGGGTTATAGCCCATCCACACAGCAGCTCACCAGATCAATAGTCCTGGAAAGGTAGACCATTAAGAAGATCTTACTTGGCGTCACTGTAATAGCCGATATGAGCGGTCCATATACACCTCTATCTGGAATGGCAGTTGTCCCTTTCCCAGCCCAGTAGAAGTGGATCTCCAATGTGTGATCAGTCACATTCGCAGTGAAGGGAATAATGACCTCCTGACCAGGTCCACCGGCTACTTCTTGGATGTTGAAATCCTTCAAAACTCTTTGACCCTGCAGAAGTCAGAGCAATGCCCAAAGAAAAAAAGAAAAAAGGATCATCGGGGTTGTCATCATCTAAACCTTGTCCTAACTAATTGGGGTCGGCTACATGAATTATTTTCCCTCATTTGGTACAAAAACAGAAGATCAGTATGGAGGCTCAACAAAATCATTGAGGAGAAATAAAATCCATGCAAACACCCAAATGCATGCAACACAGATGAACACATGCATCAAACTAGTACAAAGTATTAAGGTTCTCAGTACCAGCATGTACATACAAACCGTGCTACAGCCTAAGGAAGGATGCAGTGTGAATGGACTATTGATTGATCCTAATTGTTTTTTAGTTAGGGAATGCTAATATGACAATCACTTCATGGAGTCCCATAAATATGCGTAGAAACATCTCTATTGTCAGGCAACACTTGTATATGCCTATACAGTGATTGCTGACCACTGTGCTAGCCACATGCATGGGCCATGTCCCAAAAGGCAATGCTATCAGACTGCTAGCAATCTGATCTGATGAGTGGCCTGACAGGGGATGATTAACTAAAAAAATGAGCAAAGGTCCACATTCCATGGACAACTTCACAACAATCGGATTGTCAGAGTTGTATAGTCACTCCCATTTATTGGATGTAGGCATGTAGCCCATCACATGGTAGCCAACCAGATTAACGGTCCCGATCATGGATGTTTTCCATGTGTAAGATGGGGACACACTTACATAGGCATTGAAGAACAACTCATAATAGAATCTCTTCTAATAATCAGAGGATCCCGATATAAATAGATGCAAAAGATACAAGTATTCAGCCTGGGCAGGGCTTGCATCAGGCTCCACCCAAGTGCACAGATTCCATCTTCCACCAGGATACATGGAAAACATACACTGCGGACAAACTATCTACGTGATCAATCACCCACCTGGATTGATACGTCAAATATGCGTCTTCCATTGCTGTTATAGGTTTGGTCGTCTGTGAATGTTATTTCAGCAAAGTGGAGTTTCACCGAGTAATTGCCATTCTGCAAACAGAGTCCGTAGTATTTAAGGGAGAGAGGGGCAAGGCGAGCAGTCATGTACAAGTCCGGATTTGTTATGTTCAATGCAGACATGTTTGTGGCTCTGTAGTGTGCCTTGTCATTGTCCATGTAGTCCCCCGTGCTACTATAAGCCCATCTGTCAGTAGAAGAGAATGTCGAGGGTCCCATTTCTGATGAGTCACCTTCATATTCTTGCTTCCCAACGGTCATTGTACTGCCTCCACAATTTATGAATAAGGAATAATCTGCAAATATTATAGCACCAATATGTGAATGTTATCCATACAAATGATTTTTCAAGACCAACTGGTGGTTCCATGGGCTAAAAATTATGATATTGGAGTTCCAACATGAGAAACGTGACATATGCCATTGCAGCATGTGTACATTGCAGGCCATTCATTAGGTGAATGTATCTGTCATGGCAGGTGGTCCCGTTTGATCATTTGGTGTGCCACGCATGTTGAAAAAATGGGCAGTCAAAAAAGAATTGACAGATGGTAATGCGGGGGCATTTTCACACCGGGCTCGAGTGGGGTGGCCTGTGAGATGCAGGGGCACACTCGAGGTGGGCGGCCTGTGTGAGGCAGGTGGCTCGTGAGATGCGGGCCCCACCTGTGTGACTCGGGTGGCTCGTGTGAGGCGGTACCCATGTGATTTGGGGCCCACGAGGGGGGTTCGACCGTGGGCCTAACCCATGAGACGTGGGGCCTGGGCAATGAGATAAAGGGATTAATTCGCCATACTCTAACAGTTCGAGCTTTTAGAGCAAGTGGTTAATTGTCTTGCATCAAATTGGTATCAGAGCGGGAGGTCTCGTGTTCGAGACTTCTCACCGGGAGTGATTAATGCGGGGGCATTTTCACACTGGGCTCGAATGGGGTGGCCTGTGAGATGCAGGGGCACACTCGAGGTGGGCGGCCTGTGTGAGGCAGGTGGCTCGTGAGATGCGGGCCCCACCCGTGTGACTCGGGTGGCTCGTGTGAGGTGGTACCCATGTGATTTGGGGCCCACGAGGGGGGTTCGAACGAGGGCCAAACCCATGAGATGTGGGGCCTGGGTAATGAGATAAAGGGATTAATTCACCATACTCTAACAGTTCGAGCTTTTAGAGCAAGTGGTTAATTGTCCTGCATCAGATGGTCCATGTACAACGTGCATGTCTGGCCCACCAGATGACCATATCAGCCTGATTTTCAGAACATGGCATATAAACAGTGATCCCCAACTGCTGAATTGTCTGGACCTTGTGACATGTGCTACATTGTCACATGTGAGGAGAATAGGATTCTATATTTCTACTCATATCCTACTCTGCCAAATAGCAGTAGCAAAGCTCTTCCCACATAGTTAAGCCACAGCGTATGTACTTACATTGTGCTTTTTTAGAGCAGGGGAGGTTCTTCCTGAAGCATGAAGCAATACTACAAAAAAGAGAAGTAGGATGATACTGATTCGTTTTAAATCAAAACAAGCAAAGTCAGAGGCAGTTCTTGGTAGCTCAAATGCAATCAGAAGTAGAGATGGGAGAGGATTTTACGGGCTGTTTTCGGTAGACGAATAACTTGAAACCAAATTCCTGCAAGTGATAGGAGATGAAAGTCCATAAAAGAAACGTAAATACAAAGAACTGATCAAGGAAGGAAATCTAAATGAAAGAAACATGGAAAACAAGTGTACTTACACATTCCCCTGCTGGCAATTGGATGGTGGAGGTGGGCCTGTAAAATTATTATTAGATATATCCCTGCAACGTAGATTGACAAATCAACATGACGCATTTCTCTATGTAAGAAATATTAACTGCCTCAGCAGTCTTACAAAACAATAAAAGATAGAGAAAGATGTCAAAGCAAAATGATATGAAGATGGAAGCTTTTCATGATCAATACATACAAGCGTGCCGTGCTTCTCAATATCCACTCGGGTATATCTCCAGTCAGCTTATTGTTAGTGAGGTACCTATATTAGACAACAATATTGTATCTTGTAATTGGAGAGATATCCAAAGCAAGACTGTGAAACATAGAAATGCGACCCAAAACGAAACAAAATCATCTGTTTATTAAGCATATAGTAAGAACATAAAAACAAGAAGTACATAGAAATATGAGATTGCTCACATAAAATTTATTGAAGCCGACAAATCAAAGTTTACGGGAAATTTTCCGGTCAAGTTGTTAAAGCTTAGGTCTCTGCAAGAGAAATCAACACAAGAACAAACATTAGATCCAATAATCCCCATAAAAATCAGAATATTTGGAAATTGGATTTTTTTTATTTTTTTTTTCACCTAAGAATACATAGTCAGCATTGATGAGAGATGAAATTCATGAACCCCATGCGTTGTAAAAGGCCCGGTGGAAATAACTTACAGGGTTTTTAGACTCTTCATGTTGTCAGCAATAAATTTTGGGATTTCACCAGAAATCAAGCAATTTCTTAGTATCCTGATGCATCAGCCAAGCAACGTACTTCATAAAACGAATGAAACAAGAGACAATTGACATTGTTATATGTACCAAGGATAGTAGTATATTCAATTCAACTCACAGTATCCTCATGTCTTTCATATTCTCCAATGGAGGGAAGCCCACACTCAATCCCTTCAAGTCAGATATCCTCCTGTAAATTGAAATGTTTCAGACCCAATTACTTGTAATTCGTATCATTATTATGCCATAGTCCATTTGGGATCTTATTAAATGCCCCTGAACTAGTTTATACAGTTCAAAATGAATGCAGAAAGTCCTCTCACAGTTCTGTTAAATTTTTCAAGAGAGCGATGTTAGGAGGAACTGGTCCCTCCATAGATGTGCCTTGCATATCTCTGCAATGGGTCAAAATCACAGTTCATGTAAATGATTTTGTATAGAAAATGTTTTTCTGTTACATAGAAAGCAAATGAAGTCCTTACAATCTTTGGATTTGTGTCCAGTTCCCAATGAAGTCAGGAATCTTCCCAGAGATAGGATTCCCATCTATTGTACTGAAAATAGGAATCAGAAGTTAGGCCTTTAAGGCTTTAACACTTGTAAAATAAAAGACAATCAAAATAAGCCGAATCAACATACAAAATAGTCAAGTTGGTCAGCTTGCGAAATGTTGTGGGCAATGGTCCTGTGAAGTTATTTGCAGAAGCAAGGCTGCTCAGATAAACATGAATCCATATCAGATTTCAGCATAAAGTAAATGGTACCTGATGTTTTAGGCTGGCAATCGGTGACTGCATATACAATAAACATTTTAAGTCTCAACCAAATAGTGATGATTAGTAGGATCAAACCATCTTCTAGGAGGTGTGGGAACTACTTAAGTATAGATGTAACTGGAGCAGCTGGTGGGCCCCACGACCACATGGTGGTGAATAGTGCACGTGCCAAATCCTCAATAAAGAGCACACTCAACAAATTCTAGCTTGTATATGCTGTCATTTGATCATTCCATACTATCAATATCATCTCCCATTTTGTTCAGTAACTTCATACCAATCATGATTACAACTCTGGAAAAAAATATATACATGAGTGTGTTTGGATGCTCAGTTGAACTGAATTTCAAACCATTCATTTCACCATTGAGAAATTGAGGTAATGACCAAAGAAGGGGTGGTGCTATTCATTATGTATGTTCCAAATCCAACTTGAAATGATAGTGATTGCAATGTGGGGGATAGACTGTCATTATAAAAGGAGTCTAGCTAGCTCCACTTTGTTCCATGTGTGTTTGTTTGAACCAAATATCATGGAATTCCATCATTATTTCACGATTAATCAGTCTAATTTTGTTCAATTTCATGATGTTTGGTGCTACCAAACATACACTTACTACCATATTGAATTGAGTTGTCTTCAATTCAATTCAATTTGCATGTGAAAATGCAACCTTATATATATAAAGCGAACAAAGATTTCTTTCTTGAGTTCCTGAATGCACAAATCCACAGCGCTAATTATGAACTGAATCTCACAGCCAATTAATTCCAGCAATGATGATTGCAGCATGGGACCCACATTCCAGTGATCAAGACCATCATCCATCATGGTGTGTTCCACCATGGATGGATAATGATGAGAAAAAGAAAATTCCCCACATAGACAATCCAATCCTTCCAATTGTTGTCCAAACAATGAATTGTTAAAAATGTGACATCAGTACCGATATACTGGTGGGATTTTCGATGGAAGAGAGTTCTTCTGTCCATCACCCATGGACAGTGTGTCACTCCAGATGACTGATCTAGATCATCAAGGGAGGGAGACTTACAATCTCTGTAAGTTGCTCAAGTTGCCAAGCTCTGGAGGAAGAGGTCCTCCAAGCCGGTTATCTTCCAATACCCTGCCAAAATCCCATTCCTCAATTACAATTAAAATACCATTAATCAGCCTAATTAACTATTAATGTAAGTATCCAGAAGGTCTCTAGTCTAACAGGCTGGACCATCTTTTTTACTGTCCTCCCAGCAAATAACTTCCCTTTCATGCGTATACGACATCCAACCCGTCGGACAGGTTCGTCCAATCATTGCAATTACCCTGTGCAAAATTCATCCACATCCACTCACTAAGAGGGCCATACTTGTATTTTGTTATTTATCAATGGCCAAAAATTGTTTTCCATGGGGTGGCCTACCTAATGGCTGGACGGTACCGATTTTTTCATAAGGCGATCATCATGGTGGGGCCAACCTAGTGGATGGGTTGGATGTCGCAGGAACGCGATAGATTGGAAGCTATCCGCTGGCTGGACCGTAAATTATGGTCCAACCGTTTGGATTGAAAACCTGCTCGTAATGTGACTGTAATTCAAATGCATACAATGAAGTGAGGGTGGAGATGCTTCCGAACTCTTTCGGGACCGTTCCGGTGATGCGGTTTCCCAAAATGGACCTGCAAACCACAAATTTCGGTTATGCCACTCTACTATTTAAGGCAAACGACGGCAGTTTCCGTAAAAAGGAGGCTATTGAAGGGCTTTTACATGTGACGGAGGGGGAGAGAAGCCCATCTGGCTGGTATCTTTCCGCTCAGGTAGTTCAAGGTGAGATCGCTGTTGCCAAAACATAACAAAAAAGAGCGGAAGATGAGTTTATTTACTGGCCGGACCTTCGTTTTTCCGCAGTTGGAAAGAATAGGGAAAGGAATGCTAGGTGCACCTGCATCTTACGCATGGCAAAACTTGGGCTAAATGCATATGATCCAAGCCGTTCATCAGACCCTTCCACCTTATAGATGTCTTGTCTTAGAAAGCTATTGTAAAATGATCATCAGGTGGGGTACACGTGAGCAAGATAAACGTGCGGTTCAGAGAAATTATTTAATAGTGCAAATTCAACATATATATGTGGGCCATCTGATGGTTGGATCTGGCCTTACTTTTTTAATAAAAACATCTATATAGTAGTACCTCTCTGATGAGAGGCTTGGATCGATCGCATGTGTTCCTTTCCTATTGAATTGGACCGCTGTATAGTATTTAATCACTCACAGTTCTTGCAAATAAGGAAGATCGGCGAATTCTTCGGGCAGCACTCCAGTCAGGTTCTGACCCTTGAGCTCTCTTTAGATTAATTCCAAAAGAAAAACGATTAAAGATAGAATTATTATAATTAATGACGGGATTGGTATGGAATATGCAAGAAGCAAAGCAAGGGTTAAAAACGGATTAGAAAAATGTCTTACATGACTTTAATATGGCACACGGTCGAGCTGTTGTACGAACAGTCGCACGTGACATTGCTCCTGATGTACACCTTCGTGATGTTGATCCACCCTCCGTTCCCATTGCATGGATTTTCGTTGAAATCCCAACCGTTCATCTTTAATTTATTCGCTATTAGCTTAAGCGTGTCCACTAATCCACATAAATAAGTGGTTAATATCCTTGATTACTTTTCATTAATAATAATTGAAGTATTAAAACACAGCTTTTGAACTTCCATTGGGTCATATTGGTGGTGGGACCCAACAACAGAGACCAATCCAGAGCGTCTAAATTGTGGGTCCCAATCAATCTACCATCCTTGGTAGGAAAGAAAATCGTATATCAATTATGGACAAATGGTGAGTGGTCTCAATTCAGCAAGTGATATCGGATGGCAAAGATAATTCAATACCATCCGTCCAATCAAGGACCTACAAACGATGAATGAAAACAAAGAAAGGCTCACACTCAACTAACACGTTGTAGGTGAGAAGGCAACCGTGGAAAATCTAGGGTCCGCCCAGTGCACGGTGGATTTTGTTGCCTAATGTCTTAAATCATCTGTAGCAGTGTTTGTTGATGGAATCGATAAACCACTTATGTCATCGAAGAGCTGTCAATCCATCAATAGCCACTCAATTATTAGTCTTTACTGGTTGGGCAGTTTTTAGGTCCGAATCGATATGATTGGAGATGACTTCGATCCTATTGATAGATGTCAATGACACCAATATGATCGAAGCTCCTATTGGCTGACTTGTATAGTTTTACAAAATTGTGTGTTTTATTTTTCTATTTCGGTTTTTAACCTATTAGGGCCTTTGGAGGGGTGGATTGAAAAGGATTGAATGGTATTAGGGTGGATGGCATGAATTTTAAGGTAATAATGGTGTTGTCAGTGGATTGACTTAAGATGCATGGGATGGCCAAACCCGGATTAAACCTTCCCATTCACTCCAATCCCTTGGACCAAACGTGTGTCAGGCAAATTTGAACGGCCACATCGGCCCTAAGTATAGAAGGGGTCATACATGAAATTCGCGTCCAAACCGTGCCACGTTGGCATACCTGCGTTTGGTAATTGAAGACCGGATGTGTATACTCGGCATTCAACTTCGACGGAAAGCTCATACCTTCTATCCAATTCAGATACTATTTATATAATTTTTCGACTGTTGACCGCATTAATTGGAAGGTTAGGGTCGTCTGTGACTTCTGGGATGTGGACCAACCAAACTTGCCCACCACACGATCAAGAAGATACGTTATGTGCTCGACACGTGTACTGTTTGAGTCAGATCAATCTGATGCGGATTGCGTCCTACCCCGACGGTCTATAAGCCACGAACGGGCAGTTCTGTGAGCGGGCCCACTGTTATGTATCTGTTTATCCACGCCGTCCATCACTTCTCCCAAGTCATTTAAAGGTATGCGCACAAAAATGAGTCAGATCCAACGCTCAAGTGGACCCCACCAAATAATTAATATTGGATGGTGTGGTCTTCTTGAGCGTTTGATCTACCTCTTCTTTTTGTTCATATCTTAAAATGATACGAGAAAAGGGATGGACGGCATGGATAAACAGATACATCACGGTGGGCCTACCCACAAAACTGACCAATCGTGGCTAGAGACGGGCGGGAGTAGGACGTAATCCACGTCCAGATCAATAAATGGCGACAAACAACCAGTGCACCTAACGCTATCCTCAGAATTTATACTGTTGCAAGTCAATGTCATATCCCGACGCTCTACATCACCAGTCCATCCTTACGTTGCGCAGCATGGCGATCCATGCGCGGTTCTAGCATGGGTATACCCAAGGCCACATGCGGCTTCAAACGCCTAAACTGACACGCGTCTAAGACGTACGATTTAGACCGGTCATCAATCTGACCGAAAAGTCAGGCTGGCGGAGGACCGAGTTTCCTGTCATCCAAATCTCTGTGGGCTGGGTCACCACGCAGTCTGCGTCCAACAAATGAACGGTCTGTGCTCATAATGATTATTTGGTCATGGGCCGTTCGAAGTATCCCTATCTTCTGTGGATGGACGCTTCCAATATCTTACTACCTATGCATCTGAGATGATCCTATCCGCCACGCAGTCAAAATGATCTCTTCCTCAGCAGAATTGGAGCACCTGCGGCAATGGGTCCCACTTTCCACCGACCCAGTTGGGAACGCGGAAACTTCGAGGCCGGGAAACACCGGAAGCGGATAGCGTACTGAGTAAACTCAGTGGGGTCCACCGTTATTTATTTATTTTATCCACTCCGTTCATCCATATTAACAGTTAATTTTAGGGATTTAGCCCTAAAAGTAATGTATATAAAGATCAAGTGAACCACACCACAGGAAACAGTGTGATTGAACCTCTACCATAGAAAATTTTTTGGAGGCCACGGAAGTTTTGGATCAAGCTGATGTTTGTGGTTTCTCTTCATCCATGTCTTTTTAATCTTATTAACAGGTTGGATGACAGATAAACATTACTGTAAGCCCTAAGAAGGTTTCAATGGTGAATACCATTATTCCACACTGTTTCCGGTGGCATGGTCCACTTGAGCTTTGGATTTACTTTAATTTTGGGAACAACCCTTAATATTAGCAGGAAAAATGGATGGACGGAGGCGTGGGTATACAACATATACACCAAGGTGGGACCAGGTTCACGGCCTCACCGAAATAAGTGTTTCCAGCCCACACCGATTCCACCACGTTCCCATTGGAGGGGCGGCTACCTAATCCATCCAAGTAATGCTAATTGCCACTCCGGCATGAGTGTGACGCATATACGCAGGCACTTACAAATTGCATACGTGGCATCTATCCTAATCGTGAAATCAGAACAAAAGACTACGCTTATTTGATAATCTGACCGTGGCGTTGGACATTCATTGAACGGTTACAAATTAACATATCCAACGGTCCTATTCAACAAACACGTGTCCATCAATCATTGGTTGGCATTTTCAACCGATCTAATATTGTCTCCGTGACTTTACAGCGGTTCCATTGTTCAGTCGGTGTAATTCGAGTTAGCGTAGGCACGTGTACTTTCCAAGTGCCTGCGTATTGAACGTCATACTCCGCCAGAGTATCAAATAATTCCCCAGAGTACAGAGGGGGCAGAGAGGAAGATGCTCTCGCCTAAAACGCGGAAACATGGCCCACTTGTGCAAGATCAATACCTCTCGTCAGAAACCATGTTCTGGAAAAATCAGGCTGATAATAAGATTAGGTGGACCACACATGTGATGAACAGTTAGAAGGAATTTATCAATTGTAGCCCAGCAGCAAATCAGATCCGGCCTTATTTTCCAGAACATAGCATCTACGCAGCGTTGTTGGCGAGATGAACAGCTCCGATATTTCACATCTCTTCCGCATTTCCTGAGTGATGCTGATAGATCGACGGAAATCGAACGAAGACAGCTCGATTTTCCAGCGATTTGGTCAAAATCAGTAGCTAAAAATGTCAATATCCAGAATCGAAAATTCCAAATTTGCCCCTTTCTTCGACTAAATAACCTCATTTTCAGAGATTTCCGCCGCGTATCAAAGCAAAACAAATTCCAAGCACGAGAAAACTATTTCTAGAAAAAAGAAGAAGAAGAAAACAGCAATTTCAGCAGCGAAAAAAGGAAAAGGAAAAATCGTATTTACCTTCTTCATTAGGAAGACGTTGAGCCTCAGATCTAAGCTCTGTAATGCAATGCCACGTGGCTAAAAACAGGAGAAAAAGAGAAGCGAAAGATCTCGTCGGCATTGGGGAGCGTTCTTTCTTCTCGATTTATCGGGGAAAATGCTTTCGGTAGGAGAACACGGTTGTACTAGTATATAAAAGGGAATTATACAAATTGCTACCTCCTCAATATGGTGCTTACATCTCGGTACCTCTCTCAAAAAGGTTTCCAATAAGCTACCCTATTGATTAAGTAATTATCGCTGGAGTAACTAGGTTGGTGGCTCGGGTGGTCCCCTATGATCACGGTGAAATCTGCCGTGAGCATCAGGTCGTCACCTGATGTGCCGTGTCAAAATAAGAGCGGTGGTCTCTCTTTAAACTGTTTCCTTTTCTTTCTTTTTTTTGACACGCACCCCCACACACCGACGCACGCCATGATGGGATTTAACATCTATGGGTTTTGAACCCATGACCACCTTGTATTGAAACTCCTCAGAGTCTACCACTCGGGCAAGGGCTAGAACCCACCTCGACCATACGTAAGGCTGATTTTTGTTACCCTCGAGTAGATCCTGTAAATATATCAAGGTGGGCCTGTAAGCAATCAAGGGTTGTGATATTGTAACTCCTTTGGGCAAATTTTAGGAATAGATGGGCGATGGTCCCCACAAATGATTTTTAAATAGGCCCGCTGTAGTGTATATATGCAATCCACACTGGTTCTTAGATGTGTAATTTTACATTAAGCCTAGGGTGAAAAAGTGATTCAGATTGGCCACATAAAAAATGGTTAGGATACCTTTTGTTTTTATGTGCCCACTGTCATGATCATATAAAATCCATTCCATATCCATTAGGTGCCACACAAAAATTTAGGGATAAGGCTCAAAAATCAAACTATTTATGATTTAGTTGAGCCACACGAGCCTGTTTATCTTTTAAATCACACAGCGAATGCAATGTAAATGGATAATTATTATTTACCTATTTACACCTAATAGCCGCCTTTTGACAATGACACAATGTTGACGGAAAGTTTCTTTGAAAAGTTACTGTACTTGAGCTGAGAGGGTGAAGATTTTTTCCACTAAAATATGTCGAGTTCACTGTTATTTATGATCTTGATCCACACGGTCCATTCGTTTTTTCCTCTCATTTCAGGGCATGAGCCAAAAAATGAGATAGCTCCAAAGCTCAGGTGGACTACACCATAAGAAACATAGGGAAATGAACGCTTACCATTCAATTTTTCTCTGGGGCTATAGAATTTTTAGATCAAGCTTATTATTATTTTTTTGTTTTCCCTCCATCAATGTCTGTGAAGTTATGAATAGGTTGGATGGAAAGTATATTTCCCTGTGAGCCTTAGGCTCATTTAAAATTACAATGACAGGCTTTCAATTCCTCATGTTTTCTATTGTGTGGACCACGTAGTGCTCTCCGTGTTTTCTCTGGCTCTCCGTTAAATTGCAGATACTTAATAGCTTGTGAGAGACGAGACGGGACTTTTTTTATTCTCCATTAAATTACACATGCAAGGCAGGCTAACAAGAATAACTAGATTTCAGCATCAACAATCTACAAAGCAAAATGTTGGGCCATCAAAATTGTCCACATCCTAATCATATCTCATCGGAAAAGTACAAAGCTCCAATGATATATGTACAATCTTTACTATCTATATATGAAATGAAAAGATGGCCGCTGAGCATTATCGACCACAAGATCATGCCTTGCTTTGGTGAACCCAGACTTTGTACAATCTTCACTATCTAGCAAACAAAAAGATGGTCGCTGAAAATTATCATGAGATGAATCACGCCTTGATGGATCAGGAATAGTTGTACAGACTTTACTATCTATGAAACGAAAAGATGGCACTTGAGATTTATTGACCACGAGCTTATACTTTAATGAACTAAGATTTACAGTCTTCACTATCTAGCAAAGAAAAAGATGGCCTCTAAGAATTATCAATAAATGGATCATGCCTTGATGGAACTGGAATAGTTGTACAATCTTCACTATCTATGAAACAAAAAGATGGCCGCTGAGAAATATCAACTATGAGATCATACCTTGATGGACAAAGACTCTTTGTACAATCTTAACTATCTTAAAAATGAAAAGATGGTCGCCGAGAATTCTCGACAGATGGATCACACCTTGATAAACTAAGAATAAATGTACAATCTTCACTATATATCTATGAAATGAAAAGATGGTCATTGAGAATTATTGACCATGGGATTATGCCTTGATGGATCAAAACTCTCTATACAGTCTTCACTGTCTAGCAAACGAATAGATGCCCGCTGAGATTTATGGATATTACGGGATCTTGCCTTGATAGACCAAGACTCTTCAAAATCTTCACTTTCTAGCAGTGAAATGATGTCCACTAAGAAGACTGATGGATCATGCACTAGATTGGATGGCAAAATCTTCACTTTAACTTAGGCTGAGTATCACGGCGCACTAGATTGGATGGCAAAATCCCATGTGTTGTCCTCTTTTCAACAATACTTATACAACGTACTTTATTTACATATAAGGGTATCTAAAAATTGAAATTTTGTCCCCAAAAATAGAAAAGATATACACTAGCTAACATCTTTGTCATTTGTGATGTCACTTAGAAGGAGTGATCTACTACCGTGGAAAGGGTAAATATTAATTTCAATATCATATTTCTCCAGTATTGTCAAAAACTCTAGTATGCAATATTATTGCTCAGTACTATATATTTCGAGACCCCACCCTTATACGGTAATCTCTCTTCTTCTTATACAAACTTCCCATCATAATTACATAGGAGCAGCTGAAGAGACATGATATGCAATTTTGACAAGTTAAAATTGCAGAGTACCTAAATTTAAATAAAAGATGGTTCATTATGCATACAAAAACATTGCATAATAGAAGCTTCTGGGGTATTATGAAGTATATGGATCACTAAAGTGAAATTTGTGGGGGTCACGGTGTGGCGCTGTGCACTTCAACGCTAAAAGGAGCTGTGGTTCTTCATTCTCATTACAAATATATTGGCGGTTCTCATTACACCATGGTTTTCTATTTCAAAGTCTTGGTTTGCGGTTCGCAATTACACACCGGTTTGCTTTTTCAAGGTCCTAAGTCTGACTTGCTATGTCATGTTTTGGAAGTATCTGATACCGGGTCCGTCGTGCCCCCGAAACCGACAGTCCAGCTCTTCAACTTTCCGCCTGCTCGTGGGTGGGTCCACTGTGATGTATATGTTTATCCATGCAGTCCATCCCTCATCTAAGGTTATTTTAAGGTATAATTACAATTATGAGGTAGATCCAACGCTGGAGTGAAACACACCACAGATGACTCTTGCATTTAATGCAACTGGCATTTAGTGGTGTGTGCATTTAATGCAACCTAAGCTTAATATTTGGTGTGTTCAGTCAAGCATTGGATGTGTCTCATTTTTGTACTTACGACTTCAAATGATATGAGAGGAGGGATGGACGGCATGGATAAACAGATACATCACAATGGGCCCACCTACAGAATTGTCTGTTCATATCTAAAGAAGGCGAGGTTGGACACAATCTGCATCCGACTACTCCAACTTTCTTACTACACATTGAACTTGGCAACCGAGCTCACTAAATTTCTGAACTATAAATCCTGCTCACCCTTGAAGGCATGCCAGTTAATCTCCGGTCTCAATTTCATCATGACCATGAATACGGACAATTTTTCTTCGTTGTTCCATAGATAGGATGCTCTGATCATTGGTGATGAGTTGTTGAAGTGAATTTTTTGAAAAAAAAAAAAAAAACTACAAAAAATGGCAGAACAGGAAAATATATTTTGAAACTAGAGACGTCACACTGGCGTTGGCCGGAAAGAGAATGCAGTAGTGACGACGGTGGAATATAGATTTTCTCTCTTTCTTCCCTCAAAAAATCCAATTGAACCTGGGAATTGTGTACATTTGAAACGTGGGAGTGAACTTTCCTTACTCGTGTGGGGCCACTGTAGACTTCGACAACCAGCCACACCGTTCATCCGTTTTCTCTTATGATGTAAGGTTATGGGCTGAAGAATCGGAAGGATCCAATCCTCAAATGGACCACCGTCATCATCTGTGGGCCAATTGGCCTTTCCGATCACGACAAACGTTTTATTGTACACTGATGATGATACGTAAAACCTTTTGAATGACTCGTTTGAACGGTAGACCTTTTCATCAGCTGAATCTCCACGTGAAACTACAGCACCTGGCTGCAATTGCCGTAATTAGGGCGTTTTCGTCCGAAAAATATGCATCCACTGCAGAGGTAAAAAATAAATAAATCGAAAGCCGCCTTATTACCTAATTAAGGGAGCAGACTTAGAGAAATTCTAACGCAATCTGACGATGATGGCATTAATTAAGGGTAATTTTTTACTATCGACAGGACCTTTGACTCACCTTACCTTTTTCAACCGACCCAAAACCTAACATACTAAACTAGGCCTCAGATGTAAGGAAAACCCATTTGTGACGAAATTACCGTAACCTTTTTCACCTGCTTATACCTTAAAACGAGGGGTATTTTCGTCCAAATACCTCTTCCTGTACCCTAAGATACTACTTTAGTAATCAAAGTTTGCGGCCTTTGGAAAAAACAAAACCTTAAAAGATAAGCGTCTACTGTGCTAATTTTTTCATTAATTAATAGAGTAGCTTATAAAAAGGTAGTGTAAACACTGAATTAATGAGGCGATGTTTTGTAAAACTCCCAAAAAGGGAGAAGAAAAAACCATTGGTGTTTGACCGAAATAATGGAAGCAAGGTTTGATAATTCCATGTGCATGTGGGAGCGTACACATCCACGCGCGGGAACTGTGGAAATATGAAATGCATGTGCGAGTGAGATACACTGTTCGGATCTTCTTTTATAAAAGAATGGGCCATTCACAGCACAGGTGGGCCACATCATGTTACAAAGAAAATTTTAACCGTCGGGACACCTTGTAGATTGTGGTCCATATTTCCAACCCTATAAAAAGCTCTGATCCTTGCACACACGTTTTGTTTTTTCACATGTTCTCGCGTGTGGAATTAGTAAGCCTTTGACAAAAAGAAATCGGATTGCGTACTGAGTTACTCAGTAAGCTTTTATGGTACTGAGTAAACTCAGTTGGGCCCACTTTGAATGTATGTGGTATATCCACACCGTCCATCCAATTTTACTGCTAATTTTAGGGGTTGAACCCAAAATTGAAGTAAATCCAAAGCTCAAGTGGACCATTACACAGGAAACAGTGTGGAATAATGATTTCCACCGTTGAAACTTTCCTAGGGTGCAAAGTAACTTTTATTTGTCATCCAACCTGCTCTTAAGATCACAAAGACATGGATGAAGAGAAACCACAAACATCAGTTTGATCCAAAACTTCTTTGGCCTTCAAAAAATTTTCAATTGTAGAGGTTTAATAAAACTGTTTCCTCTGGTGTGGTCCACATGAGATTTTAATTTGCTTCATTTTTGGGATCAAGCACTAAAATTATCTGTTAACATAGATTAATGGAGTGGATAAAATAAATAAATAACAGTGGACCCACACAATTTACTCAGTACGCTAAGGGTACTGAGTTGCTCAGTGCGCAATCCGCTTCCCTAGGGGTGCACATTTAACCGTTGGAACCGTGTAACCGGACCGAAACCGTTGGATCGGTCCGGTTTGGTCCGGTTCTAGGGTGGTAACGGTTTGGTTCCGGTTCCAAGAATGGTAGAACCGTTATGAACGGATTGGTTCCGGTTTTGGGTCGGGTAGAACCAAACCGAACCGTTGATCCGAACCGTTAACCGAACCGTTGATCCGAACTGTCATAGGAACCGTGGATCAGACTTAGTTTAAAACCAAAAAACAAAAAAACAAAAAAAAAAAAAAAAACAAAACCCCTGAGCGCCAAAGCCCTTTTTGAATTTGGAGCGCCCGCTCGTTTTGAGGGAAGCGGATTAACGTGATTGGTAACTTCAGATCTGATAAGCGTCTTGACTAAACTTTGTGGGCCCATTTGTTATTCATGCATTGTATCTACTCCGTCTATCTCTTTTAACACATAATTTTAGGAATTTACGGCAAAAATAGAGTATATCCAAAACTCAAATGGACCACACCACCAGAAAGCAGATTAGTGTGAAGCGAGCATGTACCATTGAAAAATTCTTGGGGATATGAAGTTTCGATCAAGCTGATATTTGTGATTTACCTTCATCCATGTCTTTCTGATCGTATGAACAGGTTGGATGACAAATAAACATCATAGGGGGCCTTAGAAAATTTTCAACGGTTGAAATCAATATTTCCACTTTTTTCCAGTGGTATGGTCCACTTGAGCTTTCTATATAAATAAAATTTGGGTTGAACCCATAAAATGATCTGGAAAAATGAATGGACGGCGTGGATACATGACATGCATTCACGGTGGGCCCAAATGAGTTTACTCAGTACGAATGTACAATAAGCGCCCTATCCCCACCGGCCACCATTTAAGAGCCCGACCCTGCCTCTCTCTCTTTCTCTCTCTCTCTCTCGCCATCCCAGTCCCTCTCTCTCTCATCATCCCAGTCCCAGCGCGGTAGCACCCTCCCTCTCTGTATCTCTCTCTCTCTCTCGTCATCTGTCCCCAGTAGGCGGCCTCCTCCCTCTCAATGTCTCTCTCTCTCGTAGTCTCGGTCCAAGCGCCCTCTCTCTCTCGCGATGGAGTGCTATTAGTGACATTGAGAAGGGCTGACCATTGCATTTCCTTCCATGGCACTTTTTTGAGAATACGATTATTAGTTTTTTTTTTTCTTTTACTGTTGAAATGGGTTTTAGTTTTTATTGGTTTTTTTTTTTTTTTCTCGAAATGGTTTTCTTTTTCTTTTTCTTTTTCTTTTTGTTGAGATGGTTTTTTTTTTTCTTTTTCTTTCTCTGTTGAAATGGGTTTTGATTTTTTTTTTTTTCCTTTTACTGTTGATGATGTCCATTGCATTTTCTTCCATGGCATTTTCATTTTTTTGTTCGTCCCATGCAACGGTTCAGTTCGGTTCGGTTCCATTCTTTTTGACGGTCCTGATTCGATTCGGTTCTAAGTGCTAACGGTCCGGTTCTGGTTCCAAGAATTGTAGAACCGTTAGGAACGGTTTGGTTCCGGTTTCACCCCAGAACCGGACCAAACCGACCCGTGTGCACCCCTACGCTTCCCGACAAAAACGACGGGTTTTCTGTTACGACAATTGTTGCTTCTTATTCACTAGACTCCATTTATCAAACGCGTTCCACCGTTGAAAGGCCATGCCCAGAAATCTTCCAGATTGGAAGATCCTAAACTCCAAAATTCAGTTGAATATTGATTTTTTTTAATTTTCTTTTAGCCGTTTACTTATTACTGCCTCTCCTTTTGTCCGTCACGTGTGGTGTATGCGGGCGCGTGAGACTGATTGTGCAACTCAATTCAAACTTTGACCCCAAGCCTTGAGATATTCAGATGAGTAAAATGCGATTATATTCGGCGGATACATGAGAAAATCGATTGCTTTTCCAAGAAGAATCCTTTAGCGGCGCTTTTAAGCGCTGAAGTCCACTACAAGCGCCGCTGTTTAATTGGCGGCGCTTGCTCGCTAAAAATTCGCCAGTGAACATTTAACGGCGCTGCGTAATTTAAGTGATGAATTTATGTCTGACAAAAAACGCCGCGAAAGAATTAAACCGCCGCTATTCCTAACGCCGATAATTTCCTGTGTCTTCACAAAAAAGCGCCTATTATATATAATTCAATTGAAAAACTTGCATTTTTTTTTTAATATTTGGAATAAAAAAAAGATGCAATACAATTAAAACTGAATATTAAACAAAATTTATATTAATTCACAATAAAAAAAATATAATATTTATTACAAAAAATTAAAAATGGTCTCGAATAAATAAATAAAAACAAATGATCCTCTATATGGTCCACTCGTATCATCAAAAGGCTAAAGTGCTTGTAGGACTAAATTTAGGCACAATTGATTAAAATCCTGCACACATGAAAAAAATTTTAAAAAAAGTCAAAAAGTAGCATTCAACAAATTGATGCATGGAAAATAATCAATCCTTTGATCCTATCCTTTAAAAGTCAAAAACTATCAAGGCAACAAATGTTGTAACTTGAATTCCAATACATCTATTAAAATCCTGAACACAAGAAAAAAAAAAAAAAAAAAAAGTAAAGGGATGCTCAAGCAACATGCTTGCTAATGGCCTCTCTGTCGGATTCCTCCGTAAGTAGAACTACATGAGATTCTTACCCTCAGGGGCCAATGTATCTGGTATAGGAGGGGATTCATTCTTCATAACCTTGAACATGGCAGCGGCCTGCACCAACATAGCAGAGAATTCTAACAATTTTAATTCATAGGAACAAAAAATATAAGATGTGCATAAAAGAAAAACACAAAAACATGAACAAAACAGCAAAGGAACTTAATGCAACATGACAGAATCTGATCATTAAATACATGGTAGGAAGGCAGATTATGAAATAAATGCAATCATTTGAACTTGGAAACATGTTAGAATTGGAGTCAGCTAGAAATAACAATTGTAATTTATCTCCTATGTAGAAATTCACCGAATTACTGCAATGGTTGGGACACAAAGTCAAGATCTTGCTTACAAGCCTCTGAAACATTAGCAAGTATTCCTTCCCAACACAGAGGAAAAACAAAATCAGTGTACATAACCAACTATTTATGGGTTCCTGAACATCAAAAAATTGCTTTTTCCACATTTCAAGAAGTTGGAGAGAGAGAGTAGAACCAAACTAAAAGCATACCATTCTCCACAAAATCACATTTCTTTGAGGTTTTAACAAACAACTCCTATGCAT
This sequence comes from Magnolia changhungtana, assembly GCA_030180095.1. Lineage (NCBI taxonomy): Eukaryota > Viridiplantae > Streptophyta > Magnoliopsida > Magnoliales > Magnoliaceae > Magnolia > Magnolia changhungtana. Next base: position 3,792,528 of record JASAUF010000396.1, on the reverse strand, counting down.
TTTTTTTTTCCAATACTAAGAGAGAGTTAAGACAAAAAAAAAAAAAAAAACACCATGAAAACATAATAAAAAGGCTAGCAAATGAATAAAGAGAGTGTCAATCTTGATATATATGAAGGCTCCCATTTTACCAAGTTATAATCTATTCCTTGTATATATGTCATAGAAAATAACACAAGCTCTCTCTGTCATGAAACATTTTCAAAGAAATGTGCTGATTTAGGAACTCTACACCATTGCCAATGTGATTTTGGGACAATGACTTTGAGACAGTGGGTCACACAATTCAATCCGGTTTTAATTTGAGTTCATGTATGTCTCATGTACATTGTCTGATGAAAGCCCATCCTTGCACCTGATTTCTCCATTAGAAGTAGGTACATGGTCTACACATAAATCAAGTATAAAAAATAAAATAAAATAAAAAAATTAATTAAGCAAAACTAATCATACTATCCTCACGAAGTTGGTAGCTTTCATAAATCAAGTATGAAATGGACCAAATTTTCCAAGGTGGTAGCTTTAAAAAAAAATCTACCAGTAGATTAAGCTGAACCCAATGATGATGATGATGATCTGTTTTAGATCAATCAATGGATTAAGCTAAACACTGGTGATGATGATGAAATGGAAAGCCACAAGTTCTAATGAAGAATTTGTTGGCAAAACAAAAGTAATAATGAATGCAAGAAAAAAGCACACGAGTTTTCTTGTGTGCAAGCTATAAATTCTCTTGGATATGCAACTCACCACATGAAACATTAACTACCCCCAACTTATATATCAGGTACTAACTATGCTAACCAAAAGTCGACCTAAAGAAAACTAATGCTCTACTGGACACGATACAGTGACCTTTTGTTCCAACATACATACCCATTCCTTCATCTACACATGAAAACAAAAGAACATCAACAAAATAGCATCTCACATGCATGCTACTAAGCAGACCACTCACAACAACTTAGTAAAAGCTGTGAACTACCTAGCATAAATTAACTCAAAAAATTTAGCCAAATTTATAGTTTTGCATCAACAAAAAATCCCTATGATGTCTAATAGCTTCAGTCAAGTTACAAGTCATACTCCCTTTCTGTTAAAATGTCTTAAGATAATAATCTTGGAAACTACTTGCACATTAACTTTTAGATAAGAGACCTTCATTGTGAAACTAAATAAACTTCTGAATGAGAAATTGGCATTAGAGAATATCCTTATTTCTCTTTACAGGGTGTGACAGTATGTGTTTGGGGTGTTGCCCCTGCTCTTTGTTGTATTCTTTATTGTTTCTTCTTTCAAAAGAAAAGTTCAGCTTACCCATCAAAAATTTCGATTAAACACTAAAATAAGAAATGCAAGTGAATGAATCCCATCCCCTAGTGAGTGAAGTGCAGATAAAAGTTCAGCATATCCATCAAAATTTTCCATTAAACACTAAAACATGACATTAAAATAAGATGGATATAAAGTGAATGAATCCCATCCCCTAGTGAGTGAAGTGCAGATAAAAGTTCAGCATATCCATCAAAATTTTCCATTAAACACTAAAACATGACATTAAAATAAGATGGATATAAAGTTCAGCTTACCCATCACAAATAACAGATTACAGTAGTAGTTCAAATAAGATATTCATTTCTTGTCATTAAGGATATTTGTTGAGAATAGGATGCACATAAATGAGTTAAAATTATATAACAATTACTTACAAATTACAAAAGGTTGCTTATGCACACTTTCAACTGCTGAGGTCGTTGGTTGCTTGACCTCTGAATTTCATAGCTCCAAGTCATCCAAGTGAAATCCTGAAAAATGAAATCATAGTGAAGCTTCTAGCAAATCTTCAACTGATTTAGAACCCATATGGCTAGGATCTCGCCTGGAAATACTTTTAAGGAGAAAAGATGTCTCAGCATATTCTACGTAGAGGAGTATTTGAATGGTACTATTATTCAGATGAATACTTGGGCACTCCAATGTTTGACAAAAAAGGCCATGCGAAAGCAAAAAGTGGGTAAATTGGGAAAACATAAAACATCAAGTGCACAAAATAACGATTGTTTTTCATTGGAATAGTGTTACATTGGATGACATAATGCCACTGGATGAAGAAACAAAACATCCAATGTATGCAATGGATGCAATTACATTACATGGAAGCAGTTATAGAGAAATCAATGGCCTGATTTTGGCTAACAACTATTGTTTATCCAATGTCCGTGTTTGGTGCGTGTGTTTATTTGTAAAAAGGAAAAAAAAAACAAAAAAACAAAAAAAATAAATAGGGGATAGAAAGGTTAGTAGGGAGACACGATAGGAGTGGCTCGTTATCTTGGGCCATTTATGATTGACGGTGGAGCTATCCGATCCAACAGTCATTGTGACCACTTGGGCCCCACATAGGAAATCCATTGGCTGATCTGATAAATGTATCAGAGGCTAATGCAACAGGGGATTTATTGGTTAACTTAGCAGAAGAATCAATGGCTAACCTGACCAAGGAACCAAACCTCGTAGTGCATGTAGCAGGAAGCAATATAAGAGTTGTAAACAATGAGAACTGGATAAGTGTGGAAGATGTTAGGATCCCAATTAGCCATGGAGGTCCTGTTCTAGTTCCTGGCTTGACCCCTACTCCTGCTCCAAAGTCATCAACTGAGGAAGCATTTTTTAAAGAAGTCACAAATGGCATGGTCACCGAACCTTCTATTGCAACTGATGAAGCTACCAACCGTGAAATATGAATACCCGAGGTAACCATCTGAAGAGGCAAAGTTTTTCATTTTTGAGTTCATTTCCTTAACAAGCGATTGACTTCCCATGGCGCTCCCTTTAGCACAACTGAGCTAGATATGGCAGAGCTTTGTGTTTGTGTGTGTGTTTGTTTCTTTCAATCTTTCCTACCATTGATAAAACAGATACATCTCTAGTCATTGTCGGAACTATAGTTTTCATCAATATCTACAATGTGCAGATGATAATGGCCAGGGTGTTTCATGTTGTAATGCAACATGTGAATACAATAGTTGTCTTGGATCCTGCATCTTTGTTGAAATGAAATGTCGGGTTATCATAGATTATCTAAGTACATTTTTTAACAGACTATAAAGCTCAGCTATCTTTTTTTCTCAACAAGATTGAAATTGATGTGGGCATTATAAATTGGAGAATTGACACCATTTCATAACATATATAACTGTACAACCTATATAGTCCATATGGTTGTATAAAATTGCCTACAATACTGTTATTTTAGTAATTTTTAAGGCTATTGCAAACTACCTGAATGGTTTAAGTTGCACCAATTTTAACCCAACCTATTGTTGGAAGGCTGCTACCACCAAGCTGGTTATGGGGTTGGTGTGCTAATGTCAGCCTTAGGAAAAATACTATATTAATAATCTAAAAGGACTAACAAGCTAAATTTGGAATGGCCATCCTAAATCTAATGGAATGGGCGATTGAGAGAAAGGGAAAAAAAAAAACGTGGCTAATATTGGTAACCTAACATTGTTGATGGGGCCTATATCTGGTGGGGTGTCCAGCCTCATTTTTAGGATGCCACACATATAAAGGCCTTGCATTGCCAGCCAGATCTCGCATGAAGTGCCACAATTGGACAGATTTTGAAATCTAATTTTATTTGCTAAATCTTAGCAGCTTAGAACACCAACAATTTTCTTTCTTTGATTACAAAAAGACCCGGATTGCCATCTACATTCATCAAGTTATCATAGGCATGTCTCTGTAGCACTACACACATACAATGCACTTGAAACACATGTTGGCCCCACTTGGCGGCTACAATGTACATCAAATTCAATCAAACATGGCTCTTGCTTGGTTAGTGAACAAGGATTAACAACAACAGTCTCTCGACCAAAGACATACTTACTACCAACTAAATATGTCTAAAAAATATAGAAGAAGAGAATTATGAATTGAAGAGAATCACAACCAACCATTCCACAAGATTAAAATCTTCACAGGCATTTTATCAAACACCTGTCGAGCAAGATCGATGGGCCCCCTGATTAGATCCCATTAGATCCAGGACCTAATGGGATATCCAATCAAACATAATCACCTAAATAACATCACCACATTAAGGCCTTCAACGACAATGCAGAGTCCCAAGCATGCGCATGCTAGGCCTCACCTGATGGAAGTCCACGATCTATTATACAGTGTTGATTGACACCTGTGGGAGCATCCACGCCATTTCATGAACGTGAAACCTTAATGCTCTTGCATATAGAGAGAGAGAGAGAGAGAGAGAGAGAGAGAACGACATCTAGGCAGGCGAGAGGGAGAGGTAGCGGTGTCTGCACGGGTGATAAGAGAGGCTGGGTCGTGGACACGGAGGAGATTGATGGAAAAATCGATGGCAATCCATGCTACCAAACAAGGAAGATGGAGAGCGAGAGGGGGAAACGAGAGAGAGAAATTGGGGCGAGAGAAAGAGAGAGTCTTAGACACCAGAGAGATGGGGGGTGGGGAGAGAAGGAGAGAGAAAGAATTACCGGAAATAAGGTTAGGGTTTTTAATGGTATATATATGGATTTTTTTACCAGCATCCTGTTTTAGTCGCGTTTTATTTTTATTTGTATACAAAAACATCCGTGGGCTCACTTTTAAATAACGCCGGTGCATGATGCACCAAAGTGCCGGTTTTACACATTTTTGTTGTAGTGATGGCCAAGATGGATTAGAAAAGGCTCAATTGATGACAGAAGTGATCCAGACCATCGGACCTTAAATCAGGCATATCTCGTAATACATACAGGATGAACCAAGAAAAATCACATCCAACATTGACTCGGAGCCCAATCCCAGACTCATCTTAACATTTGGACACAACAATGGGGGCCCACCTACTATTCCCTTCTGTGTGGCGTCCCGAGGGAAGAGAGTGTGGTACAATAACAGGTTCGTAGTCCGCATGGCGACTAATAAGAGCTAATGTGAATAGTGTTTGGCTCATCGAGGTAAATCAAGCAACTTCTGGTTTGCATTGCCATCCTGCTCAAGGTCCCTCATAGTTAAAACTCCAAAAAATCAAATTTTCTAAAAATCCAAAACATCATACATTTCAAAATTCTACAAAAAAATCCAAACATTTACAAAATTTTTAAAAAAAAAAAAAAAAAAAAAAAAACTTATAAATGCCTTTCAAAAATCTTGACCAATAAAGTGCTAAGTGTTGTGAGATGTCTTAAATCTGAGTCCTTTCGAAACTGGGATACGAAAGGGTCCTTTCGCAACTGGGATGTGAAAGGGAAGTTTCCTAAACTATAAATAGGGGTCCCTAGGACTATTCTAATAGTGAAAATTTCTAAGGCTTCCTAAAGGTATTCTAAAGGGTTCTGGGTTATCAAAGGGTGAGATTCGAGGTTGTTCGAATTGGGTAAGTCCTCTCTCTTTGTAATTTCTATTTTCATAGTGAAGATCTGTCGCTTTATGCCATGGTTTTTTCCTGCAAGGGTTTTCCACATTAAATCTGTGTTCTCTTGTGTGTGCTTGGTATCATTGGATTGCTATCCTAGATCTAGATCTGTGTGATTCCGCAGGGTAAAATCCCTAACAAGTGGTATCAGAGCGAATTGTTGGGGCACAGATCTGAATCTGAGAGATTAATAATAATGGCGAGCACCAGGTATGAGATTGAGAAGTACTCAGGGAAAAATAATTTTGAGTTATAGAAGATCAAGATGATGAGTTCCTTAATCAAGCAAGGTGAAGATAGTGCTCTTGAGGAGTGGAAGTCTACTATGACTGATAATGATTGGAATACTCTTGATAAGAAGGCTTTATCATCGATCCGTTTATGTCTCACAGATGAGGTTCTCTATAACGTCATGAGGGAGAAAACTGCGTCTAAGTTATGGGTGAAGTTAGAGGATGTTTATACGAAAAAATCCTTAGAAAATCACCTACACTTGAAGCGGCAGTGGTATAACTTCAAGATGGCAGAGGGTAGAGATCTGGAGGCTCACATCAGCAACTTTAATAAATTAATCTGCAAATTGCTGGATATGGAGGAAGTGATGAAAGATGAAGAACAAGCATGTATGTTGTTGAATTCTCTTCCAGCGTCTTATGAGTTATTTAAGGACACAATGTGCTCAAAGAATAAAACCCTAAGTATCGACACCGTTATCTCGGCCCTTCAAGGAAAGGCTATGAGACAGCTAAACAGCGACATGGGGATATCTTCTGATGCACTATTTACAGTGGGTAGGAATTTTGAACAAGGTACAAGTTCTAGATCCAAATTCAAGGGCAATAACAAAGAAAAGGTAGAGTACTGGAATTGTGGGAAGGAACGACATGTGAAGAATGATTATGAAAATTCTAAATCGAAGAGAGAAGATTTTGAGGCTTCGTACAGGGAGGTCAATGTTGTCATGTCAGATGGATCGAGTAGATGTGATGGTGATGTTTTATCTGTGTCTACTATCAGGCGGTTATACGATCATCATAAGGACAAGTGAATACTAGATACAGGGGCATCTTTTCACATGACTCCTCATTGGAGTTGGTTCGCCAGCTACAGGAAGTGCGATGGTAGACAGGTATTTATGGGCAATGGCTTTGCTTGTAATGTTGTGGTTGTTGGTACGGTGCGCATTGGGATGTTTGATGGGGTGAAGCGTACCCTGACTTATGTCAGGCACGTTCCTGATTTGAAGCAGAATCTGATTTCTCTTGTTGTAGTTGAGGCAAAAGGATGCAAGTACACAGGTATTGATAGTGCTCTTAAGGTATCTAAGGGGGCACAGGTAATCATGAAAGCGCAACGACTCGGTAACTTATACAGGTTGATCGGGAGCACTTCAAAAGGTGAAACTGCAGTGGATGCGATGGATTCCACCTCTATATGTGTGTGGTATGATGGGCATGGCCACACGAGCGGGCAGGGCAGGAAGGCTAAGACGTGCGGACAGGGATACAGAGCAGGTGAGCAGCCACTTGTGAGAAGAACCATACGGCATGATCGCAGGATATCGGTGAGGTACATGGATGACTCGAATATTACAGGCGATTCGTCTTCTATTCAGATGGCTGTAGGTGAGCTGGTGTTGAGAAGTGAAAGGTGACAATGGGCGATGTGATGGATTTGTTGTACCAGACCGACATATGGGAGCAGGTGGAGCTTCCAGTGGGCCGAAAAGCAGTTGGATGCAGGTGGATCTTCAAGAGGATACAACATAGATATAAGGCGAGGTTGGTAGTGAAGGATTATGCTCAAAGAGAATGGATCGATTTCTCAGAGATATTCGCACCGACGGTATAGCAGGTATTTATTAGATCCATGATTGGTGATGGTTGACCAATGTGATCTTGAGCTGTAAGGATGAATGTGGAGTCTGCACTTCTGTAAGGGAAAGTGAAGAGCAAATCTACATGAAGCAATCAGAGCGGTTTGAAGTTAAAGAGGTTGAGAAAAGACTTTGCAGGAGGTTGTGGTTCGACCTGTCGCCTAGACAGTAGTTTGATTCCTTCATGGTGAGTCAAGAATTGATAACATGTAGATCGCCAATTATGACATGTCTGAAATCAATGTACTGAAGACTCGGTTAAGTGGGACATTCATGATGAAGGATTGGGGGGCTGCAAAGATGGTTCTCGGCATTGAGACTGAAGGAGGAGTAGGCTTTGGTAATCACAGGAGGAATACCTTGTCTGTAGGTATTGATCAAGGATGTGATGGGCTAGGTAAAGCCGAAGAGCGTTCCCTACGCGTCTCTCCTCAAGTTTTCCTTAGGACATGTCCTAAAACAGATAAGGAAAAGCAGGATATCTCATGAGCCTTATTCGAATGCGGTTGGCAGTATATGCCATGGTCTGAATTAGACCGGTTATTTCACAGTCTATCAGTGTTGTGAGCAAGTACCCCAGCAAGCAATATTGGATAGCGGTGAGATAGTAAGAAGACTACGTCTTTCCTTTTGAGAAGACAGGAGTAAAGATAGTTGGGCACGTGGATTCTGATCCGACGGACAAGCTCTCCTAGATCGTTCCTGTAGAGAAGTTCAAGGTCTGTAAAACTTCTCTGAGCATGGCGATGGTGTAAAAGGAAGATGGAGTGTGCAAGAGAAGTTATGATGTGATGCAGAAATAAGAGAAGAGGTCAAGAAGCTACATGGTTGAAGATTGAAGACATGGTGGAGATTGTTGTGAGATGTCTTAAGTCTGAGTCCTTTTGTAATTGGGATGCGAAAGGGTCCTTTCGCAACTGGGATACGAAAGGGAAGTTTCCTAAACTATAAATAGGGGTCCCTTGGACTATTCTAATAGTGAAAATTTCTAAGGCTTCCTAAAGGTATTCTAAAGGGTTCTAGGGTTATCAAAGGGTGTAGCAAGGGTGAGATTCGAGGTTGTTCGAATCGTGTAAGTCCTCTCTCTTTGTAATTTCTATTTTCATAGTGAAGATCTGCTTTGTGCCGTGGTTTTTTTCCGCAAGGATTTTCCACGTTAAATATGTGTTCTCTTGTGTGTGCTTGGTATCATTGGATTGCTATCCTAGATCTAGATCTGTGTAATTCCGCAGGGCAAAATCCCTAACACTAAGTCTGTCTATTGAAGCACTTGAGCATCAAATTAACTCGTGTGATTTCAACCTAAAGTTAGACTTTGAAATCAAGGGTTTAGACAAAGCCGATGATCTGGAAGATGTTGAGTCGACTCTCGAACTAGAGGATATCCTTAGAAAGTTCAAACCAAAAGCTAGTATCATCCTGAAAAATTTTGAAATTGTAAATTTATGATCTCCTGAAACCATTAGGAAAGTACACATTGAGAATCCTTATCCTCGAAAAATAAAGAATGATTGAATTCTTCAAGCCATGGCTTCCCAATCTTGTATCCTATGAAGACAAGTCCGGATTTAATCGAAAAGTTATCAACCAAGACTGAAATCAAGCCTGTCAAGTAGTCGCTACCAACACCATGCCTACATTCTATGCTAGAGTGTGCGGCCTGTACATGAATGAATACATAATGGCAGGAGACATCCTACGGCTCGATTATTATAGCTAACGATGGAAACAAATTGCAGTCAACCTGTCAGAAAGTATTGCAAGTGTCAAGAGCACGTATACCGGATCCATGCGTGTGCTTCCAAACTCTACAACCTGACAACACCTTAGCCATTCTCTACGCAGGGTATCAATATTAGCAAAAAAATTTTAGCTCGATGGCATATAACAGCCAAGAGGATAGAGGCTGAAATAGCGGTGAAGACCACTTGAGTAGAGGTTGAAATATGTCAATATGTCCTAGAAGGGGGTGAATAGGACTTTTTAAAGATTTATGAGTTATATTAAAAATTGTATTACTCTAATCCTAACAGGCATGCAATGTTTAGGATTACCCAATGTAACTCTACTAGTTTCTAAGCTTAGTAGAGGATCCAATCACAGAACTATTTAAATGATAAGCATGAAGCAGTTATAGTCTATGAGTGTGAGTAGATATGAATGCAGTTAGCATAATCATACAAATGAGCAAGCACAAAAATCAATCACAGACATAGTTATTTTTATAGTGGTTCGACTACTTGTCTACTTCCACTCCCGGCCGTCGCACTCAACCCTTAAATGTACCGGATTTCACTAAAGAGGTTTCTCAGGGTTCACCTCAAACCTAAGGTTTTAAATCAGGTTCACCTTCAACCTTTACAGAGGTTTTATGCGGTTCACCTCTAACCAAGAGTTTTACTGGTTCACTTCTAACCAGATGTTTATGCTCTCCATAGAGCAAGGGTCCACACAACGCACCCAGATTTTAGACCACGCAGGTCAATGACCTACACAAGGACCTAACAGTTTATGCACTACACAAGAGCAAGAGTCCACCCTGTGCACCCACTACGTACACTCCCGCCGGAGGCCTCCTTGAGGACTTCAAAGGGTGAGAACTACTTAGGACCAAGACCTAGAATGGAATGATCACAAAGCGTCCTCCTGACTCTAGATACTTACGCATAAGTTGATGAGTCCCGTTAAGCACAACGCCAAAGATCTTCTTCGTTGTTGACGAAGAGTCTTCACTTTCCCTTAATCTACAACACAAGATAATATACCAATGCCTTCGTTTGGGTTAAGGGTGAGATGGAATCCTACTCTCTAAAGATTTTCCTATAAGGAAGATAGAGTGGTTCCTCTCTTATACATTCAAGGCATCCCAACATAATGATTTGCCAATAAGATAAGAGTCGAGGATCTTGAATGCGAAGTTCAATCCACAATCCACTTTATTTGATGTCAATGGTAAGGGTGGATTGAGATGAATCCCTATTTAGGTATAAGATGCAAGTTAAAACACACAAAAGCTCTCTCTTTTCTCTCTTACAACAAAGAACAAGTCCTCTATATATAGGCAAGAAGTTCCAATGGATATAAAACTCACATTTATGATAGAGTTCGATATCATCGAAAGGTGATATCATCGAGCGATACTCTCACATCGATGGTCTATGACTCCTGACTATGTCATCGCTTTTGAAACTCCTTGAATAGGTCGATGAATCGAAACAGTTGTCGATGTCATCGGATTGTGAACTCCGATTCCATCGATGACTGGGTCGATCCTCGACACATGAAAAATGAGAGAGACTTAATTTTGAAAATATTTCAGGTTTTCAGGAATGATCGGAGGAATCGTCGAGGTCATCGGAATTTGAATGTCGATAATATCGAGATCTAAACCGAGGCATCACTAATTCCAGCAGATTTATCTTTAAACTTGCTGGGCAGATTATGGCTTAGTTCGATGCAATCGATCAGGTGTCGATATCATCGATATTTGAATATCGATTAAAACGAAGGGCCTCCGATCATAGTTAAAAACACTCAAATAAATCAGAAGAAATGCTGCTTCACCATCGATATCGTCGATGGACCTCCGATCATATCGATATTTGATTTCAGATCATATCGGACGGTCATTGATATATCGATGAATTTTGAGATTTTCATTAAAAAACAGGGGCGCCGAAAATCTGCCTATCGATCTTATCGAGCCACACTCAATGGTCTTGAGACTTGAATATCGATGATATCGATATGTGTATCGATACATCGATAATTTGTCCAGTTATGTTGTGAAGTTGTTGGACATAATTAGTGCTTTTATCGATGATATCGATAGGTGTATCGATACATCGATAAATCCGTCCAGATGAATATTTAGTTGCTGGACATTTTTGGTCCTCTTATTGATAATATCGTTAAGGTATCGAGGACATCGACAGTGCAAGTTGATCATATCGAGGGTGCTTCGATAAAATCGACAAGGCGAGAAAAACTTAGAGATTTTCCTATTTTGTAAAAAAGTTTTCTCACTTTAAAAATCCTAAGATGTCTATCTTATTTAAAGGGTTTTAATCACCTGGTGTTTTGGGACATGAGATGTGAGGCTATGATTTACCTATTGTGAGCTTCTACACATCCGGTTGAGGCAGACGCTTGAAATAATCTTCCTATCGAGCTCTGTAGACAGTCTGACCCACCATTCACGTAACTTGACAAACCAGGGCATAGGTATGTGCACTTTCAGAGGCAATATCTTGATCTCACATGCTAATGCTTTCGAAGAACGACATGCCATTGACATCAACAATGGGACGCCAAAGATGAGCAAATCCCTCGAAAAACTTGAACTCAGAAGATATTGTACCACTTTCATATGTACCTTGGGCAAATCAGACATCCTTATATACAATTACAGGTGAAATTCTTTAGAGGCTAACTGGTGAGATGAAAGTTTTTTGTTTTTTTTTTTTTTTAACACACGCACACACAACCCACACACTCACACCTTAGTGGGATTTCACCAGCTATGGATACTTGAACCCTTGACCGAGTGTTGAAACTCCTAAGAGTCTACCACCGGAGTGTCGCACAACACGCTAACAACGCAGTGAGCCGAGATCCAATCTTAAGCCTCACCCACAAACAATAAACAAGAAGAAATATAAACTAGAAACAGATCAAAGCAATCCAAACAAACACAAGACAAGATATACGTGGAAAAACCCTAACAAGGGTAAAAAAAACCACAGATGCAATCTTCCACTATGAAGAAAAAACAGATATTATAAAGCAATATACTAACATCTCCATTGGAAATATAGAGAAAAACCCTTTGCCCACACCTTAAAATAATTTCCTAATGCTTTCCAATCCCCTAGAAAAGCCCTAGGGATACCTATATATAGTTTAGGTAACTTTCCTTTCGCACCCTTACGAAAGGCGACAGAGAAATCCGCAGTCCGCATCAGATTCGGAAACGAATCTGCATAACCACGACTGGTCAAGCAGACTGCATGACCGATCGAGCGGACCCCACGACCGGTCAAGGCTCAAGCACCTCAGAACCAAAAACCTTACGCTCGCTGGACTTTGAGTCGTGCCAGTCTACGACTGGTCATGACCGGTCGAGTGGGCTCCACGACCGGTCGTGTCGTGCGTAGCCCCAGATGTGGCTCCACTTCTTAACACGGAGCAGAAATAAGGATCCAGGTGAGATTAAAGTTATCATACAAGTTCAAGTCAAAAATCTAATCAACGTGGGTGTTGATGGAAAATGAAGCCAAGCAAGAAAAAGTTAGGCCACTACTGCATATATATATATATATATATATATATATATGTGTGTGTGTGTGTGTGTGTGTGTGTGTGTGTGTGTGTGTGTGTGTGTGTGTGTATATATATATATATATATATATATATAGAGAGAGAGAGAGAGAGAGAGAGAGAGAGAGAGAGAGAGAGAGACTTAAAAGGACAAGTTCAAAGCTCACATGAAATGACCCGACGATCAGGACAATTCTTCTGAGAGGCACCTTTTGACTCACACCTATCTCAAAATAGTAAAATTACATCAATCCATCCTTGCACCTACTCCACATATGAGTCCCTTTTGAAATCACTATCTTCTTTAAAATATTCTAAAATCCAAAATCCAAATTGAGTTTCCCTTCCACAATTCTAATTTGACTCTCAAGGAGGACATTTATAATCGTGCATAAAAATATCCAAAATACCACATTCGGTCGAAGTCAATCTTCAAGTTAGGTTTCGGATCAAGTCTCGTTGTCAAATATGAAAAATGTAGATAGGTAAGTGTCTGTGCTCTTAATTGTCTATTCATAAGCCAGTAAAAAAAAATAAAAGATAAAAAGTTTTGTGCTCTCATCAAAGAGACTTTTGGGGGCGTGATATTGTTGCTTAGACCTATCCATAAACAATGAGGGAACCAGCCTGATTTCTCTGGTGAAACAGATATATGCGTGTCCATTTGTTTCTTTATCATGGCCCACCTGAAGAGGGAAATAGCCAGAACATGAACTTTTAAAAAGTGGGACCCACCCGATGGAAAGCTCAGATCTCACACATTGTGATTAGAGGAGTCAACAAACCTCTGCATCTGATCTTATTTAAGAGGTTTTCCAATTTCTAACTGAAGTCAGTTATGGAACATGCTCAAATCTTATTCAAATTAGAAATCAAATCAAATCTACACAGTTCAAGTATGAAATTAAGAGTAATGAATTAGAACGTATTCCACAAGTGGCATTTTTCCTTTACATTCTATGAACAAAAAACAATAAATGAAACCAACATCTTACATTCATTAAAAAAGGTACTAATCCTCCTACTTGGAAACACGGGCACCCCAAAAGAAAAAAAAAAAAACCTACAGCAATTAAACATCCATTCATAAAAGTAAAAAGTAGATAACGTAATAAAGATTTCCTCAAATTCACCAATGACATTCAAGATGAATTTTAAATATAATGTTAAAAGACTCACTTGATTTTTGGGTTGCTTGGATTAGTTTTACAATGAATTGGCTGATTCATCCCGTCATGAAAACTCCTACTGAGTTAATCCCTGATGAAAAAAAAAAAAAAAACTAAAATCAATTAATCAACATTAGTCTTTGTTATTGGTATTGTCAGAAGATGTCTTAAATCTTTTGTCCGTGTTGCTCGACCAGTCGAGGGACTAGCTCGATTAGTCAAAGGTCCCTTCGACTGGTCAAAGCCTGTTCAACTCGAAGTCCAGCGATAATGTATTTGAGACTTCCGGGATGCTCGATCAATTAAGGGATAGGCTCTATTAGTCGAAGGTTACACAGACTGCGTAAATTTGAAGTGGTTTCCAGATTGTTCCAAGGTCGGTGCGAAAATGTGGTTTCCTAAACTATAAATAGGAGTCCCTAGGGTCATTCTAAAGTATTTTAAGGCTTATTAAAGGAATTCCATAGTTTCTAAAAGGGTTTTAGGATTATCAAAGGGTGTAGCAAGGGTAAAATTAGAGGTTATACGAATCGGGTAAGTCCTCTCTCTTTGTAATTTCTATTTTCATAGTGAAGATTTGTCGCTTCGTGCTGTGGTTTTTCCCACAAGGGTTTTCCACGTTAAATCTTTCTGTTCTCTTATAATTGCTTGGTGCTCTTGGATTGCTATCCTAAATCCATATCTGTGTGATTCCACAGACCAAATCCCAACAGTTAGTTGATTGCATTTTCTTTGATTTTATTAGTGATATTTCTAAATTTTACTTTTAAAGCAATTTCATATCAATTAATATGCTTTATTAGATTCTAATCCTTTTTTATTTCAAAATTAATCTTTTACACCTTTCCAAATCATAGTTCGTTTCGTTATTCATAAGCCCAAATAAATTGTTTTATTCACAACATTTGAAGCTACACGATACGAAGCTACTAACATGTAATTGTAAATCATCCTTTTCCTTTTATTTTGAGTGTGTTGTGTATGTATAGATGATGAGTGATGCAGTACAAGGTCTGTCACGTAAAAGACAATTTATTTGACACTTGTTGGTAGTGATGAACATAATAAGTATTAAAATGAATAATTTTACTTTCATATAGTTGAAAGTTTATCATAATATGATTTGAATACATTGATATTATTGGATCTGTTATTTGTAATTATAACTCTCTGTTTTTTTTAAAAAAAAAAAGTTTTAACTGAAAATATGATAGACCCGGTCAAATTTTGGGAGACTCAGCCGAATAACCGGGTCGACTCATCCTAGTCTCGTCTAATTGGTCCACCGGGCCTTGTCTGAGTTCCTGGTTTTCAAAGGTTTAGGCTGCTTGTTGTTTCACATTATTATTATTATTATTATTATTATTATTATTATTATTATTATTATTATTTTGGATGAAAGTAAAACAAGAAAAATCAAACATGAAATTGAAATAAGTGCTGATTTTGTCATATTTTCTCTCTCGAAATCTATTAATAGCCAAGCAGGGCCGACGTGTGGGACCCACCAAGATTTAAAATAATCTTGTGAAAATTCAGCACACGCTGTTTGTCAAGTAATCCAGTAGGTGTGAACTTTGGACCACTTCCCAGCCGAGTATGCGTTCAAACAACAGACACTATATATATATATATATATATATATATATATATATATATATATATATATATATACACACACCTACCTCATTGGAAGTTTCCATGAGGTTGAGCTATGTGGGCCCTACCGTGATGTGTGCTGAACATCTACCCCATCAGTCAAATGCACCATTTCATGGTGGGACACGGGCTTAAAAATAAAGTCAATCTAAAACTTAGGTGAGCCACACCAATACAACAGTTGAGAAGGGTTCTCCTCCCATTAAAACATCCATAGTCATTTTTTGAGCCCACCGAGACGTTGTTCATAAATTCAGCCCATCCATTGTGTCTCACTTGGATGAGGGGTTAGACCAAGTTTCAGCCGCATCCAAAACTCAGGTAGCCCCAACCAAATACTTTTATATGTTTTAGGTATCTCATCATATGGTTTTAAATGGTATAGCCCACCAGAGTTCCGTATGTGGCCGATTTTTGGGATATCCCGTAACCTAAAGGGACCCATCAAATGCATGGTGTTGATGTTTTAGACACATTATGGTTGGGCCCACACAGCTCAACGTCATGGTTCCCACCGTGAAGATGATCATATGCAGAAATCTGGTCCGTCTGCTCATCAGGCAGGCCACCTATGTAAGCGGGATGTGCACCGTTGGCAAACTTTACGAGCCGTCCGTTTTTTTCATCTAGGCGTGGCCTACCTAAGGAGCGGGTCAGCTTGATTTGTAGGTATATTGGTCTCAGTGACGGATCCCACCTCATGCACTGCTCAGATGTCCCACAAACTCTCTAAGTCGGCACGTGTGCTGCTTGTAACTATGCGCGTGGCGAGGATCTATACGTGTGGCTGGTGTGTGTAGCAAATCTCATGATCCAATATCGTACCTTGTACGACCCATTTAGGCCCATTTGCGAGGCGAAACCCACCTTATTTTACCTCGCGAGAATAAGACCCAGCTGTACGGACGCCTTCCCAGAGGACGAAAATGCCCCCGCTTTTTCTTTCAAGCGGGAAGACGAGCGCTGACACTTCTCGAACTTTGAGTTGTACGAACGGTTCAAAAGAAATCAACGTTACATACGCCCCACAGTTATGTATTTATTATATCTACAACGTTTATCCATATTTCGATATCATTTCGGACCATTATCTATAAAAAAATCATATCCAAAGATCAACTGGACCACACCATAGAGAATAGCAGAAAATTAATTTTCACCGTTAAAATTTTTGTAGGGCCCACCATAACATTTATTTTCCATCCAATCTATTCATAAGGTCACAAAGACCAGGATGAAGAGGAAACACAAGTTTCATAATGATCCAAAACTTCTGTGACCCCTAAAAGAGTTTCAATGGTAGACGTTCAATCCTCCACAGCCTTTAACAGTGTGGTCCACTTGATAGCTAGATCTGTCTTATTTTTCGTTTGAAGCCTTAATACGAGTTTGCCAAAAATATGGACAGTTTAGATATAACACATACCTCATAATGAGACCCACAAAAAGCGGTGAGATTACAACAGCAAAAAATTTTAAAATAATAATAATAATAATAATAAATATCCAAAAGTCTATCGAAATTAGAGGTGTGCAAGATGGACCCGATCCAGCGGATCTGACCCGATCCGCCCCGATTCAAATGAATCGATGGATCGGGTAGGATCGGATAGAACAAGCGAATCCGAAGCGTTATTCGGATCCGGACGTGATTAAATCGGCCGAAAAATCGATCCGTTTGGATCCGACCTGGACCAATCCGATTCGATCCGGTGTGATTTAAAGGTGAAAATCAATGCTTCTACTTTTTCCTATGGTATGGTCCACTTGAGCTTTGGATATGCATCAATTTTGACTTCAACGACTAAAATGATCTGAAAAATTAAATGGACGGCATGGATAAACCACATGCATTCACGGTGGCTCACCAGAGTTTACTCATATACGTGCCTGTAAACCAAGCAACACTTGCGTTCACAATACGTCTGTGAGACAGAGTGACAGGTTGAGTAGCGAGACTTGCTGCTGAATAGTAGAGTTACGTCAACAAATTCCATAGGCCCCATCATAATGTATGTTTTATATCCACACCTTCCATTCATGTGGAGAGATCATCTTAGGGCAATACCCAAGGAACGGGTTAAATCCAAAGCTCCAGTGGACCTCAGAACAGAAAAAAGTGGGACAGTGACGCCCACCATTGAAAATATTTAAAGGCCACAGAAGTTTTACATCAGGCTTATATTTGTGTTTTTTCTTATTTCATGTCTTTTTCAACTTTTGAGCAGGTTGGATTTCAAATAAACATTATGGTGGGCCTTAGAATAGTTTCAACGGTGGGAATCACTTTCCCAGTTGTTTTCTTTAGTGTGGTCCACTACAAACTTTTATTCACCTCGTTCTTTGATTCATTCTCTAAAATGATATCTACAAATGGATGAACGGTGTGGATTATAACACATTTATCATAATGGAGCCCATGGAACTTGGTGATGCACGCCAATTCAACCCGTCACCGACTCACTGTCTGCATATCAGTGTATAGCTGTAACCCATAGGCATTTCTTGCCCAGCACGTTAAGACGTGTTGTGCAGAGAGGAGTAGAGGCAAGCCTCGAGCTTCGAATTGTACGAACGGTAGGAACGGCTCAAATGAAATCAAAGTTACATGGACCCCACAGTTATGTATTTATTATATCCACAACGTTTATCCATATTTGGAGATCATTTTGGAGCATTATAAAAAAAAAAAAAAAAAAAATCATATCCAACGATCAACTGACCACATCACAAAGAGCAGCGAGAATAATGATTTTCACCGTTAAAAAATTCTTAGGGCCCACCATAACGTTTATTTTCCATCTAATATGTTATTAAGATTAAAAATATATAGATGAAGAGGAAAAACAAATTTCATATTACTCCGAAACTTCCATGATCTCTAAAAGGATTTCAACGGTAAATGTTCAATCCCCCACTGTTTTTTGTAGTGTGGGCCAGCTGATCTTTATATCTATCTTATTTTTTGGCTCAAGCCTTAAGACGAACTTTACAAATGGATGGACGGTTTAGATATAACACATACATCATAGTTTGACCACAAATCTAATCCTAATCGAATCATATATAACCAGATCCGACTCGATTTTTCTGCCCGAGTCGAAATCGGTTCGGGTGAGGACATTTGTACAGCGGTTCTGTTTGATTCAGGTGTCCCAAACTCGAACCCCGGATCTGATCGGATTCGGGTTAACTCATTTAGATTTCGGGTAGGATCGGGTGGGACCCAATCCGATCCGACTCGGTCCGATGCCCAGCTCTAATCGAAATGTACTTCGATATATCGAATGTCTTTCTATTAATCGAAAATGGTCCAGAACTGTCCGGTGAGTTTTCCTCAAACATCCTATAACCATTCGATTAATCGAAAAAGATATTTTACCTTTAGCTACGGATTATAACCGTAGTTATAACTGTAGTCTTTGCCAGTCTACGAAATTTTTTATTATTTATTTATTTTTTATTTTTTACATGGAGAAATTTATTCTACCAATAATTTTCTTTAATACATATTTATATAAATATGTATATATAAGCATATAAATTTCTTTTTCCCTCTTTTTTATTCATTTATTTCTTTATTCATTTAACAAGAATATCTTCTAAACCAAAATTAGTTACTTGACGTACCATATATGATTTTGGGGTAGGAGAAGCTACTTTAGCCAACTAACCTTGTTATTTTCCAAGATTCCATCAGTTCGATGGTCGAAAATCCGTTTCATTCACTTCGCGGACAATTTCAATAAGTTTGCAGTCAATTTCATTCATTTCATGGTCCAATCGCTGCACTTCACAGTCATTTCCATGCATATCACGGTCATTCCCACCTATTCCGTGTTGATTCACGGTCATTTCGACGCATTTCATGGTCATACCCCTTCACTTCACGGTCATTTCGACGCATTTCACGGTCAATTCGCTTCACTTCACGATCATTTCCATGCATATCATGGTCATTCCCACATATTCCGTGTTGATTTATGGTCATTTCGACGCATTTCACGGTCATGCCCCTTCACTTCACGGTCATTTCCGCACATTTCACGGTCAATTCGCTTCACTTCACGATCATTTCCATGCATTTCACGGTCAATCCCGCATATTCCATGTTGATTCACGGTCATTTCGAAGCATTTCACAGTCATACCCCTTCACTTCATGGTCATTTCACGCATTTCACGGTCAATTTGCTTCACTTCACGATCATTTCCATTTGGTCATTTCACATATTCCGTGTGTTGATTTACCGATCATTTCCATGCATTTCACGGTCATATTCCCACTTCATATTCCATTTCCGGGTTGATTCACGATCATTTCATTGCATTTCATGGTCATTCCCACATATTTCGTGTTGATTCACGGTCATTTCGATGCATTTCACGGTCATTTCGACGCATTTCATGGTCAATTCGCTTCACTTCATGATCATTTCCATGCATTTCACGGTCATTCCCGCATATTCCATATTGATTCACGGTCATTTCGACGCATTTCACGGTCATACCCCTTTACTTTACGGTCATTTTCACGCATTTCACGGTCAATTTGCTTCATTTCATGATCATTTTCATGCATTTCATGGTCATTACCACATATTCCATGTTGATTCATGGTCATTTCGATGCATTTCACGATCATACTCCTTCACTTCACGGTCATTTCCGCGCATTTCACGGTCAATTCGCTTCAATTTCACGATCATTTCCGCATATTCCGTGTTGATTCACAGTCATTTCGACGCATTTCATGGTCATACCCCTTCACTTCACGCTCATTTCGATGCATTTCATGGTCAATTCGCTTTACTTCATGATCATTTCCATGCATTTCACGGTTATTCCCGCGTATTCTGTGTTGATTCACGGTCATTTCGACGCATTTCACGGTTATACCCCTTCACTTCACGGTCATTTCCGCACATTTCACAATTAATTCACCTCACTTCATGGTCATTTCCATGCATATCACGGTCATTCCCGCCTATTCCGTGTTGATTCACGGTCATTTCGGCGCATTTCACGGTCAATTCCCTTCATTTCACGATCATTTCCATGCATTTCACGGTCAATTCGCTTCACTTCACGGTCATTTCCACGCATTTCACGGTCATTCCCGCCTATTCCGTGTTGATTCACGGTCATTTCGACGCATTTCACGGTCAATTCCCTTCATTTCACAGTCATTTCCATGCATTTCACGGTCAATTCGCTTCACTTCACGGTCATTTCCATGCATTTCACGGTCATTCCGCCTATTCCGTGTTGATTCACGGTCATTTCGGCGCATTTCACGGTCAATTCCCTTCATTTCACGGTCATTTCCATGCATTTCACGGTCAATTCGCTTCACTTCACGGTCATTTCCATGCATTTCACGGTCATTCCGCCTATTCCGTGTTGATTCACGGTCATTTCGGCGCATTTCACGGTCAATTCCCTTCATTTAACGGTCAATTCGCTTCACTTCACGGTCATTTCCATGCATTTCACGGTCATTCCCGCCTATTCCGTGTTGATTCACGGTCATTTCGACGCATTTCACCGCCATTTCTCTAAACCTTAATCTACGCCCTAACCTAAACCTATTCTTAAATCCTAAAACTTAAACATATAACCTAAACTCAATTCACTAAACCTAACCTAACCTAACCTAAACCTATACTTATAACCTAAACCTATTCTCAATTCTAAACCTACAAGCTAAATCTAAAACTAAATAAATTAACCTAAACCTTTAACCTAAACTTATAACCTTAACCTAAACCTATTCTCAAATCCCAAAACCTAAACCTTTAACCTATAACTTAAACTTAAACCTTTAACCTATAACCTAAACCTAAACCTAAACTTATAACCTGTAACCAATTACCTAAACCTAAACCTTAACCTATTCTCAATTCCCTAAATTTATAACTTATAGTCTATAACCTATAATCTATAACCTAAACCTAAACCTTAACCTTAACCTAAACCTAAACCTAAACCTTAACCTATAACCAATAACCTATAATCTAAGCCTATTCTTAAATCCCTAAACCTGAAATGTGCGGAAATGACCATGAAGTGAAGGGGCATGACCGTGAAATGCGTCGAAATGACCGTGAATCAACACGGAATAGGCTAGAATGACCATGATATGCATGGGAATGGGGGTGAAGTTAAGCGATTGGACCGCGAAATGCGCGAAAGTGACAGTGAAGTGAAGACGCGGGACCGCGAAATGCGTCGAAATGACTGTGAATCAACATGGAATATGCGGAAATGACCGTGATATTCATGGAAATGGGAGTGAAGTAAAGCGATTGGAT
Organism: Magnolia changhungtana; assembly: GCA_030180095.1. Taxonomy (NCBI): domain Eukaryota; kingdom Viridiplantae; phylum Streptophyta; class Magnoliopsida; order Magnoliales; family Magnoliaceae; genus Magnolia; species Magnolia changhungtana. Next base: position 3,770,746 of record JASAUF010000396.1, on the reverse strand, counting down.
CACGAAATGCATGAAAATGACCGTGAAGTGAAGACGCGGGACCACGAAATTCGTTAAAAATACCATGAATCAACACGGAATATGTGAGAATGACCGTGATATGCATGAAAATGGGGGTGCAGTGAAGCAAATGGACCGCGAATTTACGTCGTAAAAGTCTATGCAATTTTTTTTTAATTTTTAAATTTTTTAATTTTTTACATGGAGAGATTTATTCTAGCTACAATTTTCTCTAATAATATTTATATAAATATGTATATATAAGCATATAAAAAGTTTTTTCTCTCTTTTTTTCATTTCTTTCTTTATTCATTTAACAAGAATATCTTCTAAACCAAAATTAGTTACTTAATGTATCCTATATGATTTTGGGGTAGGAGAAGCTACTTTAGCCAACTAACCTAGATATTTTCCAAGATTCCCAACTAACCTATTTATTTTCCAAGATTCCATCAGGTCGATGGTCGAAAATTCATTTCATTCACTTTGCGGTCAATTTCAATCAGTTCGCAGTCAATTTCATTCATTTAATTTACTTCACGGTCATTTTCATGCATGTCACTGTCAATCCTGGTGATTCCGTTTTGATTCACAGTCATTTCCATGCATTTCACGATCAATTCCCTTCACTTCACGATCATTTCCATGCATTTCACGGTCAATTCCCTTCACTTCACGGTCATTTTCATGCATTTCATGGCCAATTCGCTTCACTTCACAGTCATATCCATGCATTTCACGATCAATTCCCTTCACTTCACGGTCATTTCCATGCATTTCACGGCCAATTCGCTTCACTTCATGGTCATTTCCATGCATTTCACGGTCAGTCCCGCCTATTCCATGTTGATTCATGGTCATTTCAACGTATTTCACGGTGAAGTGTAGCGATTGGACTGTGAATGCGCGAAAATGACCGTGAAGTGAAGGGGCATGACCGTGAAATGCGCCGAAATGACCGTGAATCAACACGGAATAGGTGGGAATGACCGTTATATGCACGAAAATGACCGTGAAGTGAAGCGAATTGACAGTGAATTCGCGGTCCAATCGCTTCACTTCACCCCCATTTCCATGCATATCACTGTAATTCTTGCATATTCCGTGTTGATTTACGGTCTTTTCAACGCATTTCGCGGTCCCACGTCTTCACTTCACGATCATTTTCATGCATTCTGCGGTATCGCTTCACTTCACCCCCATTTCCATGCATATCACGGTCATTCCCGCATATTCCGTGTTGATTCATGGTCATTTCGCGGTCCGCGTCTTCACTTCACTGTCACTTTCGCGGTCCAATCGCTTAACTTCACCCTCATTTTCATGCATATCACGGTCATTCCCGCCTATTCCGTGTTGATTCACGGTCATTTCGATGCATTTCACGGTCATGCCCCTTCACTTCACGGTCATTTCCACACATTTCAGGTTTAGGGATTTAAGAATAGGTTTAGATTATAGGTTATTGGTTATAGGTTAAGGTTTAAGGTTTAGGTTTAGCTAAGGTTTAGGTTTAGGTTTAGGTTATAGATTTAGGGAATTTAGAATAGGTTAAGGTTTAGGTTTAGGTTATAGGTTATAGGTTATAGGTTATAGGTTTAGGTTTAGGTTTAGGTTATACGTTTAGGTTATAGGTTAAAGGTTTAAGTTTAGGTTATAGGTTAAAGGTTTAGGTTTTGGGATTTGAGAATAGGTTTAGGTTAAGGTTATAAGTTTAGGTTAAAGGTTTAGGTTAATGTTATAGGTTTAGTTTTAGGTTTAGGTTGTAGGTTTAAAATTGAGAAAAGGTTTAGGTTATAAATATAGGTTTAGGTTAGGTTAGGTTAGGTTTAGGGAATTGAGTTTAGGTTATATGTTTAGGTTTTGGAATTTAAGAATAGGTTTAGGTTATAAGAATAGGTTTAGGATAAGGTGTGGATTAAGGTTTAGGGAAATGGCCGTGAAATGCGTCGAAATGACCGTGAATCAACACGGAATAGGCGGGAATGACCGTGAAATGCATGGAAATGAACGTGAAGTGAAGCGAATTAACCGTGAAATGCACGGAAATGACCGTGAAATGAAGGGAATTGACCGTGAAATGCGGCGAAATGACCATGAATCAACATGGAATAGGCGGGAATGACCATGAAATGCGTGGAAATGATCGTGAAGTGAAGCGAATTGACCGTGAAATGCATGAAAATGACCGTGAAATGAAGGGAATTGACCGTGAAATGCGCCGAAATGACCGTGAATCAACACGGAATAGGCAGAATGACCGTGAAATGCATGGAAATGACCATGAAGTGAAGTGAATTGACCGTGAAATGCATGGAAATGACCGTGAAATGAAGGGAATTGACCGTGAAATGCGCCGAAATGACCGTGAATCAACACGGAATAGGCGGGAATGACCGTGAAATGCGTGGAAATGACCGTGAAGTGAAGCGAATTGACCGTGAAATGCATGGAAATAACCGTGAAATGAAGGGAATTGACCGTGAAATGCGCCAAAATGACTGTGAATTAACATGGAATAGGCGGAATGACCATGAAATACATGGAAATGACCGTGAAGTGAAGCGAATTGACCGTGAAATGCATGGAAAGGACCGTGAAATGAAGGGAATTGACCGTGAAATGCGCCGAAATGACCGTGAATCAACACGGAATAGGCGGGAATGACCATGAAATGAGTGGAAATGACCGTGAAGGAAAGCGAATTGGCCGTGAAATGCATGGAAATGACCGTAAAATGAAGGGAATTGACCATGAAATGCGCCGAAATGACTGTGAATCAACACGGAATAGGTGGGAATGACCGTGATATACGTGGAAATGACCATGAAGTGAAGCGAATTGACTGTGAAATGCATGGAAATGACCGTGAAATGAAGGGAATTGACCGTGAAATGCGCCGAAATGACCGTGAATCAACACCAAATAGGCGGGAATGACCGTGATATGCATGGAAATGACCGTGAAGTGAGGCGAATTGACCGTGAAGTGAGGCGAAATGATCGTGAAGTGAAGGGGTATGACTGTGAAATGCATCGAAATGACCGTGAATCAACACGGAATACGCGGGAATGACCGTGAAATGCATGGAAATGATCGTGAAGTGAAGCGAAATGACCGTGAAATGCGTCGAAATGACCGTGAAGTTAAGGGGTATGACCATGAAATGCGTCGAAATGACTGTGAATCAACAAGGAATATGCGGGAATGACTGTGAAATGCATGGAAATGATCATGAATTGAAGCGAATTGACCGTGAAATGCGCGGAAATGACCGTGAAGTGATGGGGTATGACCGTGAAGTGTGTCAAAATGACCGTGAATCAACATGGAATATGTGGTAATGACCGTGAAATGCATGGAAATGATCATGAAATGAAGCGAATTGACCATGAAATGCGCAAAAATGACCGTAAAGTGAAGGGGTATGACCGTGAAATGCGTCGAGATGACCGTGAATCAATACGGAATATGCGGGAATGACCGTGAAATGCATGGAAATGATCGTGAAGTGAAGTGAATTGACTGTGAAATGCGTCGAAATGACTGTGAAGTGAAGGGGTATGACTGTCAAATGCGTCGAAATGACCGTGAATCAACACGGAATATGCGGAAATGACCCTGAAATGCATGGAAATGATCGTGAAGTGAAGCGAATTGACCGTGAAATGCGTCGAAATGATCGTGAAGTGAAGGGGTATGATCGTGAAATCTGTCGAAATGACCGTGAATCAACACGGAATATGTGGGAATGACTGTGAAATACATAGAAATGATCGTGAAGTGAAGCGAATTGACCTGAAAATGCGTGGAAATGATCGTGAAGTGAAGGGGTATGACCATGAAATGCGTCGAAATGACCGTGAATCAACACGGAATATGTGAGAATGACCGTGAAATGCATGAAAATGATCGTGAAATGAAGCGAATTGACCGTGAAATGCGCGAAAATGGCCGTGAAGTGAAGGGATATGACCGTGAAATGCGTCGAAATGACCGTGAATCAGCACAGAATATGCGGGATTGACCGTGAAATGCATGGAAATGATCGTGAAGTGAAGTGAATTGACCGTGAAATGCGTGAAAATGATCGTGAAGTGAAGGGGTATGACCGTGAAATGCGTCAAAATGACCGTGAATCAATATTGAATATGTGGGAATGATTGTGATATGCATGGAAATGATCGTGAAGTGAAGCGAGTTGACTGTGAAATGCGTCGAAATGACCATGAAGTGAAGGGGTATGACCGTGAAATGCGTCGAAATGACCTTGAATCAACACGGAATAGGTGGGAATGACCGTGATATGCATGAAAATGACCATGAAGTGCAACGATTGGACCGTGAAATGAATGAAATTGACCGCAAACTTATTGAAATTGTCCGCAAAGTGAATGAAATGGATTTTCGACCATCGACCTGATGGAATATTGGAAAATAACAAGGTTAGTTGGCTAAAGTAGCTTTTCTTACACCAAAACCTGATGAAATGGTACGTCAAGTAACTAATTTAATTTTAGAAGATATTCTTGTTAAATGAATAAAGAAATAAATGAAAATAAAGAGGGAACAAAATTTTATATGCTTATATATACGTATTTATATAAATATGTATTAAAGAAAATTGTAGGTAGAATAAATTTCTCCATGTAAAAAATAAAAAATAAATAAATAAAATAAAAATTTTCATAGATCGGCACTGACTACCGTTATAATCCGTAGCTAAAGGTAAAATACCTTTTTTAATTAATCAAAAGACATTTGATTAATCGAAAATTGTAGGATTTTTGAGGAAAACTTGCTGGACAGTTTTGGGCCATTTTTGATTAATCGAAAGACCTTCTATATATCCAATTACATTTCAATAGACTTTTGGATTATTATTTATTATTATTATTATTATTTTAAAAAAAAAATTTGCTGTTGTAATCTCACTGCTTTTTGTGGGTCCTATTATGAGGTATGTGTTATATCCAAACCGTCCATATTTTTAGCAAACTCGTATTAAGGTTTGAGGCGAAAAATAAGACAGATTTAGCTATCAAATGGACCACACTGTTAAAGGCTGTGGAGGATTGGATGTCTACCATTGAAACACTTTTACGGGTCACAGAAGTTTTGGATCATTATGAAACTTGTTTTTCCTCTTCATCCTGGTCTTTGTGACCTTATGAATAGATTGGATGGAAAATAAATGTTACGGTGGGCCCTACAAAATTTTTAACCGTGAAAATCAATTTTCTACTGTTCTTTCTGGTGTGGTCCAGTTGATCTTTGGATATGATTTTTTTTTTTTTAATAGATAATGGTCCGAAATGATCTCGAAATATGGATGAACGTTGTGGACATAATAAATACATAATTGTGGTGCCATGTAACTTTGACATCCTTTGAACCGTTCGTACAATTCGGAGTTCGAGGAGCGTCAGCGCTCGTCTTCCCGCTTGAAGGAAAAGCAGGGGCATTTTCGACCTTTGGAAAGGCGTCCGTACAGCTGGGGCTTGTTTTTGCAAGGAAAAATGAGGTGGGCTTCCTTTCGCAAATGGGCCATAAATGGGTCGTACAGTCGCAAATTTCTTTCTTACAATTGGCAGAGGGCAAGGTGTATCAGAACCGCCCATCAATAGGACCATAGCATAGATGGTCCATAGTTCAATAACGACACCAATCAAACAATCCTAGCCACTACTTTTTTCTCACTTCTTCACTGCTGAAGTTGACTGTTCGTGTTGCTTTTTCAAAGCCCATTCGAAGGCCGTGAGTTTGATGGCGAGGATCGTGTGATCATTGCAATTGTCAGTGATGGACCGTCCATGGTAGTGTCTAACAGATGAACGGTCCAAGATTCCAAAACATAAGGTGGTACCCTGACCGTTTGCAAGCTACTAAATGAAGGGTGGGGATCTTCAAACTGTAGGTCACCGACTCACGCCCAAACACGGATTACTGAAATATTTTAGACGTTACATCGGTTGCATGGGAATTTACAACAACTGGACGGTTAGGATTGTCCAATCACTCTGACTTCTACCCTATGGGTTTCAAATGGATGGTTGTAGCCGTTCGTAGCTGGGCCACAGGAGATGGACCATGGACCTAAAATAATCACAAACAGATTATCCTAACCAATGATTGGTGGCATGCAAACGGATGGATGAAAGATAAAAACAGTCAACGGCCCAGATTCAATAGAAAAATTAATGGTCAGAAAGATCGTCCGAGGTACTTTTTTGGACCAGTCCTAAATGGTTTTTATCATCCTAACATGCATGCATGTGGACCCCACCCAAAAGGATGGTTGGGCACCAGTTCAGATGAAAGTCTCCCTTTCGAAGTTGACTTCGTTGACTGGCATACAAGGACGAGTTCCGCAAGCTGGCACTTAAAAACAGCTATTTTATTGCGGTGGAGTAGGATCCGATGGAAGGTAGAAACTCAACCAGGAATTGCCGAGGAATTTCCGAGGAATTACTTCAAAACCGCTCTTCAGTCTTGGCTCTAGATAGATTCGAGCCTGTGGCTTGGTAATTCCACACGCGTGTGGGATCTGTACACACTCACTAGACATCGATAACTATGTGATACATGTATTAAATCTTAGCTTTCCATCGTGTGAAATAAACTGTTTAGATTTTCTGGGATAAAAATCAGACCGTTTTATCACATCAAGTGGACCACGGCTTATTAAAAAAGTGAATGGCTAGGAAAAAATTTTTAACCCTCATATTACTTTATACGCTGTGGCCCACCTGAAGAGTGAAATTATCCAATCTTGTAGTAAGAAGCCAAGCATTATTCCAGATTTTTTGAAAGCCCAAATCTCACACACGCGTTTCATATGTAATACCCACCGGTGGTGAAATCCCACGGTGTGCGTATGTGAGCGTGTGTGTGCGGTGTGGGTCGGTGTGCGTGTGTAAAGAAAAAAAGAGAAATTTGCGACTGTACGACCCACTTATGGCCCATTTGCGAGACCGAATCCACCTCATTTTACCTTGCGAGAATAAGCCCCGGCTGTAGGGACGCCTTGCCAAAGGTCGAAAATGCCCCTGCTTTTTCCTCCAAGCGGATCGGCTGGTGCTCGAAGACCAGCGTTGACGCTCCTCGAACTCATACGAACGGTTCAAAAGAGATCAACGTTACATGGGCCCCACAGTTATGTATTTATTATAACCACAACGTTCATCCATATTTTGAGATCTTTTCGGAGCATTATCCAAAAAAAAATAAAAAATCATATCCAGAGATCAACTGGACCACACCACAAAGAGCAGCAGAAAATTGATTTTCACCGTTGAAAATTTTGTAGGGCGCACCATAACATTTATTTCCAATCCAATCTATTCATAAGGTCACAAAGACCTGGATGAAGGGGAAAATCAAATTTCATAATGATCCAAAACTTCTGTGACCCCTAAAAGGATTTCAATGGTAGACGTTCAATCCTCCACAGCCTTTAACAGTGTGGTCCACTTGATAGTTAGATCTGTCTTATTTTTCGTCTCAAGCCTTAATACGAGTTTTCCAAAAAGATGGACAGTTGGATATAACACATACCTCGTAATAGGACCCAAAAATAGCGGTGGGATAACAACAACAAAAAATAAAAAATAATAATAAATAAATCAGGAGATTTTCGCTACGGGTTATTCTATAGCTACGGATAATAACCGTAGCCATAGCCCTCGCCCATGCCATTTCGATATGTCTTTTTATATGTATAGAAGGTCTTTCGATTAATCGAGAAAGGTCCGAAACTGTCCAGCGAGTTTACCTCAAAAATCCTGCAATTTTCAATTAATCAAATGTCATTTATCTTTAGCTACGGATTATAACCGTAGCCATAACTGTAGTCTGTGCCAATCTATGAATTTTTTTTTTATTTTTTATTTTTTTTTTTTACGTGGAGAACTTTATTCTACCTACAATTTTCTCAAATACATATTTATATAAATATGTATATATAAGCATATAAAAAAAAATTTCTCTTTTTTTTCATTTCTTCCTTTATTCATTTAACAAGAATATCTTCTAAACTAAACTTAGTTACTTGATGTACCCTATATGATTTTGGGGTAGGAGAAGCTACTTTAGCCAACTAACCTAGTTATTTTCCAAGATTCCATCAGGTCAATGGTCGAAAATCCATTTCATTCACTTTGCAGTCAATTTCATTCATGGAAATTCACGGTCATTTCCGTGCATTTCACTTCACGGTCACTTCCGTGCATTTCGCGGTCCAATCACTTCACTTCACCCCCATTTCATGCATATCACAGTCATTCCCGCATATTCCGTGTTGATTCACGGTTATTTCGACGCATTTCACGGTCATGCCCCTTCACTTCACGGTCATTTCTGCGCATTTCACGGTCCAATCGCCTCACTCATGGTCATTTCCATGTATATCACGGTCATTCCTGCATATTCCGTGTTGATTCACGATCATTTCGGCACATTTCACGGTCATGCCCCTTCACTTCACGGTCATTTCCGCGCATTTCACGGTCCAATCGTTACACTTCACCGTGAAATACGTCGAAATAACCTTGAATAAACCAGAATAGGCAGGAATGACCGTGAAATGCATGAGAATGATCGTGAAGTGAAGCAAATTGACCGTAAAATGGGTGAAAATGACCATGAAGTGAAGGGGTATGACCGTGAAATGCGTCGAAATGACCGTGAATCAACACAGAATAGGCGGGAATGACCGTGATATGCATGAAAATCACAGTCATTCCCACCTACTCTGTGTCAATTCATGGTCATTTCGGAGCATTTCACGGTCATACCCCTTCACTTCACGGTCATTTCCGCGTATTTCATGGTCCAATCGCCTCACTTCACAGTCATTTCCATGCATTTCACGTTCATTTCCACATATTCCGTATTGATTCACAGTCATTTCGACGCATTTCACGGTCATGCTCCTTCACTTCACCGTCATTTCTGCGGATTTCATGGTTCAATCGCTACACTTCATGATCATTTCCATGCATTTCAGGGTCATTCCCGCATATTCCGTGTTGATTCACAGTCATTTCGACGCATTTCACGGTCATATCCCTTCACTTCACGGTCATTTCAATGCATTTCACGGTCAATTCGCTTCACTTCACGATCATTTCTATGCATTTCATAGTCATTCCCACATATTCCATGTTGATTCATGGTCATTTTGACTCATTTTACGGTCATACCCCTTCACTTCACGGTCATTTCCACGCTTTTCACGGTCAATTCGCTTCACTTCACGATCATTTCCATGCATTTCACGGTCATTCCCGCATATTCCATGTTGATTCACGATCATTTCAATGCATTTCACGGTCATACCCCTTCACTTCACGGTCATTTTCGCGCATTTCACGGTTAATTTGCTTCACTTCACGATCATTTCCATGCATTTCACGGTCATTCCCGTATATTCCGTGTTGATTCACGATCATTTCGACGCATTTCACGGTCATACCCCTTCACTTCATGGTCATTTCCGCGCATTTCACGGTCAATTCGCTTCATTTCACGATCATTTCCATGCATTTAACGGTCATTCCCACATATTCCATGTTGATTCACGGTCATTTTGATGCATTTTACGGTCATACCCCTTCACTTCATGGTCATTTCTGCGCATTTCACGGTCAATTTGCTTCACTTCACGATCATTTCCATGCATTTCATGGTCATTCCCGTATATTCCGTATTGATTCACGGTCACTTCGACGCATTTCACGATCATACTGCTTCACTTCACGGTCATTTCGATGCATTTCACGGTCAATTCGCTTCACTTCACTATCATTTCCATGCATTTCACGGTCATTCCCGCATATTCCGTGTTGATTCATGGTCATTTCGATGCATTTCACGGTCATACTCCTTCACTTCTAGGTCAATTCGATGCATTTCACGGTCAATTCGCTTCACTTCACGATCATTTCCATGCATTTCATGATCATTCCTGCATATTTCGTGTTGATTCACGGTCATTTCAACGCATTTCACGGTCATACCCCTTCACTTCACGGTCATTTCCGCGCATTTCATGGTTAATTCGCCTCACTTCACGGTCATTTCCATGCATATCACGGTCATTCCCGCCTATTCTGTGTTGATTCACGGTCATTTCGACACACTTCACGGTCATGCCCCGTCACTTCACGGTCATTTCTGCGCATTTCGCAATCCAATTGCTTCACTTCACAATCATTTCCATGCATTTCACGGTCATTCCTGCCGATTCCGTGCTGATTCACGGTCATTTCGACACATTTCACGGTCAATTTCCTTCATTTCACGGTCATTTCCATGCATTTCACGGTCAATTTGCTTCACTTCACGGTCATTCCCGCCTATTCCTTGTTGATTCACGGTCATTTCGACGCATTTCACAATAATGCCCCTTCACCTCACTGTCATTTTCGCACACTTTATGGTCCATTCGCCTCACTTCACGGTCATTTTCATGCATATCACGGTCATTCCCACCTATTTCGTGTTGACTCACGGTCATTTTGACGCATTTTACGGTCATGCCCCTTCACTTCATGATCATTTTCGCACATTTCACGGTCCAATCACTACACTTCACCGTGAAGGCGCATTTCACAGTCAATTCCCTTCACTTCACGGTCATTTCCATGCATTTCACGGTCAATTCGATTCACTTCACGGTCATTTCCATGCATACCACGGTCATTCCCGCCTATTCCGTGTTGATTCACGGTCATTTCGGCGCATTTCACGGTCATGCCCCTTCACTTCACGGTCATTTCCGCGCATTTCGCGGTCCAATCGATTCACTTCACGGTCATTTCCATGCATACCACGGTCATTCCCGCCTATTCCGTGTTGATTCACGGTCATTTCGACGCATTTCACGGTCATGCCCCTTCACTTCACGGTCATTTCCGTGCATATCGCGGTCCAATCAATTCACTTCATTATCATTTCCATGCATACCACGGTCATTCCAGCCTATTCCGTGTTGATTCACGGTCGTTTCGGCGCATTTCATGGTCATGCCCCTTCACTTCACGGTCATTTTCGTGCATTTCGCGGTCCAATTGCCTCACTTCAAGGTCATTTCCATGCATACCACGGTCATTCCCGTCTATTCCGTGTTGATTCACCGTCATTTCGGTGCATTTCACAGTCATACCCCTTCACTTCACAGTCATTTCCGCACATTTCGCGATCCAATCGATTCACTTCACGGTCATTTCCATGCATACCACGGTCATTCCCGCCTATTCCGTGTTGATTCACGGTCATTTTGATGTATTTCATGGTCATGCCCCTTCACTTCACGGTTATTTCGGTGCATTTCAGGTTTAGGGATTTAAGAATATGTTTAGATTATAGGTTTAGGTTTAGGTTTAGGCTAAGGTTTAGGTTTAGGTTTAGGTTATAGATTATAGGTTATAGATTTAAGGAATTAAGAATAGGTTAAGGTTTAGGTTTAGGTTATAGGTTATAGGTTATAAGTTTAGGTTTATGTTTAAGTTATAGGTTAAAGGTTTACGTTTAGGTTATATGTTAAAGGTTTAGGTTTTAGGATTTGAGAATAGGTTTAGGTTATAAGTATAGGTTTAGGTTAGGTTGTAGGTTAAGGTTTAGGAAATTGAGTTTAGGTTATAGGTTATAGGTTTAGGTTGTAGTTATAGGTTTTGGAATTTGAGAATAGGTTTAGGTTATAAGTACAGATTTAGGTTTAGGAATTCGGGTTCAGGTTCGGGTTCGGGTTTATGTTCGGGTTTAGGTAATAGGTTTCGGTTTAAGTTATAGGTTATAGGTTTATGTTAAGGTTTAGGTTTAGGTTATAGCTTTTGAGATTTAAGAATAGGTTTAGGTTATAAGAATACGTTTAGGTTATGGTGTAAATTAAGGTTTAGGGAAATGGAGGTGAAGTGAAGGGGCATGAACGTGAAATGCATTGAAATGACCGTAAATCAACACGGAATAGGCGGGAATGACCGTGATATGCATGGAAATGATTGTGAAGTGAGGCGATTGGACCGCGAAATGCGCGGAATTGACCGTGAAGTGAAGGGTCATAACCGCGAAATACGTCGAAATGACCATGAATCAACACGGAATAGGCGAGAATGACCGTGATATGCATGTAAATGGGGGTGAAGTAAAGCGATTGGACCGCAAAATGCACGGAAGTAACCATGAAGTGAAGACGCGGAACCGCGAAATGCGTCGAAATGACTGTGAATCAACACGTAATATGGGGGAATGACCGTGATATGCATGAAAATGGGGGTGAAGTGAAGCGATTGGACTGCAAAATGCACGGAAGTGACCGTAAAGTGAAGACACGGGACCGCAAAATGCGTCGAACTGACCGTGAATCAACACCGAATATGCGGGAATGACCGTGATATGCATGAAAATGGGGGTGAAGTGAAGCGATTGGACCGTGAAATGCACGGAAGTGACCGTGAAGTGAAGAAGCGGGACCGCGAATGCGTCGAAATGACCGTGAATTAACACGGAATATGCGGGAATGACCATGATATGCATGGAAATGGAGGTGAAGTGAAGCGATTGGACCGCTAAATGCACGGAAGTGACCGTGAAGTGAAGACGCGGGACCGCAAAATGCGTCGAAATGACCGTGAATCAACACGAAATATGCGGGAATGACCGTGGTATGCATGGAAATGGGGGTGAAGTGAAGTGATTGGACCGCAAAATGCACGGAAGTGACCGTAAAGTGAAGACGCGGGACCGCGAAATGCGTCAAAATGACCGTGAATCAACACGGAATATGTTGGAATGACCGTGATATGCATAGAAATGAGGGTGAAGTGAAGCGATTAGACCGCGAAATGTACGAAAATGACCGTGAAGTGATATGCACGGAAATGACCGTGAATTTCCGTGAATGAAATTGACTGCAAAGTGAATGAAATGGATTTACAGGTGGAGGAGGTGGGCCACCATCTGCCTAGCAAGGAGCCCGATTTATATACATATGAGGGTGCAGGAGATGTTAATGGACGAGAGAGTGCGACAAGGTAGGATTACATATATCGAAAAAAGTCCACAAGTCTCTAAACAACTTATGTTCATTTACACGATTTGAGGTCTTCGTATCGATCCGTAGTTGGGGTGGATAACATGGAGTGTGTACCGACATGGGTGTGTACTAACAAGCTAACTTAAAAAGAAAAACAAAAAAAAACTTTTAAAAAAAAAGAGAGAAAAAATTACCCTTCGATATATCGAACAATACAAGATATATCGACATTTGCTGCATTTAGATATATCGAATGTCAGACGATATATCGAAATGAGTCCAAAACTGTCCAGCGACGAAATGATGTTTTAAAACAATTTTTCGATTGTATCGAGATAGTTTCGATCAATCAAAGGAAAAAATTTCGATATCAATCGAAAGACACTCGATTATAAAAATAGAATCCACTGAATTTTTGTAAGGAAAAAACAAAAGTACGCTTCGATGTTATCGAACTCTAATCGATGACATCGGGCTTAAGTTGTCGATAACATCGAACTCTAGTCGATGTTATCAAACTAAGTCATCGTTACAACGGAACGATACATCACCTTGAAATCGATGTCATGTGTCGATATATCGACTATATTTCGATTTATCAAAAATGGTTAGAATATGTCCAGAGACAAAATGCTTTTTTAAAAGGAATTATCGATAATATCGACAACATTTCGATATATCGAAGGAACGATATATCGACTAAATTTCGATATATCGAAAATGTTCCTCAATTGTCCAGAGACACACTGCTCTTCTGAAACGAATTATCGATAATATCGATACTCCGTCGATATATCGATTAAACTTCGCGGTATGTAGGGGCATGACCGTGAAGTGAGGCTATTGGATCGCGAAATGCGCAGAAATGACCGTGAAGTGAAGGGGCATGACCGTGAAATGCGTCGAAATGACCGTGAATGAATACGGAATAGGCAGGAATGACCATAGTAGGCATGGAATTGACCGTGAAGTGAGGCGATTGGACCTTGAAATACGCGTAAATGACCGTAAAGTGAAGGGGCATGACCATGAAATGCTCTAAAATTACCGTGAATCAACACAGAATCGCCGGGAACGACCATGATATGCATGGAAATGGTCGTGAAGTGAAGTGAATTGACCGTGAAGTGCGTCAAAATGACCGTGAACGTAAACGGAATTGTCGGATATGACTGTGAAATGCATGGAAATGGCCGTGAAGTGAAGAGAATTGATCGTGAAATGCTTGGAAATGGCCGTGAAGTGAATTGACCGTGAAGTGCGTCGAAATGACCGTGAATCTAAACGAAATGTCCGGATATGATCGTGAACTGCATGAAAATGGTCGTGAAGTGAAAAGAATTGACCATGAAGTCCTTGGAAATGGCCGTGAAGTGAAGTGAATTGACCGTGAAGTGCGTCGAAATGACCGTGAACGTAAACGGAATTGCTGGATATGACTGTGAAATGCATGAAAATGGCTGTGAAGTGAAGAGAATTGATTGTGAAATGCTTGGAAATGGCCATGAAGTGAAGTGAATTGACCGTGAAGTGCGTCGAAATGATCGTGAATCTAAACAGAATGTCCGAATATGATCGTGAAATGCATGGAAATGGCCGTGAAGTGAAGAGAATTGACCATGAAGTCCTTGGAAATGGCCGTGAAGTGAAGTGAATTGACCGTGAAGTGCGTCGAAATGACCGTGAACGTAAACGGAATTGCCGGATATGACCGTGAAATGCATGGAAATGGCCGTGAAGTGAAGACAATTGATTGTGAAATGCTTGGAAATGGCCATGAAGTGAAGTGAATTAACCGTGAAGTGCGTCGAAATGACCGTGAATCTAAACGGAATGTCTGGATATGATCTTGAAATGCATGGAAATGGCCGTGAAGTGAAGAAAATTGACCATGAAGTCCTTGGAAATGGTCGTGAAGTGAAGTGAATTGACCGTGAAGTGCGTCGAAATGACCGTGAATGTAAACGGAATTGCCAGATATGACCATGAAATGCATGGAAATGGCCGTGAAGTGAAGAGAATTGATCGTGAAATGCTTGGAAATGGCCATGAAGTGAAGTGAATTGACCGTGAAGTGCATCGAAATGACCATGAATCTAAACGGAATGTCTGAATATGATCGTGAAATGCATGGAAATGGCCGTGAAGTGAAGAGATTTGACCGTGAAGTCCTTGGAAATGGCCGTGAAGTGAAGTGACTTGACCGTGAAGTGCATCGAAATAACCGTGAATGTAAACGGAATTGTCGGATATGACCGTGAAATGCATGGAAATGGCCGTGAAGTGAAGAGAATTGATCATGAAATGCTTGGAAATGGCCGTGAAGTGAAGTGAATTGACCGCGAAGTGCGTCGAAATGACCGTGAATCTAAACGGAATGTCCGAATATGATTGTGAAATGCATGGAAATGGCCGTGAAGAGAAGAAATTGGACCGCGAAATGCGCGAAAATGACTGTGAAGTGAAGGGGCATGACCGTGAAATGTGCCAAAAATGACCGTGAATTAACATGGAATAGGAGAAAATGACCGTGGTATGCATGGGAATGACCGTGAAGTGAATCAATTGGACCGCAAAATGCGCGGAAATGATCGTAAAGTGAAGGGGCATGATCGTGAAATGTGTCGAAATGACCGTGAATCAACACGGAATAGGCGGGAATGACCGTTGTATGCATGAAAATGACCGTGAAGTGAATCGATTGGACCACGAAATGCGCGAAAATGACCGTGAAGTGAAGGGACATGACAGTGAAATGCACCGAAATGACCGTGAATCAACATGGAATAGGCAGGAATGACCGTGAAATGCATGGAAATGACCGTGAAGTAAATTGGCCGTGAAATATGCAAAAATTATCGTGAAGTGAAGGGGCATGACTGTGAAATGCGTCGAAATGACCGTGAATCAACACGGAATAGGCGGGAATGACTGTGATATGCATGGAAATGACCGTGAAGTGAAGTGAATTGACCGTGAAATGCATGAAAATGTCTATGAAGAAAATGAAATGAATGAAATTGACCGCAAAGTGAATGAAATGGATTTTCGACCATCAACCTGATGGAATCTATGAAAATAGCTAGGTTAGTTGGCTAAAGTAGCTTCTTCTGCCCCAAAATCACATAGGGTACATCAAGTAACTAATTTTGGTTTAGAAGATATTCTTGTTAAATGAATAAAGAAAGAAATGAAAAAAAGAGAGAAATTTTTTTTATATACTTATATATACATATTTATATAAATATGTATTACAGAAAATTGTAGGTAGAATAAAGTTCTCCATGTAAAAAATAAAAAATAAAATAAAATAAAAAATTTTGTAGATTGGCAGAGACCACAGTTATGGCTACGGTTATAATCCGTAGCTAAAGGTAGATACCTTCGAAAGACATTTGATTAATCGAAAATCATAGGCTTTTTGAGGAAAACTCACTGGACAGTTCTGGATCATTTTCGATTAATCGAAAGACCTTTGATACATATCGAAAGACTTTTGGTTATTTATTTATTATTATTATTATTATTTTTAAAATTTTTTGTTGTTGTAATCTTACCGCTCATTGTGGGTCCTATTATGAGGTATGTGCTATATCTAAACCGTCCATATTTTTGGCGAACTCGTATTAAGGCTTGAGACGAAAAATGAGACAGATCTAGCTATCAAGTGGACCACATTGTTAAAGGCTGTGGAGGATTGAACGTCTACCATTGAAACCCCTTTAAGGGTCACAGAAGTTTTGGATCATTCTGAAACTTGTTTTTCCTCTTCATCCTGGTCTTTGTGACCTTATTAATAGATTGGATGGAAAATAAATGTTACGGTGGGCCGTACAAAATTTTTAACGGTGAAAATCAATTTTCTACTGTTCTTTGTGATGTGGTCCAGTTGATCTTTGGATATGATTCTTTTTTAAGATAATGGTCCGAAATGATCTCGAAATATGGATGAACGTTGTGGATATGATAAATACATAACTGTGGGGCCCATGTAACGTCGATATCTTTTGAACCGTTCCTACAACTCGAAGTTCGAGGAGCGTTAGCGCTCGTTTCCCGCTGGAAGGAAAAAGCAGGGCATTTTCGACCTTTGGGAAGGCGTCCGTACAGCTGGGGCTTAATTTTGCCAGGTAAAATGAGGTGGGCTTCGTCTTGCAAATGGGTCCAGTCGCAAATTTCTCTAAAAAAAAAAAAAACAGAAAAAGAAAATGTGTGCCCTATGCGGATTTGTACTACTCTACATGCATGTAGGATGAATAAACAATAAACACACGGACGCGGATTGCGTCCTACCCCGCGGGTCTCTAGCTGGGAACGGTCAGGAGCTTCGAGTGGCCACCGTTATGTATGGGTCTTTTCCACACCGTTCATCCATTTTTTTCGTATCATTTCATGATATAATCCCAAAATTGAGGTAGATCCAAGACAGATGTGGACTATATAACGGGTATTAAACTCTTACCATTGAAAACTTTTTGGGGGCTACCGAAGTTTTGGATGGAGCTGATATTCATTTTATCTCTTCATCCAGGTTAATGTATTTTTATGAATAGGTTAGATGGAAAATAAACATCACGGTGGGCCCTAGACAAGGTTCAACGGTGAGAATCATTATCACTGTTTCTTCCTGTGATGTGGTCCATTTGAGCCTTGTATCTAACTCATATTTTAAAAAAATAAAATGATACTAAGAAAATGGATGGACGGTGTGGATGAGACCATACATCACGGTGGCCACTCAAAGCTCCTGCCCGTTCCCAGCTGGAGGCGGGCGGGAATACGACGCAATCCGCCGGGGAAACGCTGCCAGCGTAATTCCACGTGCCCGTTGAGCCCTGCCCGTCCACACGCAGGAATGAGTACAGATATGAAACACGTGTGAGTGATCTAATCTCTTCCAAAATCACGCTATTTCAGTTTCAGGTGGGCTACAATCGACAAAGTAAACAGACGGTTGAAACAAAATTCTTGTTCCGTGCGTTTTGGGCCACTTCAGGTGTGAAATGGCCTGAATTTAGAAAAAAGATCTAAACCCTGTATCCTACATGATGTAAAACCCCCTACTTGCACACGTGTTTCATATTGATACATGGGGACACAATGTTCAAAGTAACCTCAATGTTAAAACTATATTCTAGCCGTCCATTCGTTTCGTACGCTGAGACCTTACTTGATCTGGGAAACCGATTGGCTACTCCCCCTGACACCAGCCAATGGCTGGTGGTCGGTGCTCTGTGGGCCCCTCCATGATGTATGTGTTTCATCCATTCCGTCCATCTATTTTTATGGAGCATTTTACAGTACGAGACCAAAAATGAGCTATATCCCAATCCCAAATGGACCACATTACAGGAAACAGTGTTGAATGAGCGTCGACCGTTAAAAACATATTGGGGGCCATAGAAGTTTTGGATCAAGCTGATTTTTGTTTTTTCCCTTCATCTGGGCCTGTATGACCTAATCAACAGATTGGATGTCAAATAAACAGTACAGTGGGCCACATTTTTCCACATTGGCCTTTGTTCCTGCACGTGGATGGGACCAGCCCGGGCGCGGGTGGAATTAGCAAATCTCAAGGTTGATAGGAGTCCTGTGTGGCTAGGATGGGTGTGAGGCTTACAATACACCACAAGTAATTTTGGAAAACTTTAATTATTTCCTAACTAGAACTATCAAGGGGCCGGGCTGATCCATTGGGCTTAGGATGGAGTTTCAGGATTAAAATTCAGCTTTGTTTTTCAATTGGGCTAGGTTTGGACCGTTTACAATAATCCATCAGACTGGTCTGAATCTGACCGGGCCTGGCCTGTTATGATTTGCAATGACAATTTTGTAATATACACAATGCATAGAAATTTTCATTTACTGTGTTGCGTAGCTCATATTTGTTTTGTAGCTTGGGCCCAGCATAAATATTTTGCCTCGGACTTGGGCTGTATCAATTTGGCTCGTCATGTTCTTGGGTTAGACTTGGGCCTATGTTGAACAATGCCGGCAGGCCTTGAACACAGATTGGCCTGGGCCTAACCCGACACATTGACACTCCTTGTACACCGCCTTGTCAAGCTCATAAAATTTGATCGGCTTTTGGATTTTTCTTTTCAATTATAGGAATTTCATGTTTTGTGTTCCTCATAGTCAAGCACTTTGATTACTTAGGCAAATGGTTCAGGAACAAAATGGTCCCTACTTGTTAACCGTTTTTGGCCTCATTGATTGTATGGTAATGTCCATTCGAAAACTAGTATGATTTCTTTCTTCCATAGAAGTATGTGTCAGAGTCTCATTAGTTTAGTATAATCACATATGCGCAGGATACAATGCAGATTTTGGTGAGGATATATGGCACCAGAATATGCAATGCCTGGCTACCTGACCCACAATGCGGATGTTTACAGCTTTAGAGTTGTCACATTGGAAATTGTCAGTGGGATGAGCAACACGAATTATAGACCAAAGGAGTATTATTGTGTTTGTTGTTGATCTCTTAAATTTGCAAATAATAAGGTTTGTTGATGCCATCGAAGTCTCATCAAAGATGTCATCGAGCGGGTGTCGATGCCATCAACAGGTGATTAATCCCATCGGAAAAATTTTTAAAAATCTAAGGGGAATTATGAAGACTGTTTTTTTACATGAGAAATTAGAAGAAAATATTTATATGAAGCAATCAGAAGATTTTAAAATATAATTGACAGATAACAAAGTTTGCAGGTTGAAGAAGTTGTTATATGACTTAAAACATTCGCCTTGACAATGGTACAAGAAATTTTATTTTTTCATGGTGAGTCAAAAGCTTACTAGGAGTGAATATAATCATTATATCTATTACAAGACATTGAGTGATAGGAAATTCATTATCCTAGTTCTATTCGTCGATGACATGTTTATCCCCAATCATACCATGTCTGAGATCGAAATACTGAATACTCAGTTGTCAGAGACATTTGAAATGAAAGATCTGAAAATTACAAAGAGAATTCTCGTCATTGACATACACAAAAACATGTCTAAAGCTCAAGAGGACCACACAATGGGGATTAAACACATATTGGTAAAAACTTTTTGAAGGCCTCAAGTTTTGAATCAAGCTTGTATTTGTGTTTTCCGTTTATACAGGTCTCTATAACCTTATGAACAGGTTCGATTAATTAACCATCACAGTGGACCCTTAAGAAGGTTTGATTTGGAGTGTCATCATCACCACTGCTTTTAATGGTGGTTCACTTTGAGTTTTGGATCTAACTCATTTTGAGGCTTGTACCCTAAAATGATATATGGAAAAATGGATGGACAATCTGGATAAAATCAGATAACTCATCCCTTAGAGGCCTTGTCCGTTCCTAGCCAGGGTTAGAGCTGTGCACGAGTTGAATCGAGTCGAGCTTGGCTTAGCTCAACCCGCCCAGTAAGCTACCCAGCTTGAATTCAGCTTGGCTCCGCCCTCGAGCTTGACTAGCCAGCTTGGTCAGTAATTCAGACTAGCTCGGGCTAAGTTCTGAGTTTAGATTTTAAGATTTTCAATGTATATAATATATAATATATATTATAATATAAATAATATATAATTTATTTAAATATAAGTATTTATAAAATATTTATATTAAGTGAACCCAATTCGAGTCGATTAAATTTGAACTAAGTTAAGTTTCGAGTCAAGCTCGGACCCTCGGTCTAACTTTGGAATCGGCATAAAGTGTTTTTTTAAAGCTAAAAAAATCAGCTTAACGACTTTCGAGCCAAATCGAATCAAACTTTGTGCTAACTCAGTTCGTATACAACTAGAGCAAGGGGCACATCAACTTAATCCGTGTCCATTAAAAAAGAGGCCCAGGCTAATGCAACAGTCTCTAATATTTACTTAATGTTTCGACATGAGCGGCCATGATGATGTTTTAACCCAATCCATCTATCCCGTCCCCCTAATGATCTCCTTAGCACCCAAAAATCTGGCCCATCAACCTAGGTGGGCCACATCGTACGAATAGTTGGGATAGGTATGCCTACCATTATAAACATTCCAGATTGTATGTGAAACCAACCGTATACACATCATCAGCATGATTTTGGGCCAGATATGCTTTTTAAAAAAAAGATTTTGGGCCAGACCTCGATTACGGGTACACTACACAGTGAGCCCCCTATTCAAATCAAAGGTCGTGTCCACTTTTAACTTATTCAGTGTTGTGGCCCATCTAATAACAGGGGTACCTTTAGGCCATGCATCTGATGGACGGATTGGATGTCATAAAGTGACGCAGGGGAGGACATGAGGTCGAGCACTGTCTTCCTCAAGAGGATAACTATTCCGAATCCACGGAACTTCTCTGGATTCCTCACATAGACTTCTCAAATCCACCAGGAAAGAAAGTAAAAAATAGAAATAAATTCTAATAAATTTAAAATTGATTAATGAATGAATAAAAACGAGTTCACAACCCTTTAAATAGGGGTACCAAGCAATGGGAAAGAAATCAGAATCAAACTACAACTATAACTCATAGAATTCGCGACTTACTATAAATAGTAAACTTATTATTTATAGACGGTCGTGATGTCGACTAGTGCGCAAGGTTTTCGGCCAAAAATAGTAAGTGTCCTATTTAGCTTCACCAAACCGTTCTCCTAATTATTCTAAGTTCTTTTCACGTTGGGCACAACTCCTAAAGCCCGATGAATGAAGAGTTATAATCAAACTAAAACTTACTATTTATAGTAAAAATGAAATTAAAACAGGGAAACGACTATTGATTTAGGGGTTTTTTGCAATTTCGGGTTGCGCAACCTGGAGTAGCGGGATTGGTTGGCTAAAGTAGCTTGTTCTACCTCAAAATCATATATTTTACGTTAGATAACTCATTCCAGATTGTGAGATACGCCCGATTTAAAGTCCAATAGTATAGATTACTTCTGTTGTCGACTGGGCCTTTTCTGATCCATTTTGACCACGAAACTGTCCGCGACCCGCTCTACGTAATAAAGGCATCATGTAGACCCCACTTCTACCCGCTCCCACCTTAGCTTGTGGTACTGCCGGTGCCACGGGAGTGTGTCATTGTCGTACACACATATAGTGATTTTTCTACGTAGCTTTTAAGGCAACTAATGAGATTGACGGGATATCCAACTTCTTTCCACGCCATTCGGTTCTTCCAGCTGTTGGGTTTTGGGTTGAAAGATTTTCCACGCATGAAAATGGATGACATGCCATTAATTGGGTGGGCCCTACTATTGATCATCTCTCCAGGATTTTCTTCGCCATTCAATACACAGATTTTTCTAATTTCGTCCTTGTTTCCAAAGTCCTAAGAAGGCTTGATGTATGTATTCTACATCTATGCCGTCCATCTGTTTTTCCAGATCATTTTAGGAAGTGAGTTCAAAAAAGAAATAAATCCAAATCTCGGGTGGACATACTTATAGGAAATAGTAGTGATTGAATGCCCCCACCATTAAAATTCCGACGGCCCATTAATGTTTCTGTAATTTTTATTTTCCATCTAATCTATTGATAAGATCATAAACCTGGATGAACGGAAAAACCAAATATCAACTAGATATAAAACTTTTGTGGGTCATGAGTGTTGAAGGAAAAAATCAAATATCAATGGCTTATCTTTTATATAAAACTTTTTATCTGAATGGAAGAAGATATAAAAATAGTGAAGAAGGAGGATTAATTACGGTTGGAGGAGAGATTTCACAGATGAGCTCTTTCTTATTTGCAGATGATTCTGGATGTCCATGTTGTATGCGTTCTTTCAACAATGAGAAGTGTTTAATAGTTAATCACATCTCTTTCTTATGGTATGTCCAACTGATCTGGATCTGTTTTCCTTTTTAGCCTCATGTCCTGAAATGATCTGATAAAACGGATGGACAGCCTTATTATAGAATACATACATCAAGCTGGGCCGCATGATAAGGGCCTCACAGTCTTGGGTGAAGCCCAGCCGCACCCAATAAGCTCCTGTTACGTAGAATTGGACGTGAATTGCCTGTCCACCGGCCAACAGGAAGTTCCTGAAGGGGAACCTATCTGGGACCCACCATGATGTCCATGAGAAATTTATTCCGTCTGTCAGTTTTTCAAGTTTACACTAAGAGGAGCCTAAAAATGAGGCACGTCTAAAACTCAGTGGGAATTATATGGCCACCATTTAAACCTTTCTAGAGCCCATCGTGATATTTATATATCATCCAAACGGTTCATAGGGTTATTTCCACTAGGATGAACAGGAAACACAAATAACGTCCTGATTAAAAACTTTTTTGTGCCCAACAAACATTTCAACAGCAGGTACTTCCATTTTCAAATTTTTATATAGTGTGGCCCACCTGAGTTTTGAATCTGCCCCATTTTTTACCTCCTTTCCTATCGTAAGCAATATTATTATTATTATTATTATGTTTTAATTATTTTAACACACGCAAACACACCCCCACACACTCACGTTGGTGGAATTTCACCACCCAAGGGTACTCGAACCCTTGACCGGGAATTGAAACTCCCGAGAGTCTACCACCCGAGCAAGAGTAAGGACCTTCGTATCGTAAGCTCGCGGAAGTGATGAACGATTGGATTTCTCACGGAATCTTGGTGGGACCATATGGCTTCCACCCGGGGGCAGGCAATTGTGGCCTCCCATAGGATCCACCGTGAAGATGATCGTATCCGAGAATCAGGTCTGTCTGCTTATCGTGCAGACCATATAATCTTCACTGAATGTGCACCCGTTGGTAAAATTTCTAACCTCTCCGTTCATTTCATCTGGGCGTGTCCCACCTGACAAGTTGACTAGCCTGATTTGTACATGCGATCATCTCAGTAGTGGTCCCCAACTCGTGCACTGCTCAGATGTCTCACAGACTCAGTCCTATTATCACGTGGCACTGGTGCAGAGGTATCCAGACCATTCAATTTGTAGGTCCCACAATACATGGATAACATCTAAAATGATCAAACAGTACTAAACACATCTACTATCAAATGGATAGAAAAAGCATAGCCTACCATGAGAAAAGGCTAAGTCGTTAAAATTATCTTCAATGCAAAAAAAAAAAAAAAAAAGACGTTTAGATGATTAACATTACATTGTTACGTAACAGGTGAGATTTAATTTGCCATTGTCAGATGTGAATGACTTGACAACTTGTGGATGACTTGGCAGCCTGTAACTATGCTTTTTCGTCGGCATATGCGACAACAACACGCAGTCTAATTAATTCCGTCATGTCTCGGCACCACCCTGCATTCTACGACCAATTTAGACTTAGGCCTAGTGCTTTCTAAAATGGTGTAAAACTAACAGGTCTATCAAAATTCTCTTTGATTAGAAATGCTATCGTAGAGAGGACACGTGCCCATGTGATAAAATGGTACGGAATGGACGCATGGAGAACAAATCCGGCTCCAAAAATCAATATGGCCCATTCATCAGGTGGGGCCACACAAGTATGTTGAATATATGCAACTAGTTATTTTATTTATTTAATTAATTGCTCATCTTTATCATACAAATGAGGCCCACTTGATGAGTAGACTGATATGATTTTTGGGCCTTGGTAAGTTCAAGGTGGTTTGCCCCCTTTCTAACTGGCTTAGATCTTAACATATGTGCTTACACAACATCATTAATCCTTGAATATTTAAGGTGGATTTAAAAGTTTGTTGTATTTTCTGTTGAGAAATTATATAGAAATAATATTTTCTATAAAATATGAAAACCAAAAAATAATCTGAAATCAGGATAAACTTAAGCACGTATGAGAATACTGTTCTTAAAGCGTTATTTGACCTTATTCAAGTAAATTGAGTATATTGAAAGGTTACAAGTAAATTATTCCCAAGATACGACGAGCCTAGTATGAATCTGCGTTCAGCAAATACGAAGACCCACTAATGAAATTCTTGTCACACAATGTCTGATAGAAAATAAAAGGAAAAAATCTCAGAAAAAGAGAAGAAGAAATATGAATTAGACAACTGCACTGGTCTATTCTTCAACTAATGGTTCAGATGAACCTGGAATTTCTGGTTGTAGAAGAGGACTTGGTTCGTATGAATCTGCTGGAGTGTGTTTTTCAATGGATTGTAAATAAAGCTAGGCATCGGACTGAGTCTAATCGGATTGGGTTCAACTCGACTCGGTCCGCATTGTACATGACCCAATTCGAACTCGAACCGAGTCCGGGTCATTTGACTTAGACCAACCAGGCTGGGCTGAACCGACCTGAGTCTGATTCGGTCTGAAAAACCGAGTCGGATCAGATTAGGCAAGATTCAGATCGGTTATAGTCATAATCCGTTAATTTGTCGAGTCTTTTGAATTGATTAATCAATAGAAGGTTTCTCAGGATTTAAAGAAAGAGATGAAGTTACCTACTTGACCGGATTCTAGATTTGTCCATATTGAAGATTGTAGGTTACTTACTCTGCACATTCATCGTTGACAAACACCTCAACACAATTGCTAGAAGGTGCTGGTCGTGTTTTAAACCCAACATGCTGAGGAATCTATCTAAAGAAACAAATGCAACAAAATCTATCTAAAGAAACAAATGCAACAACTTCTGTTAGAAGTGGGTTTCTGCAGAGGAGGAAAAACAAATATGGCAAGCAACGGTGACAAAAAAGAAAAGAAAAGAAAAAAAACATAAATATAAACCTTAGTTGATGTCCATTTGGAAGGGATGGCAGAATTTTCTTTATTTCTCTCTACTCGGCTTCCAAGAGTATGCCAAGATCTGGCATCACCCTTCATTGACACTGGTTGATTCCTTGTGGCAATTTAAGGGCTTTCATCCTTGTTGACGGAAAGTGGGGTGTTAGTATTAACCCTACAAAAAGAAAAAGAAGTCAACACAAACTATCCATTCCAATCAAAGGTGTAATAACAAATTTCAGGCCATGTTGACATGGATACTGTTAATTGCTCTACCGACTAACCAGGGTGGCCGGACCACCAGCGGGCAGTGGCCATGGCTACCCGACTCGACGGTTTTGGGGATTAAGGGTTTTAAAAAAAGAATAAAGTGTGTGTGTTTTTGTGTATATCGGATCTGTTCGGTTCGATTTGATGTTAACCCGAACCCGACCCGATTAATGGTCGAATCTGCATGATCATGCTCGAACCTGACCAATCTAGGCCATCGGTTCGGTGCGATTCTGATCGGATCGGGTCAGATCCACCGGATCGGGCCCGAAATGCCCAGCTCTAATTGTAAACCCATTCAGGCCCAATTTTGATCCAGAGAATTTTAATCCATGTGACTGTTTTATAGCTGTTATGAGAAACTAGCCATTATTGGCAGTTTCTGACCGTTGTGCATGTGGTGTAATAGCTACTATATGCAACTGTTTTTGATCGTTGTGAGATACTGACTAGCCATTTCTAGCTGTTGGGCTAACCACATGCAACCGTTTATGCATGGTCAACTATCAATTGCATGAGGAGTTACACATCTCTGCAACAGCTCTATTCTCAGCTTCTATATAAGCCAAGGGACCTCATTCACTCCTCTAGACTCACAACCATCCACCTTAGCTCTCTATCACACTGGTCTCGTGCCGGTTCGCGAATGAGCGATTCTCTGCGACACAATGCAGACGTGCGAAGTGGAAGGTGTGCCACTAGCACCTCTACAGCCACACTGCCTCACATGCCCACGCCCTCGCACCGAGACCAAGCTCAAGCACAGAACACGTAAGTCCGATACTCCTCGGTTTAGGTGAGTAAATATTATAATACTTCACTTTTCTCATATATCCTTAACATTTTTCTTTTCTTTTTCCAATGTGAAACTATTTCCAAAACTTTTGAAAAAGGGTTTTGCAAACTATTTTATAATATATATATATATATATATATATATATTATTTTTTATTTAAAATATTTTAAAATCAATATATTTCAACATTTTCATTCACCAGATTTGCCATTTGTGAGAAATTCAGCCATGAATTGGCCAGGCATGTCAGTGCGTAGGTTGGTTTAAGGCTAGTAAGGATTTGGGCTTGTTTAAAATTTTGCTTTTCCTTAACACAAGCCAACTCATTTGTTGGAGTTTTATTCTAAAATCAATATAAATAACATGGATGGTATTAAGTAATATTGTTGATCTTGATCATAAATCATAATGGTTATAGGTCATAAATTAACAAGTTACAATGCCATAGTTGATATATGAAAGCAAATATATATTGCATTGCCTGGGTTAAATAAAAGGACTTTTTTTTAAAAAAAAAATTATCCTTGGAAATTCCAACTTAAGAGTAGATATAACATTTTATGACCAAGAGAGAATGTTGGACCATAGATCTCATACCTTATTATACCATAACCACCTAACGCGTTGTAGGAAGAACTTGTGATTATACTATTATTATTCTTATTATGTAGTCATATCACGTGAGAAGACTAATATCAAGTCAAGATGAAAGGTCTCTACCAATAGGTATAATAATGAATTAGTATTTTTTTGGCCTTACGCCACGTAGGAGTGTGAGTGTATCATGGATATATGTTTCCAATTTAGACTTACTGGGCATTTATATTGGGGTACAAATGTCATGTTTCTAGACTAAAAAGGCTCATCATGCCTAGACTATAATCTGGGTCCTTACTCTTACTCCGGTGGTAGACTCTTAGGAGTTTCAACACCTGGCTGCGGGTAACCATAGGTGGTGAAATCCCACCATGGTGTGAGTGTGTGGTGGTGTGCGTGCGTGTAATATAAAAAATAAAAAATGCCTAGACTATAATCTACTTGAAGAGGTACCAAGTTTAATTAATTGTTAGCTAGATGGGAGAATGTGAGTGGAATCAAGGTCTTAATTATGTTAATTTGCTTTGGCTTGCTTTATAAGGTCATAAGGTGGCCAACAAAAATTAACATAGTTGATGTAGTTATCAAGGTCCATTAAGACTGATATAGACCGGCCAGTTGTGGATCTACTAATTTCTTATGAACTTATTTATGGTATAGATCTTGGAGATTAAATGTTTATCAAGGAGTTTTTTAATTGGGCTCATCATTGAAAGGGGTTTTAAAAGGTTACAAATATTTTTAACCGTTAAAATTTTATTTTAACCATTAAAATAAATTTAATTGCCCTTGATAATGATGTGATGATTTATATGTAAAGGTCTATTATTTAGTTTGT
This sequence comes from Magnolia changhungtana, assembly GCA_030180095.1. Classification (NCBI taxonomy): domain Eukaryota; kingdom Viridiplantae; phylum Streptophyta; class Magnoliopsida; order Magnoliales; family Magnoliaceae; genus Magnolia; species Magnolia changhungtana. Next base: position 3,742,544 of record JASAUF010000396.1, on the reverse strand, counting down.
ATAGACATTAGGTTTATGGTGGATCATCATGATAGTGGAAAGATTTGATTATATATAGGTGTATGGGATAAGTTAGAATTATAGACTTTAATTTGGTGGTGGGACATTTAAAAGGTTATAGGGTGATAGAATATTATATAATTACTTCCTCTGTAGAGATGACAGAAAAGAGAGAGCTATAGAGAGAGAGAGAGAGAGAGAGAGAGAGAGAGAGAATCTATCTACTTTCTTCTTCATGTTACACATTCCACACATATGGGGCCCATTCCATGGGCGACTATGGACCTACGCCAAGGTTGACACACAGCTCCCATCAAATTCAAATTCCTTTTTTTCCCCAAACTTTCCTACTTTTCACCTATTTTCACTTTATCCAGGAAATGAGTTAGGAGCTCCTCACTAATTTTTAATTAAAAAAATAATTTATGAAAAACAATCAAATGAATATGGTCCGTGGTAGGGGGAATAGAATTCGTGTAACCAGCCCAATTGATCAAGATAAAACTTAGTTAATGATGATGATCACGATAGCAATGATTAAAAAAAAAAAAAAGAGTAAATACGTATCCAACATTCCATATTTGGGCCAAACATTAATTGGATTTTATCTTGAAACTAATCTAATTATCATTATTTTATATTTTAAAATTTTATATTCTTAATTTTTCCTTATATTTTGAGAATTAATATTAAAAAAATATTTTTCAGTTTTTTTTGGGGTATTCTAATTATAACTTTATAGGAAAAATAATTTTTATTACATAAATTTTGCTATTTAAAATGTCACATTAGAAGATAAATATTTTTTTCACCAAACTCTCCCAAGAAAATGTTTTACTCATTTTGTAAGTAAATTAATTTCTCTTTTCTATTTCTCCAGTGGAGAAAGTTGTTGTATCAAAAGATTTCATTAGGCTTTCATTTGGAAGATTAGCATCCTCTGATCATCCAACAGTTTTAATGTGGCCCATGAAAAGCGCAATGAACCACGTGGAGGGTCCGGATCAAATGTTTGACCATTCAAATGTTTTGCACACATAAAGGTCATCCACGTGAGCTTCTTCCTTGAAATGTGACCGTTCGAATTCATTTGTTAACATCAAAGATCTTCAAATCATGCTCCGTTGTTGTTGTTCGTTCTCGTTCTCATTCCAAACTGAAATTCTCTTCTGAAAAGAAAATCTCAACTTGAATTTGATTCTACTTTTTCTTCCGTTCAACTTCTCTTTTTTCAGGAACTGATTATCTCTGAGAGGAAGATGTTTTCCGTCCTTGTTCTTAGTTTCTTAGTTTTTGGTACATAATTTCTCTTTAATGAGTCTTAACTAATGAATGGCATGGATCTTTGACACGTGTGTCACTTTACGTAACTATGACATGCATTTTAAAGTCCCTCAATATAAGCATATGTATTATATGAAAGAGGAGATTTTCTTATTAAATGCATAGCTAGTTGGACGAAAATGCAATGTCCAACTAGTGTGTGAGCAAAATATATATATATATATATATATATATATATATATATATATATATATATATATATATATATAGAGAGAGAGAGAGAGAGAGAGAGAGAGAGAGAGAGAGAGAGAGAGAGAGAGAGAGAGAGAGAGAGCACCCGTGCGCACCTTTGCACACGTATACAAAATCTCAATGGTCCACGTGATGCAACACCCAATACAGCACCACATAAAGCCCCTAGCTTGCACACGTGTTTCATATTGTTATGAGGGGCCACAATGTTCATAGTAAGCTCATTGTTAAAATTATATTTCTTACCATCCATTCGTTTCGTACGCTGAGACCTACTTGATCTGTGAAATACCAGATCATCTGCCACATTTTTCCACATTGGCCTGTGTTCCTGCACGTGGATGGGCGTGGGATCTGGAACGCGGGTGGAATTAGCAAATCTCAAGGTTGAGATGAGTCCTGTGTGGCTGGGATGGGTGTGAGGCTTACGATCTTGGAAAACTTTAATTATTTCCTAATTAGGACTATCAATGGGCCGGGATAGTCCGTTGGGCTTAGTATGGAGTATCAGGCCCGAGGTTGAGGCAGGCTTAAAATTCAGGGATTTTTCTCAATTGGGCCGGGTGGACCTTGTACAATAGCCCATCATCACATTGGTTGAATCTGGCCGGGCCTGGCCCATAATGATTTGCAAAGGCAACTTTGTAGTATACACGATATGGAGACATCCTCGTTTGATGGCCTCAAATTGGCTGGTTATTGTTGATGCAAAAATCTGGTCTACCCTTATTAGAACTTTGAGTACCTGCATAAGAAGAAGACAAATGAGACTCTAGTTAGAGCAGGAGACCCTCCGATGCTAAGGTCAGGCTAGGAATCTAGATCTGATAGTATCAAGGGGTTTTGGGTGAGAGATTATGCGTACCTTTTCATGTAGATGGACCTTTTATAGTGTAGGCAGATGAGAGTTACTTCTTAATCTAAGCTTGGATGGTCGAGGGTGACCTCGGCTGGATCCGTCAATCGATTAGGATAAAGCTGAGCTGAGCTGAACCCTTGACTGATTAAGCAAATAAGCTTGGTCAGAGCTCGGACAAATAAGCTTGGTGAGAATCCCAGAAGAGTGTAGTGTCAAGTATCAGGCTAAGGGGTACGGAATGTCTACCCGTCATAAAAAAGATTTATTGATAATTATCCAAGAACTCTTGGACGCAAAAGCACATGCTCGTGAGTCTGAGCTAACCTCATGAGTGATCAAGTCATTTTTACCCATAACAGTTATGATATCCAATAAGTATGTGATTTTTGGGATATGGTTCATCCATGTTGGGACCATTGATTTGGATGGTATACATTAATCTACATTTATGCCACACAAATATATGGTGGATGACTCATCACTATTTGAAAAATGGTGAAACATGTATAATGGTTTATCCTTTTCTTCTTCATTCTTCAGTCACATCTTGCTTGTTGATGTATCTAGTCGTATTGTACGCTAATCTGACCCAAGGGGATAACCCAACCGGACCCGATCCAAACTTGGGTTGAGTCGGTTGGGTTCAGTTAGCCCAAACCCAAGTTTCAGCCCTATATGGCATGCTTTCAACATGCTGTTTCTTTTCAAAAGCTCATGTACGGATTACTGCTTCTGTTTTTCAAAAACTTGATGACATCTTTGCCATAGTAAACTATTTTGTCAAACTCATAAATTTCAATCGGTTTTCGGGTTTTTCTTTTCAATTATTGAGAATTTCATTTTTTGTGTTTCTCATAGTCAAGTACTTTGATTCCTTTGGCAAGAATTTTTCTGTTCATTCTATAAACTATTAATTTTCTTATTGACGCAGGGATGAACGTGATGAGGTTGAGCACCGTCTCCCTCAAGAGGATAACTGTTCTAAATCCATGGAACTTCTTTGGATACCTCACAGAGGTTTCTCGGAATCCACGAGAAAGAAAACAAGCAAAATAGAAAATAAATTTTATAAAATTTGAAATTGATTAATGAATCAAATAAACAAGTTCACAACCCTTTAAATAGGGATACCAAGCAATGAGAGAGAAATTAAAAGCAAACTACAACTAAAACTCTTAGAATTCGTAACTTACTATTTATAGACGGTCATGATGTCTACTAGAGCGCAAGGTTTTTAGCCAAAAATAGTAAGTGTCCTATTTGGCTTCACCGAGCTGTTCTCCTAATTTTTCTAAGCTCTTTTCATGTTGGGCGCAACTCCTAAAGCCCAACGGATGAAGAGTTATAATCAAACTAAAACTTACTATTTATAGTAAAAATGGAATTAAAATAAGGAAACGACCATCGATCTAGGGGTATTTCGCAAATCTGGCTTGCGCAACCCAGCATAGCCGGGCTAGTTGGCTAAAGCAACTCGTTCTACCCTAAAATCATATATTTTACGCCCGATAACTCATTTCGGGTTGTAAGATATGCTCGATCTAAGGTCTGATGGTCCGAATCACTTTTGTTGTCGAACGGGCCTTTTCTGATCCATCTTGGCCATGAAACTATCCGCGACCCGCTCTACATCACTTATCAAAATGGTCCCTACTTGATAACCCTTCTTGGATTCGTTGATTGTATGATAATATCCATTTGAAAACTAGTACGATTTCTTTCTTCGGTAGGAGTACGTGTCAGAATCTCATTGGTTTAGTATAATCACATATGTGCAAGACATAATGCAGAATATTCTTGATTTTGCAGAGGATATATGGCATCAGGATATGCAATGCATGGTTACCTGACCGACAAAGCAGATGTTTACAGCTTTGGAGCTGTTGCATCAGTGTCGGAACAGCAATTACAAACTAAAGGAAGCTTGTGTTTGTTGTTAATGTCTTAAATCTGTAAATAATAGAGTCTGTCAATGTCATCGAAATCCCGTCAAAGATGTCATTGAGCAGGTGTTGATGTCATAATAGGTGCTCGATCCCGTATAAAGGGGAATTGTGAATATTGTCTTCCTGCATGGGAAATTGGAAAAAAAAGATTTACATGAAGCAACTAAAAGATTTCGAAATACAGGGTGCAGAGAACAAAGTTTCAAATTGAAGAGATTGTTATATGGCATGAAATAGTCGTTTTAGCAGTGATACAAGAAATTTGATTCTCTTATAGTGACTCATCAAGTTTAATATGAGTGAGTGTGATCATTATGTCTATTATAAGACCCTAAGTGATGGGAAGTTCATTATCTTAATTTTATATCTCAATGACATGCTTATCGCCAATCATAGTATGTTTGAAATCGACATACTGAAGACTCAATTATTAAGGACATTTGAGATGAAATATTTGGAGGTTACAAAGAGAGTTTTCGGCATTAACATACACAAAGACATGTTTAAAGCTCAAGAGGACCATACAATAAACATTAAACACGTACTGTTAAAAACTTTTTTAATGCCAAAAGTTTTGAATTAAGCTTGTATTTGTGTTTTCTGTTCATACAGGTCTATGTGACCTTATGAACATGTTCAATAGGTACGATTAATTAACCATCACAGCGGGCCATTAAGAAGGTTTGATCGGGAGTGTCATTATCATTGATGCTTTCAATGGTGTGGTCCACTTTGATTTTTGTATCTGGCTCATGGGTTGGCTCGAGAGCTTAAACTTTTGAGCCGAGTTCATATTCAAGCCTAAAAGTTGACTTTGAGTTTAGATTTTAAGATTTTCCATATATATAATAGGGAAATGGTACTACGCGACGGTCAAGTGCATGCAAGCTTAATATAAGGTCGAGATGTGTCTTTTATTCCAACCGTTGGAGCGCTTTAGAAAAAGGCAAGATGGTTGGTGCCGTTACCAACTACTGTAAGCCCCACAAAGATGTATTTGTTGTATCTATACCGTCTATCCATTTGGAAAGTTCATTTTAGAAAATGAGCCCAAAACCTTAGGCAGATCCACTGCTTAAATGAACCACACTAGAGAAGGTAGTGGGGACAATGATGCCACCATTGAAACATTCCTAGGGTCCACCATGATGTTTACTTTCCATCCAACCTGTTCATAATATCACACAGATCTGTACCAAGGGGCGAAACAAATATCAGCCTAATCCAAAACTTTTGTGGGCCCCATAAAGTTCTTAATAATAAGCATTCAGTTCCCACTACTTTCTATGTTGTGGTCAACTTTAGATTTGAATCTATCTTATTTTACAGCTAGTGCCCTAAAATGATCTCGCCAAATGAATGGACGGTGTGGATTTAACACTTACATCATAGTATGGCCTACGGAACTTAAGGGTAACATACTACCAAGGTCGGTGGCTTGTGGCACTAGCCATTCTGCTTCTGCAACCAAAGCGGATTACCTCACCCAAGACAGTATGATCATTATAAGTGACGCGCAACTTGATTTTTGTATTCTATATCCACCCTGTTCATCCGTTTTGAAAGATCATTTTAGGACATGAACCGAAAAATGAAGAAGATCTAAAGCTCAGGTGGACTATACTATCGAAAACAGTGGTGATTGAATGCTTTACCATTGAAAACTTCCTAGGCCCACAATAATGTTTACATAATGCTTATTTTTCATCTAACCTGTTGATAAGGTCATATAAACTTAGATGAAGTGAAAAAAAAATATCAGCTTGATCAAAACTTATGTGCCCCATTAATTGTCAATCACTACAGTTTCTTATGATATGGTCCACCTGAGAATTGGATCTGCTTCAGTTTTGGATTCATATCCTAAAATGATATATAAAAAGCGATGGGCAGTGTGGATATAGAATACATACATCAAGGTAGGCCCATAGTAAAGCTAGACTGACTTGGGTGAGGCTGCAATATATTATCGACACGGGCGGAAGCGGATTTCCTGCCAAAGGCTTTGACAAAATGCGCCGAAAAGAAAGGCCTACCATGTTAAGATCTTCATCGTCTACATTTTAATGTTTATATGATATCCAAACTGTCTGCAAGGTAACCATCGGGATGAACTAAAAACACTAAAAACTTGGCCTGATATAAAATTTTTGTGACCATAGAAATGTTAAGGGGTGGTTGTTCAATTCCCATTGTCTTCTCCCTTATGACCCATTTGAGTCTGGAATCTAGTTCATTTTTGGTCTTGTATCCTAAAATGATATTGTTATGGGGAGATCCGAGACGACTACAATCGAAGGGATCGACGGTCCGTCACTCCGAGCGGAGAGTCCGAGCCTCGGTATAATAATAGGAAGGTGAGTTAAGGTGGACGAAGCTCCCATTCTGGATCACTTATTGTTCACTCCCCAAGTATAGGGTTGTGATGTAGTAATAAACTCGGTAAGACCGAGGTCGAATCCCAAGGGACTGGAACTTGTACGTTATCTGAAACTAAGTAGAACTAGAACTAGGCTAAGATGAAATCTAAACCAATTATGATTTGAGGAATAATGGTGAAATAATTAAACTAAAATTTAAAAGAATTCAGAAGTGGGAAACTAGGGATTCAGAGGATCCACTTGTAGAGATCAGGGAAAACTACACTTGATTCATGAAAAACAACTGAACTTCCTTTGATGTAGTTTTGAAAAGATGAAAGGTATATGAATTAGAATGGATTCCATCACCAAACCATGCCCAAGAGACATAGCAAAAACAAATGTAATTAAACTAATTACCAACCAATCAATGTATGAAGGTTAGGAAGGGTACCGACATCCAACCATGCCCAGGAGACGATGGTGAACAACAGGGCTTCTTTTTATTCTTTGTCTCTCTCTCTCTCTCTCTCCTGACGTCTGCCCCAAGCCTCTAGCTTCCAGCCTCCAATCCCCCGGATCAGATCTCCCCATTCTCTTCTTTATATAGCTGCTGGAGGTCCGTTTTGTGTTTGAACAGGAGTCGGTGCGGAATTTCTTATCCTTTTTCGCAGTGAAAAACGCACAGCAACTTACGCTGATTCTTGGTGAGTTAAATTCTTGATGCCGAAGAAGAAATCCAAGTCGTCCATTGGATGGACGTCGAAACAACAGATGGGAATGACTGGTTTTGGATCAACTTCGGTGTGGCCTACGGAGTCTTTTGTTGCTCCGTTCATCTTGCGTTGGGACTTCAATTTCGTGCGTACACGTGTATGAGACAAAAAGGCCACCTAGGCAGGGGTGAAAAGTGCCACATGGAGCTAATGGACGGTCTCGATCGGACCTTTGATCAGTGATGGTGGCCCACAAGCAGCCACCGACGACCTTGTTTGCGAACTCTGTTTAAAACAGAGATTTTTGTTTTGAATTCGGTCAGAGACGGTTTGACCGTCTCTGGTTCTAGCCGTGCACGGCTAGTGTACACATACACTATGCACATGCACTTCAGATGGGGTCCATTGCAATGGTTATGAGAGATCCAATCCGTCTATCTCTTTTTTTCAGCTTATTTAAAGGGTTGAGACTTGATTTGAAGTGATCCAAGTGCCGTGGGGCCCTTTGACGATTCATGGTCTCGATCTAGCCGTTGGGCCACTTCTATAGCGATCCGGAGCCGAAATTCAACATGTACGGTTCATTTATGGTCCTCAGGCCCTGTATGAAGTTTCAGGCCGAACAGATGGTGGAAACCCGGTGATCTTGCGTTCTGGCTGACTTTCAGGCCACTTGAGCTCCACTTTCTCGATTTTCTCGAATCTCTGGTTTAAAAAATCTGCCGATCTTGGTCCCCTGGAATCCCGTCCATGGCCTTGGTGAATTCTAAGCATTAACTTCATGCTTTTAGCGTCCTTTTCGGTCTAAGCTTGCAATTATGTCCTGTATCACGAACACGATTAAAAATAGACTGTTAAATGGTATCAGGCTCGTAAATCCAGGTAATAATTGGGGTCTGATATGCAATTTTTGACCCTCAACACTTATTCGAGTTATACGACCGACTCCGAGTAAGCATCCATCATGACACTGAGAAAGGCTAGCTGTATTGCTGGCGAACGGATCAAGGTTCGGCTCAGGTTGACATAACCAACCAACCATCAACTCGAAACGATGTTGTCGTCTTCGGTCTGGCCAAGCCGAGGCATCTCCGAGAATAAAGGTCCCACGCGCTAAGTGGAGAAACTGCCATGTATAGGTATGCACTAGTATCTCACCCGCAGATACGCACATCGTAGGACATGATCTTCAGATTCTGGGCAATATCTTCATGATCCACGAACCCCACTGATCGTGCCGAGATTATCGGATGCGAATCGAGCGATGAAAAGGTATAAATACTACATCATCCCATGAGGACAGGTACACAACATCTGATACTCTCCCCTTTCTCCTTAACTTAGACCCAGATTCTGTTGTCCTGACTTAGGCATCGGAGGGTCCCCCGGCTTAGCCAGGGTCTCATTTGCTTACGGTTTGTGTGCAGGATTCCTGGTCCGACACCTGCTCGGAGTGTGTGAAGAGGGGAAGAGGGCTGACAAGATTTTGACCTCAACATTTTTTGGCGCCGTCTGTGGAAAACTGATACAAAAAGTCAGTTTCCTATTCTTGAAAGCTATGGCTAGAGGGAAGAAGAAAGCTGTTGTGGTGGAACCGAGAGCACCCGCCTCATCACTACTTCATGTGGAGTCTGCTCCGGGCCCTTCTCAGCGTTCTCGCAACCGTTCCAACAAATACCGCGCTTTACAAGGCGAAGTGCAGGCCTTGCGCGATGAGCTGCAACGGATGAGACAGGAGCGCGAGCCCCATCAATAACCCGAGCGAAGAAGTCCAGCGCCAGAAGTTGTCGGACCAACCGTTCAAGCCCATTCAACGACAAGAAGTCCGAGGCGCGGGACATCTCCGCAACAATCTACCCGAGCACCGGTGTCGGCTCAAAACCCTCCCCCAGCTCCAATGCGAGCTCCTACCAGGAATGTGACGACTCGGGCCCCGACGGATGTCTCAGCCGCCTTGGCTTTGGCTCCAACGGACCTTCGTCACACCCTGGAGAGGAGAAGGGAAAGAAGAATGCCTGAGCCGGAGAGCACTCAGGAAGAAGTGGCGGAAAACAGGGATCTCTGGGAGTCACGATTCGCGGACCTGAATAATCAAGTCTTGATGTTAAAGAAGCAACAGCAGCCATCATCGATCCCGGCTGCTGTTCAAGCCATGATAGAAGAGACCAAACCTCCGTTCACCTCAGAAATCATGAACGAAGTGATGCCTCAGAGATTTCGGATTCCTCCCGTCATCCAGTACTCCAGGTCCGGCGACCCATCCGAACATGTGGAAGCTTATCGTTCGTGGATGCAGATACAGACTGCAACTGATGCAATGATGTGCAGAGGATTCTCGATCACTCTGACCTGATCCGCTCGGAATTGGTATCGACAACTCAAGCCTGGATCCATATGTTCATTCGAAGAATTGTCTCGGTCATTCCTTACCCAGTTTATAAGCGGTAAGAGAAACCGAAAGCCCAATACCCACCTGCTCACCATCAAACAAGGGTCGAAAGAATCCTTAAAGGATTATATTACTCGATTCAACGAGGAAGCATTGCAGGTGGAAGACTATGACGACAAGATGGCTCTCGCCGCAAAGATGCACCGGCTTGAGGGAAGGAAGGTTCGCCTTCTCTATAGGGAAGAACCCGGCAAAAACGTTAGCCAAGCTCATCGCTAGAGCCCAGAAATACGTCCATGCCGAGGAGTTCTCTGCTACCCGCAAGAGTATCCAGGTAACCGAACCGAATGGGAAAGGGAAGAGGCCAAGGAACGAGGAACCCCAAGCCCCGAGGAAAAACTCGGATGATCATTCTTCTCGTGATCGCCGACGAGCAGAAAGCCAGAAGGAAGATTCCATTCCTACACGCCTCTCAACACTACTGCCGAGCGGATCTTGCTAGATATCCGGGGCGAGAAACTTCTCAACTGGCCAGTCTGTATGCGGGCAGACCCAGAACTCCGCGACAAACGCAAATATTGTCGCTTCCATCGAGATCATGGCCACAATACCGATGAGTGTGTAGATCTCAAGGATGAAATTGAATCCCTCATTCGGAAGGGGCACTTACGTCGGTACACCAAGCAAGAAAAAACTACCCGGAAAGAGTAGCGAGCACGAGAACGCCCCAAAAATTCGGCCGAAGAACCCATGCGAGATCCGCACCATCTTCTGGAGGTACATCGTGGAGGAGACTCAAACAGAGCCCGAAAAGCTCATTCCCGAAGTAGCCCAGAGCATTACGTTAACCTTACCGAGCGGCCCAACAAAGAACCACGAGTCAGTCCCTGTAGTCTCACCTTCACAGAAGATAACGCTCGGGGGATCCAACACCCACACGATGACGCCTTGGTGGTCACCATGACTATAGCCAATCATAAGGTGTACCGGGTTCTCGTTGATATCGGAAGTTCACCGACGTGATCTACTCGAGGCCTTCGAAAGGATGGGGATTCCACGCCTCGTCTCGCCCGTGAAGACCCCTTACACGGCTTTGCCGGAGAGAGTAATCTCCGAAGGAGCTATTTCCTCCCAAGGTGATCGGGAGAGGACAACATCAAGTCACCTTGATGGTGGACTTCCTTGTTGTTAATGTGCCATCGGTGCATAATGTGATTATGGGCGGGCCCTCCCTCAATGCAATGCGGGCGGTCGTGTCTACTTATCACCCGATGATGAAATTTCCGCCGAAGGCGAAATGGTTACCTCCGAGGCGATCAACGCGAGGCTCGAGATGCTATGCCATTGCGGTTCAAAAAGGGTCCAGAAGCAAACACTCACCGTCAACATCTTGGACCCGCGCGGACCTACCGAGAATAAGCCAATTGAAGATCTGGAGAAGGTACCACTCGATGAAGCCGATCCTAGCAAGACGGTTCAGCTCGGAGCATCACTCACACCTGAGCAACGCTCCGAGTTGTTAACTTTCCTGCGACGACACAGGGACGTATTCGCCTGGTCGCACGCGGATATGCCAGGAATCTCTCCGGACGTCTTGGTCCATCGGTTGAACGTGGATCCAGACCACAAACCTGCAAAACAAAAAAAACTCTTTCAAGCGAAGCTGAAGTAAATAGCAGTGCGTGAAAGAAATTTCGACCCGACCTGGCATTGTGAAGCGAATGGGGACCCGAGTCGATAAAGCCCCAATCTCTGCTGCCGGCGCCTCCCACTCGCTTGCGGCCCAAAACCACTTGTTCTTCCAGTCCTTATTCGAGGACGGAAGACCCAAGACGAGCCCTGACCCCTTGCTACCTCTGGTCGCGAAGTAGTACCATGGATCGTTGCCTTCGTGCTTGATCAATTACAGGTTCATCAGCTCGGCGGGTGTCAACGCCGAGTTCCCTACTTGGTGCCAGATAATGTAGGCAGAAATCAGCACCCTCCAAGCATTAGGCATAAATTGCCCAGGCGCGAGCCCTAAGTAAGCGGTCAGAGCTCGGATGAAGGGGTGCAACGGGAGATGGAGTCCGCATAATAAGCCACATAAAAATATGGCCATTTCCCCAACCGCGGGATTGCCAGCAGCGTCAGTGGGCTCAGGAGCTCTGATCCGAATGGAGCGAGGTATGTCAAACTCTGTACGGATCCATGCCATTTGAGCCTCCGTTATTACGGAGCCCCCTGGAACCAGTTCCGACGCCCGTCCACCAGGGGGCATCTCTGGCACATCGACGACTGCAGCTCTGGGGGCTCGTGTTGTCCCCTTCTTGCTGGCCTTCTTGCTGACTTGGCGAGTGTGAGCTCTCGCCACTGTCCGCTTTTGGGGCCGAGGATATAAAGGCACAGCCTCGAAGGGACCTTCGGAGGTCTCTCTTCCATTATCGAACTCCCGACTCCTCGAGTCGTCATTGTAATCCCTAGCCATTTCTCTATCTAAGACATCTCAAAACGTGATGCCAGGATCAAACTCACCGGATAATCACGGAGATGGCTTCAAAGCGTGAAAACTAAATCGGAAACCACTTCGCCGAAATCGCCTCGCCGGAAATCGCCTTCTCTGCTAAACGACTCAAATGCAAACGATAATGATCAAATGAAGACCGGACGGACCTTTTATAGATGAAACCCCGCATTAAATGGCCCAGATAATGCTACGTCGAATCATTGTTTTCCGACTCCGAGTCCGACGTGGTGTCGTATCATTGGTTCAAAACATGGTAAAGGTAACGATATCCGCCTCGATTGTTGTGTGAGTTAATCCACACAGACCGAGCGTGAAAAGAGTGCTCGACACGACGCCCGAGTGCACGTGACATTCACAGGTTGGTGACGATTGATCTCAACCGTGCCACGTGTTTGTTCACGGTTAGCTCGAAGCCGCTAAATCCCGAAATACGAGACGTTTCACACGAGGACCATAAATGCATCAAAGAATCGAGGCGACGGACCTCCTAATTACTATTACTCCAGCTCATGAATGACCTCGCAGAGTAGAAACTTTTATGGGGGAGATCCGAGACGACTACAATCGAAGGGATCGACGGTCCGTCACTCCGAGCGGAGAGTCCGAGCCTCGGCATAATAATAGGAAGGTGAGTTAAGGTGGACGAAGCTCCCATTCTGGATCACTTATTCGAGTTATACGACCGACTCTGAGTGAGCATCCATCATGACACTGAGAAAGGCTAGCTGTATTGCTGGCGAACGGATCAAGGTTTGGCTTAGGTTGACATAACCAACCAACCATCAGCTCGGAACGATGTTGTCGTCTTCGGTCTGGCCGAGCCGAGGCATCTCCGAGAATAAAGGTCCCACGCGCTAAGTGAAGAAACTGCCATGTATAGGTATACGCTAGTATCTCGCCCGCAGATACGCACATCGTAGACATGATCTTCTGATTACGGGCAATATCTCCATGATCCACGAACCCCACTTGATCGTGCTTGAGATTATCTGGATGCGAATCGAGCGATGAAAAGGTATAAATACTACATCATCCCATGAGGACAGTATGCAACATCCGATACTCTCCCTTTCTCCTTAACTTAGACCCGTTCTCATTTGTCCTGACTTAGGCATCGGAGGGTCCCCCGGCTTAGCCAGGGTCTCCATTGCTTACGGTTTGTGTGCAGGATTCCTGGTCCGACACCTGCTCAGAGTGTGTGAAGAGGGGAAGAGGGCTGACAAGATTTTGACCTCAACAGATATCATAAAATGGATGAATGGGATGGATTTATCATAACATCATGTCGAACCCCTGCCTAGGCTCCCAACACAAAAAACTTTGGATCCTCCGTTGTGTTGTCGTCACCAAGTTCTGTGGGCTCCACCATGATGTTAGTGTTATATCCACACTGTCCCCCCATTTGGAGAGATGATTTTGGGGCATTAGCCCAAAAATGAGGCAGATCCAAAGTTCAAACCGAGGGCGTTGCCAATGATTCAGCTCCAAGATCAAACACTTTGACCAAGGTGATGATAGGTTGGGTGAATCTCCTACAACATATGAGCATATTGTAATTTCCTACGGGATTCACCTAGATGGGTGATGTAGAGGGAAACAAGCATTTGACTATTGGTTCAAGTCTAATCTCTAGAACAAGGTGGAGATTAAGTTCATCTTTTTCATTGAGGTTGAAGTTTTCTTCCAAGTGATGAATCACAAGAAATATGACTATAGTGGGGATTGAATGCCTAGCATTGAGAGCTTCTTTGGGGCACTAAAGTTTTGGATCAAGCTTATATTTGCTTTGACCTTTCATCTTGGTCTGTTTGACATTATGAATAGGTTAGACAACAAATAAATATTATGGTGGGCTTAGGAAGGTTTCAACGGTGAGCATCATTATCAGTGATATGGTTCATTTTAGCTTGGATATGCTATATATATATATATGGGAAAAGGTACAATGCGCTCTAGCTGATTTTAATGCCCCATGAGGTCGAGCTGTGTGGGCCCCACCGTGATGCGTTTCGAACATCTACCCCATCAGTCAGATGCACCATTCCATCGTGGGCCTAGGTCTCAAAAATTAAGTCAATCCATGACTTGTGTGGGCCACACCACATACGTATGGGAGGGCCGTGCTCCATTAAAATATTCATAACCATTTTTGCGGGCCCACTGAGATGTAGTTTGCAAATCCAGCCCATCCATTATGTGTGTCCCACTTGAATGAGGGTTCATACCAAGTTTCGGGCGCATGCAAAACTCAAGTGGGCCCCACCAAGTGCTTTTATATGTTTTAACGGTGTCTTCACATAATTTTAGATGGTATGGCCCACCTGAGTTCCGTATATGGCTGATTTTTGGGATATCCCATAATTTAAAGGGTACCCATCAAATGCACGGTGTTGATGGTCGAAACACATCACGGTGGGGCCCACACAGCTCGACCTCACGGGAGCTTGTCGTCAGTTCATGACTTAAAATGATCTCTCCAAGAGAGTAGACGATGTTGATATAGCATATATATCATGGTAGGCCCACAAAACTTGATGACGACCACCTATTCACAGCATGCAATCTGCTTGCATCCCAATTCACATGACAATTACGTAACGCCGGTTTTATTGGTTTTGCCTTTTCCTAAGGGCATGTTTGGCCGGGCGTTGGATGTGGGCTATCCTGGTTTTAAGAGGGTTATCCTGCGCCATCTCATCGCATCCCCCGTTTGGGATGGCGGGATGTACCTTGCCTCGTAATCACTGCCCTTTAGCTTACATGGATTCCGCCAATCCCAGGATGTGATTTTTCACCTCTATGTGGGGCCCACCAAGATATCAATGAGATATCCACTCCGTCCATCATTTTTACCGGCCTACATTTAGCCATAAATCTGTTTTAAGGCAAATATAAAACAGTGAGTGGGGCACACCATAAGAAGGAGTGTAGATGCAAACTCATCCATTTGGGACGGTCCAAACAGGCTGATGTATATCCCATGGGCTATCCCAAACCCATGGGATCAAGGGACAAACACTGACACCACCATCATTACCTACAAATCCATTCCATCCCACCTAATCCTATGGAATTGGTCCGACTAAGGGCGTGTTTGGTCGGGCGTTGGATGTGGGCTATCCTGTGATTAAGAGGGTTATCCTGCGTCATCTCATCCCATCCCCCGTTTGGGATGGCGAGATGTACCTCGCCTCGTAAACACCGCCCTTTGGCTAACATGGATTCTGCCAATCCCAGGATGTGATTTTTCACCTCTATGTGGGGCCCACCAAGATATCAATGGGATATCCACTCCATCCATCATTTTCACCGGCCTACATTTAGCCATAAATCTGTTTTAAGGCAAGTATAAAGCAGTGAGTGGGTAGGGGTGTACACGAGTCGGGCCGAGTCGAACTGGCCTCAACCCGTCCAGGCCAGTTCAACAGCCACACAAGGCTCGAACCCGACCGGGCCTGGTCACCGGGCCAACATCTCTAGCCCGAACCGGGCCCGGCGCGAGTTCGGGCTGAGTTTGGGCCAGTTTCGAACCTTCGAGTTTGGGTCAGTTTCGAATCTGAGTTCGGGCTAGTTTCGAACCTTACAGCAAGTTCATGGGAAAGGCTTTAGCAGGTAATCCGCGTCCCATTACAAGGCCCTCGATCAACGGTTTAAATAGTTGAACTATAGACTCCACAAAAAATCTAACTAGTCAGGACATTTACATACATTTACATACATTTAACAAAGCATAAAATAAAATATTTTATACAAATTAAATACAGTCATACATGGGTCGGGCCGATCGGATTTCGGACCGGGTCGGGCCGAACTGGGAGGTATCCGAACTTGGCCTGAACTCACTCTCGGGCCTAGAAAATTAGCCCGTCCTTACCCGAACTCAGTTCCAGGTCAGGCTGAGTCGGGCTTTTTCGGGCCGGGTCGAGCGAGCTAACCGGGCTAGCCCGGTTTGTGTACACCCCTATGAGTAGGGCACACCACAAGAAGCAGTGTATATGCAAACCCATCCATTTGGGACGGTCCAAACAGGCTGGTGTATATCCCATGGGCTATCCCAAACCCATGGGATCAAGGGACAATCACTGACACCACCATCA
The DNA here is from genome assembly GCA_030180095.1 of Magnolia changhungtana. Lineage (NCBI taxonomy): Eukaryota > Viridiplantae > Streptophyta > Magnoliopsida > Magnoliales > Magnoliaceae > Magnolia > Magnolia changhungtana. The sequence continues at coordinate 3,726,135 of JASAUF010000396.1, read as the reverse complement.
TTACCTTAAAATTCATTCCATCCCACCTAATCTCATGGAATTGGTCTGGCCAAACATGCCCTAAAATGTTGGCATTTTCATGGTGTAGTTTTCAAATTTGTCATTGAATGGTTGGAATAGAAGACACGTCTCGACATTATATTAAACTTGAATGAGCTCGACCGCATAGTACCATTTCCCTATATAATATATATTATATATAATTTATTTTAATATAAATATTTATATTAAGTGAACACAATTAGAGTTGAATCCAATCAAGCTCGGTCTAGCTCCGACTCGGCTCAAACCGTGTTTCTAGCCGGACTGTACCAAGATTTTTCGAGTCAAGTGACTAGTTCAATTCTCTAGCTTTAATCCGCGTACCCTTTAAAATGTATTGCATCCTTTTAACCTTGAAATTTTACTAATCAACTTACCTAATCCGCGTCCCTTTAGCTAGCTCGGTACGTATATAACTCTGGACATGGCACACTTACAATCCGTTAACCCGTCTTCGACAATGTTAACGTCTCGACATGAGTGGCCATGATGATTTAATCCAATCCATCAATCACATCCCCTAATGATCTCCTTAGCACCCAAAAATCCAGTCCATCAATATAGGTGGGCCACATCGTACGAGTAGTTGAGATAGGTATGCCTACCGTTATAAACATTCCAGATTGTATGTGAGACACCGTATTTTGTGCAAGTCATCAGCATGATTCTGAGCCAGAAATGTTCAAAAAAAAAAAAAAAAAGATTTTGGGCCAGACCTCAATTGCAGGTACACTACGCAGTAGGCCCCCTGTACAAATCAAAGGCGGCGTCCACTTTTAACTTATTCACTATGTGGTGGCCCACCTGATAACAGGGGTACCTTTGAACGGATTGGATGTCATGGAAGTGGATTGGCTGGTGTACCACGCAGCAGCTGTATAGCTGGTGTAGATACGTGTCGTGCAAAGACGAGCGCCAACGCTTCTCGAGCACAAGTTGCACCAACGGTTCAAAGGAGACCAGAGTTACATGGCCCCGCAATGATGTATTTATTGCATCCACACTGTTTATTCATTTTTCAAGATCATTTTAGGGCATTATCCAAAAACAGAATCATATCCAAATCTCAAATGACCACACCAAAAATAGCAGCGAGATAATGATTTTCACCGATAAAAACTTTATAAGGCCCACCGTAACGTTTGTTTTCCATCCAATCTATTCATAAGGTCAAAATTACCTGGATGAAGAGAAAAAACAAATTTCATATTGATCCGAAAATTCTGCAACCCCCAAAAGGGTTTCAATGGTAGACGTTCAATCTCTCACCACATTTTGCAGCATGGTCCATTTGAATTTTATATCTTCTTATTTTTAATCTCAAGCCTTAAGATGAACTCTCAAAATGGTTGGACAGTTTAAATATAAAACATACCTCATGATATGGCTCACGGACCTCGCTGATGTTGATACACTAGCTATATAGCTGTGCGTGGTACACCGGCCAATTTGCTTCCGTCACAAAGGCATCATGTGGGCCCACTTCTACCCGGTCCCAAAGCGAATTGGCTGGTGGACCATACATCAGCAATATAGTTGCTTTATTTACTGTCTAAAAGTTCTGCATCACGAGGTATGAGTGATATCCAAACTCTTCACCCATTCGACAATTTTGTCTTGAGGCTTGAGCCTAAAAATAATACAGATATAAATATCTACAAAAAGTAATAGGAAATTGAACGTCTACCATTGAAAACCTTTCGGATGAATATGAAATTTGTTTATCCTTTTCATCCATGTATTTGTGATATTATTAACAGATTGGATGAAAATTAAATATTGTAATGAGCCTTACAAATTTTTTAATGATGAAATTCATTATCCTCGCTATCATACCTGGTGTGGTGCATTTGGCATTTAGATATGATTTATTTATTTTTCTAATACTCTTAAATAATTTCAAAAAATGTATGAATTGCTTTAATATAATAAATACATCACTTAATCAACTTTGATCTCCTTTAAACCGTTCGTATAACGCGGAGCTCGAGAACGTCGGCGCTCGTCTTCGCGCAACACGTACCTACACCATGTGTGGTACACCAGCCAATCCGCTTCCTCACCATAGCCTGCGGTACTGCTTGTACCACGGCAGTGTTCCACGGTCGTAAACACACTATTGATTTTTCTACGTTGCTTTCCAGCTGTTGGGATCAACTTCTTTCCACGCCACTGATGAGATTGATGGGATCAAGTTTAGCTACTGATGAGATTGATGGGATCAACTTCTTTCCACGCCACTCCGTCCTTCCAGCTGTTGGGTTTTGGGTTGAAAGATTTTCCACTCATGGAAATGGATGACATGCCATTAAATGGGTGGGCCCTGCTATCGATAATCCATCCAAGATTTTCCAAACCATTCAATACACAGATTTTTCTTTCGTCCTTGTTTCCAAAGTCGTGCGGGGTGTTCAGAGGGATTAAATGAGTTTTAAGTGAACAAAATGTAATGATTACAATGTATCAATGTATCAAGGGTGGTCGGCTAATCCCACGGCATCCTATGGCCTGTTTGGCCGGACCGATCCCACGGTATTAAGAGGGATGAGGTCGCAATATCCCATGTATGCATGACGAGTCAAACAGACCCATGAACTTGTACTGGGATATAAGCAATCCCATGAACCTTAAAACAATCCACCGACATCACAATCATTATCTTAAAATTGATCCGGGATATGCTGGGCATGCCAAACAGACCTAGTGAACTTGTCTAGGATATAAGCAATCCCATGGATCTTAAACCAATCCACTTACACCACCATCGTTACCTTAAAATCTATCCCATCCCTCCTAATTTCATGGGATTTATCCGGCCAAACATGCCCTTAATATTTGAGAAACGGATTGGCTACTCATATTGTCACAACCGGTCAGTGCTCCATGAGCCCCACCATGATGTATGTGTTTCATCCATGCCGTCCACCCATTCTTCCATGTCATTTTATGATATGACCTTAAAAATGAGTTTGATCCAAAGCTCAACTGAACCACACAGTTGGCCTTAGGAGGTCTTTAATGGTGTAATTCAATCACTATATTTTCTCATGGTGTGGTCCACCTCGGATTTATATCTAACTCATTTTTGGGATCAAGCTCTAATATTATATTTCAAAATGGATGGATAGCATGGATAAAACACGTACATCATGGTGGCGTCTACATAGCACCGACCACTAGTTACGCTAAACTCAAAGTAGGTTGGTAGAAACCCTTGCTCCGTGCTGATTCCAAGAAGGGCCTTCACAACCCAAAACTTACGTGAGTCGCGAGCGTTACGTTGCAATGATCATGAAATCTTAAAACCCACTCCCATCTAAACCCATTTAAACCTACGCGCCAAACGCCCCGCAGAAGGCTGCGGATGACGGTCAAATGATTCAACGGTGACGTGCCTTGACGATTCTCCGTCCTAGGAGGTGTGCATGTGGGGCCAACGGTGACGTACCTTTGGACGATTCTCCTTCCTAGGAGGTGTGCGTGTGGGGCCTACATAGCATGATGGCACAAACGATAGACGGTCGAGGTCGAGCCACATGGACATGCAAAATGAATGATGGAAGATGTTTGGCAGCAGCATCCCGCACATCCTCGCACACGCACCTTTACGTGCCAAAAGGTAGTGGATTAGGTGCGGCTCGGCTTCAACAAAAAAAGGTGCAACCCTTTCTATGAGACCCACCTTGATGTATGTATTCTACATCTATGCCGTTCATCTATTTTTCCATATCGTTTTAGGAAGTGAGCTCAAAAAAGAGATAGAACCAAATCTCAGGTGGACATACTATAGGAAATAGTAGTGATTGAATGCCCCCACCATTAAAATTCCTACAGCCCGTCAATGTTTCTGTATTTTTTATTTTCCATCTAACCTGTTGATAAGATCACACAAACCTGGACGAAAAGAAAAGTCAAATATCAGCTAGATATAAAACTTTTGTGGCTCATGAGAAGTATTTAATGGATAATCACATCTCTTTCTTATGGTATGTCCACCTGATCTGGATCTGTTTTCCTTTTTGACCTCATGTCCTGAAATGATCTGATAAAACGGATGGACAGCCTTGATATAGAATACATACATCAATCCGGGCCGCATGATAAGGGCCGCACCGTTTTGGGTGAAGCCCGGCCGCACCTAATAAGCTCCCATTACGTGGACCCGTGAAATTGACCACCGTAAACGCCACCTTTTAACCGGAGTCTTTTCAACGTTCTCTCAAAATTTAGTTTTCCAAAGTAAGCCATTCTGTACGGACATACTATTAGCAGAAGGTAATCCTCTTGCATTTACTACCTATAGCTACGGATTATACCGTAGCATGCTCCTGCACCATGATGTCTATGAGAAATTTAATCCGTCCGTTGGTTTTTCAAGTTTACGCTAAGAGAAGAGTTTAAAAATGAGGCACGTCTAAAACTCAGATCGGCCATACAACAACAAAGAGTGAGAATGGATATGCTCACCATCGAAACCTTTTCAGAGCCCATCATGATATTTACATATCATCCAAATCGTTCATAAGTTTATTTCCACTAGGATGAACTGAAAACACAAATAGTGTCCTGATTGAAAACTTTTGTCGCCCAACAAACGTTTCAACAGCAGGCATTTCCATTTTCACCTTTTTCTATAGTGTAGTCCAGCTGAGTTTTGAATCTGCCTCATTTTTGAGTTGCTGTCCTATCATTAGCTTGTGGAAGTGATGGACGGATTGGATTTCTACGGAATCTTGGTGGCCCCATATGGATTCCACCTGGGGGCAGGCAATTGGCCTCCCATAGAATCCACCACGATCATGATCGTATCCTAAAATCAGGCCTGTCTGCTTATCGTGCAGACCATATATCTCCACTGAATGTGCACCCGTTGGAAAAAATTTATAAGCTGTCCATTCATTTCATCTAGGCGTGGCCCACCTGACAAGTAGACTAGCCTGATTTGTAGCTACGATCATCTCATTGGTGGTTCCCAACTCGTGCCCCGCTCAGATGTCTCACTGACTCAGTCCTATCACGTGGCACTGGTGCAGAGCTAGCCAGACCATTCAATTTGTAGTCCTAGATGGATAACATCTAGAATGATCAAACAGTACCAAACACATCTAGAATCAAATGGGTAGAAAAAGTATAGTCCACATTGAGAAAAGGGTAAGTAGTCAATGGAAAAAGAAAAAAGTTTAGATAGTTAACATTCTTTTTTCATGGGGTGGTGAGATTAATTGGACCACATTGCATTGTCACAGATGGCGATGACTTAACAACTTGTAATCATGCTTTTTCGTCGGCATCTCTGATAACAACACGTGATCTGATTAAATCCCGTCAAGTCTCAACACCATCATGCAGTATACATCCAATTTAAACTTAGGCCTGGTGCTTACTAAAATGGTGTAAAACTAATAGGATTATAAAATCCTCTTTGATTAGAAATGCTATCAGATAGAGGACACGTGCCCATGTGAGACGATGGTACGGAATGGATGCATGGATCTATTAGGAACAAATCCAGCTCCAAAAAATCAATATGGCCCATTCGTCAGGAGGGCCACACAAGTACGTTGAATATATGCCACTAGTTATTTTTTATTTTAATTAATTGTTCATCTTTATCATACAAATGAGGCCCACTTGATGAGTGGACTGATATGATTTTTGGGCCTTAAGTATGTATAGGGTGGTTTGCCCCCTTACTAATTTGCTTAGTTCTTAACATGTGTGCTCACACAATATCTTTACATGCGTTACACATGCATTCCATGAATATTTAAGGTGGATTTAGAAGTTTGTTGTATTTTCATTCACCAGAATAGCCATTTGTGAGAAATTCAGCCATGAATTGGCAAAGCATGTCGTGGCTAGGTTGGTCTAAGGCCAGATTTGAAATAGTAAGGGTTTGGCCTTGTTCAAAATTTTGCTTTTTCTTAGCATATGCCAACTCATTTGTTAGAGTTTTATTTAAAATTAATATAAATCTTATCAACGGATAACATGGATGGTATTCATTAATATTGCTGATCTTGATCATAAATTGACGAGTTACAATGCCATAGTTGATATATGAAAGCAAATATATATTGCATCGGTTAAATAAAAGGGGTTTTTTTTTTAATTATCCTTGGAAATTCCAACTTGAGAGTACATATAACAGTTACTGACCAAGAGAGAAGGTTGGACCATGGATCTCATACCCTATTATACCATAACCACCTAACAGTTTGTAGGATGAACTTGTGATTATACTATTATTATTATTATGTAGTCATCTTATGTTATATGAGAAGGCTGATAGCAAGTCAAGATGAAAGGTCTCTACCATTAGGTATAATAATTAATCAATATTTTTTTGGCTTTACGACACGAAGGAGTGCGAGTACACCATGGATATACGCTTCTAATTTAGGCTTAGTAGACATTTGTATATTGGTACAAAGGTCATGTTTCTAGATTAAAAGGCTCATCATGCCTAGACTATAATCTACTTGAAGAGGTACTGAGTTTAATTAATTGTTAGATAGGAGAATATGTGAGGGGAATGAAGGTCTTATTTGTGTTTGGGCTAGCTTTATAAGGTCATAAGGTGGCCAACAAAAATGGATGTAGCTGAGGCAGTTATCAAGCTCCATTAAGATTGATATAGACCAATTGGGGATTTACTAAGTTCTTAAGAACTTACTTATGTTATATATCTTGGAGATTAAATGTTTGTCAAGTAGTTTTTTTATTGGGCTCATCATTAAAAAGGGTTTTAAAAGGTTCCAAATATTTTTAAATAAATTTAATTGCACTTGATAATGATGCGATGATTTATATGTGAAGGTCTATCATTTAGTTTGTATAGACATTAGGTTTATGGTTGATCATCATGATAGTGGAAAAGATTTAATTATATATGTGTGTATGGGATAAGGTAGAATTATAGACTTCTAATTTAGTAGTGGAACAAGTTCCACACATATTGGGCCCATTGCATGGGCGACTATGGACCTACTCCAAGGTTGACATGTAGCTTCCATCAATCGCACATGATTTGTCATCACTCAAATTCCTTCCACCCCCCCCCCCCCCCCGCAAATTTTCTTACTTTTCGCACATTTTCACTTTATCTTGGAAATGAGTTAGGAGCTCCTCACTAATTTTTTAATTAAACAAATAATTTATGAAAAAATTTATTTTATTAAAAACAATCAAATGAATATGGTTCTCGATAAGGGGGAGTAGAATTCGTGTAACCGACCCAATTGACCAAGATAAAGCTTAGATAATGATGACGGTGACAACGGCGATGATTAAAAAAAAAAAAAAGAATAAATGCCTATCCAACATTCCATATTTGGGCCAAACATTAACTGGATTTTATCTTAAAACTAACCTAACTATCATTTTTATACTTAAAATTTTTATATTCTTAATTTTTCCTTATATTTTGAGAATTACTATATATAAAAAAGAATGTTTTTCATTTTTATTTTTTGGTATTCTGATTATAACTTTAGAGGAAAAATATTTTTTATTAAATAAATTTTGTTATTTAAAATGTCACATTCGAGGATAAAAAATTTTTTCACCAAACTCTCCAAAGAAAATGTTTTACTCATTTTGTAAGTAAATTAATTTCTATTTCTCAATTGGAGAAAAATGTTGTATTAAAAGATTAATTCATTAGGCTTTCATTTGGAAGATTAGCATCCTCTGATCATCCAACGGTTTTTATGTGGCCCATGAGAAGCTCGATGAACCACGTGGAGCGTCCAAATCAAATGTTTGACTATTCAAATGTTCTGCACACATAAAGGTCATCCATGTGAGCTTCTTGCTTGAAATGTTATACCGTTCGAATTCATTTGTTAATATCAAAGGTCTTCAAATCATGCTCCCTTGTTCATTCTCATTCTCCTTCCAAACTGAAATTCTCTTCTGAAAAGAAATTCTCAACTAGATTTTGATTCTACCTTTTCTTCTGTTCAACTTCTCTTTTTTCAGGAACTGATCATCTACAAAGAGGAAGATGTTTTGCGTGCGTGTTCTTCTCGTTTGGGTTCTTGCACTGCATCTCTGTGGATCGTTGGGATGTGGGGCCACTCTGCTGGCTCAAGATGAAGGTACGAGATTGCTTTTGAAGAGAAACTAGCTATAGGTCCTGCTCATCGAACTCGCATGTAGGGCCATGATTCATGATTGAAACCGTTGATCTGATGAGATAGATGGATATGACAGGTTCCGCCTCATGAACTTTCTGGAAGCGGATTGCGTCCTGCCCCGCCTGGATGATAATCCGTTCAGTCAGGCCTCTGTGGGGCCCACTGTGATGTATGGGTTTATCCATGCCGTCCATCCATTTTATCAGATTATTTTAATGTATGAAACAAATAATTAGGCGGATAAAAGACTCAAATGGACCACAAAGTATGGACTGATCTCCCACCGTTAAAAACTTCTTGGAGCCTTGGAAGTTTTGGATCGAGCTGATATTTGTGTTTTCCCTTCATCCATGTCTATATAACGTTATGAACAGATCAGATGGAAAATAAATATCACAGTGCCCGTAGGGAGGCTTTAACGGTGGTTGTGAATATCACCTGTGCTTCATGTTGTGTGGTCCAGTTAAGCTTTGGATCTACCTCATTTTTGGATTCAAACCCTAAAATGATCTGAAAAATGGATAAACGGTGTAGATGAAACCCATATATCACGGTGGGAATGATAGACCCTGCAATTCCTCTTGAATCTTTGTTTCTCTCTCGCACACAAACGCTATCTTTTGCATTTTCAAGATAAGCTCTTTCCTAAAGGTAAGTTACTTTACATAAGTTACTTAGGGGTCGTTTGGCACCTTGGATTAGAGGGGATTGGAGGGGATTAGAGGGGGTTTCAAATTCCCTTGGTTGTTTGGCAACATAAAGCAACTGGGTATCGCCAGTCCAGGAGGTTTGCAATCCCCTCTTGGAGGGGTTTGTAATCCATGGTGAGAGCTTGGATTACACCTAAAATCATTTCAATAGTTGCGGATATAAATGTATGTCATTGTACACTATCATTTTATTGGGCACATGGCCCACTAACAATGATCAGCACCGTCCAAACATTGTTCATGTAGATCAGCATCGTCCAAATATAATCCAGCACCATCCAAACATTGTCCATATTAATCAACGATTAAAAATCATTGGTTAGTCACTTACACATGATCTTGTGCTTGTGGTCCATCTGAGACTTAGAATTTCATCATTTTTAGGCAAAACATATATTTTAGCGGGCTTATCACAACCATAGTGTCAAAAATTATATATCTCACTAATTGAGGATATTAAAGTTGATTTAGTAATTAAATTCAAACCCCTATAAATATGTCATTTATTGGTATTTTGAATTAAAGTTGATCCACACTCCAGGGTGCCAAACACACCTAGAGGATTGCCAATCCAGGGGGTTTCCGATCCAGGGGGTTGCGAATCCACGCTCTCAAACAGGCCCTTATGCTTTAAGTAGCTTATCTCATGTGAGGTACCCATGCCACAAGTTGCTGGTCTTAGTCATCAGGTAAAAATGTTGGATACTTGTGTTTTTAAAAGTTTTTACACATGGGCTGCCCTTGCTCGATAGATAAAAAGGACGCGGATTGCGTCCTACCCCTCCGAGCGGGCAAGGATCTGTGGGGTCCACCGTGATGTAAGTGTTTTCTCAATGCAGCTCATTGTTTTTCTCATATCATTTTAAGGTATGATCCAAAAAAGTGAGGCAAGTCCGAGGCTTAAGTGGACCACAAAGTGGGGATTGAACGTCCACCATTAAAAACATAAAACATCTCGAGAGCTAGTGAAGTTTGGGATCAAGCTGATATGAATAGGTTGGATGGTAAAAAACATCACTGTGGCCCTTAAAAAGGTTTCAACAGTGGAGGTGGGCCTCATAGAGCTCTGCCCGGACGGATTACCATACAGGCCGGGGGTAGGACACAATCCGTGTCGGATAAAAAAAATGTGTTGTGTTACTTTTAGAATTATTCTCTACAACCATCTAGTATTTTCATACAGTGACTTTCTTCTTCCTAACCGAAAGTTACTATTAAGCGGCAAAATGACAAATTTACCTCCTTGGTAATTGAATATCATGGTCTTACCCTATTCGATGTGGGTTTTGAGCCTCTGCAAAAAAATCTCAGTTGTCCACATTTTACCTTATATGGTTTTAGGGCTTGGGCCAAAAAAATTATTCAAATTCGAAGTTCTCATAAGCCACACGGCAAGTAAAATTGCATATTGAACGCAAGCCCTTCAAACTGTGATGGGGCTAAAGAAATTTTAGATTAGGTGTAAAAATATGATGGTTATATTTAGCCCACCTTTTCAACAGTTGGGAATGTTATTTCAACGGTTTAGATAACTTATAAACACAAAAAATGGATCATTGATAACTTCAACGGGTAGCAAGCCACTTACCCGCTTTTTCCAATAGTAGGACCCACCTATTAGATTTGCTGAATTTGGGCCTAAGTCCTAAAATAAGATGGTGAAAATGGTGCACACATTGTATTTGCCACAAGCATCATGAAAGTGGTCCAATGGAGATTCAACAGACCATGGTGAAGACTGAAGACTGAAGACTGACACGTATCACTGACCCTCATGGGTCTCACTTATAGATGGTTTCTATGATTGTGGGGCCAATCGTGATGTTTAAGAGAAATCCACTTCATTCACGAGGTTGGCCTTGTGATTTTAGGTTGTGGACTGAAAGATGAAGAAGATAAGGCTCTCAAGTAGACTACAAACCGACAAACCATGTACCATTAAAGGCCATCCAATGCCATCAATGGATCAGCCTCAATTTTGTGGCCATAACCTGAATTTTATATGACCAAATTGGTGGATGGGTTGGATTTATCACAAGCATCAAGAAAGTGGGCCCAATTCTAAATGTCACTGGGGAGATGGTTGCCCTGATCATGGGTCGCATCATGTTGTTTGAGAAAAATCTAAGCCGTCCACCATTTCCATCATTTATTTTAAGGCTTGGGTTAAAAAATGATCCAGATCCAAAGCTCAAGCGGGCCACATGGCAGGTAAAAGTGCATACTGAACACATACCCTTCAAACCATCATGGTGACACAAAATTTTTAGAACGGGGCAAAATCCAGTGGTTATGTTTGAACCATTGATAGCTTTAACGGTGGTCTTATGCATTGGATCCACTTAGAGTTCAGCCCCACACCGTAAAATGAGATGACGAAAATGGTGGATAATTCATATTTGAGACAAGAACACCTAAAATTAAATTATGATAATTAATAATGCATTAGTGTCCCATCTCACTGGGACTTGGATTGCGGGTTTTTTTTTTATTTTTTATTATTCTATTACACACGCACCCGCCACACATGCTATAGTGGAATTTCACCACCTTTGGGTTTCGAACCCAAGATCTTGTGTTGAAACTCCTCCGAGTCTACCACTCAGGCAAGGATCGGAACCGTAGTGTGGTCCACTTGAACATTATATATATATATTTTTAGACTTTAAAGTGATTTAACCTTATAGCTGGACTCTAAGCTGTTTGCTAGAATGCATCTGAACATACTGCACTCAGATGTGTCCGGACTCAATTGTATTCGATTTTTCTTACTGACACCGTTTATATTAAAGAGCTCTCCTAGAAAGGGAATTCTTAAATAAATAAAAAAATAATAATAATAATAAAAAACACCTAGTATTGAATGTTTTTAGCCTTAGATCATATAGCTGTTATGGCGACTATCCATTTTCGAGTAATGTAACACATATTAAAGGATTGAAATAATCCAATTGAGAGCTTTATTTAATATCTATTCATTCTGCAAGACGTCATATAAATGGTTTGGATGGTGGGAAGATGACCCGAATTCAAAGGCTGACTGTTTTAATTACAATAAGCAGCCTAACTTTGAAACTAACATGTTGTGTCCAATCAGTACCTTAATTTCAAAAATAAAAAATAAAAAAATCTTCCTTACCCAAATCGCATGGTAGGTTGTAAGTGAACATTCCTCTTTAATTTGTTTACATGTTAAAATAATCATGATTAATTTGTATGGTAATTAGATTCTACCGGTTGGAATTTGAAAACCTTCAAACTTGTTTTAGCATTTTTCAAAAAAAAAAAAACCAATAAATATATATATTACAAAATCAACAATTTAGTTACTAATTAGCAATGCATCATTCAGAAATTTAGTAGCAATGTTTATGTATTGCCAGCAGGTTCATTCAAATACACTTCAACTTATATTTTGAACATTAGCAATCTAACGCATTGACATGTGGTATTGTGTTGATGTGATTAGTGGAAGTTCTTCAGGAAATTGCAACAACACTCAACAGACCAACTTGGAATTTCAGCGTCGATCCCTGTAGTGGAGAATCCAGCTGGGTTACACCTAACACCGAGGCTGGAAATAGCTCGGTCCAGTGTAACTGCACCACAATCTGTCATGTCTGGGTTATGTACGCTTCCTAATCTTGCCCAGACCGACTTTCTTATCCTTTTATGTAAGACTAACCTCATTAGCCCGGGTTGACCTGAACACATTACATGTATGTTAAAATATTGGTTTTGAAAAAATCAAATATTCAAAATTTTTGTTTTTTCGTCAGAATGATGTTGAAAATTTTTAAATAAAACAAGTGGTTTTCTTTAATCCCACATCAAAAAGGAGATAAGATATTTTGTGCTTTATATGTAGAGGTGTGTATGGTATTTTTATTTGGAGATTTAGAGGTTGAGATTATTGGGTACGCATAGGGAACGCACGCACGCATGGGCAGTATAGTTCTAGTGGCACTAGACGGCATACTTTGCATTCAGTGGTTCCTCCCTCGCGACCTTACACAAGATAGTGCGATCGCAGTGCGAGTGGTGTGAGAACAATAAGATAAGCCTGGGTTTTATAGGCTACAGAAAATGGTTGGATTTATGGATCCGAAACGGTCAGCCGTTTTAAGAACAACTAGCCTCCTTAAAAACCACACCTATCCGAGCTACGGTTCACTCCCTTGGTGCCTATATAAACTAGACTATTTAGGTCTAAAACTAATCAACTCTAACATATCTCATCCAAACCATTAGATCTCACTAAAAAAATCTTCTCCATCTAAGAATATTGCTAGACGACAACTAATCCAATCTACCAGATGATCAACTAGATTAAAAAAGTTCCTAAGTAGACCTTTCGTGATTGATCATAAACACGTGATCTAGATAGAACGCTTGTTTTATCTTGAAAGCAATTCGCCTGTAACCCATCAGCAATTGATAAGGAGGCGAATCACGCTTAAAGGACACATATTTATACACGATTCAGCTGGGTGTTAAAAAGAAATCTTTCTTTAATTTTTTATTTTTCGATTTTCCATCTAACATATTTTACAATAATGTCCAAGAAAATAGGTGTCATAAGCTGCTTACTCTGAGCAGAGATTGTCTGGACTTTACTGACTTGTTCCAATTGAAACATAGGAATTTAAAGCCGGACACCGAGCCAAGCTATGCCAAGCTCGATTTGGTTCAGCCAACAACTTACCTCAGCTGGACCCAGTCCTCGAGCTGTACTAGCTCAGTTCGATCAGTAGTTTGATCTGATCTCGAGCTGAGCCGAGTTCGATCAGACGTATGAACAGTCTATATTTGCCTATAATGATCTCTTCTTGGATTGTGGATTAGTTCAAATGAAGAAGGTAGAAAATTTTCGTTTTCACGCTAGAGGTAGTTTTCAGTTCTGGTTCTCGATCATGCATGCACATGCAGTTCACACGTGTACAGATTCACAGGTGCGATCAATCATAGGTGGCCCGATCTTAATTTTGGGTCATGATCTTTGTTGGAAATTATACAGAATAAAGTATTTCTGTAAAATATGGAAACCGAAAAATTACAATGATCAAAACTAAGGACAGGCTGAAGCACGTCTGAAACACTGTCCTTAAAGCGTTATTTGCCCCTACTCAAATGAATTGAGTATGCTGATAGGTTACAGGCAAATTGCTCCTGGGATACGACAAGCCTGGTGTGGGTCTGCGTTCAGCAAACACGAAAGCCCACCAAATGAAACTCTTATACACACTATCTGACAGAATTACAATATAGAAAAATCTCAAAAAGAGAAAGAAAAAGAATTTTTCTTGTGATTTAGCCACTTCACTGGTCAGTACTTCAACCACTGGTTCAGTTAAACCGTTCTAGACCACACCGTTGGTCTGTTCTTCTAGTAAAGGTTTAACTCTTACTGTCTTGCTGGAACTACTGGAGTATAGGAGAGTAGTAGTAGGCTGTCTCAGTTCGTATGGGTTTGCTGGAGTGGGTTTTGAGATGGATTGGAAACACATCCAGGCCCTCCTTTTATAGGCTATGGTGGCTAGGGGTTATGGTCCAGGAAAATAAATCCCATGACCGTTTTCTAGCTGTTGGAGAAAACTAGTCGTTTTATGGCCGTTTTCTGACTGTTGTGCATGGGCCATTAAAATCACTGCATCTTGTCGACTATTGTGAGACAGGAGCTAGCTATTTTCTAGCTGTTGGGCTAGCCATACGGCGATTCTAGGTGAACCACTAATGACCAGCACTAATGGCACAAATTACATGATTTGTCATGCAATGACTCTATTTTTCAGCTCTCTATATAATCAGAGCAACTCTCATTCAGTCCTCTAGATTTTCGTCCAGCCAACCATCTGCCTTAGCCACTAGTCGCACCGCGACTCGCATACGACTTGCTCCGGCTCGTTCAAGGTCACGAAGGAGCGACCCTCTGCGACACAATGCAAATGTGCGAAGTGCGCCACTAGCGCCTCTACAGCCACACTGCCTCACATGCCCACGCCCTCGCACCGAGCCCGTGCCCGTGCCCATGCCGAGCCCGAGCTGGAGTACGAGCGCGTGTTCATAGTCCACGGACTAGGTAGGTAAATATTATAATACTCCACTATTATCATTTAGACCACAAAATTTTCTCTTCCCTTTCCCATGTGGGACTATTCAAAAAACCCACAAAACGGTGTTTTTTCAAACAAAATAATATATTATATATATATTATTTTTATTATTAAAATATATTTAAAAATTAATATTTTTCAATAATCCCCCACTTGATTTTTTAAAAAATATATATTTTTCTCGGTTAAATAATTCTGCTAGAATAATCAGCTTATACGTATAAAGAAAGATATCTTTTGATTTTAATCTTTCCTTAGTGTAAGTATCTCAAAACTTTGTCGAAATGACTAATAGCCGCAGCTTTGAAACAGTTATTCCTAGATAACAAAGTTGGAGAAACCACACACATATTCGCTATGTGTTTGTTAAAGTTCCAACAATATTGCTTAGCACATTTAATGGTCATGTGCTTATCCTAATTCGTGAACGATCCCAAGAGAAAAACTCCTAATTCTCATAAGAGACGGCACCATCTCTACGTTCATATAGGTGAAATCCTTTCAGTGTCTTCGTCACTATAAGACACTTGTCCTATAGACTGGATTTCATTAAGAGTTCTCAGACTCAACCCTCTTTCGTAACGCTCAGCACTTATCTATTATGGATGAGGTTTTATAATTTAGTGCTGAAAAACTTTCCACATATCAGTGACTTGTTTTTATCTATTAAACCCAAATTTAGAGATTTTCTAACTTCAGGTTAGGTTACCATCACTGGTGGAACTTTGGTTGAAAAGTTTCAACCCCATCCCTCTAGATGTAGCCTTTACTACCTCTCTCGGTAGAGGTTTAGTGAAAGAATCTGCTAGGTTGTTGCTTGATTTCACATAAGAAATAACATTGATTCTATCTCGAATTAATTGTCTGACATAATCATGTCAAAGACTTATATGTCTAGATTTACCATTATAAGTACTGCTATAGGCTCTAGCTAATGTGGCTTCACTATCACAATGTAGTGACACAGCCGATATAGGCTTCACAAAGAAAGGAATTTCTAATAGAAGATCCCTTAGCTACTCAGCCACTTTGCCTGTTGTAGCCAGGGCTATGAATTCAGATTCCATAGTTGAGTGCGTTATGCAGATCTGTTTCTTGGATCCCCAAGATACAGTTGCACCTTATATGGTGAATACCCACCATGTAGTAGACTTGTTGTCCCCTGCACTCGATATCCAGCTCGCATCGGTATATCCTTCCAATACGGCAGGAAATTCTAAATAAAATAGTCCTAAGTCTTTGGTTGCTTTTAAGTAATCAAGGACTCTACTGATTGCATTCCAGTGTTCAGTACTGGGGTTACTAGTAGACCTACTAAGTTTACTCACAGCATATGCGATATCTGGTCTAGTGCATTGCATAACATACATAAGACTCCCTATAACACTCGCATATTCTAATTGTGCAACGGTTCTTCCAGTATTTTCTTTTAGCTTGATACTTGGATCAAATGGGGTCTTTGCTTCTTTTATATTTAGATGGTTAAACTTGTTTAGTATCTTCTCAATATAATGAGATTGACACAAAGCATAACCCCCACAATGTTTTTTAACTTTGATACCTAAGATGGTATCAACTTGTCCAAGATCCTTCATTTTAAATACGGAAGATAGAAACCTCTTTGTTTCAGTCACACCTTCCATTTTATTACTTATTATTAACATGTCATCAACATATAGACAAATAATAACGATACAACTACCATCTACTTTAGAATATATGCATTTGTCAGCTACATTATGCATGAAACCATGAGATAATATTTTGGAATCAAACTTCTCATGCCATTGTTTTGGTGCTTGTTTTAATCCATACAATGATTTGACTAATCTACATACTTTGTTTTCATTTCTTGGTAGAATGAACCCTTTAGGTTGTTCCATGTATTTCTCCTCATTGAGGTCACCATTCAGGAAAGCGGTCTTTATATCCATTTGGTGGATGTGAAGATGATGTATGGAAGCTAGCGCAAATAATATCTTAATGGATGTTATCCTAGCTATAGGAGAGTATGTGTCAAAATAATCTATCCCTTCTTTTTGTCTAAAACCCTTAGCTACTAGTCGAGCTTTAAAGGTTTGGATAGTCCCATCAGTGTGATATTTCTTCCTAAATACCCACTTACAACCTATGGGTAAGTTTACTAGTTCCCATGTTTGATTTGAGAGTATGGATTTCATTTCATCGTTTATAGCTTCTTTCTAGAAAGCTGAGTCTTTAGAGGATATAGCCTCTTTATATGATTTAGGATAATCTTCTATAGTCATCACTATAGGTATTTGTCTTATAACATTTTCTCTATCTACTTCTACAAGATAGAAAATGATGCGTTGTGAGTCTATGTAGTCATTTCCTAGACTCTTCTTTATTTTTGTTCTTTGACTCCTACGAGGTTCAATAGGAGCTTTAACTATCTGTGGAGTTATGCTATCTGGTTCTCTATTAGGAGTTTGGATTTCATTATCCTTTGACTCCAAGGATAGTGAGTTCTCAAAGAACTCAATGTTTCTTGATTCTATTATTGTATTAGACTCCATGTCTAGAAGTCTATAAGCTTTACTATTTTGTGCATACCCTACGAAGGCGCATTTAATAGCTCTTGGTCCTAACTTAGTTCTTTTTGGATCAGGGGTTCTGCAGTATGCAAGACACCCCCACACTTTTAGATATCCTAGGTTAGGTTTTCTGCCTCTCCATGTTTCATATGAAGATATTTTATACTTTTTAGACGGTATTCTATTTAGAATATGGCTTGCTGCAAGCAGTGCCTCACCCCATAGACTTAGTGACAACTTTGCTCTTATCAGCATTGAGTTGACTATTTCTACTAATGTTCTATTCTTCCTTTTAGTTATTCCATTTTGTTGAGGTGTGTAAGGCGCTATACATTGATGTATCAGTCCATGTTCTTCACAGAAGCTATCGAATTCATTGGAAAAGTATTCTCCTCCTCTATCGCTACGGAGAATTTTTATCTTCTTATTTAGTTGATTATTTACTTTTGCTTTATATATCTTAAACATGTTCAATGCTTCATCTTTGCTCTTTAATAGATACACATACACATATCTAGAGCAATTATTTATAAAGATTATGAAGTACCGTTTACCTCCACGAGTAAGAATGTCGTTTAACTCACAGATATCACTGTGCACAAGATCCAATACTTGAGACGATCTTTCAATACTTGGAAAAAGTTTCTTCGTTATTTTGGATTGTATGCACACTTCACATTTATCGGTTTCATTATTTGTGTATGAGATTAAAACATTCTTAGCCATGAACTTCAAGGTACTATACCTTATATGGGCTAGTTTATCATGCCACAGTCCTGCGGATTCAACCATATACGCAGAAGTGTTACTTTCATTCAGAGAAAACTTGACCATCCCGTTACAAGCATATTCCTTTCTGACAAAATTCTCATTCTTAGACAGAATCAATTTACCTGACTCGTATACCACCCTTATACCTGGTTTTTCCAGAAGAACCCTATAAACTAAGTTTCGCCTCATGTCTAGGACGTGCAGTACATTAGTTAGAATCACTTTCTTCCCAGAGGTGAATATCAGTTCGACAGTTCCTTTGTCGACGACCTTCGATCGAACTTCATTACCCATTTGGACTTCTTAACCATCGGTCAATTCCTCATAGGTTTTGAAGGCTGATTTGTCGTAGTACACATATACTGTAGCGGCGTATCATACCACCATCCTGGAACTTTGCCTTGGATGGTTTTCACCTTAGTGATCATGGCCACAATATTGCCTTCTTCTACTGCACTTGCCTCTTGTTTAGATTTGCAATATCGGCATATTCGAGCATAGTGCCCGGTTTTCCCACAGACATGGCATGGGCTTTTGAACTTTCCGTTCTTCTTTTGAGCGTTTTTCTTGAATTTCCCTTTATTGGGTTTCAGGGAATTGTCCTTCTCGGGATGTTTGTTATTAGAGTTCTCTACTGCATGTACTTTGGACGAGGTATTCCCGTTATCATTCTTTTTATCGCGGTTACGAGATTCTTCCTCAATTCTGAGGTGTTTTTGGATTTGTTCCAGTGTGTAGTTCTCAGTTTTATGCAGCAACTTCTTTCTATAGTCTTTCCACATCGGTGGCAATTTGACGATTATAGCCCCGACTTGGAATGATTCAGGAAGATCTATTTTGATGGCTTTGATTTTGTTTACTATTAGCTGTAGTTCTTGGATTTGGGACAGTAGTGGTTTGTTATCTACCATGTTGAAGTCAAAATACCTGGCGATGAGAAACTTGTTGGTACCTTCTTCTTCAGCCTTGTATTTGAACTCTAGAGTGGCCCAGATTTCTTTTGCTGATGACGTCTGTTGGTACAGATCGTACAAACGGTCGAAGAGAGCATTCAGAATGTATCCTCAACACAAGAGTTCGTCTTTGGTTCGTTTGGTGCGGGCTGCCACCTGTTCAAGTGTGTCGTCGTCGGTTGCTTCAGGTAGCGCTTATAGATTTGGATCTAATATGTAGTAGATCTTCAGCGCCGTTAGGAGAAATTTCAGCTTGTCTTGCCATCTCGTAAAATTGGTTCCATCGAACCGATCAAGACGTATCAAGTCCTGATTCATCAGCTTGATGGATGAAATACTGTCGGCTTCCATTACCAAATAACGCTTTAAGATTGTTGGAAATTATACAGAATAAAGTATTTCTGTAAAATATGAAAACCGAAAAATGACGATGATCAAAACTAAGGACAGGCTGAAGCACGTCTAAAACACTGTCCTTAAAGCGCTATTTGCCCCTACTCAAATGAATTGAGTATGCTGATAGGTTACAGACAAATTGCTCCTAGGATATGACAAGCCTGATGTGGGTCTGCGTTCAGCAAACACGAAGGCCCACCAAATGGAACTCTTATACACACTATTTGGCAGAATTACAATATAGAAAAATTCCAAAAAGAGAAAGAAAGAAAAGAATTTTTCTTGTGATTTAGACCACTGCACTAGTCAGTACTTCAGCCACTAGTTCAGTTGAACCGTTCTAGACTACACCGTTGGTATGTTCTTCTAGTAAAGGTTTAACCCTTACTGTCTTGCTAGAACTACTGGAGTATAGGAAAGTAGTAGTAGGCTATCTCAGTTCGTATGGGTCTGCTGGAGTGAGTTTTGAGATGGAATGGAAACCCATCCAGGCCCTCCTTTTACAAGCTATGGTGGCTGGGGGTTATGGTCCAGGAAAATAAATCTCATGACCGTTTTCTAGCTGTTGGAGAAAACTAGCCGTTTTATGGCCATTTTCTGACTGTCGTGCATGGGCCATTAAGCTATTGCATGCTGACTGTTATGAGACAACAGCTAGCCGTTTTCTAGCTGTTGGGCTAACCATGCAGCAGTTACAGCTGGACCCTGCACTAATGGTACAACTGTTACAGATCGCGAAGTGCAAAGTGTGCCACTAGCGCCTCTACAGCCGCACTGCCTCACATGCCCACGCCCTCGCACCGAGCCCGTGCCCGAGCGCGAGCGCGAGGGTGTTACGCACTGGAACACGCAAGGTTCATAGTCTACGGACTAGGTAGGTAAATATTATAATACTCCACTATTATCATTTAAACCATAAAATTTTCTCTTCCCTTTCTGGTATGTGGGATTATTCAAAAAACCCACAAAACGGTGTTTTTTCAAAGAAAATAATATATTATATATATTATTTTTATTATTAAAATATATTTAAAAATCAATATGTGACTCACTGATTGTGTAGTTTAGATAGCTGAAAATAAATTTTAATTTGATAATTTCTAATTGGTTGACTATAACATTTGGTTTTGGATTTAACAGACTCACTAACTTTAAAATCATCAATCGAGTAGGCCCACAGGGTTTCTAGGTGTGTTATAGCATAGATGTACAGGTGGTTTTTCAGATTAACAGCCAGATCGTGTTCTGACAAGTGAAGGTGTACACTATCAAGTGTACACGGAATCACCATATTTTTTCTGATTTTAGAAAGGCCTGATTTCTTTGGTACAATCTCATATTTCTGAAAATAGTTCAAGATATATCCTAATGTGAGATGTACACTAATAGATTCGTTCATAATCACCAGTAGATTAGAGCTGCTACGTGATTTTCAAGTATGCCATCTAGCAGTTTGATTAGAAATCCGGTGGATGGTGGATTGTATGAATTATGTTATGAAATTAATGATGTATGATTCAATCGGGCTAAGAAAGCGTTGTTTGAAACTTCATCCTGTTTAGGTTTCTAGAAATAAGTTTTCAAAGATTCATTATCGGTTATGAACATATACACCATATTTGTTGATGACCATGTATAAAGGACTTAAATCGTATTCATTATCAATTTCATGATAATGTAATGGTCTAAAATTAAGATCAACGGTTAAATAATTTGTCATTATTTTATGTTATTTCAATGGTTGGATCAATAAATAATCGAGTGGATTATACTTTAGGATAAAAAATATATATACTTGAGTGAATATGACAGTGTATACTTGTGTGCGCATACACACACTAAAATCTTAGGTAATTACAAATCAGCCCAAGACTTCTAAAGTTAAGAAGTTGTCTCTCCTATTTGTACTAGATTTCGCGAGGAAAGAATTGTAAAACACATAAACATTTAAGAGAAGTTAAAAACCACTGTTGTAGGAGTTCAAGGTGTTGGGATGCCTTGCACAAACCTTAGGATCTAGCCTCCCGAAACAAACCAGAATTATGGATAATAAAGCGATGAAATAAATCAAAGCATCAATCACACCACCACACAAGATATTTTTACGTGGAAAACCCTCAAAGAGGTAAAAACCACGGGACCTCGTCCAGATCAACAATCCACTATGAAGTAGAATGTTACAATCTTCTTCACTCACGCAGGAGTGGATAAACAATAAGAGAAATAGAGAAAACGGAGAGATCTAACCGATTACGAGGACATAGAAGCGCTGAGATATAGATTGCATAGTAGAGAACCTCCACGAGCAGAACCTCCCTTCTATAAGCTTTCTCTCTCTCCTTCTCCCTCTCTCTCACCTTGATAGCCCTAAACCCTTTAGCAAATCCCTTGCAAAGCTTTAGGAAACCCTCTTGCTATTTTCTGTGATACCTAGAAAAAGCCCTAAGCAACTCCTTTTATAGTTTTGGAAAACTCCTTTCCGCATCCCAGTTGCGAAAAGACTCAAATCCGCAGTTTCGCGCAAAATCGCGGAACAAACTGCGTAACCTTCGACTAGTCCTAGCTAGTCTTCGACTGGTCGTAACCCACCTTCGACCAGTTGTAGCTGGCCTTCGACCAGTCCTGGCTATAGTAAAAAACAGCAAAATTACTCGCTGGACTTTAAGTCGAAGTTCTCGACTCGAACTTCGACCGGTCGATCACCAGCCTTCGACCAGTCGAGCAGGGCTCTCTACCGGTCGAAGATGGGTCAAAATAACCCATCAAATCTCCCCCTTTTTGACCCAGGAGGGATCCACCTTCTTCAAGCCAGCCAGGTTTCTACAAACCTCAAACTTGCCCTTGAGCAAAGCCGTGGTCATCATGTTTGACCCATTATCGTCCGTGTGGACTTTCTCAAGCTGTAACACCTTCTGTTCCAAAGTATCCCCGATCAGTGATACCGAACCTCTATGTGCTTTGACTTGGAATGCTGACTTGGATTCTTGCTCAAGTGTATAGCACTCTGACTATCGCAATAGACCACGTGCTCCTCCTGCTTTATGCTAAGTTCCTGTAGGAATCATTTCATCCAAAGCATCTCTTTACATGCTTCTGTGACTGCAATGTATTCGGCCTCTGTCGTCGACAATGTTATGACCTTCTGTAGCTTGCTCTGCCAAGAAACCGCTCCCCCTGCAAACGTAAACATGAACCCCGATGTAGACTTCCTGGAGTCTATGTCACATGCCATATCTGCATCTGTGTAGTCCTCTATCACAGGTTTACCGTCACCATAACATAGGCTCAACCTGGATGAACCTCTTAGATACCGTAGTATCCATTTCACCGCTGCCCAATGCTCTTTGCCAGGATTGGCAAGGTACCGGCTGACAACACCAACCGCATATGCTATGTCTGGGCGTGTACACACCATAGCATATATCAAACTTCCTACGGTGACGCGTGTAGGGTATTTTCTGCATCTCTTCCACCTCTCGCATTCGTCTTGGGACACCGCCGTCGCGCAATCAAAGTGACCATCCAGTGGAGTCTTGTGCCGACCTTCCATTTGCATTCATATTGAACCGCTCTAGACTTTCTTAATATACCGCTCTTGTGATGCCCAAAGCTTCCCGCCGCTTCATCACGGGTTATCTCCATTCCTAGGATCTGTCTAGCCTGGCCCAAGTCTTTCATCGCAAAAGACTTGCCTAACTCCTATTTCAGCCTGTCAATCTTCTTGATGTCTTTTCCCATGATGAGCATGTTATCAACATATAACAGTAGAACTAAGAAATCACCATCTGAGAACTTACGCGTGAACACACAGTGGTCCGACTCGGATTACATCATACCTATGTTTGTAACATGAACGAATCGAACTTCTTGTACCATTGTCGTGGAGCTTGTTTTAGCCCATACAAGCTTTCTTCCTCACCTACACACCATATGCTTTGCCCTTGACTTGAACCCCTCTCGGTTGGTGCATGTAGATCTCTTCTTCCAGTCACCATGGAGAAAGCAGGTTTAACATCTAACCGCTCTATCTCCAGATTCATGCAAGCCGCCAACCCAAGCAACACCCGTATGGATGTCATCTTCACCACTGGTGAGAATATCTCTTCGAAGTCTATACCTTTCCTCTGACCAAACCCTTTCACCATAAGTCTGGCCTTGAACCTTGTCTGTGAATTCTTCTGCTCAACCTTCTTTCTGAACACCCACTTGTTGCTCAAAGCTTTCTTGCCTTTAGGCAGTTTCACCATATCATAGGTGTGGTTCTTATGCAATGATTTCATCTCCTCTTGTATAGCTTTTAACCACTCCTTATGCTCGTCGGCTAGGGCCTCAAAATAATCTTCTGGCTCTCCCCCATCGGTTAGCATAATGTACTCATGCGGCGAGTACCTCTTGGACGGCTGTCTGTCCCTATATGACCTCCTCACCTGTGGCTCAACAGGTGAATCAAGTGAGGGTTACTCCCCTGGTCCATCTTCTGAAGGAACTCCCTCGTCTTCTGCACCTTGTTGTACTCCCCCGTTATCAGGCACCACGGGAGGAGTAATCGGATCCATGTCCTCTAGCTCACCTGAACTAGGCTGGTTCTTTTCTGGCTTACCAATGTCTTCGATACACTGATCTTCAAAGAAAACTACATCTCTGCTACTGACGAGCTTCTTCTCGGTCGGATCCCATAATCTATAACCGAATTTTTCATCACCGTACCCTGAGAACACACACTGCCTGATCTTCATATCGAGCTTGGACCTCTCGTCCTTTTGGTATGTGAACAGATGCCCTACATCCAAACACCCTGAGATGACTGTACTATGGATCTTGTCCAGTCCACACCTTCTCAGGTACTTCTCCATTCAACGGGGCTGATGGAGACCTGTTTATCAAATACGCCGCTGTGCGTATTGCTTCTCCCCAGAACGTCTTGGGCAACTTCGCATGGGATAACATGCATCTGATTCTCTCAACAATGGTGCGATTCATTCGCTCAGCTACACCATTATGCTAGGGGGTCTTGGGAACCGTCTGTTCATGCCGTATACCCAAGAACTTGCAGTACTCGTGAAAGTCGCCAATGTATTCACCACCATTGTCGGTGCGGATGCACTTCAATGGTCTACCTGTCTCTCTCTCGACCATAGCATGAAACAATTTAAACACACCAAAGACCCCGTTCTTGGATTTCAAAGCATAAACCCAAACCCTCCTAGATGCATCATCTATAAAAGTAACAAAATACAATGCCCACCCCAAGGTTTTGTCCTCATAGGACCACAAACATCGAATAAACCAAATCTAATGCATGCACTTTATTAACATGAGAAGCGGTTTAATAAATGAAACTCTATCTTTGTTTCCCGATAAACAATCAAGACGGGTTTTGAGAGGCATACCCATCACGTCCGGAAGGAGCGCTTCCTCGTTAGTAGGCGAAGCCCTTTTTCACTCATGTGGCCTAGGCACACCGCCACATGTCAATAGGCCGAATCTTCGTGTGTTCAATCCACCCTTGCACATACTGACACTTGCCTTGTATAGGGTGCAACACTTATTTCCTCTAGCCACGATCAACGAACCCTTGATGAGCTTCCATCGCCCACCAGCAAACCGGCTTTCATAGCCATCATCATCCAACCTTCCCGTCGACATCAAGTTGAGGTGAAGGTCTGGGATATGCCTCACATCCCTGAGAATCGATGTGCAGCCCACATCAGTTTTCACACAAATATCACTAACTCCCACGATATTTGATACGCCAGAATTTCCCATCTTCACAGTCCCATAGTCACCTGACTTGTAGCTTGTGAAGGAGTCCCTGTGTGGAGTCGCATGAAAAGAAGCTCTCGAGTTTATCACCCAGTCGATGCCCTGACTCGTAGCCGTGAGACATACATCGTGATTTGTAGAAAGAATAACTACCATGTCGCTATCTGAAGCGACCGCAGTGGAATCTGATTCATCTTCCTTCCCTTTTCCTTTCTTGTCGTTTTTCTTACCACCACATTCATGCTTGTAGTGGCCCTTCTTGCCACAATTCCAGCATTCAACCTCCTTTCTGTTACTCGACTTGCCTCTTGATTTATCTCGGGCCTTCCCGCCCTTCCTATTCTTTCCTCTCCCCGTTCTGCGTCACAGAGCCTCTTCTTGAGTAGACCCCCCGAGACTTCCTCCTTGTCTCCTCATTGAAGAGACAACGGTTACCTGTTCCATGGATATCTTTCCGTCGGCGCGGAGTTACTTAGAGACACCACCAATGTCTCCCAACTGTCAGGCAATGAACTAAGCAATAGTAAAGCCTGCAATTCATCATCCAGGACCATCTTTATAGAGGTGAGTTGGTTCACTATATTGCTGACCTCATTCATGTGCTCAACCACAGAACCACCATCCTTGAACTTGAGATTTACAAGTCGCCTTATCAGAAATATCTTATTACCGGTTGTCTTCCTCTCATACAGCCCTTGTAATTTTAGCCATGGGCTTTCGGCTGAGGTTTCTGTAGACACATGGTGGAACACAGAATCATCTAACCATTGTCTAATAAACCCCACCGCTTTTCGGTCCATCTTCTTCCAATCATCATCAGTCATATCCTTGGATTTTGCTGATATGCCTGAGATTGGAGAATATAGGTCCTTGCAATAAAGCAAGTCCTCCATCTTAGCCTTCCATATGGTCCAGTTAGAACCATTGAGGCTGATCCTCCTTGATGGGCCACCTTCCATAATTCAAAATCGATCCTATCCGTTCAATGAACTTAGCTCTGATACCACTTTGTTGAGATGCCTTACACAAACCTTAGGATCTAGCCTCCCGAAACAAACCAGAATTATGGATAATAAAGCAATGAAATAAATCAAAGCATCAATCACACACCACACAAGAGATTTTTACGTGAAAAACCCTCAAAGAGGTAAAAACCACAGGAACTCGTCCAGGATCAACAATCCACTATGAAGTAAAACGTTACAATCTTCTTCACTCACGCAGGAGTGGATAAACAATAAGAGAAATAGAGAAAACGGAGAGATCTAACCGATTACGAGGACATAGAAGCGCTGAGATATAAATTGCATAGTAGAGAAC
This sequence comes from Magnolia changhungtana, assembly GCA_030180095.1. Taxonomy (NCBI): domain Eukaryota; kingdom Viridiplantae; phylum Streptophyta; class Magnoliopsida; order Magnoliales; family Magnoliaceae; genus Magnolia; species Magnolia changhungtana. Next base: position 3,699,371 of record JASAUF010000396.1, on the reverse strand, counting down.
CTCCACGAGCAGAACCTCCCTTCTATAGGCTTCCTCTCTCTTTCTCCCTCTCTCTCACCTTAATAGCCCTAAACCCTTTAGCAAATCCCTTGCAAAGCTTTAGGAAATCCTCTTGCTATTTTCTGTGATACCTAGAGAAAACCCTAAGCAACCCCTTTTATAGTTGTGGGAAAGTCCTTTCCGCATCCCAGTTGCAAAAGGACTCAAATCCGCAGTTTCACGCAAAATCGCGGAACAAACTGCGTAACCTTCGACTAGTCCTATCTAGTCTTCGACTGGTCGTAGCCCACCTTCGACCAGTTGTAGCTGGCCTTCGACCAGTCCTGGCTACAGTAAAAAACAACAAAATTACTTGCTGGACTTTAAGTCGAAGTTCTCGACTCGAACTTCGACCGGTCGACCACCAGCCTTCGACCAGTCGAGTAGGGCTCTCGACCGGTCGAAGATGGGTCAAAATAACCCATCACAAGGAGATTATGCCCAACAAACTTCTTGTCAATTTACCTCCCATTCGGGATATTGCTTTTTCTTAAGTGGAATTAACCTTCAATAACATGTAGATTCAATCCACTAGTAAGTCCCCATTCGATGTTGTATATAATCGTATTCCCACATTCCCTTTGTCTAAGTTATTGGGTATGACTATTGTTGCAGAAAATATGATATAGATTGAATCGTGACAGTGCATGTTGATATTCTGAAGAAGTTATAAGAGTCTATCGTAAAGTCCAAGGAAGGCTAATAAACATCGATTCCAAAAGGTGTTTGAAGTGAACGATAACATGCTAGTTCACTTGTGCAATGAGAAGTTTCTAACTGTGATATATAACAAGAGGAATAAGAAAATAAGTCATATTTTGATATTTAGGAAAATTAATAATAATGCTTATGTTATTGATCTTCCTAAGAGAATATGGATCTCACATACTTCCAATATGATAGACCGATGTGAGTATCATGAGTTGAGTTTATTGAATAACTCGAGGACAAGTTTTTCAAGTGAAGAGGACTAGTGTAGGATGTGATACAAACACTTTCCTAACATATGGCTAGACCAAAAGAATGTCAAATAGAAGCGAAAATAGTCCATTAAATCTAGGTCGAGTCTTATATAGGCATGACGCAATTGGGCCTAAGCATGTTCCATTCAAAGAAATTCATTTCAGATAGGCAGAAAATGTTGTTTATTGTGTGAATAGTAAATTGAAAGTAGCTTTTGATTCGAGTATCATTACAAGACGCACGACCTATCAATCTTGATCGTAACAGGCCATCCTGGGTCAACTGACTCACATCTATCACGTTTGTCCTTTTCGCAAGAAAGCACTCTTCTAGTTAAAAAAAAAATGAAATTTTAAGAAAATTAAAAATAATGATTTCAATTTTTGTCATAATTCTTTATTTTTTAGAGTTTTAAATTTTTATCTTTTTATAAATTACTTGTAATCATGTTAGGATTCATCCTGCAAAAGAATTACTATTTTAAATAAGCTATATTTTAGTCGAATTAAGACTTTAATTAAATTAGAATTTTGTTTTTTTTGATAATTATGAATTAAGATTTTGTTTTGTCTTTATGAGTGGTGTAAACTAGAAAAACACATTAGACAGTTTGATCAAAATATTTGACAGTTTTTTTATTTTTACTTATGGATTTAAGAAACTACGCTGTGGCTTCTCTTCCCTACATCAAGCATACACTTCGTAGTGGGTCCTGGAATTTAGACCCTAGGACCATAAATCAACTATACCTACAATTCAAAGCCACCACCTATGGAACAATGCATCTTTCATCAAATCCTTTTATCAGGTGTGACTCCCCTTGATTCCCCAATCACAATCCTATCCTAAACTCTATATTCCCAATTTTCTATTTTTCCTGATTTTCAAAAATTTTAATTCTAAAATTTTAAATTTTTCATAAATTTTAAATTTTCAAATTTTAGATTTTTTCCTTCCTAACCATAATTATAAAACTTACGAGTTAGTTTCCTGAGTGTAGAATATGCTTATGCTAAATTGAAAGTTCTATTATTTCTTTGGGCTTAGTTTTAATTTATTTATGTAATTTCTTAGCATGCGGGCATGTGATTTAGCTTAAATCAAAATTTATTTTATATTATTTACTTTTAATTACTTTGTGAGTTAGCATTAAATTACTTTATGGACTTTGTCATAATATCCATATTGCATGTTAGTCAATGACCCACACGTGCGAGCCCCTAGGGTGATTGTACGGACAATCGCTTAATCCGTTGATTTCTCTTTAATTTTCCATCTATAACCCTATTTCAAACCTTATATCTCTAATTTTTTATTTTTCCTGATTTCTAAAAATTATGATTCTAAAATTTCCAATTCCCATGAATTTTAATTTTTAAAATTTCATATTTTTCTATTCCTAATTCTAATTATAAAGCTTATAAGTCATTACCTTGAGTGTAGAATGTACCTATGCTAAATTAAAAAATTTATCTTTTTATCGGGTTCAATTTTAATTGATTTATATAATTTCTTAATATGCTAGCATGCGATTTAATTTAAATTAGATTTTATTTTATATTATTTACACTTAATTACTTAGTGAGTTAGTATATTTTATTAATTAAATTACTTTACGTACTTTTTAATAATATGAATGTTACATGGTAGCATTAAATCATGTCTTGAAAAGAAACATAATCACGCATGGATAAGAGCTTAAACAACTTTATCTTGCAAATCGCCCCTTCATTAGCTTTAAACAAAATTAAAAACTCCTCTTTTCGTACCGCAGAATTCTTAAGCAGTTGAATCTCCCTGGAGCGCTTCCGCCACAACTGGCCAGACTTCCCTACCTTCGCGAAATGTACGTATCGTCCAGGCTCACGGTAGATTTTCCCACTATTACTTTCTTAAGCTACGCCTCGAACAACCGATACCATCTCTTCTTCATTTTGACAGAGAACTCACTCGTAACTACCTCAACGGTTCGATACCTACAGAATGGGCGACCATGCAATTGCAGCGAATGTAAGCTTTTCTTCTAACTCTCTCATTAGTTAATTTTAGCAAATGAAAGCATGATTTTTCTAAAATAAACCGTGGAGGACATGCTACTGCAGCTCTCTCGGTGTGAACCGCATATCGGGGCCAATCCCAAGGGAACTTGGAAACATCACCTCCCTCACCAGTTTGTAAGTTTCGATTATTCTCTGTCCCCGTTCCGTTATTACTTGAATTTCCGTTTGGATTTTGTGTCTGCCTATCGATCTTGACAAAAGAAGTCGGATTTTCAGGGTCATCGAGGCCAACCAGCTATCTGGAGATCTTCCTCCGGAGCTCGGGAATCTTACCAACCTAGAGAGATTGTAAGGCCTTTCTCCATTGTTTGAGAAAATCTATGGCAATCCGTGCGTGATTGGAGTTGCTGACTTGAGTGAGAACCTTGGCCACTCCCAAAGTGAACATTCCCGGGCCCAAAATCGTGATCGGGAGGGGCATCCTCGATTTTTTCTTATACAACTATGGCCCACCTGTGAGCCTCTGACATGGCCAGTTCAGAGCTATTCTCCCATTTAAAAGCTAACCGGAATTGTTGGGAAAAAGAGACTAAAATGATGATGATGTACGGCCAGATGATTAGTGGACCAGCCTATTTTTTGGACTAGGGTATGTTCACACCGTCTGAATGGCCCAGATCTTGTATACGTATGCCACATCTTCTGCCAGCCAACCAAAATTGTTGGGAAAAAGAGGCTAAAATGATGATGATGTATGGCCCAGCTGATTAGTGGACCGGCCTATTTTGGACTAGGGAATGTTCACACTGTATGAATGGCCCAAATCTTGCATACATGTGCCACATCTTCCCTAAGCCACTTCTTCAATCTATCCTTACCATGGTATGCCGTAAGGGCCATTACGTAAAGGTAATTATGGCAACCGTTACACATTACAGGGTTATAATGACTGTTTTGGAAAAAATGACCCATCACGACTGTTATGGGGCTGTAAAGGCCATTATGTAAAGGCAATGGTGGCAACCATTACACGTTATGGGGTCGTAATGGCCATTACGGAAAAATGACCTCATGGCCATTACGGCCCCCATAATGGCCCATTACTTCCTTTGTAATGACCTTAACGGTCTATTAATGGGCTGATGCAAGTTCTTCGTTTTTTTTTTTCAATGAAAAAAAGAGAGATAGTAACGGCCGTTACGGGAGCCGTAAAGGCCGTTACAACACGTATCGTAAAAGTAATGGTGGTGGCCATTACGACCACTATTACCTAGTGTTTCAAATAGCGCCCGTAGCGTAGCGTGGCTGTAGCGCTACGTAGCGTCCCAAATAGCGTAAATCCCCTGTAGCGTATGCTACAGGGGTCGTAGCGTAAGCTACAGCCACGTAGCGCGTAGCGTCCGTAGCGTAAGCTACAATGTATTTTTTTACTATTTTATTATTTTATTATTTTTTTCACATTTTCTTTGTTTTTAATGTTAAGGAATGTGACACTTATATTATACTTAATACTTTTAACCTATGAGATTTTTATTTCTTTTCATAATTGTGACTTGTAGTTTCAATTAGACATTATTAATTAAAGTGGTTTGCTTAGAAAGTTGTTGATGTAATAATTATTTGATTTGGCTTATATATGTGGATTGGCTTTTGATAAATGATAACTAATAACTTTTTCGAACATGCTTAGAATTGATAAAATGAATCATCTTTTAGGCATTTTTATAATTTTTTTTTTTTTTTCACTATTTATTATATTTATCTTACTTTTAAATTAAAAAAAATAGAAGTATCGTGTAGCTTACGCTACACGCTACGTATTTACGCTACACGCTATAGAGGGCTGAGCACTACGCATCACGCTACTGCTATTTAAAACACTGCTATTACCATTATGGAATACATTGATTCTTGCATGAATTGCATTAGTACTTTGTTTCTTTTCTCTTTTGCTCTTTCTTTGACACTTTCTTCTGGGATTATTTTAGAATTGCCGTCTTTAGAGTTTTACATATTTTTCCTGTTCTGGTGCTCTTGGTTGCAGTATAATTTCCTCAAACGACCTTACGGGGGTGCTGCCGGAGGAGCTTGCAAAGCTCTTGAACCTCAAGGAATTGTAGGAATTCTATAACTGTTTCCTTTTGCCACACAACAGAAGTTCATCAATCTTTTTGGAGTGTAACTCATATTTTATTATTATTATTATTAATGTGCAAAATGCAGTAGGATAAGCGATAATCGTTTTACTGGAAAGATACCAGATTTTATTCAAAATTGGACAAGACTTGAGAGATTGTAAGCGTTCTGTTTCTGAAAATCTGTTAGTCTCTTCGGTTTTGCTTTCCCGAATTGAGGAGGATGGATTGTGCTCCGTTTACCATTTAATAAATGTTATCAACCTATTAACTAATAAGATTGGCAAATGTGCTAATCAATCAGACTTACCATCTGATAGTTGAGATCATGGATGCACCAATGGAAAATAATTGACTATTCATGGCTGTTTCTGACCATTCAATCATAGATGTTTTCTGCATCATTGTTAAACTTCTTTTCACTGTCCAAAAGTGGGTGATGGATTGGATGGTTATGAACCTACAATTACAGTGGTGTTTGTGGTGTAGCTCATCCAAGAGGCAGTCCAATAATTGAATGGCTGGGTTTCATTGTCAAATTTCACCTATCAAGGATTTATATGGCCCATAACATTTACTAAATGGCAGTCGATGCACATTGCATTCTAAACACTCTGAATTCATTCATTCATTTATTTAATTGAAATCTTGTATGGCAGAGATATACAAGGAACCAATATGGAAGGGCCAATTCCTCATGGCATTTCCCATTTGGTAAAGATGATCCAACTGTAAGTAACAGCTGTTTGAATTCCTGTAGTTAGTGGTTTTGTGTCAAACGCATCCTTTGTGATCTCCAGCTTATTAAAAAAAATAAGTAAAGGGATCTGAACTTTTCCTTGTGGACTCTTTACGCGCAGGATTATCAGTGACATAAGTGGACCAGAATCAGATTTTCCCCAACTCATTAATATGGCAAACATTAGGACCCTGTGAGTTTATCTTCTTTATGTATTGTGGTAGTATGCCAGTTTATGCTATCTGTTGCCATTGAAGTCCATGCCTGATCTGATCTTGCAGTATATTGAGGAATTGCAATATTATTGGAGAGATACCTGACTATGTTGGGGAAATGAAAGAACTGAAACTGTTGTAAGTCGGTTATTATTTAATGTTCTTGTATATGATACAAAATCTTCTTTACTGGCCACTGTCCATATCATTTACTTGCTTTTTCGGAGGAATAGGCTCATTATGTATGATTCTTTTGCCATTCCGGTCCTTGTTGTCGTTGTCCTTTATTTGTTTGTGTTATCTGTAACATTGTACCAGTGTACCTTTTTTTTTTGTTAGCTTGTTAGTACACCCCACTGTCAGTTCACACTTCACTGTTAGCATGATCACTTCACTGTTAGCATGATCCTCCCACTTGAATCAACGCTATCAAAAGATGTAGCTGCTATGGCGGATGCAATTTCAAGGGAATTAGAGAACCAGAGGGAAATCTCTTCCACACATGGTCAAGCCCTATACAAGTCTTATTGTACCTGTGTACATTTTTACTATGTTAAAAGTTTATGCACTGCTATGTACTACTTGTACTCTTGTATTATTGTTCCGAGTGTGAAAACATCTAATGATGCTATTTGGTTGTTTTTGTGTCCAATGACTTGGTTCTTGACATTATGTCCAATCTTATGGAGGAAAAGTACGAGCTGTTCCTCTAAACTCTCCCCCTTCATGTCCTTCTCTCTCAACACAGGACACAAGCGAAAGAATGTTCTCTTCGGCATTTTCAAGTGAGCCATGTGTTGAAGTGATAAAGTCCCTTGATATACATTGATGCACCACACTTTGACAGCTTGAGCTTTTGGAGTGAATGGTTGTTTGACATGGTATCAGAGCGGAAGGTCCTATATTCGAATCTCGAGAGCAACAAATATGCCTCGCTAGTATATTATTCTCCCACGGGAGGTTAGGAAAATCAGGTCTGGCCAAGGGACCGGGAAATCAAGCCCGGCCTATTTATGGTGTGAGCGTCCCTCTACCCTTGTCAGTATGTTCCCGTGCGGAGTTCCCACCCCGCACGTGCGGGGGGGTGTTGAAGTGATAAAGTCCCTTGATATACATTGATGCACCACACTCTGACAGCTTGAGCTTTTGAAGTGAATGGTTGTTTGACACCATGCACTCAATGTCTGTCTTTGAAACAATCCCAGATATGAAATGGGATCATTCTAAATCAACACGACGTGATGGCTGCTTCAACATGTACTTTTGATAATATTCTGCTACTGAAAGAACAATATATGCGGCTGTCATACATAATTGCCATTGTACATTTGTTATGTGTTTTGAGGTAGTAAAGGGAAGATAATGATGGCTTAATTTCCTAATAAATTTAAGAACAGTAAATTTTATAACAGGAACAGATGCATCTATGAACTGAGTAAGAGATCAAGGCTGATTAACATACATAATTGTAGGATGGACAAAGCTACTTCAAGGTTCATTCCTAATAGACCATTCGACAAGCCTAGTACACCAACAATATCACTGAAAACCATTTTTATTGTATACATTTAAAGATGACATTACTGGAAGCTTTGGTGATGCAAGAAACTAAAGAGTAAAAGATGATTTGTTGACATGCATTCTGTACTACATTTTGGATGGAAAAACAATCAAATCTAAATAATAACTACATTTAATCTATACAGAGAGATTCTTTTATTTATTTATTTATTTATAACACGCACACACACCCACACACTCACGCCATTGTGGAATTTCACCACCTATGGGTACTTGAACCCTTGACCGGGTCTTGAAACTCTTGAGTCTTAGCACTAGAGCAAGAGTAAGGACCCATATACAGAGAGATTCTTATATGAACCTGTTCAACGTCGCCTTTGGGAAGCTTTGTTACGCTCATCTTCTCAAGTAGTGATGGAGCATCTATTGAGAGATGGTCAGTCATATCTTCGAAAGGACCGGGTGCACTGAACAGGGTGGTCATGCGACTATTGGAATCCCATTGTATCTCACTGGAGAGATATCGAATGCAGAGAGAAATGATGCCGAATCTGGTGTAAGTGCAGTGGAAATCGGGGAGTAAGTGCGGCACATATTCCGAAAATGGAAATTTGGCGTCAAGGAGATATCCAACTGCCACAATGTCTCATATAATGTGCGGCTTACACTGCTTTACTGTGGTAATGAATGAAACAAACATGGCCTAAATCTCCTTCTATTTAAGATCCTATTGCAGAAGGGATTAAGAGAGAGGGTTTACAAGTCTCCCCCCCCCTGATGTTTCCACATTAGAGAGTGGGAGATAAAGACTAAAGAGAGAAAAGTGGGTGTCCCCACTTCATCTCCTCCACATGTGTACATGCTAGGGCATGTGTAGACAACTCTTGGACAACGCTGGTTGATCCTCAACCTGACCAGAGGAATCAATGTAGAGTCTTTTCATCCAAAACTTGTAATAGATTTGGGAGATATTCTTTATGTTGAGAGATCGACAATGGATGAAATGAGCGGATCAATCCGTACTCTGGCATGATTGTGTGATTATTTTAGGCTTTTGAAAAATGGCTTGATTTGGTGAATGGTGATCCTTAATATTAAAATTGATAAAAAGATTTTAAAATTTTTAATTATGTTGCATTTATCACCATTAGAAATCAATAAATAGTATTAGAGCCACTTGCCACTCATCCCATGATCAAATGCCTGTTTCGTTTGGAAACTTTGTTTCTATATGCCCACTTTTTGTGTCAACCTGCCAAGTTGAAATACTCGTTGTGAAGTTTCTTGGAGTAAAATTTTGGCTCAAGTGGGCAATTGGTTTGGGAGATCCAAGGGTTCCAATTCTACCATATCACCAATGGTCAAAATTGGATGTATGATCATTTATGGACACGGATTGATCTAATCGATTTTCTTCCATTAAAATTGATTATATACTGTATGTATGATAAATTGTGTGGTTTGGTGATGATTATGGCTTGGATTAATATGGTTTTAAGAATTACATGGTATCGTATGGTTATGACTAGAGGTAGCGATTTTGGGCTGTTCTTGAATCATGCTTTTGGAATTTCTTAGTTAGGATGATGATGATAACCAACCGCAGTTAGTTGGGATAAGGCTTAGATGATGATGATGGAACTTTATAGTTAGAATTGTGTAGCTCAGGAAAAGTTGGGGATAGAGGATTTTGAACTAAGAAGAATTAGGAACTCTATGAAAGTAAGGTTTCTAGGTTCGGGAAATTGAGTAATTTTGATATTTTAGGGTTTTGTGGATTTGTTGGAATGTTTGAGCAGATGTAAGATTTTGGAAGTGGTGTGCTACTATCACTTTATTTAAAATATTTATAACTTTACAGTTTGTTTTACATTCTAAACTATTATAAAAAAAATCAATATGTATCCCAAAGATAACATACAAGATTTTAACAATACATTTCAAAAAAAAAAAAAACACACACACTGTGCCATGGAATCTCTAGGTGTGCGGTGAGGCACACTTAGGCATTTCGAGTGTTATAGGGGCAGTTGTGCCTACGGTGCACCCTCGCACCTTTAACCACTGCAATCAAGTCCATTTGGCATTTAAGGGAACACATAAAACCAACACGAATGCGTGTAGGATTTAAGCCACCCATCAGGTTGACCCTTAGATGGCCTTGTCAGTAAATTAGGTCTGTCCATTGATAAGGTGGGTCACAATTTTTGAAACAAATGGGCTGCTAAGGGTCATTTGGATGCCTGTAAAATCTTTAAGTTGTAAAGGGATTACAAGCAATCAGATTGCAGGGATTACAGACAGGTAATCGGATTGCAGGGGCTGTTTGTATACTTGCATCTGCTTGTAAAGGCTTTACAAGCTGTAAACACATTACAGCTTTTACCTGTAATCTAAAACTTGGCAAAAAGCCCATGTTTTAGATTGTAGGTAAAGGCTTTGCAGCTAAAAAGACATTATACATAATAGAACACAATGGTTGATACACACTCGTGATGTGTGGGCCCTTTGTAATGTATACGGTACATCCAATCTATCCATCATGTGCTTCCCCTTGATGCTCGCCCATGCCCCCCCCCCCCCCTCACCCCCCAAAGCTCTATGTGGTATGAATACCTACTTTATATATTGTAAACACTTCACAAGTTATCCAAACACATAATTTGTTTACCTGTAAACAGATTACCACTTGAAAGCCAAACAGATAGCATGTAGACAGTTTACACCTGAAACTCTTTTCAGGTGTAAAGTGTTTGCAAATTTGCAGGCATCCAAACAAACCCTTAGGAAAACTTCTCTAAGTTTTCCAAGAGATCCATTTAATTGTGGCATGCATGATAAATAAAACAGCCTAATTTTTGAACCAGCGCATCTAGCTGGTGGGATTCACCTGATGGATTGGTTAGATCTCGCATCTGTTTCCCATGCCGGCGGACATAGTGGTGTAGAGATGGGCTTCCTTGTATGTGTCTGGGGATGGTAAACCTCTAAATTTCAGTACATTTAGCAGCCAATAATATCTACTGCAAGTGTTAGCATTTGATTAAAAGTTCATGAGCAAGGTGGATGTGGCATGTGGTGTTTTGGTACAGACTCTTTGAGCTTGTGTTTTATTCTTGGCAGAGATCTAAGCTTTAACAAGTTGGCGGGAACAATTCCAAGCACCTTTAGAAGCCTACCACAAGTGGATTTCTTGTAAGTGTTCTAATTTGTAACTACAAAGTTCTCTCTAACCAATTTGCATGATGATGATTATAATGATATTACAAAGAACTAATCGTTCACAGTGAGTTGATGATATGGCTTTTGATTAGGTATTTGACTAGCAATTTGCTAACTGGAGCTGTACAAGACTGGATGTTTAATAAGCCAGCAAACATGTATGTTTCTCTGCTTGATGCTTGGTATCAGTTTTCAATATATTGATGGCTTATCTGTTATTTACAGTGCTATATCTGTTCTCCTTGCATGCAATTGCTTTATTCATCACTATTCTATTTATCTGTCACTGGACCTTTTACTTTAAATGCTGGTAATTAATTTTAGCTTTGATTTGCTTAGCGACCTAACTTTCACTGTAGAAACTACTAAACGAATGCTAGGAACTTTCTGAGAAGTGTTTGGATATTTGATTGGTTTGCTAGACAAGCAGGTTGTCTCATCCTTGGAGGCACAATCATCAATACACCACACACCTGCAACTTTTTTATTTATTATGTTTTTCATCGGGAAGAAAAGCCAATTACACAATAATACTGGTAGGCAAACTGATAAATGACTGTATATAAGCCTAATCTACATGAAAGAGTGCATATACAACCTTCAAATATGACAAATTTGATAAGGCTGACCTAGTACTTTGTCGAAACATTTTTATGCACAAGCCTAATTTGCAAAAGAATGCATGACGGATGTTCGTGAACCAATTCAATTTAGCCAGTCTCAATCTCCGGCCTCGTTAACCTATCCTCAAAGCCTTCATATACTGGTTTACTTGCTTCATATCTTCCTGTGCACTTCTTCGGATATCATTCATCTGATTCCGGTCTTTATTATTGGTACAATGTCGCGGTGGAGGGTAAACATGAGCCACTTAAAAAGAACCTAACTGCAGAACCTCAATCTCTCGGTATTATTACTGGGAAGAGGAATGAATGCCACCAGTCATTATAAGGATGTTTCTCTGTCATTGTTCGGTATTTACTCATACACTTATACTCACCTTCTACCATGAACCTGTTTTTTGTTGTTATCGTAGAGACCCCCCGATAAGGCCAGGACAATGGAATTTTGGAAGGCCTGCTATCATGAGTATGATGATAATGGGAAGATGTGAACACTTGGTTCTTGAAGCTGAGAATGCAAATATAGAAAGGTTTAGGCTTCGTTTGGGTAGAGTATTATGCAAAATAAGGATTAAGAATAAGCCCAAGTTTGGCAGGCCCCATACCTTGCACTTCAGATTCGCGTTGCAGAAACAACACTGCTTAATCTCAAAATTTGAACATTTCGCTCTTATTAAAGCTTCTGAAATTGTGATCAAGTGGAAGAAAGTGACAGTTTCTTGACCAAATCTGATGTGGAGGGTATGGGGATTAAGCCTAATCCCAGATTTTCGGGATCCCCTACCCAAATGAAGCCTTGATGAGGGGAAATCTCGTAGAAAATTTTGGTGGATTATTTCCCTCATGGATTTTGCTTAGATGTCCGGAGTGCTTGTATAGTTTTTGCAAAATCTATGACTCATTGAGCTTCCCTTGATTGGGTTGCATCACCCATGAGTTTCAAAGTAGGAACTTTTGATGTGTCCATTCTCACCGAAGATTTGTTCAAATGCTCAGAATTTTGTTCCTGAATCATTGGGCACTGTTTTTGTCAAAATTGCACCATTGAGGTTCAGAAATTCTTTTCCATATCTTATATTTTATTTACATGGAATGAATACCTTTTTTTTTTTTTTTTAATTTTTAATTTTTAAAATGTCATTTCCCTGAAAATGCTTGTTCAGATTGCATTGCAATATTTCCATGCAGTGATCTTTCTTACAACAATTTTACATGGGGAAGCCCTCTGCCACCTGATTGTCAACGAGAAAGAACGTAAGAAGAGTTTCTTGTAGTTTCAGTGTTTCAGTTCCCAAGGGTAGGGATGGGCACCGCAATGGGCTGCTTGGGGTTAAGCCCTAGCCTGACCCTAATCCAGGCAAAAATGGCCTTGGCCCTAGCCCAGTAAGGAGAAGAGTTAAATGATTAAATGTTTGAAATAGTTTCATCTAATAAGTTTTTGGGGTGTCCTTCATACATGATGAGTCCCATAGTAGAAATGGTTTTGATCATCGAAACATGATGAAGATCAGAACTGCTCATGAATGTCTTTAAACCGTCTATTCTTTTTGTATAATAGTGGCCCACATGATGATTGGACCAAGCCAACAGGCTGGCTTGGGCCATTCATCATTGGCCTGTGCCCAGCCCGACAACAGGCCTAGATTTCAAGCCCGGGCTGGGCCAAGTTTAGGTGTCCAAGCCCTTGCTCTGCAGGGTCTGTCTGCCTGGTCAATTGCCACCATTACGTAAGGGTTATGTCTTCTTCTTTTTTCTGAATTTTTCACTTTCATTTGCGCAGAAACTTGTTTGGAAGCTCTTCTACAGGGAACAGCATGTAAGACCTGTTTGCGAAATTGCATTATAGTTATAGATAATAATTATACGTTTGTGATCAGCTGCTTTCTTCATGCCGATGCATTCTTAACTACATATTGATGATGCAGAGGTGGAGCTTTTCCTTCATGCTTAAAAAAGACCTTCCCTTGTTCAAAACGTAAGTATGTCCTTTTTGAATTGTTTTCACCTTAAAATTTCTTTTTCATTCGCGAATCTGTCTTTGGTGTTTTGCCCATTCGTATTCCTTCCAAAGTTTGTCCTTTCTGAATTAGTGTCGATGTTCTTTTCAAAATATGCAATTAGTAGCATCCATTAACAACCAACAAATTCTATCTTGTCCAATTCAACTAAAAGTTGTGAGCATATTTAGGTAAGATTTCGAGAAAAAGACAAAGGATGAGGAAGTTGACAACAATCAAGGAAAATGAAAAAAGAAGAAGATGGTAATTAACAATAAAGTTCTCACTTGGAAAATACAACTTCCCTGTATCTATTATTTGATGTGAGTACCATTAAATGAAAAGAATCTATTAACTACTAAAGCTAACTATATATGCCATATACAGTTGAAGTTGTTCTTCTTTTTATTTAAGATGTTCAACAGTGTGCAAGTCTTCCCATATTAGTTGGTTTGTGATTAAATCATCATCATTTCTCTGTCCCAGCTATTTGTTGTCAGCTTTCTCATCATTGCTTGTCAGAAGTTCAACAACCAGCTGCCTGCTTGACCTCAACCCTACTGCTTTACCCAAGCAGGGGACTGGCTGGTGCATCATTACCAAATGGAGTTGTAAATTCATAATGAAATGACTTCGAAAACATTAGAAGTTTTTTCTTTGCATAGAAGGCAGCTAGAAAAGAAAGTTGAAGAAGGGGGTAACTTGGTGGAAGTCCTGGATCTGATTAGGTCAATTTGGAAGCTTATTTGAAAATTTTCTTTTTCTTTCATTCTTTTTCCTTTTTTTTTTTGGATGAATTCTTTTGATTGTAGAATAGCAATGGGTAATAAGATGAGGGAAACTACACTTAAGATAGTCTGGCCGTGTGCAGCGGAGACCGAAAACTGCATCAGTTAGCAGTCAGTTCAAGTTGAAGGCTCTAAAGGGGTGAGGGAAAGGCCCAAAAGGATGTGGGTGGAGGTAGCAAGAAAAGATTTGATGACCCATGGTTTAGCTAAGGATATGGTCCTTGATAGAGTGGATGGCGGGACAGGATTCATGTAGGTGACCCCAGTTAGTTGGGATAAGGCTAAGATGATGATGAAGATGAAGATTATGGTATATTATTTTCATTGAAAGAGGGAAAAGGTACAAAGAAAAAAAAAAGAAAAAAAATAATATAAAGATGAGGCCTAGAGGCAGTGTCTGGATTGGGTTAGCTTTATGGAATTTACCTTTTCCTTTATCTTATCCCATCAATATTCATTTGTTCTTGCTTTTCGTGGCAGATCATTATTCCTTGTATATAAATTGTGGCGGAGGTCAAATAACCATAAACAAAAACACCACATATGAAGCAGATCAAGAATCCGGGGCTTCAACATTTGTTTTTAGGGATGGAAAAAGCTGGGCACTCAGCAGTACTGGAAGCTTTGTTAATGACAACAAACCAATAGACAGCTATATAGCAGAAAATAAATCCACACTCTCTATGCCCAACTCTGAGTTGTACACTAAAGCACGCCTTTCTCCCATCTCTGTCACTTACTATGGGCTTTGCCTTCAAAATGGGAACTACACCGTGAAGCTCCACTTTGCAGAGATAATGTTCACGGATGACAGAACATATAGCAGCCTCGGGAAGCGCTTATTTGATGTTTACATTCAGGTATTTAAGCACTCTACAGACAATACTTTCCTGTTAGTTTACAGGATTTGGATGTAACTGAATTAGTTTAATGCAGGGAGAACTGGTATTGAAGGATTTCAATATCAAAGATGAAGCCGGTGGTTCTGGTCAGGAAGTCGTGAAGAATTTTACTGTTCCTGTTACTAATACCACATTGGAGATCCGTTTATGTTGGGCTGGAAAAGGGACACAGATTGTCCCTGTGCAAGGAACCTATGGTCCTCTCCTTTCAGCTATTTCTGTGGACCCGGGTACGATGCATGTTTTTGTATGTCTTGTTCTCATTATCTTTATAGTTAGGTAAATTGATCCTCAGGGCTATTCTTAACTAAGAAAAGGTCTTGAAGTAGTGTTGTTTGCATGAGACCTTTCTTATCTTGTCTGATTTTAATTGGAGGATCTAGTTCTTGGCTAATTCTGATTTCATTACATTAAAACTAATTTATTTATTTGAAGAGGTCTGCTGCACTGCTCATCCTTGTTGCTCTCCCATTGGTGCTCGCCTGTTGTGCCTTGCCATGTGGTTATCTTTGTCATGCATCTAGCAGGTTCCAACAATGGATTTGCTCTCTCGCGAAACTCTGCTGTTTAGAGATCATCACCATCCATGGAATGGGAAGTTGGAAACAATGATCCCTAACATGTTTCTATGAATGTCAAGGATCTCTGATCGATAGGGTTTTCTCACATGGCCATTCCACAGTGGGGCCTACTAGATGAACAATCTGGATCACCATGTAGTGAGGCTAAAGAGGCAAACAACAAATGGTGAGGAATGTCAGTAGAATTTATATGCGAGATGTTCTTTTACTTCTTAAACATAAAATATAAAATGATTTTGAGAAGGTCAAATAAAAGTTTTGTAAAATAAGTGATTTTGGTATTGTTGATCAGTTTTTATCAAGTTTTGAGGGCTTTCTAAGCTTTCATATATGCTCCATTTTTCATGATTAAATCAACCTTGGTCTATCACTTTATTATCAGGTAAATCTTGGTATTGGTCAGGTTTTCTTTCATTAGTCACCCTTGATAACCATGTTTGTTTGATATTGTTCTTTGTGCAGAATTTACGCCTCCAAAAAGTGGCAAGAAGATCTCTACTGGTGTTGTGGTTGGGATTGTAACTTCAGTATTATTTGTTACTTTCTTGTATATTCTTTTCCTCTGGAGGAAAGGCTGCCCGGGAAGCAAAACTACCAAGGACCAAGGTTGAAACTAATCAAATTCATGAATTAACAAAAAAGAAAAATGTCAACCTTGTCTAATAAATTAGTTTTGATGCTTGTATCTTCTTTTATCAGCATAAACAAGTGCCTCAAGACGTAAGCAGTTTTGATTTCCAGATTCCTGATGGCCATGTAAACTGTGCTCAAATCATGTCTCAGCCCTTCTCCAATCATTAACATCATCGCCATAATAACCTTGTTCCGGCTGTTTTATTTAGTACTCAAAAATATTATGCTTTCATGTGCTCCTTATATGCCTGTCTTCACATGTGCGTTAGTGTATGTATACACTCGAATGTAGAAGGAACTGCTAAAATGGGTGCTTTATGTATATTTAAGAGGAATATTCTTCATAATTGATCATGTTGGTTAAATACGTCCATCATATTTAAATACTATATGCATGCATGCGTTCTGACCACAAATAATTGGGAGTTGAGACTATGATGATAATATATGTGTGTGCTTGCACATGTGTTTGTATGAGGAAAAGACAAACTTGTTACTTAAGGAACAGCTAATACATATATCAAACCTTTAATACTGATTATTATGAGAATAATGTCAAAAAGATGTTGCTTATATTGAGAAAATGCTTTTTACTTCTAAAACCGTTTTCCGATTTTTTTCTCCTCCTGAAATATTGAAAGAAATTCATTTTGAAAATCGATCAAGCATGACACTTCCTTTCCAAAAAACATGTTTAAAAAGTCCATTCTTCTAAAAAAAAATTGTGTAATAAAGGTGATGATGTGCTTTGTTATTTCTTTAATACCTATTTTGATGGGAAATGAAAGTTACTCTATTACCCCCGAAGATCAGCTACTGAGAATCTACAAAAATAATGCTTTTTGACATACTTATGAAGAACATGTATCATTTATGGAAAGTCTGCATGTTTTTTTTTTTTTTTTTTTTTTTTTTTTTTAATTTTAAAACCTAATAATGATTAGTATAAATCTTTCATTATTAGGCTTAGTAATATATGACATTAACACTGCCAATAAATTTGCTCTTACATATTTATATTTATTTTCCAAGGTTTTGAACATTTTTTCTGCTGTCAAATCAAATCCTGCTTTTCAATTTTGTTTCCGGTCTGACGACATGACCATAAGAGCTTGCTTGTAGTCCATTGTGTGAGAGATCATGTATAGACTGTATGTTGCTAGTAAAAAATGCAGAATTTGTCAACTTTTTCTAGACATTTTTGTCTTTGTCTGGTGGACAGATTTCAGAGACTTAGATCTGCAAACTGGTTCGTTCACCTTGCAACAGATTAGAGCTGCCACAAATAACTTTGACTTTTCGAACAAGGTTGGCGAAGGTGGTTTCGGTTCTGTTTACAGGGTATATATTATGGATATACTGTTTATTCTGATCTGTAAATACCTTTGAAATGAACTTATTTCAAGTAAGGGTAATATCTGGAACTTCTTGTATTACTCTAATACAGGGTCTGCTATCAGACGGTACCTCAATTGCAGTGAAACAACTTTCCTCCAAATCAAGTCAAGGTAACCGTGAATTCGTGAATGAAATAGGACTAATATCTGCTTTGCAACACCCGAATCTCGTAAAGCTTTATGGATGTTGTATTGAGGGAGATCAGCTATCGCTCGTTTACGAGTATATGGAAAATAATAGCCTTGCCCGTGCTCTGTTTGGTGAGTTCAGTTGTTGCCCTATCAATACAACTATGCAGGATGGGTGAAACACTAAGTAATATCTCTTCTTTTTCCTTTTTTTCTTGATTGCATGATTTATAGGCACAGAAGAACATCAATTGCAGCTTGATTGGCCAACCAGGCACAAGATTTGTGTTGGTATAGCAAGAGGTCTGGCTTATCTGCATGAAGAATCAAAGTTGAAAGTTGTTCATAGAGACATCAAAGCCAC
The DNA here is from genome assembly GCA_030180095.1 of Magnolia changhungtana. Taxonomy (NCBI): domain Eukaryota; kingdom Viridiplantae; phylum Streptophyta; class Magnoliopsida; order Magnoliales; family Magnoliaceae; genus Magnolia; species Magnolia changhungtana. Next base: position 3,681,123 of record JASAUF010000396.1, on the reverse strand, counting down.
CAATGTACTGCTTGATAGGGATCTTAACCCAAAGATATCTGACTTTGGTCTGGCAAGGCTTGGTGAAGAGGAGAAAACCCACATTAGCACTCGAATTGCTGGAACTGTGTGAGTCATCGTGCACTATTTTCCTCCTTTTTATAAAATGGGAACCACACTTTCATACTCTTTAGTTATAATATTTATGTTCCTGTTCTGACATACAACTTCGGTGCACTTCTTAATTTTATCTTTCAAATCAGCACTGTGGTAAATTGGCTGAGTAGCTGCAAGTTTCAACCTAAAATGGGAACCTAATGAGGCATCCATATAAACTGAACAGATAAATGAAAATGAGGTAGAAGCAGTGTTCGAAATATCGGTATCGCACTATGTATCTCACCCTTGGGATACAAATACGTATCGGTTATCGCACGGGATATATTGTTTGTATCGCATAGTTTATCGCACTTTTTGGGAAACATGGGGAAACATTGGAAAAATGGTTGAATTTTTTAATGAAACTTTGGGAATTGTTAAAAAGGCCCTTAATACACACTTTGAAATCATAACATCTCAAAAAAAAGATGCACATAATAAATTTCCTTTGTATAGGGTCCTAAGCTGTGTGATGTTTAACTGAACTAATGCAACTATATTTAAATTGGATGTATGATATTTATAAATATATCATATTCATATATGAAAATACAAATAATTCATTGAAAGCAAAAGAAGAACCAAAGAAGTAAAATTTGAAAAATACACGTATCAATGATGGGGACATGTAGTAACGTCACCAAGTTCTGAAGGGCCCACCATGATGTATGTGTTGTATCCACACCATCCATCCATTGGAAGATATCATTTTAGGCCATGAGGAAAAAAATGAGTCAGATCCAAAGCTCGAGTGGACCCCACCACAGAAAACAGTGGAGAGAGTGATGCCACCGTTAAAAATTTCTAAGGGCCACAAATTCTTTGATCAAGTTGAAAGTTGTTTTTTTTCCTTTTTTTCATGTCTGTCTTAACTTATAAACAGGTTGGATCTCAAATAAACATCACAGTGGACCCACGATCAGGGTTTGAACATCCACAGTTGAAATATTCGTGGGGCCATAAAAGTTTTGTATCAGGTTAATATTTGTGATTTCAGTTCATGTCAGCTCTGTGGGCCCCACCATAATGTATTTGTTTCATCCATTCCGTTCATCCATTTTTACGGATCATTTTAGTGCTTGATACAAAAAATTATAGGGATATAATCTCATGTGGACCACACCACAGGAAAACAATAATGATTGGATATCCACCATTAAAATTCTCCTAAGGCCCACTGTACTATTTATTTGGCATCTAATCTGTTGATTGGGTCATAAAGACCCAGATGAAGGAAAAAAATAAATATTTGGTTGGATGACAAATAAACATCACTGTGGGCCTTAAAAAGATTTCAATGGTGGAAATTAACAGTTCCACTATTTCCTGTGGTATGGTCCACTTGAGTTGTGGATATGGTTCAATTTTTGGCTGAACACCTAAAATGATCAGCAAAAATGGATGGACGGCGTGGATAAACCACATGCACTCACGGTGGGCCCAACAGAGTTTACTCAGGTACGAGCGTACCCATGTCGCCCGTCATTGGCGGAAGGACGACGACGATTTCCTGCGAAAGCCTTTCGTAGGAAGTTCCTGTGCAAGGATGCCGGGTGGGGCCTGGTGCAATGTATGTGAGAAAGTTATTCTGTACATCCGTTTTGCGAGCACATTTTAGGACGTTATACCAAAAATGAGTTGGATACAAGACTCAAAGGGGTGACATCGAGAGGGGAAATTGGGGAAAGAAATTCCCACCGTTGAAACCTTCCTGCACCCCACCTTGATGTTTATATGCAATCCAAACCGTTTATAAGGTCATTCCAAATTGGACGAAGTGAAAACACTAAAAATATAGCCTGATACAAAAATTTTATGGCCGTAAAAATGTTTCAACGGTGCTCACTGAATAACAACTATTTCCTCTCGTGTGGCTCAGTTGAGTGCTTGATACATCTATTTTTTGGTCACACATCCTAAAATTATATGTCAAAAAGGATGAATGGGGTAGATTTCACACAAACATATTGGTGGGGCCCACCCAACATCCTTGCGCAGGAACTTCCTGCGAAAGGCTTTCGCAGGAAGTCCACGCCCGAGACGGAAACGGATTGGCTACTCCACCAGCCAATGGTTGATGGTCAGTGCTCCTTGGGCCCTAACATGATGTATGTGTTTCATCCATGCCGTCCATATATTTTTCTAGATAATTTTATGGTATTACACAAAAAATTAGGTATATGCCAATATCAACTGGACCACATTACAGGAAACAGTGTGGAATGAACGTTGACCATTAAAAACTTTTTTGGGGTCCATAAAAGTATTGGATCTAGCTGATATTTGTTTTTCCCCTTCATCTGGGTCTTTATGGCCTAATCAACAGATTTGATGTCAAATAAACAGTATAGTGGGCCTTAGGAGATTTAAATGATGGATATCCAATCACTATTGTTTTCCTGTGGTGTGGTCCACCTGAGATTTATATCCCTCTCGTTTTTGGGATAAAACCCTAAAATGATCTTTAAAAATGGATGAACGTAATGGATGAAATACATACATTATGGTGGGGCCCACAGAGCACAGACCACCATCCGCGGGCTGGTGTCAGGGGAGTAGCCAATCCGTTTCCGTCATTGACGGCCCCAATGCACATGACCAACTCATGTGGGTCCTACCATGATGTATTTTTTGTATCCACATCGTCTATACATTTGAAGAGATCATTTTATGGCATGAACCAAAAAATGGGTCAGATCCAGAGCTCCTCAAGTGGACCCCAGCATAGAAAACAGTGGAGAGAGTGACTCCTTAAAGGTAGGCCCTTAAAATTCTTAAATTTAGGGATCAACCCCTTAAATTAGATGGGAAAACAGATGGATGGCGTGGATAGACAACATACATTAAGGTAGGCCCAACTGAGTTTACTGAGTACGATAAGAGCGTACTCCGTGACCCACCGCATGACCGAAACCCCCTTTTCTACGCAATCCGATTTCCCTTTTCACCCCATCTCGCGCCCATCTTCGTCGTTTTCCCTCTCCTTCATGCACGCAGAGGTTCCGACGATCACGGCGGTGACGATTCTCGTTCCGGAGGAAGGGGTTCCTCAATGTGGCCCGATTTCTCGCCGGAATCTCCGAGAAATCCCCACAGATGTTCTCCAATCAGCGATGGAGGAGGGAAATTGAAGAAAATTGCGAGATCACCAATCTTCGCGGGTACTATCCGATTTCTCCTTTTTTTCTCTCCTTTTTTTTTTTTTTTTTTTTTTTTTAATTCAAATTTTCATGGGTGCGCGATATTGCACGATATATCGTGCAATATCTGAATTTTGCATTTTTGGTATCTTTCGGGCATTATCGCTCAGGTATCGTCTCGCTGGGGGCCGATAACGATAATATCGGCTGATAGTATCGATATTTCGAACACTGGGTAGAAGTTTGTATCACTTGTTTGATTCATGATATTTTTGCTGTCTCCAACAACCAAGATTGCACCATTAATGGCACTAACTAGAACATGCTCGGGTGTTTGTAATCACACAATAAGGATTCATGTAAGCATGCCATATCTGCACTAGTAAAGTGGTTATTGATGCCAATGTTATCTGTATCGTTATTGTGTTATGTATTTGATGCAGGACATGAAAATTAGATATGATGTGCAAGATTTCAGGCTTTAGATTATAATAATTTAGAAACAATTACAATAATTCCGCATCTCACATAAAGTCAAGCATTCAACAAGGGGAATCTACAAGAGTCCAAGCTTACACATGTTAGGGCTGAATCAATTAAAAATTATAGACCAAACAATGTTCAAAGGATAGTAGATTCATTCACACATGCAAAGGATTATTTTCCAATTCAATGGATTTTCACGTTTCAATTTGGGAAAACCTAGGGTTTCAAAAGTGGAATAGAACTTGGGGATTTGAGATGATCTAGGGTTAGGGTTATGGAAACAATGCGAAAGAGGAGTGAAATAGGGATGAGAGAACTTGTGATCAGTCCGTACATGTGGACAGCAAACCAGCCCGACACACGTGCGTGGATAGTGGCCTGCACATGTGTGGGGCCCACGAATCTGGAATCGGCCAACTAGGGCCTAGTCGGCCAGGGATGGGCCACATTCCCTCCAAATTTCAGGCCAAATGGATGATCGGTTTGAACACGGTGCTCCGCCGAAGTTTCAGCCCTCGTGTAGGGCCAGATTCTGGAAATCTGCTGTAAGGGAAAGATTAGCTGCAAACGTGGGTGAATTTGATGAGGGGATGGTTGTAGGAGATGAGGAATATGGAGGGTGGGAAATGGAGGCGATTTGGGATGGGTGCGGCTTTGTACCACGGTAGTTAGCCCTTCAAAGAAGGGAGTGTTTCGCACCCAATTAGGTTTCCACAATTCAGAGAATTAGAGAAGCAGGAAAATGCAAAATTTTATTAATCATCTTCAATGAAAAAAACCCTACAAGGGGTTGCCTATTTATAAGAAAAACCTATACCCAAAAGCCGCGCCATGTGCACATGCTATTACTTAAAGATGAAGTAATAAAAAATAATAACTAATCAATGCAATTTAAACTGTTCATGATGTTCCTAATAATGGTAATAAGCAAAACTCAAAGTCCTAGGTCAGATAGGGTAGTGGGCCACGATCATGAGATCCAATGATGGGATCCACATGATGATCGGGTCCACCCCAAGGAACCAAAACACAGTCCTCTAATTAGAAGGCCTTCCATGGATGTTGTCATCGATCCAGATCGAAGGTGGGGTCCTCCTTGTGTACGTGCGAGACGTCCCCAACAACTCTCCCCGGCTGCGAAGATTTAGTCACTGGTGAAACAAAACTCCTGAACTACTCCAAGATGTCAGGATCAAGTCTCTGAAGTTCCTCATCAGTGAGCCACGTATTGTTTGAAGCTGAGCGTGACTTCCACTTGACCAGGAACCTTTGAAATCTGACGTCTGATATCGATATTATCTAATGGTCCAGAATATCCTCTATCTCCTCTCCGGGTATGGGAAAGGTAGGTATGGGAGGTAGAGGCTGGGAAGATGGGTCGGGAGGGGGCCATGGATCAAGGGAAAGGTCTGGGGAATCAGGATGGTTAGGTGACAGGCTGGACAATGTATCAGTGGTCCTCTGAAATGCAACTAGATTCTCCACATTGAATGTGGAATAAATTTCTATAGAAGGTGAAAGATCTACCTCATACGTATTGAGACAGTTTCATTTTATAATTTTAAATTGTCCAGCACTACGTGAGTGTAATTTACGAACGACTCCCTGAGGGTACTGCTCTAGCCTGATGCGGACCATCACAGAATCCTTTACATTGAATTCCTTGAATCGTTTATATTGGTCAATAGAAATTTTGTAATGTTCATTACTAGTATTGATCTTTCGCCTAATTTCTTGATGCAATGAATGAATGTGATGTGCAGAGGACTCTGCAGACTCTAATGGCTTATAGGACTGGCATATGGACAAGATCAATAGACTTCCTAGGTTTATAACCAGTAACGACTTCAAAAGGACTTAAACCTGTGGATCTATTGACAGAACTATTAAATGCAAACTCGGCGATAGGAAGTGCAGTGTCTCACGTCCTGGTGTGCTCCCCCACTAAACACTTGAACAAATTTCCCAGACTCCCATTGACCACCTCAGACAGGTTTGGTAGAGTCGCCCCATGGACTAAATCAATGGCATGTTGTATATCCCTCATAGGGGGAAGCTCATCCGGTAGATCATCAGGAAAGACATCACGAAACTCATCCACTACCGGAATGACCTCAGTGGATAACTCTGCACTAGCTTCTGGTGCACTTTCCTTAGCAACAAGGACGTACACCATCGAGTCCGACTCAGTCTCTCGCTCAAAGTCTTTGATATTTAGAATATGGAGAGGCTTAGACTTGGACTTCGATTCCCCAACCAACCCCAAGTGATAAGAGAAAGGGAGGTATTTTTCCTTAAGAGTTTCTTTCATTTCTCTCCGATGAACTATTGGGTGTTTCCTCAACCTCTCTTTCTTTCGCTTCACAGTAGCTCAAAACCTCTTTGCTTGACCCACAAGCTTCATCTTGGCAAATCGGACTCGATGAGCATCCGACATGTCATACCACTCAAAATAGTGGTCCATATCCGCCAACCAATCGCTCCACAGTAGCCCAAAACCTCTTTGCTTGGTCCACAAGCTTCATCTTGACAAATCGGACTTGATGAGCATCCGACATGTCTTACCACTCAAAATAGTGGTCCATATCCGCCAACCAATCTAGAAAAGCTCTAGGGCCCAAGTTGCCATTAAATGTAAGGGCCTCTACTCTAACTCCCTTGAGGAGTTGCGTATCTGGGTCATAATGATCATGATGCCCCTTGTGGGGTGGGTGCACGGGTGCACGCCAATGTCTGTTTCTTTAGCCACCCCCATTCCCTTGTCTATCCTCCTGACCACTTGTCTGAGATTGGGCATCTTCCCCAATGGCGTGGTTTGCTCAGGCGGAGGTTCTAGTTGGGTCACGCGCACATTAAGCTGATCCCAGCGTTGGTCAATACGTTGTTCCAAGTGCCTACCCAAAGACTCGAGCTGCCGGGTTATGTTGTCCATTGACTCTTATAATTGCTCCATGTTTAGTGCAGGGTGCAACCCAAAACCGCGACCAGTACGTGTGGGCATACAACTACTCACTCAACTCAAAGGTCCTCTAATGCACTTATATGCGTCTAAATGGGACTAATGCTCCTATAGGACTATATGAGGGAAACTACGCAACGCTCCTAAAATTCCATCAACATAACTATCCAAACAGTTTGTTAACAGAAAATTCAGTAATGAAAATTGAGGAATTTCTGACAATAGAAAATTCAGCAGTCTATGTTGTGAATGATAGGTCCTAAACAGGCTTGTATGATGAAATTTAATGCAAAATAAACGCGAGTAGACTAAACCCTAAACATGCAATGTAATCCCCTATGAAAAACCTAAGCTCTGATACTAATGATGCAGGACATGAAAATGATATGATGTGTAAGATTTCAGGCTTTAGATTATAATAATTTAGAAACAATCATAATAATTCCACATCATACATAAAGTCAAGCATTCAACAAGGAGAATCTACGAGGGTCCAAGTTTACACATGTTATGGCTGAATCAATTAACAATTATAGACCAAACAATGCTCAAAGGATAGTAGATTCATCCACACATGCAAAGGATTATTTTCCAATCCAAGGGATTCTCACGTTTCAATTAGGAAAAACCTAGGGTATCAAAAGTAGAATAGAACTTGGGGATTTGAAATGATCTAGGGTTAGGTTTATGGAAACAAGGCGAAAGAGGAGTGAAATAGAGATGAGAGAGAACCTGTGATCAGCCCGCACGTGTGGACAGCAAACCGGCCTGACGCATGTGAGTGGATGGCGGCCCGCACATGTGTAGGGCTCATGAATCTGGAATTGCCCAGCTAGGGCCTGGTCGGCCAGGGATGGGTCACCTTCCTCTAAATTTCAGGCCAAACGGATGATCGATTTGAACACGGTGCTCCGCCGAAGTTTCAGCCCTCCTGCAAGGCTAGATTCTGAAAATCTATTGTAGGGGAAATATTAGCTGCAAACGTGGGTGGATTTGATGAGGGATGGCTGTAGGAGATGATGAATATGGAGGGTAGGAGATGGGGGCGATTTGGGATTAATGTAGCTTCGCACTACGGTAGTTAGCCCTTCGAAGAAGGGAGTGTTTCACACCCAATTAGGTTTCCACAACGCAAAAAATTAGAGAAGTAGGAAAACGTAGAATTTTATTAATCATCTTCAATGAAAAAAAACTCTACAAGGGGATTTATAAGAAAAACCTATACCTCAAAAGCCACGCCATGTGCGCATATTATTACTTAAAGACGAAGTAATAAAAATTACAACTAATCAATGCAATCTAAACCGTTCATGATGTTCCTAATAACGGTAATAAGCAAAACTCAAAGTCCTAGGTCACCTAGGGTAGTGGGCCACGATCATGAGATCCAATGATAGGATCCACATGATGATCGGGTCCACCTCAAGGAACCAAAACACAGTTCTCTAACTAGGAGGCCCTTCATTCGTTATCGATCCAAATTGAAGGTGGGGCCCTCCTCCTTGCGTATGTGCATAAAGGGGGCGTGCGTGTGCGCGAGATGTCCCCATCAGTATTGCTTCCTTGGGATACGGATACATATTAGTCATCGCACGGTATATATCAGTTGTATCGCGTAATTTATCGTTGTTGTTGGTAAACATGGGGAAACATTTGGAAATTGGTCAAATCTTTTAATAAAACTTCAAGAATTGTTAAAAAAGACACCAATACACGCTTAGAAATAAATAAATAAAAATCACAACAAAAAAAATGCACAAAATAGGTTTCCTTTATATAAGGGTCCTAATCTATGCGCAATCTGATTGAACCAACACAACTATATTCAAAGTCAATTTATAAAATTTATAAATGTAAGAAGACATGTATGGAAACACAAGTATTATATTCAAAAGCAAAAGATGTTTTCTACTAAACATATGCCTTTGGATTTCGAGATATATATATATATATATATATATATATATATATATATATATATATATATATATATATATATATATATATATATATTCCAAAAAATCACCAAATTGAAATCTTTGTCTGAAGGCCCTCTTGATGCAACCCAAATGAGATGGTCCAGCAGCCCTAAAAGACAGCCTCACAAGACCATATATATTAACAGAAATAGGAATAGGTTCTGGCAAGTGACAGCATCTAAAGGGCTTTACTTTGTTGATTGATGGGTATAAGAAGGAAGAAGGGAAGAAGGGAAGAGGAGGACCTTATGGGGCTTTAGGTACATCGACACAACGTCATAATGGTGTATTTGGTGCATCTCCACTGAAATTTATCAAGTCCTAGAACTTTTTTATTTTTTTCATTGAGGCTTTTTATTTTTATTTTTTTCTTTTCCATTTTATTGTGTGGTACTCCAGCATTTTGCTCCCTTGTACCAAAAATAAGGTTCCTTGTTCTTTGTTGGAAAGAATCAATTTTCTGAACAGCATGAGTATGAGACTTTAGCCCTATTGCCTTTCGTGCTTGTTTGGATGTCCCTCGGTCCTCATATTGCCCTGTCCTTGTGTGTCACCCAGTCTGCAAAACATGGGACCAAGAGTATTTGGTCAAACCTGTTAATGAGGATTCAATATTCCCCACTTCGATCAATCTATGTTTTCTGCTCCAGTTTGATTTTTAAGCCATCCCATCCATAAAGTGAGCAGCTGAGGGATGCACTTGGTAATGGATTCATACATCCAAACCAGTCCTTTTCAATTGCATGGAAGCGCCCGTCTAAAATTAGTTGATTGTCTTGATAACAGTACTGTCTTTAACCAAAGTATATGCATCATCACCTCATTTAGAAAATATATATAATTCACAATGATCTTTCTTTCTTTTTATTCTTCTTCCTTTCTTCCTTATTTCTTTCTTTCTTTCTTTTTCATTTTTTCTTTATTATTAATTTTTTTTCACAGGGGCTATATGGCACCAGAATACGCAATGCATGGTTACCTGACTGAGAAAGCAGATGTTTACAGTTTTGGGGTTGTTGCTTTGGAAATTGTCAGTGGGAAGAGCATCACAAATTTCAGGCCAGAGGGGAATCACATTCATCTAGTGGATTGGGTAATTTACATCTCCATCTAAGGTTTGAAAGTTCCATGGTCCCAAAGCCAACATTATATTAAAAAATGCAAGTGACATATGTTCTGGACTTCCCTGTACACATCACTTGCAATTTGTGGTGGAAGAGACAAGGAAGCCTGCTTACTGCTGGTTCCACATTTTGTTTGCCCCAATGGAAAATTGCAGCTTGTTGGCAAGGAAGCCCAGCCAATGGCAATTTGGCAGCATATCAATTGCAGATTGCACCTTTTCATGATTTTGGTGGATCTGTAGTTATCAAAACAGCAAACATAAAAAAATAATAAAAATAAAGGGGAAAAAAAAAACACAGTATGGGAAATATGTGTTTGATTTTTTTATTTTTATTTTTACTTCTTTTAATAAAACATGTTTGATTGAAGAAAAAAAATGTGTTTAATTGGGTCCCCCCCCCCCCCCCCGAAAAAAAAAAAAAAAAAAAAAAAATATTTTTCCCCTATCTTCCAAAATATACTGAGTTTTAATTGTTTAATCAATTATATGAGTTCTTTTTTTTTCTTTAAAATACATATATATATATATACACGGTTTAAAATGGAGTTTGCTAACTAGGAGTGGATTGAGGCAGATTTCACTATAAATGATAGACTTTCTACCCAACTATGGATATTGCAGGCATACGTTCTAAAAGAGAGAGGAAGTATACTGGAGCTTATTGATCCAAAGTTGGGGCCGGAATTCAACAAGAAAGAGGCAACTGAAATGATCAATGTGGCACTCCTATGCACTAATCAATCTCCTGTACTTAGGCCGACCATGTCTGCTGTGGTTAGCATGCTCGGAGGCAAGAGTGTCATTCAAGATCCACTTACGGATCATTTGAAATTTAAAGCCAGTGGCAGCCATTATCAAGAGATCCAAAGCCAGAGCTCGAGCCCTATCTCAAGCCAGGCCCTGACCGTGTCAACAGGTGCACTAGGGGCTGACACTTCTTCTACATCTGCCGCTGATCTCTACCCATTCAATTTGGATTCCCGATATTGGAATAACGGTGAGTAATGGTACATATATTTCTTTTGATTTCCCACCCTTGTTGTATATGCAGCTTTTGGAGTTTAATATGGGCACATCTATTCCTGCTCTTTGTGATGAAATAGAGACTTTGATTCCAATGAATGTAATAGAACATGGATGATTTGAATGATTGAAATCCAATTGGTATGATTCTGGCACGACATGTGTAGCCTCTTATCTGAATCAAATAAATCAACTGACATAGCTGTTTTGAACTAAATAAATCTTCAAACACTTGTGAAGAATGTATTATTTTAAAACCTCAAGTGATCAGGTTTGCATTTTGCCTGTACTCAAAAGCCAAAATGAGAAGGCATCAAAGATCTGAAGTTACTAGGATCGGCCACGACTCGTCCGATTAGAAGAAGTGGCTTGGTTTTTGGACTAGTCAGGTAAGAATAGGGTCGATCGTCTATCCTAATCCAGGCCACATGTGCAAGATCCATGTTATCTCATCTGTTGCCCCCCACCATCTGTGCCCTAACACAAAATCAGGTTGGTAAGCTCATCAAGTGGCTGCAATCATACATTCAATGTGGACCATTGGGCAATTATTTTTTTTGATGGATAGCTGTCTTTTTATTTTTATTTTTCCATTTCAATGTTGCCTGCCCCAAGTATTCAAAATCGGTTACGTAACAGTAGCAGTCATTACCGTTATGCTTTATGGGGTTGAAACAGTACCGTTATGCTTTATGGGGTTGAAACAGCCGTTACAGAAAAACAGTCATTACCGTTATGCTTTATGGGGTTGAAACAGCCGTTACAGAAAAACAAGCCGTTACGGTCCTATAATAGTTATATTAAAATAAAATAATAATTAAAAAAACGGTGTTATGGCAGTTACGGCCTTCATTATAACAGTAACGGTGGTGGCCGTTGTGCCCACTTTTACCATTTTGGAACACCTTGATAGTAAACTGACCTGATTTTTGGGCCAGGTCGCATAGACAATCGGCCCGGCTAATGAATTGCCAGGATTTCACACACATGTCACACCAGTGATAAATCCATGCCATTCATTAGCTTGTGGCCTGGCCTTTTTGAAGAATTGGAGCAGTCTATTATTGTCTTTGTGCTGGAAATGGCCTTCAGAGTTGTCTTTGATTCCAGTGGGCTGCTAAAGACATGACCTTTGGGTGACAGTATTATTATTATTATTACTATTATTTTTTAAATTCTTAAGATGGTAGCGAGCAATTATCAGTTCGCTGTGCTCCCAGTTACTAGTGGGGCACATGACGAGGTGATCAAAACCGTTGATTTGATTGCAGCCATTTTTTTAAAAATGGGGTGTCCCTGAATCTTCTCGATTGAACTTGTGCAGTGTCTGTCCTTTTTGGTATGGTCAAGATCTCCAATTCGGGAGTTCTTACATTTTTGGGCATCCCCTTCTATGAGGTCCATTATATCTACGGTCTGGATCATTGAGGTGGGTCTCCATTTGCTCCGAATGGGCATGTCAAGACACATGTAATTTCAGATTGTGGGTTCTAACATATGCTCTGAAGTAGCTAAAATATACAAACGTGTGAAGAAGAATTGTATGGATATGCAATATACACACGTTCTCATTTTGTAAAAGTGGGCCCATGTTGAGCGGTCCATGATTGTTAGAAACAGATCGATGCAATAAAGGAAACAAGCACGCACAAAATACAGTAGAATTACGTGGTTTGACCGTAATGCGCTTTCAGATGTGTTTGAATTTAACGGGTGGAACACGTGTAATAGATCAGGGTGTAAGGCATACGTTTGAGAGATCTGGACCATTCATCAGGCAGTGCGAGATGTGAACATGCCATGGACTAAAAATGACCTTCCTCAATTTTTATTTTTATTTTTTGAAAAAAGGGCAGTTAGATATGTTGTATTTTGTTTTAAAATAAATATTAAAATTTTGGTTTTCAAATTTTCAGCTTCCCTCTACATTTGAAAAGTTTTGGTGCTTTTGAGTTGTGGGTTTTGTCCCACATCGGATTTGACAAAGAAAACTATCTTGTATATAAGATAGTCCTTTTGCTTTAAGCTTGAGCCCCTTTCAGGAGGCATGTGATGCCATGCCGAGCCGAGTTGAGTTCGTGTGCATGTGTGCGTGTACGACGGGACGGGCTGGGTTGGGGTGCGGTGTGAGTGTATTCGCGTGACTGTATGTGTACTTGTGGGACTTTATTTACGAGAGTGTACTCGTACTTACGCCTTTTCATTTTAAACCAGAGAGATGCATCCGTTTCGGTTGGTCGCACCTATTGGGTTTAAAACCAACGGTCCTAATCCTTTGTAAACGGTGCTTATGCACCACTTCGGAGTCTATATAAAGACTTTCGATTCCAGTTTCAAATATTTTAAAAAAATATTATCTCTCTTATAAAACTCTCTCTGATACGGTTTTAAGAATTTTACTGAGTTCATCGCTGAGTCAACTTAGCACTTTCGGGTTAAACTGCAAGTGGTTCGAGCCCGCGTACAGTGAGTGCACCGCTGGGACCGGGTCATAGTTGTCGTATTCCGGAGGTCGATTGCTTTGGAAACCTGTTGCACTTGCAACGCTATCTTAGGGGAGCAAATTCAATTTCAAGCCAAGTGACTCAATCACGTTTCCATTTTCTATAGTTTATTTAATTCAACCAAATATTCCAATAATCTTGAAATCGAATTGTTGAATTCTATAGACTATGGCTATAGTAACAATAAATGTTTCTGCTGAGTTAGCCAAAATCGAACCGTTCGCTGGATAAACGGTGAAAATAGAAACTAATGTTCGCATTGACCCTTCTTAAAGTTTCATACATAGTATTTGAATCATTTACTATAGATCCAATAAATTAAACCGAAGTAGCAGATGAAAATAATTGTAAAAACTATATTCTAAACTCTTTGTCCAACGAATTATATGATGTGTATGCTTCTTATAAATTGCTAAAGACATATGGACTGCTTTAGAAAAGAAGTACATATTGGAAGATGCAGGTGCTAAGAAACATGGAATTGTTAATTTCCTTCATTATGAAATGACTGATGATAAACCTGTCACAAATCAGATTCATGATTTTCAAAGTCTAGTTCACGAACTATCGATAGAAGGAATTAAGTTGGATGAAGTGTTTCTATCAGGAGTGCTAATAGAAAAACTATCGCCCTCTTAAAAAGAATATAAGAATAGAATGAAACATAAAAAGAACGGTGCTTCTTTGGAAACCACTATCGTACATATACGAATAAAAGAGGCCAATAAAATCAGGGGCCACAAAGAAAATGGAAATGAGATAGTTTCAAAGGTTTTTCAAAGGCAAATCTTGTGGAATTAAGTCGGGCAAATAATAAGAAAAAATGGTAACTGTCATAACTGTAGCAAACTCGGACATTACGCAAATGAATGCAGGCTCAAAAGGAAGAAAGTAAACAATCAATTTAAGAAAAAAGGAAAACTGCTACAACTGTGGAAAGCCAGGGCATCAAATTAAAACTTGCCGGCTTAAGAAAAACAAAGATAAGCCACAGGTTAATCTTACAGAAACAGGTAATGAGTCGGATATGATAGTAGTTGTGGTGTCAGAAATCTTTCTTGTAAACAACTTGGAGTGGGTACTAGACATTGGTGCAACTAGGCACGTGTGCAAGGCTCGTAGCATGTTTACCTCCTACCAAGTATCAGGAGATGATGAACATGTGTTCATGGGTAATGTGAAAATATTTCCAGTTGTAGGGAAATGTAAAGTACTTCTAAACCTTATTTCTAGAAAGACTCTGATGTTGAATGATGTCCTACATGTGCCCAACATTAGAAGAAACTTGGTCTTTGGTTCGCTCCTCAATAAGGCTGGTGTCAAGTTAGTATTTGATTCAGATAAGCTTGTAATGACTAAGAATGGAACTTTTGTTGGTAAGGAATACTTTATTCATTGTAAATGTATCCAATGATAATAATAAGAAGACATCTAGTTCTGTTTATATCGTTGAACCTTTTTATCTATGGCATAGTAGATTAGGTCATGTGAATATAGTATCTTTGAAGAAAATGAAAAAAATTTGGTTTATTACCTAATATATCTAATGATGAATTTGAAAAATGTGAAACATGTGTAGAATCAAAATTTATTAGAAAGACCTTTAAACAAATAGAAAGATCATCTGTTCTATTAGAGTTAATATACAGTGACTTAGGTACGTAATTTTAGAAATCACATGTTTAGAGGTGGAAAAAGATATTACATAACTTTTATAGATGACTATTCTCTATCTGTTAAGGAACAAATATGAAGCTTTAGATGTTTTTTCTAAATGCAAAATTGAAGTTGAAAATTAGTTAAATATAAAAATTAAAAGACTTAGAACATATAAAAGAAGTGAATATGAATATTATCAATTTAGATAATTATGTAAAAAGAATGGAATAGTTCACGAAACTACAACTCCTTATATACCAGAACAAAACGGAATAGCAGAACGTAAGAATAGAACTCTAAAGGAGATGATGAATGCTATTTAAATAGCTCAGGCTTACCGTCAAATATGTGGGGAGAAGCAATTTTGTCTGCTTGTTATATCTTAAATAAAATTCCTTCTAAATCTTCTGAACAAACACCTTATGAACTTTGGAAGAATCATGTTCCTAATTATAAATATATTAAAGTGCGGGAGTGTCTTGCTAAAGTAGGATTGCCTGAAACTAAGAAAAGAAAGTTAGGCCCTAAAACGATCGATTGTGTATTTATAGGTTACACACAAAATAGTGCAGTATACAGGTTTCTAGTTTTAAAAACTAAGAATAATATTATAGATCCTAATACAATTAGAGAAGGTAGGGATGCAGAATTCTTTGAGAACGTATTCCCTATGAAATCTAAATCTATAGGAATAGAGAAAGTCAATGAATCATATATTGCGTTTACTAGTAAAAATGTTTATAAAAAAGTAGTAGAAGAAATACAACCAAGAAAAAGTATTAGGGTTAGAAGAGAAACTAACGTAAGAGATGATTTTTTCGCCTTCTTAGTAGAAGATGATCTTACAATACATACAGAACTATTAACTCTTCAAATGCAACCTTTTGAAAGGAAGCAATAAATGATGAGTTGGAATCCATAATATCTAATAACACTTGGGAACTTGTAGATCTACCACCTGGAAACAAACTAATAGGCTTTAAATGAGTGTTTAGAAAGAAACTAAAACCAAATGGAACTATTAATAAGTTTAAGGGTAGGTTGGTAGCAAAAGACTTTAAACAAAAGGAATGAATAGATTACTTTGATATATATTCCCATGTAACTAGAATTACAACAATCAGGGTCTTAATAGTGATAACGTCCATATATAAACTGGTGGTACACCAGATGGACATTTAGATAACTTTCCTAAATGGAGACTTAGAAGAAGAAATATATATGGAGCAACTTGAGGGTTATAAGATATCAGGTAAAGAAAATAAAGTATGTATACTAATTAAATTGTTATATGGTTTAAAACATGCTCCTAAACAATGGCATGAAAATTTTGATGTTGTTTTAAAATCAAATGGTTATCATATAAGTAATGTAGATAGATGTGTATATAGTAAAATTTCTGAAAATGATTATGTTATTATATACCTTTATGTTGATGACATGCTTATTTTTAGAACTAATATTAAATTAGTTAATGCAACTAAAAAAATCTTGATATCTAAGTTTGACATGAAAGACTTAAGAGAGACTAGTGTAATCTTGGGGTATTGAAGTAATAAGGAAAGATGGTGTTATTATATTATCACAATCTCATTACATTGAAAAGATATTAAGAAAGTTTAACCATTTTGACTGTTTACCTATCAGTACTCCTTATGATTATAGTGTGACTCTCATGAAGAATACAGAAAACAGTGTCTCAATTGGAGTATTTCAGAATAATTGGTAGCCTCATGTATCTAATAAATTGCACTAGACCAGACATAACTTTTGCAGTAGGAAGGCTAAGTATATATACACATAACATTGGAAAAGAGCATTAGAATGCTTTGTCTAGCATTTTGAGATATCTAAAAGGTAGTATAGCCTATGATTTATATTATAATGGTTTTCCTACTGGAAGGATATAATAATGCTAACTAGATTAGTAATTCAAAATGAGATAAAATCCACTAGTGGATATGCCTTCACTTTGGGTGGAGGAGCAGTTTCTTTGAAGTCTACCAAGCAAACATGTATCGATTGGTCGACTATGGAATCCGAGTTTATTGCCTTAGAAAAGACTGGATCAGAAGTCGAGTGTCTTAGAAATCTCTTAGCTGATATACCATTATGGCCAAAGCCTATATCGGCCGTGTCTATTCATTGTGATTATCAAGCAGCTATAGCATAAGTAAACAGTAAAATATATGAAGGAAAGAGCAGACATATTAGACTCAGACACAACATAGTGAAACACATGTTGCGTGATGGAGTCATATCTATTGACTTTGTGAGGTCAGAAAAGAATTTGGCAAATCCTCTGGCCAAAGGACTATATAAAAGGTTAATCAATGATATATCGAAGGAAATGGAACTAAGCCTAATATATGAGCCAGTATTGGCAACCCAACCTATATAAATGGAGATCTCATGATATAGGTTCAATGGATAAATAACAAGATACGAGGAAGACGATTGCACTGAATTATATGAGCCCATTCTATGGTGTACAGTGCGAGCAGCAACGCAGAAGGATGAGTTTTTTGAACTCTTAATGGATCCATAGCCATATATTTGGTGGAGTGATGGAATTCACCTATATGGGTGTGGAGGTGAAGGTCGCTTCCTATGAGAATCTAGGCGAATTCTCTAGAGCACTCATGAAATCCAGGTAATGCTGTATGATTCTAAACCGCAGAATCACTTGCAGAGGAAAAGTTGTGTGAGTGTCATGTACTTGCGATATACATTAAAAGAATTTAGGTTCAAGACTATGGTGTCACCTGATTCCTGTAGACTTGTCTTGCTTACTCTAATGTCGGTTCAAGTCTATGGTGACACCGACACCATTGCACAACGATTACGCTTTAACTCGAAAGAGTTTTATTTTAAAACATGTGGGGGGTTGTTATATTTTATTTTAAAATAAATATTAAAAATTTGGTTTTTAAATTTTCGGTTTTCCTCGACATTTGAAAAGTTTTGGTGCTTTTGAGTTGTAAGTTTTGTCCCACACTGGATTTGACAAAGAAAACTATCTTGTATATGAGATAGTATTTTTACCTTGAGCTTGAGCCCCTTTCAAGGGGCATCTGAATTTGGTCATGGGGGGCTATGCTAATAGCTCTAATCTATGCTATTAACCACACACGCACTTGTGCGCGCCGAGCCGAGTCGTGCCGTACTGAGCCGAGTCCGAGTCTGTGTCTGTGTGTCCGTGCGCGTGCGTGTGCACGACGCGACGCGACTGGACGAGCTGGGCTGGGCTGGGAGTGGGCGCGGGTGAGGGTGAGGGTGCGGTGTGAGTGTACTCGCGTGGTTATATGTGTATGGGTACTCGCGGGACTTTATTTGCGAGAGTGTACTCGCACTTGCGTCTTTTCATTTTAAACCAAAGAGATGCATCCGTTCTGGTTGGTTGCACCTGTTGGGTTTAAATCCAATGGACCTAACCTTTTGTAAAGGGTGTTTATGCACCACTTCGGAATCTATATAAAGACTACCGATTCCAGTTTTAAATATACGAAAATATTATCTCTCTTATAAAACTCTTTCTGACACGGTTTTAAGAATTTTACTGAGTTCATCGCTGAGTCAACTTAGCACTTTCGGGTTAAACTGTAAGTGGTTCAAATCCGCGTATAGTGAGTGCACCGCTGGGACCGGGTTATAGTCATTGTATCCTAGAAGTCAATTACTCTGAAAACTTGTTGCACTTGGGATGCTGTCTTAGAGGAACAAATTCAATTTCAAGCTGAGTAACTCAGTTACGCCTTGACCCAATTCGATAAGTTTTCTTTCTCAAAAATTTATTTTCTTTTTTGGTTTTCGATTTTTTATAGTCTATTTAATTTAACTAAGTATTCTAACAAGATATCTAAAGTAGTCATGGGTGGCCAAGTGATAGACTTACAAGAGTTTCTTAAAAAGAAAAAAAGAAAAAAGTACAACGGTCAGATAGTTCAACATGCATCAGTGTCAAGCATGTTTATAACCTGCACTACACGATGAATGGTCTAGATTTCCGACACGTCTCCTGCTCAGATCTCTAAGATTCAGATCATCCGGGAACCACGGAACTCAGTGGATCCGTGACTGTGGGACCCACTCTGATGTACGTGTTTTATATCCATGCCATCCAAACGCTTTGCCAGCTCTTTTTACGGCAGGAGCTGAAAAAAATTAGCAAATCCAAATCTCAGGTGGACTACACCACAGGAAATAGTGGTGATTGAATGCTCACCGTTAAAAACTTCTTGGGGCCTGATTCATCGCGGCCGTCCGTTGATCTTTGTGATGGGATGCACTTTTTTTTTTTTTTTTTCTTTTGGGGTTAGCTTGTTAGTACACACCCATGTCAGTACACACACTCCATGTTAGCCACCCACGCTAGGGATCGATACTAAGACCTCAAATGTTGAAACGAGGTATATATCTGGGTGTTGATGGGATGCACTTTATACACACATTCTACACGTTTTTCTTATATACTCTACAAATCGTCTGAAAAACCTGATACATGTGATATACCAACCATCCAATCTTAAGATACACGTTCATTTGATAAAAAAAACAATCCTAACCATTTAATTGATTTCTATCAAATGAACGGTTGGAAATAAAATCAGACTAATCCACCCACCGACCAGGTGAGCCACAATTTCCACAGATTAGATTCTCAACCATCTACAGAAATCCCACTTGCGGTGGTGGAACCGTGCCGGCCATGACCAGGATCGTTCCATGAGTCTAGTGGAGTCTTTGGACTTCCATACATGAGTTCCGTGTGCAAACTCTCGCATATTTACATTTTTCTGCGTACCTGTTACATGCTTTTCTAATATTAGCTAAATGTCCAAATCGACATGTGGGACCATCACAATGTTTTAATCCAAACCATCCATCATGTCTCCCAGATGATCTCCTCGGGACCCAAAAGCTAAAATGTCCAACTCTATATGTGGGGCCATCGTGATTTTTTAATCTAATCCATCCATCATGTCTACCTAATGATCTCCTTAGGACCCAAAAAAATCCAGTAGATCAACTTAGGTGGGCCCCACCTTAGGAATAGTTGGGATGAAGTTGCCTACCTTTAAAAACATTCCAGATTGCATATGAGGCAAATCATAGGTAGGAGTCCACTTTTAACTTATTCCATGCGGTGTGGCCCACCTAATAATGGGTTAACTTTAGGTCACGCATCTGATGGACGGGTTGGATGTCATAAAGGCATCATGTGGGCCCCACTTCTACCTGGTACCACCATAGCGTATGGTACTACCAGTACCACTGCCGTGTGGCCCAAGCCATTCAATACACAGATTTTTCTTTCATCCTTGTTTCTCAAGTCGTAAGAAGGCTATGGATGACAGCTCAAGTTATTCAATGGAGGTGATTTTTGGACCATTCTCCACCATAAGAGGTGGTGTGCATGTGGGGCCTGGCACATGATGGCCCAAATGACAGACGGGCAAGGGACATGGACATGAGAAATGAATGATCGAATAGGTTTGGTACATTCCTGTGCACCCTCGTGAAGATGATCATACCCGGAAATAATTAAGCATGTCTTCTCATCAGGTAGGGCCATATACCTGTTGGTAAATTTTGTAAGCTGTTCATTCATTTCATCTTGGTGTGGCCTACCTAGCAAGTGGACCAGTCTGATTTGAAGGTACGGTCATCTCAGTGGTGGATCCCACCTCGTGCACTGCTCAGATGTCCCACAGGCTCTCGGGTTGGGATGTCGGCCGCTTGCAAGGTGCCCATGGAAAAGGATGTTTATTTATTATTTGCTACTGTTATATCTAGCTTTTTAAATAATGTTAAGGATGTTTATATATTATTTACTTGTGTTATATCTAGCGACTCAAATAATGTTACTGAGTAAAAATTTCTTAATAAGAAACTAGTGGAGTTTTTTTTTATTTTTTATTATTATTTTTTTAATTTAGTTGCTCTAGCTTGATCAGAATTCAAAAAAGTCATTAGTAATCAAAAGGAGTAAGTGCAATAAGTCACTGTTATAAGATGCCCATTAGCATTACATATCTCACTTACATATTAGGGAGGGCGACTACTTGCCTTAGTGGCTTCATGCCAATAATAGATAACGACCAGACCACCTAAGGAGTTGTGAAGTATTGTGAAGACGGTAGGTGTAAGAGTACTAATATGGACGGTGATTAATGATTCAATAATGAGAATTATGCCCATGATACCGGCATTTGTACATGTATCATATGTATCACATTAATTGTGATAAGAGAAACATTTATGGTTAGACCCATTTGTGAAAGATTGAAAAGCAAAAGTTGACTAATTTTCACGGCATACAATATATGTTCGAGTGAAAAAATTGATAACGATCATCTACATGTGACATTCTACAAAGAAATCTCATCTATGTAATGGGATCATGACATGCACACAACCAATAATCAAACATGACAAATGTCTAATACATATGCGTTATATAATATGTCACAATTGTTTATGGGCCTAAATAATTATTTGTACATCAGCAAATATGAGTAGTTATGACCATCTCTCTCCAACTACTGCCTAAAATCTATATAAATAAGAGGAAGATCGAACAGCTCCAAGCTTTTGCTAACCCGACCCAACACATAACAACTTTACAGTGCAACGTTGCTTATTCTACTTTAGTTCTTAGCTTAGCTCTTAGTGTAATCCAATTCATTAACATTGCTATGTTAAATCAACTTTAACTTATGAGTAGTGTAATCCAGTTCATCTATACTCTTAAGTAAGACCAGCTTTAGTTTAACTCGTTGTGTAATTATCTTCGTTTATGCCCAAGTGATTGGACTAAGGAAAACGATAGTTGTAGGATCTCACCATCTACATCACAGTTGTTGAATCGCCTAGAATTTTCTATTTTTTAAAAGTGTTAATTTCTAATAAATATTATATTCTTTCATTTTCTAATCATTATCATGTTATGTTAATTGATTGATAATTGTTATCACAATGACAAAAAGTCTTTTCAATTGAAAGATAAAATGAACTAATTATAAGAATGGACCCTCTTTGGTCTTTAGTATATGTGGTTGAATAGACAGCAAAATTGCTAAGTTCCCGGTCTATCTCAAAGTGTAGGGTCAAAAGTGTTGAGGTCAAGTTAAGCTGTTTTAGGCTCTACATGTCATGTATGCACATATATCAATGACTGAATTTAGAGCCAAACAAAGGATACATTTGAATGTGTGGCGATAACAAACCTCATGATCCAATACATACTGTCCTAAAAACCATCCATGTGCCCATACAAACACCACATATCCACATCACAAGTAGAGGGTGGATAAGAATCGCCCATCCATAGAGCCACAGCGTACGTAGATGGCCCATAGTGCAAAATCAACACCAATGGAACAATATTATAGCCACTACTTTTGCTCACCTCTTCACTGCTGAAGTTGACTGTTCATATGGACGTGAATGTTTGTGGAGCCTACGGTGATGTTTGTGCCACTTGTGCATCCAGTTTGCCAATTCATTTTAGGCCATGAGTCTAATTTGTGATGTTTGTGTTATATCTACTCAGTCTATTCATTTGGCCAACTCATTTAGGGCACGAGTTCAAACATAGGAGAGGTCCATGACTCAAGTAGGCACCTCACAAGTAAAGGTATGAATTGGACGCCCATCATTGAAACCTTCTTAGGATCCCGGAAGTGATAACTCTGCTAACACCATGGCTGACATATAAACACCTGGTGGGCCCTGAAAAGGTTTCAATGGAGGGAGTATTCATTCCCATTATTTCTTATGGTGTGACCCACTTGAGTTTTGTATTAAAATGAGCTGCCAAAGTGAATGGAAGCCAATAAAACGCAAAAATCATGGATAATGATTATTTACTCTTTGTAACTGTCAATAACAATACTTGCATTTGACTGTAATGATGAATTTGTTACATTGCTTGTTTTACTCGAAAACCGCCATAAAAATGTTAGTTTTATACTGTGAAAATGTAATGATTATATATTAGCTATTTATTTTACCATTGTATTTGAGTCTTGGTTTACAGCCTATAATTCCTACTTAAACAAACACTTGTAAATGATAATGATATCTCATTTACTATGCATTTCATAGAAAATTAGAAAACCAGTACGACCCTAAAATTAAACTCAAAGATTTTTTGTAAACAATCTAGTTAGCTGCAAAATGATTGTCCATTCCCTTCCTGTCATGCATTATTATAAAAGGCCGTTTGACATCTTTATAAATAAAAGATTATTTATCAAAATTAGATTGTTTGGTAATAATAAGTTTAACATATGCTATTTTGGAAATAAGAGTTTTACCTCTTAATTCTTAATGAAAAGAAAGTTTACATTATCATTAAAAGCTTATCGTGCTAAAGCAGGTAGCCATTTTATTCTCTATCCCTTGTCTCTCTCTTTCTTATTTCTTTATATTATGGACAGTTCATATCTAAGGTGGCCTTACGTGAAGGATGGCCCACACTCAAGGCGAGGCGCACACAACAAACGGCCACACGAAAGGTGCACTCCACATGATAGGCAGAGGACATTGAAGGCGTGCACCACATGATGGACAATTAAAATTGTTAGTGAGCCCTACATGATGACTTACATCAAGGTGAGCCCCATATAATGGACGGTACACATTAAAGGTTGGCCCCTAACAATAAAGGACCCACATTAATGCCGGCTGTGCACGATGGATAACCCACTTTAAAGTTGGGCCTTGCATGACGGGTGGTCCACATTAAAGTTGGACAACTCACATCCAAGACAGGCCCCACATGATGGATGACACCATCAAGGTCAGCGTCACATAATGGACAATTATATTAAAGGTCAGCCCCTAAAAATAAATTACCCACATTCAAGTCGGTCCCCCGCATGGTGGACTGTCTACATTAAAAGTTTTCCTTGCCGGATGGACTACCATTAAAAAAGATCTTATTTAAATATTTTTTTATCAAACTTGCTTATTACAAATACGAGCTGTTCTTATTAAAAAATGATTTTACCATATGCTAGTTTAATATAAAACAAGAGTTATAACAAAAAGTGCTAATCCTCAAGCTCTTATTGCATTAGATCAGAGTTGCCAGGTGGCCACTAAGGAAGGATTATTATTATTATTTCCCTTTTTTAATAATCTAGATGTGTGATGGTTCATACGCAGGCCCTAAAATGGCAAACATCTCATGCATTTAACTTAAATTAGACCGGCCAAATAGTAGGTCCCAAAATAGATGTATATTAAACTGAAAAGACACTGGTTTTAATTTCCCACTGAAAAAATGCTAATCTGTGGACATGTAATAGACAGTAAAGCAAAGCAGTAAATGGTTTATATTCAACAAAAGAAATTAGCCCACTGATCAGAGTTCTAAGATAGATTGATCAACCTGACTTTTGAATGATGACCTATCTAGGGAGGTTACTGCAATTTGGGCGGTTAGTTTGAATTAATGCATGCCATGTGTACAGCTTCTAAGTGCCTTAGCATCAACTGTCACACACTCCAGAGTACCAAATGACTTCCCATGAGAGATGGAGTCCCTCTCCCCTGGATGGGCAAAATGTCATTTTCATTTCTACTATCACTATTATCATTATTATTATTATTTATGCTTTACACCTAAGTTAAATCTTCATCATTTAAAACAAGGTCTAAGTCCAGCATTTGAAACACAAGGTACTCAACCAAGTGGATTACTTCCAATCTATTAAGTACATGTGACATCCAATCCTTCCATTAGGTTGATCCCACCATGGGATTATTTAGTGCAAAAATCAGTCCTATCCGCTCATCAGTTGGATCACGCTATAGAAAACAATTTATAGCCATTGATAAATAATAAAAAATACAACTGTGGTCTACTCCGTGAGTGAATAAAGCTGACCTTTCCATAAGGTGATCCTCGTGTTAAGACAAACCTATTGTACGGTCGGATGGCTCAGACACGTGAAATATTGGAAGTCATTTGCTGGGTGACCGTGAGTACTTAAGGTACGACCGGTTGGACCTGAGACTTCTTTAAAAGATGGTGGTGGCTCATCCTTAGATGTGACACTCGTACCCGGATACCCAGACCATTCAATCTATAGGTTTCATTGCGGATGAATGACATCTAAAATCATAATGATCAAGGGATACTAACCACTTCTAAAATCGGATCCTTAGTTTCAACACTCGGTCGAGGGTTCGAGTATCCATAGGTGGTGAAAGCCCACTATGGCCTGAGTGTGTGGAGGTGTGTGTGCGTGTGTAAAAAAAAAAAAAAAAAAAACCCACTTCTAAAATCAAATGTGGATGGAAAAAGTAAAATATTGGTTGGTCCACATTCGAAGGAGAAAAGGTTAGTTAGATAGCTAACAATATTTGTCACGCCCCGAAATCTAAGTACAGAGTGTGCACCCTCAGACCAGAGTTTCAGTTCGTAACTCGTACACAAAGTGTACTAATTTAATTCCTTAATTAGTTTAATCAGAGCTGATAATTATATTCGATCTAAGTTCTATCATAATCTCAATTATACATACATAACATCTGACACTAATTAACCAGGCATATATAAATCTTGACAACCCTTAAAATAAAATAAAACTTCAAAATCAATCATTTATTATATCATCGTACTATAATTATATTTATTCTATTCTAATATTGTTTTAATGAAATAAATTTAAATAATTCATTAAAATCTCAAAATTAATAACAATGTACATTACATGTTAATCAAACTATGCTAACAAATAAATCACATAATTGCAAATTGTTTAATGCCACCACTTTATCTTCAGATAAGTATGGTCACGTTTCACATGGGTTGTGTTTAGGTACGGTACATCATTCCAGTTCTTGCGCCACATCATCTGTTAATGACTCCTCTGTACGGTTTTTCCATCAATAAAAAAGTAAGCTGGTCAGGCTTAGTGAAATAACCTAACATGGTTCATAATCATAGCAATTAAAATAACATAAAAGTGGATATAAAATGATATAGATGCAAATGATATATGAATGCATTAGATGGGGTGATCGTCCATCTGCTTGGATTGGAGGTCGTCAACCTGCATCCACCCGCTGGGCAGGCTTCCACCTTTCCGTAGGCTTGAGCATATCCCGCATCTGGTAACGCTCTACCAGGATCGACATTTCATCCAGGGAGGGCCCCTAGGATCGACCATGCATCATGTAAATGTAATGAATGATGGATACTGTATGAATGTATCATTTTCATATTTGGCATAGTTATCTGAATTAGAATATTCACATATGAATTTAGCGTACAATTATCATAACAAAATACTCAAATCAGTATATCAATCAATCAAACAATCACAAACGATTTATTTTAATTTTAATGAATTATGAGACAAGTTGGATTACTCACCTGAGTCTGGTAATATAGAATCCACAAGGTAATTAGGTTGATTTGAATTCAGAGATCATATCAGTTATATAAATAAAATTATTATTTATATATTTTTATTACATGATGGGGCCCACCTTTGATATACATCCTAGGTAGCCAAATTTTAAATAATTAAACAATTAAAATTATATGTTTATGTAAATTTAATTATCAAAATTTAGATTTTCTTTTTAAGATCCTGAAATTGAATGTTAAATAATTAATTGGTGTGACCCACCGGATGATTGGATCATCTAGATTCTTGAGGTATTATCATGTTTTGCCTCTACACATTAGATGGATGGTGTGGATCTAACTACACATACACCGATGGCCCATCTCGACCTTCTACGCCAAGTGATACCAACACTTGCGCAAAAATCTACGATTCCTTTATTAAACACTTTTAGATCTAACTAATGTGGCCTATCTGATTGTCAGATTGATCTAAAAATTATGGCCCTTGTATATTTTGGCCTTAAGGATTATATGATACGTATAGATCTATCTTAGCACAATCAGATTTCATCTGTTCAATATATTCCTAAAATATTACTAACTAGATCTGAAATCATAAAAACATCACTTTATTAAAATTGACTCTACATACCTATACGATGATGGTGTGGATGATCCACACCATCCATTGTATAGATCAAGAAGAAATTAACAACATAATAAAAAATTAAAAAGATTTAACGATTAGAACTTACCTGATCGAGCCTTCTTAAAATTTTCTCTTCCTTTTACTTTAAGGCTTCCTATCTCTCTTTTTTTTCTTAATGCAGAAACCTTCCGTATTCCCTTTTAAAGAAAATTCCCATAAGATAGGATGAGCATATCCTCCCTAATCCTAAATTTGATTTTTTTTTTTTTTTTACATTTGATAAAAAAAAATTATTATTATTATTCCAAGAAGCAATCCTTAAACATCTCTCTCAATTAAGAATATCTTTACCAACTCGACTATTGACTTATTTTAATTT
Organism: Magnolia changhungtana; assembly: GCA_030180095.1. Lineage (NCBI taxonomy): Eukaryota > Viridiplantae > Streptophyta > Magnoliopsida > Magnoliales > Magnoliaceae > Magnolia > Magnolia changhungtana. The sequence continues at coordinate 3,653,710 of JASAUF010000396.1, read as the reverse complement.
TTATTTAAAAATAAAATTTTTAAATATTTATTTTAATTTTTTTTAATGTACAAAAATTTAGGGTTGTTACAATATTGTCTTTAAAGGTTTAAAAAAATGATATATATATATATATATATATATGTATGGAAAAAGGTACAATGCGCTCGAGCTGATGATAAGCTCCCATGAGGTCTAGCTGTGTGGGCCCCACCGTGATGTGTTTCGACCATCAACACCGTGCATTTGATGGGTCCCCTTTAAATTATGGGATGTCCCAAAAATCTGTCGTATACGGAACTCAGGTGGGCTATACCATCTAAAATTATGTGAAGACACCGTTAAAACATATAAAAACACTTGGTGGGGTCCACCTAAGTTTTGCATGCCTAAAACTTGGTCTGAACCCTCATTCAAGTGGGACACACATAATGGATGGGCTGGATTTTCAAACCACATCTCGGTGGGCCCTCAAAAATGGTTATGAATGTTTTAATGGTGCACGACCCCTCTCCACTTCTATATGTGGTGTGGCCCACACAAGTCACGGATTGACTTGATTTTTTAGAGCTAGGCCCACGATAGAATGGCGCATCTGAGTGATGGGGTAGATGTTCGAAACGCATCACGGTGGGGCCCACACAGCTTGACCTCATGGGGCGTTAAAATTAGCTCGAGTGCATTGTACCTTTTCCCTATATGTATATGTGTGTGTGTGTGTGTCCCACTTGAATGAGGGTTCAGACCAAGTTTCAGGCGCGTGCAAAACTCAGGTGGGCCCCACCAAGTGCTTTTATATGTTTTAACGGTATCTTCACATAATTTTAGATGGTATGGCCCACCTGAGTTCCATATACGACTGATTTTTGGGACATCCCATAATTTAAAGGAGACCCATTAAATGCACAGTGTTGATGGTCGAAACACATCACGGTGGACTGCGAAGTAGATCACCTCTGCGAGCATAATCTCCCTTCTACAAGCTTCCTCCCTCTCTTTCTCTCTCTCTCTCTCTCTCACACCTTTGATAGCCTTAAGCTCTCTTAAAGTACCTTTAGGAAACCCTAGAATCTGTGGAATACACCCCAATCCCGTATACACCCTTTTATATAAGAATAGAAAGAGGTAGAATCCAAATAGAAAATAAAATCCGTAAAATCTGCGTTTCCGCAATCGCATCTGCGGAACTCTTCGATGATATCGAAGGTCTCTTGATGACAGCTTCGATATCATCTGAAGGTCTCTCGATGATATCGAGACAGGACCAAACTATCCAGCAACCAGGGGTGAAAATTTCAACAATTATCGATGTCATCGAGCCACTCTCGATGACAGCCTTGATATCATCTGAAGGTCTCTCGATGATATCGATAGGACCAAAAAACTGTCTAGCGACCAGCGCTGAAAAATCCTGCAATTATTGATGATATCAAAACCTATTCGATTTCATCGATCCCAACAATGAGGAGAAAATCCCCATCAAATCTCTCCCTTTTTGACTCATGAGGAATTCACCTTCTTAAAGTCAGCCCGGTTTCTACAAACCTCAAACTTGCCCTTGAGCAATGCTTTGGTCATCATGTCTGACCCATTATCGTCCGTGTGGACCTTCTAAGCTGTAACACCTGCTGTTCCAAAGTATCCCTGATCCAGTGATACCGAATCTCTATGTGCTTCGACTTGGAGTGCTGACTTGGATTCTTGCTCAAGTGTATAGCACTTTGACTATTGCAATAAACCACGTGCTGCTCCTGCTTTAGGCTAAGTTCCTGTAAGAACCTCTTCATCCAAAGCATCTCTTTACATGCCTTTGTGATTGTAATGTACTCGGCCTCTGTCGTCGACAATGTTACGACCTTCTGTAGCTTGCTCTGTCAAGAAACCGCTCCCCTTGCAAACATGAACATAAACCCCGATGTAAACTTCCTGGAGTCTATGTCACCTGTCATATCTGCATTTGTGTAGCCCTCTAACACAGGTTTTCCGTCACCATAGCATAGGCTTAACCTGGATGAGACTCTTAGTATCCATTTCACTGCTGCCCAATGCTCTTTGCCAGGATTAACAAGATACTGACTGATAACACCAACCACATATATTATGTCTGGACGTGTACACATCATAGCATACATCAAACTTCCTACACTTGACGTGTAGGGTATCTTCTGCATCTTTTCCACCTCCGCCTTCGTCTTGGGACACTACCTGTCGCTCAATCTGAAGTGACTATCCAGTGGAGTACTGACCGGCTTCACTGCATTCATATTGAACCGCTTTAGGACTTTCTCAATATACCGCTCTTGTGATAGCCAAAGCTTCCTGTTGCTTCTGTCACGGGTTATATCCATTCCTAGGATCTGTTTAGCCGGGCCTAAGTCATTCATCACAAAAGACTTGCCCAACTCCTGTTTTAGCCTGTCGATTTTCTTGATGTCTTTTCCCATGATGAGCATGTCATCAACGTATAAGAATAGAACTAAGAAATCACCATCTGAGAACTTGCATGTGTACACACAGTGGTCCGACTCCGTTCTTTCATACCCATGTTGTAACATGAATGAATCGAACTTCTTGTACTATTATCGTGGAGCTTGTTTCAGCCCATACAAGCTCTTCCTCAGCCTACACACCATATGTTATTTGCCCTTGACTTTGAATCCCTCTGGTTGGTGCATGTAGATCTCTTCTTTCAGGTCACCATGGAAAAAGGTAGTTTTAATATCTAACCGCTCTATCTCCAGATCCATACTAGCTGCCAACCCAAGCAACACCCGTATAGATGTCATTTCCACCACTGGTGAGGATATCTCCTCGAAGTCTATGCCTTTCCTCTGACCAAACCCTTTCACCACAAGTCTGGCCTTGAACCTCGTCTGTAAATTCTTTTGCTCAATCTTCTTTCTAAACACTCACTTATTGCTCAAAGCTTTCTTGCCCTTAAGCAGTTTTGCCATGTCATAGGTGTGGTTCTTATACAAGGATTCCATCTCCTCTTGTATAGCTTTCAACCACTCCTCCTTATGCTCGTCGACTAGGGCTTCAGAATAATCTTCTGGCACTCCCCCATCAGCGAGCATAATGTACTCATGCGGTGAGTACCTTTTGGACGACTGTTTATCCCTAGATGACCTCTTCACCTGTCGCTCAACAGGTGGATCAAGTGGGGGCTGTTCCATTGGTCTATCTTCTGAAGGAACTCTCTCGTCCTCTGTACCTTATTGTACTCCCCCGTCATCAGGCACCATTGGAGGAGTAACTGGATCCATGTCGTCTAGCTCACCTGAACTAGGCTGGTTCTTCTCTAGCTTACTAATGTCTTATATACACTGATTTTCAAAGAAAACTATATCTCTACTCCTGACGAGCTTCCTCTTGGTCGAATCCTACAATTTGTAACCGAATTTTTCATCACGTACCCCAAGAACATACACTGCCTGATCTTCATATCGAGCTTGGACCTCTCGTCCTTTGGTACGTGAACGGATGCCCTGCATCTAAATACCCTGAGATGACTGTAGGATGGATCCTGTCCAGTCCACACCTTCTCAGGTACTTCTCTATTCAACGGGGCTGATGGAGACCTGTTTATCAAATACACTACCATGTGCATTGCTTCTCCCCAAAACATCTTGGGCAATTTCGCATGGGATAACATGCATCTGATTCTCTCAACAATGGTGCGATTCATTCACTCAACTACACCATTATACTGGGGGTCTTGGGAACCGTCTGTTCATGTCGTATACCCAGAGACTGTTGAGGGTCAAATAGTGCATATCAGACCCCGATTATTGCCCTATTTTATGTACATGATAAGGCCTAACATTGGATTTTAATTGTGTTTTTATTACAGGATGCAATCAGGATCGTTGGTAGCCGACACTAAAAGTATGGATTTGACACTCAGAATTCACCAGAGCAAGGTACGGACTCCATGGGACCAAGATCGACGATTTTACACAACCAGAGATCCGAGAAAATCGAGAAACTGAAGCTCAAGTGGCCCGAAATTGGTCCAGAATGCAAGATCACAGTGTTCCCAACATCCGTTCGGCTTGAAATCACATACATGGCCTGAAGATAATAAATGAACCGTACATGTCGAATTGCAGCTCCTGGATCTCTGTGGAAGTGGCCCAACGAACATATCAGCCCATAAACCATTGATTTTGGGTCCACCTGTTATCTGGATATGCTTCAAAAAGGGTTTTTGACGGTTTAAATGATATGGCAGAATGGATGGACGGAGCAGATTTCATGAAAACATCAAAGATGGGACCCACCTTACATGCACGTGTGTACAAGTCCAGGTGCAGGCGCCGTGCACCGAACCAGGGAAGTCGGTCAGCATTGCGCTGACCGACTCATCTTCGTCTTCTTCTCTGTTTCAAACAGCGGACGCACCGCGTCCGCTGGTTCTTCGCAGTGGGGCCCACTCATCATACATCTTGAAGATCTGGACCGTTGATTCGTCTCGTGGGGCGACAAATAACCATGCCTAGGTGGCATAATTTGCAGATATCACGAACATCGGTTTTCCTTCCTGTTAAACGTCAGATGGACGGTGGAGTAAACAATCTCGTGGGCCACACTAAATCAAGTCCAAAAACGACCAAAACCGAACGGTTTTTCGAGTGTATCTCAATGAACGGCGTGGATATCCCCACTGACATCAACCATGGGCCCACCAGCCATCACAGCGGAGAAAACGGAGCTCTGCTTTGAGAAAATTTCTTGCGGACGCTGTGATAATCAGTGGGCCCCACAAGTCAATCTAATGGACGATCTAGACCGTCCATTACAACCAGAAGAGGCGTATAACCCTTGCCTAGGTGGCGTTTTGCTCCATGAAGACGCTTCATGTACATGAGTATTCAATCGGATGTTCGACGGTGGAAGGGGAACTTCGGTAGGCCACACCTATTTTGCTCAAAAGCACTCTTTCCTAAACGGTTTCTCGTCCCTAAGCCATTGAACGGAGTGGATTTCATCGTCAGATGGAGGATGTGGACCCCACTGATGCCACCGCAAGTCAGTGAGCGTTATGTGTTTACGCCAGATATTGTTTTCGTGTAGGAGTCTTGACCGATCTTCCTACCTAATGCTTATATAAGAGAGAGGAGGAGGGGAGGATCTCACGGCTGGAGGGAGAGAGAAAGGAAGGAGAAGAAACGTGAAAGCCGTGGGCTGGCCGTGGAGGCAGCCAAAGGAAGACGTGGAGCAGGGAGAGAAACAGGGAGAATTTCTTGTTATTTATTTTATTTTTATTTTTCCGTCTTTCATGAGATCTAGCCCACTCATGTGTGGCTAAATCCTCTTAGCTAGGGCTAAGAGGTGAAGCTTGTAGTGTGATGGGAGTTCTTTGCTTGTGCCTTTATTTAGACTGAATTTGATATTGATTTGAGTTTTTATTAAGGGAATGTTTTCAGTCTTTAATGGTCTGTTGTGACTGAAATTACAATGGGTCTGCGATGGCTTTGAGCATGTTCTTTTCTTCTTTATGTTTATGACGTCAGGAAGCCCTGTTGTTCATCATCGTCTCCTGGGCATGGTTGGATGTCGGTACCCTTCCTAACCTTCATACATTGATTGGTTGGTAATTAGTTTAATTCTGTTGTTTGCTTTGTCTCCTGGGCATGGTTTGGTGATGGAATCCATTCTAATTCATATACCTCTCATCTCTTGAAAACCATATCAACGGTAGTTCAGTTAATTTTCCTGATTTTTAATCCTGGCATAAGATCTCCCTGATCTCTACAAGTGGATCCTCTGAATCCCTAGTTTCCCTTCTCTGATTTTTCCTAAGTTTTAGATTAAATATTTCACAATTATTCCTCAAATTACAATCGATTTAGATTTCATCTTAGTCTAGTTCTATTTCTACATTAGTTTCAGATAACGTACAGGTTTCAGTCCCTGTGGATTCGACCTCGGTCTTACCGAGTTTATTACTACATCACAACCCTATACTTGGGGAGTGAACAGAGACTTGCAGTACTCATGAAAGTCGCCAATGTATTCACCACCATTGTCAATGCGGATGCACTTCAATGGTCTACCTGTCTCTCTCTCAACCATAGTATGAAACAATTTAAACACACCAAAGACCTCGTCATTGGATTTCAAAGCATAAACCCAAACCATCCTAGATGCATCATCTATAAAAGTGACGAAATACAATGCCCCACCTAAGGTTTTTGTCCTCATAGGACCACGAACATCAGAATAAACCAAATCTAATGCACGCACTTTATTAACATGAGAAACAGATTTAACAAATGAAACTTTATGTTATTTTTTTGATAAACAATCAAGACAGGTTTTGAGAAGTGTATATGTCACGTCTGTAAGGAGCTGTTTCCTTACTAGTAGCTGAAGCCCCTTTTCACTTATGTGGCCTAGACGCCTGTGCCACATGTCATTAGCTGAATCTTCCACTGTGTTCAACCTACCCTTGCACATACTGACACTTGTCTTATAAAAGGTACAACACTTCTTTCCTCTGGCCACGATCAACGAACCCTTGATGAGCTTCCAGCGCCCACCAGCAAACCGGCTTTCATAGCCATCATCATCCAGCCTTTTCGTTGACATCAGGTTGAGATGAAGGTCTGGGATATGCCTCATATCCCTGAGAACCAATGTGCAGCCCACATCGGTCTTCACACAAATATCACTGACCCCTACGATCTTCGATACGACAGAATTTTTCATCTTCACGGTCCCATAGTCATCTGACTTGTAGCTTGTTAAGAAGTCCCTGTGTGGAGTCGCATGAAAAGAAGCTCTTGAGCCAATCACCTAGTCAGTGTCCTGACTCGTAGCCGTAAGACATATATCATGATTTGCTAAAAGAATAACTACAACGTCGCCATCTGAAGCGACCGCAGTGGAATCTGATTCATCTTCCTTCCATTTTCCTTTCTTGTCGTTCTTCTTACCACGACATTCATGCTTGTAATGGCCCTTCTTGTCATAGTTCTAGCAATTAACATCCTTTCTGTTACTCGACTTGCCTCTTGATTTATCTCGGACCTTTCCGTCCTTCCTGTTATTTTCTCTCCCCCGTTCCTGTGTCACAAGGGCCTCTTGCTGACTAGACCCCTGAAACTTCCTCCCTGTCTCCTCATTGAAGAGACAGCTAGTAACCTGTTCCATGGATATCTTTCCGTCTGGCACGGAGTTACTTAAAGACACCACCAATGTCTCCCAACTGTCAGGCAATGAACTAAGCAATAGCAAAGCCTGCAATTCATCATCTAGGACCATCTTCATAGAGGAGAGTTGGTTCACTATATTACTGACCTCATTCATGTGCTCAGCCACAGAACCACCATCCTTGAACTCAAGATTCACAAGTCGCCTTATTAGAAAAATTTTATTACTGGCTGTCTTCCTCTCATACAGCTCTTCTAATTCAACTATAGGCTAGCGGCTGAGGTTTCCATAAACACATGGTGGAACACAGAATCATCCAACCATTGTCTAATAAACCCCACCGCCTTTCGGTCCATCTTCTTCTAATCATCATCAGACATATCCTTGGATTTTGCTGATATGCCTAAAATTGGAAAATATAGGTCCTTGCAATAAAGCAAGTCCTCCATCTTAGCCTTCCATATGGTCCAGTTAGAACCATTGAGGCTGATCATCCTTGATGAGTCACCTTCCATAATTCAAAACCGATCTTATCCATTCAATGAACTTAGCTCTGACACCACTTTATTGGGGGCCTTACGCAAAACCTTAGGATCTAACCTCCTGAAACAAAACAGAATTATGGAATAATAATCCAATGAACTAAATCAAAACATAAACCAAACCACACCAGGGATTTTTACATGGAAAACCCTCAAAGAGGTAAAAACTACGAGACCTCGTCCAGATTAACAATCCATTATAAAGAAGAACGTTACAACCGATCACAAGCATACACTGCTTGGATCAAACCTTCTTCACTCACGCAGGAGTGAATAAACAATAAGAGAACAAAAGAAAAACGGAGAGATCTCACCGATCACGAGGACGTAGAAGCGCTGAGACGTGGACTGTGAAGTAAATCACCTCTACGAGCAGAATCTCCCTTCTACAAGCTTCATTTCTCTCTTTCTCTCTCTCTCTCTCTCTCACATCTTTGATAGCCCTAAGCCCTCTTAGAGTACCTTTAGGAAATCCTAAAATCCCTGAAATACACCCTAATCTTGTATACACCACTTTATATAAGAATAGAAAGAGGTAGAATCCAAATAGGAAACAAAATCCGCAAAATCTACGTTTCCGCAATCGTATCTGCGGAACTATTCGATGATATCGAAGGTCTCTCGATGACAGCTTCGATATCATCTGAAGGTCTCTCGATGATATCGAGATAGGACCAAACTGTCCAGCAACTAAGGGTGAAAATTTCAACAATTATTGATGTCATCGAGCCACTCTCGATGACAGCCTCGATATCATCTGAAGGTCTCTCGATGATATCGATAGGACCAAAAAACTGTCCAACGAACAGCGCTGAAAAATCCTGCAATTATCGATGATATCGAAACCTGTTCGATTTCATCGATCCCAATAATGAGGAGAAAATCCCCATTAGTTGGGCCTCAGCAAACCGAGTTCCAGCAGGCCATGAGAACAACACTCAGTTGTTGCATAAATACAGTTGAAAATCAACCTGAAAAAGGCTGGGAGTTCAATTAGGCCACGCCACTGATGATGGGCCTCACGTTGATTCCAGGTGGGCTGCACCGAGCAGCAGCATGTGGGCCCCACGTTATACCTCAGTGGGCCACATCGTCTCAAGCTGGTGGGCGACACCATCGAATCATGGTGGGCCACACCAAGATACTTGTATTCAGACCGTCCGTCCATTTTGCCAGCCCTGGACTACCATGATTTACATATTTTATCCTAGTCGTCCATCAATGGACGTTGTGTCTAGACCGTCCATCAATGGACGTCCAGTGCTGAACGTTTGGTGTGTGTGTGTGTGTGTATAATAATAAATAACATATAAGGTAGTATATATATACATATAATACTATATATATGAGTGGTGGGCCCCACGTGGGACCTACCTATTATGGTTAGCTGGAATACACTCCACTTCACATAGTATTTAATAAAAAAATCATGTGTGGGCCCCACATACCATGTTGTACCTAGCACGTGGGACCACCACGGTGTATGTGTTTCCTTCACCTTGTCCAGCTGAGGACGGTGTGGTCCACTGTGACATGTGTTTCGTCAACGCCGTTCATCTGTTTTGCATCCAGTCCGCCCAGCTGTGAGGCCCAAACATGATGTATGTATTATATCTAAACCGTCCATCCAATTGGTAAGGTCGTCTCAAGGCTTGAGACTAAAAATATTGAGGCAAATCTATTAGGTGGACCACATCGCAGAAAAATAGTGGAGAGTTGAACTTCCACCATTGAAGTCCTTTTGGGTGCACCAAAGTTCTGATCAATATGATAATTGCTTATCCTCTTAAACCAGGTCCTTGTGACCATATGACCGGATTGGATGGAAGGTAAACGCCATGGTGGGCCCTGTGGAGTTTCAACAATGGAAATCATTATCACCACTGCTATTCGTGGTATGGTCCAGGTGATCTTTCAATATGATCCATTCTTTTGAAGAATGCTCTAAATAATCTCTAAGGACAGATGAATGGTGTAGATAGTAGTATATAGCACAATGGGCCTGCTTTGGCATGCAATATATGCACATCGTCCATCTGATATGCTGCATGGGCCACCCTTGATGTATGCATTGATCCACACCATCTACCAGGTGGACCACCCTGCAGAAAATAGTGAAGCATTGAACGCCTACCATTGAAACCCTTTTGGGGAGTGCAAAAGTTCTGGATCAATGTGAAAATTGTTGTTCCTCTTAATTTAGGTCTTTGTAACCTTATAAACAGATTGGATGGAAAAATAAACGTTATGGTGGGCCAGCCCCACTTAGGTTTAATTTGGACCTAACAACTAGGGCCAAAACAGGCCCAGTTCAGCCCATAGTGATGAAGAGCTTGAGCCCAGTAGGGCCACCTTGTTTAGATAAGTATATGGTGGGCCTGTTCACTCTAACGCAAGCCTAAAAGGCCTTGTTGTTGTATCCCTTTGAACCCTCATGTTAATTGGACAAAACCATGGGAATACTTGACAAATATAAACTGTGATTTTAGGAGACTCCTTGGGTGACTTTGGGCCGCAAGAGAACTTGGACCAAGTATGCGAACACGACCCTATAGGTGATGATTTCTTTCCCCTTGAGCTTTTCATCTCTAAACTAGATTAGAAGTAGTCTTTTACAATAAGTTGTAAACGATCTCATAAGGAGTGGATGATCATTCAACTTATTAATAACTATCTGTCTCATAGTCCTATCTAGCCATTGATTATCTGTTGAACGAACATGCTAGAAGTAATCAAGTCTTTACCTTATGCCATCTTACTTCATATCATTTAATTGTTCATTCCACCACATGTTCTTGGAATTCATTAGATTGTTGATTGTTATCTTAAAGGCATGAGTTGAATTTATTACTTAAGACGCATGCTGCGAGAATTGATAAATTAGGGGTATATGATTCTTAAACTAACTGTACACACGAGCCCTACTTTAAATATCAAAGCATGTCTAAATTTTCATGAGATTGTATTGTATGTCACACATTATTTTGAAACCTCTCTACGGGAACTCTTACTTTAAAGAGAGTCCGTGCTTAGGATGTAACGGGGCTGATTGTGATGAATAGACCCTCAACATGGAGGTTATGGTTAGTAGTGGTTTAGTTCATGGAATTTTACCATCTATGGGGTGATTCTACCTACCTGGTTAAGGAATGAACCTCACAACATTTATTCCATCATGGTTACTCGTGTTTGAATCATACATACCGTCTTATTTAATCGCTGCATTTAATAATTTTTACCTTTCACTCCTAGTCAGCATACGGTGGTAGACCCCTTATATTAAGAATTGATTGGTCACGTGTTGATGGGTTCTATACATACCCTAAGGCGGTAGCCTTATGAGCCGGGGATGGTAGTATGGGACCTATGCCCGAGTTGTTAGCCTACGTTAGGCCACGAGCCCCCCGTAGTGACCATGAGCTTAATTAAATTGGTTGAGTGTAATTGGACTAATAACGGATTGGGTAATCATGCATACATGTCACGAACCAGCATCTAAAACCATTGTATGTAATGTACGTATCTGTCCATTTGGGTGTTTTTCCCCGGACAATGATTTCATGGGTGACGGGCCCAGTGTCCATCTGGATGTTTTTCTTGGGATAATAATTACATGGGTGACAAGCCCATTGTCCGCACAGATGAGCATCCTGGGGCGATGATTGCATTTCACGCATCCATGCACATAATAAGACTGCATCTGTCCTGTTTTGATTTGATTGGATGTTTTATGTTATTTCTTGTTTATGGCGGTGGTGTGTAATCTTGAGGGGAGATCACACTGAGCTAGCCACTCATTCAGTAATGTTCAACCATATAGAGGATATAGGGATAGATGGACCCACGATGGATCGAGAGGAGGCCGCAGGCGAGGAGGAGCCTTGCGACGAGGAACCATATCAGGAGGCGGCGACATATTATGGCCTCAACCAGTAACATTTCTTTGATAATTTATTTGAAATCGATGCATTGAACTTGAAGTTTGTAATTGGCCCCCCAGCTGAGTGGGGCCAAGATATTGTTCACATTTTGGATCATATTTATGCTACATTTCATTTCCGCTATTTGCACTTTGATTTACCTATTAACAACCATTATTATTAGCTAACTCCTGGGTTTTTGGAATCCAAGTTGTGTACTCGGGTTTTGAAAACCGAGGCGTTACAATTACTGTTACATGGTCATCTTGTGTGAGGAGATTGATAATAAGTCAAGATGGAAAGTTCTTAACATTAGGTATAATGATGAGTCAGTGTGCCTTTGCTCAACCCCACGCAAAAGTGTCAGTATAACATGGATATAAGCTCCTGGTTCAGATCTATTGGGCACTTGCATTGGTAGATCAAGGTTAAGTTTCTAGACTAAGAGGCCTATCATGCATGGATTATGATCAACTTGAAGATGTATCGATTCTAATTAATTCTTAGACTAAAAAATGTTGAGAAATTAAGGTCTTGATTACATGTATTTTGATTCACTTAATGAGGTCACATGTATATAATAAAAATTATATTAGTTAAGTACATCCATCAAGGTCCGTTGATATTCATATGAACTAACAAGGGATCCATTAGTTTTTAAGAACTCATTTATGCATAGATCTTGAAAATCAGATATTCATCAAGTGATTTTCTATGGCCCATCACTCAAAAGGTCTTAAAATGTTTCGCAAATATTATCAACCATTAAGCTTTTATTTTAACAATTATTTTTTTATCGCACTTGATAATGATATTGATGGTTTATATATCTACGGTCCACTACTTAATCAGTATGGGCGTTAGGTTTATAGTAGATGGCAATGACAATGAAAGGATTTAATCAGATATGGTTGTGCAGGATGAAGTAGGGTCTTAGACTTCCAATATAATGAGGCATTTGAAAAGTTGTAGGGTGGTATAGTATCATAACTGATGTCACCTAGAAACTATAATCCCTCCCTCTATTAAATCCTACCTCAGATAAAGAAGAACCCAAACATAAAAGAATGAACCTTGGTTGTCCCTTCGGGCGTGACGTAGGGAAGGACGTGAGGTCGAGCACCGTCTTCCTCAAGAGGATAACTATTCTGAATCCACGGAACTTCTCTGGACTTCTCACAGAGACTTCTTGAATCCATGAGGAAAGAAAAAAAAAAAAGAAAATAGAAATAAATTCTAATAAATTTGAAATTGATTAATTGAAATAAACAAGTTCACGACCCCTTAAATAGGGATACTAAGCAATGGGAGAGAAATAGAAGCAAACTAAAATTAAAACTCCTAGAAATTCGTAACTTTATGTGGCTTAACCACATTATTCTCTTAATTATTTGAAGCACTTTTTATGTTGGACACAACACTTAAAGCCCAACGGATGAAGAGTTATAATCAAACTAAAACTTACTATTTATAGTAAAAACAGAAATAAACATGGAATTTGGCCGTCGATCTGATGGAATCTCACAAATTCGGCGTGGGCAACCTGGCATAGCCAGGTTTGTTGGCTAAAGTATCTCGTCCTACCCCAAAATCATATATGGTACGTTGAGTAACTCATTCCGGTTTGCGAGATATGCCTGTTTTAAGGTTTTGATGGTCTTGATGACTTCTGTCTCTGATTGGGCCTTCTCTAATCCATCTTGGACATGAAAGTGTCCGCGACCCGCTCTACATCAGGGCGTCACCTGTAGAGAGAGAAAAAGATAAGAAGAAGAAGAGAGAGAGAGAGAGAGAGAGAGATTCACATCTCTCTCCTTCCTTCACATTATACGTTTTACACATGTAGGGTCCATTGTGTGGACGGATATAGCTTATCCATTGGCCCTATTTCAAGGGCTAATGTATGGATCACATCCTTTCCTACATTTGACATAAATTAGAGAGACACCTTCTAGTTGAAGAAATGGTATTTGACAAAATCAATAATTCGTCAACAGTCTTGGTCAGGTATATTTAGAGCTGGGCAAAATAGACCCGATCCGGTGGATACGACCCGATCCGACCCAATTAGAATCGAACCGATGGTCTGGATCGGTGCGGATCGGGTAGTCCCATCCAGATCCGAAACTTTTCGGATCGAGTTTAGATTGGCCCTGATCCGACCCGACCCGACCCGAAAACTGATCCATTCACATCAATTTTGGGTTCAACCACTAAAATGATCTGCGAAAATGAATGGACGGCATGGATAAATCACATGCATTTAAGGTGGGCCCCAACAGAGTTTACTGCGTACATTAGCAAAAGGATTTGCCTGTGTACCACACACAGTAGCTATACGCTGGCTTACGCGCTAGCCTAGGTACGTGTCGTGCCAAGACGATGTTCCTCGAGCTGCAAGTTGTACGAACGGTTCAAAGGAGATCAAAGTTATATGGCCCCATAGTAATGTATTTATTTGTAACGACCCGTAAATTTTCGTACATTGGGTCGAGTACCACCTCGACCAGAAATCACGTAGGATTAAATTCTTTAGAAATTTAACAAAGTTAACTATGTACTAAACTCAATTAGCCATGAAATCCGTTAGGATCGCTTTAAATACGATCTGCAAGACCCAAAGTTGCGAATCATTGACGCTAGGTTACCCTAAAGTTTAGAACCAAACTCATTTCCGTTTGCTCTCGAGAATGAAACGAAACTTCGATTAGGTCTAGATCGCACATCGAGTCCGATTAACCCGGCTAAGGAACTAGGACCGCCCCACTGGGCTTAACAATCGTCTCAAAAATCAGCTCCATCCGATGTTCCACGGCCATTCGCTTCGATCCGGAGTGAGGGTGTGTGAAAAACACTATTCCCATTCCAAAATAAATATCTAGAATAGTGATATGGCATCATTCGTTGACGCGTCAGTATTAAGCAACCTAACCGTCAGAATCAGACCAAATTACACCCTCGGATTAAGAAAAATTTCAGGAACATTTACATGCACTTGGAATTTCTGATCTTGGCCCACTGACCGTCGAACTGAAAGTGGTCCGCCACTTGCGATCTGGGAATCCGATCAAGTCAAAAACGTAATCCCACGTAGATCCATAGATGGTGAGCTTAAGTCTGACGTTTGGTTCAAGGAGGGCCACCAAGACCTCCCTTTTGAGTGAAAAGTGACGAATATCCTATATTAAGCGAACCCTTGAACCTCGAGTCTATTTTGGGAATGTTTTTGGCTATAAAAGGAGCTTAGAACAGCCCTCTCACACCATACGAATTTGGGATAAAACCCTAGAGAGAGAGAGAGAAAAGTGAGAGAATAGCTTGGAGTTTGTGGGCGATCTTCCTCCTATCGCTTCCATTCATCGCACGGCCTACACCGCCTTAGTTCTAAGTGGTTTCCGGCGGTATCCATCCCATTTGAAGGTAAGAAACCCTAACCCTAGGTCCGATTTAAGGTAGGATCGATGTGAGTTGTGTAACGACTTACCGATTCCGCTCTTTAAAGCTAGAAAACTCCCGATACGGAAGATTTACTACCCTTGGCGATTCGTTGCGTTTCAAAAGGCAAAGGTGAGGACTTTAAGTGTATAAGTTACTGATTTTCAACGCTTTCAATGTCGGATAATGGTAGATTCATGATCTCTTGCAATTGCACATGTACAAAGTGCTTTCCGTTTCTGTTTCGATTAACGTTGCAAAATATGGAATTTCACATACTCTAGGTATACGTAGAAATACCGATATCATTTTTTTTGGATAAATGTTTGACATATTTATTTAATGTATGATTATATAATATATGAATAAAATACTAGTTTGGCGAAAGGAATCGCCAAAATACATGTTCACTTGTAAATGCGACGTATGTTGAAATTGTGTATTTTAGAAATACCGTAGACGTATTTCTTTTGGAATAATGTTTGACATATTTATTTAATATATGATTATACAATACATGAATAAAATACCAGTTTGGCGAAAGGAATCGCTGCAATCTATATTCGCTTGTAAAAACTATGTATGTTGAAATTGCGTATTCTAGAAATACCGCATATGTATAAATTTTGGAAATATAATTATCATGATTATTTGTCGCATAAATATGGTATGCGCGGATAAAATAACCGCTTGACGAAAGAATAACCCTAATACGCATTTGCTAACATACGTCGTGTATGTTGGAATAGTGTATTCTAAGTGTTCGCGTAGATGCTTGTGTGTGTAAATGTTTGAGTGTTAGTGCCTTAGAGAGGTGCTGATATGGGATTCCGACTCCCTTAGAGACATGTAGGACCCCCCTCCATGCGGTGGTTAGCTATAACCACTCACTTGAGATGTGGATGTAATTGTATCCCTATGTGTATAGTGCTTTACAACATGCTTTACAACATGCCTTACTTCATGCTTTACTTCATGCTTTATAACATGCTTACTAACATGCTTTACTTCATGCTTAACTTCATGCCTTACAACTGTTTGAGTTTGGGACTATGCCTATAGTCCAAGCATCCGGTATCAGACTTGCGGTTGTGGCTGAAATTCATATCGCAACAATGGACGTGTCTGGTGAACCCGAGTCGTACTTCTGTTGGCGATAGTGGTTGGCCACACGGAGTGCTTTTGCGCTCCATATCGCTTAACTTGTGGTGCGCTCGAGCTAGTCGTTCGTCAAAACCGGAGTGTATATGTATGTTCACCATGTTTGGTCGCTACTGCTTGAACTGTACCAAACTTACCAAAAAGGCGATCCCGTTAACTATGGTACCTCGATCTGCTAAGACGCATGAGCCGGGCATGGTGGTATGGGACACCGTGGTCGAGAGCCTCTGGCCCGCCGGGTCATGTGCCTCCCGTAGTGACCATTGCGCAACCAAACTCGTGAGCCGATTATGGTGGTATGGGACACTATATTCGAGTCAATTTGTCGATACTTACGGCGAGAGCCGAGAATGCAGTGAGACACATGCTCGTCTTTGACGGCGAAGTCCTCCGTAGTATCTTCGAGTATACTCCAAGTGTCGTGATTGGTGACGAGTCTTTCACGATTAACTAGAGTATGAGTTGAGCCGAGTACGGTGAGACACACTTGAGTGACGACGGCTAGTGATTGAGCCAAGTACGGTGAGATATGTACTTGAGTGACGGCCAACAATTGAGCCACATACGGTGAGATCAGATCTCGCGGCCGACGGGTGTGCCCTTTGCGATGCCTTCACTACGCTTCTCAAACCATAATATCATATGAGATTAGTTAGGATTGACGACCCTAGAATGGATCATGTTTGGGAATAATACAAGGGAGGTACCTTAGTTTTCCAATACTGCTGGTTGAAATGGATTAATAAAAACTTGGTAATCATGAGCATCATCGCACCGCATGTGCTTTGTAGATGTGGCGCACTGAGGGAGTAAGCATTCGCGAACGTAAGATGATGTCGCTTGAGGGTGGTTTGGCAAGGGCATACAACATCATGTCATATCATTTTTGCATTTAATAAGAATAGTTAGAAATGTTTGAATTGTACTGTTTTATCATTACTGCTTGATTGATTTGATAACATGTTAACCTATACTTTATTGTTCCACTGAGTTAGCTACTCACTCCCACGTTACGGGACGGTGTTTGCAACACCCACCGGACTCTTCATCGGGCCCTGAGCTTCGGGGAGGATCAGATGAGTTCTCCTTTATGCGAACTCGACGGCTATGCTTAGGCCGACTGCATCATGCGGGATTCCAGGGCTTATCTATGGGATTGTATTTTGATTTTTGACTTAGAAACAATACATGTATATTGGTACTCGCTTAGTACTCATACTGGAGTTCATAAAATTTTGTTACTTTACATACTTTGAATCTAAAATTTCAGTCTTAGCTTGCTTTTATACAATTGAACTGGAGTATGAATTATTGTTTTGGTATAATCTCATTCATGCTTATTGCGCTAACTCAGACAACATTTAACCATCATTGTGTATGTTGCATAAGTGATGCGTTGGAACTCGGGAGTTGAGTTCATACTCGACCCCCGAATTTCAGGGCGTTACATTATTATATCTACATCGTTCATACATATTTACAGATCAATTTACAGCATTATCAAAAAAAAATGGATCATATCCAAAGATCACCTGGACCACACCACAAATAGCAACTGAGAATGATTTTCACCTCTAAACAATTCGTAGGGCCCACCATAACGTTTATTTTCCATCCAATCTATTCATAAGGCACAAAGACCTCAATTAAGAGGAAAAATAAATTTGAAATCATCCACAACTTTTGTCAGACCGTGACCCCAAAAAGGGTTTCAATGATAGACGTTCATTCTTCATTGCTTTTTTCAGTGTGGCCCACTTAATAGTTAGATCTATCTTATTTTTCGTTTCAAACCTTAAAACATGCTCGCTAAATGGATGGACGGTTTTGATATAACACATGCACCATGATATAACACATGCACCATGATTAAACCCACCTTAAAACATGCTCGCCAAATAGATGGACTTGACAATAGATGGACTTGACATTGACGCTGTTCACAGCTGTAAAACAATTGTGATTTTAAAGCCTCGATCCTTGAGCTCTGAGTTGTACGAACGGCTCAAATGAGTTCAAGATGGGCCCACAATGATGTGTTTATTATATCCATACCATTTATCTATTTTTCATGATCATTTTAGAGCATTTGGTAAAAAAATGAATCATATCTAAAGCTCAAATGGACCACACCGAAAATAGCAAAGAGGATAATGATTTTCACCGTTAAAAAATCTGATCAGGATCGACTCGGATTGGCGGTTCGGGTCAGACCAACCGTGCATCGGATCGGTTTGACTCCGATGGCCTGGACTCAGCGCCGGATCGGATCGGGTTCGGATCCGGCCACGTAGATTTTAGACAAAATAGGGTTGGACCGAATCCGGTCTGACTCGGTCCGATGCCCAACTCTAGGTATATTCTAGCTGTAGCTTTGAGTTTTCCTTTTTTTGTAAAATTTTTTTTTTTCAGAATATCTGAACTGAAATCTATAGGGCTATAAATTTGAGTTTTTAGAAACTTTTGTTTTTCATTTGAAAATCCCAACACCATTGCCATCCTTACCCAATGAGTCCACTCCTTCGAGTCATATGCATGGTCTCACGATTCATTCAAGTCCCAACATGGTTTGAAGACTCATACCATAGTCAAGTCAATAACACAAGTCCTGCATGATGGTGCAAATAAGAGTAGAGCTGGAGGAGTCGGCTAAGCCTCCGAGTCAGAGTCAGTCTCGCATGACTCATGTAACTAGAATTATTTTTTATTCAATTTATCATACTTTTCACCCATTTTCATTTAATCCTAGAAATGAGTCAGGAGCCTCCCACTAAAATTTTTTATTGAAGAAAAATATTTTGTTAAAAAATATTATTTTATTAAAAACAATCAGATGGAGATGATCCTTAATAGGGGAAATAGGATTCATGTAACTTACCCCAATTAGTAAGGTTAAAGCTTAGATAATGATAATGATGATTAAAAAAAAAAATTGAATATCTATCCAACATTTCATATTTGGATAAAACGTTATGATGTAAAGAGGGTTGTGGATAGTTTCATGGCCAAGATGGATCAGAATAGGCCCGGTCGACGACAAAAGTGATCTGGACCATCGGACTTTAAATCAGGCGTATCTCGCAATCCGAAACGAGTTATCGGACGTTAAATATATGATTTTGGGGTAGAGCGAGCTACTTTAGCCACACAACCCGGCTATGCCGGCTTGCGCAAGCCGGATGAAATAGTAAGTTTTAGTTTAATTATAACTCTTCATCCGTTGGGCTTTAAGAGTTGCACCCAGCGTGAAAAAAGCTTAGAATAATTAGGAGAACAACTTAGTGAAGCCAAATAGTACACTTACTATTTTTGGCCGAAAACCTTGCGCACTAGCAGACATCACAACCGTCTATAAATAATAAGTTGTGAATTTTAGGAGTTTTAGTTATAGTTTAATTCTGATTTCTCTCCCATTGCTTGGTATATATTCCTATTTAAAGGTTGTGAACTCGTTTATTTTGATCATCAATCAATTGACAAATTTATTAGAATTTATTTATATTTTCTTGCTTTATTTCTTCGTAGATTTGAGAAGTAATTGTGAGGAGTCCAGAGAAGTTCCGTGGATTCAGAGCAGTTATCCTCTTGAGGAAGATAGTGCTCGACCTCACGCTCTCCCTGCATCACATTAACAAGAATTTATCTTAAAACTAACCAAAATATTATTTTATATTTAAAATAAATATATTTTTATTTTTATTTTTCCTTTTATTTTAACAAAAATAAAGGACGAGGCCTGGCTAGGTTGTGTCACCCCAAACTCATTTAGTATAACTTGACTTAAGTAATGAACGAAAGATGTCTCTATTGGGATTTTGTGCTACGGAATCACACAGATCTAGATCTAGGATAGCAATCCAATGACACCAAGCATACACAAGAGAACATAGATTTAACGTGGAAAACCCTTGCGGGAAAAAACCACGGCACAAAGAGACAGAATTCTACTATGAAAGCATCAATTATAAAGAGAGAAGACTTACTCGATTCGAACCACCTCGAATCTCACCCTTGCTATACCCTTTAAAAACCCTAAAACCCTTTTAGGAACCCTTAGAACTACTTTAGAAAGCCTTAGAATGCTTTAGAATAACCCTAGGGACCCCTATTTATAGTTAGGAAAATTCACTTACGCATCTCCTTTAGAAAAGTCCGAAAACCGCCTCAAATTTATGCAGTCCGCACAAAATCCGCGCAGAATCTGTGTAACCTCGATTAGTCGAAAGGGGGCCTCGACTGGTCGAGTCAATCCCTCACTGGTCGAGCAGCACGGAACAGCAAACGACATAGCTCGCTAGACTTCCAGTCGAGCAACTCCCTCGACCGGTCGAGCAACCTACTCGACTGGTCGAGCACCCAGATTTAAGACATGAATTTTCAACCGTCTCAGCCTTCAAGTCTTAAAACTATGGTTATGAATAAGCTTAGGCCCCTTTGGATGCACTTGCCAAAAGGGTCATCAGAGAAGGGGATTTCAAGCCTGCTTTTTTAGTCAACTTGTGCCTATTTTAGTATTTTGTGGAGCAGGACAAAATGGGTTTCCAAAGTGCATCCAAAGGTATATCAAAAACCTTGGTTTGGTTCAAAAAGACGTTTTCTCCTCAAACACCTCCATGGAGGGTGCCTTGCAACATGCCTAAAGCTTCTCTGAAAACGGTAGTTCAACATGGCCAAATGACAAAGGTGCACTATTAGAAAATCTATTCCTCAAGGACAAAGCTGTGTAAATTTTCTAGTGATGAGTCTTTAAAGTAGAAAAAGGAATTGTCAGGTCCTGACCCACCAGAAGGTAGAGCATCCAGATGCATCTATTTTCTACAAGTAGGAACCACGTTTCGATGATCATGGACCTTGACTTCTTTTGTGAGCTATTGATTCAAAATTCGGTTCATTCCAATTTTAAAGATTTTCAAGGTAGACATCATTGGTTGTGTTCCTCAACAGATCAATTAATGTCTTGGATCACAAACAGGACCTTAATCCAATGACTACAACCCTGCATTATTCTCTTTGCACTAAAAGTCAGACATTGTGTAGCAAACATGTATGGTCACAATCAAAGCAATATAAAAATGCAAGATTAATATTTACAAATGTGGGCCCACCTTCAGCAGACCCACCATCACATAAGTCCGCAGACACTTCTAGATGCATGAAAAATCATGGATCCTGACAATCCAAGTGTTTGGCTCACTTTTAATGAGGCAGCTAAAATGGTTACACTAGCCCAAAAAACTTCTATTCAATCAATGCCAAAAGAAAATGGACGCTTCAGATTTTTTTAAAAATAGGTTCAATTATCTAAGTGATTTGTATATTTTATATAGTCCGCGAGATTAAGTTTGGAGTGAAAGAAAACAAAAGAAGGAAGAGGATAACTACGATGGTAATATAGAAATTGTTTAGAGTGGAAGGGAAAGTGACATCACTTCTAGGAGAAAGAAATCCCTTGCACCTGTTTGTGTTTGTATTGCAGTAAAAATTGCCTAGCTAGATGGTTGCATGCACAAACCGTGTGAGGCTTTTTGTTCTTTTGTAAAGCGCAAGCACTAAGTTTTAAAAGTATTCATAAAAGAAAACTTTACATTTATAATTTATAAAAATGACCAAATTGTAATTACTTGAACATGCTTATTATTGGACCCTTTATATTTAGGGCTTGTTTGATGTTTGATTTTCTAACTACAAGTGTTTAAGGTTGTAAATGGGTCATAATTATTTACTTTTGTAATTTGTTTGTTATATCACATGCATTTGATTATAACGATGATTTTATTATATTATTTGTTTAACCTTGAAATCATCCTAAAAAAATGATTTTATAAGATAAAAATATAACGATTACATTTAACTTTACCTCCTCTTTTCACAAGTGTATTTGACCGTTAATGTACGAGTAATAGTACCTTTGTAAACCATCATCTAGAAATAATAATGATGGCTCATTTACCTTGCATTGGAAACTCGAATTGTATTATATTTTATTTTATTTGAAAAAAAAAAGTGAATTATAGTGATTTTAGCTTGTATAAAATGTGTTTATCATGTATATGATAAATTATGGTGATTATAGATAATATAAATTGCGTTTATCAGGTATAAGGGCACAGCCGTAACCATAGCCCAAATGCTCCAAATTTCAAGTTTTTTTTCGGATCGAAATCAAAGCCATCGAATGTGTAAAAATTTGAGCCTATAACGATGGTTCTGAGCCGTTGATATATTTTCAGAACGATGGCTTAGAACCATTAAAAAATAATCAACGGGTTAATTGACAGTTCATACATGCCAAATTTATTCTCCGCTAAACTTGTGTTTGATTGCTCTACTGAATCGACAAAAAATATAAGGTGTGGTTTAGAACCACCGAATTTTGTTTTCGACATTGAAATTTTCGGTGGTCTTTCTCAACCTTAATGTTCATCAATTTTCAGTAAAATCAATGGTTTTGAACCATCGAATTTGACTTTTTTTTCATGTAGTGCGTGCAGGACATGAGAGACCATAATGACCGCTTATTATCAAGTTTAGCTGCTTAAAAGAGTGTCGAACATCATTAGATCAACATAGCTTAACTTAGGTAGTCAATTTCATTTTTAATGTGGGTTTTTTGTTGATATCATTTAGAGTTTTATGATCTTAATTACGAATCATGATTATCAATTCGATTTAAAATAATAATAATAATAGAAAATGCTCTCTTTCCAATTTTTAATATTTAGTTTGCAAGTTTGAAGGGAAAAAAAAAAATCTTTCTTTTGTAAATTTAATTATTTAAAACATCATGTCGGGGGAGAATTTATTTTCTCCACTATTAACATTTTAAAGAAAATGTTTCACTCACTTATGAAAGTAAATCAATTCCTTTCTATTTTTGAACAGGAGAAAAATGACGCATTAAAAGTACTCATTTACCTTCCATAACTCTTCACATGAAAGGAATCATTTTACCGAATGGGCCGTACCGACACATCAATACCCAAGAAGATAACAGCCACAAGGGTCGGTGACACTTGAAACATCGGCATCATCTGCTCATCAAAAGGCTTTCTTGATGGCTCATGAAAAGCTCGGCGAACGACTCGTCCAGCTCAAATATTTGACTATGTGCAGCCCAGCACATTAAGATCATCCACATCATCATCAGCTTCTTCCTGCTGTGAACATTCAAGATCTTCAACTCATGCTCGGTTCGTTCTCTTTCTCCATCCGAACTGAAATTTTCTTCTGAAAAGAAAATCTGTTTGATTTCTGATGCGATTTCAAATTGGTTTTGATTTCTACTTTTTCTTCTGCTCAACTTGTCTTTTGTCAGGAACTGATTTACAAAGAGGAAGATGTTTTCCGTGCGTGTTCTCTTCGTTTGGGTTCTTGCACTGCATCTCTGTGGATCTTTGAGATGTGGGGCCCTTCTGCTTGCTCAAGATGAAGGTATGAGGCTGATTTTGAAGAGGAAATACAGGGTATTGTCGTCGAACTCGCATGTAGGGCTATGATTCATGATCCAAACCGTTGATCTGATGAGATAGATACGCTAGTGATGGGATCCGCCTCATAAATTGCTAGGATTGGAAGATCCTAACCTTTAACAATTTTCCGACAGAAGTCGGTCAATGATGAAGGGTTTAAATATTCCAGTATGCGAGATTTTTGGATCCCTCATCCCCAAGTGAGGCCCATGATCATATATGTGGCTTGGATCACTGGTCCCACATGCGCATCAGTCAATACAGCAGGAAGGACCCTGCAATTCCTTTAAATTATTCTATCTCCCCCCCTTTGCTTTCTCTTGCATTTTCAAGACATGCTCTTTCTTCAGCATCGATGTGAATTGCTTGCTGCGCTTGCCTGGACGGACTCGGTCCAGACAGGGGCTCTGTGGGACCCACCGTGATGTATTTGTTTTATCCACACCGTCCGTCCATTTTATTTTTTTCATGTCATTTTGTGGTAGAAGCCCAAAAATGAGGCAGATATAAGGCTTAAGTGGACCACACGGTAGGGTTTGAACGCTCACCGTTAAAAACTTCTTGGGAGCCGCAGAAGTTTTGATCAAGCAGCTGATAATTGTGTTTTCCTTTCATCCAACTACGTGTGACCTTATTAACAGGTTGGATGGAAAATAAACATCGTTGGGCCCTAGATGGTTTCAACGGTCGGCGTCATTATGACCACTGGTTTTAGCGGTGTGTTTCACTTTAGCCTTCGATCTGCCTCATTTTTGGGACTTTTACTCTAAAATGATATGGTAAAATAGATGGACGGAGTGGATAAAGCATATACATCACGGTGGGCCCTACAAAGCCCCCATCTGCACACATCTGTCGAAAATGGCAGGGCGAAATCCGACTTCATAAAGCATTCTTCATGTAATGATTAAAATCAAGAATTTACTGTTAGAAGAATCATATCCTCGCTTGCCGAGGATATAAAAAAAATTCATATTTATTACCATGTGATTGGGGAAGCGGATTGGCTGGTACACACCCCCACCTCACCGATCTGGATGGTGTGTTGACGTCAACAAGCTATGGTCAGTATGTATTATATCCAAACCATCCATCAATTTGAAGAGCCCGTCTTAAGGCTTGAGACGATAAATAAGATAGATCTAAAAATCAAGTAAACCACATTTTAAAAAGCAGTGGGGACGAACGTTTATCATTGAAACCCTTTTGACCCACTTCTATTCGTAACGTAGTTCATTTGAACTATGGATAGGACTCCTTTTGGAAACGGACTGGCTAGGCTGCTCCCCCCGGCATGGCAAAGGGCTGATAGTAGGTGCTATGTGGGCCCCACTATAATGTATTTGTTTAATCCATGCCATTCATATATTTTTATAGATCATTATAATGTATGAGACAAAAAATGAGGTATATCTCAATCTCAAGTGGACCACATTATAGAAAACAGTGTTGAATAATGGACGTCGAATATTAAAAACTTTTTGAGGACCATAAAAGTTTTGGATCAAGCTGATCTTTGTTTTTTCCCTTCATCTGGGTCTTTATGACCTAATCAACATATTGGATGTCAAATAAATAGTACAGTGGACCTTAGGAGGATTTTAATGGTGGATATCCAATCACTATTGTTTTCCTTTGATGTGGTTTACCTAAGATTTATATCCCTTTCGTTTTTGGGATCAAGCCATAAAATGATCCGTAAAATTGGATGAAACACATACATCATGGTGTGGTCCACAGAGCACCAGCCACCAAGCCGGTGGCAGGGGAGTAGCCAATCCATTTCCCTCTCTCTTGGGCTCATGCTCAAGAGTATTCTAAGAAAATGGATAAACGTAGGTAATAAATACATTACTGCGAGGCTTATGTTACTTTGATCTCCTTTGGAGAGAAGTAGATTGGTTGGTATACCACGCACCATCTATGTAGCTGCGGTAGGTAAGCATTGTGTGAAGACAAGTGCGGACGCTCCTCGAGCTCCGAGTTATTAGAACGGTTCAAAGGAGAACAAAGTTACATGGACCAACGATTATGTATTTATTATATCCACTTGGTGCATTCATTTTTAAGAGTTCTATCCAAAAAATAAATCATATCCAAAGATCAACATGATCACACCACAAATAGCAGTCGAGATAATGATTTTCATCATTAAAAATTTTGTACAGCCCACCATAACATTTATTTTCCATCCAATTTGTTTATAACATCAAAAAGACCTGGATGAAGAGGAAAAACAAATTTCATATTAATTCAAAACTTTTGTGAACCCGGAGAGGATTTCAATGGTAGATGTACAATCCCCCCACTGCTTTTTTCAGTGTGGTCCACTTGGTTGTTAGATCTTTTTTATTTTTTGTCTCAATCCTTATTACGAGCTTGAAAAATGGATGGACAGTTTAGATATAACAGATACCTCATGATAGGACCCACAGAACTTGCTGATGCCATTACACCAGTTATACTTATATAGCTGGTGTATGGTACACTAGCCAAACTGCTTCCCCTTTGGACGGAAGAGGATTGGCTGGTGTACCATACAGCATATATACAGCTGCCGTAGGTACGTATCGTGCCAGGACAAAGACTGATGCTCCTCGAGCTCTGAGTTGTATGAACCGTTCAAACGAGATCAAAGTTTTACGGGCCCCACAGTGATGTATTTATTATATCTACACTGTTTATCTATTTTTAGAGATCATTTTAGAGCATTACGCAAAAAATGAATCATATTAAAAGATCATTTGGACCACACAATAAATAGTAGTGGAGATAATGATTTTCACTGTTAAAAATTTGTACGGCCCACCATAATGTTTATTTTCCATCCAATCCGTTTATAAGGTCACGAAGACCTAAATGAAGAGGAAAAACAAATTTCATATTGATCCAAAACTTTTGTGACCCCAAAAAGGGTTTCAATGGTAGACGTTTAATCCCCCACTGCTTTTTTTAATGTGGTCCACTTGATAGTTAGATCAGTCTTATTTGTAGTGTCAAGCCTTAAGAGGAGCTCATCAAATGGATGGAAGGTTTGGATAAACACATACCTCATGATCTCAAGAACTTGCTGACGTGGATACAGCAGCTATATAGTTGGTGTAAGGTACATCAGCCAATCCGCTTTCCCTTTGGACCGTTCGTACAGGGACGCAAATTTCTTGCTAAAGCCAGCAAGTTCCTGCACAAGATTCTGGATGGGGCCCACTGTGGTGTTTGTTAGAAATCCAACCCGTCCATCTATTTTTTGAGCTCATTTTAAGGACATTAGACCGAAAATGAGGAGGATCAAAAACTCAAGTGGGCCACATGAGAGGAAACAGTGGGGATTTAGTGACCATCGTTGAAACATTTATATGGTCACAAAAGTTTCGTATCGGTTTAATTTCTTAGCTTTTTCACTTCATCTCAGTGAAAATGACCTTATAAACGGTTTGGATGGAATATAAACATCAAGGTGGATCCTGGGAAGGTTTCAATGGTAGGAATTCATTTCTCCACTATTTCATCTAGTATGCCCACTTGAGTTTTGGATCCTAATCATTTTTTGTCTCATTTCCTAAAATGAGCTCAAAAAACGAATGGAAGGATTGGATTTCTAACAAACATCATGGCCCAATCCAAAATCCTTGTGCTGGAACTTCTTGTGAAAGCCTTTTCACAGGAAGTTCCTGCGCAAGGATCTGAGTGGGGCCCACTACAATGTATGTGAGAAAACCATTCCGTTCATCCATTTTGAGATCTCATTTAACCGTGCGACAAAAAATAAGGTGGATAAAAAACTCAAGTGGGTCACACGAGAGGGAAAATTAGGGAAAGAAATTTCTACCGTTGAAATCTTCCCAGGCTCCACTGATATAATAATATTTTTGGTATAAGAATGCTTCAACGGTGCTCACTGAATGATCACTGTTTCCTTTCGTGTGTCCCACTTTAGATATATATACACCTAATTTTTTATTTTAAGTCCTTAAATAATCTCGAAAAACTCGTGGACGTATTGGATTTATCAAAAACATGTCGGCCACCCAGCATCCTTTCGCCTGCCAAAGGCTTGCGCAGGAAATCCGCGTCCGCTCGTATTCGCACGACACGTACCCACACGTCTGTTCGGTGGTGTGTTCTGCACCAGCCAATCCGATGCACTTCATCACCGACTGCATTCAGTGCATTGAATTGGTTCGTAGGTGTGCCACGTGACAACGCACGTGCCGAGTGAAAAGGAGACAGGAAAGAGAGAGAAACGTAGAAAGTAGAGTGAGCTCAAGGGAACCGTGGGATTTGCACGCACGCGCGCACAAAAGTTGCAGATGCATGCATAAAGACCGTAGACGTGAATGGACGGGGTGGATGATACACACGCGTGGCACAAAGCACTGACCAGTACCGACGACGGTACTAGCGGGTCAGCGTGCAATCCGCGTCGACGTATGACTGTGTAAAACCCATTTCCACTTTGGCAAACCTATTTTCGGAAGTGGATTACGTCCTACCACCACCGTAAAATAATCGGTCCGGACAGGTCGATGTGGGACCACATTGATGTATGGATTTTATCCACGCTGTCTATCTATTTTTTCCAAAGCGGATTGGCTGGTGCACCAGCAAAGACGAGTACTGATGCTCCTCGAGCTCCGATTGGTACGATCGGTTCAAAGAGATCAAAGTTACATGGCCCCCACAGTGATGTATTTATTATATCTATCCGGTTCATCTATTTTTAGAAATCATTTTAGATTATTATTCAAAAAAATAAATCACATCCAATAATTATCTAGACCACACCACAGATAGCAGTGGAGATAATGATTTTCACTGTTAAACAATTCTTAGGGCCCATCGTAGTGTTTATTATTCATCTAATTTGTTCATAATGTCACAAAAACATAAATAAAGAGGAAAGACAAATTTCATATTGATCCAAAACTTCTATAACCCCCAAAAGGGTTTCATTGGTAGACGGTTCAATCCCCTGCTATTTTTGCAGTGTGGTGTACCTTATATTTATATTTATATTATATTATTGTTCGTCTCATCCCTTAAGACGAGGTCGCCAAGTAATTTGCCGAAGTTGGTGTGAGGTACACCAGCCAATCCGCTTCCCAATTTTTCATATCAACGGAGAGTTTCAGTATCCTAGTTATATTCGGTGTCTTGTCATTATCAGCCTTGTCTCCCGTGATGTTCCTCGACATTCATGGGGCATTAATATCATAGCTGTAGCAGGTGTTATGTCATTATCATCCTTGTTTTCTTGTGATGTACTCGGACGCGGACATCCTGGAGAAGCCTTTCTTCGAAATAAATAACGGCCAGTTTGGGCGGTGGGATTAGATGGGATTAGGTGGGATGAGATTCAAAAAAACATAATTATTGCTCATGGAAGGGGTTGTCCCCTATGGTAAAATTAATGCCTGATTTGTTGATAATACGGTGGTACATTGAATGAATATACTCACCATCATTTGAAATTATTTAGAATAACATGCATGTGTTATACTAAACCGTTCATTTGTTTTGTAACCTCATTTTATAGCATGGACCTAAAAATGAGATAGATCCAAAACTTATGTAACACCAAAGAAGTTTTCAACGGTAAATATTTAATCCCTGTTGCTTTCTATGGTGGGGTCCACTTGAGCATTAGATTTGCCTGATTTTTTGGCCCATGCTCGAAAATAATCTCGATAAATGGTTGGATGGTGTGGATATAGCCCACACATTATGTTGGGACTTACGCAACTTTCTAAACATTAAGGCCTGTTTGGGCAACAGGATTAGAAGGGATTAGGCGGGATTGGATTCATCTGGCTCCGTGCCAATTCCACTCCATGTTTGGCAAAGCTTGGAATTAAATCGAATGGAATTATATTGGGTCCCGTGCCAATTTCACTCAATGCTAGCAAGTTGTGTAGGTCCCACCCTGATGTGTGGGCTATATCCACACCGTCCACCCATTTTTTGAGATTATTTTAGAGCATGGGCCAAAAATCAGGTAATTCTAAAGCTCAAGGGGACCCACAACTGAAAGCAATGGGGATTGAATACTCACCGTTGAAAACTTCTTTGGGGCCACATAAGTTTTGGATCTACCTCATTTTTCGGCCCATACCATAAAATGAGGTTACAAAACAAATGAACGGTTTAGATATAACACATGTGTTATTCTGGTAATTTCAAATGATGGTGGGTATATCCACTCAATGTACCACCGTATTACCAACAAAGCAGAGCATTAATCTAATCCCATGGAATCAGGGGACAATCCCTGCCATGGGTAATAATGATGTTTTTTTGAATACAATCCCACCTAATCCCTTCTAATCCAGTTGCCCAAACAGGGCCTAAGTGAAATTGGCATAGGACCCAATGCAATTTCATTTAATGTAATTCCAAACATTATTCTGGTAATTTCAAATGATGGTGGGTATATCCACTCAATGTACCACCGTATTACCAACAAAGCAGAGCATTAATCTAATCCCATGGAATTATGGGACAATCCCCGCCATGGGTAATAATGATGTTTTTTTGAATACAATCCCACCTAATCCCTTCTAATCCAGTTGCCCAAACAGGGCCTAAGTGAAATTGGCATAGACCCAACGCAATTTCATTTAATGTAATTCCAAACATTTCCATTCTTCCCGAACATGGAACGGAAGGACCAGATGAATCCCATCCCCACCTAATCCCTTCTAATCCCACTGCCCAAACTGACCCTAAGGCGGCTGGGTGGGGCTATTTCATGACGTGATATTAAATATGGTGGGTCCCACGAGAAGAGAAATTGAGGAAAGAAAATATAACCTTTTACGGAACTTCTCTGGTTATAAGAATGCTTCAATGTTGATCCCATTGTTTCCTTTTGTGTGGTTGCTTTACTGCTTAGACACACCTCCTTTTGGTCTTTAGGGTGTGTTTGGCCGGACCAATTTCATGGAATTAGGTGGGATGGAATGGATTTTAAGGTAATATGGTGTTGTCAGTGTTTGTCCCTTGATCCCATGGGTTTGGGATAGCGACTGTCTCAAATGGATGGGTTTGCATTTACACTGCTTCTTGCAGTGTGCCCCACTCAATATTTTATAATTGCCTAATAGATTTATAGCTAAATGTAGGCCAGTGAAAATGATCGACAGAATGGATATGTCATTAATATCTTTGGTAGGCCCAACATAGAGGTGAAAAATCACATTCCAGACTTGACAGAATCCATGTAAGCCAAAAGGCAGTATTTACGAGGCGAGATACATCCCGCCATCCCAAACAGGGGATGGGATGAGATTTCGCTGGCCGAATACGCCCTAAGCAGATATAGCAATCCCATGGGATTGCCAGCAATCCACTGACATCACCATCATTACCTTTAAATCCAGCCAATCCCTCTTAATTCCATCTATTTTGCTTGGGACATGTTTGGTTAGATCGAGCAATCCTGGGATTGCCTGACATAATCCCGGGATTATCCAGGCGAGCCAAACATACTCGGTGGTGAATTCCCTGGATTGCCAGCAAGCCACTGACACAGCCATCATTACTTGCCATCCACCCTAATATAATCCAATCCTATATAATGGTCCCGTCCAAACACGCCCTTAGTGTTGGATAACCTCTTTGTTGGTCGTACGTAGGAAAATGAGCTTGAAAAACGGATGAACAGGGTATATTGGCCGGTGTACCACACACCAATCAAGTTATGTGGGTCTATCATGGAGTATGTGTTATATCCAAACATTCCGTTCATATGGCGAGCTAATCATGAGACTTAAGCATAAAAATAATATATATAGACCAGAAGTAGTTGGGATTGAACGTCTATAGTTAAAGTCCTTTTGAGGGTGATATTTGGATCTACGTGATATTTGTGTTTCATCAATCCGTGTGATCTTAAGAACAGATTTGGATGGAAAATAAACGATATGATGGGTGAGAATCATTGTCCCGATGCTATTTATGGTGTGGCATACTTGGCCTTTGAATTTGACTCATTGTTGAGCTCATAGTCTAAAATGTTTGAACGGTAAGAAATACGTTATTGTGGGGGCATGTAACTATCAAGAGTCTTTAAATCATTGGGGAGGATCACCGGATGGTTGTAACCATTGGGTAATGCCCCATCAACGCCCAACAGATGAAGGGACATGAACTTGTGCAAGTGTATTGAGTAAACTCAGTACCACACACTAGCTATATAGCTACTGTAGCCTGTAGGTACGACATACTGAGTAAACTCTATTGGGGCCCACCGTGAGTGCATGTCGTTTATCCACTTTCATCGGCTCGGGTCGGATTCATTCAGATCCGGTTTCAAATCGGATCGGTCCAGATTGATTACGATTCGAATTCAATTCGAAAAATATTCAGATCTGAATGGCCCAACTCGATCTGCGCCGATCCAAGCCATTGGTTCGGTTCGGATTGGGTCAGACATGCCTAGCTCTAAATGCAATCCGCGTCCAACATAATCCTCTGCTGATTTTCACGAACACGGTTTGGGTGGTCACCCCACCACTAGCCAACTTGCTAGTATCAAAGCTCTATGGCCCTGACAATGGTGTATTTGTTTTATCCATGCTGTTAATATTTTGTCAGCTCATTTTAGTAGTTAAGCCTAAAAATGAGGTAGATTTAAATCTTAAGTGAACCATACTAGCATAAACAATGGTGATTGAACTCGTATTGTTAAAAACTTCCTAAAACCCATTGTAAGGCGTATTTACCATCCAACCTATTGATTAGGTCACATAACCCTAGATGAAGGGAAAACACAAACATCAACTTGATCCAAACTTATGTGGCCACCAAGAAGATTTCAACCTTAGGATTTCAATCTCCACTTTTTCTTATGGTGTGGTCCACTTGAGCTTTTGATCTACATCATTTTTGGGCTCATGCACTTAAATGAGCTGGAAAATGAATGGACATCAGGTTGGGCACACAGATCTTTGAAACCTAGTTGTGTTGGGGTCACGAGCCAAACCCCGTCTGTTTAGGTGGGGGTAAGGACTGGGAGTGAGACCTACATGGTGTATGTGTTTTATCTACTCCGTTCATCCATTTTGCAAACTCATTTGAAGGGTGTGATCTTAAGATAGAAGGATATTCATAGATCAAGTATACCACACCATAGAAAACATGGGGATTAAACGCATACCATTGAAAACTTCTTGCTGGCCACATGAATTGGATCAAATTGATATCTAATATTTTCCGGTCATCTAGGTATTTATGTTTTCTCTTCATCCAGGCGTTATGAGCATGTTGAATGGTAAATAAACATCATGGTGGGTGTAACAGCCCGAAATTTTCACAGCCAGAGTTTGTACTCGTGCCCGAGAAAATCGGGTGTTAATAATGAATAAACTGGATGCTCAGAAAT
Organism: Magnolia changhungtana; assembly: GCA_030180095.1. Lineage (NCBI taxonomy): Eukaryota > Viridiplantae > Streptophyta > Magnoliopsida > Magnoliales > Magnoliaceae > Magnolia > Magnolia changhungtana. The sequence continues at coordinate 3,620,664 of JASAUF010000396.1, read as the reverse complement.
CGCACCCTATTTTTTTTCGTTTGGTTTAATCACATCCAGATACATTCATGAAGGTAACATTCACAAGAGAGAAATTAACTGTATTGATTATATATCATTAGTGTAAAAAGGAACAATCAAGGCCTCATAATGAGAGGTTTATTACAACATCAGAGTTCATAGGATTTAAGTATAAAACTAAATAAATAATTTATCTTCACATTCTTTCAGCGTAATCTTCTATAGGGAAGTAACTCTCTAAGTCTTCACTCTGTACATCACCTGCATCCACTGTACGGTTGGGAGAGGGTCAATGCCCTACTCATAGTGAAGGTTACCCTTCAAGATTAACAATAATTCAAGAGATTCATAATAGGTAAAGTAAAGGTCTAATACGTCCCATGCTCCACTAACATGAGGGTATCAGCATGCACAATCAACCTACATGAGATGCATGCCTAGCATAGTGTGTGCGGCTCATCATACGTAGTGATCGTCACAATGTGGAATATAATTCATAGGAAATCCAGCTCGACCCGCATCCCATAACTACGGATATTCGCCGGCATGGCCAACGCTAGCGTGGATTTATGCGAACATCTCAAGGCAACACAACACGCGGTTGGGGGATTTACGTAACACGATGTGTTCATGGAGCGACTAATTGCGACATCCAATCCCGAAAAGTTGATGTAACATGATCTGATTTACATACATCGATTGTGCACCACGCCAACCAACCACTTTACGTGCACCAAGAGGGTCACTACCGTAACGCATTACGTCCATGGTAAGATAATCGATTCACTAGTTGTGATACCTCATAACACATCACTTGCACTTATAGAGAATATAGTCCAACTCATTAAGAATATAAATCTATCATGGAGGTTCCGGAATAACAAAACACATGCCCATGCCTTTAAAGATAAACGGCACAAGACCAATATAATAAAGAGAAGAGTGACAATGGTCAACTCAAATATGAATGGCAATGGCCAACATAACAAGAGAAGAGTGACAATGGTCAACTCAAAAAGAAGAGTGGCGAGTTTCAAATAAAAGGCAGTGGCATAACCAACTCAAATATAAAGACAAGTGGCATAGCCAACTCAATAATGGATAAGGCAGACAAGGCTTTTTACCCATGGCCTCACATGAATTCAGAAGAAATTCTCTTGTATTTGACATCAAGTCATAATCCCAAAAAGGGCCAATAGTTGTAATGATATTAAATAAACCAATTAGATATGATAATTCCCAGAAAAACATGTAATCATGAAAGACATGATAATCTATAACATCAAAGGCATGAAAAGGCCAGATAAAATAACATGAATGTGATATAAGACAAAATAATTAAATCAACTTAAATTACTGTAAGCTTTAAAGGATAAAACCCTCACCTTTCAACCTCAATTTCACCTTGATATTGTTAGATCGGTATTGTCATCCTCCAACTCTCATAGACTTGATACGATTCATCTACTTAGGATATTGTATTGTCTGGAATAATATAATTAGGTTACAATTTAAGCCAGGGCGGTCAAGTTATGTTAATGTTAGATCCAAGCTAATTTAATAGTTTAATTTGAAACCATAAACTACTTCCTTGTAGAGGTGGGTGTCTTACCTTGTTGAGCTCCTGTGGAAGCCTAGTTGTTAGGGACATTACCAGGGAATTTCTGATTAGTACCCGTCATTAGGACAGTTGGACCTGACCCGATCTTGGACCCGAATCAATGACTCAGTGAGTCGCCATCCACGCACAATACTCTGTTTCCTCTCTCCCTTTTCATCTTTTCTTTTTCCTTTCTTTGCCTTTTTCTCTTTTCCTTTCTTTCTCCTTCCTTCCCTGGCAGCAGTGGACGGTTGTTGCTTTCTTGTTGGACGGTCAGAAATTTCGGACAGCAACCTATCTCTCTCTCTCTCTCACTCCCGTTTTCTTCTTCCTCTTTCCTGCTTCCACAGTCGGACGGGCGGTGGTTTTATAGGGAGGAGAGTTTCCAGACTCTTCTTACTTATCTGCTCGAGCAGCAGGGGGATCGGAACTCCTTGTGCAACAAGGAAAAGGAAGTTTTCCTTTCGCAACACGCTTTACGCAGAGTTCTTGTTTGTGCAGCGAAAGAAGAGGGAATCTGTCAGCATCCCCTCTTCCGGATTCGATCTTCACCCTTTTGGACAACATGGAGAGGATCGAACGTCCCTCTTCTTAATTATGGACGGTCCAGATCAGAGCCAAGGAGCTCTCTTTGGGTTTCCTACGTGGGGGAGTTTGAATTCTATTCGGTTTCTGGCGCTGTTTGCAGAAGGAAAACGCAACAAGTGCGAGAAGGCTTTGCTTTGTTTCTTTTTTGGAGTCTGTTGGGCCCATTTCTGTTGACCCCTCATAAGATCCACCCCATTCATCTGTTTTGTAGTGAGGGTTCTAGGTCATGGCTGAAATTTGGGGTCGATCGGATGGTCCACATCAAAGACGGGAAGATGGTACGAGTCCCTTTGTTTTTACGTTTTCACCACCCCCTGGCGGACGTTCCGCATGCTTGTTGGGAATTTAGTGGGGTCCACTTGTGATGACTTCCGGGGAATCCATTCCCTTCACCGCTTTAACCAGATTGTGTTGACCCATGATCCCAAATCTGAAATAGATCAGATCATAAGGTGGGCCACAAGATTCACCAACGAGTCGGGAGGGTGTTCACCGTTGAAAAATCTCACGTAAGTTGCCATGCATCCTACCTTCGTTATTTACAATTTTGCCATTAGTTTTCTAACCATCTTCCGCTGCCTGTTGTATTGGGTTGTACCGTCCAAATATCTTGAAATTTGACGAGCATAATTTATTTTACCTCCTCTTTCTATGGGTCCAGTATGGGCTTCGATCTCATAAGGATGACCATGATACTCTTTTAATGGCTAACACACTTCAAGATTCTAAGATAGCGTTTGTACACACCTAATTGGTAAGTTACCGGGTGGTTTGGGCCTATAAATTGAGATCTTCAAGATGACCGATTTACCTTAATGTTTGCGTATTTGGCGGATCCAAACATGATGGATAGTCAAATGACTCACTAAAAATAAGGAAGCTTGATGATTAGCATTCAGACATTGTATATAGGTGGATGTACGGTCAATTCCGTAAGTGGATTGACATAAAGTGGGTTTCTGGAGTAATTAGGGGTAGAGCATATGTATAGTCAGATTAAAGTGTTTTATTCATGTACGTGAGTTTCTCAGATCATAATTCAATGGTGGGTTAAACATATTCATAGGTGACTGAACAAGATGAACGGATCTAAATTTTGATCTGATAAGTACACGAATGGATGTAGAGGTCAAATAGTAATTCTACTATGATCTAAGGGCTTAAACTTGATGTGTACGGTTAATTTACGATAATTAGGCCTGGTATAAAATTTCACATAAAATGGATCATGAGAACTATGTGAATTGGAATTCAGAGGTACAGGTGTAATGGCATTTCCGTAATTATTGCTGATCTGTGAGTTTTGGGAAATCCAATGGATCTACATGGTTATGGGCACGTTTCTAAGAAATTCTTATGAATGAATGTATATCTAATTCACTACGGATAGAGAGTTATTAAACGCATACCATTGGGAAGGTACTTCGTCAAATCATGCGATGGATGGTCCTTCCTGGAAATCAACGGTTAGATGACTTAATTTATGAATGAGGGTCATTCCTAATGGTTCGGTTTGTGTCAGGGAGAGGATGTAAGGCTAGGATTATCGAATTGGTATCGTACATATGCACATATAAGTAAAAATTTCAGGTAATGCTCGAGAACTTTCAATACTCGAGTATTGAAAAGTTCGGGGCGTTACAGTGGGCCCTATGAATGTTTCAACGGTGGGTATCACTCTCTCGGTGCTTTCATGGTGTGGTCCACTTGAGCTTTGGATCTGACTTATTTTGGCTCATGTCTTAAAATGATCTTGCAAAATGGATGGACGATGTGGATATAATTACAAAGCATATTTTAAAATGATCTTGCAAAATGGACAGACGTGGTGGATTACTCACAAACATCAAGGTGGGCCCTACCTTACTTCTCACTGTAGTTTTCAAACACGATTTTCAAAATTAATTGTTGTTTTACATGTACAACCAAACACTACATGAATCAAAACATGTATTTAAAGCCTACATCCTACATTATCCAAACACCAAAGTGAATACCTTACTCCCTGATATTAAGGGGTTGTTTGGCACCGTGGATCGAAGGGGATTGGAGAGGATTGGCAATCCCCTTGCTGTTTGGTAGAATAAAGTGGGGGGGGCTAATCCCCTCTTTGAAGGGGTTTGCAACCGGCCGTGAGAGCTTGGATTACACCTAAAATCATTTCAATAGTAGTTGCAGGTGTAACATGTGTCACTGTACACTATCATTCTATTGGGCACATGACTTACTAATGATGATCAGCACCATCCAAATATTGTCCATGTAAATCAGCACCGTCCAAACATTGTCCAGCACTGTCCAAACATTGTCTATATTAATCAACAATTAAAAATCATTGCTTAGTCACTCAGACATGATCTTGTGCTTGTGGTCCATCCGAGACTTGGAATTTCATCATTTTCAGGCAAAGCATATATTTCAGCTGGCTTATCACAACCATAGTGTCAAAAATTATATATCTCACTAATTAGGGATATTAAAGTTGATTTAGTAATTAAATTCAAACCCCTGCAAATATACCATGCATATGTATTTTTGAATTAAAGTTGATTCACACTCCAGGGTGCCAAACACACCGGGAGGATTGCCAATAAGGCGGTTTCCAATCCGGGGGTTCCGAATCCAGGGGTTCCAAATCCACGCTCCCAAACATGCTCTAAGAGACAAGTATATTTACTGCAAAAAAAAGCAATTCCATCCCTCTTAATACCATCTAATTCCATGCGCCAAACACCCCCTTATTTACTACTCAATCCTAGAATCAAGGGGGGAGAAGTGAAGCACCCAATGTCAAAATACCTGAATGGCCAAAGTATGTACTTTTATTTTTTTATTTTGTAATTTTATTTTATTTTTTCCAGTTGATCTCATCTAATGTCATGACCAGTGATGTGGACTAATAAGAGGAGTCAGCAAAGGAATTCACTGTGCCTCCACATACGATCAACACTCCTACTTTCTACCATTGTTTATTTAATAGAGGAATTGTGAATCTTAAGTGAATTTTATGTATTTTATTTGCACAAAAACTGTGGGGCCACTGTGATGAATATGTTGTATCTATGTCGTCCATCCATTTCAAAAGCTAATTTTAGGGCATGCCTCAAAATCAAATTCAAAGCTTCCATGGACCATACTACATGAAATAGTAGTCTCAATGGACCTCAAATGTTGAAAGTTAATACCTTCCTAGGTCCCATACTGATGTTTATTTGTCATGGATAAAGGGAAAACATAAAAAATAAGCTTGATCCAAAACTTCTATGGCTCCCAAGCTTGATCCAAAACTTCTATGGCTACCAAGCAGTTACCAATGATAGGCATTCAATTCCCATTATTTAATGTGGTGTGGTTCACTTGAGCTTTAGATCTACCTCATTTTTTGGCTCATGCACTAAAATAAGCTACTGAAAAGAATGGATGGCATAGATATGACCTATGCATTACAGTGGGCCTGAATTTTTTGCACCTAAAATGTCTTCCCCTGTTTGTTTTGCACCAAAACACTAAACTTGTCAACATCGCCTTTGGGGCTAAATACAAGTAATGATGCTACTTTACAATGTATTTATATTATAATTTAGAAATCAAACAACCAATGAAAGTAATAGAGACTCATGAATAACCTCATCACCCTTTATGTTGGAAATCTCTTTATGCCCTTTTCAACTTCAAAGTTCATGACCCTCCCAAGGCCAACTGCGTTAGAAGAATCATGAATCCTTGTTGTACATAGTGGAGACAGTGGCATTATACAGAGTGGAGATCCTTGGTGAAAGTCTAATTTTATTATATTCAATTTTATGCATGATTAGTAACTAACTAAGAAAATTTCCTTATTCAACTCCATGGCTCGGTGGCAGACAGTTTTTTTTTTTTTTTTTTTACACACGCGCACATTCCACCACACACTCACGCCGTAGTGGGATTTCACCACCTATGGGTACTCAAACCCTCAACCAGGTGTTGAACCTCCTGAGAGTCTACCACCGGAGTAAGACAAACTCTATATCAATGCCGAGATCATGGGATCAACTGCTCATGTGAGGTGTGCGAGTGTGAATATAAGTGTGGGAAAAAAGAAGAAAATTTCTTAGAGGAGAAGATCCTACAATATATGAGTATGATTTTACTATATTCAATTATACAAATTATTAACTAATCAATAAAATAATTTAAAATTACTTTAAATTTAAATTTTAAGTGGGATAACTAAACCAATGAGAATAATTTTAAAGGATTTGAAAACCTTTTTTCTTCTTTGCCTAAATCTAGCACTGACATGCATGGTAAATTGTAAGTGAGCATTCCTCCTTAGTTTGTTTACACGTTAAAATAATCATGGTTTGCCTGATAATTGAACTCTAATAGTTGTAATTTAAAAACCTTCCAACCTGTTTTATTTATTTTTTTCAAAATATAAAAGACATAAATATAGAGTACAAAATCATACATATACTAAGCAATGCATTATTCCCTTAAAATCATAAATTTACTAGCATACATATGCATTGTCAGCAGGCTCATTTGAATTCATTTCAACTGATATTTTGAATATTGGCAAACTAATGCATTGGTGTGTGGTATTGTTTTATGTGATTAGTGGAGGCTCTTAAGGAAATTGCAACGACACTCAACAAACCCAACTGGAATTTCAGCGTGGATCCCTGCAGCAGAGAATCCAACTGGTTTACACATAAGACCAACACGGGTGGAAATAGCTCGGTCCAGTGTAACTGTACCATAATCTGCCATGTCCAGTTTATGTACGCCTCCTATTCTTGCCTGCACTGTTTTTTTATTTTTTTTTATTTTTTTTTTAAATGCTTTTACCTTATCGATCGGTAAGACTCACCTCATTAGCCCGGGTTTACCTGAGCATGGCACAGTTCATGTCCAAGAAAATAGGTGTCACCAGCTGCGTAGTGTGGTTAGAGATTGTATGGACTTTTCTGACTTATTTCAATTGGGACATAGGATAATGAGAAATTCTACAGTCCTCTCAGGGCCTGGGCTGCAAAGCTTGGCTATGAAATGCATGCCCACTACTTGGGCCTGGCAGAGCTCAGGACAATGACGAATAGGCCACCCCAATAGTTCTGAAGTAGTTTCTACCTTATTACTTGGTGACAATTCTCTTTTGTGGCAATTTCTTGGTCTGGAAATTTCTAGAGGGATTTTCAAATTTTGAGGTTTTTCTCGGGATGTTATCCCATATATATATATATATATATATATATATATATATATATGGTCTAGATTGGGACGATTATACCTAGATAAATTTTTTGGCACCTCTTTGAAAGTTCTTGTCCAAACAACTGTAATAAAAATTAAAAAAAGAATCATGGGCCGCTACAAATCTGTTCTTTGTCCAACTAGCATTCAAGAAAAAATGATGCCCTTCTTCATTTCTTCTAGTACCGCTAAACTTATGACAAGATTAGTATCCAATTGAAAATTCAGCATGCACCAAGAATTTTTTTTTCTTTGGCATAAGTAAGAGAGCTGATGGTAGAAGGCAATTGGGTGAGGGCCAAGCCGAGGAATTTGTGTGATATATATATATATATATATATATATATATATATATATATATATATATATATATATTCTATATATATATATATATATATATATATATAAAATTCTCTAAGGGTTTTACTCTTTTTCAAGTTAAAATATATTGTTATTTTGAAAATATTGCGATAACATCATTTCGTTTATTTTTTGCAACATTATTGTCATATTTTTTAAATCTTGATATTAGTTGTTATGGGAAGATCCGAGTCCGCTTAAGGTCCGAGCACGGAGCATCAGATCGGGCCGACTAGTATTCTCAGCACCCGAGGCCTCATTTGCCTAATCCGACTTGAAGCGTTCCGAATAGGTGTAACATTTGAAAGGCCTTCATTTCGAGACTGTAGGTCGGGATAGAATCTGTCCGATCGGACAAAAGAGCCTAATCCCATCCATATTAAAGCTTTCGCCCCGGGGTTACGTTCGAGATATCAGTTCGGATGCATGTATCGTCCGAGCCCGATGGGAAGTGAACCAATGATACTTACGTAAACGAGCTGAGTAGGCTTCACGATTTCACGCATCAAATAAGGCAATTGCCACGGTTATACGTGGCCGAAAACTTCGTCCGGTTATACACATCGCGCGCTCCACGATCTACAGATCAACATACCATATCTCCACGATTTGGGAATCCCCCTGATCGTGCCGAGATTGTCGGATTCAGACCATTCAGCCGTTAGGTATAAATAATCCATTATTCCATGTCTACAGGTACACAATATCTTACACTCTCCCTCGGCCTTTCAACTTAGACCCCGATTCCCTTGACCTGACTTAGGCATCAGAGGGTCCCCCGGCTTAGCCAGGGTCTCCTTTGCTCACCCTTTGTGCAGGACCAGGGTCAATCCGATCAGCATCACGAGGAGTGGAGGGTGATTCAGATTTCTGCATCAACATTTTTTGGCACTGTCTGTGGGAAGTGGTACGAAAAGCCAACTCCCCGTCCCTCAAATCCAAATGGCGAAGAAGAAGAAAGCTGTGGTTGCGGAGCTAGAGCTAGATGAGCAGACACGATCTTCTTCACCCCTTCATACCGAGTCCGCAGCACTCTCGTAACCGAGCGAGAAAGTATCGAGCCATGCAGAGTGAAATTCAGGCCCTGTGCGATGAAGTGAATAAAATGAAGCAGCAAAGGGATCCACAACTGCACCCAATCTAGGGGAACTCTGATCCCGAGCCAGCCGGTCTGTACGTAGAGACTCGTTCTGTACCAGGGAGTGTGAGACACGAGGCGCCCCAACAGTCTCGGGTGCCGCTCTCGGGTCAGAATCCTCCCGTGCAGGCCAGAGTCTCATCACGGAACACCGCCACTCGGGCACCCACAAATTGTTCGATCACTTCGGCTTTAGCGCCTACGGATCTCTGTCACCGGTTGGAGCAAATGAGGGAGAGAAGAACTCCCAAAATAGGAGATGCTCCAGAAATAGTTGCGGAAAGTACAGACCCCTGGGAAGCCTGGTTCGCGGAATTTAACGACAAGCTATGGACTTTGGAAAAGAAGCAGCAACTATCAACGGTTCCTGCCACAGTCCAAGCCATGATGGAAGAGACCGAGCCCCCCTTCACTTCCGCCATCATGGAGGAGGTGATGCCGCCGAGGTTTCGGATTCCTTCCGTCATTCAGTACTCGGGAACCAGGGACCCGTCCGAGCATCTGGAAGCCTATCGATCCTGGATGCAAATCCAGACGGCAACGGATGTAATGATGTGCCGAGGGTTTTCAAAAACCCTTACGGGATCCGCTCGGAGTTGGTACCGACAGCTCAAACCCAACTTCGTCGACTCCTTCGCGGAATTAAGTCGGCTATTCCTTACCCAATTCATAAGCGGTAAGAGAAGTCGAAAACCCAATACCCACCTGCTTACCATTAAGCAAGGGCTGAAAGAGTCGCTGAAAGATTATGTTGCCCGTTTCAACGAGGAAGCATTGCAAGTCGAAGATTGCGATGATAAAATAGCACTTACTGCAATACTCAGCAGTCTGAAGGAAGGGCGGTTTACTTTTTCCATTGGGAAGAACCCACCCAGGACATTCGCGGACTTCGTGGCGAAAGCTCAGAAATACACCAACGCCGAGGAGTTTACCAATACTCGTAAAGAGATGCAAGTAACTGATCCGACCAATAAGGGGAAGAGGCCTAGGAACGAAGAATCACAACCGTCCAAAGGAGCGAATGACCGCCCTCCCCGCGATCGTCGACCAAGTCGAAGCTGGAGGAAAAATTCCGTTCCTATACTCCTCTCAACACGTCCGCCGAGCAGATCCTATTGGACATTCGAGAAAACAAGCGGCTCGATTGGCCAGTCTGCATGAGGGCTGATTCGGAGCACCGAGACAAACGTAAGTTCTGTCATTTCCATCGAGATCACGGCCACAACACGGACGATTGCGTAGACCTCAAGGACGAAATCGAGTCCCTCATCCGCAAGGGACATCTACGGTATTACACCAAGAGGGGGAGGTCCACTCGGAGGGAAGAACGACTGCAAGAACAGCCTAATAATCCCACGGAAGAGCCCGTTGAAATCCGTATAATATTCGAGGGCTTGGCTGGGGGAGGGGATTCCAACAGGGCCCGGAAGACTCATTCCCGGAGGTCCGACCCGGGACATTACGTCTATCTTGCAGAACGGCCCATCAAGGAGCTCTGAGTCAGTCCATGCAGTTTAACCTTCACGGAAGACGATGCGCGTGAAATCCAACATCCGCATGACGACGCGCTAGTGGTCGCTTTGACCATAACAAATCATAAGGTGTATTGCATTTTGGTCGACACAGGAAGCTCGACTGACGTAATGTATTCTGAGGCCTTCGAGAAGATGAGAATTCCACGGTCACGACTCCGACCCGTGAAGACTCCCTTACACAGTTTTTCCGGAGAGAGTAATCTCCGAAGGAGCCATTTTTCTCCCGGTTACAGCGTGGGAAGGACAACATCAAGTCACCATCTTGGTGGATTTTTTGGTTGTCAATGTGCCATCTGTGCACAATGTCATTCTGGGCCGACCCTCCCTCAATGCAATGAGAGCGGTCGTCTCAACCTATCACTTGATGATGAAGTTTCCAGCCGAAGGCGGAACTGGTTACCTCCGAGGCGATCAGCGAGAAGCTCGAAGGTGTTATGCTATAGCAGTAAAAAAAGGAGCGGTTAAGCAAACTCTTACCATCAACGCTCTGGACCCCCGAGGACCTATGGAGAACTCGCCGATGGAAGAACTAGAGAAGGTGTCTCTCGATGAAAAAGACTCGAGTAAAACAGTGCAGCTCGGATCGTCTTTAGATCCCGGGCATCGATCTGCGATGTTAGCCTTCTTAAAGCAACACTGAGACATCTTCACATAGTCACACGCTGATATGCCAGGGATCTCTCCCGATGTTATGGTTCACAGACTGAATGTGGATCCAGACTACAAGCCGGTAAAACAAAAGAGAAGGCCATTCGACGCTGAACGATACAAAGTCATTGCCGAGGAGGTCTCTATCCTGCTCGATGCGGATATCGTGGAGGAAATATGTTACCCCGACTGGATAACAAATGTCGTGCTTGTAAGAAAATCCAACGGGAAGTGGCGAGTCTGTGTAGATTACTCGGATCTGAACAAGGCATGCCCCAAGGACAACTTCCCTTTACCCCAGATCGATCAACTAGTGGACAGCACCGCTGGACATGAGTTGCTCTCGTTCTTGGATGCCTATTCCGGGTATAACCAGATCGCCATGCATCCCCCAGATAGGTAGAAGACCACCTTCGTCACAAACAAGGGGCTCTACTGTTACCAGGTCATGCCTTTTGGCCTGAAAAATGCGGAGGCAACATATCAGAGATTGGTAAATCAAATGTTCTCCAAGCAGATCGGACGCACTATGGAGGTCTACGTTGATGACATGTTGGTAAAAAGTATCAAAGCATCCGATCACCTTGCAGACCTCGAAGATACGTTCAGAGTTTTCTGAGAATATCGGATGAAATTGAATCCTGCTAAATGCGCGTTTGGAGTCGAATCCGGAAAGTTCCTTGGGTTCCAAGTTAGTCAACGAGGAATCGAGGCCAACCCTGATAAGATCAAAGCTCTCCTCGCATGAACTCACCCCGAACTGTAAAGGAAATACAGTGCCTCAGGGGAAGGGTCGCTGCGCTCGGACGCTTCATTTCCAGAGCAATTGATAAATGTCTTCCCTTCTTTCAACAGCTGAAGGGTCATAAGAAGGCAGAATGGACGCCAGAGTGCGAACTGGCCTTCTAGCAACTGAAACAGTACTTAAGTTCAGCCCCCCTGTTGTCCAAACCCGAAGAAGGAGAGCCCCTATTCCTCTACCTCGCGGTCTCGACCTCAGCAATCAGCTCGGCTCTGATCAGAGAAGTTAGGGGCAAACAATATCCCGTATATTATGTCAGCAAAGCCATGGTACCCGCCGAGACTAGATACCCGTCCCTAGAAAAGCTGGCTCTTTGCCTTGTTGTTTCAGCTCGGAGATTGCGGCCGTATTTTCAGGCCCATTCCATCATCATAGTGACCGACACCCCCCTGAGACAAGTCCTCCAAAGGCCCGAGGTGTTAGGTAGGATAACCAGGTGCGCAATTGAGCTCAGAGAATTCGACATCCAGTTCCGCCCAAGGACGGCGATTAAAGGACAAGCCGTGGCTGACTTCATCGCTGAGTTTACGGCCTCAAATGTGGAGTCGCCAAACACGGAGGTCAAAACGACTCCGCTCGTCCTCCTGAACAATCAAGAGGCCGAGGCGGATCCAACATGGGTTCTCTACGTCGATGGGTCATCCAATGTTAAGGGAGCAGGAGCTGGAATCATCCTAGTTGCACCCAATTCCACGACAATCCAATATGCAATCAGGGTCGGATTCAAAGCGTCAAACAATGAAGCGGAATATGAGGCGTTGTTAGTCGGGTTAAGGTTAGCGGCAAGTCTGGGAGTCCAAACCCTCCAAGTCCGAAGCGATTCACAACTGATGGCAAATCATATTTCTTCGGAGTATGAGGCCAAAGATGCTAGAATGATCGTGTACCTCAGCGAAGCAAGGAAGTTAAATCAGAAATTTTGGAGTTGCACGATCCGGCAGATCCCCAGAGCAGAAAATTAGTGAGCCGACGCCCTTGCAAGGCTTGCCTCAGCCTCTGAAGGAAAAATCCCAAGGTTCGTCCCCGTCGAATTCATCGAACATCCGAGTATCGACCAGTCGAAGAAGGTCAATCCTGTGAATGCTATTCCAAGCTGGATGGACCCGATTTTTAATTACCTTTCATCCGATGAGGTACCTCAGACAAGCTGGAGGCGAGGAGATTAAGGGTTCGAGCGACTCGATACGTCATACTGGACAGAGTTTTATATAAGAAGGGGCATTCTCAGCCATATCTTAGATGTCTCCGATCAGACGAAGCCGATTACATGATTCGAGAAATTCACGAAGGGATCTGTGGAAACCATTCTGGAAGCCGAGCCCTAGCCCTAAAAATACTCCGTCAAGGGTATTTTTGGCCAACCCTCAAGCAAGACTCGAAAGATTACGTTCAAAAGTGCGACAAATGCCAACGATACGCAGCCGTGTCGAGACAACCAGCGGAAGAGATGACTCCCATGAGCGGACCATGGCCATTTTCCCAATGGAGGATCGACATCATCGGTCCCTTGCCCACAGGAAAGGGACAGGTCAAGTTAGCTATTGTGGCGGTCGACTATTTCACCAAGTGGGCCGAGGCTGAACCTGTGGCGAAAATCACCGAGTAGAATGTGATCGACTTCGTATAGAAAAATATCATCTGTCGGTTCGGGATTCGAGGAACAATTGTATCTGACAATAGACGACAGTTCGATAATGATAAGTTTCGAGGCATGTGCCGAAGGCTCGGTATCATTAATGCATATTCGTCGCCTCGACACCCGCGGTCAAATGGACAAGTGGAAGCAGTCAACAAAGTCATTAAACATCATCTCAAAACAAAACTGGAAAAGGCAAAAGGTAACTGGGCCGAGCAGCTTCAGTTCATCCTTTGGGCTTATAGGACTACCGCCCAGTCCTCAACAGGGGAAACCCCTTTCTCTCTCTCCTATGGCTCAGAGGCAATGGTGCCAGTAGAGATCGGACTTCCTACAGCTCGGGTCCGAAATTTCGAAGAGAATCAAAATGCCGAGTATATCGCGGCCAACCTGGACCTACTTGAAGAAATCAGAGACATCTCCAGACTCCAAACTGCCACTCGACAACAACAGGTGGCCCGATTCTACAATTCCAAAGTTAAAGCCAGACGGTTTAGGCCGGGCGACCTCGTTCTTCGTCGAGTCTTTCAGAACACCACTGAGCCAGGTGTTGGGCTGTTCGGACCTAACTGGGAAGGACCCTATCGGGTGGTCCGATCAACGAAACCAGGGTCTTATCATCTGAAAGATCTCGAAGGTCGTCAACTCCCTCACCCGTGGAACGCCGAACATTTGAAGGTGTATTACCCCTGATGAAGAGACCTTCGAGCGACAAGCCCTTGGGGTCATGAATAAATGTACGCCTTCAAGTGACATGCCTTTAAGGCTCTCAATAAAATTCTCCGCGTTTGCATAAACGGACCAATTTCTACTAAGGCATCCCCCCTTAGCCGGGGAGGAAAGTCAAGAGGCGATCCGACTCCCCCGCAGTGGGGTCGGACCAATTTCTACAAAGGCATCTCCCCTTAGCCGGGGAGAAAAGTCAAGAGGCGATCCAACTCCCCTGCAGTGAGGTCAGACCAATTTCTACAAAGGTATTTTACCTTAGTTGGGGAGAAGCCAAGAGGCGATCCGACTCCCCCGCAGTGGGGTCGGACCAATTTCTACAAAGGCATCTCCCCTTAGCCGGGGAGAAAAGCCAAGAGGCGATCCCACTCCCCCGCAGTGGGGTCGGACCAATTTCTACAAAGGCATTTCCCCTTAACTGGGGAGAAAAGCCAAGAGACAATCCGACTCACCAGCAGAAGAGTCAGACGGATATCTACAAAGGCTACTCCCCCACTCGGACACAACCGACCTAGCTATCTATGCTAGTTAGATAAAACTAACAACTAGACTGAAGGTCAATTACGAACAAAATATGGGCTCAATTAGCATTAAAGAGCCCTCACAGAGGGTCAGTTGATAATCTAGAGTTAACAAGCCGACCACAACAAAAAAAAAACAACAAAACAAAACGAGAATCCTTCACAAAGTTAGGGGTGCTTGGGAGCTAGGGACATGTTCCGGGTAGGCTGAGTCGGGGCTTCTCCCCCAATGTCTTCGGGCAATAGAGAATCAAAGTCGAGGTCAGGGTACAAATTTTGGACCGTGGCAATACACTTATAATATCCGTGGTCATAGAACTTCGTGGCTTCAGCATCCCTCTCCTTCGAAATTTTGTACGCTTCCACTGCCTGGGCAACAACACGACTCTTCTCTTTAGCGGCCTCGACCTTAGCCCGCTCCAAGGATTCTCCCAGTCGGGTATTTTCCTCGGCGAGAGAATCAGCAAGGGCCCTGGCACGGGTCAGTTCGGTTTTCTCCGCATCGCCCCTGGCCTCGAGGTCCTTCACGACCCCCTGAAATCGGGCTACCTCGGCTTCGAGCCGATCCACCAGCTCCTGTAAGTGTAGCTCCTTACTCCTTCCTTCTTCGAGCTATTGCCGGAACTTGTCCCATTCAACTCAGAGAGAGGTAATCTCCTCCCGCATGGCACCCACTTCGGCCCGGAGGTTCTCTGCTTCGACATCTTTCCTTTGAAGCTCCCGCATGTTCTCGCGAACCGAAAGTAGCTTCGCGACAGACTAAACAAAGAATAAAGCTATTAAATACCCATAAGTAGCAAGCTGAGAGTCAACAAGAGAGGTAGAGAGAATTACCATGTAGAACACGGAGGCTAGGTCATTTAGAAAGGAAGTGTCCGACCTCGCAAGAGTTTAGGCAATGCTCTCTTCCGAGGCGTGCTTAGTTGCACAAGACACTAGGCAGGCTAAGTGGTAGCCCGGTTCGAATCTTCCTCCACTCGTTCCCACTTGAGCAGAGCCCGCTGCCTCCCCGGCTCCGATCCTATTGCCTGCAGAGGGCTGATTCTCGTCCTCTACATTCCGTTCAGCTTCCGTCTCTTCGACAGGAGGATCAATCATGGCGCCAGCCATCCGAACAGCTTCCTCACGATCGGACGATGATGGGATGGCTACCAAGGGAATGGCAGGTTGAACCTCCGTCGGAGCAGTAGTAGGGACGGAAAGGGCAGCTGCCCCGGTCGTTGGAACAAGGGCAGCTGCCCTGGTTGTTGAAACAAGAGCAGCTGCCCCGGTCGTTGAGATCGGAGTGTCATTCGCTGGGACCGGATTGGCAGGCCCCAGGGTAAGGCCAGCAACCACGGTGGAAGTAGTAGGCAAAGGAAGGACAGCGGAGGCCGGTGCTGTACCCCTAGCAGCCATAGTTGGGGCAGATCCAGACGCACCCCCCTGACATGTGCGACCGACTTCTTCCGAGTGATCTTCATCTTCGGATCAGTCCTCAGCATATCCTCGGCTGAGGGTGCAGCTGCCTTTCTCTTCCGAGAACCAGACGCCTCGGCCATACTTGCATGAGAAGCGATAAATCAGCAACGGAACAAGCGGCATCAGTTTCATCAAGAGGCGAATAAACCGTAACTTACTGAAGGATGTAGGAAGGGGTTGCGACTTGTAGAGGCCGGACCAGTGAAGGTTGGATGCTATAATCAGACCTGACCAGGAGCGAAGTTCCCCTGACTTTGCCCTGGCTTTGGCTATCTGATTCTTCTGATCCGAAGAGAGAAAAGGCAGGCTCCTTGTGAAGACTGCGGAAATAGAGGCTGTTAAGTCTAAAAAAAAGGCCATGTAATAAAATAAAGGATACATGATCCGACCTGGAGTCGTAAACTTGGTAGGAACCCGATATGTCAAAGCCCTCATCTCCTCGGCCGGCGCCTCCCAGTCGCCCGCTGCCCAGAACCACTTGTTCTTCCAGTCTTTATTAGAAGTCGGAAGGTCCAAGACCAGTTCTGACCCCTTACTGCCCCTGGTCGCGAAGTAATACCACGGCTCATTGCTGTCATGCTTAGCCTGGTACAGGCTCATCAGCTCCGCGGGGGTCAATTCTGAATTTCTGACTTGGCGCCAGATGATGAAGGTAGAAATTAGCACCCTCCAGGCGTTGGGGGCGAACTGCCTAGGCGCCAACCCCAGGTAAGTGGCCAAAGCTCGGACGAAGGGATGCATAGGGAGGCGGAGCCCGCACTGCAGGGCGCATAAGAAAATAGCGATCTCCCCGTCCGCAGGGGCGCCAGCGGCTTTAGTGGGTTCCAGAGCCCTAATCCGGACGGAGTCAGGAATTTGAAACTCCGAGCGGATCTAGTCAATTTAGGACTCTGTTATCACAGAGCCCCCTGGCACTACCTCAGAGGCTCGGCCACTTGGCGGCATCTCTCGGGTCACGACTACGGCGGCCCTAGGAGGTCGTACGACCCTCCTCTCACGGGCTCGATGAGTCCGAGCCGCTGCCTCCTTTCGTCTATGAGGGGGAGGATGCAGAGGGACAACATTAAATGGACCTTCGGAGGCCCCCCTCCTACTATTGAAATTCTCCGACTCAGAATCTTCGTCAAAACCACGGACCGTCTCCAGGTTGGAAGACATTTTTTCAAAGAGAAGGAAGAATAGTTGAAGGTGGGACTCACTGATCACCAGCAGGAAGTCGCCCGCGTCAGAAAATGAAAACCAGACGGAATCGCCTTCGTCGGGAATCACCTTCTCCGGTAGCAAAATCGAATGCAGGATGCAAAAATGACTAGTAACCCTCGAACGGGGTTTATATAAGCTTCAGAGAATCTCGGTATTAATTGATAAACATTAATGTCTGCAGCTAAGCCGATGCGAGCCGACTCCAGAAAATACGTGGTGGGGTTTAATTGGCCCGAACTCTGTCGGGCATAGTGCCTTTTGCCTCGTTTGTCGCGCTTGCGACGACCGAAGGGACACCCTAGCAGGGAAAGACGCCTTATACATCCCTCCTCGGGCTTAGGTGGCGGCTTCTCATAGGCGAAAAGTTATCCGAAATCGTAACCGTCGCCATGCGTCCGCTTGAGGATGTTCCGCATGCGCGAAATCCCGAGATGTGACGCTTCGTTCTCGAGAGCCTCATTAATGCGGCATGGGCGGGAAAGTTCTGACATAATTACTCTTCGAGCTCACAAGTAAGCTCGAAGAGTAGAGGACTTCTATTATGAGAAGATCCGAGTCCGCTTAAGATCCGAGTTCGCTTAAGGTCCGAGCACGGAGCATCAGATCGGGCCGACTAGTATTCTCAGCACCCGAGGCCTCATTTGCCTAATCCGACTTGAAGCATTCCGAATAGGTGTAACATTTGAAAGGCCTTCATTTCGAGACTGTAGGTCGGGATAGAATCTGGTGTCCGATCGGACAACAGAGCCTAATCCCATCCATACAAAGCTTTCGCCCCTGGGTTACGTTCGAGATATCAGTTCGGATGCATGTATTGTCCGAGCCCGATGGGAAGTGAACTAATGATACTTACGTAAACGAGCCGAGTAGGCTTCACGATTTCACGCATCAAATAAGGCAACTGCCACGGTTATACGTGGCCGAAAACTTCGTCCAGTTATACACATCGCGCGCTCCACGATCTACAGATCAACATACCATATCTCCACGATTCGGGAATCCCCCTGATCATGCCGAGATTGTCGGATTCAGACCATTCAGCTGTTAGGTATAAATAATCCATTATCCCATGTCTACAGGTTCGCAATATCTTACACTCTCCCTCGGCCTTTCAACTTAGACCCCGATTCCCTTGACCTGACTTAGGCATCGGAGGGGGCTTAGTCAGGGTCTCCTTTGCTCACCCTTTGTGCAGGACCAGGGTCAATCCGATCAGCATCACGAGGAGTGGAGGGTGATTCAGATTTCTGCATCAACATTAGTCATATTATTTATCTATTTTGAATCACTAGTCATATATATATATATATATATATATATATATATATATATATATATATATATTTTTTTTTTTTTTTTTCCAGTGAATGGGTTACTTGTCAAGAACATTCAAGCCGTGTAAAAGGTGGTCCGCACTTACTCATGTAGCTCGGGTTTGTTGGCTAAGGTTGACTGCAACCTAAGCCAAACCCAACCTCAAGAGGACCCACTCAGCTAGCTAACCTGAATCCTACTCTAATTAACCTGAGGTACCTAACCCAAATCGAACCCAACACAACTTAAACTGAGCCACCCAACTCAAATACATGTGATTATTCCTAGCCTGACTCAAATTTACCCAACCCAAACCTAACCTGAACTTAAATTGATTGGAATTTTCCAAACCCTACCAAGGATCTTGACAACCCGACCTGAGCTCCGGTCGCATCAAACCGGTTTGGATTGACCCAAACCTAAGTTGCAGCCGTAGCCACACCTATGCATTGTGGACAGTGTCCTGGCTGATGGGCGGGCTATCTTTGTAAGTGTGTCTTTTCTCACGTGGCTCATTCTTTTTTTTTTTTTGGGGTTAGCTTGTTAGTACACACCCATGTCAGTACACACACTCCGTGTTAGCCAGCCCCGCTAGGGATCGATACCAAGACCTCAAGTGTTGAAACGAGGTATCTCCACTCAGTCTGCCAGTTAAGCTATGGAGCTGGCTGTACGCGGCTCATTCCTGATATGTAACTAGATGAATGGTTATTATCACCACGTATAAAAACATCTAATAGACGACTGGGATCTCGCACAAGTGTTGGCCTATCCAGAAGCTTGTATAGCAGGCTTGGCTTTTCTAACCCGATGAGGACCAAGGTCAGGCCGGGGTTCAAGAAACATGGGTCGGGCTAGTGGCAATCCTCTACAGCACCACCCTTCTCTGTGGGAACCACCATATTGTATATGTAAAATCCACTCCGTCAATCAGGTTCCTTAATCGATTTTACGCCTTGGGACTGTCAGACACAACTCAGATAGGCTACACCACACATGGAACGATAGGGATGAGATGCCAACCGTAGGTTTGTGTGTGGGGTCACTATAGTGCATATCTTTCATTGAACCGTTAATCAAGTGTGGCTCGCCAGGATGAAGAGAAGATACAAAAATCAGCCTGATACAACGCTCAGGCAGGCTTCACCATAATGAAGGTATTTTGATCTAAAGCTCAAGTGAACCATACCAAAGGAAACAGTAGGGATTGAACACCTACGGTTGAAAACTACTTAGGAGGCCATAAAAGTTTTTGATCAAGATGATATTTATGTTTTCCCTTCATCCAGGTCAACACGGTGGGCCGTAGGAAGGTTTCAGCGGTGGTGTGGAACAGTTGAATCTTGGATCTGCTTTCTTTTTGGATTTATAACTTAAAATGTTCGATTAAAATGGATGGACGGCATGGATGAAACACATACATCACAGTGGACCCACAAAGCCCCCACCAGGACCGAGTCCGTCCTGGCAGGGAAGAACGAAATCCACGTCCGCGGATTTTACATGATGGACCACACGGAGCCTGGGTGCTTTACCCGCTGCAGCTATTACGTGATGGCAAATGGCCTGGTTCTTTTTTGAAAAGTAACGGCTCGATCCCTTCATGATCTGGGCTTAAACAGGTCCATTTTACAAATCGCCCCTTCGCTGAGCTCTGAAAGATTATAAACCGCTCTCCTTTTGTACGCAGATTGCTCACGCGTTGGAATCTTCTTGGAGCGCTTCCGCCACAACTGGCCAGACTTCCCTACCTTCGTGAAATGCAAGTACTCTATGGGCTCACGTTAGATTCTCTGCTTAAGTTACGCCCCTAACTAACGATACCATCTCTTACTCGTTTTGACAGAGATCTCACTCGTAACTACCTCAACGGTACAATACCTACGCAATGGGCGACCATGCAATTGCAGCGAATGTAAGCTTCTTCTTCTTCTTCTTCTTCTTCTTCTCTCTCTCTCTCTCTCTCTCTCTCTCTCTCTCTCTCTCTCTCTCATTGTTTAAGTTCAAGGCCTGTTTGGATGCATGTAAGTGGGTTAGTGAGCATTTAGGCCATGTGTAGTTAGTTGGTTTAACTTCCTCGTTCCCCAATATAGTTGATTTATTGTTAATATTTTTAGTTTCCTTCCAATGCTTATAATAAGTTATTTCTCTCTATTAAATATTTTGAATATGTGGGCCCACTTTTATGGTCCACTTGATAATTGGTTTAGTATAAGAATATGCTCAAATATTAATCTAAGTGGGCTTAACAAAATGACATATCTGATGCTAATCTTTCTTATAGGATTCTAACATTTTAGAACGATTCTTTTTCCAAGCTTTGCCTTGTGTTGTACAACTTCTTACCTGTAACTGACTTACGAGTTACCTAAACATAAAAACCAAATTATTTGTAAGTTACTTATAGCTTAGGTCCAAACAGGATTACCAGTTAGTAACTTACAACTTAGTCCAAACAGGATTACCAGTAAGTGACTTTCACCTGTAAGTCACCTACAACTTAGAGAACTTACAGGCATCCAAATGCTCCCTTTGCAAATCAAAGCATGATTTTTCTAAAATTAACCTAGCAGGGGATGATACTGCAGCTCTGTCGGTGTGAACCGCATATCGGGGCCAATCCCAAAGGAACTTGGAAACATGACCTCCCTCACGAGTCTGTGAGTTTCAGTTATTCTGTCACTGTTCCGTTAATACTTGAATTTCCGTTTGGATTTCATTTCTGTCTGTCGATCTTGAAAGGAAGAAGTTGGATTTTCAGGTTCATCGATTCCAACCAGTTATCTGGAGATCTTCCTCCGGAGCTTGGGAATCTCACCAACCTAGAGAGATTGTAAGGCCTTTCTCCCTTCTTTGAGAAATTCTATGGCTATTTGTGTGTGATTGAAGTGGCACACTTGAGTGAGAACCTTGGCCACTCTCAAAGCGAACATTTCCTAGCCCAAAATTGTGACCATTCAACTAATCGGTGGGTCACATGTATAGCTGGGCCATCTTGATTCTGATTCTCAATTTTTCTCATACAATTATGGCCCACCTATGAGCCTTTGCCATGGCCAGTTCAGAGCCATTCTACCACTTAAAAGCCTACCCGACATTGTTGGGAAAAAGAGACTAAGATGGTGATGATGTATGGCCCAGCTGATTTGTGGACTAGTGTATTTTTGCAATAGCACATGTTCACACCATATGAATGGCATAGATCTTGCATACATATGCCACATCTTCCATGAGCCGCCTCTTCAGTCTATCTTTGCATGAATTGCCTTAGCACTTACCTTTCATTAAAAAAAAAGAAAAAAGAAGAAGCCTTAGCACTTCTTTTCTACTCTCTTCCACTCCTCTGAATTTTCTTCTGGGATGATTTTAGAAGCGCCATGCCATCTTTTGCTAGAGTTTTACATATTTTGACTGTTCTTGCTCTTGGTTGCAGTATTATTTCCTCAAATAACTTTACAGGGGAGTTGCCGGAGGAGCTTGCAAAGCTCTCAAACCTCAAGGACTTGTAGGAGTTCTATTACTGTTTCCCACACAAAAAGTTCATGCAATCTTTCTGGGAGTGTGACTCATCTATTTTTATTTTATTACTGGGCAAAATGCAGTAGAATAAGCGATAATCATTTTACTGGAAAGATACCGGATTTTATTCAAAATTGGACAAGACTTGAGAGACTGTAAGTATTCTGTTCCTGAAAACCCATGTCTCTTCAGTTTTGCTTTCCCGAATTGAGACGGACAGATTCAATGTGCTTCATTTGCCATTTAATAAATGTTATCAACCTATTAACTTGTAAGATTGGAAAATGTCCTAATCAATCAAACTCACCATCTGATAGGTGAGATCATGGATGCACCAATGGAAAAAATAAAATAAAATTGCATCATTGTAAAACTTTTCTGACCATTCAATCATAGATGTTTTCTGCATCATTGTTAAACTTTTCTTCACTGTTCAAAACTGGGTGATGGATTGGATAGTAATGAACTTACAATTGAAATGGTTTTGTGGTGTAGCTCATCCAAGAGGCAGTCCATTAATCAAATGGTTGGGTTTTATTGTCAAATTGCACCAATCAAGGATTTATATGGTCCATACCATTTACTAGATGGCAGTCGATACACATTGCATTCTAAACACTCTGAATTCATTCCTTCATTTATTTAATTGAAATTTTGTGTGGCAGAGAAATACAAGGAACCAATATGGAAGGGCCAATTCCTTATGGCATTTCCCATTTGGAAAACATGATCCAACTGTAAGAGCAGCTGTTTGAATTCCTATAGTTAGTGGTTTTGTGTCAGGTGTATCCTTTGTGATCTCCAGCTCAGTTAAAAGATAAGCAAGGGGATCTGAACTTTTCCTTATGGACTCTTTACATGCAGATTTATCAGTGACATAAGTGGACCAGAATCAAATTTTCCCCAACTGCGTAATATGGAAAACATTCGGGACCTGTGAGTTTAAGGTTTATCTTCTTTATGTTTTGTGGAAGTATGCCAGTTTATGCTATCTGTTGCCATTGAAGTCCATGCCTGATCTGATCTTGCAGTATATTGAGGAATTGCAATCTTATTGGAGAGATACCTGAATACATTGGGGAAATGAAAAAACTGAAACTGTTGTAAGTCAGTTTTTTTTTTTTTTTTTTTAAATGTTCTTGGATATATATATATATATATATATATATATATATATATATATATATATATATATATATATCTTCTTTACTGGCCACTGTCCTTGTTATCTGCTTGCTTAATTGGAGGAATAGGCTTGTTATGTATAGTGTTTTAAATATCGATGATATCGGCCGATATATCTCACAATATATCTTGTATCCCACTTGTGCGATACAAAACACACAAGTAGTGGGATATATCCCACATGTTTGATCCGGTGAACATTTTTTATTTTCGATCTTTTTTTTTCTATAAATCATGTTAAATCAGTGTCAAATTGTTACAAATCCATGATTTTTCATGTTTCGCATGGCATGAAAAATCATGGATTGGGAACTTCAATTTCGAGACTTGGAGGATAAGGACCGAGTTTCGGAAATTTTTTTTTTTTTTTTTTAAATCAAAATCAAAATCAAACATGTATGTAACCTAATCTAGTGATTCATCTTTTGCTTTTAAATGTATTGCTTGTGTTTCCACATGTCTTCTTACATTTATAAATTATATTAATAGACTTTGAATATACTTGCATCAATTCAGTTAGACAACGCATAGATTAGGACCCCATATAAAGAAAACCCATTATGTGCACTTGTTTTTTGTAATGTTTTGATTTGTAAGTGTGTATTGATGTCTTTTTTAACAATCATTGAAATTTCATTGAAAAATTCGACCAATTTCCAATGTTTCCAACAACAACGATACATTACGCGATTCAACCAATATATCTCATGCGATAACCGATGTGTATCTGTATACCAAGGGTGCGATACATACGTTATGTATGGATTTCTTTTGCCATTCCGGTCCTTGGTGTCGTTGTTCTTTATTTGTTTATGTGTTGTGTTATCTATAAAAATTGTACCAGCACACCCCTTCACTATGTTAGAGTTTATGCACTGGTATGTACTACTTGTACTCTTGTATACTACTTGTACTCTAGTATTATTGTTCCGAGTGTGAAAACATCTAATGAAGCTAATGTTGGTTGTTTTGAAAGTCATGGAAGCATAAACTTATAGAAAAATCAGATTTTAAAATCTCAATATGGATCCCCAAGTAGATGCAATTATATTCTAAACAACAAGAAACTAAGGGCCGAGATTAACTTGAGGTTTGTGTCCCTTGATCATCGAAGAGTCCTATGTCGATCCTCCAAAGTAGGAGGCCTCTCCCCGATCTATCCCTATCTAAGGTTGCTTTGGAAACCACCTTTGATCATTCTATAGGGATGTGGAGCAGAAAAGTTGAGAGTCGTCCACAAGTGGACCACATGTGAAGTGTGTGGAAGAAAAGAGGGGAGAGAGAGAGATTGTACTCTCTCTCTCTCTCTCTCTCTCTCTCTTATAAGCATCCAAGGGAGCTTGGACATCCAGGGCTTCATAGAATCCTCTTGGAGAGATGATCTATTTACAAGGAAGAGTTAGGATTTCAAAAGGATACATCTACTATGGCCCCTCACCCCCACAAGCTTCTGTGCTTCCCTACATTATCAAAAGCATGTCGACCTGCCTATCCACGCACACAAATTCACCAAATCCTTCCTCTCTTCATGGCCACCATCCTTGGCCCATAAATCCCATGCAAGCCTTGGAGATAGATCAACAGATCTCAACCATTGGATGACCCATTAATCACAATCAAAACACTTTAGCAGTTAATAAAAATTCAATTGTTAAAATTGATTGGTAAATCTTTTGAAACATTCAAACATGCTGGCCAGCTATGAAACACTTGATGGACAGTCTAAACATCAAGATCAACTCACAACAAGCATTCCGAATAAACAAGTGGATCTCACGCTGGAGAGTGTGGACTAATATTGCATCCTAATGCATGCATCCAACCACACCCATATGTTAGTCACTAATGTAACTTCACTGGGTGACCCAAAGTACATAACACTAGCACTATGAAGTCCCTACACGACCTCATGTCCAAGGATTAGCCAAAGCTAGCACATGATCAAATCCATCTAGTCTATATATGATGGGCCTTCTAAACCTAGGAGTTAAGGCAATCCTCTAATGCAAGTGTCTAGTCAAGCCTTAGTACAAGAGCCAAGGTGTTCCAAAAAATGGTAATGGTGGCCGTAACGGCCACCACCATTACCGTTATGATTCGGGCCGTAATGGCCGTTACAGCCCCCGTTTTTTATTTTTTAAAAAAATTGTTATTGGACTGTTACAGTCCGTTATAGGGCCATTACGGCCTGTTTCTTTGTAACGCCCATTTTGACCTCGTAACGCGTAATGGTTATAACCATTACCGTTACATAACGGCCGTTATGTAACTGATTTTGGATACCTTGACAAGAACCCCTTAGCTTAATGAGCACTCACCCTCCCATGTGGGGTAGGGGAAAGGCACAAGATGCCCAATGAAGGAGACTGTCCATCGCAACTCATCGTCGGTTCCCATCCTATAGGATGACCACAAAACATGATTAGGGTTAGCCCAAACTGGCTTAAGGGGTCATGGGTTTTAGGGTACTTGAGAACCATGGCCCACAACTCTCCTTTGGCTATGGTAGTCGTTATGTCCACTCCCATATTCCCGAAGGACGAACAGAGGAAAACCTCTTCCACAACCCATAAAGATGGCTACATGTAGTTACAGTTCTACACACAACTAATGAGACAATATAAAATGCATTCCATACAATCGCGTAAACAAGTTTCAGTAAAGTGCATTAGCTTCCCAGGGCAACACTAATAGCTAACCAGCTAATTTGATCTTGATTGAGAATCTAAAAAGTAAGATCTGCTAATCTTGGTCCTGAGCAACAAGTGGATCACATACTGAAGTACATCGGGCCTCAACTAAATCTTGACACGCGGACCCT
Source organism: Magnolia changhungtana (assembly GCA_030180095.1). NCBI lineage: Eukaryota > Viridiplantae > Streptophyta > Magnoliopsida > Magnoliales > Magnoliaceae > Magnolia > Magnolia changhungtana. The sequence goes on along the minus strand of JASAUF010000396.1, from coordinate 3,594,369 downwards.
ATAACACCTATGTAACATGAAAAGGTGCATCAAAGCCAACACATTAAGATCCATGAAGTCCCTTTAGGATCTCAGGTCAGAGGACAAGTCTACGCTAGTTCATGGTTAAGTCAATTCAATCCAAATATGATGGGTACTCTTGGTTAGGAGACTTGATGCCATCTTTCCAATAGAAATATTCAATTAGGCCTAGAACTAGGTCTTGATGGGCAGATGAATATATATACTCCCATGCAAGGTGTTTTGTAATGGTCGTTATATAATGGTAACAGTGGCAATTGTTACGCGTCGTGGAGTTGTAACCTTTGTTATGGAAAAAAATAATAAAAAATAGTCGTTCCAGAAAAAATGGCCCGTAAAGGCCTCGTAACAGGTTTGTCTATAATAAAAAAAAATGTTGTAACGACCATTATAGGAGTTGTATCATAAAGGTAATGGTGGTGGCCATTTGGGGTGCACAACGAACTGGTGAAACCGTAGAACCGGACTGAAACCGATCCAACGGTTCGGTTTGGTCCGGTTCTAGACTGCACCGGTTACGGTTACGGTTACGGTTCCGGTTCCAAAAATTCAAGAACCATTGGATATGGTTCGGTTCCCGTTAGGGACCGATCTACGTCAGTCGACGGGCCGAGGATCCACCCTACATTTCTCTAGAACTGATCCAAACCGTTGAACTGAACTGTTGATCCGAACCGTGGATCCGAACCGTGGACCCGAAGTTGTGATTAAAACAAAAAAAAAAAAATAAAATCCTATTTCTCTTTCTCTTTCTCCCGCTATCTCCCTCTCTCTCGTTGTCTCTCAGTGCGCCCCCCCCCCCCTCTCCGTTGACATGTCGTCACAAACTGTTAAACACCTCATCCTCTTCCATGTAAAACCCAACACCCACCCATCAAAGATCGACGACATGATTTCCGGCCCCAACTCCCTCTCCTCCCTTCCTTCTGTCGTATACATGACTGCAGTCCCTATCTTCAGGAGCCAATCTCATCCCTTCAATTTCACTCACATTGTCCATAGCCGCTTCAAGACGAAACTTGACCTCGATTTCTATGCTGCGCACTGGAACCATGTAACCTATTTTACAGAGCCCGGAACCATGGAACCGCTCCGAAACCGAACCGGTATTCACGGTCCGGTTCTGGTTCGGTTCTAGGGTGCTAACAGTCTGGTTCCGGTTCCGAAAATCCTAGAACCATTAGGAACGATTCGGTTCCGGTTTCACCCCATAACCAGACCGAACTGACCCGTGTGCACCCCTAGTGGCCATTACAACTACTATTACTGTAATGAAATACCTTACTCCGATGTGTGAAGGTATTGGCAACTATATGCCTAAGGGGTGAGATTAATCCATCTCCACTTGTCATCGGTTTAAATCGCATAACATGACCAGAAGTTAATCCCGAGTTGGCCAAACCTACTAGTGTAGCCATGGAATTTTTGGGTACTCAAGAATAATGGAATACCTTACTCCCATGTGTGAAGGTATTGGCAACTATATGCCTAAGGGGTGAGATTATGATGCAGGACAATTAACCACTTGCTGTAAAAGCTCGAATTATTAGAGTATGACGAATTAATCCCTTTATCTCATAGCCCAAGCCCCACATCTCATGGGTTAGGACTCGGCCGAACCCCCTTTGTGGGCTGCAAATTACATGGGCCGCCCACCCCGAGTGTGTCCTCACATCCCACGGGCTATCCCACTTGAGCCCGGTGTGAAATGCGCATTAATCACCCCTGGTAAGGAGTCTCGAACACGAGACCTCCCCCGTGGGCCCCAAATTGCATGGGTCACCCATCCCGAGTGTGCCCCTGCATCCAATAGGCGACCCCACTTGAGCCCAGTATGAAAATGCCCCTGCATTAGATTAATCCATCTCAACTTGTCATCGGTTCAAATCGCATAACATGACCAAAAGTTAATCCTAAGTTGGCCAAACCTACTAGGGTAGCCATGGAATTTTTGGGTATTCAAGAATAATAGAACATCAACTCTCCGGTAGCCCATCTAGGCCATCATATCCACTTCATTCTTTCTCTTCACATCCACCTCATTTTTTCTCTAAGGCATTAAAGAGATTCCATAGGAAATCCTTACAATCCATTAATACATGCAATTTTTCAATTCACAATTAGTAACAAAAGCAAGTAAAAAAATGGGTCAACTATGACTCTATTCCATTTATCAATAGTGGTTACTAATGACCCAGTTCCAATCAATTAAACAATATATTCAAAGGCATTCTAGGTGTGCGGTTAGACGCATGCTTTTGGCATTTTGGGTAACCTAGGCCTCGCCTAGCCCTAAGCGAGGCGCTATCCTGGACTTGCACCTAGCACCTAATGCCTAAGTGCACCTGGGTGCGCCTGGCTATCACCTGTATAATGTTGTGATGTACATTTTTGGGGACCTTAAATAATGGTATTTTTGGAATGTAGATACCCATTAAGGGTTGAAAGACATCTTGTGAATCCCCTTGGAGTACATTTTCCCAATTTCTTTCTCCTTCCTTTTTAACACACACTCACACCCACACCACCCACACACCACATTGGGGACTCGAACCCATGACCTTTGTGTTGAAGCTATTGTGAGTCTACCACTGAGCCATGAATAAGGACCCAAATTTCTTTTTTATCAAAGCATTGATATATAAAAATACCTCATCTCCCAAATTTCTTAGAAGTTTTAAAAATTAATGAAAACATCTTGATTTCTTTCTTCTATTTGTATTTTAAGCACTTCATCAAGCTTCTTAAAACAATTTGAGTTTCCATTTGTACCATACAAGAGATAGAAGACAAATTGGGGATCTTAGGGGAATTGAAAATTTTATGTTACAAGATTTGGGGATATATTGAAAATTTGGATCCCTAAGATTTGGAAATTTTAGGGATTTAGCAAAATTATGATTTTGGGTTGGAAATCTGGGGGAGTAAGAGAAAATAAGAATTTTAGGGTTAGATTAAGGGAAATTGGAACTTAAGTTTTGTACTCATTGATTCTAATCAACCAATGTAATAAACTGTTAGATAGCACTGATCCCCAATAAAAGATGAGGGTTGTGCCAGGTTGGTGGCCAGTGTCAAACTTATGCAGTAACTTTCATCATCAATCAGAACAATATGGCTTCCAAACTTATGCTAGGGCAAGGTATGGCCGTTGATAGAGTGGAATGGCAAAACAAGATTCATGTAGCCAACTCCAATTAGTTGGGATAAGGCGTAGATGATGATGAAGGAACCTTGTAATTTAGAATTGTGGAATTTAGGAAATTTTGGGGATATGGGGTTTTGAGCTTAGAGGAATTGGGAACTTAATAAAATTATGGTTTTTATGTTCGGGAAATTGAGAAATTTTGAAATTTTAAGGTTTGTGGATTCATTGGAATGTTTAAGTAGATGTAAGTTGTTGGAAGTGGTGCCTAACTTTCACTCTATTTAAAATGTGTATAACTTTACAATTAGTTGTAGAGTTGAAACTATTAACTAATCAATATGTTTCCTATATATAACATAAAATATTTAAAAATAAATTTATGAAAAGATTGCACCATAGAATCTCCAGGCGTGTGCCTAGTTGGGCATTCCAGGGGCATTTGTGCCTATAGTGCGTGTTCACTCCCCAAGTATAGGGTTGTGATGTAGTAATAAACTCGGTGAGACTGAGGTCAAATCCTAAGGGATTGAAACCTGTACATAATCTGAAACTAAGTAGAACTAAAACTAGATAGAGATGAAATCTAAATTAACTGAATATGAGGGAATAATGGTGAAATATTTATTTAAAATTTAGAGAAATCAGAGGTAGGAAACTAGGGATTCAGAGGATCCACTTGTAGAGATCAGGGAGATCTTATGCTTGGTTCAAGAACTCAACTGGACTTAGAATCCCATCTTCATCCAGTTGAAGGGTGTAACCATGAAAATCAAAATTGAACTTCCTTTGATCTAGTTTTCAAGAGATGAAATGTATAAGAATTAGAATAGATTCCATCACCAAACCATGCCCAAGAGACAAAGCAAACAACAGAATTAAACTAATTGACAACCAATCATTGATGTATGAAGGTTAAGAAGGGTACCGTCATCCGACCATGCCTAGGAGACGATGGTGAATAACGAGGCTTCCTGACGTCATAATCAAATAAAGAAAGGAACATGCTTAAAGCTATCGTAGACCCATTGTAATTTCAGTCACAACATACCATTAAAAACTGAAAACATTCCCCATAATCAAACTAAATTCAAGATCAATTCAGTCTAAACAAAAGGCTCAAACGAAAAGTCTCCCCATCACGCTACAAGCTTCACCTCTTAGCCCTAGTTAAGAGGTTTAGCCTAAGATAGAGCTAAACATCTTAAAAGAAAACTACTAAAATTGAGAAGAACAAGAAAGAAAGGGAACCAGCTGGCCGAACCCTCTCTCTTTCTTGCTATTCTTGGCTTCCAACATCTCCAAGATGATGATCTACGTCCCTCTCTCTATCTCTTTTATAGGCAACCGAAGTCGGTTCTGTGTGCTAGAGGCGGTGCTTCCTTGTGTAGCCAAGAACTGTCTGGGTAAAGCTGTTTACGCAGCTAAGAAAACAGACGTGAACCCTCCGCTTTCCTTGCTTTATTTCCCAAAAATTAACGTCACCTGGGACATTTTTTTTGGACGGACAATATAATAGACGGATTGGATCTTTTCATCGGCCAGCCGTGGTGGCCCACCTGGGACAACAGATCCGGCTGCAGAATAGAGCTCACGCAGCTCTGTTCGCGTTGGTGAGATGGTGGGGCCTAATTTTGAAGTTAACGGAGAAATCCACTCCATTCATTAGATGAGTGGCGAAAAATCAGTTGGTAAAGGCAGTTTTTGGACGTCCTTTGATGTGGCCCATTGACTCTTTACTTCCACCGTTCATCCTACGTTTAACGGATAGGATCTTGTATTCGCTTGCATGGTGTCAAAAGGCAACCATGGTTAGGCGTCCCTACCTAGGGACTCAATGGACGGTCCAGATTACATATTTGGATGATTGGTGGGCCTCACTACTCAAAAACGGACGAAGACGTCTGTCCGCTGGACGTCTTAAGCGGGGAGGGTCAGCCCGTCTTTGACCGGGCTGACCGTCCGGTGCACAGCCGGTGCGTGTACACTATGTACACTCACTGTACATGTAGGGTCTACTATGATGCTTGTGAAAAATCCGTTCCGTCCATTCGTATTTTCCGCTCATTTAGTGCGTTGAGACCAAAATTGAAGCATACCCAGATATCAGATGGGCCTCAAATCAGGATTTTAGAGGTTGATCTGTTCTTTGGGCTACGTTTGTAAGGATCCAATGGCTAAAATTTGACATGTACGGTTAATTTATGGTCCTCAGGCCATATATGAAGTTTCAAGTCGAACGGATGATGGGAACCCTGTGATCTTGCATTCTGGACGATTTTCAGGCCCCTTTAACGTAAATGACTTGATTTTGTCTAGCGTGTAAATCTTTCGATCTTTGTCCCCTGGGGTTCGTCTTTTGCCTTGGTGACTTCTGAGCGTTAAATCCATGCTTTTAGTACCTTTTTCAGTCCAGGCTCCTAAATTTACCTTGCAGCACAAACATGATTAAAATAGATTGTTACATTATCATGTTTGTGAATGCAAGTAATAATTGAGGTCTCATATATAATATTTGTCCTTCAACAGTGCGCCTAGCACCTTTAACTACTTCAATTAAATCTATTTCCATTTTAAGGGAACACATAAAACCAACACAAATGCATGTAGAATTTAAGCCACCCATTAGGTTTTACCTTAGATGCCCTTGCCAAAGAATCAGGTTGGTCCATTGATTAGGTGGGCCATGGTTTGTGAAATAAATGGACATATAAGGAAAACTTCTCCAAATTTTGTAAGACATCTATTTAAATGTGGCTTATATGATGAGTAAAACAACCTAATTTTTGGATCAGTGCATCTACCGAGTGAGATTCACCTGACAGATGGGTTAGATCTTGCCTCTGGTTCCATGTTGGCAGACAGTGGTGTGTAGATGGGCTTCCCTATACTTGTGTCAGGAGATAGCAAACTTCTAAATTTCATTACATTTAGCAATAATCTCTACTTCAAGTGTTAATATTTGATTAAAATTTCATGAGCAAGGTGGATGTAACATGTGGTGTTTTGGTACAAATCATCGTTATCTTTTTTATCTTGTGTTGTTTCTTGGCAGAGATCTTAGCTTTAACAAGTTGGCGGGAACAATTCCAAACACCTTTAGAAGCCTACCAAAACCGACTTACTTGTAAGTGATCTAATTTGTAATTATAAAGTTCCCTCTAATTGTTTGCATGATGATGGTAATAATGCTATTACAAAGAACTATTCATTCACAGTGAGTGGATGATATGGATTTTGATTAGGTATTTGACTAGCAATTTCCTAACTGGACCTGTACAAGACTGGATGGTTAATATGCCAGCAAACGTGTACGTTTTCTCTTCTGGATGCTTGGTATCAGTTTTCAATGTATTGATGGTTTATCTAATATTTACAGTGCTATATCAGGCATGCAATTATGACTCTTTATTCATCACTATTCTATTAATCTATCACTGAACCTTTTATTTTAAACGCTGGTAATTAATTTTTTCTTTGATTTTCTTAAGGAGCTAACTTTCACTGTAGAAACTATTGAATGAATAGCAGGAACTTAAGGAGAAGTGTTTGGATATTTGATTGGTTTTCTAGGCAAGCAGGATGTCTCCGCCTTGGGAGCACAACCATCAATAGACTACACGCCTGCAACTTTTTCATTTTTAATGTTTTTCATCTGGAAGAAAAGCCAATTAGACAATGATACTGATAGGCAAACTGGTAATTGGTAAATGACTGTATATTAGCCTAATCTACATGGAAGAGTGCATATACAACCTTCAAATGTGACAAACTTGATAAGGCTGACCCTGGTACTTTGGAAACATTTTTATGCACGAGCCTAAATTCGCAAAAGAATAAATGATGGATGTACGTGCACGGTGCACCAAAACCAATTCGATTTAGCCATTCTCAATCTCCGGCTCCTTAAACTGTCCCCAAAGCCTTCATATATTGTTTTACTTGCTTCATATCTTTCATGTGCACTTCTTCAGATATCAGTCATCTGATCCTGGTCTTTATTATTGGTACAATGTTGCAGTGGAGGATAAACATGAGCCACTTAAAAGGAACCTATCTACAGAACCTCAATCTGTCTGTATTATTACTGGGAAGATGAATGCATGTCACCAGTCATTATAAGGATATCACTTTCTGCCATTGTTTCAGTTCAAGACAGCTATTTACTGATACACTTATAATCACACCCCCTCCCCAAAGGCCATCGCCCACACACACATGCCATGCATCTCGCAATGAATAATAAAGAGATCAAAGATCTTCTCTTCATCATTTTACTTAAAAGCACATAATTGATTGTCGCATGTTCCACATGTAATATAAGGCCAAAACAATGGAAATTTGGAAGACTTTCTATCATGATTATGATGATAATGGGGAAGATGTGAACACTAGGTTCTTGATGCTAAGAATGCAAATATAGAAACGTTTAGGCTTTGTTTGGGTAGATTATTAAGAAAATTTTGCATTAAGACAGCCCAATTTTGGCAGGCCCCATACCTTGCACATCACATTCGCATCGTAGAAACAACACATTCTTCAATTAATCTCAATTTTTGAACATTTTTTTTTCTTATTAAAACTTCAAAATTTGCTATCAAGTGGAAGAAAGTAATACTTTCTTGACCAAATCTGATGTGGAGGGCATGGGGATTAGGCCTAATCTCAAAATTTCAGGATCCCCTACCCACATGGAGCCTCAGTGAAGGGAAATCTCATAGAAAATTTTGGTGGGATTTTGCTTAGACGTCTAGAGTGCTTTTATGGTTTTTGAAAAATTTATGACTCATTGAGCTTCCCTTGATTGGGTTCCATCACCCATGAATTTCAAAGTAGGAACTTTCTCACTGAAGATTTGGTCAAATGCTCAAAATTTTGTTCCTAAATTATTGGGCACCGTTTTTGTCAAAATTCACTATTGAGGTTCACAAATTCTTTTTCGTATCTTATATTTTATTTACATGGTGTGGCTATCTTTTTTACGTCATTTCTTTCTTATTGCTTTCTTCCCTAAAAATGCTTGTTCAGATTGAATTGCAATATTTCCATGCAGTGATCTTTCTTACAACAATTTTACATGGGGCAGACCTTTGCCACGGAATTGTCAACAAGGAAGAACGTAAGAAGAGTTTCTTGCAGTGTCAGTGTTTTAGTACCTAAGGGTTGGGGTGGGCGGGTGGCAATTGGTTAGTTAGGGTTGGCCCTAGCTTGACCCTGACCCTAATCTAGGCTAAAATGGCCTTGGCCGTGGCCCTAGCCCTAGCCCAGTAAGGAGAAGAGTTAAATGATCAAATGTTTGAAATAGTTTCACCTAAGAATTTTCTGGGGTATCCTTCATCCGTGATGTGTCCCATCATATAAATGGTTCTGATCTTTGCAACATGACCCAAATCCAATTCGAATGAGAACTACTCACAAGTGTCTTTAAACCGTCCATTCTTTTTGTATGATAGGGGCTCACATGATGATTGGACCAAGCCAATGGGCCGGTCTGGGTCATTCATCATGGGCCTGGCCCCAGCAGGACAAGATCTAGATTTCAAGCACGGGCTGGGCCAAGTTTAGGTATCCAAGCCCAGGCTCTACAGGGTCGGTCTGCCTGGTCAATTGCCACCATTACCTAGGGGTTATGTTGTCTCTTCTTCTTCTTCTTCTCTGCTTTCTAAATTTTTCACTTTTCATTTCAACAGAAACTTGTTTGGAAGCTCTTCCACAGGGAACAACACGTAAGACCTGTTCATGAAATTGCATTACAGTTATAGATAATAATCATATGTTTGTGATCAGCTGCTTTTATTCATTTTGGAACCCCTGGATAAATTTAAATGCTTTCTTAGCTGCATATTGATGATGCAGAAGTGGAGCTTTTTCATGCTTAAAAAAGACATTCCCTTGTTCACAATGTAAGTATGTCCTTTTCGAATTGGTGTCGCCTAAAAATTTATTTTTTCATTCGCGAATCTGTCTTTGGTGTTTAGCCCATTCATATTCCTTCCAAAGTTTGTCCTTCCTTAATTAGTGTTGATGTTCATTCGAAAATATGCTATTATTAGCATCCATAACCAACAAATTCTATATTATCCAATTCAACTAAAAGGCACAAGCATATTTAGGTTAGATTTGGTGGAGAAGAAAAAAAGAAGATAAAAGATGAGGAAGTTGACAACAATCAAGGATATACAAAAGGATGGTAATTAACAATCAACTCCTCACTTCTTGGAAGATAAAACTTCCTCGTGGGTGTATCTAATATTTGATGTGAGTACCATTAAAATGAAAATCATAATATTCATTACTAAAGCGAACTATATATGCCATATATGCATAATTTCTTCCCACTTGAAGTGGCTTTTCTTTTAATTTAAGATGTTCAACAGTGTGCAAAGCCTTCTCATATTAGTTATTTCATAATTAAATCATCATCATTTCTTTGTCCCAGCTATTTGTGGTAAGCTTTCTCATCATTACTTTGAAAGCAAAGAGATGCAGAAGCTTTTCTGTGTATTTGAGACAACCCAATGGGGTTGAATATATAAATATTACAATCATCTATACAAGGAAAGTAATAAACGCAGAATTCTCTACCTATATAAACAAGATATATAAGGTCTGTGAGCTGTCTAACATCCCCCCTCAAACTAATACTGGTCATCGACAAGTAATAGTTTGCCAACAAGAAAAGAGTGACGTGCAGACGTGAGGGACTTGGTGAGAATGTCAACAATCTGATCATGGGATGCCACATGTGGAAGAGAAATGAGCCCAGACTGAAATTTTTCGCGGATAAAATGACAGTCAACTTCAATATACTTCGTCCGTTCATGAAAAACAAGGTTAGAGGCAATCTGAATTGCATTGAGATTATCGACATAGAGTGGAGTAGGATTCTGTAGAGGAATGCCCAAGTCTGAAAGAAGTCCACGTAACCAGACGAGCTCATTACACGTAGCTGACATCGCCCGATACTCGGCTTCTGTACTCGATTTGGAAACAGTGGCCTGCTTCTTACACTTCCAAGAGATGAGAGAAGCACCAAGAAAAACATAGTAGCCAGTGGTAGATCTTCGTGTGAGAGCGCATCTAGCCCAATCAGCATCCGAATAAGCACGAAGGTCCAGAATCGCCGTGGAGGAGAAGAACAGAAATTAATCTAGAGTTCCACGAAGGTACCGTAGGATGCGCAACACCGCAGTCATATGAAGAGTCCGAGGAGCAGAAACAAACTGACTGACGACTTGGATAGCGTAGGCAATATCAGAGCGAATCATAGTTAAGTAAACCAGACTCCCAACCAGACGGTGGTATAAATCGGGTTGTGCAAGTATATCCCCATCATCATGGCCATAGTGAACGTTAAGTTCTAAAGAAGTCTGAACCGTCTTCTAATCCGTCAATGATGGTAAGGCGAGAAGATTCTTGGTTATATTTACACTGGCTGACCAGAATCCCACGGTTGGAACGTGAAAATTCAAGTCCAAAAAAGTATGTTAGATGGCCGAGGTCTTTCATCTTGAAGGATGCTTGCAGAACTTCCTTTAAAGCTAAAATGCCAGTAACATCGCTACCAGTCAGTAGGAAGTCATCAACATAAACTAGAACAATAACAATGTCGTGAGTAGTGGTGCACAAAAATAAGGATGGGTCATGACCACTTTGAGTAAAGCCAACACCCGTAACAACATCGTGAAAGCGTTGGAACCATGCCCGCGATGCCTGTTTGAGGCCGTACAGGGCTTTCTTTAGGCGACATACCTTATTGTCGGGAATTAAAGAGCAAGGAGGAGGTTTCAAATATACGGTTTCTTGGAGGTCTCCATGAAGAAAGACATTTTTCACATCCATCTGAGAGAGTGGCCATGAGCGAACAGAAGATATAGCCAGAAGAGTACGAACAGTTTTCATCTTGGCCACAGGAGCGAAAGTCTCATCATAATTAATTCTGTATTCCTGTTTGTATCCTTGAGTGACAAGTCGAGCCTTGTATCGATCCAATGATCCATCAGACTTGAGCTTGACAGAATAAATCCATTTGCTACCAATTAGTTGTTGGTCAGCGTGTCGAGTGATAATGTCCCATGTATGGTTATTATTCAATGCCACAAGTTCTTTTGCCATAGCCTTCTTCTAACAATCATGAGTGGCTGCCTGAGAATATGAAGTAGGAATAGAAACAGTATCCAGAGTAGCATTTATGGCAAACATAGAGCATATCAAGCGATCAAGTGCTAAATGTTCACGAGCGGAACGACGTATCGAGGTAGGTTCAGGATTTGCAACAGGTACAGTTCGGGTTGAGTAATAGGTGGTGGATTTGTACGTGGTCGACGTGAGTAAACCTGCAACGGACGAGGGAGAGTACTCAAGGGAAACAGAATTTCAGGAAAGGTGGTTAGACGAGAAGAGTTTGGAGTGTGCGAAGGAGGAAAAGATGAATGAAATGCAATATGTTCAAGAAAAATAACATGTTGTGAAACCCGAACACGACGAGAAACAGGATCATAACATCGAAAACCTTTTTGAGTTTCCCCAAATCCCAAGTACATACATTTGACCGATTTTGGAAATAGTTTATTACGTTCATGTGAAGCCAGGTGAACATAACAGATACAATAAAAAACACTGAATGTGGAATATGCAAGAGGTAAGTCGGTGAGAACAAAGTAGGGAGATTTACTGTGCAGAACTTTGGTTGACATCCAGTTAATCAAGTAGACTGAATGTAACATGGCTTCCGCCCAGAAGGAACGAGGAACATCCATAACTGTCATTAGGGTGTTGGCAGTTTCAACAATACGACGATTTTTCCGTTCAACCACCCCGTTCTATTGTGGAGTATCAGAACAGGTGGTCTGATGAATAATCCCATGACTTTGAAGAAATGTACGAAATTTGGTTGAGAGATATTCCCCCCCTGAGTCAGAGCAGAGAGTTTGAACTGCAACCTGAAACTGAGTCTCCACCATAGAGTGAAATAACTTGAATTTTTAAAAAACCTATGACTTCGATTGAAGAAAGTAAATCCAAGTGTACTGTGTGAAATCATCAATGAATATAACATAGTATCGTAATTCAGAGAGAGACATAATTGGTGAAGGACCCCAGACATCCGTATGCACAAGTTCAAATATAGAAGATGATTTTGTAGTACTTAAAGAAAATGGAATACACTTGCTTTTTTAAAGACAACAGGAAGAACAAGAATAATCCAAATCATTTTTATTAAGAGAAATATTCCCTAACATGCCAGATGAAATTAACTGAAGTAACCGATCAAAATGTGGATGACCCAGGCGAAAGTGCCACAGTTTCCATAATTTATTTGCTGAAGTAATATCTGATGAAGATGGAGAAAAGAAACAACGAGCCGGAGTGACAGATGGATCAAAGTTCAGCACGTACAGACGACCATGCCGCCTACCCTTCCCAAGTACCTTCCCCGTTGCCAGATCTTACACAAAACAACAGTTGGGAAGAAATATGACTAAGCAGTTATTAGATGTGAGTTGACCAACTGAAATTAAATTGGAGGAGAGGTTAGGGACATGAAACACATCACGAAGAGTGAACTGATGATGAGCAGAAGAAGAGAAAGTCAATGAACCAACGGACTGAATAGGTAGTCTAGTGCCATCCGCAGTAGAAATAGCCTGATTGCCGGTGAAGCCACGAATGTCACGAAGATGGGATACAGCACCGGTCATATGATTGGAAGCACCTGAATCAAAGAACCATGTAGGAGATGGGGATATACCTGACATACCGGCCGCAGAAAGGGCCTGAACGATTTGTTGGAGCATCACAGGAGTCAACGGAGATGAAATACCTTCAGCAGAAACAGTAGGTGGAGAATAACTGACAGACGGCTCGGAAGAAATAGTGGTAGTAGTAGCAGAAAGAGTACGACCACGGCCACGACCACGACCACCACGGTCACGGCCTAAAGAAGATGCATAGGCACGTGTACGGCAGTCCTGAATACCATGACCAGTCCGTCGACAATAAGCGCATCATTCTTTGCATTGAGCGACAACATGACCCACCTTGTTGCAACCGCGACAAGTTAAATGAGTGGAACCACATGTTGGTGTCATAGTAGACACAACAAGCACCATATCAGATGATCCCGAAGTTAAGGAAGGAAGAGAGAACCTTCAGTCATTGTTCCTTAGCCAATAAATCATTAATAACCGAATTCAATGAAGGAGGAGGGCTACGGTTCAAGAGAGCAGCCCGACAATGTTCAAATTCCGGACGCAACTTCATAAGAAATTGTCATACTTGCGCACTCTCGCACATAGATTGGAATATCTTAATGTCATGAGGAAATATTGGATCCATCATAGCCATCTCTATCCAAATAGTGACAATTTTGGAGTAGAATGATTGAATATTGTTATCACCCTGAGTAAGGTTAATGAGATGGAGTAGAATGATTGAATATTGTCATCACCCTGAGTAAGGTTAATGAGATCCTGTTCTAGGCGGTATAATCGGGCCGCGCTACTCTGTTGATAAATTGTCTGGAGATGCTCTCACATTGCCTTAGCAGTGCGATGAGGTGTGAGGCTAATAGTAATGGACCGATCGACTAAATCGAGAATCCATGTAATAATTCGTCCATTGTTCATGTCCCAATCAGCTAATTTATCGGCATCTGTGGAAGTGGGGATAGAAACAGATCCATCAACGAGTCCCCACAAACCACAACCCTTGAGGAAGTTCTAGAAATGAATGGCCCATAGAGAATAGTTGGTACCATCAAAACTACAATGTGGGGCCTCTATACGTGATGAGTTCTTGTCCATTGTTCTGAAGTAATGTAAAGTACTCAAAGAGTTGTAACAGAAGAAGGTGTAAGATGTACTGTACAACAGGAGATACCGAAGCAATTGTAGTTTCTGGATCTGGCAAAATAACACAGCAACAACAACGGGTTTGAACAGAGATAGGATTCGGACAAGCAGATCTGGAACAAGATGGAACAACAGCAGTAGTAATAGGTTCGAACAGCAACAATATTCGGACAACAGATCTGGAGCAGCAGCAATGGGTTCGAACAGCAGCAGGGTTCGGATGAGCAGATCTAGAACAGGACGAGCAGATCTAGAGCAATAGTATATCTGGAATAGGATTCGGACGAGTAGATCTGGAGGATTCGGACGAGCAGATCTGAAGCAGAGGGGTCGCTGGACGACGCAGCAGGGGCAGCCGGATGACGCAAGGGCGGTCGGATGAGCAGGGATAGTGACCAGACACAGCAGGGATGGCTGGACAACGCAGCAGGGGTAGTCGAATGATGCAGGAGGGGTGGTCGGACGATGCAGGGGCGGTCAGATGAGCAGGGGCAGTTGCCAGAAGCAGTAGGGGTGGTGACCGAACAACGCAGGGACGGTTTCGGATCAGGGAGGCTCTGATACCATGAAAGCAAAGAGATGCAGAAGCTTTTCTGTGTATTTGAGACAACCCAATGGGGTTGAATATATAGATATTACAATCATCTATACAAGGAAAGTAATAAACGCAGAATTCTCTACCTATATAAACAAGATATACAAGGTATGTGAGCTGTCTAACATGCTTGGCCAAAGTTCAACAACTGTCTGCCTCCTTGACATCAACTCTATTGCTTTACCCAAGCTGGGGACTGGCTGGTGCATCATTACCAAGTGGAGTTGTAATTTCATAATGAAATAACTTTGAAAATATTAGAAGTCTTTTCTTTGCATAGAAGACACCTAAAAAAGAAACTTGAAGAAGGGTAACTTTATGGCAGTCTTGTGTCTGATTAGGTCAATTTGAACACTTATCTGGAGGTTTTTTTTTTTTTTTTAATTCTTTTTATTGTAGAATAGCAATGGGTAATAAGATGAGGGAAAGTATATTTAAGATAGTTTGGCCATGTGCAACAAAGATTAAAAAAATTGCACCAGTTGGAAGAATTGAGTTGGTTCAAGTTGAAGATTCCATTAAGGGCGAGGGGAAGGCCCAAAAGGATGTGGGTGTAGGTAGTATGAAAAGATTTGTTGACCTACAGTTTAGTTGAGGATATGGTCCTTGATAGAGTGGATGGCAGAACAAGATTCATGTAGCCAACCTCAGTTAGTTGGGATAAGGCTTAGATGATGATGATTATGATGAATTATTTTCATTGAAAAAGGGAAAAGGTATAAAAACCATCAAGGTAGTGGGGGGAAAAACACCAATACAAGGATGAGGCCTAGAGGCAGCTGTCTGAATTGGGTTAGCTTTCTGGAATTTACTTTTTTCCTTATCTTATCCCATTAATACTAATTTGTTCTCGCTCTGTGTCAGATTATTATTCTTTGTATATAAATTGTGGCGGAGATCGAGTCACCATAAATAAAACCACTACATATGAAGCAGATCAAGAAATGATTGGGGTTTCGAGTTTTGTTTTAAGTGATGGAAAAAACTGGGCACGTAGTAGTACTGGAAATTTCATTAATGATGACGTAGCTATAGACAGATACATAGCAGAAAATAAATCCAAGCTCTCTATGCCTAACTCTGAGTTGTACACTAAGGCACGGCTTTCTCCCATTTCCCTCACTTATTTTGGGCTTTGTCTTCAAAATGGGAACTACACCGTAAAGCTCCACTTTGCAGAGATAATGTTCACGGATGACAGAACATATAGCAGCCTCGGGAAGCGCATATTTGATGTTTACATTCAGGTAGTTAATCACACTTCAGAGATACTTTTCTGTTAATTGACAGGATTCGGATGTAACTAAATTAGTATACTGCAGGGAGAACTGGTATTAAAGGATTTCAATATCAAAGATGAAGCTGGTGGTTCTGGTCAGGAAGTTGTGAAGAATTTTACCGTTCCTGTTACTAATTACACTTTGGAGATCCGTTTATGTTGGGCTGGAAAAGGCACACAGATTGTCCCTGAGCGAGGAACCTATGGCCCTCTCATTTCAGCTATTTCTGTAGACCCTGGTATGATGCATGTTTTTGTGTCTTGTTCTTGTTTTTCTTTATAATCCTGGTAAATTGATCCTCAGGACTATTCTCAACTAAGAAAAGGTCTTGAAGTGTTGTTCGCATAAGAGCTTGGCTAATTTTGATTTCATTACATTAAAGCTATTAGACAATTGGACTAATGATTTATGTAAAGAGGTCTGCCAGCACTGCTCGTCCTCGTTGCTCTCCCATTTGTGCTCGCCTGTTGTGTGCCATGACATGTGGTCATCTATGTCGTGCATCTAGTAGGGTTCCAACAATGGATTTGCTGTCTGGCGAAAATCTGCTGATTAGAGATCATCACTGCACATACAATGGGAAGTTGGAAACAATGATCCCGACCGTGTTTCTATGGATGGCAAGGATTTCTGATCAATAGGGTTTTCTCACATGGCCAGTCCACAATGGGACCTACTAGATGAATGATTTGGACCACCATGCAGTGAGGCAAAAGAGGCAAGCAACAAATGGCAAGGAATGTCTGTAGAATTTATATGTGACATGTTCTTTTACTTCTTAAATATAAAATCTAAAATGATTTGTAAGAAGGTCACATAAAAGTTTTGTAAAAGAAGTGATTTCAGTACTGTCAATCAGTTCGATCAAGTTTTGAGGGCTTTCTAAGTTTTCATATATGCTCCATTTTGCATAATTAAATCAGCCTTGGTCTATCACTTTATTATCGAGTGAATCTTGGTATTGGTCAGTTTTTTTTTTTTCATTAGTCACCCAGTGATAACCATGTTTGTTTGATATTGTTCTTTGTGCAGAATTTACGCCTTCAAAAAGTAGCAAGGACATCTCTACTGGTGTTGTGGTCGGGATTGTTACTTCAGTATTATTTCTTACTTTCTTGTTTTTGGTTTTCCTCTGGAGGAAAGATTGCCTGGCAGGAAAAAATAGGAAAGGCTACCCGGGAAGCAAACGTACAAAGGACCAAGGTGGAAACTAATCAAATTCATGAATTAACAAAAAAGAAAAATGTCATCCATATCTAATAAATTGGTTTTGATGCTTGGATATGCTTTTATCAGTATCAACAAGTGCCTCAAGAAGTAGGCAGTTTTCAAAGCCAGCTTCCTAATAGCCACTTAAACTTGAAGCCTTGCTGATATGCTCAAATCATATGTTTCATCCCTTCTCCAATCATTAACATCATTGTCATAATGGCCTTGTTCCAGCTGTTTTATTTAGTATGCAAAGTATTTTGTTTTCATGTGCTCTTTGTATGCATGTCTTCACATGGGTGCATTAGTGTATGTATACACTCAAATGTAGAAGGAACTGCTAAAATGGGTGCTTTATGTATATTTAAGAAAAATATTCTTCATAACTGATCATGTTGGTTAAATACGCCCATGATATTTAAATTTCTATGTGTGCATTTGTTCTCTCCACAAATAGTTGGGAGTTGAGACTACGATGACAATATATGTGCATGCGTGCACACTCGTTTGTATGAGTAAAAGACCAACTTGCTACTTAAGGAACAGCTAATACATATATCAAACCTTTAATACTCTGTTTATTTTGAGAATAATGTTTAAAAAATATATATATATATAATATATATATATATTGCTTATATGAAAAAATGCTTTTTTCCTTCTGAAACTGTTTTCTGATTTTCTTTCTTTCCTGTAATGTAGAGATAAAATCATTTTGAAAATCCATCAAGTACCACACTTTCTTTCGAAAAAAACATTAAAAAAGATAATTCTTCTGAAAAAAGAAAAATGTCAGTGTAATAAAAGTCATGATGCGCTTTGTAATTTCTTAAATACCTATTTTGGTGGGAAATGAAGGTTACTGTATTACCCCCTGATGCTTTTTATGAAGTATATCAATCATTCATGGAAAGTTTGCAATTTTTTACCTAATAATGATTAGTATAAATCTTTCATTATTAGGCCTAGTAATATATGACATTAACATTGCATGCTGATAAATTTTCTCTTAATATTTATATTTATTTCTCAAGGTTTTGAACTTCTTCTTCTTCTTCTTCTTCTTTTTTGTCAAAAAAAATTCTGCTTGTCAAATTTTTTTTTTCAGTCTCACAGACATGACCATACAAGCTTTGCTTGTGGTCAATTGTGTGAGAAATATTGAATAGACTGCATGTTACTAGTAAAACATGCGGAATTTATCAACTTTTTCTAGACATTCTTGTCTAACTTTTTCTGGTGGACAGATCTCAGAAACTTAATTCTGCGAACTGGTTCTTTTCCCTTGCAACACATTAGAGCTGCCACAAACAACTTTGACATTTTGAACAAGATTGGCGAAGGTGGTTTTGGTTCTGTTTACAGGGTATACCATATAGTATGGAAATACTGTTTATTCTGATCTGTAAATAGCCTTGAAGCGAACTTATTTCAAGTAGAAGGTAATATGTGGAACTTATTGTATTATTCTAATGCAGGGTCTATTATCAGACGGAACCTCAATTGCAGTGAAACAACTTTCGTCCAAATCAAGTCAAGGTAACCGTGAATTCGTGAATGAAATAGGACTAATATCTGCTTTGAAACACCCGAATCTCGTAAAGCTTTATGGATGTTGTATTGAGGGAGATCAACCATTGCTGGTGTACGAGTATATGGAAAATAATAGCCTTGCCCGTGCTCTGTTTGGTGAGTTCAGTCGTTGCCCTACCAATACAAGTAGGCAGGATAGATGAAACACAGAGTAATATGACTCTCTTTTTTTTTTTTTTTTTTGTCGATTGGATGATTTATAGGCACAGAAGAACATCAATTGCAGCTTGATTGGCCAACCAGGCTCAAGATTTGTGTTGGAATAGCAAGAGGTCTGGCTTATCTCCATGAAGAATCAAAATTGAAAGTTATTCATAGAGACATCAAAGCCACCAATGTACTGCTTGATAGGGATCTTAACCCAAAGATATCCGACTTTGGTCTGGCAAGGCTTTGTGAAGGGGAGAAGACCCACATTAGCACTCGAATTGCTGGAACTATGTGAGTCATCATGCACTATTTTCGTCCTTTGTATGAAATGGAAACCACAACTTCATACTCTTGGTAATAATGTTTATCTTCCTTTTCCAGCGTAAAACTTCAGTGCACTTATTAGTTTTATCTTTCATATCAACACTCTGGTAAATTGGCTGACTAGCTGCAAGTTTCAACCTAAAATGGGAACTGAATGAGGCAGCCATATAAACTGAACAGATCAATGAAAATGAGATAGAAGTTTGTATCACTCGTTTGATTGATGACATTTTGGCTCTCCGACAGCCAAAACTGTGCCATCCATGGCACTAACCAGAACACCTTTGGGTGTTTGCAATCACACAATAAGGATTCATATAAGCATTGTTCGAAGTATCCCCGATATTATCGAAATATCCCTGATTTTATCTCTATCTCCAGCTCAGTGAAACCGATAACACTGGTAGTGATACCGATAACACCGGCAGTTTTAGAAATTCTAGTTATTGGCGATGTATCACTAAGTATCGCCAATGTATCACCAATATTTTCGAATGCGTAAATTCTAGGTGTCGCTTGTATCACCATTGTATCGATATCTCTAATGTATCACCAATATTTTTGACTGTGTAAATTTCAAGCGTCATTTGTTCCGCCAGTGTATTGGTGATATTTTAATATCGCCAAAAATATGTTTATTAAAAAAATTATATTTCAAGTTTCTTTATGGGTACATGAGTGTATGTAGTGATGAAATTGTTGACGATATTATCATTAATGCAACATGGGCGATATCAAGACCACATTCTTTTGTCTCATTTTCAGTCGTCTACTACTTCTTAGCGAGATATTGTGTGTTGTCGATATTCTAAAATTCTGATGAATGTTTAGATGGAAGGTAAGATGGTTGGATGGATGAATGGGATTGATGGGATGGTTGGACTGATTTCTTACAATAACACGTGCTTTTAAGCCCCACATTAAATGGGAACTTATTATGTATGTATTCTTTTTGCAATTTTTTATTCCTAAATATGCAAATGTGTATTTTATTATCTCCTAAAATTTCATTTAAAATTTCCACAGTTTTTCCCATGTTTCCCCGCCTTTCCAGTTATCAGTGATATCGATATTGTTTCTGTATCCCTGGCCAGAGAAACTTGTAGCAATACTGATACTTGGAACACTGCATATAAGCATGCCATACCTGCACTAGTACAGATTTAATGGTGATTGATGCACATGGTCTGGGAGTTGGTTCTCCCAGGATACTTAACTATGCATGCCATTCACTAAAGATCAACAGTGTTGAATTCATTGTCTGAAGGCCCACCTGATGCAACCCAAATGAGATGGTCCAGCAGCCCTAAAAGTCAGCCCCACAAGACCATATATATATCAACAGAAACTGGAATAAGTGCTGACAAGTGGCAACATCTAAGGGCTCTGCTTGGTTGATTGATGGGTATAAGAGGCAAGAAGGGAAGAAATGGCAGACCTTGTGGGGCTTTAGGTACCTCACCACAACATCACAATGGTGTATTTTGATGCATGTCGTTTTTTGTTTTTTTTTTTTATAATAGCATTGAGACTTTTTTTCCATTTTATTGCATGGAACTCCAGCATTCTGCTCCCTTGTGCCAAAAACAAGGTTCCTTGTTCTTTGTTTGAAAGTATCGACTTTCTGAACGGCATCAGCATGAGACTTTAGCCTTAGTGCCTTTTGGGCTTGTTTGGATGTCCCTCAGTCCTTGGATTGCCCCGTCCTTGTGTCCTCTAGTCTGCTAAACATGGGACCATGAGTATTTGGTCAAACCTGTAAATGAGGATTCAATAGTTCCCACATGAATCAATCTATGTTTTCTGCTCCAGTTTGATTTTGTAGTCATCCCATCTATTAACTGGGCAGCTGATGGATGCATATATCCAAACCAGACCTTATCAATTGCATGGAAGCGCCCGTCTAAAATTAACTGGCTATGCTTATTTTTTCCTTTTTTCTTTTCTTCTTTTTCTTTTATTTTTTATTTTTTTATTTTTTATTTTTTTATTTGTTGCAGAGGCTATATGGCACCAGAATATGCAGTGCATGGTCGCCTGACTGAGAAAGCAGATGTTTACAGTTTTGGGGTTGTTACTCTGGAAATTGTCAGTGGGAAGAGCATCACAAATTTCACACCAGAGGGAAATCATATTCATTTGGTGGATTGGGTAATTTAGATCTCCATCTAAGGTTTGAAAGTTCAGTGTTCCAAAGCCGACATTATTGCCAAAATGCAAGTGACATATGTTCCGGACTTTCCTTTACTCATCTCACTTGTGATTTGAGGTGGAAGAAGAGGAACAAGGAAGCCTGCTTACTGCTGGTTCCACTTCTTGTTTGCCCCAAATGCAAAATGCACCATGTTGGCTAGGAAGCCCAGCCAATGGAAATTGGCAGCAATTGCAAATTGCACCTTTTCATGATTTATTGGATCCATAGATAGCAAAACAGCAAACGTAAAAATAATAATAATAAATAAATAAAAGTACAGGAAATGTTTGTGTTTAATTCAGTCTAGATTGCCAAAAGGTGTAAAAAGTTCTGACAAAAAAAGGAAATGCGAAAATTTCAGAGAATGAAAAGTTAAGTTGTTATATGGTTTGGACTATATAAAAAAACCCCAGCTATACATGTGTGTGTCTGTGTTACATATAAATAAGGTTAGGGTAGAAAACTATAATTAAAATAATTAGAATGTCTATACGTGTGAATAATTATGTATATAGATGGTCGAATGGTGTTCTTTGCCTCTTGCAAATCCTTCCTTTTCAAGTAATCCTCATATAAATTTATTTCTCTATTAATAATTTTTACCTTTTACTCAATTTTATCAATGGGCAGTGGCCACCAATCTCTATTTTTTATTGCTGTTTTTTTTTAAAAAATAAAAATAAAACCTGTTTGATTGAAGAAAAAAAAAAGTGTTTAATTGGGTTTTTTGCCTTTTTTCCTATCTTCTGAAATGTATGGAATTTTAAATGTTTGATCAGTTATAAAAGTTTTTTTTTTCAAATTTATGGAGTTCAAAACAGAGTTTTGCTAACTAGGAGTGGATCAAGGTAGCTCTTCACTCTAAATGATAGACTCTCAACACAACTATGGATATTGCAGGCATACTTTCTGCAAGAGGGAGGAAGTCTACTTGAGCTTGTTGATCAGAAGTTGGGGTCAGAATTCAACGAGAAAGAGGCAATTGTGATGATCAATGTGGCACTCTTATGCACGAATGCATCTCCTGTACTTAGGCCGACCATGTCTACTGTGGTTAGCATGCTCGAAGGCAAGAGTCTCATTCAAGATCCACTCTCGGATCCAAGTTTCTCCAGTGACGATTTGAAATTTAAAGCCAGTAGCAGCAGTCGTCAAGAGATCCAAAGCCAGAGCCAGACCCAGATAGTGTCAAAGGTTCAACTAGGGGCTGGCACTCCTACATCTGCCTCCGGTCTCTACCCAGTCAATTTGGATTCTCAATATTGGAAAAACAGATAGTGGTAATCTAAATATTTCTTTCGATCTCCTACCTTTGTTGTATATATAGATTTTGGAGTTGAATGTTCGCATATCTATTCCCGATCTTTGCGATGAAGTAGAGATTTTGATTCCAATGAATGTCGTAGAACATCGATGATTGGAATGATTGAAATCCAATTCAGTTCGTATGAGTCTGGCGTGGCATGTGAGGTTGTTCATCTGAATCAAATAAATCAACTCACATGCTGTTTTTACTACATAAATCTGCAAACACTTGTGAGGAATGCGTGGTTTTAAAACCTGGAGTGATTTGGTTTGCATTTTTCTTGTACTCAAAAGCCAAAATGAGAAGGCATCAAAGATAAGTAACTTCTATGAGTTAGACTCGTCCAGTTAGAAGAATCGGGTTGGTATTTAGACAACTCAGGTAAGAATTGGATCGATCGTGTAAGAATACAATCTTAATCCAGACCAGATGTGCAAGATCCATGATATCTCATCTGTTGGTCCCCACCATCTATGTGCACTGGCACAAAAGTCAGGTTGGTAAGCTCATCAAGTGGCTGCATGCATACATTCAATGTGGACCATTGGGCCATTTTTTTAATCTAGGTGACTGTCTTTTTTTTTTTCCAAGTGTTGCCCGCCTGGCTAATGAATTGCCAGGATTTCACATACGCATCACACCAGTGAAAAATCCAGGCCATTCATTAGCTTGGCAGGGCTCTATGAAGAATTGGTGCATGTCTATTAGCTTTGTGCTTGAAATGGGTTGAGAGTTGTCTTTGGTTCCAGTGGGGTGCTAGAAACATGACCTTTCGACCACATTTTCTCTCTCTCTCTCTCTCTCTCTCTCTCTCTCTCTCTCTCTCTCTCTCTCTCTCTCTCTCTCTCTCTCTCTCTCTCTTCTCTCTCTCTCTCTCTCGGTTAGTTCTTAAGATGGTAGTGAGCAATTATCAGTTGGTTGTGCTCCCAGTTACAAGCAGGGCCTATGACTAGGTGATCAAGAACATTGACTTGATAGCAGCCATTTTGGATGAGGTATTCCTGAAATCTTCTAGACTGGAATTGTATAGTCTCTGGCCTTTTTACATCATACATTACTAGAAGGGTCAAGATCTCCAATTTGGGAGCTTTTACATTTTTGGGCATCCTGCACTATCAGGCCCGTTACATCCACGTTCTAGATCATTGAAATGGGAATCCATTTGCACAGAATGGGCATATCAAAACATCACCAATTTCAGGTTGTGGTTGGAACATAAGCTCCGAAGCAGCTAAAATACACAAACGTCTCAAGAAGAATTGTATGGATATGCAGTACATATGTTCTCAATTTTGTATAAGTAGGCCCAACCTTCAACGGTCCACAGTTGTTAGAAATAGATCAATGTGACAAAGAAAACAAGCACACACATACATTTGCACCATTCAGCATTGTGCCTACTTCATAGGTGAGTTTTGTTGAAATCACTATGTTCTCTAAAACTTTCTAGCATCTGAAAACTTAGAAAGAGTTTCCATTGGGTAATCCTAATTCGACTTCCATAGAGAATATTTATACCCGTATATAGAAATATTTAAAAAAAATTCCTTATTCGATCAGGTCGGGTTTTTGGATCGAATTTCAAATCGAGTCTCATAGTCGAATGTAAAATTTCTGTTCTTAACTGTGTCACAAAAAGCTAAAATTTTTGGGTTGTCCCATTGAAGAGATTTTCAGGGCATGGTACTGTTGCTTAGACCAATCCATAAATAATGAACTAACTGGCCTGATTTCTATGGTGCAGGAAACAAATATATGGGTGTTATTTGTTTCTTTGTTGTGGCCCTCCTGAAGAGTGAAGTAGGTGGAACATGAAATTTTATAAAGTGGTCCCCACCTGACGGAAAGTTTAGATCTCACACACTGTGATTTGAGGAGTTGATCCACGAACCTTCGCATCTGATCTTAATTAAGAGGTTTTCCAATTTGTAACTAAAGGTAGTTCTGGAATATGCTCAAATCTGATTCAAATTAGATATCAAATTGAATCTACACAGTTCAATTATAAAATTACGAATAATGAATTAGAACATATTCCATAAGTGGCATTTTTTTTTTCCTTTCTATGAACAAAAAACAATCAATGAAACCAACATCTTACATTCATCAAACATGACCCCAATCATCCTATTTTAGAGCATCCGCACGGGAAAAAAAAAAAACCTCTACATCAATTAAGCCTCCATTCATAAAAGTAAAAAGTAGATAATCTATGTAAAGATTTTCTCAAACTCACCAATGATCAGGTACAATGTACTAGTCATCTGCACCAATTGAATATATATATATATATATATATATATATATATATATATATATATATATATATATATATATATATATATATATATATATATATATTAGAAAAATCACACATATCCACTCAAAATAAAAATCAAATCATTAATGGAAATTTTCTCAAGATTTACAGTTGATGATGGCATATTAAAATTTTCAGCTTCGGGTATAATTTTTGGCCTCATTCTTATGTACAAGCACCATTTTTCTACTTCCATGGCAAATGGGAATATGATGAAAACTATATCAGTCTTTCTATTTTTAGTTTCAACCATATATGTTTATGATGCAGGGATGAACGTGATGAGGATAACTACTCCGAATCCACGGAGCTTCTCTGGACTCCTCACAGAGACTTCTTGAACCCACGAGGAAAGAAAGCAGAAAATAGAAATAAATTCTAAGAAATTCGAAATTGATTAATTGATGACTAAAAATGAGTTCACAACCCTTTAAATAGGGGTACCAAGCAATGAGAAAGAAATCAGAATCAAACTACAACTAGAACTCCTAGAATCCGCGACTTACTATAAATAGTAAACTTACTATTTATAGACGGTCGTAATATCTACTAGTGCGGAAGGTTTTCGGCCAAAAATAGTAAGTGTCCTATTTGGCTTCACCAAACTGTTCTCCTAATTATCCTAAGGTCTTTTCACGTTGGGCACAACTCCTAAAGCCCGACAGATGAAGAGTTATAACCAAACTAAAACTTACTATTTATAGTAAAAACGAAATTAAAGCAAGGAAACGACCATCGATCCAGGGGTTTTTTGCAATTCTGGGTGTTGCAATCCAGCGTAGCAGGGTTGGTTGGCTAAAGTAGCTCGTTCTACCCTAAAATCATATATTTTATGTCAGCTAACTCATTTCGGATTGCGAGATACACCCGATCTAAGGTCCGATGGTCCGGATCACTTCTGTCGTCGACCGGGCCTGTAACGCCCTGAAAATCGGGGGTCGAGCATAAACTCAACTCCCGAGTTCCAGAACATCACTTATGCAACAAAATGAATGATGATTGAATGTTGACTGTATTTGTGCATTGAACATGAGTGAGATTAAGCCAAAACAGCATATCATACTCCAGAGACAGTTAAAGTTGCAAGCGGAAGACTGTAATAAATAGACAAAATATATAAACTATGATGAGTCTCCAGAGTGTGATAACATTTTCGGGTTAAATAATTACAAGGACAGTTCTAAAATATACCTAATGTGATGACGTGTAAAGTCTCCTATCCCAAATACCATAGCCCCGTCAGTACAATACCAGGTCTTCATAGACCTGTCAGAGAGATATAGATAGGAGAACTCCTCCTCATCACCATAGAAGTAGTCCGACTCTGCTTCACAAGCATCGCCATCACCTGAAACTCAACAAATCTGTTTGGTGTGTACAACACCGTCCCGTAACGTGGGAGTGAGTAGCTAACTCAGTGGAACTTTAAAGCATAGGTTAACATGTTATCAAATCAATCAAGCAGTAATGATAACGCAGTACAAATCAAACATTTCTAATTACTCTTGTTAAGTGCAAAAATGATATGACATGATGCTGTATGCCCTTGCCAAACCACCCTCAAGCGACATCATCTTACGTTCGCGAATGCTAACTCCCTCAGTGCGCCACATCTACAAAGCACATGCGGTGCGATGATGCTCATGATTACCAAGTTTTTATTAATCCATTTCAACCGACGGTATTGGGAAACTAAGGTACCTCCCTTGTATAATTCCCAAACATGATCCATTCTAGGGTCGTCAATCTAGCTAATCTCATACGATATTATGGTTTGAGAAGCGTAGTGAAGGCATCGCAAAGGGCTCGTCACCCGTCGGCGCGGATACAGATCTCACCGTATGCGGCTCAATTCTTGCCGTCACTCAAGTACATATCTCACCGTACTTGGCTCAATCACTAGCCGTCGGCTCGAGTACAGTGTCTCACCGTATCGGCCAACTCATACTCTAGTTCTTGTGAAAAGACTCAAGTCGCCAATCACGGACACTTGGAGTATATTCAAGATACTACGGAGGACTCGTCGCCGTCGGCACGAGCACGTGTCTCACCGTACTCGGCTCTCGCCGTAAGTATCGACAAATCGAATATAGTGTCCCATACCACCATAATCGGCTCACGAGTTTGGTTGCGCAATGGTCACTACGGGAGGCACATGACCCGGGCGTAGGGCCGACAGCTCGACCACGGTGTCCCATACCATACACCATGCCGGCTCATGCGTCTTAGTGGATCGAGTACCATGGTTAACGGGATTGCCACTGGTAAGTTTGGTACCCTAGGTTCAAGCGATGCGACCAAACATGGTGAACATACATATATACATATCGGTTTGCTTGACGAGCTCGACTAGCTCGAGCGCACCACAAGTTGAGCGATATGGAGCGCAAAAGCACTCCGTGTGGCCAACCACTATCGCCAACCGAAGTACGACTTGGGTTCGCTAGACACGTCCATCGTGGCGATATGAATCTCGCCACAACCGTAAGTCTCGGTACCGAATGTGTGGACTATAGGCATAGTCCCAAACTCAATCGATTGTAGAGAGCATAAAGTAAAGCATGAGATAAAGCATGTATTATAAAGCATGAAGTATAGCATGTTATAAGGCATGTTGTAAAGCATGTTGTAAAGCATGTTATAAAGCACTATACACATAGGGATACAAATACTTAGAGTTCATAGGTGAGTGGTTAGAGTGAACAACCACATGGAGAGTGTCATATGTGACTCTAAGGTAGCGAGAATCCCATCTCAAGACACTAACTAAGGTTCTAACACTTAAGCACTTACACTCACAAGTGATTTCACCAACGCTTGGAATGCACTATTTCAACATACATGACGTATGCTAGAGAAGTGTGTACTAGGGTTGTCCCTTTACTAAACTAGTATTTTATACATATACATCATATTCATACAAAGAATTAAACATGGCAATCACATCGTTGAACTTATATACGTATAGGGTACTTCCACGTATACCCAATTTCGACATACATAGTGTTTACAAAGGAACATAGATTTCGGCGATTCCTTTCGCCAAGCTAGTATTTTAATCATGTATTGTATAATCATACATTAAATAAATATGTCAAACATTATTCTAAAAGAACTACGTATACGGTATTTCTACAATACGTAATTTCAACATACACGTGCATTTACAAGTAAACATATATCTTGGCGATTCCTTTTCGCCAAACTAGTATTTTATTCATATGTTATATAATTATACATTAAATAAACATGTCAAGCATTTATCCAAAAAATACGTTATACGGTATTTCTACGTATACCTAGAATATGTGAAATTCCATATTTCACACCGCTAATCAAAACAGGAAACGGAAAGCACTTTGTACATGTGCAATTGCAAGCAGATCATGAATCTACCATTATCTGACATTGAAAGCGTTGAAAACCGTAACTTATACACTTAAAGTCCTCACCTTTGCCTTTTGAAACGCAACGAATCAGCAAGGGTAGCAAATCTTCCGTACATGGGAGTTTTCTAGCCTAAAGAGCGGAATCAGTTAGTTGTTACACAACCCACAGCCTATACAACTCAAATCAGATCTAGGGTTAGGATTTCTTACCTAGAAATGACGTCGGAATCGCCGGGAAAGCAGCAAGAATGAGGTGGTTAAGCAGATATGGGCCCGAAAGAAGCAAGCAGAGGAGTTTCTCCCAGATCTCCCACACTTTCTCTCTCTTTTCTCTCTCCCAAAACTCAAATTCGTATGGCTGTGAGAGAGGGTGCTCTAAGGCCCTTATATAGCCTAAAACATTTCGAAATTAGACTTAGGTTCATGGGGTACTTGCTTATATAGGATATTCGCAGCTTTTTCCAAATCAAAAGGAGGTTCTTGGCCCTTCTTGAACTAAACGTCAGACTTAAGCTCTCCATCTATGGATCTACGTGGGATTACATTTTTGACTCGATCGGATTCCCAGATCGCACGTGGCGGACCACTTTCAGTTCGACGGTCAGTGGGCCACGATCAGAAATTCCAAGTACATGTAAATGTTCTGAAATTTTTCTTAATCCGAGGGTGTAATTTGGTCTCGATTCATTCGGCGGTCGGGTTGTATCTTGACGCGTCAACAAATGATGCGGATCACTATTCCGGATATTTATTTTGGCATATGAATAGTGTTTTCACAAGATACCTCCTCCGATTCGAAACGAATGGCCGTGGAACATCGGATGGAGCTGATTTTTGAGATGATTGTTAAGCCCGGTGGGGCGGTCCTAGTTCCTTAGCTTCGGTTAATCGGACTCCCGATGTGCGATCTAGACCTAATCGAAGTTTCGTTTCATTCCCGAGAGCAGGACAGAAATGAGTTTGGTTCTAAACTTTAGGGTAACCTAGCGCCAATGATTCTACAAGTTTTGGGTCTTGCAGATCGTATTTAAAGCGATCCTAACGGATTTCGTAGCTAATCGGTTTCACACCTAGTTACTTTGTCTCATTTCTAAAGGATTTAGTCCTAAGTGAATTAAGTCGAGGTGGTACTCGGGCCTTTGGAGTTTGTATATAAAGTGATCCAAGTTATACTACTTAGCTAGTTTAGGATAGTGTCTAGGGTGAAAGTTATTAGAAAAATTGGAAGATCAAGGTGATGAAGGGTGAGGTTTGTGAAGGAAATGAGTTCAAAGGCGGCTTTAGATTTTGGGATTCAGTCCTGACAAGTTAATGAGGTATTACGATCGACCCATTGCCTAAGGTCATCTAATCCCAGGTTGCCAAAAATTCGGGGCGTTACAGGGCCTTTTCTGATCCATCTTGGCCATAAAACTGTCCACAACCCGCTCTACATCAGTCCCCTCCACTTCAAAAGAACTCGTCCTCGAGTTCTCATCCTACGCTGGTTCATGATACTCAGTCAGGTCCGCGACGTTGAAAGTCCGTGAAATCGCCATGTCATCTAGAAGATCAACAACATAAGCATTGTCATTGATCTTTCGAATGATTGGGATAGGTCTAATCTTCTTATTTTTCAACTTGTTGCACGTCCCGGTCGGAAATCTCTCTTTGCGCAGATGGACCATAACGCGGTCGCCCACCTCGAACACTTTTTGTCGCCGGTGCTTGTCCGCTTGTTCCTTGTACTTCTCGTTCAAGGCATGTAGCTTAGTCTGCACTTCTACATGGATGCCCATGATCTTGTTTGTCATATGTTCTACTGCAATGCTCGTGTCTGGGTGCTTAGGCAGAGGGACCAAGTCAAGCGTGTGGCGAGGCACTCGTCCATAGATAATCTATAACGGTGATTTCTCTGTCGAGCGGTTCACTATGTTGTTGAATGCAAACTCTGCTTGAGACAAGACCAAATCCCACTGCTTCGGTTTTTCTCCTGAAATACAGCGAAGGAGGTTTTCCAACGTGCGATTCATAACTTCAGTCTGCCCATCAGTCTGTGGCTGGTAAGCACTGCTGAATTGAAGTCATGTATCGAATCGAGTTTATAAAGTCTGTCAAAAGTGGTTAATAAACTTCGTGTCACGATCAGAAGTAATGGTCTTGGGGACCCCGTGTAGCCGTACGACCTCCCTAAAGAATAGATTCACCACGTGTGTTACATCGAGGGTCTTCTTGCATGGGTAAAGTGTGCCACCTTGGAGAAACGATCTACCACCACGAACACCGAATCCATATCGCATTGTGTTCGTGGGAGACCAAGTACGAAGTCCATTGATAAATCCTCCCAAGGACCGTCAGGCACAGGTAACGGGGTGTAGGGGCCCGTATTCTGAGATTGCCCCTTAGAGGTCTAACAAACATGACAGCATTGTATGGCCTTTCCCACATCACGTACTAATTGCGGCCAGTAATACCGCTCTTCCACAAGAGCTCGCGTCTTATCTCGCCTAAGGTGTCCACCAAAGCCACCTCCATGTAGCTCTTGAATAACCTACTCCCTCAGAGAACTTTGAGGGATGCACAATCGATTCCTTTTGAAGAGAAAATCGTCCTGTTTACGAAGGTCACTGGGGTGACCTTCTTGGCACTTCATCTAAGAATCTTTAAAGTCCTCATTCTCGGCATACAGTTCCTTGAGACAATCAAAGCCGACCACCTCGTTGCTCATCGTAACAAGTAGTGATGCGTGACGACTAAGTGCATCAGCCACCTTGTTCTGCTGTCCTGACTTGTGCTTCAGAACGAACGTGAATTCCTGTAAAAATGTAACCCATCTAGCATGCACACGATTTACGTTAGTCTGACTATTAATAAACTTTAATGCTTGATGGTCAGTGTACAAAACAAACTCTCTTTGAATTAGATAATGCTGCCAATGTCGCAGTGCCTGAACAACTGCGTATAATTCAAGCTCATAAGTCGACCACTTCTTTCGGGCTTCGCTGAGCTTCTCGTTGTAGAAGGCTACCGGCCTGCCTTCCTGTGATAATACTCCCCCAATTCCGACGTATGAGGCGTCACACTCAACCTCAAACAATTTATCGAAATTAGGAAGCACTAAGACCAGTGTTGTAGACAAACGATGCTTGATCTCATAAAAGCTCTTGTTAGCTTTATCGGTCCATTGGAACGGTCCTTTTTCATGCAATCTATTATAGGCGCGACTATGGTGTTAAAACCTTGTACAAATCGACGATAGAAAGTCGCCAACCCGTGAAAACTCCTTACCTCATGAATGTTTGTCGGGATCGGCCATTCCCTAATAGCTCGCACCTTTTCATCGTCCACACGAATGCCTGTGGATATTACAACAAATCCTAGAAACAACAGGCTGTCAGTTAGAAAACTACACTTCTTCAAGTTGAGGTATAACTTGTTAATTTGTAGGATCTGTAACACCTGCCTGAGATATTTCCTGTGCTCCGCCTCATCCTGACTATATATCAATATGTCATCGAAATATACTACCACAAATCGGCCAATGAACTGTTTTAGAACTTGATTCATCAAACGCATAAAAGTACTTGGTGCGTTCGATAGGCTGAAGGGCATGACCAGTCACTCATACAACCCTTCCTTTGTCTTAAATGCCGTTTTCCACTCATCACCAGGTCAGATACGAATCTGATAGTACCCGCTCCTTAGATCTAGTTTAGAGAACACCTTGGCCCCTTCTAGCATATCGAGCATGTTGTCCAACCGTGGTATTGGGAACCGATATTTAATGGTAATTTTGTTGATTGCCCGGCTATCGACATACATGCGCCAGCTTCCATCTTTTTTTGGCTTTAATAATGCTGGTACGACACATAGGCTCATGCTCTCTCTCAAGAGACCCTTACGGATTAATTCCTCCACTTGCCCCTAACGTATCTCACACTCCTTTGGACTCATCCGATAATGAGGGCGGTTGGGTAGGCTAGCCTCAGGGACGAGGTCAATGTGATGATGGATGTCCCTCATAGGGGGCAATCCATCAGGTAAATCCTCAGGCCAGACTTCTTTGAATTCGTTTAGCAACAGTCTTAAACTTGGAGGTATGTTTGAGGATTCTTCTTCCTTGCCCTTCACCACTACGGCGTATACCTCGCCAGTTTCCTTGGATTCCTCCATGAAATCCCGAATGGTCAAGAGGGAACTCCCCTCCACTTTAAAAGCTTAAGGGTGGTTTTCTGGTGCCATAGGGGCAATGATTATTTTTCGACTATCCTTGACGAATATGTAAACATTGTCTCACCCCCGATGGGTCGCATCGCGGTCCGACTGCCAGGGTCGACCGAGTAACATGTGGCAAGCTTCCATGTTAACCACGTCACAAAGTATCTGATCCTTATAATTTTTACCAATTGAAAATGAGATAGTGCATTGTTCAGTCACTTTGGTCTCATTCATCTTTTTTATCCAGCCAATTGAGTACGGGGAAGGATGTTTCGTCGTTGGTAGCCGCAACTTGTCCACCATCACTCTTGAGACGATGTTCTCACTACTACCACTGTCTATGATCACATCACAGACCTTTTCATTGACAGTGCACCGAGTACGAAATATATTGTGTCGCTGTGGATGTAATTCCTTTCGTGAGGTATATAGTAATCGCCTCACAACTAGAAATTCGCCACGATCCTCGCCCATCACTTCATCGCCACCTGCTATTTCTTCAGTGGTTTGTTCATGTTCATCATAGTCATGGCCTTCTTCTACGGCCTCATCTTCAGTGCTTCATTTATAGTCAAGTGTGTTGCGGGACGTTGAGGACAGGTGTTTGATAAGTGGTCTGGCTGGCCATAGCGGTAACAATTGTTTGACCTTGGCCGAGCATAAGGATTTGGAATCCTACTCGGGCCCGCTGTCATGGGTGCTGTGCGTTGATGTTTGGATGAGCCACTCCCCGTATCACGGCTTGCGGTTGTAGGAGGTTGAGTATGTTCTACTATTGGATCTTTTCCTCGTGACAGCACTAGATCCTGCGTGAGACTCGCCATGAGGGGTCGAGTCGAAGGATAGGGACGAGCAGGAACTCTTACAAGTTGTGTTTCTGCCCTACCCGCCAGTTGAACTGCTTCATCCACAGTCCCGACTGGGTACATCTGAACTCGATCCTGAATTATTGGTCGCAACCCACCTATAAATCATGCCACTTTCTGTGACACAGATTCTGACAGATCGTTTCGTGTAGCCAACCGCTGGAATTCTTCAGTGTAATCTATAACGGTTCAATTTCCTTGTCGACAATTTTAGTATTGCTGGAATAATATCTGCTCATAATCACTGGGGAGAAATCGTGATCGAAGAAGACGTCTCATCCGTGGCCATGATGAGATGGGCGCCTTGTTCTGGCGGGCTCGTGAGGGTTGTAATTGTTCCCACCATGCAGAAGCACCAAATTTTAACTTAAAGGCTACCAGTTTTACACTTTTATGATCTGACACGTCCATATAATCAAAATATCTCTCTACTTCGACTAGTCAATCGAGAAAATCTTCTATACGTAATAAACCATTAAAACTAGGAGGTTCAGCCTTTCCTCGATAGTCTCTTTCAGCACGATCTAGGTGATCGCCTCCATGGATCGATCGTCGGACAAAACCCTCATTAAGGTCCTCATCGCTAGAATTGAATCATCTGGTGTAGCCCTACGGTTTACCACTAGTAGTGCTCTACGAAAATCGGGGTTGTGTTGTACTGCAACCATGGGTGGTGGAGCAACCATAGATGGTGGAGCACCGCCTAGGGCTCGGGGCAGAAGTAGCGCATCTGCAGGACGGTCGAGGGTTACCTGCAACCCTTGCATGGTCAACTGACCCTCCCGGTGGAAAGCTTCCATTATTTCCGAAAGATAACGAATCTCTGGATCACCGTCCACAGGATTTTGATTCATACCTTCATTATTTATCATCGGCCCGTGGGGAAACCTCGCTTTAATACCAATTGAAGCAGGGATGAACATGATGAGGATAACTACTCCGAATCCAGGGAGCTTCTTTGGACTCCTCACAGAGACTTCTCGAACCCACGAGGAAAGAAAGCAAAAAATAGAAATAAATTCTAAGAAATTTGAAATTGATTAATTGATGACTAAAAACGAGTTCACAACCCTTTAAATAGGGGTACCAAGCAATGAGAAAGAAATCAGAATCAAACTACAACTAGAACTCCTAGAATCCACGACTTACTATAAATAGTAAACTTACTATTTATAAATGGTCGTGATGTCTACTAGTGCGGAAGGTTTTCGGCCAAAAATAGTAAGTGTCCTATTTGACTTCACCAAACCGTTCTCCTAATTATCCTAAGCTCTTTTCACGTTAGTCGCAACTCCTAAAGCCCGACGGATGAAGAGTTATAACCAAACTAAAACTTACTATTTATAGTAAAAATGAAATTAAAGCAGGGAAACGACCATTGATCCAGGGGTTTTTCACAATTCCAAGCATTGCAACCTGGCACAGCAGGGTTGGTTGGCTAAATTAGCTCGTTCTACCCCAAAATCATATATTTTACGTCAGCTAACTCATTCTGGATTGCGAGATACGCCCGATCTAAGGTCCGATGGTCCGGATCACTTCTGTCATCGACCGGGCCTTTTCTGATCCATCTTGGCCATGAAACTGTCCGCGACCCGCTCTACATCAGTTTAGGCCATTGCAACTAGGGATTCGACGGAGTTGACATGGGTCTGCCTAAAACCCGACAATCCATGCTCACTTGAGTTTTAGGCAACTTGGCCAAGTTTTGCAATGACTCGGCCAATCCATCGAGTCATGAAAGCTCGTACCGAGTTAATCCCTTATGGAAATTTGCTAAAATCAAGTAATCAACATTAGTCTTTGTTGTTAATTGATTGATTTTCTTTAATTTTATTAGTAATATTTCTAAATTTTAGTTTTTAATAGCAATTCCATGTCAATTATCATCCTTGATTAGATTATAATCCTTTTTCATTTCAAACTTAATCTTCTACTCCTTTTCTAATCACTTTTTTCTCGTTCTTCAAAAGCTCAAATAAATTTCTTTTATTCAAAACATTCAAAGCTACACAGTACTAAACTCTTAAGATGTATTTGTAAATCTCCTCTTTCTTCTTTTTTATTTTTTTTTATTTTTTATTGCATTGTATATGTTCGTACAAATGGTTATGCATTTGATTTTTCTTCTAAGCTACCTCATCAATTGATGTTCTTGATTATTGAGATGATGAATGATGCATTACATTTCAAGTTCAAAGTCTGTTATGTTAAAATAATAATAATAATAATAATTGAAAGTGTTGGTGCTGGAACATAATACTAAAATAAAAATTTTACTTTCATATAGTTGAAAATTTATCATAATATCATTTGATCTGTTATTTGTAATTCTACCTTCTTTTTTTTTCTTACTTTTAACTAAAAATAATAGACCTAGTCAAAATTCTGCATCACAAATTTCAGGCCAGAGGGGAATCACATTCATTTGGTGGATTGGGTAATTTAGATCTCCATTCAATGCTTGGAAGTTTTCATTTCCCACACCCAATGTTGTAGGCTAGTGCCAAAATGCAAGTGAGATACAATCAGGACTTTGCTGTACACATCTCACTTGTGACTTGAGATGAAAAAACATGAACAGGGAGCCTGCTTCTATCATTACTACCTTTTTAGTTCCCTTGAAAATTGCACCTTGTTGGCTAGGGTTCCCAGGCAATGGCAATTTGGTGGTGTATCAATCATCGTTCAAAATCCAGAAAACTCAACTCAATTCACTGTTCAGCAGGGTCGGGTCAATGCCAAGGCTTGACCCAACTAGATTGTAATTATTTTATAAATTAAAATATTAACCATGGTTAATAGTTAGTGTTCAAAGTATCGGTATCGTTACAAGTTTCGCTAGCAAAGTATATGGGAACAACATCGATAATGTCGATAATATCGGCAATAATCATAAATGTGGGAAAACATGGGGAAAATGATAGAATTTTTTAGTGAAATTTTAGAATATGTTAAAATATACATATTTGTATATTTAGAAATTAAAAAAAAAATTGCAAAAAAAATACATACATAATAAATCTCCATTTAATGAAGGCCTAAAAGCATTTCCTATCGTAAAAAATCAATTTAACCTTACCATCCATCGTATCTATCCATCCTACCATCTCATCTACCCATTCAACGATCCATCAAGTCATTAAACCTTCTCACCAAACATCCATCAATATTTCAGAATATCTACAACACATGATATTTCATTGAGAAATCGTTAACAATTGAAAAGGAAATGAAAGATTGTGGTTTCAATATCGCTCATGTTATTATAACGTTAATATTTACAAATTGAACATTGCATACAATCATGCGCCCTTAAAAAAATTTTGAAATGATTTTTTCACATAAACAAAATTTTGGCGATATTATCGAAATATTGCTGATATACACTAGCGATACAAGCGACACTTAAAATTTACATAGAAAAAAATATTAGTGATACACTGGTAATATGAATACACTGGCAATGCTTAGCAATGCATTAGTAATACCTAGAATTTCTGGTACTACCAATATTATTAAGGTTGAGGTCAAAATCTGGACCACCCTCCACTCGGCGCGGTGAACCTACGATGGACCCTGGTCTTGTATAAAGAGTGAGCAAAGGAGACCCTGGCTAGGCCGGGGGACCTTCCGATGCCTAAGTCAGGTCAAGGGAATCCGGGTCTAAGTTGATTGTAGAGAGAGGGTGTGAGATGTTGTGTACCTGTAGCAATGGAGTCTCATTGTATTTATACCTGACTATCGGACGGTCTGAGTCCGTTAATCTCGACACAATTCACTCAATCAGTGAGATACTGTGATCGTGGAGATATTATCCATAATCTGGGGATCATGAAGTGTATCGTGCGTATCTGCGGGCGGAATAATTGGTCATGTTTGCTTAAGGTAGTTTCTTAGTTTAGAGCATGGAGCGTCCATGCCTCGCCTTGGCCTTAACTCGAGACTTCTGGCCAAAGAGTTGAGTTTCTCGGCTACGAGTAACACAGGTGTAAGTGACCGAATGATTTGTCTCCGGTCGAGCAAGTGGGACGGCCCAAGGTCTTACAAGTAAATCCCGACACAATCTTCATACCGACCGCCTTGGTCTTGGATTACTCCGAGCCGACAACCTCCCTTAGAGCAGGAGCGCGACTATGACTAAGCCGAAAATCTTCCTTCCTATCAGTAGCATTTACCATTCTAGATTAACTCTTACGTATCCAACCGGATTAATGTGGTGTCGCTCCTCGGAATTGAAGGGGCTCGGATCTTCCCATAACAGAAGCCCCCTACTCTCCAAGTTCGGACGCGGACTCAGAGAGTAAACATACGCGGAAGATCAACGGTTTCTCCTATCACACTTTTCACATGTGCGGTTGCAATTATGGTCTCTATGTTTGAAGAGATACGTTCTCGGGATCTTTCGTCCACGGGTTAACCTATAGCGGACGCGTGGTGATGATTAGGATTTTGAATTGTCGCTGAACCTATTGCTGACCGCCATGTAGGCCATGTGAGGCGTTCAAGCGATGCTTCCCCTGCTCGGGCGCCGCTTTCGCTATTCAGAGCTCGTCACCCAATGTTAGAAATACACTGCCCTTTAGAGTTTGAGCCAGTGACCTACGGCCACGTGTGTTCTGAAGTCGGCTGGCGACGATTTGGCTGCGCTATTATGCCTCGTCATTAATGCGAGGATCCTTCACAAGTTATATAAACCCCAGCCCTCCGGATACACTCCTCATTTTCGCATTCTGAATTTGTGTGATTGTTGATTCCCTGAGGAGGCGATTTCCGGCAAAGGTGATTCCGGCCGATTTGAAGCTTCCGGCAGGGCAATTCCGACCGACCAAGGGTTTCTTAATGGAGGCAATTTCCGGTGGACGTCCGATGAGCTTTTCCTCCCTTCCTTTAGCATCACTTCTTTTTCCTTCACTTTTACGAGATGTCGTCCAATATGGATATGGTCCGAGAAGACTATGATGATTCCGAGCCAGCAAGCTCGAACGACAGGAGAGGGGCATCTGAAGGCCCCTTGGAAGTAGTGCCTCTCTTCCCTCAGCCCCGAAGAAACAAAGAGGTGGGGGCTCAGACCCGTCGGGCAGGCAAGAAGAAAGCCACCCGAGCCCCCTGAGACTTGACTACAGGCATTGCCGAGATGCCTGCGAGTGAGCGGGCCTCAGAGGTTGTCCCGGGAAGCTCCGTATTGACGGAGTCCCAAATGGGGTGGATCCATTTGAAGTTTGAAATCTCAAACTCCATGCATATAAGGGTCCTAGAGCCCCTCAACACCGCCGGGGCGCTTGCTGAAGGGGAAGTCGTCATTTTTCTTTGCGGGCTGCAATGTGGGCTCCGACTCCCCATGCACCATTTCATCTGAGTCCTGACTGCTTACCTGGGACTAGCACTCAGCGAACTTACCCCCAACACCTGGCGGGTTTTGATCTCTTCCTTCATCATCTGACGTCAAGTTGGGAATCCAGAGCTAACACTAGAGGAGTTATTAAGCTTGTACTTGGTCTAGCATGACAGCCAAGAGTCGTGGTACTACTTCGCGACTCAAGGCAGTAAGGGGTCGAGGCTGGTCATGAATCTTCCATCCTCTATAAGGATTAGAAGAACAAATGGTTCTGGACTTCGGGCAAATGGGAGGCACCGGCGGTGGAGCTTAAAAACTTGATGACTCGAGTCCCCACCCGATTCACTACACCAGGTCGGACCTCACACATATTTCTTTTCAAACCCTTCTCCCTTCTATTGTAGTTGGATTAAAGTTTTCCTTTTATTTTCGTAGATTTTTCGAGAGGTTCGCCTCTCCTTACCTCGGACCTGAAGAATCAGGTTAGTAAGGCTAGGGCGCGCTCAGGAGATCTCCGCTCCTGGTCGGATCTGATCACGGCCACCAACCTTCATTGGTCTGAACTTTACAAGTCCAAACCGCTACCCACTTCCTTCAATAAGTCTTTCTTTAGCTCCTTACTCTTGGAAGGATTGAATCTCTTAACTTGGTTGCTGATTCATTATTTCGCACGCAGGCATGGCCAAGGCAGCTGGGTCCCAGAGGAGGAAGGCTGCCTCGACCGTCGACGAGATGTTAAGGGCTAAGCCCCGAACAAAGACGACTGTTCGGAGGAGGTAGGCGACTCCTCGTGGTGAGGGCCCCTCGGTCCCAATTTCTGTCGCTGCAGCTCCGCCTTCAGCTTTAATTTCTATTGTTGCAGCTCTGGCTACAGCGAATATCGCGGCTGAGGTCGTTGTTGATAATGTTCTGGCTCCCACTCTTCTCCCCATCGTTGCCCCTCAAGTTTCAGTAATACCTCCCGCAGCCCCTAAGCCCTACATAGCTGTCCCATCTTCATCCAAACAGGAGGAGGCCGTTCGGATGGCTGATGTCATGCTCTCCCCTCCCGAAGTCGAGAATGATCTTAGGGATGAGGCTCAAGCCTCAGCAGGCAGCAGGACTGGGGCCGAGGAAGCAGCAAGGTCGGCTCAGGTGGGGACGAGCGGAGAGAGGTTCGAGCCGAGTTATCATATGTCCTGCTTGGTCCGCTGGGCTTCTAAGCACGCCCCGGAGGATGAGATAGCCAGTCTTCTCACCAAATCGGACGAGTCTTTCATCAATGACATGGCTTCTGTCTTTTACCGGATACTTCTATTGACTTTCCTTGCCTTCAGTTTTTACCAATTTTGAACGCTTATTCTTTTATTTTTGTTTAGTCTGTTCCGAGGCTTCTCATGACTCGGGAGAGATTGCGGGAGTTCATGAAGAAGGATGCTGAGGTGGAAGCCCTCAAGGGTGAGGTCGGGATCCTACGAGATGAGGCCGCCTTCCTCCGGATGGAGCAGGCGGAATTGCGTCAGCAGCTTGATGATGGGAGGGTTCAAGAGCTTCAGCTACAGGGGGTTGTGAGTGATCTCGATGCCCGATGTGGTGCCACTGCGGCCGAGCTGTCCCGAGCTAGGGCCCACACAGACTCACTTGCCAAGGAGAACGCCCGATTGGGGGAAGTGCTAGATCGAACAAGAGCTAAGGCAGCAGAAGAACAGAGCTGAGTCATCACCCAAGCGAAGGAGGCTCAGCGGGCTGAGGATGAGGCCTCCCTGACCTTGGCGGCGGCTGCTGCAGTGGATGCCTTCAAGGCTTCAGAGAAGAGGGTCGCTGAAGCTACCAAGTTTTATAACTGTGGCTTGTGACGCCTGCATTGATTCGGTCCAGGACTTGTATCCAAACCTCAACTTTGAGCCTCTGCTGCCCGCAGACGCAAGAGAGAAGCCCTCTGGAGATGCTCGCCCTAATCAGGCCCCTGGCTCCGAAGTGTAACAACCCGAATTTTCAGTACCCGAGTACACGACCCGTTTTCCAAAAACCCGAGTGTTAACCTTAACTGATGGTCAAATTTATGTATACATTTTTCGTTTTATCAGAATAAGCAAATGAGCGTAGAATGGACAAGTAAGCATAAGAGAAATTTTTATTTACGTTGAGAATATACAAGTGGTTGCCCATAATGACTTATACAAACCAATGTCTCGATATAACAATTACAAGAATCTATATGATTTAGTACATGAAAAATAACATAAGAATGTAAACATAAGCCGCAAGATCGCGCAGCTCCTTGAGGTAGATATAACCATGGAACCCTGGCATTTGTACTCGGCTCTACATCAGCCTGAACCTGAAAGTCACTTGAGTCACCTGTGCTACCTGTACGGTTATATATTTGATGGATGAGTGGCCAACTCAGTGTGAACTCCCCTCAAGATTACACACCGCCGCATTAGGTAAGCATAGTTATGAAATAAAGCATACGAAACAGTACATGATGCAGATCTTATTATGTGCATGGATGTATGGAATGCGTTCATGTCCCGGGGATGCTCATCCGTGCGGACAGGGCCACCACCCATGCAATGCGTTCACGCCCCGGGAGTACTCATCCGTGCGGACAGGGCCGCCGCCCATGCAAATCATCGAACCTGGGAAACATCATCTAGTCGGAACAATACGTACATCACGTACGATAGCAATAGATGCTGGTCTATGCGATGTATGCATGATTAATCAATCTGTTATTAATCCAATTACAACCATCCATTTTAAATAAGCTCAAAGGTCACTACGGGAGCTCAGAGCCAACGTAGGTCGACAAATCGGGCATAGTGTCCCATTCCACCATCCCTGGCTCATGAGGCTACCACCTTAGGATGTTTAATGGAAACCCATCGACTAGTGGCCAATCATATTACAGTATGTGAGGCTTACCATCACATGGTCGCACAGTATAAAATATCGAACCCATGTAGGGAAGATATCAAATAAAACCACGTAGGGGGAGTATCAAAATATGCCACATAGGACGAATATCAAAACCATATGATAAAGACCATCCTTAAAAACCATTGGGCACAACAACCCTGGATGGTAGGCCCACATCAATGATCCACCTAGACCACCAATAAAAAACCACCGAGTCGAAGGTCCATTACGATCACAAAGAGTCAAGTTACATCCCAAGTATGGGTGTACATTTATACGTGGGAATTTCCCACTAATGTACTAGTTTAAGTTCCATAAGCAATCCACAAATAATCCACAAGCATGAACAATTATACAGGATAATCATAAAGCATGTAAGACAGCAATTTAATTTCCACCAGCTAACACATGTAATTATAAAGAGAGATATCAATTATGAATTTAAATAAAAACTATAACTTAAGCTAATGAGAAAATGGAAAGCTCAAGGGGAAGAATCATCACCTTATACTTGAATCGCTAACCGACGTTGCTAGAAAGCACGAGCACCCTCAAAGTTGAGTCCTACCATAGATGGTGAAGTTGTACATGAGATCATTGTTCTACCAAGTGTCTATGGTCAAGATTTACACGACCTATGATTTGGATTACTTTTAGGGTTTTGACGTAAGATTAGGGTTTTAACCTAGGGTTTAGGCTAGATTTTTAGGTTTTGGTTATGGGATTTGAACCCCATTTTGTGTGGCCATTTATGACACTATCAATGGAAGAATTTAAATAGGTAAAATTAATCAAGTGAATTGATTATTAATTTTAGGAATATTAACAATGGTTACTATTATATTAAATTTATCTAATACAACCCACAATGGATAATAATATAAATAATTTCAAAACAATTATTAATATTAATAATGTACTTAACATTTAGCCCATGCAATACTAATAGTTATTTTGATGAAAATAAATTGTATGTTTTAACATTAATAATAATATTTTAAAAATGACAAGGCAAAGTATTAATATTTTAATAATGTATTAACTAACATCCGTATGGGAAAATTTACTAATAATTAATCATCTTTAAATTTAAATAAACCTAAAACTGCTAATAACAATTAACATGAAAAATCAATCTGAGAAGAGTGGGGACTCACATAGGATGGGGCTCAACTTGACCCCAACAAGGCCTGAGCGCGGCCCAAGCATGACCTGGCCCAGCTGGACTTAGTCCCTACCGAGTTGACTCGGTTCCAGCTGAGTTGACTCGATTTTCTCTCTCATTTTCCCTTCTCCTCTCTCTTCTTCTCTCCTTCCTCTACTCTTTCTGTTCCCTTTCTTCCCTTCTATATTTCCCAAAAATCCCAGCCATTATACTGGCCTGAACCGGGCCGAGTCCGGTGGGTGCACACAGCAGCCACAGCAACTCTCTCTCTCTAATTTTCTTCTCTTTGCTTTTCTTTTCTCTTCCTTATGGCCGAAAAATGTCTGGATTGACTGCACCCATCCCCGGCCGGGATCGGACTCGGTCGGTGAGTTCGTGAGTCGGACCAGAGCTCGGTTTGAGCGGGTCATGGTGCGGCCTTGGCTGCACCCACCCCATTTCCTTTCCTTT
This sequence comes from Magnolia changhungtana, assembly GCA_030180095.1. NCBI lineage: Eukaryota > Viridiplantae > Streptophyta > Magnoliopsida > Magnoliales > Magnoliaceae > Magnolia > Magnolia changhungtana. Next base: position 3,551,073 of record JASAUF010000396.1, on the reverse strand, counting down.
CTTCTTCTTTCTTCTTTCTATCTTCCCATCCTTCCTTTCTTTTCTCTCATTTCTCGATTTAGGCGGAAGGCTCCAAAGAAGACCTCCAGTGATCGGCCCCAAGCTCAACAGTGAGTCGAGCCGAGTGGTGCAACGACCCCACCTTGAACCGACACTCCTACCTTCTCCCCACCTCTTCTTTCTCTCTCCTCTCTTTTCTTTCTTTTCTCTTTTCTTCCTGGCCTTCCGTGAGATTTGGAGTGGACAAAACCCATGCAAAAACAGGGTTGCTGGCCTGGACCGGACCAAACCCAGTTTGGATTTAAACGAAGGAGATGATCCGCCATTAATGGTGGATTCGAAAACACCACCAAATCCTTCAATCTACTTCCTTCAGATGGTCTGTATGGACCCTACGAAACTTGTGGATAAGCTTTCATGAAGCTTGAAGGGGTTTAAGTTGGTGGGTTTGGAGGTGGAAGGGAAACGGTTAGGGAGAGCTGTTTTTCGTCTGGTCTTTCTCTCTCTCTCCTTTTGTATCCGAAACCTAGCTTTGGAGGGCTAGGAATGGTTTAGAATGGACAGTCGGGATTGGCAGATTCGACCTCACACGGATCGCCAACGTGGAGCTGAAGCAGTTTCCATTTTTAGAATTTTTGTGTTTGTAGGGTCGTTTTGCAGCAAGAAATGTGCGCACGTGGGTGCCTTTCAACGTGTGATACAGATTGGTTTTGGTGGGACCTAAACCCTGGACACGATGGACGGTTTGGATCAGCTAAAGGATTGCTGGTGGTGGGCCACCGATCAAAGAATGGACGTTCGCCCGTCCGACTGTTTTCAAACAGAAAGCGAGAGGAAAATCCCTCCGCTTATGGAAATTTCGGGTCATCGGTTGCTGACCGAGCAGCCCTGCGCAGTGCACAGCGAGTGCACATTCCTCCTATGCACTCGCGTCTCGAGGTGGAGTCCATCATGATGCTTACATGAAATCCACACCGTCTATCCTACTCTATGGGCCTAAATGGGTCTCTGTGCTAAAGATCAGGCTTATCTAAGATTTAGGTGGGCTATAATAGCAAAACCAGGTTCATTTAGAGTCAATTGCATTGATTCGATGGTTGGATCGATTTCAAACTAAGTATCAACGGTCAAAAGATCCCACTGGTCGTTTACACCTTCAAGACTTATTACAACCCATATAATAATAATAAATTTTATCTTATTTCATTTATTTTGTTATGTGTACATATGTATTTATATTATTTAGTATTATTATTATTTATTTCATTTCTATATTTTGTTATATATAATTTATATTATCACAAATTGTTCATACATGTAAATTATATGAATGTCAGTAAGCATAGATTACTGTATGTATGTATGTATATATATATATATATATATATATATATATATATATATATAATTTTTATGTATTACAAAATTTATAGTTTGTAATTTATATTAATGATGCATATAATAGGGATTACATTTACATATCATTTTAATACGAAACTTTAAATATTTATAAAATTTATAAATAACGTTTCATAGTATATGTATTTAGGTTGTATTATTTTTTGTATTTATATTAAATTAAATTAAATGGTAACACTCGAGTACTGGAAAGTACGGGGTGTTACACGAAGCTTCTCCTCCTCCAGCTCCGACTGACTAGCTTTCAATTCTGCTCTTCTTATGGCTTTTCTAAACTTAGTCTTTTTTATGAATGATTTGGTGGATAATATTTTTTGACCCTCTAGAGAATGCGTGTGGATGATGATTTTTTTATATGTTAATCCGTAGCTGGTTCTTGGATGATGATTGTTGGTTGCCGAATTAATTTTTTGACAGGTTGGTTCATTTCGAAGCATTGCCGAGTTGACTCCTTAACGAGTCAGCCCATTTCAATGTCGTCTCATAGGGCTTTGAACTTTGTGGTATTGTAATTGTTAGGACCTGACCCCTAGGGGATCGGTTCCTCCCACGATTGGCGAGTGACGTTTAGTAAACTTGTTGGTCGGGTGACGAACCGACATCTTTGTCAGGGAGTCGCGTCGTCTATTGGCTTTTCCCTCGAACATGAGGGGATGCCCTGTAGAATTTTTGTGGGATAACATACTAACCCCTTCTTTAAGGGATCAGTTTGTTAAGTCGGTCCCTACTTATGAGAGGCAACTTATTTATAGTAGATAGTCCGCTCAAGTAGATACAAAGAAATGTGAGTTTCATTGAGAGCCTTAAAGGCTAGTCGCTCGGAGGCGTACATTTATTGGGGGCCTTAAAGGTCGTTTCATCAAGGATAATAAACTTTTAAGTGTTTGGCATTCCAGGGGTGGGGGCGTTGACGGCCCTCGAGATCTTCTAAGTGGTAGGAGCCCAGTTTGGTCGATCGGACCACACGGCAAGGCCCTTCCCAATTAGGCCAGAGTGCCCTAACCCCCGGCTTTACGGTGTTCTGAAAGACTCGACGAAGGACTAAGTACCCTAGACGAAACTGCTCGGTCTTGACTTTAGAATTGTAGAACCTTTCCACCTGTTGATGTCGAGCAGCGACCCGAGTCTAGAGATGTCTCTGGCTTCTTCAAGTAGATCCAGGTTAGCCGCGATCTGCTCGGTGTTCTGATTCTCCTGATAATTTCTTACCCAAGCTGTGGGGAGTCCAATCTCAACCAACACCATTACCTCTGAACCGTAGGAAAGTAAGAATGGGGTTTCCCCAGTAGATAACTAAGCCGTAGTCCTATAAGCCCAGAGGACGAATGGGAGCTCCTCGGCCCAGTTGTCTTTCGCTTTCTCTAATTTTATTTTGAGATGGTGTTTGATGACATGTCTATTGGATTGTGGGTGCCGAGGCGAAAAATACGCGTTCGTGATGCCGAGCCCTTGGCACATACCTCAGAACTTATCGTTATCAAACTGTCTGTCATTATCAAACACGATGGTGCGTGGAATCCCGAATCGGCAGATGATATTCTTCCAAACGAAATCGATCACCTTCTGTTCCATGATTTTTAAAACGGGCTCAGCCTCGGCCCACTTGGTGAAGTAGTCAACTGCGACAATGACGAACTTGACTTGCCCTTTCCCCGTGGGTAGAGATCTGATGATGTCGATCCTCCACTGAGCAAATGGCCACAGACCGCTCATAGGAGTCATTTCTTCTGCATGTTGCCTCGGCACAACTACGTACCGTTAACATTTGTCGTACCTTTGAACATAGTTCTTCGAGTCCTCCCTGATGGTCAGCCAAAAATATCCTTGGCGGAGTATTTTCAGAGCCAGGGCTTGACTTCCAAAATGATTTCCGCAGATGCCTTCGTGAATTTTTCGAATCACATAATCCGCTTCATCGGGTCGGAGACACCTGAGATAGGGCTGTGAATGCCCTTTTTGTACAATATCTCATCCAGGACTACGTTCCGTGCCCCTCTGACTCTCAGGCGCCTAACTTCCAACCTGTCTGAGGAAACATCATCAGATGTGAGGTAGCTGTAAATCGGGTCCATCCAGCTCGGAGTATCATCTATTGGATTGACCGTTTTCTTCTTTGCCTGATTGATGGTCAGATGTTCTATGAACTACATGAGAATGACTCGCGGGATCTTCCCTTTCGTGGCTGAGGCTGGCTTCGCTAGGGCATCAACCCAGGAATTCTCCGTCCTAGGAATATGACTGATAGTGCAACTCCAGAATCTTTCTATCAGTTTTCTTACTTCGACCAAGTAAGCCACCATCCTAGTCTCCTTAGTCTCATATTCGGTGGAGATATGATTTACCACCAACTGAGAATTACATTGCACTTAGAGAGACTGGACCCCTAAACTGGCTGCCAGTCTAAGTCCAGCCAGCAGAGCCTCATATTCCGCCTCATTGTTAGAGGCCTTGAAACCACAGCAGAGCCTCATACTATCTCTTAATCCGTCCCTTGATTACTTGGAAGAACAGGCGAAGGAGTCGCCTCTACTTCGGCGTTGATCCCCTCTCCATCCGAGGCTGTGAATTCGGCAATAAAGTTAGCCACAGCTTGGCCCTTGATCGCCGTCCTTGGTTGGAACTGGATATCAAACTCCCCAAGTTTGATGGCCCACTTGGTTAGCCGACCCGACACTTTGGGCCTCTGGAGGACTTGTTCAAGAGGAGAATCGGTTAAAACGACGATGGAATGAGCCTGGAAGTACGGACGTAACCTCCGAGCTGAGACAACGAGATAGAGTGCTAACTTCTCCAGAAGTGGATCTCGTTTCGGTTGGCACCATGGCTTTGCTTACATAGTATACGGGATGTTGTTTGCCCCCTATTTTTCTGATCAGGGCCGAGCTGATAGCTGAGGCCGAGACCGCAAGATACAAGAATAGGGGCTCACCTTCTTCGGGTTTCGACAGCAAGGATGGCGAACCTAAATACTGTTTCAGCTACTGAAAAGCTTGTTTGCATTCCGACGTCCATTTTGCCTTCTTATGACCCTTCAACTACTGAAAGAAGGGGATGCACTTGTCTGTGGCTTTAGATATGAATCGCCCGAGCGCTGCTACTTGTCCAGTGAGGCATTGTATTTCTCTGATAGTTCGAGGCGAGCTCATATCAATGAGGGCTTTGATCTTGTTGGGGTTCACTTCAATACCCCTCTGGCTGACTTGAAACCCGAGGAATTTACCAGATCTAACTCTGAAAATGCACTTCGCGAGATTCAGCTTCATCTGGTACTCTCGGAGGGTGGTGAAGGTTTCTCCGAGATCCGCCAAGTGATTGGATGCCTTGATGTTCTTAACAAGCATGTCGTCGATGTAAACTTTCATAGTACGCCCGATCTGTTTAGCGAACATTTGATTCACCAGCCTTTGATACGTGACCCTAGCGTTCTTCAGGCTAAATGGCATGACCCAATAACAGTAGAGTCCCTTGTCAGTGACAAAGGTAGTTTTCTGCCTGCATAGGGGATGCATTGCGATCTGGTTTTATCCGGAGTAAGCGTCCAGGAAGGAGAGTAATTCATGCCCCACTGTGTTGTCCACCAGCTGATCGATCCGAGGCAATGGGAAGTTATCCTTCAGACAATCTTTGTTCAGATCCGAGTAATCTACAAAGACCTGCCACTTCCCGTTAGCTTTCTTGACGAGGACCACGCTTGCAATCCAATCGGGATAGTATACTTCCTTTATGAAACTAGCACCGAGCAGAACAGAGACTTCTCGGCTATGGCTTCATACCATTCAGCATCGAACGGTCTTCTTTTCTACTTCATTGATTTGTGATTCGGGTCCACATTCAGCCTATGGACCATCACATCCGGAGGGATCCCGGGCATGTCCCCATGTGACCATGCCAAGACATCTCTGTGTTGTCACAGGAAAGTCAGTATTCCGGACCATTGCTTAGAATTTAACGACATTCCGAGCTGAACAGTTTTGCTCAGGTCTGCCTCGTCGAGCGGTATTTTCTCCAGATCTTCCACAGATGAGTCCCCTACAGGTCCTCTAGGGTTTAGAACGTTGATGACGAGCGCTTACTTCATGGACCCTTTTTTCACTGCTATCACATAACATCTCCGAGCCTCGCGCTGATTGCCTCAGAGGCAGCCTATTCCGCCATTGGCGAGAAATTTCATCATCAAATGATAGGTGAAGACGACCACTCTCATTGCATTGCGAGAAGGTCTGCTCAGAATGACGTTGTGTACTGATGGCACATTGACAATGAGGAAGTCTATCATGAGAGTGACTTGATGTTGTCCTTCTCCCGTAGTCACAGGGAGGGAGATGGCTCCCTCGGAGATCACTCTTTCTCCAGCAAAGTTGTGTAAGGGGTCTTCACGGGTCTGAGGCACGACATTGGAATCCCCATTCTTTCGAAAGCCTCAGAGTAGATCACATCTGCTGATCTTCTGGTGTCGACCAAGATGTGGTACACCTTGTGGTTGGCTATGTTCATAGTGACCACTAAGGCGTCGTCGTGCAGATGCTGGATTCGGCGCACATCATCTTCCAAGAAGGTAATACTGCACGGACTGACCCGTAGTTCTTTGCTCGGCCGCTCGGTGAGGTAGACGTAGTGTTCGGGATCAGACTTCCGAGAATGGGCTTTTCAAGCCCTGTTTGAATCTCCTCCGCCGGATGAGCCACTGAAGATGGTGCGGATTTCGGCTAGCTCTTCTGCGGTATTATTTGGCTGCTCTCTCTTTTCTTTCCGAGTTGTTTTCTCCTCGATATATCGACATAGATGACCCTTACGGATAAGGGTCTCGATCTCATCTTTGAGGTCCACACAGTCGGCTGTGTTATGGCAGTGATCTCGATGGAAATGGCAATACTTGCGTTTGTCTCGATGATCTGGGTCGGCCCTCATACAAACGGGCCAATTCAGAAGCTTGTGCCCTCTGATGTCCAATAGAATTTGCTCGGTTGACGTGTTGAGGGGGGTGTAGGAACGAAATTTACCCTCCAATTTTTTGCTCGGACGACGATCACGAGGAGCGCAGTCATCTGGTCCTTTACTGGATGGCTAAGGTTCTTTGTTCCTTGGCCTTTTCCCCTTGCCAGTCGACTCTGTCACTTGAACATTTTTGCGGACGTTGGAGAACTCATCGGCATTAGTATACTTTTGAGCTCTGGTAACGAGGTCAGCTAACGTCTTCGATGGATTCTTTCCAATGGAGAAGGTGAACTTTCCCTCTTTCAAGCCACTAAACACGGTAGAGAGTGTCGTCTTATCTTCGTAGTCTTATACTTGTAACGCTTCCTCATTGAAGCGAACGATGTAGTCCTTTAATGACTCCTTAGACTCTTACTTGATGGCGAACATGTGAGTATTCAGCTTCTAACTCTTCTTACCACTTATGAATTGGGTAAGGAATAGTCGACTAAGTTCCGCGAAGGAACCAATGAAATTGGGTTTGAGATGACGGTACCAACTTCGAGCGGATCCTGTGAGTGTGATCGAAAACCCCCTGCATATCATCGCGTCTGTTGCTGTCTGGATTTGCATCCACGAGTGATAAGCCTCCACGTGCTCGGATGGGTCGCCAGACCTAGAGTATTGGATGGCGGGAGGTATCTGGAACCTTTGTGGCATCACCTCATTCATGATCACAGAGGTGAAGGGAGGCTCGGTCTCTTCCATCATTGCTTGAACAACAGCAGGAACTGACGACAGTTGTTGCTTCTTTTCTAGCGTTAGAATCTTGTTGTTGAGCTCTGCAAACCGTGCTTCTCACGGATCTTTGTTTTCCTCCACCACTCTTGTGTGTTTTCTATTTCGGGAGTTCTCCTTCCCCTTCTCCTTTCCAGCTCATAACGAAGATCCGTTGGTTCCAGGGGCGAGGTGACCGAGGCATTCGTCGGAGCCCGAGTTGCTGTATTCCGGGCTGGAACTCGGGTTTGGGTCGGGGGAGGGTCCTCAACCGAAGTTGGCCCCCGAGCAGGTTAACGCTGAGACCCCTCGGGTCTCATACTCCTCGGCACGGAATGGGCTTGTACCACCGGACCGACCGCTTCTTGAACAGGATTTTCCTAAGCAGGCTGCAGTCCCTGCTGCTGCTTCATCTGGTTAACTTCATCGCGTAAGGCTTGAATTTCGCTTTGCATAGCTCGATACTTGCTTGCCCGATTGGGAGAACGCTGGGAAGGCCCTAGAGTTGATTCGGCGTGAAGTAGCGAAGAGGAACGGGTCTGATCATTTTGCTCTGGTTCCGTAGATACCACTTTCTTCTTTCCTCTTGTCATTATGCTTAAGAATAGAAACCTGACCTTTAGTATCAGCTTCTCACAGACGGCGCCAAAAAATGTTGAGGTCAAAATCTAGACCACCCTCCACTCGGCGCGGTAAACCTATGACGGACCCTGGTCCTGCACAAAGAGTAAGCAAAGGAGACCCTGGCTATGCCGGGAGACCCTCCGATGCCTAAGTCAGGTCAAGGGAATCCGGGTCTAAGTTGATTGTAGAAAGAGGGTGTGAGATGTTGCGTACCTGTACCAATGGAGTCTCATTGTATTTATACCTGACTATCGGATGGTCTGGGTCTGTTAATCTCGGCACGATTCACTCAATCAATGAGATACTGTGATCGTGGAGATATTATCCGTAATCTGGAGATCGTGTAGTGTATCGTGCGTATTTGCGGGCGGAACAATCGGTCATGTCTACTTAAAGTAGTTTCTTAGTTTAGCGCATAGAGCATCCATGCCTCGCCTCGGCCTCGGCTCTGGACTTCTGGCCAAAGAGTTGAGTTTCTCAGCTACGGGTAACACAGGTGTAAGTGACCGAACGATTCGTCTCCGGTTGAGCAAGTGGGACGGCCCAAGGTCTCACAAGTAAATCCCGGCACGATCTTCATACCGACTGCCCTGGTCTTGGATTACTCTGAGCTGACAACCTCCCTTGGAGCAGGAGCGCGACTATGACTGAGCCGGAAATCTTCCTTCCTATCAGTAGCATTTACCATTCTAGATTAACTCTTACATATCCAATCGGATTATGGTGGTGTCACTCCTTGGAATTGAAGGGGCTCAGATCTTCCAATAACAATTAATATCCCTACCAATGTTATCAGTATTGCCGAGCTGGAGATACGGATAATTTCAGGGATACTTTGAACATTAATACTAATAGTTATATAATTTTATAAGTATCATAAAATGGAAAACCAAACAACAACGCAGCAAAACCTTTCTAGTTTGGAGCACTTTATCTTTACGTTGGGGTTCAAATTATAAATCTTACTTCGCCCTTGTTTTCTTTCCAATAAAACAGCACCAAGTGTTTCATCTAGTCAACTCAGGGAGTCTTTCCAGGCAAGATCAAGTCACTAGCACTGAGTTTGCAAGTGACTCCACTCGAGTCGAGTTGTGCTGAGTTTCAGATCAAGTCAATGAGTTTTAGAACTATTGTATCAATTGCAAACTGATAGACGTAGTATGCAATTGTGGATATTGCAGGCATATGGTCTGCAAGAGAGGAAGTGCAAACCCATCTTAGGAGTTCCTACACCAACCCATGTCAACCTATTTAAGGGGCCGTTTGATTTTCCAATTGCAGTGGTAATTCAAGGTAAATGGGTAATAATTATTTACCTTTGGATTTCCAGCTGCATTTTCAACTATCACTCTCACCGTTGATGATACACGTGTCTTATCCACACCGTTCATCCCTTTAGCAGCTCATTTTAGGACATGAGCCGAAAAATGAGGCAGATATAAATCTCAAGCTTACCACACCATAGGAAATAATAGGAATTGAGCTTCTACTGTTAAAAACTTTTTGAGGCCCTAGAAGTTTTGGATTAAGCTGAATTTTTTTTTTTTCCCTTTAAGGTTGGATGACAAATAAACATCAATGTGGGGCCAGGGAGAAAATAGCTTCCAACAGTTGACATTTTTACAATCATTCTTTCTTAAGGTGTGGCCCACTCAACTTTGGGATTTGCCTCATTTGCAGACTCATACTCTAAAATGTGCAGTTAAAAAGGTTGGATGGTATGGATATGGGGCCCACAAGTTTAATTGATTAACAACGTGGTTTTTGTGGACTGATTTAGATATAATTCTTGACCGATTTCAAACAGGTAAAGTTGGTCATAATTACTTTTTTATATATTTTTAATAAGAAAGTTAAAAATCAAACAACCCCTATATTTGGATATATTACTTAATTGAATTATAATAATTAGTATGAAGGCAAACTAAGGACTTGTTTGGATGATTAGGAATTGGTTGGAAAGCGGATGTGATCCCATCATTACTTCCGTTTGCTAAAAATCATTAAAGCGTGTGAGTGATCGTTACGTGTACGTTCCAAGCTCCTCAGCAACCGGAAATCATAGATGGAAGTTGACTGAGTCAACAAAATGCAAAGCCTAGTCCATAAGGATGTTTGTGAGAAATCCACATGGTCCATGATAATGTTAGGTCACGGGCCTGAAAATTGAGTCTCTGTCCAAAAATACAAGTGAGCCACACATTGGTGGAAATTCTGACATTGAACATCCTCCATTGTAACATTTGTGGGACCACAGAATTTTTGGATCAAACTAATAATTTTGATTTTTTTAGTTCATATGGGTAGGATTAACCGTATGAACGGTATGGATGGTTCAAAAAATCACCATCACTCCAAGGCTTTATGTCAACCGTTGGCATTTCCCAACACACCATTTCTTGTCCTATGACCTACTTGAGTTTTGGATCTGCCTCAATTTTGGGCCATTGTTGTAACACTATCTTGCAAACCGGTTGGACGGGTCAAGCGGACATCATTGTGGGCCCCAACCATCTCTGTAAAGAAACAAAAAACAGTGCACGAGTATCATCGATGCATCTCACTGAGGAAGCAAACAACGCTACAGCAAAAAGACAGGATGCAACGACGTGCCCAACAAATCGTCAGATATCTCCCAGCAAAGGGGCACCGTCCACGATGTATCTGTTATATCCACACGGTCCATCGATTTTGTGACATCATTTTAGGCATGGGCCCAAAAATGAGACAGATCCAAATCTGAAGTGGACCACACCACATAAAGCATGGGGACAATGATGCTCACCATTTGAACCTTTCTAGGGCTCATATTGATGTTTATTTGACATCTAACCGTTATAGGACAATGATGCCCACCATTTGAACCTCGTTTTTGGATCTGTACCCTAAAATGATGTTGCAAAATAAATGGACGGTGTGGATATAACACATACATCATGATGGGACCCACAGAACTTGGTAGACGAGTCAACACACCACCAAGGACGGCGGTGGTGCCGCAGTTGTCAGTGATGGGCCGTCAATGGTGGGAATGGATTGGCTACTCCCCCTGACACCAGCCAATGGCTGGTGGTCGGTGCTATGTGGGCCACACTATGATGTATGTGTTTCATCCATTCCATCCATCTGTTTTTACAGATCATTTTACACTATAAATCCAAAAATGAAGTATATCCAAATCTCGAGTGGACCACATTACAGGAAACAGTGTTGAATGAGGGTCGACCATTAAAAACATTTTGGGGGCCATAAAAGTTTTGGATCAAGCTGATATTTGTTTTTTCTCTTCATCTGGGCCTGTATGACCTAAACAACAGATTGGATGTCAAATAAACAGTATAGTGGGCCATAAAATGAGTTTAATGGTTGATATCCAATCACTATTGTTTTCATGTGGTGTGGTCCACCTGAGATTTATATCCCTTTAATTTTTGGGATAAAGCAATAAAATGATCTTTAAAAATGGATGAACGGATTGGATGAAACACATTCATCATGGTGGGGCCCACAGAGCACCGAACACCAGCCACGGAGATGGTGTCAGGGGGAGTAGCCAATCCGTTTCCGTCAATGGTAGCGTCTAACAGATGAACGGTCCAAGATTCCAGAACCTTACTCGAGTACGTAGAAAACGAACAAAGTACGGATGCATCATGGGATGTGTACGGTATGCTTTGTAAACACAGTAATGTGTTCGACGACTGGATGATGTTTCCCAAACAGGGCCTTAAAGGGATTAGGTGGGATTGGATTCATCTGGTTCCGTGCCAATTCCACTCCATGTTTGGCAAAGCTTGGAATTAGATCGGATGGAATTACATTGGGTCCCGTGTCAATTTCACTCAATGCTAGTGAGTTGTGTAGGTCCCACCCTGATGTGTGGGCTATATCCATACCGTCCACCCATTTTTTGAGATTGTTTTAGAACATGGGCCAAAAATCAGGTAATTCTAAAGCTCAAGTGGACCCACCACTGAAAGCAATAAGGATTGAATACTTACCGTTGAAAACTTCTTTAGGGCTACATAAGTTTTGGATCTACCTCATTTTTTGGCCCATACCATAAAATGAGGTTACAAAACAAATGAACGGTTTAAATATAATACATGTGTTATTCTGGTAATTTCAAATGATGGTGGGTATATCCATTCAATGTACTACCATATTACCAACAAAGCAGAGCATTAATCTAATCCCATGGAATCAGGGGACAATCCCTGCCATGGGTAATAATGATGTTATTTTGAATACAATTCCACCTAATCCCTTCTAATCCAGTTGCCCAAACAGGGCCAGAGTTTACTAAGTATGACTTCATGTCACGTGACCACGTCACCATTGGAGTTGGTGTGGTGGCTCCTAATCCGCATCCCCATGATGCTACGATCGACGTAGATTTGTCAGTGAGGCACGCGAGAACATTATTGTCAGTAGGGTGACTGGCGATATTTGATTGATGGGGCGTGCATGACAGAAATGAGGCCAGTCCTTTTTCAAGGTTTTTCAGCCAAGTCGGTATGGACCAATACCACCAATCAAATCACGTTCCATCACCACACTACCTCCAAGGATGGTGGGGCCTCACCACCTAATATGTGCCCGTTAAATAATCTTTGAATGGACATTGCTCTTTTGTTTTTCTTATTTTTTATTTTATATTTTTACTAGGGGTGGCAATGGGCCCATGGTGTGTTGGTCCTAGCCTGGCCGTAGTTTCTCAGCCCCCAGCCTTTCTTTTTCTTTGTGTAGAAAAAAACCTAATTGTACTACAAAGGCCCCAAATCAGATGTTTGAAATGATCTAAAACTAAACAATTCATTAGCAAATATTCACAATGAGCCCATCACATGGATGGTTTTGATCATATAAATATGACCACAGTTTTATATATATGGGTTCCAATCCTTGCCCAAGTGGTAGACTTTGAGTTTCAACACCAGGCCTTGGGTTCGAAACCCATAGGCAGTAAATTCTACTAGGGCGGGCGTGCGTGTGGCAGGTGTGTGTATATATATATAGTACAATGAGGTCGAGTTGTGTGGGCTCCACCGTGATGTGTATCGAACATCAACACCACCAGTTACATGCATCATTCCATGGTAACTCATGTTCTTAGAAATCAAGTCAATCCATAACTTGGATGGGCCACATCACATACAGCAGTTGAGAGAGGTTATCCTTCCATTGAAATCTTGATAATCATTTATTGGGCCCACCGAGATGTGGTTCATAAATCTAGACCATCCATTGGGTATGTCTCACTAGGATGAGGGGTCATACCAACTTTTAGCTTCATACAAAACTCAAGTGGGCCCCACCAAGTGCTTTTATATGTTTTATTCATGTCTTCACATGGTTTTAGATGATATGACCACCTGAGTACTTTATACGGCTGATTTTTGGCATATCTCATAACCTAAAAGGGACCCATTAAATACACGGTGTTGATGTTCAATACACATCACGGTGGGGCCCACACAGCTCGACCTTATATATATATGTGTGTGTGTGTGTAACGACCTGAAAAATTCCGTACATTGGGTCGAGTACCACCTCGACCAGAAATCACATAGGATTAAATCCTTTAGAAATTTAACAAAGTTAATCTAAGTGACTAAACTCAATTAAATATGAAATCCGTTAGATCGCTTTAAATACGATCCGCAAGACCCAAACCACAGTAATCATTGACGCTTAGGTTACCCTAAAGTTTAGAACCAAACTCATTCCCGTCTCCTCTCTGGGAGTGAAACGAAACTTCGTATTAGGTCTAGATCGCACTCGATTCCGATTAACCCGACCCGGGTTAAGGAACTAGGACCGCCCACCTGGCTTAACAATCATCTCAAAATCGGCCTTATCCGATATTCCACGGCCATTCGTTTCGAATCGAGCGCGGTAGTGTGAAAAACACTATTCACAAGCCGAAATAAATATCCGGAATAGTGATCTCGCATCGTTCGTTGACGCGTCGGTGATAAGCAACCCGACCGTCGAATCGACCAAATTACACCCCTGGATTAAGAAAATTTCAGAACATTTACATGTACTTGGAATTTCGATCGTGGCCCATCGACCGTCGAACCGAAAGTGGTCCGCCACGTGCGATCCGCGTATCCGAATGAGTCAAAAATGTAATCCCACGTAGATCCATTGATGATAAGTTTAAGTCGACATTTGGTTCAAAGAGGGCTACCGTAACACCCTTTTGAGGCTGGAAAAGCGCCGAAAATCTTATATAGGCAGTACCCCATGAACCTAAGTCTATTTCCGTAATGTTTGAAGCTATAAAAGGGGCTTAGAGCAGCCCCTCTCACAGCCATACGAATTTAGGGAGAAACCCTAGAAGGAGAGAGAGAAAAGAGAGGGAAGAACTTGGAGATCGTTGTAAACCAAATCTTCCTCCACTTGCACCGGATTGCTACACGGCCTACACCGCCTTATTCTCGGCGTTCTCCCTGTTTTCCGCCTCATTTGAAGGTAAGAAAAAACCTAACCCTAGGTCTGATTTGTGGTGGAATCGAAGTGGGGTGTATACACGACTAACCCTATTCCGCTCTTTAGGCTAGAAATCGGCTTCAGTGACGGAAGATCCATCACCCTTGTTGATTTATTCCGTTTCCAAAGGCAAAGGTGAGGACTTTAAGCTTATAAGTTACTCTAGCCAACGCTTTCAATGTCGATAATGGTAGATTCATGATCCGCTTGCAGAATCGCACATGTACAAAGTGCCTTCCGTTTCTGTTTTGATTAACGGTGTGAAATATGGAATTTCACATATTCTAGGTATACGTATAAATACCGTATACAATGTGCGCCCCCACATATTTTTCTCTTGGATAAATGTTTGACATGTTTATTTAATGTATGATTATATGCTATATGAATAAAATGCTAGTTTGGCGAAAGGAATCGCTAAAATATATGTTCCTTTGTAAATGTGCCGTATGTTGAAAATACGTATTGAAGAAATACCGTATACGTATTTCTTTTGGAATAATGTTTGTCATATGTATTTAATGTATGATTATACAATACATGATTAAAATACTAGCTTGGCGAAAAGAATCGCCGAAATCTATCTTCCTTTGTAAACACTATGTATGTCGAAAATTGGGTATACGTAGAAGTACCCTATACGTATAAAATTGCCGATGTGTTTGCTATGTTTATTCTGTCAGTATGAATATGTTGTATATGTATAAAATACTAGCTCGGTAACGGGACAACCCTAGTACACCCTCCTCTAGCATACGTCATGTATGTTGAAGTAGTGTATTCCAAGTGTTGGCGAAATCACTATGCGAGTGTAAGTGTCTAATTAAGTGTTAGAACCTTAGTTAGGTCTTTGAGATGGGATTCTCCGCTACCTTAGAGTCACATATGACACTCTCCATGTGGTTGTTCACTCTAACCACTCACCTGTGAACTCTAGGTATTTGTGTCCCTATGTGTATAGTGCTTTATAACATGCTTCGTAACATGCTTGATAACATGCTTTACAACATGCCTTATGAAATGCTTTACTTCATGCTTTATAATACATGCTTTGCCCTATGCTTTACTTCATGTTTCACAACTGACTGAGCTTGGGACTATGTTCGTAGTCCGTGCATCCCAGATCGACTTGAAGACGTGGTTGGGTTTCGTTCCGCCACGCACGATGTGTTGGTGAACCCGAGTCGTGCTTCGGTTGGCGATATAGTGGTTGGCCACACGAGGTGCTTCTCACACCTCATATCGCCCAACTTGTTGTGCGCTCGAGCCAGCCGAACATATTAAGTAAACCGCATGCCTTATGTATGTTCACCATGTTTGGTCGCTAATGCTTGAACCTGGGTACCAAACTTACCAAAGGAAAAAATCCCGCTAACCATGGTACCTCGATCCGCTAAGACTCATGAGCCGGCATGGTGGTATGGGACACCGTGGTCGAGCCGTCGGCCTACGCTTCGGGGCCGCGTGCCTCCCCGTAGTGACCAAAGTGAGCAACTCTACTCGTGAGCCGATTATGGTGGTATGGGACACTATATTCGCGCCGTCGGCCTACACCGATAAGATGATGGGGGAGTGGTGCGTTTCTTTGTGTGCACACTTCCTGTTTCCTTTTTGTAGTGACCGCGAGCATACTGAAGTTGCAGCCAACAAGCCTTAGGGTTCGCCGCGATATATAGAGTATGAACTAGGCCCCTTTTAATTTAGGAAACTTTCGTATAGTTGTATCGTGATGAATCGTTTAAGGGGTGATGGGGAGTGGTGCAACCTTTGTGCGTAATGCTTTTATCCAAGTGCAGCCTCTCGCAAAGACCTAGAAAACACACCATCGTTCGATATTAACTAGGACCGACGACCCTAGATTGGATCATGTTTGGATATGATACAAGGGAGGTACCTTAGTTTCCCAACCCCGCATTTTTGAAATGAATTAATTAAAAACTCTAAGGTAATCATACTCATCATGCATCGCATGTGCCCGGAAGATGTGGAGCACTGTGGGATGTAAGCATGCGCGAACGTGAGATGGTGTCGCATGAGGGAGGGTGTGGTGAGGGCATCCATCATACCCGCATTCATACTTGCATTAATCAAAGAGTAACTCAGGAGTGTTTGATTTGGGGCTTTATCATTACTAGAGCTTGATCGTATTGGGTAACATGATAACTTATATCTTATCGTTCCACCGAGTTAGCTACTCACTCCCACGCTACGGACTGGTGTTGCGCACACCAACCAGACTCATCCTCAAAGTTTTAGGCGATCCGGCTTATTCTGGGAGGCGGAGCCCGATTACGACGAGGACCAGAGGAGTTCTCATATATGCGGTTGGTTCGGCAAAAGCTTCGACTAGGTCAAACCGGACCGATGGGATTTACAGAGATTGTATTTAGTTATTTTGACATTTTGTTTATTACACGTACATGTATATTGTGACTCGTATGATTCATACTGGATAATGAATCATTTATTTTGTTTCTTTACATACATATATATACAATCAGTTTCCCGCTTGCTTTTATACAACCGATCCGGGAGTATGAATTATCGCTTTGGTATAATCTCATTCATGTTTATTGCGCTAACTCGCACAACATTTAACCATCATTGTGTATGTTGCATAAGTGATGCGTTGGAACTCGGGAGTTGAGTTCATACTCGACCCCGATTTTCTGGCGTTGCATCCAGTTGGTATCGAGCATGATTTTGATTAAACCGGACCTCGAGTTATGTTCCCACTACGTACGCCGACGCATTACACTTAGGAGGGTGCGCAAAATCTAGCAATTCATCTTAGGGTCTCCCGATTTCGCCGTTCGGCGAAGTTCATTGCAAATGGACGCTTGATCGAGTGCGTACTCGATCCCAACCACATTTATGGAAAAGGCGGAAATTGCATTAAATGCGATTGCATTGGGTCTTGTGCCAATTTCACTCAATGTTGGGATCCCAAATCACTCCTGGACCGTCTATTGACGTGTCCAGGTCACAATCCCCCAAAGGTTAGTCGTTAAAAATCAGGAAAAATCTGATTTGATCAGAAACTTACCGGAACTGACCGTTTTGGGCACCAAACTGAGTCCGTGGGCCCCCACGATAAATCTAACAACAATTTGGAAAGCCAGGGTGCATTTGGCACCCCACGGAGTCCGTGAACAAGACCAAATAATAGGGCGCCGGCTCCATTCGCCAAGCTCCGACCGCGGCGCCATTAATTTTATGCACCGGCCGCGGACCGCGCCCCGTTGCTTTTTGTTTTTTGCGTAGTTCCACACGTGGGGGTGGTCGGTTTGGTCCCTTATACCCCATGGCACGTGCGGCTTTTGCATTAGATTAGGTTTTAAGGGGCCGGGCTCCTTCTCTCCCATTTCCCCTCTTTTTCAAGCACCCCACCTCCATTTTCGATTTTTCTCGAAAAACCATCCCTCCAAACCTTCAATCCCTCCATTTTCTTCCATAACTCACACACACCTACCTCCTACAACAGCCCTAGCCTCTCCCTTTCCCCATTTTCACAAGTTGGAGCTATCATAACCCTCCTTGGAGCTCAAAATCGGGTAATCTCCCAACCCATTCCACTTTCTTTTTGTTCCTTCTTCATTTTCTACCTCTTGAGCTTCTTCCACACCTATTGGGTTGTTGATTGTTGAAGGTAAAAGAGGTCACCCTTTGTTTCCCATTTTGGAAAATTTCCATGGCTCTCCTTGGTGTGGTGGCCACCATTTTCTCCATTTCCTCCATCCTATCTTTCATGGGAAAGAGGAAAACCGCGGCCGATGACGTTAAAGGCCCAAGTAGGCCGCCCTGCTCCCGAAGAAAATCTCGATGTTGGGGCCGGGCACAAGTACCGTGCGGGAGTTTAGGTCAAAGCGAGACTGGATCCCGACCACCCCGCCAGAATGCTTATCCAATAGGCATGGAATATGGGCGCTTCACGGGCCGCAAGGTAGTGTTTGAAGCTCATGTGGATGAGAGGATGTTTGGCCTACACCCGATGATGGACCACTTGGTGGATATCGGGTGGAATCATATTTTTGAAGGCGAGTCTCCCGCATGTGAGCACACGGTTCGTGCCTTCTACGCTCACATCATGACGCATCAATAGAGCCTCTTCGCCATCGTCTCTGTGAGGGGCATAAGGCGCACCATCACCGTGGACGAAGTGGCTCGAATCACGAAGATCCCGCTTGGTCAAAACACGCCCTAGTGATGACTTCTCTAGAGTGCGCGGAAAGGGATCGCCGCACGCGATTTCTCCGTGGTCGCCGGGTTACTTGGAAGCGAGGAAGTTGTATCCCATGCGGCGACAAAGATGTCTCAAGACTTCCATTTGCTCCATCACAT